>OX336394.1:441187574-445987574 GCA_946902985.2 Meconema thalassinum | reverse complement strand
TGTATCAAATAGGATATTGTTGTATTTATATAAACTCAAGACGTAAATACACTCGAAAGTGAAATAAAGATTTTCATATGTATGGTAAATTCACGGGTTGAACTGAATGGTAAAATAAAATAAACTTGTCAGTTTATTAATCTTCCAGTGTTGATAACAAGCAGAGGCTTCATTTAGTGTATACATTTTGGGAAGATAATTTATGTGTGGAGTAGTTGAATGCCATTCCCAGGTGCGCATGTTAAGTCGCAGGAATGAAGGTTTTTTCGAGCATCAATCAAATAGCAGGTTCGATGGCTCAGGTTTATAGTAGGAGTATTGGAACTACACATTTCGTCGGATGAATGACCCGAAGGTTATTTCTTTAAAACCATCAGTTCTTATTTCAACCTTGTTTACGAATTCCATTTAGACTTTGATTTTGCTAGAACCCGGATTTGTCATGATAGTAGTTTATTCTTCTTCGGAGGAAGACCTTTGCAGTTGTTGTTGTAATATTGTGTTCTTACACAAATAGTAGAATGGGCCACTGCCAATTAAAAATAATTCTTTAACCACGAATAATTTGAAGGATATTTTCAATCCTAGTGCCATGAACTAAATGAATTTATTATAAAACTACAATTCTAATTTCCGCATTCTGTCGAAGAATTGCAAGTTGTGAAAGTTGCTAAAAATGGCCATGAATATAAATATTTTTATAATAATGATTCCAAGTGGAATATTGAATCGTTGAATGGTTCAACCATTTATTGATCAAGTTGATGATTCAGAAATCATGTATTTTGTTTGGAACTTGAAGTTCATAATCGAGTCACTTCTCGAATGTTTAATGTCAGAAGAACAATTAATTGTTGTTGTGCTCCGCACAGTTCTTCAATGCTATGCTCAATGGTCAGATACTTTTCAGATGTTATTAATATGTATAAATAATTTGTGTTGCTTCGATGATAATAATATTTTTCGACGATATATTTTTGAAAACTGAAAAATAAGTGAAAGTTTAAAATTCTATGAACATTTATTCTACGAGTGTTAATATCATGTAAATATTCAAACAGTGAACTACGACATTTCCAGTATAGACAATTAACTTTGAACTGGAATTAAATATTAATAATTTTGGAACACAGTCCACAGGACTATTAATCGGACTTGTGTTTTCAAAAAGATTGTCAAATGTGTTTGGAAAATTTCTGTATATTGTGTGTAAATAAGTGTGTGGAACGCCACACGTGGAGTGATGCTGCTTTGAGCATCTTTGCAGTCAGGTTTTAACTTCTAAATAAACTGAGATAATTTTACCAGATGTGTCTTACCCAATTAAATCTCCTTCTATCCTTATTGTTGCATTGAGCCAAAAATCAGTAAAGCATTTTTTTTAATTTGATGTCGTTTTTGCGATTTGCTTTAACCCATCTGGCGCTCCGGGATATTTTGATTCTCGTGCTGACTGATTATTGGTAAAATGCATATGTGGTCGTGCGGACTCCGGTCTAAACGGCCTAGAGTTGGGCTCAGTATTCCAGGGTGGATTTTATCACAGTTGGAGAGATTAAGTATGATGTATTGTGCCCAATTCTAGGAATGGGTATTCCAAGATTCAGGCCCCTAGGTATCAAGGGAAAGGCTACAGCCGCTTTTGAAAGTTGAGATATTTGAATATCGCGCTCCTTTCCTTCTAGATTGAAATGGAAACTTTATGCAGCCATGAAGATGTTAACCACTCAGCGTGGAGTGCCGTGAACTGCACGTCATGAACTCGCCGCTCTCTGTCGCGGAGTGCCGTTACCTGCACGCACGTTGCAGTGCTTGCTTTGTGCTTCCATCTCGTGCCTAGTTTCGTAACTATTACAATTTTGCTTTGTTATATCGATAAAGGAAGCTATGATCTCTCGTCTCGAGTAAAAATATATCGATTTTGAATCGATCACATTAGATAAATCCGATTGCAAAGAGCTAGATTTTTGTTGTGTGTTTGTAAACAAATAATGGCGGCTAAACGAGTGCTTCCGATAGCGGATTCCGATATTAGTGAAGTTTTAGTGAATGATGGGTCGGAAATATTGGTTTCTCTGAATGATGATTCAAATATAGAGTCTGAAAATGAAAGTGATGACAGCGGGAGTGAATGTGGTTACGTAAATACATCGCAAGACACGGGGAAAATGTTGCCGGTCAGGAGTTTGTCTGGGATGACATGGGGAATTATATCGGCCAAAGGGAAGTGTTTACTGGAAATTATGGGCCGCAAGAAGCTACGAGGAATTGTTTAGATCCTGTGGCAATATTTCAGTTATTTTTACGTGTGAATTCGTGAGTATGATAGTGAAACAGACAAATATCTATGCTAAGCAGCACATGATGGCACATGTCAAGGGTAAATGAATGGGTTCCAGTTACCGTCGAAGAAATATACGTAGTTTTTGCACTATATATGTTGATGGGCATTGTTCAAAAACCCACACTGAGGTCCTATTTCTCAAAAAGCCGTTTACTAGCCACTCTCATATTTAATTCTGTCGTCTTCCTTGATAGATTTGACAGTATTACGAGATTTTCTAAGGTAAGCATGGTCTTTAAAATTTGATAGTATAGTTTCAGTAACTTGTGTTTTCCTTCACTACATTTGTCATTAACAAACTGTGAACATTTTGTTTAAATCCAATGCTTCTCGGCTCTGTTATAACGTCTTATATGATGGTGTGCACTTGTAAGCAAGCTCTGTGCTCATCTCCTCCCGCAACACAGGGTAGCAGTGAGGTGCAAGTCCTCCCACGCTGAGAGGTTAAGTGACGTGGCCAATAATAGCAGAGGTCGAGACTATTTGGTGATTAAATACTTAGCCATGGAGTAGAGACTTGATACTTGGATCAGATTACTGGCACGGCCAAATGAAAGAGGATGCACTTAGTCTCAAGTGAATCGGACCAGAGACACCGGAGATATGAGGATTTACAGATTTCAGCGTGATCCAGCGTGGAGCCGACCGTTTTGTATAAAAGCCGCTCGGCCCAAGCATAAGCAGCTCACATCAAACCAAGCTCTTGTAGGACAAGGTGCTGCTGCTACGTCGAGCCAAGGCACATGGTTGCCGAATCTACGCAGAAGATATCTTTGAATTGTGACAGTCACAAAAGTGCTACGATACGTGGGGAACGTAGTAAGTTTCCGGTAGAGGGAATCACTAAGGTGATTGTTATTTTCTACGGACATTGGTGAAACACTTTGTTTCTATATGGACATATGCTAGACTTTGTCTAGATATTATTCTGTCACAGTCCAGTAACAATAATTCAATACTTGGATATTTTAATCCAACTTGTCAGTTTCACAAATTGTAACTAAATAACCACTCAGATCATTCAGTATATTGATGGCCAGTCTATCACGGTGTTGTTCATTATCCGACAAAGGGAAACTATATGTTGCTTTGCGCATGATAGATGGTGTGAAGCCATGCCCAGGGAACGATCTTCAGAACAGCCGTTGATTGTTTTAGACTGTCAGTGTTTTCCTGTACTGAAAAGATTACCGTGAGTTATGTTACAACTGACACTTTTGAGAAGAGATCATTTGGACCTGACCCCATTTAAGCGAACTGCTATGGATTTAATTGAAGTCAATATTAAAATGGATCAGCAGTTACTTCAAACTTCAAGAAATATTTCCACTACGTCGTGCTAGACAGATTGTGGGTATATAATGGCGGCCGATACAAGGATTAGACATGCGTGTCCAATAGGGCATGTATCTGGATAAATCTGGTACAGACCAGGTTCACTACGCTTCAAGACCAACGAGAAATGTAAGCCACATTTGACTTGTATATTATGCCTAGCTAATTGGAACAAACTCATTTTCTGCAGATGACCAACACAATTATTTTTCTTCGTATTTAAATCTTGCATTGATTTACGCAAGACACATTAGGGTTATTCTGAGTATTTTCAGCACTCAGAACAGTTTAGGATCGATGACCGAGCATACCGAGCATTTATTTGAATGTTCATTTTGTTTGAGAATCACGGTAATCAGCCGATATAACTGTAGAAGTTAATATTTATTTTTGTTGAGGAATGGATATTTTGTCCATATTCGAAGAGTCGAACATGGGTTTTTTTTTCACATAAGGAAATAACAATTAAACATATTTAAGGAAATAATAACAATAATAATCCAATAATAATAATAATAATTTTCATAATTTTTCTAAATAATTATTGGATCTTACATTTTCTAATAATCACATTCGTTGAGAGAGAGCTTAAGGATTAGTTTAGTCATTCCTAGTTTGGAACAGGTGATTTTCCGAAAGCTAGTTGATAGCGCAAGCCCGTATTCCACCAACATTATAGTTCTGGTTGAACAGTTAATATTTGCATTGAGCAAAGTATATTTTTCAGATAACACGGAAAGGCATGAAACAGGAAGCCAATGATATTTGTATCAATTAGGATTTTTTTGTGTTTATATAAAATCATGACGTAGGCACACATTCGAAAGTGAGATAGAGAATATCACAAGTGTGGTAACTTCACGGTTTGAACTGAATGGTAAAATAAAATAAACTTGTAAGTTTATAGATCTTCCAGTTTTGATAACAAGCAGAGGCTTGATTTATTGTATAAATTTTGGGAAGAAAATTTATGTGTGTGGAGTAGTTGAAATGCCATTCCCAGGTGCGCATGTTTAAGTCGCAGGAATGAGGAGGTTTTTTTTGAGCATCAATCAAATAGCAGGTTCGATGGCTCAGGTTTATAGGAGGAGTATTGGAACCACACATTTCGTCGAATGAATGACCAAACCATCAGTAATTATTTCAAACTTGTTTACGTATTCCATTAATACTCTGGATTTGCTAGAACCCGGTTTTGTCATGATAAAATTTTATTCTTCTTCAGAGGAAGACCTTTGCCGTTGTTGTTGGGATATTGTGTTCTTACACAAATAATTGAATGGGCCACTGCCAATTTAAAAAAAGTAATTCTGTATCCACGAATTACTTAAAGGATGTTTTCAATCCTATTGTCATGAACTAAATGAATTTATTATAAAGCTACAATTCTTATTTCCGCATTCTGTTCAAGAATTGCAAGTTGTGAAAGTTACTAAAATAGCAACAAATATAAATATTTTTCTTAATAATAATTCCAAGTGGAAAATCGAATAGTTGAATGGTTCATCAATTTTTTTATGATCAAGCTGATGATTCAGAAATCATATTTCTTTGGAAATTGAAGTTCATAATCGAGTCACTTCTCGAAATGTTTAATTTTGGAAGAATAATAAATTTTGTTGTGCTTCGCACAGTTCTTCGATGCTATGCTCAAGGGTCAAATACTTTTCAGATGTTGTTATTAATATGTGTACATAATTAGTGTTGGGTCAAAGATAATATTTTTGACAATATTTTTGAAACTGGAAAAATAATTGGAAGTAAAAAAATTCTATAATCAATTATAAACAGTGAGAATTTCTACGAGTGTTAATATCATGTTAGAAATTCAACCAGTGAACTACAATATTTCCAGTAAAGACAATTAAATTTGAACTGGAATTCATCGTAAATAATTGATATAATTTTGGAACACAGTCTATAGGACTGATAATCAGACTTGTGTCTCCAAGGACAATTGTTCAATGTGTTGGAAAATTTCTGTACATTGTGTAAATAGTAGTGTGTGCCGTCGCACTGGAATGATGTTACCTTGAGCATCATTTTTCAGTCAATTTTAAAATTTAGAATAAAATGAGATAATTTTACATGTTGTGTTATGCCCAGGTGAATCTCCTTCTATCCTTATTGTTGCATTTAGCCAAAAATCAGTAAAGCATTTTTTTTATTTTGATGTCGTTTTTTTTTTTGCGATTAGCGTTAACCCATTTGGCGCCCCGGGATATTTTGACTCTCGTGCTGACTGATTCTTGGTAAAATGCATATGTGGTCGTGCGGACTCTGGTATAAACGGGCACATAAAATAAGAAAGAGAGAGAAAATGGCGCCCAACGTGGGGACCGAGTTAGACACGGTCAATCGCATGCCGATTTAAATTGTGATAATTTTTATAGATATTTTGGGAGTTGAGAGATGTCTGGTTTGGATGAATAAATTGGTAGGAAACCCAATTAGTGGGGAAAACTAAAAATTAACTGGGTTTATAATTAGAATGGGTTTGATTATTTTGATAATGGCTTAACCATTAGGGCGTCAAGTGAATTCAGTAGTAAACGTTCGATGACTGGACATACGCATTAGTATAATCCAGGTGGAGGATATTTGAGGACTTGCATATTTTTCTTGTGATATTGTGGTAAATTTAATTCGTAAAAGTAGAGAAGTTTTTTTTCCATCGCGTCGACATTAGGACAAATCTCATTTTATTAGAGTGTTCCAATTAGCTATTCATGTTTCTTGTTCTAGTTATAATCTTGTGTCTGCCAACATGTATACCCCTAAGTTTTGACTAATATTGAAAATTATGGAAGAGATGATGAGGATGATGAGGAGTTTGGAAGAGAGTTCCAAAGAAGCTGGACTGCGCGTAGCAGCCATCATGAAAGAAAATACAGAGGCTTTGGAAAATAAACTTAAAGAAAATTCTGATATGTTAGAAAGCAGGTTAAAAGATAACTTAAAAGATAGTTTAAATAGTAAATTTAATTCTATGGAAAATAAATTTAAAGAGAATTCCGAAATCTTGAAAATGTCACTTGAGGGTAAAATGACTAAATTATGCGAAAAATCACATGAGCTCAAAACTTCATTAGCTACTAACGCAAGTTTAATGGTCGATAAATTTCGCGATGCCGATCTAAGATCCCAAAGCTTAGCTGATAGGATAGAAAGTGGTCTTAGGAAAGTTGGTGAAGACATGGTCAACCTAGAAGTCAGAGTGAAGAAAGAGAGCAATGAGATGGCAACTCTAGTTGTTCAACGTTTGACAGACCAATTCAAAGAACTCGTACTGGGAGAAATAAGAGAATGTGTGATTAATGAATTACAAACTGAAATTAAAACCACAGTTATCGATTAGATTAAAAACACACTCAAGCTGGAGAACCAAGATGGAGTCAAGGAGATTAGAGAATCTTTGTCATCCCATATTCAAGTAATTTCCAAAGATATTCAAGCGACTCAGAAGGACATATCAGATATGACAGGGTCAGTGAAGAGTCACGAGGCTGTTATGAACCAGATATACACTGATGTCAAGGTGAACTATAAGGAAACAGAAGAAATAAAGAAGGAAACCGAAGGAATTAGAAAAAAGGCTGAAGAAAACCATAAGGCAATTGAGGCTATGAAAACCCAAGTTGAGGACGAGAAACAGGCTGACCATCTGTTAAAAATGCCAAGTATAAGAGGAGAAGAACAGATACAGGTAAACCTAGGAGCAGCTAGAGGAAATGATAGTCAAAGACAGGATGAGGCCAGGACAGTATTTCAATCCAACCCCATAACTGTATTCAAGAATGTGGAGGATAAGCCTTCTAAATTTTCAGGGCGAGATTCAGTGACACCCGTAGAATTCTTGAGAGAAGCAGGTGATTGATTACCTTAAAGATTCCAAAATCCCTAAGGAAAGACAAATCCGAGTGATAGGGAATTTTTTGGAAGGGCCCGCACTTCTCTGGTTTAGAGCATTCAGGTCCACTCTCACCAATTTTGAGGAGTTTTCCCGTGGGTTATTGAAAAAGTTTTGGTCCCCGGAAACCCAACAGCAAGTCAGAGCAGAATTATATTCGAAGAGATTTTCGACGTCACAACCTACTCGATACTCTTCGTACTTTTCTGGACAGCTTTCTAAACTTCAACATTTAGATCCGCCGATGCCAGATAATGAATTAATTACTGCATTAATACGTCAGTTTCCAGCAGAAGTCCAAAGAACTTTGATCGCTGCTGACATTTATAATATGGAGCAATTTGACGAGGTATTGCAGAAGCTTGATCACACGAACGCTCAATTCTTCCATCAGAAGGGAGGAAAGAATGGCAACGCTGTGTACACTGTTATGGCCGACAGTTATTCCCAAACACCTCGAGAGATTCGAGAGGGGCGAGAAGTGAAAACGCCGAGGGAAGAGCCTGATAAAAGAGGATGGAATCAGAACACAAATATATACAGTTACAAGCCTTAGAGAGACTAAAGGGTGGATATCGATATGACAATCGATGGAGAGAGCCAAGGAATAATCAAGGAAGATACCAGGAAAGAAGGTACTATGGTAGAAACAATAACTACAATAACAGAGGGAATGAGAACACTCGTCAGTCCAATGAAGAGTTCAATAAGGAGACGAGGAAGATCTTGGAAGAAAGACACCAAGAAAACCCGCAGTTCTTGGAACAGAAGTCCAATGAACCAGGTCCATCGGGAACACAGCAATCCCGGGGGAATGAAAAAAAACTTCGAATTCACAGTAGGAGATCGAATTTTAAACATTTTCACTTCCAGGATTATTAAATGGCAAACAGAGGATGATGACTTAATTCAACATAATGACGAACGGAAAGAAATGGGTACAAGAATTAAACTGCCAATCATATCATGCGAAGTATACTGCATGCCTGTCGATACTTTAATTGATACTGGGGCTATGCTTTGTCCTGTGAGCGAGAAGCTTTATAGTCTGTGGAAGCTCAAAGAGAATTTAGAAGAGATTCCAGTATCAGGAATTAAAATCCAAGGAATAATACCCAACAAAATATCGCTGTGTAAAACACAATTATACTTATGTGTTACCATTGAAGGACATGATTTCCGACATGTGTTTGTAGTAATGAAGGACATGGCTTTTGACATGATCTTGGGAGCGGATTTCATCCAAAAATATCGAGAAGTGATAGACATGAAGACAGAGACGGTCAGATTCCAGTATACCGAAGAGATAAACTTCGAGGGACAGGAAGAGGAAGACATCGAGGAAGACGCTCAATGGTCTCAGATTTTTCGGGAAGCTGAAGGAAAAGAAGTCTATACTGAGAAGGGGTCCCCAGAGCTAGGGAAAATTTTGGAAGAGTACCATGATATTTTTGATATTAAACCTGGTGAAATTAAAGATTTTGAATATTGAATTCGTGTAACTGATGATGCACCTTTCCATGCTAAATTGTATCCGCTAGCGGAAAAGCATCGAGAAAAGGTAAAAATGCTTATCAAAAAGATGGAAGTCTGAGACTGTGTTTAGACGCGCGAAATTTGAATTCAGGATTACTGCCAGAGTATGACAGACCACCAATCATTAGGGAACTGTTAAGAAAATTCCAGGGCAAGATCTGGTTCGCTAACATTGATCTCACTTCGTCCTACCACCACATTAGGCTTAGTGAAGATTCCAAAAAGTTTACAGGGTTTATGTTTGACCAACAGACATATGTATTACGCCGTCTACCATTTGGGTTCAAAACATCTGGATCTGTTTTGATCAGAGCATTGGAACAAAATTTGAGTCCTGAAGTAAAAGAGATAGCGATTCGTTACATAGACGATATCCTAATCGCATCTGAGACTAAGGAGGAACATTTGATACATTTTCAGATGTTATTCGCAGATTTAAGAAAAGATACTTTAAAGTAAACCTTCGAAAATGTCAGTTCTTTCAGAAGGAAATAAAATTTTTGGGCCATATTTTAGGTGGTGAAGGATACCGTCCCAATGAGACAAAGATACAAGCGATTGCGAATTTCCCTAGACCTACTAGGGTGAAGAATGTCCGCAGTTTTCTCGGAACATGCCAATTCTTTTCAGGGCATTGTCCAAGCTTCACCAAGACAGTTGCTCCCTTGCAGGAATTATTAAAAAAGGGAAACAAATGGAAATGGAATGAAGATTGCGAAAAATCATTTCAAGATGCCAAGAGGTTATTGGTAAACAGTGTGAAATTTAGGGTATCCTGACTTCACCAAGAATTTCATCATAGAATCCGATGCATCCACCGTAGGGATTGGTGCTATTCTTCTTCAAGGAGATGACGATAACAGGAGATATTACCTGGCTTTCATAAGCAGGAAACTTCGTCCATCAGAAAGGAACTATTACACCACACAGTTAGAAGCCCTTGCTCTAATCTTTGCGTTGGAGTCTTGGAAGAAAATGTTAATTGGACATTCAGTAATCGTGAGGACTGATCACCATGCATTGGAGTTTATCTTAAGAACAAACTTTGCCAGTGATAGAATAACTAGATGGTCACTTTTTATTCAACAATTCAACCTAGTTATCGAACACACTCCTGGAAAGTTGAACATTGGGGCCGATTTATTGAGTAGAGCAGTGGAGTCTACATCCAAGGTTTTTCAAGTTAAACTGACGCATGAGGATGAGGATACGTTATGAAGGTTAAGATTGTTACATTTATCCCAGAGGAGAGACCGACGTCTTAGAAACATTTTTCGTTTTCTACAGGGAGATATGGATCCCAATGACGATGATTTTGTGGAAACTGAAAGAATTCCAAGAGATTATTTGATGTTAGATGGTCTGGTCTTCAGGTTTGCAGACCCCGACCATGCGAAGCTGAGGGTAGTGGTACCTCCACGAATGCAAACACCCATTATTTGGATGGCGCATCGAATTGCAGGTCATGCTGGAGTAGATAAGACAGTCAACTTGATACAAGAGAAATTTTCATGGGAGCGAATGCGACAAACTGTCAGGAACACTATTCGGGAGTGCGACTTATGCCAAAGGAGTAAATATAATTCTAAATTATTGAGAGAATTACCAAGGCCTATTATTCCTTCTAAGCCTTGTGAAATCTTTGCGACTGATCTTTATGGTCCTCTCCCAAAGTCTAAAAGAGGTAACCGATATATTCTGGTGACCATAGATGTTTTCAGCAAATACACTATGTTACACCCAATTGTGGTGTTTGAACCCATATTTTCAGTGTTGCCTTAGTAAACAAGAGTTTAGTGCTTTTCAGTCGGTCAACACGAATGTACACTGACAGTTGCAGTACCAATACTGCAACTAAATAATTGTACATATTGTAAATATTTTCACCTGTATTTCAAACATAGATTTTGTAGCCTTAAGTGTATTGGATCTGATGATGATCGCTTGACGATCGAAACTGGTCATCTTAGTGTTTTATTAATCTCATGTATTTTATTTCAGGATTAGGGCATAACCCATCTCTTTTGGGTACATTCGTGTTGACCGACTGAAAAGCACTAAACTCTTGTTACACCCAATTCAGAAGGCAAACGCAAAATATTGTGCGAAGAGAATTAGAGACAGCGTAATTCCGGAAGCAGGCAAACCGGAATTCCTTTTATCAGATCACGGACCCCAATTTACATCTTTAGAATTCAGGGCCGTCATGAATAATCTTGGGATTAGACAATTGCATTGTTCTATCAGACATCCTGAAAGCAATCCAGCAGAACGAGTGATGGCTGAAATATCTAAATTTTGCCGCCTCTATTGTCCAAATGAGCATTGGAAATGGATGGATGTTCTCTCTTTAGCATCCGAATCCATCAACTCTACGATTCATGAGAGTACTGGACAGAATCCCATGTTGTTTCATCATGTAATTAAACCAACAAGATTATGGGATCGAATCATCTCTATTCCACCCGAGATTGAACCTAGTCGTCAGAGGAGGGAGACTCTAGCTTTAGACAAGTTGAGGAGCCTAGCTGAGAAAAGAGAGCGCAGAGTGAGAGGAAAGCGTTTTCGCAGACCCTTGCGCGTAGGAACTCTTGTTTTAGTAAAAAAAACTACACCCTCCGACGTGCAAAATCGAGTGTACTCGAAGTTTGCAAGGCTTTACGATGGACCCTATCGTGTTGTGGAAGTAAACAACAATGGAGGCTATAAAATCGCCAATACACGAACTGGTAACATCGTGGGAATTTATAATGCAGCGAATTTGAAGAGTTGTTATTCAAGAACCAGATGATTTAATGAGTAGATAGGAAAAATAAAAAAAAATCAATTTTTATTTTTTGCTAGGTGTGGGGTGGATGTGCCCAATTCTAGGAATCGGTATTCCAAGATTCAGACACCTAGGTATCAAGGGAAAGGCTACAGCTGCTTTTGAAAGTTAAGATATTTGAATATCGCGCTCCTTTCCTTCTAGATTGAAATGGAAACTTTATGCAGCCAAGAAGATGTTAAGTGACGTGGCAAATAGTAGCAGAGGTCGAGACTATTTGGTGATTAAATACTTAGCCATGGAGTAGAGACTTGATACTTGGATCAAATTACTGGCACGGCCAAATGAAAGAGGATGCACTTATTCTCAAGTGAATCAGACCAGAGACACCGGAGATATGAGGATTTACAGATTTCAGCGTGATCCAGCGTGGAGACGACCGTTTTGTATAAAAGCCGCTCGGCCCAAGCATAAGCAGCTCACTTCAAACCAAGCTCTTGTAGGACAAGGTGCTGCTGCTACGTCGAGCCAAGGCACATGGTTGCCGAATCTACGCAGAAGATATCTTTGAATTGTGATAGTCACAAAAGTGCTACGATACGTGGGGAACGTAGTAAGTTTCCGATAGAGGGAATCACTAAGGTGATTGTTATTTTCTACGGACATTGGTGAAACACTTTGTTTCTATATGGACATATGCTAGACTTTGTCTAGATATTATTCTGTCACAGTCCAGTAACAATAATTCAATACTTGGATATTTTAATCCAACTTGTCAGTTTCACAAATTGTAACTAAATAACCACTCAGATCATTCAGTATATTGAAGGCCAGTCTATCACGGTGTTGTTCATTAGCCGACAAAGGGAAACTATATGTTGCTTCGCGCATGATAGATGGTGTGAAGCCATGCCCAGGGAACGATCTTCAGAACAGCCGTTGATTGTTTTAGACTATCAGTGTTTTCCTGTACTGAAAAGATTACCGTGAGTTATGTTACAACTGACGCTTTTGAGAAGAGATCATTTGGATCTGACCCCATTTAAGCGAACTGCTATGGATTTAATTGAAGTCAATATTAAAATGGATCAGCAGTTACTTCAAACTTCAAGAAATATTTCCACTACGTCGTGCTAGACAGATTGTGCGTATATAATGGCGGCCGATACAAGGATTAGACATGCGTGTCCAATAGGGCATGTATCTGGATAAATCTGGTACAGACCAGTTTCACTACGCTTCAAGACCAACGAGAAATGTAAGCCACATTTGACTTTAATATTATGCCTAGCTAATTGGAACAAACTCATTTTCTGCAGATGACCAACACAATTATTTTTCTTCGTATTTAAATCTTGCATTGATTTACGCAAGACACATTAGGGTTATTCTGAGTATTTTCAGCACTCAGAACAGTTTAGGATCGATGACCGAGCATACCGAGCATTTATTTGAATGTTCATTTTGTTTGAGAATCACGGTAATCAGCCTATATAACTGTAGAAGTTAATATTTATTTTTGTTGAGGAATGGATATTTTGTCCATATTCGAAGAGTCCAACATGTGTTTTTTTTCACATAAGGAAATAACAATTAAACATATTTAAGGAAATAATAACAATAATAATCCAATAATAATAATAATAATAATTTTCATTATTTTTCTAAATAATTATTGGATCTTACATTTTCTAATAATCACATTCGTTGAGAGAGAGCTTAAGGATTAGTTTAGTCATTCCTAGTTTGGAACAGGTGATTTTCCGAAAGCTAGTGGATAGCGCAAGCCCGTATTCCACCAACATTATAGTTCTGGTTGAACAGTTAATATTTGCATTGAGCAAAGTATATTTTTCAGATAACACGGAAAGGCATGTAACAGGAAGCCAATGATATTTGTATCAATTAGGATATTTTTTGTGTTTATATAAAATCATGACGTAGGCACACATTCGAAAGTGAAATAGAGAATATCACAAGTGTGGTAACTTCACGGTTTGAACTGAATGGTAAAATAAAATAAACTTGTAAGTTTATAGATCTTCCAGTTTTGATAACAGGCAGAGGCTTGATTTATTGTATAAATTTTGGGAAGAAAATTTATGTGTGTGGAGTAGTTGAAATGCCATTCCCCGGTGCGCATGTTTAAGTCGCAGGAATGAGGAGGTTTTTTTGAGCATCAATCAAATAGCAGGTTCGATGGCTCAGGTTTATAGGAGGAGTATTGGAACCACACATTTCGTCGAATGAATGACCAAACCATCAGTAATTATTTCAAACTTGTTTACGTATTCCATTAATACTTTGGATTTTCTAGAACCCGGTTTTGTCATGATAAAATTTTATTCTTCTTCAGAGGAAGACCTTTGCCGTTGTTGTTGGGATATTGTGTGCTTACACAAATAATTGAATGGGCCACTGCCAATTTAAAAAAAGTTATTCTGTATCCACGAATTACTTAAAGGATGTTTACAATCCTATTGTCATGAACTAAATGAATTTATTATAAAGCTACAATTCTTATTTCCGCATTCTGTTCAAGAATTGCAAGTTGTGAAAGTCACTAAAATAGCAACAAATATAAATATTTTTCTTAATAATAATTCCAAGTGGAAAATCGAATAGTTGAATGGTTCAACAATTTTTTTATGATCAAGCTGATGATTCAGAAATCATATTTCTTTGGAAATTGAAGTTCATAATCGAGTCACTTCTCGAAATGTTTAATTTTGGAAGAATAATAAATTTTGTTGTGCTTCGCACAGTTCTTCGATGCTATGCTCAAGGGTCAAATACTTTTCAGATGTTGTTATTAATATGTGTACATAATTAGTGTTGGGCCAAAGGTAATATTTTTGACTATATTTTTGAAACTGGAAAAATAAGTGGAAGTTAAAAAATTCTATAAACAATTATAAACAGTGAGAATTTCTACGAGTTTTAATATCCTGTTAGAAATTCAACGAGTGAACTACAATATTTCCAGTAAAGACAATTAAATTTGAACTGGATTTCATCGTAAATAATTGATATAATTTTGGAACACAGTCTACAGGACTGATAATCAGACTTGTGTCTCCAAGGACAATTGTTCAATGTGTTGGAAAATTTCTGTACATTGTGTAAATAGTAGTGTGTGCCGTCGCACTGGAATGATGTTACCTTGAGCATCATTTTTCAGTCAATTTTAAAATTTAGAATAAAATGAGATAATTTTACATGTTGTGTTATGCCAAGGTGAATCTCCTTCTATTCTTATTGTTGCATTGAGCCAAAAATCAGTAAAGCATTTTTTTTTATTTTGATGTCTTTTTTTTGCGATTAGCTTTAACCCATCTGGCGCCCCGGGATATTTTGACTCTCGTGCTGACTGATTCTTGGTAAAATGCATATGTGGTCGTGCGGACTCAGGTTAAACGGGCACAGTATGTCCTCCACGAGCATTTATCACAGCTTGGCACCTTCGTGACATGCTCCGAATAAGTCGACGGAGATCACGATCCTGTATCCGGTCCCATTCTTCAATGAGAGCCTGTTCGAGGTCTTGGAGCGTCTGTGGTGGAACAGAACGCCCACGAACACTTCTGTCACATCTATCCCACACATGCTCGATGGGATTAAGGTCAGGACTCACCACTGGCCATTCCATATCTTGAATGTCCAGTTCTCGCAACACAGCTCTAGTGATGCCCGCTACATGAACCCTGGAATTGTCGTGCATGAGTCCGAATTCAGGGCCAAACCCGTATGCAGCAGCCAACACATGCTGTCGCAGTATCTACTCGATGTACCTCGCAGCAGTAAGATTACCATGAACGACGACAAGATCCGTATGGCCATCAATTCTGATGCCACCCCACACCATCACTGAACTATGTCCGAATCGGTCGACTTCCTGGACAACATTTGGCATGTACTGCTCACCACGGCGTCTCCATACACGGTGACGTCCATCACGCTGTGTCAGGGGAAATTACGACTCGTCTGTGAACAACACAAG
This sequence comes from Meconema thalassinum, assembly GCA_946902985.2. Taxonomy (NCBI): domain Eukaryota; kingdom Metazoa; phylum Arthropoda; class Insecta; order Orthoptera; family Tettigoniidae; genus Meconema; species Meconema thalassinum. The sequence goes on along the minus strand of OX336394.1, from coordinate 445,971,682 downwards.
TCTCCATTGGCGAAGTTGACGTGGGTGCGGGCAAACTGCGTGATGTTGCTGCGTTAAACGGGGCACTCGAACAGGGCGTCCGGGCCGTAAGGACATTTCTCTTAACCTGTTCCTTACTGTCTGTTCGGGCACCGTGACTCCAGTGACCCTCCTAAGGTCTTGTTGCAGTTCTCGGGTAGTTGCTGAACGACGCAGCAACGCACAGATGGACAGATATAGGTCATCTTGTGGGGTTGTCAAGCGTACACGACCTTGCCCAACCCTCCTTGTTAACTGGTTTGTCTCATTGTAACGGTTCCACAAGCGTTGAATAACTGACGGAGAGACATTGAGATCCACAGCAACACGACGAATAGTCCATCCTTCCTTGATCAAAGTGACAGCCCTTGTGACTCGAACCTCGTTAAGATGTCACATGCCATGTGCTGGTTTACGTACAATGTGCTCAAATGACCGCAGTAGTCGGTGTACCTCAGAACAACACATGGACGCACCGCTATTCACTTTGTTTTGAGGGGTCACCTGACAGTTTAATTCATGGATACGCCTACAGATGGGGTATAACTTCGATTTGACATACCAGAGTAGCTAAGGTCTCAAGGCGTGCTGCACGACCATTGGAACACCATCTACAAATTAACGTTCACACACCAGACCTTACAAAACGTGTTCCCCTAATTTGTTTGGACTGTGTATTTATAGGACACCCCTCTGACGCCCTTCTTACAAATGACTCATTCAAGTGCTCTGATCTGCTCTGCTGTACTGAAATATTTTACTGCTTCGACGGAGTCAAGTATTGGACTCTCACTGTGCCTAATATTTAATTCCACACCACTAATTCCAGGAACTTTCTTACTACTAATATACAGCGTCACAGGTCATACTAATAAACATCTGAAATATTATTCCCTCTCGTGGAGAAATCAACCACCTAGGATAACCCCTCCCTAACTAGCTTGTTTGCTGCAAGTTAAGCTTGGCTACCACTAGTTGAATCACCGGACCAGTTCACACTTCCCCGGCAATTACTAGGTATAACATTCATTTCCATAGCCTTACGGGTACAGGCGATGTCATAAAAGGTACCCAGTAGCGAGAAGTAGTCATTCGGTGCCCGGTACGCCCCTATCACATGAAGAGGGTTTAACTATGCTTCATCCAAGATTTCTACACATAACAGCTCATGATCCAAATTGGCCCATTTCAAGCAACTTACGATGTACCCTGAATTATTTCAATACTATTTACATACTCATGATTCAGTAGCCTGTAGCTTGCCACGGTGGGTGAGTGGTTATAGTGTCGGACTACCAACCCCAAGATTGCAGGTTCGCCCCTGGCCATGGTAAGTGATTTTTAAGGCGACAAAAATCACGATACTCATGTCATACGTTGTTGGCATGTTAAATAACCCATTTGAATTCAGAAGGCCGTGTTCAATGGCAAATTTAATCACGGGATTTTCCGCCAACACAAAGTTCCTCCATTCTCTACTTGAAGGCGCTGTAGTGTCAAGGAGTTTAGATATCTAACCTCCTTGACTTTCATAGCGTTCAAAGGAACGACGAAATTCGACATGCAAGCTACCCTCTGGGTGTCAATTAACAAAGCTTGCACCAGGCACCCGAGGCCATACGATATTATTATCAGTAGCTATGACAACGTCCCGTGAATACATCTCTACTAGATTCCAAAATTCTATTATTGTATTCGCTATACTCTGACAATTAACCTGCAGCAATCTTAGAGTCTTGTCTCCATTTCGAAGTTTCTGTATATCATATCAGTGTTCTTGGGACAAGCACACAACGACTAGAGAGGTGTTCTCACACTTAGTGGACCTAAGCTTTCAAGAAGGATGGCTTTAGATTCGTTACCTGGGAGGTACAGATGCAGGTTAACGCTCCTCCTTAACAGTTGCTTGAATGTTAACGTATTCAGCTCCCGCCTCGGCTCCGGCCCAGCCTCACCCAAGAAGAGCAAGGCTTCTGCCCGCCAACCTGCGAGATGGTGAGCAGCGCCATACATCCAGGCCAACTACAAGGTGGACTCTGAGAAGCTCGCCTTTCTTTAGTAAGTACCTGAAGGCTGCTGTCAATTTATTGACTTACGATGTATTCATGTAAAGAGAACGTTGAATTTTGCAGAATTATAAAGAGGATACGATCGAATCAGGCTATTCCACGTAACCTGTAATGGCAGAAAGGTAATACATCTGACATGGATATTAACATAACATATCGAAGTATTGCGCCAGAGGTCAGGGTTCGATTCCCGGATCTGACAAGGAATTTAATGGTGCTCTGAGGGTTGGAATGGGGTACACTAAGCCTTACCCACCCTGAAAAGGGTTGTCTGCCCTTTCCCACTCCTACTCCTGACAAATGCCGGGACGGTTTCTAACTTGGCTCTTTCCCAATCCTCACCTTAATTGATAATACACACATTAATATAGACAACACTATAACAGAGGTTATCAGAGAACTTAAATATATATATACACACCCACGTACACGGGGCTAGCCCCTCAACTGAAACAACAAAATATCGAAGGAGATTCTGATTACCAGTATACTTGTTCTTGAGAATTTCTTTTGGTATTGTTTTGTTATTAAATTCCAACGAAAAGAAGACAACTCTGTTTGAGGTGCTGATATAAGATGCTTCGTGTAATACCGGATTCACACACTATGTAACGTTCATGGAATCCAACCTGAAAATGCATCTACTTGCTCTGTTACTGTGCGCCATGCTCAATAAGCACGGTAACTGTGACTTCTTGTATCATTTCCGTCGTAAGACATTGATAAAGCGGGGACACAGAAGATAAAACGTAACGAAAACGAATTATAAACCTCTCCCCCTAACAAGTATTGAACCCCTACTCTTTCAATCCGCAGTCCAACGCGGTACCATTTCAGCCACGGATGATTACACGCTACGCAAAGATAGGAAGTAACAACTTTTTGTGTTGGACACTTGACTTTCTTAATGTAAAACGTTCTTATCGGTTCAAATACATCTCTTTAGTCGACAGGCATAAGAAAAATAAATGTTTGTGTTCTTTTCCTTAGTGGTGTTCTTCCAATGTGCAGCCACGTCAGCTCGATCGCATGCTCTGGACACGCGAGCATCATGGGTACCGTAGCGGGAACAACATCTTGTCAAGGAGTAATGAGAATTACGAATAGTGTGATATTCTGTCAGAATGTTATCTGCAGTAGAAGAGAACTATTTCCAGGATGATTTAGGTTGGTCTCGAGTAGATGATAAAGATTTGGAAATCAATTAACAAGCATGCCAACACACCTTATTTTAAACCTCAGCAATTTTTCTAGGTTTATGCCGTGTCTTGTGTGGGGTTTCGCCCAAGAATACCAAACTGGCTCATCAGCAGGCTCTTGATGTTCCGCACCCGGACCCCCACAGGAGTAGCGAACTGTGCACTTCCTGCCATCTTGTGAAGCGCTAGTGCGCCTCTAACTGCGAGAGCTGTGAGCTTAAACAGCCCTTCACCCGCTGATGAGCCAGCTTCGTGTTCCTGGGCGAAACTCCACACAAGACATGGCATAAACCCCACATAAGATACGGCATAAACCCAACACAAGACACGGCATAAACCCCACACAAGACACGGCATAAACCCCACAAAAGATACGGCATAAACCCCACACAAGACACGGCATAAACCCCACACAAGACACGGCATAAACCCCACACAAGACACGGCATAAACCCCACACAAGACACGGCATAAACCCCACACAAGACACGGCATAAACCCCACAAAAGTCACCGCATAAACCCCACACAAGACACGGCATAAACCCCACACAAGACACCGCATAAACCCCACACAAGACACGGCATAAACCCCACACAAGACACCGCATAAACCCCACACAAGACACGGCATAAACCCCACACAAGACACGGCATAAACCCCACACAAGACACCGCATAAACCCCACACAAGGCACGGCATATACCCCACACAAGGCACGGCATAAACCCCACACAAGACACGGCATAAACCCCACACAAGACACGGCATAAACCTAGAAATGTTCCTGAGTTTTAATTCACGGGCCATGAAAGCCAATGCAACACTTCATTTTGTTTGTGTACAAATAATCCAACCTGGAAATTAATTCATCACGCTCATTTAGTTAGTAGTTTTCTTTTCTACTATCGTCAGTTTCTCACAGCACATCTTTAGTGAGAAAAGTCATGTTAACAGCGTAATGAACTCAATACACTCCGGGATATCTCATAAGTGGATCAATTAATACTATTTTATATTTGTCAAAGGTAGGAATGAAGACTGGTTTACATCCCGGCGTTACAGAACGCTATGACATGACACAGCGTAGGAATGAGGAATGGTTTACAACCCGATGTTACAGAGGACTGACTTGACACGTGTGGTGGCCTGAGTGAGTCTGAGTTTTCCTTGAAACCAAGGTGTTCAACATTTTGAACACATGTTACCCTGAACATAAAGAGTACCTTCAATTCATTCTACAGATCATTATATCGTAATCCAAAGTGGCTACGTACCATCGGATAAAAATGGTCCTTTTCTGGAGCAGATAAGAAATCACTCGTTGAAACAGATAGATATGCACATATAATATCTCCACTATAAACGACATTAAGCAAAATATTATGTATTAGCTCGGGTTTCGAACATTTTAGCTAATAACTTACCTGACGTTACTTCAGCATTGCTTGATTTAGCCACCTTATCTACTAAGAGGCATGGATTATCGCTGGCACGTATAGAATCTATTCGTAGACACACCTTGTCCAAACGTAAGGTGGTGTTATTCGGAGCTGTGATCATTTTAATTATGCATTATATTTGAGGTTATTGGAATAACACTGCTGCTAATGATTTCTAGCCTATTTTCAATTTTGAAAAAATATGCTTATGAGATCACCTTTTGTCCGTGTGTGTGTGTGTGTGAGGTGTGTGTGTGTGTGTCCCTAATAAATTCTAAACGACTGGAGCGATTACAATGAAACTCGGTAAGTTGATAACACAATTTCGGGCGACCCAGACCGTGCTCTTGAAATTTTGTTAAGTCTCTCCAATCCAACATGGCGGCTGTGCTAAATATTTCACCAGCATTCAATATCTCCTAAACTATTCCCGATATCGCCCTGGAATTTATTACGGTGATAAATAGAACTACTAAAATTTCACCTATGTGACTTTTGAAAAACTGGTAACTACAAAACCAACATGGCGGCCAAGCGAATTTGCGACATTTCAAAAGACGCTTCTCGCGATTTAATCAACCAAACGCAATAAAACTTGGTACAGTATATGTTTATACCCTTTCTAATGCACCAACATCTAACTTCGTTCAATTGTGTACATAACAACAAGATGGCGGATGTGCGAATTATTTCACCGACATTCTATATCTCTGAAACTATTAGCGGTATCACCCTGATATTTTGTACGAAGATAAAGGGCACAACTAGAAGTTCACCTATAAAGCTTTAACAATCCAGTTAACTACAAAACGAACATGGTGGCCAAGCAAATTTGAAAATTTTAAATAGTCCTTTCTCGCGATGTAATGTTCCAAACGCAATGAAATCTAGTACAGGAAATGTTTATACACATTGTAATGCACTGGTATCTAATTTAGTTCAATTGTTTACATAACCTCAAGATGGCGCCTGTTCGAATTTTAAAATTAAGTTTTTATTTCTTGTGTCGTAATCTTGCGATCGAAGTAAAAGTTTGAATAATGAACCTACGCAATAATGTTCCTCTAATGGTGCATGACTCTATGGCCTATACATTTAGCAATCCAACATGGCGACCATCCGAAATATTTAGACGGCTCTGAATATCTACGAATCTATTATAGCAATGAAACTGATTTTTTATGTTCATAGGGGCTAAGTTCACCTATAGGTTTTTAAATAAACTGGTGATCACAAATCCAACATGGTGCCGACGCGAAGTATAAATATTCACATGGATGTTTCTCGCAATTTAACCATCCGAGTGCAGAGAAACTTGGTACAGTAAGTCCTTATACGAATGTTAATCTACTGGTATCTAATTTATTTTAAATGTTCCCTTAACCACAAGATGGCATCTGTGCGAAATTTTAAAATCTTCTTGTTACTTCTCGTGTCCAAATCATGCGATTGAAGTTTGAATGCTACACGTACACAATAATCTTCACGTAACAGTACATAACTCTAGGACCTACATATATAAAATGCAACATGGCGACCATCCGAACTATTTAGTCGGTTTTCAATATCTACGAATCTCTTACAGCAATCAAACTGAAATTTTGAATGTTGATAGTGGCAGTTAACATAAGAAGGATATATGAAAATAGGCTGTATAGATCTTCACGGAACTACTTGTTACTCAGTAGATTAAGGCTTTCACGGCCCGGATTATTATTCAAATTATTCATGGTCCTTGGGCTAATGCCGTATGAAAATAACATCAAATACCACCAGACACCAGGAACCTTGCCTCCTTCGAAACGGCTGGAGGTATTTATGTTCATTAGCCCAAACACCATGAATTTTTTCAATAGGTTTCTACTATATTTACGAGAATGAACTCAACGGTAAAGTTGTACTAAGGCCGAAAATGAGTAGCTATTAATGTTTTTGGTATGACTATGATATGCGCGTTAGTTGGGTTGCCTTTCTCCGAACAAAATAAGGGGCTGGTGAATCACTCTGTTTATTAGAATAATATATGAAAGGCAGAAAAACAAGAATGCAAGAGATTAAATTGGGAGAGCAGAATATAGACGTCTGAAAATTGTCTGAAGGTAGGAAAAGTAGTTACAGTTTATCAAAACACTCACAATCAGATGGAAAACAGATAGAGAATAATAGGTTAAGCGACGGAAAGTTAACATAGAGCATTTGAATAGCCGTAAAGAGATCGAGATTCATGTTCTGGAAGGGGATGAGGAGGTTATGGCGATACGAAAGTACATTTAATATGGAGATCTATATTTGCTACAGATATTCTGACTGAGGGCCCAGATTATTTTGTTTGAGAGTAGGATTTATGAGACAGGTGAGGTACTCCCTGAATTTAACGATAAAGTTATCATCCCTATACTGAAGAAAACATAAACTGATATATGAGAAAATTGTAGTTAGCGTGATCGCTCATGCTTTAAAGAAACAGACTAGATTAATTTAGAACATGGAAAGACAGGGAGAAAGCGAGTTTAGTCAAGATCCATTTTGTTTAAGGAGAAACGTAGGAACTAGGGAATCGAAAGTAAGCCGTTGGTTGAACTTGGAAGCTAGAATAAGTAAATATAAAAGAAAGTTCATGGCATTTGAAAGCAGTGAAAAGGCTTTTAACATCGCTGGTTGGAGTAAGTTTATTGACATATTGAAAAGGTTTGGCATAAAGTACAGGGAAAGGAGCGTGATCTTCAATCTATACAGAAATTTGACGGCAGTTATACATGCTGATAAACATGAGATAAAGGTGTAACGCCAGGCTGCAGTTCATCACCCATTATTTTCAAATTAAACATTGAACAGGCATTGAAACAAATAAGAAAAATCTTGTAGGTATAAAAATTCAACGATAAATTTTCTCAACTATAAGCTTTAATATTGATATTCTCATCATGGACGATTTCTACTATATTTGAATAAGTTTAGAAAGATATGGACTCGCTCTTCAGGGAGAAAACTGAAACATAAAAAAAAATTCAGACGAAGCAAATCTCAAAGCCCTATTAACGTAAAATAGGCAGGTGCAAAGCTTAAGTATGTAAGAGACTCTTTCTACTTAGTTAACAGTGATAGACGAAGCAATGAGGATATGAAAAATAGGTTATCTCGGGAAAGGAAGACTTTTTACCTTAATTAAAAGATTTTCTTCGATATTAAATATAGATTGAAATAAAAAAAGTTTTGAATTTTCTAGGTAGTGGTAATGAAGTGGAATTAAAACTTGCACTGAAGTTGCAGCAGAAAATAAGAAAAATGAGGCTATAGAAGTGGGGTGTTACAAGAACATAATGAATGTAAGTTGAGTAGATACAGTAACAAATTAAGAGGTAGGAAGGAGAGACGATTCCATTTGCACACGCTACATGATTACCGCTTCTCGCTACTCTGGACTAACCTGTAAGGGTTCAAAAGTTTATTCTGCTAACATTTGGCTTCGCATACGATCTACTAATTTGGCTTCTGGCCACTATGAATTTTGATGTGACAATTCAAACATGATCTCTGAGTAAATTTTGCTGCGCACACGGTACATGAATATGGCTTCTGGCCACTATGTATTAGCATGTGTTGATTTAAAGTCCCTCTCCGAGTAAATTTGGCATTGCACACGGTACATAAAACGGCTTCTCACCAGTATGGATTAGCATGTGATGTTTCAATGTTCCTCTCCGAGTAAATTTCGCTTCGCAGACGCTACAAGAATAAGCCTTCTCACTACTATGGATTAGCACGTGATTATTCAAACTTGATTTCTGAGTAAATTTGGCTTCGCACACGGCACATGAGTATGCCTTCTTGTCACTATGGATTAGCATGTGATTATTCATATTAGACCTCTGAGTAAACTTGGCTGTGCACACGGTACAGGAATGTGGCTTCTCACCACTATGTATTAGCATGTGTCGATTCAAACCTCCTCTCTGGGTAAATTTAGCTTCGCACACGCCACATGAATATGCCTCCTTACCACTATGTATTTCCTTGTGTTGATTCAAACTTCCTCTTAAAGTAAAACTAGCTTCGCATACGCTCCATGAGTTTGGCTTCTTTACAGTATGGAACAGCATATGTTTCTCATAGATTTGTTTAAAGGAAAATCTTCTTTTGCATATTCTACATGTGTATCGAGTGTTACTACTATGGCTTAAATTATTTGTTCCCAAATTTTGTTTGTTCGAATATTTTTCTCGAGTATATAGGCTTCCAGCATTACCAACATCATGTATCATTACAGCCGGATTCATTGTATCAGGACACATCAACCTGTAATAATCAGTACTAAAACTTTGAATTATGGTTCATTATTATAGGAAGTGAAATAATAGTCAAGGTATAGAGATCAAATAGTGAAATTAAAATTGAGGCAACTTTCATTAATATCAATACCAAGAAATAAGTCTTTAAGAATTGTCGGGATCTGATTCCACTTTCACTGCTCAATAATATGATATTCATTCAGTCTGAAAGTTTTGCAATTGAATTTATATCTAACAGAAAATACAGTATTAAATAATTCATGTTTTCTGGGCTAATGCCGTGTGTATGTAAATTAGAACCTCCTTTATCAATTGAAAAATGAGGCAAGGTTTCTCCAAAACGTATGGTTAGCCCAAAAAACATTAATTATTTGTATAGTAATCCGGGCCGTGAAAGCCTTAATATACATATTAGAAAATACAGTATTGTGTATCTTAACAAAAGTTTGGTGCTTTTCAGTCGGTCAACACGAATGTACCCAAATACAGCTGGGTTATGCCCTGATCCTGAAATAAATTACATAAGATTAATAAATACACTAGGATGACCAGTTTCGATCGTCAAGCGATCATCATCAAATCCATTACACTTAGGCTACAACATCTATGTTTGAGAATACAGGTGAAAATATATACAATATGTACAATAATTTAGTTGCAGTGTGGTAATGCAACAGTCGGTGTATGTTAAATATGGTATATCTAATGTTAGGTAAACTTCTAAAATAGTGATGAAAATCCGGAATTTGTCTGTAAGGGGGGTTTATATGGTTTTACAAAATCAACTATGGTTATACTGAAATAATGCAAGCTTATACTTATCGAGTTGTCTCTTTAACTGGAACTTGAAGCAGTTGCATGTTGCACTAGACACCAGTTGTAAACTCCAAGTGTTCGCTGGGTGGAACTGGTTTTCCCCTTCCTCCCCCTTTAGTTGCTATGTTCTTCCAGAGGTCAGTGCCATGTATATTTGTGTGACTTTGCCAAATCTAGATAAAAGTGTATGCTATTGAATGCAGGAGTCTGCAACTACTAAAGACCGTGGAACTATCTTCGCCACGCATGGGCTAAAAAGCCATTTCTCACTAAGCGGTACACGGTCTATTGAAGACGTCCCGGCACCTTTAATACTGCCGCGCATATCGGCCTAGGTTCATTGCAGAAAAATGTACATAGTACACCTGATCCAAATAACATTTACCTATAAACACCACTATTTTCCCCCCCCTTTTTTATCTAGCTTGGCAATATCGCTAAGTTGTGTCTTGTTTTCGACAGGGTGTGTTTTTTAGTAGAGCGAAAAGGGGTTAACTCTCCATAAAAGTGTGTTCATTTAGATTGTTGGGATTGTTTTGTTTGGCTAGGTGAATCTCGATTGCTTCTTTTATGTCGAGAGCTCTGCCTTTCGATTCGTGATGAATTATTTTCAGATCAGTCTCGATTTTAGTGAAGTTGTGCCCCGTGTCACACATATGTTCGCATACGGCTGAATGTGTTCCGTATCTTATCGCATTCCTATGTTCATTATAACGTGTATCTACTCGTCTTCCGCTCTGTCCAATGTAATTAGCTTGACAACCAATGTCTTGGCATGTAATAGAATATACCCCTGACTTTGAATACGGGTCTTGTTTATTTAGATTGCTATTTTGCAGGTGCCTCCCGGTCGTATTATTCGTTGTGAATGCTATTTTTATGCCTTGATTTTTGAATAGATTAGTGATTGTATATGTGTTCTCATTCACATAGTTGAAGCGCGCGAAATTTTTCTCATTAATATCCGGTTTTGGAATAATTTTATCTTTATTTTTATGTTTGGCTACAATTTGGTCTATTTTGCTTGGCGGGAAATTGTTTTCCTTTGCTATTTGTTTAATGGTTCTTATTTCCTTATTATAATTGTCTGTTGACATGGGTATGTTTAAAGCTCTGTGCACCATTGAATTGAACCCCGCTAATTTATGCGTACTGGGGTGATTAGACTGATTGTCGATTGCATGCGAGGTTTGTGTGGCTTTTCGGAATATGGAGTATGAAAGCTCGTTGTCCAGCTCTATTTGGGTACATTCGTGTTGACCGACTGAAAAGCACCAAACTTTTGTTTACTTAGGCAACACTGAAAAATGGCTTCAAACCTCACAATTGTGTATCTTGTTGTAAATTTTGGAGTCATAGCTCCGTGAGCATGAGTGTGTGTTGGGATTGTTTCTTAGCCACCACATTCCGATCCAAAGGCGTTAGATTTCTACATGGTCGGAGGCAATAAAGGACAAGGTGTTTGGTTTGCACCCTTCGCATCGCTGCTGCACTTCGCCTATGGATCACCGATGAGCATATTTATGTATTAGCGTTTCTTCTTGCGCACAATTAAGCTGAGCTTGCAAAATATGGCTAATATGCTGAGTGAAAAGAATACTTTACTGTTGTTTCTGTTGTCGTTGATGTTTCGGATTCAAAGCTGTACTCCATTTATCCCATTGCTATGTTAATAATAAAATTCGTCTTTACATAGCCAATCAACCCTACAAACAGAGTAATCTCTTTTACATATTATAACCTTAATTAACGCCTATAGTTCATGTCCTTTACTCTTGCTTCCATAACGGCTGAACATTTGGCTTCGCACACGGCCTAGATATGTGCCCTACCAATCTCTTCCTTTCAATACACTCGCGAGAATCATCTAACCCCCATTCATCTCGTTACCCTTCCTTTGTTAGTCTATCTCTCCACACATTCTCCAACATTCTCCAATAACACCACATTCAATTGCTTCTATTTCCCCTTTCCTGCAGAAGAAATTAACCCATCTTTTATGCATCTCCTTCGCTGGGTCCAGACTTCTTGCTAAGCACCGGGAGTCACCAATTTCCTTTAGCGCTTCATCTGACAATCGGTGTTGGTATATCGCTTGAATACACGATTTATGTGTGGGGTTTCTCTAGTTTTTAGCTCTTTCTTATCTTTTTATTCCACGGAAACGACAAACATATATTTCTGTGTGTTTTCGCTCTACCCTTGCGATTTTTTTCATGCTTGCCTTTAGTGCGTTTTAGCGAAAGAGATTCATTACCACTCTTTTAACAGAATCATCAAGCTTCTCCTTAGTGTGCCATCGCACGGCAATTCGCTCATCTCCTGCAGTCAACACACAGCTATTAAATTAGTCACCGATAAATTATGATGCTTAGAATTTCAGCTCGTCCTCTACAGGTGGTAACCTACACACATCTAAGTTTGTAACCCTTATGTCCTACTTCTAGCCCTCTCCTTGTCCACTTCGATTGCCACGCTAGTTGGGACCGTTCTTGCTTGTCACTCTTTAAAGGGCAGCAAGCAGACACGCTCGGTCTATCTCCGATATTTTGTGAAAGCCATGTGGTGGTAATTGCTCTATCAGCACCACCAGTCCGCCAACCAACATGCAAAGATAAGTTGCACACTAATTTTACCTAGCTATGACGCTCTTTTAATACTTGCAAGTAATCCAATCTGCTATAGTCTTATCTTGCTGGCAAGGTATCAACAATTTCACCACCGAGGGAATCTATGCTAAATGTAAAAGTACAACTATTGGCGAGGCGCAACGGGGGATTTACTCCTTTCTCATCTTTACTCTGTCAAAGTCAATAGCTTGATACATCGTGGGTATTTTGTAACTTCGTAACTAACTGTCTAATGGGTCGACTCTGCTCATATCACGAGGCTCTCAACCTCAAGTATTTACATCAATGTTCAAGATTTAAATAACTTTGCAACTATGCAAATTCTCAACCCGGAAATAATTCACCTTGTTAATCAATTACATTTTTTAAAGAGAAACTCTATCCACAACTTGAAAACTAAAAACAGCATCGCGCCAAATAGTAATCTGGTTTGCCGTACAAACGGTTCCAGGGTTGGGTACCCATACACATACAGACAGTGAAAATAACCTAATTTCCTTTCATCTCCTTTCACCCACTATTAACAGATTCAAATAAAGTATATTACATAAACTTTGCTCTATTTTTTGTGGTTAATGTGAGGTTCTATCCGAGAGATGTCCTCCCCATTTTGGAACTTGTAATTAACGGTCATTTCTGCATAAATGCAGTGATATCTGTCAACCACGTCCATAGGTTCAACTGACGGATAGCTTTCTCGAAGTTAAATACTTTTAATTTATTGTAACTTTGCAAGCTTACAAGCCCTCATCATTCGTTTGCCATGTAGGCCCTGTCCTATCCTTGCATCGTCTAGGCCCAAACTCATATTATCCTTGTGCCGTCTAGGATCTGTTGCAAATCATTTTTCCCATTTATAAGTGGTATTTCAAGTTTTCACGGCAGCTCATGCTGTGCCCATTTTGTTGGGATTAGCATATTTTCAAGAAACTTAACTCTAGGCAATCTTCATTGTGTCTAATGAGGCACGTTTACATGTGATATGCTCACTTATCTAATCAAGTCGATGCAATAATTGCAATTTTTTCATAATTTGCCTTAAAGTCCAATTTTGTTGTGAGACCAACTAGTTCCTAGTAACTGCTACATTTTGTATAGTGGCAAAATCAGCAATCAAATTCCTTTTAACTTATATCAGTGGAATAACTTTCATATTGTTAAAAATGTCTTCAGCATCTGAGGGACAAGTGAAGCAAGGCTAAATCTGTAATGTTACTCCTCTTCACAATAAAGTATTAACAAGGAACCAATTACGTTTCATGTCAAAGTTCTACTATTAGCACTCATACTTCACCGCCAACGTTAGGTAAACCATATCGTATAGAAGAGAACGTGACGTTACTTGCGGAGTTTGTATGGCCGCTAGGAGGCTCTAGTATCGGCTGGCGATGAGTGCGGACGGTATCAATACCAGCAGTTGAATGTTAATTTTCAGTTGTCAGCTTCCACTACGTAGTATTAGACAATATGACCCAAATATAAAGTTATCAGCACTGGGTAAATAAAACGATGACGTCCGTTGAGTTAATTATGAATGATCGGGATACGTCATAGTTTCATATAATAAGGAAACAAAACATTGTGACGGGGATCAAAATGTAACTGAATGAGTAAATATCATAGGCTGCACAAATACAGTACATATAATATAATAATGTAGTGTAACTTATAGCTGAAGTTGTCCGAAATCTTGGACAGCTTACACGGTGATTTTGCAAACTTAGCAGATGACTGCTCTTTCCTAATTTCATTCGTACGAATGAAGAAGCGGCACTTCACGAAATATTGTAAATGTATTTAAAATCAATTTTAAAAAATATATATGGACACTGCTTGTAAATTTTAATAACTACCCACCTCCCACTCCTAATCCAACCGTTAACCTCCAGTAATCCTAAGAAATCGCCCTTAGGTGGCTGAACTAGGTAGCCAATATATATAGTATAACCCTTTTATTATCTATATGCTTTGGGATAAGGTATGCCGGGACTACCGGCCTTTCGCACCGCAACGCTATCCATTACGCCAGCGCCACATGGTGAAATGAATCTTGCCAAGAGTTAAAGGATAGAGAAAGGTTATAGAGGCTTGGGTCGGTTGCCTAACTTACAGGGTGGAGGGCCTGAAACAACCCTTATTTTAGGGGTTAAGGAGACCGCTCTGACCCCAAGTTCCCTATCTCAAATTACTTCTATACTCGTCCCCTACACGACCTATTATTCTCCAAAGGTACATAAAAGACACCCTGTATATATATATGGAAGTCCATTACACTGGTGATAGAAGAGACTATTCTAAGCAAATATATTCATGAAATTTAGTCGTATCTTAATTAGTGTAGGCTGCGTTCCCCTCAGCAGCACAGCTGACTTCCCCCCGTCGCCCTCCCCTCCTACGCTGAGGAATGTCTGAGTGACCTACTCGCCTTGTCTGCCAATGGCATTGAAATACACAAACCGAGCTGATTCTCACCTTCATGGGGAGTGGTTACATGGCTAGTGATGGTGGATCTGTCTAGGATTTGGCCAGCCTCATGGACTAAGCAAATAAAATAGAAATCCTAAAGATTTGGTAAATTAAATTAAGGCACTGTTGATCTATCTTTGTGTGAAGATAGTGCAACAACTGTAATAAAAATATTAATAATACTAACAATAGGCTTTTAGACACACTAACTTCTTTTATGTTTCTTTTTGGTATGTCAAGTTGCCAGACTTTTATGTACGTAGGATTTCTTGTATGTGCCATGAAATCCATGGACATGATCGTATTAGATCCCATTCATTTACTACATGACTGAACGTAGATCGCACCCTCGGGAAGGTTAGCACTCTACCACCAGAACTACACATGCTGATTCTTCTTCTTCTTATTATTATTAGCCTATTGTTATTATTATTATTATCATCATCATCTACATGTGGTGCTAGTGTTTGGACAGATTACCATTACCGGCCGATATGCAAGTCTGGGCGTGATGGCGCAGCGGTCCAGCTGTTGGCCTCTCACCACGGCGGACCGGGTTTTATTCCCGGTCAATGCATGTGTGATTTATTCAAAGTTAAATGCCATGTCCTGTGGTTCGGATTCCACGTAAAACGGAGGTCCCGATGCTCATGATCACGATATTTACGATCTTGTAAAACCACAAGCTTCCTTACTTCCCACCATCACCACAAGATGATTTCCCTTGGCATCCCACGATGCTCAAGATGGGATGTCCCTTCATAAGACCACGGATGTTTTCTTTCCTACCGCCGCGGTGTAGGCTTGCGCGTTTAATCGCGCACCACGATAGCAGCAAGTCTGGAGATTGGAGGTCCGAACTCAGCACCGACAGTGGCTATGCTGAGTTTGGATTTCCCCGGATTCTTCCACGTGCTTTCCAAGCACATACCGGGATAGTATGGTACTCGGAGTCCCGGGACACCAACCTCATTCACGACCCTAATAACTACAGCTACACATACTACTACAGTCACCACAGAAACACAGTTTATCAGACAAATTCAACACTCACCCAACTAAACGGGGCTGATAAACAAATGTCCCAAGCCCCTAAAATGAATTAAGAGGGAATTGGAAAAATCTTGCATAAGACCTTGAGAAGGGTCCGCACCCCTCAAGAGTGTGGGATTCTTACCCTGTCCTCTTGACAAAACCCATCCCGGGACCACTACTAATAATAATAATAGTAACTCCGCCACTGCCGGTCCCAAGCCCGGGGCCTCATCTCGTAAGTGATGAGGAAGGAGGAGAGCGAGGAGTAACACCTCGTTAAAAAACCTGGGTCCGTCTGGCTCCGGATCGTAGCACCCTTTAAGGGCCCCTGCCTAGGGTTACCAGGTGAAAATTGGTCAACGGTCCTGATGGCAGAAGAGGAATCTAAGATGGATGGAGCGGAAGAGCCAGGTGGTTTCCCCACCAATAAAGAACTCTAAATCCAAAAGTGTTTGTTCCCAGATTGGGCGGCTTATGGTCAGCGTCTGTTCACCAAGTGGTGCGGCTGTAAACATGCTCCAGGAACTAACAATCCCTGGTTCTAAGAAACCTAGTGGATAACCACTAGACCCCATTTCTTACAAGTAACCATGGCGCGTGCAAATAATAACAGTATTACCCCAGGTGGTAATCAGTCCACCTATCATCAGACGGCACCCGGGCGTTTGGACACTGGGGGACCCGGGCAACCACGGCTACTGAGAAAATCGGAGTTCTCTGGCAAACTTCCCCATAAGACACCGACATACGTAGGCACTCTAAACATCAACACTCTCATACAGCCTGGAAAGTTGCATAATCTAGTGACAGAACTCTATAGACGGAAGCTACTAATCATCGCGCTGCAGGAGACACGTATCACAGATGAAGACACCATGGACTACCGCAATTACCGCTTGTTCAAGAGCAAAACTGACAGGCGCGTTGCCAGAGGCGCTCCACTTCTGGGGATGGCCTTCATGGTCCACAAGACCATAGTAGAATTCTTAGAAGAAGTTACTCCAGTAAACAACAGATTGATGAGCATGCGCTTCCGGGGCACCAACAAAAAATACACACTGATCAACGTACACGCCCCCACTAACCAAAGTAACAAGAGCGATCCACAGTACGCAGAAAAATTCTGGTCGACTCTTGACACAGTGATGTCCAAAGTCACCAGGGATGACGTCAAACTCCTCATGGGCGACTTCAATGCACACATCTGTAGAGAAAAGATGTACAGGAAAACAGTCGGAAACTATCCTGCACATAAATTCACAAATAAAAATGGCACACGACTCATAGAACTCTGTCAGCCGAATAACCTCAAGCTCATGCCAACATCTCTAAGAAAACACCCTAGAAAACAGAAAACCTGGCGTTCTCCAGTCCAGCAGTTAGGTGAGATCCAAATCGAACATGTGGCAATCTCATATCCAGTACAGAAGGAGATTCATGATGTACAGATACGTAGAGGAGCCAACATTGACTCTGACCATTACCTAACCCGCGTCAAGGTCAAGTTCACCCCAAAGAGAACTTTCTGTACGAAAACCCCTCTACCAAAATTTGACACAAAAAATATCGCAGACTCTAGAGTGAAGGAAGCCTGGGAAAAAAGAACATGCCAACGACTGGCAAAATTTCCACCGAAAAATCATAGAAATAGCACAAGCTCTCATTCATTTGAAGAAGAATTCCAAACATCCTTGGTGGGATGTTGATTGTGAGAATGCACTCATTACCAGGAAATTGGCATATCAGTAATACAACAGTAAAAAATCCCCAGAAAATTTACGGACTTCCCATGAAACACCAAAAACAACCGCAAAAATTATCAGACAATCCAAGAGGAGATACCTGAAAGAACAGTTGGACTCCATTGAGGACAACATCCGTAACTACAACGTAAGGGACTTCTACAGAACGTTTGCAGGACACATCAGAGGGTACACACCACCAAACCTTTGCTTCATAAAATGTGATGGAAAATTAGCACTAACGAATAAGGAGAATTGCAAGGTGATGGTACAATACTTCTCTGAACTTCTCAACTGTCCAGAACCAATAGAGAGATTCTCATAGGAAGAACCTACAGTCATGAATGCAGACTCATTACCTCCGACACAAGAGGAAGTTCACAGGCATATCCTCAAACTCAAGAACAACAGGACATCTGGTGAAGACGGCATAGTGGCCGAACTACTGAAAAACCTAGGGCCACACTCACTTAGGGAACTCACACAGATTATCACTGACATCTGGACATCAGAAAAGCTACCAGATGAGTGGAAATGTGCATTGATGCACCCATTACACAAAAAAGGCGACCGCTCTGACGTAAACAATTACACGGGCATTTCACTATTACAAGTTTCGCACAAGATCCTCTCAGCGTACCTACTCCAAAGGACTCGGGACCAGCAGGAACACAAGATTGGCGAGTACCAGGCGGGATTTCTTCCTAGTCGCTCCTGCGCGGAACAAATCTTCAACCTAAAAAGTATATTGAAAATCAAAGCCCTCAGGAATACTCCAGTTATATGTACCTTCGTTGACTTCAAGAAGGCATATGACTCCATTGAACGTCAGTCATTGTTCAACATCTTACACGAGCAAGGTTTGGATAGCAAGAGCTGAGACTTCAAGGTTACTGAAGGCCAGTGCGACTAGGACGACCAAAGAACGAACTGGAGGTTGGCTGTCTAGCCTTCGCGGATGATCTGGCACTACTCTCAGATAACGAAACCACATCAATCAGACAGATAGAAGTACTCCAAGAGTGCGCAGAAAAAGTACGACTACAGATCTCGTTCCAAAAGACAGAGTTTTTCTGTACGAAATTCGACATACAGAATTTAAACACGAAATATGGCAAGATCAATAGAGTCGCCCACTTTAAATACCTAGGTGAAGTGCTTGAACCGACGGGAAAAGAGAAAATCGCGCAGAACACTAGGTTAATGAAAATGAAGAGAGCCTTATACAAGACACAGGTGTCTACAACAAAAAATATCTGTCCACATTTACTAAACCTCGTCATTACAACACGGTTATTAAACCTGAGGTGCTTTATGCTAGTGAGACGTTGACGTTACACACTCAGGGCGACTTGGAAAAAATCCTCACAGAGGAAAGAAAAATAATAAGGAAAATAATTCGACCAAAGCACACAGATGAAGGATACAGGCTTCACTCCAAAGACACCACTGAGAAATTGTCCAAATTCGCAGCAGACATCAGAAAGAGGCGACTAAAATTTTACGGCCACATCAGCAGACTCCCACAAACCAGACTCACCAACAAAATTCTTATATACATACAGCGGATCAAGATTACGACACCCTGGATGATGCAAGTCAAAATTAATCTAGTAAAAATACAGGTCGACCCAGAAGACGTCATAGACAAAAGCGTATTTAGACACAAAGTATACAAGTGGGAAGTGTTGTTAGAGAGAGCTGCACTTACAGCCCAAAGATCAAAGTGGACCGAAGAAAGGAAGAGGGCCTTTAGTGCACGAATGAAAGAGTACTGGAAAGACAGGAAGAACAAAAAGTCATAATTGCTTCGCGTGGTCTAATAGGCCTGTAACGTGTAAAAAGTAAAATAAATAATAATAATAGTATGTTAAAAGAAGACCCACAGATTATGCCTAAGAAAGGACAGAGACCAAAGAGGTCAGAAGCTGATAAACAATTACAAAGTCAGAAAATGAAGGAGATATGGGCTAGGAAGAAGACTCTTAAGAACGTGAAACCAATCATAACTCATCAAGCTGAAAAACATTTTGGTTAACCTGCGTAGTCCATGGTTGGCTCATTCGAAGACAGATGATGAATAAGTTGGTAGACACACTATTTTTATTTTTTTCGGGGATGTCGAGGTTCCGGAATGTTGTGTTCACAGAGTCTCATGTGCGTTCCATTACATCCATCGGTATTTATAACATGACTGAGCCTAGATCGAACCCTCGAGAAGAATAGCACTGTACTACCTAAGCTACACAGCTTCGCTGTCATTTAATTATTAGTATTGTATTATACAGTTGATAGCACATTGCTGGTACATCACAACATATCTATGCGGGCTTCAGGGAACCAAAGTATATTTACTCTACTGAAAAAGACACTTCTAAGCTGGAAAGTCGAAATCGCTACCCAAGAACTTCCGGACGAGTCGGGTTGTTGAGAGAACTACTGCCTTCTGCATTAGTTTCTACAGTTGAGTATCAAGATCCAGTTCTTTATGGCCTTGGAGCAAGGAACTTGGGATCACGCCCGAACTTGAGACAATGATAGGTATGGTCTTTACCCGTTCTACTGCCATTGCCTTCTGGTAGGGCCGACCAACTCGCTATATTTCCTTTATTGTTATTATTATTATTATAATTTTAACACTGTATTATAACAATGTATTTGTATTTTATTTTCATTTTCGTGTATTTTCATATTATGTACATTGTTGATTGACCAATCCAGTTTATGGCCACCCCAGGGCTGGAGATGGGATGGGACAATTCACAATTTTGTTCATGTGGTACCGTACTAGTATTAAATCTTGGAAGTAGTTTTCCATGGGTTCCCACTTCTACCCCAGGCAAATGCTGGGATGGTTCCTAACTTAAGGCCACGACCGCCTTCTTTCCAATAACCATAACCGCTGGCAGTGCAGCCCATGAAGGGCCTAGGCCTACCTAGCCATTTGGCCTGCAGATATTAGGGTGACGCGTGGTCAGTGCATCGGGTCCTCTAGGCCATTAATCTTGATTTTCCTGACTGGGGCACTGCCTCACTGTCTGACAGCCACTCAATTGCCCTCACGAGGCTTAGTGCACCCTGTTCCAGCCCTCACGTCAGTTTCTTATATCCCTGATGGAGCCGGGAATTGAACCCAGGGCCTCTGGGTGAGAGGCAGTTGCGCTGCACCAACACCACGGGGCCGGCACCTTCTTCCGAATCCTCACCTGAATTACAAATACCCACATTACTACAGAAACCACAAAAACACAGGTTATCACACAAATTCTACCCACACCCAGATACATGGGGCTAAATGACCAAAATAGCCAAGCCTCTCAAACAAAACATCAAGTATTTTACTTCCGTCTTAAATGCCTAGTTCTGAACAGACTACGGGATGTCGGAATTCTGTCACACTGTATTACATTAAGTGAATGTTTTTAGTATTTCCAGAAACTAGTCAACAGAAGGTCCGACACGGACGCCAATGATACACCAGGGCTGAATATCGAAATTATTTTATACATGAACTTCAATCAATGAATTCCACACTTACAAAGTAGGCTACACAATACTACCGGTCCTAACGTCCCAAGCCATTGCGTGCGTTGCTAACAACAACAAGAACAACGGCAATACACATTTTCTTACGAGACGGCACCACTTATCCTCATATCCACTGATAGCCTACCTCCCCTCAAGTCAACCGGTAAGATCAATACTCAGATTACGTAACAACTTCCCCTCCGCGCGTCGTCACATCTCGCTCCGCCTCGTTTCCCCCAGCCTGCCGCACCACTTTCTGCTTGATTAGATTCTGAAAAAAAATAAAAACATTGACCTTTTATTGATTAATTTTCAATTTCAAGATAGGTGACAATTTTTTACCTAGGAAGCTCAGAATAGTCTCTTCTATCACCAGTGTAACTGACTTCCATCACACCCTGTATATGCGGGGCAAGCACTGATCCTTGAGGAAGTCCATTATTTAATTTACTTGGTTTGCTGATTTCACTGCCCATGATGACCTGGAAGCTTCTATTATTCAGCATGTTGCCTACAAGACGAACCAGTGTCTTACAAGAGATAACTCGAAGTTATTTATAAATTACACCCTCTCTCCAAACAGTGTCATAAGCTACCTTAAGGTCTATAAATGCTAAGGATGTTTTTTGGTGATTCTGGAATCCGACCTCAATGTAGGTGGTTAAGGAGTGAACTTGGTCCGTGCAACTCCGTTGTGGT
Source organism: Meconema thalassinum (assembly GCA_946902985.2). Lineage (NCBI taxonomy): Eukaryota > Metazoa > Arthropoda > Insecta > Orthoptera > Tettigoniidae > Meconema > Meconema thalassinum. Next base: position 445,949,749 of record OX336394.1, on the reverse strand, counting down.
CTAAATCCTGCTTGTTCTATGGGAATTACATCAAGCACTTTTGAGGCGATTCTGTTCAAGATTAGTCTCTCAATTAGCTTATAGCATACACTCAACAATGAGATAGGTACATAACTGTTTCGTCTGTCACTTGGTTTTCCAGGCTTCAGTATGTAACGATCTTTGTCAATTTATAGACACGAGGTAGCTTACCAGTCTAAGCAATGCTAGTGGCTAGCTTGTATAGCCAAAGACGAGCATGCTTTCCACTGTTTATCAAGAATTCAGAATGTATTCCATCAAATCCTGGGGCCTTACCGCTTTTTACTACTTTCAGCGCTGTGTCAATGTCTTGGATGGTGAAGGGATTAGTGTATTCTGATCCAGAATTACTTGTGGTTTAGAGATTGGCCAATTCCTTCTTGATATATTTTGTGTGATCTCGGTCTCTAGCTATTCGAGACATTGAAACTATAAGGAAAGCAACCATCTTTGGAGTGACATTTTGATGTCCACGAGCAATTGGGGTGCTGCCCCCGTAAATTGAATTATATTGAGACCACGATGGCTGTATTGGCAAATATGAATGAAGTTATGGATGTCATAGTTGTGACGTGTATATTCATGACGTAGGCACGGATGACGTAGAATTCATGCAAGTAGGCTGGTGGAGCTGAGATTCTTGGTGACGTCATGATTTTGTTCGAGAAAGATCTGAGATTTACGACGCAGTCGCAGGAAACAAGGTATTGTGCTAAGGAAGAAGTTACGCTATTGGAGGAAAGGCTCGAACCAATGAACGATAGTTTGGAAGGAAGACGGAGATTGCTGAAACTACGATATTTAATTACTTTTAGCATGCAGAATTGTGGAAAACTATTTTCAGTTATGGCAATGATTTGGAATTTTGAAGAAATTAATTTCGAGTTTTTGAAATTTGAAAATCCGTCAAGTATAGCCAAAGTTGGAACTTCTAGCAATGACGGAGGAACATGCTATGGAAGGGATGGATACGCCCCTTAAGAAGTTGATAAAAGGTCGTGCACAGGAGAGAGGAGCTCTCATACCGCTCATATCTCATATCTGATATTCTGATACCGCATATATATTTACGAGGTCATATAGTCATTTTCGAGTGAATAAGTGAAGCAAGTCGTCTTTAGCGTGTGGTTAAAGCCCGGCGCATCGAACGAACACGGAGTAGTTCCATTTTACAGTGTTTGAAACTAGGCGAAGTTGAAACGCTCACATTAACGTTTCTACCTGATAATATATCGAGAGTTGTCTTCTGCCTTTATTATAATTCAATTGGGCAGTACAACATTGAGGTGTGTAGAAGATTTGAACAATCTCACGATTATACTTTGAAAGATATTGGCATTTTAAGACTGCAGACAAAAGTGATTTTCTCTTCACCTGAGAAGCACTTTTAAAATTCCACATTATACACTACGGCTGACACGTGTATTGCAACCGTGATATTGGAGAATACGTTTGGTGATACAACGATACATTCTATTATGGAACATTATAATCTGGCAGTGCTTTCAATGATTATAACAGAAGTTGAGATGGAAGGCTAAGGCTTTAATGCAATTGGGACATATATCGATGGAGTGAAATAACAGCATGGAACTTCGTTAATCGTCTTTCTACAAAAGCGAGCATGTAGTGAACATCCAACTACACTCATGCATCGTGAATCCATCGCTGAATTATATCAAATGACAGTGGAAATATCATCATACTCCACGATTATGAATATTTCTGCGGAAATAACTGCAATAAACTTCATGGCGAATTGCGACCAGAACTTCAGGGAACTTTCAAGAGAGACCAGGGTGGACCCGGCTCACAAAGAAGAGTTTTGCCAGAAGGATGTCTTTCGTATACATGGAGCAGTGCAATTTCCGGAGGAGGAAGCAGTTCGATTCTCCGAGGGCGCTGATTCCAGGTTCGAGGTCGGAGCACATCTTCACGCTGGTGAAATGGAACCAACAGCAGTTTTCTTTGAAAACTTTCTTCTTGAACTTCAATCAACAGATAAGGTAGTCGTGAACGTTTCTTGTATTGTTTGAGTATTTTAGCGATATCTGAGCAACCATTTTTCCCATATTTTCTGTCCCATTTATTGTGCCCCATTTTCTTGCTTGATATTTCTGTACTCAGTACACTTCGATGATTTATGCCTTTTTCTTCGATTTGTTGAGACATTGTTATGTCATTGGCATACTTAAATAATTTTGGATCAGTTGAGACTGATAATTTATATTCTTTCAGTAATTTGCATATTTTTGTAGTCATGATTTGACTGTAAAGTTAACGATTTTCTATGGCAGACTTGAATTCAGACAGCGTGTCACTTTATTAAAGTAATTCTTTTCAGTAAATTACTTTGACCAATGTTCTGTCATCCTCAAGAAAGAAGAATAATTAAATGATTTTAGAGCGTTAAAATCTATTACGTTATCGACGATCTTGGAAATACTAGTCGTTTTATGAACATGATTGCATTATAGACAATTTTATGAAATATGAACTTTGATTACGATTTATTGAATACACTATAGTAATGAACATTTGATAGGAGTTTTTCTCAATTATAGATTGGAACAATAATGTTTGCATTCCACAATCTAATTGTATTCTATTGGACTATTTATGCAGTTTAGATGAACTTTGATTGAAGATAGTATTTTTATACTGCGTTACTTTGAAGATATTAATCTCAATTTTGATAGACCAGGGAGGAGTGTCTAATCGTATTTGCTATTAAATTTATTTGTGATTGGCAAATTTTTACTTCATATCGATTCATGAATGAAACCCACGAAGGTTAAATAATAACAGTCATTAATACAATTGATGAATATAAGAATTTTTAAAGAGGAACAATGGATGTATAATCGTTAGTTCAGTGGATGTGTAAAAGTCGCTGATGAATAATGCCCTAGAATAATGAAGGAGGTTCCCACAGTAAGATGGATGATGTTGTTGAATTTATAAGTGGAGGTTTTTGTATGTAGTGTGGAAGATTTTGATGCCATATATATGAAGATATATGATGTATTCTGGGCCTATTTTTGTGCAATTTTGTGCGTTTTGAGCGAAGTATTTTTCCGCTGAATGTATTGTCCTGGTTCTTTGAAAGTTATTCATGTGAAGATACTGTTAAAATTAACAAGAGTGTTAAATAATTTGAGATGAAGATTTTGAATGGAGGTTACCGTCACAAATATTAATAATTATTATTAAACCTTATTAAACCTGAATCTAACAGTTAAATATAACTAACCTTCATTGGTCGATTATATCACCTCGATTTGAGTAATTATCAACCGGATAAACGTGTGGTTTAATGTATTTCTTGTATAAATAATATAAACAATATTAATATTGTAAATAATTTTGTAAATATCTTTGATAATAATTTGAAATGAAAGGGATTAATAGAGGCGTGTATAAAATTTTTCAATTGTCGTTTGACATTGTTATAAACAATTTATTATTGTTATAAATAATTAAGGAACTTTTGTTATTAACATTAAGAGTTTTGTTATTATACTCTAAACAACGCTAATTAAACAAGTGGTTTGAACAATTAAACATGATTTGGGATTATTAGAGTATTCCATTGGTGTTTGAATCGAGCATTTAAAAGATTTGCGTGATAATATTTCAGTTGAGATGTGGACATTTAACGTGTTTTGAAAGAGAGCTAGGCTCTGATGTAACTCGCATATGCTGGGGTTGAATGGACGGGTGAGTCCATTAAACGATGCAAACATGTTGCAGGCTGTCTTGCACCTGACCGGACAACTGTATGATAGAGGCCAAGGACGTCTCCATAATAGCCTTGTGGCTATAAATAAAATGTGAAGTATATAAACACGCAAAACAATTGCTATATGTGTCTCGTCCCAAATCCCGTTTCCATTCCAAATGCATTATTATTTTTACGCTATTTTGAGCTTGAGAAAGCTGAAACATTGTATGTAGAGTATATAAGTCCTACAGGAGGACATGATTATGTGGACAATGGCTTCTGATTGCCACGTGTATTTTGTTGTTTTATTTTTGTTAAATTCATTCTTTATGTGAAATAAATTATTGTGCAGTTTAAAGTTTCTTGTCTTCGTTGTGGTTCATTTTAAATATCATGGTGGAGGTTATTGTGCGGGCATACTTTAAGTGATCCAGTTGACAACCCAGTCCCCGAGATAAATTTAAAAGGTAAGTAAAAGGTAAGTATGAACCCCCGTATATTTTGGTGTGTTCCACAATAATTTCTTGTTAACTACTGTGTTCTAATCTCGATAGTATCTGTCAGTGCCATTTTCATTGATGTAGCTGTGCCGGTGCGTTTGATTATTGGCAATCCGATTGAGGGGGCGGATATCTGACAGCCTACTATCCGGATATCGGGGACAGTACCTTCTCCAAGTTTTCTCAAGAGTGACCAGGCTATTCTTTTGGATTTACTAAAGTTAATAGATTCTACGGTTTCAATCCACTTTTCCTTCCGAGCATTATCAAGGCTACTAAGTAGTTCTCCAGCAATTTCTTGTTCACCACTTGCCCGGAACTCTTGGTACAGCTTTTCACTTGTATCAGTCCATCCAGGAAAAAATTCCTTCCTGAATCCTCTTGGAATGTGTTTTTGGCTATGGTAATTACAGCTCCAACAAATCTCCCATAATTGTCACTTGTTGGAGGTATCCATCGGACACATTCTTCTGGGAAAGCTTTCCAGTTCGCTTTTTTGAAGTTGCAGCGTGTGCGAGGATATGAAGTCACAAGACGGATGTGTATTATAACTCCAATATTAACTGGGCGGTGTTGACTGTGCGGAAAAGCTGGTAGAACTTTCCCTGCAGTACACAATGGCCGATTCTTGTTGTTTAATGATGATTCATTTAAGTGCTTTACGATATCATACCAGGTTTTGATTTGTAGATCTACAGTACATTCTTGTTGTTTAATGATTGGAATGTACCACCCGTGTGTCAATTCATTGTCCGTATGAATAAGAATAAGAAATCAAACGAACAGAGAATTAATTAATTAATTAAGGAGGAATCATTACACGATGATATAGAGAAATCTAGACTTACATGGTATGGACATGTAGAACAAATGGAGGAGAAGAGGATACCCAGGAGGATACACGAGACGAAGTGGGAAGAAAAGAGACCGAGAGGAAGACCGAGAGACAGGTGGCTGAAGGGGTGGAAGAAAGCGTGAAGAAGAGAGGAGAAAACTGGACAAAGGTGGAGGCTGAGAGATCGTGGGAAGACAGAAGGCGTTGGAGAGGCTAGTATTTGAAACAGACCCGTCCAGTGGCTGGAAACTGTGCAAGATGATGATGATGTCCGTATATACTTGATTATATTTTACTGTACAACGTATTATTTCATTTTGTGGCTTAGATTACTTGTGATTGTCGTTTGATGTGGTTGCTACATGTAGAACTATCAGGTGAGAAGGAATCTGTTTACATTCACAGATTTTGGTTGATCAGCAACAAAAGAGAGTTATGGGATTGGAAACAAATCCCCTGGATACAGGAACACAATAGGGGAAGTTCAAGTAGTGGTTTTTCCTTTACAAAGTCACATGACACAGATATTTTCTGGTCACTGCAACAAGTGATAGGGTTTTCCACACATCAGAAACAGTTCCCATCAAAAATAGCGTATAAGTGCAGAAGTAATCTGCTCATAAACATTAATACTGGATACCATATATATACTGAAATGCTTTCAACAGTGAAAACTCTGAATGAGAATGGTTAGTTTTTGGGCTGCTAAATAGAAACTTAATATCATTATTCAGGTATGTCTGACAGCAACACAAATAAATACGCTCAATGACAAATGTGAAAAGAGGATGACTTATTCAAAGCCAAAATTTTAGTTTGCATTCACAATAAGACAATATTTGTCCATATTTTGTCGTCTACTTACTCATCTGGATGATTCCTATTTGCATCCCTCCCGTCATCATGGGTTTCTTCTTTTATAACCTAGCGATAAAAATGAACCATTAATTTCTGAGTTATTATCGTACGCTTCTACAAAGTTAAAAACAAATAATAATGTAACATTGCAGCACAGCTCTACTTGAAGTGAGGATAAATTAGCTATTTCACTGACTGAAATTACTTTCTTGTTTTAGTTAGTAAGTTATTGCGGCTTTAAAGGGCGGAACACCGAGGTCATCTGCCCCTACTTTCTTATTCTCCAGCGTATCTTATCTTAAAGAAGCCATCCTTCCTTTATATTTCTAGCAAATCTGAGTGTGATAGACAATGTGCAGAACAGTGCAATAACGGAAGTAATAGGTTTCAGGGCTGAGGAAATAATATGTAATAAGCAATTTCTAGCAGTAAGACTATAAGGGGCTAATCTTGTCCCATTTCAGTCTCACAGGTCACTTACAAGTGTCTTGGCCGTCAACAGTTCTACCTGAAAGCTTTAAGAATGAACGTATAAATCACTCACTTGGAGTAAGCCAATTGCAGTAACCGCAACCAGATAGAGTGTTTTGAAGATTATTTAACATACATTTTGCCAATACATAATGCTTCAACTGCAAGCGCTAGGCCGAGTAGTGCGACTGGCTTGGACAGCCGGCACAGTTCATATCCTCGCCGCCAGATGGGGGCTACATTCATTACATCCCTGACCCCGTTGGGGGACTGGAACAGGCTGTGGATTTCCATCAACAGCAGTTATTAGAGTTAATGTAACACTGCGAATCAGCATTAAGTTTCTAGAAATAAACTTTCCGTTAGTCCGGGCTGCCAACAAAGGTGAAATGTAATGCAATAAGCCATCATGGGTTTCCTTCTTAAGGCTGGCCGAGTTCGTGTTTAAACCTCCTGGTGGGATTTATTAGGAAACCTTTCTTGATCTTGTAGGCAATCATCTCCAGCCACATTGAAATGCGATATATGACATGACACTGACATGTTCTTGGACGTTATAACCTTTCTTCTGACAACAATGCAGGGCCTGATTTTATAGTGCCGAGAATTCATCGTTGCAAAACTGGAAAAGATTCAAGGACATGAGCCAGTGTTTCTATCTCCCTGAGGAATCAGCGGTAGAGCTCACCAGACATAGGAATGCCTGGAGCAGGTCTGACTGCAGTGACGTTGACTAACATTACAATAGCTCGCTCCAACTCACTGCCTATTTTAAAAGCTTTCATTAATGTAGTCGGCATCATAAATAATGGTTTCAGGAAAGTAGATGAGCTTATTTAAAATTTCTCGAAACTTCGAGATCCACGCCATGTGATAAGGGTACCCCCGCTCTGAAGACAACTGGGGATGAAACCCACCGTTGGCTTTATATGAAACGATTTAGTATATTTTCCTAACTTTTATTCCAGGCGAATGCGGGATTGTACGTTTTAATAGGCCATGGACATTTGTTACCAACTCCTCACCATATTTCATTCTGATTAAACAGTACATAGAGGTAACAAAGTGGGTGTAATCTAGAAACATCAACGTACATATTGAGAAATATCACATATGATGGAAAACTGACGGCAAAGAACAAAAACATGAAAGAGTAGACGCCAACAAACAGAAGCATGTTAACGTTTGCTGGGAGCGTCACTTCTACACAAGAATTTTGTTCTCATAAACTCCGGCTGTAAGAAAGAACCGTCGCCCCATAGGAACTCTCTCAATCTCCTTCCCAACACTGTGGAAACGGGAATAATAAGGGTAGAAATACTCACACACATCTCAATCAGTTATAAGAAATGTAAAATACAGTAATAGAGATTTGTCAGTGTTAACATACAAATAAAAGTGAAGCTGATATTTTATATCGACGGTGAACATGAAAGGCATAACTCCAGCTAGAAGTGGATATACATTCCCATATTTAAAAATGTCATCTGCTTAACGATAGATATGCTTGCCACAGTGGGTGAGTGGTTATCGTGTCGGTCTACTAACCCCAAGCTTGCAGGTTCGCTCCTGGCCATGGTAAGTGATTTTTTGAAAGGGGGCAAAAATTAGACACCATGTCTTACGATGTGGGCATGTCAAAAAACCAATTTGAATTCAGTAGGCCGTGTTCATAATGGCAAAATTAATTTCGGGAGGTTCCGCCAATACAAAGTTCCTCATTTCCCTACTAAAAATTAGGGGCAGATGACCTCGAAGTTCCACCCCTTAAACAACAATAAATAAATAACTCCCTGCTAGAAAGCGCTATAGTGTTCAAGGAGCTTAGATATCTAACCTCCTTGACTTTCATAGTGCCCCAAGGAACAACGAAATTCAACATGCAAGCTACCCTTTGGGTTACAAATAACAAAGCTTGCACCCAGGACCCGAGGCCATACGATATTATTAGTATTATTTATAACCATAGTTATCTCACTGATCGGCAGGAACGTATTGTTCCCCGTAGTCTATGAATTAAGACCTAGGCCACACACTTGATAATTCTTAAGTTGATAGTTGGCGACGTTTCAATCACGATTATGCTCGACAACAAATCACATCAAGAAGTTTTAATTACAAACAAACGTTTCACTGCAAAAAGAGAGGTAGAATTTCACAATACGTGTTGACAAGGGAGATTAGCAAATTAGAACACCAATACATAGGATGAAGGCCAGGACAGCAGACCACCCCTTGGCAGGTGTCGACTCGGTAAATCCCCAGCCTACAGAAATCCGCAGGGCGCGGCTTTGAACAGCGAAGACACGCCCATTGAGATCGCGAATTAGACAAATATAATGATTCTATGGAAAGTATGGCACTTGAAGGGAATTATAATTACACAGGCAAGGATTATGAAGTCATTTGTTCGTGTAAAACCCCAGTACACAGAATATCTTATGTACAAAATAGACACAATATCAACGCGCGAGAAGAACAAACGACATTGAAGAATCCAGTCACATGACCGGAGTGGCTAGGGAGTGTATAAATGGTGGAGCCCACAGTCACATGACCGGAGTGGCTAGGGAGTGTACAAATGGTGGAGCACACAGTCACATGACCGGAGTGGCTAGGGAGTGTACAAATCGTGGAGCACACTGTCACATGACCGGGGTGGCTAGGGAGTGTATAAATGGTGGAGCACACAGTCACATGACCGGAGTGGCTAGGGAGTGTATAAATGGTGGAGCCCACAGTCACATGACCGGAGTGGCTAGGGAGTGTATAAATGGTGGAGCCCACAGTCACATGACCGGGGTGGCTAGGGAGTGTATAAATGGTGGAGCACACAGTCACATGACCGGAGTGGCTAGGGAGTGTAAAAATGGTGGAGCCCACAGTCACATGACCGGGGTGGCTAGGGAGTGTATAAATGGTGGAGCTCACAGTCACATGACCGGGGTGGCTAGGGAGTGTATAAATGGTGGACCCCACAGTCACATGACCGGGGTGGCTAGGGAGTGTATAAATGGTGGAGCCCACAGTCACATGACCGGAGTGGCTAGGGAGTGTATAAATGGTGGAGCACACAGTCACATGACGGGAGTGGTTAGGGAGTGTATAAATGGTGGAGCCCACAGTCACATGACGGGAGTGGCTAGGTAGTGTATAAATGGTGGAGCACACAGTCACATGACGGGAGTGGTTAGGGAGTGTATAAATGGTGGAGCACACAGTCACATGACCGGAGTGGCTAGGGAGTGTACAAATGGTGGAGCCCACAGTCACATAACCGGGGTGGCTAGGGAGTGTATAAATGGTGGAGCCCATAGTCACATGACCGGAGTGGCTAGGGAGTGTACAAATGGTGGAGCCCACAGTCACATGACCGGAGTGGCTAGGGAGTGTACAAATGGTGGAGCCCACAGTCACATAACCGGGGTGGCTAGGGAGTGTATAAATGGTGGAGCCCATAGTCACATGACCGGAGTGGCTAGGGAGTGTACAAATGGTGGAGCCCACAGTCACATGACCGGGGTGGCTAGGGAGTGTATAAATGGTGGAGCCCACAATCACATGACGGGAGTGGCTAGGGAGTGTATAAATGGTGGAGCCCATAGTCACATAACCGGGGTGGCTAGGGAGTGTACAAATGGTGGAACACTCAGTCACATGACCGGGGTGGCTAGGGAGTGTATAAATGGTGGAGCCCACAGTCACATCACCGGGGTGGCTAGGGAGTGTATAAATGTTGGAGCACACAGTCACATGACCGGAGTGGCTAGGGAGTGTATAAATGGTGGAGCCCACAGTCACATGACCGGGGTGGCTAGGGAGTGTATAAATGGTGGAGCCCACAGTCACATAACCGGGGTGGCTAGGGAGTGTACAAATGGTGGAGCCCACAGTCACATGACCGGAGTGGCTAGGGAGTGTATAAATGGTGGATCTCACAGTCACATGACCGGGGTGGCTAGGGAGTGTATAAATGGTGGACCCCACAGTCACATGACCGGAGTGGCTAGGGAGTGTATAAATGGTGGAGCCCACAGTCACATAACCGGGGTGGCTAGGGAGTGTATAAATGGTGGAGCCCACAGTCACATGACCGGAGTGGCTAGGGAGTGTACAAATGGTGGAGCCCACAGTCACATGACCGGAGTGGCTAGGGAGTGTATAAATGGTGGAGCCCACAGTCACATGACCGGAGTGGCTAGGGAGTGTACAAATGGTGGAGCCCATAGTCACATGACCGGAGTGGCTAGGGAGTGTATAAATGGTGGAGCACACAGTCACATGACCGGGGTGGCTAGGGAGTGTATAAATGGTGGAGCCCACAGTCACATAACCGGGGTGGCTAGGGAGTGTATAAATGGTGGAGCCCACAGTCACATGACCGGAGTGGCTAGGGAGTGTATAAATGGTGGAGCCCACAGTCACATAACCGGGGTGGCTAGGGAGTGTATAAATGGTGGAGCCCACAGTCACATGACCGGAGTGGCTAGGGAGTGTATAAATGGTGGAGCCCACAGTCACATGACCGGAGTGTCTAGGGAGTGTACAAATGGTGGAGCCCATAGTCACATGACCGGAGTGGCTAGGGAGTGTATAAATGGTGGAGCACACAGTCACATGACCGGGGTGGCTAGGGAGTGTATAAACGGTGGAGCCCACAGTCACATGACCGGAGTGGCTAGGGAGTGTACAAATGGTGGAGCCCATAGTCACATGACCGGGGTGGCTAGGGAGTGTACAAATGGTGGAGCCCACAGTCACATAACCGGGGTGGCTAGGGAGTGTATAAATGGTGGAGTCCACAGTCACATGACCGGAGTGGCTAGGGAGTGTACAAATGGTGGAGCCCACAGCCACATGACCGGGGTGGCTAGGGAGTGTACAAATGGTGGAGCCCACAGTCACATGACCGGAGTGGCTAGGTAGTGTATAAATGGTGGAGCCCACAGCCACATGACCGGAGTGGCTAGGGAGTGTATAAATGGTGGAGCCCACAGTCACATGACCGGAGTGGCTAGGGAGTGTATAAATGGTGGAGCCCATAGTCACATGACCGGAGTGGCTAGGGAGTGTACAAATGGTGGAGCCCACAGTCACATAACCGGAGTGGCTAGGGAGTGTATAAATGGTGGAGCCCACAGTCACATAACCGGGGTGGCTAGGTAGTGTATAAATGGTGGAGCCCACAGTCACATGACCGGAGTGGCTAGGGAGTGTACAAATGGTGGAGCCCACAGTCACATGACCGGGGTGGCTAGGGAGTGTACAAATGGTGGAGCCCACAGTCACATGACCGGGGTGGCTAGGTAGTGTATAAATGGTGGAGCCCACAGTCACATGACCGGGGTGGCTAGGGAGTGTATAAATGGTGGAGCCCACAGTCACATGACCGGGGTGGCTAGGGAGTGTATAAATGGTGGAGCCCACAGTCACATGACCGGGGTGGCTAGGGAGTGTATAAATGGTGGAGCCCACAGTCACATGACCGGGGTGGCTAGGAGTGTATAAATGGTGGAGCCCACAGTCACATGACCGGAGTGGCTAGGGAGTGTATAAATGGTGGAGCCCACAGTCACATAACCGGGGTGGCTAGGGAGTGTATAAATGGTGGAGCCCATAGTCACATGACCGGAGTTGCTAGGGAGTGTATAAATGGTGGAGCACACAGTCACATGACCGGAGTGGCTAGGGAGTGTACAAATGGTGGAGCCCACAGTCACATGACCGGAGTGGCTAGGGAGTGTATAAATGGTGGAGCACACAGTCACATGACCGGAGTGGCTAGGGAGTGTACAAATGGTGGAACACTCAGTCACATGACCGGGGTGGCTAGGGAGTGTATAAATGGTGGAGCCCACAGTCACATCACCGGGGTGGCTAGGGAGTGTATAAATGTTGGAGCACACAGTCACATGACCGGAGTGGCTAGGGAGTGTATAAATGGTGGAGCACACAGTCACATAACCGGAGTGGCTATGGAGAGTATAAATGGTGGAGCACACAGTCACATGACCGGAGTGGCTAGGGAGTGTACAAATGGTGGAGCCCACAGTCACATGACCGGAGTGGCTAGGGAGTGTATAAATGGTGGAGCCCATAGTCACATGACCGGAGTGGCTAGGGAGTGTACAAATGGTTGAGCACACAGTCACATGACCGGAGTGGCTAGGGAGTGTATAAATGGTAGAGCACACAGTCACATGACCGGAGTGGCTAGGGAGTGTATAAATGGTAGAGCACACAGTCACATGACCGAAGTGGCTAGGGAGTGTACAAATGGTGGAGCCCACAGTCACATGACCGGGGTGGCTAGGGAGTGTATAAATGGTGGAGCACACAGTCACATGACCGGAGTGGCTAGGGAGTGTATAAATGGTGGAGCCCACAGTCACATGACCGGGGTGGCTAGGGAGTGTATAAATGGTGGAGCCCATAATCACATGACCGGAGTCGCTAGGGAGTGTATAAATGGTGAGCACACAGTCACATGACTGGGGTGGCTAGGGAGTGTATAAATGGTGGAGCCCATAGTCACATGACCGGAGTGGCTAGGGAGTGTATAAATGGTGGAGCCCACAGTCACATGACCGGAGTGGCTAGGGAGTGTACAAATGGTGGAGCCCATAGTCACATGACCGGAGTGGCTAGGGAGTGTATAAATGGTGAGCACACAGTCACATGACCGGAGTGGCTAGGGAGTGTATAAATGGTGGAGCCCACAGTCACATGACCGGAGTGGCTAGGGAGTGTATAAATGGTGGAGCCCATAGTCACATGACCGGAGTGGCTAGGGAGTGTATAAATGGTGGAGCACACAGTCACATGACCAGAGTGGCTAGGGAGTGTATAAATGGTGGAGCCCATAGTCACATGACCGAAGTGGCTAGGGAGTGTATAAATGGTGAGCACACAGTCACATGACCGGAGTGGCTTGGGAGTGTATAAATGGTGGAGCACACAGTCACATGACCGGAGTGGCTAGGGAGTGTATAAATGGTGGAGCACACAGTCACATGATCGGAGTGGCTAGGGAGTGTATAAATGGTGGAGCCCATAGTCACATGACCGGAGTGGCTAGGGAGTGTATAAATGGTAGAGCACACAGTCACATGACCGGGGTGGCTAGGGAGTGTATAAATGGTGAGCACACAGTCACATGACCGGAGTGGCTTGGGAGTGTATAAATGATGAGCACACAGTCACATGACCGGAGTGGCTAGGGAGTGTATAAATGGTGAGCACACAGTCACATGACCGGAGTGGCTTGGGAGTGTATGAATGGTGGAGCACACAGTCACATGACCGGATTGGCTAGGGAGTGTATAAATGGTGGAGCCCATAGTCACATGACCGGAGTGGCTTGGGAGTGTATAAATGGTGGAGCCCACATTCACATGACCGGAGTGGCTAGGGAGTGTATAAATGGTGGAGCCCATAGTCACATGACCGGAGTGGCTTGGGAGTGTATAAATGGTGGAGTCCATAGTCACATGACCGGAGTGGCTTGGGAGTGTATAAATGGTGGAGCACACAGTCACATGACCGGAGTGGCTAGGGAGTGTATAAATGGTGGAGCCCATAGTCACATAACCGGAGTGGCTTGGGAGTGTATAAATGGTGGAGCCCATAGTCACATGACCGGAGTGGCTAGGGGTTGAAGGATTCCTAACGGAGCGTGTATCTGTTAAACAACATAGGTGAGGAGTTTGAAGCTCAGCGGAAAAAATCAGCTTAAAAAATAAGTAAATAGGTGTTTGACCGTTTTTTTTTCATAAATCCAATTTTCGGGGTCCATGAGGAGGGGTAAAATTCTGGGGAGAAAAAAAAACAGGAAAAAAGTGTCCTAACTGATTGACTGACAGACTCAGTCATCAAACTCAGTGGGAAAACTGCTTAAAATAAGTAAATATGTGTTCGACAGTTTTCTTCATAAACCCCATTTAAGGGGTTCATGGTGAGGGGTGAAATTCTGAAAAAAGAAAATTGAAAGAAAAAGTCCTGACTCACTCACCATCGCCCAGCGAAAATTATTGGAGTTAGAAACATGACATTTTGGGGATATGATCATTGCATGTCAAAACCGTCCTCTAAGGGAGGATTTTGGGATATTCAGGTTCTAAAGGGGTCTTAAGGGAGTTAAACCTGCATTTCATTGAATAACAATAACTCCCGATTGGTTTCATTGGGGGATGTGTTACTTGGCATATAAACTCATCATTAAAAATAAGAAGACACGTGTCTGGGGGGTTTTCGATATGGTGTATATTATGAGGTGAAAGGGGTGAAAAGTGGGGGTTGAAAGATTCCTAATGGAGCGTGTATCTCTTAAACCACATAGGCGAGGAGTTTGAAACTCAGCGGAAAAAATCAACCTAAAAGGTAAGTAAATAGGTTTTCGACCGTTTTATTTTCATAAATCCAATTTAAGGGGCCCATGGGGAGGGGTGAAATTCGGTTGGGGGCTGGAAAAAGTGTCCTAACTGATTGACCCACTCACTCTTCAAACTCAGGGAGAGAAAACTGCTTAAAAATAAGTAAATATGTGTTCGACAGTTTTTTTTTCATAAATCAAATTATAGGGGTTCATGGGGAGGGGTGAATTTCTGAAAAACAAGTAGTTCCGTGAAGAACTATACAGCCTATTTTCATATATCCTACTCATATTAATTGCCACTATCAACATACAAAATGTCAGTTTAATTGCTGTAACAGATTCGTAAATATTGAGAACCGTCTAAATATTTCAGATTGTCGCCAGGTTGGATTTTTATTTTTGTACTATTACAATAAGATTATTGTGTAAGTGTGGTATTCAAACTTCAATCGCATGATTAGAACACAAGAAGTAAAAACGAGATTTTAAAATTACGCACAGCAGCCATCCTGTGATTATGCAAACAATTGAAATAAATTAGATGCCAGTGGATCAACATTTGTATAAGCATTTAACGAGCAACGTTTCACGGCACTCGGATAGTTAATTCGCGAGAAACGTACATTTAAATATTTATACTTTGCGTCGCCGCCATGTTGGATTTGTGCTCACCAGGTTACTGAAGTCCTATAGGTGATCATATGTTCATAGTCTCTATGAACATAAAAAAATAGTTTGGTTGCTGTAAAAGAATCATAGATATTGAGAACCGTCTAAATATTTCGGAAGCTCGCCATTTAAGATTGTTATATGTATAGGCCATAGAGTTATGTACCATTCAAGGACAATTATTGCCTAGGTTCATTATTCAAACTTTCACTTCGATCACATGATTACGACACAAGAAATAAAAACTTAATTTTAAAATTTCGCACAGCCGCCATCTTGAGGTTATGTAATCAATTGAATTAAATTTGATGGCAGTGCATTACAATCTGCAAAATCATTTACTGTACCACATTTCACTGCGCTCAGAGAGTTAAATCACGAGAAAAGTCTATTAAAATATTTCAAATTTGCTTGGTCGCCATGTTCGTTTTGTACTTTACAGGGTTATGAGCGTTACATAGATAAACTTGTATCGGTACCCTTTATCACCGTATAAAATTTCAGGGTGATATCTGTAATAGTTTCGGAGATATAGAATGTCAGTGAAATATTTCGCACAGCCGCCATTTTGAGGTTATGTAAACAATTGAACTAATTTAGACTCCAGTGCATTACAATGTGTATAAACATTTGCTGCACCAAGTTTCATTACATTTGGATTGTTAAACCGCGAGAAAAGTCTATTTAAAAGTCTCAACTTCGCTTGACCGCCATGTTGGTTTTGTAGCCACCAGGTTTTTGAAAGTCCCATAGGTGAACTTCTAGTAGTGCCCTTTATCACCGTACACAATTTCAGGGCGATATCGGTAATAGTTTCGGAGATATTGAATGCTAGTGAAATATTTCGCAAAGCCGCCATGTTGGATTGGTGAGACGTAACAAAATTTGAAGGGCACGGTCGAGGTCGCCGGGAATAGTGCTATAAACTTACCGAGTTTCATTGAAATCGCTCCAGCCGTTTAGATTTTATTAGGGGACACACACACACACACACACGGACAAAAGGTGATCACATAAGCCTATTTTTTCAAAATTGAAAATAGGCTAAAAAATTGAAAGAAAATATCCTGACTCACTCACTCATCATCGCCCAGCAAAAATTATTGTAGTTCGTAACATAACATTTTGGGGATATGTTCGTTGTATGTCAAAACCGTACACTAAGGGAGGATTTTCGGATATTCAGGTTCTAAATGGGTCTTAAGGGGCTAAACCTGCATTTTATTGAATAACAATATCTCACGAGTGGTTTCATTTGTGGATGTGATACACGGTATATAAACTAATCATTAAAAATAAGCAGACATGAGTCTAAGGGTTTTTCGATGTGGTGTATATTATAAGGTGAAAGGGGTGAAAAGTAGAGGTTGAAGGATTCTTAATGGAGCGTGTATCTCTTAAACGACATAGGCGAGAAGTTTGATACTCAGCGGGAAAAAATCAGCCTAAAAATAAGTAAATCGGTGTTCGGCCGTTTTTTCATAAATTCAATTTAAGGGGCCAATGAGCTGGGGTGAAATTCTGGGAAAAAAGGAGAGAAACTGTCCTAACTAATTGACTAACTCACTCACTCATCAAACTCAGGGGGGAATAGACAGCTTAAAATATAAATCCAATTTAAGGGGCCCATGGGGAGGGGTGAAATTCTGGGGAAAGAAGTCCACTAAGGAAGGATATTTGGTTATTTACTCATCATCCCCCGCCAAATCTATTGCAGTTAGAAATTTGAAATTTCGGGGATATGTTCGTTGTATGTCGAAAACGTCCACTAAGGATGGATTTTTGGATATTCATGTTCTGAAGAGGTGTTAAGGGGGTTAAACTTGCATTTCATTGATTAACTATATCTCACGAGTTGTTTCATTTGGGGATGTGATGTTCGGCATATAAATTAATCAATAAAAATAAGCAGACATATGTCTAAGGGTTTAACGATATGGTATATACTGTATTATGAGGTGAAAGGGGTGAAAATTAGGGTTTGAAGGATTCTTAACGGAACGTGTATCTCTTAAAGGACATTAGCGAGAAGTTTGAAATTCAGCGGAAAAAAATCAGCTTAAAAATAAGTAAATAGAAGTTCGATCGTTTTTTCATAAATCCCATTTAAGGGATTCATGGGGAGGGGTGAAATTATAAAAACTAAATGAAAGTAAATGTCCTGACTGACTCACTCACTCATCATCGACCAGCCAAAATTATTGAAGTTAGAAACATGTTCGTTGTGTGTCGAAAACGTCCACTAAGGAAAGATTTTTGGATATTCGGGTTCTAAAGGGGTGTTGAGGTGGTAAACGTGCATTTCATTGAATAACAATATCTCACGAGTGGTTACATTTGGGGATGTGATACTTTGCATATAAACTAATCATTAAAAACAAAACGTTCCGTGACGAACTAAAGAGCTTCCTTTTCTTAAAATTTATGATTCATGACAATGTTTAATCTATATGGATCTATCTAGAATAATGACGAAATTAAGTTGGTAATATCGGAATTTATAATAAGTTCGAAATACTGTATACCTGGAATAATGTAGCCTAATAGAGAACTACAGTTGGCAGCCCTGGCAACTGAATATATTCTTAGATCCATCTCTTAAGGTACAGAATACAAAATTTCGTTGAAGTCCAATGGATAGCATGAACGTAACATGCAGTTAAACATTGGATCTAACAGCGCGCGTAAAATCATGTTGGCAACAATGACTTACATGTATTGGTCAGAAATAATCTGAAATTATATGATCTATTGTGTCAATTTTGAATAAAATCCATTTGTTAGTATAGAAGTTACATGCATTTTAAAATTGGACCTATCAGCAAGCTTAGATTCATGTTGGCAGCACTGGCGTAGGCCTGTATTAGTTACTCCAAATTAATATAGAATGTCAGGTACTAGTGCATAGTTTAAAGCTGTCGGCTTGCATACTTTCTGATATATGAGTATTTGGATGATAAAAATTGAGAGCATTTATTAACAGTTGGCAGCCCTGGTGGCTCTCAAGAATACGCTCAGTCATATCTGTTTATGTACACATAGCACATACGAAATTTGGTTGAAATACAATTGTTAGTGTAGAAGTTATATGCATTTAAAATTTGAACCTATCAGCAGGCTTATAATAATTTAGGCAACACTGCCACGTATGGCCTCCTGGAAATTAAACTGCAATATTATTATCTATACTTGTACCAATTTTGGAATAGCTCCCATTCATAGCTTTCAAGATATCCAACATGGAGCTCAAATTTCAATTGCGATATTTCAGCAGTTGGTAGGACTGACATCATTTTCAAATATAGCCGTGAGATATTCAGGTATAGATCTTTACTCCTACCAAATTTTGTTTCGATTGCTGCAGCCGTTTAGGATTTGATAGGGGGGTACACATACACAGCCAGACAAACAGGAGGAGAGACAGACAGAAGGACGGACAGACAGACAGACACACATTTGCTCGATCTCATAAGTCTACTTTTTCCTCATTTTTGCAAAATGTGAAAAGTAGGCTAATAAGCTGACACGTCATGTCTAATGGTTTATCGATGTGCTGTATATTATGAGTGAAAGGATATTCAGGATCTAAAGGGGTGTTAACGGGGTTAAACCTGACTATGACGCGAGCGAAGCCGCGGGTAGCTGCTAGTATAAAGATAAAGATAAGATTAAAATAAGAATTTACTCCTCAACGTGTAGTCAATTGGACCGTGGTGTTACTTGGATTAGATTTATTTATGTCATCAGCACAGTAGAATCTCAGAGGGCTGTGCCTCACTTTTTGGCTGTAGCGCTAAAATCGCAGTAAGAAGGTATTACTTGCGCTTGTAGGGAAGATGTCACAAACACCCGATCCGTCTAGCTGAGGTACGTCTTATTTTGATGCGTGGTATTTCGCCATAGTCTAGGGCCATGTATTAGACTATATCTCAAGTTAGTCGCTACTAAATGGGGCATAAGGGTGGATGTTTCGAATGATAAGTAGAGACAAAGTTAAACTGAGTGAAACAGCTTCTCCAAGCTCCCAACACGATAACCAATATCGTTAGACAGTGGCAAGCAGAGTCAAGGTTAAACTGAGTGAAACAGCTTGTCCAAGCTCCCAACACGATAACCAATATCGTCAGACAGTGGCGAGGAGAGACGAGGTTAAATGAGTGAAACAGATTGTCCAAGCTCTCAACACGATAACCAAAATCGACAGACAGTGGCGAGCAGAGTCAAGGTTAAACTGAGTGAAACAGCTTGTCCAAGCTCCCAACACGATAACCAATATAGTCAGACAGTGGCGAGGAGAGCCAAGGTTAAACTGAGTGAAACAGCTTGTCCAAGCTCCCACCACGATAACCAATATAGTCAGAAAGTGGCGAGGAGAGACAGGGTAAAACTGAGTGAAACAGCTTGTCCAAGCTGCCAACACGATAACCAATATCGTCAGAGAGTGGCGAGGAGAGACGAGGTTAAACTGAGTGTAACAGTTTGACCAAGCTCCCAACACGATAACCAATATCGTCAGTGGCGAGGAGGGACAAGGTTAAACTGAGTGAAACAGCTTGTCCAAGCTCCCAACACGATAACCAATATCGTCAGACAGTGGCGTGGGGAGACAAGGTTAAACTGAGTGAAACAGTTTGTCCAAGCTCCCAACACGATAACCAATATCGTCAGTGGCGAGGAGGGACAAGGTTAAACTGAGTGAAACAGCTTGTCCAAACTCCCAACTCGATAACCAATATCGTCAGACAGTGGCGACAGAGTCACGGTTAAACTGAGTGAAACAGCTTGTCCAAGCTCCCAACACGATAATCAATATCGTCAGTGGCGAGGAGAGACAAGGTTAAAATGAGTGAAACAGCTTGTCCAAGCTCCAAACACGATAACCAATATCGTCAGGCAGTGGCGACAGAGTCAAGGTTAAACTGAATGAAACAGCTTGTCCAAGCTCCGAACACGATAACCAATATCGTCAGACAGTGGCGAGAGAGTCAAGGTTAAACTAAGTGAAACAGCTTGTCCAAGCTCCCAACACGATTACCAATATCGTCAGACAGAGGCGAGGGGAGACAAGGTTAAACTGAGGGACACAGCTTGTCCAAGCCTCCAACACGATAACCAATATTGTCAGACAGTGGCGAGGAGATTCAAGGTTAAACTGAGTGAAACAGCTTGACCAAGCTCCCAACACGATTACCAATATCGTCAGACAGAGGTGAGGAGAGACAGGGTTAAACTGAGGGAAACAGCTTGTCCAAGCCTCCAACACGATAACCAATATCGTCAGACAGTGGCGAGGGGATTCAAGGTTAAACTGAGTGAAACAGCTTGTCCAACCTCCCAACACGATTACCAATATCGTCAGACAGAGGCGAGGAGAGACAAGGTTAAATTGAGGGAAACAGCTTGTCCAAGCCTCCAACACGATAACCAATATCGTCAGACAGTGGCGAGGAGATTCAAGGTTAAACTGAGTGAAGCAGCTTGTCAGAGCTCCCACCACGATAACCAGTATAGTCAGACAGTGGCGAGGAGAGACAGGGTAAAACTGAGTGAAACAGCTTGTCCAAGCTGCCAACACGATAACCAATATCGTCAGAGAGTGGCGAGGAGAGACGAGGTTAATCTGAGTGTAACAGCTTGACCAAGCTCCCAACACGATAACCAATATCGTCAGTGGCGAGGAGGGACAAGGTTACACTGAGTGAAACAGCTTGTCAAAGCTCCCAACACGATAACCAATATCGTCAGACAGTGGCGAGGGGAGACAAGGTTAAACTGAGTGAAACAGTTTGTCCAATCTCCCAACACGATAACCAATATCGTCAGTGGCGAGGAGGGACAAGGTTAAACTGAGTGAAACAGCTTGTCCAAGCTCCCAACTCGATAACCAATATCGTCGGACAGTGGCGACAAAGTCACGGTTAAACTGAGTGAAACAGCTTGTCCAAGCTCCCAACACGATAATCAATATCGTCAGTGGCGGGGAGGGACAAGGTTAAACTGAGTGTAACAGCTTGCCCAAGCTCCAAACACGATAACCAATATCGTCAGACAGTGGCGACAGAGTCAAGGTTAAACTGAGTGAAACAGCTTGTCCAAGCTCCCAACACGATAATCAATATCGTCAGTGGCGAGGAGGGACAAGGTTAAACTGAGTGTAACAGCTTGCCCAAGCTCCAAACACGATAACCAATATCGTCAGACAGTGGCGACAGAGGTAAGGTAAAAACGGAGTGAAACAGCTTGTCCAAGCTCCCAACACGATTACCAATATCGTCAGACAGAGGCGAGGAGAGACAAGGTTAAACTGAGGGAAACAGCTTGTCCAAGCTCCCAACACGATAAACAATATCTTCAGACAGTGGCGAGGAGATTCAAGGTTAAACTGAGTGAAACAGCTTGTCCAAGCTCCCAACACGATTACCAATATCGTCAGACAGAGGCCAGGAGAGAAAAGGTTAAACTGAGAGAAACAGCTTGTCCAAGCCTCCAACACGATAACCAATATCGTCAGACAGTGGCGAGGAGATTCAAGGTTACACTGAGTGAAACAGATTGTCCAAGCTCCCAACACGATTACCAATATCGTCAGACAGAGGCGAGGAGAGACAAGGTTAAACTGAGGAAAACAGCTTGTCCAAGCCTCCAACACGATAACCAATATCGTCAGACAGTGGCGAGGAGATTCAAGGTTAAACTGAGTGAAACAGCTTGTCCAAGCTCCCAACACGATAACCCATATCGTCAGACAGTGGCGAGGAGAGACAAGGTTAAACTGAGTGAAACAGCTTGTCAAAGCTCCCAACACGATAAACAATATCGTCAGACAGTGGCGAGGAGAAACAATGTTAAACTGAGGGAAACAGCTTGTCCAAGCCTCCAACACGATAACCAATATCGTCAGACAGTGGCGAGGGGATTCAAGCTTAAAATGAGTGAAACAGCTTGTCCATGCTCCCAACACGATTACCAATATCGTCAGACAGAGGCCAGGAGAGACGAGGTTAAACTGAGGGAAACAGCTTGTCCAAGCCTCCAACACGATAACCAATATTGTCAGACAGTGGCGAGGAGATTCAAGGTTAAACTGAGTGAAACAGCTTGACCAAGCTCCCAACACGATTACCAATATCGTCAGACAGAGGCGAGGAGAGACAAGGTTAAACTGAGGGAAACAGCTTGTCCAAGCTCCCAACACGTTAAGCAATATCGTCAGACAGTGGCGAGGAGATTCAAGGTTAAACTGAGTGAAACAGCTTGTCCAAGCTCCCAACACGATTACAAATATCGTCAGACAGAGGCCAGGAGAGACAAGGTTAAACTGAGGGAAACAGCTTGTCCAAGCCTCCAACACGATAACCAATATCGTCAGACAGTGGCGAGGAGATTCAAGGTTAAACTGAGTGAAACAGCTTGTCCAAGCTCCCAACACGATTACCAATATCGTCAGACAGAGGCGAGGAGAGACAAGGTTAAACTGAGGAAAACAGCTTGTCCAAGCCTCCAACACGATAACCAATATCGTCAGACAGTGGCGAATAGAGACAAGGTTAAACTGAGTGAAACAGCTTGTCCAAGCTCCCAACACGATAAACAATATCGTCAGACAGTGGCGAGGAGAAACAATGTTAAACTGAGGGAAACAGCTTGTCCAAGCCTCCAACACGGTAACCAATATCGTCAGACAGTGGCGAGGGGATTCAAGCTTAAACTGAGTGAAACAGCTTGTCCAAGCTCCCAACACGATTACCAATATCGTCAGACAGAGGCCAGGAGAGACGAGGTTAAACTGAGGGAAACAGCTTGTCCAAGCCTCCAACACGATAACCAATATCGTCAGACAGTGGCGAGCGGATTCAAGCTTAAACTGAGTGAAACAGCTTGTCCAAGCTCCCAACACGATTACCAATATCGTCAGACAGAGGCGAGGGGAGACAAGGTTAAACTGAGGGACACAGATTGTCCAAGCCTCCAACACGATAACCAATATTGTCAGACAGTGGCGAGGAGATTCAAGGTTAAACTGAGTGAAACAGCTTGACCAAGCTCCCAACACGATTACCAATATCGTCAGACAGAGGTGAGGAGAGACAGGGTTAAACTGAGGGAAACAGCTTGTCCAAGCCTCCAACACGATAACCAATATCGTCAGACAGTGGCGAGGGGATTCAAGGTTAAACTGAGTGAAACAGCTTGTCCAAGCTCCCAACACGATTACCAATATCGTCAGACAGAGGCGAGGAGAGACAAGGTTAAATTGAGGGAAACAGCTTGTCCAAGCCTCCAACACGATAACCAATATCGTCAGACAGTGGCGAGGAGATTCAAGGTTAAACTGAGTGAAGCAGCTTGTCCAAGCTCCCACCACGATAACCAATATAGTCAGACAGTGGCGAGGAGAGACAGGGTAAAACTGAGTGAAACAGCTTGTCCAAGCTGCCAACACGATAACCAATATCGTCAGAGAGTGGCGAGGAGAGACGAGGTTAAACTGAGTGTAACAGCTTGACCAAGCTCCCAACACGATAACCAATATCGTCAGTGGCGAGGAGGGACAAGGTTACACTGAGTGAAACAGCTTGTCAAAGCTCCCAACACGATAACCAATATCGTCAGACAGTGGCGAGGGGAGACAAGGTTAAACTGAGTGAAACAGTTTGTCCAATCTCCCAACACGATAACCAATATCGTCAGTGGCGAGGAGGGACAAGGTTAAACTGAGTGAAACAGCTTGTCCAAGCTCCCAACTCGATAACCAATATCGTCGGACAGTGGCGACAAAGTCACGGTTAAACTGAGTGAAACAGCTTGTCCAAGCTCCCAACACGATAATCAATATCGTCAGTGGCGAGGAGGGACAAGGTTAAACTGAGTGTAACAGCTTGCCCAAGCTCCAAACACGATAACCAATATCGTCAGACAGTGGCGACAGAGTCAAAGTTAAACTGAGTGAAACAGCTTGTCCAAGCTCGGAACACGATAACCAATATCGTCAGACAGTGGCGACAGAGGTAAGGTAAAAACGGAGTGAAACAGCTTGTCCAAGCTCCCAACACGATTACCAATATCGTCAGACAGAGGCGAGGAGAGACAAGGTTAAACTGAGGGAAACAGCTTGTCCAAGCTCCCAACACGATAAACAATATCGTCAGACAGTGGCGAGGAGATTCAAGGTTAAACTGAGTGAAACAGCTTGTCCAAGCTCCCAACACGATTACCAATATCGTCAGACAGAGGCCAGGAGAGACAAGGTTAAACTGAGGGAAACAGCTTGTCCAAGCCTCCAACACGATAACCAATATCGTCAGACAGTGGCGAGGAGATTCAAGGTTAAACTGAGTGAAACAGCTTGTCCAAGCTCCCAACACGATTACCAATATCGTCAGACAGAGGCGAGGAGAGACAAGGTTAAACTGAGGAAAACAGCTTGTCCAAGCCTCCAACACGATAACCAATATCGTCAGACAGTGGCGAGGAGATTCAAGGTTAAACTGAGTGAAACAGCTTGTCCAAGCTCCCAACACGATAACCCATATCGTCAGACAGTGGCGAGGAGAGACAAGGTTAAACTGAGTGAAACAGCTTGTCCAAGCTCCCAACACGATAAACAATATCGTCAGACAGTGGCGAGGAGAAACAATGTTAAACTGAGGGAAACAGCTTGTCCAAGCCTCCAACACGATAACCAATATCGTCAGACAGTGGCGAGGGGATTCAAGCTTAAACTGAGTGAAACAGCTTGTCCAAGCTCCCAACACGATTACCAATATCGTCAGACAGAGGCCAGGAGAGACGAGGTTAAACTGAGGGAAACAGCTTGTCCAAGCCTCCAACACGATAACCAATATCGTCAGACAGTGGCGAGGGGATTCAAGCTTAAACTGAGTGAAACAGCTTGTCCAAGCTCCCAACACGATTACCAATATCGTCAGACAGAGGCGAGGGGAGAAGAAGGTTAAACTGAGGGACACAGCTTGTCCAAGCCTCCAACACGATAACCAATATTGTCAGACAGTGGCGAGGAGATTCAAGGTTAAACTGAGTGAAACAGCTTGACCAAGCTCCCAACACGATTACCAATATCGTCAGACAGAGGTGAGGAGAGACAGGGTTAAACTGAGGGAAACAGCTTGTCCAAGCCTCCAACACGATAGCCAATATCGTCAGACAGTGGCGAGGGGATTCAAGGTTAAACTGAGTGAAACAGCTTGTCCAAGCTCCGAACACGATTACCAATATCGTCAGACAGAGGCGAGGAGAGACAAGGTTAAATTGAGGGAAACAGCTTGTCCAAGCCTCCAACACGATAACCAATATCGTCAGACAGTGGCGAGGAGATTCAAGGTTAAACTGAGTGAAGCAGCTTGTCCAAGCTCCCACCACGATAACCAATATAGTCAGACAGTGGCGAGGAGAGACAGGGTAAAACTGAGTGAAACAGCTTGTCCAAGCTGCCAACACGATAACCAATATCGTCAGAGAGTGGCGAGGAGAGACGAGGTTAAACTGAGTGTAACAGCTTGACCAAGCTCCCAACACGATAACCAATATCGTCAGTGGCTAGGAGGGACAAGGTTACACTGAGTGAAACAGCTTGTCAAAGCTCCCAACACGATAACCAATATCGTCAGACAGTGGCGAGGGGAGACAAGGTTAAACTGAGTGAAACAGTTTGTCCAATCTCCCAACACGATAACCAATATCGTCAGTGGCGAGGAGGGACAAGGTTAAACTGAGTGAAACAGCTTGACCAAGCTCCCAACTCGATAACCAATATCGTCGGACAGTGGCGACAAAGTCACGGTTAAACTGAGTGAAACAGCTTGTCCAAGCTCCCAACACGATAATCAATATCGTCAGTGGCGAGGAGGGACAAGGTTAAACTGAGTGTAACAGCTTGCCCAAGCTCCAAACACGATAACCAATATCGCCAGACAGTGGCGACAGAATCAAGTTTAAACTGAGTGAAACAGCTTGTCCAAGCTCGGAACACGATAACCAATATCGTCAGACAGTGGCGACAGAGGTAAGGTAAAAACGGAGTGAAACAGCTTGTCCAAGCTCCCAACACGATTACCAATATCGTCAGACAGAGGCGAGGAGAGACAAGGTAAAACTGAGGGAAACAGCTTGTCCAAGCTCCCAACACGATAAACAATATCGTCAGACAGTGGCGAGGAGATGCAAGGTTAAACTGAGTGAAAGAGCTTGTCCAAGCTCCCAACACGATTACCAATATCGTCAGACAGAGGACAGGAGAGACAAGGTTAAACTGAGGGAAACAGCTTGTCCAAGCCTCCAACACGATAACCAATATCGTCAGACAGTGGCGAGGAGATTCAAGGTTAAACTGAGTGAAATAGCTAGTCCAAGCTCCCAACACGATTACCAATATCGTCAGACAGAGGCGAGGAGAGACAAGGTTAAACTGAGGGAAACAGCTTGTCCAAGCTCCCAACACGATAACCCATATCGTCAGACAGTGGCGAGGAGAGACAAGTTTAAACTGAGTGAAACAGCTTGTCCAAGCTCCCAACACGATAAACAATATCGTCAGACAGTGGCGAGGAGAAACAATGTTAAACTGAGTGAAACAGCTTGTCCAAGCTCCCAACACGGTAACCAATATCGTCAGACAGTGGTGATGAGAGACAAGGTTAATCTGAGGGAAACAGCTTGTCCAAGCCTCCAACACGATGACCAATATCGTCAGACAGTGGCGGGGAGATTCAAGGTTAAACTGAGTGAAACAGCTTGTCCAAGCTCCCAACGCGATTACCAATATCGTCAGACAGTGGTGAGGAGGGACAAGGTTAAACTGAGTGAAACAGCTTGTCCAAGCTCCCAACACGGTAACCAATATCGTCAGACAGTGGTGAGGAGGGACAAGGTTAAACTGAGTGAAACAGCTTGTCCAAGCTCCCAACACGATTACCAATATCGTCAGACAGATGCGAGGAGAGACAAGGTTAAACTGAGGGAAACAGCTTGTCCAAGGCTCCAACACGATAACCAATATCGTCAGACAGTGGCAAGGAGGGACACGGTTAAACTGAGTGAAACAGCTTGTCCAAGCTCCCAACACGATAACCAATATCGTCAGACAGTGGCGACAGAGTCACGGTTAAACTGAGTGAAACAGTTTGTCCAAGCTCCCAACACGATAATCAATATCGTCAGTGGCGAGGAGAGACAAGGTTAAAATGAGTGAAACAGCTTGTCCAAGCTCCAAACACGATAACCAATATCGTCAGGCAGTGGCGACAGAGTCAAGGTTAAACTGAGTGAAACAGCTTGTCCAAGCTCCGAACACGATAACCAATATCGTCAGACAGTGGCGAGAGAGTCAAGGTTAAACTGAGTGAAACAGTTTGTCCAAGCTCCCAACACGATTACCAATATCGTCAGACAGAGGCGAGGGGAGACAAGGTTAAACTGAGGGACACAGCTTGTCCAAGCCTCCAACACGATAACCAATATTGTCAGACAGTGGTGAGGAGATTCAAGGTTAAACTGAGTGAAACAGCTTGACCAAGCTCCCAACACGATTACCAATATCGTCAGACAGAGGTGAGGAGAG
Organism: Meconema thalassinum; assembly: GCA_946902985.2. Lineage (NCBI taxonomy): Eukaryota > Metazoa > Arthropoda > Insecta > Orthoptera > Tettigoniidae > Meconema > Meconema thalassinum. The sequence continues at coordinate 445,921,720 of OX336394.1, read as the reverse complement.
ACAGGGTTAAACTGAGGGAAACAGCTTGTCCAAGCCTCCAACACGATAACCTATATCGTCAGACAGTGGCGAGGGGATTCAAGGTTAAACTAAGTGAAACAGCTTGTCTAACCTCCCAACACGATTACCAATATCGTCAGACAGAGGCGAGGAGAGACAAGGTTAAATTGAGGGAAACAGCTTGTCCAAGCCTCCAACACGGTAACCAATATCGTCAGACAGTGGCGAGGAGATTCAAGGTTAAACTGAGTGAAGCAGCTTGTCCAAGCTCCCACCACGATAACCAATATAGTCAGACAGTGGCGAGGAGAGACAGGGTAAAACTGAGTGAAACAGCTTGTCCAAGCTGCCAACACGATAACCAATATCGTCCGAGAGTGGCGAGGAGAGACGAGGTTAATCTGAGTGTAACAGCTTGACCAAGCTCCCAACACGATAACCAATATCGTCAGTGGCGAGGAGGGACAAGGTTACACTGAGTGAAACAGCTTGTCAAAGCTCCCAACACGATAACCAATATCGTCAGACAGTGGCGAGGGGAGACAAGGTTAAACTGAGTGAAACAGTTTGTCCAATCTCCCAACACGATAACCAATATCGTCAGTGGCGAGGAGGGACAAGGTTAAACTGTGTGAAACAGCTTGTCCAAGCTCCCAACTCGATAACCAATATCGTCGGACAGTGGCGACAAAGTCACGGTTAAACTGAGTGAAACAGCTTCTCCAAGCTCCCAACACGATAATCAATATCGTCAGTGGCGAGGAGGGACAAGGTTAAACTGAGTGTAACAGCTTGCCCAAGCTCCAAACACGATAACCAATATCGTCAGACAGTGGCGACAGAGTCAAGGTTAAACTGAGTGAAACAGCTTGTCCAAGCTGGGAACACGATAACCAATATCGTCAGACAGTGGCGACAGAGGTAAGGTAAAAACGGAGTGAAACAGCTTGTCCAAGCTCCCAACACGATTACCAATATCGTCAGACAGAGGCGAGGAGAGACAAGGTTAAACTGAGGGAAACAGCTTGTCCAAGCTACAACACGTTAAGCAATATCGTCAGACAGTGGCGAGGAGATTCAAGGTTAAACTGAGTGAAACAGCTTGTCCAAGCTCCCAACACGATTACAAATATCGTCAGACAGAGGCCAGGAGAGACAAGGTTAAACTGAGGAAAACAGCTTGTCCAAGCCTCCAACACGATAACCAATATCGTCAGACAGTGGCGAGGAGAGACAAGGTTAAACTGAGTGAAACAGCTCGTCCAAGCTCCCAACACGATAAACAATATCGTCAGACAGTGGCGAGGAGAAACAATGTTAAACAGAGGGAAACAGCTTGTCCAAGCCTCCAACACGATAACCAATATCGTCAGACAGTGGCGAGGGGATTCAAGCTTAAACTGAGTGAAACAGCTTGTCCAAGCTCCCAACACGATTACCAATATCGTCAGACAGAGGCCAGGAGAGACGAGGTTAAACTGAGGGAAACAGCTTGTCCAAGCCTCCAACACGATAACCAATATCGTCAGACAGTGGCGAGCGGATTAAAGCTTAAACTGAGTGAAACAGCTTGTCCAAGCTCCCAACACGATTACCAATATCGTCAGACAGAGGCGAGGGGAGACAAGGTTAAACTGAGGGACACAGCTTGTCCAAGCCTCCAACACGATAACCAATATTGGCAGACAGTGGCGAGGAGATTCAAGGTTAAACTGAGTGAAACAGCTTGACCATGCTCCCAACACGATTACCAATATCGTCAGACAGAGGTGAGGAGAGACAGGGTTAAACTGAGGGAAACAGCTTGTCCAAGCCTCCAACACGATAACCAATATCGTCAGACATTGGCGAGGGGATTCAAGGTTAAACTGAGTGAAACAACTTGTCCAAGCTCCCAACACGATTACCAATATCGTCAGACAGAGGCGAGGAGAGACAAGGTTAAATTGAGGGAAACAGCTTGTCCAAGCCTCCAACACGATAACCAATATCGTCAGACAGTGGCGAGGAGATTCAAGGTTAAACTGAGTGAAGCAGCTTGTCCAAGCTCCCACCACGTTAACCAATATAGTCAGACAGTGGCGAGGAGAGACAGGGTAAAACTGAGTGAAACAGCTTGTCCAAGCTGCCAACACGATAACCAATATCGTCAGAGAGTGGCGAGGAGAGACGAGGTTAAACTGAGTGTAACAGCTTGACCAAGCTCCCAACACGATAACCAATATCGTCAGTGGCGAGGAGGGACAAGTTTACACTGAGTGATACAGCTTGTCAAAGCTCCCAACACGATAACCAATATCGTCAGACAGTGGCGAGGGGAGACAAGGTTAAAATGAGTGAAACAGTTTGTCCAATCTCCCAACACGATAACCAATATCGTCAGTGGCGAGGAGGGACAAGGTTAAACTGAGTGAAACAGCTTGTCCAAGCTCCCAACTCGATAACCAATATCGTCGGACAGTGGCGAAAAAGTCACGGTTAAACTGAGTGAAACAGCTTGTCCAATCTCCCAACACGATAATCAATATCGTCAGTGGCGAGGAGGGACAAGGTTAAACTGAGTGTAACAGCTTGCCCAAGCTCCAAACACGATAACCAATATCGTCAGACAGTGGCGACAGAGTCAAGGTTAAACTGAGTGAAACAGCTTGTCCAAGCTCGGAACACGATAACCAATATCGTCAGACAGTGGCGACAGAGGTAAGGTAAAAACGGAGTGAAACAGCTTGTCCAAGCTCCCAACACGATTACCAATATCGTCAGACAGAGGCGAGGAGAGACAAGGTTAAACTGAGGGAAACAGCTTGTCCAAGCTCCCAACACGATAAACAATATCGTCAGACAGTGGCGAGGAGATTCAAGGTTAAACTGAGTGAAACAGCTTGTCCAAGCTCCCAACACGATTACCAATATCGTCAGACAGAGGCCAGGAGAGACAAGGTTAAACTGAGGGAAACAGCTTGTCCAAGCCTCCAACACGATAACCAATATCGTCAGACAGTGGCGAGGAGATTCAAGGTTAAACTGAGTGAAACAGCTTGTCCAAGCTCCCAACACGATTACCAATATCGTCAGACAGAGGCGAGGAGAGACAAGGTTAAACTGAGGAAAACAGCTTGTCCAAGCCTCCAACACGATAACCAATATCGTCAGACAGTGGCGAGGAGATTCAAGGTTAAACTGAGTGAAACAGCTTGTCCAAGCTCCCAACACGATAACCCATATCGTCAGACAGTGGCGAGGAGAGACAAGGTTAAACTGAGTGAAACAGCTTGTCCAAGCTCCCAACACGATAAACAATATCGTCAGACAGTGGCGAGGAGAAACAATGTTAAACTGAGGGAAACAGCTTGTCCAAGCCTCCAACACGATAACCAATATCGTCAGACAGTGGCGAGGGGATTCAAGCTTAAACTGAGTGAAACAGCTTGTCCAAGCTCCCAACACGATTACCAATATCGTCAGACAGAGGCCAGGAGAGACGAGGTTAAACTGAGGGAAACAGCTTGTCCAAGCCTCCAACACGATAACCAATATCGTCAGACAGTGGCGAGGGGATTCAAGCTTAAACTGAGTGAAACAGCTTGTCCAAGCTCCCAACACGATTACCAATATCGTCAGACAGAGGCGAGGGGAGAAGAAGGTTAAACTGAGGGACACAGCTTGTCCAAGCCTCCAACACGATAACCAATATTGTCAGACAGTGGCGAGGAGATTCAAGGTTAAACTGAGTGAAACAGCTTGACCAAGCTCCCAACACGATTACCAATATCGTCAGACAGAGGTGAGGAGAGACAGGGTTAAACTGAGGGAAACAGCTTGTCCAAGCCTCCAACACGATAACCAATATCGTCAGACAGTGGCGAGGGGATTCAAGGTTAAACTGAGTGAAACAGCTTGTCCAAGCTCCGAACACGATTACCAATATTGTCAGACAGAGGCGAGGAGAGACAAGGTTAAATTGAGGGAAACAGCTTGTCCAAGCCTCCAACACGATAACCAATATCGTCAGACAGTGGCGAGGAGATTCAATGTTAAACTGAGTGAAGCAGCTTGTCCAAGCTCCCACCACGATAACCAATATAGTCAGACAGTGGCGAGGAGAGACAGGGTAAAACTGAGTGAAACAGCTTGTCCAAGCTGCCAACACGATAACCAATATCGTCAGAGAGTGGCGAGGAGAGACGAGGTTAAACTGAGTGTAACAGCTTGACCAAGCTCCCAACACGATAACCAATATCGTCAGTGGCCAGGAGGGACAAGGTTACACTGAGTGAAACAGCTTGTCAAAGCTCCCAACACGATAACCAATATCGTCAGACAGTGGCGAGGGGAGACAAGGTTAAACTGAGTGAAACAGTTTGTCCAATCTCCCAACACGATAACCAATATCGTCAGTGGCGAGGAGGGACAAGGTTAAACTGAGTGAAACAGCTTGACCAAGCTCCCAACTCGATAACCAATATCGTCGGACAGTGGCGACAAAGTCACGGTTAAACTGAGTGAAACAGCTTGTCCAAGCTCCCAACACGATAATCAATATCGTCAGTGGCGAGGAGGGACAAGGTTAAACTGAGTGTAACAGCTTGCCCAAGCTCCAAACACGATAACCAATATCGCCAGACAGTGGCGACAGAGTCAAGTTTAAACTGAGTGAAACAGCTTGTCCAAGCTCGGAACACGATAACCAATATCGTCAGACAGTGGCGACAGAGGTAAGGTAAAAACGGAGTGAAACAGCTTGTCCAAGCTCCCAACACGATTACCAATATCGTCAGACAGAGGCGAGGAGAGACAAGGTTAAACTGAGGGAAACAGCTTGTCCAAGCTCCCAACACGATAAACAATATCGTCAGACAGTGGCGAGGAGATGCAAGGTTAAACTGAGTGAAAGCTTGTCCAAGCTCCCAACACGATTACCAATATCGTCAGACAGAGGCCAGGTGAGACAAGGTTAAACTGAGGGAAACAGCTTGTCCAAGCCTCCAACACGATAACCAATATCGTCAGACAGTGGCGAGGAGATTCAAGGTTAAACTGAGTGAAATAGCTTGTCCAAGCTCCCAACACGATTACCAATATCGTCAGACAGAGGCGAGGAGAGACAAGGTTAAACTGAGGGAAACAGCTTGTCCAAGCTCCCAACACGATGACCCATATCGTCAGACAGTGGCGAGGAGAGACAAGTTTAAACTGAGTGAAACAGCTTGTCCAAGCTCCCAACACGATAAACAATATCGTCAGACAGTGGCGAGGAGAAACAATGTTAAACTGAGTGAAACAGCTTGTCCAAGCTCCCAACACGGTAACCAATATCGTCAGACAGTGGTGAGGAGAGACAAGGTTAATCTGAGGGAAACAGCTTGTCCAAGCCTCCAACACGATAACCAATATCGTCAGACAGTGGCGAGGAGATTCAAGGTTAAACTGAGTGAAACAGCTTGTCCAAGCTCCCAACGCGATTACCAATATCGTCAGACAGAGGCCAGGAGAGACGAGGTTAAACTGAGGGAAACAGCTTGTCCAAGCCTCCAACACGATAACCAATATCGTCAGACAGTGGCGAGGAGAGTCAATGTTAAACTGAGTGAAACAGCTTGTCCAAGCTCCCAACACGGTAACCAATATCGTCAGACAGTGGTGAGGAGGGACAAGGTTAAACTGAGTGAAACAGCTTGTCCAAGCTCCCAACACGGTAACCAATATCGTCAGACAGTGGTGAGGAGGGACAAGGTTAAACTGAGTGAAACAGCTTGTCCAAGCTCCCAACACGATTACCAATATCGTCAGACAGAGGCGAGGAGAGACAAGGTTAAACTGAGGGAAACAGCTTGTCCAAGGCTCCAACACGATAACCAATATCGTCAGACAGTGGCAAGGAGGGACACGGTTAAACTGAGTGAAACAGCTTGTCCAAGCTCCCAACACGATAACCAATATCGTCAGACAGTGGCGACAGAGTCACGGTTAAACTGAGTGAAACAGTTTGTCCAAGCTCCCAACACGATAATCAATATCGTCAGTGGCGAGGAGAGACAAGGTTAAAATGAGTGAAACAGCTTGTCCAAGCTCCAAACACGATAACCAATATCGTCAGGCAGTGGCGACAGAGTCAAGGTTAAACTGAGTGAAACAGCTTGTCCAAGCTCCGAACACGATAACCAATATCGTCAGACAGTGGCGAGAGAGTCAAGGTTAAACTGAGTGAAACAGCTTGTCCAAGCTCCCAACACGATTACCAATATCGTCAGACAGAGGCGAGGGGAGACAAGGTTAAACTGAGGGACACAGCTTGTCCAAGCCTCCAACACGATAATCAATATTGTCAGACAGTGGTGAGGAGATTCAAGGTTAAACTGAGTGAAACAGCTTGACCAAGCTCCCAACACGATTACCAATATCGTCAGACAGAGGTGAGGAGAGACAGGGTTAAACTGAGGGAAACAGCTTGTCCAAGCCTCCAACACGATAACCAATATCGTCAGACAGTGGCGAGGGGATTCAAGGTTAAACTAAGTGAAACAGCTTGTCCAACCTCCCAACACGATTACCAATATCGTCAGACAGAGGCGAGGAGAGACAAGGTTAAATTGAGGGAAACAGCTTGTCCAAGCCTCCAACACGGTAACCAATATCGTCAGACAGTGGCGAGGAGATTCAAGGTTAAACTGAGTGAAGCAGCTTGTCCAAGCTCCCACCACGATAACCAATATAGTCAGATAGTGGCGAGGAGAGACAGGGTAAAACTGAGTGAAACAGCTTGTCCAAGCTGCCAACACGATAACCAATATCGTCAGAGAGTGGCGAGGAGAGACGAGGTTAATCTGAGTGTAACAGCTTGACCAAGCTCCCAACACGATAACCAATATCGTCAGTGGCGAGGAGGGACAAGGTTACACTGAGTGAAACAGCTTGTCAAAGCTCCCAACACGATAACCAATATCGTCAGACAGTGGCGAGGGGAGACAAGGTTAAACTGAGTGAAACAGTTTGTCCAATCTCCCAACACGATAACCAATATCGTCAGTGGCGAGGAGGGACAAGGTTAAACTGAGTGAAACAGCTTGTCCAAGCTCCCAACTCGATAACCAATATCGTCGGACAGTGGCGACAAAGTCACGGTTAAACTGAGTGAAACAGCTTCTCCAAGCTCCCAACACGATAATCAATATCGTCAGTGGCGAGGAGGGACAAGGTTAAACTGAGTGTAACAGCTTGCCCAAGCTCCAAACACGATAACCAATATCGTCAGACAGTGGCGACAGAGTCAAGGTTAAACTGAGTGAAACAGCTTGTCCAAGCTCGGAACACGATAACCAATATCGTCAGACAGTGGCGACAGAGGTAAGGTAAAAACGGAGTGAAACAGCTTGTCCATGCTCCCAACACGATTACCAATATCGTCAGACAGAGGCGAGGAGAGACAAGGTAAAACTGAGGGAAACAGCTTGTCCAAGCTCCCAACACGATAAACAATATCTTCAGACAGTGGCGAGGAGATTCAAGGTAAAACTGAGTGAAACAGCTTGTCCAAGCTCCCAACACGATTGCCAATATCGTCAGACAGAGGCCAGGAGAGACAAGGTTAAACTGAGGGAAACAGCTTGTCCAAGCCTCCAACACGATAACCAATATCGTCAGACAGTGGCGAGGAGATTCAAGGTTACACTGAGTGAAACAGCTTGTCCAAGCTCCCAACACGATTACCAATATCGTCAGACAGAGGCGAGGAGAGACAAGGTTAAACTGAGGAAAACAGCTTGTCCACGCCTCCAACACGATAACCAATATCGTCAGACAGTGGCGAGGAGATTCAAGGTTAAACTGAGTGAAACAGCTTGTCCAAGCTCCCAACACGATAACCCATATCGTCAGACAGTGGCGAGGAGAGACAAGGTTAAACTGAGTGAAACAGCTTGTCAAAGCTCCCAACACGATAAACAATATCGTCAGACAGTGGCGATGAGAAACAATGTTAAACTGAGGGAAACAGTTTGTCCAAGCCTCCAACACGATAACCAATATCGTCAGACAGTGGCGAGGGGATTCAAGCTTAAACTGAGTGAAACAGCTTGTCCAAGCTCCCAACACGATTACCAATATCGTCAGACAGAGGCCAGGAGAGACGAGGTTAAACTGAGGGAAACAGCTTGTCCAAGCCTCCAACACGATAACCAATATCGTCAGTGGCGAGGAGGGACAAGGTTAAACTGAGTGAAACAGCTTGTCCAAGCTCCCAACTCGATAACCAATATCGTCGGACAGTGGCGACAAAGTCACGGTTAAACTGAGTGAAACACCTTGTCCAAGCTCCCAACACGGTAATCAATATCGTCAGTGGCGAGGAGGGACAAGGTTAAACTGAGTGTAACAGCTTGCCCAAGCTCCAAACACGATAACGAATATCGTCAGACAGTGGCGACAGAGTCAAGGTTAAACTGAGTGAAACAGCTTGTCCAAGCTCGGAACACGTTAACCAATAACCTCAGACAGTGGCGACAGAGGTAAGGTAAAAACGGAGTGAAACAGCTTGTCCAAGCTCCCAACACGATTACCAATATCGTCAGACAGAGGCGAGGAGAGACAAGGTTAAACTGAGGGAAACAGCTTGTCCAAGCTCCAACACGTTAAGCAATATCGTCAGACAGTGGCGAGGAGATTCAAGGTTAAACTGAGTGAAACAGCTTGTCCAAGCTCCCAACACGATTACAAATATCGTCAGACAGAGGCCAGGAGAGACAAGGTTAAACTGAGGGAAACAGCTTGTCCAAGCCTCCAACACGATAACCAATATCGTCAGACAGTGGCGAGGAGATTCAAGGTTAAACTGAGTGAAACAGCTTGTCCAAGCTCCCAACACGATTACCAATATCGTCAGACAGAGGCGAGGAGAGACAAGGTTAAACTGAGGAAAACAGCTTGTCCAAGCCTCCAACACGATAACCAATATCGTCAGACAGTGGCGAGGAGAGACAAGGTTAAACTGAGTGAAACAGCTTGTCCAAGCTCCCAACACGATAAACAATATCGTCAGACAGTGGCGAGGAGAAACAATGTTAAACTGAGGGAAACAGCTTGTCCAAGCCTCCAACACGATAACCAATATCGTCAGACAGTGGCGAGGGGATTCAAGCTTAAACTGAGTGAAACAGCTTGTCCAAGCTCCCAACACGATTACCAATATCGTCAGACAGAGGCCAGGAGAGACGAGGTTAAACTGAGGGAAACAGCTTGTCCAAGCCTCCAACACGATAACCAATATCGTCAGACAGTGGCGACCGGATTAAAGCTTAAACTGAGTGAAACAGCTTGTCCAAGCTCCCAACACGATTACCAATATCGTCAGACAGAGGCGAGGGGAGACAAGGTTAAACTGAGGGACACAGCTTGTCCAAGCCTCCAACACGATAACCAATATTGGCAGACAGTGGCGAGGAGATTCAAGGTTAAACTGAGTGAAACAGCTTGACCAATCTCCCAACACGATTACCAATATCGTCAGACAGAGGTGAGGAGAGACAGGGTTTAACTGAGGGAAACAGCTTGTCCAAGCCTCCAACACGATAACCAATATCGTCAGACAGTGGCGAGGGGATTCAAGGTTAAACTGAGTGAAACAGCTTGTCCAAGCTCCCAACACGATTACCAATATCGTCAGACAGAGGCGAGGAGAGACAAGGTTAAATTGAGGGAAACAGCTTGTCCAAGCCTCCAACACGATAACCAATATCGTCAGACAGTGGCGAGGAGATTCAAGGTTAAACTGAGTGAAGCAGCTTGTCCAAGCTCCCACCACGATAACCAATATAGTCAGACAGTGGCGAGGAGAGACAGGGTAAAACTGAGTGAAACAGCTTGTCCAAGCTGCCAACACGATAACCAATATCGTCAGAGAGTGGCGAGGAGAGACGAGGTTAAACTGAGTGTAACAGCTTGACCAAGCTCCCAACACGATAACCAATATCGTCAGTGGCGAGGAGGGACTAGGTTACACTGAGTGAAACAGCTAGTCAAAGCTCCCAACACGATAACCAATATCGTCAGACAGTGGCGAGGGGAGACAAGGTTAAACTGAGTGAAACAGTTTGTCCAATCTCCCAACACGATAACCAATATCGTCAGTGGCGAGGAGGGACAAGGTTAAACTGAGTGAAACAGCTTGTCCAAGCTCCCAACTCGATAACCAATATCGTCGGACAGTGGCGACAAAGTCACGGTTAAACTGAGTTAAACAGCTTGTCCAAGCTCCCAACACGATAATCAATATCGTCAGTGGCGAGGAGGGACAAGGTTAAACTGAGTGTAACAGCTTGCCCAAGCTCCAAACACGATAACCAATATCGTCAGACAGTGGCGACAGAGTCAAGGTTAAACTGAGTGAAACAGCTTGTCCAAGCTCGGAACACGATAACCAATATCGTCAGACAGTGGCGACAGAGGTAAGGTAAAAACGGAGTGAAACAGCTTGTCCAAGCTCCCAACACGATTACCAATATCGTCAGACAGAGGCGAGGAGAGACAAGGTTAAACTGAGGGAAACAGCTTGTCCAAGCTCCCAACACGATAAACAATATCGTCAGACAGTGGCGAGGAGATTCAAGGTTAAACTGAGTGAAACAGCTTGTTCAAGCTCCCAACACGATTACCAATATCGTCAGACAGAGGCTAGGAGAGACAAGGTTAAACTGAGGGAAACAGCTTGTCCAAGCCTCCAACACGATAACCAATATCGTCAGACAGTGGCGAGGAGATTCAAGGTTAAACTGAGTGAAACAGCTTGTCCAAGCTCCCAACACGATTACCAATATCGTCAGACAGAGGCGAGGAGAGACAAGGTTAAACTGAGGAAAACAGCTTGTCCAAGCCTCCAACACGATAACCAATATCGTCAGACAGTGGCGAGGAGATTCAATGTTAAACTGAGTGAAACAGCTTGTCCAAGCTCCCAACACGATAACCCATATCGTCAGACAGTGGCGAGGAGAGACAAGGTTAAACTGAGTGAAACAGCTTGTCCAAGCTCCCAACACGATAAACAATATCGTCAGACAGTGGCGAGGAGAAACAATGTTAAACTGAGGGAAACAGCTTGTCCAAGCCTCCAACACGATAACCAATATCGTCAGACAGTGGCGAGGGGATTCAAGCTTAAACTGAGTGAAACAGCTTGTCCAAGCTCCCAACACGATTACCAATATCGTCAGACAGAGGCCAGGAGAGACGAGGTTAAACTGAGGGAAACAGCTTGTCCAAGCCTCCAACACGATAACCAATATCGTCAGACAGTGGCGAGGGGATTCAAGCTTAAACTGAGTGAAACAGCTTGTCCAAGCTCCCAACACGATTACCAATATCGTCAGACAGAGGCGAGGGGAGAAGAAGGTTAAACTGAGGGACACAGCTTGTCCAAGCCTCCAACACGATAACCAATATTGTCAGACAGTGGCGAGGAGATTCAAGGTTAAACTGAGTGAAACAGCTTGACCAAGCTCCCAACACGATTACCAATATCGTCAGACAGAGGTGAGGAGAGACAGGGTTAAACTGAGGGAAACAGCTTGTCCAAGCCTCCAACACGATAACCAATATCGTCAGACAGTGGCGAGGGGATTCAAGGTTAAACTGAGTGAAACAGCTTGTCCAAGCTCCGAACACGATTACCAATATCGTCAGACAGAGGCGAGGAGAGACAAGGTTAAATTGAGGGAAACAGCTTGTCCAAGCCTCCAACACGATAACCAATATCGTCAGACAGTGGCGAGGAGATTCAAGGTTAAACTGAGTGAAGCAGCTTGTCCAAGCTCCCACCACGATAACCAATATAGTCAGACAGTGGCGAGGAGAGACAGGGTAAAACTGAGTGAAACAGCTTGTCCAAGCTGCCAACACGATAACCAATATCGTCAGAGAGTGGCGAGGAGAGACGAGGTTAAACTGAGTGTAACAGCTTGACCAAGCTCCCAACACGATAACCAATATCGTCAGTGGCTAGGAGGGACAAGGTTACATTGAGTGAAACAGCTTGTCAAAGCTCCCAACACGATAACCAATATCGTCAGACAGTGGCGAGGGGAGACAAGGTTAAACTGAGTGAAACAGTTTGTCCAATCTCCCAACACGATAACCAATATCGTCAGTGGCGAGGAGGGACAAGGTTAAACTGAGTGAAACAGCTTGACCAAGCTCCCAACTCGATAACCAATATCGTCGGACAGTGGCGACAAAGTCACGGTTAAACTGAGTGAAACAGCTTGTCCAAGCTCCCAACACGATAATCAATATCGTCAGTGGCGAGGAGGGACAAGGTTAAACTGAGTGTAACAGCTTGCCCAAGCTCCAAACACGATAACCAATATCGCCAGACAGTGGCGACAGAGTCAAGTTTAAACTGAGTGAAACAGCTTGTCCAAGCTCGGAACACGATAACCAATATCGTCAGACAGTGGCGACAGAGGTAAGGTAAAAACGGAGTGAAACAGCTTGTCCAAGCTCCCAACACGATTACCAATATCGTCAGACAGAGGCGAGGAGAGACAAGGTTAAACTGAGGGAAACAGTTTGTCCAAGCTCCCAACACGATAAACAATATCGTCAGACAGTGGCGAGGAGATGCAAGGTTAAACTGAGTGAAAGAGCTTGTCCAAGCTCCCAACACGATTACCAATATCGTCAGACAGAGGCCAGGAGAGACAAGGTTAAACTGAGGGAAACAGCTTGTCCAAGCCTCCAACACGATAACCAATATCGTCAGACAGTGGCGAGGAGATTCAAGGTTAAACTGAGTGAAATAGCTTGTCCAAGCTCCCAACACGATTACCAATATCGTCAGACAGAGGCGAGGAGAGACAAGGTTAAACTGAGGGAAACAGCTTGCCCAAGCTCCCAACACGATAACCCATATCGTCAGACAGTGGCGAGGAGAGACAAGTTTAAACTGAGTGAAACAGCTTGTCCAAGCTCCCAACACGATAAACAATATCGTCAGACAGTGGCGAGGAGAAACAATGTTAAACTGAGTGAAACAGCTTGTCCAAGCTCCCAACACGGTAACCAATATCGTCAGACAGTGTTGAGGAGAGACAAGGTTAATCTGAGGGAAACAGCTTGTCCAAGCCTCCAACACGATAACCAATATCGTCAGACAGTGGCGAGGAGATTCAAGGTTAAACTGAGTGAAACAGCTTGTCCAAGCTCCCAACGCGATTACCAATATCGTCAGACAGAGGCCAGGAGAGACGAGGTTAAACTGAGGGAAACAGCTTGTCCAAGCCTCCAACACGATAACCAATATCGTCAGACAGTGGCGAGGAGAGTCAATGTTAAACTGAGTGAAACAGCTTGTCCAAGCTCCCAACACGGTAACCAATATCGTCAGACAGTGGTGAGGAGGGACAAGGTTAAACTGAGTGAAACAGCTTGTCCAAGCTCCCAACACGGTAACCAATATCGTCAGACAGTGGTGAGGAGGGACAAGGTTAAACTGAGTGAAACAGCTTGTCCAAGCTCCCAACACGATTACCAATATCGTCAGACAGAGGCGAGGAGAGACAAGGTTAAACTGAGGGAAACAGCTTGTCCAAGGCTCCAACACGATAACCAATATCGTCAGACAGTGGCAAGGAGGGACACGGTTAAACTGAGTGAAACAGCTTGTCCAAGCTCCCAACACGATAACCAATATCGTCAGACAGTGGCGACAGAGTCACGGTTAAACTCAGTGAAACAGTTTGTCCAAGCTCCCAACACGATAATCAATATCGTCAGTGGCGAGGAGAGACAAGGTTAAAATGAGTGAAACAGCTTGTCCAAGCTCCAAACACGATAACCAATATCGTCAGGCAGTGGCGACAGAGTCAAGGTTAAACTGAGTGAAACAGCTTGTCCAAGCTCCGAACACGATAACCAATATCGTCAGACAGTGGCGAGAGAGTCAAGGTTAAACTGAGTGAAACAGCTTGTCCAAGCTCCCAACACGATTACCAATATCGTCAGACAGAAGCGAGGGGAGACAAGGTTAAACTGAGGGACACAGCTTGTCCAAGCCTCCAACACGATAACCAATATTGTCAGACAGTGGTGAGGAGATTCAAGGTTAAACTGAGTGAAACAGCTTGACCAAGCTCCCAACACGATTACCAATATCGTCAGACAGAGTTGAGGAGAGACAGGGTTAAACTGAGGGAAACAGCTTGTCCAAGCCTCCAACACGATAACCAATATCGTCAGACAGTGGCGAGGGGATTCAAGGTTAAACTAAGTGAAACAGCTTGTCCAACCTCCCAACACGATTACCAATATCGTCAGACAGAGGCGAGGAGAGACAAGGTTAAATTGAGGGAAACAGCTTGTCCAAGCCTCCAACACGGTAACCAATATCGTCAGACAGTGGCGAGGAGATTCAAGGTTAAACTGAGTGAAGCAGCTTGTCCAAGCTCCCACCACGATAACCAATATAGTCAGACAGTGGCGAGGAGAGACAGGGTAAAACTGAGTGAAACAGCTTGTCCAAGCTGCCAACACGATAACCAATATCGTCAGAGAGTGGCGAGGAGAGACGAGGTTAATCTGAGTGTAACAGCTTGACCAAGCTCCCAACACGATAACCAATATCGTCAGTGGCGAGGAGGGACAAGGTTACACTGAGTGAAACAGCTTGTCAAAGCTCCCAACACGATAACCAATATCGTCAGACAGTGGCGAGGGGAGACAAGGTTAAACTGAGTGAAACAGTTTGTCCAATCTCCCAACACAATAACCAATATCGTCAGTGGCGAGGAGGGACAAGGTTAAACTGAGTGAAACAGCTTGTCCAAGCTCCCAACTCGATAACAAATATCGTCGGACAGTGGCGACAAAGTCACGGTTAAACTGAGTGAAACAGCTTCTCCAAGCTCCCAACACGATAATCAATATCGTCAGTGGCGAGGAGGGACAAGGTTAAACTGAGTGTAACAGCTTTCCCAAGCTCCAAACACGATAACCAATATCGTCAGACAGTGGCGACAGAGTAAAGGTTAAACTGAGTGAAACAGCTTGTCCAAGCTCGGAACACGATAACCAATATCGTCAGACAGTGGCGACAGAGGTAAGGTAAAAACGGAGTGAAACAGCTTGTCCATGCTCCCAACACGATTACCAATATCGTCAGACAGAGGCGAGGAGAGACAAGGTAAAACTGAGGGAAACAGCTTGTCCAAGCTCCCAACACGATAAACAATATCTTCAGACAGTGGCGAGGAGATTCAAGGTAAAACTGAGTGAAACAGCTTGTCCAAGCTCCCAACACGATTACCAATATCGTCAGACAGAGGCCAGGAGAGACAAGGTTAAACTGAGGGAAACAGCTTGTCCAAGCCTCCAACACGATAACCAATATCGTCAGACAGTGGCGAGGAGATTCAAGGTTACACTGAGTGAAACAGCTTGTCCAAGCTCCCAACACGATTACCAATATCGTCAGACAGAGGCGAGGAGAGACAAGGTTAAACTGAGGAAAACAGCTTGTCCAAGCCTCCAACACGATAACCAATATCGTCAGACAGTGGCGAGGAGATTCAAGGTTAAACTGAGTGAAACAGCTTGTCCAAGCTCCCAACACGATAACCCATATCGTCAGACAGTGGCGAGGAGAGACAAGGTTAAACTGAGTGAAACAGCTTGTCAAAGCTCCCAACACGATAAACAATATCGTCAGACAGTGGCGAGGAGAAACAATGTTAAACTGAGGGAAACAGTTTGTCCAAGCCTCCAACACGATAACCAATATCGTCAGACAGTGGCGAGGGGATTCAAGCTTAAACTGAGTGAAACAGCTTGTCCAAGCTCCCAACACGATTACCAATATCGTCAGACAGAGGCCAGGAGAGACGAGGTTAAACTGAGGGAAACAGCTTGTCCAAGCCTCCAACACGATAACCAATATCGTCAGTGGCGAGGAGGGACAAGGTTAAACTGAGTGAAACAGCTTGTCCAAGCTCCCAACTCGATAACCAATATCGTCGGACAGTGGCGACAAAGTCACGGTTAAACTGAGTGAAACAGCTTGTCCAAGCTCCCAACACGATAATCAATATCGTCAGTGGCGAGGAGGGACAAGGTTAAACTGAGTGTAACAGCTTGCCCAAGCTCCAAACACGATAACCAATATCGTCAGACAGTGGCGACAGAGTCAAGGTTAAACTGAGTGAAACAGCTTGTCCAAGCTCGGAACACGTTAACCAATAACCTCAGACAGAGGCGACAGAGGTAAGGTAAAAACGGAGTGAAACAGCTTGTCCAAGCTTCCAACACGATTACCAATATCGTCAGACAGAGGCGAGGAGAGACAAGGTTAAACTGAGGGAAACAGCTTGTCCAAGCTCCCAACACGATAAACAATATCGTCAGACAGAGGCCAGGAGAGACAAGGTTAAACTGAGGGAAACAGCTTGTCCAAGCCTCCAACACGATAACCAATATCGTCAGACAGTGGCGAGGAGATTCAAAGTTAAACTGAGTGAAACAGCTTGTCCAAGCTCCCAACACGATTACCAATATCGTCAGACAGAGGCGAGGAGAGACAAGGTTAAACTGAGGAAAACAGCTTGTCCAAGCCTCCAACACGATAACCAATATCGTCAGACAGTGGCGAGGAGATTCAAGGTTAAACTGAGTGAAACAGCTTGTCCAAGCTCCCAACACGATAACCCATATCGTCAGACAGTGGCGAGGAGAGACAAGGTTAAACTGAGTGAAACAGCTTGTCCAAGCTCCCAACACGATAAACAATATCGTCAGACAGTGGCGAGGAGAAACAATGTTAAACTGAGGGAAACAGCTTGTCCAAGCCTCCAACACGATAACCAATATCGACAGACAGTGGCGAGGGGATTCAAGCTTAAACTGAGTGAAACAGCTTGTCCAAGCTCCCAACACGATTACCAATATCGTCAGATAGAGGCCAGGAGAGACGAGGTTAAACTGAGGGAAACAGCTTGTCCAAGCCTCCAACACGATAACCAATATCGTCAGACAGTGGCGAAGGGATTCAAGCTTAAACTGAGTGAAACAGCTTGTCCAAGCTCCCAACACGATTACCAATATCGTCAGACAGAGGCGAGGGGAGACAAGGTTAAACTGAGGGACACAGCTTGTCCAAGCCTCCAACACGATAACCAATATTGTCATACAGTGGCGAGGAGATTCAAGGTTAAACTGAGTGAAACAGCTTGACCAAGCTCCCAACACGATTACCAATATCGTCAGACAGAGGTGAGGAGAGACAGGGTTAAACTGAGGGAAACAGCTTGTCCAAGCCTCCAACACGATAACCAATATCGTCAGACAGTGGCGAGGGGATTCAAGGTTAAACTGAGTGAAACAGCTTGTCCAAGCTCCCAACACGATTACCAATATCGTCAGACAGAGGCGAGGAGAGACAAGGTTAAATTGAGGGAAACAGCTTGTCCAAGCATCCAACACGATAACCAATATCGTCAGACAATGGCGAGGAGATTCAAGGTTAAACTGAGTGAAGCAGCTTGTCCAAGCTCCCACCACGATAACCAATATAGTCAGACAGTGGCGAGGAGAGACAGGGTAAAACTGAGTGAAACAGCTTGTCCAAGCTGCCAACACGATAACCAATATCGTCAGAGAGTGGCGAGGAGAGACGAGGTTAAACTGAGTGTAACAGCTTGACCAAGCTCCCAACACGATAACCAATATCGTCAGTGGCGAGGAGGGACAAGGTTACACTGAGTGAAACAGCTTGTCAAAGCTCCCAACACGATAACCAATATCGTCAGACAGTGGCGAGGGGAGACAAGGTTAAACTGAGTGAAACAGTTTGTCCAATCTCCCAACACGATAACCAATATCGTCAGTGGCGAGGAGGGACAAGGTTAAACTGAGTGAAACAGCTTGTCCAAGCTCCCAACTCGATAACCAATATCGTCGGACAGTGGCGACAAAGTCACGGTTAAACTGAGTGAAACAGCTTGTCCAAGCTCCCAACACGATAATCAATATCGTCAGTGGCGAGGAGGGACAAGGTTAAACTGAGTGTAACAGCTTGCCCAAGCTCCAAACACGATAACCAATATCGTCAGACAGTGGCGACAGAGTCAAGGTTAAACTGAGTGAAACAGCTTGTCCAAGCTCGGAACACGATAACCAATATCGTCAGACAGTGGCGACAGAGGTAAGGTAAAAACGGAGTGAAACAGCTTGTCCAAGCTCCCAAAACGATTACCAATATCGTCAGACAGATGCGAGGAGAGACAAGGTTAAACTGAGGGAAACAGCTTGTCCATGCTCCCAAAACGATAAACAATATCGTCAGACAGTGGCGAGGAGATTCAAGGTTAAACTGAGTGAAACAGCTTGTCCAAGCTCCCAACACGATTACCAATATCGTCAGACAGAGGCCAGGAGAGACAAGGTTAAACTGAGGGAAACAGCTTGTCCAAGCCTCCAACACGATAACCAATATCGTCAGACAGTGGAGAGGAAATTCAAGGTTAAACTGAGTGAAACAGCTTGTCCAAGCTCCCAACACGATTACCAATATTGTCAGACAGAGGCGAGGAGAGACAAGGTTAAACTGAGGAAAACAGCTTGTCCAAGCCTCCAACACGATAACCAATATCGTCAGACAGTGGCGAGGAGATTCAAGGTTAAACTGAGTGAAACAGCTTGTCCAAGCTCCCAAAACGATCACCCATATCGTCAGACAGTGGCGAGGAGAGACAAGGTTAAACAGAGTGAAACAGCTTGTCCAAGCTCCCAACACGATAAACAATATCGTCAGACAGTGGCGAGGAGAAACAATGTTAAACTGAGGGAAACAGCTTGTCCAAGCCTCCAACACGATAACCAATATCGTCAGTCAGTGGCGAGGGGATTCAAGCTTAAACTGAGTGAAACAGCTTGTCCAAGCTCCCAACACGATTACCAATATCGTCAGACAGAGGCGAGGGGAGACAAGGTTAAACTGAGGGACACAGCTTGTCCAAGCCTCCAACACGATAACCAATATTGTCAGACAGTGGCGAGGAGATTCAAGGTTAAACTGAGTGAAACAGCTTGACCAAGCTCCCAACACGATTACCAATATCGTCAGATAGAGGTGAGGAGAGACAGGGTTAAACTGAGGGAAAGAGCTTGTCCAAGCCTCCAACACGATAACCAATATCGTCAGACAGTGGCGAGGGGATTCAAGGTTAAACTGAGTGAAACAGCTTGTCCAAGCTCCCAACACGATTACCAATATCGTCAGACAGAGGTGAGGAGAGACAAGGTTAAATTGAGGGAAACAGCTTGTCCAAGCCTCCAACACGATAACCAATATCGTCAGACAGTGGCGAGGAGATTCAAGGTTAAACTGAGTGAAGCAGCTTGTCCAAGCTCCCACCACGATAACCAATATAGTCAGACAGTGGCGAGGAGAGACAGGGTAAAACTGAGTGAAACAGCTTGTCCAAGCTGCCAACACGATAACCAATATCGTCAGAGAGTAGCGAGGAGAGACGAGGTTAAACTGAGTGTAACAGCTTGACCAAGCTCCCAACACGATAACCAATATCGTCAGTGGCGAGGAGGGACAAGTTTACACTGAGTGAAACAGCTTGTCAAAGCTCCCAACACGATAACCAATATCGTCAGACAGTGGTGAGGGGAGACAAGGTTAAACTGAGTGAAACAGTTTGTCCAATCTCCCAACACGATAACCAATATCGTCAGTGGCGAGGAGGGAAAAGGTTAAACTGAGTGAAACAGCTTGTCCAAGCTCCCAACTCGATAACCAATATCGTCGGACAGTGGCGACAAAGTCACGGTTAAACTGAGTGAAACAGCTTGTCCAAGCTCCCAACACGATAATCAATATCGTCAGTGGCGAGGAGGGACAAGGTTAAACTGAGTGTAACAGCTTGCCCAAGCTCCAAACACGATAACCAATATCGTCAGACAGTGGCGACAGAGTCAAGGTTAAACTGAGTGAAACAGCTTGTCCAAGCTCGGAACACGATAAGCAATATCGTCAGACAGTGGCGACAGAGGTAAGGTAAAAACGGAGTGAAACAGCTTGTCCAAGCTCCCAAAACGATTACCAATATCGTCAGACAGATGCGAGGAGAGACAAGGTTAAACTGAGGGAAACAGCTTGTCCATGCTCCCAAAACGATAAACAATATCGTCAGACAGTGGCGAGGAGATTCAAGGTTAAACTGAGTGAAACAGCTTGTCCAAGCTCCCAACACGATTACCAATATCGTCAGACAGAGGCCAGGAGAGACAAGGTTAAACTGAGGGAAACAGCTTGTCCAAGCCTCCAACACGATAACCAATATCGTCAGACAGTGGCGAGGAAATTCAAGGTTAAACTGAGTGAAACAGCTTGTCCAAGCTCCCAACACGATTACCAATATTGTCAGACAGAGGCGAGGAGAGACAAGGTTAAACTGAGGAAAACAGCTTGTCCAAGCCTCCAACACGATAACCAATATCGTCAGACAGTGGCGAGGAGATTCAAGGTTAAACTGAGTGAAACAGCTTGTCCAAGCTCCCAAAACGATAACCCATATCGTCAGACAGTGGCGAGGAGAGACAAGGTTAAACTGAGTGAAACAGCTTGTCCAAGCTCCCAACACGATAAACAATATCGTCAGACAGTGGCGAGGAGAAACAATGTTAAACTGAGGGAAACAGCTTGTCCAAGCCTCCAACACGATAACCAATATCGTCAGACAGTGGCGAGGGGATTCAAGCTTAAACTGAGTGAAACAGCTTGTCCAAGCTCCCAACACGATTACCAATATCGTCAGACAGAGGCGAGGGGAGACAAGGTTAAACTGAGGGACACAGCTTGTCCAAGCCTCCAACACGATAACCAATATTGTCAGACAGTGGCGAGGAGATTCAAGGTTAAACTGAGTGAAACAGCTTGACCAAGCTCCCAACACGATTACCAATATCGTCAGACAGAGGTGAGGAGAGACAGGGTTAAACTGAGGGAAAGAGCTTGTCCAAGCCTCCAACACGATAACCAATATCGTCAGACAGTGGCGAGGGGATTCAAGGTTAAACTGAGTGAAACAGCTTGTCCAAGCTCCCAACACGATTACCAATATCGTCAGACAGAGGTGAGGAGAGACAAGGTTAAATTGAGGGAAACAGCTTGTCCAAGCCTCCAACACGATAACCAATATCGTCAGACAGTGGCGAGGAGATTCAAGGTTAAACTGAGTGAAGCAGCTTGTCCAAGCTCCCACCACGATAACCAATATAGTCAGACAGTGGCGAGGAGAGACAGGGTAAAACTGAGTGAAACAGCTTGTCCAAGCTGCCAACACGATAACCAATATCGTCAGAGAGTAGCGAGGAGAGACGAGGTTAAACTGAGTGTAACAGCTTGACCAAGCTCCCAACACGATAACCAATATCGTCAGTGGCGAGGAGGGACAAGGTTACACTGAGTGAAACAGCTTGTCAAAGCTCCCAACACGATAACCAATATCGTCAGACAGTGGCGAGGGGAGACAAGGTTAAACTGAGTGAAACAGTTTGTCCAATCTCCCAACACGATAACCAATATCGTCAGTGGCGAGGAGGGACAAGGTTAAACTGAGTGAAACAGCTTGTCCAAGCTCCCAACTCGATAACCAATATCGTCGGACAGTGGCGACAAAGTCACGGTTAAACTGAGTGAAACAGCTTGTCCAAGCTCCCAACACGATAATCAATATCGTCAGTGGCGAGGAGGGACAAGGTTAAACTGAGTGTAACAGCTTGCCCAAGCTCCAAACACGATAACCAATATCGTCAGACAGTGGCGACAGAGTCAAGGTTAAACTGAGTGAAACAGCTTGTCCAAGCTCGGAACACGATAACCAATATCGTCAGACAGTGGCGACAGAGGTAAGGTAAAAACGGAGTGAAACAGCTTGTCCAAGCTCCCAAAACGATTACCAATATCGTCAGACAGATGCGAGGAGAGACAAGGTTAAACTGAGGGAAACAGCTTGTCCATGCTCCCAAAACGATAAACAATATCGTCAGACAGTGGCGAGGAGATTCAAGGTTAAACTGAGTGAAACAGCTTGTCCAAGCTCCCAACACGATTACCAATATCGTCAGACAGAGGCCAGGAGAGACAAGGTTAAACTGAGGGAAACAGCTTGTCCAAGCCTCCAACACGATAACCAATATCGTCAGACTGTGGCGAGGAAATTCAAGGTTAAACTGAGTGAAACAGCTTGTCCAAGCTCCCAACACGATTACCAATATTGTCAGACAGAGGCGAGGAGAGACAAGGTTAAACTGAGGAATACAGCTTGTCCAAGCCTCCAACACGATAACCAATATCGTCAGACAGTGGCGAGGAGATTCAAGGTTAAACTGAGTGAAACAGCTTGTCCAAGCTCCCAACACGATAACCCATATCGTCAGACAGTGGCGAGGAGAGACAAGGTTAAACTGAGTGAAACAGCTTGTCCAAGCTCCCAACACGATAAACAATATCGTCAGACAGTGGCGAGGAGAAACAATGTTAAACTGAGGGAAACAGCTTGTCCAAGCCTCCAACACGATAACCAATATCGACAGACAGTGGCGAGGGGATTCAAGCTTAAACTGAGTGAAACAGCTTGTCCAAGCTCCCAACACGATTACCAATATCGTCAGATAGAGGCCAGGAGAGACGAGGTTAAACTGAGGGAAACAGCTTGTCCAAGCCTCCAACACGATAACCAATATCGTCAGACAGTGGCGAGGGGATTCAAGCTTAAACTGAGTGAAACAGCTTGTCCAAGCTCCCAACACGATTACCAATATCGTCAGACAGAGGCGAGGGGAGACAAGGTTAAACTGAGGGACACAGCTTGTCCAAGCCTCCAACACGATAACCAATATTGTCAGACAGTGGCGAGGAGATTCAAGGTTAAACTGAGTGAAACAGCTTGACCAAGCTCCCAACACGATTACCAATATCGTCAGACAGAGGTGAGCAGAGACAGGGTTAAACTGAGGGAAACAGCTTGTCCAAGCCTCCAACACGATAACCAATATCGTCAGACAGTGGCGAGGGGATTCAAGGTTAAACTGAGTGAAACAGCTTGTCCAAGCTCCCAACACGATTACCAATATCGTCAGACAGAGGCGAGGAGAGACAAGGTTAAATTGAGGGAAACAGCTTGTCCAAGCATCCAACACGATAACCAATATCGTCAGACAGTGGCGAGGAGATTCAAGGTTAAACTGAGTGAAGCAGCTTGTCCAAGCTCCCACCACGATAACCAATATAGTCAGACAGTGGCGAGGAGAGACAGGGTAAAACTGAGTGAAACAGCTTGTCCAAGCTGCCAACACGATAACCAATATCGTCAGAGAGTGGCGAGGAGAGACGAGGTTAAACTGAGTGTAACAGCTTGACCAAGCTCCCAACACGATAACCAATATCGTCAGTGGCGAGGAGGGACAAGGTTACACTGAGTGAAACAGCTTGTCAAAGCTCCCAACACGATAACCAATATCGTCAGACAGTGGCGAGGGGAGACAAGGTTAAACTGAGTGAAACAGTTTGTCCAATCTCCCAACACGATAACCAATATCGTCAGTGGCGAGGAGGGACAAGGTTAAACTGAGTGAAACAGCTTGTCCAAGCTCCCAACTCGATAACCAATATCGTCGGACAGTGGCGACAAAGTCACGGTTAAACTGAGTGAAACAGCTTGTCCAAGATCCCAACACGATAATCAATATCGTCAGTGGCGAGGAGGGACAAGGTTAAACTGAGTGTAACAGCTTGCCCAAGCTCCAAACACGATAACCAATATCGTCAGACAGTGGCGACAGAGTCAAGGTTAAACTGAGTGAAACAGCTTGTCCAAGCTCGGAACACGATAACCAATATCGTCAGACAGTGGCGACAGAGGTAAGGTAAAAACGGAGTGAAACAGCTTGTCCAAGCTCCCAAAACGATTACCAATATCGTCAGACAGATGCGAGGAGAGACAAGGTTAAACTGAGGGAAACAGCTTGTCCAAGCCTCCAACACGATAACCAATATCGTCAGTGGCGAGGAGGGACAAGGTTAAACTGAGTGAAACAGCTTGTCCAAGCTCCCAACACGATTACCAATATCGTCAGACAGAGGCCAGGAGAGACAAGGTTAAACTGAGGGAAACAGCTTGTCCAAGCCTCCAACACGATAACCAATATCGTCAGACAGTGGAGAGGAAATTAAAGGTTAAACTGAGTGAAACAGCTTGTCCAAGCTCCCAACACGATTACCAATATTGTCAGACAGAGGCGAGGAGAGACAAGGTTAAACTGAGGAAAACAGCTTGTCCAAGCCTCCAACACGATAACCAATATCGTCAGACAGTGGCGAGGAGATTCAAGGATAAACTGAGTGAAACAGCTTGTCCAAGCTCCCAAAACGATAACCCATATCGTCAGACAGTGGCGAGGAGAGACAAGGTTAAACTGAGTGAAACAGCTTGTCCAAGCTCCCAACACGATAAACAATATCGTCAGACAGTGGCGAGGAGAAACAATGTTAAACTGAGGGAAACAGCTTGTCCAAGCCTCCAACACGATAACCAATATCGTCAGACAGTGGCGAGGGGATTGAAGCTTAAACTGAGTGAAACAGCTTGTCCAAGCTCCCAACACGATTACCAATATCGTCAGACAGAGGCGAGGGGAGACAAGGTTAAACTGAGGGACACAGCTTGTCCAAGCCTCCAACACGATAACCAATATTGTCAGACAGTGGCGAGGAGATTCAAGGTTAAACTGAGTGAAACAGCTTGACCAAGCTCCCAACACGATTACCAATATCGTCAGACAGAGGTGAGGAGAGACAGGGTTAAACTGAGGGAAAGAGCTTGTCCAAGCCTCCAACACGATAACCAATATCGTCAGACAGTGGCGAGGGGATTCAAGGTTAAACTGAGTGAAACAGCTTGTCCAAGCTCCCAACACGATTACCAATATCGTCAGACAGAGGTGAGGAGAGACAAGGTTAAATTGAGGGAAACAGCTTGTCCAAGCCTCCAACACGATAACCAATATCGTCAGACAGTGGCGAGGAGATTCAAGGTTAAACTGAGTGAAGCAGCTTGTCCAAGTTCCCACCACGATAACCAATATAGTCAGACAGTGGCGAGGAGAGACAGGGTAAAACTGAGTGAAACAGCTTGTCCAAGCTGCCAACACGATAACCAATATCGTCAGAGAGTAGCGAGGAGAGACGAGGTTAAACTGAGTGTAACAGCTTGACCAAGCTCCCAACACGAAAACCAATATCGTCAGTGGCGAGGAGGGACAAGGTTACACTGAGTGAAACAGCTTGTCAAAGCTCCCAACACGATAACCAATATCGTCAGACAGTGGCGAGGGGAGACAAGGTTAAACTGAGTGAAACAGTTTGTCCAATCTCCCAACACGATAACCAATATCGTCAGTGGCGAGGAGGGACAAGGTTAAACTGAGTGAAACAGGTTGTCCAAGCTCCCAACTCGATAACCAATATCGTCGGACAGTGGCGACAAAGTCACGGTTAAACTGAGTGAAACAGCTTGTCCAAGCTCCCAACACGATAATCAATATCGTCAGTGGCGAGGAGGGACAAGGTTAAACTGAGTGTAACAGCTTGCCCAAGCTCCAAACACGATAACCAATATCGTCAGACAGTGGCGACAGAGTCAAGGTTAAACTGAGTGAAACAGCTTGTCCAAGCTCGGAACACGATAACCAATATCGTCAGACAGTGGCGACAGAGGTAAGGTAAAAACGGAGTGAAACAGCTTGTCCAAGCTCCCAAAACGATTACCAATATCGTCAGACAGATGCGAGGAGAGACAAGGTTAAACTGAGGGAAACAGCTTGTCCATGCTCCCAAAACGATAAACAATATCGTCAGACAGTGGCGAGGAGATTCAAGGTTAAACTGAGTGAAACAGCTTGTCCAAGCTCCCAACACGATTACCAATATCGTCAGACAGAGGCCAGGAGAGACAAGGTTAAACTGAGGGAAACAGCTTGTCCAAGCCTCCAACACGATAACCAATATCGTCAGACAGTGGCGAGGAAATTCAAGGTTAAACTGAGTGAAACAGCTTGTCCAAGCTCCCAACACGATTACCAATATTGTCAGACAGAGGCGAGGTGAGACAAGGTTAAACTGAGGAAAACAGCTTGTCCAAGCCTCCAACACGATAACCAATATCGTCAGACAGTGGCGAGGAGATTCAAGGTTAAACTGAGTGAAACAGCTTGTCCAAGCTCCCAAAACGATAACCCATATCGTCAGACAGTGGCGAGGAGAGACAGGGTAAAACTGAGTGAAACAGCTTGTCCAAGCCTCCAACACGATAACCAATATCGTCAGACAGTGGCGAGGGGATTCAAGCTTAAACTGAGTGAAACAGCTTGTCCAAGCTCCCAACACGATTACCAATATCGTCAGACAGAGGCGAGGGGAGACAAGGTTAAACTGAGGGACACAGCTTGTCCAAGCCTCCAACACGATAACCAATATTGTCAGACAGTGGCGAGGAGATTCAAGGTTAAACTGAGTGAAACAGCTTGACCAAGCTCCCAACACGATTACCAATATCGTCAGACAGAGGTGAGGAGAGACAGGGTTAAACCGAGGGAAAGAGCTTGTCCAAGCCTCCAACACGATAACCAATATCGTCAGACAGTGGCGAGGGGATTCAAGGTTAAAGTGAGTGAAACAGCTTGTCCAAGCTCCCAACACGATTACCAATATCGTCAGACAGAAGTGAGGAGAGACAAGGTTAAATTGAGGGAAACAGCTTGTCCAAGCCTCCAACACGATAACCAATATCGTCAGACAGTGGCGAGGAGATTCAAGGTTAAACTGAGTGAAGCAGCTTGTCCAAGCTCCCACCACGATAACCAATATAGTCAGACAGTGGCGAGGAGAGACAGGGTAAAACTGAGTGAAACAGCTTGTCCAAGCTGCCAACACGATAACCAATATCGTCAGAGAGTAGCGAGGAGAGACGAGGTTAAACTGAGTGTAACAGCTTGACCAAGCTCCCAACACGATAACCAATATCGTCAGTGGCGAGGAGGGACAAGGTTACACTGAGTGAAACAGCTTGTCAAAGCTCCCAACACGATAACCAATATCGTCAGACAGTGGCGAGGGGAGACAAGGTTAAACTGAGTGAAACAGTTTGTCCAATCTCCCAACACGATAACCAATATCGTCAGTGGCGAGGAGGGACAAGGTTAAACTGAGTGAAACAGCTTGTCCAAGCTCCCAACTCGATAACCAATATCGTCGGACAGTGGCGACAAAGTCACGGTTAAACTGAGTGAAACAGCTTGTCCAAGCTCCCAACACGATAATCAATATCGTCAGTGGCGAGGAGGGACAAGGTTATACTGAGTGTAACAGCTTGCCCAAGCTCCAAACACGATAATCAATATCGTCAGACAGTGGCGACAGAGTCAAGGTTAAACTGAGTGAAACAGCTTGTCCAAGCTCGGAACACGTTAACCAATAACCTCAGACAGTGGCGACAGAGGTAAGGTAAAAACGGAGCGAAACAGCTTGTCCAAGCTCCAAACACGATTACCAATATCGTCAGACAGAGGCGAGGAGAGACAAGGTTAAACTGAGGGAAACAGCTTGTCCAAGCTCCCAACACGATAAACAATATCGTCAGACAGTGGCGAGGAGATTCAAGGTTAAACTGAGTGAAACAGCTTGTCCAAGCTCCCAACACGATTACCAATATCGTCAGACAGAGGCCAGGAGAGACAAGGTTAAACTGAGGGAAACAGCTTGTCCAAGCCTCCAACACGATAACCAATATCGTCAGACAGTGGCGAGGAGATTCAAGGTTAAACTGAGTGAAACAGCTTGTCCAAGCTCCCAAC
Organism: Meconema thalassinum; assembly: GCA_946902985.2. Classification (NCBI taxonomy): domain Eukaryota; kingdom Metazoa; phylum Arthropoda; class Insecta; order Orthoptera; family Tettigoniidae; genus Meconema; species Meconema thalassinum. The sequence goes on along the minus strand of OX336394.1, from coordinate 445,893,820 downwards.
ACGATTACCAATATCGTCAGACAGAGGCGAGGAGAGACAAGGTTAAACTGAGGAAAACAGCTTGTCCAAGCCTCCAACACGATAACCAATATCGTCAGACAGTGGCGAGGAGATTCAAGGTTAAACTGAGTGAAACAGCTTGTCCAAGCTCCCAACACGATAACCCATATCGTCAGACAGTGGCGAGGAGAGACAAGGTTAAACTGAGTGAAACAGCTTGTCCAAGCTCCCAACACGATAAACAATATCGTCAGACAGTGGCGAGGAGAAACAATGTTAAACTGAGGGAAACAGCTTGTCCAAGCCTCCAACACGATAACCAATATCGTCAGACAGTGGCGAGGGGATTCAAGCTTAAACTGAGTGAAACAGCTTGTCCAAGCTCCCAACACGATAACCAATACCGTCAGACAGAGGCCAGGAGAGACGAGGTTAAACTGAGGGAAACAGCTTGTCCAAGCCACCAACACGATAACCAATATCGTCAGACAGTGGCGAGGGGATTCAAGTTTAAACTGAGTGAAACAGCTTGTCCAAGCTCCCAACACGATTACCAATATCGTCAGACAGAGGCGAGGGGAGACAAGGTTAAACTGAGGGACACAGCTTGTCCAAGCCTCCAACACGATAACCAATATTGTCAGACAGTGGCGAGGAGATTCAAGGTTTAACTGAGTGAAACAGCTTGACCAAGCTCCCAACACGATTACCAATATCGTCAGACAGAGGTGAGGAGAGACAGGGTTAAACTGAGGGAAACAGCTTGTCCAAGCCTCCAACACGATAACCAATATCGTCAGACAGTGGCGAGGAGATTCAAGGTTAAACTGAGTGAAGCAGCTTGTCCAAGCTCCCACCACGATAACCAATATAGTCAGACAGTGGCGAGGAGAGACAGGGTAAAACTGAGTGAAACAGCTTGTCCAAGCTGCCAACACGATAACCAATATCGTCAGAGAGTGGCGAGGAGAGACGAGGTTAAACTGAGTGTAACAGCTTGACCAAGCTCCCAACACGATAACCAATATCGACAGTGGCGAGGAGGGACAAGGTTACACTGAGTGAAACAGCTTGTCAAAGCTCCCAACACGATAACCAATATCGTCAGACAGTGGCGAGGGGAGACAAGGTTAAACTGAGTGAATCAGTTTGTCCAATCTCCCAACACGATAACCAATATCGTCAGTGGCGAGGAGGGACAAGGTTAAACTGAGTGAAACAGCTTGTCCAAGCTCCCAACTCGATAACCAATATCGTCGGACAGTGGCGACAAAGTCACGGTTAAACTGAGTGAAACAGCTTGTCCAAGCTCCCAACACGATAATCAATATCGTCAGTGGCGAGGAGGGACAAGGTTAAACTGAGTGTAACAGCTTGCCCAAGCTCCAAACACGATAACCAATATCGTCAGACAGTGGCGACAGAGTCAAGGTTAAACTGAGTGAAACAGCTTGTCCAAGCTCGGAACACGATAACCAATATCGTCAGATAGTGGCGACAGAGGTAAGGTAAAAACGGAGTGAAACAGCTTGTCCAAGCTCCCAACACGATTACCAATATCGTCAGACAGAGGCGAGGAGAGACAAGGTTAAACTGAGGGAAACAGCTTGTCCAAGCTCCCAACACGATAAACAATATCGTCAGACAGTTGCGAGGAGATGCAAGTTTAAACTGAGTGAAACAGCTTGTCCAAGCTCCCAACACGATTACCAATATCGTCAGACAGAGGCCAGGAGAGACAAGGTTAAACTGAGGGAAAAAGCTTGTCCAAGCCCCCAACACGATAACCAATATCGTCAGACAGTGGCGAGGAGTTTCAAGGTTAAACTGAGTGAACAGATTGTCCAAGCTCCCAACACGATTACCAATATCGTCAGACAGAGGCGAGGAGAGACAAGGTTAAACTGAGGGAAACAGCTTGTCCAAGCTCCCAACACGATAACCCATATCGTCAGACAGTGGCGAGGAGAGACAATGTTAAACTGAGTGAAACAGCTTGTCCAAGCTCCCAACACGGTAACCAATATCGTCAGACAGTGGTGAGGAGAGACAAGGTTAATCTGAGGGAAACAGCTTGTCCAAGCCTCCAACACGATAACCAATATCGTCAGACAGTGGCGAGGAGATTCAAGGTTAAACTGAGTGAAACAGCTTGTCCAAGCTCCCAACAGGATTACCAATATCGTCAGACAGAGGCCAGGAGAGACGAGGTTAAACTGAGGGAAACAGCTTGTCCAAGCCTCCAACACGATAACCAATATCGTCAGACAGTGGCGAGGAGAGTCAATGTTAAACTGAGTGAAACAGCTTGTCCAAGCTCCCAACACGGTAACCAATATCGTCAGACAGTGGTGAGGAGGGACAAGGTTAAACTGAGTGAAACAGCTTGTCCGAGCTCCCAACACGGTAACCAATATCGTCAGACAGTGGTGAGGAGGGACAAGGTTACACTGAGTGAAACAGCTTGTCCAAGGTCCCAACACGATTACTAATATCGTCAGACAGAGGCGAGGAGAGACAAGGTTAAACTGAGGGAAACAGCTTGTCCAAGGCTCCAACACGATAACCAATATCGTCAGACAGTGGCAAGGAGGGACACGGTTAAACTGAGTGAAACAGCTTGTCCAAGCTCCCAACACGATAACCAATATCGTCAGACAGTGGCGACAGAGTCACGGTTAACCTGAGTGAAACAGCTTGTCCAAGCTCCCAACACGATAATCAATATCGTCAGTGGCGAGGAGAGACAAGGTTAAAATGAGTGAAACAGCTTGTCCAAGCTCCAAACACGATAACCAATATCGTCAGGCAGTGGCGACAGAGTCCAGGTTAAACTGAGTGAAACAGCTTGTCCAAGCTCCGAACACGATAACCAATATCTTCAGACAGTGGCGAGAGAGTCAAGGTTAAACTGAATGAAACAGCTTGTCCAAGCTCCCAACACGATTACCAATATCGTCAGACAGAGGCGAGGGGAGACAAGGTTAAACTGAGGGACACAGCTTGTCCAAGCCTCCAACACGATAACCAATATTGTCAGACAGTGGCGAGGAGACTCAAGGTTAAACTGAGTGAAACCGCTTGACCAAGCTCCCAACACGATTACCAATATCGTCAGACAGAGGTGAGGAGAGACAGGGTTAAACTGAGGGAAACAGCTTGTCCAAGCCTCCAACACGATAACCAATATCGTCAGACAGTGGCGAGGGGATTCAAGGTTAAACTGAGTGAAACAGCTTGTCCAACCTCCCAACACGATTACCAATATCGTCAGACAGAGGCGAGGAGAGACAAGGTTAAATTGAGGGAAACAGCTTGTCCAAGCCTCCAACACGATAACCAATATCGTCAGACAGTGGCGAGGAGATTCAAGGTTAAACTGAGTGAAGCAGCTTGTCCAAGCTCCCACCACGATAACCAATATAGTCAGACAGTGGCGAGGAGAGACAGGGTAAAACTGAGTGAAACAGCTTGTCCAAGCTGCCAACACGATAACCAATATCGTCAGAGAGTGGCGAGGAGAGACGAGGTTAATCTGAGTGTAACAGCTTGACCAAGCTCCCAACACGATAACCAATATCGTCAGTGGAGAGGAGGGACAAGGTTACACTGAGTGAAACAGCTTGTCAAAGCTCCCAACACGATAACCAATATCGTCAGACAGTGGCGAGGGGAGACAAGGTTAAACTGAGTGAAACAGTTTGTCCAATCTCCCAACACGATAACCAATATCGTCAGTGGCGAGGAGGGACAAGGTTAAACTGAGTGAAACAGCTTGTCCAATCTCCCAACTCGATAACCAATATCGTCGGACAGTGGCGACAAAGTCACGGTTAAACTGAGTGAAACAGCTTGTCCAAGCTCCCAACACGATAATCAATATCGTCAGTGGCGAGGAGGGACAAGGTTAAACTGAGTGTAACAGCTTGCCCAAGCTCCAAACACGATAACCAATATCGTCAGACAGTGGCGACAGAGTCAAGATTAAACTGAGTGAAACAGCTTGTCCAAGCTCGGAACACGATAACCAATATCGTCAGACAGTGGCGACAGAGGTAAGGTAAAAACGGAGTGAAACAGCTTGTCCAAGCTCCCAACACGATTACCAATATCGTCAGACAGAGGCGAGGAGAGACAAGGTTAAACTGAGGGAAACAGCTTGTCCAAGCTCCCAACACGATAAACAATATCTTCAGACAGTGGCGAGGAGATTCAAGGTTAAACTGAGTGAAACAGCTTGTCCAAGCTCCCAACACGATTACCAATATCGTCAGACAGAGGCCAGGAGAGACAAGGTTAAACTGAGGGAAACAGCTTGTCCAAGCCTCAAACACGATAACCAATATCGTCAGACAGTGGCGAGGAGATTCAAGGTTAAACTGAGTGAAACAGCTTGTCCAAGCTCCCAACACGATTACCAATATCGTCAGACAGAGGCGAGGAGAGACAAGGTTAAACTGAGGAAAACAGCTTGTCCAAGCCTCCAACACGATAACCAATATCGTCAGACAGTGGCGAGGAGATTCAAGGTTAAACTGAGTGAAACAGCTTGTCCAAGCTCCCAACACGATAACCCATATCGTCAGACAGTGGCGAGGAGAGACAAGGTTAAACTGAGTGAAACAGCTTGTCCAAGCTCCCAACACGATAAACAATATCGTCAGACAGTGGCGAGGAGAAACAATGTTAAACTGAGGGAAACAGCTTGTCCAAGCCTCCAACACGATAACCAATATCGACAGACAGTGGCGAGGGGATTCAAGCTTAAACTGAGTGAAACAGCTTGTCCAAGCTCCCAACACGATTACCAATATCGTCAGATAGAGGCCAGGAGAGACGAGGTTAAACTGAGGGAAACAGCTTGTCCAAGCCTCCAACACGATAACCAATATCGTCAGACAGTGGCGAGGGGATTCAAGCTTAAACTGAGTGAAACAGCTTGTCCAAGCTCCCAACACGATTACCAATATCGTCAGACAGAGGCGAGGGGAGACAAGGTTAAACTGAGGGACACAGCTTGTCCAAGCCTCCAACACGATAACCAATATTGTCAGACAGTGGCGAGGAGATTCAAGGTTAAACTGAGTGAAACAGCTTGTCCAAGCTCCCAACACGATTACCAATATCGTCAGACAGAGGTGAGGAGAGACAGGGTTAAACTGAGGGAAACAGCTTGTCCAAGCCTCCAACACGATAACCAATATCGTCAGACAGTGGCGAGGGGATTCAAGGTTAAACTGAGTGAAACAGCTTGTCCATGCTCCCAACACGATTACCAATATCGTCAGACAGAGGCGAGGAGAGACAAGGTTAAATTGAGGGAAACAGCTTGTCCAAGCATCCAACACGATAACCAATATCGTCAGACAGTGGCGAGGAGATTCAAGGTTAAACTGAGTGAAGCAGCTTGTCCAAGCTCCCACCACGATAACCAATATAGTCAGACAGTGGCGAGGAGAGACAGGGTAAAACTGAGTGAAACAGCTTGTCCAAGCTGCCAACACGATAACCAATATCGTCAGAGAGTGGCGAGGAGAGACGAGGTTAAACTGAGTGTAACAGCTTGACCAAGCTCCCAACACGATAACCAATATCGTCAGTGGCGAGGAGGGACAAGGTTACACTGAGTGAAACAGCTTGTCAAAGCTCCCAACACGATAACCAATATCGTCAGACAGTGGCGAGGGGAGACAAGGTTAAACTGAGTGAAACAGTTTGTCCAATCTCCCAACACGATAACCAATATCGTCAGTGGCGAGGAGGGACAAGGTTAAACTGAGTGAAACAGCTTGTCCAAGCTCCCAACTCGATAACCAATATCGTCGGACAGTGGCGACAAAGTCACGGTTAAACTGAGTGAAACAGCTTGTCCAAGCTCCCAACACGATAATCAATATCGTCAGTGGCGAGGAGGGACAAGGTTAAACTGAGTGTAACAGCTTGCCCAAGCTCCAAACACGATAACCAATATCGTCAGACAGTGGCGACAGAGTCAAGGTTAAACTGAGTGAAACAGCTTGTCCAAGCTCGGAACACGATAACCAATATCGTCAGACAGTGGCGACAGAGGTAAGGTAAAAACGGAGTGAAACAGCTTGTCCAAGCTCCCAAAACGATTACCAATATCGTCAGACAGATGCGAGGAGAGACAAGGTTAAACTGAGGGAAACAGCTTGTCCATGCTCCCAAAACGATAAACAATATCGTCAGACAGTGGCAAGGAGATTCAAGGTTAAACTGAGTGAAACAGCTTGTCCAAGCTCCCAACACGATTACCAATATCGTCAGACAGAGGCCAGGAGAGACAAGGTTAAACTGAGGGAAACAGCTTGTCCAAGCCTCCAACACGATAACCAATATCGTCAGACAGTGGCGAGGAGATTCAAGGTTAAACTGAGTGAAACAGCTTGTCCAAGCTCCCAACACGATTACCAATATCGTCAGACAGAGGCGAGGAGAGACAAGGTTAAACTGAGGAAAACAGCTTGTCCAAGCCTCCAACACGATAACCAATATCGTCAGACAGTGGCGAGGAGATTCAAGGTTAAACTGAGTGAAACAGCTTGTCCAAGCTCCCAACACGATAACCCATATCGTCAGACAGTGGCGAGGAGAGACAAGGTTAAACTGAGTGAAACAGCTTGTCCAAGCTCCCAACACGATAAACAATATCGTCAGACAGTGGCGAGGAGAAACAATGTTAAACTGAGGGAAACAGCTTGTCCAAGCCTCCAACACGATAACCAATATCGTCAGACAGTGGCGAGGGGATTCAAGCTTAAACTGAGTGAAACAGCTTGTCCAAGCTCCCAACACGATTACCAATACCGTCAGACAGAGGCCAGGAGAGACGAGGTTAAACTGAGGGAAACAGCTTGTCCAAGCCTCCAACACGATAACCAATATCGTCAGACAGAGGCGAGGGGATTCAAGCTTAAACTGAGTGAAACAGCTTGTCCAAGCTCCCAACACGATTACCAATATCGTCAGACAGAGGCGAGGGGAGACAAGGTTAAACTGAGGGACACAGCTTGTCCAAGCCTCCAACACGATAACCAATATTGTCAGACAGTGGCGAGGAGATTCAAGGTTTAACTGAGTGAAACAGCTTGACCAAGCTCCCAACACGATTACCAATATCGTCAGACAGTGGCGAGGAGAGACAGGGTAAAACTGAGTGAAACAGCTTGTCCAAGCTGCCAACACGATAACCAATATCGTCAGAGAGTGGCGAGGAGAGACGAGGTTAAACTGAGTGTAACAGCATGACCAAGCTCCCAACACGATAACCAATATCGTCAATGGCGAGGAGGGACAAGGTTACACTTAGTGAAACAGCTTGTCAAAGCTCCCAACACGATAACCAATATCGTCAGACAGTGGCGAGGGGAGACAAGGTTAAACTGAGTGAATCAGTTTGTCCAATCTCCCAACACGATAACCAATATCGTCAGTGGCGAGGAGGGACAAGGTTAAACTGAGTGAAACAGCTTGTCCAAGCTCCCAACTCGATAACCAATATCGTCGGACAGTGGCGACAAAGTCACGGTTAAACTGAGTGAAACCGCTTGTCCAAGCTCCCAACACGATAATCAATATCGTCAGTGGCGAGGAGGGACAAGGTTAAACTGAGTGAAACAGCTTGTCCAAGCTCCCAACTCGATAACCAATATCGTCAGACAGTGGCGACAGAGTCAAGGTTAAACTGAGTGAAACAGCTTGTCCAAGCTCGGAACACGATAACCAATATCGTCAGATAGTGGCGACAGAGGTAAGGTAAAAACGGAGTGAAACAGCTTGTCCAAGCTCCCAACACGATTACCAATATCGTCAGACAGAGGCGAGGAGAGACAAGGTTAAACTGAGGGAAACAGCTTGTCCAAGCTCCCAACACGATAAACAATATCGTCAGACAGTTGCGAGGAGATGCAAGTTTAAACTGAGTGAAACAGCTTGTCCAAGCTCCCAACACGATTACCAATATCGTCAGACAGAGGCCAGGAGAGACAAGGTTAAACTGAGGGAAAAAGCTTGTCCAAGCCTCCAACACGATAACCAATATCGTCAGACAGTGGCGAGGAGTTTCAAGGTTAAACTGAGTGAACAGATTGTCCAAGCTCCCAACACGATTACCAATATCGTCAGACAGAGGCGAGGAGAGACAAGGTTAAACTGAGGGAAACAGCTTGTCCAAGCTCCCAACACGATAACCCATATCGTCAGACAGTGGCGAGGAGAGACAATGTTAAACTGAGTGAAACAGCTTGTCCAAGCTCCCAACACGGTAACCAATATCGTCAGACAGTGGTGAGGAGAGACAAGGTTAATCTGAGGGAAACAGCTTGTCCAAGCCTCCAACACGATAACCAATATCGTCAGACAGTGGCGAGGAGATTCAAGGTTAAACTGAGTGAAACAGCTCGTCCAAGCTCCCAACACGATTACCAATATCGTCAGACAGAGGCCAGGAGAGACGAGGTTAAACTGAGGGAAACAGCTTGTCCAAGCCTCCAACACGATAACCAATATCGTCAGACAGTGGCGAGGAGAGTCAATGTTAAACTGAGTGAAACAGCTTGTCCAAGCTCCCAACACGGTAACCAATATCGTCAGACAGTGGTGAGGAGGGACAAGGTTAAACTGAGTGAAACAGCTTGTCCGAGCTCCCAACACGGTAACCAATATCGTCAGACAGTGGTGAGGAGGGACAAGGTTAAACTGAGTGAAACAGCTTGTCCAAGCTCCCAACACGATTACCAATATCGTCAGACAGAGGCGAGGAGAGACAAGGTTAAACTGAGGGAAACAGCTTGTCGAAGGCTCCAACACGATAACCAATATCGTCAGACAGTGGCAAGGAGGGACACGGTTAAACTGAGTGAAACAGCTTGTCCAAGCTCCCAACACGATAACCAATATCGTCAGACAGCGGCGACAGAGTCACGGTTAAACTGAGTGAAACAGCTTGTCCAAGCTCCCAACACGATAATCAATATCGTCAGTGGCGAGGAGAGACAAGGTTAAAATGAGTGAAACAGCTTGTCCAAGCTCCAAACACGATAACCAATATCGTCAGGCAGTGGCGACAGAGTCAAGGTTAAACTGAGTGAAACAGCTTGTCCAAGCTCCGAACACGATAACCAATATCTTCAGACAGTGGCGAGAGAGTCAAGGTTAAACTGAATGAAACAGCTTGTCCAAGCTCCCAACACGATTACCAATATCGTCAGACAGAGGCGAGGGGAGACAAGGTTAAACTGAGGGACACAACTTGTCCAAGCCTCCAACACGATAACCAATATTGTCAGACGGTGGCGAGGAGACTCAAGGTTAAACTGAGTGAAACCGCTTGACCAAGCTCCCAACACGATTACCAATATCGTCAGACAGAGGTGAGGAGAGACAGGGTTAAACTGAGGGAAACAGCTTGTCCAAGCCTCCAACACGATAACCAATATCGTCAGACAGTGGCGAGGGGATTCAAGGTTAAACTGAGTGAAACAGCTTGTCCAACCTCCCAACACGATTACCAATATCGTCAGACAGAGGCGAGGAGAGACAAGGTTAAATTGAGGGAAACAGCTTGTCCAAGCCTCCAACACGATAACCAATATCGTCAGACAGTGGCGAGGAGATTCAAGGTTAAACTGAGTGAAGCAGCTTGTCCAAGCTCCCACCACGATAACCAATATAGTCAGACAGTGGCGAGGAGAGACAGGGTAAAACTGAGTGAAACAGCTTGTCCAAGCTGCCAACACGATAACCAATATCGTCAGAGAGTGGCGAGGAGAGACGAGGTTAATCTGAGTGTAACAGCTTGACCAAGCTCCCAACACGATAACCAATATCGTCAGTGGCGAGGAGGGACAAGGTTACACTGAGTGAAACAGCTTGTCAAAGCTCCCAACACGATAACCAATATCGTCAGACAGTGGCGAGGAGAGACAGGGTAAAACTGAGTGAAACAGCTTGTCCAAGCCTCCAACACGATAACCAATATCGTCAGACAGTGGCGAGGGGATTCAAGCTTAAACTGAGTGAAACAGCTTGTCCAAGCTCCCAACACGATTACCAATACTGTCAGACAGAGGCCAGGAGAGACGAGGTTAAACTGAGGGAAACAGCTTGTCCAAGCCTCCAACACGATAACCAATATCGTCAGACAGAGGCGAGGGGATTCAAGCTTAAACTGAGTGAAACAGCTTGTCCAAGCTCCCAACACGATTACCAATATCGTCAGACAGAGGCGAGGGGAGACAAGGTTAAACTGAGGGACACAGCTTGTCCAAGCCTCCAACACGATAACCAATATTGTCAGACAGTGGCGAGGAGATTCAAGGTTTAACTGAGTGAAACAGCTTGACCAAGCTCCCAACACGATTACCAATATCGTCAGACAGTGGCGAGGAGAGACAGGGTAAAACTGAGTGAAACAGCTTGTCCAAGCTGCCAACACGATAACCAATATCGTCAGAGAGTGGCGAGGAGAGACGAGGTTAAACTGAGTGTAACAGCATGACCAAGCTCCCAACACGATAACCAATATCGTCAATGGCGAGGAGGGACAAGGTTACACTGAGTGAAACAGCTTGTCAAAGCTCCCAACACGATAACCAATATCGTCAGACAGTGGCGAGGGGAGACAAGGTTAAACTGAGTGAATCAGTTTGTCCAATCTCCCAACACGATAACCAATATCGTCAGTGGCGAGGAGGGACAAGGTTAAACTGAGTGAAACAGCTTGTCCAAGCTCGCAACTCGATAACCAATATCGTCGGACAGTGGCGACAAAGTCACGGTTAAACTGAGTGAAACAGCTTGTCCAAGCTCCCAACACGATAATCAATATCGTCAGTGGCGAGGAGGGACAAGGATAAACTGAGTGAAACAGCTTGTCCAAGCTCCCAACTCGATAACCAATATCGTCAGACAGTGGCGACAGAGTCAAGGTTAAACTGAGTGAAACAGCTTGTCCAAGCTCGGAACACGATAACCAATATCGTCAGATAGTGGCGACAGAGGTAAGGAAAAAACGGAGTGAAACAGCTTGTCCAAGCTCCCAACACGATTACCAATATCGTCAGACAGAGGCGAGGAGAGACAAGGTTAAACTGAGGGAAACAGCTTGTCCAAGCTCCCAACACGATAAACAATATCGTCAGACAGTTGCAAGGAGATGCAAGTTTAAACTGAGTGAAACAGCTTGTCCAAGCTCCCAACACGATTACCAATATCGTCAGACAGAGGCCAGGAGAGACAAGGTTAAACTGAGGGAAAAAGCTTGTCCAAGCCTCCAACACGATAACCAATATCGTCAGACAGTGGCGAGGAGTTTCAAGGTTAAACTGAGTGAACAGATTGTCCAAGCTCCCAACACGATTACCAATATCGTCAGACAGAGGCGAGGAGAGACAAGGTTAAACTGAGGGAAACAGCTTGTCCAAGCTCCCAACACGATAACCCATATCGTCAGACAGTGGCGAGGAGAGACAATGTTAAACTGAGTGAAACAGCTTGTCCAAGCTCCCAACACGGTAACCAATATCGTCAGACAGTGGTGAGGAGAGACAAGGTTAATCTGAGGGAAACAGCTTGTCCAAGCCTCCAACACGATAACCAATATCGTCAGACAGTGGCGAGGAGATTCAAGGTTAAACTGAGTGAAACAGCTCGTCCAAGCTCCCAACACGATTACCAATATCGTCAGACAGAGGCCAGGAGAGACGAGGTTAAACTGAGGGAAACAGCTTGTCCAAGCCTCCAACACGATAACCAATATCGTCAGACAGTGGCGAGGAGAGTCAATGTTAAACTGAGTGAAACAGCTTGTCCAAGCTCCCAACACGGTAACCAATATCGTCAGACAGTGGTGAGGAGGGACAAGGTTAAACTGAGTGAAACAGCTTGTCCGAGCTCCCAACACGGTAACCAATATCGTCAGACAGTGGTGAGGAGGGACAAGGTTAAACTGAGTGAAACAGCTTGTCCAAGCTCCCAACACGATTACCAATATCGTCAGACAGAGGCGAGGAGAGACAAGGTTAAACTGAGGGAAACAGCTTGTCGAAGGCTCCAACACGATAACCAATATCGTCAGACAGTGGCAAGGAGGGACACGGTTAAACTGAGTGAAACAGCTTGTCCAAGCTCCCAACACGATAACCAATATCGTCAGACAGCGGCGACAGAGTCACGGTTAACCTGAGTGAAACAGCTTGTCCAAGCTCCCAACACGATAATCAATATCGTCAGTGGCGAGGAGAGACAAGGTTAAAATGAGTGAAACAGCTTGTCCAAGCTCCAAACACGATAACCAATATCGTCAGGCAGTGGCGACAGAGTCAAGGTTAAACTGAGTGAAACAGCTTGTCCAAGCTCCGAACACGATAACCAATATCTTCAGACAGTGGCGAGAGAGTCAAGGTTAAACTGAATGAAACAGCTTGTCCAAGCTCCCAACACGATTACCAATATCGTCAGACAGAGGCGAGGGGAGACAAGGTTAAACTGAGGGACACAACTTGTCCAAGCCTCCAACACGATAACCAATATTGTCAGACGGTGGCGAGGAGACTCAAGGTTAAACTGAGTGAAACCGCTTGACCAAGCTCCCAACACGATTACCAATATCGTCAGACAGAGGTGAGGAGAGACAGGGTTAAACTGAGGGAAACAGCTTGTCCAAGCCTCCAACACGATAACCAATATCGTCAGACAGTGGCGAGGGGATTCAAGGTTAAACTGAGTGAAACAGCTTGTCCAACCTCCCAACACGATTACCAATATCGTCAGACAGAGGCGAGGAGAGACAAGGTTAAATTGAGGGAAACAGCTTGTCCAAGCCTCCAACACGATAACCAATATCGTCAGACAGTGGCGAGGAGATTCAAGGTTAAACTGAGTGAAGCAGCTTGTCCAAGCTCCCACCACGATAACCAATATAGTCAGACAGTGGCGAGGAGAGACAGGGTAAAACTGAGTGAAACAGCTTGTCCAAGCTGCCAACACGATAACCAATATCGTCAGAGAGTGGCGAGGAGAGACGAGGTTAATCTGTGTGTAACAGCTTGACCAAGCTCCCAACACGAAAACCAATATCGTCAGTGGCGAGGAGGGACAAGGTTACACTGAGTGAAACAGCTTGTCAAAGCTCCCAACACGATAACCAATATCGTCAGACAGTGGCGAGGGGAGACAAGGTTAAACTGAGTGAAACAGTTTGTCCAATCTCCCAACACGATAACCAATATCGTCAGTGGCGAGGAGGGACAAGGTTAAACTGAGTGAAACAGCTTGTCCAATCTCCCAACTCGATAACCAATATCGTCGGACAGTGGCGACAAAGTCACGGTTAAACTGAGTGAAACAGCTTGTCCAAGCTCCCAACACGATAATCAATATCGTCAGTGGCGAGGAGGGACAAGGTTAAACTGAGTGTAACAGCTTGCCCAAGCTCCAAACACGATAACCAATATCGTCAGACAGTGGCGACAGAGTCAAGATTAAACTGAGTGAAACAGCTTGTCCAAGCTCGGAACACGATAACCAATATCGTCAGACAGTGGCGACAGAGGTAAGGTAAAAACGGAGTGAAACAGCTTGTCCAAGCTCCCAACACGATTACCAATATCGTCAGACAGAGGCGAGGAGAGACAAGGTTAAACTGAGGGAAACCGCTTGTCCAAGCTCCCAACACGATAAACAATATCTTCAGACAGTGGCGAGGAGATTCAAGGTTAAACTGAGTGAAACAGCTTGTCCAAGCTCCCAACACGATTACCAATATCGTCAGACAGAGGCCAGGAGAGACAAGGTTAAACTGAGGGAAACAGCTTGTCCAAGCCTCAAACACGATAACCAATATCGTCAGACAGTGGCGAGGAGATTCAAGGTTAAACTGAGTGAAACAGCTTGTCCAAGCTCCCAACACGATTACCAATATCGTCAGACAGAGGCGAGGAGAGACAAGGTTAAACTGAGGAAAACAGCTTGTCCAAGCCTCCAACACGATAACCAATATCGTCAGACAGTGGCGAGGAGATTCAAGGTTAAACTGAGTGAAACAGCTTGTCCAAGCTCCCAACACGATAACCCATATCGTCAGACAGTGGCGAGGAGAGACAAGGTTAAACTGAGTGAAACAGCTTGTCCAAGCTCCCAACACGATAAACAATATCCTCAGACAGTGGCGAGGAGAAACAATGTTAAACTGAGGGAAACAGCTTGTCCAAGCCTCCAACACGATAACCAATATCGTCAGACAGTGGCGAGGGGATTCAAGCTTAAACTGAGTGAAACAGCTTGTCCAAGTTCCCAACACGATTACCAATATCGTCAGACAGAGGCCAGGAGAGACGAGGTTAAACTGAGGGAAACAGCTTGTCCAAGCCTCCAACACGATAACCAATATCGTCAGACAGTGGCGAGCGGATTCAAGCTTAAACTGAGTGAAACAGATTGTCCAAGCTCCCAACACGATTACCAATATCGTCAGACAGAGGCGAGGGGAGACAAGGTTAAACTGAGGGACACAGCTTGTCCAAGCCTCCAACACGATAACCAATATTGTCAGACAGTGGCGAGGAGATTCAAGGTTAAACTGAGTGAAACAGCTTGACCAAGCTCCCAACATGATTACCAATATCGTCAGACAGAGGTGAGGAGAGACAGGGTCAAACTGAGGGAAACAGCTTGTCCAAGCCTCCAACACGATAACCAATATCGTCAGACAGTGGCGAGGGGATTCAAGGTTAAACTGAGTGAAACAGCTTGTCCAAGCTCCCAACACGATTACCAATATCGTCAGACAGAGGCGAGGAGAGACAAGATTAAATTGAGGGAAACAGCTTGTCCAAGCCTCCAACACGATAACCAATATCGTCAGACAGTAGCGAGGAGATTCAAGGTTAAACTGAGTGAAGCAGCTTGTCCAAGCTCCCACCACGATAACCAATATAGTCAGACAGTGGCGAGGAGAGACAGGGTAAAACTGAGTGAAACAGCTTGTCCAAGCTGCCAACACGATAACCAATATCGTCAGAGAGTGGCGAGGAGAGACGAGGTTAAACTGAGTGTAACAGCTTGACCAAGCTCCCAACACGAAAACCAATATCGTCAGTGGCGAGGAGGGACAAGGTTACACTGAGTGAAACAGCTTGTCAAAGCTCCCAACACGATAACCAATATCGTCAGACAGTGGCGAGGGGAGACAAGGTTAAACTGAGTGAAACAGTTTGTCCAATCTCCCAACACGATAACCAATATCGTCAGTGGCGAGGAGGGTCAAGGTTAAACTGAGTGAAACAGCTTGTCCAAGCTCCCAACTCGATAACCAATATCGTCGGACAGTGGCGACAAAGTCACGGTTAAACTGAGTGAAACAGCTTGTCCAAGCTCCCAACACGATAATCAATATCGTCAGTGGCGAGGAGGGACAAGGTTAAACTGAGTGTAACAGTTTGCCCAAGCTCCAAACACGATAACCAATATCGTCAGACAGTGGCGACAGAGTCAAGGTTAAACTGAGTGAAACAGCTTGTCCAAGCTCGGAACACGATAACCAATATCGTCAGACAGTGGCGACAGAGGTAAGGTAAAAACGGAGTGAAACAGCTTGTCCAAGCTCCCAACACGATTACCAATATCGTCAGACAGAGGCGAGGAGAGACAAGGTTAAACTGAGGGAAACAGCTTGTCCAAGCTCCTAACACGATAAACAATATCGTCAGACAGTGGCGAGGAGATTCAAGGTTAAACTGAGTGAAACAGCTTGTCCAAGCTCCCAACACGATTACCAATATCGTCAGACAGAGGCCAGGAGAGACAAGGTTAAACTGAGGGAAACAGCTTGTCCAAGCCTCCAACACGATAACCAATATCGTCAGACAGTGGCGAGGAGATTCAATGTTAAACTGAGTGAAACAGCTTGTCCAAGCTCCCAACACGATTACCAATATCGTCAGACAGAGGCGAGGAGAGACAAGGTTAAACTGAGGAAAACAGCTTGTCCAAGCCTCCAACACGATAACCAATATCGTCAGACAGTGGCGAGGAGATTCAAGGTTCAACTGAGTGAAACAGCTTGTCCAAGCTCCCAATACGATAACCCATATCGTCAGACTGTGGCGAGGAGAGACAAGGTTAAACTGAGTGAAACAGCTTGTCCAAGCTCCCAACACGATAAACAATATCGTCAGACAGTGGCGAGGAGAAACAATGTTAAACTGAGGGAAACAGCTTGTCCAAGCCTCCAACACGATAACCAATATCGTCAGACAGTGGCGAGGGGATTCAAGCTTAAACTGAGTGAAACAGCTTGTCCAAGCTCCCAATACGATTACCAATATCGTCAGACAGAGGCCAGGAGAGACGAGGTTAAACTGAGGGAAACAGCTTGTCCAAGCCTCCAACACGATAACCAATATCATCAGACAGTGGCGAGGGGATTCAAGCTTAAACTGAGTGAAACAGCTTGTCCAAGCTCCCAACACGATTACCAATATCGTCAGACAGAGGCGAGGGGAGACAAGGTTAAACTGAGGGACACAGCTTGTCCAAGCCTCCAACACGATAACCAATATTGTCAGACAGTGGCGAGGAGATTCAAGGTTAAACTGAGTGAAACAGCTTGACCAAGCTCCCAACACGATTACCAATATCGTCAGACAGAGGTGAGGAGAGACAGGGTTAAACTGAGGGAAACAGCTTGTCCAAGCCTCCAACACGATAACCAATATCGTCAGACAGTGGCGAGGGGATTCAAGGTTAAACTGAGTGAAACAGCTTGTCCAAGCTCCCAACACGATTACCAATATCGTCAGACAGAGGCGAGGAGAGACAAGGTTAAATTGAGGGAAACAGCTTGTCCAAGCCTCCAACACGATAACCAATATCGTCAGACAGTGGCGAGGAGATTCAAGGTTAAACTGAGTGAAGCAGCTTGTCCAAGCTCCCACCACGATAACCAATATAGTCAGACAGTGGCGAGGAGAGACAGGGTAAAACTGAGTGAAACAGCTTGTCCAAGCTGCCAACACGATAACCAATATCGTCAGAGAGTGGCGAGGAGAGACGAGGTTAAACTGAGTGTAACAGCTTGACCAAGCTCCCAACACGATAACCAATATCGTCAGTGGCGAGGAGGGACAAGGTTACACTGAGTGAAACAGCTTGTCAAAGCACCCAACACGATAACCATATCGTCAGACAGTGGCGAGGGGAGACAAGGTTAAACTGAGTGAAACAGTTTGTCCAATCTCCCAACACGATAACCAATATCGTCAGTGGCGAGGAGGGACAAGGTTAAACTGAGTGAAACAGCTTGTCCAATCTCCCAACTCGATAACCAATATCGTCGGACAGTGGCGACAAAGTCACGGTTAAACTGAGTGAAACAGCTTGTCCAAGCTCCCAACACGATAATCAATATCGTCAGTGGCGAGGAGGGACAAGGTTAAACTGAGTGTAACAGCTTGCCCAAGCTCCAAACACGATAACCAATATCGTCAGACAGTGGCGACAGAGTCAAGATTAAACTGAGTGAAACAGCTTGTCCAAGCTCGGAACACGATAACCAATATCGTCAGACAGTGGCGACAGAGGTAAGGTAAAAACGGAGTGAAACAGCTTGTCCAAGCTCCCAACACGATTACCAATATCGTCAGACAGAGGCGAGGAGAGACAAGGTTAAACTGAGGGAAACCGCTTGTCCAAGCTCCCAACACGATAAACAATATCTTCAGACAGTGGCGAGGAGATTCAAGGTTAAACTGAGTGAAACAGCTTGTCCAAGCTCCCAACACGATTACCAATATCGTCAGACAGAGGCCAGGAGAGACAAGGTTAAACTGAGGGAAACAGCTTGTCCAAGCCTCAAACACGATAACCAATATCGTCAGACAGTGGCGAGGAGATTCAAGGTTAAACTGAGTGAAACAGCTTGTCCAAGCTCCCAACACGATTACCAATATCGTCAGACAGAGGCGAGGAGAGACAAGGTTAAACTGAGGAAAACAGCTTGTCCAAGCCTCCAACACGATAACCAATATCGTCAGACAGTGGCGAGGAGATTCAAGGTTAAACTGAGTGAAACAGCTTGTCCAAGCTCCCAACACGATAACTCATATCGTCAGACAGTGGCGAGGAGAGACAAGGTTAAACTGAGTGAAACAGCTTGTCCAAGCTCCCAACACGATAAACAATATCCTCAGACAGTGGCGAGGAGAAACAATGTTAAACTGAGGGAAACAGCTTGTCCAAGCCTCCAACACGATAACCAATATCGTCAGACAGTGGCGAGGGGATTCAAGCTTAAACTGAGTGAAACAGCTTGTCCAAGTTCCCAACACGATTACCAATATCGTCAGACAGAGGCCAGGAGAGACGAGGTTAAACTGAGGGAAACAGCTTGTCCAAGCCTCCAACACGATAACCAATATCGTCAGACAGTGGCGAGCGGATTCAAGCTTAAACTGAGTGAAACAGATTGTCCAAGCTCCCAACACGATTACCAATATCGTCAGACAGAGGCGAGGGGAGACAAGGTTAAACTGAGGGACACAGCTTGTCCAAGCCTCCAACACGATAACCAATATTGTCAGACAGTGGCGAGGAGATTCAAGGTTAAACTGAGTGAAACAGCTTGACCAAGCTCCCAACATGATTACCAATATCGTCAGACAGAGGTGAGGAGAGACAGGGTCAAACTGAGGGAAACAGCTTGTCCAAGCCTCCAACACGATAACCAATATCGTCAGACAGTGGCGAGGGGATTCAAGGTTAAACTGAGTGAAACAGCTTGTCCAAGCTCCCAACACGATTACCAATATCGTCAGACAGAGGCGAGGAGAGACAAGATTAAATTGAGGGAAACAGCTTGTCCAAGCCTCCAACACGATAACCAATATCGTCAGACAGTAGCGAGGAGATTCAAGGTTAAACTGAGTGAAGCAGCTTGTCCAAGCTCCCACCACGATAACCAATATAGTCAGACAGTGGCGAGGAGAGACAGGGTAAAACTGAGTGAAACAGCTTGTCCAAGCTGCCAACACGATAACCAATATCGTCAGAGAGTGGCGAGGAGAGACGAGGTTAAACTGAGTGTAACAGCTTGACCAAGCTCCCAACACGAAAACCAATATCGTCAGTGGCGAGGAGGGACAAGGTTACACTGAGTGAAACAGCTTGTCAAAGCTCCCAACACGATAACCAATATCGTCAGACAGTGGCGAGGGGAGACAAGGTTAAACTGAGTGAAACAGTTTGTCCAATCTCCCAACACGATAACCAATATCGTCAGTGGCGAGGAGGGTCAAGGTTAAACTGAGTGAAACAGCTTGTCCAAGCTCCCAACTCGATAACCAATATCGTCGGACAGTGGCGACAAAGTCACGGTTAAACTGAGTGAAACAGCTTGTCCAAGCTCCCAACACGATAATCAATATCGTCAGTGGCGAGGAGGGACAAGGTTAAACTGAGTGTAACAGTTTGCCCAAGCTCCAAACACGATAACCAATATCGTCAGACAGTGGCGACAGAGTCAAGGTTAAACTGAGTGAAACAGCTTGTCCAAGCTCGGAACACGATAACCAATATCGTCAGACAGTGGCGACAGAGGTAAGGTAAAAACGGAGTGAAACAGCTTGTCCAAGCTCCCAACACGATTACCAATATCGTCAGACAGAGGCGAGGAGAGACAAGGTTAAACTGAGGGAAACAGCTTGTCCAAGCTCCTAACACGATAAACAATATCGTCAGACAGTGGCGAGGAGATTCAAGGTTAAACTGAGTGAAACAGCTTGTCCAAGCTCCCAACACGATTACCAATATCGTCAGACAGAGGCCAGGAGAGACAAGGTTAAACTGAGGGAAACAGCTTGTCCAAGCCTCCAACACGATAACCAATATCGTCAGACAGTGGCGAGGAGATTCAATGTTAAACTGAGTGAAACAGCTTGTCCAAGCTCCCAACACGATTACCAATATCGTCAGACAGAGGCGAGGAGAGACAAGGTTAAACTGAGGAAAACAGCTTGTCCAAGCCTCCAACACGATAACCAATATCGTCAGACAGTGGCGAGGAGATTCAAGGTTCAACTGAGTGAAACAGCTTGTCCAAGCTCCCAATACGATAACCCATATCGTCAGACTGTGGCGAGGAGAGACAAGGTTAAACTGAGTGAAACAGCTTGTCCAAGCTCCCAACACGATAAACAATATCGTCAGACAGTGGCGAGGAGAAACAATGTTAAACTGAGGGAAACAGCTTGTCCAAGCCTCCAACACGATAACCAATATCGTCAGACAGTGGCGAGGGGATTCAAGCTTAAACTGAGTGAAACAGCTTGTCCAAGCTCCCAATACGATTACCAATATCGTCAGACAGAGGCCAGGAGAGACGAGGTTAAACTGAGGGAAACAGCTTGTCCAAGCCTCCAACACGATAACCAATATCATCAGACAGTGGCGAGGGGATTCAAGCTTAAACTGAGTGAAACAGCTTGTCCAAGCTCCCAACACGATTACCAATATCGTCAGACAGAGGCGAGGGGAGACAAGGTTAAACTGAGGGACACAGCTTGTCCAAGCCTCCAACACGATAACCAATATTGTCAGACAGTGGCGAGGAGATTCAAGGTTAAACTGAGTGAAACAGCTTGACCAAGCTCCCAACACGATTACCAATATCGTCAGACAGAGGTGAGGAGAGACAGGGTTAAACTGAGGGAAACAGCTTGTCCAAGCCTCCAACACGATAACCAATATCGTCAGACAGTGGCGAGGGGATTCAAGGTTAAACTGAGTGAAACAGCTTGTCCAAGCTCCCAACACGATTACCAATATCGTCAGACAGAGGCGAGGAGAGACAAGGTTAAATTGAGGGAAACAGCTTGTCCAAGCCTCCAACACGATAACCAATATCGTCAGACAGTGGCGAGGAGATTCAAGGTTAAACTGAGTGAAGCAGCTTGTCCAAGCTCCCACCACGATAACCAATATAGTCAGACAGTGGCGAGGAGAGACAGGGTAAAACTGAGTGAAACAGCTTGTCCAAGCTGCCAACACGATAACCAATATCGTCAGAGAGTGGCGAGGAGAGACGAGGTTAAACTGAGTGTAACAGCTTGACCAAGGTCCCAACACGATAACCAATATCGTCAGTGGCGAGGAGGGACAAGGTTACACTGAGTGAAACAGCTTGTCAAAGCACCCAACACGATAACCATATCGTCAGACAGTGGCGAGGGGAGACAAGGTTAAACTGAGTGAAACAGTTTGTCCAATCTCCCAACACGATAACCAATATCGTCAGTGGCGAGGAGGGACAAGGTTAAACTGAGTGAAACAGCTTGTCCAAGCTCCCAACTCGATAACCAATATCGTCGGACAGTGGCGACAAAGTCACGGTTAAACTGAGTGAAACAGCTTGTCCAAGCTCCCAACACGATAATCAATATCGTCAGTGGCGAGGAGGGACAAGGTTAAACTGAGTGTAACAGCTTGCCCAAGCTCCAAACACGATAACCAATATCGTCAGACAGTGGCGACAGAGTCAAGGTTAAACTGAGTGAAACAGCTTGTCCAAGCTCGGAACACGATAACCAATATCGTCAGACAGTGGCGACAGAGGTAAGGTAAAAACGGAGTGAAACAGCTTGTCCAAGCTCCCAACACGATTACCAATATCGTCAGACAGAGGCGAGGAGAGACAAGGTTAAACTGAGGGAAACAGCTTGTCCAAGCTCCCAACACGATAAACAATATCGTCAGTCAGTGGCGAGGAGATGCAAGGTTAAACTGAGTGAAACAGCTTGTCGAAGCTCCCAACACGATTACCAATATCGTCAGACAGAGGCCAGGAGAGACAAGGTTAAACTGAGGGAAACAGCTTGTCCAAGCCTCCAACACGATAACCAATATCGTCAGACAGTGGCGAGGAGATTCAAGGTTAAACTGAGTGAAACAGCTTGTCCAAGCTCCCAACACGATTACCAATATCGTCAGACAGAGGCGAGGAGAGACAAGGTTAAACTGAGGGAAACAGCTTGTCCAAGCTCCCAACACGATAACCCATATCGTCAGACAGTGGCGAGGAGAGACAAGGTTAAACTGAGTGAAACAGCTTGTCCAAGCTCCCAACACGATAAACAATATCGTCAGACAGTGGCGAGGAGAAACAATGTTAAACTGAGTGAAACAGCTTGTCCAAGCTCCCAACACGGTAACCAATATCGTCAGACAGTGGTGAGGAGAGACAAGGTTAATCTGAGGGAAACAGCTTGTCCAAGCCTCCAACACGATAACCAATATCGTCAGACAGTGGCGAGGAGATTCAAGGTTAAACTGAGTGAAACAGCTTGTCCAAGCTCCCAACACGATTACCAATATCGTCAGACAGAGGCCAGGAGAGACGAGGTTAAACTGAGGGAAACTGCTTGTCCAAGCCTCCAACACGATAACCAATATCGTCAGGCAGTGGCGAGGAGAGTCAATGTTAAACTGAGTGAAACAGCTTGTCCAAGCTCCCAACACGGTAACCAATATCGTCAGACAGTGGTGAGGAGGGACAAGGTTAAACTGAGTGAAACAGCTTGTCCAAGCTCCCAACACGGTAACCAATATCGTCAGACAGTGGTGAGGAGGGACAAGGTTAAACTGAGTGAAACAGCTTGTCCAAGCTCCCAACACGATTACCAATATCGTCAGACAGTGGCGAGGAGAGACAAGGTTAAACTGAGGGAAAAAGCTTGTCCAAGGCTCCAACACGATAACCAATATCGTCAGACAGTGGCAAGGAGGGACACGGTTAAACTGAGTGAAACAGCTTGTCCAAGCTCCCAACACGATAACCATTACCGTCAGACAGTGGCAAGGAGGGACGAGGTTAAACTGAGTGAAACCGCTTGTCGAAGCTCCCAACACGGTAACCAATATCGTCAGACAGTGGTGAGGAGGGACAAGGTTAAGCTGAGTGAAACAGCTTGTCCAAGCTCCCAACACGGTAACCAATATCGTCAGACAGTGGTGAGGAGGGACAAGGTTAAACTGAGTGAAACAGCTTGTCCAAGCTCCCAACACGATTACCAATATCGTCAGACAGTGGCGAGGAGATTCAAGGTTAAACTGAGTGAAACAGCTTCTCCAAGCTCCCAACACAATAACCAATATCGTCAGACAGTGGCGAGGAGAGACAAGGTTAAACTGAGTGAAACAGCTTGTCCAAGCTCCCAACACGATAACCAATATCGTCAGAGATTGGCGAGGAGGGACAAGGTTAGACTGAGTGAAACAGCTTGTCCAAACTCCCAACACGATAACCAATATTGTCAGACAGTGGCGAGGAGGGAAGTGTGTGCTGGGTAGTTTTATGATGGTGATAAAATGTAGGCCCACTTTAGGTTATTGATGGAATATGTATTTATTTAATGGCGTTTTGTAGTTTGTCACCAGGGAATAAGAATATATGATAATACTATTAATCTGATTTGTGTTTGAAATATATGCCCAGTCTTACAGTTCGTTTACACCGTGCTTGAGCTATTTATCATCAGATGGACGAGGTTGCTAGCAATACCAATATCTTCACCGAGTTAGTGACTTCCAGGTACCTCGCTGTAAAATATTAAGATCTGAGAATTTTAAGTTCTATTTAGGGATTTTTCAAGTACTCTTTACAGACTTGAATACATTTAAAAATGAGGACGATTCTTCAACCTGAGTTCTACTTGGACATGTTCGTCCCCTGTGCAGATTAATTAACAATATTTGATTGTCGAGGATGAACAGGTTTAAATGTGTTACTAGGAACTTCTCTATTGCGACAATTATACAAGTGTCCCCGTGATAGTGTTATAAGTTGGTGAGGATAAATACATCTTCCTGTCCCTTCCGGTCAATTTTGGATCTATAAGCGAGATATGTTATGTTTGGTTTGAAGTGGCTTACTTGTAACACGAGGCGGATGTTTTCTCTAGTATTTTCTGAATCTCATTGTATCCAGTAACTGCTAATTTCTTAATACTCGTGGTGTGACTTGAGTTTACTTTTACGTTGATAGGTTGGTAATGTAATTCAGCGGAATTTATTCCGCCTGCCCCATGTTATTGCGCTCAGGTTTGTGTGTAGTCTACTTAGGAATAGGACGCATCATTTCAGTGGCTGGCACCAGTAATTCCTCATTCTATCGTAATGATAAACATTCGTATTATACCCTAACTGATATCTTATAAAGTCGAGCGCCATAGTCAAATAGGTTTTATCGTTAACCTCTTGTTCTCACTGTGCGCTTGAAGGGTTATATTCTCGTTACCAGTAGCCTCACTTGAATTCTGAAATAACCTCATTTGATTAGCTATATAATGATATGGTGTAGTGGTATAAGTACGATCTCTTATAAGCTCACTTTGTGTGTTCCAGTTTCCTGAACGTTATGGAGCAACAACCACTCATTAAGAGTGAGCTGTCTCAAACTGATGAGTTCCCTAATATTGTAAGTAACATAGCAATCTTAGTGATATGCATGACAACCAATGCCTGCTACCAAATAGTCTAACCAGGATGTTTAATATTTTATTGATACACATAACTTAGAACAGTTATTCTGTCCGTATGTTTTACGTTGGCTCATACTTGTATAATACTTTCTAGGAATCAATTGACCAGTCACCCTCTTATTTTCTGCTGGATGAGTCTGATGATATATTCGAAGATAAAAGCTGCGCAGTCAAATCGGAACATGAAGTGCAGGTGATCATAGGTTCTATATTTCCTCCCATGTAACTGAAATATTACTTATTTTAGCAGTGAGTATTTGCTGATGAGAGGAAGAGGGGGCACAGTGTTTCACTATTTTTATTTTTTTCTGCAGCAGTGAAATATCAGTCCGGATCAAACAAATGAAAGCTTTCACATGTTCCATAATGACTTACCTACCTCATTCAGTTGGTCAGATGTTCAAATAATCAAGTTTACTTACAGTATTTAAAGTTTTAGGTAAGGTTGTAACCTGTAACACTGTGCCCCGGTAGTGTGGCACAGTGTTACACAGCCTGGGGTACAGTGTTACACAGCCTGGGGTACAGTGTTACATTAAGACTGCAAACATTGCATATAGGCTAAGATTTAAATAGAAGTTTTCAGTATATTTGCTAGTCATGGCTAAAATAAAATTTTATAGGAAATAATTACCTTGTTTTGAGTTTAAAGACAAAAAAAAATATTTAAAAAAATTAGGCACAAGCTGTGTTATACTCTTTAATCGAAGATCAAAACGTAACATTAAATGAACAGTACAAGTTTGGATGTTTCATACTTCGAGAATGGCTTAAACCCCTAATGTAATGATGTTTGATACACCAAATATGTACGATAATGTAAAGCTATTTCAGTCCTGGATACATAGCTAAATCAACAGGGAAGATCAGCACACTGACATTCCTTGATGTGCATCCCGATGGGTGTGGGAAAGGAAGTTTAGATACATTTTGTTATTTTTCAAATTAATATATCTCACTTGTTCGAGAAAATCTGAAATAAGGAAATAGTCTCTTAACATAGGACACTTCAATGTCGTTGTCATGTTGGCTTACAACCTCACCAATGGAATGAATTTTATTTCCTTTAAGCTGTCTTTCTTCTATCAACACAAAATCACCGTTCTTAATATTTGAAGGATCTAAATCCACATCTGTTGTTTCGTCTGTAAGTATGTCATCAAAAGACTTACTGTCATCACTTTCTTCATACGTGGGGAATCTTCTTCGTCTGTAGATGACATCTCTAGGCGCTTAGAAAGATTTACTTTTGCTCTGGGCACGGATGTCTCTTTGGAGTATGTTCGTTTCTTTCGGTTGATGAGCTCTTCTGTCACTTTTCTTTTAATAGGGGTGTCAGTCAAGATTTGACTCTTACCACGGCGTCGTTTAGCTCCTTCAGATTTCCTGGGTGGGGCTTTAGGAAAAGGTCTTATTTCTTCTGGTGATACCACTTTCACAATACCTGATGAAGGCTGTCGGGGAGTGGTGGCTGCTGATGAGCAAGATTTGGTGGGTGTAACTGTAAAATATGATGACGTGGAGGGTAAACTATGAACAGAGTCACTTTGTGAAGACGAAGAAGCTTGGGGTAGACTAGGAACAGTGCCCTCAGATGCCTGATTAGGGTCAGATCTATCAGTGACAAAGGAGCTTAGGAAATCATCAGGGCCATAGATGTCTCTATTTAGGGGCCATATGCCAGTGGAGCGAAATCCACTAACAATATTAGAAGGCGTAAAGGTTTTAGGATAAGCTCGGCCAAGAAGTTCTGCAATATTATAAATTGAAATGGTCTGACCAGTATGTGTTAGCATCCAGTCGTCACATGCATTATTAAAATGGAGTTTTAAGCACTTGTAAACAGTCTTGTCTAATGGCTGCAGTTTCCCACTAGTATGAGGAGGTAACGTTAACAGGATAATTCCATTTTCTTTGCAAAAATCTAGAGACTCTATTGTAATGTGTGATTCATGATTATCTAGAATCAATAACACTTTATGATCTGCAGAACTTTTGGCATGGAGTTGAAAATGCCTTAATATTTCCATGAACACACCACCATTTAGTAGCACTGCCACCTGAACCTTGTGGTGCCCCAGATAACATGTGGCTTTTAAAGTGGACTCTAGGAAACACTACAAATGGAGGAACACTGTTTCCAATCGCATTTATGACACAGCACGCAGTTACCAACACTACTCGTTCACCGGACGTTACTTGTCCGATCAGTTTTTCACCTTTCTTCCCTATCACTTTCGGTGGGTCGTTAGTGCCGTTTCATCTAGGTTATAGATGTCTCCTGGAATCGGGCCATCTGGAAACTGTTCATAAGCGATAATTAAGTTATCGAAGAATTCGGTAACTGTTGTCCGATTAAAACTCGTCGCACGACCTAAACTTGTAGTCTCAGGCTTCCTAATTGACAGCTCGGTGTATCTCTTCAAATAGCCAGGCGAGCCCTGCTTGTTGGTTTAAATTCCAGGATTTGGGAATTTTCAATTTGTGTTTAACAGCCAGTTGATATGCCAGATCAAGAGCTGCTTTCCTTGTGAGTACATGATGCATTTTAGATGCCAGAATTCAATAATTACTTAACATTTCTTCAAGCTCCCTTGGAAACACTTGATTTACCTCATAATTTGGTGAAAAGCGAAAGTAGAGCTGATCGGCAGCTGATTTATATTTATTAACGTATCGCTGCAATGTCATGTGCACAATTCCATACGCTGAAGCAACACTTCGTACTGATTTCTTCTCCTCTACTACCTCTAACACTGCAGCTTTCATCTGTTCTCCAGATGTTGAACCTATTTTCCTTCCTTTTGGCCTGCTCCTCATGTTGAAATAGCTATCTGTAACAAAACAAGATTAAAAATCAGCATAAAAGCAGAACAAATAAATTTGTAATCTCATTATATCACAATTCTTGTTAGAAATCATTAGCATTTGTGCAGTAGCACATTTGCTGAAACAAATACAAATGTTTCAAATATGTACCAATTTAATATATATTACTTGAACAGAGATGATACATGTAACACTGTGCCCCATGTGAATATGTAACACTGTGCCCCATGTGTCATAGGTTACAATAAAAATATCCTGTGGCCATGTGCTATTCATTTAGGTTATGTAACTGTATTCAATTTTAGTTAAAGAACCACAGGTATTCAATAAAATAATTTTCAGTGCTTGAAGATATATCTTCCATGAATTAAGTCATATTGATTTCAAACAATACATTTTACTTTTACCATGCAGAAACAGTATTTTACTCACAAAAATCTGACTGATGCTGCAAATGCCTCCAAAACACAGCTGAAGATGGAAAACAAGATGGCTAACTAATTGCTGGAACAAGTGAAGGTATAGCTGCCAACAGTTGATGAATAAAGGTTATGTAACACTGTACCCCGTGTAACACTGTGCCCCCTCTAGCCTATTCATATTGTGGTTTTTTGTTTGCCATGTCACCGCTGACGTAAGAAAACTATGAACAGGAGGTTGAATTACTTTCAGTGTGTTATTTTATTCCTTGAATCTTTCAGTGCAAGTTTACAAGTCATCTGTAAGACCTAATTCCACTCACGCAAAGGCAAATGTTTGTGAACCAAGTCATTTCTTTGCAGGCCGATACCGATCATGCCACGGATATTAAAATTGAGGAATCTTCTATTCAGGAGATCGTTCCATGCAAGAAAACAGAAACACCAACTTCCGAACTGAGAGAGGTAAGTATCTTCATTCCTCTTTACAAGACGTCTCCTTTATAGCATTTCGGGATTAAGAGTTGTGTTTTCACAATTGTGTTGATGACAATTGTGTTTTGTACAGCAACCACAATCCATATTGATGGAAGGATAGCGAATTAAAACTCTGTCCCAAACGATACATCCACATACGGCCGCCGACTTTGTGCGATGTTCTGATCTATGAGCTACTGGAGATGCATTATAATGTCATTGGCTAAAGGTATATTGTGTGAAGCTTACATAGGTTTGGCACAATCACATTGTTTCCCCTGTGCATTTAAATTCTAGATATTAAAATTGATTTAAGGAACCGGGAAGTGCATTAAATTCTCCAAAGTTTTCTGAACAAAATGATATGCATTTTTATATTGTTTTGTGCATATTTAGTTTATAAAGAAATATTTTAAGGGACTGCGTGCTTCAGTAAGTTGAGCCATACCTTGCCCATTTGCACTCTGATATAAATATCTCTGTCCCCTGTGGAGATAAAGTATTCTAGTAAATTTTGTTGGGGATTCTAAAGGTTATAAGTTAGTCAGTGAAGCACAGCCTTATGGCCCTAATGTAAATATGGAGAAACTTGAATGTGCAAAAAAGAATGGGTGCAGACTTAGGAAACATAAAAATGACTGGAAGGTAAGGTGTTGATAGATAAGAAACAAATTGGTGGTGCTGGTAGGTTAACTGATTAACAAATAGGTCTGATTCAGACTTAATATCGGTTAGCTATTAGGAGAAATACCCACAGTTTGAAGCATATGAGGCCAGCAGTGTGGGCGATATTTTACATAACGCATCTTCTGATTCACACCCGTTACACACCGTGTGTCCCAAAGGTGAGGAGTCGTGGTGCTGGTTTCAGAAAACACTAGTTATCATCACAAACACTCACTTCCTTGTGCTGTGATAGAAGCCATGAGACCTGTTTTCAGAGATCTCAGTAAAGATATAATCTTGA
The DNA here is from genome assembly GCA_946902985.2 of Meconema thalassinum. Taxonomy (NCBI): domain Eukaryota; kingdom Metazoa; phylum Arthropoda; class Insecta; order Orthoptera; family Tettigoniidae; genus Meconema; species Meconema thalassinum. The sequence continues at coordinate 445,864,577 of OX336394.1, read as the reverse complement.
AAAAATGCTTGTATGGGCAGACTGAAAATGTAAATGAAAGTTTGAATAATTATGTGTGGCAATGCTTGCGAAAAACTGTTTTCATATAATATTGTGCAATAGCAATTGGTGTATGTGATGCTACCGTCACATTCAGTGAGGGTGCAACGGGTAGACTAAGAGTTTTGAGGGCAATGGGCATAGAACCAGGTCATAACAACACAACAGCTTTGTGTCGAATCGACAAAGATCGAGTAAAACATGCAGAAAGAGCTGCTAAGGCCTCATCAAAGGAACGCAGAATTGAAAAAAGAAGAAGGAAGGTAGATGAATCAGCTGAAGCAGATAATGATGACCATTATTCAGGAATGCACAAAAGGAAACTGTAATATTAATTTTATCTTTATATCACTTTTACTCAATAGCACATTTTTGCAAACATAGGTACATATTTTTCAGGAACTGTATGGCATAGAAAGCTCAAATTTGGACCATTCATTTTACATGTAATACTGAGTGTTGTCCTCTAAAATTGTGCAATTAGGTTTGACAGGTTCGAAGATATTTTTTTTTTTAATTTTTTGGAATTTGGCAGATTTTTTTTAGTATGGTAATTTTTTTTTTTACTGAAATCTATTTCAGTTAGGAAGATGAATTTGGTCATCAAGGTCCAGTATCAGTGGTTAAATATCATGTAAAAATCTCATGACCAAATTTTGAAAACTGTTCTCATAAATTGTACCTCATCATCATCATCTTGTACAGTTTCCAGCCCCAGGCTGGGTCTGTTTGGAACATAAGCCTCGCCACTTAGTTCTTTCTTCCCACCACCTCTCCGCTGTCACTCTGGTCCAGTCCTCGCCTCTCTTCTTGACACATTCCTCCACTCCTTTCAGCCATCTATCTCTTGGTCTTCCCCTTGGTCGTTTCTTCTGCATCTGCATTTCATGTATCCTCTTGGGAATCTTCTTCTCATCCATTCTCTTTAAGTGTCCATACCACCTCAGTCTTGATGTCTCAATCCTACCTTGCAAGGGCTCCTCTTTCACCATTTCCCTGACCTTTTCATTCCTCACCCTGTCTCTTCTTGTTACTCCGATCCTACTTCGCAGGAACTTCATTTCACCTGCCTGTATTCTGCTTATGTCTCTTTTCTTCATTGTCCACGTTTCTGAAGCATAGGTCAGTATCGGGATATAGTAGCTTCTGTATAACACTTCCTTGCTTTTTTGTGGGACATCTTTATTCCACACTAAGCTCCTAATGCTTCTCAGAAATGCTTCTGCCTGTCTGCCACGTACCGTAATCTCTTTGTCATTTCTCCCATTTTCCTCCACTATACTTCCCAAGTACTTGAGACTTTCCACTTTCTTCAGCTGTCCACCTCCAAGTGTTATCCCACTCATTGGTCTGTCCTTTTTCCTGGTCGTTAACAGGATCTCACATTTACTGATGTTGAACTTCCATCCGTACTCTCCCACTGTTTCTTCCCAAGCCTTCAGTTGCTCCTGAATTTCCTCCTCCTTGTTTCCCCAGACCATGAGATCATCTGCGAACACCATTGCTTTCATCTTATCTTCTCCTATCTTTCCTGCTACCCGTATCATTACCTCGTCCATAACCACAATAAAGAGAAGGGGTGACAGCGCACTACCCTGTTTCAGGCCACTCATTTGTCTGAACCAGTCTGTTCTTTCCCCTCCAACTTTCACACAACTCACACTTCCACAATACATCTCCTTCACTCTGCCTACAGTCTCTTTTTCCACTCCCATGTTTTCCATTGCTTTCCAAACCTTCTTCTGCATCTGCATCTCATGTATCCTCTTGGGAATCTTCTTCTCATCCAAATGCCAAAAATTGTATGACGTTTTGGTAAATTTATGGCCTATTTACTAGAGCGTTTCTTTTTTCATTTGTAGCAATAACACTGTTGTGAATTAAAGAATAGGCCCTGATAAGGACTGAAAAAAGAATTGAAAAAAAAATCCTTGAAAACTTTATTTTTAAATGGATGAAATACACTTCCCGGTTCCCATAAGGATAACTATATTCCTCCCATGAATGCTACTGACAGAGGCTGGGTTCGACCAACCTCACGAGTGGTCTTCTGTGCGTTTCCTCTTGAACTCCCAGCTGTTGCTGGGATGCTTCCAGCTAATGACAGTGAAGCATTGCAAGAACATGTTGTTGACCTTAAGCATTAAGATGTGAGTTAAAAGTGAAAGAATGTTCTAGAACCTTACGGAGAAAGTAATTGCTAATACTTTTATTTGTAAGTTCATACTAAAAAAACTTGCAGCCGCATACCCTTTTGCCTAGCCCATATGAGGTGTCAATGAGCCCTGAAATATAGTAGAGAGTTAGTAGACGATTGTTGCCTCTTGGGAGTAACCGTCTCAGCATTCTCCTTTGCTTGAAGATTCGCTTAAAAGTAGATAGTTTATTATAAGTTCTAGCTCTAGGATGTGATGGACAGTACAAATATCCTTCAGGGAATATTATCTTCACTTCAGCTGACCAGTGCTGTACAATTACCTGGTTTGTTATTTATAAGAGCACATAATAAATTATTCCATCCCTTCCCCAGGATGTGGAAGACGAAATCCAGGAACGAGAAGGTGGTGGAAGTGGAAGTCACTTAAATGAGTAAGTGTTCAGCATACAAAATATGTGATAATTCACTTTTCGTGTGCATAGCTGTAATTTTTGGATTTGAATAAGATTTGTTTGCAAAGTGCGATAAGTCTCTCAATGTTTGTGTCTCATCATTGAAGTGGATATTGATATTAACTCTCTTCTTATTATCCATTCTCGTTCAGTGTTCTCACTGTCTGGAAATATATAGGAACTCTCTGTCAGTCTGTTTGTCTTGTGGAAATATGCATGGAAGGAGTACACATGACGCGGTGATAAGAATGTGAATGAGTTTTGTAAGCAGCATCCATTACTGCACACTTCCCCACGGTGTCAACAAACCATATACTTCTTCTGTAACCAAGAACAAAAAGCTACCAAACCAAAAGATAACTTGGCCAGAAAATATGATGGGACTCACTTTAAAGGCCACAGTAGTAAAACCATTTTTAGCCTACTTTCCACATTTTGCAAAAATGAGGAAAAAGTAGACTTATGAGATCGGGCAAATGTGTGTCTGTCTGTCGTTCTGTCTGACTGGCTGGCTGTGTGTGTGTCCCCCCCTATCAACTCCTAAACGACTGCAGCAATCGAATCCAAATTTGGTAGGAGTAAAGATCTATACCTGAATATCTCACGGCCATATTTGAAAATGATGTCAGTCCTACCAACTGCTGATAAATCGCAATCGAAATTTGAGCTCCCTGTTGGATATCTTGGAATTTATGAATGGGAGCTATTTCAAAATCGGCACACGTATAGATAAAAATATTGCAGTTTAATTTCCAGGAGGCCATACATGGCAGTGTTGCCAAAATGATTATAAGCCTGCTGATAGGTCAAAATTTTAAATGCATATAACTTCTACACTATCAATTGGATTTCAACCAAATTTCGTATGTGCTAGGTGTACATAAACAGATATGACTGAGCGTATTCTTAAGAGCCACCAGGGCTGCCAACTGTTAATAAAAGCTCTCATTAAAAAAAAATCAAATGCCCATATATCAGATAGTATGCAGGCCGACAGTTTTAAACTATGCACACGTATAATACCTGACATTCTATATTAATTTGGAGTAACTTATATAAGTTTGTGCTACCAACATGATTCTAAGCCTGCTGAGAGGTCCAACTTTAAATACATGTAACTTCAATACTCTCATTTGGATTTCAACCAAATTTCGTGTGTGCTATGTGTACCATAACATATATGACTATGTCGATCCTTAAGAGTAACCAGGGCTGCCAACTGGTAATAAATACTGTCTCTATTTTTGTTACCCTAATATCAATATTTCAGAAAGTATGCAAGCCAATAGCTCTAAACTTTGCACACGTATAGTACCTGGCATTCTAGATTAATTTGGAGTAACTAATATAGGCCTACGCCAGTGCTGCCAATATGATTCTAAGCCTGCTGATAGGTCCAATTTTAAAATGCTTGTAACTTCTATACTAACTGATGGATATCATTCAAAATTGACACAACAATATATCATATTATTTCAGATTATTTCTGACCAATACATGTATGTCATTGTTGCCAACATGATTATACGTGCGCTGTTAGATCCAATTTTTAACTGCATGTAACGTCCATGCTATCCATTGGACTTCAACCAAATTTTGTATTCTGTACCTTAAGAGAAGGAAGTAAGAATATATTCAGTCACTAGGGCTGCAAACTGTAGTTCTCTATTAGGCTACATTATTCCAGGTATACAGCATTTCGAACTAATTAGAAATTTCGATATGTTGTTGTTTGAGTCTTCAGTCTTTTGACTGGTTTGATGCAGCACTCCATGCCTCCCTGTCCTGAGCTAATCGTTTCATCTCTACATAGCTCCGACACCCTACATCCGAGGCAATCTGTTTAACATATTCTAACCATGGTCTACCCCTACAGTTCTTGTCCTCGACCCTTCCTTCCATAACTGAGCTTGCTATTCCTGGGTGTCTTAGTATGTGTCCTACCAACCTATCTCTTCTCTTCATTAGCAGTCGCCAGAAACATCTCTCTTCTCCCACTCGTCCTAATACCTCCTTGTTTGTAACCCTATCTACCCATCTGATCTTCATCATTCTCCTTAACACCACATTTCAAATGCTTCAATTTTCCTCTTTTCTGCTGCACCAATAGTCCAAGTTTCACTTCCATAGAGCGCCACGCTCCAGACAAAGGGTTTCAAAAATGACTTCCTAATACCTAAATCTATATTCGGTGTCAGCAGATTCCTTTTTTGTAGAAAGCTTTCCTTGCCTGAGCCAACCTACTTTTTATATCCTCTTTAATTCGTCCATCACTGGTTATTCTGCTTCCTAAGTAACAGAAGTCTCCTACTTCCTTCAGCTTTACACCTGCCAATTTGACCTCCATAGAGGTTTCTGATTTATTTCGGCTGCATTCCAGTATTTTTGTTTTATATTTATTAATTTTCATCATGAATTCTTTCCGTAAGACGGAGTCCATACCATTCAAAAACTCATTCAAATCCTCAGGCTTGTCGGCCAAGATGACGATGTCATCAGCAAATCTCAGAGTTGAAATTATTTCTCCTTGAATCGTCACTCCCACTTAAAATTTTTCTCTAATTTCCTTCATTGCTTGTTCAATGTAAAGATTGAAAAGTATGGGTGATAAGTTGCAGCCTTGCCTTACACCTTTCTGAATACCAGCTTCTCTCTCATGTCCTTCAACTCGAATGACTGCGGTCTGGTTTCTGTATAGATTGTATATCACCCTCCTATCCCTGTACTTTATTCCAATCGATTTCAAAATGTCAAACAATTTAGTCCAATCAACGTTATCAAAAGCCTTTTCTAAGTCTACAAAAGCCATGAACGTTCTCTTATCTTTCCTTATTCTGCCTTCCAAAATCAGCCTAAGACTTAGTACAGCTTCGATATTTCGATATTACCAACTGAATTTCGTCATTATTCTAGATAGATCCATATAGATTAATCATTGGCATGCATTTTAAATTTTAAGAAATGTAGGCTCTTTAGTTCGTCACGGAACTTTTTGTTATTATTCTATTACTCAATCTATTTGTCAACATTTGGACCCTTTGTGCCACTGCGCTCGTCATTCCATTGCTCGTGATTCATAAGATCCATACGCCAAGCTTCTCAGTGTGTGCTAACCAGTGTCTTGGTGAAGTCTACCATAGTACATTGTCACTGCTCGTGATTCATAAGATCCATACGGCAAGCTTCTCAGTGTGTGCTAGCCAGTGTATTGGTGAGGTGTATCATAGTACATTGTCACTCCTCGTGATTCATAAGTTCCTTACGGCAAGCTTCTCAGTGTGTGCTAGCCAGTGACTTGGTGAAGTCTACCATAGTACATTGTCACTGCTCGTGATTCATAAGATCCTTACGGCAAGCTTCTCAGTGTGTGCTAACCAGTGTCTTGGTGAAGTCTACCATAGTACATTGTCACTGCTCGTGATTCATAAGATCCTTACGGCAAGCTTCTCAGTGTGTGCTAACCAGTGTCTTGGTGAAGTCTACCATAGTACATTGTCACTGCTCGTGATTCATAAGATCCATACGGCAAGCTTCTCAGTGTGTGCTAACCAGTGTATTGGTGAGGTGTATCATAGTACATTGTCACTGCTCGTGATTCATAAGTTCCTTACGGCAAGCTTCTCAGTGTGTGCTAACCAGTGTATTGGTGAGGTGTATCATAGTACATTGTCACTGCTCGTGATTAATAAGTTCCTTACGGCAAGCTTCTCAGTGTGTGCTCGCCAGTGTATTGGTGAGGTGTACCATAGTACATTGTCACTGCTCGTGATTCATAAGATCCTTACGGCAAGCCTCTCAGTGTGTGCCAGCGATTGTCTTGGTGAGGTCTACCATAGTACATTGTCACTGCTCGTGATTCATAAGATCCTTACGGCAAGCTTCTCAGTGTGTGCTAACCAGTGTCTTGGTGAAGTCTACCATAGTACATTGTCACTTCTCGTGATTCATAAGATCCTTACGGCAAGCTTCTCTGTGTGTGCTAGCCAGTGTATTGGTGAGGTGTATCATAGTACATTGTCACTGCTCGTGATTCATAAGATCCTTACGGCAAGCCTCTCAGTGTGTGCCAGCGATTGTCTTGGTGAGGTCTACCATAGTACATTGTCTCATCTCGGGATTCACAAGATCCTTACAGTAACCTTCTCAGTGTGTGCTAACCAGTGTCTTGGTGAAGTCTACCATAGTACATTGTCTCTGCTCGTGATTCATAAGATCCTTACGGCAAGCTTCTCTGTGTGTGCTAGCCAGTGTCTTGGTGAGGTGTATCATAGTACATTGTCACTGCTCGTGATTCATAAGATCCTTACAGTAAGCTTCTCAGTGTGTGCTAGCCAGTGTCTTGGTGAGGTGTATCATAGTACATTGTCACTGCTCGTGATTCATAAGATCCTTACGGCAAGCTTCTCAGTGTGTGCTAGCCAGTGACTTGGAGAGCTCAGACACTACCTAAGGGAAGATGTTAGGAAAAGAAAATGTATTTAGGTTTAGGAGTGGAAACGATTTTAGGCAGAGAGGCAGAGAATCCAAGCAAAACTACTTAATGAATAGTGAAAAAAGGAAAGTGTATATATGAGAATATCAATCTTCGTTGCTGCTAATTTGCGGAGTAGTTTGTCATGTGGGACGACATCCAATGCCTTCGGGAAATCTATAATTACGGCGTTAACTTGCACTCCCTGTCTTCGGGTATGTGTTCTTAATTGATACATTAAACAGCACCCCTAAGTATCGCTCGAAGGCTGTACCTCCCAGTTTTAGCACATCTGCACTAATATTGTCATGGCTTTTTGATATATGTATAAGTGGCTTCTTAATTCTTGCTAGAATCGACGATTGGTTTATTCGGAAAGGATGGCTATCAGATTCATTGTTCAGGTTCAACATACATCTATTAAGTTTATTAAACTCACTACCGAACCAGATATTAAATTCATTAGCAACTGCCTGTTTATCAGTAATTAATTCAGCATCTCCGGACATTGTCATAGAAAAATCATTGGGATTTCCCTTCCGCCTTCTAACGTAACTATAAAATATTCTCCGTATATCACCCCTTCACCCAATTAAGTTGTGCATGTAATTATCGAGAGCAGCCTTATTTTTGAGGTCGAGCCCTTTTGATAATAATTCAAACTTTTGCATATGCTCGTAACTAGCGTGTGGTTTCTCATAAGCTCTTCCTAATTTCCACCTTGCAGTACAAAGTATGGCTTTATGTCAATTCCGTCAATCATTAGAGTAACAAAACTATTGTCTAGAGGTACAGATCTACAACTATACAATTTTACATAAAATGGAATAAATTTAAACAGAATTCAATTATATTCGAACCCCGGCTCGCAAAATCTTGTCTAAGGTGTTATCAAACAGACTATAATCACAAGCAGATCCACAAATAGGGGAGTATCAGGCAGGATTCAGAAAAGGGGGATCTTGCATCGAACAGATGTGGAAGTTGAAAACACTCCTGAAAGTTAGACAGACAAGAAACCCTGTAGTTACCTTTGTGGACTTTCAAAAAGCATACGATTCCTTAGACTGGGAGACGCTCTTTGAAGTACTGAAAGAATATGGCATCGACAAAAAACAAGGGCACTTATACAACAGACGCTCACAGACAACACCTCCAAGATCAAGTTAATGAGGGGAATTTCAGAACCCTTTCAGATACGCACTGGTGTCATTAATCTTATTCAACATGGTATTTGAGAAAATTATCAGACAATGAAAGGAACAGCTAGGTAGAACACGGGAAACTAAAGCAATTATACAATGTCTGGCATTTGCGGGTGACGTAGCCATACTCAGTAATAACACCCAGGAGCCAATGGAAGCACCGGAACGCTTGCATGAGATTGCTGCTAAACCAGGTGTACAAATATCTTACGAGGCATGACAGACCAACGATGTGCAAACCAAGCCAACGATATATGGATACATAAAAAGAGTCGAAAAATTCAAATGTTTAGGGTAATATATACACATAGGAGGATCAAACAAGGCGTCTAACATAGAACGAAATGCAAAACTTCAGAATACATACAAACTCACATGGTCACATTATAATAAGAAAAGCGTATCGAGGCAGGCCAAACTTAGACACTACAAAACTGTCGTACTACCAGAAGCATTATATACGTCAGAAACGACAACAATTGGAGCATCAGGCATCATAGAAACTGAGAAAATAGAACGCAAAATTCTCAGAAATATATTTGGAGCAATACAGAGAGATGAAGAGACCTACCAAAGAGCTATAGGAGAACACAGACAGACTCACCGATATGATTAGTAAACGCAGACTAACCTTCTACGGGCACATACAGACAATGAACAACAACAGACTTACAAAGAAGATCCTTGATTTAGTAAACAGCTCAAGCAGGAAAACTATTTGGTATCATGAAATAGAGGAAGACTTAAGACAGGCAAATGTTTGGAAACAGAGGAGAATCCAGAAACAAAATTAAGAATACAAAATGTAAAGCAAATGAAAAGAAGAAGATGGGGACATTGTGGACACTGTCGTTATGGGCTACAATGATATAGTAATAATATCGTATGGCCTCGCGTGCCGGGTGCAAGCATTGTTATTTGACACCCAGAGGGCAGTTTGCATGTCGAATTTTGTTGTTCCTTGAAGCACTATGAAAGTCAAGGAGGTTAGATATCTATAATAAAACCCCGGCTATTTATATCCAAATTCTAGACTGCCGATAACATAAAATGTATTAATTACTCCAGTGTATTGCATTGGTGTCAAGTCCGTTATTGGAATAGCACTGAGCCATTATGCTTAAATTATTCATGCATCGGAAATCTAAAGACATGGACTTTTGGTGTCAAGTCCTATATTGGAATAGCACTGAGCCTTTATGCCTTAAATTATTCGTGCATCGGAATTCTAAAGACATGGACCTTTGGTGTCAAGGCCTTTATTGTAATAGCACTGAGCCATTATGCTTGAAATTATTCGAGCATCGGAAATCTAAAGACATGGACCTTTGGCGTCAAGTCCTATATTGGAATAACACTGAGCCTTTATGCCTTAAATTATTCGTGCATCGGAAATCTAAAGACATGGACCCTTGGTGTCAAGCCCTTTATTGGAATAGCACTGAGCCATTATGCCTTAAATTATTCGTGCATCGGAAATCTAAAGACATGGACCTTTGGTGTTAAGTCCTATATTGGAATAGCACTGAGCCATTATGCCTTAAATTATTCGCGCATCGGAAATCTAAAGACATGGACCATTGGCGTCAAGCCCTTTATTGGAATAGCACTGAGCCATGATGCCTTAAATTATTCGTGCATTGGAAATCTTAAGTCATTTTGGTCCAATATCGTTGATGCCACGACAACCAGTTACACACCAGTAATGATACGTCTTGCAGTTTTTAATCTGAAAACCCTCACTGCTCTGCACCGAATCGCTCCATCAATCTAAAATATAATATGTCCACTTCAGAATCACACTTTCCCTGCTAAGAACCGATGACGTCAGATAAGTCAGGCTTTACTTCAGAGGGTGTTTTGCTAACACAATTTATCTTCTATGACCTCTCGCAGTTATAGTCTGGGGAAGATGACCTTGTAGTTCCGCCCCTTAAAACAACAATAACTAACTAACTAACTAACTAGTTGTAGTCTCTGATAGATTTAAAGCACATCGAGATATGTAATGTTGGTCAAAAGCCTCGCTCTGTCCACTGAAGTGGTGGTGATTCTTGAGATAAATGGTGGGGCACTGCTGTTTGTGATTCTCATGTAGGTATGAGATTATCAGTCAGTTTCTCTGTGCCACTTATCCTCATTTCATTCATTCAGGTGTGGACATTGTCCTTCTCACAGTTTCCATAATTGGATCTGCTACACATTGGCCCCCATGTCTTCTCTTACTGTTCTAGTGCTATAGCATTCATCCACGGTTTATAGCGTGCGTAGCTTGTTAGCTATATTTGTGACGGAACTCTCAAACGCATTTGTTTGCTAATTTGGGATTGGATGTTTTGTGACACAGACACAACTGTACATTATATGGTATGGCCATTGGCGGCAATTCATATAAAATATGATGACTACGTCACACAGACGTGAACTGTGCATGAAGCGAAATCTGGCACCTAAGTTTTTCACTTTAATTACACAGTATTAGGTTTGAGAAACGTCTGAGATATTGTGTTAAGTAATTTTCAATGATATATTTGTGTAATTAATTTTAAATAATTGTGTATAGACTGTAAACTTGTTGGAGTCTTAACCACAGGTCGAGATATTATAAAATCATCTCAAATAATTGCAATTAAACCTTTGGGTGGAGATAAATGAACGTTGCTATATAGAGTTCCCCACTACAAGATGGATTCGTGAAGTTTTATGCCCAGAGTTGGATAATTTGCGCTTTGTGGTGTGGTTAATCATATACCTTCTGTATATTATACAGTAACAACCAATCCCATATTTAGAATATGATATATTTTTGAAATTCAAGCTAACTAGAAGACCCATGCTGCTCCGCAGCATTCACGTCAATCCTACAGCACTTCTGCCCATATGACATTTGCATGTGTTCATGCTAGTGACCTGAACAGACATCTGACGTACCGTCGCTTTTGGGTAAATGATGAAGTAGACTTATGAGATCAAATGTCCTCTGTGTGTGTGTGGCACTATTTACCCAGCGTAAGCTTAAAAGGCGCACGGACGTCAGGTTCCAGACGCAATTCTGAAAAGCCGAGGTGAACAGCTAACTCCAAACACATAAGCTATACTCTTCTCTGAAGTACGTGGGTTGGCGACCACGGGACCCCAGCTGAGTCTGGCATTGCTTCCACTTACTTGTGCCGGGCTCCTCTCCGTCTTCTTTCCTGTCGACATCCCTTTGTCAACTCTTGTTCTTTTCCGAACCCGACGGTATTAGGGTATCCGAGGCCTAGGGAGTCTTTCACTTTCCTGCCTTAATTGGCCCTTGTCTCATCTTTCCTGATCCCTCAGTCTTCGAGGGGTCAGACCTCTTGTTTTCTTTTCATTGTATTTCCTTTACTCTTTATGATCCCGCACTGTTTTTTGTTAATTGGCTCCCGTGTATCTAAATTCCATTGAACGATTTCTTTTGCATCCACACTCCATTTTGTAGGTGTTTTCAGACTACGTAGTATTTTTTAAGTCTTTTCGATCTACAGTAAATTGCATTTTGCTAGAGTTTTCAACCTCGATTGCATTTTGTAAGGATCGACAATCTAAATTGTCTTCTAGTAAGTCTTTCAATATAGGGGATGGGACTTTTGTGAGTATTTTGAATCTAAATTGCATTTTGTATGGTGGTCATTTTGCTGGTATTTTGATTCTCAATTGCATTTTGTGGGTATTTTGAATCTAAATTACATTTTGTAAGTATTTTAAATCTAAATTGCATTCTGTAAGTATTGTCCATCCAATTGAGTAATTTGAATCTACCATGCATTTTGTAAGCATTTTCAATTTCAATTGCATTTTGTAAGTATTTTGAATTTCAATTGCTCTGCGTGTTTTTTTGGAATCTGAAATGCGCTTTTTTCAATCTAAATTGCATTGTGTATTTCCAATTTCAATTGCATTTTGCAAGTATTTGGAACCTCAATTGCATTTTGTACGTATTTTCAATCTCATTTGCATTTTGTAAGTATTTTTCAATCTATTCCTTTTGTGAGTATTTTCGTTCTAAATTCCCTTTTGTAAGTATTACCGCTCTCCATTTTGTGAGTAGTTTCAATCTGAGTTCCTTTTTGTAAGTATTTTCCTTCTCACTTAATTTTCGTTCTGGTTTTCACTTCATTGTCATTTTTGCTATCACCCCGACCATTAGGGGCCGATAACCTAAATGTTAGGCCCCTTAAATCAACAATTATCATCATCATCTCTGAAGTATTAAGTCGACACGACGCGACAGTTTGATGCTGGCTGAAGGTAGGGTGAAAGGTCGCTGGCAAGCTCGTAAACTCACTCTGAAGCTAGTAATTTAAATTTCCACTGAATGGAGATTGCTTGAAGAAATGAAAACGTAAAAACACTTACAGTGGTCGATGTGGGAGCTGTCGCGATCTTTCCTGCAGAACTTTTCGTGCTGAACAATTCTCAGAGTATATCTATATTTTTAACGGTTTACCCGTAAAATGTCATAAATATATTTTTTCTAACTAATCCTCCATCTTAATCGAGAAATCCTTCACAGAATGGTAAAAACCGTGGTGTATTCTTGGAATACACGGTAAGATAGAGTATATTTTTTAATGCTCTTTGTTTGTTCATTCCTTCCTTTTTCTCAAACACCAACAGTGATCTCTTATGTTCTCTTTGCTGTTTGGGGTTCTCATGTTGCTTGTGAGTCTGTTCTAGATATATATCTTCCATGACCCACCTAGCGTCATCTAGCAGCGAATCTCTGAAGTTCCTCAATTCTTCCCGGTGCAAGAGGACTTCCTTACCAATCTTGCCACCAGATCTCGTCGACATAGCCAGCTATCATCTCCGTGATCAAGAGAACTTCGTCTACTTTTTCACCCACCAGGCTGCGATAGTGTCGCCTACTATCAACTCTTTGAAGACCATCTCATCAAGAGAATTTAACTTTTTAATGTTGGTTATGCTTATATGTTTTCCTTTTGTCTCCTACCCCCACTCTTTCCCCTTTCCCGGTCCCTCTGCGCTTCGCTGAGTGTGTCTCACTTGTACGTCGGCAGTCGACTTAGTCAGTCAAAGCTCAACTAGAGCTAGTCTCCTCAAACAAAGAGGCATTCTCTTCATTCCACGCCATGTTGGAACTTTAAGTTTATCCGTCCAAGGGAACTTCACCATCGTCATGAAGCAAAGATGAGTACAGACTTCAGGTTTTAACTTCATTCTCATCGTCTTTTAATATCTACATGCTTTTAACGAACATTTTATAGGCAGTGTGAGATTATTATATTTGGGGCAATAATCATCCTTCGCGGGATTTTCCATGTTGAGCCTTTGTCTGTCTAAACCAATTTTAATAGAAAGCAGCATTTCTGATGAGAAATCTTCTCACAACGCGGGAATTACCCACTGTCTATAAAATACTCAGCTCGTTCCACCGCTGGAATAACTTTGGCCCTATTCTTCAGTTAGGATTGTTCTGGAACCTTCCAGATTCTGCACTCTATCTACCAGTCGCGCCGTCATGTGTTTTCCACTCAAATGTGGGGATACTATTTTAAATTAAGGAATCTTCCTTATAAATTACTGCAATAGCTAAATTTTCTTCCACCGTTGGAATTTTCTATGGCGCATTTAATTGTAATCTACAACTTTCTCAAGCAATAGACTTTCGCCTACCTAGTGCAACTAATTATTTTCCATCATTGCAATAACTTTCTTTGCCATAAACTTTCGTGCTACTACAGTGAACTTTTCATCCATTTCAACAGACTATAGTGAAAACCAGTGCTTGTTCAACATTTCTACCGCGTCGCGATCGTCCGATTATTATAAATACGGCCATGAACATTTATCCTCCATCCAGTTGATCTTTCCTAAAACCCTTACTAACAAACCAAAATAAAATTGTTACTTTAGATCTTTTTCAATGAGGTGTCACTCTAAAGACGTGCCTTCCCCCTTTGCTTATATCTCATAAATTAATTTCTGCATAACTACGTGTTTTATACACGTTTCAAACTTACATTGTTTCTCCCTTATAATTAGGGAATACAATTCTTTCAACTCGTAAGTGAGTTATTTCTAGGTTTCACGAAAGGGAAACTTGCCCCATTGTCTCGTGATTCCTACTTAAACCTAGGAGGTCTAGAACCTTCCTTTCGACTTTCTCTCAGGTTTCACATTAAGTGACCTGCCCTATTTTGTATAACTACAAAAAAAGTAATTCAGCGTAAATGTAAGAAGTTATAGGAACTTCTATCTGATTCTTCCTGTTTTTGTTATTGTTATTTCCGAAGTTGTTGCTCTTTCTAGAATATTTTCTCAGAAATTTCTTGAAGTACACACCTTGTACTCGATTCAATGTCTAACTTTAATCACTTTAATTGTCCTTAACTTTGTATTTTATCTTCGCCATTTCAAAATCTTGCGAGGATTTTAAAACATATAAAGGTTTGAAACCAAAAGAATTGTTAATTTCCTGGCGCAATCGTCAGATGTTTTGTCGGAGGTCTGTGACCCCATCTGTTATAAAGTCTAAATTATATATTTGTCAAAAAACTACTACCTATTTGTTAAATTCATTACGCTTCTTTTGCATTGTTAATAAATTCAAAGTTCCTTTTTTGACTCATCATTTATCTAACACAACGGTTAGGCAAGATCCCGTCTTCCCTGACTCTTCCTAGGTTCATGCCCTCGTTAATGCAAATAAATCTCTTGATAGGGTTTTCACCACTTGTTGCATTTGAGAAAGAACTCTTAGTTGTAAACTCGGTAAATTCTCTCTTAGCTTTAATAGCTAATTCTAACTGGCCAGTAAGGCAAGCATAGCTCGCTACGCCAGCTTCCTGCTTGTGGAGATTCTCTCCAACTCTTATGGTTGGTTTTTCAAAATTTAATTGTTTCTCCTTGCCTAAACTTTTAGTCGGCTCCTTGCTGGGTAAAAGCTTAGCCATTCCCAAATGCAACTATTGGTGCACTTACCAAAATTATTCCCAAAAGTATATTTGTTTTATTCCTATCCTTCTTGGAAGCATTTGGTCGCTCTTTAGGAATTCTACAATTTCGAAAACAAAAAATATCGAAACCTATTCAAACTATTGGCATTTTTCAAATTACTTTGAGAGGGAATACTCTAAAGCCACTCTCTTGCAAACCGCCCAAGTTCCAGCTGCGTCTCCCGTTAGCTTTGCCCAGGTCCCTACTCACTTTAGGTATCCGAGAGCTGATTTGCAGTGGCAGTCACCTTTTAGGACATTTAAAGTTAAACTTATAACTTTTGTGGGACTCTCCTCCTATTTCTCCATCCTTCTCTCTCCAGTCCGAAACCCACTTCCTTTTCTTTATCATCTTCCCTTGGTGGTTAGGTTATTCCCCAGTCCATAACCTACCCAAACCGCATCAAAATCCACCAAGTTGCTCTCGAGATTACGCGTTACATCCAAGAATTGGGAACTCTTGCTATATACTAAGTAGATAGAGATATCCACACAATTTAATGCTACAGCAGTACAATTTGGTGATCTGTCTACATATGATACCAATGGTATACATTTAAAATAAAAGATGGGTCTCTTATTTTTGAATTTAGAGATGCACCGTAACTCTTGGGTAACATAATTATAAAAGTGTGCAAATTAATAGAATTAAATTAAATAATTTTAATAAGTCATAATTTCTTTTATTCAAAATCATTTTATTGACCAACTTCTTTTGTTATCCTACTTAGTAGTATTTCCTCTCCCGTGGAATTACACCTTTTCCCATAAGGAATTGCGTCTGGAAACTTTCAGATTATTGGATTCCGAGGGATATGTGAGCTGGGTCCGCTTTTAATTTGTCATTGGCTTTAGAATTTAAGTCAGGTGATTTCAATGAATAGTTCATGAATCTTTGAATAGTTCAATAGCGTTCATCAGTTAAAAGACCCCAAATCCCTCTGCTCTAAATTCACACGTAAAGTAGAGTGAAGTAATAAAAACGAAACGTGTGGCATCTTGCATTTGCAAGGCTCCTCTGTTAGTGGAAATTCTAAAAAATCATTTTAATTTGAGTTTCTTAAATTAAAATATAATTACGAGTCTTAATTAAACATTTGAAGTAATTTCTTCGCCTTGTAAACATAGGCCTACTTAGTGCATTAAACCGTGAAAAGTAAAAATGCAATTTTGGAAAACTGACATCGAATCTAATAATTTGCACACCTCTGTAAAGACAACTATCGTCTCCACCACTACGGATAGAATAGTGAGTCAAGGAGATTGATGAGAAATGAAAAGATAACTCACACAGAAGGAATTAATATTTATTAAGCTGTACATTTGATTGAGTATATCTTAGTTATAGAACTGAGGGAATGAAAGAACAGGATGTAGGATAGTAATCACCGATGTAGGACAATAGCACTTTTTTACCATACCACAGGACAGTTATCGTATTAGGGATTCGGACGTCCTTGTATAATTGTTACTTAACCCGTTTCTGCCTGAATTATTTTTTTGACATAAACTAATTAAGATTAGTACCAAATGCTTTTTATAGAGTATTTCTACAGTATTTTAAAGAATTTTGTTTAAAACAGAGTGCAACATGGATAATACAGCATGTGCCATATATGGCACGCTAGGCAGATTATACAATATAATTATCTATGTGAAATAAATTACATCACTGTTCTTTCTCTCTAGTTTGTTTGCCTCCACTGCATTATTTGGTATGATATGGTACAATAATCACTATACACAGACCTATTGCACATTTGATGAACATGGTGTGGGGACGACCTTGTCAGTTTTCAGCAACACAGTGTTTCTTATCAGGAACCATGGCCTCCAAATGGTTTATCCCACCATACCTGATGTCCTTTGCTTTTATGCAGATAGACCCTGGGGAGCTCCTAGGATGACCTGGTCCTCTGGGTAGTGTTGAGTTCGATGTCAGACACAATATGTCTTCTAAATTGTAGCTGACGCAGAGCAACCTTCGTTTTCTGGTAGAGGACCCAAGCATTGTCAATGGACACATCTATCAACCACGTAAATGTATGCCACCACCACTTTTTCTCTGGGATGTGTATTCTATACATTCCAATGTTTTCGTCCATTTGGTCAGTTCCACCCATATGCTGCTTATATTTTCCAAACGCACGTGGCCAAGGGGCCAAGAGTACCGAAACGCGCCAGAAACTGAACAACATACTTTGTCGAAGCAATTGTGACAGAAGAGTTGTCGTGCCATCGTATGATGATTGTTCCATTCTCCTCACTACTCCTGTACCCCTAGTAACCCCTGTGTTCCTTCCTAACCATTTGCTTCGACGGGATCAGTTCACTGTTTTGGGGGATGCGATTGTAGCGGATTGTTCCTGTACCACCTTATCCTCGGTCTCGTAAGCGAGTTTGTAACCCAGCAGAGGTGAATATGTTGTCAAAATAGAACCCGAATCCAAGGGACTTCACTTTCTCTGAAAACTGGTCTGCAATTTGAACCAAGGGCGCCGCAGCTTTACCAGAAACCTTCACGTATTGTTGATTTTTACAAGGTTTTTGCTCTAGGTACACTTCACAATTTACAAGGTGGCCCTTGGGTACTACTCAAAACCTTACCTTGTACACAAATCTAACAAGCTAGTCTTTTAGGAATTGTTTACAGCTATGTCTGCCCTAATATATTACCATGCATTCGTCATGAGGCCGGTTTTGTTCTGGATAAAAATTGGAAATACATTTCACTTTTAGTGCGTCTGTGAATGGCCATAGTTTCCACATCTTCTTCTTTCCTCGAATGAGCCAACTGGACTACATTTAATCACAATAATTATTTTTATTTGTACAGTACCGTAGAAGACACGTCCCATAAGAAGGCATGCTTTTACCAAATTTGGTAAAGATCCGATGATTAGTTTGGTCATAATTTAAATTTTAAGTTTTGACCATTTGGGTGGCCGCCATTACGGTTTGGTAAAGATGGCAGCAATATAAAACATAACACTGAGGAGCCCTTTGATAATACTACCTCAATACCAAATTTCCTTAATTTCCATCTTATTACTCCTCCAGTGCCCATGTACAGCCAAACTAATCCTATCGAGAAGTAAAGTGACTAATCTGTCTAGTGTGCCATATATGGCACGGCTATATATGTTTGTAAATAGCTCAGTCAAGTATGAACAATCAGACAAAGCATCATAATGTACTGAAACGTTGGACTTCACAGTACGTAGCATGAAAAGAAAGTTCCGCGGAATAATTTATATTGTTCATAAATAATTGCATACCATTTCTGTGAATTCCTTTCTTTTCATCATGGCGCGCACTTCTCACTTCAATAATACAATGCTACTACAAAGCACGCAGCTGATAGGTAATGACAGTTGAGTCACACAGTATAATGCAACAAGGAAGTGCAACCAACAACAGAAAAATAAAATTCTCTTAATTTCAAGTGATAATCGTACCAAAATTGCAGCGTGCCATATATGGCACGCTAGGCTGAAACGGGTTAATCTGTGCCCCGTTTGCTGAGGTCTGTGCTCCTCCGCAACATTCGTTTCAACATTCTAATAGTACTTCCTTCCATACGACATTTGCTGTTCGCTTACCTTTATGTTCTATTTAAACTTTGACGTCACGAAAGGATTTTGCTCGCGATAGTGCGACATACAGTTGTCCGTGGCTAAACACCGGTTGAGGTAGATAAATGCCTACTTGATCTAGTGTTTGACCTTGAGCTTTATTGATAGTTATACAAAAAGCCAAACGTACTGGAAACTACCTCCTTTTGAAGGAAAACGGCATAGAAGTATCTAATGGCGTAAGGTCAAGGCGAGGAAGTAGAACATTGTTTCCAACATTTACGCCAGTAATAATTTCCAGATGTAAGCAATTGTCATGCATCTTCCGAACCAACAGTCTAGTACCGTTCAACAGACCTTGGGTAACATTAATATTTCTCAACAAAATCACAATAGAGCCTTCTTTTAGTCGAAGGATATGAGCTGGCATTCCACTTATGTCTAAGCTGTCTAAAAATTATGTTGGGAATTGTAGAAGTTCACTCTCATATTCAGTAATTAAATTATTCACACTGATGTAAGTTCTCGATGATCCTAGGATTAGCTCTAAAACTTTGTCATTGATTTCTTTACAGTGTTCATTTTTAGGTGCTAAAATCGCAATTTTTGAAAAGCGTGAAATATCTTTCAGTGTGGAAACTTCGTTTCCATATATTTCAGTGATGATATCAGTTTTAGCAATGATGGAGGGTGGTAAGTCGACTAATTCTGAATTTTCTCCATCGACGTGAGGGTATTCACCGTTACCAATTTGTATCAAGAAGTTTGCAAAGTCACGTTGATCTATATCCGCTCGCATATTTTTGTTGAGTTTAAAAATTTTGAATAATGGCCACAAAGGAGAGAACCTTACTGACATTTGAACTGAAGCTGCTCTAGATGCGTGAGGCACAACAGGCAATACCTGCCTGAAATCTCCACCTAAGATGATAATTTTTCTTCTGAAAGGCACGTCGTTATTCATGATGTCCTTGAGCAGCCGATTTACACACATCAATGCGTGCTTATTAGCCATAGGGGCTTCATCCCATATGATACGTTTTGGTGAACGAATATATAAAGCTTCCTTGGTGTTAACTTTTATTCCTGATACTGAACTTTCATGTAAATGTAGAGGTAACTTGAACTGGCTGTGTACAGTGCGCCCCTGAGGTAGTAACATTGCTGCAATACCAGTCCATGCAACAGAAACTACTTTTAACCCCAAATTTGTGCAACTGTGAATCAAGCATTGGTAAAGAAATGTTTTCCCGGTGCCCCCTGGACCGTCAATGAAATATGCATTACTCATCCTTTCATTGCCGTTTTGTACTAACCCCAAAATTTCTGTAATTATAGCCGTTTGGTTTTCATTTGCTTGGTTTATCATCTGACTTAATTGATCCTCATTAAGTTTTGGATAATTCATTGGTAAATTTGTCCGAGGGAAATTATCAATAATAGCTGGCAATTCGAGAGAAGTAATGGGAAGACCATGGAGCTTTAATGCATTAGAAATATGTATAAGAGTGAACTGATATGCAATGTTAGGCTCGTGAAACTGCAGATAATCTTCTGATAATGAATTCTTGAAAATGTCCCATAACTGTCTTACATTTGAAGGGGTCTGAGAGATACATATGTAAGAAAACGGTTGTCGTAACTGAGAAGGCATCTGAAATTGTGACGCTTCTGCCAAACAACGCTGCCATTCAGAATCATCAATCAGAAAACCTCGCTCCTTAGCTGTTTCTTTAAAAGTTGAATTGACAACGGTTTTGTATGTTCGTAGATCCTGGAAGCTGGTAGCACCAATGACGTGAAGCAATAACAGGCGTAAATAATACCTTTCTGTTTCTGTAAGCGAAACATTATACATTCTGCCTATAGTTTTTGAAACATTTTTTTCTTTTTTGCCACTGGCAGTTGCTCTTATTCCAGACGTAATGTACTGGTGTTTCAGGATATATATACGGACTCCTGGCTTGCGAATCTTGATTTAACTTGAACCACGCTTGTAATTCGGTGTTGCGCAACTGTGCTTGAAGTAAAATATCAGGAGCGTTATCATTTTTAAAATAGATATTTTGCAAGTTTGGCAAGTGAACTGGTAATCGCACGATAGAATGTGACTGTTCATGCATGTGAAATGAAAATATCCTGTATGCGGCTTCTGTTGGACCAACATATCTAGCATTTAGAAAAGAAGTAATTTCATCGTAGTTCACCGTTTCGCCTTCAGGACATATTTTAACATTGCAGCAGTCATGACCTTTATACACATACTTGTGGATGTATTTAACACTCCGAACACTCGAGCATATTTCAACATTAATATGAGCTTGAATGTAAAGTTAAAAAAAATGGATTGTAGGGAACAATGAATCGACTATCGATTTCAATGTCAATACCTGGAATTGTTTTTACAATAAATCCGTCCATTATTTCTTCTCCTATACGAAGGATAACCATTCGCGTTATCTCTGGTCTCTTCCTGAAACTGTTTAGGGAAATCTTTCTTGCATACGCCATCTTTCGCACAGACTGAAGAAGGATTCAAAGATCCTTAAGAACCACGTACCATATGACGCCTTACCAACTCGTATAGCGCTTCATCCTTGAAATCTGGTATTTCGGCTGACACCACACTGTCAATGTCAGAAATTTCTCGAAACTTACTATCTTCCGTTAACGTTAATAGTAAATGGATGTGCGGGAGACCTCGTATTTGAAATTCCACTGTATATAGATATGCTTTTACTTTACCGAAAATTTCCTTAACATTAATCAATCGTAGCAATTCCTTTACTTTGCAATTGAAAACTCTCACTACAATATCAGGCCTATTATTAGCCGTTTCCCAAGGATGAATGCTGTTAAGTATTTCTGGCCAGCCCGCATTACAGGTGAATGTAATGAATAAATCTGGCTTTCCAAACTTCCTCACTATCGCCATCGCATCCTGATAATTTTGCATCATATTCCTTGGGCTATCTGTAAAAGAAGATGGCAAAGACTCTGAGATTTTCATTTTCTGCTCGTACATGCAAGGCGTCTGCTAAACCGGCATATGTATCAACTCGCAACTTAGTTTGTTGATGTATATACCTTAACCGGTCACATTCCATACGACAGTAGTAATCCACGAATAGCTGTTGAGTCAATTTACCATCGTTAATAAGGGGATTGAAATCGAACTCAGCTCCTAGACCTCGAATGGCAATTCTGTACAGAATATACTCACGCATTGTGATAGTATGACGTATTTTAGTTTGTCTCACTCCAGCAGTTGGCATTGAAATGTGCCAACCAGACTCTCCGCAAGGCCAAATCAAGGTATAACACATAGGATCACAGTGCATACTATCATAATCAACATTCCTCAAGCCACCTTCTCTCTCATATACTGCAATGTGTCGATCAACAGTTCCAAATACAGCAGCAATTTCTGAACATGTGGAGTCATTATAACGTCTTGGATCTGAGGAAGGTTCGTGATAGAAACGCATTACCAATTCCATTTGACGACGATTTTCTTTTAGAGCGGATTTTTTCTCTTCACTTACTTTCTCGTGCATTGTTTTATAAGAGCGCACGTAAGGATTGTGCTGATCTAGTAAACGATTTAAAAGACTGAGGGTATCTTCTCCCAGTTCGTGATTAGCATCATTCAGTAGCCTTAAATCATTTGCCTCTGAAAATTCTAATATGTATAATTGGCCATATGAACTGTTTTCCTGTTTTCTGGCATATAAAGGGGAAATTCTATGATGAATGACACCATTGATTTTGAAACAGTAAGGCCCATGGCTCGGTAGTAGCTCAGCAGTAGCACCAAAGGATACAAACGACATAGCATTATTATACTGCCGAACATTTTTTCTAAAATTTTTACTGATTTCGTCACTATTCGTAAACAACTGCTTAATTTCTGGAAGTATTGTGTATGGTGGAAGTTTCACTTTGCCATCGCTACAACAAAATGAAAAGCGACCACTTGTATTTTTCTCTTTTGAAAAGTATGCAGCTGAGCAGTAGTGACAAATGTTACACAGACTTCCAATTGAGAATGGTTCTATGTAGGGAATAGTATCAAAAATAGCACATCGATAAGTGGCTGAGAACGGTTTTGTGACAATCTGTTTCTGATATCGATTTGAGTCGCGTAGTGCTCGTTTCTGTTTCTTGGTATTGACGTTTTCGACCATATTTGACTCTGAGTTAGCACTGATATCTAGGACGTCATAGTGACCGTTCCGGCCATCTCCAGAATACAGTAAGGAAATTATTCTATTTGGTGGCGTATTTTCGGCGTTTACAGTATGCGTTTTATTATTAGTAACTGTGTTAATATTCATTTTGTAAACTTGAGCAGCGGCAACTAACTCAACATGACCTCCATGAATACCATTCATAGACATATGCATTTTGTAATCATCGCTCGTATTGATTGCAGTTTCGTACATATCGCTGTTGTCAACAATAAAGGAAGAATACTTATTCCAATTGTCAGTAACATGTTGAAGAATTCGTTTTCTAACCTTTGTAAATAAACTCTGACTGTTGTACACACAATATGCCAATGCCCTGCACAGACAATTTCCGTTACCTTAAATTCTTATCACATTTTGTCTCTGGCTAACTGGTTCCGAGGTTCGCTTCCAACACGATCCTGGGGTTTTACTGCACGCAAACCCACTCTTAGTTTGAAACTGAATCGAGTGACTTGGCATCCACGTTCCCAACTGAGTTAGCACTGATACCGGTATTTAAGACGTCATAATGACCGTTCCACCCATCCCCAGAGTATAGCAAAGAAATTATTCTATTTGATGGCGTATTTTCTGCTTTTACACTATGAGTTTTATTATTAGTGATTATGTCAATATCCATTTTGTAAACTTGAGCAGCGGCAACTAACTCAACATTACCTCCATGACTACCATTCATAGACATATACATTTTGTAATCATCGCTCGTATTGATAACAGTTTCGTTCGTACATATCGCTGTTGCCAACAATAAAGGAAGAATAATTATTCCAATTGCCAGTAACGTGTTTTACAATTCGCTTTCTAACCTGTGTAAATAAACTCTGACTGTTGTACTCACAATATGCCAATGACCTGAACAGACAATTGCCGTCACCTTTAATCTTTATAACATTTGTAATTGAGTGTCGCCTCACATTCATCATAATATGATTCATTGTTTTGATTGAGCACATAACCTATAAGGACGAATGATGAAACGAAAAGAAGACAGTTTGTAGCTGGTGAGACCAAAGACTATATAATTGAAAGATCGGATACACAATACAAAATGGCGGTTCCAACATTCGACTGTAGCGGCATCTTCGTGAAATTTGTTGTCTTTCGTATACAGTAAATGTTGTCATTCAAAGAGATGTTGACATGCCAGTGTCATTAGCAAAATGGCTGCTGATTGTGCACGAGCATTTCAGTCTCAAAGTAATCAATTCTTTGAGAAGTTTTAATTAAATTATGTGTACAGAATCCCCTTCTGCTTATTGTATGGACACATGCGACATTAGCGCCCGAGTGGAACAGGTAGAAGTTAACGATATCATGTATGGTTACATGCGACATTAGCGCCCGAGTGGAGCAGGTAGAAGTTAACGATATCATGACGTAATTAGGGAACTCTCGGTTAATATCAAGTTCGATTTATTATTGGGGCGGCATTGAATATCATGATACGGTGTTAGTCGTTGTCGCCTAGCGACAATATGTCCGTCAAGTCGTTCGAATATTCCATTTCGTGAGACCTTGAAGGAAGTAATATTCGCTATTATTTTAATACTCGAATGATATAATCAAGTAAGGTGGGTATCAATTGAGAGTGCGTGACAGGCATTACATTTTAAGACAACAAACGTCGTCGTAGTGCAAATACTTCCCGAGATATTTCAGTTTTAGTAAAGGGTGAAATTTTTTGAAAACTATTTTAATATATAAGATAGTCTTCATACTATTGATGTAGCCCTAGATAGAAATTTAGAAATCATGTGGCCTGCATATCCAAACCACCAGACATACTCCATTAAGCCGTAATGGCCACTCCGTGGCATATTAAATGTGGATTCATCTGTGTCACCAGTACGAGTGTACACATCGTTAGTTACCTGGTGTTCAGTTGCCAGCATTCTATAAATTTTTGTCTTGTGGATGTGAGAGACGAATTGGGGGATGAAGATCAAGACGCCAGTGTGTGAGTAAGTGGGTCTCATCTATACTTATATTTAAAAGTATAGTAGTGTGTCTCTGTTACTCTTTTATGATGAAACTACACAAATATTCAGAGATAAGTACAGATATTTTTTTCTGGCAGTTGTTGGCATGGCTATGATTACATGTGATGTGAAAATAATTTTATATTTCTATAATTGCAGTAATAAAAATGATAAATAGATAATATGATCTTTGTAGCTCAGGTAGTATAATGATTGACGTGGGGCTTTGCTGACATAATGTCCCCGTGTAAAAGCGTTTGCTGCTTGTACATGGAATCCTTGTGTACAATCTATACTACCGGAAGCTGTAATGCAGTGATGTTCTTGCGAAACGTTTCATACGCAATACCACTGTTTCTAACTATATACAAATAACTCACCAATAGACAACATAGAAAAACGAACTGCTAAATTTATTTAACAATAGTAAACTAATTCTAATAATTAAACATTAAATAACAACAATTAAATAAAAAATAACACACACTCTCATACGTACTCCTCCACTACAACAAATACCCTATTAGCTTTATGGTGCTGTAAGTTGAAAATAAACAAATTTTGAAGGGCCGGAGCCGACTGTAACTATTTTAAACCGTTTAAGACAAATACCACACGCGCCATACATTCTTGAATAGCAATATAAAAGCTGGCACGCTTACTCGTAATGCACCTGGCTATGCGGGATGAATGACCCACTTCTGAATCAGCCGCGAAGTCGTTTGACAACAGAGGGCTGTGAGTTCTCCAAAATAACAGACTTGCCTTCAGCGAAGCAGTGGGCATACATATCCCCACACTAATGTGCTCGATCTCTCCAGCGGACATTCGCCGTGTTAAAATTTACATTCTCCAATTATGAAACTCTTCATATCTCACACACCTTTCAAACATTCTCTCTCAGATTTTAACGTTAGCATCCATGCATCCTCCCTCAACATTCATGACTGCCGGGGTTCAGTTATTCTCAACAATAAGCAAATCATTCATTCCAATAACATGCATTCAGCAATACCCTATATTTCAAAAAACATTGACCGAAAAACTATTTCAAAATTATTTGACTAATTAAATAATTATGCTATTATTTACAAAAGTTGAATCGTTGTATTTAACGTTCTAAAACATAGTCATAGCTCTCTTTAAACAGTACTCCTTCTCTCCCTGCTATATACAAGGTATTCTTCAAATATACTTTCTTTAAACATCTACTAATGTTTATATACTGCACACACTTGGTCATTATTAGTGTTATAGACAAAATCAGTCCAATGCTTTCAATCATTTAAGTTCAAATGCACGTAAATATTCAAATCCTTGTTAATAAAAATTAATAAAGGTATTAGCAATAACCTGTGGTTAATTACTTTCTCCAATTATTTTTCCGCTTACTAAAACTCTTGTCAATACTGCTAAAATCGTAGATTTATATTCATATAGGAGTTCTCAATACACTGACTCCTCTTCTATACAATGCCATGATCTTATCACAAGTACAATACTTCAGTAATTCCCTCCAATGTGGCAACACCTTCACATGAGTACACATATCTCCAAAAACTTCATATATCCACTGTATAAATGAAAATCCACATCCTGCTTCCAGTCTCCGACCGGGTCAGGAATGGAATGAATGAAGCCCCCATCTAGCGGCGAGGATATAGACTGTGGCGGCTGCCGAGGCCTGACGCACTCCTCCAGGGCAATGATTAAATGAATGGCAAATGAAATGATAGTGGAGAGTGTTGCTGGAATGAAATTTTGACAGGGAAAACCGTAGTACCCAGAGAAAAACCTGTCTGCCTCCGTTTTTTCCAGCACAGATCTCACATGGAGTGACTGTATATGGTAATAAAAACTCATCTACTATGTCGAACAATTCTTAATACAGTCATTGTTATCAACATCTCTTCTGTATGAACTTCATTTAATTACTGGCATTATCTTCAGCGTTATAACACACACAATTGCTGGTATATTGAACTCTTCCTTTGGTTCTTAAAATACACTTCCTTCCAATAAATGACGACCTCAGACAAGTCGTATATGACCTCCGTAAGTTTACTTCATAAAAGATACTTAAATCTCCACAGTATATATCCCATATACAATTAATAAAAATACTGTTCCGTCCACCTCTCTGATCTAGCTTAAATTTACACGTCTATGTAATATCGTGTCCACAATGTGACACGACACCACTTATTGTGTATAAATAACCACATATGTTATTTATCATGTCCATTATAATTCTATCTTGACTAGGGTAATCCAACTTCGAATCCCTAACGTAAGATGAAACTTATCTTCTATCAAATTATGTTTCCTTAAAACAATTAAATGAAGAAAGCTGTTAGCTTTCACAAATAAAGTAAGGATTGTCACTATCGCAATGAGTCTCCATTCGATACTACGAATGTCTCTGAGTATGACTTCTATCACATCCTATCAAACAATTCTTATCAGTGCGACGTAAAGTTCATAGTAGTTATAATGATATAACAATATCATTCATGGTTTCTTCTGATCTAGGTGACTTCTGTACGATGAGGTGGCCAAATCAAATTACTTAAAAATGAATTTAATTTGCATCTCTGACAAAATGTCTACAACCATAACCTGAAATAAAATTCAAATCGTTGAATGTTAAAATGACTGGTCTAATATAAAGAATACTGATTCCTTAAACAATGAATATAAGTCAGTTCAGAAACTGATCCGTAGAATAAAATGAAAACTGGTGAAAGACGATCATCTCAAATGATCTTGCAGAATAAAATGTCGTTACACACATGAAGAATAAAAATATGTCGAAACATGGAAATACATAAAATATGGAGTAAAACGTTTGCTCAGAATGTCACTATAAAGCTCTCAATAAACAAATAATTAACACAGCTACCTTATCAGACGACATCTAGAAGCTCAATGTAAGTATTTTGGGAAAATACTTAGTTGTTCCTCAATCCTAGATATTGGGTTGGACCTCAGTTCGATTCCCCGGACCAGCAATCTCGGATAAGGAAAGACGTTTCCTCTCCGATAATCAGCAACCTCCGTCTGGACTCAAATGACATCCTTCTGGCCTATTCTTCTTTGTTACCGGGATCTTACCCTGGACATCTTGACAAATCTTCTTATGTTGCATCTTCTTTCTCCGTCATCGATATGCTTCAGAGTCATTGCGCATAATCGTAGAAATATTCATATGGTTAATGTGTGAAATATCTCTAGAGTTTGTAGTTGTTAAACAATGTTCGAATAATGACGTGCATGCACAAGGTGTAAGAGTACATAACATCTACATTCAGAAGTATTCCGGTTAACGAAACTTCATGTTGTATCTATATATCTGCATCAGATATGTCCCACGCGCATAAAGTTCTTATCTCATCATCATAACGTCGTGATAAATATCGAATAAGTTCTGATGAATGTTAACAGCCATAGTGCAAATGTTTATACACTGCTTCAAAATGTAAGTAAAGACACTATTACTCACTTGGTTAATGTTCAATGCTGCCTTGCATCAACTAAAATGCTTTTCACCTTCGATATCCAGCACTTTTCTAAGTCTCTTTTAAAATGCCTAAAACTTCAAAACTATACAACTTGTGATGCTCTAATCTGCACACATACTAGAACAGAGCTTGTACTGTAGGATAATTCAATTGGCTGAAGTCTATTCTCATTTATCGCTGAGTTATTGCAATATTAAGAACTTGCAAACTAAGCCTAGTTTCGAAGTGTGAGGATCTCCTAACTCGCCTCGGCGATCGTGCTGTCTCGCTACCGTACTCGTATAAGCCTCCGGATCTCGGTTAACCCGGTAAACACAACTATCTTCTTCGAAGTCTGTCGGGATAAGAGCCTCGATGCTTGGATCTCCCTCTCCAAGTCGAGAATTTGGCGGCCATATCTGACTCCTCCAGAAATTTTAGCGCGCACGTTAACAATGCTTATAACTGCGTAATTAGACCTTTCAACTCCTTTTAAAGTCTCTGTAATATTTTCTTTTAATTTTCTTCTCATTATCTATGAATAAAATATCCTTCTCGGGTCCTAAATGCTTAAATTATCCAAATAATCTAGTTGAAGTTGTTCCCGTCTTCCATAAGAGCTTTCCTCATTGGTTGGGGCTTATGTCCAATGACATAAATTATAACAATAATTATAATATTCCTTAGCAAGTTCCCTGTTGCTATGTCGATTTCAACTTTTTAGAAGCGTCTATTGCGCAAGATATCACGTGATCGGACTTTCCCACTGCCTCGAGCTTGTAACACGACTCACTTGTGTCACAATTCCAGGACTTATATTTGCTGGTTAAATTTTATCATGGGCTCGGAAAATATTCTAATTTAAGTCCAAAATAATTCAATTTTCGGGGGCAGTACTAAGATTTATTTACATAGCGAATGGTTGGGCTGAGAGAGAAGCATCGAGTATTTTTTGTATGACACATTTCGTAAAAACATTCTTTCATTGTAGTTACTATTAGTTTGCTTTGTATGTAAACACTCTACGTTCAAGCAGCGAACATATTGTGATGTGTGTCAGCAGAGCCCTGAGTCATTGCAGTTACTGTTAGTTTGCTTTGTATGTAAACACTCTACGTTCAAGGAGCGATCATATTGTGATGTGTGTCAGCAGGGCCCTGAGTCATTGCAGTTACTGTTAGTTTGCTTTGTATGAAAACACTCTACGTTCAAGCAGCGAACATATTGTGATGTGTGTCAGCAGAGCCCTGAGTCATTGCTGTTACTGTTAGTTAGCTTACTATGTAAACACCCTACGTTCAAGCAACGAACATATTGTGATGAGTGTCAGCAGAGCTCTGAGTCATTGCTGTTACTGATAGTTTGATTTGTTTGTAAACACTCTACGTTCAAGCTGCGAACATATTGTGTTGTCTGTCAACAGGGCCCTGAGTTATTGCAGTTACTGTTAGTTTGCTTTGTATGTAAACACTCTACGTTCAAGTAGCGAACATATTGTGATGTGTGTCAGCAGGGCCCTGAGTCATTGCAGTTACTGATAGTTTGCTTTGTGTGTAAACACTCTACGTTCAAGTAGCGAACATATTGTGATGTGTGTCAGCAGGGCCCTGAGTCATTGCAGTTACTGATAGTTTGCTTTGTGTGTAAACACTCTACGTTCAAGCAGCGAACATATTGTGATGTGTGTCAGCAGGGCCCTGAGTCATTGCAGTTAGTGTTAGTTTGCTTTGTGTGTAAACACTCTTCGTTCAAGGAGCGATCATATTGTGATGTGTGTCAGCAGGGCCCTGAGTCATTGCAGTTACTATTAGTTTGCTTTGTATGTAAACACTCTATGCTCAAGCTGCGAACATATTGTGATGTGTGTCAGCAGGGCCCTGAGTCATTGCAGTTACTGTTAGTTTGCTTTGTGTGTAAACACTCTATGCTCAAGCTGCGAACATATTGTGATGTGTGTCAGCAGGGCTCTGAGTCAATGCAGTTACTGTTAGTTTGCTTTGTATGTAAACACTCTACGTTCAAGCAGCGAACATATTGGGATGTGTGTCAGCAGGGCCCTGAGTCATTGCAGTTAGTGTTAGTTTGCCTTGTGAGTAAACACTCTACGTTCAAGTAGCGAACATATTGTGATGTGTGTCAGCAGGGCCCTGAGTCATTGCAGTTACTGTTAGTTTGCTTTGTGTGTAAACACTCTACGTTCAAGCTGCGAACATATTGTGATGTGTGTCAGCAGGGCCCTGAGTCATTGCAGTTACTGTTAGTTTGCTTTGTATGTAAACACTCTACGTTCAAACAGCGAACGTATTGTGATGTGTGTCAGCAGGGCCCTGAGTCATTGCTGTTACTGTTAGTTAGCTTTCTATGTAAACACTCTACGTTCAAGCAGCGAACATATTGTGATGTGTGTCAGCAGGGCCCTGAGTCATTGCAGTTACTGTTAGTTTGCTTTGTGTGTAAACACTCTACGTTCAAGCAGCGAACATATTGTGATGTGTGTCAGCAGGGCCCTGAGTCATTGCAGTTACTGTTAGTTTGCTTTGTATGTAAACACTCTACGTTCAAGCAGCGAACATATTGTGATGAGTGTCAGCAGGGCCCTGAGTCATTGCAGTTACTGTTAGTTTGCTTTGTATGTAAACACTCTACGTTCAAGCAGCGAACATATTGTGATGTGTGTCAGCAGGGCCCTGAGTCATTGCAGTTACTGTTAGTTTGCTTTGTATGTAAACACTCTACGTTCAAGCAGCGAACATATTGTGATGTGTGTCAGCAGGGCCCTGAGTCATTGCAGTTACTGTTAGTTTGCTTTGTATGTAAACACTCTACGTTCAAGCAGCGAACATATTGTGATGTGTGTCAGCAGGGCCCTGAGTCATTGCAGTTACTGTTAGTTTGCTTTGTATGTAAACACTCTACGTTCAAGTAGCGAACATATTGTGATGTTTGTCAGCAGGGCCCTGAGTCATTGCAGTTACTGATAGTTTGCTTTGTGTGTAAACACTCTACGTTCAAGCAGCGAACATATTGTGATGTGTGTCAGCAGGGCCCTGAGTCATTGCAGTTACTGTTAGTTTGCTTTGTATGTAAACACTCTACGTTCAAGCAGCGAACATATTGTGATGTGTGTCAGCAGGGCCCTGAGTCATTGCTGTTACTGTTAGTTTGCTTTGTATGTAAACACTCTACGTTCAAGCAGCGAACATATTGTGATGCGTGTCAGCAGGGCCCTGAGTCATTGCAGTTACTGTTAGTTTGCTTTGTATGTAAACACTCTTCATTCAAGCAGCGAACATATTGTGATGTGTGTCATCAGAGCCCTGAGTCATTGCAGTTACTGTTAGTTTGCTTTGTGTGTAAACACTCTACGTTCAAGGAGCGATCATATTGTGATGTGTGTCAACAGGGCCCTGAGTCATTGCAGTTACTGTTAGTTTGCTTTGTATGTAAACACTCTACGTTCAAGTAGCGAACATATTGTGATGTGTGTCAGCAGGGTCCTGAGTCATTGCAGTTACTGTTAGTTTGCTTTGTATGTAAACACTCTACGTTCAAGCAGCGAACATATTGTGATGTGTGTCAGCAGGGCCCTGAGTCATTGAAGTTACTGTTAGTTTACTTTGTATGTAAACACTCTACGTTGAAACAGCGAACGTATTGTGATGTGTGTCAGCTGGGCCCTGAGTCATTGAAGTTACTGTTAGTTTGCTTTCTATGTAAACTCTCTACGTTCAAGGAGCGAACATATTGTGATGTGTGTCAGCAGGGCCCTGAGTCACTGCAGTTACTGTTAGTTTGCTTTGTATGTAAACAATCTACGCTCAAGCTGCGAACATATTGTGATGTGTGTCAGCAGGGCCCTGAGTCACTGCAGTTACTGTTAGTTTGCTTTGTATGTAAACTCTCTACGTTCAAGGAGCGAACATATTGTGATGTGTGTCAGCAGGGCCCTGAGTCACTGCAGTTACTGTTAGTTTGCTTTGTATGTAAACACTCTACGTTCAAGCAGCGAACATATTGTGATGTGTGTCAGCAGGGCCCTGAGTCATTCATGATTAAATACTTACTGAGCTACACATATTATATTTTCAACAAAATATTTTTATGTTTCAAATAGGATTCTCAAAAAGTGCCATGGCTCCCTGGAACATGTAGGCATTGTGTCAAGCGCAGACAAGAACAAGGCATTGCAGCAATGGACCTCCAGAGACTACCTGACGATGTGACCATGTGGCCAGCGTTCAGGTGAGATCACATTGCTCTGCTCTTCATTTATAACTGACAAGGTAATAGTAGTGCATCAAATTTTAAGGAAAATTACAACGCTAAAAATAATTACATCAACAGCTAAGACGTATACAGTTGCAATATCTGAATGAGCTTCATATCTTCAAGTCATAAATGCCTCGCCAACGTTCAAACATAGGCCGCCGGTCTCGACGCACGATCACAGAACATCCAAGGAGTCAAACCGCACAGATCAAAACGTTTAGACGATTATGAACGTGTCAGTGTCAGAACTTCTCAAAGTGAAACGTATTTCAATTTGAAGGGCAGGATCATGGTCGGATAAAATAGTAGATTGTCCTTAGCGAGTTCCATTGAAATCGCTCCAGGCGTTTATATTTGATTAGGGTTACACACATACTCACACACTCACCTGCATCGGGTTTTTCCTATCCTTTCATTCCACAGCATAACCGCTGCAACGCAGCTAGTTACATGTAATTAGGAACAAGAAGTTCCGTGAAGAACTATACAGCCTACTTTTCATGCCAATGATTATTCTACAGAATATGAACCTATCTAGAATAATGACGAAATTAAGTTGCTAATATCGAAATTTCCAATTAGTTCGAAATACTGTATACCTGGCATAATGTATCCTAATAGAGCACTACAGTTGGCAGCCCTGATGACTGAATATATTCTTAGTTCCGTCTCTTAAGGTACAAAATACAAAATTTGGTTGAAGTCCAATGAATAGCATGGACGTTACATGCAGTTAAACATTGGATCTAACAGCGCGCGTAAAATCATGTTGGCAACAATGTCATGCATGTATTGGTCAGAAATAATCTGAAATAATATGATCTATTGTTGTGCCAATTTTGAATGAAATCCATTAGTTTGTATAGAAGTTACATGCATTTTAAAATTGGACCTATCAGCAGGCTTAGAATCATGTTGGCAGCACTGACGTATATTAGTTACTCCAAATTCGTCTAGAATGCCAGGTACTATACGTGTGCAAAGTTTAGAGCTATTGGCTTGCATACTTTCTGATATATTGATATTAGGGTAACAAAAATAGGGACAGCACATATTAACAGTTGGCAGCACTGGTTGCTTCTTAGAATACGCATAGTCATATCTGTTATGGTACACATAGCACATACGAAATTTGGTTGAAATCCAAATGATAGTATGTAAGTTACATGTATTTAAAGTTGGACCTGTCAGCAGGCTTAGAATCATGTTGGTAGCACTGACGTATATACGTTACTCCAAATTAATATAGAATGTCAGGGACTATACTTGTGCATAGTTTAAAGCTGTCGGCTTGCATACTTTCTGATATATTGGTATTTGGATAAAATAAATTAGGAGCATTTATTAACAGTTGGCAGCCCTGGTAGGTCTGAAGAATACGCTCAGTCATATCTGGTTATGTACACATACAACATACGAAATTTGGTTGAATTCCAATTGATAGTATAGAAGTTATATGCATTTAAAAATTGGACCTATCAGGAGGCTTATAATCATTTTGGCAACACTGCCATGTTTAGCCTCCTGGAAATTAAACTAAAATATTATGATCTGTACGTGTACCAATTTTGAAATAGCTCCCATTCATACTTTCCAAGATATCCAACATGGAGCTCAAATTTCAATTGCGATTTTTTAGCAGTTGGTAGCACTGACATCATTTTCCAATATGGCCGTGAGATATTCTGGTATAGATCTTTACTCCTACCAAATTTTGTTTCGATTGCTGCAGCCGTTTAGGAGTTGATAGGGGGGGACACACACACAGCCAGACAGACAGACAGAAGGACAGACAGACAGACAGACACACATTTGCCCGATCTCATAAGTCTACTTTTTCCTCATTTTTGCAAAATGTGAAAAGTAGGCTAAAAATATCACTGCTTACTGTTTGGCTTATATCAGCCTAATACTCTCGCATAATCACAGATTAATTATGTTACTATCACATCACCAATCTGATGCTGTAGCAACGGATGGATCAAGTACCCCATTTGCACTAAAACCTAGCCAGCAAGTGGCTGAGGTAAGTAGTCTGTAACTATTAATTTTTCTGATATAATGTAGGGGATGGATGTCTCATAAGTAGAAATACAGGGAAATCGCAACTGCGATAAATGTAAATTTTACTCTTCTCTCATTTATTCTGAAAGGGAGTAGCAGCCTCAGAATAAACCAATTCTTTACTTGTCTTATAGACTTTTAAGATATTGATCACATTAGCCAACTAATGGCTACACTGCGTTCGGCTGCACGGCTGAAAGCAACGGGAGACTACAGCCGTAATGCTATTCCCGAGGATATGCACCACTCTATTCATAATTATATGTGATGATGGCCTCCTCTCTTGTAAAATTCAAATCTGGAGTTAAACTAGTCCCCCGTTCGGATCTCCGAGTGGGGACTACTCGACAGGGGGTTAACATCACAGAAGTGACAAAGAGGAAATCTGACATTCTATGGATCGGAGCGTGGAATGTTAGAAGTCTGCTAGGCAGTTGAAGATTAGAAAACTTAGAAATGGAAATGGATAGGTTGAGGTTGGATTTGTTTGGGATTAGTGAAAAGCGCTGACAGAAAGAACAGGACCTTTGGTCAGGAGACTATAGGGTTGTAAGCAATAAATCAAATTATGGCTATGCGGAATTAGGTCTCATATTAAGTTGGAAACTTGGACAGCGGGTGGAATTTAAGTATGTTCGTGAGACAACCTGCCGACTAAACACGGCTAGAGCGTGGAAACAACTCTGTGCTTTGGGCATAGGAAAAAACTTGGAGCAACTTCCTATACCTGACTTTCCACTGTACGAGCTAAATGCATATTTCACGGATGCAGATACTCAATCCAGCCCAGATAACGCTGCCAGTCACGGCCCATCATTTTCACCACCCGATCGACCCAGCTTTGCATTTCGTAACGTAAGCACTAATGAAGTTAAGAGAGTGTTTTATTCCATTAGATCCCAGGCTAGCGGGTTGATGATATATATTACATTATTGGTGCTGTTCTCCCCATGCTCACACACATTTTAATTACTGTTTAAACAATGGCACACTGCCTTCTATCTGGAAATACGTGATCCCTCTTCCTAAGATACCTTGCCAACTGTTACCGTCCGATTACCGCCCTGTATCTATTCTCCCCGCTCTCTCCAAAGTACTG
The DNA here is from genome assembly GCA_946902985.2 of Meconema thalassinum. Lineage (NCBI taxonomy): Eukaryota > Metazoa > Arthropoda > Insecta > Orthoptera > Tettigoniidae > Meconema > Meconema thalassinum. The sequence continues at coordinate 445,828,530 of OX336394.1, read as the reverse complement.
GAACGGTTAGTAGAAACTCAAATACTGGAATATTTGAACTTTCACTCTCTACTTGACCCACTCCAGTCTGGTTTCAAGAAAGGCCACAGCACAGCTACTTCCTTACTTAAGATGACTGATGACATCAGACAAGCAATGGACCAAAGACAAGTAACAATACTCACACTCCTCGATTTCAGCAGATTATTTGACACCATAGATATACCAACCCTATTGAAGAAGCTAAAATCCCTTCTTTGCACCGAAGCCATAAATGTTTTCTCTGATTACCTAAAGGGTCGAAATCAGCGTGTGATTGTACAGGACACCACCTCACAGTGGCGTCAGAAAAAGGCAGGAACCCCCCAAGGTTCGGTCCCTGGGCCACCACTTTTCGTGACCTATATCAACGATATCTCCTCCACAATTACCTATAATAAATATCATCTTTATGCAGATGATATACAAATATATTGCCACACTAGTATCAACGATATATCAAATGCAATAAGGGATATAAACACTGATATCCATCAACTTAGTGTATACGCCGATGACAACTCTCTCCTGCTCAATCCTAACAAAACCCAAACTATCATCATCGGCTCTCATAAGTTACTAAACTCATTAAAAAAACAACTACGTTGTGCCTCCAGTAACACTGAATCCAATCACCATCCCCTTTAGTAAAGAAGTAAGGAACCTTGGGTTAACCTTAACTGAAACTCTCGACTGGTCACCACATATAAGAATTACACGTAAAAAGATATACGGTACACATCCCTTCACCCACTCGTGCGCCATAACAACATTTTACCACTAGACATTAAGATTAAGCTCATCCAGACACTAATACTACCAATTCTAGACTACTGTGACATCGTTCTCGTTGACGCGACTCATGGACAAACAATGACACTCCAACAAGCATTGAACTCTTGTCTTCGGTTTACTCTCAATCTAAGATACAATGCCCACATAACCCCATGCTACCGTGCTCTTTCATGGCTTAAACCTGATGAACGCCGTAAATTTCACTTGCTGACATCCATCTATCGATTTCTGCATGAAAACACCCCCACGTACATGTCATCAAAATTTAGTTACTTGTCCTCATATCATAATCAAAGCACTCGATCTGACTGTTCCCTCGCCATCCCCATCAACCACTCATCCATGTTTAACCGCTCTTTTGCTGTAGATGGGTCTCGACCTATGGAATTCAACTCCTGCCGATATCAGAAATTCCACACCAATAAATATATTTAAGGCCGCATGCCGAGATTACCTGTTGTACACCGCTGATTGCCCCGTGTGAATGGTGATGGATGATAGGACGTATGAGTGAGCTAGGATTATATCTAGGATATTATAGAAATGTCTGTGACATTGTAGTTATTATTATTATTATTATTATTATTTGTATTGTTAAAATTATTACTATCATTATTCATTTGCCTTTTTCATTAATATTAGTATTATCATAATTAATTTAATCTTTACTTATCATCATAATTTTTTTTTTTGTATTTCCGAAATTGTCTCATATGTCATGTCGAGTAGCATATTTCGTGGTTAAGTGTAAGAGAGGGCCATGAGCCCTAACTTTGCCACTACCGAATACATAACATAAATAAATACCTATTTATACATAGGTCAAATAATAATAATGACCTACTAGTTTAGGGTCTTATTGGGTGAAATTTGGGGAAAACAATAGTCCATGGTGAAAGGGGGCTTCATGTCGAGTAAAATGACACCATACACATCCTTGTAAAATAATTGGTTCAGGAAATAACCGAAAAATAAACGAGCGGTGAGGTACAGTCGCGTTCAAATCAAGTAGTGCTTCCCATGTAGTTAGGTCGTTCGAATAAATTTTAAAAAATAATCCACGGTATTGAGAGCTTCATTCCGAGTAAATGAGTCCACATACATCTTTCTGTCATTATTCATTCCCAAAATCTTGTGCCGAGGACCTAGTAGTTAATCCATTATCGAAAAATAATGAGTGAATAATCTATAAATAATCATTTGAAAAGCGCGCCGCTTTACAAGAGCCGAGAGTGCGCATTTATACAATAAATCAATATTTAACCCCCGGGGTAGTATTTATCTTGATGTATAATAAGTAGTTCTTAGGACAGGGGGCTTCACGCCGAGTAATATGAGCCGTCACACGACCATCTCCAATAATTGTTTCGGGAAATATCGAAAAAGAACCGAACGCAAGGTATGGTCGGGTACAAATAAAATGGGTGAGATTGGATTCCCCTGTCCCTCTACTTAAGTGGTCATGATAAACCCCATGATTCTTTCTTTGAGGTGTGTATTAATGTTCTTAATGCAATTTGAAATGAGTAAATATGGATATAAATTGAGGTCGCACAAATGACGAATACGTTTTGTGCTCTTACATGAGACGTGGCTGACGTTAACAGCTGCCAGTGCTAATACTCCACTTCATATTTCAAATTAATCATTCCAATTTGTGAAAGAAATGTTATAGAGTAGTGCAAATACTCCTCAGATGACCATGAACATGGAAATTAGTCATTTCATTCATAAAAGTGAGAACTGCAAATATGCAAATACATAAAACGTTTCAGAAGCGGGAAATAAATTGCCAGCAAGTACATCAATTGAGACAGTAAATTTTGGAGCAGGACACCCGGTATATATAGACAAGCTGCCACCTTTTACGAGGTATGACATGCATTTTTGAGGACTAGAAATGAATACAAATGCGAAATATTGTTTAGCAGAGCAACATACATGTATGAAAGTGCAGGAAAGAGGAACTCAACTATTAAGAATCTAACCACTGGAATTTGAAGTATTGCTTAGCAGAGCAACATACATGTATGAAAGTGCAGGAAAGAGGAACTCAACTATTAAGAATCTAACCATTCGAATGTGAAATATTGCTTAGCAGAGCTACATACATGTATGAAAGTGCAGGAAAGAGGAACTCAACTATTAAGAATCTAACCATTGGAATGTGAAATATTGCTTAGCAGAGCTACATACATGTATGAAAGTGCAGGAAAGAGGAACTCAACTATTAAGAATCTAACCATTCGAATGTGAAATATTGCTTAGCAGAGCTACATACATGTATGAAAGTGCAGTAAAGAGGAACTCAACTATTAAGAATCTAACCATTCGAATGTGAAATATTGCTTAGCAGAGTTACATACATGTATGAAAGTGCAGGAAAGAGGAACTCAACTATTAAGAATCTAACCATTCGAATGTGAAATATTGCTTAGCAGAGCTACATACATGTATGAAAGTGCAGGAAAGAGGAACTGAACTATTAAGAATCTAACCATTCGAATGTGAAATATTGCTTAGCAGAGCAACATACATGTATGAAAGTGCAGGAAAGAGGAACTCAACTATTAAGAATCTAATCATTGGAATGTGAAATATTGCTTAGCAGAGCTACATACATGTATGAAAGTGCAGGAAAGAGGAACTCAACTATTAAAAATCTAACCATTGGAATGTGAAATATTGCTTAGCAGAGCTACATACATGTATGAAAGTGCAGGAAAGAGGAACTCAACTATTAAAAATCTAACCATTGGAATGTGAAATATTGCTTAGCAGAGCAACATACATGTATGAAAGTGCAGGAAAGAGGAACTCTACTATTAAGAATCTAACCATTGGAATGTGAAATATTGCTTAGCAGAGCTACATACATGTATGAAAGTGCAGGAAAGAGGAACTCAACTATTAAGAATCTAACCATTCGAATGTGAAATATTGCTTAGCAGAGCAACATACATGTATGAAAGTGCAGGAAAGAGGAACTCAACTATTAAGAATATAACCATTCGAATGGCTGAATATCAACTCCTGAATAGAAAGACACCTAATAATAATATTGTTGCAGAAAATGGAAAATGACGACATGAAAAGTATTTCTAAGTAATACAGTGGAGAAAATTTTGTTTACAAAACTGAAACTGACCTACTTGATACCAACCTTACAGACGGCCTATTCATATTCCGGAAGTCCACTAGAGATGATACTGAATGGTACATTTAGCAAAAAAAAAAAAATATCTGGCAGTGAAAAATTACTGGTATGTAAAATTTGATTAACCATTAGCGAAGCAAATCAGACACTAGGCCTGTGATTGCATCCACAATTTATATGTGTCGGGTGATCCTAAGGTGGGTGGTATTTTATTGAACGAGCAGCAGGGTGCTTACTCTATGAGCATTGCCGCTAATCTAAGGAGTAGTATGTTATGTGGGACGACATCAAATGCCTTGGCGAAATCTATAATTACGGCACTTGCACTCCCTTGAAATTAATATCCTGGCTCTCGCACGAGTAGCCTTGGTCTCCCATTATGCCATTTCCCCACTGTTCCCTTAAGTAATCAGAAATAAGGTGCTCCATCAGTTTACAAAGTGATGGATGTGAGGCTAATAGGCCTGTAGTTTCCCATTACCAATCTGTTCTCTCCCTTAAATATTGGAACTATTGTAGCCCTTTTCCAGTCTTCGGCTATTTGTTATTCATTGATTCATTAAACAAAGGCTGTACCTCCCAGTTTTAGCACATCTCCACAAATATTGTCTGGGCCTTTTGATAGCATTTTAATTCTTGCTAGAATTGACGATTGGTTTATTAGTAAATGATGGCTATCAGAACCATTGTTCAGGCTCAACACACAGCTATTGAATTTATTAGGAAATGATGGCTATCAGAACCATTGTTCAGGCTCAACACACAGCTATTGAATTTATTCGGAAATGATGGCTATCAGAACCATTGTCCAGGCTCAACACACAGCTATTGAATTTATTAGTAAATGATGGCTATCAAAACCATTGTTCAGGCTCAACACACAGCTATTGAATTTATTAGGAAATGATGGCTATCAGAACCATTGTTCAGGCTCAACACAAAGCTATTGAATTTATTAGGAAATGATGGCTATCATCACCATTGTTCAGGCTCAACACACAGCTATTGAATTCATTAGTAAATGATGGCTATCAGAACCATTGTCCAGGCTCAACACACAGCTATTGAATTTATTAGGAAATGATGGCTATCAGAACCATTGTTCAGGCTCAACACACAGCTATTGAATTTATTAGGAAATGATGGCTATCGGCACCATTGTTCAGGCTCAACACACAGCTATTGAATTTATTAGGAAATGATGGCTATCAGAACCATTGTCCAGGCTCAACACACAGCTATTGAATTTATTAGGAAATTATGGCTATCAGAACCATTGGTCAGGCTCAACACACAGCTATTGAATTTATTAGGAAATGATGGCTATCAGCACCATTGTTCAGGCTCAACACACAGCTATTGAATTTATCAGGAAATGATGGCTATCAGAACCATTGTTCAGGCTCAACACACAGCTATTGAATTTATTAGGAAATGATGGCTATAAGCACCATTGTTCAGGCTCAACACACAGCTATTGAATTTATTTAACACACTACCATAACATATATTTGATTCATTTGCAATTGCCGGTTTCTCAGTAATTAATTCACCATCACTGGACATTATCATTGACAAATCATTGGAATTTTCCTTCCGCATTCTAACGTAACTCTACAATTTTCTCCGCATTGTCATGTAATTATCGTGAGCAGCCTTCTTTTTGAGCACTAGCACTTTTGATAATATTTCAAATTTTGCATATGCTCATAGCTATATTGTCGTTTCTTATAAGCTTTCCTTAATTTCAGTACAAAGTATAGCTTTATGTCAATCATTAGAGTAACAAAACTATTGTCTAGAGGCATAGATCTACAACGATACAATTGTACATAAAATGGAATCAATTTAAATAGATATTAATTATATTAAACCCACGGCTATTTATATCAAAATTCTTGACTGCCGATAATATAAAATGTTAAATTTCTAATCGACATTTCAGAACCCTTCCAAATCAAAACCGGAGTTAGACAAGGTGATGGGCTTTCACCACTTCTATTTAATTTGATATTAAACAAAATCATGAAGGATGACATAGCAATCATTTCAGAAAACAGATTTCAAGCACAAATAATGGTTGAAACCCTACATGAAATAGCAATAAAACTGGTATTCAGATTTCGTATGAAAAAACCAAATATATTGAACACAAACACAATGGAGAAAAATATCTAACAACTCAACATGGACAGATTCAAAGAGTTGATAAATTTAAATATTTGGGAGAATGAATCCAGTCAAATGGACTTGATAACACATCCTGCAAGGAGAGATTCAGAAAGATGGAAAATGCCTATAAACTCACCCAACATAGATACAATAAACGATCAATTTAATTCCAGGCAAAAATCAGGCACTACACAACTGTAATTAAACCAGAGGTATTATACGGATCAGAATGTTTAACGCTGAACAAAAGAGGTGAACAAGAGGAATTGGAAAAGAAAGAAAGGAAAATAATTAGGAAAATTTTGGGTCCCCAAAAGAATAAAGATATTTGGATGAAGAGAAAAAATGAAGACCTTTACCGAAATGTAGAAAAAATTACAGACTCAATTAGAAGACGGAGACTACAATTTTATGGTCACCTTCATAGAATGGATAGCAGCAGGCTAACTAAGAAAATTTTTGATTACATCTCCAAATTAAAAATCACCACTAGATGGCTGGAAGAGATAAGGTGTGATCTGCAAAAAACTGAAGATCACAAACAAGATCATTTCTAATAGGGTGGAATTCCGGCGACTGGTCACTACTGCAGATTTTTCGATTCTGCAAGTTCCACATCAACCTCGGAGAGTGTTATCAGCGGAACAGAGGCAGGCCATCAGCCAACGTATGAAGAAGTTTTGGGAAGAAAAGAAAAAACGAAACAATGTACCGTAGTAAGTAAAAATGTAGACTTTCACGACCGGCGTTGAAATAGGAATCTCTGTTTCGCGGGCTTATAGGTCGTGTTCCAAGGACATTTTGTCGTCCTGACGTTTCGCTGAATACTGCGTTCAGCATGTTCACAGGTTACATAAAGCGAGGTAAAACAAGTTTGTTTTACCTCGCTTTTGTTTTACCTCGCTTTATGTAACCTGTGAACATGCTGAACGCAGTATTCAGCGAAACGTCAGGACGACAAAATGTCCTTGGAACACGACCTATAAGCCCGCGAAACAGAGATTCCTAATGTACCGTAGTCTTAGGTTCAAAGCGGTCTATAATTGGCCAAATTCTAAATATATATAAAATGTATTTACTTACTCCAGTGTATTGCTTTGGTGTCAAGTCCTATATTGGAATAGCACTGAGCCATTATGCCTTAAATTATTCGTGCATCGGAAGTCTAAAGACATGGACCTTTGGTGTCAAGTCCTATATTGGAATAGCACCGAGCCATTATGCCTTACATTATTCGTGCATCGGAAATCTAAAGACATGGACCTTTGGTGTCCAGCCCTATATTGGAATAGCACTGAGCCATTATGCCTTAAATTATTCGTTCATCGGAAATCTAAAGACATGGACCTTTTGGTGTCAAGTCCTTTATTGGAATAGCACTGAGCCATTATGCCTTAAATCATTCGTGCATCGGAAATGTAAAGACATTTTGGTCAAATATCATAGTTGCCACGACAACCAGTTACACACCAATGATGATGCGTCTTGTAGTTTGAATTTGAAAAACTTCACTGCACTGCACCGAATCGCTCCATCAATCTAAAATATAATATGTCCACTTCATAACCACACTTTTCCTGTTATGGACCGATGACGTCAGAGAAGTCAGGCCTCACTTCAGAGGGTGTTGTGCTAACACAATTTATCTTCTATGACCTCCCACAGTTATAGTCTCTGATAGATTTAAAGTACATCGAGATATGTAATGATAGTCAAAAGCCTCGCTCTGTCCACTTAAGTGGTGGTGATTCTTGAGATAAATGGTGGGGCATTGCTGTTTGTGATTCTCATGTAGGTATGAGATTATCAGTCATTTTATCTGTGCCACTTATCCTCATTTCATTATCTCAAAATTTCATCTACGGTTCCGAACATCGGCGAACGTGGACATTGTTCTTCTCACAGTCTCCATAAAGGGATTTGCTACACATTGGCCCCCTTGAGTTCTCTTACTGTTCTACTCAAGTAGCATTCATCCACTGATTATAGCGTGCGTAGCTTGTTAGCCATATTTGTGACGGAACTCTCAAACGCTTTTGAATGCTAATTTAGGATTGCAGTTTTTGTGACACTGACTCACCTGTACATTATATTGTATGTGCGATTCATATATAAGATAAGTGGGCAATGAGAGAGCGCAGCTAACTGCACGAGGGCGAGCTGACTGCTCGCTAATACTTTGTGCTGGAACGACTAGATGGCAATATGCGCAATCAAGGCGCAAGCATAGGTACAACATATATTATATTATGTGTACGGATGTACGCTAAATATGAATCACGAACAAGCTTAGCACATTTTTATGAACAGTTTTCGCAAACATTTCCCAAACATGCACATAATGGCTGCCAATCTTCTATCAATGTTTGGTTCAACATATCTGTGTGAGAAACTGTTCTCTCTATTGAAGATAAATGAATCTCCATGAAGAGCCACTCTAACTGACGCACATCTCACTGCCGTTCTTCGAATTGCAAGTGCAAGATTGATCGCTCCAGCGAAAAGATACGCACACCTCCTCATCATCTGCAAAATGACAGTTCAGATAAAAACACATAGGTCTATTTCTTGTTTATAGTAAATTATTTTAGTCATGTATTTATTTCTGTACTACAGTAATTTTTCGTTCCTTGTGTTCCAAACAAGTTGTTAGGTTGGCTTATTGTAGTTTCAGGACTATCGTTAGTGTGCAAAGGAGTGTGTACTTGCCAGCTGTCAAAGTATTTATTAATGTTTCTTACACATAACCTAATAAAAGGAATATATTTAAGCGTATGTACGTAACACCAAAATCTAATCATCTAAAGCACAACAAACAGGACACAAGTATAGAGCTGTTGTGATACGCCGCTTGTAACGGCAAGCTGTGGAAGCAGCTACAAGGTTAACTTCGGTTAGAGCTCATACTCGGCTCTTTCTCCGGTTGGAGCGGGACCGCTGCTGAATGAACCGAATTGTGTCCATCTCTGATATGTAATATGATGACTGCGTCACATATTTCAACTTACAGACGTGAACTCTGCATGAAGCAAAATCTGGTACCTACGTTTTTCACTTTATTGACAAAGTATGAGGTTTGAGAAACATCTGAGATATTTTGTTCAGTAATTATTAATTTTTCAATGATATATTTCGGTAATTAATTTAAAATAGTTGTGTATAGACATTATACATTACGGAGTCTTAACCAGAGATCGAGATATTATAACATTATTTCAAATAAATGCGATTAATTCCTTGGGCGAAGAGAAACGAACGCTGATATATAATGTTCCCACCTACAAGGTGGTATGTTAGACGGGATTCGTGTAGTTTTATGGCGAGAGGTGGATAATTTTCGCATTGTGGTGTGGTTAATCATGAGAGGTTATTACCTTCTGTATATTATAACAATTTACTACCATATTTAGTAAATGATTTCTTTTGAACGTTCAAGCTAATAGTCTTCACACTATTGATGTAGCCCTAGATAGATGTTTAGAAATCATGTGGCCTGCGTATCCGAATCACCAAACGTACTCCATTAAGACGGAATGGCCTCCCCGTGGCATATTAAATGTGGATTAATCTGTCTCACCATTACGAGTGCTCACATTTAGTTACCCGGAGTTCAGTTGCCAGGATTCTATCAATTTATGTTTACATCCTAGTATAAACCTGCTCTACAATGATCATTTAATATTGAAAAAGAAAATCTCTGACTGCATTCTACCAGGTTTTATTAGAGAAAAGTGAGTAGAACACTTGCAAAGGACTTATGTATCTGCATCCGATTTTTAGCCTACTTTTCACATTTTGCAAAAATGAGAAAAAGGTGGACTTATGAGATCGATCCGGGCAAATGTACATGGGTTGGTTTTTTAGTTTTTGCACCTTAGTTTTAACTGGATTAATAACTCATTTAGATGGTTCCAAGTTTCACGGGCCCTCGATATAGTCCCCACCGTTGCGTACAACGTGTTCCCAGCGATGCGGAAGTCGTTGGGTCCCGTTGGCACTGCCCAATCTATTGATGGTACGAAGAGAGCGCTCGGCAGCCTGCTTAACGTCTTCAATGGTACGGAAGCGCTCCCCGCGCATTGTCATCTTCATCTTCGGGACTGATGTCGGGAGAATAAGGGGGGTGATAGAGGACCTCCCAGCCCCAGCGATCCAATAAAGCCGACTGTCTGTGCCCTAGCATTGTCATGCAGAACGGTGGGTGGTGTAACCATGTGGTGGCACCGTTTCCTTCTCAGAGCTCTCAGTACGCCGCATTAACGTTTGCCCTCGGGGAACAGTATGGTGAATGATCACACCATCCCAATCATAGGCAAGAATCAACAATACCTTCACATTGGTGGGGGTTGGTCGAACTGTTTGTTTCCGTGGTGATCCGTGGTGCCGCCACTCTTTCGAGTGGCGTTTTAACTGTGGCTCATAAGATCTGGCCCACGTCTCGTCAATGGTTATGATACGCCGTAAGAAGGCCTCTCCTTCGCGCTCATAACGCTGCAAGTGCATCCAACAAGCGTCATATCGCAGCCATTTGTGCATGTCGGATAAGTCATGTGGAACCCATTTGGACGCAATCTTCCTCTTTTTCAGTAAGTCCTTCAGGATCTGGAGGACAGTTGAATGCGCCAGTCCGGTATCTTGCTCTAATTGATGAATCGTTACGTTCCGATCCACCTCTACTAACGCGGACACCATCTGTACATTGTCATCACTTACTGGTGGGTAACCAGATCGAGGCATGTGCTCCACACGTTCGCGCCCATCTCGAAAGGCTGCAACCCATCTTGCTACCGTTCTGAACGGTAACGCAGCTGCACCGCACGCTTCCTGCAATTCTCGGTGACGCTGTTTAGCACTGCGACCCCTAGCACACTGAATTTTTATCCACGTTCTCTGCTCCTGCTTGGAAAACATTGCGACTGTCTTTCGCGAGCGCTGGTCTCACACTACTCATCTAACAGGCGCGACTGCGCACGAGCGGTGGTGAGGACGGGCGAGGTCATGTGTTCTGAGGGAGGGGATGCAGGGCAGCAACCGTCGGTAAAAGTGGCAGAGCCCAACATTGTTGCAACTTGGCACACTGAAGCATTGGTGCCAAAACTAAAGAAACAACCCATGTATCTATGTATATATGTCTGTCTGCCCCCCCCCTATCAACATCTTAACGGCTGCAGCAACCGAAACGAAATCTAATATGAGTAGACATCTATATTTGAATATCTCAAGTTTATATTTGAAAATGATATCAGTGCTACCAACTGCTGAAAAACCACAATTGAAATTTGAGCTCCATGTTCGATATCATGGAAGCTATTCCAAAGGTGACACATATAGAGATAATAATATTTCTGTTTAATTTCCAGGAGGCCATACATGGCAGTGTTGCCAAAGTGATTCTAAGCCCGCTGACAGGTCCAATTTTTAATGCATATAACTTCTACATTATCAATTGGGTTTCAACCAAATTTCGTATGTACTGTGTGCACATAAACATATATGACTTAGCGTATTCTTAAGACCCACCAGGACTGCCAACTGTTAATAAATACTCTCTCTATGTTTAGCCTACTTTTCACATTTTGCAAAAATGAGGAAAAAGTAGACTTATGAGATCGATCCGGGCAAATTTCTGTCTGTCTGGCTGGCTGGCTGTGTGTGTGTCCCTCCCTGTCAACTCCTCAACGGCTGCAGCAATCGAATCCAAATTTGGTATGAGTAAAGATCTATACCTGAATATCTCAAGCCCATATTTGAGAATTATGTCAGTTCTACCAACTGCTGAAAAACCGCAATTGAAATTTGAGCTCCATGTCGGATATCGTGGAAGGTATGCATGGGAGCTATTCCAAAATTGGCACACATATAGATAATAATATTTCAGTTTAATTTCCAGAAGACCATGCTTGGCAGTGTTGCCAAAATGATTATAAGCCTGCTGATAGGTCCAATTTTTAAATGCATATACATTCTACACTATCAATTCGATTTAAACCAAATTTCGTATGTTTTATGTGTACAAAAACAGATATGACTGAACGTATTCATGAAAGCCACCAGGGCTACCAACTGTTAATAAATGCTCTCTCATTATTTTCTTATTCAAATATCAATATATCAGAAAGTATGCAATCCGACAGCTTTAAACAATGCACACGTATACTATATTACATTCTAGATTAATTTGGAGTAACTTATGTACGTCAGTGCTACCAACATGATTCTAAGCCTGCTGATAAGACCAATTTTTAAGATGTGTAACTTCTATATTAACAATTGTATTTCAACCAAATATTGTATGTGCTATGTGTACCATAACAGATATGAATATGCTTATTCTTAAGAGCAACCAGGGATGCCAACTGTTAATAAATGATGTCTCTATTTTTACCCTAATATTAATATATCAAAAATTATGTAAGCCAACAGCCTTAAAATTTGCACACGTATAGTACCTGACATTCTAGATTAATTTGGAGAAACTAATATACGTCAGTGCTGCCAACATGACTCTAAGCCTGCTGATAGGTCCAATTTTAAAATACATGTAACTTCTATACTAACGAATGGATTTTATCGAAATTTGGCACAACAAGAGATCAAAATATTTCAGATTATTTCTGACCAACGCATGCATGACATTATTGCCAACATGATTTTACGCGCGCTGATAAATCCAATGTCTAACTGCATGTATCGTCCATGCTATCCATTGGACTTCAACCAAATATTGTATTCTGTACCTTAAGAGATGGAACTAACAATATATATTTAGTCACCAGGGCTGCCAACTGTAGTGCTATATTAGGCTACAGGTATATTTCGAACTAATTAGAAATTTCGATATTACCTATTTAATTTCGCTATTTTTCTAGATAGGTCTATATAGATTGGCATGAATCTTAAATTTTAAGAAAAGTAGGCACTTTAGTTCGTCATGAAACTTCTTGTTGAATACTTTCAATTGAAATCATGAATGTGCAGATACCATAAGCAAACAACGTAAGTCTGTACAAACGCTTCTTTGTAGGTTGAGGTAGATTATCACATTCATCCCGAGATGAAACGAGATCATTTCCTGGTACATGTTAAGGTAAAATTGACTAGTTCAACTTTGGCCTTTGGTTCACGAATGTAATAATCCACTCTCCCTGATAATTCAAGGAATGTAAAAGCGTACTGCTTTAATATAATACCATATGTTTCAGACTCCTAAGTCCAGAAACATGTGGTAATGTTGGAAGAAAATTTACTACCACTGATTCTGGAAGAAATGTACATCTGGAGCAACCTACATGTTACCAGGCGAAGAACACCGTAACCAGTGAGAAATGCGCAGACTCACTCATTCGGAATGCTAACCTGAAGGCAACCACGCAAATCCCTACGCGTAGCAGCATGAAGAAAAATGTGTTAATTCCTACTGGCAACATGCCTAACTCATGTAGTATATGCAAAGAGACATTCTGTTCAAAGGATAATTTGATGAACCATCTTAAAATCCACAGTGGCCAAGAAACATATTCCTGTAGTATATGCCTATGCAAGTTTACAGATCGGGAAATTTTGATTAATCACTTGGACACTCATAGAAGTGACAGCTCAAATTCCTGCGGCATATGCAAAGCAAAATTTACCACTAAACAATCATTGATGAGACACAAACTATTACACAGTGGACAGAAGCCACATTCATGTAATATTTGTGGTAGAAACTTTTCTGTGGTGCAGTACTTAAGGAAACATACTTTAATTCACACTAACAGAATAACATATTCGTGTAGTATTTGTGAAGCGAAATTAATTGGGAGGTCAACAGTTCAAAAACATATCTTAATACATAGGACCGAAAAGCAACATTCATGTCCTACTTGTGGGAAAAACTTTGCTCTTAAAGTTTATTTGCAGAAGCACACCGTAACTCATGCTACTAAAAAGCCACATGTATGTACTATATGTAATGGCAAATTTTATGAGAAGGCATATTTGAAGAAGCACTTACTAATTCATAGTGGCCAGAAGCTATAAAGGCGGGAATTAAATCAGCATTGACCCCTAACATAATCAACCATACTGAACCACAAACAGTAAAGTCACGGGCTCCTAAACCACCAATTCAGTCATGCGACGTTATGGCATGTGAGGGAAACGATGTACATAACATAATTATGACAGATCAACGTAAGAAGGAAGGAAGAACAATCTCATGTTCTCAAGTTCCTTGTGAAGAACCGGCCGATCGACCACCAAATGGTCAATGGACGGAGGCGGTCAAACGAGGGAGTCAACAAATGATAGGAACAAAGGAGAATACCAGGCTGAAGGCAGCACTGCGCAAAGCTTGGTTATATGTAGGAAGACTTGATGAAGAGACCAAAGCAGAAAACATTATAGCACATCTCCAAGAGGGGGGTATCGTAGAAAATATAACATGTGAAGAGATAGATATTAGGGGGCGAAACAAGGCTTTTAAAGTGAGTTTCAACTTCGATGATCTGGAAAAAACTAAGGACCCACTGTTCTGGCCGCGAAATGTGATAGTACGACCCTACCGCTTTCCAAGACAACGTCCAGGACTCATAACTACAAGTACAAGTGAGCCCACCCAATGACTTTTGGATACAAATTCAAGTCAAGTAAACTATATTAATCCAAGTATTAGCGAACTGAGAGATAAGACTAATTCAATCAGGTTACAGACATTACTATGGAATATTGAAGGAATTACTAGTGCGCTAGACCTTGTCCCGAACAACCTACTACAACGATACGACATTGTGATTCTTAATGAAACTTACCTCACAAAACATTGGGAAACGCATGATTTTTACTGCCTCCACAGGTACGCATCAAAGGGAGACAAAGGCAGGCCTAAAGGCGGCATTTCTTGCCTACTCAAACCGTCTCTATCACCATTCACAAAACCGTTTGAAACTGACAATGTGATGCTGGTGCTAACGAACAGGCTATCAATATTGTGTGCATACTTCCAACCAGACCTAACAGAAGTAGACATTATAGACGAATTAGGCACAGTAATGTCGATAGTACCTACCACAAATCCGATAATGATAGCCGGAGACTTCAACTGCCGCATTGATGTCCCATGCAGGAAAACAAACGCGTTACTTGAATACTTAGAAGAAGAGGGCTTTTCCTTAACGAACAAAAGTGATGAGAAGACATACATAGCTTTCAATGGCACAAGCACGATAGATCTCTTATTCATAAGCAACGACATAGAAATATTGCATCAAGAAGTACTATCCAATGTTGTAGCAAGAAAACACCTCCCATTAGCAACCACCCTCTCAGTTAACATCAATATAAACATTCAAAAAAGCTCCAGAACCCCTATTTCGCGGAAAATAGACATGAACAAATTGAGCACTATAGACATGGAAGGAATCACGAACATAATCAAATCTGGAAACATAGACGCCGCGCTAACACTGATCGAGAATCATATCAAGGACGCAACTCCTAAGATAGGTCAAAATACAAGAAGAGCAAAACCATGGTTCACTACCGAATGTTACCAACGGAGGAAGGAGACGCTAGCAGCATTACACAAGATAAAAAGGGCAAGTACACATACAGCACTACAAGAGTATGTCGAGAAAAGAAGATATTATAAGGAGGTAGTTAAAAGAGCAAAGGAAAGCTATCAACAATTGAAGGAAGCTCAACTAATACAGGAGGCTGAAACAAACCCTTTCTCAGCCCTAAATCCCAGACGACCCAAATTCCCAAAGGACATTCCTATGACAACGTGGATTCAGCATCTTACAGCAACCCTACAAGCGCGGGACACCAGACCTATTCAGGTTAGCAACCCTTCTCAACTACCAGTGCCGATCACGGCACAAGATGTCCTAATTGAGATAAACAACTGCGCAGAAAAGAAAGCATGTGGTCCAGATACTATTCACTACGAGCACCTGAAGATGACAGCTCCGCTGTTAAAAGGGCTATGGGCAGAGCTCATGAACGAATGTTTACTTCAAGGTCACATACCGTCAAACTGGAGAACCTCGACTTTGAAGATGCTATATAAAGGAAAAGGTAATACAGGAGACCCAAATTCCTATCGTGGTATCGCTTTGGAAAACACAATCTTTAAGATCTTTACGAAAATACTCACTAGAAGACTCACAGATTTAGTTGACAACAAGATACCTGAAGAACAGTTTGGCTTCCGGAAAGGAAGGAATACACTACAAGCCGTTAACTGTCTTTTAACGAATGTAGAAGACGCGCTAAGACAGAAAAGAGGAAAGCTATATGCAGTATTCGTCGACTACACCAAGGCGTTTGATCTAGTGAGTAGAAACACTTTGCTCAGGAAACTTGAAAATATGATCGGAAAAGAACATTACCTTTTTGGGATAATAAGGGACATTCTCCACAAAAACAGCCTACAAATAGATGACAGTATAGTTCAATCAGAACGAATAGAACAAACAAATGGTGTACTTCAGGGTGACCCTTTGAGTCCGTTACTATTTAACATCGCTACAGCTGATGTCATTGAGGCTATTTACCTTGAGGGAGCGAAAATTTACATCTACGCGGATGATATGGTTGTGGCATCGACATCAAAGGAAACCTTGCAATCGTCCATTGATAAACTTACCACATGGGCTCAAGAAAATGATATGACGATAAACTGCACCAAGACAGTAATGCTGGCATTCCGTAAAGGCGGGAAACTATCCGCAGATGAGCATATACTACTAAATGGAGAACCCCTAGTCAATGTAAATCATTTCAAATACCTAGGAGTAGTAATGCAAATGCAAGGGAACGTATTCACGCGACATGTCAGGGATAGAACAACATCCGCCATAAAAGCAATGCAAGACATAATGCAACTGGGAAATCTATCTTTACAAACCGCAATGAATTTATTCAGAACGAAAATAACTCCAATAGTGACATACGGCATTCAAATAACTTGGGATCATTTGACACAAAGTAACCTTCGAGAGATAGAAAGAGTTAAGTCTACTTTTCTAAAGAAAATTCTGCACTTATCAAAATACACGCCATCTCGTCTAACGTACGTACTAGCAAGGGAGACTTTCTTCATAGAAGACCTGCGTTTGGAGAACTCCCTACCATCAACAGTGCAATACCAGAGACTGATCGAAGAACTAAACCTCAAGCGTAATGACATATGGCCTGATTTCTATTCCACAGAAGCTCTTATGTCGACGGACTGGATGAATGCCAACTTTGAACTGCGGCATACGATCACCCGTTTTGCAGTCCACGGTTTTCATTTTAAGATATGCACAGCAAGAGGATTTCATGACCCAGGCCCCCAATGCACCTGCTCTCTGTGTGGTAGTGCTCGTGATAGATATCACGCCATTTCCTGCGCCCAGAGGAAAGTATCGCTAACACGCTTCTGCTGCGAATAACTATATATATAGCAAAGAACCTGTCAGACACTTTGTATATAGACACTTTGATGAGTAAGATTTAAGTTATTAGTATTAGTTTTGTATCTCTGCATGGCTATTTGCTGCAATAAATGATTATTATTATTATATTCTTGTGATATATGTGATGGGAAATATATTGACAAAGACTCTTTGAAGAGGCACCTAGTAATTCATAGTGACGAGAAGCCATACACATGCAATATATGTGATGGTAAATTTAAAGACAAGGATGGTTTGAGGAGGCACATGGTTTGTCACAATGGTTATAAGAGATATTCTTGTGATATTTTCGAGGGTAAATATTATACAAGGGCATATTTGACGACGCACATGTTAATTCATAAAAACGAGAAGCCACACTCATGTTTTGAATGCGAAGCCTAATTTACCCAGAGGTCACACTTAAAGACCCATGAGTTAACGCATAGTGGTAGCAAACCACATTGTTGTAGGACATATGGCACGAAGTTTGCTTACAAAGGTGCGTTGAAGGTTCAATGTTAACCCATAGCGGTGAGAAACCTTACTCCTGTGGTACCTGCGGATCACAGTTTGCTCAGAGGGCACATTTGAAGGCACACATTTTAATTCACAGTGGTAAGAAGCCGTATGCATGCACTAAATGTGACGCCACATTTACTCAGTCGGGTAACTTAAAATCACATGACATAAGACATACCAGTGAGAAACATTTCTCATGCTGTATTTGCGAAGTGAACTTTAGACACAAAAGCACACTGAAGAAACACATGTTGGCCCATAGCCATCTAAAGTAATACGTATAGCCTGCTTGACCAGGTGGGGACCTTAGACACACGAGTTAATTCACAGCAGGGTCGGGTATTAGTAAGTTAATACATGCGGACAAATGTTTGCCCAGAGGTCGTATTTGAGGAAACTCATTATAATTTTTGTATTGTATGTGAAGCAAAATATGCATTGAAGGGGCATTAAAATATATTTTCCCTACTTATTAGTGGCAATTAGCTGTGTATGTCAGGCAGAAGTTCTCTTTACTTTTAAGCAATTACAAAGCAGAGTTTACTCTTGTTAGTTAAAACGAAATAGGCAACCTATTGCTGTACATGTGAAGCTAAGTGTGATAGGATTGGATATTTTCAGAGAAGCGGACTACACCAGATCCCTATAAATGATCTACGACGGAGTGTGAAGGAAGTATGAAGACTCGGATGATTCTTCATGATTGCTTGAGACGAAAGTAAAATGTACTATATATTAATATTGCTAATATTATAAATGGAATGTTGGGAAGATGTGTAATTTCTGTAGGCAACTTGATATGCTGATGTTGTAGCCCTTAACTAAACTTCACTTGAATAGGACTTACGAAGAAACATATAAAAATTCATACTTGCCACGTAACCCACTGCACGATTCACATGTAGCCTAGTCTTGTACTGATGTATTTATACTTGGAAACCACTACATGTGCAGCAGTATATTGTAAGGATTGGTCCGGTAAAACATTTTTATCTACGGTGTTCCAGAGCCGCAGGATCCACTGTGTTTAAAAACTCGTGGTAATCCTCTTAGTAGGAACATTCAAGACTCGTTCTGTATGCGGGGAAGTTTTATCAAATATAATAATTCACATTAGAAGCCACTGAAATGTTGTTTATGCATTATAGGATGCAGTGGATTTATTACATCTCTTTTAATCCACATTCACCGGCAGCGATAAAATGCGAACTAGGTGTTCTTAGAAATTGCATAATCTTAGTGTCCAACCGGCACATTCAGTTTTATGCGCAGCCTAAGAAATAGAATTCATTTATTTCCGGGGTACTAAAGTGAGACTTGTCACGTATTAAGTTCATCCTTCTTTCCTCATAGCTCTAGTCCCCACAGTCTTCCCGTTTTGTGTTACATGTGAACATTGATTATTTTGAAGTTACTTTTTCTCAAATATGATTGAAAACATGCAGATCAGTCCTGGCTGAAGCCATTGCCATGTAATATTACAGGCATTTTACTCACTAACGTTCTCAAATGATGGTTCAAGGGGTGAGAGGTTTGTGCAAATCGTTATAATACGTGTAGCCCTGTAGATGGGTAATGTGTTTGGAATGTGGCCGGAAATAATCATAAAATGGTATTTGAGGGTGAACCTAGATAAAAATCGATTATAAACATGCCGATGAAAAAAGTGTCCATGATTATGTTTGTTGGGGCATATGACCTCGTAGTTCTGCTCCTCAAAATAACAATAAATAACTAATATATTATGTGTGCTACTTTAATAATGATTCAAGGATGATCTGACGTTTTAATTATATTATATATCAGCAGGATAGAGGATTTGTAGGATCATGCCATTTGAATATTAACAACCATTCTTATGACAATTTCGTAGTTGTTGGAATGCTTTGAAATTGTGAATCACGAACGAAATATTAATGATCCTTAATACTTATTTTTACTTACGATAATCTTTAAAAAGTTTCGGATCATGAGATTATGAAATGTATGAATGTATGATCACAGATAATGAAAATAAAAAATTGATTTCAGATGACGTTTTTCGATAATTGGAAGTCATATTCGTGTGTTAATTGAATATGCATACCACAATATGTAGTAATATTTTTCAAAGTATAATTATTTAATATTTGTGAAACAGTTCATACATACATCCATTTTCCTTTGAGGCTTTTTTGGCCTGTAGAGATTTGAGACCGTTCTTTGCCAGACTTGGCTATACAAAACCCTCATTTGTTACTCTTTAGGGGCCGATAACCTAGATGGTAGGCCCCTTAAAACAACAATTGTCATCATCATGTAACTCTTTAGTCCGTCAACTCGATTGTGGCCAATGAATGGACGGTGTACAAGATATAAATGTGTAAGCACACTCTTGGAAAGACTTACATGTACTAATTAAATGATCACAGTTGCCAAGTATGCTAGCCTCTACGCTCTGAGGCGGGCTTGACAGCTCCCTCCAATACAGGCCATTGCAGCACTCGCCACAGAAATGTGGTCATTTAACCCCGTGTCTGTGACCCTGTGGAATTGTGGCGTGTGCATTTGTAATTCCAGTGATGATTTGCATGGAGGTTAGGAACCATCTCGGCATTTGCCTGGACTAGAAGTGGGAAAAAAATGTAAAACCCTTTCCAGGATGGATGAGATGGAAATCTAACCCACGTCTTCTCAGTTTTTCCTCATGAAGCTGAGCAGACCCTGTTCCAGCCCTCACACCAGAACAGAGCCTGGATTCCAACATGGATCTCTGAGGGTGACAGCCAAGAAAGCTGGCCGCTACACTACGCGGGGGTTAGGAGGTTATTGTCATCATCAGAAGAGGGGCAATAATACTAGGTCACCTAATTTTCAGTCGCAAGGTCAGTGTATGCTATATAACTTGTCCGTTTATTGCTTTAATCCATAATTTCCTAGTTGACGCTCTACAAGGATGTTCAAGAAAGTTTATTTCTACAGCCATGTTTTTTAAAGTCATTCAACGGTATACTAACACAATGTTTCAACTATATAACTTGTGTGGTGAGTACACAATACGGATCAACACCACCAACTGAACTGAGCTGATTATGTGCGGCGCCTCTAGTGGCAAACTTAGCATCTGCAGAAGCTATTAGTGAGACACGCTTTGACAGGCGTAACCGTTTCTAGTTAGAGCTGGGCATGTTGTAACTCAAGGAGGAAGTGTTACTTCCTTAGCTTCTGGATGCAACTAGCGCTGATACATACAGTGCTCGTGTACTGAGTTGAGTTCTGTTTCACGCAGCCTAATTAATTGTGTTGATAGGTTTGTAATGAATTATATGTATACAGCCTGCCCCAAAATGAAGAGTTCAGATTTAAGTGTACACAGGGAATGCTTTATTACACTGCAGCCACAATACTTCCTCAGGTTAACTATTCAGTCGCAATGAACAATCTACTCGATGTTATTATTCACCATACAGTATTTGAGATTGATAGGGCCGCTGTTTCATTAATCTTAAGCGCACTTGCTGAGTTCTGGTTAGTTGTTTGTACGAAGTGCATTTCTGCAAATATGGTTAAGTGAAATGTAAGTAAGCACATGCTATGAGAAAATGTATGTCTAAGTTGTTGTTTGATTCTTCAGTTTTTTGACTGGATTAATGCAGCATTCCATGCCTCCCTGTCCTGAGCTAATCGTTTCATCTCCATGTAGCTACCTCACCCTACATCCGAGGCAATCTGTTGAACATATTCCAACCTTCGTCTACCCCTACAGTTCTTGTCCTCATCTAAGTTTACAATTCCTGGGTGTCTTGGTATGTGTCCTACCAACCTATCCCTTATCTTCATTAGCAGTCGCCAGAAACATATCTCGTCTCCCATTAGTCTTGACACCTCTTCATTTGTTACCCTATCTACCCATCATAATTCTCGTGTAGAACCACATTTCAAACGCTTCAATTGTCTTCTTTTCAGCTGCACCAATAGTCCAAGTTTCACTTCCATAGAGCGCCACGCTCCAGACAAAGGCTTTCAAAAATGACTTCCTAATGTCTAAATCTATATTCGACGTTAACAGATTCGCTTTCTGTAGAAATGCTTTATTTTGCCTGAGCCTGCCTACTTTTTATATATCCTCCTTGCTTCGTCTAACACTGGTTATTTTGCTTCCTAAGTAACAGAAGTCTCCTACTTCCTTCAGCTTTCCACCTGCCAATTGGATGCCCATAGAGGTTTCTGATTTATTTCGGCTTCATTCCAATATTTTTGTTTTACATTGAATTTCATCATGAATTCTTTCCACAAGACGGAGTCCATGCCTTTCGAAAACTCATTCACATCCTCTGGCGTGTCACCCAAGATGACGATGTCAAAAGTAAATCTCAGAGTTGAAATTAATTCTCCTCGAATCTTCACTCTCACTTTAAATTTTCTCCAACTTCCTTCACTGCTTGTTCAATGTAGGGCTAATGATTGAAAAGTATGGTTGATAGGTTGCAGCCCTTGCCTTACACATTTCTGAATACCAGCTTCTCTCTCGTATCCATTAGCTCGATTGAATGCTGTCTGGTTTCTGTATAGATTGTAGTTCACCCTCCTATCCCTGTACTTTATTCTAATCGTTTTCAGAATGTCAAACAATTTAGCCCAATCAACGTTATCAAAAGCCTTTTCTAAGTCTACAAATGCCATGACCGTTATCTTATCCTTCCTTCTTCTACCTTCCTAAATCAGCCTAAGACTTAGTACAACTTCCCTTGTTCCTATATTTCTCCTGAAACCAAACTGGTCTTCACCCAACTCCGATTCTATGTGGCTTTCAATCCTCTTGTAAATTATTCTAGACAGGATCTTTGAATCATGAGTAATCAGGATGATTGTACGGTAATCTTCACATCTGTCAGCTCCTACTTTCTTCGGTATAGGGATGATAACATTCTTCTTGAAATCAGAGGGTACCTCACTTGTCTCATAAATCCTGCACTCCAAGTGAAATAACCTGACACAGACCATCATCACCTATGCAGCATAGCAACTCAATCGGTATATCATCAATGCCTGGTGCTTTGTTCCTGCTTAAGTCATCCTATGCTCTGTCCAATTGTGATCCCAATATTGAATCTCATTTTGCATCTTCATCAATTTTCCCCTCCCTTTCCATTCCATGATTCTCAATCTCCTTTCCCTTATACAAACAATATATGTAAGCTTTCCATCTCTCAACTTTTTCTTCCCTATCTCATAGAGGCTTTCCCTTTTTTTCCTTATTATTACAGCACTTAGTCTTCTTTTCCCCAAAAGTATTCTTAATCCTTCGATAAACTGTGTCTACTTTTCCTAATTTCAGACAATTTTCTATACCTGCACATTTCTCTTTCAAACATTCTTCTTTCGCTTCCTCGCACTTCTTGTTTACCTCATTTCTCAGACGTCTGTATTCTGCCTTCCCCTTTTCATATCGTAGATTCTTGTGTTTCCGCCTTTCGTCCATCAATTCTAGTACATCCTAAGTGATCCAAGGTTTTCTAGCTATTCTTTCTTTCCTACCAATGTTTTCTTCTGCGGATTTTGTTATTTCGTTTTTCAAAAGTGCCCAATCGTCTGCAATTGAAGTTTGTTTGGGGTTTTTCATTAGTGCTTCCTTTATAATCTTCTTGAATCTTTCGTTTGAATCCTGCCCACCGTTTTGAATTTTGGATTTTCTTCAGTTTTTCAAGTTTAATC
The DNA here is from genome assembly GCA_946902985.2 of Meconema thalassinum. Lineage (NCBI taxonomy): Eukaryota > Metazoa > Arthropoda > Insecta > Orthoptera > Tettigoniidae > Meconema > Meconema thalassinum. The sequence continues at coordinate 445,804,749 of OX336394.1, read as the reverse complement.
TGCATGTCATAACAATCAGATTGGGGTCAGAGTTTATGTAAGCACCGGGATATGATTTGCAATCCAAAATCTGGTTTCGAAATCTCTGCTTGACCATAATGAATTCGATTTGGTAACGCCCTGTATTTCCTGGTCTCAACCATGTGTATATTCTTCTATTGTGGTTATTGAACAAGGTGTTAGCTATGCCCAACTCATGCTCGGTGCAGAATTCCATCAGCCTGCTTCCTCGATCATTCCTTTCACCTAATTCGAAATCTCCTACTATCTTCCCTTCTCCTACCTTTCCTACCACAGCATTCCAATCTCCCATTACTAACATTTTCATCACCCTTGATATACCTCAGAATTTCATCTATATCTTCGTAGACCTATTCAACATCTTCATCATCCGCTTGACTGGAAGGCATATGGACTTGCACCACTGTGGTGCACGTAGGGTTTGTATTGACTTTTTATCCAATAATCCGTTCACTATATTGCTCATAATATTCCACCCTACTTAATATGAGACTTACCCCCGCATAGCCGTTGTCTGATTTAGTGCTAATGACCCTATAGTCTCCTGACCAAACGTCCTGTACTATCTGCCAGCGCATTTCTTTAATCCCAACTAAATATAACCTCAACCTATCCATTTGCCTTTCTACGTTTTCTAACCTTCCACTGCCTAACAGACTTCTAACATTTGAACCACTTTTCAGAATTTATTGTAATTATTATTATTATCATGATGATTATTATTATTATTATTGTCATGTGTTGTGACATCTCTATATTACGCCTCGAGAGTTTAAAAGTGCGCAGTTTGTCTGTATGTATCTCTCTGTCTAACGTTGTGCAACCCCTGGCTACATACTGCCTTGTTCTCTCGTATTGGCTAGTGTTGTTGCTACCTTGCATTTTGTTGTGCAATTCGTTCTGCCATTGGCTCTGACAATATTTGACGCGAGTTTGGGGCCACTCCCAAACTACGCATTTGATTTTTCTGAGAGGCTTCTCTCCCCTCTGGGGGGACAGAAGCTAAGTCAGTCTTAGACGCGCCGAGATGTAAGGCGAACGTGTGTATTCGGGCAGAGGCCCACCCTCATGGCGCAGCGGAATGTGAGTACGGCTCAATGTATTTCTATCTAACGCAATGTAATTGTTTTTGTTAAACGTTCCTTCTTTTGCTTAATTCTCTTTCCTTTTCAAGATGTTATTGTTAGTATTTTAATCCTTGAACCAGATCTCCGGGACCTTGCGTAATGTCATACGGCGGAGTTCTTTTTGTTGCTTTTGTTATGTGCCCTTCTCACAGTTTTATTATTTTGGTTAATACCTGTAAGATTCGAAAGTATTGCGTTTCTGCGTCTTGGCTTATATATATTTCCTGTCGGGCCTTAGTGCTCGTCTTTTGCGTCGGTGTCTCTTTGTACCACAAATGTCTCATTTGATTGGTAGCAATTGGACCTTTGTTTGTGGACAGTATGTGTGAGGTAACGGGACTGATGTCCAACGTCCCACTAATACGTGTCCCTTTTGTTTATAGAATATATGTGACGGTGGTTAACTGGGATTTTCTCCAGCTCCGATGTCATATTATTCTTTTTTTTATATGTCGCGTTGGTGCGGCATTATGTTGGAATATAAGCCTATTTTATTATAGCGTGCTTTCGATTTTTACCGGTCTCTTTCGTCCCAAGTCAATTGTAATGTAATGTATCTCCGTATATCTCATTTTCCTTTTGTTTTGTTTTTCTCTTTCGATTTTCGCCGTATTACATAACTTAATTATAATTCCCCTTGTCTTCTCCTTCCTCCTATCTCCGTGAGATCTCTCTCCCCTTTGTTTTACTCCCCTCACTCCTCCCCCTTCCCTCCGGTATGTTTACATAACATCATGAAAAGCTTCGCGTCTTAGCAGTTCGAAGTTTGACTTTTTGCAAGTTTGTCGTTTCTCTCTAACTTTTGTAAGTTTCGTTTTATTTTCTTTCAAGTTTGTATCTTTTCGTTAGATTCATGTTGTTGAGCGGTACTCAGGTTCTGTCGTGCTTTTCAGTTTTTTTTAAGTTTTTGAATTCTTTATTCTTGGTATTGGGTTTCTTTTGTATTACTGATCTTGTCATAGCTTGCCTTTTTCTTTGTTTTAAATAATATGTTTATTTCGTGTACACGCTCTTTCTTTTATCCTTAATACATTTTTATATTTTAAGTAATATAGCTCCCTTGTCTTTTCATTTCTTACATTTAAGTTCCCCTTCCTTATCCTTATCTCGATTTCGTCAATCTTGTCTTTGTGACGTAACAAAGGCACGATTAACACGGCTCTGGGATTTCTTTAATTAATTTTATGGGAATCTCGTTTTTGCACTTTTGATTATTCCATTAAGCAATTATTTGTTTGCATTTGGTTTTTTGGAAATCATCTTTTGCTCGCTCCGAAAACCTTGGGCCCAGCACCGGGTCGAGCAAGACGTCTTTTCCCCTGTCCATTTTGCGACCTTGTTGATTTTATTCTTCCACTGCTACTCTGACGCGCATTATTATTATTATTAATAGACCTTTATCGGCGCACATTCCATGCTCCGATCTGTAGAATGACAGATTTCCTCTTTGTCACTTCTGTGATGTTAACCCCCTCTCGAGCAGTCCCCACGAGGAGATCCGAACGGGCACTAAGTAGAAGGATGAATGAATGACTGAATGACGGCGATTGAGAACTGTCTAATTGATATTACTCCCACTAGCATCGTTTGTAAACAGTGAGTGCATTCCCCCTCCCTCGTCCACCCCTCTCCATATTGCTCCCTTTTTAAACTCTCTAGTCGTAAACTTATTAAGATAAATCTCTAAATTCTAGTAATTCGTGCATCTGTGTCCTAAAGAGGTTATCAGACAGGTCACAACCACACACTAGCTTTCATCTATTGGAGTGCATGTCAAGTTGAATTGCCTAATATCCCTAAAACTCGACTGATTCAGCAAGAGAGTAGTAGCCTTGACGCCTGTAATTTAGATGCTGTCCCAATTCATACAAGTATATAGCAAGGACCTAATCAGGAAAAGAGAATTCAGATCTTGCTTTCAGTTAGCAGAACATATGGGAAGTCTGTAACAAGGCCTGTGCCTCTTCCTCGCTTTACTATGTCCAATTCTAAGCGATAGGGAAACAAATGTGGGCATCTTTCTACTCACCATGAGAGGGAAGGCTAGATCGACGGTCATTTAAAGCCCCGTAGGAAGAATCAGTACAAAGCAATATTATAAAAAACAAGTAGTTCCGTGAAGAACTATACAGCCTATTTTTATATTGCCACTATTAACATACAAAATTTCAGTTTGATTGCTGTAATAGATTCGTAAATATTGAGTACCGACTAAATATTTCGGATGGTCGCCATGTTGGATTTATATATATATGTAGGTCCTAGAGTTATGTACTGTTACATGAAGATTATTGTGTACGTGTAGCTTTCAAACTTCAATCGCATGATTAGGACACAAGAAGTAACAGCTGCCATCTTTTCGTAATGAAAACAATTGAAATAAATTAAATGCCAGTGGATTAACATTTGTATAAGGATTTACTGTATCAAGTTTCACTGCACTCGAATGGTTAAATTGCGAGAAACGTCCATGTGAATATTTATAATTCGCGTCGCCGCCATGTTGGATTTGTGATCACCAGATTATTGAAAGATCTATAGGTGAACTTATGTTCATAGCCCCTATGAACATTTAAAAAATTCAGTTTATTGCTATAATATATTCGTAGATATTCAGAGCCGTCTAAATATTTCGGATGGTCGCCATGTTGGATTGTTAAATTTATAGGCCATACAGTAGAGTCATGTACCATTAAAGGAAAATTATTGCGTAGGTTCATTATTCAAACTTTCATTTCGATCGCATGATTACGACACAAGAAATAAAATCTTAATTTTAAAATTCGCACAGCCGCCATTTTAGGTTATGTAAACAATTGAACGAAGTTAGATGTCGGTGCATTACAATGTGTATCAAAATATACTGTACCAAATTTTATTGCGTTTGGTTGGTTAAATCGCGAGAAAGGTCTATTTAAATGTCGCAACTTCGCTTGGCCGCCATGTTGGTTTTGTAGTTACCAGTTTTTCAATGGTCACTTAGGCACACTTCTAGTAGTTCCCTTTATCACCAAGAAAAATTCCATGGTGATATCGGTAATAGTTTCGGAGATATTGAATGCTGGTGAAATAATTCGCACAGCCGCCATGTTGGATTGGTGAGACGTAACAAAATTTGAAGGGCATGGTCGGAGTCGTCCAGAATAGTGCTATGAACTTACCTAGTTTAATTGAAATAGCTCCAGCCGTTAGAGGTTATTAGGGGGAGGGGGTGGGGCACATACACACCATCACACACAAACGCACTCACAGACACACGGACAAAAGGTGTTCTCATAAGCCTATTTTTCAAAATTGTAAATAGGCTTAAAAGAACATAATGCACCAATAAATTTGCACAAAACACTGGACAGGTAAAATGCTTGTTACGCTACGCTGTTCATTGAAATTCTAAGTCAGCATCTCCATCACGTCTCTTGAGGTGTTAGGTGCATCACCTAGGCTTCCCACCAGTTGGTCTCAAAGGCGTCAACACCTGATGAAAGGAACTCTTTACACCTCGTGGTCTTGCGACTAGGTCCGGGTACAGGAGCAGATGACCTCGTAGTTCCGTCCCTTAAAACAACAATAACTAACTAACTGGGTCCGGGTTCGATTCCCACCTCAGATATCACGGAAGTGGTATCCCACTTCTACTCCTGGCAGATGGTTCCTAGCTTAAGGCCATGGCTGCCCCCTTCCACATGCTCCCCTGAATTGCATTACACACACTTATAAAGCAATCCCAATAACACAGGTTATCAGACAAAAGGCCAAACACACTCAAGTACACGGGGCTGAGTGACTCGAAGTAAAAGCCCCTTTACTGTGCCACGTTATATCCCTGCCGGTGACCTACGTCATTACTTCCAGGAAAGGTACACCGACTGTACTCGCCACACCAAAGACATTTCACCAATTGGCACTCAAACAATTGTGTGGTAAGCACTAATGAGTGTGCCGAGTGCATTATGCTAAGTCGGCCGTCACAACTCCCGAATAGGAGTATAGTTGACTGCTCGAATTCTCCGAAATATAACGGTCCTCACCGGCAGAGATATAATGCTAATGCTATAAGTCTTAACTACATTTCCCCTTTAAATTATCCTTGACATACCGGTACATGGTAAAACTCCGTGACGTTTACAACTAAATTTCCTTTAGTTTTAGTTTTAGCCAGTTTATTTTCCAACAATTGACATCCTTTTATGATTCTCGATAACATTTCCTAGTGCTTCTGATCTGAAGACTCGTTGTTGTCGAAGCTTGCAATAGGCCTATAGTGTGATTTGTAAGTTACCGTAATTCGTATTTTTTGTCTCCAAAATTTGGTAGACATGACGAAGCATGTGTTATGATGACATGTTTTACAGCGGAGTAAATACTTAAGTGCCCAGTGCAGATTTTCAGTGACTGTCAATTCAAAATATTTAACTGTCGAAGATACAGAGGTGTCGTTATTTAACTGGGAACAGCCTTATGACGACAATGTACTGCTCGGTTCCAAGACCTATGAACTTGCAGGATGAGGGGAAAGAGAAGGGAAGGGTCAGGCGAGAAGCGAAGGATCTGCCAACAGCCCACCGTGATATATGGTATCCCTTTCTATTCCAATACTGCTAACATTGGACTGTTGCTCAAACCACGGTGGTGTTAGGAATAAGTGAGTGAGTCACCGACCAATGTATTTGCTTCTGTACTATGCACGGACCGAGAAACCTCATCACTCGTCAATATCACTACTCATAGTCCGCGAAGCACATTCCTCTCAGGTTCACGCAGCTTAGACCCGAGCAGTACAAGTTAGTCATCCTTTGTGATAAGAGGAGGAACGGAAAGGAATCAACCACCCTACTGCTAGGTAACTCTGCTTAGAACACCTGTTCAACCAATGTTCATCGTTCAGGCCTTCATCGCCTAGTAATTGAAAGTAGTTCTTCCTTTTATATAAGTAGGTATTTTTTTACTAATAATACTTTGAGGATGGTGTTGTCTTAGCACTCGCAGTTCCTTAGCAATCTGTTATCTTTATAGTAAGCGGTTCAATTCGGCTCGATAGTATCATCTTGGGTGATAAATTGTTATGTTCAACCAGTAAGTTAAGGAACATCAATGAAAGCATGTCATTCTTGATGTTATAGCTTTGTTCTTCCATGCGAAAGGGAGTATTATATCAACAAAGAAACTGTGAAATAGGTTTAGCTTGTAATAAATCGTTTTGGTAATTACTTCCATCTCTCCTTTTTTTTACAGAATTCAATCTAGAGAAAACAATCATCTATGAAGGAGCAATCTATCCCAAGCTACGTTTGCAAAGAGTGTGGGAAATCATTTCTCCGTAACTACGACCTAAAACGTCACAAAGTGTCCTGTGGCTCATACTTTCAATGTCAACAAGTAGTTCCGGGAAGAACTATACAGCCTATTTTCATATATCCTGCTCATGTTAATTGTCTCTATCAACATACAAAATTTCAATTTAATTGCTGTAACAGATTCGTAGATATTAAGAACCGTCTAAATATTTCAGATGGTTGCCATGTTGGATTTTTTTGTATTATTACATTAAGATTATTGTGTACGTGTGGTATTCAAACTTCAATCGCATGATTAGAACACAAGAAGTAAAAACGAGATTTTAAAATTACGCACAGCCGCCATCTTGTGATCATGCAAACAATTGAAATAAATTAGATGCCAGTGGATCAACATTTGTATAAGCATTTAACGTGCAACGTTTCACGGCACTCGAATAGTTAATTCGCAAGAAACGCCCATTTAAATATTTATACTTCGCGTCGCCGCCATGTTGGATTCGTGCTCACCAGGTTACTGAAAGTCCTATAGGTGGACATATGTTCATAGTCTCTATAAACATAATAAAATTCAGTTTGGTTGCTGTAAAAGATTCATAGATATTGAGAACCGTTAGGATTGTTATATGTATAGGCCATAGAGTTATCTACCATTCAAGGACAATTATTGCCTAGGTTCATTATTCAAACTTTCACTTCGATCGCATGATTACGACACAAGAAATAAAAGCTTAATTTTAAAATTTCGCACAGCCGCCATCTTGAGGTTATGTAAACAATTGAATTAAATTAGATGGCCGTGCATTACAATCTGCAAAATCATTTACTGTACCACATTTCAGTGCGCTCAGAGAGTTAAATCACGAGAAAAGTCTATTAAAATATTTCAAATTCGCTTGCTCGCCATGTTCGTTTTGTACTTGACAGGTTTATGAAATATACATAGCTAAACTTGTATGAGTACCCTTTATCACCGTACAAAATTTCAGGGTGATATCTGTAACAGTTTCGGAGATATAGAATGTCAGTGAAATATTTCGCATGCCGCCATTTTGAGGTGATGTAAACAATTGAACTAAATTAGACTCCAGTGCATTACAAAGTGTATAAACATTTGCTGTACCAAGTTTCATTACGTTTGGATAGTTAAATCGCGAGAAAAGTCTATTTAAAGGACTCAACTTCGCTTGACCGCCATGTTGGTTTTGTAGTCACCAGGTTTTTGAATGTCTCATAGGTGAACTTCCAGTAGTGCCCTTTATCACCGTATACAATTTCAGGGCGATATCGGTAATAGTTTCGGAGATATTGAATGCTAGTGAAATATTTCGCACAGCCGCCATGCTGGATTGGTGAGACGTAACAAAATTTGAAGGGCACGGTCGAGGGCGCCGGAAACAGTGCTATGAACTTAACGAGTTTCATCGAAATCGCTCCCGCCGTTTAGATTTTATTAGGGGGGGGACAAACACACACCTCACAAACACACACACACGCACACACACGCGGACAAGAGGTGATCTCATAAGCCTATTTTTTCAAAATTGAAAATATGCTAAAATGTGGATGCGGTTTCAACAATACCTACAACGGGCGACGCCATGAAGATGTTTGGGGTATAATTTCACAAGCCAAAAGGCTTAAAGCTGAGCCTACTAAATCACAATTATTGTCCACAACACCTGACAATAACGGTATAACCGCGTACGAGACCTCGTTCAACAGTAGATTAGAGTCATACTTTATAAGATGTGATGCATGCATCGATTTAAATACATATCTAAAAGAAAGCAAACAGCAAATTATTCAGGCTATACGCAAGGAACTTGCTATCCACAGATCTTTGAAAGTTAACTTAATGGTGGAGTGTCAGTTTATAAACACTACCGAGGAAACTATGGATCGAGCTTTCAAAACCCGCAACAGTGCTGTGTTCATGGAGACAGGTTTAAATACCTTTGTTGAGGACCAATTCCAAAAGTTGACCACAGAAATGGAAGAATCGCAGCTGGAAGGAAGTAATTGGGCCTTACTAGCAGTTGATGGTCTTCGGTTGAGGATTAATTCCTCATCATGGATTGCAGCTGATTAAAATTCACAGAGTGTTGAGATTTCGTCAGTCGTGCTGGCTAAAAAGTTATATAGAATTTAACAATGAACTAAGAAAACAAGCTAATAACAATTTTGAGAAGGATCTCTATAAGCTGTTTAATAATGCAATATTTGGAAAAACAATGGAAAATTTACGTAAAGGGATTGATATTCGACTAGTAACCAATAGTAAGTTGCTAGAGAAGCTTGTAGCTAAACCATCATTTGTTGACCTACAATATATAGTCATAACCTAGTAGCAGTTCACATGGCAAAACAAAAAAATATCTTCAACAAACCTGTATATGTCGGTTTGTCTGTACTGGACATTTCCAAAACTCTTATGTATTCTTATCATTATGATGTTTTGCTTCCTCACTACGGCTTAGAAAATTTAAAACTTATGTACATGGATACTGATTCCTTCATCCATTTAGTAAGAACTACAGACAAATATCAAGACAAATTGCAGTTTATGGAGCATCTTGATACATCTGATTACCCAACCAACCATCCCTGCCACTGCGCTAAAAACAAAAGCGTTCTGGGTAAGTTTAAAGACGAGGCTTGTGCTCGTACTATTAGGCGGTTTGTAGGACTTCGAGCAAAAATGTTTGCTTTGGACATTGATGGATCCGAAATTAAAAAAATTAAGGGAATTAAGAAGAATGTTGTTACTAAGTGCATCACGTTCGAAACCTACAAATACTGTTTACTTAACAAGCAATTAAAGAGAACTCCTATGAATATAATCACATCAAAGCATCACAAAGTGTCATCAGTTGAACTAAATAAGATTGCTCTCTCACCTCATGACGACAAAAGGGTAATTGCTGCTGATGGTATTGCTACATATGCCTATGGACATTTCAATGGAAGTCCCTCCATATACCTGTGCGTATAAGTATATATTCTCTGTATGCCTAATATCTAGTACTTTATTAGTTCTACCATAACACCAAGAAGAACACCAGTAGTAGCAAGGTGTTAACTCTGCCTCTGGGACAATGCCTAATGCCGGTCTCCAGCCCGGATAAAAGAGGAGAGGCACCCAGTTCTATGTTCCGAACACCCTGTTCCCAACAATCACTGATCTCAAGGTGGTTGCGTGCGGCCGCCATCTTGCGCATTACCCCTGTGCCAGCTCTCTCTTTTTGTCACTACTTACGACACAGTTATGGAGCATGTACGAAGCGAAAATGGTGGACTAATTTTTCTTGATGCACCAGGAGGCACAGGAAAAATATTTCTACTCAATTTGATACTCGCCGAAATTCGAATGAAGAATGAGATTCCTCTGGCTGTGGCATCATCAGGGATTGCAGCAACGTTACTCGATGGGGGGCGCACAGCGCATTCGGCTCTCAAACTGCCACTGAATTTAAATATCACTGCATATCCAATTTGCAACACAAGATAAACACCTGGAATGGCAACTGTATACATGCCAAATAATTATTTGGGATGAATGTAGCATGGCCCATAAGAAAGGACTTGAAGCACTTAAACGTACTCTGCGAGATTTTCGAAACAATCAACGTCCATCGGGCGGAGCTCTGATATTGCTCGCCGGTGATTTCCGTCAAAGTTTTCCTGTCATCCCAAGATCAACACCTGCAGACGAGCTAAACGCATGCCTGAAGAATTCAGCTCTCTGGAGACATGTAAAGAAAATTACACTGTTGACCAATATGCGTGTTCATTTACTTGGAGATGTTCTGCACAAATATTTGCTAAACAACTTTTGGATATGGGTGACGGCAAACTTCCAGTTCTTCCTGAAACACATGAGATATCGCTCCCAATGAATTTCTGTCAAATTCAAGCATCAATTGCTGATCTGGAAAATAACGTTTTTCCAAACATTGCTAACAACTTCAGGAATAACGAATGGCTATGCGAGCGAGCTATCTTAGCTCCAAAGAATGATGACGTCAATAAAATCAATAATAAATTACAGTTGAAAATTCCTGGTGAGGTTACAAAATACAAATCATTTGACACAGTTACAGAAGAGGATCAAGCTGTCAATTATCCAATGGAATTTCTCAATTCATTGGAACCTGCTGGAATGCCACCGCATATATTGACGTTGAATGTTGGCTCACCAATACTGCTCCTTCGGAATCTCAACACACCAAAGTTGTGTAACGGAACCAGGCTTTCCGTGAAAAAACTTATGCCGAATGTGATTGAAGCAACAATACTTAACGGCAAATGTAAAGGAGAAGATGTGCTAATTCCGCGCATCCCAATGATTCCCAGAGATTTGCCTTTTACATTACAAACGACTACAGTTTCCTGTGCGTCTTGCCTTCGCGATGACAATCAACAAAGCTCAAGGGCAGTCACTGCGCGTCGCCGGATTAAATTTAGAAAATCCATGTTTTTCGCATGGTCAACTATAGCCTATGTTGCTTGCTCCAGAGTAGGAGCACCAAAAACTCTGTATATCTATACACCGAATCAGAAAACCAAAAATATTGTGTATCCTTTAGCATTACGCAAAATGTCACCATTAATATAAATCTGTATAAATAAAACTATTACTATTATAGTAGTAGCACCCAGCTTTGCCCGGTGGATTTGTTCATTTATTTTATGGATGATAATTAATACTGCTACTAAACTAACACAAATCAATAGAAAAATATTTTAAAAATAACAGTCGAGGAAGACTTCCTGTTGTGGTGATAAGTAGTAGAATGGACGTTAAGTCCAGGTCATTTTCCCCCATAGCGAATGGAATAGTGAAGAATACGGTTCATTCACATGAATTAATTAATAAAAATGTATACAGATTATCATTGAGTTTTACCATTCATAATAATAGACTATTATAATATAATAATAACAATAATAATAATAAATCTAATAATGAAAAACAGTGAAGGAGGCCGTGATAAGACCTGGGCTGCGATGTGGTGCCACAGTTTTGCCTTTTGATGGTGTTTTTTGCCTTTCTTTAGGGATCATCGCATGTTTTTAAGGATTGTTGGTGTTTGTTCAAGTGACAGTGCATATTGTCTCGCGGATTGGTGTTTTCTTGTTGGAGTGGTTAAATAAATTTGTGTTTCGATGTCCAAATAGCAGCCATGTTATTTTTTGTTTGACATTGATTGGACAGTTTATAGTTCCTACCTTCAATGATCATGAACTTCCACAGCCACCTTGATACCTGAAACTCCTGACGTCTAATACCCACACGCATTTATATGTTGATCGATCTTTCCAGGAGTCAATCAATGGACAAATATATAAGGTTATGTTCGCAATAACCACATCAATCCAGCAGTTACAATTATAGCCTAAGCTATTGTCATTACCGGATTCATCGCATGCATACTAAGCGATTAAATAGCGTACGCTTGTATGCGTCCACCGTGAAGTAGCAGTCGATCCCTAACTTTTATATATTACTTACAATTTTTATATGTATGGTTTTTAATACTTGTTTTATTGTAGATAGCTTTATTCTCTGTTATCCCAGAAATTAGTAAAGGGTTAGCGTCAGGAAGGGCATCCGGCTGTAAAACTAACTGCCATAACCGTACAAATATGACAAGTTCTGTAAATTTAGCCTCGGAAACTGCTAGGGCGTTCCCCGGAAGCGACACGCAAAGGTCCCGCCTGCCCCTTGTGAGAAATGAGCAAAGGCTACCGAGTCATAGGCGGGCTCGGCTGAAGAAGCAAGTCCAGATTAGAATTGGAACTCTGAATGTTGGATCGATGACTGGGAAAGGAAGAGAGGTTGTGGACCTAATGATGAGAAGAAAAATTGGAATTTTGTGTGTCCAAGAAACTAGGTGGAAGGGTAATAAAGCAAGAGAGCTTGGAAGTGGCTTTAAATTGTTGTACAGTGGAGCAAACAGAGCGGGAAGAAATGGTGTTGGAATTATCCTGGCTAACGATTTGATCCCCTCTCTAGTCAGTGTAAACAGAAGAAGTGATCGCTTGATGTGTGTGAAGCTGTGCCTTGGGGAAGGGTTTACCATTGTAAGTGCCTATGCTCCTCAAGTTGGCTGTGAGGAGGAAGAAAAAGATGGTTTTTTGGAGGGACCTGGAGCAGGAACTTTCTAGTATATCAGCAGATGAAAGGATATTTCTGGGTGGAGATCTAAATGGACATGTTGGCACCAGTGTGGAAGGGGAAGTAGTGAGGAGAGTGCATGGAGGCTGGGGATTTGGTACGAGAAATGAGGAGGGTGAGAAAGTGCTAAGTTTTGCCTTGGCATTAGATCTAGTAATATGTAACACCTTCTTCAAGGGAAACGAAAGGCAATTGGTGACCTCTAAAAGTGGAGGAAGAGAGAGCCAGATAGATTTCTTTTTGTGCAGAAGAATGCATTTGAAGGAGGTTACGAATTGTAAAGTTATTGTGGGGGAACATGTTACACCACAACACAGAGTGCTAGTTATTGATTATGAATTCACGGGCATTAAGAAAAGAACAGCAAGGAAAATTACTCCAAGAATTAAATGGTGGAAATTGAAAGATCCTATTTTGAGAAGTGAATTCAAGGAAAAGGTGTTGCAAGGAACACGGCCAGTGGAAGGAGTTCAGAGATGGTGGACAGTAAATGCAGAAGCAATCAGGAAAGCAGGTGAAGAAGTTTTGGGGAAGACGTCTGGGAAAGGTGCTCCCCTGGATAAAGAAACATGGTGGTGGAATGATGTGGTTCAGGATGCCATCAAGGCAAAACGACAAGCAACAAAGAAATGGGATGAGTCTGGAAATGACGAAGACAGAGAACATTACAGAAAGGCAAATAAAGTTGTGAAAAGAGCTGTAGGGAAAGCAAAGACAGCTGCATGGAAGGAAGTCTATGAATGGGAGGCCAAGCTTTTCAGAAACGCTAAGGCACGAGACAGGACTTCAAAAGTTCTCACACACATCAGGCAGATGAAAAGTGAACAAGGAATTGTAATTCAAGATGAAGAGCATATTAAGAAGAGATGGGAGGAATATTTTGAAAAGTTACTAAATGAGGAAAATGCCCGGCTTGTGTTTGATGATGGTATCCCAAATCACAACGTAACAACTGGCATATGCAGGGAAGAGGTTGTAACTGCTATTAGGAAAATGAAATGTGGAAAAGCAACCGGCCCCGATGAAATTCCAGTGGAGGCTTGGAAATGTCTGGATGAAGAGGGCATAGATATGTTGTGGAATCTATTCCAACAGGTACTTCAAGAGGAAGTAATGCCCAAGGAATGGCGGGAGTGTACCATAATTCCCATTTATAAGGAGAAAGGTGACATTCAGAATTGCGCAAATTACAGAGGAATAAAACTCCTGTCGCACACAATGAAGATCTGGGAGAAAGTTATTGAAAGTAGGCTTCGGGTGGAGACGACAATAGGAGATGAACAGTTTGGATTTATGCCGGGAAAGGGAACAACAGATGCTATTTTTGCACTTAGGCAGGTCATGGAAAAACCCAGGGAGAAGACAAAAGAACTACATATGGTGTTCATAGACCTAGAGAAAGCGTATGATCGAGTGCCCCGTCAGGAGGTATGGAGATGCATGAGATGCAAGGGAGTACCGGAGAAGTATGTGCGCATTGTTCAGGATATGTACCGTGAAGCAAGGACACGAATTAGAAGCAGTGTAGGATTGTCAGATACTATACCGGTTCAAGTAGGTCTTCACCAAGGATCTGCACTAAGCCCCTATATTTTTGATCTAATAATGGATGTCTTCTCTGAAAACTTAAGAGAACCAGCTCCTTGGTGTATGCTATTTGCAGATGATATTGTGTTATGTAGCACACACAGGGAAGAGCTTGAATATAAACTGGAATGCTGGAGAAGAGCCATAGAGGACCGAGGCCTTAAAATCAGTAGGAATAAGACCGAATACCTGTGCTTTGGAGGAACTGGAAATGAAACTATTCAGATGGATGGTAGCCAGCTACAGGCAAGGGACAATTTCAAGTATCTGGGATCCACTGTATCTAACGACGGCAATCTAGATCTGGAAATTACCCACCGAATTCAGGCTGCCTGGTTAAACTGGAAAAGGTTATCTGGTGTTCTCTGTGACAGGAGACTGAATATCCAAGTAAAGGGTAAAGCCTATAAATGTGCAGTGAGACCTGCAATGCTATACAGAGCAGAAACTTGGCCAACAGTGCAGTCACAGTGCAAGCGACTGGAAGTAGCTGAAATGAAGATGCTAAGATGGATGTGTGGTGTTACAAGGAAATATCACATCAAAAACACCTTCATACGAGGCAGCGTAAAAGTGACTGAAATATCAAAAAAGGTGCAAGAAAGACGCTTGCTCTGGTATGGTCACATTAAGCGCAGGGATGAGAGTTATGTAGGAAGGCGAGTTCTTGGTCTGGAGGTGGAAGGCAAGAGGGAAAGAGGCAGGCCTAGAAGAAGATGGATGGACTGCGTGCATGATGATCTCCGGGAGAAGCAGTTAACAGAAAACACTATTTGGGACCGAGGAAAATGGAAACGACTTGTCAGGAACGTCGACCCCGCATGAACGGGAAAAGACGAAGAAGAAGAAGAATGAAAAACAGATTACATAGGGCTACGTATAATAAAATTTAATATCTACAGAGGTAGAAATATTCACGAACAGGACCAAGCAGCTGGGATTCTAGGAATTTTTCTCCATTATCCTCTTGAAATGTTGCTGTTCGACAAAGCACGCAAGGCTATTACAATGAAGAAAAAGAAATTCATTGGCCCTTAAAATGTACTGGTTAGGTCAATAATGCATACTAACATTAAAATAGGCTCCCTAAATAATCAGTTACATTAGCGAAATTTCAGGATTAATCTCCTACTTAACAATTTCAACACAATTTATGAGCAGAAAAAAGCAGGCACAAGGACTTTGAGTGGTATTAATATTGCTCATTATAACAACCAGCTTCCTCCGGGTTGCACACAATACGACACAGCGATCGAAGGTACGATATCCTAATATCCAATTGTGAACCCGAGCAACGTCGGGCTTAAGAGCTAGTATATACATAAATTATATATAAACATTTGATCTGACGGTGGTTTTGGGGTCTGGGGATGTAAAACGCGAAGATATGTCGAAATTTTCCGGAAGTCGAAACATGGTACCCATTGCAATAGGTAGCTTTCTAATGAAATCTACCTAACCGAACTTCGACAGGCAGATGGACTCTCACCATTGTTGTTTTATTGTGTGTTGGAAAGAATCATGCGAGAATGGACTAAGATATGTCTATCATACATCAAGATTGGCAAAGATATAAAAGTAAATTGCTTAGAATTCGCAGAAGATCGTGCACTACTTACAAATGATATCGAGGAAGCTAAATTTCAACTAGAAGAACTTGAAAGCTTAGCAAAAATGTTGGATTGCAAATTTTATTTGAGAAAACAGAAATAATGTCAACCTTCAAAGTTGCAGCCCGAGCTATTCTATTAAACAATGTTTTATATTTTACCCCTGGCACTACAGCCCATGAGGGTCTAGGACTACCAAGCGACCGCTGCTCAGCCATTCGGCCCGCAGATCTTGGCGTGACGCGTGGTCAGCGCGTTGGGTCCCCTTGGCCGTTAATCTTGGTTTTCGTGAATGGGGCACTGCCTCACTGTCGTCAGACAGCTGCTCAATTGTCCTCACGAGGCTGAGTACACCCCTTTTCAGCACTCACGTCAGTTTCTAATATCCCTGATGGAGCCGGGAAATGAATCCGGGGCCTCCGGGTGAGAGGCAGGTGCGCTACCCCAACACCACGGGTTCGGCTCTATTAAACGATTACAAACTAAAATTGTAAATCGATTTAAAGTTCTTGGTGAAATTCTCACTTGGAACACCAATGAAAAATAGCCAATAGAAAGTAGAACATTCGAATTTAGAAAAGCACAACAAATTACTTGTCCAACATACAAGAAGAAATCTCTTTCGATAAATGCTAAACTTGAACATCCCTGTTCCGTCACTAAACCTGTAGCGACTTGCGCTTGTGAAACACTATTTAAATATAACACCAAATCAACGACAGATCAACTGCAGGAGGTTGACACAAGGATCATCATTAATAAACAAGCCTACTTTCTCCTTGGCATAGTTATAACTCGTTGTGCTTTATAAGGAGTATAATTGAATGTTGGTTGTTGTTGCTTGTCGAATAACAACGTGTTATATTTTACATTGTTTAAATCCTCATTTGAATTATAAATACACACATTAATATCAATATCACAATAGCACAGGTTAGCTGACATTATTCAACACTCACCAAAGTATACGGGGCTAAATGACCATGATATTCAAACCTCTCAAATGAAACAAAGCAACAACAGCTTTCTACCCACCTCTTTCCTTGATTAAGAGGACACACACACACATCACAGTGACACAGGTTGTCAGACAACTCCTACACACACCTATGTACTCGGGGCTACATGACCACGATACTGCAAAGCCATTAAAGAATCAACAACAGCAGACACTACTGTGGATCAACGACAGCTCCCTACACAAATCCTTCCTCATTTACGTATGGCGCCTGCTGCTTCCCAGTTTGTGCGATAGAATATCTCAGACCCATGTTAGTAATTTAGCCGATATTTGGGGCCTACTACTTAGCAGTATTTACGAGGGAATATCTCAGACCCAAGTTAGTAATTTAGCCGATATTTGGGGCCTACTACTTCGCAGTATGTGCGATAGAATATATCAGACCCAAGGTAGGAATGTATGTGATTTTTCGACGCTATGCTCAAAGGACTATATGTGTGCCAAATGTAATACCAGTTGCATATCAGTTGAATTTATTAAAATATTTTTTCATTATAATAATGATGACGATAATAATAATCCACTTCTTGATTCATATGGTTTTGACCATATTCCTTCGTTTTTCCAAAGGTTTTAGGAACAGTAGGAGCTTTCTTATGACAATTTATGACTGAGGGAGGATTGTAGTTGATATAGTATAAAAGTGGATCACAAGTTGTATGATGCTCGAGTCAAATGCACTCATAGTCGATGGTAACTGATCCAATGTTATTGTAAATTTGAGGACAGAGAGTAGGATGAATTTTACAATTCATTAAGATTAGAGTAACTAAATGGTAGATGTAATGAATGAATAACTGATGATCTTTGATGAGGATTTTGAGATATAGTATTTTATGCATTGAAAAGAGCAAATATGAATTAATTGATAATGTTGCCACGTGATGATTGCGTTATAATGGAGTTTCACTGAGGATGATTTTGAATCTAGTTGATTTAAGAATGCACAGGCAAGGATCTTTATTCTGATGAGGTTATTAATATCACAGTGCTATAGAGATGTGATAAATGGTGGATGATGTTCTATTTAGGAATATTTACGCGGTGTTGCTGTGCCACACACATCTTTGGAATGCATTGCACAATCAAATCGTCATTAATAATGAAAGATAATATATTTTTGCATATCTCGAGAAGGTTAAAGGATAAATTGGAAATAACTTTGTATATGTCACTCCAATAACGAATAACTCAGTTGAACAGTTCAGACGTTCAGGAAACCTACCCTTTATTTGTTAATGAAATTCAACCACTACGATTCTGATGATTGGTTGATTAAATTACCAGTATAAGCAAACGTTAAGGAACATGATTAATCCCTATATATATATATACACATATATATAAATAAATGAAACTTTGTCACCTTTTTCTCAGATTTTCCACGCAAATTTGCGTTATTTGCGCGTTTCAGACTGTTTTATGACGGATACGCGCAAAATATTTATTTTGTCTGTCTGTATGTGGACAACTTTGTGTCCTTATAATTCGAGAACGGCTGGGTGGATCAGCGTAAAATTTTTTACAGATATCCATCAGAGGCACGAGACTAATCATTGATGTAACTTTTCTCCGTACCGCACATACAAGGGGGCCTACCTCCTTAAAATACATGCTAAAATAGGCGTAAAAGGACTAGACATAACTTATTTTCAGCCCCTGACTGTGAGAATCAAACCTCGTAACCACATTTTAAAGCGCTAACCGACAGCTTTTGAGATATTCCCAGAAATCTAATTTCATTTAATAAACTAATGAAAGAATGCAAGGCGGTAACTATGGCAAAATAATCTCAGAGGTCCGTCTAGTTCTGTAGGACGCAATGCAATTCCATTTATTACATTACTGTGAAGTTTACAAACGGCTATAAGATTATCGCGGAAGAAAATTAAAGGGGAACACTACACAACACGTATTTCGTTATTTATTGGTAAATATGTAACATGGAAATTTAAAAACAGAGCCGTTAATCCGGTGCCTATTCGTCCAACCGTTCTCAAGTTACGTGTGAAAGTGGTGACTGCGCTGTCGAGTCTGCAAGGCAGGCTTGATGCTGTGCGTAAACTCGGGCAGCCTTCTCCCGCACTCCATCTTTTGTGGCCTTGATCTGCTGTTGCCATTGTTAGTGGGCTTGTTTTGGCGTACAATGGAAGTAAATAACATTCGTTCGTATCAGTTTGAGCCAGAACCAACGAAGTTTGCTGATGTCCATTAAGATAGCGATCATGGCATGGATATAGTAATCACAGCAGGCCAAGCCGGCACGCGAAATTGGTGTCATTTGTCTTTTTGATTTGTGCCAAACGTTTAATTCATGTTCGATATCGCGATAGTGCGTTCTCAGTGTGTCCCTTGTGTCTATTGGGAAGAAAGAGTTTTATATTACAATTTGTTCCTGTACAATCCTTTTCAACGCGGTTTCACACACAGCCCATTCACCTTCACTCTCTGGACAAGTTCCATATAAGCTATACGGCCCGTATTTATATCCACGAGAGAATGTCCGGCCAACCAAATGGGTTTGGCACGGCTTTTCAAACAATAAATAACATTAGTTCTTTCTTGATCCCGAGTATCCTCCACTATAGGACCAGTTACTCTATGAATAATTCTACCATATACAGTTCGTGACGTCATAATGGACTCCAGAATGACCGAAAGGGCTCGAACAGAAGGCCTGACAACAATAATGCCGGCGGCTTCCGTGGCGTAGTTGGTAGCATGCTGAGCTTCTATGCTCAAGATCGCGGGTTCAAACCCAGCCGAAGTCGTCGGCTTTTTAAATAGCAATCAGTATGTCTTCCTTCTGAGGGGAAATAAATCCAGCGGGCCTATGTCATAGATGTATCGCATGTAAAATAACCTTCCACTAACTACAATTGTGTGAAGCTAAATTTGTAGGTTTGATTTGATTAACGCTCTACGAGGTTCCATCGTCCTCCGCAAGTTGCTGGTTGCGGTGGTATCTAGCAGCCAAGTCCACAGCTTGTTGTCGTTGGCAGTGGCATTGGTAGCAAAAGTAGGAACTCTTTGAAATGGATCATCTGCAGTCCTTACCTGAAATACAGATAACACACACTAATACAGCCATCACAATTACACCGGTTATTGGACAGATTCTACACACACCCAGAGTACACGGGGTTACATGACCGCGTTGTCGCAATCCCTTGGATCATAATTAAGCTAATATCAGTTTGATTAGAACTCATAGATACCTAAGCAGGCTGAGAGCAGATAGTTCCTCTTAGAGGTTTTCGTCACACAGGAGAGTCTTTAATCTGATATCATTCAGGTTAGAGCTCCTAAAGACCCAGGTGTTTAGTAGATTGTTCTCGATAGAGGTCGTTCAGTTTAGAACCACTAGTTGTAACTAAAACTCATATCTCTTAGGTACCCACCCAGACGATAAGCATATGGTTCCTCTTAAGGTCACTGACACATTCAAAGTGTCACTAATCAAATATCATTCATTTTAGAGTTACCATAGTAGCCACTCTGCGAATGTCATCAGGCTATCATGACTCATTCTAAAGCTCTCTAGCATTTCTGACATCCTCTACATTTAACCCTAGAGCACCACAGTGGGGTGTGAGCGACCCTGCGAAAAACGAACAATTGAATCTCCTTTATGTGAAACAGTCCGCTACTAAGACATGTTTGTAAACTAGGATCATAGCTCACTACCCTCGGCTAGCGACATTCAGATCTGTCAGCGTACAAGAACATTCTTGAGACAAAAATAAATATAGGTGAGGGTCGTAGAGACCCCAGTGTGGTATTTTCCTGGTGTGGCATAACACCCTGCTAGTGCTACAGTTCTTGATAGCTCATTGACGAGGTGCGATGAACTTCATCCGTGTTAGAAACGGTGTGTGAAATGGCTAATTCCATGAAAGGACTGTCTGATTGCAATATCAGGGAATAATTGTCAGAAAATAATGACAGTGAGCTGGATACAGGTGGCGGCTCAGATTTCGAATCTGACAATTTTTTTGAGGATAGCGACCACGAAAGTGAATTCATTGCAGAATATGAAAGATACACCGAAGTTGGAATCAAAGTCCCGGGTTCAAGTCGCAATTCTGTTAGAATCACCGAGCAATGGCTTGAGATTGCGTCTCATGTGAAGGATATTGTAACCACTTATTAAGAGAAAATGTCAGGGCAAATTGTTCCAAGTGACAAAACTATTTTATATGTTTACTGCAAGTTCAACTCAAAACTCGACAAATATTGTCCACAGTGGTAACAAGAAATGTTAATTAATGTACCTCAGCAATATTCAGGCTGTATTTGCTTAGATTGTGTTCATAAGTTTATTAATACAAATACGCAAGCAACACGCATCAAACTAATCATTTTCTGGTTTCCTCTAACTATAAAGTAGTCAGCTAGAATAATAATAAGTGATGAAATTCGTCAGATACTATATAAACGACCAAGACTTGACTGGGTTTGTCAGCCCCCACTGTCGTATTTAGGTATGCACTTTATAAGTGTGGTGTTCCAGGGTTTGATTAGGGCGAGAGTGGAGAGATATCAATATACATTAGTTCAGATTTAATGATTTTTTTCTCAGCAAATAATCATATTAATTTATTTCCAAATATGCTTTGGTCTACTGAATGTAAACATTTTGCAATACATGAAGCCATGTCCCTTTCGTGAATTTCAATGTCTCTTCTTTTATTTCATCCATTGTAATTTCTTCTCCCGCTCTTTGACATTTATCTTGTTAAGTCAGTTATTATTATCTGCCAGTAAATGTAATTATGTTCATTTCCAGCTGTAAGGAAAACAATTGTCGTAAGTCATTTATCTTAGAATATTATTCACGGTTGTAAATCGTGCTTCTCTTAACATTCGATCGACGTTAACCTCGGGCTCTAGTGGTGAGATTTCAACAGCAGGAAACACCGTTGATGCCGTCTTGATGTCCCTCCGTCATACATATCCTCTTATGAAGCGCACAGTCGATGATTGGACGGTAATGAAACCTTAATTCTTAGTTGTTTACAAATGAGTAAATGTGTGTAAAGATCATTCCTCCCTCTAGCCACGTGGATCATCCTGTATGTGTTTCATATTTCTATCGTAGATAAGTTCTCCCCGGATGTTTCTCTTACAAATCATTTTTAAAATATACACATTACAATTTTTTTGCATATTGCCACGGTGTAAAGTGAGGACGGACTTATTTATTAAGCAACGTACTATTCTGCTGTTCACAATTGAGATCGGGAGCATAGGCAGGCAATTCCATTGTGTGAATAACATTCTCCGGAAGAAAGGCTTTGACCTCTGGGCAGCTGAGATTTATCGTCCACGAATGTGAAATTTAGGCCAAAATAGTCAGCATAGCCTTTTACTACAGGTGCCAGAATAGTATCCCTGTAACATATGCCGGACATACGCCCTGGGATGTACGCAAGAAGGGTTCGACGACCATACATAATGCTCCCCAAAACATTGCTCTACCTCCTCCCTGATGGTATCGGTCTCGGATGTATTGGTTGTGCATACGTTCACCGGGTCGTATCCAGACGCACACAGATCTATCCCTATTGACATAAGCGAGTATTCACAACCGATACACACGCTCAGAAGAACGACGAATGAGTTAGAGACCACCTGACCAGCAATACGCAAACCTTTTTTCCGCTTGTACTACATGAATGTGGGTTCAGGGCTTTAGGCCACTATGGATTAGGAGGTGTCTCTTCAAAGACTCTTTCCCTGAAAAAGTTTCTCCATATGTACCATATGATAAGGTTGTAAGGGCACTATTGATAAACACGTTTTTCTTCAAACTGCTTTCCTCTGTACACATTATCCGCATGTGCCACAGGAGTTGGGCAGTACACCACTATGGCTCATCGTGTGTCTTCAAATTCCCTTCCTGGGTAGAGTTTATACCGCATATACTATATGGATCATGTTTTAACTCACTCTGAATCAATATTTTTTCATGAAATTATGTACTACATTAATGGACCAGCATGTGCCGTTTCAAATTCCTTTTTTCAGAAAAGTGTTTTCCACATGTACTACATGAATACCGCGTTACACCACTATGGATCGGCAAGTGCCTCTTCAAATCTCCTTTTTGGATGAATGTTGCTTGGCATGTATTACATAAGTATGGATTTAGTCCACTATGGATCATCTCCTGTTTCTTCAAATTTCTTCTATCAGTGAACTTGGCTCCACATGAATTACATGAATGTGGCATTAGGCCAGTATGGATCAACATGTGTTTCTTCAAATCCTCTTTATAGCTGAGTTCGGCTCCACATGTATTACACGAATATGGCTTCAGACCACTATGTACCACCATGTGTCGATTCAAAGCCACTTAATGGGGGAATTTTGCACTGCATGTATTACATGAATACGGCCTTACTCCAGTATGGATTAGTTTATGTTTAGCAGTAAACTTGGTTCCACATATGTTACATATATGTGGCTTTACACCACTATGGACTGACGCATGTCTCTTCAAATTGCTTTTCCCTGCAAACGTTGCTCCGCACGTATAGCAGGAATGAGGCCTTACACCACTATGGATCAACAGGTGTTTTTGGAAAACATCTTTCCGAATAAATTTTGCTCCGCATGCTTTGCATATGTATGGCAACATTCCGCTTTGAGTTGACATTTCAATATTCAAGTTACTATTTCGACTGAGTGAGGATCCAGCTGAATCTCTTGTGGGTGAGAATTCTGGTCTGTGAAAAATAGGATGTTTCTGTAGAAAATAGCCACTATCATCAAAAATCACACAGCACTATAAATTCCAGATAAGTACTGTCACCGATGTGACATGTGTCAAGACGGTAGAACGCACCCCATACAATCACACATACATATACGCGCTCAGTGTTAAAATTATTTTATACAGATATACCGTATCAAATATTTACTGGAAAAGTACAGAGCTATGAGTCAGGATTTGTAATGATATGCGTATATTTGTAATTTAAGTGAGGAATTGAAAGAGGTTATGGCAACTTAAAGTTATGTATCATATCAGTGTTCGCCTAGAGTAGGGAAACCATTAAAACAACTTCCTAATTTGCCAAAAGTGTAAATCAAATCCGTTTCTTTTTTCTCGCGACACTTAGTGCTGTCCATTAGGGTAAAAGTCAAAGATTTAAAAAATCTGTCACTGTTACGTCATGTAACGCCTGATATGTCTTCCTGCCCCGGGTCGGTTGTTCATACATTTGTTGCTAGACTGCATTGAGTGTTTATAAGCAACGTTTAGGAATTAAACGCAATGAAATTCTATGTGGCAGAAGGCCTCTTCCAAATGCTTAGCTCGAAAAGGTAACCACTAGCTTGGATCTAATTAAAAATATGGGGGTCGAATAATAAGTCATGGCAACTATTTTTTTCTCGCGAACTGGAGACAACACGGAAAATCTACGACATGCATTTGGAAACGTACGGTATGTACTTGCGTAGGATGCCACTAGATGGTGTATGTAAACAACAGTGTGGGTTTGAGCATGCCCACAAGTTCAGTATATGAGTGAGAGCGTAACACAATGGAAAATAAAAAAGCCTTATTCGCCTGATATGACTATGATCTAATCCCCGAAGTCAAGAAGCTACTACCTGGACGACGGTTTGTTAAAAAAAAAAAGCATTTCGGAGGGAGGTGTTACACGTTAGCGATACACATGCAGCGAATGGTATTCATCGCCTGCCCCACCACTGGCAGCACAATAGACACCTTGGGTGATTATTTCGAAGGTCTGTAACCAGTGGACGTAGTATTGTGTATTTGCTGTCTATACCATAACAAAACAATGTTTACCAATGGCCTGTGTTCTGTCACTTACGTACGAGTATCTCCTGACGTCCGAATTTACCTTCAGGCACTATTCGTACGTACATGCCCTATATTTCCAAATTCTTATCGTATATTTTCCGTGTTGACTTCTGTTATCGAGAAAAAAATAGTTGCCGTGATTTATGACTCGACCCTCGTAGTTAAAGAGGCAGCCCATCCCAAAAGCACTCGAGGTTGAATGTACCTCATTTCTTGGCAGAACTAGATATCAAGCGCCAGCCTTCGCGGTAAGAGTCAAGAGTGCTAGCCGCTATTCAAGAAATAGGGATTGGGAAGGAGTTGGCCGAGGCCTTAAGTTAAGAGCCAACCCAGCGTTTGTCTAGAGTAAAAGTGAGAAAACGTTCCAGGATGGCCAATAGTGGGAATTAAAGCCAGTTCTCCTCTGTCTTGCATCACGAGGCTTAATGCTCCCCGTTAAGGTTAAAGCAAGATATTAAGAACTGCGACTGTTACGTCATGCAAACATATTCTCGCATGACATTTGAAGTGGACAATGTTACGCGTCAGGTTTCAGAGGGTAAGTATGCACAGTTTGGTCCAGATCGGAGAAACGGTGCAGATTTGTGCCAAAGGTTCTAACTGCAGAGAATTGAGAGGACTGTCCAAAATGTCAAGTGGGCAGCTTTATTCGTCGGGTTCCAACGGATAAGTACGTAAAATTTGGTTAAGTTCGGAGAAACATTGTAGATTTGCACCAAAGGTCCCAACTGCAGAGAATTGAGAGGACTGTTCAAAATGTCAAGTAGGCAGTGTTATTCGTCGGGTTCCAACGGATAATTACGTAAAAATTGGTTAAGTTCGCAGAAAAATTGCAGATTTGCACCAAAGGTCCTAACTGCAGACTGGTAGTTTAAGCATGGGCTTAGACACTACCGAAGGGAAGATGATTTAAAAAAAAGGAAAAGGTTTTGGAGTGGAAACGATCTATAGGCAGAAAGGAAAGAATCCAAGACAAAAGAAATAATATAGCTAGATAATTAAAAAATAGTAGTATGTTGATCAAGGCTTGTGGACGCAAGACGAGAAAGCAATATAAGGTTCGGAACTGTATGTAGGTACACTGCTCACTGGCGAAGAAACACGCACAAGGGAAAGTTTTTTCTTTTCCTTTCTGAAGGAAATGTTTTAGAGAATATTCGAATATATTGAAGATATTGAAATGGGCAGGAATAATTTTATTCCCCACCACGGTCGTATCCCTAAGAGAGAGACCAAAGTGGGCAGAGATAAAGGGCTTTCAGAGCTTTTAGTAAGATTATTATAATTATTATTAGAAATTATTGGAAAGAGAAAATTGTTGCGTTTAAAGAAGGCTAAACCGTCATCCAGCTCAATACCGACTATGAGTTTAGAAAAGGTTCGAAACCGAAATTTAACTTGAACAAAACCAAAATTTTAAGCAGCAAATCACAGAAATCACGTCAAGTAGGAAGCTGGCTGAGCAAGCTATACTTGCCTTTAATGATTCACGAGAAAAGCTAAAGTAAGCTTTTTCAGCTATGTTAACAGAAGTTTTGCTCTAAACGCAACAAGTGATTGAGTTTCTAGTAAACGTATCATTCAGTATTTTAGATTATTCCTTTGGATGTAAAAGTAATTCGAAAGAATAGATAGGGAAGAAAGGTCAGGTCTAACATCTCTTCGAGCCAGATAATGTAACTCCAAGAAATTATTGCAAATGTAATTGCTTCAACAATAATAGGTTTGTAACGGTTTTACAATTAAGAAGTATCTTTTTGAACAATTTAAAGGTCTTAGACCTGTGACAAAAACACTAAAGACCCTCACATGGGTATTCAAACAATGCTTACAATTAAGAGGTCTGTGTCCTGTAATAACAATACCAAAAAGTTTTACAATTTGGGTGGATATTTCGTTTAGATTGCCTAGGTAGAATACCAAAGATTTATGAGAATGCTTTTGTAGTAAGCAAAAGGGCAATAAGTAAGTAATTCTAAATTCCTGGGAACAGCAGGAGAAAAATAAATATTAAAAGGTGAATTTATAACCACTTGGATTATGTATGCAGAAATTAAGAGATGATAAATTGAAATAGTACTGGTCATATTAGTGAAACCTGGATTACATAAGAATAAATACAAGGGTTTAACAATGAGGAAATTATAACTTCCTGAACGCAGCAGGAAAATGCAAGGGCGTATTAAGACGTGGATTTATAACCACATGGAGTATTCATGCAGTAATTACAAAATGCAATACATGAAAAATGGGAGGGAGCCAATTTATAGACCAAGCCTCATTGAGTTGCAAGAAAGTTTAAATTAAACTAAATTGTTAGTAAAGGAAAATGGGGAAGTGGGAAGTGTGGGGTTAAGGTCTGGCTTATTTTACTGGATCGAACGAAACGCGACGCGGAAGATAGCCATACAAACACTTTTCGTAGCACTGAAAAATTTGTAGAACATGAGAGAAATGTGACTATTGCAGTTTATAGTTCAATTCGAAATGGAAGTTAGCAGTAATTTAACGTTGTTGAGCATAGTCCTTCACAGCTTGGAGTTTATTGCGAATGAAAATTTCCAGAGATGTAATTACAGTTGAATAGGGCAAGCAGAAAACCCATGCAGGAAGCAAAGTTATGTTTTCAGACAGCTGTGGGTTTAGCAGAATTCCCTCGATGTAGGGAAGGTATCCCCTTATTTCGTACAAGAAGTACTAGGTTTCATGACTTTTAGTAGCAAGCTTAGTTAGCTTAAGCATGACAGCGAAATTTCCCACAAAGAGCAGTTGGAAGATAGCACAATATTGCGAAAAATTAAACACTGCCTATAAAGTTAATTAAAAGCTTCCAGAATTGTTTGAAATCCTTCAAAATGTGGTTAAAACACTTTAGATTGGTACCTATCTTCTCATTGCAGCGCAGTTGATGGTTCCCGGCTAGCGGTTACACAGACTTTTAAGTCATGGCGTCGATTTCAAACTACCTCATGGGTAAAGGAGATGAGCCTCCTGACGAGATGACTGAACTTTCACGTAGCCTCACTTGAAGACAAGTGCGTGAGGAATTCAAACACTCCGTTAGCCAGTGAAGCAAGGGGACGGGAGGGGGGAAACAAAAGAAGATATACAGACAAGGAAACATAACAAAATGTAAAGTATACACTCTACAAAAAGATGGTATATTGGTTCTCACGGCCGGTGAATTAAAATTCAGCAATTCTTCTAGGTTTGTGCCGTGTATTGTGTGGGCTTTCGCCTAGGACACCAAGCTGGCTCATCGGCCGGCTCTTGGTGTCCCCGCCCGGACCCCCAAAGGAGTATCGAACTGCGCGATACCTCCCTTTATATAGAGTGCAACTGCACTCCTTGACTGCGAGAACCAACAGCTCAAGCAGCCTCAACCTCCCTATGAAGGCTTCCAAATGATGGTATATTGGCATATCATACCTTCCCTTGCCTGAAGCACAGCAGTGGCCAGCGACTTGCACTCTGGCTCAGCAAATACGTCGGGCTCGTCAATTTGAATCACACGCCCGGAAGTAACAAAGTAACCTCATTTTCTCGAAGGGAAACATTTTCTCCGCCAATCCGATTGCAGCATAGTTTTTTACATAACACGCAGAGCGTCCTTGATTTATTTTCGGTATAATTAAGATACACCCTGCAGATATATCTTAGATTTATCGTGTTAAGATATATCTTGAAAAAAGGGATGACCGTTTAGATTTCTAATGTTCTTATCGCGTTTTAATAATAATGTTCTTAGATTTACCCTCTTTTTAACTACTCTGGCATTTAGAAACGCAGGGGTGCTAGAATTTTGTCCCGAAGGGAATCTTTAACGAGCCAGTAAATTTACTGGCACGGCTCCCTTGGATTTTCGCACCCTCAAATGCCAGCTGACTGCACCAGGATATGAACCTGCAAAAGAGGGCCCAGCAAGCGAGAACGTCACCGCTGAGTCACGCAGCCAGCGTATCGTTTTTTCGATAATAAATGGATAGATAGAAAATTGGATTTCATGTCTTGTGCTACTGTTGCCAATGAGACGGTCTTGCAATTAGTTCATCAGTGTATCAGAGTGAAGATAGTTTTCTAGGAATGTATTTGAAACTGTTGGCATTATGGCCTTAAAATAAGATTTTCGGTGTCCCGTGGTGACACACCGAGTATTGTTTCTCGCATCGAAAGGCGTAGAATAAGCTATGACCGATATTTATGTGACTACTTCGATATTTTGTCCCAGTTGAGTATTTTAGTGACTTTTCAGTCACGTTGCCCGTTCCACGGGAACAATTATTTATTTCTGGATGAAAGGGAATCAGTTGTATCCTATTCAAATTTCTTCCAAATCCGTCCAGCTGTTTTAGTGTGAAGAGGTAATGATAATATCCTAACTGTTGTACCCGGCGTTGCCCAGGAGGTGTCTTTATATATAGGATATATATTTCGCGGAGAATATTCATTTTGCCCGTAAGTGAGTTCTCCTCGACTCTGATGTTACTCAAGTGCAATATTAACTCGCTTGCCACGGTGGCTGAGTGGTTATCGTGTCAGATTACTCACCCCTAGCTTACAGGTTCGCTCATGGCCGTGGTAAGTGATATTTGAAAGGCGGCAAAAATCACGATACGCATGTCATACGATGCTGGCATGTTAAAGAACCCATTTGAATTCAGTAGACCGTGTTCATAATGGCAAAACAAATCCCAGGATTTTCCACCAAAACAAAGTTTCTTATTTCTCTACTAGAAAGCGGTATAGTGTCAAGGTGTTTAGATATCGAATCTCCTTGACTTTCACAGTGCTTCAAGGAACAACTAAATTCGACATGCAAGCTGCCATGTGGGTGCCAAATAACAAAGGTCGCAACCGGCAGCCGAGGCCATACGATATTATTATTATTATTATTAAACCTAGTCGAAAAGCACTGTGGAGTGCAATAACGTAGCAGAAAATGCAACAGCAGTACAAAGGGATGTATATAGGCTACACAATTTCTCGAGAACTCGGTCTCACAATTACATTCCTGATAGTGTTTATTCTTGATTTAATGGGGAAATTAATAAGTCTTATATCATTGTTCACATAGTTAGCTCTATTGTTTTTCAAATGTAGCATCTACCTTCTTGATAGGAAGTAATATTTAAATTATTAAATGATTGGAAGATAAAGTCATCATTGTGGAGTCAAATATACTCATGATTCTTAATCCCGCACAAGATACGTGAATAATGAGCAATGACTTATTCCAGTACGTAGGTCAGTGTGTAGAATACTCGTAGCATCATATTAAGGAACAGTATTGCTGTAAGAATAATTTACATGCATATGATCTCATCCACATTAAGTTAATTAAGCAACGTATAATCCCAGTATAATGTCCAATATGATGCTTAGATTCTGAACGAATTGGACTTCCTTAGCCTCAAAGTATTTCGTATTATCGCAAATAAATTCCCTAACCTCAGACCTTAATAATCTCTAAAAGGCTAAAATGGAATCCAGTGTGATTAAAACTAATGACAATTATAACATTAGGCTATTCAATGACTTTTGTCAGCAAGCAGTATAATACATGAACATACGTGAACGATTAGTAGTTTATGTGATTGTTTTCCGTGGTTCCCCACTTCTACTCGAAGCAGATACCGGGATAGTTCCTAACTGAAGGCCACCGCAACGTCCTTCCAATCCAAATTTGAATTACAAATACACACACCACCACAGCCTTCACAGTAAAACATGTTATCAGAAAAATTATATACAAGTAGTGGTTTTGGGGGGTTCTAGCACCACCTCCGCCTCCCACCTTACAAGATGGCGGCGACTCGATATCTCTCGAACTTATGGTCGGATTTTAACGAATGAGGTGTTGTTGAGATCAGGCTGACACCCCCTTTCCAATGCACAACATATCTCTATCCCAAAATAAAACCTACCCCTAATAGGGGGTGAAATTGTAATTCTTTTTAGAGAATCTAGCTCTCCAAATGCAACATGTGAGAGTTTAAATAACAATATGGAATTAAACGTTGTTCTACACAAGAGACATGTATACGGTGGAAAGCCACTATGAATTAACATGCTTGTTTTTTGTTTTTACGCATGCCCACTCATAGCTTTTGTAAGAGGGCGGTCTTTTTAAAGATGGAGGCTCTTGTGTAACCTAACCTAGCCCAAACCACGAGGGGTGATTAAAAAGTATTTCTAGTGGCGCTTGTCGGTAAGCAAACCAATAATCAAAGAGGGGCATGTTAGGTCTTGAGGCGATAACCCCTTTTGATTGATCCCTGTTGATTTGTCCCTTTGGACTGGTCGTGTGGACGAGTTATTGTTGACGAGTCATTGTTGACGAGTCCCTGAGGACGGGTTATTGTTGACAGGTCATTGTTGACGAGTCATTGTTGACGGGTCCTTGTTGATGGGTCATTGTTGGCGGATCATGGTTGACAGGTCATTGTTGACAGGTCATGGTTGACAGGTCCTTGTTGACAGGTCCTTGTGGACGAGTCCTTGTGGATGAGTCCCGTTGGACTAGTCCCTATGGACTAGCCCATGAATTTATTTAAATTATGTCAAAGGGCTTAAGTGCAAAACTTGGTGAATGAATATGTTCTAGTGCTAGGGCTAATGCACACACACTCTAGTACACGACGCATATGCCATTTGAGGGCGGGTCAAGGGATCAAACTTGCTGGATGGATGTGTCATTTGTAGTTGAAAGAGAATAATACATGTTCTTAAGATATTAAAACAGAAGAGATTGTACGTGCAGTAAACCAACTTGTTATCTCCTGTGACATATTGCAGACATGGCAGAGAGCGCACAGTTCTGTTGCTATGAATAAAGCTGCAGTAATTTGAAACCTCAGGTGTTCATTAAGACAATGGGTGATGATCATCCAAAGTTAGCAGTCATTGGATATTACACAGGTGTTCCTTCCGGTGTTATGTTGCTGATATGGCAGAGAGCGCACACTGCTGTTGCTATGACTAACGCTGCAGTAATTAGAAACCCCAGGTGTAGATCAAGACAATGGGTGATGATCATGCAAAGTTAGCAATCATTGGATATTACACAGGTGTTCCTAGTGTACTTTGGACTCTCAGCTGTATTGGGAAAGGAATTGCAATAAACTGCAAAAAACTGCTGACACGAGCGATGAGGGTTTATATAAGAGAGGTGTCATATATTTCCCTACTGTCAGTCTTTATTACTCGCTTTGAATGAACAGTGCTCTATTACTGCTCAAGAGTTGTAAAAAGCCTTTCGGTAGTAAAATTTTAAATTATTTTTGCAAGGTAAGTACTTATTATTAATGGATTGTAGTCTTTTATTACTAATTGATGTTGAAGTTATTGATTGGAATGTATTTATTGATTGATTGATTGATTTGTTTACAGATAATTGGATACCTGTAGGTTACCAGATTCCTATAATCTGTTCATTCAGTGGCAGCAGTTGATAAATTATAAAAAGGTAAGTGCCCCTCTAATAACTTTTAAACAGCTAGGGAGATATTTTCCAATGTTCACCACTACATGTCAGTGACAATGGTATATTTGGCAGTCAAATGTTGGAACTACTTGACAATGGTGTGTAAAGCTAAATTTGTAGGTTAGATTTTGATTACCGCTCTATTAAGTCCGAATGTTCATTCCTAGGTGTCAGTGACGGAGGGAATATTTAAAGACTTAACCTCAGTTCACCTAACATAACCTAACTTTACCTAACTTAACCTTGTCACGTGACATGTTTTACAAGTTTAGACTTGCCTTATGACTGACTATGACGTCACACTTAGCTCACTTAACTGGTGGCTGCTGGTTTCTATCACGTGACTTGTTCTACAAGTTTAGACTTGTTTTAAGACTGGTTATGACGTCACACTTAGCTCACTTAACTGGCGATCGCTGGTTTCTATCGCGTGACATGTTCTACAAGTTTAGACTTCTTTAAGACTTGCTATGACGTCACACCTAGCTCACTTAACTGGCGACCGCTGGTTTTTACCACTCTATCAAGTTCCAATCGTCACCGCTAGGTGACAGTAATAATAATATCGTATGGCCTCGGGTGCCTGGTGCAAGCTTTGTTAATTGACTCCCAGAGGGTAGCTTGCATGTCGAATGTCGTCGTTCCTATGAACGCTATGAAAGTCAAGGAGGTTAGATACCTAAACTCCTTGACACTACAGCGCTTTCAAATAGAGAATGGAGGAACTTTGTGTTGGCGGAAAATCCCGAGATTAATTTTGCCAATTGAACTTGGCCTACTGAATTCAAATGGGTTCTTTAACATGCCAACAACATATGACATGAGTGTCGTGATTTTTGTCGCCATTCAAAAATCACTTACCATGGTCAGGAGCGAACCTGCAATCTTGGGGTTGGTAGTCCGACACTATAACCACTCACCCACCGTGGCAAGCTAGGTGTCAGTGACAGTGGTATATAGTAACCTCCAGTTAGAACTGCATGAAGTTAGACTTGCTAAGAGTTCACAAATGATCGATTTAAATACCCTGCTATAACCATTGACTGGAATGCAATTAAACTATTTATATTTTACTTTGTTTTATCATTTATTAACATTTAGGTTTTCTTTCTTTTATAGGTAATTTCGAAAGTGATCATCATGTTCAAGTGTGGTGAATGTAAGAAACAGTTCTCAAGACCTGACAGCCTTCAACGACACGCAAATGCTAAACATGACATTAAAATGTTTGTATGCAGTCACTGTGCTACCACATTTAACAGACAAGATAATCTTGCACGTCAAGTAAATTTAAAGCATGTTAGTTCAGCACCATTTTCGTGTTCAGTTTGCGAACTTGGTTTTTCTGCTGTAAAGCGATATCAATCCCACATGTTTGCAGTGCATAGAGAACAACAGGAAATGAAATCTGTAAAACCATCAACTAGCACGGAACCTTTAAATGAATGTGATGCTCAAAAGCGTAAACGTTCTCAAGATTGGGAAAATAGACATGCATAAATAGAAAGAAGATTGGTGAACCTTCGATAAAACATTGTAATGTATGTAATATTGATATACCTTCTTCAATCATTCATGGACATTTACGCAGTATTCATCTAAAAATAACGCTTGCCATGAAATAAATTCTGGAAATATTCAACAAATTGATGGTGCATTTAAAAGTCGATTTGCTAGTCATAGACTTTATAGTAAAGAAAAAATTCAAAGTATTGAATCATTTTAAAAAAATGTTCAACCTACTGTGTTTGGCTCAGTAGAAAATGTTTTAGTAGAGCATAAAACAATTAAAATGAATTTTGAACTTTTTGGACTCTATGTAAAAACTGGGAGTGAAGTTGAAATTATGGATATCAAATCTTTTAATACAAAAAACATAATTGTTAGTGAATCAACTAATATTAGTGATATATACCATAATATTTCAAGTGCTACCATTGTGAAGAGTGAAGAGTTCCAGGAAAGGGAGTCAGGCTGGGCGTTGGTTGAAGTACTTTATTTAGAAACCAACATGAATAAATACAACCCCCTTCGAGCATCATCATATATTGATTTACGTGCATGGATCAAACGAAAGAAAGCTGTTGTGAACGTTATGAATAGTGACCATGCATGTTTTGCATGGGCAGTAACCTCAGCTCTCCATCCAGCTGAAAAGGCTGTGGAGAGAACATCATCTTATCCTCACTATTCTTCAGTGTTGGATTTAAAAGAAATGGAATGTCCTATGGCTAAAAAAGACATTAATCGTTTTGAAGAGCTGAAAAATGTAAGTATTAATGTTTATGGAATTGAAAATAAGAGTATAGTAGCTTCTTTATATTACACTCAAGAAAAAAAAGGACGCTCATGTAAATTTACTGTACATAACTAAAGGTGAAAATCCCCACTATTGTTGGATAAAACATTTAGGTAGACTTGTTGGTAGTCAAGTATCAAAACATAAGTATAAGAAGTGGTTGTGTGATGGTTGTTTGCTATATTTCAGAAAAGAGGATCAACTGACTCAACATCAAAAATGGGGATGTAATCATGTGTGTACGGTATTACCGACTCCTAAAAGTAACATTCTAAAATTTAAGGATTATGAGAAACAGCTTCGAGTACCATTTGTTATATATGCTGACTTCGAGGCTTTGCTAAAACCATTTAATACATGTTCATCGAATCCAGCCCAACCCTTCACCAACACTACTCACATTCATGAACCTTTTAGCTTTGCATAGTATATTAAAGGTAGTTATGATGACCCTTTAAATAAGTCTGAGCTCTATAGAGGACCTGATGCACCTAAAGTTCTTATGGAAAGGCTTGAGAAGGATGCCATCCGTATATCCTCTATTTTAAATACGATCATTCCAATGGAACCACTAACTTCATCAAAGCAAATGTATTTTGAAACTAAAACTAATTGTTTTATATGTGGTGAATGCTTATATACAGACAGGGTTCGCGATCATGACCATTTAACAGGAAAATATCGTGGTGCTGCTCACCAAGAATGTAATTTAAATTATAGAGTAAGTAAATTCATTCCGGTCATTCTGCATAACGGTAGCAAATACGATAAACACTTTATCGTTAAAGATTTTGGAGCTTCAGATGAGAAAATTGATGTGATTGCAAATAATAAGGAACAATACATATCGTTCAAAAAATACATCAAAACTGTCAAAAAAAAAATATAAAACTGCGATTTTTAGATTCCGTCCGCTTTATGCCGAGTAGTCTTGATTAGCTGGCTAGTAATTTAAAATGAGATCAGTTTCATGAAATTCAACGTGTCTTTCCTAAAGAAGATGATTTTAATTTGATTCGTCAAGAGGGTATATTCCCTTATATATATATATTAACTGTGTGGAACGTCTTGAGGAATGTTCTTTACCACCGAAAGATGCATTTTACAGTTCCTTAAACACAAGTCATATCGGTGATCAGGAATATTTACATGCACAACGTGTATTGACACAGTTCGACATTCAAACTTTAGGAGAATTTTCAGACATAAATTTGAAGACAGATGTGTTGTTATTAGCAGATATTTTTGAAAATTTTCGGAATGTTTGTATGAAAACTTATGACCTTGATCCTTGTCAGTATTTCACTGCTCCTGGGTTAAGTTTCAGTTCAATGTTGAAAAGAAAAACGAAATTAAATTTAGAATTAATGACTGATATAGACATGATCAATTTTATAAAATCATCAATTCGAGGTGGATTAAGCCAATGTAGTGGACGGTACTCTAAAGCGAATAATAAATACATGCCTAGCTACAACCCTTGTGAAGAGTCAAAATATATTGTCTACCTCGATGCAAATAACCAATATGGTTGGGCTATGAGTCAATATCTACCACTGAAAGATTATCGCTGGCAGACACAACCTGAAATTGATGTCATACATATTGACACTCTTAATGATAACGATGATAAAGAATATATTTTAGAGGTAAATCTTGAGTACCCTAAAGAGATACATGATGATCATAATGATTTACCATTCTGTCCTGAGAATATGAAATCTCCGTACATCCCATCACGAATACGCGTGGCTAGCACAAATGGAAACTACATCATATTCCCTTCGGGAATATTAAAAACCTTATTTGGATTGCCAAGGTAAGGCTTTTGTTTTTATGAAAGGGAGTTTGACTCCCGTAGCACATTGGCATGCTCGTGACGTCAATACTGCTTGTATTTTGTGTCTTGCATGGCCTTCTCAGTATGTGCTAGCCACGCGTATTGGTAGGTGTGTCTGTACCAACTGACGAGCCCAACGGCACACTGGGGCGAAACGCTGGCATTGTTTGAACTAACCGGACCATTTTTATCATTTATTGATAATTCATCCGCTCAAATGGAAACCACATCATATTCCCTTCGGGAATATTAAAAACCTTAAAAGGGCCTAAATGCAGGGAATGGAGTGGTCTGTCCAAAGTTTTAAGTGGACAGTGTTACTCGTCGGGTTCCAAATGGTAAGTATACAAATTAGGTTCAGATCGGTGAAACGATGTAGATATGTGCAAAAGGGCCTAAATGCAGGGAATGGAGTAGTCTGTCCGAAATTTCAAGTGGACAGTGTTACTTATCGGGTTCCAAAGGGTAAGTATATACGTTTTGTTTTCGATCGGTGAACTATGCAGATTTGTGCCAAAGGGCCTAAATGCGGAGAATGGAGTGGTCGGTCCGAAATTTCGAGTGGACAGTGTTACTCGTCGAGTTCCAAAGGGTAATTATTTGAGATCGGTGAAACGGTATAGTTTTGTGCCAAAGGGCCAAAAAGCAGGGAACAGTGTGGTCTGTCCGAAATTTAAAGTGAACAGTGTTACTTGTCGGGTTCCATAGGGTAAGTATGTAAAATTTGGGTCAGATCGATGAAACGGTGTAGATTTGTGCTGTGCCCGTTTCTCCAATGGGACAGGCGATCACCAAGCCAACATCCCGGCCCCATCAGAAGAAACGGCCAAGGGAGTGGGTAAAAAGAGAATTAGGGCGTGAATCTTGGTTCATACAGACAAGAATAAAACCAAAGCTCCGGCGAGGTAGAGACAAAGGGTCTCGGGTCGTTTACGGGTTGGGATGGCAAACAAAATGAACCAGGATTCAAAAGCAAACCCCCTAATTCGAATTAACAAACAGATAAAAAAAAGGAAACAGCCCTCGTAAAATCACATCTGCTCCTTTATTGGCCAAAGGACAACCAAACATGCTACCAGCCTACCTAGAAATTCGACCAGGAGACTGCCCAGCCAAACACAGCTATTATTCCATTAGTGCACACGCATAATAATAATAATAATAAAAAATACTGGTCACTTAGTCCAAAGTTTACCTGTGGCATGTGCTCAGAAAAAAAACACATATCATAACATGACAATCTACCTTTATACATCGATGGACGGCCTCCTGTATCGAATTGAAATTTACCATCTAAAGAGCATCAAACAAAATCACATCATAAATTTTCCCAACATCAACTGGACGTCACCTAATGTGGAATTCGATAACCAACCGAAATATAAATCATTTACATTTACAACTAGTGTTTAAATATTTACACAGCGCATTCTTATTGTTCTATCTGGTCTACAGGCATGACCGTCCCAATTACCTTGGTCCTCATTAATATGCCCACTTGCATAAGTAAGTTACCGATATGTCATATGCTGACGTCTATAATTGGTTCACAACTTTCATAATAGAATACCTCAGTGTGTTTCATTTTCGTGAACAACATTTAATCATAGCCATTCAGTCAACCATTATGTGTGAGGATCTGAGTAACCTTACTACAGAGCGTACCCTCGAGTACATCATAGCTCTGTTTCACACTCAACCCTATCAGGAAATGCAGCACATCCATTCATCTAGTGAGAAACCTGTCCGTACAATTACAAATTTTCAGGGTCATACATAGCCCCCTGAATAACCTTGTTACACATAACTGAATATCACCACATTAATCTACCTCGTCACATATGACGGAATACCATATTAATCTCATAACAAAAAATTGCGCTTAATAGCATACCTCGAACCCACACTTAACACAGTCATTCAACCTTACAATGAAGTCGTACGATAACATGATACTTTGCCCAAGGAACCATATCATACCAGACAACAATTAACCAAAACCAGCGTCTTATTTCATATCACATTTCTGAATTTCATAAGAGACCCTTTGAAATAAAACTTGTTCCATGATTTTCATGCCCAATTATCTCGAGCGATATTTCTTTTTCATGGCCATGCGTGATTATATCCAACTATATTTCGGTATTGATCATAGCAATATTTATCAACCTTTAAGTGTGATTATTTTTATTATTATTAACCTTACTATTATGTAATTATATTTCAAAGCATAACATTGACATTGATGCTGTTCGTAAAAGTCAAAACGACTCGAAGTAAAAAAAGACTCTACACAACCTCAGGAAAACGAGAGTGATGCTCTTATTTAACCTAGAATCACTGATTGTTAATAGCGTTAGACTATGTGAATGGGATTAAATTACACGACCCCAAGTCATCTTATGGCATGGCTATTCGGAATGGAGACTCTCTTCTTTAAGATAAACAGGAGTGAGAAAAAGATATCTTACTATGGATCCGGCGTCGTGATGAATCCTGGTCCTTCGGAATAAGAGACGTCGATGTTTCCTGGTCATGCGTACAGCGTTGCTCCACCCGCGTCTCCCGGCGCTCCAGTGTAAGCATGCGTCCCCTACATCTTTCAATCTCCAGGCGACGACTATGACCGCCCCCGACTGCACCTCTCCACCAACGGCGTCGGCGTCTCTCATCATCTCGTTCCATGTCCACGCATCCATTTCCTCGCGACCGTTCATCCCCTAGCAACCCCTAATGGGTTTACTGAAACATACTTTGGGTATTGAGGTCCATGTAGATTCCCAACATGTCCGAGTCTGCGTTCATATTGTTTACATTGCTGTGTGACCACATTGCATTCCACTACGCCGTAACACTTTCACATCTACACGCTACAGTATCCGCTTCTTAGTTCATTCAACTTGACCTGCTCACGTTCCACACTTTATGTTTAGACTGTTCGCCTCGCCTGCGCAACCTGCAACCATCAACGCAAGCTTAAAGCAGATATATCCCTTTCCTCATGCACACACCGTGTCTCTTGA
This sequence comes from Meconema thalassinum, assembly GCA_946902985.2. Lineage (NCBI taxonomy): Eukaryota > Metazoa > Arthropoda > Insecta > Orthoptera > Tettigoniidae > Meconema > Meconema thalassinum. The sequence continues at coordinate 445,765,423 of OX336394.1, read as the reverse complement.
ATGCCAGCTTGGTTGTTCACCTTTAAACGACGTAACCGGTCGGCGTTATAATTCAGGTTTCTCTCCGGCCTTCGCTCAAATGTTCAGAAGTTCAAATGTTTAGGCGTACACAACTTTATCAGATTATTGCCATAATACCTTCCTTCAGCTTTTTTGTCTGTTAGCTGACCCGGATCATGTGCGTAAAACTTCATAATACAAAGAAAGGCGAAGAATTCTGTGATCTTATGCACTCTGCATAACCCAATCGCGGCACTGGCATAAATCTACACATACCTCCGTCAATCGGTTGTGGTCCTTCCTTCACGTGCCAGCGTGCCGATATATGGATATCGCGATGGCGACATTTCACCCAAACACAACTCCACCGCGCTTCACGAATGATTTCTTCCAACATGCGGCGACGAGTATTAAGCATGCACATAAAAAAACTAGCCAGTGCCCGATGCGGAATTTAACTCACGTGGCTTACATCTCTGACCACTATGCCACACACTCGTCCTCGCCGTGTCGCATAATAAACTTCCTCGTCCGGGTCACACCATATCACTGAACCTTCCAGAACCGAGTTGACCTCCTCTCGAAAAAGGGGCGGAGGGGTCGGAAGCTTCTGGAGCATTCCCCCACTCTAGCGGTTACCTCGCTGCGTCATGCCATGACGTCATGCTGACCCTCCGGTCACCTCTCAATCTCCCATAATCCGGGGCCGGTAATTGACCTTGACTGGATCGGTCACATCTCTCCCGCGGCCTTCAAAATATAAGCGGTGGGAACATAGCTTATATTTTCCTTTAAATGATGCATGTGAACGATCCTTTCAGTCATCTCCTCAATGTTGACTAACGGGCTTGCCCGTGATACTTCCGCAGATTCGCGGCATTGAAGTTTACAACAAGTGCATTCGTGACGTTGTCAACGACCCTATAGCAATTGTTATCCATCACTCTGGCAATCCTATGGGGTCCCGTGAATGGGCGCGCTAATTTCCCATACACTCTGAGTGGTAGGTTTGATGACGTAGGTTTCCGAATCAGCACCAGGTCATTGACTCGAAGTGGTTGGCGAAAACGGCGGCCAGCCTTCCATCTCTCCCGTTTCTGCGCCTGTAGCTGCATCCTTTCCCGAGCCAGTTCGTTTCTCCTTTGCGCCAACGGCTCAATCTCTGGGGGTGCCTGTATAACAGCATGCCAAGGTCTACTTGGTTTTCGTCCATGGTGCCGAAGACAATGAATTTGTCTGGTACTTTCATGTGTTGTAGAGTTCAAGCAACGTTCGATTATGGGTACCACTTCCATCCATCTATGATGCTGTTCATGACAGTAAATCCGGCAGTATTTTCCAATCTCAGCATTTACCCTTTCAACTGGATTTCCTTCTGGGTATCTTATGGAGCTCAAGAAATGCCTTATGCCGAGTCGTGCCATAGCCTCTTGGAATTCGGCGCTCGTGAACTGCGTTCCGTGATCGCTCAGGAGGAACTCTGGCTTCCCTGCAGTTGGAATCACACCAGTTTCAATCCTGCGAATTACGTACCGGGATGTAGCCTTCTGGATAGGGTGCAACATGACTAATTTGGTATACACATCCATCGTCACCAAGATGTATTGGTTACCCCTGGTGGACCTCGGAAGGGGGCCATACAGGTCCGTAGCCATTAATTCATTCGGACGGGTCGGTATAATAGCCCTTGGCTTCTTCTTAGATACGTCCGATGGGAACTTGCACTTCTGACAGATGTCGCATGTCCTGATTACCGCTCGTATGCTTTTTCCCATATACTCCCAGGTAAATGTTTCTCTTATGGCATGTAAGGTTTTATCACATCCTCCATGCCCAATAGATCGGTGAGCCAACCAAACCATTGCTGAAATCAACTTCGGCGGTATTACAATACGTAGCTTTGTGTGGTCTCTATCGATAAACTTGTGAATCACGTCACCAAATATGTGATACAAGTGAGCAATCTTTGCCGTTCCAGCATAATCGGGGTCATCTACACCCATGCGATTCTTCAAATACCGGTATATCCGTCTTAACGGAGTATATCGCCGATGCGCCTGGCTCAGGCGTTTCAAACGCTCCACCGTTTCCTGATCATCCGGTATTAGCTGTACCTGGTGCAAAACCGCCTCCTCACGTGGGTTTCTGCTCAAAACATTCGCTAGAAAGTTTTGTTTTCCGGGCCTATGAACAACTTCTGCATCGAATTGCTGTAGGAAAAGGGTCCAGTGCGTGACTCTTTCGCTTGAGATGTCAGACTTTAACATAAACTGTAACGCGCGATGGTCCGTCACAATCACGACCTTATGCCCTAAAAGAATCTTCTTCCACATCGTTAGAGCATAAATTATAGCCAGCGCCTCCAATTCCATGGCAAAGTAATTAAGCTCAGGCTGTCGCAATTTCCTACTGGTAAATGCCAGATAATGTTGTTTCTTATCGTCATCCAACTGGTACAACACAGCGCTCACTCCTACCTTTGAGAAGTCTGGGTACTCCAGTTTAACGTTGTTAAGGAGCATGTGTTTAGCTTGCGTGAAGGCCTCTTCACACGCCTGATCCCACTACCACCGATTGTTTTTCCTGAGCATGCTCTGCAGAGGGGCAACTACATCCGTGTAACGGGGGCAATGACTAGAGAAGAATAAAGTCATTCTCAGGAACTGCCTCACTTGTTTCACCCTTTCTGGTCTGGGAAACTTAGCTATCGCCTCAATTTTCTCCGGGTCCGGCCGATATCCATGTTCGTCAATGAAATGTCCCAAAAACCGAATTTCTCGGTGAAAGAAATTGCATTTCTCCAGGTTTGCCTTAAATCCGGCCGTAAGCAAGTTCTCAAACAACAATCTCAAGTGTTTCAGGTGCTCCTCTACTGACGTAGATGCCAAGATCAAATCGTCCACATAACATAGTACGTGTTTCTTGACTTCTTCACTCAAGTTGCTGTCCAGCGCTCGAATCAGCACAGGGCCGCTGTTTTTCAAAACGAAGGGAAGGCGGTTAACGACGTGGGTCTTCTGCTCATGCAGGAAGCCAGTGTATTGCTTGCTGTTCTCGGTTAACTCGACACGATAATAGGAATTTGTGAGATCCACGGCTGAGAAATATTTTTTCCCTTAAAGCGCCTCAGCAGCTCTCTAATTTGTGGTGGGTGGTCGTACTCTGTCAAAATGCGTGCATTTATTCCACGTGCATCCAGACAAATCCTCAGGCGACCATTTGGCTTCCTTACAACCGCTAAAGGGTTTAGGAAAGAAGTCGGAGCCTTCTTTATTATGCCATCCTTCTCCATGGCGTTTATCATGGCCTTTACCTCCTCCTTCCATTTCTCTGGGACTGGATATATGTGTTTCCTGTATGGTGAATCATCACTCAACTTGATATCGTACTGAAAGTTCTTGATAACTCCAGGTTTGTCGCTAAATACCTCCCGAAACTCCTGTATTAGGTCATCAAACTGTTTCTGGACAGTTGGATCCAAAATTTCCTTTACACAAACGGACATGTGGGTGATCGTCTCTTCTTCACGTTCCACGATATTCTCAAGTGTGTTCTCCAAGAAGAGCGTGCTCGAGTTGGCATTGCTATAATCTTTCGATCCTCTGCTCGGCGATTCGTTTCCGATATACATGACACCCTCTTGCATATTTATAATCCAGCCGTACTCCGAAATGAAGTCAACACCCAGGATTATTTGAAAATTGATGTTGGAGATGGCCACGAACACGTGCTCATAAAACCTCCCCGCAATCTTGATCGTCAACAGGGCCTGCAGCTTGCATCTCACTGAGCGATCGGGAATTACACCTCTAACCTTTACATTCGCTACTGGTAGAGTATATACGGGTCCTGCCTCCATTATCTCGTCCAAACATGACTGAGACACCACACTAATCATCGCTCCGGTGTCAATCAGGGTTTTTACTTGTTTACCGAGCACCTCTACTGTTATGATTGGCAAAGGATACACTTTCCCGCGGCGGATAACGTCTTCCTCATGAATCAAGTCTTCGTCGGTAGCCTGAAATATCTCTTGGATTTCAATCAGTTCGGGAGTACCAAGGTTTGAGGAATTTCTTAATTTGAAGTTTTTTTTGTTGATCTGACCGACTTGTGTCAGGTGGTCGGTCAGCTTCCCCCGGTGGCGCAGATGGATTACTCCGTAATTGTTGTAAATATTCCTGGCTCTCTCGATGTCTTTCCGTATAGCTCAGCCGCGATCCCTGCGAACGAGAATCCCTATCGGCATTCTGTCTCTGATAATATTGATTTGACTGCCTTCGCTGATATTCACCATATCGTCCCTTCGTATTGTTGAATCGGGATCTCCTACACTGTTCGTACGGTTTATTCCTCCACCTGGGTCGCTCGTCTGTTCCACCGTAGCTCCTATCTCGACTCCGATAGTACCCTGTGTCTCTTGGCCTGTCCGTCTCCCGCAGCGTTCGCTCTTCCGTCTGCGCAATTTTGTCAATCACGACCGTGTTTACATCTCTATTTTCCTGTCGTCCGGACCTCGCCTGTAACTGTGCGCTAGTGTGGTCAAGTTTTCGAAGAATCTCTTCACATCCCTCTAAAGTCTCGGCTCCTGACGCTATTACACTCTTCTGGACCTCAACAGGTAATTGTCGTATAATGGCTTGGACCAATTCGTCCTCCGGCACTGGTGGAGTCAAATACTGCAGCCTGGCGAGTTGCGATGCGAAATACCCCGCGTAGCTAGTCGGATTGGACGTCGCATACCGTTTACCGTATAGTTCTGCCCGAATGTTCAATTGTTCTTCAGGGCTCCAAAAGCGTTTGATCAATAGTCGTTCGAACTCGTCCGTGCTCGTGAACGTGTATCGAAATGCGCGAAACCAAGTTAATGCTGTCGATTCCAGGGACCTCTCAATGACTCTTAGTTCCCGCTCACGTGGTACCTTATTTTCTGCCATATATTCACGGACCTCCCTCATAAATTCGATGGGTGTGACATTGTTAGTCCCTTATTTCCCCGAGAATTTCCTCGGCTGGTGGTCTATACTTCTAATGATAGTCAGGTGTCCCGCGGGGTTTGTACTCTGTATTCTCGGCGTTGCAACTACCTCTCCCGCCTTTCTAGAAGATGGGGTGTTTTCACTTTCCGTCCCGTTAAGAGGTGGCGTGTTTTCCATTTCGGACCATCTAACCCTTTCTGACTCCGACTTGTCTTTTATCTGCGTCATTTCCGCCTCTAAGTTGCCTAATCGAGTGAGTTGCCTTCCCTGTTGGATAATGATCTTCTCCTCCAACTCAACAATGGAAGTGTGGATAGATTCTCTCACATGTTCGAATAACGTCCTTTGGGAACGAGTGATTTTCCTGTCATACGTGTCCTGGAATGATTCAACCTGTATCTGCATGTTTTTCACGTCTTTCGCGACCTCTTCTTTCCAACCTGACACGTCCTGTTTCAACTTATCCAGGGTTTCCTCGTTCGATTGACCAATTTGCTCAATTTTTGCCGTCAAATCTTGTCCCATGCCTTTAATATTACTGTTCAACTTCTCCTCAAGTCCTTCAATATTCCCCCGAAGCGAACTCTGAGTATCCCTGATTTGCCGCGCCATAGAATCTTTGAGCTCCGCGGTTAGCACTTGAAATGTAGTTTCTACCTTTTTATCGAGTAGATTTATCTTATTATCTATAGCCTTTCCTGATAGCCTAAGATTACGTTCTACAGCATCAATGTTTTTCTGCAAATGAGATTCTAAACCCTTAAGATTAGATCACATGACTTCTAATAAGTCGGTTCTGAGACCATCAACTTTATCTGCTATTTGAGTACCGACACCCTCTTGTGTCCTCTGTACCTCTGCTATCTGAATACCGACACCCCCTTGTGCCGTCTGTAAGCGATCCATATCGCTCCTCATGTTTGTCTTAATTGACCCAATACTATCCTTAACAGTATTCATTTCAGTGGTTAAACCATTTAATCCATCTTGGATTTGTTTCAATATATCAGCTATATTCTCTGCGGTTACTACTTGTGACATCTTACAATACAACTTAAATATAGGGGCCTACAAGGGAATGTAGGTCGTTGAGTATAGCCATGAATTGAGGTCGTGTACCAACCCTGTCAAATGGTTCACTAAAGGCTCAGTGTGATACGAGGTTAATTTAACACGAAAGAATTACACCTGGCAAGCATCTCGCCCCCATCAAAGGCACGAATCTGACCACTCAGTATAATCCCATCACCACAACAAATGATAGAGTAAAAGCATGCCCATGACGGAGACGACACGCACCATCGTCGTCGATCCCCACGTTAGCGGCGCCACTCCCCCCCCCCCTGTGCCCGTTTCTCCAATGGGACAGGCGATCACCCGGCCAACATCCCGGCCCCATCAGAAGAAACGGCCAAGGGAGTGGGTAAAAAGAGAATTAGGGCGTGAATCTTGGTTCATACAGACAAGAATAAAACCAAAGCTCCGGCGAGCTATAGACAAAGGGTCTCGGGTCGTTTACGAGTTGGGATGGCAAACAAAATGAACCAGGATTCAAAAGCAAACCCCCTAATTCGAATTAACAAACAGATAAAAAAGGAAACAGCCCTCGTAAAATCACATCTGCTCCTTTATTGGCCAAAGGACAACCAAACATGCTACCTGCCTACCTAGTAATTCGACCAGGAGACTGCCCAGCCAAAATTAACACAGCTATTATTCCATTAGAGCACACGCATAATAATAATAAAAAAATACTGGTCACTTAGTCCTAAGTTTACCTGTGGCATGTGCTCAGGAAAAAAAAACCACATATCATAACATGACATTCTACCTTTATACATCGATGGACGGCCTCCTGTATCGAATTGAAATTTACCATCTAAAGAGCATCAAACAAAATCACTTCATAAATTTTCCCAACATCAACTGGACGTCACCTAATGTGGAATTCGATAACCAACCGAAATATAAATCATTTACATTTACAACTAGTGTTTAAATATTTACACAGCGCATTCTTATTGTTCTATCTGGTCTACAGGCATGACCGTCCCAATTACCTTGGTCCTCATTAATATGCCCACTTGCATAAGTAAGTTACCGATATGTCATATGCTGACGTCTGGAATTGGTTCACAACTTTCATAATAGTATACCTCAGTGTGTTTCATTTTCGTGACCAATATTTAACCATAGCCATTCAGTCAACCACTATGTGTGAGGATCTAAGTAACCTTACTACAGAGCGTACCCTCGAGTACATCATAGCTCTGTTTCACACTCAACCCTATCAGGAAATGCAGCACATCCATCCATCTAGTGAGGAACCTGTCCGTACAATTACAAATTTTCAGGGTCATACATAGCCCCCTGAATAACCTTGTTACACATAACTGAATATCACCACATTAATCTACCTCGTCACATATGACGGAATACCATATTAATCTCATAACAAAAAATTGCGCTTAATAGCATACCTTGAACCCACACTTAACACAGTCATTCAACCTTACAATGAAGTCGTACGATAACATGATTCTTTTCCCAAGGAACCATATCATACCAGACAACAATTAACCAAAACCAGCGTCTTATTTCATATCACATTTCTGAATTTCATAAGAGACCCTTTGAAATAAAACTTGTTCCATGATTTTCATGCCCAATTATCTCGAGCGATATTTCTTTTTCATGGCCATGCGTGATTATATCCAACTATATTTCGGTATTGATCATAGCAATATTTATCAACCTTTATGTGTGATTATTTTTATTATTATTAACCTTACTATTATGTAATTATATTTCAAAGCATAACATTGACATTGATGCTGTTCGTAAAAGTCAAAACGACTCGAAGTATAAAAAGACTCTACACAACCTCAGGAAAACGAGAGTGATGCTCTTATTTAACCTAGAATCACTGATTGTTAATAGCGTTAGACTATGTGAATGGGATTAAATTACACGACCCCAAGTCATCTTATGGCATGGCTATTCGGAATGGAGACTCTCTTCTTTACGATAAACAGGAGTGAGAAAAAGATATCTTACTATGGATCCGGCGTCGTGATGAATCCTGGTCCTTGGGAATAAGAGACGTCGATGTTTCCTGGTCATGCGTACAGCGTCGCTCCACCCGCGTCTCCCGGCGCTCCAGTGTAAGCATGCGTCCCCTACATCTTTCAATCTCCAGGCGACGACCATGACCGCCCCCGACTGCACCTCTCCACCAACGGCGTCGGCGTCTCTCATCATCTCGTTCCATGTCCACGCATCCATTTCCTCGCGACCGTTCATCCCCTAGCAACCCCTAATGGGTTTACTGAAACATACTTTGGGTATTGAGGTCCATGTAGATTCCCAACATGTCCGAGTCTGCGTTCATATTGTTTACATTGCTGTGTGACCACATTGCATTCCACTACGCCGTAACACTTTCACATCTACACGCTACAGTATCCGCTTCTTAGTTCATTCAACTTGACCTGCTCACGTCCCACACTTTATGTTTAGACTGTTCGCCTCGCCTGCGCAACCTGCAACCATCAACGCAAGCTTAAAGCAGATATATCCCTTTCCTCATGCACACACCGTGTCTCTTGAATGCCAGCTTGGTTGTTCACCTTTAAATGACGTAACCGGTCGGCGTTATAATTCAGGTTTCTCTCCGGCCTTCGCTCAAATGTTCAGAAGTTCAAATGTTTGGGCGTACACAACTTTATCAGATTATTGCCATAATACCTTCCTTCAGCGTTTTTGTCCGTTAGCTGACCCGGATCACGTGCGTAAAACTTCATAATACAAAGAACGGCGAAGAATTCTGTGATCTTATGCACTCTGCATAACCCAATCGCGGCACTGGCATAAATCTACACATACCTCCGTCAATCGGTTGTGGTCCTTCCTTCACGTGCCGGCGTGCCGATATATGGTATCGCGAAGGCGACATTTCACCCAAACACAACTCCACCGCGCTTCACGAATGATTTCTTCCGACATGCGGCGACGAGTATTAAGCTTGCACATAAAAAAACTATCCAGTGCCCGATGCGGAATTTAACTCACGTGGCTTACATCCCTGACCTCTATGTCACACATTCGTCCTCGCCGTGTCGCATAAGAAACTTCTTCGTCCGGGCCACACCATATCACTGAACCTTCCAGAACCGAGTTGACCTCCTCTCGAAAAAAGGGGCGGAGGGGTCGGAAGCTTCTGGAGCATTCCCCACTCTAGCGGTTACCTCGCTGCGTCATGCCATGACGTCATGCTGACCCTCCGGTCTCCTCTTAACCTCCCATAATCCGGGGCCGGTAATTGACCTTGACTGGATCGGTCACAGTGCCAAACGGCCTAAATGCAGGGGTTGGAGTGGCCTCTCCGCAATTTCAATCAGACAGTGTTAGTCGCAATGTTCCAAATGGTAAATATACTAATTTTGGTTGAGATCGGCGAGACGGTGTAGATTTGGGCCAAAGGGCCTAATTGTAGGGAATGGAGTGGTCTGTCCGCAATTTCAAGCGGACAGTATTACTCGCAGGGTACCAAAGGGTAAGTATCCGAATGTTGGTTCTGATCGGTGAAACGGTGTGGATTTGGGCCAAAGGGCCTAAATGCAGGGAATGGAGTGGTCTGTCCGCAATTTCAAGCAGACTGTGTTACTCGCAAGGTTCCAAAGGGTAAGTATACAAATTTTGGATTTTATCAGTGAAACGGTGTAGATTTGTGCCAAAGGGCCTAAATGCAGGGAATGGAATGGTCTGTCCGCAATTTCAAGCAGACAGTGTTACTCGCAGGGTTCCAAAGGGTAAGTATACAAATTTTGGTAGGGATCGGTGAAACGGTGTAGATTTGTGCAAAAGGGCCCGAATGCAGGGCATGGGGTGATCTGTCCGAAATTTCAGGTCGTCAGGGTTACCCGCAGGGTTCCAAAGGGTAAGTATAATAATTTTGGTTCAGATCGGTGAAACGGTGGAGATTTGTGCCAAAGGACCTAAATGCGGGGAATGGGGTGGTCTGTTCGAAAATTTAAGTGGGCAGTGTTACTCGCAGGGTACCAAAGGGTAAGTATACAAATTTTGGTAGAGATCGGTGAAACGGTGTAGATTTGCGCCAAAGGGCCTAAATGCAGGGAATGGAGTGGTCTGTCCGCAATTTCAAGTATATAGTGTTACTCGCAGCGTACCAAAGGGTAAGAATGCGAATTTTGGTTCTGATCGGTGAAACGGTGTAGATTTGTATACATAACAGACAAGCAGACAGACAAACATTGTGCTTTATATATATAGATGTGTGTATTTAGAAGTAAAAATCGTCAGCTGTATGCTAATTTGATGAGCAAAGTTGCTTTAAGTAATGAAGACAACAAACGATTCATTATACCCAGCTCATTTGATACTCTCGGTTGGGGAAACAGTCGCATTGGCGACTATTACTTTACTTAAGTCTGATGTTCATTATATTGTATTATCATTTGTAGTTGTATGTTTATATTGTAATATATTTGTAAAAACTCTAAGTATAATATATAATGTGAGGCTACTGTAGTTTAGTAAAAAAAAGAACATAAGTAATACATTTTAGTGTAAAATGTTTGGTTTTTATATTACAGAAAAGATTTTCAAAAATGTACAGAATGTGTGAACTAAACAAGGGGAATGTAAAAAATGTAAAGTAGAAATTGTAAATATCCATGTGTGAAAAAAATAAGAAATGGCTATCACCATTTTAAAAATAAAAGACATTGTGATCTGGTAAACCTTGTTTTTATTTCACAACAAATAGGGCTTTACAAAATAGAATACAAAGAAATACCAATTCCTCAATCCTTTTCATTGTTCATGTCCACTCATCATTAACTTTCCTTTTATAGCCAACCCCTTTCCCACTGAGGCATTATAGGATGTCAAACGTTGTTTAGCTCTTTTCAACAATACTTTATCCGCCACACGTCTTAAAGCAGAATGACTATGACGATAAGAAAGGTCGTGTTCTTTGCATGCTTCATCCAAAGAATTAATAGATATTCACTTAGCATAGGGTCTTGCGACCATAATTTTGGTACATGTTGCCAGATTTCTTTCACGGTATCGACTGTCACTTAATAAATGAACAACTTGGAGAATACTAATAATTCTTCTTTGGTAAAACTATCTGCATATCGAGGGCAGATAACGTTGTAGTTCCATCCTTAAAACAACAACACTACCTCTTGCAAAGTATGTGATGTTGATGGCTCCTGAGACGTGGAAGATGGATTAAGCATAACTTTTACAACAAGTTGCTCAATAAACAATGCTCAATCTTGAGTCACAGTATTTTTTTTCATAAAACGTGATAGCAAAACACTATTGATTATCATTCAGCATTAGAGTTCTATATGAAATAGATAAGAAAAGGGTCATACTATACTTTTATATAGGTAATAAACGGGTCATACTTTACTCTCAACTACCCTAGTTTCAACTACGTTTCAAGGTCACTCTCTTGAACATTGTCAGAGACTATCGATACACACCTATGTTCACACGGCACACTCTTGCGGCGCGCGCGGGCATGAATAATTCAGGATGATGTTAATGGCTTATGTGGATGGCTTAGGTTGGTGGCTTATGACGGTGGTTTAAGGTGGCTTTTGTTGGTGGCTTAGGGTGGTGGTTTATGGTGGCTTATGTTGGTGGCTTATGGTGGTATTACAGGCTCGCCAAGTAATAGCTTATTACATGTATTAGTTATGATCGCTATTACTAATTACTATTACCATTATTAATAGCTTAATGCATGTATTAGTTATGATCGCTAGGGCTACTTGGCGAGCCTGTAATACCACCATAAGCCACCATAAGCCACCACCGTAAGCCACCAACATAAGCCACCACCGTAAGCCACCGCCATAAGCCACCACCGTAAGCCATCAACATAAGCCACCACCGTAAGCCACCAACAAAAGCCACCTTAAACCACCGTCATAAGCCACCAACCTAAGCCATCCACATAAGCCATTAACATCATCCTGAATTATTCATGCCCTGGCGCGCCGCAAGAGTGTGCCGTGTGAACATAGGTGTTTATCGATAGTCTCCGACAATGTTCAAGAGAGTGACCTTGAAACGTAGTTGAAACTAGGGTAGTTGAGAGTAAAGTATGACCCGTTTATTACCTATATAAAAGTATAGTATGACCCTTTTCTTATCTATTTCATATAGAACTCTAATGCTGAATGATAATCAAGAGTGTTTTGCTATCACGTTTTATGAAAAAAAAATACTGTGACTCAAGATTGAGCATTGTTTATTGAGCAACTTGTTGTAAAAGTTATATTTAATCCATCTTCCACGTCTCAGGAGCCATCAATATCACATACTATGCAAGATGTAGTGATGATGTTTAAAGGGTGGAACTACAAGGTTATCTGCCCTCGATATGCAGATAATTTTACCAAAGAAGAATTATTAGTATTCTCCAAGTTGTTCATTTATTATGTGACAGTCAATACCGTGAAAGAAATCTGGCACATGTACCAAAATCATGGTCGCAAGACCCTATGCTAAGTGAAAAATTATTAATTCTTTGGATCAAGCAGGCAAAGAACACGACCTTTCTTATCGTCATAGTCATTCTGCTTTAAGACGTGTGGCGGATAAAGTATTGTTGAAAAGAGCTAAACAACGTTTGACATCCTATAATGCCTCAGTGGAAAAGAGGTTGGCTATAAAAGGAAAGTTAATGATGAGTGGACATGAACAATGAAAAGGATTGAGGAATTGGTATTTCTTTGTATTCTATTTTGTAAAGCCCTATTTGTTGTGAAATAAAAACAAGGTTTACCAGATCACAATGTCTTTTATTTTTAAAATGGTGATAGCCATTTCTTATTATTTCTTTCTTTTTTCACACATGATTATTTACAATTTCCACTTTACATTTTTACATTCCCCTTGTTTACTTCACACATTCTGTACATTTTTTATTGTGAAATAAAAATAAGGATTACCAGATCACAATGTCTTTTATTTTCAAAATGGTGACAGCCATTTCTTTTTTTTTTCTTTCACACATGGATAATTACAATTTCCACTTTACATTTTTTACATTCCCCTTGTTTAGTTCACACATTCTGTACATTTTTTTTGTGGTGAAATAAAAATAAGGTTCACCAGATCACTATATCTTTTAATTTTAAAAATGGTGATAGCCATTTCATTTTTTCACACATGGATATTTACAATTCCCACTTTTCATTTTTTTACATTCCCCTTATTTAGTTCATACATTTTGTACATTATTGTTATTGTTGTGAAATAAAAACAAGGTTTACCAAATCACTATGTCTTTTAATTTTAAAATGGTGATAGCCATTTCATTTTTCACATATGGATATTTACAATTTCCAATATACATTTTTTACATTCCCCATGTTTAGTTCACACATTCTGTACATTTTTGAAAATCTTTTCCGTAATATAAAAAGCAAACATATTACACTAAAATGTATTAATTATGTTCTTTTTTTACTAAACTACAGTAGCCTCACATTATATAATATACTTAGAGTTTTTACAAATATATTACAATATAAACATACAACTACAAATGATAATACAAAATAATGAACATCAGACTTAAGTAAAGTAATGGTCGCCAATGCGACTGTTTCCCCAAGCGAGAGTATCAAATGAGCTGGGTATAATGAATCGTTTGTTGTCTTCATTACTTAAAGCAACTTTGCTCATCAAATTAGTATACAGCTGATGATTTTTACTTCTAAATACACATATTTTCTTATATAATATAGGTGGGTTACTGACTATACAATTCTTATAATCACTTATATTTGACTCTTTACTAACAACATTCTTTTTCAATCCTTTTAATTTTTTTACTACTTCATCATCAATTGTCATATAGCTGTATGATTTAGATTTTGTGCCTACAAAGGTGTCTACAATAACACCAGCACATTCATTCTTAAATTTCCCAAGAACCTTTTTGTTTACAAGAGGTAAAAGGTAAATATTATCCTCGGGATAGTCACTTGTATCAAACCTATTTAGCTCAGTTTTGATATCCTCATAAAAATCATAAGTTTTAAACTCATACATAAAAGAATCTGTGTCTGTGTAGAGTAATTTAGCATTATCAAGATAGTTTTTCTTTACATAATCATAGTGAAATTCATACATAAGTGTTTTTGATAATTCCAGAATGGTGTAACCCACATATATGGGTTTGTTGTAAGTTACTTTAAGACGATTCATTTGTATTACAACTAAATCCTCATGAATAATTGAACAGCTACGAAAGTTAGGCTTGCTTATTAAGTTGCTCGCACCATGCCTTTTACCATCATTCTCCCACTTTGTTATCAGCTTTACATCAACTCGCTTATCGACATTCTCCATAGTCTTTCTAAAAACACTATTATTCATGAGTTTATAAAAATCTTTTTCAAACGCGTTTGTTGACTGTGTTCTTAAATTATTGTTTAGATCAATATACGGTTTGAGCCATGCTGACTGATGAAATTGCAATACGCGATGAATTTTAGTTAATTTCAATCCATGCTGTAGACACTGTTTCAAGTTTTGATAATGTTTTACATATTTACATTTATCATTTACATTAGCAATTAACATTTTTGTTCGTGATGTGATGTACGGAGATTTCATATTCTCAGGACAAAATGGTAAATCATTATGATCATCATGTATCTCTTTAGGGTACTCAAGATTTACCTCTAAAATATATCCTTTTTCATCGTTATCATTAAGGGTGTCAACATGTAAGACATCAATTTCAGGTTGTGTCAGTCAGCGAAAATCTTTCAGTGGTAGATATTGACTCATAGCCCAGCCATATTGGTTATTTGCATCGAGGTAGACAATATACTTTGACTCTTCACAAGGGTTGTAGCTAGGCATGTATTCATTATTCGCTTTAGAGTACCGACCACTAAATTGGCTTAATCCACCTCGAATTGATGATTTTATAAAATTGATCATGTTTGTATCAGTCATTAATTATAAATTTACTTTCGTTTTTTTTTCAACATTGAACTGAAACTTAACCCAGGAGCAGTGAAATACTGACAAGGATCAAGGTCATAAGTTTTCATACAAACATTCCGAAAATTTTCAAAAACATCTGCTAATAACAACACATCTGTCTTCAAATTTATGTCTGAAAATTCTCCTAAAGTTTGAATGTCGAACTGTGTCCATACACGATGCGCATGTAAATATTCCTGATCACTGATATGACTTGTGTTTAAGGAACTGTAAAATGCATCTTTCGGTGGTAAAGAACACTCCTCAAGACGTTCCTCACAGTTAATATATTCATAAGGGAATATACCCTTTTGACGAATCCAATTAAAATCATCTTCTTTAGGAAAGACACATTGAATTTCATGAAACTGATCTCATTTTAAATTACTAGCCAGCTTATCAAGAATACTCGGCATAAAGCGGAATGAATCTAAAAATCGCAGTTTTATAGTTTTTTTATTGACAGTTTTGAAGTATTTTGTGAACGATATGTATTGTTCCTTATTATTTGCAATCACATCAATTTTTACATCTGAAGCTCCAAATTTTTTAACGATAAAGTGGTTATCGTATTTGCTACCGTTATGCAGAATGACGAGAATGCATTGACTTACTCTATAATTTAAATTACATTCTTGGTGAGCAGCACCACGATATTTTCCTGTTAAATGGTCATGATCGCGAACCCTGTCTGTATAAAAACATTCACCACATATAAAACAATTAGTTTCGGTTTCAAAATTCATTTGCTGTGATGAAGTTAGTGGTTCCATTGGAAAGATCGTATTTAAAATAGAGGATATACGGATGGCATCTTTCTCAAGCCTTTCCATAAAAACTTAAGATGCATCAGGTCCTCTATAGTGCTCAAACATATTTAAAGAGTCATCATCTCTGTCTGTTAGGTAGTCAGCCCGAAGGCTGGTTGGATCCTCAAAAAGTACCGCCGTTAGGTTATGTGGGTACATACCCACAAAAACCCAAGACAGCACTATATTGAGGCGTACTAGGCAAGGCGAGGAGTGAGGTAGTTTGCCTTTGCTTTCCTCACCGAGTTAGAACAGCAGTACTAACCCTATGAGTAGAACCTTTCACAGCACGCACAGGCACTGACTGTGCCCTGAATGTCATTACTAAGCACCACCCATACCTCAGTAGCTTCCATATAATCACAGCCATAAGTGAGACTGAGACATCGGTGAAAAGCCACATTTTACTCTAGCCTGTGCCAACAGACAAATGCAAATGAAGTTGCATTCATCAAGAGATGGCAAAACTACATTTAATATAATATGCAAAGCTAAAAGGTTCATGAATGTGAGTAGTGTTGGTGAAAGTTTGGGCTGGATTCGAAGAACATGTATTAAATGGTTTTAGCAAAGCCTCGAAGTCAGCATATATAACAAATGGTACTCGAAGCTGTTTCTCATAATCCTTAAATTTTAGAATGTTATTTTTAGGAGTCGGCAATACCGTACACACCTGATTACATCCCCATTTTTGATGTTGAGTTAGTTGATCCTCTTTTCTGAAATATAGCAAACAACCATCACACAACCACTTCTAATATTTATTTTTTGATACTTGGCTACCAACAAGTCTACTTAAATGTTATTTTCCAACAATAGTGGGCATTTTCACCTTTACTTATGTACAGTAAATTTGCATGAGCGTCCTTTTTTCTGGAGTGTAATATAAAGAAGCTACTATACTCTTATTTTCAATTCCATAAACATTAATACTTACATTGTTCAGCTCTTCAAAAAGGTTAATGTCTTTTATAGCCATAGGAAATTCCATTTCTTGTAAATCCTACACTGAAGAATAGTGAGGATAAGATGATGTTCTCTCCACAGCCTTTTCAGCTGGATGGAGAGCTGAGGTTACTGCCCATGCAAAACATGCATGGTCACTATTCATAACGTTCACAACAGCTTTCTTTCGTTTGATCCATGCACGTAAATCAATATATGATGATGCTCGAAGGGGGTTGTATTTATTCATGTTGGTATTTAAATAAAGTACTTCAACCAACGCCCAGCCTGACTCCCTTTCCTGGAACTCTTCACACTTCACAATGATAGCACTTGAAATATTTTGGTATATATCACTAATATTAGTTGATTCGCTAACAATTATGTTTCTTGTATTAAAGATTTGATATCCATAATTTCACCTTCACTCCCAGTTTTTACATAGAGTCCAAAAAGTTCAAAATTCATTTTAATAGTAGTATGCTCTACTAAAACATTTTCTACTGAGCCAAACACAGTAGGTTGAACATTTTTTTAAAATGATTCAATAATTTGAGTTTTTTCTTTACTATAAAGTCTATAACTAGCAATTCGACTTTTATATGCACTACCAGTTTGTTGAATATTTCCAGAATTTCTTTCATGGCAAGCGTTATTTTTATGTTGAATACTGCGTAAATGTCCATGAATGATTGAAGAAGGTATATCAATATTACATACATTACAATGTGTTATCGACGGTTCACCAATCTTCTTTCTTTTTGTCGCATGACTATTTTCACAATCTTGAGAACGTTCACGATTTTGAGCATCACATTCATTTAAAGGTTCCGTGCTAGTTAAAGGTTTTACAGATTTCATTTCCTGTTGTTGTCCATGCACTTCAACCATGTGGGATTGATATCGCTTTACAGCAGAAAAACCAAGTTCGCAAACTGAACACGAAAATGGTGCTGAACTAACATGAATTTAATTTACATGACGTGCAAGATTACCTTGTCTGTTAAATGTGGTAGCACAATGACTGCATACAAACATTTTAATGTCATGTTTAGCATTTGCATCTCGTTGAAGGCTGTCAGGTCTTGAGAACTGTTTCTTACATTCACCACACTTGAACATGATGATCACTTTCGAAATTACCTATAAAAGAAAGAAATCATAAATGTTAATAAATGATAAAACAAAGTAAAATATAAATAGTTTAATTACATTCCAGTCAATGGTTATAGCAGGATATTTAAATCGATCATTTGTGAACTCCTAGCAAGTCTAACTTCATGTAGTTCTAACTGGAGGTTACTATATACCACTGTCACTGACACCTAGCTTGCCACGGTGGGTGAGTGGTTATAGTGTCGGACTACCAACCCCAAGATT
This sequence comes from Meconema thalassinum, assembly GCA_946902985.2. Taxonomy (NCBI): domain Eukaryota; kingdom Metazoa; phylum Arthropoda; class Insecta; order Orthoptera; family Tettigoniidae; genus Meconema; species Meconema thalassinum. The sequence continues at coordinate 445,747,260 of OX336394.1, read as the reverse complement.
GCAGGTTCGCTCCTAACCATGGTAAGTGATTTTTGAAAGGCGACAAAAATCACGACACTCATGTCATATGTTGTTGGCATGTTAAAGAACCCATTTGAATTCAGTAGGCCGTGTTGAATGGCAAAATTAATCTCGGGATTTTCCGCCAACACAAAGTTCCTCCATTCTCTACTTGAAAGCGCTGTAGTGTCAAGGAGTTTAGGTATCTAACCTCCTTGACTTTCATAGCGTTCATAGGAACGACGACATTCGACATGCAAGCTACCCTCTGGGAGTCAATTAACAAAGCTTGCACCAGGCACCCGAGGCCATACGTTATTATTATTACTGTCACCTAGCGGTGAACATTGGAACTTGATAGAGTGGTAGAAACCAGCGGTCGCCAGTTAAGTGAGCTAGGTGTGACGTCATAGCCAGTCTTAAAGCAAGTCTAAACTTGTAGAACATGACAAGTGATAGAAACCAGCGATCGCCAGTTAAGTGAGCTAAGTGTGACGTCATAACCAGTCTTAAAACAAGTCTAAACTTGTAGAACAAGTCACGTGATAGAAACCAGCAGCCACCAGTTAAGTGAGCTAAGTGTGACGTCATAGTCAGTCATAAGGCAAGTCTAAACTTGTAAAACATGTCACGTGACAAGGTTAAGTTAGGTAAAGTTAGGTTATGTTAGGTGAACTGAGGTTAAGTCTTTAAATATTCCCTCTGTCACTGACACCTAGGAATGAACATTCGGACTTAATAGAGCGGTAATCAAAATCTAACCTACAAATTTAGCTTTACACACCATGGTCAAGTAGTTCCAACATTTGACTGCCAAATATACCATTTTCACTGACATGTAGTGGTGAACATTGGAAAATATCTCCCTAGCTGTTTAAAAGTTATTAGAGGGGCACTTACCTTTTTATAATTTATCAACTGCTGCCACTGAATGAACAGATTATAGGAATCTGGTAACCTACAGGTACCCAATTATTTGTAAACAAATCAATCAATCAATCAATAAATACATTCCAATCAATAACTTCAACATCAATTAGTAATAAAAGACTACAATCCATTAATAATAAGTACTTAACTTGCGAAAATAATTTAATGATTTTCTACCGAAAGGCTTTTTACAACTCTTGAGCAGTAATAGAGCCCTGTTCATTCAAAGCGAGTAATAAAGACTGACAGTAGGGAAATATATGACACCTTTCTTATAAAAACCCTCATCGCTCGTGTCAGCAGTTTTTTGCAGATTATTGAAATTCCTTTCTCAATAAAGCTGAGAGTCCAAAGTACACTAGGAACACCTGTGTAATATCCAATGATTGCTCACTCTGCATGATCATCACCCATTGTCTTGATCAACACCTGGGGTTTCTAATTACTGCAGCGTTAGTCATAGCAACAGCAGTGTGCGCTCTCTGCCATATCAGCAACATGACACCGGAATAAACACCTGTGTAATATCCAATGACTGCTAACTTTGCATGATCATCACCCATTGTCTTAATGAACACCTGAGGTTTCAAATTACTGCAGCGTTAGTCAAAGCAACAGAACTGTGCGCTCTCTGCCATGTCTGCAATATGACACAGGAAATAACAAGTCGGTTTACTGCACGTACAATCTCTTCAGTTTTAACATCTTAAGAACATGTATTATTCTCTTTCAACTACAAATGACACATCCATCCACCAAGTTAGATCCCTTGACCTACCCTCAAATGGCATGTGCCTCGTATACTAGAGTGTGTGTGCATTAGCCCTAGCACTAGAACATATTCATTCACCAAGTTTTGCACTTAGGCCCATTGACATAATTTAAATAAATTCATGGGCTAGTCCATAGGGACCAGTCCAAAGGGACTCATCCACAAGGACCTGTCAACAATGACCTGTCAACAATGATCCGCCAACAATGACCCGTCAACAATGACCTGTCAACAATAACCCGTCCGCAGGGACTCGTCAACAATGACTCGTCAACAATGACTCGTCCACAGGGACCAGTCCAGAGGGATAAATCAACAGGGATCAATCAAAAGGGGTTATCGCCTCAAGACCTAACATGCCCCTCTTTGATTATTGGTTTGCCTACCAACAAGCGCCACTTGAAATACTTTTTAATCACCCCTCGTGGGTTGGGCTAGGTTAGGTTACACTACAGCCGCCATCTTTAAAAAGCCCGCCCTCTTACAAAAGCTATGAGTGGGCATGCGTAAAAACAAAAAACAAGCATGCTAATTCATAGTGGATTTCCACCGGATACATATCTCTTGTGTAGAATAACGTTTAATTCCATATTGGTATTCAAATTCTCACATGTTGCACTTGGAGAGCTAGATTCTCTAAAAAAAAAAATACAATTTCACCCCCTATTAGGGGTAGGTTTTATTTTGGGGTAGAGATACGTTGTGAATTGGAAAGGGGGTGTCAGCCCGAGTTCAACAACACCTAATTCGTTAAAATCCGACCATAAGTTCGAGATATATCGCGTCGCCGCCATCTTGTGAGGTGGGGAGATGGAGGTGGTGCTATAATCCCCCAAAAACCACTACTTATACACACTCAAGTTCATGGGGCTATATGACCGTGATGTCGCAAAGTCTCTAAATTAATCAGCAACAACAGAATCATCTAATCTTAATACTAAGTTTCATGATATCTCCAGCTGTTGCAACATTACGCCACCTGCAGGGTTAGCCAATGTATTTTCTTTCAATTGTTTACAACGACCCCTGTTAATAACATTTAAAAAAATACGTATTCAGAATTTTATGGCGTTCAATTTCCTAATGTTCTGATCGTGGTTTGGATAGAAAATGGTGGGCCTCTTACAGAGATAGATGGAAACCTGGTGGTCATGTCTTGAACTACTGTTGCTGTGGAGAAAATGGTGTGCCTTTTACAGAGATAGATGGAAACCTGGTGTTCATGTCTTGAACTACTGTTGCTGTGGAGAAAATGGTGTGCCATGGCCTTTTACAGTGATAGATGGAAACCTGGTGGTCATGTCTTGAACTATTGTTGCTGTGGAGAAAATGGTGTGTCATGGCCTCTTACAGAGTTACATGGAAACCTGGTGGTCATGTCTTGAACTACTGTTGCTGTGGAGAAAATGGTGTGCCATGGCCTCTTACAAAGATAGATGAAAGCTTGGTGTTCACGTCTTGAGCTACTCTTGACATGGAAACGACCGGTCTTGCCATTCCATCATCAGTTTATTTTCTGACTTCATTACCCTTTGCTCGAGTGCCAAAAGGCCGAAATAAGAATGAGAAAAACTATCGAAAATTCATGTATCCAGCGGTTTCTTCTGGGACCTGAACAATGTGTGTGAAAAATTTGGTTGAGATTGGTGGAAAGGTGTAGATTTGTATACATAACAAACACACATGCATACCCACATACATACATACATACAGACTTTTACCTTTATACAGGGTCCGGCAGCATAACTTTCTTTTTTTAAACGTAATAAATCCCATTGTATTAATCAGAAAACTTTCATTTTTTATACAATGTAGGCGCATACATAAAGTTTTGTTTAACTTAGTTTTGAAGATCAAATCAGGTAGGTGACGTCCTTCATTCTCCATACACTGAGAAATCCGCTCTCTGGCGTTTGTCATGACTCTTGCCAGCAAATCAGGCAATATGGTTGTAAATTCTTCCTTGATGTTGGTCTTCAAATCTTGTAGGGTCCTTGGACGGTTCACATAAGCATGGGATTTCAAAAAAAAAACATAGAAAAAAATCACAAGGGGACAAATTGGGAGAGCGGCCCGGCTACTCCAAATCGCCCCTCAGTGAGATGAGGTGCTCCGGGAAGTGTTCCCTCAATACAGCCATTGTTGCTTTTGAAGTGTGTGCCGTTGCACTGCTTTGTTGTAACCAAATGTCCCCCAAGTCCAACTCATCCACCCGTAGGAAGAAAATCCTGTAACATGTTTACATACCGGTCCGAATTCACTGTAACTGTGACTGAGTTATCCTCAAAGAACCAGGGACCAATAATTCCAGCTGAGGACAGTGCACACCACACTGTGACTTTAGGTGAATGCAAAGGCCTTTGGTGCAGTTCTCGAGGATTGGTGGCAGCCCAGTAGCGCATTTTTGTTTGTTAACGGATCCACACAAATGCAAATGGGCTTCATCACTAAAAAATAAAACACCGTCCTCAGGAACGACTTCGAGAAGAACCTCACACGCGTTCCGCCGACAATTGAAGTCACGTTCAGAAAGTACCTGCGCACTCGGCATCTTGTACGGATGGAAATGAACATCAGCATAAAGAATTCTCCTCACAGACCGATTGGAAAGTCCAAGGGCAGACGCATGTTTGCGTACATAACGCTGTGGTGATCGCAACACTGAAGCTCTCACTGCCTTAATGTTCTCAGGTGATCGAATAGGCCGAGGGACTCCGTTCTTCGCCCTGTCACACTTCCAATTCGTCTGAACGTAGTGACCCACGTAGAAATTGATTTCCGGCCCAGGGCAGGGGCCAACAGGGCCTTCGAAAGACGCGATGGGTTGCGATCGCAGAACATCCGCTCGAATCGTAGGCCTAAACGGCAAAAGCACGCTCCTTCCTGTTCCAACGCATGATGGGGGTTGAACTGTGTCGGGACAAAACTTTGTAGTACCAACTCACGAACGAGACCACTAACGCTCCGCTACGACATCAAACGACTGAATGGCGCGCATTTAAAAAAAGGAAGTTATGCTGCCGACCCTGTATATTAGATATAGGGACACGGGGTTATAGCGATATAGGGATACGGAGATTATTATTCCCTTCAACAAATGACATTGGTTCTTGACCATTTCCGTCAAATTTAGTAATTACACACAGCGTTCTTTTGGATTGTTCTAATCTTTTTAGACCCCGGCAAATTTCACCAAGCGATGAGAGAAAAAATGAGTCCGCAATAACACTGGATTCACTTAGACTTCTTTCAATTTCAGTTTAAAAAAATTAAATATTCTGCTATCTTATCAGAATCCCATTTAAAGTCACAAAATGATGTACACAAGTGTCATCGGCACCGTCTAACCTGTGCTGAGGGATAGTAATAGCTTCCGAATGTTATGTACACAAGTGCCATGGGCACCGTCTAACCTGCGCTGAGGTATAGCAATAGCTTCCGAATGTTATGTACACAAGAGTCATGGGCACCGTCTAACCTGCGCTGAGGTATAGCAATAGCTTCCGAATGTTATGTACACAAGAGTCATGGGCACCGTCTAACCTGTGCTGAGGGATAGTAATAGCTTCCGAATGTTATGTACACAAGTGCCATGGGCACCGTCTAACCTGCGCTGAGGTATAGCAATAGCTTCCGAATGTTATGTACACAAGAGTCATGGGCACCGTCTAACCTGTGCTGAGGTATAGTAATAGGTTCCGAATGTTATATGCACAAGAGTCATGGGCACCGTCTAACCTGCGCTGAGGTATAGTAATAGGTTCCGAATGTTATGTACACGAGAGTCATGAGTAGGGGAGTGATGACAGTTCTGCCCCCCCCCCACAACTACTCCCAATGCGAGCCGATAATCCCGAACCCGTGGTCGGAGATTTACGAATGAGGTGTCGTTGGACTCGAGCTGACGGGGACTTGTTATATTTTTTAAATTTTCTTTGAAAATTTTTGTTTTTGAAAGTAGGCGATAGTTTGAAAACCATAAAATAGGTGATAACGGCCAGTCAGGCGAGCTGAGCAGTAGCAGCAGGCAGGGGGCTCGCAGAGAGGAAAGGGGGAGAGAGAGAGAGGGGAAAGGAGGGAAGCCTCTACACAACAGGAAATCACGTGACCACTGCAGAGTGGTGAGGGGGCGGGGCTAGAGAGCCGGGGGAGAGGTGAGGGGAGGAGTGGGAAAACCCATGACAGCCAATAGCTGAACGAGTTGTATGACAACATGGAGTCAAGGAGTGAGACGCAGGTGTGAAGAGAGAAAGAGAAACATATATGGACATGCACGAAGCGCGGAGCGCTGTACACAGGGCTCTCGTACAACATAATTCAATAAATAAAAAAGTGCACAGGTTCACACAACATGTAATTTATTGATCCAAGAATTAAACGTTGAGTTAAATCCTAACCATTTGACATATAGTTTATTTCCTTTTTGTTTCAACACTTTTCCACGAGGTAATGTTTCGGAAATGCTGTTTTTTTGAAGTTCTTGGAGATAAAATCTACCTTTAATGGGTTGATGGTTGAGGTCTTGGAGTAAATAGGTGACTGGACTGTCCAAGTTGACTTGACGAATTCGAAATAGTTCAGTCTCCCACTGAGGCATGTAGCCCTTATTGAAGGCAGACTTAAATTTGCTCACACGAACAAGATCCCCAATTATCAGTCGGTGACGTTTAGGATCTATTGTTTTTATGGGGTTAAGCAGTTTATCCAGTCGCTGAATATTTTTGGTTACGAGACGTGGCTTGGTCCCAATGGTTCTATATTTGCTGTCATTGTAACGTGACACTAGTTCAGGTAACATGTCCAACCAGCGATAACTGCCCTGAGCGGTAAACACTTTCCACATATGGGTTTTCAATGTTCAGTTAAACCGCTCGACCACGCTGGCTTTGAGATTGCTGCACGTGGTGTAATGGTGAATATTCTTAGATTTGAGACAATTGGAGAAAACCTTGTTGAAAAATTATTTCCCCTGGTCGGTTTGTAGCAACTGAGGTTGACGTTTGGAGTGTTGAATAATATGTTGAAAGGCCTTGGTGACTAGTGGACCAGACTTGCGACGCACAGGTTCAACAAAGGCCATTTTGGAATAGACATCAATGACAGTCAACCTATAGCGTACACCGTCGTTAACGCCAGCATAGGGTATCATTTCAACCAGGTCAGCCTGCCAGAGTTCATCCACACCTCGTGAAATCACCTTGAGTCGTGGATAGTGACGCCTAGCTGGGCGATGCAACTCGTGAGCAATACCCATTTTAATGGGTGATGGCTTAAACAATAATTTTGTCATTTCGAAGTTCTTGTTCAATTTCTTGAATTTCCCAATCGTGACCGATATGGCCGGCTTGAAGTGAAGCATGCAATAACTGTAGCGGCTGGACGAGCTTCTTGGGATTGTGCCAGTAGGTAACATCCACAAGGGGTTTTAATGGTTTAAATGTCACTCCCGAAGCGGACACTTAACGACGAGTACTTTGACTGGTGGGAAACATTTTTGCAATGATGGTTTTATATTTTTGAGATATATTGGCATTCACTTGTTGAGCAGGATCATACTTTCTTTTATGGGCATGGGTGTTCAATAAAATGGATTTATATTTGCCAAGGTCCTCTGACGTATAATCATGGGAAGAGGGGGCCCGAGAAAAGAGCAGCTTTAACAGTCCTGGTGTTAATTTATAGTTGATGTTCTTAATGGCAGCTTTAGTATGAGCAAATTTAATGGATCAATCGCCAATTTTAAAACTATCATCTTCATAGCGAACACCATACGTGGTATCTGTGTTTCCAATAAATAGATCGGTGAAATAGGGTTCCAATGTTGATCCATATTATTTTATTAAAATGTTTTTCAGTTGAGCCTTATTTTGAGGGGTGGCCAAGACTTGTGAAAACGGAGATGATCTGGAAGGACAAGGTGTTTCGACCGTGACCAAGGATTTCCTTCTTCTCAAAAACTCTGCAAGGGGTGCGGCCTTTTTTTGAGGCGTAAACACTTGTTCCTCTTCATCCTCAACTTCACTAACACTAGTCAAATCTTACTGTTCCTGTTCCTCTTCCTCAGGGTCCTCGTGCAGTGTCTGCGTGGCTAGTGAAACGGTGGGTAGCGTTTCAGATGGCTTGAAAGTGGGTTTCAACATAGCTTTTAGCGGAGGTGCTAAATGTTGCTGAATAACCAAAGCATGATTTGCACGTGATTGTTTCAATTGACGAAACTTTTGGCGAATAGTATTTTTTGCTCTAATAATATGCTTTTTCAATTGACTCTCTGCTAACGCCATGGTGTCGTGACAAATGACTTGACAGGGAATGAGTCAGTGCCTTAAATAGCAATAAAATGATCAAACCCTAAGCGATATCGTCCTTGGTTGAGTTCACTTTGTTTGTCAATCACTAAACAGGCATGACGTTGAGTGTTCCAGCACTTGCCATACAATTCAGTAAACATTTGAAAGGTCATATCCGGATTCACATGTTCATTATAAATGTGACGACTGTTCCTCTCGTCCTGGCGAAATAAAACAATGACATTGGCATTGTCACGAATCAACTGTTTGGACATTTTCGAATACGTTTGTCCAAGACAAAAGCAATCGATATGTTTGTGTCGACCCATGCTGAAATAGCTTTGAATGATGCCTTGACGTTCAGTGGATACATCATCGAAAATCATGAGTGAATCGGGCTTTACCTCATCCGGTGAAATAATATTTTCTAGCGTGGAAAATGTGAAATAACCCATATTCTCTTTTTGTAATCCAGACATGACTTGATCCAGAAAACGTAGAGGGGTTGGTAGAGAGATTTTGCAAAAATATAAATATTTTGAAAACGCAGACCATTGGGCGCTGTGATGAGCGTTAGCAAAATATTGGTCTTTCCACAGCCGGAAGGTCCCATAATGATGCAGCGAATGGAAGATGGAAACAGTGAACCATGGCGTTGTTCACGTGATGTGGGACAGAGATGGGAAACCATGTCCCCCACGGAGAATGACTTTTGCTGCTTAATAATCTTCATATCAACTAAGGCTTAGACAGGCTAGCAGGCTGTCTACATACAGGACACCGAGCCTTGTCATAGAAACAGTAGACTCATACTACAGGTTGGCGATGGATGTCTTTGGACGTGCGTTGATGGCCAAAGCTAGGTCTGTCCCCACACATGATCCTAAACAAGAAACAGATCCTGCTAATAAACACTATGTGGATAGGTCAGTAGTGCCACGCACTAAACAGGGAGATTATGACATTAAGGGAAAGCGGTTAACCCATGTGAAACATCCTCGAGTGTCTACAGAGGTTACTACAAAAAAGTATGAGGATAACAAAGTGTATGAGTTTTATGACAAAGTGCCTCAGCTTACGGTGAATGGCTATAGCGCTAATCACCATCGGATTATTCACGTGGAAGGCCCACAAGACGAAGACGATGTTTGTACCAAGCGTTACATGACCTATGAAATGAAAAGGTTTTACAAATTTATCCCATCTGTATTTTTAGTGTATCTGACAAATGAAAAACCTGTGAATGACAGAAACCATTTACCGCTAGTCCCTGATCAGCACTTGACCTATGTGCTTGTTTCGGGTTTAAACCACTATCGATTACACTATGATGGAACCATTCACATCAAATACGCCATACCTGATGAGAACCCTTTACAAATAAAGATAAATGGTCATAGGAAGTTGGACCATAACCATGAAATGGTCAATGCAGGTGACGGATTATCCTTTCATCTCATGTTGACATGGGATGAAAAGCAAGCGGGAAAAACCATAAGCGATTTGCAACTTTATGTGGAATTGGAATATACAGCCATGAAATAATAATCTGACGTTAGTTATGATTTAAACTTTCTTGTGGTTGTTGGTGATTATCATCATGGTGAAACAAAGGTATGCGGTGAGAAAGACTAAAAAATGGACTTTGTCCCTGGCAAAGCCTGGGCTTACGACATTCGTGGACAAGCCCTTGCGAAAGAAAAAATTAAAAATAATGTATTGACCATAAGGAAAGCCTTTCGAGCAGCACAGAGACATGTTAATCCAAAACGTTGGCGACAGGGTTCAAACCAAGGGCGAGTGATTCCCGTCCCCAAACGAGCCGGATTTTTACCTGCTTTATTTGCTGGTCTGGCTGCTCTAGGTTCACTTTTTGGTGGTGCCAGTGCAGTGGCGAAAACCATTAAAGCCGCGCAGCAGGGCAAGCAACAACTAAAAGAAAGTCAGCGACATAATGAAACAATGGAAGCGATTGCTATGGGGGCTATAAATGCCAATTTAAAGCCAGCTTTTTATCAACAAGGATTTGGGATTTCATCATTTCGAAATATTAAAAAAAAAAAACCTCAGCCATAGCAAGACATGCCCTGACGCATCAACAAGTGGAAAGCTATGCTTAACAACTAATGCTTTCTCATTTTCGAGGTGTGTTTATGCGAAACCAATTACCCTCACGACCCTGGAAACAGGAATGCGCTGTTGTCAATTTGGATGATCACCGAGAACCAGGAACGCATTATGTAGCTTATGTCAAAGAGAACGTATGGTACTTTGACAGTTTTGGGAACTAGTGACCTATTTTGGAAACAGGATCAAGATATATTATAATGTGAAACATGTGCAAACGTTTAACAGCCGACAGTGTGGACGTTTGTGTTAATTTTTTTGATATAAGACGCAGCATAAGCAAAAACGCCAACAGTATGTCGGCAGAAAGTAAAACGTTTACACTGCATGGACGTGGACCTGAAGTCAGCCTAGACTTTTACCTGCCTATCGAATTGAGTGAAAAACCCTATGGTTTGGGACTTGTTTCTCTTGAAACGTACAATCGAATATACAACATACGTGAAAATGTGAACAACAAGTTTTACTATGATGATTCTGTGCTCACCCTGAACTCTGGTGGACACACGATCGATGACATTTATGAACACATTTATGTGGTGTTGATCAATGAATATGGTTTAAAGTCATTTATCGATGGAACGCGCAAGTTTGAAGTGTAGCAAATACCAACACTCATCGCTGCAGTATTATCTCCACATTCAAAATTGACTTCAGAACACGCCCCGATTACATTGGTCCATTACTCGGATTTAAACCACGCGTGTTGGAGCCCAACAAGAAACATGAATCGGATCATGAAGTGAAATTCATTGAGGACCATCATGTGTCGGTAACGTGTAATATTATTAGCCAATTGTACACCAATCAAGAACCATCGCATTCGCTTTATGACTTTATTGTGACATCGCCCAATGGCTATATTATTCGTGAAAACCCTCCAGTGGTGCTTTTTCATTCTGTGGCTGTCGATAGTATTAGCAATATAACATTAAGACTGATCAATAGAGAGCAACAACTCATTGGTCTAGATTCTAACACACCAGTGACTTACAAGTTACTGCTAAAGCCACTATGAAATTTGTGTATAAAGCAACAACACCGTCTAGGAATGGTGTTAGTTGTTTGCCACGTGAATACACGTTTACATCTAAGGACAAGCAGATTTGACAGCATTTGGGTTACCACGTCAACCCCCATAATGAATTCTATCCTAGAGATAGCGAACCACATCGAGGAGCAACCAGGTGTGGCCAGAATTGATCTCCATTCCTGTCAAGCTCAAACACCTGGACTCAATAACAATGATGAAATTCAATTTGTTATTAACAACAAAGATATTTACACCCTACCGCATGAAAGTGTAATTCAGATCGAATGTCGGCTCACCAAAGCCGATGGCTCTACACCCACCACATCCAAGTTGACCAACCATGGTTTGGCCTTTTTGTTTTCTGAAGTACGTTATGTCATTAACGATATCGTGGTGGATAGCACTCGAAATGTGGGTATTTCCAGTGTCATGAAACTATATCCCTTTTACAGTGAGGAAGAAGGTAAAACACTTTACATGGCAGGTTGGTGCCCTGACTCGATCAATGACTGGATGGTACACACCGATGGGACCTTTACTGGATATTTACCTCTTAAACTGATTTTAGGCTTTGCTGAAGTCCACCAGCGCATTGTGGTCAACGCAAGGCAAGTGCTTTACCTGGTGAGAGATAGGAGTGATAATAATGCACTCAAAGGAGCTGACAATGCCCCCATAGATTCAAAAATTCAACTAAAACGCTTGCTATGGAAAGTGCCCCATGTGACCCTTGGCGATAGTAAAAAACTGGACATACTCAAAATAGTAAAGAGAGATATGCCTCTACCCATGGAATTTAGAAGCTGGGCACTCCATGAGTACCCGCTATTGCCCACCACCAACACACATAGTTGTGGGTAGATTATAGGCTAGGGAATAACCCACCCACCAAGGGAAGATGATTAAGAGAAGGAAGTAGATTTGAGATTGGAGAAAAAGGATAGAAAAATAGGAGGAGAGCCCCACAAAATTAATAAGCTTCACTTTAAACACTCTTAAAGTCGATTGCCACAGAAACTTAACCTCCTGATATCTAAAATAGGTACGAGCTTGGTCGAGGCCAACGGGAACCGCAGCTAAGGCTTGGGCAGTTTGCCAGAGAGAGGCTTTAGTGTGTTTCCTTCCAAGCACGAATAAAAGTACTATAGGGAAGGGTGATGGTCTGACAAGACTGAGAGCAAAAGATTTATTGTATATGAACGAGGGCATAAACCTAGGAAGAGCTAGGAAGGCCAGGATCCTGCCTAACTGTAGTATCAGAGAAATGATGAATCCAAAAACAAATATTTAATTTATTAAACAATGCAAAGAAGTTTGAGGAGATTAACAATTGTGCAATATAATTTGGATAAACATAGTTCATTTGAACTTTTTAACAAATAGGGTCGCAGACCTCTCAACATTAAACGGTTGTTCCAGGCAATTGACAATTTACAAGGTTTCAAACCTTACATGTTTCTAAAATCTTTATAAGAGTTAAACCAATAAACAATGAAATAATTAAAGCTTGAACGTGAATTGGAGTACAAAAAGTGTACCTTAAGAAATTCTTGAGAGAATGTTCTAGAGAAAATGAAAATTTTGAAAAGGACAATAATAACAACGTGAAAATAAGATAGAAGTTCCTACAACTTCTTATATTTATACAGAGTTAATATATGAGAATTATACAAAGAGGGCAGGTCACTTACTGTGAAACATGACGAAAGTGAAAAGGAAGTTTCTAGACTTCCTATGTTTAATTAGGAATCACGAGAAAAATGGGGCAGTTTCCATTTCGTGAAACCTGAACATGACTCGCTCAAGAGTTTAGAGAATTGTTTTCCCTGATTTTGAAGGGAGGAACAATGTAAGTTTGAAACGTGTGCTAGACACGTATCACAAAGATTATACAGAGATACTTAATGATAAACCAACAAAAATGGAAGGGCACTTCTTGGAATGACACCTTATTGAAACAGACCTAGATTAAAAGTTTATTGCAGATTGTTAGTGAAAGGTTTAGGAAAGAGAAATGGGAATTAAGGAAAATGTTCATGGCCTTATTTAATATAACCGGACGATCGCGACGCGGTAGAAAAGTTGAGCAAGCACTGGTTTTCACTATAGTTCATTGAAACATATGAAATGTTCACTGTGGAGACACAAAGTTTATGGAAAAGAAAGTTATTGCAATTATAGGAAGAACTGATTGCACTATATAGGTGAGAGTCTGTTTCTTGAAACAGTTGTAATTTACAATTAAATGCGCCATAGAATGTTCCAGCGGTGGACGAAAATTCACTATTGTAGTAATTTATAAGGAAGATTCCTCATTTTAACTAGCATTTTCACAGTGCGTGAACAATACTTGACGACAAGACTCGCAGATAGAGAACAAGGTCTAGAAGGTTCCAGAACGACCTTAGCAGAAAATGGGGTTGAGAAAATCCAACGGAGGAAATAGTTTTATAATTATAGGCAGCGGGTATTAGATAATATCCCACGTAGCGAGAGGATTTCTCGTTTGAATCGCTGAAGAAAAGCTCTTTTATAGTAAGGTTGGCTTATACAAGCAAAAGCTCAACATGGCAAAACCCACGAAGAATGATTATTGCCCCAAAGTAAATAATTTCACACTGCCTATAATTAAAAGCACTTGGAAGTTAAAACCATGAAGATGAGGTTAAAACTTTTTAAAAATGGTACTTATCTCGATTTCATGTTGAAGTCGGAGTTCCTCACTGATGCTTAGAGTTCCAACAAGGCGTAAAAGAGGGTGAGCCTCTTGGTTTGAGGAGGCAAGCTCGAGCGGAGCTTTGACTGAACGAGTCAACTGCAGACGGAGAAGTGAGAGCAGCTCAACGGAGCACGGAGATACCACGGAAGGGGAAAAGAGTGGGGGTAGGAGACAAAAGGAGAACATATAAGCATTGCCAACTTCAACACAACAAAATAATCTTCTTTTGCTGAGCTGGTCTTCAAAGAGTTGACAACAGTATCTGGTAGCCAAATGGATATGGAATTCCTCTTGCGCGAGGAAGAGTTGAAGAGCTTCAGAGATTCGTTGTTATATGACGCTAGGTGGGTCACAGAATATATATCTGGAACAGACTCATACAAAATATAAGAGATTTGCACATAAAGGAGAAAACAAATGATCACTGTTGGTGTTTGACAAAAAGGAAGGAAAGAACGTGCAAAAGCATTCAAAATTATAATCTCAGGTACCGTGCATTCCAAGAATGCACCATACTGGGAGGGGCAGACATCAACAGGGAACAAATAAGCAATTAAACATTTAAGAGTAATACAGTAATTGAAGAGAAGTGGTCTTGTGATCTGACCATTAGTAGTCAAGACTCTGAATACCCTGACTCTCCTATCTCTTCCAGGGTAACACTTGGTCACTTTTCCAAAAGGCCAGACTAGGGGGGGTGAAACATCCCTAACTAAGACCAAGTCTCCCACTTTAATGTCGGGACTGGAAAGAAACCACTTCTGTCTCCCTTGCAAGGAAGTTAAATATTCCAAGTTCCACCTTTTCCAAAAGGAATTGCGGAGGGCTTCAAGTTTACACCAAACAATGGGTAAATCAAAATCCCTGAAAGAAATGGGAAGGGGAGGAGGGGCAGAGAGAGAAGGGCGTGTAAAAAAGCGACCAGATGTAAGTGGAAGGAGGTTATCAGGGTCATTGGAAAGCGGAGTTAAAAGGCGAGAATTATCAACACTTTCAATCACAAAATAACTAGAAGCTGAGGGAAATAAAGCACTAGTAAAGATTGCGATACGATGAGAAAGAAGAATTGGCAAGTTTAAACAAAGCGTATAGAAACAAGTACATCTATTCAGGACAAGAATATACCAAATAAACAAAGGAACCATGCGAGTAGAAAGCAAGAACGCCATAGGTAACAAACGAGTAGCCATAAACAATGACCTCAAGTTATAATGAGTATCAAAGGGTTTACTCAGAAAAATACTTAAGTCAGCGAAAAACGTGACAGGACAAGTATGAATACAAAAACACATCGAATGTGACGTCGAGAAAAAACAAGTTTGTTCATCAATGAACATTAAGATCGCAAAATATGTAAGCAAATTGCAATACATAAGCGCATGAGAAATACGCAACGAAGTTTTGGAACAAGGATCGAAGCAGTTATGGAATACGAGCATGAGTAAGTGAGAGACGTAAACAAGCACGGCCTTGACACACATAGTACAACGAGATAAGACATATAAATAGCTGACAGAGTCCTTAAGCGGAACAAGTTTATTTTGGGAAGTAGGTAAACGGCTTCTGTACTTGTAGTAGCAACTCGCTAGACAATGCTTGGCAATCAGCCAAAGTTGAGATAAGAGAAACTTGCTTTGAACTGTGTCAAGCGTACAGGAAATAAACAACAATTTGGCCTTCCTCAGACTAGTATACAAACTAGTCTGACAACCAAGCAGTTCGAGGTACACACACAACATTTGGTGAATCAGCTGTAACTTAAAACAGATATTCAGTTTGAACGGAATGCAGTCAATCGTAACTTGGACGTGAGCAAGCAATTTAAAGCTATGTGAAATAAAGTAGGAAATCAATTTCGCATAATTGAGAGGATCACGAAATCGGACAATTTTCAACAAAAAGAAGCTTAATTCTTCCGAGCAAAGAAGACAAGCTGGGACATTGAGACGAAGGTTATGCATAAGAATAGTTATTCTAGATGCTATAGAATTCAGATTTTCAAGCGGTTTCATGAGCGACTTCCAATTGTGAGGAAGGAGGGAGGAGCCGGCCGTGGCCATCCTTCTACATAGCGAAAGAAGTGAAACATAGCATACAGTAAAGTGATGGTGACTGATAGCTATGGTTTTACACAAGGGGAAGATAGTTTTCGAGGAATAGTTTAAGCAATTAACTGCTATAAAAATGACATAAGAAGATAGACGAAATAACACAAAGCAAGGCGAACTTGAATGGCCATCTTGTGCGGGAAGAAGGAAAAACCATTTAAACAACTTACAGGGGTAGCGCAGTTGTTCACGATGAGACATCGTTTCGACAAGTGGTTTTCAAAAATATTGAGATTTGAAACATGAGCGTTCTTTTTTTCAGAAATGGGATTTATGTCAGCCGTAACGAAATGACATTGCGCTTTGGTTTGAACACTGGTATGTTTGATTTCACCAGTAATAACCCAACCAAAATCGGTGTCTCTAGCGACCACGGTTGAAGATAACTTGCGTGTTTGTTTGCGAATGCAATTCCAAAAAACATTGACACTGAAAAGCACATCAATGGGACCTTGAGCATTAAACTGAGGATCGGCTAACCTTAAGTACGAAGGAATCTTTAATCCGGAGGTATTGATAGAGTGACTTGGAGTGTCCTTGCCAATACTGGTAAGAATGAGACAGTTTAAATTAAGATTGGTGTTTCTTTGGCAAACGTCTCTGATTTTCAATTTTGAAGACTGCAAAACTTGAGTTTTCAAATTGTCTATGCCGGTCACAATGATAGAAGTAGGCGATGACGAAAGACCTAGTTTTTTAATCAACGATTGCGAAACAAAGTTATGAGTTGAAGCGGAATCGAGAAGACCACGGGTTCGAGACCAATTTCCAAATTTATCTTGGATTTCAAATTGTACAGTGGTCAACAGGGTTTGCGCACTATGAAAAGTGTCGGCGTTGGAAATGCAGGAAGAAGCATTAGTTTGTTCGAAGCTGCTCTGCATGGAGCTTGAAGAGGCAGGTGCTGATGACCTCGATTTATCGTGAACGTGCAATAAAGAATGATGCGGTTTTTTACAATGAAAACAGAGATTTGATGACGTACAGTTCGAAGAAGAATGCTTAGGTGACAAGCAATTGAAACAATGTTTGCTGTTCAAGACAAGCTTCCTTCGATCTTCGACAGACAATTCTTTAAAGGATTTGCACGAATACAATGTGTGAAGCTTTTTACAGAGCGTACATTTTAACGATTTGTTAAGCGGCCTGATATCTTCTCTTGAATGATTGAAAGAAGAACGGGTTTGTTTGTTTTCGACAAATGGGGGCTGATGTCCCTTTGAAGAAGCAAGTTTTTTTCAAAAATTTGACACTGAGGATTCGTTTCGACTTTTTCGCACTGAAATGCGAGTGCTGTAAGGAATTGACATCGACTGTTGAGAAAGGAGATAAGGTGTTCGAACGAATGTTCCTTGTTGCAGGTGAGTTCGATCTCCCAGGCCTTCAGTGTCGAAAAATCGAATCTTGATGTAGCTAGGTGAATAAGTATGGTGTCCCATGTTTGGACAGGCTGTTTTAGTTGGTATAACGCTCTGACATTTAACTGCATAGAATCTAAGAGGTCTCTTAAAGATGTGACGTCATTAGGTTTGACGGCTGGTAAGTTGAACAAACAACGGATGTGTCGTGCGACACTCAAACGTAAATTGCCATATCTCTCTTTAAGGAGATTAAAGGCGATGTGGTAGTTGTCTGCGCTTAAAGGCAGTGATTCCACCAAGGCCAAGGACTCAGATTCCAAAGAAGTGCGGAGGAAGTAAAATTTATGTATGTCAGGGATCTCAGAATTTTCATGAATTAGGGAGCAGTAAAGTTCGTAAAAAGAATACCATTCACCTTCCTTGCCTGAGAAGTGCGGTAGGCTTATCTTGGGAAGTAACGGTTTCGGTTTGTTCTCGTGAACTGAAGCGGGTGCTAACTGGGCCGGATTGATGACCCTAGTGTCCGGTTCTGAGATATTGCGGATCAATTGGTGGGCCTTTGCAATTCCTTCAAAGTACAAGGGCTCGACCTCGTCCCGATCCGATTGCAATTCTGGGCAAGCGGATTCAATCTCGGTTTGAATTTGGTCATAATAATCATAAGACCGTTCGTACAACTTAAGACGATGTGTTAAGATATCTAAATCACACTCGGCGGGATCTAATTTGTTGATAAAATTTCGGAATCTAGTGAGTTGCCCTTTATAGGAAGAACGTCTGGCAATGAGAGTTTCATCTTTTTCAGTAGGGGCCATGATAAAGAGAATAAATTGAAATACAACTCACAAAACTGTAGAACCTTGAAGATGCTGTCAAGTTGGCAACAGCGAAAGAGTAGAAAGAACAGGACACCCCAAAGGAGACAGGAGCGGCCTCTTTCCCGTTCACAGGCTTTGCATGACGTAGATATAGCTGAAATATTCAACACAGATATTAGATATATGCAAAATATTGTCAAATGACACTATTTTAAAAAGAGAAAAGAAAAAATGGGCTCTCCCGGGTTTCTGGGACCAATTTTTGGGTAGATTATAGGCTAGGGAATAACCCACCCACCAAGGGAAGATGATTAAGAGAAGGAAGTAGATTTGAGATTGGAGAAAAAGGATAGAAAAATAGGAGGAGAGCCCCACAAAATTAATAAGCTTCACTTTAAACACTCTTAAAGTCGATTGCCACAGAAACTTAACCTCCTGATATCTAAAATAGGTACGAGCTTGGTCGAGGCCAACGGGAACCGCAGCTAAGGCTTGGGCAGTTTGCCAGAGAGAGGCTTTAGTGTGTTTCCTTCCAAGCACGAATAAAAGTACTATAGGGAAGGGTGATGGTCTGACAAGACTGAGAGCAAAAGATTTATTGTATATGAACGAGGGCATAAACCTAGGAAGAGCTAGGAAGGCCAGGATCCTGCCTAACTGTAGTATCAGAGAAATGATGAATCCAAAAACAAATATTTAATTTATTAAACAATGCAAAGAAGTTTGAGGAGATTAACAATTGTGCAATATAATTTGGATAAACATAGTTCATTTGAACTTTTTAACAAATAGGGTCGCAGACCTCTCAACATTAAACGGTTGTTCCAGGCAATTGACAATTTACAAGGTTTCAAACCTTACATGTTTCTAAAATCTTTATAAGAGTTAAACCAATAAACAATGAAATAATTAAAGCTTGAACGTGAATTGGAGTACAAAAAGTGTACCTTAAGAAATTCTTGAGAGAATGTTCTAGAGAAAATGAAAATTTTGAAAAGGACAATAATAACAACGTGAAAATAAGATAGAAGTTCCTACAACTTCTTATATTTATACAGAGTTAATATATGAGAATTATACAAAGAGGGCAGGTCACTTACTGTGAAACCTGAAGAAAGTGAAAAGGAAGTTTCTAGACTTCCTATGTTTAATTAGGAATCACGAGAAAAATGGGGCAGTTTCCATTTCGTGAAACCTGAACATGACTCGCTCAAGAGTTTAGAGAATTGTTTTCCCTGATTTTGAAGGGAGGAACAATGTAAGTTTGAAACGTGTGCTAGACACGTATCACAAAGATTATACAGAGATACTTAATGATAAACCAACAAAAATGGAAGGGCACTTCTTGGAATGACACCTTATTGAAACAGACCTAGATTAAAAGTTTATTGCAGATTGTTAGTGAAAGGTTTAGGAAAGAGAAATGGGAATTAAGGAAAATGTTCATGGCCTTATTTAATATAACCGGACGATCGCGACGCGGTAGAAAAGTTGAGCAAGCACTGGTTTTCACTATAGTTCATTGAAACATATGAAATGTTCACTGTGGAGACACCAAGTTTATGGAAAAGAAAGTTATTGCAATTATAGGAAGAACTGATTGCACTATATAGGTGAGAGTCTGTTTCTTGAAACAGTTGTAATTTACAATTAAATGCGCCATAGAATGTTCCAGCGGTGGACGAAAATTCACTATTGTAGTAATTTATAAGGAAGATTCCTCATTTTAACTAGCATTTTCACAGTGCGTGAACAATACTTGACGACAAGACTCGCAGATAGAGAACAAGGTCTAGAAGGTTCCAGAACGACCTTAGCAGAAAATGGGATTGAGAAAATACAACGGAGGAAATAGTTTTATAATTATAGGCAGCGGGTATTAGATAATATCCCACGTAGCGAGAGGATTTCTCGTTTGAATCGCTGAAGAAAAGCTCTTTTATAGTAAGGTTGGCTTATACAAGCAAAAGCTCAACATGGCAAAACCCACGAAGAATGATTATTGCCCCAAAGTAAATAATTTCACACTGCCTATAATTAAAAGCACTTGGAAGTTAAAACCATGAAGATGAGGTTAAAACTTTTTAAAAATGGTACTTATCTCGATTTCATGTTGAAGTCAGAGTTCCTCACTGATGCTTAGAGTTCCAACATGGCGTAAAAGAGGGTGAGCCTCTTGGTTTGAGGAGGCAAGCTCGAGCGGAGCTTTGACTGAACGAGTCAACTGCAGACGGAGAAGTGAGAGCAGATCAACGGAGCACGGAGATACCACGGAAGGGGAAAAGAGTGGGGGGTAGGAGACAAAAGGAGAACATATAAGCATTGCCAACTTCAACACAACAAAATAATCTTCTTTTGCTGAGCTGGTCTTCAAAGAGTTGACAACAGTATCTGGTAGCCAAATGGATATGGAATTCCTCTTGCGCGAGGAAGAGTTGAAGAGCTTCAGAGATTCGTTGTTATATGACGCTAAGTGGGTCACAGAATATATATCTGGAACAGACTCATACAAAATATAAGAGATTTGCACATAAAGGAGAAAACAAATGATCACTGTTGGTGTTTGACAAAAAGGAAGGAAAGAACGTGCAAAAGCATTCAAAATTATAATCTCAGGTACCGTGCATTCCAAGAATGCACCAAGTTGGTCTGTAAAAACAGCTCGCTATACAGAGAGACCTCTCTACCTGATCGTGGGTTTTCAAACGAATCGCAAGTATCAACAAACCAAAGATGCCACGCAATTTGATCATCTGCAATTGAGAAATGCACGTCTTTTCCTCAACGGAGCTGTGTTTCCCTATGAAGGACTGGATTTGGATTTTTCAAAAAATAAGTTTGGCCCCCTGTACGACTTGTTTTCTAAATTTCGATGGTCGTATTATCAAAAAGAGAACGGCCCCATGCTACTACCCCAAGCGTTTAAGGCAAGAGCACCACTGATTGTTTTTGACTGTTCTTACCTTGAAGAGTCTGTCAAGCCATCCAATATCGACATTCGACTAGATTTTGAAACGCATGACAATGTACCAGCCAATACCACGGCCTACTGTTTGATTATTCATCACAAACAAGTCAACTATTATCCACTATCCAACCAAGTAACGAGTGTATAAATAACAGGTCATCCCACGTCAAGCCACTCAGTCATGTCTTGCTTTAAAGCCTCAAGAGACGTCACATCCATGAATTTAAACTCTGAGGAACAACGTTTCAAAACTTTTGCCACGTGGCCAGTGCCTTTCATAAACCCTCAAGCCTTGGCGGCTGCTGGATTCTACTATTTAAAAACAAGAGATGAAGTGAAATGTGCCTTTTGTCCCATCATCATAGACCAATGGCAGGAGGGCGATGAACCCATGCAGGAACATCAGCGCTGGTCACCCACCTGCCCCTACCTGTGCAGAATGAAAGTGGGAAATATACCCTGTCATTCAAGCTATCCCTCACTTGTGTCTCTGGGTGATGAAAATAAAACAAGTTACGATACATGTGGGCCGTATGGTATCCATGGTGCTTCGGTGAGCAGCTCACCATCAAAAACGCCTAGTATAGAGACATTGGGACATCATCGGTGTTATGGACGTTAAAAACACAAGAGACTATATTGTTGTATGAGTTATTATCGTCCTTATCCCAAAATGACAAAAGCCTGTATGACGTGTTATGATAATAAAATGATGTAATTCTAAAATTCTTATTTTTTTCATGTCCTCCTGTCCTACCCTAACCTTATTTTTTTTTCAAACTAGCATGGCCGGTAAGTCCAAGTCATGACCACACCTTAGTCATTGAATGTCAGTCAGTCGTCAGTTGAACTTGGTCCAGGCAAGCGGCAACATGTTGCGCACACTCATTGTGGATTGCCAAGGGTTTAAAATTGGTGACAACAAATTTATAATGAAACAAGTGGCCATTATCGATTGTACCACGTTTTGGATATCGCAAGCTACGCATTTGCTATTTAAACCGCCCCATGCTTTTGATTTGTTGTGTGAAAAAGACCGCAAACAAACATAGTGGATTGAAAATCATAGGCAACTAGACTGGAATCAAGGAACCATTTCCTATAAATATTTGGACGTGGTTATGAAAGCACACTTGTCCTCGGCCAATGTGGTATTTGTGAAAGGTAATGAAAAACGTGAATGGTTGCAACCATTTTTGGCGTATTACTGTCAATGTATCGACCTCATGGAGTTGGGCTGCCCCTCCCTGCAAACGATCATGGGTACTTGTTCCTGTGGCAACATTACCCATACAGCCCTAGCGCATGCGTGGCATCTCTTTCATTGGTTGACCACCCATGCCTGCTGGGAGTTGTTGAACAAAATTATAACTCAAGATTTACCTGTGAATGACGCCAGTGAGATTTCTACAAGCAACGTGTAAACATCTACAACACGTGATACCATGGAAAAAGGCAATGCTACGGACAAAGCCATTGGCAAGTTCTTTGTGTGCAAAAAGAAACTAGACAGTTTTACCAAAGAAGAGCTCTTGGCGCTGCCCAAGTCGTTCATTTATTATGTGGCCGCCAACGCGGTGAAAGAAATCTGGCAACATGTACCACAATCATGGACTCAAGACACTGTGTTGAGTGAATTGCAACCCTGTACGGATTACGATCACCATAAGCAAGTGGCCATGGCAAAAATACCCTCTGTGCGTCAGTGCGCGACTTGTCAGTTAGTGAAACTGTATCACGGTCATAAAAGTCCGTGTAAAGACTTTGTTGAATCATTCCACGGGTGTCATGGCGAGAAAAAGCAACAACAAACACAAACATCGTCCACAGAGGAGGAGGAAGACCAAACCTTTCCACCATCAATGGAAAAGGATATGCCAGTCCTGTACTGGCAATGGCGTCATTGACAAAGTGATTCAATACTTACCTTTCGAAATCCATTTTCCAGGTTATCTTTTTTGTGGCCCTGGAACTCGCCTTGAAAAACGTTTTGCAGCGTGGTGATGTACCCATTAATCTTTTGTATCAAGCAAGCAAAGAACATGACCTATCTTATCGCCATAGTCATTCTGGCTTAAGACATGTGGCAGATAAATTGTTATTGAAAAAAGCTAAACAACTTTTCACATCCTGTGATGCCTCAGTGGGTGAAAGAATGGCAGCCCTGATTGTGATGAGAGCTATGAAAGGAAAGTTGATGATGCATTGACATGAACATTAAGGAATTGAGGAGTGAGGAATTGGGATGTGTTTGTATTCTATTTTTTCTTTTGTCAATCCCTATGGTTATGAAATAAAAACAAAGGTTTACCAGAACAATTTGTTTCTTTTTAATTTAAAAAATCATGATGATAATGGGCTGATTTTTCATTTTCACATTTTTCACGCATTGTCATTTGCCAATTTGCAATTTACAGTTTTTAAAAATGTTTTACGTTTTTGATGATATGGATGATATGGTTTTTCCATTTTTGTTGATGACACTTTTTTAAATGTCCGTTTGAAGTTTTTGAATTTTTATATTTCACACACGAGCATTTCCAGTTTTTAAAATTGTCCGTTTCAAGTTTTGCTTTTTTGAATTTTGGTGATATCGAAACATGGATTTTCCATTTTGCTGTTTGCACATTTTTCCATCTGGTGTATGTTGAAAGTTGAGATTTGTCAATGATGTTGATGCGAGTGCTTGACCATGATGATGATGATGATTCAGTGAGTTCATGTGTGTTTTGAGAAACATTGAGGTCTACGACCACTGCAGGTAAGACTGTTTTTACAAAAAATATGTCTATTCACCGCTACATTTCAAGAAAAAAAAACTATCGACAAAACAAAATGAGTATATAAGTGAAAATTTCCCCCTCCCCACCCACCCTACCTCACCGTGTTTGCTCTGGTCACACACACACACACCAGCTTTCTCTCTACTCACACAACCATACCTGTCTTTGGGAACAAACACAACCACTTTATTTATCCCCAAAAGCACATTCTCGACATGCACACTTATCCCAAAAGAAGTTTTTTAGTTAAAATTTTACCATTACAAAAAATATAAATACTAGTCATTAAAGTCACTAAAAAAATACTATTACTCATTTCATATTTACAAAAAACTACAACTTTGTACAGCTTTAAAAGAATCAAACTATATACCATTGTCCAATTCCCAACTCGGTTAAATTCAAAATAAAAAATAAAAATAAGGTTGCATAGAACTTTTTAAGAGCAAAATGTAAAAGTAGGTCGCCACTATTTGCAAAAAATACTATTTACAATGACAAAAACCAATATTTACAAAATACTATATCTACAATTTAAAAAAAGCCATGTCCCTAAACGAACAAACAGTAATATCACACCTCCTCCTCCTTGCGGTCATAACCCCAGGGCAGGCTAGTGAGCAGGTCATCAGCCCACACACGTTTGTTATCCATGGAGGCGAGAGTGCGTTATCTCTGTTCCACAAGATGGTTGCTAGATTGTATCCTGCACTGTGTATGCGACATAGCTTTGCCAGTGCGTAAAACCGCTAAGTAATCGTCTACTCGTAGCGATTTTACCACTGCCCTAGCTACACCTTTTGCTCTTTTGGCTTCCTTACAGTCTAGTGTGCGATAAGCATACATTTTCGCGGCCAAACCTGCGAATTCCGTCATAATGGAATCACCGCATTCATCTTTTAAAACACCCATTTCCTTCTAGTTTTTATGGGCAGCTGAAACATGTTGTCAACACTATACGAAGAGGTGTCGAACCAGTCACTATGCTGCCTCATGACGACATAGGGGTTGCAGTGGCGAATGTGGTAAATGAATGAGTCCGTATCCATATACAAAAGAGAGACGTCCTCAAAATGGCGTTTGGCAAACTCATAGTGGAATCGATACATGACCGATTTAGAAAAGTCTAAAATGACTTGGCCCAAGTATATGGGCTTATCCATGGTCACGCTGGTCCTACTCAATTCAATGGTGGCCAAATCCTCAACGATAATGTTGATCGATTTAAAATTTGGCTTGGCAATAAACCACCGGGCACCCCACTGCCCCTCCCAGACATTCACCAATTTAATGTCACGGTATTTGCGGACATTCTCCATAGACTTGCCATAGATTAAGTTGTTCATTAATTTAAAAAAATTAATTTCAAACTGCTGTGTTGCCATTGGTCGGTGCTCTGTGTTGAGTCGCATGTATGGCTCGAGCCATGGTTTTTGAGCAATGGAAATACCCCTATGGATTTTCTTCAACACCAAGCCTTGGGCGAGGCATTGCACCCAACATTTGGATATGCAGCACATACCGATTTTTGTTGTAAAGTGTGCCCATAAGTTTTTCAATTTCCACTTTACTGTCAGGGGGAACCATTTGCTCAAGGCAGAATGGGAAATCGGCATGTTCATCATACAAGGATGAGGGATATTCAATATCTACTTCTAGCACATATCCACGGCCTGTTTCTTGGCTATCGATGTTTGCATCAAATTCAGACACTTGTTTGACTGTCAGCCAAGCAAACTTCCCATAGGGCAAAGGCTGACTCATGGCGTAACCGTAGAAATTATTCACGTCATAGTACATTAAGTACGATTCTGGTTTGTCTGGGGAATAATCAAGCATGTAGACATTGTTCGCTTCGGCATGGCGCTGGTTAAGCGACACAAAGCCGCCACGAATGCCCTTTTCAAAAAATAGAACCATGTCTACATCAGTGAGTAAATCCAATTCCACTTGAGTGTATTTCAAAGCGGCATCAAAAGAGAGCCCTGGACTCGTATAATAGTGAGCCGGGTCAAGACCATAAATGTGCTGACACAACTCACGAAATTTTTCGATCACATCGGTGAGCAGCAATACATCCAGTTTTAGGTAATGCATAGCATATTCACTTAGCGTCTTAATGTCAAACACTCGCCAAACTTGACATGCTTGTGCATAGTCTTCATCGGAAACGTTACTACGAGTTAGTTTCGAGTAAAATTTCTCTTGTGGTGTGAGTTTTGTTTGTTTTAACACGTCCCAGCTGTTGCAGAAATCATAAGGGAATATACCTTTCCGAATGAACAATTGAAATTGCTCAGGATCATTAAAATGCATTCTGGTATTTTTTAATTCCTCTTCATCCAAGCCATTCACAAGACTTAGCGAGGATGCCATAATATTAAAGGAATCCAAAAATCGAATGCTTATGTCGCTCAACCTCCATGTCAGGGCTGTAAAACGCTCATGGTTTTGGGGGATAATGGTAAACGAGCCCTTGTTGACATGACCCAATTCACGAATCAAAAACTGAATGTCATAATTTGCCAGATTGTGGAAAAAGATACTGATGAAGCGAGGAGCTGGAAAGTTCAAGTAGCATTTACTATGCGTAGCTCCACGAAACTCCCCCGTAAAGTGCGAGTGATCACGAACGGTGTCTTCAGCACTGATCAGTGGCTTTTCGCAAATATGGCTTGTCGTGGCATGCTCATAATGCTGCTGCTGTTCTGGAGATAGGCTCATGGGTACAGGGTGGTCTAGTAATCCCTGTACATGGTCGGACAACTGTACAAGTTCATCCAAAAACCATCTGGCACAATCTGGTCCCTCACGGTACTTGTAAACGGATTGTGTGGAGTCATAGGCACACACCAATTAAACCCTATGGCAAAAGGTTCATGTTTTTGAATGGGTGTGGTTGAGCTGATGGTGGAATCTGGTTCACATCCCGCCATGGGTGTGGTGAGTGCTTCGAAATCTACATATACCACATAGGGAACAGTGTCACGCTTATGAATGTCCTTAAACGTAACACAGCCTTGTCCTCTTGTGGCAATATCAGTCTCATCGCTTCATGAGAAACTCAATCTACCCTATGGCGTTCCAAAAGCGTAGGGGTTGTAAAATATTGCAAGCATCGATCACAAATGTGCTTCTTACCATCATGTTTGGACATTTGACTGCTTAGCAATCTACTCAGGCTTTTAATGAGACAATAGTGATTCACTTCTCCGTAAGACAGATATAAAAGGTGAATGTGGTGTCGTTTCGGTTCTTTTGTGGCATAAAGAGGACCCACAATCTCATTACCATCAAGGCCATACACCATGAACGAAAAGTCCTGGTTGTCTTGTTCAAACCTACGGATTTCCGTTAAGTCCATAGGGAACGATACTCTAGTTAAATTTAATGTTTGTTTTAATTCATCAAACTTGGCTTTGTACTTTGCTGGTCTGTTAACATGACGGTCTTGAGCTGGCTGCAAATACGCAGCCACAGCCCACAGAAAACATTCATCATCAAAATTTTCAATATTCACCACAGCCTTTTTCGAAGCTATTGCTGGTGGTGTTTTAATATAGCTAGACCCAGCATTCAACGGGTTGAAATGACAAATGTTGATTTGCAGGTAATGGATTTTGTCTAACGCTAAACCACTTGGTCCTTGTTGCAGGTTATCAAATTTTGATAGCAAGGCATTGACCACATGGGATTGATACCACTCGTTCAGATTATCGGCTATCAAAAGCTCTTGCATTTTACTGCCAATATAAAATGTTTTTTATGCTCACCGTCCTTGTTTTTGTAAATGAAATCGCACACGAGTTGTGTATTGACCTTTAAAGCCGTATGCAACCTTTGCGCTGTACAAATTTGTTCTTTAAAAATGTCAAAACATGATTCGACAAAGTGTTTTGGGATTAAACTCTCTCTAACATTCACTACGCGGCCTGAGCAAACACGTTTTTTAAAACAGGATTCAATGGGTTCCCAAGTTAAGCTATCGGTAGCAGTGGTAAAAGAAATGATTTTTATATAAAAAAAACAATATCACCCAAGTTTTCAGCCGTAGACTTTTCAGCAATGGCCCCAAACACACACGTTCTCAACAGCAGTTGTCAGGCTCAGACTCTAAAAAAGAAATAAAATCAACCACCATGAGTATATCCATTCGCAATAGCATCTTTCATAAACAAAAATAAATAAAATATAATATAAAAAAAAGGTTTTATATATATCATTTTCAAAAAATCTTACTTTGCTTTGTAAAGAGCCCTGCTTTTCCCTTTTCCTAGGCTTTAGTGGAATGGGGTTTCTCTCTCCCACAACAGGAATGCAGATTATCTAAAACAAAACAAAAATAACCATTCATCAATCAAATGGTAAACCAATAATCATTTAATCATTGATTAGCATTAAAATAAAATAAACAACGTTATTCCAACACTTACGTCAAATACATGATGTATCCAATATAGTAACCAATTGGGGTTGAGCACACGAATGCAATTATTTTATACAGATAAGACACAGCCTATGTTAACACAGTAACGTTTACCATAGGAATGACGCGCAATTTGCAAAGACATGCTCAATACTCTCTTAGCTACCCCTCACCTTCCCGCGGTCCTCTAGCCTCGTCCCTCACTGCTCTTGGCAGGCTCTGCAGTGGTCACGTGATTTCCTGTTCTCTCTTTGTGTTCACCCTTCCCCCTTTCCTGTCTGCGGGGCTCCAGCCTGCTGCTGCTGCTCGGCTTGCCTGGCTAGCCGTTATCACCTTTTTACAGAGTTGTCAAATGGTTGCAACCTGTTATCATCTTACAGCAATGTTGTCAGCTCTCACCCACATTCCATTCTCTTAGCCAACTAGCCAGGCTCCAAGCTGGCCTCTCGAGCAGATATTCTCTTTTTCCATTCTGGCTGCCAGTTAGACATACATAGAAAAACAAGTTCTGTTGTTAACAACTATAAAAAGCCTTGCTTTTTATTCGTCTCATAGCATTATGAAATTTGGTTACTGGTCAGTGTTTACCAACCTGTTTTAACGATCGTCATGAGGGATTTTCGAAATATTCGCCTTCATTCGTTCGTCATAGGAAAGAAAATATATCGAAAAGCGACCCCTCGTTTTGCCATACATCGCCCCCGTCGAAATAGCCATTTCCCTTATCCACCATGGCCAGTCATAGCCTCGT
Source organism: Meconema thalassinum (assembly GCA_946902985.2). Taxonomy (NCBI): domain Eukaryota; kingdom Metazoa; phylum Arthropoda; class Insecta; order Orthoptera; family Tettigoniidae; genus Meconema; species Meconema thalassinum. The sequence goes on along the minus strand of OX336394.1, from coordinate 445,718,177 downwards.
TGGAACATGTGTCAAGCGCTATCACCTCTCTGTCTACAAATACGCTTTTATTAAAAAAATATATTAAAAAAATGCCTAGCTTTTTAGACTTAGAGACTTGACATTTATTTTCGGGGTAGAGGGGATAGGGATCTTTCATTTACGTCAAACAAATTTTTTTGTCAACGGGTTCTTTTCCAAAATATAAAAATTTCAAAATTTGAGTGTTTTCAAAAAATCTCAAAATATATAGAAGTTTTAATATAAAAAATAAAAGTCATAGTGACCATTCGTTTCAACATAATGTGTTCCAGGTCCACGGTGATCATCCAAATTGACAACAGCACATTCATGTTTCCAGAGTTGTGAGGGTAATTGGTTTCGCATATGGCACACCTTTCTATCGTGTTTGGTTTTCAAACTATTACCTTCTTTCGAAAACAAAACTTTTCAAAAACAATTGAAAAATATAACGAGTGGTCTATAGGAAAGAGGACGTCAGCTCGAGTCCAACATCACCTCATTTGTTGAAATCCGACCATCAGTTCGCCATTGATCACCAATGTTCGCAAGAAAGTAGGCTATCATTTTTGTTTCCCCCTACACCCTTGATACTTGCTTTCCGCCTAGAGGGCATACCCACCTTTCATTAACGTCAAACAATCTTTTTCCCAAAATTCACCGTTTCCAAAATAGCGCCAATCCAAAAAACAAGAATTTTCTAATTTTTTAAAAATACCAACACACATGCTTAGCCAAGAGAACGTTATCCGAACGCCAACAATACCTCGTTCGTTAAAATCCGACCACGCGTTCGGGAAATATCAGCAAAGATTTATATGAAAGTAGGGGGTGACTCAGAACTGGCCAGTCAGCACTACTGCACAGTTTTGGTCTTAGAGACTTGAAATTTATTTTTGGGGGTAGAGGGGGTGTGGGCCATTCATTTACGTCGAACAAATTTTTTTGTAAACTCTTTAGTTTCCAAAATATAAAAAATTCAAAATTGAAGTGTTTCCAAAAAATCTCAAAAAATAAAAAAGTTTTATTATAAAAAATAAAGGTCATAGAGGCCATTCGTTTCAACTATGGCAAAAAGTTCTATCATGTTTGGTTTTCAAACTATTGCCTACTTTCAAAAACAAAAATTTTCTAATTTTTTAAAACAATATATAACAAGTGGTCCATAGCAAAGCCCCCGTCAGCTCGAGTCCAACGACACCTCATTTGTAAATCTCCGACCACGGGAGTAGTGTGTTTTGGACAGTTCTAGCACCACTTCCACCTCCCCACCTCACAAGATGGCGGCAGTGCGATATCTCTCGAACTTATGGTCGGATTTTGATGAATGAGGTGTCATTGAACTCGGGCTGACACTCCCTTTCCAATGGACAACATATTTCAACCCTAAAAATAAAACCTACCCTACTAGGGGGTGAAATTTAATTTTTAGAGAATCTCTCTTTCCAATTGCAACATGTGAGAGTCTGAATGCCGATATGGAATGTAACGTTGTTCTGCAAACCAATAATCAAAGAGGGGCATGTTAGGCCTTGAGGTGAGAGCCCCTGTTATTGTTGACGAGCCCCCTGCTGTCGGGCCCCTGTTGATGGGTTATTGTTGACAGGTCCTTGTGGACGAGTCCTTGGGGGCAGGTCCTTGTGGACAGGTCCTTGTGGACGAGTCCTTGTGGACAAGTCTGTGTGGACAGGTCCTTGTGGACAAGTCCTTGTGGACGAGTCCTTGTCCCTTTGGACTGATCCCTTTGGACGGGTCCCTTTGGCCTGGTTCCTATGGACTAGCCCATGAATTTATTTAAATTATGTCAGAGGGCCTAACTACATTTTGTGTGTGTTGAATTGACGTTGTTCACTAATCCCCCACTACTATAATGGGATAACGATATGAAAGGAAAGTGACGAAATACATGTGTACACGTGTGAAATTACCTTATTACCGTCCTCCTTGTGAAACAAGTCACATCCTGTTTTGCTTCATACGTGAGAAAATGTGAGTTCATGTGTAATATGATCTAACACACAGGTGTTCACTTGTACACGCGCACGATCAGAGCTAACAAGTCACAACCTGTTTTGACAGTGGTGGGAGGTGAAGGGGGGTTAGTGTAAGAGATAACACAGGTGAAGAGAGAAAGAAATATGTATTGCTCATAATACATGTATAGCTGAGGACTGTACATAGGACTGTAGGTTAAGTACAACATGAGTAAATAAATACAAGACACACAGGTTCACACAACATGTAATTTATTAATCCAAGAATTAAAGGCTGAGCTAAATCCCAACCATTTTACATATAGTTTATTTCCTTTTTGTTTCAACACTTTTTCCACAAGGTAATGTTTAGGAAACGCTGTGATTTGAAGTTCTTGAAGATAAAACCTGCCTTTTATGGGTTGATGGTTGAGGTCCTCGAGTAAATAGGTGACTGGACTGTTCAGGTTGACTTGACGAATTCGAAATAGTTCAGTCCCCCAATTTGGTGTGTAGCCCTTGTCGAAGACGGACTTGAATTTGCTCACACGAACATGGTCCCCAATGTTAAGGCGATGACGTTTAGGGTCTGCTGTTTTTATGGGGTTAAACAGTTTATCCAGTTGTGGAATATTTTTAGTTACAAGTCGTGGCTTGGTCCCAATGGTTCTGTGTTTGGTGTCGTTGTAACGTGACACTAACTCAGGTAACAAGTCCAACCAGCGATAAGTGCCCTGAGCGGTAAACGCTTTCCACATATGGGTTTTCAATGTTCGGTTGAACCGCTCGACCACGCTGGCTTTGAGATTGCTGTACGTGGTGTAATGGTGAATATCCTTAGATTTGAGAAAACTGGAGAAATCCTTGTTGAAAAATTATTTTCCCTGGTCGGTTTGTAGCAGCTGAGGTTGACGTTTAGATTGTTGAATAATATGTTGAAAGGCTTTGGTGACTAGTGGACTAGACTTGCGACGCACAGGTTCAACAAACGCCATTTTGGAATAAACATCAATGACCGTCAACATATAGCGTACACCATCGTTAACGTTAGCATAGGGAATCATTTCAACCAAGTCTGCTTGCCAAAGTTCATCCACACCCTGTGAAATCACCTTGAGTCGCTGATAGTGACGTCTAGCTGGACGATGCAACTCGTGAGCAATACCCATTTTAATGGGTGAGGGCTTAAACAATAATTTTGGCATTTCGAAGTTCTTCCTCAATTTCTTGAATTTCCAAATCGTGACCAGTATGGCCGGCTTGACGTGAAGCATGCAACAGCTGTAGTCGCTGGACGAGTTTATTTGGATTGTGCCAGTAGGTAACATCCACAAGGGGTTTTAATGGTTTAAATGTCACCCCTGAAGCGGACACTTTAAGACGACCACTTTGACTAGTGGGGAACATTTTTGCAATGATGGTTTTATATTTTTTGGGATATATTAGCATTCACTTGTTGAGTGGGATCATACTGTCTTTTGTGAGCATGGGTATCCAATAAAATGGATTTATATTTACTAAGGTCCTCTGACGTATAATCTTGAGATGAGGGAGTCCGAGAGAATAGTAGCTTTAACAGTCCTGGTGTTAATTTATAGTTGATCTTTTTAATGACAGCTTTAGTACGACTAAATTTAATCGATGAATCACCAATTTTAAAACTATCATTCTCATAGCGAACGCCATATGTGGTATCTGTGTTTCCAACAAATAGATTGGTGAAATAGGGTTCCAGTGTTGATCCATAATATTTTAATAAAATGGTTTTCAGTTGAGCTTTATGTTGAGGGGTGGCCAAGAGTTGTGAAAATGGAGACGATCTGGAAGGGCAAGGGGTTTCGACCATGGCCAAGGATTTCCTTTTTCTTAAAAACTCTGCAAGGGGTGATGCCTTTTTTTGAGGCGTAAACACTTGTTCCTCATTATCCTCAACTTCGCTAACACTAGTTAAATCTTCCTGTTCCTCTTCATCTTCCTCTTTCTCTTCCTCAGAGTCCTCGTGGTGCGTCTGACTGGCTTGTGAAACGGTAGGTAGCGTTTCAGGTGGCTTGAAAGAGGGTTTCAACATAGCTTTTAGCGGAGGTGCTAAATGTTGTTGAATAAACAAAGCATGATCCGCACGCGATCGTTTCAATTGACGAAACTTTTGGAGAATAGTATTTTTTGCTCTAATAATATACTTTCTCAATTGACTCTCTGCTAACGCCATGATGTCGTGACAAATGACTTGAGAGGGAATGATACAGTGCCTTAAATAGCAATAAAATGATCAAACCCTAAGCGATACCGCCCTTGGTTGAGTTCACTTTGTTTGTCAATCACTAAACAGGCATGAAGTTGTGTGTTCCAGCACTTGCCACACAATTCTGTAAACATTTGAAAGGTCATATCCGGATTCACATATTCATTATAAATGTAACGACTGTTCCTCTCGTCCTGACGAAATAAAACAATGACATTGGCATTGTCTCGAATCAACTGTTTGGATATTTTAGAATACGTTTGTCCAAGATAGAAGCAGTCGATATGTTTGTGACGACCCATGCTGAAATAGCTTTGAATGATACCTTGTCGTTCAGTGGATACATCATCGAAAATCATGAGTGAATCAGGCTTTACCTCATCCGGTGAAATAACATTTTCTTGCGTGGAAAATGTAAAATACCCCATATTCTCATTTTGTAATCCAGACATGACTTGATCCAGAAACACGTAGAGGGGTTGGTAGAGAGATTTTGCGAAAATATAAATATTTTGAAAACACAGACCATTGGGCGCTGTAATAAGTGTCAGTAAAAGATTGGTCTTTCCACAGCCGGAAGGTCCCACAATGATGCAGCGAATGGAAGATGGAAACAGTGAACCATGGCGTTGTTCACGTGATGTGGGGCAGAGATGGGAAACCATGTCCCTCACGGGGAATGACTCTTGCTGCCTAATTAGCTTCATTTCAACTAAGGCTTAGAGAGGCTAGCAGGCTGTCTATATACATCGCACCGAGCCTTGTCATAGAAACAGTAGACTCGTACTACAGGTTGACGATGGATGTCTTTGGACGTGCGTTGATGGTCAAAGCTAGGTCTGTTCCCATACATGATCCTAAACAAGAAACAGATCCTGCTAATAAACACTATGTGGATAGGTCAGTAGTGCCACGCACAAAGCAAGGAAATTATGACTATAGAGGAAAGCGGTTAACTCATGTAAAACATCCTCAAGTGTCTACAGATGTTACTACAAAAAAGTATGTGGATAACAAGGTGTATGAGTTTTATGATAAAGTGCCTCAGCTTACGGTGGATGGCTATAGCGCTAATCATCACCGCATTATTCACGTGGAAGACCCACAAGAGAGATTAAGATGTCTGTACCAAGCGATACGTGACCTATGAAATGAAAAGTCTTTATAAATTTATCCCATCTGTATTTTTAGTGCATCTGACAAATGTAAAACCTGTGAATGAGAGAAACCATATACCGCTAGTTCATGACCAGCACTTGACATATGTGCTTGCTTCGGGTTTAAGCCACTATCGACTACACTATAATGGAACCATTCACATCAAATATGCCATACCTGATGAGAACCATTTAAAAATAGAGATAAATGGTCATAGGATGTTGGTCCATAACCATGAAATGGTCAATGCAGGAGACGAATTATCCTTTCATCTCCTGTTGACATGGAATGAAAAGCAAGCTGGAAAAACCATAAATGATTTCCCACTTTATGTAGAATTGGAATATACAGTCATGAAATAACAATCTAATGTTAGTTGTGACTTAAACATTCTTGTGAAAGGTTGTTGGTCATCATCATCATGGTGAAACAAAGATATGTGGTGAGAAAGACAAAAAATATGAGCCTGTCCTTGGCAAAGCCTGGGCTTATGACATTCGTGGACAAGCCCTTACGAAAGAAAAAAAGAAAAAATAATGTGTTGACCATAAGGAAAGCTCTTCGAGTAGCACAGAGACATGTTATTCCAAAACGTCAGCGACAGGGTTCAAAACAAGGGCGAGTGATCCCCGTCCCCAAACGAGCGGGATTTTTACCTGCATTATTCGCCGGTCTGGCTGCTCTAGGTTCACTTTTAGGCGGCGCCAGTGCAGTGGCAAAAACCATTAAAGCCGTGCAACAGGGCAAGCAACAACTCAGTGAAAGTCAGCGACACAATGAAACAATGGAGGCCATTGCTATGGGGGCTAGAAATGTCAATTTGAAGCCAGCCTTTTATCAACAAGGATTTGGAATTTCACCTTTTCGAAATAAAAAAAACATCTTTAACCTCAACCATAGCAAGACATGCCCTGACGCATCAGCAAGTGGATAGCTATGCTAAACAACTGAAGCTTTCTCATTTTCGAGGTGTGTTTATGCGAAACCAATTACCCTCACAACTCTGGAAACATGAATGTGCTGTTGTCAATTTGGATGATCACCGAGGACCTGGATCACATTATGTAGCTTATGTCAAAGAGGGATTTACTGTATGGTACTTTGACAGTTTTGGGAATTTGCCCCCGCCCATGGAACTAGTGGCCTATTTTGGAAACAGGATCAAGATATATTATAATGTGAAACGTGAGCAAACGTTTAACAGCCAACAGTGTGGACGTTCATGTTTATTTTTTTTAAATAAGACGCAACATAAGCAAAAACGTCAACAGTATGTCGGTGGAAAGTAAGACGTTTAAACTGCATGGACGTGGACCTGAAGTGAGTCTAGACTTTTACCCACCTATCGAATTGAGTGAAAAACCTTATGGTTTAGGACTTGTTTCTCTTGAAACGTACAATCGAATATACAACATACGTGAAAATGTGAACAACAAGTTTTACTATGATGATTCTGTGCTCACCCTGAACTCTGGTGGATACACGATAGATGACATTTATGAACACATTTATGTGGTGTTGATCAATGAATATGGTTTAAAGTCATTTCTCGATGGATCGCGCAAGTTTGAACTTGTAGGAAATACCAACACTCATCGCTGCAGTATTTTTCCTACATTCAAAATTGACTTTAAAACTCACCCCGATTCCATTGGTCCATTACTAGGATTTAAACCACGTGTGTTAGAGCCCAACAAAAAACATGAATCAGACCATGAAGTGAAATTCATTGAGGACCATCATGTGTCGGTGACGTGTAATATTATTAGTCAAGTGTACACCAATCAAGAATCGTCACATTCGCTTTATGACTTTATTGTAACATCGCCCAATGGCTATATTATTCGTGAAAACCCTCCAGTGGTGCTTTTTCATTCTGTGGCTGTCGATGGTATTAGTAATATAACATTAAGACTGATCAATAGAGAGCAATAACTCATTGATCTAGATTCTACCACACCAGTGACATACAAGTTGGTGCTAAAACCACTATGAAGTTTGTATATAAAGCAGCAGCACCGTCTAGGAATGGTGTTAGTTGTTTACCACGTGAATACACGTTAACATCTCAGAACAAGCAGATTTTACAGCATTTGGGTTACCACATTAACCCTTGCGATGAATTCTATTCTAGAGGTAGCGAACCACATCGAGGAGCAACCAGGAGTGGTAAGAATTGATCTGCATTCTTATCAAGCTCAAACACCTGGACTCAATAACAATGATGAAATTCAATTTGTTATCAACAACCAAGATATTTACACTCTACCGCATGAAAGTGTTATTCAGATTGAAGGTCGGCTCACCAAAGCCGATGGTTCTACACCCACTACATCCAAGTTAGCCAATCATGCTTTCGCCTTCCTGTTTTCTGAAGTACGTTATGTCATTAACGATATCGTGGTGGATAGCACTCGAAATGTGGGTATTTCCAGTGTCATGAAACTATATCCCTCTTATAGTGAGGAAGAAGCTAAAACACTTTGCATGGCGGGTTGGTGCCCTGACTCGACCAATGACTGGATGGTACACACCGATGGCACCTTCACTGGATATTTACCTCTTAAACTGATTTTAGGCTTTGCTGAAGATCACCAGCGCATTGTGGTCAACGCAAGGCAAGTGCTTTATCTGGTGAGAGACAGGAGTGATAATAATGCACTCAAGGGAGTCGACAATGCCCCCATTGATTCAAAAATTCAACTACAACGCTTGCTATGGAAAGTGCCTCATGTGACCCTTAACGATAGCAAAAAACTGGACATACTCAAAATGGTAAAGAGAGATATACCTCTACCCATGGAATTTAGAAGCTGGGCACTCCATGAGTACCCGTTATTGCCCACCACCAACACACACAGTTGGTCTATAAAAACAGCCCGCTATACAGACAGACCTCTCTACATGATTGTGGGTTTTCAAACGAATCGCAAGTATCAACAAACCAAAGACGTCACGCAATTTGATCACCTGCAATTGAGAAATGAACGTCTTTTCCTCAACGGTGCTGTGTTTCCCTATGAAGGGCTGGATTTGGATTTTTCAAAAAATAAGTTTGCCCCCCTGTACGACATTTTTTCTAAATTTAGATGGTCGTATTATCAAAAAGAGAATTGTCCAATGTTGTCACCCCAAGCTTTTAAGACAAGGGCGCCACTGATTGTCTTTGACTGTTCCTACTTGGAAGAGTCTGTCAAACCATCCAATATTGACATTCGACTAGATTTTGAAACGCATGACAATGTTTCAGCCAATACCACGGCCTACTGTTTGATTATTCATCACAAACAAGTCAACTATTATCCACTGTCCAACCAAGTGACAAGTGTATAAATAGCAGGGCAACACACATCAAACCACTCAGTCATGTCTTGCTTTCAAGCCTCAAGAGAAGTTACATCCATGAATTTAAAATCTGAGGAACAACGTTTCAAGACCTTTGCGACGTGGCCGGTGCCTTTTATAAACCCTCAAGCCTTAGAAGCCGCTGGATTCTACTATTTAAAAAGAAGAGATGAAGTGAAATGTGTGTTTTGTCCCATCATCTTAGATCAATGGCAAGAGAGCGACGAACCCATGCAGGAACATCAGCGCTGGTCACCTGCCTGCCCCTACCTGTGCAGAATGGAGGTGGGTAATATACCCTGTCATTCAAGTTACCCCTCACTCATGCCTCTGAGTGATGAAAAAAGTTATGATACGTGTGGACTTTATGGTGCCGGCAGTGCTTCAGTGAGCAGCTCAAAGTTAAAAACATCCAGTTTAGAGACATTGGGATATCATCAGTGTTATGGACACTATAAACACTAAAGACTTTTTAGTTGTATGAGATGGTACCGCCTCTATCCTTGAATGAAAAAAGAATGTAAAACTTGTTATGCTAATAAAATAATGAAATAAAAAAATTGGTTGTTGTTGTTATATTATTATTTCTAATGCCCCCCCCTGTCATATCCTAACCTCTATAGTGACTACTCGATGTTTTTCTTTTCTTTTACTAGAATGGAATGTAAGTAAATGACATGGGTAAACCTTCCTGAACAACTGTCAGTCTGTGGTCAGTTGGACTTGATCCAGACAAGAGTGAACATGTTGCGTACACTGATTGTCGACTGTCAAGGGTTTAAAATTGGAGATAACAAATTTATATTTAAAGAAGTGGCCATCATCGATTGTTCCACTTTTTGGATATCACGAGCTACTCATTTGGTGTTTAAACCACCTTATGCGTTTGATTTGTTGTGTGATAAAGACCGTAAACAAACCCAGTGGATTGAAACGCATATCCAACTAGACTGGAAGCAAGGAACCATTTCATATAAGCACCTGGACATGGTCATGAAAGCCCACTTGTCTTCTGCCCATGTAATATTTGTGAAAGGTAGTGAAAAACGTCAATGGCTACAACCATTTTTAGCGTCTTACTGTCAATGTATCGATTTAATGGACATGGGCTGTCCATCGCTGCAAACACTCATGGATCGCTGCCCCTGTGACAATATTACCCATAAAGCCTTGGCACAGGTGTGGCAATTGTCTCATTGGCTATCCACCAATGCCTGCTGGGAGTTGTTAAATAAAATTAAAACTAAAGGTTTACCTGTGGATGGTGGATGACACCAGTGAGATTTCTACAAGCGACGTGTAAACATCAACGTGATACCATGGAGAAAGGGGATGCTACCGATAAAGCGATTGGAAAGTTCTTTGTGTGTAAAAAGAAACTAGACAGTTTTACTAAAGAAGAATTATTGGCTCTTCCAAAATCATTCATTTATTATGTCGCAGCAAATGCAGTGAAAGAAATCTGGCAACATGTACCAAAATCATGGACTCAAGACCCTGTGTTAAGTGAATTGCAACCATGTACGGATTATGATCACCATAAGCAAGTGGCTATGGCAAAAATACCCTCAATGCGACAGTGTGCTACTTGTCAGCTAGTCAAACTGTATCATGGTCATAAAAGTCAGTGTAAAGACTTTGTTTCCTCATACCACGGGAGTAATGAAGAAAAAAAGCAACAACAACAAACATCATCCACAGAGGAGGAGGAAGATCAAACCTTTTTACCATCGATGGAAAAGGATATGCCAGACCTGTACTGGCAATGGCGTCATTAACAAAGTAATTCAATACTTGACTTTCGAAATCTACCTACCTGGTTATTATTTGTGTAGTCCTGGAACTTGTCTTGAAGAACCTTTGCAGCATAGTGATATACCTATTAATCCTTTGGATCAAGCATGCACCTTTCTTATCACCACATTCATTCTGCATTAAGACGTGTAGCGGATAAAGTATCGTTGAAAAGCTAAACAACTTTTGACATTCTGTGATGTCTCAGTGGGAGAGAGGTTGGCAGTCGTCATTGTGATTAGTGTTATAAAAGGAAAGTTAATAATGAGTGGACATGGATATTGAAAAGGATTGAGGAATTGGTATTTCTTTGTATTCTATTTTTGTAAAGCTCTATTTGTTGTGAAATAAAAACAAGGTTTACAAGATCACAATGTCTTTTATTTTAAAAAATGGTGATAGCCATTTCATTTTTTTCACACAGAATATTTACAATTTCTACTTTACATTTTTTTACATTCCCCTTGTTTAGTTTAAACATTCTGTACATTTTTTGTTGTTGTGAAATAAAAACAAGGTTTACCAGATCAAAATGTCTTTTAATTCTAAAAATGGTGATAGTCATTTCTTCATTTTCATTTTTTTTCACACATGAATATTTACAATTTCCACTTTACATTTTTAACATTCCCTTGTTTAGTTTACACATTCTGTACATTTTTGTTGTGAAATAAAAAACAAGGTTTACCAGATTACAATGTCTTTTTAATTTTAAAATGGTGATAGCCATTTCACTTTTTCACACATGGATATTTACAATTTCCACTTTACATTTTTTACATTCCCCTTGTTTAGTTCACACATTCAGTAAATGTTTTAAAATCTTTTTCGTAATATACAAAAGCAAACATTTTACACTAAAATGTATTACTTATCTTATTTTTACTAAACTACTGTAGCCTAACATTATACATTCTACTTACAGTTTTTACAAAAAAATATTACAATATAAAACTCACTACAAATATTACAATATAGTGATCATTAGACTGTGGTGTGTGAGTGTGTCTGGTAGCAGTTGCATTGTCTATTAGTTATAGTTCATTGTTTCAGTAGACTGTGAGGGTGCATGTGAGTGTGCCTGGTGACAGACTGTTTTAGTGGTAGTATTTGTTGTTGGTGGAACTTTAGTATTTTTTTCGTTAGTAGAATTTTGGTATTTAATTGTTAGTACGGTAGAAGGTTAGTATTTTTGTTTAGTAGAATTGCTCTTTACTTATTCTGAAAGGGAGTAGCAGCCTTTCAGAATAAATCAATTCTTTACTAGTCTTATAGACGGTTAAGATATTGATAATATAAGCCAAATAATGGCTACACTGCGCCCTGCTGCACGGCTGAAAGCAACGGGAAACTACAGCCGTATGCTATTCCCGAGGATATGCACCTCTCTATGCATAATTACATGTGATGATGGCCTCCTCCCTTGTAAAATTTCAATCCGGAGGTAAACTAGTCCCCCGTTCGGATCTCCGGGTGGGGACTACTCGAGAGGGGGTTAACATCACAGAAGTGACAAAGAGGAAATCTGACATTCTACGGATCGGAGCGTGGAATGTTAGAAGTCTGCTAGGAAGTGGAAAGTTAGAAAACTTAGAAAGGGAAATGGATAGGTTGAGGTTGGATTTGGTTGGGATTAGTGAAATGCGCTGGCAGGAAGAACAGGACTTTTGGTCAGGAGACTATAGGGTCATTAGCACTAAATCAAACAATGGCCAAGCAGGGGTTGGCCTCATATTGAGTAGGAAACTTGGACAGAGGGTGGAATATTATGAACAATATAGTGAACGGATTATTGTAGCAAAAATCAATACTAAACCTACCTGCACCACAGTGGTACAAGTCTATATGCCTACCAGTCAAGCTGATGATGAGGATGTTGAAAAGGTCTACGAAGAAATAGACGAAATTTTGAGGTATATCAAGGGTGATGAAAATGTTATAGTAATGGGAGATTGGAATGCTGTGGTAGGAAAAGGGAGAGAAGGGAAAATAGTAGGAGATTTCGGATTAGGTGAAAGGAATGATCGAGGAAGCAGGCTGGTAGAATTCTGCACCGAGCATGAGTTGGTCATAGCTAACACCTTATTCAATAACCACAATAGAAGAATATACACATGGATGAGACCAGGAGATACAGGGCGTTACCAAATCGACTTCATTATGGTCAAGCAGAGGTTTCGAAACCAGATTTTGGATTGTAAAGCATATCCTGGTGCTGACATAAACTCTGACCACAATCTGGTCGTAATGAAATGCAGATTAAAGTTGAAGAAACTGAAGAAAAGTCAAAAGCCAAAAAGGTGGGCAATAGACAGACTGAAAGAGAAGGATGTAAACGAAAGATTCAAGAAGAGTATAAAGGAAGGACTAATGAAAAACCCTAAACAAACTTCAATTGCAGACGAATGGGCACTTTTGAAGAATGAAATAACAAAATCCGCAGAAGAAAACATTGGTAGGAAAGAAAGAATAGGTAGAAAATTGTGGATCACTCAGGATATACTAGAATTGATGGATGAAAGGCGGAAACACAAGAATCTAAGAGATGAAAAGGGGAAAGCAGAATACAGACGTCTGAGAAATGAGGTTAACAAGAAGTGCAAGGAAGCGAAAGAAGAATGGTTGAAAGAGAAATGTGCAGGTATAGAAAATTGTCTGAAATTAGGTAAAGTAGACACAGCTTATCGAAGGATTAAGAATACTTTTGGGGAAAAGAAGACTAAGTGCTGTAATATTAAGGACACAAATGGAAAGCCTCTAACAGATAGGGAAGAAAAGGTTGAGAGATGGAAAGCTTACATAGAGAGTTTGTATAAGGGAAAGGAGATTGAGAATCATGTAATGGAAAGGGAGGAGGAAATTGATGAGGATGCGAAAGGAGATTTAATATTGAGATCAGAATTTGATAGAGCTTTGGAAGACTTAAGCAGGAACAAAGCACCAGGCATAGATGATATACCGATTGAGTTGCTACGCTGCATAGGAGATGAAGGTCTGATCAGGTTATTTCACTTGGTGTGTAGGATTTATGAGACAGGTGAGGTACCCCCTGATTTCAAGAAGAATGTAATCATCCCTATACCAAAGAAAGTGGGAGCTGTCAGATGTGAAGATTACCGTACAATCAGCTTGATTACTCATGCTTCAAAGATCCTGTCTGGGATAATTTACAAGAGGATTGAAAGCCAGATAGAAACGGAGTTGGGTGAAGACCAGTTTGGTTTCAGGAGAAATGTAGGAACAAGGGAAGCTGTACTAAGTCTTAGGCTGATTTTGGAAGGTAGAATAAGGAAAGATAAGAGAACGTTCATGGCTTTTGTAGACTTAGAAAAGGCTTTTGATAACGTTGATTGGACTAAATTGTTTGACATTTTGAAATCGATTGGAATAAAGTACAGAGATAGGAGGGTGATATACAATCTATACAGAAACCAGACAGCAGTCATTCGAGTTGAAGGACATGAGAGAGAAGCTGGTATTCAGAAAGGTGTAAGGCAAGGCTGCAACTTATCACCCATACTTTTCAATCTTTACATTGAACAAGCAATGAAGGAAATTAGAGAAAAATTTAAAGTGGGAGTGAAGATTCAAGGAGAAATAATTTCAACGCTGAGATTTGCTGATGACATCGTCATCTTGGCCGACAAGCCTGAGGATTTGAATGAGTTTTTGAATGGTATGGACTCCGTCTTACAGAAAGAATTCATGATGAAAATTAATAAATGTAAAACAAAAATACTGGAATGCAGCCGAAATAAATCAGAAACCTCTATGGAGATCAAATTGACAGGTGAAAAGCTGAAGGAAGTAGAAAACTTCTGTTACTTAGGAAGTAGAATAACCAGTGATGGACGAAGCAAAGAGGATATAAAAAGTAGGTTGGCTCAGGCAAAGAAAGCTTTTCTACAAAAAAGGAATCTGCTGACATCGAATATAGATTTAGGTATTAGGAAGTCATTTTTGAAAGCCTTTGTCTGGAGCGTGGCGCTCTATGGAAGTGAAACTTGGACTATTGGTGCAGCAGAAAAGAGGAGAATAGAAGCATTTGAAATGTGGTGTTACAGGAGAATGTTGAAGATCAGATGGGTAGATAGGGTTACAAACATAGAGGTATTAAGACGAGTGGGAGAGGAGAGATGTTTCTGGCGACTGCTAATGAAGAGAAGAGATAGGTTGGTAGGACACATACTAAGACACCCAGGAATAGCAAGCTTAGTTATGGAAGGAAGGGTCGAGGACAAGAACTGTAGGGGTAGACCAAGGTTAGAATATGTTAAACAGATTGCCTCAGATGTAGGGTGTGGTAGTTATGTAGAGATGAAACGATTAGCTCAGGACAGGGAGGCATGGAGAGCTGCATCAAACCAGTCAAAAGACTGAAGACTCAAACAACAACATAGACTTAAGAAAGTAATAGTCGTCAATACGACTGTTTCCCCAAGCAAGAGTATTAAATGTGTTGGGTATAATGAATCGTTTGTTGTCTTCATTACTTAAAGCAACTTTGTTCAACAAATTGGTATGTAGCTGATGATTTTTACTTCTAAATACACACATTTTCTTATATAATACAGGTGGGTTACTAACTATACAGTTTTTATAATCACTTATATCTAACTCTTTACTAACAACATTCTTTTTCACTCCTTTTAATTTTTTTACTACTACATCATCAATTGTCATATAGCTGTATGATTTTGATTTTGTGCCTACAAAGGTGTCTATAATAACACCAGCACATTCATCCTTAAATTTCCCAAGAACCTTTTTGTTTACTAGAGGTAAATGGTAAATATTATCCTTGGGGTAGTCACTTGTATCAAACCTATTTAGCTCAGTTTTGATATCCTCGTAAAAATCATCAGTTTTAAACTCATAAATAAAAGAATCTGTGGTATATTGGCTTTCACGGACGGTGAATTAAAACTCAGCAATTCTTCTAGGTTTGTGCCGTGTCTTGTGTGGGGTTTCGCCTAGGACACCAAGCTAGGCTCATCGGCGGGCTCTTGGTGTCCCCGCCCGGACCCCCACAGGAGTGACGAAGTGCATGCACCCGTCTGGATGACACACCCGATCCTTCTAAATTTTGGTCTACCTTTCAACGCCTCACGAAGTCTCGTCCATCCCACCCTACCTACCCCATTTATACCCCCACCTCAGTTCCCACTACTCCCCTCGAAAAGGCTAACCTTTTTGCATCTCACTACTACCATGTTTTCTCTCCAACCAACAACCCCCAATTCCAAAATCCAAATGACGTGCTTATCCAACGTCTTCAAGACCCGAAACTTACACCTGACCTCCAACCTTCCTTCGCTCACTTTACTAACATCGATTACTCTCATCCTCTTAATCATCCCATTTCTCCTTCTGAAATCACATCAATTCTTCGCCATCGTAAAAACACCGCTCCAGGAACCGATACCATTACCTACCGGCACCTTCAAGCCGCCCCCCCCCCATTCTTACCCATGTTCTTTCCCTTATATATACAACAATGCTATACACCGGTTTTTATCCCACCCACTGGTGTAAAGCTTCCATCCTTCTTTTCCTGAAACCCCACAAAGCTCCCTCTGATATAAACTCCTACCGCCCCATAAGCCTTCTTCCAGTACTATCCAAACTATTCGAACTAATCCTTGCAAAACGAATCAGCTCCTATCTCGAACCTCTCCATTTACTACCCGAATCCCAAGCCGGCTTCCGTGCCCACCGATCGACGCAAGACCACCTTTTCCACTTAACCGCTTCATTGTCCGCTTTCATGAAACCTCGCCGCACTGCCGCTCTCATATGCCTCGATGTAGAGAAAGCTTTCGATAAGGTCTACCACCCCGTACTCTTATACAAACTCCGACATCTCCCCATCCCCTCTTCCCTTATCCGTCTGATATATAATTTCTTATCACACCGCACAGCCTCTATCCGAATCAAATCTTCACATTCCTACACCTTCTCCATTCGTGCCGGCGTCCCCCAGGGGTCGCCACTTTCCCCCTTACTCTACCTTTTATTTACCCACGATATTCCACACCCACCTCCCCCACTACGCCTTTATCAATTTGCTGACGACCTAGCTATCCTCGCCCTCGGTCACACTGCCCCCAAACTACAAAATCTTCTCCAATCCTACCTCAACACTCTTCAGTCCTGGTTCCTCTCTTCTCATATAACAGTCAATGCTCGGAAAACCCAATTCATAGTCTTTAGAAGAAAATCCAGCCTCTGCCCTCCCCGCCACCGAATCCATCTCACCCTGAACTCTCTCCCTCTTCTCGAAACCAACAAACTCATTTACCTCGGTATCACCTTTCAAAACAACCTACAATGGACCCACCATCTCCGCCTCCTTACCAGCCGCGCCCTTCATCGTCTAACTGCTACCCGCTCCCTCACCGGCCATACCTGGGGCCTGAAAGCCCCTACCATCATCCGTATATACCGTGCTTTCATCCTCCCTGTCCTACTCTACGCTTCCATGTCCTGGCTCACCGCGCCCCCTCCTCTTTATTTTAATCTGCTAAAACTTGATCGCCATGCCCTCCGCATGGCATACCGCCTACCTTATGACACACCATCCGCTGATTTTACCACCCTCTATACCTTTCCTACGATTATCACTACTCTACATAACCTACGCCTAAAGTACCTTACCCGTGCTCGTCTCGCAAACCTCCCATTCTTTTCCGAAGCTCTATCTGTCTCTCCCCTTGCCCAAGATATCCTCAATGACAACCGCACCCCTGCAAATTCTCATCTCTTTCCCCCACCCATAACCTAGTCTCCTCAACACAGCTCAGCCCTCCACCCCCAGCTGCCTTTGGCTATGAAACACACGTCGCTTCATCTACTTTCCGCGCGCTCCTGGGGGTGGTGTCAACCCAGTCACGTTGAAGTCCAGTGAGTGTTCGGCGCATAGCCTTCAAAGATATCGCTTTCATTAGTCGCATCTCTCCGATACCCATTCAATGTACTGCCAGTGAAAAGTGCTCCATATCCGTGTGATTGCCCCAGTGATTATACTTCCCCAAACAAGTGTATTCTTTAAACTATGCTTAAAAAATCATACGATTATGGACAAAGAAAGAACAAGAAACTAGGATAAATCCAAGGAACTTTGATTGAAATATGTATATATATGTTTTGTATTTATATATCAGTGTACATTTGTTTTTTGCCCACATATCGTTATTATGTTTTGTGCCTTCTGTATGTAACATTGTGTTGAACAATAAATGGGGGTGTGAGTGGGGCCTCGGCCCGGGCGGGGTGTTGTGTTGGGCCTTTCCTTGGGGGGTCTCCTTTGTTGGTCGGGGTGACCTCTGCGCCACCAAACAGAGAAATCATTAAATTTACGCATGTCCTGACATGCTCCCAGCAAAATAATTTCATTAAAATTAAAATAACAAATATCCAATGGCCTAAGGGCTACTAGTCTAGCCGATGGCCCGCCTGCTCCCGCGCTTCGCGCGGAAGCAGGAATTGAAATAACAACTAGAAGAAGAAGCAGTTCGTCACTCCTGTGGGGGTCCGGGCGGGGACACCAAGAGCCCGCCGATGAGCCTAGCTTGGTGTCCTAGGCGAAACCCCACACAAGACACGGCACAAACCTAGAAGAATTGCTGAGTTTTAATTCACCGGCCGTGAAAGCCAATATACCATCTTTTTGGAAGCCTTCATAGGGAGGTTAAGGCTGCTTGAACTTTTAGTTCTCGTAGTCAAATGGTGCAGTTGCACCTTATATAAAGGGAGGTGGCGCGCAGTTCGTCACTCCTGTGGGGGTCCGGGCGGGGACACCAAGAGCCCGCCGATGAGCCTAGCTTCGTGTCCTAGGCGAAACCCCACACAAGACACGGCACAAACCTAGAAGAATTGCTGAGTTTTAATTCACCGGCCGTGAAAGCCAATATACCATCTTTTTGGAAGCCTTCATAGGGAGGTTAAGGCTGCTTGAACTTTTAGCTCTCGTAGTCAAATGGTGCAGTTGCACCTTATATAAAGGGAGGTGGCGCGCAGTTCGTCACTCCTGCGGGGGTCCGGGCGGGGACACCAAGAGCCCGCCGATGAGCCTAGCTTGGTGTCCTAGGCGAAACCCCACACAAGACACGGCACAAACCTAGAAGAATTGCTGAGTTTTAATTCACCGGCCGTGAAAGCCAAAATACCATCTTTTTGGAAGCCTTCATAGGGAGGTTAAGGCTGCTTGAACTTTTAGTTCTCGTAGTCAAATGGTGCAGTTGCACCTTATATAAAGGGAGGTGGCGCGCAGTTCGTCACTCCTGTGGGGGTCCGGGCGGGGACACCAAGAGCCCGCCGATGAGCCTAGCTTGGTGTCCTAGGCGAAACCCCACACAAGACATGGCACAAACCTAGAAGAATTGCTGAGTTTTAATTCACCGGCCGTGAAAGCCAATATACCATCTTTTTGGAAGCCTTCATAGGGAGGTTAAGGCTGCTTGAACTTTTAGTTCTCGTAGTCAAATGGTGCAGTTGCACCTTATATAAAGGGAGGTGGCGCGCAGTTCGTCACTCCTGTGGGGGTCCGGGCGGGGACAACAAGAGCCCGCCGATGAGCCTACCTTGGTGTCCTAGGCGAAACCCCACACAAGACACGGCACAAACCTAGAAGAATTGCTGAGTTTTAATTCACCGGCCGTGAAAGCCAATATACCATCTTTTTGGAAGCCTTCATAGGGAGGTTAAGGCTGCTTGAACTTTTAGTTCTCGTAGTCAAATGGTGCAGTTGCACCTTATATAAAGGGAGGTGGCGCGCAGTTCGTCACTCCTGTGGGGGTCCGGGCGGGGACACCAAGAGCCCGCCGATGAGCCTAGCTTGGTGTCCTAGGCGAAACCCCACACAAGACACGGCACAAACCTAGAAGAATTGCTGAGTTTTAATTCACCGGCCGTGAAAGCCAATATACCATCTTTTTGGAAGCCTTCATAGGGAGGTTAAGGCTGCTTGAACTTTTAGTTCTCGTAGTCAAATGGTGCAGTTGCACCTTATATAAAGGGAGGTGGCGCGCAGTTCGTCACTCCTGTGGGGGTCCGGGCGGGGACACCAAGAGCCCGCCGATGAGCCTAGCTTGGTGTCCTAGGCGAAACCCCACACAAGACACGGCACAAACCTAGAAGAATTGCTGAGTTTTAATTCACCGGCCGTGAAAGCCAATATACCATCTTTTGGAAGCCTTCATAGGGAGGTTAAGGCTGCTTGAACTTTTAGTTCTCGTAGTCAAATGGTGCAGTTAAACCTTATATAAAGGGAGGTGGCGCGCAGTTCGTCACTCCTGTGGGGGTCCGGGCGGGGACACCAAGAGCCCGCCGATGAGCCTAGCTTGGTGTCCTAGGCGAAACCCCACACAAGACACGGCACAAACCTAGAAGAATTGCTGAGTTTTAATTCACCGGCCGTGAAAGCCAATATACCATCTTTTTGGAAGCCTTCATAGGGAGGTTAAGGCTGCTTGAACTTTTAGTTCTCGTAGTCAAATGGTGCAGTTGCACCTTATATAAAGGGAGGTGGCGCGCAGTTCGTCACTCCTGTGGGGGTCCGGGCGGGGACACCAAGAGCCCGCCGATGAGCCTAGCTTCGTGTCCTAGGCGAAACCCCACACAAGACACGGCACAAACCTAGAAGAATTGCTGAGTTTTAATTCACCGGCCGTGAAAGCCAATATACCATCTTTTTGGAAGCCTTCATAGGGAGGTTAAGGCTGCTTGAACTTTTAGCTCTCGTAGTCAAATGGTGCAGTTGCACCTTATATAAAGGGAGTTGGCGCGCAGTTCGTCACTCCTGCGGGGGTCCGGGCGGGGACACCAAGAGCCCGCCGATGAGCCTAGCTTGGTGTCCTAGGCGAAACCCCACACAAGACACGGCACAAACCTAGAAGAATTGCTGAGTTTTAATTCACCGGCCGTGAAAGCCAAAATACCATCTTTTTGGAAGCCTTCATAGGGAGGTTAAGGCTGCTTGAACTTTTAGTTCTCGTAGTCAAATGGTGCAGTTGCACCTTATATAAAGGGAGGTGGCGCGCAGTTCGTCACTCCTGTGGGGGTCCGGGCGGGGACACCAAGAGCCCGCCGATGAGCCTAGCTTGGTGTCCTAGGCGAAACCCCACACAAGACATGGCACAAACCTAGAAGAATTGCTGAGTTTTAATTCACCGGCCGTGAAAGCCAATATACCATCTTTTAGGAAGCCTTCATAGGGAGGTTAAGGCTGCTTGAACTTTTAGTTCTCGTAGTCAAATGGTGCAGTTGCACCTTATATAAAGGGAGGTGGCGCGCAGTTCGTCACTCCTGTGGGGGTCCGGGCGGGGACACCAAGAGCCCGCCGATGAGCCTAGCTTGGTGTCCTAGGCGAAACCCCACACAAGACACGGCACAAACCTAGAAGAATTGCTGAGTTTTAATTCACCGGCCGTGAAAGCCAATATACCATCTTTTTGGAAGCCTTCATAGGGAGGTTAAGGCTGCTTGAACTTTTAGTTCTCGTAGTCAAATGGTGCAGTTGCACCTTATATAAAGGGAGGTGGCGCGCAGTTCGTCACTCCTGTGGGGGTCCGGGCGGGGACACCAAGAGCCCGCCGATGAGCCTAGCTTGGTGTCCTAGGCGAAACCCCACACAAGACACGGCACAAACCTAGAAGAATTGCTGAGTTTTAATTCACCGGCCGTGAAAGCCAATATACCATCTTTTTGGAAGCCTTCATAGGGAGGTTAAGGCTGCTTGAACTTTTAGTTCTCGTAGTCAAATGGTGCAGTTGCACCTTATATAAAGGGAGGTGGCGCGCAGTTCGTCATTCCTGTGGGGGTCCGGGCGGGGACACCAAGAGCCCGCCGATGAGCCTAGCTTGGTGTCCTAGGCGAAACCCCACACAAGACACGGCACAAACCTAGAAGAATTGCTGAGTTTTAATTCACCGGCCGTGAAAGCCAATATACCATCTTTTTGGAAGCCTTCATAGGGAGGTTAAGGCTGCTTGAACTTTTAGTTCTCGTCGTCAAATGGTGCAGTTGCACCTTATATAAAGGGAGGTGGCGCGCAGTTCGTCACTCCTGTGGGGGTCCGGGCGGGGACACCAAGAGCACGCCGATGAGCCTAGCTTGGTGTCCTAGGCGAAACCCCACACAAGACACGGCACAAACCTAGAAGAATTGCTGAGTTTTAATTCACCGGCCGTGAAAGCCAATATACCATCTTTTGGAAGCCTTCATAGGGAGGTTAAGGATGCTTGAAATTTTAGTTCTCGTAGTCAAATGGTGCAGTTGCACCTTATATAAAGGGAGGTGGCGCGCAGTTCGTCACACCTGTGGGGGTCCGGGGCGGGGACACCAAGAGCCCGCCGATGAGCCTAGCTTGGTGTCCTAGGCGAAACCCCACACAAGACACGGCACAAACCTAGAAGAATTGCTGAGTTTTAATTCACCGGCCGTGAAAGCCAATATACCATCTTTTTGGAAGCCTTCATAGGGAGGTTAAGGCTGCTTGAACTTTTAGTTCTCGTAGTCAAATGGTGCAGTTGCACCTTATATAAAGGGAGGTGGCGCGCAGTTTGTCACTCCTGTGGGGGTCCGGGCGGGGACACCAAGAGCCCGCCGATGAGCCTAGCTTGGTGTCCTAGGCGAAACCCCACACAAGACACGGCACAAACCTAGAAGAATTGCTGAGTTTTAATTCACCGGCCGTGAAAGCCAATATACCATCTTTTAGGAAGCCTTCATAGGGAGGTTAAGGCTGCTTGAACTTTTAGTTCTCGTAGTCAAATGGTGCAGTTGCACCTTATATAAAGGGAGGTGGCGCGCAGTTCGTCACTCCTGTGGGGGTCCGGGCGGGGACACCAAGAGCCCGCCGATGAGCCTAGCTTGGTGTCCTAGGCGAAACCCCACACAAGACACGGCACAAACCTAGAAGAATTGCTGAGTTTTAATTCACCGGCCGTGAAAGCCAATATACCATCTTTTTGGAAGCCTTCATAGGGAGGTTAAGGCTGCTTGAACTTTTAGTTCTCGTAGTCAAATGGTGCAGTTGCACCTTATATAAAGGGAGGTGGCGCGCAGTTCGTCACTCCTGTGGGGGTCCGGGCGGGGACACCAAGAGCCCGCCGATGAGCCTAGCTTGGTGTCCTAGGCGAAACCCCACACAAGACACGGCACAAACCTAGAAGAATTGCTGAGTTTTAATTCACCGGCCGTGAAAGCCAATATACCATCTTTTTGGAAGCCTTCATAGGGAGGTTAAGGCTGCTTGAACTTTTAGTTCTCGTAGTCAAATGGTGCAGTTGCACCTTATATAAAGGGAGGTGGCGCGCAGTTCGTCATTCCTGTGGGGGTCCGGGCGGGGACACCAAGAGCCCGCCGATGAGCCTAGCTTGGTGTCCTAGGCGAAACCCCACACAAGACACGGCACAAACCTAGAAGAATTGCTGAGTTTTAATTCACCGGCCGTGAAAGCCAATATACCATCTTTTTGGAAGCCTTCATAGGGAGGTTAAGGCTGCTTGAACTTTTAGCTCTCGTAGTCAAATGGTGCAGTTGCACCTTATATAAAGGGAGGTGGCGCGCAGTTCGTCACTCCTGCGGCGGTCCGGGCGGGGACACCAAGAGCCCGCCGATGAGCCTAGCTTGGTGTCCTAGGCGAAACCCCACACAAGACACGGCACAAACCTAGAAGAATTGCTGAGTTTTAATTCACCGGCCGTGAAAGCCAAAATACCATCTTTTTGGAAGCCTTCATAGGGAGGTTAAGGCTGCTTGAACTTTTAGTTCTCGTAGTCAAATGGTGCAGTTGCACCTTATATAAAGGGAGGTGGCGCGCAGTTCGTCACTCCTGTGGGGGTCCGGGCGGGGACACCAAGAGCCCGCCGATGAGCCTAGCTTGGTGTCCTTGGCGAAACCCCACACAAGACATGGCACAAACCTAGAAGAATTGCTGAGTTTTAATTCACCGGCCGTGAAAGCCAATATACCATCTTTTTGGAAGCCTTCATAGGGAGGTTAAGGCTGCTTGAACTTTTAGTTCTCGTAGTCAAATGGTGCAGTTGCACCTTATATAAAGGGAGGTGGCGCGCAGTTCGTCACTCCTGTGGGGGTCCGGGCGGGGACACCAAGAGCCCGCCGATGAGCCTAGCTTGGTGTCCTAGGCGAAACCCCACACAAGACACGGCACAAACCTAGAAGAATTGCTGAGTTTTAATTCACCGGCCGTGAAAGCCAATATACCATCTTTTTGGAAGCCTTCATAGGGAGGTTAAGGCTGCTTGAACTTTTAGTTCTCGTAGTCAAATGGTGCAGTTGCACCTTATATAAAGGGAGGTGGCGCGCAGTTCGTCACTCCTGTGGGGGTCCGGGCGGGGACACCAAGAGCCCGCCGATGAGCCTAGCTTCGTGTCCTAGGCGAAACCCCACACAAGACACGGCACAAACCTAGAAGAATTGCTGAGTTTTAATTCACCGGCCGTGAAAGCCAATATACCATCTTTTTGGAAGCCTTCATAGGGAGATTAAGGCTGCTTGAACTTTTAGTTCTCGTAGTCAAATGGTGCAGTTGCACCTTATATAAAGGGAGGTGGCGCGCAGTTCGTCACTCCTGTGGGGGTCCGGGCGGGGACACCAAGAGCCCGCCGATGAGCCTAGCTTGGTGTCCTAGGCGAAACCCCACACAAGACACGGCACAAACCTAGAAGAATTGCTGAGTTTTAATTCACCGGCCGTGAAAGCCAATATACCATCTTTTTGGAAGCCTTCATAGGGAGGTTAAGGCTGCTTGAACTTTTAGTTCTCGTAGTCAAATGGTGCAGTTGCACCTTATATAAAGGGAGGTGGCGCGCAGTTCGTCACTCCTGTGGGGGTCCGGGCGGGGACACCAAGAGCCCGCCGATGAGCCTAGCTTGGTGTCCTAGGCGAAACCCCACACAAGACACGGCACAAACCTAGAAGAATTGCTGAGTTTTAATTCACCGGCCGTGAAAGCCAATATACCATCTTTTTGGAAGCCTTCATAGGGAGGTTAAGGCTGCTTGAACTTTTAGTTCTCGTAGTCAAATGGTGCAGTTGCACCTTATATAAAGGGAGGTGGCGCGCAGTTCGTCACTCCTGTGGGGGTCCGGGCGGGGACACCAAGAGCCCGCCGATGAGCCTAGCTTGGTGTCCTAGGCGAAACCCCACACAAGACACGGCACAAACCTAGAAGAATTGCTGAGTTTTAATTCACCGGCCGTGAAAGCCAATATACCATCTTTTGGAAGCCTTCATAGGGAGGTTAAGGATGCTTGAACTTTTAGTTCTCGTAGTCAAATGGTGCAGTTGCACCTTATATAAAGGGAGGTGGCGCGCAGTTCGTCACTCCTGTGGGGGTCCGGGGTGGGGACACCAAGAGCCCGCCGATGAGCCTAGCTTGGTGTCCTAGGCGAAACCCCACACAAGACACGGCACAAACCTAGAAGAATTGCTGAGTTTTAATTCACCGGCCGTGAAAGCCAATATACCATCTTTTTGGAAGCCTTCATAGGGAGGTTAAGGCTGCTTGAACTTTTAGTTCTCGTAGTCAAATGGTGCAGTTGCACCTTATATAAAGGGAGGTGGCGCGCAGTTCGTCACTCCTGTGGGGGTCCGGGCGGGGACACCAAGAGCCCGCCGATGAGCCTAGCTTGGTGTCCTAGGCGAAACCCCACACAAGACACGGCACAAACCTAGAAGAATTGCTGAGTTTTAATTCACCGGCCGTGAAAGCCAATATACCATCTTTTTGGAAGCCTTCATAGGGAGGTTAAGGCTGCTTGAACTTTTAGTTCTCGTAGTCAAATGGTGCAGTTGCACCTTATATAAAGGGAGGTGGCGCGCAGTTCGTCACTCCTGTGGGGGTCCGGGCGGGGACACCAAGAGCCCGCCGATGAGCCTAGCTTGGTGTCCTAGGCGAAACCCCACACAAGACACGGCACAAACCTAGAAGAATTGCTGAGTTTTAATTCACCGGCCGTGAAAGCCAATATACCATCTTTTTGGAAGCCTTCATAGGGAGGTTAAGGCTGCTTGAACTTTTAGTTCTCGTAGTCAAATGGTGCAGTTGCACCTTATATAAAGGGAGGTGGCGCGCAGTTCGTCACTCCTGTGGGGGTCCGGGCGGGGACACCAAGAGCCCGCCGATGAGCCTAGCTTGGTGTCCTAGGCGAAACCCCACACAAGACACGGCACAAACCTAGAAGAATTGCTGAGTTTTAATTCACCGGCCGTGAAAGCCAATATACCATCTTTTGGAAGCCTTCATAGGGAGGTTAAGGCTGCTTGAACTTTTAGTTCTCGTAGTCAAATGGTGCAGTTAAACCTTATATAAAGGGAGGTGGCGCGCAGTTCGTCACTCCTGTGGGGGTCCGGGCGGGGACACCAAGAGCCCGCCGATGAGCCTAGCTTGGTGTCCTAGGCGAAACCCCACACAAGACACGGCACAAACCTAGAAGAATTGCTGAGTTTTAATTCACCGGCCGTGAAAGCCAATATACCATCTTTTTGGAAGCCTTCATAGGGAGGTTAAGGCTGCTTGAACTTTTAGTTCTCGTAGTCAAATGGTGCAGTTGCACCTTATATAAAGGGAGGTGGCGCGCAGTTCGTCACTCCTGTGGGGGTCCGGGCGGGGACACCAAGAGCCCGCCGATGAGCCTAGCTTGGTGTCCTAGGCGAAACCCCACACAAGACACGGCACAAACCTAGAAGAATTGCTGAGTTTTAATTCACCGGCCGTGAAAGCCAATATACCATCTTTTTGGAAGCCTTCATAGGGAGGTTAAGGCTGCTTGAACTTTTAGCTCTCGTAGTCAAATGGTGCAGTTGCACCTTATATAAAGGGAGTTGGCGCGCAGTTCGTCACTCCTGCGGGGGTCCGGGCGGGGACACCAAGAGCCCGCCGATGAGCCTAGCTTGGTGTCCTAGGCGAAACCCCACACAAGACACGGCACAAACCTAGAAGAATTGCTGAGTTTTAATTCACCGGCCGTGAAAGCCAAAATACCATCTTTTTGGAAGCCTTCATAGGGAGGTTAAGGCTGCTTGAACTTTTAGTTCTCGTAGTCAAATGGTGCAGGTGCACCTTATATAAAGGGAGGTGGCGCGCAGTTCGTCACTCCTGTGGGGGTCCGGGCGGGGACACCAAGAGCCCGCCGATGAGCCTAGCTTGGTGTCCTAGGCGAAACCCCACACAAGACATGGCACAAACCTAGAAGAATTGCTGAGTTTTAATTCACCGGCCGTGAAAGCCAATATACCATCTTTTAGGAAGCCTTCATAGGGAGGTTAAGGCTGCTTGAACTTTTAGTTCTCGTAGTCAAATGGTGCAGTTGCACCTTATATAAAGGGAGGTGGCGCGCAGTTCGTCACTCCTGTGGGGGTCCGGGCGGGGACACCAAGAGCCCGCCGATGAGCCTAGCTTGGTGTCCTAGGCGAAACCCCACACAAGACACGGCACAAACCTAGAAGAATTGCTGAGTTTTAATTCACCGGCCGTGAAAGCCAATATACCATCTTTTTGGAAGCCTTCATAGGGAGGTTAAGGCTGCTTGAACTTTTAGTTCTCGTAGTCAAATGGTGCAGTTGCACCTTATATAAAGGGAGGTGGCGCGCAGTTCGTCACTCCTGTGGGGGTCCGGGCGGGGACACCAAGAGCCCGCCGATGAGCCTAGCTTGGTGTCCTAGGCGAAACCCCACACAAGACACGGCACAAACCTAGAAGAATTGCTGAGTTTTAATTCACCGGCCGTGAAAGCCAATATACCATCTTTTTGGAAGCCTTCATAGGGAGGTTAAGGCTGCTTGAACTTTTAGTTCTCGTAGTCAAATGGTGCAGTTGCACCTTATATAAAGGGAGGTGGCGCGCAGTTCGTCATTCCTGTGGGGGTCCGGGCGGGGACACCAAGAGCCCGCCGATGAGCCTAGCTTGGTGTCCTAGGCGAAACCCCACACAAGACACGGCACAAACCTAGAAGAATTGCTGAGTTTTAATTCACCGGCCGTGAAAGCCAATATACCATCTTTTTGGAAGCCTTCATAGGGAGGTTAAGGCTGCTTGAACTTTTAGTTCTCGTCGTCAAATGGTGCAGTTGCACCTTATATAAAGGGAGGTGGCGCGCAGTTCGTCACTCCTGTGGGGGTCCGGGCGGGGACACCAAGAGCCCGCCGATGAGCCTAGCTTGGTGTCCTAGGCGAAACCCCACACAAGACACGGCACAAACCTAGAAGAATTGCTGAGTTTTAATTCACCGGCCGTGAAAGCCAATATACCATCTTTTGGAAGCCTTCATAGGGAGGTTAAGGATGCTTGAACTTTTAGTTCTCGTAGTCAAATGGTGCAGTTGCACCTTATATAAAGGGAGGTGGCGCGCAGTTCGTCACACCTGTGGGGGTCCGGGGCGGGGACACCAAGAGCCCGCCGATGAGCCTAGCTTGGTGTCCTAGGCGAAACCCCACACAAGACACGGCACAAACCTAGAAGAATTGCTGAGTTTTAATTCACCGGCCGTGAAAGCCAATATACCATCTTTTTGGAAGCCTTCATAGGGAGGTTAAGGCTGCTTGAACTTTTAGTTCTCGTAGTCAAATGGTGCAGTTGCACCTTATATAAAGGGAGGTGGCGCGCAGTTTGTCACTCCTGTGGGGGTCCGGGCGGGGACACCAAGAGCCCGCCGATGAGCCTAGCTTGGTGTCCTAGGCGAAACCCCACACAAGACACGGCACAAACCTAGAAGAATTGCTGAGTTTTAATTCACCGGCCGTGAAAGCCAATATACCATCTTTTAGGAAGCCTTCATAGGGAGGTTAAGGCTGCTTGAACTTTTAGTTCTCGTAGTCAAATGGTGCAGTTGCACCTTATATAAAGGGAGGTGGCGCGCAGTTCGTCACTCCTGTGGGGGTCCGGGCGGGGACACCAAGAGCCCGCCGATGAGCCTAGCTTGGTGTCCTAGGCGAAACCCCTCACAAGACACGGCACAAACCTAGAAGAATTGCTGAGTTTTAATTCACCGGCCGTGAAAGCCAATATACCATCTTTTTGGAAGCCTTCATAGGGAGGTTAAGGCTGCTTGAACTTTTAGTTCTCGTAGTCAAATGGTGCAGTTGCACCTTATATAAAGGGAGGTGGCGCGCAGTTCGTCACTCCTGTGGGGGTCCGGGCGGGGACACCAAGAGCCCGCCGATGAGCCTAGCTTGGTGTCCTAGGCGAAACCCCACACAAGACACGGCACAAACCTAGAAGAATTGCTGAGTTTTAATTCACCGGCCGTGAAAGCCAATATACCATCTTTTTGGAAGCCTTCATAGGGAGGTTAAGGCTGCTTGAACTTTTAGTTCTCGTAGTCAAATGGTGCAGTTGCACCTTATATAAAGGGAGGTGGCGCGCAGTTCGTCATTCCTGTGGGGGTCCGGGCGGGGACACCAAGAGCCCGCCGATGAGCCTAGCTTGGTGTCCTAGGCGAAACCCCACACAAGACACGGCACAAACCTAGAAGAATTGCTGAGTTTTAATTCACCGGCCGTGAAAGCCAATATACCATCTTTTTGGAAGCCTTCATAGGGAGGTTAAGGCTGCTTGAACTTTTAGCTCTCGTAGTCAAATGGTGCAGTTGCACCTTATATAAAGGGAGGTGGCGCGCAGTTCGTCACTCCTGCGGCGGTCCGGGCGGGGACACCAAGAGCCCGCCGATGAGCCTAGCTTGGTGTCCTAGGCGAAACCCCACACAAGACACGGCACAAACCTAGAAGAATTGCTGAGTTTTAATTCACCGGCCGTGAAAGCCAATATACCATCTTTTTGGAAGCCTTCATAGGGAGGTTAAGGCTGCTTGAACTTTTAGTTCTCGTAGTCAAATGGTGCAGTTGCACCTTATATAAAGGGAGGTGGCGCGCAGTTCGTCACTCCTGTGGGGGTCCGGGCGGGGACACCAAGAGCCCGCCGATGAGCCTAGCTTGGTGTCCTAGGCGAAACCCCACACAAGACACGGCACAAACCTAGAAGAATTGCTGAGTTTTAATTCACCGGCCGTGAAAGCCAATATACCATCT
Source organism: Meconema thalassinum (assembly GCA_946902985.2). Taxonomy (NCBI): domain Eukaryota; kingdom Metazoa; phylum Arthropoda; class Insecta; order Orthoptera; family Tettigoniidae; genus Meconema; species Meconema thalassinum. The sequence goes on along the minus strand of OX336394.1, from coordinate 445,688,615 downwards.
TTTTGGAAGCCTTCATAGGGAGGTTAAGGCTGCTTGAACTTTTAGTTCTCGTAGTCAAATGGTGCAGTTGCACCTTATATAAAGGGAGGTGGCGCGCAGTTCGTCACTCCTGTGGGGGTCCGGGCGGGGACACCAAGAGCCCGCCGATGAGCCTAGCTTGGTGTCCTAGGCGAAACCGCACACAAGACACGGCACAAACCTAGAAGAATTGCTGAGTTTTAATTCACCGGCCGTGAAAGCCAATATACCATCTTTTTGGAAGCCTTCATAGGGAGGTTAAGGCTGCTTGAACTTTTAGTTCTCGTAGTCAAATGGTGCAGTTGCACCTTATATAAAGGGAGGTGGCGCGCAGTTCGTCACTCCTGTGGGGGTCCGGGCGGGGACACCAAGAGACCGCCGATGAGCCTAGCTTGGTGTCCTAGGCGAAACCCCACACAAGACACGGCACAAACCTAGAAGAATTGCTGAGTTTTAATTCACCGGCCGTGAAAGCCAATATACCATCTTTTGGAAGCCTTCATAGGGAGGTTAAGGATGCTTGAACTTTTAGTTCTCGTAGTCAAATGGTGCAGTTGCACCTTATATAAAGGGAGGTGGCGCGCAGTTCGTCACTCCTGTGGGGGTCCGGGGCGGGGACACCAAGAGCCCGCCGATGAGCCTAGCTTGGTGTCCTAGGCGAAACCCCACACAAGACACGGCACAAACCTAGAAGAATTGCTGAGTTTTAATTCACCGGCCGTGAAAGCCAATATACCATCTTTTTGGAAGCCTTCATAGGGAGGTTAAGGCTGCTTGAACTTTTAGTTCTCGTAGTCAAATGGTGCAGTTGCACCTTATATAAAGGGAGGTGGCGCGCAGTTCGTCACTCCTGTGGGGGTCCGGGCGGGGACACCAAGAGCCCGCCGATGAGCCTAGCTTGGTGTCCTAGGCGAAACCCCACACAAGACACGGCACAAACCTAGAAGAATTGCTGAGTTTTAATTCACCGGCCGTGAAAGCCAATATACCATCTTTTTGGAAGCCTTCATAGGGAGGTTAAGGCTGCTTGAACTTTTAGTTCTCGTAGTCAAATTGTGCAGTTGCACCTTATATAAAGGGAGGTGGCGCGCAGTTCGTCACTCCTGTGGGGGTCCGGGCGGGGACACCAAGAGCCCGCCGATGAGCCTAGCTTGGTGTCCTAGGCGAAACCCCACACAAGACACGGCACAAACCTAGAAGAATTGCTGAGTTTTAATTCACCGGCCGTGAAAGCCAATATACCATCTTTTTGGAAGCCTTCATAGGGAGGTTAAGGCTGCTTGAACTTTTAGTTCTCGTAGTCAAATGGTGCAGTTGCACCTTATATAAAGGGAGGTGGCGCGCAGTTCGTCACTCCTGTGGGGGTCCGGGCGGGGACACCAAGAGCCCGCCGATGAGCCTAGCTTGATGTCCTAGGCGAAACCCCACACAAGACACGGCACAAACCTAGAAGAATTGCTGAGTTTTAATTCACCGGCCGTGAAAGCCAATATACCATCTTTTTGGAAGCCTTCATAGGGAGGTTAAGGCTGCTTGAACTTTTAGTTCTCGTAGTCAAATGGTGCAGTTGCACCTTATATAAAGGGAGGTGGCGCGCAGTTCGTCACTCCTGTGGGGGTCCGGGCGGGGACACCAAGAGCCCGCCGATGAGCCTAGCTTCGTGTCCTAGGCGAAACCCCACACAAGACACGGCACAAACCTAGAAGAATTGCTGAGTTTTAATTCACCGGCCGTGAAAGCCAATATACCATCTTTTTGGAAGCCTTCATAGGGAGGTTAAGGCTGCTTGAACTTTTAGCTCTCGTAGTCAAATGGTGCAGTTGCACCTTATATAAAGGGAGGTGGCGCGCAGTTCGTCACTCCTGCGGGGGTCCGGGCGGGGATACCATGAGCCCGCCGATGAGCCTAGCTTGGTGTCCTAGGCGAAACCCCACACAAGACACGGCACAAACCTAGAAGAATTGCTGAGTTTTAATTCACCGGCCGTGAAAGCCAAAATACCATCTTTTTGGAAGCCTAAATAGGGAGGTTAAGGCTTCTTGAACTTTTAGTTCTCGTAGTCAAATGGTGCAGTTGCACCTTATTTAAAGGGAGGTGGCGCGCAGTTCGTCACTCCTGTGGGGGTCCGGGCGGGGACACCAAGAGCCCGCCGATGAGCCTAGCTTGGTGTCCTAGGCGAAACCCCACACAAGACATGGCACAAACCTAGAAGAATTGCTGAGTTTTAATTCACCGGCCGTGAAAGCCAATATACCATCTTTTTGGAAGCCTTCATTGGGAGGTTAAGGCTGCTTGAACTTTTAGTTCTCGTAGTCAAATGGTGCAGTTGCACCTTATATAAAGGGAGGTGGCGCGCAGTTCGTCACTCCTGTGGGGGTCCGGGCGGGGACACCAAGAGCCCGCCGATGAGCCTAGCTTGGTGTCCTAGGCGAAACCCCACACAAGACACGGCACAAACCTAGAAGAATTGCTGAGTTTTAATTCACCGGCCGTGAAAGCCAATATACCATCTTTTTGGAAGCCTTCATAGGGAGGTTAAGGCTGCTTGAACTTTTAGTTCTCGTAGTCAAATGGTGCAGTTGCACCTTATATAAAGGGAGGTGGCGCGCAGTTCGTCACTCCTGTGGGGGTCCGGGCGGGGACACCAAGAGCCCGCCGATGAGCCTAGCTTGGTGTCCTAGGCGAAACGCCACACAAGACACGGCACAAACCTAGAAGAATTGCTGAGTTTTAATTCACCGGCCGTGAAAGCCAATATACCATCTTTTAGGAAGCCTTCATAGGGAGGTTAAGGCTGCTTGAACTGTTAGTTCTCGTAGTCAAATGGTGCAGTTGCACCTTATATAAAGGGAGGTGGCGCGCAGTTCGTCACTCCTGTGGGGGTCCGGGCAGGGACACCAAGAGCCCGCCGATGAGCCTAGCTTCGTGTCCTAGGCGAAACCCCACACAAGACACGGCACAAACCTAGAAGAATTGCTGAGTTTTAATTCACCGGCCGTGAAAGCCAATATACCATCTTTTTGGAAGCCTTCATAGGGAGGTTAAGGCTGCTTGAACTTTTAGTTATCGTAGTCAAATGGTGCAGTTGCACCTTATATAAAGGGAGGTGGCGCGCAGTTCGTCACTCCTGTGGGGGTCCGGGCGGGGACACCAAGAGCCCGCCGATGAGCCTAGCTTGGTGTCCTAGGCGAAACCCCACACAAGACACGGCACAAACCTAGAAGAATTGCTGAGTTTTAATTCACCGGCCGTGAAAGCCAATATACCATCTTTTTGGAAGCCTTCATAGGGAGGTTAAGGCTGCTTGAACTTTTAGTTCTCGTAGTCAAATGGTGCAGTTGCACCTTATATAAAGGGAGGTGGCGCGCAGTTCGTCACTCCTGTGGGGGTCCGGGCGGGGACACCAAGAGCCCGCCGATGAGCCTAGCTTGGTGTCCTAGGCGAAACCCCACACAAGACACGGCACAAACCTAGAAGAATTGCTGAGTTTTAATTCACCGGCCGTGAAAGCCAATATACCATCTTTTTGGAAGCCTTCATAGGGAGGTTAAGGCTGCTTGAACTTTTAGTTCTCGTAGTCAAATGGTGCAGTTGCACCTTATATAAAGGGAGGTGGCGCGCAGTTCGTCACTCCTGTGGGTGTCCGGGCGGGGACACCAAGAGCCCGCCGATGAGCCTAGCTTGGTGTCCTAGGCGAAACCCCACACAAGACACGGCACAAACCTAGAAGAATTGCTGAGTTTTAATTCACCGGCCGTGAAAGCCAATATACCATCTTTTTGGAAGCCTTCATAGGGAGGTTAAGGCTGCTTGAACTTTTAGTTCTCGTAGTCAAATGGTGCAGTTGCACCTTATATAAAGGGAGGTGGCGCGCAGTTCGTCACTCCTGTGGGGGTCCGGGCGGGGACACCAAGAGCCCGCCGATGAGCCTAGCTTGGTGTCCTAGGCGAAACCCCACACAAGACACGGCACAAACCGAGAAGAATTGCTGAGTTTTAATTCACCGGCCGTGAAAGCCAATATACCATCTTTTTGGAAGCCTTCATAGGGAGGTTAAGGCTGCTTGAACTTTTAGTTCTCGTAGTCAAATGGTGCAGTTGCACCTTATATAAAGGGAGGTGGCGCGCAGTTCGTCACTCCTGTGGGGGTCCGGGCGGGGACACCAAGAGCCCGCCGATGAGCCTAGCTTGGTGTCCTAGGCGAAACCCCACACAAGACACGGCACAAACCTAGAAGAATTGCTGAGTTTTAATTCACCGGCCGTGAAAGCCAATATACCATCTTTTTGGAAGCCTTCATAGGGAGGTTAAGGCTGCTTGAACTTTTAGTTCTCGTAGTCAAATGGTGCAGTTGCACCTTATATAAAGGGAGGTGGCGCGCAGTTCGTCACTCCTGTGGGGGTCCGGGCGGGGACACCAAGAGCCCGCCGATGATCCTAGCTTGGTGTCCTAGGCGAAACCCCACACAAGACACGGCACAAACCTAGAAGAATTGCTGAGTTTTAATTCACCGGCCGTGAAAGCCAATATACCATCTTTTTGGAAGCCTTCAAAGGGAGGTTAAGGCTGCTTGAACTTTTAGTTCTCGTAGTCAAATGGTGCAGTTGCACCTTATATAAAGGGAGGTGGCGCGCAGTTCGTCACTCCTGTGGGGGTCCGGGCGGGGACACCAAGAGCCCGCTGATGAGCCTAGCTTGGTGTCTTAGGCGAAACCCCACACAAGACACGGCACAAACCTAAAAGAATTGCTGAGTTTTAAAAGAATCTGTGTCTGTGTAGAGTAATTTAGCATTATCAAGATAGTTTTTCTTTACATAATCATAGTGAAATTCATACATAAGTGTTTTTGATAATTCCAGAATGGTGTAACCCACATATATGGGTTTATTGTAAGTTACTTTAAGACGATTCATTTGTATTACAACTAAATCCTCATGAATAATTGAACAGCTATGAAAGTTAGGCTTGCTTATTAAGTTGCTCGCACCATACCTTTTACCATCATTCTCCCACTTTGTTATCAGCTTTACATCAGCTCGTTTATCTACATTCTCCATAGTCTTTCCAAAAACACTATTATTCATGAGTTTATAAAAATCTTTTTCAAACGCGTTTGTTGACTGCGTTCTTAAATTATTGTTTAGATCAATATACGGTTTGAGCCATGCTGACTGATGAAATTGCAATACGCGATGAATTTTAGTTAATTTCAATCCATGCTGTAGACACTGTTTCAAGTTTTGATAATTTATTACATATTTACATTTATCATTTACATTAGCAATTAACATTTTTGTTCGTGATGTGATGTATGGAGATTTCATATTCTCAGGACAAAATGGTAAATCATTATGATCATCATGTGACTCTTTAGGGTACTCAAGACTTACCTCTAAAATATATCCTTTAACATCGTTATCATTAAGAGTGTTAACATGTAAGACATCAATTTCAGGTTGTGTCAGCCAGCGAAAATCTTTCAGTGGTAGATATTGACTCATAGCCCAACCATATTGGTTATTTGCATCGAGGTAGACAATATACTTTGACTCTTCACAAGGGTTGTAGCTAGGCATGTATTTATTATTCGCTTTAGAGTACCGTCCACTACATTGACTTAATCCACCTCGAATTGATGATTTTATAAAATTGATCATGTCTATATCAGTCATTAATTCTAAATTTACTTTCGTTTTTTTCAACATTGAACTGAAACTTAACCCAGGAGCTGTGAAATACTGACAAGGATCAAGGTCATAAGTTTTCATACAAACATTCCGACAATTTTCAAAAACATCTGCTAATAACAACACATCTGTCTTCAAATATATGTCTGAAAATTCTCCTAAAGATTGAATGTCAAACTGTGCCCATACACGTTGTGCATGTAAATATTCCTGATCACTGATATGACTTGTGTTTAAGGAACTGTAAAATGCATTTTTCGGTGGTAAACAACACTCCTCAAGACGTTCCACACAGTTAATATATTCATAAGGGAATATACCCTTTTGACGAATCAAATTAAAATCATCTTCTTTAGGAAAGACATGTTGACTTTCATGAAAGTGATCTGATTTAAAATTACTAGCCAGCTTATCAAGACTACTCGACATAAAGCGGAATGAATCTAAAAATCGCTGTTTAATGTTTTTTTTATCACTAGTTTTGATGTATTTTGTGAACGATATGTATTGTTCCTTATTATTTGCAATAACATCAATTTTCACATCTGAAGCTCCAAATTCTTTAACGATAAAGTGGTTATCGTATTTGCTACCATTGTGTAGAATGACCGGAATGAATTTACTTACTCTATAATTTAAATTACATTCTTGGTGAGCCGCACCACGATATTTTCCTGTTAAATGGTCATGATCGCGAACCCTGTCTGTATATAAACATTCACCACATATAAAACAATTAGTTTCAGTTTCAAAATTCATTTGCTCTAATGAAGTTAGTGGCTCCATTGGAATGATCGTATTTAAAATAGAGGATATACGGATGGCATCTTTCTCAAGCCTTTCCATAAAAACTTTAGGTGCATCAGGTCCGCTATAGAGCTCAAACTTATTTAAAGAGTCATCATAACTACATTTAATATAATCTGCAAAGCTAAAAGGTTCATGAATGTGAGTAGTGTTGGTGAAAGTTTGGGCTGGATTCGCTGAACATGTATTAAATAGTTTTAGCAAAGCCTCGAAGTCAGCATATATAACAAATGGTACTCGAAGCTGTTTCTCATAATCCTTAAATTTTAGAATATTATTTTTAGGAGTCGGTAATACCGTACACACATGATTACACCCCCATTTTTGATGTTGAGTTAGTTGATCCTCTTTCCTGAAGTATAGCAAACAGCCATCACACAACCACTTTTTACCATCGCGTTTTGTTATCTGACTACTGACAAGTCTACTTAAATGTTTTATCCAACAATAGTGGGCGTTTTCACCTTTAGTTATGTACAGTAAATTTACATGAGCATTCTTTTTTTCCTGAGTATAATATAGAAAACCAACTATACTCTTATTTTCAATTCCATAAACATTAATACTTACATTGTTCAGCTCTTCAAAACGTTGAATGTCTTTTATCGCCATAGGAAATTCTATTTCTTTTAAATCTAACACTGAAGAATAGTGAGGATAAGATGACGTTCCCTCCACAGCCTTTTCTGCTGGATGGAGAGCTGAGGTTACAGCCCACGCAAAGCATGCGTCATCATTATTCATAACGTTCACAACAGCTTTCTTTCGTTTGATCCATCCTGGCAAATCAATATATGATGATGCTCGAAGGGGGTTGTGTTTATTCATGTTGGTTTCTAAATAAAGTACTTCAACCAACGCACAGCCTGACTCCCTTTCCAGGAACTCTTCACTCTTAACAATGATAGCACTTGAAATATTTTGATATATATCACTAATATTAGTTGATTCGCTAACAATTATGTTTTTCGTATTAAAGGATTTGATATCCGTAATTTCACCTTCGCTCCCAGTTTTTACATAGAGGCCAAAAAGTTCAAAATTCATTTTAATTGTTTTATGCTCTAATAAAACATTTTCTACTAAGCCAAACACAGTAGGTTGAACATTTTTTAAAAATGATTCAATACTTTGAGTTTTTTCTTGACTATGAAGTCTATAACTAGCAATTCGACTTTTAAATGCACTACCAATTTGTTGAATATTTCCAGAATTTCTTTCATGGCAAGCGTTATTTTTATGTTGAATACTGCGTAAATGTCCATGAATGATTGAAGAAGGTATATCAATATTACATACATCACAATGTGTTATTGATGGTTCACCATTCTTTTTTCTTTTTGTTGCACAACTATTTTCACAATCTTGAGAACGTTTACGCTTTTGAGCATCACATTCATTTAAAGGTTCCGTGCTAGTTGATGGTTTTACAGATTTCAATTCCTGTTGTTCTCCATGCACTTCAACCATGTGGAATTGATATAGCTTTACAGCAGAAAAACCAAGTTCGCAAACTGAACACGAAAATGGTGCTGAACTGACATGCATTAAATTTACATGACGTGCAAGATTATCTTGTCTGTTAAATGTTGTAGCACAATGACTGCACACAAACATTTTAATGTCATGTTTAACATTTGCGTGTCCTTGAAGGCTGTCAGGTCTTGAGAACTGTTTCTTACAGTCACCACACTTGAACATGATGATTACTTTCCAAGTTATCTATAAAAGAAAGAAATCATCAATGTTAATAAAAGATAAAACAAAAAGTACAATATAAATAGTTTAATTATATTCCAGTCAATGGTTATAGCAGGGTATTTAATTCGATCTGTGAACTCCTAGCAAGTCTAACTTTATGTAGTTCTAACTGGGGGTTACTATATACCACTGTCACTGACACCTAGCGGTGAACATTGGAACATGATAGAGTGGTAGAAACCAGCGGTCGTCAGTTAAGTGAGCTAAGTGTGGCGTCATAGCCAGTCTTAAAACAAGTCTAAACTTGTAGAACATGTCACGTGATAGAGACCAGCGATCACCAGTTAAGTGAGCTAAGTGTGACGTCATAGCCAGTCTTAAAACAAGTCTAAACTTGTAGAACATGTCACGTGATAAAAACCAGCGATCGCCAGTTAAGTGAGCTAAGTGTAATGTCATAGCTAGTCTTAAAACAAGTTTAAACTTGTAAAACATGTCACATGACAAGGTTAAGTTAGGTAAAGTTAAGTGAACTGAGGTTAAGTCTTTAAATATTCCCTGTGTCACTGACACCTAGCAATGAACATTCAAACTTAATAGAGCGGTAATCAAAATCTAACCTACAAAATTAGCTTTACACACCATGGTCAAGTAGTTCCAACTTTTTACTGCCAAATATACCATTTTCACTAACATGTATTGGTGAACATTGGAAAATATCACTCTAACTGTTTAAAAGTTATTAGAGGGGGGCACTTACCTTTTTATAATTGATCAACTACTGTCATTGAATGAACAGATTGAAGGAATCTGGTAACCTACAGGTACCCAATTATCTGTAAACAAATCAATCAATCAATCAATCTATCAATCAATAAATACATTCCAATCAATAACTTCAACATCAATCAGTGATAAAAGACTACAATTCATTAATAATAAGTACTTACCTTGCAAAATAATTTAATGATTTTCTACCAAAACGGCTTTTTTTACAACTCTTGAGCAGTAATAGAGCACTGTTGACTCAAAGCGAGTAATAAAGACTGACAGTAGGGAGATATATGACACCCCTCTTATATAAACTCGCATCGCTCGTGTCAGCAGTTTTTTGCAGATCATTTCAATTCCTTTCCCAATACAGTTGAGAGTCCAAAGTACACTAGGAACACCTGTGTGGTATCCAATGACTGCTGACTTTGCATGATCATCACCCATTGTCTTAATCAACATATGGGGTTTCAAATTACTGCAGCGTCAGTCATAGCAACAGCAGTGTGCGCTCTCTGGTATGTCAGCAACATGACACCGGAAGGAACACCTGTGTAATATCCAATAACTGCTAACTTTGCATGATCATCATCCATTGTCTTAATGAACACTTGCGGTTTCAAATTACTGCAGTGTTAGTCATAGCAACAGATCTGCGAGCTCTCTGCCATGTCTGTAATATGACACAGGAAGTAACAAGACGTCTTACTGCACGTGCCATCTCCTCAGTTTTAACATCTTAAGAACATGTATTATTCTCTTTCAACTACAAATGACTCGTTAGAACACATCCATCCACCAAGTTAGATCCCTTGTATGTTCACATGTATTTCGTCACTTTCCTTTCATATCGTTATCCCATTATAGTAGTGGGGGACTAGTGAACAACGTCAATCCAACACACACAAAATGTAGTTAGACCCTTTGACATAATTTAAATAAATTCATGGGCTAGTCCATAGGAACCAGGCCAAAGGGACCCGTCCAAAGGGATCAGTCCAAAGGGACAAGGACTCGTCCACAAGGACTTGTCCACAAGGACTTGTCCACAAGGACCTGTCCACACAGACTTGTCCACAAGGACTCGTCCACAAGGACCTGTCCACAAGGACCTGCCCCCAAGGACTCGTCCACAAGGACCTGTCAACAATAACCCATCAACAGGGGCCCGACAGCAGGGGGCTCGTCAACAATAACAGGGGCTCTCACCTCAAGGCCTAACATGCCCCTCTTTGATTATTGGTTTGCAGAACAACGTTACATTCCATATCGGCATTCAAACTCTCACATGTTGCAATTGGAAAGAGAGATTCTCTAAAAAATTAAATTTCACCCCCTAGTAGGGTAGGTTTTATTTTTGGGGTTGAAATATGTTGTCCATTGGAAAGGGAGTGTCAGCCCGAGTTCAATGACACCTCATTCATCAAAATCAGACCATACGTTCGAGAGATATCGCACTGCCGCCATCTTGTGAGGTGGGGAGGTGGAGGTGGTGCTAGAACTGTCCAAAACAAACTACTCACGGGTTCGGGAGTTATCGGCTCGCATTGGGAGTAGTGGGGGGGGGGGGGCAGAACTGTCATCACTCCCCTACTGTCATGGGCACCGTCTAACCTGCGCTGAGGTATAGTAATAGCTTCCGAATATAATGTACACAAGTGTCATGGGCACCGTCTAACCTGTGCTGAGGTATAGTAATAGGTTCCGAATGTTATGTACACAAGTGTCGTCTAACCTGTGCTGAGGTATAGTAATATCATCCGAATGTTACGTACACAAGAGTCATGGGCACTGTCTAACCTATGCTGAGGTATCGTAATAGCTTCCGAATGTTATGTTCACAAGTGTCAAGGGCACCGTCTAACCTGAACTCAGGTTCAGTAATAGCTTCCGAATGTTATGTGCACAAGAGTCATGGGCACCGTCTAACCTGCGCTGAGGTATAGTAATAGCTTCCGAATGTTATGTACACAAGAGTCATGCACACCATCTAACCTGTGCTGAGGTATAGTAATAGGTTCCGAATGTTATGTTCACAAGTGTCATGGGCTCCGTCTAACCTGTGCTGAGGTATAGTAATAGATTCCGAATGTTATGTACACAAGTGTCATAGGCACCGTCTAACCTGCGCTGAGGTATTGTAATAGCTTCCGAATGTTATGTACACAAGAGTCATGCGCACCATCTAACCTGTGCTGAGGTATAGTAATAGCTTCCGAATGTTATGTACACAAGTGTCATGGGAACCGTCTAACCTGTGCTGAGGTATAGTAATAGCTTCCGAATGTTATGTACACAAGTGTCATGGGCACCGTCTAACCTGCGCTGAGGTATAGCAATAGCTTCCGAATGTTATGTACACAAGTGTCATGGGCACCGTCTAACCTGTGCTGAGGTATAGTAAAAGGTTCCGAATGTTATGTACACAAGAGTCGTGGGCACCGTCTAACCTGCTCTGAAGTATAGTAATAGCTTCCAAATGTTATGTACACAAATGTCATGGGCACCGTCTAAGCTGTGCTGAGGTATAGTAATAGCTTCCGAATGTTATGTACACAAGGGTCAAGGGCACCGTCTAACCTGCGCTGAGGTATAGTAATAGCTTCCGAATGTTATGTACACAAGTGTCATGGGCACTGTCTAACCTGAACTGAGGTATAGTAATAGATTCCGAATGTTATGTACACAAGTGTCATGGACACCGTCTAACCTGTGCTGAGGTATAGTAATAGTTCCGAATGTTATGTACACAAGTGTCATGGGCACCGTCTAACCTGTGCTGTGGTATAGTAATAGCTTCCGAATGTTATGTACACAAGTGTCATGGGCACCGTCTAACCTGTGCTGAGTTACAGTAATAGGTTCCAAATGTTATGTACACAAGTGTCATGGGCACCGTCTAACCTGTGCTGAGGTATAGTAATAGCTTCCGAATGTTATGTACACAAGTGTCATGGGCACCGTCTAACCTGTGCTGAGGTATAGCAATAGCTTCCGAATGTTATGTACACAAGTGTCATGGGCACCGTCTAACCTGTACTGAGGTATAGTAATAGCTTCCGAATGTTATGTACACAAGTGTCATGGGCACCGTCTAACCTGTGCTGAGGTATAGTAATAGCTTACGAATGTTATGTGCACAAGTGTCATGGGCACCGTCTAACCTGTACTGAGGTATAGTAATAGCTTCCGAATGTTATGTACACAAGTGTCATGGGCACCGTCTAACCTGTACTGAGGTATAGTAATAGCTTGCGAATGTTATGTGCACAAGTGTCATGGGCACCGTCTATCCTGCGCTGAGGTATTGTAATAATTTCCGAATGTTATGTACACAAGTGTCATAAACACCGTCTAACCTGCGCTGAGGTATTGTAATAGCTTCCGAATGTTATGTACACAAGTGACATGGGCACCGTCTATCCTGCGCTGAGGTATTGTAATAATTTCCGAATGTTATGTACACAAGTGTCATAAACACCGTCTAACCTGTGCTGAGGTATAGTAACATCATCCGAATGTTACGTACACAAGAGTCATGGGCACCGCCTAACCTGTGCTGAGGTATAGTAAGAGGTTCCGAATGTTATGTACACAAGAGTGGTGGGCACCCTCTAACCTGCTCTGAGGTATAGTAATAGCTTCCGAATGTTATGTACACAAGTGTCATGGGCACCGTCTAACCTGTGCTGAGGTATAGTAATAGCTTCCGAATGTTATATACACAAGTGTCATGGGCACCGCCTAACCTGTGCTTCCAAATAGCTTCCGAATGTTATGTACACAAGGGTCATGGGCACAGTGTAACCTGCGCTGAGGTATAGTAAGAGCTTCCGAATGTTATGTACACAAGTGTCATGGGCACCGTCTAACCTGTGCTGAGGTATAGTAATAGCTTCCGAATGTTATGTACACAAGTGTCATGGGCACCGTCTAACATGAACTGAGGTATAGTAATAGATTCCGAATGTTATGTACACAAGTGTCATGGGCACCGTCTAACCTGTGCTTCCAAATAGCTTCCGAATGTTATGTACACAAAGGTCATGGGCACAGTGTAACCTGCGCTGAGGTATAGTAGTAGCTTCCGAATGTTATTGTACACAAGTGTCATGGACACCGTCTAACCTGTACTGAGGTGTAGCTATAGGTTCCGAATGTTATGTACACAAGAGTCATGGGCACCGTCTAAACTGCTCTGAGGTATAGTAATAGCTTCCGAATGTTATGTACACAAGAGTCAAGGGCACCATCTAACCTGTGCTGAGGTATAGTAATAGCTTCCGAATGTTATGTACACAAGTGACATGGGCACCGTCTAACCTGCTCTGAGGTATAGTAATAGCTTCCGAATGTTATGTACACAAGTGACATGGGCACCGTCTATCCTGCGCTGAGGTATTGTAATAATTTCCGAATGTTATGTACACAAGTGTCATAAACACCGTCTAACCTGTGCTGAGGTATAGTAACATCATCCGAATGTTACGTACACAAGAGTCATGGGCACCGCCTAACCTGTGCTGAGGTATAGTAGTAGCTTCCGAATGTTATTGTACACAAGTGTCATGGGCACCGTCTAACCTGAACTGAGGTATAGTAATAGATTCCGAATGTTATGTACACAAGTGTCATGGGCACCGTCTAACCTGTGCTTCCAAATAGCTTCCGAATGTTATGTACACAAGGGTCATGGGCACCGTCTAACCTGTGCTGAGGTATAGTAAGAGGATCCGAATGTTATGTACACAAGAGTGGTGGGCACCCTCTAACCTGCTCTGAGGTATAGTAAGAGCTTCCAAATGTTATGTACACAAGTGTCATGGGCACCGTCTAACCTGTGCTGAGGTATAGTAATAGCTTCCGAATGTTATGTACACAAGGGTTATGGGCACCGTCTAAACTGCGCTGAGGTATAGTAATAGCTTCCGAATGTTATGTACACAAGTGTCATGGGCACCGTCTAACCTGAACTGAGGTATAGTAATAGATTCCGAATGTTATGTACACAAGTGTCATGGGCACCGTCTAACCTGTGCTTCCAAATAGCTTCCGAATGTTATGTACACAAGGGTCATGGGCACAGTGTAACCTGCGCTGAGGTATAGTAATAGCTTCCGAATGTAATGTACACAAGTGTCATGGGCACCGTCAAACCTGTGCTGAGGTATAGAAATAGCTTCCGAATGTTAAGTACAAAAGAGTCATGGGCACAGTCTAACCTGAACTCAGGTATAGTAATAGCTTCTGAATGTTATGTATACAAGAGTCATGGGCACCGTCTAACTTGCGCTGAGGTATAGTAATAGCTTCCGAATGTTATGTACACAAGTGTCATGGGCACCGTCTAACCTGTGCTGAGGTATAGTAATAGCTTCCGAATGTTATGTACACAAGACTCATGGGCACGGTCTAACCTGAACTCAGGTATAGTAATAGCTTCTGAATGTTATGTATACAAGAGTCATGGGCACCGTCTAACCTGCGCTGAGGTATAGTAATAGCTTCCGAATGTTATGTACACAAGATTCATGGGGACCGTCCAACCAGTGCTGAGGTATAGTAATAGCTTCCGAATGTTATGTACACAAGTGTCATGGGCACCGTCTAACCTGCGCTGAGGTATAGAAATAGCTTCCGAATGTTATGTACACAAGTGTCATGGGCACCGTCTAACCTGTGCTGTGGTATAGTAATAGGTTCCGAATGTTATGTACACAAGAGTCGTGGGCACCCTCTAACCTGCTCTGAGGTATAGTAAGAGCTTCCGAATGTTACGTACACAAGGGTCATGGGCACCGTCTAACCTGCCCTGAGGTATAGTAATAGCTCCAGAATGTTATGTACACAAGTGTCATGGGCACTGTCTAACCTGAACTGAGATACAGTGATAGATTCCGAATGTTATGTACACAAGAGTCATGGGCACCGTCTAACCTGTGCTGAGGTATAGTAATAGCTTCCGAATGTTATGTACACAAGGGTCATGGGCACAGTGTAACCTGCGCTGAGGTATAGTAATAGCTTCCGAATGTTATGTACACAAGTGTCATGGGCACCGTCTAACCTGTGCTGAGGTATAGTAATAGCTTCCGAATGTTATGTACACAAGAGTCAAGGGCACCATCTAACCTGTGCTGAGGTATAGTAATAGCTTCCGAATGTTATGTATACAAGAGTCATGGGCACCGTCTAACCTGCGCTGAGGTTTAGTAATAGCTTCCGAATGTTATGTACACAAGTGTCATGGGCACCGTCTAACCTGTCCTGAGGTATAGTAATAGCTTCCGAATGTTAGGTACACAGGAGTCATGGGCACAGTCTAACCTGAACTCAGGTATAGTAATAGCTTCTGAATGTTATGTACACAAGTGTCATGGGCACCGTCTAACCTGTGCTGAGGTATAGTAATAGCTTCCGAATGTTATGTACACAAGAGTCATGGGCACAGTCTAACCTGAACTCAGGTATAGTAATAGCTTCCGAATGTTATGTACACAAGAGTCATGGGCACAGTCTAACCTGAACTCAGGTATAGTAATAGCTTCCGAATGTTACGTACACAAGTTTCATGGGGACCGTCTAACCAGTGCTGAGGTATAGTAATAGCTTCTAAATGTTATGTACACAAGTGTCATGGGCACCGTCTAACCAGCGCTGAGGTACGGTAATAGCTTCCGAATGTTATGTACACAAATGTCATGGTCACCGTCTAACCTGTGCTGAGGTACAGTAATAGGTTCCAAATGTTATGTACACAAGTGTCATGGGCACCGTCTAACCTGTGCTGAGGTATAGTAATAGCTTCCGAATGTTATGTACACAAGAGTCATGGGCTCCGTCTATCCTGCGCTGAGGTATAGTAATAGTTTCCGAATGTTATGTACACAATTGGCATAAACACCGTCTAACCTGTGCTGAGGTATAGTAATAGGTTCCAAATGTTATGTACACAAATGTCATGGGCACCGTCTAACCTGTGCTGAGGTACAGTAATAGGTTCCAAATGTTATGTACACAAGTGTCATGGGCACCGTCTAACCAGTGCTGAGGTATAGTAATAGCTTCCGAATGTTATGTACACAAGTGATATTGGGACCGTCTAACCAGTGCTGAGGTATAGTAATAGCTTCCGAATGTTATGTACACAAGTGTCATGGGCACCGTCTAACCTGTGCTGAGGTATAGTAATAGCTTGCGAATGTTATGTGCACAAGTGTCATGGACACTGTCTAACTTGTGTTGAGGTATAGTAATAGCTTCCGAAAGTTATGTACACAAGAGTCATGTGCTCCGTCTAACCTGCTCTGAGGTATAGTAATAGCTTCCGAATGTTATGTACGCAAGTGACATGGTCACCGTCTATCCTGCGCTGAGGTATATTAATAGTTTCCGAATGTTATGTACACAATTGGCATAAACACCGTCTAACCTGTGCTGAGGTATAGTAACATCATCCGAATGTTACGTACACAAGAGTCATGGGCACTGCCTAACTTATGCTGAGGAATAGTAGTAGCTTCCGAATGTTATTTTACACAAGTGTCACGGACACCGCCTAAAATGTGCTGAAGTGTAGCTATAGGTTCCGAATGTTATGTACACAAGAGTCATGCGCAACGACCAACCTATGCTGAGGTATATTAATAGGTTCCGAATGTTATGTACACAACTGTCATGGCCACTGTCTAACCTGCGCTGAGGTATAGTAATAGCTTCCAAATGTTATGTACACAAGTGTCATGGGCACCGTCTAACCTGTGCTGAGGTATAGTAATAGATTCCGTATGTTATGTACAGAAATGTCATGGGCACCGTCTAACCTGTGCTGAGGTACAGTAATAGGTTCCAAATGTTATGTACACAAGTGTCATGGGCACCGTCTGACCTGTGCTGAGGTATAGTAATAGCTTCCGAATGTTATGTACACAAGTGCCATGGGCACCGTCTAACCTGTGCTGAGGTATAGTAATAGCTTCCGAATGTTATGTACACAAGAGTCATGGACACCGTCTAACCTGTGCTGAGGTATAGTAATAGCATCCGAATTTTATGTACACAAGTGTCATGGCCACTGTCTAACCTGTGCTGAGGTATAGTAATAGCTTCCGAATGTTATGTACACAAGTGTCGTTGGCACCGTCTAACCTGTGCTGAGGTATAGTTATAGCTTCCGAATGTTATGTACACAAGTGTCATGGGCACTGTCTAACCTGTACTGAGGTATAGTAATAGCTTCCAAATGGTATGTACACAAGAGTCAAGGGCACCGTCTAACCTATGCTGAGGTATAGTATTATCTTCCGAATGTTATGTACACAAGTGTCATGGGAACTGTCTAACATGTGCCGAGGTATAGTAATAGCTTCCGAAAGATATGTACACAAGTATCAAGGGCACCGGGTAACCTGTACTGAGGTATAGTAATAGCTTCCGAATGTTATGTACACAAGTGTCAAGGGCACCGTCTAACCTGTGCTGAGGTATAGTATTAGCTTCCCAATGTTATGTACACAAGTGTCAGGGGCACCATCTAAGCTGTGCTGAGGTATAGTAATTGCTTCCGAATGTTATGTACACAAGAGTCATGGGCACTGTCTAACCTGCGCTGAGGTATGGTTATAGCTTCCGAATGTTATGTACACAAGTGTCATGGGCACCGTCTAACCAGTGCTGAGGTATAGTTATAGCTTCCGAATGTAATGTACACAAGAGTCATGGGCACCGTCTAACCTGCGCTGAGGTATAGTAATAGCTTCCAAATGTTATGTACACAAGTGTCATGGGCACCGTCTAACCTGCGCTGAGGTATAGTAATAGCTTCCAAATGTTATGTACACAAGAGTAATGGGCTCCGTCTAACCTGTGCTGAGGTATAGTAATAGCTTCCGAATGTTATGTACACAAGATTCATGGGGACCGTCCAACCAGTGCTGAGGTATAGTAATAGCTTCCGAATGTTATGTACACAAGTGTCATGGGCACAGTCTAACCTGCGCTGAGGTATAGCAATAGCTTCCGAATGTTATGTACACAAGTGTCATGGGCACCGTCTAACCTGTGCTGAGGTATAGTAATAGGTTCCGAATGTTATGTTCACAAGAGTCGTGGGCACCCTCTAACCTGCTCTGAGGTATAGTAAGAGCTTCCGAATGTTACGTACACAAGGGTCATGGGCACCGTCTAACCTGCCCTGAGGTATAGTAATAGCTTCCGAATGTTATGTACACAAGTGTCATGGGCACTGTCTAACCTGAACTGAGGTACAGTAATAGATTCCGAATGTTATGTACACATGAGTCATGGGCACCGTCTAACCTGTGCTGAGGTATAGTAATAGCTTCCGAATGTTATGTACACAAGGGTCATGGGCACAGTGTAACCTGCGCTGAGGTATAGTTATAGCTTCCGAATTTTATGTACACAAATGTCATGGGCACCGTCTAACCTGTGCTGAGGTATAGTAATAGCTTCCGTATGTTATGTACACAAGAGTCATGGGCACAGTCTAACCTGAACTCAGGTATAGTAATAGCTTCTGAATGTTATGTATACAAGAGTCATGGGCACCGTCTAACCTGCGCTGAGGTATAGTAATAGCTTCCGAATGTTATGTACACAAGTGTCATGGGCACCGTCTAACCTGTGCTGAGGTATAGTAATAGCTTCCGAATGTTAGGTACACAAGAGTCATGGGCACAGTCTAACCTGAACTCAGGTATAGTAATAGCTTCTGAATGTTATGTACACAAGTGTCATGGGCACCGTCTAACCTGTGCTGAGGTATAGTAATAGCTTCCGAATGTTATGTACACAAGAGTCATGGGCACAGTCTAACCTGAACTCAGGTATAGTAATAGCTTCCGAATGTTATGTACACAAGTTTCATGGGGACCGTCTAACCAGTGCTGAGGTATAGTAATAGCTTCCAAATGTTATGTACACAAGTGTCATGGGCACCGTCTAACCAGCGCTGAGGTACGGTAATAGCTTCCGAATGTTATGTACACAAATGTCATGGGCACCGTCTAACCTGTGCTGAGGTACAGTAATAGGTTCCAAATGTTATGTACACAAGTGTCATGGGCACCGCCTAACCTGTGCTGAGGTATAGTAATAGCTTCCGAATGTTATGTACACAAGAGTCATGGGCTCCGTCTATCCTGCGCTGAGGTATAGTAATAGTTTCCGAATGTTATGTACACAATTGGCATAAACACCGTCTAACCTGTGCTGAGGTATAGTAATAGGTTCCAAATGTTATGTACACAAATGTCATGGGCACCGTCTAACTTGTGCTGAGGTACAGTAATAGGTTCCAAATGTTATGTACACAAGTGTCATGGGCACCGTCTAACCAGTGCTGAGGTATAGTAATAGCTTCCGAATGTTATGTACACAAGTGATATGGGGACCGTCTTACCAGTGCTGAGGTATAGTAATAGCTTCCGAATGTTATGTACACAAGTGTCATGGGCACCGTCTAACCTGTGCTGAGGTATAGTAATAGCTTGCGAATGTTATGTGCACAAGTGTCATGGACACTGTCTAACTTGTGTTGAGGTATAGTAATAGCTTCCGAATGTTATGTACACAAGAGTCATGTGCTCCGTCTAACCTGCTCTGAGGTATAGTAATAGCTTCCGAATGTTATGTACGCAAGTGACATGGTCACCGTCTATCCTGCGCTGAGGTATATTAATAGTTTCCGAATGTTATGTACACAATTGGCATAAACACCGTCTAACCTGTGCTGAGGTATAGTAACATCATCCGAATGTTACGTACACAAGAGTCATGGGCACTGCCTAACTTATGCTGAGGAATAGTAGTAGCTTCCGAATGTTATTTTACACAAGTGTCACGGACACCGCCTAAAATGTGCTGAAGTGTAGCTATAGGTTCCGAATGTTATGTACACAAGAGTCATGCGCAACGACCAACCTATGCTGAGGTATATTAATAGGTTCCGAATGTTATGTACACAACTGTCATGGCCACTGTCTAACCTGCGCTGAGGTATAGTAATAGCTTCCAAATGTTATGTACACAAGTGTCATGGGCACCGTCTAACCTGTGCTGAGGTATAGTAATAGATTCCGTATGTTATGTACAGAAATGTCATGGGCACCGTCTAACCTGTGCTGAGGTACAGTAATAGGTTCCAAATGTTATGTACACAAGTGTCATGGGCACCGTCTGACCTGTGCTGAGGTATAGTAATAGCTTCCGAATGTTATGTACACAAGTGCCATGGGCACCGTCTAACCTGTGCTGAGGTATAGTAATAGCTTCCGAATGTTATGTACACAAGAGTCATGGACACCGTCTAACCTGTGCTGAGGTATAGTAATAGCATCCGAATTTTATGTACACAAGTGTCATGGCCACTGTCTAACCTGTGCTGAGGTATAGTAATAGCTTCCGAATGTTATGTACACAAGTGTCGTTGGCACCGTCTAACCTGTGCTGAGGTATAGTTATAGCTTCCGAATGTTATGTACACAAGTGTCATGGGCACTGTCTAACCTGTACTGAGGTATAGTAATAGCTTCCAAATGGTATGTACACAAGAGTCAAGGGCACCGTCTAACCTATGCTGAGGTATAGTATTATCTTCCGAATGTTATGTACACAAGTGTCATGGGAACTGTCTAACATGTGCCGAGGTATAGTAATTGCTTCCGAAAGATATGTACACAAGTATCAAGGGCACCGGGTAACCTGTACTGAGGTATAGTAATAGCTTCCGAATGTTATGTACACAAGTGTCAAGGGCACCGTCTAACCTGTGCTGAGGTATAGTATTAGCTTCCCAATGTTATGTACACAAGTGTCAGGGGCACCATCTAAGCTGTGCTGAGGTATAGTAATTGCTTCCGAATGTTATGTACACAAGAGTCATGGGCACTGTCTAACCTGCGCTGAGGTATGGTTATAGCTTCCGAATGTTATGTACACAAGTGTCATGGGCACCGTCTAACCAGTGCTGAGGTATAGTTATAGCTTCCGAATGTAATGTACACAAGAGTCATGGGCACCGTCTAACCTGCGCTGAGGTATAGTAATAGCTTCCAAATGTTATGTACACAAGTGTCATGGGCACCGTCTAACCTGCGCTGAGGTATAGTAATAGCTTCCAAATGTTATGTACACAAGAGTAATGGGCTCCGTCTAACCTGTGCTGAGGTATAGTAATAGCTTCCGAATGTTATGTACACAAGATTCATGGGGACCGTCCAACCAGTGCTGAGGTATAGTAATAGCTTCCGAATGTTATGTACACAAGTGTCATGGGCACAGTCTAACCTGCGCTGAGGTATAGCAATAGCTTCCGAATGTTATGTACACAAGTGTCATGGGCACCGTCTAACCTGTGCTGAGGTATAGTAATAGGTTCCGAATGTTATGTTCACAAGAGTCGTGGGCACCCTCTAACCTGCTCTGAGGTATAGTAAGAGCTTCCGAATGTTACGTACACAAGGGTCATGGGCACCGTCTAACCTGCCCTGAGGTATAGTAATAGCTTCCGAATGTTATGTACACAAGTGTCATGGGCACTGTCTAACCTGAACTGAGGTACAGTAATAGATTCCGAATGTTATGTACACATGAGTCATGGGCACCGTCTAACCTGTGCTGAGGTATAGTAATAGCTTCCGAATGTTATGTACACAAGGGTCATGGGCACAGTGTAACCTGCGCTGAGGTATAGTTATAGCTTCCGAATTTTATGTACACAAATGTCATGGGCACCGTCTAACCTGTGCTGAGGTATAGTAATAGCTTCCGTATGTTATGTACACAAGAGTCATGGGCACAGTCTAACCTGAACTCAGGTATAGTAATAGCTTCTGAATGTTATGTATACAAGAGTCATGGGCACCGTCTAACCTGCGCTGAGGTATAGTAATAGCTTCCGAATGTTATGTACACAAGTGTCATGGGCACCGTCTAACCTGTGCTGAGGTATAGTAATAGCTTCCGAATGTTAGGTACACAAGAGTCATGGGCACAGTCTAACCTGAACTCAGGTATAGTAATAGCTTCTGAATGTTATGTACACAAGTGTCATGGGCACCGTCTAACCTGTGCTGAGGTATAGTAATAGCTTCCGAATGTTATGTACACAAGAGTCATGGGCACAGTCTAACCTGAACTCAGGTATAGTAATAGCTTCCGAATGTTATGTACACAAGTTTCATGGGGACCGTCTAACCAGTGCTGAGGTATAGTAATAGCTTCCAAATGTTATGTACACAAGTGTCATGGGCACCGTCTAACCAGCGCTGAGGTACGGTAATAGCTTCCGAATGTTATGTACACAAATGTCATGGGCACCGTCTAACCTGTGCTGAGGTACAGTAATAGGTTCCAAATGTTATGTACACAAGTGTCATGGGCACCGCCTAACCTGTGCTGAGGTATAGTAATAGCTTCCGAATGTTATGTACACAAGAGTCATGGGCTCCGTCTATCCTGCGCTGAGGTATAGTAATAGTTTCCGAATGTTATGTACACAATTGGCATAAACACCGTCTAACCTGTGCTGAGGTATAGTAATAGGTTCCAAATGTTATGTACACAAATGTCATGGGCACCGTCTAACTTGTGCTGAGGTACAGTAATAGGTTCCAAATGTTATGTACACAAGTGTCATGGGCACCGTCTAACCAGTGCTGAGGTATAGTAATAGCTTCCGAATGTTATGTACACAAGTGATATGGGGACCGTCTTACCAGTGCTGAGGTATAGTAATAGCTTCCGAATGTTATGTACACAAGTGTCATGGGCACCGTCTAACCTGTGCTGAGGTATAGTAATAGCTTGCGAATGTTATGTGCACAAGTGTCATGGACACTGTCTAACTTGTGTTGAGGTATAGTAATAGCTTCCGAATGTTATGTACACAAGAGTCATGTGCTCCGTCTAACCTGCTCTGAGGTATAGTAATAGCTTCCGAATGTTATGTACGCAAGTGACATGGTCACCGTCTATCCTGCGCTGAGGTATATTAATAGTTTCCGAATGTTATGTACACAATTGGCATAAACACCGTCTAACCTGTGCTGAGGTATAGTAACATCATCCGAATGTTACGTACACAAGAGTCATGGGCACTGCCTAACTTATGCTGAGGCATAGTAGTAGCTTCCGAATGTTATTGTACACAAGTGTCATGGACACCGCCTAAAATGTGCTGAGGTGTAGCTATAGGTTCCGAATGTTATGTACACAAGAGTCATGCGCAACGACCAACCTATGCTGAGGTATAGTAATAGGTTCCGAATGTTATGTACACAACTGTCATGGCCACTGTCTAACCTGTGCTGAGGTATAGTAATAGCTTCCAAATGTTATGTACTCAAGTGTCATGGGCACCGTCTAACCTGTGCTGAGGTATAGTAATAGATTCCGTATGTTATGTACAGAAATGTCATGGGCACCGTCTAACCTGTGCTGAGGTACAGTAATAGGTTCCAAATGTTATGTACACAAGTGTCATGGGCACCGTCTGACCTGTGCTGAGGTATAGTAATAGGTTCCGAATGTTATGTACACAAGTGCCATGGGCACCGTCTAACCTGTGCTGAGGTATAGTAATAGCTTCCGAATGTTATGTACACAAGAGTCATGGACACCGTCTACCCTGTGCTGAGGTATAGTAATAGCTTCCGAATTTTATGTACACAAGTGTCATGGCCACTGTCTAGCCTGTGCTGAGGTATAGTAATAGCTTCCGAATGTTATGTACACAAGTGTCGTGGGCACCGTCTAACCTGTGCTGAGGTATAGTTATAGCTTCCGAATATTATGTACACAAGTGTCATGGGCACTGTCTAACCTGTACTGAGGTATAGTAATAGCTTCCAAATGGTATGTACACAAGAGTCAAGGGCACCGTCTAACCTATGCTGAGGTATAGTATTATCTTCCGAATGTTATGTACACAAGTGTCATGGGAACTGTCTAACATGTGCCGAGGTATAGTAATAGCTTCCGAATGTTATGTACACAAGTATCAAGGGCACCGGGTAACCTGTACTGAGGTATAGTAATAGCTTCCGAATGTTATGTACACAAGTGTCAAGGGCACCGTCTAACCTGTGCTGAGGTATAGTATTAGCTTCCCAATGTTATGTACACAAGTGTCATGGGCACCGTCTAACCTGTGCTGAGGTATAGTAATAGCTTCCGAATGTTATGTACACAAGAGTCATGGGCACCGTCTAACCTGTGCTGAGGTATAGTAATAGCTTCCGAATGTTATGTACACAAGAGTCATGGGCACCGTCTAACCTGTGCTGAGGTATAGTAATAGCTTCCGAATATTATGTACACAAGAGTCATGGGCACCGTCTAACCTGTGCTGAGGTATAGTAATAGCTTCCAAATGTTATGTACACAAGAGTCATGGGCACCGTCTGACCTGTGCTGAGGTATAGTAATAGCTTCCGAATGTTATGTATACAAGAGTCAAGGGCACCGTCTAACCTATGCTGAGGTATAGTATTATCTTCCGAATGTTATGTACACAAGAGTCATGGGCACCGTCTAACCTGTGCTGAGGTATAGTAATAGCTTCCGAATGAGTAGGGGGGTAAGGGGGGTTCCAACGCACTCCAGAACCCTCCTTGCCCCACTACTAAGCCTCAGCCATGTTAAATATCTCTCGAACGCGTGGTCCGATTTTGCCAAATGAGGTATCGTTGGACTCGGGCTGACGTCCACTTTGCTATGGACCACTCGTTATATTTTTCAATTTTTTTTTGAAAATTTTTGTTTTCGAAACTAGTTGATAGTTTGAAAACTAAACATGATAGAACGTTGTGCTATGGCTCAAACGAATGGTCTTTATGCCCTTTATTTTCTATAATGAAACATTTTTACTTTTATGTTTTTTTTGAAAACACTCGAATTATGAAAATCCTATATTTTGGACACTAGGAACTCTACAAAAACGTTTATTTGACATAAATGAAAGGTCCCTATGCCCTCTACCCCCAAAATAAATTTCAAGTCTCTAGAGCAAAAATTTGTGTTTTGTAAGTAGTGGGATGGGGACAGAGCTGCTTACTAACTTATTTAGCCCTCCTCGTATTTGCCCCGAAGCTGATACCTCGCTAACCAATGGTCGGATTTGAACATACAGGGTGTCCTAGCACTCGTAGTGATGCCCCCTACTTTCCTATAGGCTCTTAATATAATGAAAAGACCAAAACTAAAAGGTCATGTGCTTTTAATATCTCGCGAACCAATCATGCTAGAGACATGTTCGACAGGTCCAAGGACTCGGGGTGACGTCCTCTCTGCTATGGACCACTCGTTATAATTTTTTAATAAAATAGGAAACTCGATTTTGGGGTAAACACGTGTTTTTGTGATTTTGCCGATATCTCACGAAGCAATAACGCTAGAGGCATGTACGATGGGTCCAAGGATTCGGGCAGACGTCCTCTTTGCTATAGACCACTCGTTGTAATTTTTTAATTTTTTGGAAACGCGATTTTGGGGTAAACACGTGTTTTTTGTGATTTTTGCCGATATTTCACGAACCAATAACGCTAGAGATGTGTACGAGGTGTCCTAGGACTCGGGCTAACGCCCCCTTTCAAATGTGGTAGATATTGTTTCCACAAAATAATTCACAAAGGGCCTAACGCCATACATGTTGAGAAAAAAATTATTTACCGTTACCTGTTTATAATGTTTATGAAGCGTGGTGGTTGAGAGAGATGATACGGTTGGGTGTGTGTGTTTCAACGAACCTGTCTCTGACCACGGTGGCTGTGTTCAATAGATCAATAGATATTTCGACGAGTCGGTGTATGACAGAGCGAGCGTGCTTTTTCTGATATTTTACCTTTAACGTGTAAACGGTGATGAGAACTTGGTTCTATGTTGATCGAAGCGAGTACAGAAAACACACTTGCAAACGAGCAGGAGGTGAATGTCATTTGAGCTTATTGGAAGGCTCCGATCTGACTTGACAACAGGTGCAATGGAAAAAATGACCAAGACGCTTGAAGGTGAAATAATCTGACCATTGTGCTGGCAGGGAAGTGCGAAAGGCGTGCACACATGTGTGAAACCACAGGCACGCTAAACCAGTGACATCCTGTCTTGCTTCGTACGTGACAAAATGCAAGTCCATGTGAAATTTGATCTACCGCAGGTGTTCACCTTGGACGTTATCTGTCCACGTGCATGATAACTGTTAACAAGTCACATCCTGTTTTGCTTCGTACGTGACAAAATGCAAGTTCATGTGAAATTTGATCCGGCACAGGTGTTCGCCTGGGACGTTAGCTGTCCACGTGCACGATAAGAGAATGTTCAAAGCGTGGGAAAAAAAAGATTATACATGCAATGTGATATATAAAGACACGTCGCTGACATTTCCACTCGCACTTATGTGACTACTTTTGAACACGCTACAGCGTTGTGTGAAACACTTGGCCTTGTTTAACAGTTTTGGTGTTGGTGGAAAATACTTATTCTTGTTGTGAGGTAGGTATATATTTATTCATTTATACATTTATTGATTTATATATAAATACATGCAATTATTTATTGATTAGGTAATTAATGATTTTATTTATTTATTTGTTTGCAGATAACCGGTATAGCCTACTTGTCGTGTGTGTGTGTGTGTGAACGATATTAAAGAAAGAGAGAAAGACAGACAGCTAGAGAAGGAAACCATTTCCACACTAGTCCGTGAGACGGGAATATAGCAAAGCATTATACGTCAAGGTGAGATTTGTTTATATATATATAACCTGTTTGATTTTGTTTTGTTTATGAAAGGCATAAATTATGGAATGGATATACTTATGGTGGTTTATTTTATTTCTTTTTAGAGTGTTGGAAAACGCTTGACCTCTGTGAATAACCAGGAACGTGTGTGTTTGGGATCATTGTCAGACAGTCTACATTTCTAAACTCAGGTGAGTGTGTTCTTTCAAAATAATGTCTTTTGCCACTACTACCGATACGTTAATTTGGGAACCCCTAAATAGTTGTTTTAAATCGCGTGTGTGCTCTGGTCGTGTGGTCAATGTTAGAAAAAGTTTGATTCCCAAAGAATTTTTACAATCTTGTTTTGAAATTTTTAAAATTGAAATTTGTACAGCGCAAAGGTTGCATACGGCTTTAAAGGTGA
Organism: Meconema thalassinum; assembly: GCA_946902985.2. Lineage (NCBI taxonomy): Eukaryota > Metazoa > Arthropoda > Insecta > Orthoptera > Tettigoniidae > Meconema > Meconema thalassinum. Next base: position 445,661,466 of record OX336394.1, on the reverse strand, counting down.
ATACAGAACTGGTGTGCGATTTCGTATATAAAAAGAAGGACGTAGAGCATAAAGACACATTTTATATTTGCAGTAAAATGCAAGAGCTATTCATAGCCCATAATTTGGAACAGTGGTATGAAACCCACGTGGTGAATGCCTTGCTATCAAAATTTGATAAACTGCAACAAGGACCGAGTGGTCTAGCCTTAGACAAAATTCATCATTTGCAAATCAACATTTGTCAATTCAACCCGTTGAATGCTAGGTCTAGCTATATTAAAACACCACCAGCAATAGCTTCGAAAAATGCTGTGGTCAATATAAAGAATCGTGACAATGATTGCTTTCTGTGGTCTGTGGCTGCGTTTTTGCAACCAGCACAACGTGACAGTTGTCGACCAGGAAAGTACAAGGCCAAGTTTGTTGAATTGAAACATACGTTAAATCTAACTCGAGTATCGTTCCCTATGGACTTAACCGAGATCCATAGGTTTGAACAAGATAACCAGGACTTTTCGTTCATGGTGTATGGCCTTGATGGTAATGTGATTGTGGGTCCTCTTTATGCCACAAAAGAACCGAAACGACACCACATTCATCTTTTATATCTGTCTTATGGAGAGGTGAATCACTATTGCCTGATTAAAAGCTTGAGTAGATTGCTAAGCAGACAAGTGTCTATGAAAAAGTGTGCAAAACATATTTGTGACCGTTGTCTGCAATATTTTACCACTCTTACGCTTTTGGAACGTCATAGGGTAGATTGCGTTTCTCAGGAAGCGGTGAGACTGATATTGCCACAAGGGGACAAGGCTGTGTTAAAGTATAAGGACATTCATAAGCGTGACACTGTTCCCTATGTGGTATATGCAGATTTTGAAGCTCTCACTACACCCATGGCGGGATGTGAACCAGATCCCTCCATGAGCTCAACCACAGCCATTCAAAAACATGAACCCTTTGCCATAGGATTTAATGTGGTGTGTGCCTATGACCCCACGAAATCCGTTTACAAATACCGTGAGGGGCCAGATTGTGCCAAATGGTTCTTGGATGAACTTGTCAAGTTGGCCGACCATGTACAGGAATTACTGGACCACCCAGTACCCATGAGCCTATCTCCAGAACAGCAGCAGCAGTATGAGCATGCTATGACATGCCATATTTGTGAAAGGCCTATTTTAAGTGGAGAGGAAAAAGTCAGAGACCACTCACACTTTACAGGGGAGTTTCGTGGATCTGCTCATAGTAAATGCAATTTGAACTTTCCAGCTCCTCGTTTCATCAGTGTCTTTTTCCACAATCTGGCGAATTATGACATTCAGTTTTTGATTCGTGAATTGGGCCATGTCAACAAGGGCTCGTTTACCATTATTCCCCAAAACCATGAGCGTTTTACAGCCCTGACATGGAGGTTGAGCGTCTTTAGCATTCGATTTTTGGATTCCTTTAAGTTTATGGCATCCTCGCTAGACAGCCTTGTGAATGGCTTGAATGAGGAGGAATTAAAAAATACTAGAATGCATTTTAATGATCCTGAGCAATTTCAATTGTGCATTCGGAAAGGTATATTCCCGTATGATTTCTGCAACAGCTGGGACGAGTTAAAGCAAAGAAAACTCCCACCACAAGAGAAATTTTACTCGAAACTAACACGCAGTACCGTTTCCGATGAAGACTATGCACATGCATGTCAAGTTTGGCGAGTGTTTGGCATGAAGACGCTAAGTGAATATGCTTTGCATTACCTAAAACTGGATGTATTGCTGCTCACTGATGTGTTTGAAAAATTCCGTAACTTGTGTCAACACATTTACGGTCTTGATCCGGCTCACTATTACACGAGTCCTGGACTCTCGTTTGATGCCGCTTTGAAATACACTCAAGTGGAATTGGATTTACTCACTGACGTAGACATGGTTCTATTTTTTGAAAAGGGCATTCGTGGCGGCTTTGTGTCGCTTAACCAACGCCATGCCGAAGCGAACAATGTCTACATGCCTGATTATTCACCGGACAAACCAGATTCGTACTTAATGTACTATGACGTGAATAATTTCTACGGTTACGCCATGAGTCAGCCTTTGCCCTATGGGAAGTTTGCTTGGCTGACAGACAAACAAGTGTCAGAATTTGATGTGAACATGGCTAGGCAAGAAACAGGCCGTGGATATGTGCTAGAAGTGGATATTGAATATCCCTCATCCTTGTATGATGAACATGCCGATTTCACATTCTGCCTTGAGCAAATGGTCCCCCCTGACAGTAAAGTGAAAATTGAAAAACTCATGGGCACACTTTACAACAAAAATCGGTATGTGCTACATATCCAAATGTTGGTGCAATGCCTCGCCCAAGGCTTGGTGTTGAAGAAAATCCACAGGGGTATTTCTTTTGCTCAAAAAGCATGGCTTGAGCCGTACATGCGTCTCAACACAGAGCACCGACAAATGGCAACACAGCAGTTTGAAATTATTTTTTTTAAATTAATGAACAACTGCATCTATGGCAAGTCCATGGAGAATGTCTGCAAATACCGTGACATTAAATTGGTCAATGTCTGGGAGGGGCGGTGGGGTGCCTGGCGGTACATTGCCAAGCCAAATTTCAAATCGATCAAAATTATCGATGAGGATTTGGCTACTATTGAAATGAGTAAGACCAGCGTGACCATGGATAAGCCCATTTACTTGGGTCAAGTCATTTTAGACTTTTCTAAATCGGTCATGTATCGATTCCACTATGAGTTTGCCAAACGCCATTTTGAGGACGTCTCTCTTTTGTATATGGACACGGACTCATTCATTTACCACATTCGCCACTGCAACCCCTATGACGTCATGAGGCAACATAGTGACTGGTTCGACACCTCTTGCTATAGCGCTGAAAACGTGTTTCAGTTGCCCATAAAGAACAAGAAGGAAATGGGCGTTTTAAAAGATGAATGCGGTGATTCCATTATGACGGAATTCGTAGGTTTGGCCTCAAAAATGTATGCTTACCGCACACTCGATTGTAAGGAAGCCAAAAGAGCAAAAGGTGTAGGTAGGGCAGTGGTAAAATCGCTACGTGTTGATGACTATCTAGCGGTTTTACGCACTGGCAAAGCTATGTCTCATACACAGTGCAGGGTACAATCCAGCAACCATCATTTGTATCTTGTGGAACAGAGAAAACGCACCCTCGCCTCCATGGATAACAAACGTGTGTGGGCTGATGACCTGCTCACTAGCCTGCCCTGGGGTTATGATCGCAAGGAGGGGGAGGTGTGATTTCATTGTTTAATCGTTTATGGGACATGGCTTTATGTAACTTGTGGATTTAGAATTTTGTAAATATTGGTTTCTGTCATTGTAATTAGTAGATTTTGTAAATAGTGACAAACCACTTGAACCCTTTGCTCTTTAAAAAGTTCTATGCAACCTTTTTTTTTTAAATTTTTTGATTGGTGAACAGTTTGATTCTTTTAACGCTGTACAAAGTTTTTTTTATTGTAAATATGAAATAAGTAAGATTTTTAGTAACTTTAATAACTAGTATTTAATTAGTTTTCGTAATGTAAATGATAAACTAAAAAAGTTCTTTTGGGATGAGTGTGCATGTCGAGAATGTGCTTTTGGGAATAAATAAAGTGGTTGTGTTTGTTCCCAAAGACAGGTGTGAATGTATGAATGGAGAGAGAAAACTGGTGTGTATGGTTGACCAGAGCAAACACGGTGAGGTAGGGTGGGTGAGGAGGGGGTTAAATGGTCACTTTTATACTCATTTTGTTTTAAATAGTTTCGTTTTTTCATTGAAATGTGGCAGTCAAAAGACATTATTTTTGTAAAAACAGTCTTACCTGCAGTAGTCGTAGACCTCGACGTTTCTCCAAACACGCATCAACACATTGCAGCATGGCCATGGTCAAGCACTCGCATCAACATCATTGTCAAATCTCAACTTTCGACATACACCAAATGGAAAAATGTGAAAACAGCAAAAAGGAAAATCCATGTTTCCATATCATCAAAAACGCAAAACTTAAAACGGACATTTAAAAAAACTGGAAATGGCCATATGTGAAATTTGAAAATTCAAAAACTTCAAACGGACATTGTTTAAAATGTGTCATCAAAAAACTGGAAAAATCCATATCATCAAAAACGCAAAACTTGAAACGAACATTTTTAAAAACTGTAAATTGCAAATTGGCAAATGACAGTGTGTGGAATTCATCATGTGTGAAATGTGTAATATGGAAAAATCAGCCATCAACATCACGATTTCTTAAAATTAAAAATAACAAATCATTGTGCTCTGGTAAACCTTTGTTTTTATTTCATAGTCATAGTGAATTGACAAAAGAAAAATAGAATACAAACAAATCCCAATTCCTCACTCCTCAATGTTTATGTCCATGCATCATCAACTTTCCTTTCATAGCACTCATGACAATCAGGGCTGCCATCCTTTCACCCACTGAGGCATCACTGGATGTGAAACGTTGTTTAGCTTTCTTCAATAACAATTTATCGGCCACATGTCTTAAACCAGGATGACTATGGCGATAAGAAAGGTCATGTTCCTTGCATGCTTGATCCAAAAGATTAAAAGGTACATCACCACGTTGTAAACGTTTTTCGAGACGAGTTCCAGGGCCGCAAAAACGATAACCTGGAAGATGGATTTCGAAAGGTAAGTATTGAATCACTTTGTCAATGACGCCATTGCCAGTACAGGTCTGGCATATCCTTTTCCATCGATGGTAAGAAGGTTTGGTCTTCCTCTTCCTCTGTGGACGATGTTTGTGTTTGTTGTTGTTGTTGCTTTTTCTCGCCATGACACCCGTGGAATGATTCAACAAAGTCTTTACACGGACTTTTATGACCGTGATACAGTTTCACTAGCTGGCAAGTCGCACACTGACGCATAGACGGTATTTTTGCCATGGCCACTTGCTTATGGTGATCGTAATCCGTACAGGGTTGCAATTCACTCAACACAGGATCTTGAGTCCATGATTTTGGTACATGTTGCCAGATTTCTTTGACCGCGTTGGCAGCCACATAATAAATGAACGACTTGGGCAGCGCCAAGAGTTCCTCTTTGGTAAAACTGTCTAGTTTCTTTTTGCACACAAAGAACTTGCCGATGGCTTTGTCCGTAGCATTGCCTTTCTCCATGGTATCACGTGCTGTAGATGTTTACACGTCGCTTGTAGAAATCTCACTGGCGTCATTCACAGGTAAATCATGAGTTATAATTTTGTTCAACAACTCCCAGCAGGCATGGGTGGTTAACCAATGAAAGAGATGCCACGCATGTGATAGGGCTGTATGGGTAATGTTGCCACAGGAACAAGTATCCATGAGCGTTTGCAGGGAGGGGCAGCCCAACTCCATGAGGTCGATACATTGGCAGTAAGACGCCAAAAATGGTTGCAACCATTGACGTTTTTCATTTCCTTTCACAAATACCACATTGGCCGAGGACAAGTGTGCTTTCATGACCACGTCCAAATATTTATAGGAAATGGTTCCCTGATTCCAGTCTAGTTGCCTATGATTTTCAATCCACTGGGTTTGTTTACGGTCTTTTTCACACAACAAATCAAAAGCATGGGGTGGTTTAAATAGCAAATGCGTAGCTTGCGATATCCAAAACATGGTACAATCGATCATGGCCACTTGTTTAAATATAAATTTGTTGTCACCAATTTTAAACCCTTGGCAATCCACAATGAGTGTGCGCAACATGTTGACGCTTGCCTGGACCAAGTTCAACGGACGACTGACTGACGATCAGGTGTGATCATGACATGGACTTACCTGCCATGCTAGTTTCAAATTAAGGTTAGGATAGGACAGGGGGGACATGCAAAAATAAGAATTTAAGAATTACATCATTTTATTATCATAACACGTCTTACAGGCTTTTCTCATTTTAGGATAAGGACGATAGCAACTGATACAACAATATAGTCTCTTGTGTTTGTAACGTCCATAACACCGATGATGTCCCAATGTCTCTAAACTAGGCGTTTTTGATGGTGAGTTGCTCACCGAAGCACCATGGATACCATACGGCCCACATGTATCGTAACTTGTTTTATTTTCATCACCCAGAGACACAAGTGAGGGATAGCTTGAATGACAGGGTATATTTCCCACTTTCATTCTGCACAGGTAGGGGGAAGGTGGGTGACCAGCGCTGATGTTCCTGCATGGGTTCATCGCCCTCCTGCCATTGGTCTATGATGATGGGACAAAAGGCACATTTCACTTCATCTCTTGTTTTTAAATAGTAGAATCCAGCAGCCGCCAAGGCTTGAGGGTTTATGAAAGGCACTGGCCACGTGGCAAAAGTCTTGAAACGTTGTTCCTCAGAGTTTAAATTCATGGATGTGACGTCTCTTGAGGCTTTAAAGCAAGACATGACTGAGTGGCTTGACGTGGGATGACCTGTTATTTATACACTCGTCACTTGGTTGGATAGTGGATAATAGTTGACTTGTTTGTGATGAATAATCAAACAGTAGGCCGTGGTATTGGCTGGTACATTGTCATGCGTTTCAAAATCTAGTCGAATGTCGATATTGGAAGGCTTGACAGACTCTTCAAGGTAAGAACAGTCAAAAACAATCAGTGGTGCTCTTGCCTTAAACGCTTGGGGTAGTAGCATGGGGCCGTTCTCTTTTTGATAATACGACCATCGAAATTTAGAAAACAAGTCGTACAGGGGGCCAAACTTATTTTTTGAAAAATCCAAATCCAGTCCTTCATAGGGAAACACAGCTCCGTTGAGGAAAAGACGTGCATTTCTCAATTGCAGATGATCAAATTGCGTGGCATCTTTGGTTTGTTGATACTTGCGATTCGTTTGAAAACCCACGATCAGGTAGAGAGGTCTCTCTGTATAGCGAGCTGTTTTTACAGACCAACTGTGTGTGTTGGTGGTGGGCAATAGCGGATACTCATGGAGTGCCCAGCTTCTAAATTCCATGGGTAGAGGCATATCTCTCTTTACCATTTTGAGTATGTCCAGTTTTTTGCTATCTTCAAGGGTCACATGGGGAACTTTCCATAGCAAGCGTTGTAGTTGAATTTTTGAATCGATGGGGGCATTGTCGGCTCCCTTGAGTGCATTATTATCACTCCTGTCTCTCACCAGATAAAGCACTTGCCTTGCGTTAACCACAATGCGTTGGTGATCTTCAGCAAAGCCTAGAATCAGTTTAAGAGGTAAATATCCAGTAAAGGTCCCATCAGTGTGTACCATCCAGTCATTGGTCGAGTCAGGACACCAACCTGCCATGCAAAGTGTTTTACCTTCTTCCTCACTATAAGAGGGGTATAGTTTCATGACACTGGAAATGCCCACATTTCGAGTGCTATCCACCACGATATCGTTAATGACATACCGCACTTCAGAAAACAGAAAGGCCAAACCATGGTTGGATGTGGTGGGTGTAGAGCCATCAGCTTTGGTGAGCCGACCTTCAATCTGAATAACACTTTCATGCGGTAGAGTGTAAATATCTTGGTTGTTGATAGCAAATTGAATTTCATCATTGTTATTGAGTCCAGGTGTTTGAGCTTGATAGGAATGGAGATCAATTCTTACCACTCCTGGTTGCTCCTCGATGTGGTTCGCTATCTCTAGGATAGAATTCATTATGAGGGTTGACGTGGTAACCCAAATGCTGTAAAATCTGCTTGCCTTGAGATGTTAACGTGTATTCACGTGGCAAACAACTAACACCATTCCTAGACGGTGTTGTTGCTTTATACACAAACTTCATAGTGGCTTTAGCACCAACTTGTAAGTCACTGGTGTGGTAGAATCTAGATCAATGAGTTGTTGATCTCTATTGATCAGTCTTAATGTTATATTACTAATACTATCGACAGCCACAGCATGAAAAAGCACCACTGGAGGGTTTTCACGAATAATATACCCATTGGGCGATGTCACAATAAAGTCATATAGCGAATGCGATGGTTCTTGATTGGTGTACACTTGGCTAATAATATTACACGTCACCGACACATGATGGTCCTCAATGAATTTCATTTCATGGTCTGAATCATGTTTTTTGTTGGGCTCCAACACACGTGGTTTAAATCCTAGTAATGGACCAATGGAATCGGGGTGTGTTTTAAAGTCAATGTTGAAGGTAGAGAAAATACTGCAGCGATGAGTGTTGGTATTTCCTACAAGTTCAAACTTGTGCGTTCCGTCGAGAAATGACTTTAAACCATATTGATTGATCAACACCACATAAATGTGTTCATAAATATCATCGATCGTGTATCCACCAGAGTTCAAGGTGAGCATAGAATCATCATAGTAAAACTTGTTGTTCACATTTTCACGTATGTTGTATATTCGATTGTACGTTTCAAGAGAAACAAGTCCTAAACCATAGGGTTTTTCACTCAATTCGATAGGCGGGTAGAAGTCTAGGCTGACTTCAGGTCCACGTCCATGCAGTGTAAACGTTTTACTTTCTGCCGACATACTGGTGGCGTTTTAGCTTATGCTGCGTCTTATATAAAAAAATTAAACACAAACGTCCACACTGTTGGCTGTTAAACGTTTGCTCACGTTTCACATTATAATATATCTTGATCCTGTTTCCAAAATAGGTCACTAGTTCCATGGGCGGGGGCAAATTCCTAAAACTGTCAAAGTACCATACCATGGATCCCTCTTTGACATAAGCTACATAATACGTCCCTGGTCCTCGGTGATCATCCAAATTGACAACAGCACATTCCTGTTTCCAGGGTCGTGGGGGTAATTGGTTTCGCATAAACACACCTCGAAAATGAGAAAGCTTTAGTTGTTTAGCATAGCTTTCCACTTGTTGATGCGTCAGGGCATGTCTCGCTATGGCTGAGGTTATTTTTTTTTTAATATTTCGAAATGCTGAAATCCCAAATCCTTGTTGATAAAAGGCTGGCTTTAAATTGGCATTTCTAGCCCCCATGGCAATCGCTTCCATCGTTTCATTGTGTCGCTGACTTTCTTTGAGTTGTTGCTTGCCCTGCTGCGCGGCTTTAATGGTTTTCGCCACTGCACTGGCACTGCCCAAAAGTGAGCCCAGAGCAGCCAAACCAGCAAATAATGCAGGTAAAAATCCCGCTCGTTTGGGGACGGGAATCACTCGCCCTTGGTTTGAAACCTGTCGCCGACGTTTTGGAATAACATGTCTCTGTGCTGCTCGAAGGGCTTTCCTTATGGTCAATACATTATTTTTTCTTTTTTTCTTTCGCAAGGGCTTGGCCACGAATGTTGAAAACCCTGGCTTTGCCAAGGACAAAGTCCTTTTTTTAGTCTTTCTCACTGCATACCTTTGTTTCACCATGATGATAATGACCAACAACCTTTCACAAGAAAGTTTAAATCACAACTAACGTCAGATGGTTATTTCATGGCTGTATATTCCAATTCCACATAAAGTGGAAAATCGTTTATGGTTTTTCCCGCTTGCTTTTCATCCCATGTCAACATGAGATAAAAGGATAATTTGTCACCTGCATTGACCATTTCATGGTCATGGACCAACATCCTATGACCATTTATCTTTATTTGTAAATGGTTCTCATCAGGTATGGCATATTTGATGTGAATGGTTCCATCATAGTGTAATCGATAGTGGCTTAAACCCGAAGCAAGCACATAGGTCAAGTGCTGATCATGGACTAGCGGTAAATGGTTTCTGTCATTCACAGGTTTTTCATTTGTCAGATACACTAAAAACACAGATGGGATAAATTTATAAAGCCTTTTCATTTCATGGGTCACGTAACGCTTGGTACAAACATCGTCTTCGTCTTGTGGGTCTTCCACGTGAATAATCCGATGGTGATTAGCGCTATAGCCATTCACCATAAGCTGGGGCACTTTGTCATAAAACTCATACACTTTGTTATCCACATACTTTTTCGTAGTAACGTCTGTAGACACTTGAGGATGTTTTACATGGGTTAACCGCTTTCCCTTAAAGTCATAATCTCCCTGTTTTGTGCGTGGCACTACTGACCTATCCACATAGTGTTTATTAGCAGGATCTGTTTCCTGTTTAGGATCATGTATGGGGACAGGCCTATCTTTGGCCATCAACGCACGTCCAAAGACATCCATTGTCAACCTGTAGTAGCAGTCTACTGTTTCTATGACAAGGCTCGGTGTCCTGTATATAGACAGCCGGCTAGCCTGTCTAAGCCTTAGTTGACATGAAGATTATTAAGCAGCAAGAGTCATTCCCCGTGGGGGACATGGTTTCCCATCTCTGTCCCACATCACGTGAACAACGCCATGGTTCACTGTTTCCATCTTCCATTCGCTGCATCATTGTGGGGCCTTCCGGCTGTGGAAAGACTAATCTTTTGCTAACGCTCATTACAGCGCCCAATGGTCTGCGTTTTCAAAATATTTATATTTTTGCAAAATCTCTCTACCAACCCCTCTACGTGTTTCTGGATCAAGTCATGTCTGGATTACAAAAAGAGAATATGGGTTATTTTACATTTTCCATGCAAGAAAATGTGATTTCACCGGATGAGGTAAAGCCTGATTCACTCATGATTTTCGATGATGTATCCACTGAACGTCAAGGCATCATTCAAAGCTATTTCAGCATGGGTCGACACAAACATATCGATTGCTTCTATCTTGGGCAAACGTATTCTAAAATGTCCAAACAGTTGATTCGTGACAATGCCAATGCCATTGTTTTATTTCGTCAGGACGAGAGGAACAGTCGTCACATTTATAATGAACATGTGAATCCATATATGACCTTTCAAATGTTTACAGAATTGTGTGCCAAGTGCTGGAACACTCAACGTCATGCCTGTTTAGTGATTGACAAACAAAGTGAACTCAACCAAGGACGGTATCGCTTAGGGTTTGATCATTTTATTGCTATTTAAGGCCTTGTCTCATTCCCCGGCAAGTCATTTGCCAAGACACCATGGCGTTAGCAGAGAGTCAAATAAAAAAGCATATTATTAGAGCAAAAAATACTATTCGCCAAAAGTTTCGTCAATTGAAACAATCACGTGCCAATCATGCTTTGTTTATTCAACAACATTTAGCACCTCCGCTAAAAGCCATGTTGAAACCCTCTTTCAAGCCATCTGAAACGCTACCCACCGTTTCACAAGCCACGCAGACGCTGCACGAGGACCCTGAGGAAGAGGAAGAGGAACAGGAAGATTTGACTAGTGTTAGTGAAGTTGAGGATGAGGAGGAACAAGTGTTTACGCCTCAAAAAAAGGCCGCACCCCTTGCAGAGTTTTTGAGAAAAAAGAAATCCTTGGCCATGGTCGAAACACCTTGGCCTTCCAGAGCGTCTCCGTTTTCACAACTCTTGGCCACCCCTCAACATAAAGCTCAACTGAAAACCATTTTAATAAAATATTATGGATCAACATTGGAACCCTATTTCACCGATCTATTTATTGGAAACACAGATACCACGTATGGTGTTCGCTATGAGGATGATAGTTTTAAAATTGGCGATTCATCCATTAAATTTGCTCGTACTAAAGCTGTCATTAAAAACATCAACTATAAATTAACGCCAGGACTGTTAAAGCTGCTCTTTTCTCGGACCCCCTCTTCCCATGATTATACGTCAGAGGACCTTGACAAATATAAATCCATTTTATTGGATACCCATGCTCACAAAAGACAGTATGATCCCACGCAACAAGTGAATGCCAATATATCTCAAAAATATAAAACCATCATTGCAAAAATGTTTCCCACTAGTCAAAGTACTCGTCGTAAAGTGTCCGCTTCGGGAGTGACTTTTAAACCATTAAAACCCCTTGTGGATGTTACCTACTGGCACAATCCCAATAAGCTCGTCCAGCGGCTACAGTTGTTGCATGCCTCACGTCAAGCTGGCCATACCGGTCACGATTGGGAAATTCAAGAAATTGAACAAGAACTTCGAAATGCCAAAATTATTGTTTAAGCCCTCACCCATTAAAATGGGTATTGCTCACGAGTTGCATCGCCCAGCTAGGCGTCACTATCCGCGACTCAAGGTGATTTCACGAGGTGTGGATGAACTTTGGCAGGCTGACTTGGTTGAAATGATACCCTATGCTAGCGTTTACGACGGTGTACGCTATATGTTGACCGTCATTGATGTCTATTCCAAAATGGCCTTTGTTGAACCTGTGCGTCGCAAGTCTGGCCCACTAGTTTCCAAGGCCTTTCAACATATTATTCAACACTCCAAACGTCAACCTCAGCTGCTACAAACCGACCAGGGGAAAGAATTTTTCAACAAGGATTTCTCCAGTTTTCTCAAATCTAAGGATATTCACCATTACACCACGTACAGCAATCTGAAAGCCAGTGTGGTCGAGCGGTTCAACCGAACATTGAAAACCCATATGTGGAAAGCGTTTACAGCTCAAGGCACGTATCGCTGGTTGGACATGTTACCTGAGCTAGTATCACGTTACAATGACACCAAACATAGAACGATTGGGACCAAGCCACGTCTCGTAACTAAAAATATTCAGCGATTGGATAAACTGTTTAACCCCATAAAAACAGCCGATCCTAAACGTCACCGACTGAACATTGGGGATTTTGTTCGTGTGAGCAAATTTAAGTCTGCCTTCAATAAGGGCTACACGCCTCAGTGGGGGACTGAACTATTTCGAATTCGTCGAGTCTACTTGGACAGTCCAGTCACCTATTTACTCGAGGACCTCAACCATCAACCCATAAAAGGTAGATTTTATCTACATGAACTTCAGAAAACAGCATTTCCTCAGCATTATCTTCTGGAACAAGTGTTGAAACAAAAAGGAAATAAACTCTACGTCAAATGGTTAGGGTTTAACTCTACGTTTAATTCCTGGATCAATAAATTACATGTTGTGTGAACCTGTGTACTTTTTATTTATTCACACAAGTTGTACACCACCTATAGCTCTATGTATACAGCGCTCCGCGCTTCATGCATGTTCATACATGTTTGTCTTTCCCTTTCCTCCTGTGTTCTCTCATACATCACCCCTCCCCTCTCCCTCCCTTCACCTCCCACCACTGCTGTTTGCAGCTCTTGCCTCTCTATTGGTTGTGACATCATTCCCACAAGTTGCATCATACTTTTTACTGATTCAGCGATTCCCACGCTTTGAACATTCTCTTATCGTGCACGTGGACAGCTAACGTCCCAGGCGAACACCTGTGCCGGATCAAATTTCACATGAACTTGCATTTTGTCACGTACGAAGCAAAACAGGATGTGACTTGTTAACAGTTATCATGCACGTGGACAGATAACGTACAAGGTGAACACCTGCGGTAGATCAAATTTCACATGGACTTGCATTTTGTCACGTACGAAGCAAGACAGGATGTCACTGGTTTAGCGTGCCTGTGGTTTCACACATGTGTGCACGCCTTTCGCACTTCCCTGCCAGCACAATGGTCAGATTATTTCACCTTCAAGCGTCTTGGTCATTTTTTCCATTGCACCTGTTGTCAAGTCAGATCGGAGCCTTCCAATAAGCTCAAATGACATTCACCTCCTGCTCGTTTGCAAGTGTGTTTTCTGTACTCGCTTCGATCAACATAGAACCAAGTTCTCATCACCGTTTACACGTTAAAGGTAAAATATCAGAAAACGCACGCTCGCTCTGTCATACACCGACTCGTCGAAATATCAATTGATCTATTGAACACAGCCACCGTGGTCAGCGACAGGTTCTTTGAAACACACACACCCAGCCGTATCGTCTCTCTCAACCACCACGCTTCATAAACATTATAAACAGGTAACGGTAAAGAATTTTTTTCTCAACATGTATGGCGTTAGGCCCTTTGTGAATTATTTTGTGGAAACAATATCTACCACATTTGAAAGGGGGCGTTAGCCCGAGTCCTAGGACACCTCGTACACATCTCTAGCGTTATTGGTTCGTGAAATATCGGCAAAAATCACAAAAAACACGTGTTTACCCCAAAATCGCGTTTCCAAAATTTTAAAAAATTACAACGAGTGGTCTATAATAAAGAGGACATCTGCCCGAATCCTTGGACCCATCGTACATGCCTCTAGCGTTATTGCTTCGTGAGATATCGGCAAAATCACAAAAACACGTGTTTACCCCAAAATCGAGTTTCCAATTTTATTAAAAATTATAACGAGTGGTCCATAGCAGAGAGGACGTCACCCCGAGTCCTTGGACCTGTCGAACATGTCTCTAGCATGATTGGTTCGCGAGATATTAAAAGCACATGACCTTTTAGTTTTGGTCTTTTCATTATATTAAGAGCCTATAGGAAAGTAGGGGGCATCACTACGAGTGCTAGGACACCCTGTATGTTCAAATCCGACCATTGGTTAGCGAGATATCAGCTTCGGGGCAAATACGAGGAGGGCTCAATAAGTTAGTAAGCAGCTCTGTCCCCATCCCACTACTTACAAAACACAAATTTTTGCCTTAGCGACTTGAAATTTATTTTGGGGGTAGAGGGCATAGGGACCTTTCATTTATGTCAAATAAACGTTTTTGTAGAGTTCCTAGTTTCCAAAATATAGGATTTTCAAAATCCGAGTGTTTTCAAAAAAAACATAAAAGTAAAAAAGTTTCATTATAGAAAATAAAGGGCATAAAGACCATTCGTTTGAGCCATAGCACAACGTTCTATCATGTTTAGTTTTCAAACTATCATCTAGTTACGAAAACAAAAATTTTCAAAAAAAATTTGAAAAATATAACGAGTGGTCCATAGCAAAGAGGACGTCAGCCCGAGTCCAACGATACCTCATTTGTCAAAATCGGACCACGCGTTCGAGAGATATTTAACATGGCTGAGGCTTAGTAGTGGGGCAAGGAGGGTTCTGGGGTGCGTTGGAATCCCCCTTACCCCCCTACTCGAATGGTATGTACACAAGAGTCAAGGGCACCGTCTAACCTATGCTGAGGTATAGTATTATCTTCCGAATGTTATGTACACGAGAGTCATGGGCACCGTCTAACCTGTGCTGAGGTTTAGTAATAGCTTCCGAATGTTATGTACACAAGTATCATAGGCACCGTCTAACCTGTGCTGAGGTTTAGTAATAGCTTGCGAATGTTATGTACACAAGAGTCATGCGCACCGTCTAACCTGGGCTGAGGTATAGTAATAGCTTCCGAATGTTATGTACACAAGAGTCATGGGCACTGTCTAACGAGAACTGAGGTATAGTAATAGATTCCGAATGTTATGTACACAATTGTCATGGGCACCGTCTAACCTGTGCTGAGGTATAGTAATAGCTTCCGATTGTTATGTACACAAGTGTCATGGGCACCGTCTAACCTGGGCTGAGGTATAGTAATAGCTTCCGAATGTTATGTACACAAGAGTCATGGGCACTGTCTAACGAGAACTGAGGTATAGTAATAGATTCCGAATGTTATGTACACAAGAGTCATGCGCACCGTCTAACCTGGGCTGAGGTATAGTAATAGCTTCCGAATGTTATGTACACAAGAGTCATGGGCACTGTCTAACGAGAACTGAGGTATAGTAATAGATTCCGAATGTTATGTACACAATTGTCATGGGCACCGTCTAACCTGTGCTGAGGTATAGTAATAGCTTCCGAATGTTATGTACACAAGAGTCATGGGCACTGTCTAACCAGATCTGAGGTATAGTAATAGCTTGCGAATGTTATGTGCACAATTGTCATGGACACTGCCTAACCTGTGCTGAGGTATAGTAACATCATCCGAATGTTACGTACACAAGGGTCATGGGCACTGCCTAACCTGTGCTGAGGCATAGTAGTAGCTTCAGAATGTTATTGTACACAAGTGTCATGGACACCGCCTCACCTGTGCTGAGGTGTAGCTATAGGTTCCGAATGTTATGTACACAAGAGTCATGCGCAACGACTAACCTATGCTGAGGTATAATAATAGGTTCCGAATGTTATGTACACAAGTGTCATTGCCACTGTCTAACCTGTGCTGAGGTATAGTAATAGCTTCCAAATGTTATGTACACATGTGTCATGGGCACCGTCTAACCTGTGCTGAGCTATAGTAATAGATTCCGTATGTTATGTACACAAATGTCATGGGCACCGTCTAACCTGTGTTGAGGTACAGTAATAGGTTCCAAATGTTATGTACACAAGTGTCATGGGCACCGTCTGACCTGTGCTGAGGTATAATAATAGCATCCGAATGTTATGTACACTAGTGTAATGGCCCCTGTCTGACCTGTGCTGAGGTATAGAAATAGCTTCCAAATGTTATGTGCACAAGTGTCATGGGCACCGTGTAACCTGTGCTGAGGTATAGTAATAGCTTACGAATGTTATGTACTCTAGTGTCATGGCCACGGTCTGACCTGTGCTGAGGTATAGAAATAGCTTCCGAATGTTATGTACACAAGTGTCATGGGAACAGTCTAACCTGTGCTGAGGTATAGTAATAGCTTACGAATGTTATGTACACAAGTGTCATGGGCACCGTCTAACCTGTTCTGAGGTGTAGTAATAACTTGCGAATGTTATGTACACAAGTGTCATGGACACTGTCTAACCTGTGTTGACGTATAGTAATAGCTTCCGAATGTTATGTACACAAGTGTCATGGGCACCGTCTAACCTGCGCTGAGGTATAGTAATAGCTCCCGAATGTTAAGTACACAAGAGTCATGAGCACCGTCTAACCTGTGCTGAGGTATAGTAATAGCTTCCGAATGGAATGTTCACAGAGTCATGGGCACCGTCTAACCAGTGCTGAGGTATAGTAATAGCTTCCGAATGTTATGTTCACAAGTGTCATGGACAGCGTATAACCAGTGCTGAGGTATAGTAATAGCTTCCGAATGTTATGTACACAATTGTCATGGACACCGCCTAACCTGTGCTGAGGTATAGTTATAGGTTCCGAATGTTATGTACACAAGAGTCATGCGCACCGTCTAACCAGTGCTGAGGTATAATAATAGCTTCCGAATGGTATGTTCACAAGAGTCATGGGCACCGTCTAACCAGTGCTGAGATATAGTAATATATTCCGAATGTTATGTACACAAGTGTCATGGGCAGCGTCAAAGCTGTGCTGAGATATAGTAATAGTTTCCGAATGTTATGTACACAAGAGTCATGCGCACCGTCTAACCTGTGCTGAGGTATAGTAATAGCTTCCGAATGTTATGTACACTAGAGTCATGCGCACCGTCTAACCAGTGCTGAGGTATAGTAATAGGTTCCAAATGATATGTACACAAGAGTCATGGACACCGTCTAACCTGTGCTGAGGTATAGTAATGGCTTCCGAATATTTTGTACACAAGAGTCATGGCCACCGTCAAACCTGTGCTGAGGTATAGTAATAGCTTCGGAATGTTATGTACACAAGGGTCATGGACACCGTCTAACCTGTGCTGAGGTATAGTAATGGCTTCCGAATGTTATGTTCACAAGTGTCATGGGCACCGTCTAACCTGTGCTGAGGTATAGAATTGCTTCTGAATATTATGTACACAAGAGTCATGGGCACCGTCTAACCTGTGCTGAGGTATAGAATTGCTTCTGAATATTATGTACACAAGAGTCATGGGCACTGTCTAACTTGTGCTGAGGTATAGTAATAGCTTCGGAATGTTATGTACACAAGAGTCATGGACACCGTCTAACCTGTGCTGAGGTATAGTAATGGCTTCCGAACGTTTTGTGCACAAGAGTCATGGGCACCGTCAAACCTGTGCTGAGGTATAGTAATAGCTTCGGAATGTTATGTACACAAGAGTCATGGACACCGTCTAACCTGTGCTGAGGTATAGTATTGGCTTCCGAATGTTTTGTACACAAGAGTCATGGGCACCGACAAACCTGTGCTGAGGTGTAGTAATAGATTCGGAATGTTGTGTACACAAGAGTCATGGACACCGTCTAACCTGTGCTGAGGTATAGTATTGGCTTCCGAATGTTTTGTACACAAGTGTCATGGGCACCGTCAAACCTGTGCTGAGGTATAGTAATAGCTTCGGGATGTTATGTACACAAGAGTCATGGACACCGTCTAACCTGTGCTGAGGTATAGTAATGGCTTCCGAATGTTTTGTACACAAGAGTCATGGGCACCGTCAAACCTGTGCTGAGGTATAGTAATAGCTTCGGAATGTTATGTACACAAGAGTCATGGACACCGTCTAACCTGTGCTGAGGTATAGTAATGGCTTCCGAATGTTTTGTACACAAGATTCATGGGCACCGTCAAACCTGTGCTGAGGTATAGTAATAGCTTCGGAATGTTATGTACACAAGAGTCATGGACACAGTCTAACCTGTTCTGAGGTATAGTATTGGCTTCCGAATGTTTTGTACACAAGTGTCATGGACACCGTCTATCCTGTGCTGTGGTACAGTAATATCTTCCGAATGTTATGTACACAAGAGTCATGGACACCGTCTAACCTGTGCTGAGGTATAGTAAAAGCTTCCGAATGTTATGTACACAAGAGTCATGGACACCGTCTAACCTGTACTGAGGTATAGTAATTGCTTCCGAATGTTATGTACACAGGTGTCATTGACACCGTCTAACCAGTGCTGAGGTATGGTAATAGCTTCCGAATGTTATGTACACAAGTGTCACGGACACCGTCTAACCTGTGCTGAGGTATAGTAATAGGTTCCGAATGTTATGTACACAAGTGTAATGGGCAGCCTCTACCCTGTGCCGAGGTATAGTAATAGCTTCCGAAAGCTATGTACACAAGTGTCAATGGCACCGTCTAACCTGTACTGAGGTATAGTAATAGCCTCCGAATGTTATGTACACAAGTGTCAAGGGCACCTTCTAACCTATGCTGAGGTATAGTATTATCTTCCGAATGTTATGTACACGAGAGTCATGGGCACCGTCTAACCTGTGCTGAGGTTTAGTAATAGCATCCGAATGTTATGTACACAAGTATCATAGGCACCGTCTAACCTGTACTGAGGTTTAGTAATAGCTTGCGAATGTTTTGTACACAAGAGACATGCGCACCGTCTAACCTGGGCTGAGGTATAGTAATAGCCTCCGAATGTTATGTACACAAGAGTCATGGGCACTGTCTAATCTGCGCTGAGGTATGGTTATAGCTTCCGAATGTAATGTACACAAGTGTCATGGGCACCGTCTAACCAGTGCTGAGGTATAGTTATAGCTTCCGAATGTAATGTACACAAGAGTCATTGGCACCGTCTATCCTGCGCTGAGGTATAGTAATAGCTTCCGAATGTTATGTACACAAGTGTCATGGGCACCGTCTAACCTGCGCTGAGGTATAGTAATAGCTTCCAAATGTTATGTACACAAGAGTAATGGGCACCGTCTAACCTGTGCTGAGGTTTAGTAATAGCTTCCGAATGTTATGTACACAAGAGTCATGGGCACTGTTTAACCTGCGCTGAAGTATAGTTATAGCTTCCGAATGTTATGTACACAAGTGTCATGGGCACCGTCTAACCTGTGCTGAGTTATAGTAATAGCTTCCGAATGTTATGTACACAAGAGTCCTGGGCACCGTCTAACCTGTTCTGAGGTATAGTAATAGCTTCCGAATGTTATGTACACAAGAGTCATGGGCACCGTCTAACCTGTGCTGAGGTATAGTAATAGCTTCCGAATGTTATGTACACAAGAGTCATGGGCACCGTCTAACCTGTGCTGAGGTATAGTAATAGCTTCCGAATGTTATGTACACAAGAGTCCTGGGCACCGTCTAACCTGTGCTGAGGTATAGTAATAGCTTCCGAATGTTATGTACACAAGAGTCATGGGCACCGTCTAACCTGTGCTGAGGTATAGTAATAGCTTCCGAATGTTATGTACACAAGAGTCATGGGCACCGTATAACCTGTGCTGAGGTATAGTAATAGCTTCCAAATGTTATGTACACAAGAGTCATGGGCACCGTCTAACCTGTGCTGAGGTATAGTAACAACTTCCGAATGTTATCTACACAAGAGTCAAGGGCACCGTCTAACCTATGCTGAGGTATAGTATTATCTTCCGAATGTTATGTACACAAGAGTCATGGGCACCGTCTAACATGTGCTGAGGTATAGTAATAGCTTCCGAATGGTATGTACACAAGAGTCAAGGGCAACGTCTAACCTATGCTGAGGTATAGTATTATCTTCCGAATGTTATGTACACAAGAGTCATGGGCACCATCTAACCTAAGCTGAGGTTTAGTAATAGCCTCCGAATGTTATGTACACAAGTGTCATGGACACCGTCTATCCTGTGCTGAGGTATAGAAATAGCATCCAAATGTTATGTGCACAAGTGTCATGGGCACCGTCTAACCTGTGCTGAGGTTTAGTAATAGCTTCCGAATGTTATGTACACAAGTGTCATGGGCACCGTCTAACCTGTGCTGAGGTATAATAATAGCTTGCGAATGTTATGTGCACAAGTGTCATGGGCACCGTCTAACCTGTGCTGAGGTATAGTAATAGCTTGCGAATGTTATGTGCACAAGTGTCATGGGCACCGTCTAACCTGCGCTGAGGTATAGTAATAGCTTCCGAATGTTATGTACACAATTGTCATGGACACTGCCTAACCTGTGCTGAGGTATAGTAATAGCTTCCGAATGTTATGTACACAAGAGTCATGGGCACTGTCTAACCAGAACTGAGGTATAGTAATAGCTTGCGAATGTTATGTACACAAGTGTCATGGACACTGCCTAACCTGTGCTGAGGTATAGTAATAGCTTCCGAATGTTATGTACACAAGAGTTATGGGCTCCGTCTAACCTGCTCTGAGGTATAGTAATAGCTTCGGAATGTTATGTACACAAGTGACATGGGCACCGTCTATCCTGCGCTGAGGTATAGTAATAGTTTCCGAATGCTATGTACACAATTGTCATAAACACCGTCTAACCTGTGCTGAGGTATAGTTACATCATCCGAATGTTACGTACACAAGAGTCATGGGCACTGCCTAACCTGTGCTGAGGCATAGTAATAGCTTCCAAATGTTATGTACACAAGTGTCATGGGCACCGTCTATCCTGTGCTGAGGTATAGAAATAGCATCCAAATGTTATGTGCACAAGTGTCATGGGAACCGTCTAACCTGTGCTGAGGTATAGTAATAGCTTCCGAATGTTATGTACACTAGTGTCATGGCCACTGTCTGACCTGTGCAGAGGTATAGAAATAGCTTCCGAATGGTATGTACACAAGTGTCATGGGAACCGTCTAACCTGTGCTGAGGTATAGTAGTAGTGTGGTAAGGGGGGAGCTGCTTCCAAAAGCAAGTGGTGAGACCCTGCGACCTTGGAATGGAAGGAGCCATGCTAGGAGGGCGTGCTTGGATTCGTTTTTTTCGTCTCGTTGTGCTCTTTACGGGAATGTAGGTGTCGAAAAGGTGAAAATTTGGAAACACGGTCTTTTTGGGGTAAAACCGTGATTTTGAACTTTTTGCTATATCTCGCGAACCAATCATGCTAGAGGCATGAACGAGGGGTCCAAGGACTCGGGCTGACGTCCTCTTTTCTATGGACCACACGTTATATCTTAAAAAAAAATTGGAAACGCGATTTTGGGGTAAACACGTGTTTTTTGTGATTTTTGCCGATATCTCACGAATCAATAACGCTAGAGACGTGTACGAGGTGTCCTAGGACTCGGGATAACGCCCCCCTTTCGAGTGTGGTAGATATTGTTTTCCAAAAAAAAATTCGCAAAGGGACTAACGCCATACACATTGAAAAAAAAAACTGTTTTTTTTTCTTTACCTGTTTATAATGTCCATGAAGCGTGGTGGTTGAGAGAGACGATACGGCTGAGTGTGTGTTTCAACGAACCTGTCGCTGACCATGGTGGCTGTGTTCAATAGAACAATCGCTATTTCGGCTGGTCGGTGTATGACAGAACGAGCATGCGTTTTCTGATATTTTACCTTTAACGTGTAAACGGTGATGAGAACTTGATTCTATGTTGGTCGAAGCGAGTACAGAAAACAAACTTACAGGAGGTGAAGGTCATTTGAGCTTATTGGAAGGCATTGATCTGACTTGACAACAAGTGCAATGGAAAAAATGACCAAGACGCTTGAAGGTGAAATAATCTTACCATCGTGGTGGCAGGGGAGTGTGAAAGGCGTGCACACATGTGTGAAACCACAGGCACGCTAAACCAGTGACATCCTGTTTTGCTTCGTACGTGACAAAATGCAAGTTCATGTGAAATTTGATCTTTCACAGGTGTTCGCTTGGGTGTTATCTGTCCACGTGCGCGATAACTGTTAACAAGTTACAGCCTGTCTTGCTTCGTACGTGACAAAATGCAAGTTCATGTGAAATTTGATCCGGCACAGGTGTTCGCCTGGGACGTTAGCTGTCCACGTGCACGATAAGAGAATGTTCAAAGCGTGGGAATCGCTGAATCAGTAAAAAAGTATGATGCAACTTGTGGGAATGATGTCACAACCAATAGACAGGCAAGAGCTGCAAACAGCAATGGTGGGAGGTGAAGGGAGGGAGAGGGGAGGGGGTGATGTATGAGAGAACACAAGAGGAAAGGGAAAGACAAACATGTATGAACATGCATGAAGCGCGGAGCGCTGTATACATAGAGCTATAGGTGGTGTACAACATGGGTGAATAAATAAAAAGTACACAGGTTCACACAACATGTAGTTTATTGATCCAAGAATTAAACGTAGAGTTAAACCCTAACCATTTGACGTAGAGTTTATTTCCTTTTTGTTTCAACACTTTTTCCACAAGATAATGCTGAGGAAATGCTGTTTTCTGAAGTTCATGGAGATAAAATCTACCTTTTATGGGTTGATGGTTGAGGTCCTCGAGTAAATAGGTGACTGGAGTGTCCAAGTAGACTCGACGAATTCGAAATAGTTCAGTCCCCCACTGAGGCGTGTAACCCTTATTGAAGGCAGACTTAAATTTGCTCACACGAACAAAATCCCCAATGTTCAGTCGGTGACGTTTAGGATCGGCTGTTTTTATGGGGTTAAACAGTTTATCCAATCGCTGAATATTTTTAGTCACGAGGCGTGGCTTGGTCCCAATCGTTCTATGTTTGGTGTCATTGTAACGTAACACTAGCTCAGGTAACATGTCCAACCAGCGATAACTGCCCTGAGCGGTAAACGCTTTCCACATATGGGTTTTCAATGTTCGGTTGAACCGCTCGACCACACTGGCTTTGAGATTGCTGTACGTGGTGTAATGGTGAATATCCTTAGATTTGAGAAAACTGGAGAAATCCTTGTTGAAAAATTCTTTCCCCTGGTCAGTTTGTAGCAGCTGAGGTTGACGTTTGGAGTGTTGAATAATATGTTGAAAGGCCTTGGTAACTAGTGGGCCAGACTTGCGACGCACAGGT
This sequence comes from Meconema thalassinum, assembly GCA_946902985.2. Taxonomy (NCBI): domain Eukaryota; kingdom Metazoa; phylum Arthropoda; class Insecta; order Orthoptera; family Tettigoniidae; genus Meconema; species Meconema thalassinum. Next base: position 445,638,092 of record OX336394.1, on the reverse strand, counting down.
TCAACAAAGGCCATTTTGGAATAGACATCAATGACGGTCAACATATAGCGTACACCATCGTTAACGCCAGCATAGGGTATCATTTCAACCAAGTCAGCCTGCCAAAGTTCATCCACACCTCGTGAAATCACCTTGAGTCGCGGATAGTGACGCCTAGCTGGGCGATGCAACTCGTGAGCAATACCCATTTTAATGGGTGAGGGCTTAAACAATAATTTTGGCATTTCGAAGTTCTTGTTCAATTTCTTGAATTTCCCAATCGTGACCGGTATGGCCAGCTTGACGTGAGGCATGCAACAACTGTAGCCGCTGGACGAGCTTATTGGGATTGTGCCAGTAGGTAACATCCACAAGGGGTTTTAATGGTTTAAATGTCACTCCCGAAGCGGACACTTTACGACGAGTACTTTGACTAGTGGGAAACATTTTTGCAATGATGGTTTTATATTTTTTAGATATATTGGCATTCACTTGTTGAGCAGGATCATACTGTCTTTTGTGAGCATGGGTATCCAATAAAATGGATTTATATTTGTCAAGATCCTCTGACGTATAATCATGGGAAGAGGGGGTCCGAGAAAAGAGCAGCTTTAACAGTCCTGGCGTTAATTTATAGTTGATGTTTTTAATGACAGCTTTAGTACGAGCAAATTTAATGGATGAATCGCCAATTTTAAAACTATCATCCTCATAGCGAACACCATACGTGGTATCTGTGTTTCCAATAAATAGATCGGTGAAATAGGGTTCCAATGTTGATCCATAATATTTTATTAAAATGGTTTTCAGTTGAGCTTTATGTTGAGGGGTGGCCAAGAGTTGTGAAAAAGGAGACGCCCTGGAAGGGCAAGGTGTTTCGACCATGGCCAAGGATTTCTTTTTTCTCAAAAACTCTGCAAGGGGTGCGGCCTTTTTTTGAGGTGTAAACACTTGTTCCTCCTCATCCTCAACTTCACTAACACTTGTCAAATCTTCCTGTTCCTCTTCCTCTTCCTCAGGGTCCTCGTGCAGCGTCTGCGTGGCTTGTGAAACGGTGGGTAGCGTTTCAGATGGCTTGAAAGAGGGTTTCAACATGGCTTTTAGCGGAGGTGCTAAATGTTGTTGAATAAACAAAGCATGATTGGCACGTGATTGTTTCAATTGACGAAACTTTTGGCGAATAGTATTTTTTGCTCTAATAATATGCTTTTTTAATTGACTCTCTGCTAACGCCATGGTGTCTTGGCAAATGACTTGCCGGGGAATGAGACAAGGCCTTAAATAGCAATAAAATGATCAAACCCTAAGCGATACCGTCCTTGGTTGAGTTCACTTTGTTTGTCAATCACTAAAAAGGCATGACGTTGAGTGTTCCAGCACTTGGCACACAATTCTGTAAACATTTGAAAGGTCATGTCAGGATTCACATGTTCATTATAAATGTGACGACTGTTCCTCTCGTCCTGACGAAATAAAACAATGACATTGGCATTGTCACGAATCAACTGTTTGGACATTTTTGAATACGTTTGCCCAAGATAGAAGCAATCGATATGTTTGTGTCGACCCATGCTGAAATAGCTTTGAATGATGCCTTGACGTTCAGTGGATACATCATCGAAAATCATGAGTGAATCAGGCTTTACCTCATCCGGTGAAATCACATTTTCTTGCATGGAAAATGTAAAATAACCCATATTCTCTTTTTGTAATCCAGACATGACTTGATCCAGAAACACGTAGAGGGGTTGGTAGAGAGATTTTGCAAAAATATAAATATTTTGAAAACGCAGACCATTGGGCGCTGTAATGAGCGTTAGCAAAAGATAAGTCTTTCCACAGCCGGAAGGCCCCACAATGATGCAGCGAATGGAAGATGGAAACAGTGAACCATGGCGTTGTTCACGTGATGTGGGACAGAGATGGGAAACCATGTCCCCCACGGGGAATGACTCTTGCTGCTTAATAATCTTCATGTCAACTAAGGCTTAGACAGGCTAGCCGGCTGTCTATATACAGGACACCGAACCTTGTCATAGAAACAGTAGACTGGTACTACAGGTTGACAATGGATGTCTTTGGACGTGCGTTGATGGTCAAAGCTAGGCCTGTCCCCATACATGATCCTAAACAGGAAACAGATCCTGCTAATAAACACTATGTGGATAGGTCAGTAGTGCCACGCACAAGACAGGGAGATTATGACTTTAAGGGAAAGCGGTTAACCCATGTAAAACATCCTCAAGTGTCTACAGACGTTACTACGAAAAAGTATGTGGATAACAAAGTGTATGAGTTTTATGACAAAGTGCCACAGCTTATGGTGAATGGCTATAGCGCTAATCACCATCGGATTATTCACGTGGAAGACCCACAAGACGAAGACGATGTTTGTACCAAGCGTTACGTGACCCATGAAATGAAAAGGCTTTATAAATTTATCCCATCTGTGTTTTTAGTGTATCTGACAAATGAAAAACCTGTGAATGACAGAAACCATTTACCGCTAGTCCATGATCAACACTTGACCTATGTGCTTGCTTCAGGATTAAGCCACTATCGATTACACTATGATGGAACCATTCACATCAAATATGCCATACCTGATGAGAACCATTTACAAATAAAGATAAATGGTCATAGGATGTTGATCCATAACCATGAAATGGTCAATGCAGGGGACGAATTATCCTTTCACCTCATGTTGACATGGGATGAAAAACAAGCGGGAAAAACCATAAACGATTTCCCACTTTATGTGGAATTGGAATATACAGCCATGAAATAACCATCTGACGTTAGTTGTGATTTAAACTTTCTTGTGAAAGGTTGTAGGTCATTATCATCATGGTGAAACAAAGATATGCAGTGAGAAAGACTAAAAAAAGGACTTTGTCCTTGGCAAAGCCTGGGCTTACAACATTCGTGGACAAGCCCTTGCGAAAGAAAAAAAGAAAAAATAATGTATTGACCATAAGGAAAGCCCTTCGAGCAGCACAGAGACAGGTTATTCCAAAACGTTGGCGACAGGTTTCAAACCAAGGGCGAGTGATTCCCGTCCCCAAACGAGCGGGATTTTTACCTGCATTATTTGCCGGGTTGGCTGCTCTGGGCTCACTTTTGGGCGGTGCCAGTGCAGTGGCGAAAACCATTAAAGCCGCGCAGCAGGGCAAGCAACAACTCAAAGAAAGTCAGCGACACAATGAAACGATGGAAGCGATTGCCATGGGGGCTAGAAATGCCAATTTAAAGCCAGCCTTTTATCAACAAGGATTTGGGATTTCACCATTTCGAAATATTAAAAAAAAAAAATAATAACCTCAGCCATAGCGAGACATGCCCTGACGCATCAACAAGTGGAAAGCTATGCTAAACAACTAAAGCTTTCTCATTTTCGAGGTGTGTTTATGCGAAACCAATTACCCCCACGACCCTGGAAACAGGAATGTGCTGTTGTCAATTTGGATGATCACCGAGGACCAGGAACGCATTATGTAGCTTATGTCAAAGAGGGATCCATGGTATGGTACTTTGACAGTTTTGGGAATTTGCCCCCGCCCATGGAACTAGTGACCTATTTTGGAAACAGGATCAAGCTATATTATAATGTGAAACGAGAGCAAACGTTTAACAGCCAACAGTGTGGACGTTTGAGTTTAATTTTTTTATATAAGACGCAGCATAAGCAAAAACGCCACCAGTATGTCGGCAGAAAGTAAAACGTTTACAGTGCATGGACGTGGACCTGAAGTCAGCCTAGACTTTTACCTGCCTATCGAATTGAGTGAAAAACCCTATGGTTTAGGACTTGTTTCTCTTGAAACGTACAATCGAATATACAACATACGTGAAAATGTGAACAACAAGTTTTACTATGATGATTCTGTGCTCACCCTGAACTCTGGTGGATACACGATCGATGATATTTATGAACACATTTATGTGGTGTTGATCAATCAATATGGTTTAAAGTCATTTCTCGACGGAACGCACAAGTTTGAACTTGTAGGCAATACTAACACTCATCGCTGCAGTATTTTCTCAACCTTCAACATTGACTTTAAAACACACCCCGATTCCATTGGTCCATTACTAGGATTTAAACCACGTGTGTTGGAGCCCAACAAAAAACATGAATCGGACCATGAAGTGAAATTCATTGAGGACCATCATGTGTCGGTGACGTGTAATATTATTAGCCAAGTGTACACCAATCAAGAACCATCGCATTCGCTTTATGACTTTATTGTGACATCACCCAATGGCTATATTATTCGTGAAAACCCTCCAGTGGTGCTTTTTCATTCTGTGGCTGTTGATAGTATTAGTAATATAACATTAAGACTGATCAATAGAGATCAACAACTCATTGATCTAGATTCTACCACACCAGTGACTTACAAGTTGGTGCTAAAGCCACTATGAAATTTGTGTATAAAGCAACAACACCGTCTAGGAATGGTGTTAGTTGTTTGCCACGTGAATACACGTTAACATCTCAGAACAAGCAGATTTTACAGCATTTGGGTTACCACGTCAACCCTCATGATGAATTCTATCCTAGAGATAGCGAACCACATCGAGGAGCAACCAGGAGTGGTAAGAATTGATCTCCATTCCTATCAAGCTCAAACACCTGGACTCAATAACAATGATGAAATTCAATTTGTTATCAACAACCAAGATATTTACACCCTACCGCATGAAAGTGTCATTCAGATTGAAGGTCGGCTCACCAAAGCCGATGGCTCTACACCCACCACATCCAAGTTGGCCAACCATGGTTTGGCCTTTCTGTTTTCTGAAGTGCGGTATGTCATTAACGATATCGTGGTGGATAGCACTCGAAATGTGGGCATTTCCAGTGTCATGAAACTATACCCCTCTTATAGTGAGGAAGAAGGTAAAACACTTTGCATGGCAGGTTGGTGTCCTGACTCGACCAATGACTGGATGGTACACACTGATGGGACCTTTACTGGATATTTACCTCTTAAACTGATTCTAGGCTTTGCGGAAGATCACCAACGCATTGTGGTCAACGCAAGGCAAGTGCTTTATCTGGTGAGAGACAGGAGTGATAACAATGCACTCAAGGGAGCCGACAATGCCCCCATCGATTCAAAAGTTCAACTACAACGCTTGCTATGGAAAGTGCCTCATGTGACCCTTAACGATAGCAAAAAAAACTGGACATACTCAAGATGGTCAAGAGAGATATGCCTCTACCCATGGAATTTAGAAGCTGGGCCCTCCATGAGTATCCGCTATTGCCCACTACTAACACACACAGTTGGTCTGTAAAAACAGCTCGCTATACAGAGAGACCTCTCTACCTGATCGTGGGTTTTCAAACGAATCGCAAGTATCAACAAACCAAAGATGCCACGCAATTTGATCACCTGCAATTGAGAAATGCACGTCTTTTCCTCAACGGAGCTGTGTTTCCCTATGAAGGACTGAATTTGGATTTTTCAAAAAATAAGTTTGGTCCTCTGTACGACTTGTTTTCTAAATTTCGATGGTCGTATTATCAAAAAGAGAACGGCCCCATGCTACTACCCCAAGCGTTTAAGACAAGAGCACCACTGATTGTCTTTGACTGTTCTTACCTGGAAGAGTCTGTCAAGCCATCCAATATCGACATTCGACTAGATTTTGAAACGCATGACAATGTACCAGCCAATACGACGGCCTACTGTCTGATTATTCATCACAAACAAGTCAACTATTATCCACTGTCCAACCAAGTGACGAGTGTATAAATAACAGCTCAACCCACGTCAAGCCGCTCAGTCATGTCTTGCTTTAAAGCCTCAAGAGACGTTACATCCATGAATTTAAACTCTGAGGAACAACGTTTCAAGACTTTTGCCACATGGCCAGTGTCTTTCATAAACCCTCAAGCCTTGGCAGCTGCTGGATTCTACTATTTAAAAACAAGAGATGAAGTGAAATGTGCCTTTTGTCCCATCATTATAGACCAATGGCAGGAGGGCGATGAACCCATGCAGGAACATCAGCGCTGGTCACCCACCTGCCCCTACCTGTGCAGAATGAAAGTGGGAAATATACCCTGCCATTCAAGCTATCCCTCACTTGTGTCTCTGGGTGATGAAAAAAAAACAAGTTACGATACATGTGGGCCGTATGGTATCCATGGTGCTTCGGTGAGCAGCTCACCATCAAAAACGCCTAGTTTAGAGACATTGGGACATCATCGGTGTTATGGACGTTAAAAACACAAGAGACTATATTGTTGTATCAGTTGCTATCGTCCTTATCCTAAAATGAGAAAAGCCTGTAAGACGTGTTATGATAATAAAATGATGATGTAATTCTTAAATTCTTATTTTGCATGCCCCCACTGTCCTACCCTAACCTCAATTTTGAAACTAGCATGGAAGGTAAGTCTATGTCATGATCACACCTGATCGTCAGTCAGTCGTCAGTTGACCTTGGTCCAGGCAAGCGTCAACATGTTGCGCACACTCATTGTGGATTGCCAAGGGTTTAAAATTGGTGACAACAAATTTATATTTAAACAAGTGGCCATGATCGATTGTACCACGTTTTGGATATCAAAAGCTACGCATTTGCTATTTAAACCACCCCATGCTTTTGATTTATTGTGTGAAAAAGACCGTAAACAAACCCAGTGGATTGAAAATCATAGGCAACTAGACTGGAATCAGGGAACCATTTCCTATAAATATTTGGACGTGGTCATGAAAGCACACTTGTCCTCGGCCAATGTGGTATTTGTGAAAGGTAATGAAAAACGTCAATGGTTGCAACCATTTTTGGCGTCTTACTGCCAATGTATCGACCTCATGGAGTTGGGCTGCCCCTCCCTGCAAACGCTCATGGATACTTGTTCCTGTGGCAACATTACCCATACAGCCCTATCACATGCGTGGCATCTCTTTCATTGGTTAACCACCCATGCCTGCTGGGAGTTGTTGAACAAAATTATAACTCAAGATTTACCTGTGAATGACGTCAGTGAGATTTCTACAAGCGACGTGTAAACATCTACAGCACGTGTTACCATGGAGAAAGGCAATGCTACGGACAAAGCCATCGGCAAGTTCTTTGTGTGCAAAAAGAAACTAGACAGTTTTACCAAAGAGGAACTCTTGGCGCTGCCCAAGTCGTTCATTTATTATGTGGCCGCCAACGCGGTCAAAGAAATCTGGCAACATGTACCAAAATCATGGACTCAAGATCCTGTGTTGAGTGAATTGCAACCCTGTACGGATTACGATCACCATAAGCAAGTGGCCATGGCAAAAATACCGTCTATGCGTCAGTGTGCGACTTGCCAGCTAGTGAAACTGTATCACGGTCATAAAAGTCCATGTAAAGACTTTGTTGAATCATTCCACGGGTGTCATGGCGAGAAAAAGCAACAACAACAACAACAAACACAAACATCGTCCACAGAGGAGGAGGAAGACCAAACCTTTTTACGATCGATGGAAAAGGATATGCCAGACCTGTACTGGCAATGGCGTCATTGACAAAGTGATTCAATACTTACCTTTCGAAATCCATCTTCCAGGTTATCGTTTTTGCGGCCCTGGAACTCGTCTCGAAAAACGTTTACAACGTGGTGATGTACCCATTAATCTTTTGGATCAAGCATGCAAGGAACATGACCTTTCTTATCGCCATATTCATCCTGGTTTAAGACATGTGGCAGATAAATTGTTATTAAAGAAAGCTAAACAACGTTTCACGTCCAGTGATGCCTCAGTGGGTGAAAGGATGGCAGCCCTAATTGTCATGAGTGCTATGAAAGGAAAGTTGATAATGCATGGACATAAACATTGAGGAGTGAGGAATTGGGATTTGTTTGTATTCTATTTTTCTTTTGTCAATTCACTATGACTATGAAATAAAAACAAAGGTTTGCCAGAGCATGATGTTTTGTGTTTTTATTATTTATAAAAAACCATGATGTTGATGGCTGATTTCTCATTTTCACATTTCACACATTGCCATTTTGCTAATTTGCAATTTACAGTTTTTGAAAACGTTCGTTTAATGATATGGATTTTTCCAGTTTGTTGATGACACTTTTTAAACAATGTCTGTTTGAAGTTTTTGAATTTTCATATTTTACACATGGCCATTTCCAGTTTTTTTTAAATGTCCGTTTTAAGTTTTGCGTTTTTGGTGATATGGAAACATGGATTTTCCATTTTGCTGTTTTCACATTTTTCCATTTGGTGTATGTCGAAAGTTGAGATTTGATAATGATGTTGATGCGAGTGCTTGACCTTGATAATACTGCAATGTGCTCATGCGTGTTTGGAGAAACGTCGAGGTCTACGACTACTGCAGGTAAGACTGTTTTTACAAAAATAATGTCTATTGACTGCCACATTTCAATGAAAAAACGAAACTATTGAAAACAAAAATGAGTATATAAGTGACCATTTACCCCCCCTCCCCACCCACCCACCCTACCTCACCGTGTTTGCTCTGGTCAATCATACACACCAGTTTTCTCTCTCCACTCATACATTCACACCTGTCTTTGGGAACAAACACAACCACTTTATTTATTCCCAAAAGCACATTCTCGACATGCACACTCATCCCAAAAGAACTTCTTAGTTTATCATTTACATTACGAAAAATAATTAAATACTAGTTATTAAAGTTACTGAAAATCTTACTTATTTCATATTTACAAAAAACTCAACTTTGTACAGCGTTAAAAGAATCAAACTATTTACCAATCAAAAAATTTAAAAAAAATAAGATTGCATAGAACGTTTTAAGAGCAAAAGGTCCAAGTGGGTTGCCACTATTTTACAAAATCTACTATTTACAATTGCAGAAACCAATATTTACAAAATTCTAAATCTACAAGTTACAAAAAGCCATGTCCCATAAACGATTAAACAATGAAATCACACCTCCTCCTCCTTGAGATCATAACCCCAGGGCAGGCTAGTGAGCAGGTCATTAGCCCACACACGCTTGTTATCCATGGAGGCTAGAGTGCGTTTTCTCTGTTCCACAAGATACAGATGATGGTTGCTGGATTGTATCCTGCACTGTGTATGAGACATAGCTTTGCCAGTGTGTAAAACCGCTAAGTAATCGTCTACACGTAGCGATTTTACCACTGCTCTACCTACACCTTTTGCTCTTTTGGCTTCCTTACAGTCGAGTGTGCGGTAAGCATACATTTTCGAAGCCAAACCTACGAATTCCGTCATAATGGAATCACCGCATTCATCTTTTAAAACGCCCATTTTCTTTTTGTTCTTTATGGGCAGCTGAAATACGTTGTCAGCGCTATAGCAAGAGGTGTCGAACCAGTCACTATGTTGCCTCATGACGTCATAGGGGTTGCAGTGGCGAATGTGGTAAATGAATGAGTCCGTGTCCATATACAAAAGAGAGACGTCCTCAAAATGGCGTTTCGCAAACTCATAGTGGAATCGATACATGACCGATTTAGAAAAGTCTAAAATGACTTGACCCAAGTAAATGGGTTTATCCATGGTCACGCTGGTCTTACTCATTTCAATAGTAGCCAAATCCTCATCGATAATTTTGATCGATTTGAAATTTGGCTTGGCAATGTACCGCCGTGCACCCCACTGCCCCTCCCAGACATTGACCAATTTAATGTCACGGTATTTGCGGACATTCTCCATGGACTTGCCATAGATGCAGTTGTTCATTAATTTAAAAAAGTTAATTTCAAACTGCTGTGTTGCCATTTGTCGGTGCTCCGTGTTGAGTCGCATGTATGGCTCAAGCCATGCTTTTTGAGCAAAAGAAATACCCCTGTGGATTTTCTTCAACACCAAGCCTTGGGCGAGGCATTGCACCAACATTTGGATATGTAGTACATACCGATTTTTGTTGTAAAGTGTGCCCATGAGTTTTTCAATTTTCACTTTACTGTCAGGGGGAACCATTTGCTCAAGGCAGAATGGGAAATCGGCATGTTCATCATACAAGGATGAGGGATATTCAATATCCACTTCTAGCACATATCCACGGCCTTTTTCTTGGCTAGCCTTCATTACATCAAATTCTGACACTTGTTTGTCTGTCAGCCAAGCAAACTTCCCATAGGGCAAAGGCTGAATCATGGCGTAACCGTACAAATTATTCACGTCATAGTACATTAAGTACGATTCTGGTTTGTCTAGTGAATAATCAGGCATGTAGACATTGTTCGCTTCAGCATGGCGTTGGTTAAGTGACACAAAGCCGCCACGAATGCCCTTTTCAAAAAATAGAACCATGTCTACGTCAGTGAGTAAATCCAATTCCACTTGAGTGTATTTCAAAGCGGCATCAAACGAGAGTCCAGGACTCGTATAATAGTGAGCCGGGTCAAGACCGTAAATGTGTTGACACAAGTTACGGAATTTTTCAAACACATCAGTGAGCAGCAATACATCCAGTTTTAGGTAATGCAAAGCATATTCACTTAGCGTGTTCATGCCAAACACTCGCCAAACTTGACATGCATGTGCATAGTCTTCATCGGAAACGGTACTGCGTGTTAGTTTCGAGTAAAATTTCTCTTGTGGTGGGAGTTTTCTTTGCTTTAACACGTCCCAGCTATTGCAGAAATCATACGGGAATATACCTTTCCGAATGCACAATTGAAATTGCTCAGGATCATTAAAATGCATTCTAGTATTTTTTAATTCCTCCTCATTCAAGCCATTCACAAGGCTGTCTAGCGAGGATGCCATAAACTTAAAGGAATCCAAAAATCGAATGCTAAAGTCGCCCAACCACCATGTCAGGGCCGTAAAACGCTCATGGTTTTGGGGAATAATGGTAAACGAGCCCTTATTGACATGGCCCAATTCACGAATCAAAAACTGAATGTCATAATTCGCCAGATTGTGGAAAAAGACACTAATGAAACGAGGAGCTGGAAAGTTCAAGTTGCATTTACTATGCGCAGCTCCACGAAACTCCCCTGTAAAGTGTGAGTGGTCTCTGACTTTTTCCTCTCCACTTAAAATAGGCTTTTCGCAAATATGGCATGTCGTGGCATGCTCATACTGCTGCTGCTGTTCTGGAGATAGGCTCATGGGTACTGGGTGGTTTAGTAATTCCTGTACATGATCGACCAACTTGACAAGTTCATCCAAGAACCATTTGGCACAATCTGGCCCCTCACGGTATTTGTAAACGGATTGTGTTGGGTCATAGGCACACACCACATTAAATCCTATGGCAAAGGGTTCATGTTTTTGAATGGGTGTGGTTGAGCTGATGGTGGGATCTGGTTCACATCCCGCCATGGGTGTGGTGAGTGCTTCGAAATCTGCATATACCACATAGGGAACAGTGTCACGCTTATGAATGTCTTTAAAGTTTAACACAGCCTTGTCCCCTTGTGGCAATATCAATTTCACCGCTTCCTGAGAAACGCAATCCACCCTATGACGTTCCAAAAGCGTAAGAGTGGTAAAATATTGCAGACAACGATCACAAATATGTTTTGCACGCACATGTTTGGACATTTGTCTGCTTAGCAATCTACTTAGGCTTTTAATGAGGCAATAGTGATTCACTTCTCCGTAAGACAGATATAAAAGATGAATGTGGTGTCGTTTCGGTTCTTTTGTGGCATAAAGAGGACCCACAATCTCGTCACCATTAAGGCCATACACCATGAACGAAAAGTCCTGGTTATCTTGTTCAAACCTATGGATCTCGGTTAAGTCCATAGGGAACGACACTCGAGTTAAATTTAAAGTTTGTTTCAATTCATCAAACTTGGCCTTGTACTTTGCTGATCTGTTAACATGACGGTCTTGTGCTGGCTGCAAATACGCAGCCACAGCCCACAGAAAGCAATCATTGTCACGATTCTTAATATTCACCACAGCCTTTTTCGAAGCTATTGCTGGTGGTGTTTTAATATAGCTAGACCCAGCATTCAACGGGTTGAATTGACAAATGTTGATTTGTAAATGATGAATTTTGTCTAAGGCAAGGCCACTCGGTCCTTGTTGCAGTTTATCAAATTTTGATAGCAAGGCATTCACCACGTGGGTTTCATACCACTGTTCCAAATTATGGGCTATGAATAACTCTTGCATTTTACTGCAAATATAAAATGTCTCTTTATGCTCTACGTCCTTCTTTTTATATATGAAATCGCACACCAGTTCTGTATTCACCTTTAAAGCTGTATGCAACCTTTGCGCTGTGCAAATTTCAATTTTGAAAATTTCAAAACAAGATTCTAAAAATTCTTTGGGAATCAAACTTTTTCTAACATTGACCACACGACCAGAGCACACACGTGATTTGAAACAACTGTTTAGGGGTTCCCAAGTTAGGCTATCGGTAGCAGTAGCAAATGACATTATTCTGAAAGAACACTCTCACCTGAGTTTTCAGCTGTAGACTGCTTGACAATGGTTCCACTCTAAAGCCACTTGGTTTTCAACTGTATTTGCTGTAGCAGTGAACCCTTCTTTTTCCAAATATCTAAAAAGAAATAAAATAAACCACCATAAGTATATCCATTCCATATAGTTTATGTATTTCATAAACAAAACAAAATCAAACAGGTTATATTATATAATAAAACAAATCTCACCTTGACGTGTAATGCTTTTCTATATTCCCGTCTCGTGGGCTAGTATGGAAATGGTTTTCTTTTCTGTCTTTCTCTCTTTCTTTAATATATATTTCCCACAGACACACGACAGGTAGGCTATACACGTTATCTGCAAACAAATAAATAAATAAAAATCATTAATTACCTAATCAATAAATAATTGCATGTATTTATATAAAAATCAATAAATATATAAATAAATATATACCTACCCCACAACAAGGTTAAGTATTTTCCACCAACACCAAAACTGATAAACAAGACCAGGGGTTTCTTGCAACGCAGTGTGTTCAAAGGTAGTCACTTAAGTGAGCGTGGAAATGATAACGACATGTCTTTATATATGCTATGTTGCATGTATAATCTTTTTTTTCCCACGCTTTGAAGATTCTCTTATCGTGCACGTGGACAGCTAACGTCCCAGGCGAACACCTGTGCCGGATCAAATTTCACATGAACTTGCATTTTGTCACGTACGAAGCAAGACAGGCTGTAACTTGTTAACAGTTATCGCGCACGTGGACAGATAACACCCAAGCGAACACCTGTGAAAGATCAAATTTCACATGAACTTGCATTTTGTCACGTACGAAGCAAAACAGGATGTCACTGGTTTAGCGTGCCTGTGGTTTCACACATGTGTGCACGCCTTTCACACTCCCCTGCCACCACGATGGTCAGATTATTTCACCTTCAAGCGTCTTGGTCATTTTTTCCATTGCACTTGTTGTCAAGTCAGATCAATGCCTTCCAATAAGCTCAAATGACCTTCACCTCCTCGGCAAGTTTGTTTTCTCTACTCGCTTCGACCAACATAGAATCAAGTTCTCATCACCGTTTACACGTTAAAGGTAAATTATCAGAAAACGCATGCTCGTTCTGTCATACACCGACCAGCCGAAATAGCGATTGTTCTATTGAACACAGCCACCATGGTCAGCGACAGGTTCGTTGAAACACACACTCAGCCGTATCGTCTCTCTCAACCACCACGCTTCATGGACATTATAAACAGGTAAAGAAAAAGAAAACAGTTTTTTTTCAATGTGTATGGCGTTAGTCCCTTTGCGAATTTTTTTTTGGAAAACAATATCTACCACACTCGAAAGGGGGGCGTTATCCCGAGTCCTAGGACACCTCGTACACGTCTCTAGCGTTATTGATTCGTGAGATATCGGCAAAAATCACAAAAAACACGTGTTTACCCCAAAATCGCGTTTCCAATTTTTTTTTAAAATATAACGTGTGGTCCATAGCAAAGAGGACGTCAGCCCGAGTCCTTGGACCCCTCGTTCATGCCTCTAGCATGATTGGTTCGCGAGATATAGCAAAAAGTTCAAAATCACGGTTTTACCCCAAAAAGACCGTGTTTCCAAATTTTCACCTTTTCGACACCTACATTCCCGTAAAGAGCACAACGAGACGAAAAAAACGAATCCAAGCACGCCCTCCTAGCATGGCTCCTTCCATTCCAAGGTCGCAGGGTCTCACAACTTGCTTTTGGAAGCAGCTCCCCCCTTACCACACTACTTATAGTAATAGCTTCCGAATGTTATGTACACAAGTGTCATGGGCACCGTCTAACCTGTTCTGAGGTATAGTAATAGCTTGCGAATGTTATGTACACAAGTGTCATGGACACTGTCTAACCTGTGTTGACGTATAGTAATAGCTTCCGAATGTTATGTACACAAGTGTCATGGGCACCGTCTAACCTGCGCTGAGGTATAGTATTAGCTTCCGAATGGAATGTTTCTCAAGAGTCATGGGCACCGTCTAACCAGTGCTGAGGTATAGTAATAGCTTCCGAATGTTATGTTCACAAGAGTCATGGACAGCGTATAACCAGTGCTGAGGGATAGTAATAGCTTCCGAATGTTATGTACACAATTGTCATGGACACCGCCTAACCTGTGCTGAGGTATAGTTATAGGTTCCGAATGTTATGTACACAAGAGTCATGCGCACCGTCTAACCAGTGCTGAGGTATAGTAATAGCTTCCGAATGGTATGTTCACAACAGTCATGGGCACCGTCTAACCAGTGCTGAGATATAGTAATATATTCCGAATGTTATGTACACAAGTGTCATGGGCAGCGTCTAAGCTGTGCTGAGATATAGTAATATATTCCGAATGTTATGTACACAAGTGTCATGGGCAGCGTCTAAGCTGTGCTGAGATATAGTAATAGTTTCCGAATGTTATGTACACAAGAGTCATGCGCACCGTCTAACCTGTGCTGAGGTAATAGCTTCCGAATGTTATGTGAGGTATAGTAATGGCTTCCGAACGTTTTGTACACAAGTGTCATGGGCACCGTCTAACCTGTGCTGAGGTATAGTAATAGCTTCCGAATGTTATGTTCACAAGTGTCATGGGCACCGTCTAACCTGTGCTGAGGTATAGAATTGCTTCTGAATATTATGTACACAAGAGTCATGGGCACTGTCTAACCTGTGCTGAGGTATAGTAATAGCTTCGGAATGTTAAGTACACAAGAGTCATGGACACCGTCTAACCTGTGCTGAGGTATAGTAATGGCTTCCGAATGTTTTGTACACAAGAGTCATGGGCACCGTCAAACCTGTGCTGAGGTATAGTAATAGCTTCGGAATGTTATGTACACAAGAGTCATGGACACCGTCTAACCTCTGCTGAGGTATAGTATTGGCTTCCGAATGTTTTGTACACAAGAGTCATGGGCACCGTCAAACCTCTGCTGAGGTATAGTAATAGCTTCGGAATGTTATGTACACAAGAGTCATGGACACCGTCTAACCTGTGCTGAGGTATAGTAATGGCTTCCGAATGTTTTGTACACAAGAGTCATGGGCACCGTCAAACCTGTGCTGAGGTATAGTAATAGCTTCGGAATTATATGTACACAAGAGTCATGGACACCGTCTAACCTGTGCTGAGGTATAGTATTGGCTTCCAAATGTTTTGTACACAAGTGTCATGGACACCGTCTATCCTATGCTGTGGTACAGTAATATCTTCCGAATGTTATGTACACAAGAGTCATGGAAACCGTCTAACCTGTGCTGAGGTATAGTAAAAGCTTCCGAATGTTATGTACACTAGAGTCATGCGCACCGTCTAACCAGTGCTGAGGTATAGTAATAGGTTCCAAATGTTATGTACACAAGAGTCATGGACACCGTCTAACCTGTGCTGAGGTATAGTAATAGCTTCCAAATGTTATGTACACATGTGTCATGGGCACCGTCTAACCTGTGCTGAGCTATAGTAATAGATTCCGTATGTTATGTACACAAATGTCATGGGCACCGTCTAACCTGTGTTGAGGTACAGTAATAGGTTCCAAATGTTATGTACACAAGTGTCATGGGCACCGTCTGACCTGTGCTGAGGTATAATAATAGCATCCGAATGTTATGTACACTAGTGTAATGGCCCCTGTCTGACCTGTGCTGAGGTATAGAAATAGCTTCCAAATGTTATGTGCACAAGTGTCATGGGCACCGTGTAACCTGTGCTGAGGTATAGTAATAGCTTCCGAATGTTATGTACTCTAGTGTCATGGCCACGGTCTGACTTGTGCTGAGGTATAGAAATAGCTTCCGAATGTTATGTACACAAGTGTCATGGGAACAGTCTAACCTGTGCTGAGGTATAGTAATAGCTTACGAATGTTATGTACACAAGTGTCATGGGCACCGTCTAACCTGTTCTGAGGTGTAGTAATAACTTGCGAATGTTATGTACACAAGTGTCATGGACACTGTCTAACCTGTGTTGACGTATAGTAATAGCTTCCGAATGTTATGTACACAAGTGTCATGGGCACCGTCTAACCTGCGCTGAGGTATAGTAATAGCTCCCGAATGTTAAGTACACAAGAGTCATGAGCACCGTCTAACCTGTGCTGAGGTATAGTAATAGCTTCCGAATGGAATGTTCACAAGAGTCATGGGCACCGTCTAACCAGTGCTGAGGTATAGTAATAGCTTCCGAATGTAATGTTCACAAGTGTCATGGACAGCGTATAACCAGTGCTGAGGTATAGTAATAGCTTCCGAATGTTTTGTACACAATTGTCATGGACACCGCCTAACCTGTGCTGTGGTATAGTTATAGGTTCCGAATGTTATGTACACAAGAGTCATGCGCACCGTCTAACCAGTGCTGAGGTATAATAATAGCTTCCGAATGGTATGTTCACAAGAGTCATGGGCACCGTCTAACCAGTGCTGAGATATAGTAATATATTCCGAATGTTATGTACACATGTGTCATGGGCAGCGTCTAAGCTGTGCTGAGATATAGTAATAGTTTCCGAATGTTATGTACACAAGAGTCATGCGCACCGTCTAACCTGTGCTGAGGTATAGTAATAGCTTCCGAATGTTATGTACACTAAAGTCATGCGCACCGTCTAACCAGTGCTTAGGTATAGTAATAGGTTCCAAATGTTATGTACACAAGAGTCATGGACACCGTCTAACCTGTGCTGAGGTATAGTAATGGCTTCCGAATATTTTGTATACAAGAGTCATGGCCACCGTCAAACCTGTGCTGAGGTATAGTAATAGCTTCGGAATGTTATGTACACAAGAGTCATGGACACCGTCTAACCTGTGCTGAGGTATAGTAATGGCTTCCGAATGTTATGTTCACAAGTGTCATGGGCACCGTCTAACCTGTGCTGAGGTATAGAATTGCTTCTGAATATTATGTACACAAGAGTCATGGGCACCGTCTAACCTGTGCTGAGGTATAGAATTGCTTCTGAATATTATGTACACAAGAGTCATGGGCACCGTCTAACTTGTGCTGAGGTATAGTAATAGCTTCGGAATGTTATGTACACAAGAGTCATGGACACCGTCTAACCTGTGCTGAGGTATAGTAATGGCTTCCGAATGTTTTGTGCACAAGAGTCATGGGCACCGTCAAACCTGTGCTGAGGTATAGTAATAGCTTCGGAATGTTATGTACACAAGAGTCATGGACACCGTCTAACCTGTGCTGAGGTATAGTATTGGCTTCCGAATGTTTTGTACACAAGAGTCATGGGCACCGTCAAACCTGTGCTGAGGTGTAGTAATAGCTTCGGAATGTTATGTACACAAGAGTCATGGACACCGTCTAACCTGTGCTGAGGTATAGTATTGGCTTCCGAATGTTTTGTACACAAGTGTCATGGGCACCGTCAAACCTGTGCTGAGGTATAGTAATAGTTTCGGGATGTTATGTACACAAGAGTCATGGACACCGTCTAACCTGTGCTGAGGTATAGTAATGGCTTCCGAATGTTTTGTACACAAGAGTCATGGGCACCGTCAAACCTGTGCTGAGGTATAGTAATAGCTTCGGAATGTTATGTACACAAGAGTCATGGACACCGTCTAACCTGTGCTGAGGTATAGTAATGGCTTCCGAATGTTTTGTACACAAGATTCATGGGCACCGTCAAACCTGTGCTGAGGTATAGTAATAGCTTCGGAATGTTATGTACACAAGAGTCATGGACACCGTCTAACCTGTTCTGAGGTATAGTATTGGCTTCCGAATGTTTTGTACACAAGTGTCATGGACACCGTCTATCCTGTGCTGTGGTACAGTAATATCTTCCGAATGTTATGTACACAAGAGTCATGGACACCGTCTAACCTGTGCTGAGGTATAGTAAAAGCTTCCGAATGTTATGTACACAAGAGTCATGGACACCGTCTAACCTGTACTGAGGTATAGTAATTCCTTCCGAATGTTATGTACACAGGTGTCATTGACACCGTCTAACCAGTGCTGAGGTATGGTAATAGCTTCCGAATGTTATGTACACAAGTGTCATGGACACCGTCTAACCTGTGCTGAGGTATAGTAATAGGTTCCGAATGTTATGTACACAAGTGTAATGTGCAGCCTCTAACCTGTGCCGAGGTATAGTAATAGCTTCCGAAAGCTATGTACACAAGTGTCAATGGCACCGTCTAACCTGTACTGAGGTATAGTAATAGCCTCCAAATGTTATGTACACAAGTGTCAAGGGCACCTTCTAACCTATGCTGAGGTATAGTATTATCTTCCGAATGTTATGTACACGAGAGTCATGGGCACCGTCTAACCTGTGCTGAGGTTTAGTAATAGCTTCCGAATGTTATGTACACAAGAGTCATGGACACTGTCTAACCTGTACTGAGGTTTAGTAATAGCTTGCGAATGTTTTGTACACAAGAGTCATGCGCACCGTCTAACCTGGGCTGAGGTATAGTAATAGCCTCCGAATGTTATGTACACAAGAGTCATGGGCACTGTCTAATCTGCGCTGAGGTATGGTTATAGCTTCCGAATGTAATGTACACAAGTGTCATGGGCACCGTCTAACCAGTGCTGAGGTATAGTTATAGCTTCCGAATGTAATGTACACAAGAGTCATTGGCACCGTCTATCCTGCGCTGAGGTATAGTAATAGCTTCCGAATGTTATGTACACAAGTGTCATGGGCACCGTCTAACCTGCGCTGAGGTATAGTAATAGCTTCCAAATGTTATGTACACAAGAGTAATGGGCACCGTCTAACCTGTGCTGAGGTATAGTTATAGCTTCCGAATGTTATGTACACAAGAGTCATGGGCACTGTTTAACCTGCGCTGAAGTATAGTTATAGCTTCCGAATGTTATGTACACAAGTGTCATGGGCACCGTCTAACCTGTGCTGAGTTATAGTAATAGCTTCCGAATGTTATGTACACAAGAGTCCTGGGCACCGTCTAACCTGTGCTGAGGTATAGTAATAGTTTCCGAATGTTATGTACACAAGAGTCATGGGCACCGTCTAACCTGTGCTGAGGTATAGTAATAGCTTCCGAATGTTATGTACACAAGAGTCATGGGCACCGTCTAACCTGTACTGAGGTATAGTAATTCCTTCCGAATGTTATGTACACAAGAGTCATGGGCACCGTCTAGCCTGTGCTGTGGTATAGTAATAGCTTCCGAATGTTATGTACACAAGAGTCATGGGCACTGTTTAACCTGCGCTGAAGTATAGTTATAGCTTCCGAATGTTATGTACACAAGTGTCATGGGCACCGTCTAACCTGTGCTGAGTTATAGTAATAGCTTCCGAATGTTATGTACACAAGAGTCCTGGGCACCGTCTAACCTGTGCTGAGGTATAGTAATAGCTTCCGAATGTTATGTACACAAGAGTCATGGGCACCGTCTAACCTGTGCTGAGGTATAGTAATAGCTTCCGAATGTTATGTACACAAGAGTCATGGGCACCGTATAACCTGTGCTGAGGTATAGTAATAGCTTCCAAATGTTATGTACACAAGAGTCATGGGCACCGTCTAACCTGTGCTGAGGTATAGTAATAACTTCCGAATGTTATCTACACAAGAGTCAAGGGCACCGTCTAACCTATGCTGAGGTATAGTATTATCTTCCGAATGTTATGTACACAAGAGTCATGGGCACCGTCTAACATGTGCTGAGGTATAGTATTATCTTCCGAATGTTATGTACACGAGAGTCATGGGCACCATCTAACCTGTGCTGAGGTTTAGTAATAGCTTCCGAATGTTATGTACACGAGAGTCATGGGCACCATCTAACCTATATTGAGGTATAGTAATAGCTTCCGAATGTTATGTACACAAGAGTAATGGGCACCATCTAACCTGTGCTGAGGTTTAGTAATAGCCTCCGAATGTTATGTACACAAGTATCATAGGCACCGCCTAACCTGTGCTGAGGTATAGTAATAGCTTCCGAATGTTATGTACACAAGAGTCATGGGCACTGTCTAACGAGAACTGAGGTATAGTAATAGCTTCCGAATGTTATGTACACAAGTGTCATGGGCACCGTCTAACCTGTGCTGAGGTATAGTAATAGCTTGCGAATGTTATGTGCACAAGTGTCATGGGCACCGTCTAACCTGTGCTGAGGTATAGTAATAGTTTCCGAATGTTATGTACACAAGAGTCATGGGCACCGTCTAACCTGTGCTGAGGTATAGTAATAGCTTCCGAATGTTATGTACACAAGAGTCATGGGCACCGTCTAACCTGTGCTGAGGTATAGTAATAGCTTCCGAATGTTATGTACACAAGAGTCATGGGCACCGTCTAGCCTGTGCTGTGGTATAGTAATAGCTTCCGAATGTTATGTACACAAGAGTCATGGGCACTGTTTAACCTGCGCTGAAGTATAGTTATAGCTTCCGAATGTTATGTACACAAGTGTCATGGGCACCGTCTAACCTGTGCTGAGTTATAGTAATAGCTTCCGAATGTTATGTACACAAGAGTCCTGGGCACCGTCTAACCTGTGCTGAGGTATAGTAATAGCTTCCGAATGTTATGTACACAAGAGTCATGGGCACCGTCTAACCTGTGCTGAGGTATAGTAATAGCTTCCGAATGTTATGTACACAAGAGTCATGGGCACCGTATAACCTGTGCTGAGGTATAGTAATAGCTTCCAAATGTTATGTACACAAGAGTCATGGGCACCGTCTAACCTGTGCTGAGGTATAGTAATAACTTCCGAATGTTATCTACACAAGAGTCAAGGGCACCGTCTAACCTATGCTGAGGTATAGTATTATCTTCCGAATGTTATGTACACGAGAGTCATGGGCACCATCTAACCTGTGCTGAGGTTTAGTAATAGCTTCCGAATGTTATGTACACAAGTGTCATGGACACCGTCTAACCTGTGCTGAGGTATAGTAATAGGTTCCGAATGTTATGTACACAAGTGTAATGTGCAGCCTCTAACCTGTGCCGAGGTTTAGTAATAGCCTCCGAATGTTATGTACACAAGTATCATAGGCACCGCCTAACCTGTGCTGAGGTATAGTAATAGCTTCCGAATGTTATGTACACAAGAGTCATGGGCACTGTCTAACGAGAACTGAGGTATAGTAATAGCTTCCGAATGTTATGTACACAAGTGTCATGGGCACCGTCTAACCTGTGCTGAGGTATAGTAATAGCTTGCGAATGTTATGTGCACAAGTGTCATGGGCACCGTCTAACCTGTGCTGAGAGTAGGATATAAAGGGCGGTTCTGGGGCAGGGGCTAATGGGCAAGATGGCTGCCGCGCGCAACCGCCCTATGTTATTCTTATGGAGGGGTCAGTCATAGCTGGGGCAGGGGCTAATGGGCAAGATGGCCGCCACTCTCCGAGACCGTGGGTGACGTCACAGGGGGAGGTCGGCCGTGTAGTTGCTAAATGGAATATTTATTATTATTATTATTATTATTATTATTATTATTATTATTATTAGGTAATTATTGATTGATCATGTACAATCTAGACCAACCTTATATTGTACACCTCGTGGTGTAGCGGCTAGTAATCTTGAATGACACTGCGGAGACCCGTGTTCGATTCCTGGCTCTGTCAAGACATTTAATTCTGGGCTGAGGGCTGGAAGGGGGTACACTCATTCTTGTGAGGCAAAAAACTGAGAGGAGCAGGGTTTGATTCCTACCTCAGTCATTCTGGACGTAGTTTTTTGTGGTTTCCCAATTTAACTCCAGGCAAATGGCAAGAGGTACCGTAACTGAAGGCCATGACAGCCTCCTTTCCAATCCTCATTTAAATTACAAGTGCACACACTAATACAGCCATACAATAGCACAGGTTATTAGACAACACACACCCCCAAGTACAGTATACAGGGCTACATGACCATGATATCACAAAACCCCTAAAGAATCAACAACAACAACTGATATTCATGAAACATCTCTTGGTGTAGTGCCTAGCATTCTTGACTGTCACTGCTTAGGCATGGGTTCGATTCCTGGCTCTGCTAAGAAATTTAATTTTGGTCTGAGGACTGGAATGGGGTACACTCAGCCTCGTGAGGCAAAACTGGGAAGAGGTGGGCTTGATTCCTACCTCAGCCATTCTAAGAGTTTTTTCTGTGGTTTCCCACTCACACACTCTAGGCAAATGCTAGGATATATCTTAAGTTAAAGCCACGACCACCTCCTTTCCAATCCTTATCTGAATTACTAATACAGCCATTACAATAACACAGGTTATCAGACAAAACACACCCCAAGTACAGTATACAGGGCTACATGACCATGATATCACAAAACCCCTAAAGAATCAACAACAACAACTGATATTCATGAAACATCTCTTGGTGTCGTGGCTAGCATTCTTGACTGTCACTGCTTAGGCATGGGTTCGATTCCAGTCTCTGCTAATGATTTTAATTTTGGTCTGAGGACTGGAATGGGGTACACTCAGCCTCGTGAGGCAAAACTGGGAAGAGGTGGGCTTGATTCCTACCTCAGCCATTCTAAGAGTTTTTTCTGTGGTTTCCCATTCACACACTAGAGGCAAATGCTAGGATATATCTTAAGTTAAGGCCACGACCACCTCCTTTCCAATCCTTATCTGAATTACTAATACAGCCATTGCAACAACACAGTTTATCAGACAACACACACCCCAAGTACAGTATACAGGGCTACATGACCATGATATCACAAAACCCCTAAAGAATCAACAACAACAACAACCAACAACAACAACAACAACAACAACAACAACAACTGATATTCATGAAACATCTCTTGGTGTAGTGGCTAGCATTCTTGACTGTCACTGCTTATGCACGGGTTTGATTCCTGGCTCTGCTAAGAAATTTAATTTTGGTCTGAGGACTGGAATGGGGTACACTCAGCCCCATGAGGCAAAACTGGGAAGGGATGGGCTTGATCCCTACCTCAGCCATTCTAAGAGTTTTTTCTGTGGTTTCCTACTAACACACTCTAGGCAAATGCTAGGATATATCTTAAGTTAAGGCCACGACCACCTCCTTTCCAATCCTTATCTGAATTACTAATACAGCCATTACAATAACACAGGTTATAAGACAACACACACCCCAAATACAGTAAACTGTGCTACATGACCATGATATCGCAAAACCCCTAAAGAATCAACAACAACAAACAACAACAGCAACAACAACTGATATTCATGAAACACCTCTTGGTGTCGTGGCTAGTATTCTTGACTGTCACTGCTTAGGCATGGGTTCGATTCCAGGCTCGGCTAAGAAATTTAATTTTGGTCTGAGGACTGGAATGGGGTACACTCAGCCTCGTGAGGCAAAACTGGGAAGAGATGGGCTTGATTCCTACCTCAGCCATTCTAAGAGTTTTTTCTGTGGTTTCCCACTCACACACTCTAGGCAAATGCTAGGATATATCTTAAGTTAAGGTCACGACCACCTCCTTTCCAATCCTTATCTGAATTATTAATACAGCCATTGCAACAACACAGGTTATCAGACAACACACACCCCAAGTACAGTATACAGGGCTACATGACCATGATATCACAAAACCCCTAAAGAATAAACAACAACAACCAACAACAACTGATATTCATGAAACACCTCTTGGTGTAGTGCCTAGCATTCTTGACTGTCACTGCTTAGGCACGGGTTCGATTCCTGGCTCTGCTAAGAAATTTAATTTTGGTCTGAGGACTGGAATGGGGTACACTCAGCCTCGTGAGGCAAAACTGGGAAGGGATGGGCTTGATTCCTACCTCAGCCATTCTAAGAGTTTTTTCTGTGGTTTCCCACTCACACACTCTAGGCAAATGCTAGGATATATCTTAAGTTATGGCCACGACCACCTCCTTTCCAATCCTTATCTGAATTACTAATACAGCCATTACAAGAACACAGGTTATCAGACAACACACACCCCAAATACAATATACTGTGCTACATGACCATGATATCACAAAACCCCTAAAGAATCAACAACAACCAACAACAACAACTGATATTCATGAAACACCTCTTGGTGTCGTGGCTAGCATTCTTGACTGTCACTGCTTAGGCATGGGTTCGATTCCAGGCTCGGCTAAGAAATTTAATTTTGGTCTGAGGACTGGAATGGGGTGCACTCAGCCTCGTGAGGCAAAACTGGGAAGAGGTGGGCTTGATTCATACCTCAGCCATTCTAAGAGTGTTTTCTGTGGTTTCCCACTCTTACATTCTTAAGCAAATGCCGGGATGGTACCTAACTTAAGGCTACAGCTGCTTGCTACCCAATACCTACCTCTATTACAAATACATACAGTAGTACAGACACAGGTTATCAGACAGCTTTTACATACACTCAAGTTCATAGGGTTACAAACGAAGAGGTATTAAGACTAGTGGGAGAGAAGAAATGTTTCTGGCGACTGTTAATGAAGAGAAGAGATAGTTTGGTAGGACACATACTAAGACACCCAGGATTAGCAGGCTTAGTTATGAAATAAAGGGTTGAAGACAAGAACTGTAGGGGTAGACCAAGGTAAGAATATTTTAAATAGATTTCCTTGAATGTACTGTAGGTTGCTGTGGTAGCTATATAGAAATGGAACGATTAGCTCAAGACAGTGATGGATAAACAATTGTTTCAAACCAGACAAAAAAGAAAAAACTAAAAGCACAACAAAAAATAGCAAAGTCTGTAAAAAATACATCATTAGCTTACCTCTTATTACACACTGGTCAATCCGCTTGGGAATATCACTGTTTTACACACACAGTCATTGTAACTTAGCCAAAATATAATTATTATATGAAAATACTCTTAAGGCGTATAAAATTTACAACTCACACACTCAAGCACACGGGGCTGGTGACTGAAAATGCACTAAAAATACACACTGTTTAATAATATCGTAATGTTCGCTAGCAACTCAGTACCTCCAGTGACCAGCTAGTCTGGGAGAGCTAACAGAGATTGCTGTGACAGTTGAAATGTTATCCTGTATGATAACGCGAAGCACGTACACATCTGAAAGACTCTTTTTTTATAGAGATCTAGCTACAGAGTATGGATATTTAGATTACTTTAAATGTTGTAAAATTTTCATTTTATTATCGTTTGATGTATTTCCCAACTCTGGGGACTGAATCGGAGCACTGTATAGAAATATAGAGCTTGATGGCGTAGTGGTTAAGCAGTTTAACTTTCACTGCGAAGACCAGGGTTCGATCCCCAACTCTGCCAAGAAATGTAATTCTGGTTTGAGAGCTGGAACGGGGTACACTTAGCCATGTGAGGCAAAACTGAAAAGAAGTGGGTTCGAGTCCTACCTCAGACATCCTGGAAGTGGTTTTCTATGGTTTTCCACTTGTACTTCAGGTGAATACCGGGATGATTCCTAATTTAAGTGTGCGCCTGCATCCTTCCCAATCTTCATCTAATTACAGATACACACACTACTGCAGCCATCACAATAACACAGGTTATCAGACAAATTCAACACACACACCTAAATACGCAGGACTAAATGATTGCGATGTCTAAGCCCTTCAAAGCAACAACGACAACAACGTAACATGAGACTGTACAAGGTAGACTATCATAAGAGTCCACTTCGTTGTGAAGTGGCTAGCATTCTAGGTCGTCACCTTGGAGGCCTAAGTTTGATTTCCGGCTCTGCCAAGAAATTTAACTTTGGTCTATACTAGGCTTTGTAAGGAAAAACCGAAAAGAGGTGGGGGTTCAACTTCCAGCTCACCTATCCTGGAGAGGTTTTCCGTGGTTTCCCACTTGTACTTCAGGTGAATACCGGGATGATGCGTAATTTAAATGTACGGCTGCATCCTTCCCAATCCTCATCTAATTACAAATACACACACTACTTCAGTCATTACAATAACACAGGCTATCACAAAATCGTATACACCAAGACGTCTAAACCCTCAAACGAAATGCATATGTACTTTGAATTGGCAGGTGAAAAGCTAAAGGAAGTAGGAGACTTTTTGCTACTTAGAAAGCAAAATAATAGTAATGGACGAAGCAAAGAGGATATACTATGAATTGCAGCCAATGGCCATAGCTGTGCATTTTTTATTTGACGCCTGAGGTCTCCCAACAAGTTCAATTTCATGTACGTCTAACTTTGGTTATCAAATGCTACTGTCACTAACTCTAAGTGGCGAACGTTGGAACTTATTAGAGCGCTACTAATTAACCAAATATAGCCTATAAAGTTTACCACACACTACCAATTGCAGTGCTAGGTTCTTTTACGTGGAACAAATGTATGACATGGGACCGCAGGCTTTACTCCCACCCCCCCTCCGAAGGAATGCATACTGAAGGAATTAGTGCTTTCAAAAATCCGACGACTTTGGCCGGGTTTGAACCAGTTATATTGAGCCCAGCTGTTAACTACACCACAGAAGCCGTTACATTGACATAGGCAATCACGCATATTCCAGAAACATTATGTACATGGGTTTTAAATAGCCACAATAAAGGATAAGCCCTAAAGTGTGACCCTGAGGCTAATTGGTTAGCATGGTAGACTTTGACCTTATGGGATTTAGCTTTCACTCCTAGGATTTTAATGTGTTATGGAAATAGGAAACATAATTATGGAAAGAAAGGTTGAGGCTAAGAACTGCAGTGTAGTTCAAGGTTCGAATATGCTAAACAGATTGTCTTGGATGTAGCTTTATTTAGCATGAGCAGGGAGTAACTACCAACCTTGTAAAGAAAACTGAGACGTGATAAACTCATTTCTACCTCAGTCATATTGTTTCATGGTTTTACCACTTTTATTTATGGCAAATGCATGGATGATTCTTAACTTAAGGTTATGACTGCCTCCTTCCCAATCCTCACTTAAGTTTAAAAATCTGTACACCAATAACTATGCGGGAATCATTTATCTATTGGTTCTTTGTTATTGGAGTCGTTGCTCACAATTTGACGCACACGACTAGTTCATGTTATAACTACATAGGGTTACAAACGAAGAGGTATTACGACTAGTGAAAGAGGAGAGATGTTTCTGGCGACTGCTAATCAAGAGAAGAGATAGGTTGGTAGGACACAAACTAAGACACACAGGAATAGCAAGCTTAGTTATGGAAGGGAGGGTCGAGGGCAAGAACTGTAGGGGTAGACCAAGGTTGGAATATGTTAAACAGATTGCCTCAGATGTAGGGTGTGGTAGCTATGTAGAGATGAAACGATTAACTCAGGACAGGGAAGCATGGAGAGCTGCATTAAACCAGTCAAAAGACTGAAGACTCAAACAACAACGTGTTTTTGATTTAGTCAATGTCAAAAGTTCATGATTGCGAAACACGATTTTATCATTACATATACCTTATCCCAAAGCATATGTATTTACATTCAATTGTATACAACCTCATAAACTACACTAATTTACACTTAACCTAATCAGGAAATAGTTTTTTTTATTTTCATTTTTATATTTCACACAATTGCAATTTTACAATTTTCCATTTTCAGTTTTTAAAAATGTCAGTTTTACGTTTTTGAACTCTGTCAATATGGAAACATGGATTTTCCAATTTGTTATTTACACATTTGTCAATTTTACAATTTTCCATTTACAGTTTTTAAAAAAGTCAGTTTAATTTTTTTGAATTTCATAATATGGAAACATTTGCTCCAAGCAAACCACGGTTACTGTTTACAAACAATCATGAAAATACTAAAAAGCAAGTTCGAGAAAACAATATTGCTGCTCAAGATAGTTCAACGTTCAAAAACCCCTTATCACTATCAAAAGCAACACCAACTCTACACGAGGACCCTGTGAAAGAGGAACAAGAGTAATTGGACAGATCTAGTAATGTTGAGAATGATCATGGTGATTATAATGTTAGTGATAAAGATTATGATAATAATGCTGCTTATGATCATGCTGATAATAATAATGTTGATAATGACGTTTTCATGCCTATTGTTCACCATGGAAAAAAGATCTACGACTTTTTTTTACTATAGCATGCAATGGGGGAAAATGGTATTCATACTTAAAAATAAATAAAACATAGAAAAAACAAAAATAACAAATGTAATATGTGTACATATTGTAAATGTATTTGAATTAATAACGAAATATTGTATGGACACTGCTTATACATTTTAATTACTACCCACCTCCCACTCCTAATGCAAATATGAACTTTTGTACAAGGACCAAAAATGAAAAACATGTAAAACACAAAATTGGAAAATCCATGTTTCCATATTGACAAAAATTGAAAAACTATAAACTAAATTTAAAAAAATGTAAATGGAAAATTGTGTAATTGACAAATAACAAATTGGAAAATCCATGTTTCCATATTATGAAATTCAAAAAAATTAAACTGACTTTTTTAAAAACTGTAAATGGAAAATTGTAAAATTGACAAATGTGTAAATAACAAATTGGAAAATCCATGTTTCCATATTGACAGAGTTCAAAAACGTAAAACTGACATTTTTAAAAACTGAAAATGGAAAATTGTAAAATTGCAATTGTGTGAAATATAAAAATGAAAATAAAAAAAACTATTTCCTGATTAGGTTAAGTGTAAATTAGTGTAGTTTATGAGGTTGTATACAATTGAATGTAAATACATATGCTTTGGGATAAGGTATATGTAATGATAAAATCGTGTTTCGCAATCATGAACTTTTGACATTGACTAAATCAAAAACACGTTGTTGTTTGAGTCTTCAGTCTTTTGACTGGTTTAATGCAGCTCTCCATGCTTCCCTGTCCTGAGTTAATCGTTTCATCTCTACATAGCTACCACACCCTACATCTGAGGCAATCTGTTTAACATATTCCAACCTTGGTCTACCCCTACAGTTCTTGCCCTCGACCCTCCCTTCCATAACTAAGCTTGCTATTCCTGTGTGTCTTAGTTTGTGTCCTACCAACCTATCTCTTCTCTTGATTAGCAGTCGCCAGAAACATCTCTCCTCTTTCACTAGTCGTAATACCTCTTCGTTTGTAACCCTATGTAGTTATAACATGAACTAGTCGTGTGCGTCAAATTGTGAGCAACGACTCCAATAACAAAGAACCAATAGATAAATGATTCCCGCATAGTTATTGGTGTACAGATTTTTAAACTTAAGTGAGGATTGGGAAGGAGGCAGTCATAACCTTAAGTTAAGAATCATCCATGCATTTGCCATAAATAAAAGTGGTAAAACCATGAAACAATATGACTGAGGTAGAAATGAGTTTATCACGTCTCAGTTTTCTTTACAAGGTTGGTAGTTACTCCCTGCTCATGCTAAATAAAGCTACATCCAAGACAATCTGTTTAGCATATTCGAACCTTGAACTACACTGCAGTTCTTAGCCTCAACCTTTCTTTCCATAATTATGTTTCCTATTTCCATAACACATTAAAATCCTAGGAGTGAAAGCTAAATCCCATAAGGTCAAAGTCTACCATGCTAACCAATTAGCCTCAGGGTCACACTTTAGGGCTTATCCTTTATTGTGGCTATTTAAAACCCATGTACATAATGTTTCTGGAATATGCGTGATTGCCTATGTCAATGTAACGGCTTCTGTGGTGTAGTTAACAGCTGGGCTCAATATAACTGGTTCAAACCCGGCCAAAGTCGTCGGATTTTTGAAAGCACTAATTCCTTCAGTATGCATTCCTTCGGAGGGGGGGTGGGAGTAAAGCCTGCGGTCCCATGTCATACATTTGTTCCACGTAAAAGAACCTAGCACTGCAATTGGTAGTGTGTGGTAAACTTTATAGGCTATATTTGGTTAATTAGTAGCGCTCTAATAAGTTCCAACGTTCGCCACTTAGAGTTAGTGACAGTAGCATTTGATAACCAAAGTTAGACGTACATGAAATTGAACTTGTTGGGAGACCTCAGGCGTCAAATAAAAAATGCACAGCTATGGCCATTGGCTGCAATTCATAGTATATCCTCTTTGCTTCGTCCATTACTATTATTTTGCTTTCTAAGTAGCAAAAAGTCTCCTACTTCCTTTAGCTTTTCACCTGCCAATTCAAAGTACATATGCATTTCGTTTGAGGGTTTAGACGTCTTGGTGTATACGATTTTGTGATAGCCTGTGTTATTGTAATGACTGAAGTAGTGTGTGTATTTGTAATTAGATGAGGATTGGGAAGGATGCAGCCGTACATTTAAATTACGCATCATCCCGGTATTCACCTGAAGTACAAGTGGGAAACCACGGAAAACCTCTCCAGGATAGGTGAGCTGGAAGTTGAACCCCCACCTCTTTTCGGTTTTTCCTTACAAAGCCTAGTATAGACCAAAGTTAAATTTCTTGGCAGAGCCGGAAATCAAACTTAGGCCTCCAAGGTGACGACCTAGAATGCTAGCCACTTCACAACGAAGTGGACTCTTATGATAGTCTACCTTGTACAGTCTCATGTTACGTTGTTGTCGTTGTTGCTTTGAAGGGCTTAGACATCGCAATCATTTAGTCCTGCGTATTTAGGTGTGTGTGTTGAATTTGTCTGATAACCTGTGTTATTGTGATGGCTGCAGTAGTGTGTGTATCTGTAATTAGATGAAGATTGGGAAGGATGCAGGCGCACACTTAAATTAGGAATCATCCCGGTATTCACCTGAAGTACAAGTGGAAAACCATAGAAAACCACTTCCAGGATGTCTGAGGTAGGACTCGAACCCACTTCTTTTCAGTTTTGCCTCACATGGCTAAGTGTACCCCGTTCCAGCTCTCAAACCAGAATTACATTTCTTGGCAGAGTTGGGGATCGAACCCTGGTCTTCGCAGTGAAAGTTAAACTGCTTAACCACTACGCCATCAAGCTCTATATTTCTATACAGTGCTCCGATTCAGTCCCCAGAGTTGGGAAATACATCAAACGATAATAAAATGAAAATTTTACAACATTTAAAGTAATCTAAATATCCATACTCTGTAGCTAGATCTCTATAAAAAAAGAGTCTTTCAGATGTGTACGTGCTTCGCGTTATCATACAGGATAACATTTCAACTGTCACAGCAATCTCTGTTAGCTCTCCCAGACTAGCTGGTCACTGGAGGTACTGAGTTGCTAGCGAACATTACGATATTATTAAACAGTGTGTATTTTTAGTGCATTTTCAGTCACCAGCCCCGTGTGCTTGAGTGTGTGAGTTGTAAATTTTATACGCCTTAAGAGTATTTTCATATAATAATTATATTTTGGCTAAGTTACAATGACTGTGTGTGTAAAACAGTGATATTCCCAAGCGGATTGACCAGTGTGTAATAAGAGGTAAGCTAATGATGTATTTTTTACAGACTTTGCTATTTTTTGTTGTGCTTTTAGTTTTTTCTTTTTTGTCTGGTTTGAAACAATTGTTTATCCATCACTGTCTTGAGCTAATCGTTCCATTTCTATATAGCTACCACAACAACCTACAGTACATTCAAGGAAATCTATTTAAAATATTCTTACCTTGGTCTACCCCTACAGTTCTTGTCTTCAACCCTTTATTTCATAACTAAGCCTGCTAATCCTGGGTGTCTTAGTATGTGTCCTACCAAACTATCTCTTCTCTTCATTAACAGTCGCCAGAAACATTTCTTCTCTCCCACTAGTCTTAATACCTCTTCGTTTGTAACCCTATGAACTTGAGTGTATGTAAAAGCTGTCTGATAACCTGTGTCTGTACTACTGTATGTATTTGTAATAGAGGTAGGTATTGGGTAGCAAGCAGCTGTAGCCTTAAGTTAGGTACCATCCCGGCATTTGCTTAAGAATGTAAGAGTGGGAAACCACAGAAAACACTCTTAGAATGGCTGAGGTATGAATCAAGCCCACCTCTTCCCAGTTTTGCCTCACGAGGCTGAGTGCACCCCATTCCAGTCCTCAGACCAAAATTAAATTTCTTAGCCGAGCCTGGAATCGAACCCATGCCTAAGCAGTGACAGTCAAGAATGCTAGCCACGACACCAAGAGGTGTTTCATGAATATCAGTTGTTGTTGTTGGTTGTTGTTGATTCTTTAGGGGTTTTGTGATATCATGGTCATGTAGCACAGTATATTGTATTTGGGGTGTGTGTTGTCTGATAACCTGTGTTCTTGTAATGGCTGTATTAGTAATTCAGATAAGGATTGGAAAGGAGGTGGTCGTGTCCATAACTTAAGATATATCCTAGCATTTGCCTAGAGTGTGTGAGTGGGAAACCACAGAAAAAACTCTTAGAATGGCTGAGGTAGGAATCAAGCCCATCCCTTCCCAGTTTTGCCTCACGAGGCTGAGTGTACCCCATTCCAGTCCTCAGACCAAAATTAAATTTCTTAGCAGAGCCAGGAATCGAACCCGTGCCTAAGCAGTGACAGTCAAGAATGCTAGGCACTACACCAAGAGGTGTTTCATGAATATCAGTTGTTGTTGGTTGTTGTTGTTTATTCTTTAGGGGTTTTGTGATATCATGGTCATGTAGCCCTGTATACTGTACTTGGGGTGTGTGTTGTCTGATAACCTGTGTTGTTGCAATGGCTGTATTAATAATTCAGATAAGGATTGGAAAGGAGGTGGTCGTGACCTTAACTTAAGATATATCCTAGCATTTGCCTAGAGTGTGTGAGTGGGAAACCACAGAAAAAACTCTTAGAATGGCTGAGGTAGGAATCAAGCCCATCTCTTCCCAGTTTTGCCTCACGAGGCTGAGTGTACCCCATTCCAGTCCTCAGACCAAAATTAAATTTCTTAGCCGAGCCTGGAATCGAACCCATGCCTAAGCAGTGACAGTCAAGAATGCTAGCCACGACACCAAGAGGTGTTTCATGAATATCAGTTGTTGTTGTTGTTGTTGTTGCTGTTGTTGTTTGTTGTTGTTGATTCTTTAGGGGTTTTGCGATATCATGGTCATGTAGCACAGTTTACTGTATTTGGGGTGTGTGTTGTCTGATAACCTGTGTTATTGTAATGGCTGTATTAGTAATTCAGATAAGGATTGGAAAGGAGGTGGTCGTGGCCTTAACTTAAGATATATCCTAGCATTTGCCTAGAGTGTGTTAGTAGGAAACCACAGAAAAAACTCTTAGAATGGCTGAGGTAGGGATCAAGCCCATCCCTTCCCAGTTTTGCCTCACGGGGCTGAGTGTACCCCATTCCAGTCCTCAGACCAAAATTAAATTTCTTAGCAGAGCCAGGAATCAAACCCGTGCATAAGCAGTGACAGTCAAGAATGCTAGCCACTACACCAAGAGATGTTTCATGAATATCAGTTGTTGTTGTTGTTGTTGTTGTTGTTGTTGTTGTTGGTTGTTGTTGTTGTTGATTCTTTAGGGGTTTTGTGATATCATGGTCATGTAGCCCTGTATACTGTACTTGGGGTGTGTGTTGTCTGATAAACTGTGTTGTTGCAATGGCTGTATTAGTAATTCAGATAAGGATTGGAAAGGAGGTGGTCGTGGCCTTAACTTAAGATATATCCTAGCATTTGCCTCTAGTGTGTGAATGGGAAACCACAGAAAAAACTCTTAGAATGGCTGAGGTAGGAATCAAGCCCACCTCTTCCCAGTTTTGCCTCACGAGGCTGAGTGTACCCCATTCCAGTCCTCAGACCAAAATTAAAATCATTAGCAGAGACTGGAATCGAACCCATGCCTAAGCAGTGACAGTCAAGAATGCTAGCCACGACACCAAGAGATGTTTCATGAATATCAGTTGTTGTTGTTGATTCTTTAGGGGTTTTGTGATATCATGGTCATGTAGCCCTGTATACTGTACTTGGAGTGTGTGTTGTCTGATAAACTGTGTTGTTGCAATGGCTGTATTAGTAATTCAGATAAGGATTGGAAAGGAGGTGGTCGTGGCTTTAACTTAAGATATATCCTAGCATTTGCCTAGAGTGTGTGAGTGGGAAACCACAGAAAAAACTCTTAGAATGGCTGAGGTAGGAATCAAGCCCACCTCTTCCCAGTTTTGCCTCACGAGGCTGAGTGTACCCCATTCCAGTCCTCAGACCAAAATTAAATTTCTTAGCAGAGCCAGGAATCGAACCCATGCCTAAGCAGTGACAGTCAAGAATGCTAGGCACTACACCAAGAGATGTTTCATGAATATCAGTTGTTGTTGTTGATTCTTTAGGGGTTTTGTGATATCATGGTCATGTAGCCCTGTATACTGTACTTGGGGGTGTGTGTTGTCTAATAACCTGTGCTATTGTATGGCTGTATTAGTGTGTGCACTTGTAATTTAAATGAGGATTGGAAAGGAGGCTGTCATGGCCTTCAGTTACGGTACCTCTTGCCATTTGCCTGGAGTTAAATTGGGAAACCACAAAAAACTACGTCCAGAATGACTGAGGTAGGAATCAAACCCTGCTCCTCTCAGTTTTTTGCCTCACAAGAATGAGTGTACCCCCTTCCAGCCCTCAGCCCAGAATTAAATTTCTTGACAGAGCCAGGAATCGAACACGGGTCTCCGCAGTGTCATTCAAGATTACTAGCCGCTACACCACGAGGTGTACAATATAAGGTTGGTCTAGATTGTACATGATCAATCAATAATTACCAAATAATAATAATAATAATAATAATAATAATAATAATAATAATAAATATTCCATTTAGCAACTACACGGCCGACCTCCCCCTGTGACGTCACCCACGGTCTCGGAGAGTGGCGGCCATCTTGCCCATTAGCCCCTGCCCCAGCTATGACTGACCCCTCCATAAGAATAACATAGGGCGGTTGCGCGCGGCAGCCATCTTGCCCATTAGCCCCTGCCCCAGAACCGCCCTTTATATCCTACTGCTGAGGTATAGTAATAGCTTGCGAATGTTATGTGCACAAGTGTCATGGGCACCGTCTAACCTGCGCTGAGGTATAGTAATAGCTTCCGAATGTTATGTACACAATTGTCATGGACACTGCCTAACCTGTGCTGAGGTATAGTAATAGCTTCCGAATGTTATGTACACAAGAGTCATGGGCACTGTCTAACCAGAACTGAGGTATAGTAATAGCTTGCGAATGTTATGTACACAAGTGTCATGGACACTGCCTAACCTGTGCTGAGGTATAGTAATAGCTTCCGAATGTTATGTACACAAGAGTCATGGGCTCCGTCTAACCTGCTCTGAGGTATAGTAATAGCTTCCGAATGTTATGTACACAAGTGACATGGGCACCGTCTATCCTGCGCTGAGGTATAGTAATAGTTTCCGAATGCTATGTACACAATTGTCATAAACACCGTCTAACCTGTGCTGAGGTATAGTTACATCATCCGAATGTTACGTACACAAGAGTCATGGGCACTGCCTAACCTGTGCTGAGGCATAGTAATAGCTTCCAAATGTTATGTACACAAGTGTCATGGGCACCGTCTAACCTGTGCTGAGGTATAGAAATAGCATCCAAATGTTATGTGCACAAGTGTCATGGGCACCGTCTAACCTGTGCTGAGGTATAGTAATAGCTTCCGAATGTTATGTACACTAGTGTCATGGCCACTGTCTGACCTGTGCAGAGGTATAGAAATAACTTCCGAATGGTATGTACACAAGTGTCATGGGAACCGTCTAACCTGTGCTGAGGTATAGTAATAGCTTCCGAATGTTATGTACACAAGTGTCATGGGCACCGTCTAACCTGTTCTGAGGTATAGTAATAGCTTGCGAATGTTATGTACACAAGTGTCATGGACACTGTCTAACCTGTGTTGACGTATAGTAATAGCTTCCGAATGTTATGTACACAAGAGTCATGGGCACCGTCTAACCTGCGCTGAGGTATAGTAATAGCTCCCGAATGTTAAGTAGACAAGAGTCATGAGCACCGTCTAACCTGTGCTGAGGTATAGTAATAGCTTCCGAATGGAATGTTTCTCAAGAGTCATGGGCACCGTCTAACCAGTGCTGAGGTATAGTAATAGCTTCCGAATGTTATGTTCACAAGAGTCATGGACAGCGTATAACCAGTGCTGAGGGATAGTAATAGCTTCCGAATGTTATGTACACAATTGTCATGGACACCGCCTAACCTGTGCTGAGGTATAGTTATAGGTTCCGAATGTTATGTACACAAGAGTCATGCGCACCGTCTAACCAGTGCTGAGGTATAGTAATAGCTTCCGAATGGTATGTTCACAACAGTCATGGGCACCGTCTAACCAGTGCTGAGATATAGTAATATATTCCGAATGTTATGTACACAAGTGTCATGGGCAGCGTCTAAGCTGTGCTGAGATATAGTAATATATTCCGAATGTTATGTACACAAGTGTCATGGGCAGCGTCTAAGCTGTGCTGAGATATAGTAATAGTTTCCGAATGTTATGTACACAAGAGTCATGCGCACCGTCTAACCTGTGCTGAGGTAATAGCTTCCGAATGTTATGTGAGGTATAGTAATGGCTTCCGAACGTTTTGTACACAAGTGTCATGGGCACCGTCTAACCTGTGCTGAGGTATAGTAATAGCTTCCGAATGTTATGTTCACAAGTTGGGTAGATTATAGGCTAGGGAATAACCCACCCACCAAGGGAAGATGATTAAGAGAAGGAAGTAGATTTGGGATTGGAAAAGAAGGATAGAGGAATAGGAGGAGAGTCCCACAAAAGTTATTAAGTTGACTTTTAATCCATTTAGAAGCGGTTGCCACCGCAAGTCAATACCTTGATACCTAAAATAGGAACGAGCTTGGTCGAGGCTGACGGGAACCTCAGCTAAGGCTTGGGCAGTTTGCCAGAGAGAAGCTTTAGTGTGTTTCCTCCCAAGCACGAATGAAAGTACTATAGGGAAGGGTGATGGTCTAGCCAGACAAATAGTAAAAGCTTTATTGTATGTGAACGAGGGCATAAACTTAGGAAGAGCTAGGAAAGCCAGGATCCTGCCTAACTGTATTATCAAAGAAATGATGAATCCAAAAACAAATATTTAATTTATTTAACAATGCAGGAAATTTGAGGAAATTAACAATTATGCAATATAAATTTAATAAACATAGTTCATTTGAACTTTTTAACAAATAGGGTCGCAGACCTCTCCACATTAAACAGTTGCTCCAGGCAATTGACAATTTTAAGGTTTTTTAAACCGTGTATTAAAATCTTGGTAAGATTTCATAAATAGGCAAAATGGAATAATTAAAGTTTTAACATTTACAGGAGTACAAGCAGTGTACTATGCGAAACCTTCGAAAGAACATTCTAACGAGAATAACAACTTCGAAGAAACAAACTGTAAAACATAAAGAAAAAGGAAGTTCCTACAACTTCTTATATTTATACAGAGTTAATACATGAGAATTATACAAAGAGGGCAGGTCACTTACTGTGAAACCTGGAGAAAGTGAAAAGGAAGTTTCTAGACTTCCTATGTTTAATTGGGAATCACGAGAAAAATGGGACAGTTTCCATTTCGTGAAACCTGAACATGACTCTCTCAAGAGTGTAGAGAATTGTTTTCCCTATGTATAGGAAAGGAACAACGTGATTTAAAACTTGTATCACACAAGCAATTATGCAGAATTTAATTAATGTTAAACTAGCAAAGTTGGAAGGGCACTTCGTGAGTAACACCTTATAGAAAGTTACAATTTCATAAATAATGGTTGTTAGTAGAAGGTTAAGGAAAGATCATTGGGATATAGGAACAATGTTCATGGCCGTATTTAATATAACCGGACGATCGCGACGCGGTAGAAAAGTGGAGCAAGCACTGATTAACACTATAGTCTGTAAAGATGGATGCAAAGTTCACTATAGAAACACTAAAGTTCATGAAAAAGAAAGTTATTGCAATTATGGAGATAACTGATTGCACTATGTAGGTGAAAGTCTATTTCTTGAAAAAGTTGTAATTTACAATTAAATGCGCCATAGAATTTTCCAGAGGTTCCAGCGGAGGAAGAAAATTCACTATTGTAGTAATTTAGTTTTAAACAGAATTCTCCCAAGTACGTGAGAAATACATAATGGCAGGACTCGCAGATAGAGAACAAGTTCTAGAAGGTTCCAGAACGACCTTAGCAGAAAATGGGGTTTGAGAAAATCCAACGGAGGAAATAGTTTTAAAATTATAGGCAGCGGGTATTAGATAATATCCCACGTAGCGAGAGGATTTCTCGTTTGAATCGCTTAAGAAAAGCTCTTTTATAGTAAGGTTGGCTTATACAAGTAAAAGCTCAACATGGCAAAACCCACGAAGAATGATTATTGCCCCAAGTAAATAATTTCACACTGCCTATAATTAAAAGCACTTGAAAGTTAAAACCATGAAGATGAGGTTAAAACTTTTTTAAAATGGTACTTATCTCGATTTCATGTTGAAGTCGGAGTTCCTTATGAAGACTATCTAGCCAACATGGCGTAGAAGAGGGTGTGCCTCTTGGTTTGAGGAGGCTAAGCTCGAGCGGAGCTTTGACTTAACGAGTCAACTGCAGACGTAGAAGTGAGTGAGGCTCAGCAGAGCACGGAGGGTCCAAGAAAAAGGGGAAAGAGAGGGGGTAGGAGACAAAAGGAGAACATATAAACATAGCCAACATTACAACAAAAAATTGATCTTCTCTTGCTGAGCTGGTCTTCAAGGAGTTGATAGATGATACTAGCGCAGCATGGTGAGTAAAGAAGTGGACGTAGTCCTCTTGCTCAAGGAGAAAATAGCTGACGATGGTAACGAGATCTGGTAGCCAAATGGATGTGGAATTCCTCTTGCGCGAGGAAGAGTTGAAGAGCTTCAGAGATTTGTTGTTATATGACGCTAGGTGGGTCACAGAATATATATCTGGAACAGACTCATACAAAATATAAGAAATTTGCACATAGAGGAGAAAACAAATGATCACTGTTGGTGTTTGACAAAAAGGAAGGAAAGAACGTGCAAAAGCATTCAAAATTATGATCTCAGGTACCGTGCATTCCAAGAATGCACCATACTGGGAGGGCCAGACACCAACAGGGAACAAGAAAAACAAGTACAGTAATGAACAATTGTCGTAGAGTAGTGGTCTTGTGATCTGACCATTATTGGTCAAGACTCTGAATACCCTGACTCTCCTATCTCTTCCAGGGTAACTTAGTCACTTTTCCAAAAGGCCAGACTAGGGGGGGTGAAACATCCCTAACTAAGACCAAGTCCCCTACTTTAATGTCGGGACTGGAAAGAAACCACTTCTGTCTCCCCTGCAAGGAAGTTAAATATTCCAAGTTCCACCTCTTCCAAAAAGAATTACTGAGGGCTTCAAGTTTACGCCCAACAATAGGTAGATTAGAATCCCTGTAAGAATTAGGAAGGGGAGGATGGGCAGAGAGAGAAGTGCGTGTAAAGAAGCGACCAGGTGTAAGTGGAAGGAGGTTATCAGGGTCATTGGAAAGCGGAGTTAAAAGGCGAGAATTATCGACAATTTCAATCACGAAATAGCTGGAAGCTGAGAAAAATAAAGCACTAGTAAAGATTGCGATACGATGAGAAAGAAGAATTGGCAAGTTTAAACAAAGCGTATAGGAACAAGTACATCTATTCAGGACAAGAATATACCAAATAAAGAAAGGAACTATGCGAGTAGAAAGCAAGAACGCCATAGGTAACAAACGAGTAGCCATAAACAATAACCTCAAGTTATAATGAGTATCAAAGGGGTTACTCAGAAAAATACTTAAGTCAGCAAAAAACGTGACAGGACAAGCATGAATACAAAAACACATCGAATGTGACGACGAGAAAAAACAAGTTTGTTCATCAATGAACATTAAGATCGCAAAATATGCAAGCAAATTGCAATACCTACGCGCGTGAGAAATACGTAACGAAGTTTTGAAACAGGGATCAAAGCAGTTGTAAGATACGAGCGTGAGTAATTGAGGGATGTAAACAAGCACGGCCTTGACACACATAGTACAACGAGATAAGACATATAAATAGCTGACAGAGTCCTTAAGCGGAACAAGTTTATTTTGGGAGGTAGGCAAACGGCTTCTGTACTTTAAGTAACAACTCGTCAGACAATGCTTGGCAATCAGCCAGAGTTGAGATAAGAGAAACTTGCTTTGAACTTTGGCAATCATACAGGAAATAAACAACTTGGCATTCCTCAGGCGTGTATACATACAAGTCTGACAACTAAGCAGTTCGAAGTACACACACAACATTTGGTGAATCAGCTGTAACTTAAAGCAGAACGAGTCACACGACATGCAGTCAATCGTAACTTGGACGTGAAAAAGCAATTTAAAGCTATATGAAATAAAGTAGAAAATCAATTTCGCATAATTGAGAGAATCACGAAATCGGACAATTTTCAACAAAAAGAAGCTTAATTCTTCCGAGCAAAGAAGACAAGCTGGGACATTGAGAAGAAGGTTATGCATAAGAATAGTTATTCTAGATGCTATAGAATTCAGAGTTTCAATCGGTTTCATGAGCGACTTCCAATTGCGAGGAAGGGGGGAGGAGCCGGCCGTGGCCATCCTTCTACATAACGAAAGAAGTGAAACATAGCGTACAGCAAAGTGATGGTGACTGATAGCCATGGTTTTACACAAGGGGAAGATAGTTTTCGAGGAATAGTTTAAGCAATTAACTGCTATAAAAATGACGTAAGAAGATAGACGAAATAACACAAAGCAAGGCGAACTTGAATGGCCATCTTGTGCGGGAAGAAGGAAAAGCCATTTAAACAACTTACAGGGTTAGCGCAGTTGTTCACGATGAGACATCGTTTCGACAAGTGGTTTTCAAAAATA
This sequence comes from Meconema thalassinum, assembly GCA_946902985.2. Taxonomy (NCBI): domain Eukaryota; kingdom Metazoa; phylum Arthropoda; class Insecta; order Orthoptera; family Tettigoniidae; genus Meconema; species Meconema thalassinum. Next base: position 445,596,979 of record OX336394.1, on the reverse strand, counting down.
TTGAGATTTGAAACATGAGCGTTCTCTTTTTCAGAAATGGGATTTATGTCAGCCGTAACAAAATGACATTGAGCTTTGGTTTGAACACTGGTATGTTTGATCTCACCAGTAATAACCCAACCAAAATCGGTGTCTCTAGCAACCACGGTTGAAGATAACTTGCGTGTTTGTTTGCGAATGCAATTCCAAAAAACATTGGCACTGAAAAGCACATCAATGGGACCTTGAGCATTAAACTGAGGATCGGCTAACCTTAAGTACGAGGGAATCTTTAAACCGGAAGTATTGATAGAGTGACTTGGAGTGTCCTTGCCAATACTGGTAAGAATGAGACAGTTTAAATTAAGATTGGTGTTTCTTTGGCAAACGTCTCTGATTTTCAATTTTGAAGACTGCAAAACTTGAGTTTTCAAATTGTCAATGCCGGTCACATTGATAGAAGTAGGCGATGACGAAAGACCTAGTTTTTTAATCAACGATTGCGAAACAAAGTTGTGCGTTGAAGCGGAATCGAGAAGACCACGGGTTTTGAACCAATTTCCAAATCTATCTTGGATTTCAAATTGTACAGTGGTCAACAGGGTTTGCGCACTGTGAAAAGTGTCGGCGTTGGAAATGCAGGAAGAAGCATTAGTTTGTTCGGAGCGGCTCTGCAAGGAGCTTAAAGAGGCAGGTGCTGATGACCTCGATTTATCGTGAACGTGCAATAAAGAATGATGCGGTTTTTTGCAATGAAAACAGAGATTTAATGACGTACAGTTCGAAGAAGAATGCTTAGGTGATAAGCAATTGAAACAATGCTTGCTGTTTAAGACAAACTTTCTTCGATCTTCGACAGACAATTCTTTAAAGGATTTGCACAAATACAATGTGTGAAGCTTTTTACAGAGCGTGCATTTTAACGATTTGTTAAGCGGCTTGATATCTTCTCTTGAATTATTGAAAGAAGAACGGGTTTGTTTGTTTTGGACAGATGGGGGCTGATGTCCCTTTGAAGAAGCAAGTTTTTTTTCAAAAATTTGACACTGAGGATTCGTTTCGACTTTTTCGCACTGAAATGCGAGTGCTGTAAGGAATTGACATCGACTGTTGAGAAACGAGACAAGGTGTTCGAACGAATGTTCCTTGTTGCAGGCGAGTTCGATCTCCCAGGCTTTCAGTGTCGAAAAATCGAATCTTGATGTAGCTAGGTGAATAAGTATGGTGTCCCATGTTTGGACAGGCTGTTTTAGCTGGTATAACGCTCTGACATTTAACTGCATAGAATCTAAGAGGTCTCTTAAAGATGTGACGTCATTAGGTTTGACGGCAGGTAAGTTGAAGAGACAACGGATGTGTCGAGCGACACTCAAACGTAAATTGCCATATCTCTCTTTAAGGAGATTAAAGGCGATGTGGTAGTTGTCTGCGCTTAAAGGCAGTGACTCTACCAAGGTCAAGGCCTCAGATTCCAAAGACGTACGAAGGAAGTAAAATTTATGTATGTCTGGGATCTCGATATTTTCATGAATTAGGGAGCAGTAAAGTTCGTAAAAAGAATACCATTCACTTCCTTGCCTGAGAAGTGCGGTATGCTTATCTTGGGAAGTAACGGTTTCGGTTTGTTCTTGTGAACTGAAGCGGGTGCTGACTGGGCCGGATTGATGACCCTAGTGTCCGGTTCTGAGATATTGCGGATCAATTGGTGGGCCTTTGCAATTCCTTCAAAGTACAAGGGTTCAACCTCGTCCCGATCCGATTGAAGGTCTGGACAAGCGGATTCAATCTCGGTTTAAATTTGGTCATAATAATCATAAGACCGTTCGTACAACTTAAGACGATGTGTTAAGATATCTAAATCACACTCGGCGGGATCTAATTTGTTGATAAAATTTCGGAATCTAGTGAGTTGCCCTTTATAAGAAGAACGTCTGGCAATGAGAGTTTCATCTTTTTCAGAAGGAGCCATATTAAAGAAGATAAATGAAAATGTAACTCACGAAACTGTAGAACCTTGAAGATGCTGTCAAGTTGGCAACAGCGAAAGAGTAGAAAGAACAGGACACCCCAAAGGAGACAGGAGCGGCCTCCTTCCCGTTCACAGGCTTTGCATGACGTAGATATAGCTGAAAGATCCAAAGGAGATATTAAAAATCTGCAAAGTATTATCAAATGACACTTGACAAACAATGGACACAAAAAATGGACTCTCCCGGGTTTCGGCACCAAATTTTGGGTAGATTATAGGCTAGGGAATAACCCACCCACCAAGGGAAGATGATTAAGAGAAGGAAGTAGATTTGGGATTGGAAAAGAAGGATAGAAGAATAGGAGGAGAGTCCCACAAAAGTTATTAAGTTGACTTTTAATCCATTTAGAAGCGGTTGCCACCGCAAGTCAATACCTTGATACCTAAAATAGGAACGAGCTTGGTCGAGGCTGACGGGAACCTCAGCTAAGGCTTGGGCAGTTTGCCAGAGAGAAGCTTTAGTGTGTTTCCTCCCAAGCACGAATGAAAGTACTATAGGGAAGGGTGATGGTCTAGCCAGACAAATAGTAAAAGCTTTATTGTATGTGAACGAGGGCATAAACTTAGGAAGAGCTAGGAAAGCCAGGATCCTGCCTAACTGTATTATCAAAGAAATGATGAATCCAAAAACAAATATTTAATTTATTTAACAATGCAGGAAATTTGAGGAAATTAACAATTATGCAATATAAATTTAATAAACATAGTTCATTTGAACTTTTTAACAAATAGGGTCGCAGACCTCTCCACATTAAACAGTTGCTCCAGGCAATTGACAATTTTAAGGTTTTTTAAACCGTGTATTAAAATCTTGGTAAGATTTCATAAATAGGCAAAATGGAATAATTAAAGTTTTAACATTTACAGGAGTACAAGCAGTGTACTATACGAAACCTTCGAAAGAACATTCTAACGAGAATAACAACTTCGAAGAAACAAACTGTAAAACATAAAGAAAAAGGAAGTTCCTACAACTTCTTATATTTATACAGAGTTAATACATGAGAATTATACAAAGAGGGTCACTTACTGTGAAACCTGGAGAAAGTGAAAAGGAAGTTTCTAGACTTCCCATGTTTAATTGGGAATCACGAGAAAAATGGGACAGTTTCCATTTCGTGAAACCTGAACATGACTCTCTCAAGAGTGTAGAGAATTGTTTTCCCTATGTATAGGAAAGGAACAACGTGATTTAAAACTTGTATCACACAAGCAATTATGCAGAATTTAATTAATGTTAAACTAGCAAAGTTGGAAGGGCACTTCGTGAGTAACACCTTATAGAAAGTTACAATTTCATAAATAATGGTTGTTAGTAGAAGGTTAAGGAAAGATCATTGGGATATAGGAACAATGTTCATGGCCGTATTTAATATAACCGGACGATCGCGACGCGGTAGAAAAGTGGAGCAAGCACTGATTAACACTATAGTCTGTAAAGATGGATGCAAAGTTCACTATAGAAACACTAAAGTTCATGAAAAAGAAAGTTATTGCAATTATGGAGATAACTGATTGCACTATGTAGGTGAAAGTCTATTTCTTGAAAAAGTTGTAATTTACAATTAAATGCGCCATAGAATTTTCCAGAGGTTCCAGCGGAGGAAGAAAATTCACTATTGTAGTAATTTAGTTTTAAACAGAATTCTCCCAAGTACGTGAGAAATACATAATGGCAGGACTCGCAGATAGAGAACAAGTTCTAGAAGGTTCCAGAACGACCTTAGCAGAAAATGGGGTTTGAGAAAATCCAACGGAGGAAATAGTTTTAAAATTATAGGCAGCGGGTATTAGATAATATCCCACGTAGCGAGAGGATTTCTCGTTTGAATCGCTTAAGAAAAGCTCTTTTATAGTAAGGTTGGCTTATACAAGTAAAAGCTCAACATGGCAAAACCCACGAAGAATGATTATTGCCCCAAGTAAATAATTTCACACTGCCTATAATTAAAAGCACTTGAAAGTTAAAACCATGAAGATGAGGTTAAAACTTTTTTAAAATGGTACTTATCTCGATTTCATGTTGAAGTCGGAGTTCCTTATGAAGACTATCTAGCCAACATGGCGTAGAAGAGGGTGTGCCTCTTGGTTTGAGGAGGCTAAGCTCGAGCGGAGCTTTGACTTAACGAGTCAACTGCAGACGTAGAAGTGAGTGAGGCTCAGCAGAGCACGGAGGGTCCAAGAAAAAGGGGAAAGAGAGGGGGTAGGAGACAAAAGGAGAACATATAAACATAGCCAACATTACAACAAAAAATTGATCTTCTCTTGCTGAGCTGGTCTTCAAGGAGTTGATAGATGATACTAGCGCAGCATGGTGAGTAAAGAAGTGGACGTAGTCCTCTTGCTCAAGGAGAAAATAGCTGACGATGGTAACGAGATCTGGTAGCCAAATGGATGTGGAATTCCTCTTGCGCGAGGAAGAGTTGAAGAGCTTCAGAGATTTGTTGTTATATGACGCTAGGTGGGTCACAGAATATATATCTGGAACAGACTCATACAAAATATAAGAAATTTGCACATAGAGGAGAAAACAAATGATCACTGTTGGTGTTTGACAAAAAGGAAGGAAAGAACGTGCAAAAGCATTCAAAATTATGATCTCAGGTACCGTGCATTCCATGAATGCACCACAAGTGTCATGGGCACCGTCTAACCTGTGCTGAGGTATAGAATTGCTTCTGAATATTATGTACACAAGAGTCATGGGCACCGTCTAACCTGTGCTGAGGTATAGTAATAGCTTCGGAATGTTAAGTACACAAGAGTCATGGACACCGTCTAACCTGTGCTGAGGTATAGTAATGGCTTCCGAATGTTTTGTACACAAGAGTCATGGGCACCGTCAAACCTGTGCTGAGGTATAGTAATAGCTTCGGAATGTTATGTACACAAGAGTCATGGACACCGTCTAACCTGTGCTGAGGTATAGTATTGGCTTCCGAATGTTTTGTACACAAGAGTCATGGGCACCGTCAAACCTCTGCTGAGGTATAGTAATAGCTTCGGAATGTTATGTACACAAGAGTCATGGACACCGTCTAACCTGTGCTGAGGTATAGTAATGGCTTCCGAATGTTTTGTACACAAGAGTCATGGGCACCGTCAAACCTGTGCTGAGGTATAGTAATAGCTTCGGAATTATATGTACACAAGAGTCATGGACACCGTCTAACCTGTGCTGAGGTATAGTATTGGCTTCCAAATGTTTTGTACACAAGTGTCATGGACACCGTCTATCCTATGCTGTGGTACAGTAATATCTTACGAATGTTATGTACACAAGAGTCATGGAAACCGTCTAACCTGTGCTGAGGTATAGTAAAAGCTTCCGAATGTTATGTACACAACAGTCATGGACACCGTCTAACCTGTACTGAGGTATAGTAATTACTTCCGAATGTTATGTACACAGGTGTCATTGACACCGTCTAACCAGTGCTGAGGTATGGTAATAGCTTCCGATTGTTATGTACACAAGTGTCATGGACACCGTCTAGCCTGTGCTGAGGTATAGTAATAGGTTCCGAATGTTATGTACACAAGTGTCATGGGCAGCGTCTAACCTGTGCTGAGGTATAGTAATAGCTTCCGAATGTTATGTATACAAGAGTCATGGGCACCGTCTAACCTGTGCTGAGGTATAGTAATAGCTTCCGAATTTTATGTACACAAGTGTCATGGCCACTGTCTAACCTGTGCTGAGGTATAGTAATAGCTTCCGAATGTTATGTATACAAGAGTCATGGGCACCGTCTAACCTGTGCTGAGGTATAGTAATAGCTTCCGAATGTTATGTACACAAGTGTCATGGTCACTGTCTAACCTGTGCTGAGGTATAGTAATAGCTTCCGAATGTTATGTACACAAGTGTCAAGGGCACCGTCTAATCTGTGCTGAGGTATAGTTATAGCTTCCGAATGTTATGTACAAAAGTGTCATGGGCACTGTCTAACCTGTACTGAGGTATAGTAATAGCTTCCAAATGTTATGTACACAAGAGTCAAGGGCACCGTCTAACCTATGCTGAGGTATAGTATTATCTTCCGAATGTTATGTACAGAGTAGTAGGAAATAAAGAGCGGTTCTGGGGCAGGGGCTAATGCGCAAGATGGCCGCCGCGCGCAACCACTCTATGTTATTCTTATGGAGGGGTCAGTCAGAGCTGGGGCAGGGGCTAATGCGCAAGATGGCCGCCATGTCCTGAGACCGTGAATAATGTCACAGGGGGAGTTCGACCGTGTAGTCGCTAAATGGAATATTTATTATTATTATTATTATTATTATTGTTATGTAATTATTGATTAATAATGTACAATCAAGACCAGTCTTATATAATCCACTTTATAATTAAGTGGCAGAATTCTTGGATGTCACTGTGGAGTCCCCGGTCTGAGTCCTGGCTTTGCCAAGAAATATAATTTCTGGTCTGATAGTTGGAATGGGGTACACTCAGCCTTGTGAGGCAAAACTAAGAAGAGTGGGGTTAATTCATACTCAGCCATTTTGCCTAACCCAACTTTACCTAACCTCACCTAATCTAACCTTACCTAACCCAACATAACCTTAGTTCACCGAACCAAGCATTTCCTCACTTAACTTCACCTAACTTAACCTAACCTAACCTAACTTTACCTAACCTAACCTTTAAAGCTAAGCCAAAGGCTAATCAACACACTCAAAGTATATAAGGGCACATGCAACTATCTTTTTTTTTGCTAGTCTTATAGAGAGTAAGGTAAAGCTAACAATTGCACTGTGGCTACTGTGCAAAATGTTCGCTACACACAACCAGCTTAGGATTACAAAGTCAGTTAAGTTTTAAAAAGTAGAAGCTTTTATTCATTTTTTTTCTTTTCATTTTCATATTTTACACATTGCAATTTGTCAAATTCCAATTTACAGTTTTTAAAATTTTAGTTTTAAGTTTTTTGAATTTTGTCAGTATGGAAACATGGATTTTTCAATTTTGTTGTTTACATGTTTTTGATTTAGTCCGTATCTAAAGTTTATATTTGCCAAACACGATTTTTTCATTACATATAACAAGGCTGTATACCTTATCCCAAAGCATATAGGTAATACATGGGATATACTATACTTTTGAGTACCTAGTTTAGCTAACTAAAGCATTTTCTCAAAATTACTAGAGGTTAACAGTTTGGATTAGGAGTGGGGGGGGGGGTGAGTAGTAATTAAACATTTCCAAGCAGTGTTCATACAATATTTTTTTATTCATTTTAAATATATTTACACTATTTACACATAATACATTTGTTATAATTACAGTTGTTTTATTTATGTTTGCGTATGAATACCATTCTTTCTTTTTGTGTTTTCTATGTTTAGTGCTATTGTTTTATTTCCTAAATTGTTTTGTTTTATGTATTTGGTATATGCAGGCAGAGGATTCTGATATTCTTAACTTAACTCTTTAAGCATGGTCAATGATTGAGTAATGACCATAGGCATGAGTACCTATACCATTAGTATCAATTACTCGTTTATCATCACCAGGACACAAAGCAATTTTGTTTAGTCTTATAGATGATATGTCATGGTGTTTAGAAGCGATAATGTTCATTGGTATTCTTTTTACATTGTTTTTCATGACACAATCCTTATAATCTTGAAAGCTTATACAATTTTTGACAACACCTCTACTAATACCTTTAATCTTTTTGATTTCTTTACCATTTATGTCTAATGCATACATTTTAGCTCTAAGTCCAACAAATGCTTTAATAATTTGTCCACAAGACTCGTCTTTAAATTTTCCCAACGTTTTCTTGTTTGATATAGAGTAACATATATGATTAGTAGGATAATCAGATGTGTCCAGGTGTTCTAGAAAATCCAACTTGTCTTGATATGCATCTTGAGTGTTAACCAAATAAATGAACGAGTCAGTATCCATATACATGAGTTTAAGATTGTCCATGCCATAATAGGGTAGCAGGACATCATAGTGGTGGGAATACATGAGGGTTTTTGAAATATCCAGTATACACATTCCAATATATATAGGCTTATTGAATACAATGTTACGTTTAGCCATGTGGAAAGCAGCTAGGTTAGGACCATAAATTGTTCTGTCAATAAATGTCGGCTTTGCTATTAGCTTTTCAGCCTTTTTGCTGTCAGTCACAAGACGTATGTCTATTCTTTTACGAATATTTTCCATTGTTTTTCCAAAAATGGCATTGTTGAATAATTTGTATAGATTTTTCTCAAAATCATTTTTGGCTTGTTTTCGAAGGTTGTTATTAAAATCAACGTATGCCTTTAGCCAAGGTCTTTGTTTAAACTTTAACACACGATGAATTTTTACCAATTTTAGTCCATGATCTAAAGCCTGTTTAAGTGCCATGTAATGAACAACGTACCGCCTTCGATTTCCAAGATGAGGAATTAGTTTCTTGAGAGACGAATCCTTAGGTTGTGTACACTCTGGTAGGAAAGGTAAATCGTTGTGTAGATCATGAAGGTCTCATGGGTAATCAACATCAACGTCTAGAATGTACCCCACAGGATCGTCTTCCTTTAGTGTTTCTAGATCAACCGTATCTGGAGAAACCCACTGAAATCCACCATAAGGAAGAGAGTGACACATAGCCCACCCATATTGGTTGTTGGCATCATCTTAGGTAATAAACTGCGATGGTTTCTCAGAATCATAGGTTTCCATGTATTTATTGTTAGCTTCAGCATACCGATGAGACACCTGACATATGCCTCCACGTATTCCAGACTCTATTAAAAGAATCTGATCGTAATCCTGTAGCAATTCCAGTTCAATTCCAGTGTAAAGGAGCATTGCCTCGAAACTTAAACCAGGCGAAGTAAAGAAGTGTGCAGCATCCACTCGGTGTGTTTCTAATGTTTTGTTTCTGAACGTTTCAAAGCTGTCTGCAAGTAGGAGTACATCTGAAGTTAGGTAGAGGTCACTATACCCCCCTAGAGTTTTAATGTTGAACTGATTCCATACATTTTTGGCATGTTCATAGTCGTCTTGACTAACATCTTCTTGACTTAATTTGTTAAAGAATGCCTCTTTTGGAGGTAAACACGTTTCATTTAACTTTTCCCATGAATCGATGTAATCATAACAAAATACACCTTTACGAGTCATGAGCATTGCATTTTCTTTTCCAAAGTACTTGTCTGTTTCAGGGTATGATGTTAAATTGGAAACTAAGTTTTCCAAACTACTTGGCATTAACCGAAACGTGTCCACAAATCGAAGCTTAACATTTCCTACATATTTGGTGAAGGAAATGTACTTTTCTTAGGAGTTAGCAATAACATCTACTCTCTCAGTAGTACATCCCAATTGTTTAACAATGAAATTTGCATCGTAACCACTCATATTATGTAGAAATACAGGAACGGGGTTACGTGTTTTACACCTCAAATTACAGTTATTGTGTGCACTTCCACGGTATTCCCCTGTAATATGGCAATGGTCTCGAACTTTCCAGTCCTCTTTGGTAAATGGTTTATGACACAAATAACAGGTTTCAGAACATTGGAACTCTGCTTCTTGATCCTGAGTTAAGGCCTTTGGAACATTTAAGCTGTAAAGGCGATCGATTTCATTAGCTATTGAGATCAAACAGTCCATAAACTTTTCTGCAGCGTCAGGTCCACGATAAATAACAGGTTGGCTTGGAAGGTTTGTATTTATGTGTTCCACAGTAGGTGAGGGTTTAACATATATACCAAAGCTCATAGGAACATGACTCTGGTATGGCACTGTATAACTTGCCTCAGGATTGGGTAGACATGTTTGATATGGTAGAAGTATACTTTCAAAATCTGCATAGATAACGTAAGGTATTCTTAACATTTTTTCAACATTTAAGAATTTCACAATTGGGTTTTTAATAGGCATTTCAACCCTAGCAATGTCATGTTGGACACACACAGCTCTATGTTCTTTTAATTTTTCCATTCCTTGTTGTCCATATCGATTATCAAAGTGAGTAAAACACCGTTTACACGTATATATCTTATGTTCATAGTGGGTAATCTGATGTCTTACTAGTTTATCAAAATCTTTGATAAAGACGTAGTGGTCCTGTCCAGATGAAGAACTTAGTAGGAGGAGGTCACGATGGTCTTGTAGCTCTTGATCCACAACCTTTAGAGGAAACACTTTGTTGTCTTTTTCCAGTCCAAATACATTTATGGATATGTCGTTGGCTTTCTCAAATTTGGGAATGTCAGCTAGCGATGTAGGAAATGATATTACTGAAAAATCATACTTGTTTTCCAGATCCTTGTATTTACTAACGCGTTTAGCATCAGTTTTAACCAGTTTTGCTAAAATAGCATACATAAAACACCTCTCGTCCTTAAAGTTTTGAGGATTAATGCAGGCTTTTCTTGCTTGTATAGCTGCTGGTAATGGAATATATGTGCTGCCACGCAAGGGATTGCACTTATTTATTTTCAATCGAACTCCTTCCACTGCTAACAAAGCCCAATTACTGCCTTTTAGCTCAGATTCTTCCATTTCAGTAGTTAACTTTGTAAATTGTGTTTCCAAGAAACTACTTAAGTCTGTTTCCAAAAATAGGGCCTGATTTCGTGTTTTAAAAGCACGATCTGTAATTTCATTCGTAGACGTATGAATGAATCTACATTCAGCCACAAGATTAACTTTTATTGACTTGTGCATTGCTAGTTCTTTCTGCATAGCTTGTATTATTTGCTGTTTGGACTCTTTAAGGTATGAATTTAAATCCTTACACGTATCACAACGTATAAAATAGGATTTAAGACGACCTTAAAAAGACGTTTCATATTCAGTAAGTCCATTATTATCAGGAACCATTGAGAGCAGATAATGTTTTGTAGGCTCAGTTTTTTGTCTTTTAGCTGCTGACACAATATTACAACATTCTTCATGGCGACGTCCATTGTAGGCATTGTTGAATTTACTGCCACAAGTTTTGCACTCATAAAATTTACCACACGATACTTCGTGACGCTTTCTATCATAGTCCCGAAGAAAAGTCTTTCCACACTCTTTACACATATAGCTAGGCATGGTTTCTTCCATTATGGATGTTGATTTTCTGCAAACAGCTGCTTACTGCGTATCACAAGGCTGTAGGCTGGTCAGTGAGACGGACTTTCACGATGTGAACACTGCAAAAGGTAGTAATCAACTGATTGTATTCCTGCTAAGAGACCTCTTATATAACCTAATCAAGACCAACAGCTACTTACCACGTAGTACACGGCTAGAGCCTACTGGGTGAGACGATCTTTCACGATGTGATCACTGTTAAATGTAGTAGTCAACTGAAAATATTCTTACACCCTACTAAAGGTTATCAGGTACTTACTGCATATCAAAAGGCTGTACACTCATATGTTAGACACTCTCTCTTGCTAACGAACCCTATATTCCCTATAAATGGCTATACATGTTAGTTCTAAACACTTAATGGTTATTTATGTATTAACTTTATATACACAGCTTATACGAGCACGTTTTTCACGCAATAAAACTTTGTCAAATAGCCACATGTGACACGCAAAGTATGTTTCCGCTATCTAGCGGTGACTATGAGAACTACCTGAACGACAGCATGGCACCTAGCGCTCTGTATCATTACTGAACGATCAGCATGCTATCTAGCGGTCGATATCAAAAATTAGTCAACTACCAGCATGCTACCTACCGGTCGATATGACAACCCACTCAACTACTAGTATACATCCCAATAATGAACACATTTGCTCATATCCACTAACAATACACATAGCGGGTTTGCTTTATCGTTTAATACAAATATATCTTGTTAAATAATGTAACAAAAAGTTACATGGCACAATTGTATGGGAATGTTGCATTACCTAAAATGTAATAGTATGTAAGTGTTTAACATTTACAATAGGCTTATAATGAAGGATTATGGTGGTGGCTTATCGTGGTGGCTTAAGATGGTGGCTTATTGTGGTGGCTTATCGTGGTGGCTTAAGATGGTGGCTTATGGTGGCTTATCGTGGTGGCTTAAGATGGTGGCTTATGGTGGCTTATGGTGGTGGCGTATGGTGGCTTATAGTGGTGGTATATGTTGGTGGCTTATTTTTGGTGGTTTACGTTAATACCTTATTTGTAATGGCTTATTTGACAAGTTATTTTTGTCAATGTATTTAGAGGATTTTTCTCTTGGTCTTGGAAAGTATTTCAACCCTTTTTTATGGTAGCATAATGCTTACCGCCATGTTTGTAAGCAACAACAACACACTAAAATTCCAAGAATCCAAAGTACTCCAAGGTTAATGATTGTCTCCCAACTCCATTCATCGCCTAGTCAAAAACATTATTTATTTTCAAATTTTTCAAAAGAGGTAAATTGGGAAAGTAGGCTATATGTTTAAACTAAAAATCATATCAAATCATATGCTAACTCCAACACCTACGACTATCCCACTCTCAGTCAAAAAAATATAATATTCTTTAAATATTTTTTCCAAAACAATATTTGGAAAGTAGGCCATATTTTGAAAACTATTCATACTATAAAGTCATATATAGACTCAAACCAATGGCTTTTATATCCTTATATCCATTGGACTGATCCCTATGGACTGGCCCTTGCATTTTATCCAAATTATGTCAAAGGGGAACCGCCACAGGGACCCGTCAACAAGGACCCGTCCTCCGGGACCCGTTAAAAAATGACTCAAAGGTTAAGTTAAGCTACGGCAGCCATTTTTGGAACTTTTTGATCACACCTCGTAGGGTTAGGTTAGGTTGAGTAAAGTTACGACCTCCATCTTGGAACTTTATGACCACACTTCGTAGGTTTAGGTTAGGTTAGATTAGGCAAGGTTCAGTTAAGCAATGACCACTATTTTGAAAAATTTTTGATCACACCTCGTAGGTTTAGGTTAAGTTAGGTTAGGTTAATTGAAGCTACGGCCGCCATTTTGGAACTTTTTGTTCACACCTTTAGGTTAGGTTAGGTTAGGCTAGGCTAGGTTTGGTTAAGTTGCAGCCAAATTTTTGGAACTTTTTGATCACACCTCGTAGGCTAGGTTAGGTTAGGCTAGGTTAAGTTGAGCTACAGCCGCCATCTTGTTAGGTTAGGCTAGGTAAAGTTAAGCTACGGCCGCCATCTTGTTAGGTTAGGCAAGGTTAAGTTAAGCTACGGCCGCCATCTTGTGAGGAGGGTGAGGAGGAGGAGGGTTTTGAATCGCCACAAAACCACTACTGCACAGTTTTTGTCCCAGGGACCTGATATGTATTTTTTGGGGTAGAGGGGGTAAAGACCTTTCATTTACGTTAAACAAACTTTTTTGTAAAATTCTTAGTTCCCAAAATAAAATCAATTTTGAAAATTGGACTTTTTTGGAAAAACTGAAAAAATGTTAAGTTTTGTTCTACCAATTAAGGACATAAAAGCCATTTGGTTTGAGTCTATATATGACTTTTTAGGATGATTAGTTTTCAAAATATCGCCTACTTTCCAAATTGATTTTTTGAATTTTGTCCCAGGGACCTGGAACTTGGTTTGTGGGTAGTGGGGGTAAATACCTGTCATTTACGTTAAACAAACCTTTTTGTAAAATTCCTAGTTTCCAAAATATAGCCCCCGTTTTAAAAAGAACAATTTTTGGAAAAAATGTCAACGATTCCATATTTTGTTCTTACGATTAAGGATATAAAAGCCATTGGTTTGAGTCTATATATGACTTTATAGGATGAATAGTTTTCAAAATATGGCCTACTTTCCAAATATTGTTTTGGAAAAAATATTTAAAGAATATTATATTTTTTTGACTGAGAGTGGGATAGTCGTAGGTGTTGGAGTTAGCATATGATTTGATATGATTTTCAGTTTAAACATATAGCCTACTTTCCCAATTTACCTCTTTTGAAAAATTTGAAAATAAATAATGTTTTTGACTAGGCGATGAATGGAGTTGGGAGACAATCATTGACCTTGGAGTACTTTGGATTCTTGGAATTTTAGTGTGTTGTTGTTGCTTACAAACATGGCGGTAAGCATTATGCTACCATAAAAAAAGGGTTGAAATACTTTCCAAGACCAAGAGAAAAATCCTCTAAATACATTGACAAAAATAACTTGTCAAATAAGCCATTACAAATAAGGTATTAACGTAAACCACCAAAAATAAGCCACCAACATATACCACCACTATAAGCCACCATAAGCCACCACCATAAGCCACCATAAGCCACCATCTTAAGCCACCACGATAAGCCACCATAAGCCACCATCTTAAGCCACCACGATAAGCCACCACAATAAGCCACCATCTTAAGCCACCACGATAAGCCACCACCATAATCCTTCATTATAAGCCTATTGTAAATGTTAAACACTTACATACTATTACATTTTAGGTAATGCAACATTCCCATACAATTGTGCCATGTAACTTTTTGTTACATTATTTAACAAGATATATTTGTATTAAACGATAAAGCAAACCCGCTATGTGTATTGTTAGTGGATATGAGCAAATGTGTTCATTATTGGGATGTATACTAGTAGTTGAGTGGGTTGTCATATCGACCGGTAGGTAGCATGCTGGTAGTTGACTAATTTTTGATATCGACCGCTAGATAGCATGCTGATCGTTCAGTAATGATACAGAGCGCTAGGTGCCATGCTGTCGTTCAGGTAGTTCTCATAGTCACCGCTAGATAGCGGAAACATACTTTGCGTGTCACATGTGGCTATTTGACAAAGTTTTATTGCGTGAAAAACGTGCTCGTATAAGCTGTGTATATAAAGTTAATACATAAATAACCATTAAGTGTTTAGAACTAACATGTATAGCCATTTATAGGGAATATAGGGTTCGTTAGCAAGAGAGAGTGTCTAACATATGAGTGTACAGCCTTTTGATATGCAGTAAGTACCTGATAACCTTTAGTAGGGTGTAAGAATATTTTCAGTTGACTACTACATTTAACAGTGATCACATCGTGAAAGATCGTCTCACCCAGTAGGCTCTAGCCGTGTACTACGTGGTAAGTAGCTGTTGGTCTTGATTAGGTTATATAAGAGGTCTCTTAGCAGGAATACAATCAGTTGATTACTACCTTTTGCAGTGTTCACATCGTGAAAGTCCGTCTCACTGACCAGCCTACAGCCTTGTGATACGCAGTAAGCAGCTGTTTGCAGAAAATCAACATCCATAATGGAAGAAACCATGCCTAGCTATATGTGTAAAGAGTGTGGAAAGACTTTTCTTCGGGACTATGATAGAAAGCGTCACGAAGTATCGTGTGGTAAATTTTATGAGTGCAAAACTTGTGGCAGTAAATTCAACAATGCCTACAATGGACGTCGCCATGAAGAATGTTGTAATATTGTGTCAGCAGCTAAAAGACAAAAAACTGAGCCTACAAAACATTATCTGCTCTCAATGGTTCCTGATAATAATGGACTTACTGAATATGAAACGTCTTTTTAAGGTCGTCTTAAATCCTATTTTATACGTTGTGATACGTGTAAGGATTTAAATTCATACCTTAAAGAGTCCAAACAGCAAATAATACAAGCTATGCAGAAAGAACTAGCAATGCACAAGTCAATAAAAGTTAATCTTGTGGCTGAATGTAGATTCATTCATACGTCTACGAATGAAATTACAGATCGTGCTTTTAAAACACGAAATCAGGCCCTATTTTTGGAAACAGACTTAAGTAGTTTCTTGGAAACACAATTTACAAAGTTAACTACTGAAATGGAAGAATCTGAGCTAAAAGGCAGTAATTGGGCTTTGTTAGCAGTGGAAGGAGTTCGATTGAAAATAAATAAGTGCAATCCCTTGCGTGGCAGCACATATATTCCATTACCAGCAGCTATACAAGCAAGAAAAGCCTGCATTAATCCTCAAAACTTTAAGGACGAGAGGTGTTTTATGTATGCTATTTTAGCAAAACTGGTTAAAACTGATGCTAAACGCGTTAGTAAATACAAGGATCTGGAAAACAAGTATGATTTTTCAGTAATATCATTTCCTACATCGCTAGCTGACATTCCCAAATTTGAGAAAGCCAACGACATATCCATAAATGTATTTGGACTGGAAAAAGACAACAAAGTGTTTCCTCTAAAGGTTGTGGATCAAGAGCTACAAGACCATCGTGACCTCCTCCTACTAAGTTCTTCATCTGGACAGGACCACTACGTCTTTATCAAAGATTTTGATAAACTAGTAAGACATCAGATTACCCACTATGAACATAAGATATATACGTGTAAACGGTGTTTTACTCACTTTGATAATCGATATGGACAACAAGGAATGGAAAAATTAAAAGAACATAGAGCTGTGTGTGTCCAACATGACATTGCTAGGGTTGAAATGCCTATTAAAAACCCAATTGTGAAATTCTTAAATGTTGAAAAAATGTTAAGAATACCTTACGTTATCTATGCAGATTTTGAAAGTATACTTCTACCATATCAAACATGTCTACCCAATCCTGAGGCAAGTTATACAGTGCCATACCAGAGTCATGTTCCTATGAGCTTTGGTATATATGTTAAACCCTCACCTACTGTGGAACACATAAATACAAACCTTCCAAGCCAACCTGTTATTTATCGTGGACCTGACGCTGCAGAAAAGTTTATGGACTGTTTGATCTCAATAGCTAATGAAATCGATCGCCTTTACAGCTTAAATGTTCCAAAGGCCTTAACTCAGGATCAAGAAGCAGAGTTCCAATGTTCTGAAACCTGTTATTTGTGTCATAAACCATTTACCAAAGAGGACTGGAAAGTTCGAGACCATTGCCATATTACAGGGGAATACCGTGGAAGTGCACACAATAACTGTAATTTGAGGTGTAAAACACGTAACCCCGTTCCTGTATTTCTACATAATATGAGTGGTTACGATGCAAATTTCATTGTTAAACAATTGGGATGTACTACTGAGAGAGTAGATGTTATTGCTAACTCCTAAGAAAAGTACATTTCCTTCACCAAATATGTAGGAAATGTTAAGCTTCGATTTGTGGACACGTTTCGGTTAATGCCAAGTAGTTTGGAAAACTTAGTTTCCAATTTAACATCATACCCTGAAACAGACAAGTACTTTGGAAAAGAAAATGCAATGCTCATGACTCGTAAAGGTGTATTTTGTTATGATTACATCGATTCATGGGAAAAGTTAAATGAAACGTGTTTACCTCCAAAAGAGGCATTCTTTAACAAATTAAGTCAAGAAGATGTTAGTCAAGACGACTATGAACATGCCAAAAATGTATGGAATCAGTTCAACATTAAAACTCTAGGGGGGTATAGTGACCTCTACCTAACTTCAGATGTACTCCTACTTGCAGACAGCTTTGAAACGTTCAGAAACAAAACATTAGAAACACACCGAGTGGATGCTGCACACTTCTTTACTTCGCCTGGTTTAAGTTTCGAGGCAATGCTCCTTTACACTGGAATTGAACTGGAATTGCTACAGGATTACGATCAGATTCTTTTAATAGAGTCTGGAATACGTGGAGGCATATGTCAGGTGTCTCATCGGTATGCTGAAGCTAACAATAAATACATGGAAACCTATGATTCTGAGAAACCATCGCAGTTTATTACCTAAGATGATGCCAACAACCAATATGGGTGGGCTATGTGTCACTCTCTTCCTTATGGTGGATTTCAGTGGGTTTCTCCAGATACGGTTGATCTAGAAACACTAAAGGAAGACGATCCTGTGGGGTACATTCTAGACGTTGATGTTGATTACCCATGAGACCTTCATGATCTACACAACGATTTACCTTTCCTACCAGAGTGTACACAACCTAAGGATTCGTCTCTCAAGAAACTAATTCCTCATCTTGGAAATCGAAGGCGGTACGTTGTTCATTACATGGCACTTAAACAGGCTTTAGATCATTGACTAAAATTGGTAAAAATTCATCGTGTGTTAAAGTTTAAACAAAGACCTTGGCTAAAGGCATACGTTGATTTTAATAACAACCTTCGAAAACAAGCCAAAAATGATTTTGAGAAAAATCTATACAAATTATTCAACAATGCCATTTTTGGAAAAACAATGGAAAATATTCGTAAAAGAATAGACATACGTCTTGTGACTGACAGCAAAAAGGCTGAAAAGCTAATAGCAAAGCCGACATTTATTGACAGAACAATTTATGGTCCTAACCTAGCTGCTTTCCACATGGCTAAACGTAACATTGTATTCAATAAGCCTATATATATTGGAATGTGTATACTGGATATTTCAAAAACCCTCATGTATTCCCACCACTATGATGTCCTGCTACCCTATTATGGCATGGACAATCTTAAACTCATGTATATGGATACTGACTCGTTCATTTATTTGGTTAACACTCAAGATGCATATCAAGACAAGTTGGATTTTCTAGAACACCTGGACACATCTGATTATCCTACTAATCATATATGTTACTCTATATCAAACAAGAAAACGTTGGGAAAATTTAAAGACGAGTCTTGTGGACAAATTATTAAAGCATTTGTTGGACTTAGAGCTAAAATGTATGCATTAGACATAAATGGTAAAGAAATCAAAAAGATTAAAGGTATTAGTAGAGGTGTTGTCAAAAATTGTATAAGCTTTCAAGATTATAAGGATTGTGTCATGAAAAACAATGTAAAAAGAATACCAATGAACATTATCGCTTCTAAACACCATGACATATCATCTATAAGACTAAACAAAATTGCTTTGTGTCCTGGTGATGATAAACGAGTAATTGATACTAATGGTATAGGTACTCATGCCTATGGTCATTACTCAATCATTGACCATGCTTAAAGAGTTAAGTTAAGAATATCAGAATCCTCTGCCTGCATATACCAAATACATAAAACAAAACAATTTAGGAAATAAAACAATAGCACTAAACATAGAAAACACAAAAAGAAAGAATGGTATTCATACGCAAACATAAATAAAACAACTGTAATTATAACAAATGTATTATGTGTAAATAGTGTAAATATATTTAAAATGAATAAAAAAATATTGTATGAACACTGCTTGGAAATGTTTAATTACTACTCACCCCCCCCCCCCCCCACTCCTAATCCAAACTGTTAACCTCTAGTAATTTTGAGAAAATGCTTTAGTTAGCTAAACTAGGTACTCAAAAGTATAGTATATCCCATGTATTACCTATATGCTTTGGGATAAGGTATACAGCCTTGTTATATGTAATGAAAAAATCGTGTTTGGCAAATATAAACTTTAGATACGGACTAAATCAAAAACATGTAAACAACAAAATTGAAAAATCCATGTTTCCATACTGACAAAATTCAAAAAACTTAAAACTAAAATTTTAAAAACTGTAAATTGGAATTTGACAAATTGCAATGTGTAAAATATGAAAATGAAAAGAAAAAAAATGAATAAAAGCTTCTACTTTTTAAAACTTAACTGACTTTGTAATCCTAAGCTGGTTGTGTGTAGCGAACATTTTGCACAGTAGCCACAGTGCAATTGTTAGCTTTACCTTACTCTCTATAAGACTAGCAAAAAAAAAGATAGTTGCATGTGCCCTTATATACTTTGAGTGTGTTGATTAGCCTTTGGCTTAGCTTTAAAGGTTAGGTTAGGTAAAGTTAGGTTAGGTTAGGTTAAGTTAGGTGAAGTTAAGTGAGGAAATGCTTGGTTCGGTGAACTAAGGTTATGTTGGGTTAGGTAAGGTTAGATTAGGTGAGGTTAGGTAAAGTTGGGTTAGGCAAAATGGCTGAGTATGAATTAACCCCACTCTTCTTAGTTTTGCCTCACAAGGCTGAGTGTACCCCATTCCAACTATCAGACCAGAAATTATATTTCTTGACAAAGCCAGGACTCAGACCGGGGACTCCACAGTGACATCCAAGAATTCTGCCACTTAATTATAAAGTGGATTATATAAGACTGGTCTTGATTGTACATGATTAATCAATAATTACATAATAATAATAATAATAATAATAATAATAATAATAATAATAATAATAATAATAATAATAATAATAATAATAATAATATTCCATTTAGCGACTATACCGTCGAACTCCCCCTGTGACATTATTCACGGCCTCAGGACATGGCGGCCATCTTGCGCATTAGCCCCTGCCCCAGCTCTGACTGACCCCTCCATAAGAATAACATAGAGTGGTTGCGCGCGGCGGCCATCTTGCGCATTAGCCCCTGCCCCAGAACCGCTCTTTATTTCCTACTCACAGTTGTCATGGGAACTGTCTAACCTGTGCCGAGGTATAGTAATAGCTTCCGAAAGTTATGTACACAAGTGTCAATGGCACCGTCTAACCTGTACTGAGGTATAGTAATAGCCTCCGAATGTTATGTACACAAGTGTCAAGGGCACCCTCTAACCTATGCTGAGGTATAGTATTATCTTCCGAATGTTATGTACACGAGAGTCATGGGCACCGTCTAACCTGTGCTGAGGTTTAGTAATAGCTTCCGAATGTTATGTACACAAGTATCATAGGCACCGTCTAACCTGTACTGAGGTTTAGTAATTGCTTGCGAATGTTTTGTACACAAGAGTCATGCGCACCGTCTAACCTGGGCTGAGGTATAGTAATAGCGTCCGAATGTTATGTACACAAGAGTCATGGGCACTGTCTAACCTGAACTGAGGTATAGTAATAGATTCCGAATGTTATGTACACAATTGTCATGAGCACCGTCTAACCAGTGCTGAGGTATAGTAATAGCTTCCGAATGTTATGTACACAAGTGTCATGGGCACCGTCTAACCTGTGCTGAGGTATAGTAATAGCTTCCGAAAGTTATGTACAGAAGTGTCAGGGGCACCGTCTAACCTGTGCTGAGGTATAGTAATAGCTTCCGAATGTTATGTACACAAGAGTCATGGGCACCGTCTAACCTGCGCTGAGGTATGGTTATAGCTTCCGAATGTTATGTACACAAGAGTCATGGGCACTGTCTATCCTGCGCTGAGGTATAGTAATAGCTTCCGAATGTTATGTACACAAGAGTCATGGGCACCGTCTAACCTGCGCTGAGGTATGGTTATAGCTTCCGAATGTTATGTACACAAGTGTCATGGGCACCGTCTAACCAGTGCTGAGGTATAGTTATAGCTTCCGAATGTAATGTACACAAGAGTCATTGGCACCGTCTATCCTGCGCTGAGGTATAGTAATAGCTTCCGAATGTTATGTACACAAGTGTCATGGGCACCGTCTCACCTGCGCTGAGGTATAGTAATAGCTTCCAAATGTTATGTACACAAGAGTAATGGGCACCGTCTAACCTGTGCTGAGGTATAGTAATAGCTTCCGAATGTTATGTACACAAGAGCCATGGGCACTGTTTAACCTGCGCTGAAGTATAGTTATAGCTTCCGAATGTTATGTACACAAGTGTCATGGGCACCGTCTAACCTGTGCTGAGGTATAGTAATAGCTTCCGAATGTTATGTACACAAGAGTCATGGGCACCGTCTAACCTGTGCTGAGGTATAGTAATAGCTTCCGAATGTTATGTACACAAGAGTCATGGGCATCGTCTAACCTGTGCTGAGGTATAGTAATAGCTTCCGAATGTTATGTACACAAGAGTCATGGGCACTGTTTAACCTGCGCTGAAGTATAGTTATAGCTTCCGAATGTTATGTACACAAGTGTCATGGGCACCGTCTAACCTGTGCTGAGGTATAGTAATAGCCTCCGAATGTTATGTACACAAGAGTCATAGGCACCGTCTAACCTGTGCTGAGGTATAGTAATAACTTCCGAATGTTATGTACACAAGAGTCATGGGCACCGTCTAACCTGTGCTGAGGTATAGTAATAGCTTCCGAATGTTATGTACACAAGAGTCTTGGGCACCGTCTAACCTGTGCTGAGGTATAGTAATAGCTTCGAAATGTTATGTACACAAGAGTCATGGGCACCGTCTAACCTGTGCTGAGGTATAGTAATAGCTTCCGAATGTTATGCACACAAGAGTCAAGGGCACCGTCTAACCTATGCTGAGGTATAGTATTATCTTCCGAATGTTATGTATACAAGAGTCATGGGCACCGTCTAACCTGTGCTGAGGTATAGAAATAGCTTCCGAATGGTATGTACACAAGAGTCAAGGGCACCGTCTAACCTATGCTGAGGTATAGTATTATCTTCCGAATGTTATGTACACGAGAGTCATGGGCACCGTCTAACCTGTGCTGAGGTTTAGTAATAGCTTCCGAATGTTATGTACACAAGTATCATAGGCACCGTCTAACCTGTGCTGAGGTTTAGTAATAGCTTGCGAATGTTATGTACACAAGAGTCATGCGCACCGTCTAACCTGGGCTGAGGTATAGTAATAACTTCCGAATGTTATGTACACAAGACTCATGGGCACTGTCTAACCAGAACTGAGGTATAGTAATAGATTCCGAATGTTATGTACACAATTGTCATGGGCACCGTCTAACCTGTGCTGAGGTATAGTAATAGCTTCCGAATGTTATGTACACAAGTGTCATGGGCACCGTCTAACCTGTGCTGAGGTATAGTAATAGCTTGCGAATGTTATGTTCACAAGTGTCATGGGCACCGTCTAACCTGTGCTGAGGTATAGAATTGCTTCTGAATATTATGTACACAAGAGTCATGGGCACCGTCTAACCTGTGCTGAGGTATAGTAATAGCTTCGGAATGTTATGTACACAAGAGTCATGGACACCGTCTAACCTGTGCTGAGGTATAGTAATGGCTTCCGAATGTTTTGTACACAAGAGTCATGGGCACCGTCAAACCTGTGCTGAGGTATAGTAATAGCTTCGGAATGTTATGTACACAAGAGTCATGGACACCGTCTAACCTGTGCTGAGGTATAGTATTGGCTTCCGAATGTTTTGTACACAAGAGTCATGGGCACCCTCAAACCTGTGCTGAGGTATAGTAATAGCTTCGGAATGTTATGTACACAAGAGTCATGGACACCGTCTAACCTGTGCTGAGGTATAGTATCGGCTTCCGAATGTTTTGTACACAAGTGTCATGGGCACCGTCAAACCTGTGCTGAGGTATAGTAATAGCTTCGGAGTGTTATGTACACAAGAGTCATGGACACCGTCTAACCTGTGCTGAGGTATAGTAATGGCTTCCGAATGTTTTGTACACAAGAGTCATGGGCACCGTCAAACCTGTGCTGAGGTATAGTAATAGCTTCGGAATGTTACGTACACAAGAGTCATGGACACCGTCTAACCTGTGCTGAGGTATAGTAATGGCTTCCGAATGTTTTGTACACAAGAGTCATGGGCACCCTCAAACCTGTGCTGAGGTATAGTAATAGCTTCGGAATGTTATGTACACAAGAGTCATGGACACCGTCTAACCTGTGCTGAGGTATAGTATTGGCTTCCGAATGTTTTGTACACAAGTGTCATGGACACCGCCTATCCTATGCTGTGGTACAGTAATATCTTCCGAATGTTATGTACACAAGAGTCATGGACACCGTCTAACCTGTGCTGAGGTATAGTAAAAGCTTCCGAATGTTATGTACACAAGAGTCATGGACACCGTCTAACCTGTACTGAGGTATAGTAATTGCTTCCGAATGTTATGTACACAGGTGTCATTGACACCCTCTAACAAGTGCTGAGGTATGGTAATAGCTTCCGAATGTTATGTACACAAGTGTCATGGACACCGTCTAGCCTGTGCTGAGGTATAGTAATAGGTTCCGAATGTTATGTACACAAGTGTCATGGGCAGCGTCTAACCTGTGCTGAGGTATAGTAATAGCTTGCGAATGTTATGTTCACAAGTGTCATGGGCACCGTCTAACCTGTGCTGAGGTATAGAATTGCTTCTGAATATTATGTACACAAGAGTCATGGGCACCGTCTAACCTGTGCTGAGGTATAGTAATAGCTTCGGAATGTTATGTACACAAGAGTCATGGACACCGTCTAACCTGTGCTGAGGTATAGTAATGGCTTCCGAATGTTTTGTACACAAGAGTCATGGGCACCGTCAAACCTGTGCTGAGGTATAGTAATAGCTTCGGAATGTTATGTACACAAGAGTCATGGACACCGTCTAACCTGTGCTGAGGTATAGTATTGGCTTCCGAATGTTTTGTACACAAGAGTCATGGGCACCCTCAAACCTGTGCTGAGGTATAGTAATAGCTTCGGAATGTTATGTACACAAGAGTCATGGACACCGTCTAACCTGTGCTGAGGTATAGTATCGGCTTCCGAATGTTTTGTACACAAGTGTCATGGGCACCGTCAAACCTGTGCTGAGGTATAGTAATAGCTTCGGAGTGTTATGTACACAAGAGTCATGGACACCGTCTAACCTGTGCTGAGGTATAGTAATGGCTTCCGAATGTTTTGTACACAAGAGTCATGGGCACCGTCAAACCTGTGCTGAGGTATAGTAATAGCTTCGGAATGTTACGTACACAAGAGTCATGGACACCGTCTAACCTGTGCTGAGGTATAGTAATGGCTTCCGAATGTTTTGTACACAAGAGTCATGGGCACCCTCAAACCTGTGCTGAGGTATAGTAATAGCTTCGGAATGTTATGTACACAAGAGTCATGGACACCGTCTAACCTGTGCTGAGGTATAGTATTGGCTTCCGAATGTTTTGTACACAAGTGTCATGGACACCGCCTATCCTATGCTGTGGTACAGTAATATCTTCCGAATGTTATGTACACAAGAGTCATGGACACCGTCTAACCTGTGCTGAGGTATAGTAAAAGCTTCCGAATGTTATGTACACAAGAGTCATGGACACCGTCTAACCTGTACTGAGGTATAGTAATTGCTTCCGAATGTTATGTACACAGGTGTCATTGACACCCTCTAACCAGTGCTGAGGTATGGTAATAGCTTCCGAATGTTATGTACACAAGTGTCATGGACACCGTCTAGCCTGTGCTGAGGTATAGTAATAGGTTCCGAATGTTATGTACACAAGTGTCATGGGCAGCGTCTAACCTGTGCTGAGGTATAGTAATAGCTTCCGAATGTTATGTATACAAGAGTCATGGGCACCGTCTAACCTGTGCTGAGGTATAGTAATAGCTTCCGAATTTTATGTACACAAGTGTCATGGCCACTGTCTAACCTGTGCTGATGTATAGTAATAACTTCCGAATGTTATGTATGCAAGAGTCATGGGCACCGTCTAACCTGTGCTGAGGTATAGTAATAGCATCCGAATGTTATGTACACAAGTGTCATGGCCACTGTCTAACCTGTGCTGAGGTATAGTAATAGCTTCCGAATGTTATGTACACAAGTGTCGTAGGCACCGTCTAATCTGTGCTGAGGTATAGTTATAGCTTCCGAATGTTATGTACACAAGTGTCATGGGCACTGTCTAACCTGTACTGAGGTATAGTAATAGCTTCCAAATGTTATGTACACAAGAGTCAAGGGCACCGTCTAACCAATGCTCAGGTATATTATTATCTTCCGAATGTTATGTACACAGTTGTCATGGGAACTGTCTAACCTGTGCCGAGGAATAGTAATAGCTTCCGAATGTTATGTACTCAGGTGTCAATGGCACCGTCTAACCTGTACTGAGGTATAGTAATAGCCTCCGAATGTTATGTACACAAGTGTCAAAGGCACCCTCTAACCTATGCTGAGGTATAGTATTATCTTCCGAATGTTATGTACACGAGAGTCATGGACACCGTCTAACCTGTGCTGAGGTTTAGTAATAGCTTCCGAATGTTATGTACACACGTGTCATTGGCACCGTCTAACCTGTACTGAGGTTTAGTAATAGCTTGTGAATGTTTTGTACACAAGAGTCATGCGCACCGTCTAACCTGGGCTGAGGTATAGTAATAACTTCCGAATGTTATGTACACAAGAGTCATGGGCACTGTCTAACCTGAACTGAGGTATAGTAATAGATTCCGAATGTTATGTACAAAATTGTCATGAGCACCGTCTAACCTGTGCTGAGGTATAGTAATAGCTTCCGAATGTTATGTACACAAGAGTCATGGGCAACGTCTAACCTGTGCTGAGGTATAGTAATAGCTTCCGAATGTTATATACACAAGAGTCATGGGCACTGTCTAACCTGCACTGAGGTATGGTTATAGCTTCCGAATGTTATGTACACAAGTGTCATGGTCACCGTCTAACCAGTGCTGAGGTATAGTAATAGCTTCCGAATGTAATGTACACAAGAGTCATTGGCACCGTCTATCCTGCGCTGAGGTATAGTAATAGCTTCCGAATGTTATGTACACAAGTGTCATGGGCACCGTCTAACCTGCGCTGAGGTATAGTAATAGCTTCCAGATGTTATGTACACAAGAGTAATGGGTACCGTCTAACCTGTGCTGAGGTATAGTAATAGCTTCCGAATGTTATGTACACAAGAGTCATGGGCACTGTTTAACCTGCGCTGAAGTATAGTTATAGCTTCCGAATGTTATGTACACAAGTGTCATGGGCACCGTCTAACCTGTGCTGAGGTATAGTAATAGCTTCCGAATGTTATGTACACAAGAGTCATGGGCACCGTCTAACCTGTGCTGAGGTATAGTAATAACTTCCGAATGTTATGTACACAAGAGTCATGGGCACCGTCTAACCTGTGCTGAGGTATAGTAATAGCTTCCGAATGTTATGTACACAAGAGCCATGGGCACTGTTTAACCTGCGCTGAAGTATAGTTATAGCTTCCGAATGTTATGTACACAAGTGTCATGGGCACCGTCTAACCTGTGCTGAGGTATAGTAATAGCTTCCGAATGTTATGTACACAAGAGTCATGGGCACCGGCTAACCTGTGCTGAGGTATAGTAATAGCTTCCGAATGTTATGTACACAAGAGTCATGGGCACCGCCTAACCTGTGTTGAGGTATAGTAATAGCTTCCAAATGTTATGTACACAAGAGTCATGGGCACCGTCTAACCTGTGCTGAGGTATAGTAATAGCTTCCGAATGTTATGTACACAAGAGTCAAGGGCACCGTCTAACCTATGCTGAGGTATAGTATTATCTTCCGAATGTTATGTACACAAGAGTCATGGGCACCGTCTAACCTGTGCTGAGGTATGGTAATAGCTTCCGAATGGTATGTACACAAGAGTCATGGGCACCGTCTAACCTGTGCTGAGGTTTAGTATTATCTTCCGAATGTTATGTACACGAGAGTCATGGGCACCGTCTAACCTATGCTGAGGTATAGTATTATCTTCCGAATGTTATGTACACAAGAGTCAAGGGCACCGTCTAACCTATGCTGAGGTATATTATTATCTTCCGAATGTTATGTACACGAGAGTCATGGGCACCGTCTAACCTGTGCTGAGGTTTAGTAATAGCTTCCGAATGTTATGTACACAAGTATCATAGGCACCGTCTAACCTGTGCTGAGGTTTAGTAATAGCTTGCGAATGTTATGTACACAAGAGTAATGCGCACCGTCTAACCTGCGCTGAGGTATAGTAATAGCTTCCGAATGTTATGTACACAAGAGTCATGGGCACTGTCTAACCAGAACTGAGGTATAGTAATAGATTCCGAATGTTATGTACACAATTGTCATGGGCACTGTCTAATCTGTGCTGAGGTATAGTAATAGCTTCCGAATGGTATGTACACAAGTGTCATGGGCACCGTCTAACCTGTGCTGAGGTATAGTAATAGCTTCCGAATGTTATGTACACAAGAGTCATGGGCACCGTCTAACCTGTGCTGAGGTATAGTAATAGCTTCCGAATGGTATGTACACAAGTGTCATGGACACCATCTAACCTGTGCTGAGGTATAGTAATGGCTTCCGAATGGTATGTACACAAGTGTCATGGACACCGTCTAACCTGTGCTGAGGTATAGTAATGGCTTCCGAATGTTATGTACACAAGAGTCATGGACACCGTCTAACCTGTGCTGAAGTATGGTAATAGCTTGCGAATGTTATGTGCACAAGAGTCATGGGCACCGTCTAACCTGCGCTGAGGTATGGTTATAGCTTCCGAATGTTATGTACACAAGTGTCATGGGCACCGTCTAACCTGTGCTGAGGTATAGTAATAGCTTCCGAATGTTATGTACACAAGTGTCATGGGCACCGTCTAACCTGTGCTGAGGTATAGTAATAGCTTCCGAATGTTATGTACACAAGTGTCATGGGCACCGTCAAACCTGTGTTGACGTATAGTAATAGCTTCGGAATGTTATGTACACAAGAGTCATGGACACCGTCTAACTTGTGCTGAGGTATAGTATTGGCTTCCGAATATTTTGTACACAAAAGTCGTGGGCACCGTCAAACCTGTGCTGAGGTATAGTAATAGCTTCGGAATGTTATGTACACAAGAGTCATGGACACCGTCTAACCTGTGCTGAGGTATAGTATCGGCTCGGAATGTTTTGTACACAAGAGTCATGGGCACCCTCAAACCTGTGCTGAGGTATAGTAATAGCTTCGGAATGTTATGTACACAAGAGTCATGGACACCGTCTAACCTGTGCTGAGGTTTAGTAATAGCTTCCGAATGTTATGTACACAAGTATCATAGGCACCGTCTAACCTGTACTGAGGTTTAGTAATAGCTTGTGAATGTTTTGTACACAAGAGTCATGCGCACCGTCTAACCTGTGCTGAGGTATAGTAATAGATTGTGAATGTTTTGTACACAATTGTCATGGGCACCGTCTAGCCTGTGCTGAGGTATAGTAATAGCTTCCGAATGTTATGTACACAAGTGTCATGGGCACCGTCTAACCTGTGCTGTGGTATAGTAATAGCTTGCGAATGTTATGTGCACAATTGTCATGGACACTGCCTAACCTGTGTTGAGGTATAGAAATAGCTTCCCAATGTTATGTACACAAGAGTCATGGGCACCGTCTAACCTGTGTTGAGGTATAGAAATAGCTTCCCAATGTTATGTACACGGGTGTCAGGGGCACCGTCTAACCTGTGTTGAGGTATAGAAATAGCTTCCCAATGTTATGTACACAAGAGTCATGGACACTGCCTAACCTGTGTTGAGGTATAGAAATAGCTTCCCAATGTTATGTACACAGGTGTCAGGGGCACCGTCTAACCTGCGCTGAGGTATGGTTATAGCTTCCGAATGTTATGTACACAATTGTCATGGGCACCGTCTAACCAGTGCTGAGGTATAGTTATAGCTTCCGAATGTTATATACACAAGAGTCATGGGCACTGTCTAACCTGCGCTGAGGTATGGTTATAGCTTCCGAATGTTATGTACACAAGTGTCATGGGCACCGTCTAACCAGTGCTGAGGTATAGTTATAGCTTCCGAATGTTATATACACAAGAGTCATGGACACCGTCTAACCTGTGCTGAGGTATGGTAATAGCTTGCGAATGTTATGTGCACAAGAGTCATGGGCACCGTCTAACCTGTGCTGAGGTATGGTTATAGCTTCCGAATGTTATGTACACAATTGTCATGGACACTGCCTAACCTGTGCTGAGGTATAGTATTAGCTTCCCAATGTTATGTACACAGGTGTCAGGGGCACCGTCTAACCTGCGCTGAGGTATGGTTATAGCTTCCGAATGTTATGTACACAATTGTCATGGACACTGCCTAACCTGTGCTGAGGTATAGTATTAGCTTCCCAATGTTAAGTACACAGGTGTCAGGGGCACCGTCTAAGCTGCGCTGAGGTATGGTTATAGCTTCCGAATGTTATGTACACAAGTGTCATGGGCACCGTCTAACCAGTGCTGAGGTATAGTTATAGCTTCCGAATGTTATATACACAAGAGTCATGGGCACTGTCTAACCTGCGCTGAGGTATGGTTATAGCTTCCGAATGTTATGTACACAAGTGTCATGGGCACCGTCTAACCAGTGCTGAGGTATAGTTATAGCTTCCGAATGTAATGTACACAAGAGTCATTGGCACCGTCTATCCTGCGCTGAGGTATAGTAATAGCTTCCGAATGTTATGTACACAAGTGTCATGGGCACCGTCTAACCTGCGCTGAGGTATAGTAATAGCTTCCAAATGTTATGTACACAAGAGTAATGGGCACCGTCTAACCTGTGCTGAGGTATAGTAATAGCTTCCGAATGTAATGTACACAAGAGTCATGGGCACTGTTTAACCTGCGCTGAAGTATAGTTATAGCTTCCGAATGTTATGTACACAAGTGTCATGGGCACCGTCTAACCTGTGCTGAGGTATAGTAATAGCTTCCGAATGTTATGTACACAAGAGTCATGGGCACCGTCTATCCTGTGCTGAGGTATAGTAATAGCTTCCGAATGTTATGTACACAAGAGTCATGGGCACCGCCTAACCTGTGCTGAGGTATAGTAATAGCTTCCAAATGTTATGTACACAAGAGTCATGGGCACCGTCTAATCTGTGCTGAGGAATAGTAATAGCTTCCGAATGTTATGTACACAAGAGTCAGGGGCACCGTCTAACCTATGCTGAGCTATAGTATTATCTTCCGAATGTTATGTACACAAGAGTCATGGGCACCGTCTAACCTGTGCTGAGGTATGGTAATAGCTTCCGAATGGTATGTACACAAGAGTCAAGGGCACCGTCTAACCTATGCTGAGGTATAGTATTATCTTCCGAATGTTATGTACACGAGAGTCATGGGCACCGTCTAACCTGTGCTGAGGTTTAGTAACAGCTTCCGAATGTTATGTACACAAGTATCATAGGCACCGTCTAACCTGTGCTGAGGTTTAGTAATAGCTTGCGAATGTCATGTACACAAGAGTCATGCGCACCGTCTAACCTGCGCTGAGGTATAGTAATAGCTTCCGAATGTTATGTACACAAGAGTCATGGGCACTGTCTAACCAGAACTGAGGTATAGTAATAGATTCCGAATGTTATGTACACAATTGTCATGGGCACTGTCTAACCTGTGCTGAGGTATAGTAATAGCTTCCAAATGTTATGTACACAAGAGTCATTGGCACCGTCTAACCTGTGCTGTGGTATAGTAATAGCTTCCGAATGTTATGTACACAAGTGTCATGGGCACCGTCTAACCTGTGCTGAGGTATAGTAATAGCTTCCGAATGTTATGTACACAAGAGTCATGGGCACTGTTTAACCTGGGCTGAGGTATAGTAATAGCTTCCGAATGTTATGTACACAAGTGTCATGGGCACCGTCTGACCTGTGCTGAGGTATAGTAATAGCTTCCGAATGTTATGTACACAAGGGTCATGGACACTGCCTAACCTGTGCTGAGGTATAGTAACATCATCCGAATGTTACGTACACAAGTGTCATGGGCACCGTCTAACCTGTGCTGAGGTATATTAATAGCTTCCGAATTTTATGTACGCAAGTGTCATGGCCACTGTCTAACCTGTGCTGAGGTATAGTAATAGATTCCAAATGTTATGTACACATGTGTCATGGGCACCGTCTAACCTGTGCTGAGGTATAGTAATAGTTTCCGTATGTTATGTACACAAATGTCATGGGCACCGTCTAACCTGTGCTGAGGTACAGTAATAGGTTCCAAATGATATGTACACAAGTGTCATGGGCACCGTCTGACCTGTGCTGAGGTATAGTTATAGCTTCCGAATGTTATGTACACAAGAGTCATGGGCACCGTCTAACCTGTGCTGAGGTATAGTAATAGCTTCCGAATGGTATGTACACAAGTGTCATGGACACCGTCTAACCTGTGCTGAGGTATAGTAATGGCTTCCGAATGGTATGTACACAAGTGTCATGGACACCGTCTAACCTGTGCTGAGGTATAGTAATGGCTTCCGAATGTTATGTACACAAGAGTCATGGACACCGTCTAACCTGTGCTGAGGTATGGTAATAGCTTGCGAATGTTATGTGCACAAGAGTCATGGGCACCGTCTAACCTGCGCTGAGGTATGGTTATAGCTTCCGAATGTTATGTACACAAGTGTCATGGGCACCGTCTAACCTGTGCTGAGGTATAGTAATAGCTTCCGAATGTTATGTACACAAGTGTCATGGGCACCGTCTAACCTGTGCTGAGGTATAGTAATAGCTTCCGAATGTTATGTACACAAGTGTCATGGGCACCGTCAAACCTGTGTTGACGTATAGTAATAGCTTCGGAATGTTATGTACACAAGAGTCATGGACACCGTCTAACTTGTGCTGAGGTATAGTATTGGCTTCCGAATATTTTGTACACAAAAGTCGTGGGCACCGTCAAACCTGTGCTGAGGTATAGTAATAGCTTCGGAATGTTATGTACACAAGAGTCATGGACACCGTCTAACCTGTGCTGAGGTATAGTATCGGCTCGGAATGTTTTGTACACAAGAGTCATGGGCACCCTCAAACCTGTGCTGAGGTATAGTAATAGCTTCGGAATGTTATGTACACAAGAGTCATGGACACCGTCTAACCTGTGCTGAGGTTTAGTAATAGCTTCCGAATGTTATGTACACAAGTATCATAGGCACCGTCTAACCTGTACTGAGGTTTAGTAATAGCTTGTGAATGTTTTGTACACAAGAGTCATGCGCACCGTCTAACCTGTGCTGAGGTATAGTAATAGATTGTGAATGTTTTGTACACAATTGTCATGGGCACCGTCTAGCCTGTGCTGAGGTATAGTAATAGCTTCCGAATGTTATGTACACAAGTGTCATGGGCACCGTCTAACCTGTGCTGTGGTATAGTAATAGCTTGCGAATGTTATGTGCACAATTGTCATGGACACTGCCTAACCTGTGTTGAGGTATAGAAATAGCTTCCCAATGTTATGTACACAAGAGTCATGGGCACCGTCTAACCTGTGTTGAGGTATAGAAATAGCTTCCCAATGTTATGTACACGGGTGTCAGGGGCACCGTCTAACCTGTGTTGAGGTATAGAAATAGCTTCCCAATGTTATGTACACAAGAGTCATGGACACTGCCTAACCTGTGTTGAGGTATAGAAATAGCTTCCCAATGTTATGTACACAGGTGTCAGGGGCACCGTCTAACCTGCGCTGAGGTATGGTTATAGCTTCCGAATGTTATGTACACAATTGTCATGGGCACCGTCTAACCAGTGCTGAGGTATAGTTATAGCTTCCGAATGTTATATACACAAGAGTCATGGGCACTGTCTAACCTGCGCTGAGGTATGGTTATAGCTTCCGAATGTTATGTACACAAGTGTCATGGGCACCGTCTAACCAGTGCTGAGGTATAGTTATAGCTTCCGAATGTTATATACACAAGAGTCATGGACACCGTCTAACCTGTGCTGAGGTATGGTAATAGCTTGCGAATGTTATGTGCACAAGAGTCATGGGCACCGTCTAACCTGTGCTGAGGTATGGTTATAGCTTCCGAATGTTATGTACACAATTGTCATGGACACTGCCTAACCTGTGCTGAGGTATAGTATTAGCTTCCCAATGTTATGTACACAGGTGTCAGGGGCACCGTCTAATCTGCGCTGAGGTATGGTTATAGCTTCCGAATGTTATGTACACAATTGTCATGGACACTGCCTAACCTGTGCTGAGGTATAGTATTAGCTTCCCAATGTTAAGTACACAGGTGTCAGGGGCACCGTCTAAGCTGCGCTGAGGTATGGTTATAGCTTCCGAATGTTATGTACACAAGTGTCATGGGCACCGTCTAACCAGTGCTGAGGTATAGTTATAGCTTCCGAATGTTATATACACAAGAGTCATGGGCACTGTCTAACCTGCGCTGAGGTATGGTTATAGCTTCCGAATGTTATGTACACAAGTGTCATGGGCACCGTCTAACCAGTGCTGAGGTATAGTTATAGCTTCCGAATGTAATGTACACAAGAGTCATTGGCACCGTCTATCCTGCGCTGAGGTATAGTAATAGCTTCCGAATGTTATGTACACAAGTGTCATGGGCACCGTCTAACCTGCGCTGAGGTATAGTAATAGCTTCCAAATGTTATGTACACAAGAGTAATGGGCACCGTCTAACCTGTGCTGAGGTATAGTAATAGCTTCCGAATGTAATGTACACAAGAGTCATGGGCACTGTTTAACCTGCGCTGAAGTATAGTTATAGCTTCCGAATGTTATGTACACAAGTGTCATGGGCACCGTCTAACCTGTGCTGAGGTATAGTAATAGCTTCCGAATGTTATGTACACAAGAGTCATGGGCACCGTCTATCCTGTGCTGAGGTATAGTAATAGCTTCCGAATGTTATGTACACAAGAGTCATGGGCACCGCCTAACCTGTGCTGAGGTATAGTAATAGCTTCCAAATGTTATGTACACAAGAGTCATGGGCACCGTCTAATCTGTGCTGAGGAATAGTAATAGCTTCCGAATGTTATGTACACAAGAGTCAGGGGCACCGTCTAACCTATGCTGAGCTATAGTATTATCTTCCGAATGTTATGTACACAAGAGTCATGGGCACCGTCTAACCTGTGCTGAGGTATGGTAATAGCTTCCGAATGGTATGTACACAAGAGTCAAGGGCACCGTCTAACCTATGCTGAGGTATAGTATTATCTTCCGAATGTTATGTACACGAGAGTCATGGGCACCGTCTAACCTGTGCTGAGGTTTAGTAACAGCTTCCGAATGTTATGTACACAAGTATCATAGGCACCGTCTAACCTGTGCTGAGGTTTAGTAATAGCTTGCGAATGTCATGTACACAAGAGTCATGCGCACCGTCTAACCTGCGCTGAGGTATAGTAATAGCTTCCGAATGTTATGTACACAAGAGTCATGGGCACTGTCTAACCAGAACTGAGGTATAGTAATAGATTCCGAATGTTATGTACACAATTGTCATGGGCACTGTCTAACCTGTGCTGAGGTATAGTAATAGCTTCCAAATGTTATGTACACAAGAGTCATTGGCACCGTCTAACCTGTGCTGTGGTATAGTAATAGCTTCCGAATGTTATGTACACAAGTGTCATGGGCACCGTCTAACCTGTGCTGAGGTATAGTAATAGCTTCCGAATGTTATGTACACAAGAGTCATGGGCACTGTTTAACCTGGGCTGAGGTATAGTAATAGCTTCCGAATGTTATGTACACAAGTGTCATGGGCACCGTCTGACCTGTGCTGAGGTATAGTAATAGCTTCCGAATGTTATGTACACAAGTGTCATGGACACTGCCTAACCTGTGCTGAGGTATAGTAACATCATCCGAATGTTACGTACACAAGTGTCATGGGCACCGTCTAACCTGTGCTGAGGTATATTAATAGCTTCCGAATTTTATGTACGCAAGTGTCATGGCCACTGTCTAACCTGTGCTGAGGTATAGTAATAGATTCCAAATGTTATGTACACATGTGTCATGGGCACCGTCTAACCTGTGCTGAGGTATAGTAATAGTTTCCGTATGTTATGTACACAAATGTCATGGGCACCGTCTAACCTGTGCTGAGGTACAGTAATAGGTTCCAAATGATATGTACACAAGTGTCATGGGCACCGTCTGACCTGTGCTGAGGTATAGTTATAGCTTCCGAATGTTATGTACACTAGTGTCATGGCCACTGTCTGACCTGTGCTGAGGTATAGAAATAGCTTCCAAATGTTATGTGCACAAGTGTCATGGGCACCGTCTAACCTGTGCTGAGGTATAGTAATAGCTTCCGAATGTTATGTACACTAGTGTCATGGCCACTGTCTGACCTGTGCTGAGGTATAGAAATAGCTTCCGAATGTTATGTACACAAGTGTCATGGGAACCGTCTAACCTGTGTTGAGGTATAGTAATAGCTTCCGAATGTTATGTACACAACTGTCATGGGCACCGTCTAACCTGTTCTGAGGTATAGTAATAGCTTGCGAATGTTATGTACACAAGTGTCATGGACACTGTCTAACCTGTGTTGACGTATAGTAATAGCTTCCGAATGTTATGTAGACAAGTGTCATGGGCACCGTCTAACCTGCGCTGAGGTATAGTAATAGTTCCCGAATGTTAAGTACACAAGAGTCATGAACACCGTCTAACCTGTGCTGAGGTATAGTAATAGCTTCCGAATGGAATGTTCACAAGAGTCATGGGCACCGTCTAACCAGTGCTGAGGTATAGTAATAGCTTCCGAATGTTATGTTCACAAGAGTCATGGACAGCGTATAACCAGTGCTCAGGTATAGTAATAGCTTCCGAATGTTATGTACACAATTGTCATGGACACCGCCTAACCTGTGCTGAGGTATAGTTATAGGTTCCGAATGTTATGTACACAAGAGTCATGGGCAGCGTCTAAGCTGTGCTGAGATATAGTAATAGTTTCCGAATGTTATGTACACAAGAGTCATAGGCACCGTCTAACCTGTGCTGAGGTATAGTAATAGCTTCCGAATGTTATGTACACAAGTGTCATGGGCACCGTCTAACCAGTGCTGAGGTATAGTAATAGTTTCCGAATGTTATGTACACAAGAGTCATGGGCACCGTCTAACCTGTGCTGAGGTAAAGAATTGCTTCTGAATATTATGTACACAAGAGTCATGGGCACCGTCTAACCTGTGCTGAGGTATAGTAATAGCTTCGGAATGTTATGTACACAAGAGTCATGGACACCGTCTAACCTGTGCTGAGGTATAGTAATGGCTTCTGAATATTATGTACACAATTGTCATGGGCACTGTCTAACCTGTGCTGAGGTATAGAAATAGCTTCCGATTGTTATGTACACAAGAGTCATGGACACCGTCTAACCTGTGCTGAGGTATAGTATTGGCTTCCGAATGTTTTGTACACAAGAGTCATGGGCACCGTCAAACCTGTGCTGAGGTATAGTAATAGCTTCGGAATGTTATGTACACAAGAGTCATGGACACCGTCTAACCTGTGCTGAGGTATAGTATTGGCTTCCGAATGTTTTGTACACAAGTGTCATGGGCACCGTCAAACCTGTGCTGAGGTATAGTAATAGCTTCGGAATGTTATGTACACAAGAGTCATGGACTCCGTCTAACCTGTGCTGAGGTATAGTAATGGCTTCCGAATGTTTTGTACACAAGATTCATGGGCACCGTCAAACCTTTGCTGAGGTATAGTAAAAGCTTCCGAATGTCATGTACACAAGAGTCATGGACACCGTCTAACCTGTGCTGAGGTATAGTAAAAGCTTCCGAATGTTATGTACACAATAGTCATGGACACCGTCTAACCTGTGCTGAGGTATAGTAAAAGCTTCCGAATGTTATGTACACAAGAGTCATGGACACCGTCTATCCTGTGCTGAGGTATAGTAAAAGCTTCCGAATGTTATGTACACAAGAGTCATGGACACCGTCTAACCTGTGCTGAGGTATAGTAAAAGCTTCCGAATGTTATGTACACAAGAGTCATGGACACCGTCTAACCTGTACTGAGGTATAGTAATTGCTTCCGAATGTTATGTACACAGGTGGCATTGACACCGTCTAACCAGTGCTGAGGTATGGTAATAGCTTCCGAATGTTATGTACACAAGTGTCATGGACACCGTCTAACCTGTGCTGAGGTATAGTAATAGGTTCCGAATGTTATGTACACAAGTGTCATGTGCAGCGTCTAACCTGTGCAGAGGTATAGTAATAGCTTCCGAATGTTATGTATACAAGAGTCATGGGCACCGTCTAACCTGTGCTGAGGTAAAGTAATAGCTTCCGAATTTTTTGTACACAAGTGTCATGGCCACTGTCTAACCTGTGCTGAGGTATAGTAATAGCTTCCTAATGTTATGTATACAAGAGTCATGGGCACCGTCTAACCTGTGCTGAGGTATAGTAATAGCTTCCGAATGTTATGTACACAAGTGTCATGGCCACTGTCTAACCTGTGCTGAGGTATAGTAATAGCTTCCGAATGTTATGTACACAAGTGTCGTGGGCACCGTCTAATCTGTGCTGAGGTATAGTTATAGCTTCCGAATGTTATGTACACAAGTGTCATGGGCACTGTCTAACCTGTACTGAGGTATAGTAATAGCTTCCAAGTGGTATGTACACAAGAGTCAAGGGCACCGTCTAACCTATGCTGAGGTATAGTATTATCTTCCGAATGTTATGTACACAGGTGTCATGGGAACTGTCTAACCTGTGCCGAGGTATAGTAATAGCCTCCGAATGTTATGTACACAAGTGTCAAGGGCACCCTCTAACCTATGCTGAGGTATAGTATTATCTTCCGAATGTTATGTACACGAGAGTCATGGGCACCGTCTAACCTGTGCTGAGGTTTAGTAATAGCTTCCGAAAGTTATGTACACAAGTGTGAATGGCACCGTCTAACCTGTACTGAGGTATAGTAATAGCCTCCGAATGTTATGTACACAAGTGTCAAGGGCACCCTCTAACCTATGCTGAGGTATAGTATTATCTTCCGAATGTTATGTACACGAGAGTCATGGGCACCGTCTAACCTGTGCTGAGGTTTAGTAATAGCTTCCGAATGTTATGTACACAAGTATCATAGGCACCGTCTAACCTGTACTGAGGTTTAGTAATAGCTTGCGAATGTTTTGTACACAAGAGTCATGCGCACAGTCTAACCTGGGCTGAGGTATAGTAATAGCTTCCGAATGTTATGTACACAAGAGTCATGGGCACTGTCTAACCTGAACTGAGGTATAGTAATAGATTCCGAATGTTATGTACACAATTGTCATGGGCACCGTCTAACCTGTGCTGAGGTATAGTAATAGCTTGCGAATGTTATGTACAGAAGTGTCATGGGCACCGTCTAACCTGTGCTGAGGTATAGTAATAACTTCCGAATGTTATGTACACAAGTGTCATGGGCACCGTCTAACCTGTGCTGAGGTATAGTAATAGCTTCCGAATGTTATGTACACAAGTGTCATGGGCACCGTCTAACCTGTTCTGAGGTATAGTAATAGCTTGCGAATGTTATGTACACAAGTGTCATGGGCACCGTCTAACCTGTGCTGAGGTATAGTAATAGCTTCCGAATGTTATGTACACAAGTGTCATGGGCACCGTCTAACCTGTGCTGAGGTATAGTAATAGATTCCGAATGTTATGTACACAAGAGTCATGGGCACTGCTTAACCTGCGCTGAAGTATAGTTATAGCTTCCGAATGTTATGTACACAAGTGTCATGGGCTCCGTCTAACCTGCTCTGAGGTATAGTAATAGCTTCCGAAGGTTATGTACACAAGTGACATGGGCACCGTCTATCCTGCGCTGAGGTAATAATAGATTCCGAATGTTATGTACACAATTGTCATAAACACCGTCTAACCTGTGCTGAGGTATAGTAACATCATCCGAATGTTACGTACACAAGAGTCATGGGCACCGCCTAACCTGTGCTGAGGTGTAGCTATAGGTTCCGAATGTTATGTACACAAGAGTCATGCGCAACGACTAACCTATGCTGAGGTATAGTAATAGGTCCGAATGTTATTGTACACAAGTGTCATGGCCACTGTCTTCCCTGTGATGAGGTATAGTAATAGCTTCCAAATGTTATGTACACATGTGTCATGGGCACCGTCTAACCTGTGCTGAGGTATAGTAATAGATTCCGTATGTTATGTACACAAATGTCATGGGCGACGTCTAACCTGTGCTGAGGAACAGTAATAGGTTCCAAATGTTATGTACACAAGTGTCATGGGCACCGTCTGACCTGTGCTGAGGTATAGTAATAGCTTCCGAATGTTATGTACAGAAGTGTCATGGGCTCCGTCTAACCTGTGCTGAGGTATAGTAATAGCTTCCGAATGTTATGTACAGAAGTGTCATGGGCACCGTCTAACCAGTGCTGAGGTATAGTAATAGCTTCCGAATGTTATGTACAGAAGTGTCATGGGCACCGTCTAACCTGTGCTGAGGTATAGTAATAGCTTCCGAATGTTATGTGCACAAGTGTCATGGACACTGTCTAACCTGTGTTGACGTATAGTAATAGCTTCCGAATGTTATGTACACAAGTGTCATGGCCACTGTCTGACCTGTACTGAGGTATAGAAATAGCTTCCGAATGTTATGAGTAGTGGAGTGAGGGGGGTTCTAACGAGTGTCATGGCCGCCTCGTGAGTCCAAGCCAATATCTCGTGAACCCACGGTCGAATGTAGACAAATGAGGTGTCATTGGACTCGGGCTGACGTCCTCTTTGCTGTGGACTACTCGTTATATTTTTGAATTTTTTTTGAAAATTTTTGTTTTCAAAAGTTGGTGATAGTTTGAAAACCAAAGATGATAGAACGTTATGCCATGGCCCAAACGAATGGTCTTTATGACATTTATTTTCTATAATGAAACTTTTTTACTTTTTATGTTTTTTTGAAAACACTCGAATTTTGAAAATCCTATATTTTGGAAACTTGGAACTCTACAATAAAAATTGTATGACATAAATGAAAGGTCCCTATGCCCTCTACCCCCCAAATAAATGTCAAGTCTCTAGGATGAAAACCTGTAGTAGTGGGATGGGGAGAGAGCTGCGCCACTTCTTATTGAGCCACCCTCGTATTTGCCCCGAACCTAATATCTCGCTAACCAATGGTCGGATTTGAACATACAGGGTGTCCTAGCACTCGTAGTGATGCCCCCCTACTTTCCTATCGGCTCTTTATTTAATTAAACGACCAAAACTAAAAGGTCATGTGCTTTTAATATCTCGCGAACCAATCATGCTAGAGGTGTGTTCGACAGGTCCAAAGACTCGGGCTGACGTCTTCTTTGCTATAGGCCACTCGTTATAATTTTTAATAAAATTGGAAACTCGATTTTGGGGTAAACACATGTTTTTGTGATTTTGCCGATATCTCACGAACCAATAACGCTAGAGGCATGTACGACGGGTCCAAGGACTTGGGGTGACGTCCTCTTTGCTATGGGCGACTCTTTGTAATTTTAAAAAATTTGGGAAACGCGATTTTGGGGGTAAACATGTGTTTTTTGTGATTTTTGTCGATATCTCACGAACCTATAACGCTAGAGACGTTTACGAGGTGTCCTAGGACTCGGGCTAACGCCCCCTTTCCAGCGTGGTAGATATTTTTTCCAAAAAATAATTCACAAAGGGCCTAACGCCATACATGTTGAAAAAACTTTTTCTTTTTCTTTACCTGTTTATAATGTCCATGAAGCGTGGTGGTTGAGAGAGACGATACGGCTGGGTGTGTGTGTGTGTGTGTGTTTCAACGAACCTGTCGCTAACCACAAGGACCATGCGTAATAGAACAATCGCTATTTCGGCTGGTCGGTGTATGACAGAGCGAGCATGCGTTTTCTGATATTTTACCTTTAACGTGTAAACGGTGATGATAACTTGGTTCTATGTTGGTCAAAGCGAGTACAGAAAACACACTTGCCAAGGAGCAGGAGGTGAATGTCATTTGAGCTTATTGGAAGGCTCCGATCTGACTTGACAACAGGTGCAATGGAAAAAATGACCAAGACGCTTGAAGGTGAAATAATCTGACCATTGTGGTGGCAGGGAAGATCGAAATGCATGTGAACACATGTGTGAAACCACATGCACGCTAAACCAGTGACATCCTGTCTCGCTTCGTACGTGTCAAAATGCAAGTCCATGTGAAATTTGATCTACCACAGGTGTTCGCCTGGGACGTTATCTGTCCACGTGCATGATAACTGTTAACAAGTCACATCCTGTTTTGCTTCGTACGTGACAAAATGCAAGTTCATGTGAAATTTGATCCGGCACAGGTGTTCGCCTGGGACGTTAGCTGTCCACGTGCACGATAAGAGAATGTTCAAAGCCTGGGAATCGCTGAATCAGTAAAAAGTAGGATGCAACTTGTGGGAATGATGTCACAACCAATAGACAGGCAAGAGCTGCAAACAGCAGTGGTGGGAGGTGAAGGGAGGGAGAGGGGAGGGGGTGATGTATGAGAGAACACAGGAGGAAAGGGAAATACAAACATGTATGAACATGCATGAAGCGCGGAGCGCTGTATACATAGAGCTATAGGTGGTGTACAACATGTGTGAATAAATAAAAAGTACACAGGTTCACACAACATGTAGTTTATTGATCCAAGAATTAAACGTAGAGTTAAACCCTAACCATTTGACGTAGAGTTTATTTCCTTTTTGTTTCAACACTTTTTCCACAAGATAATGCTGAGGAAATGCTGTTTTCTGAAGTTCATGGAGATAAAATCTACCTTTTATGGGTTGATGGTTGAGGTCCTCGAGTAAATAGGTGACTGGACTGTCCAAGTAGACTCGACGAATTCGAAATAGTTCAGTCCCACACTGAGGCGTGTAGCCCTTATTGAAGGCAGACTTAAATTTGCTCACACGAACAAAATCCCCAATGTTCAGTCGGTGACGTTTAGGATCGGCTGTTTTTATGGGGTTAAACAGTTTATCCAATCGCTGAATATTTTTAGTTACGAGACGTGGCTTGGTCCCAATCGTTCTATGTTTGGTGTCATTGTAACGTGATACAAGCTCAGGTAACATGTCCAACCAGCGATACGTGCCCTGAGCGGTAAACGCTTTCCACATATGGGTTTTCAATGTTCGGTTGAACCGCTCGACCACACTGGCTTTGAGATTGCTGTACGTGGTGTAATGGTGAATATCCTTAGATTTGAGAAAACTGGATAAGTCCTTGTTGAAAAATTATTGCCCCCGGTCGGTTTGTAGCAGCTGAGGTTGACGTTTGGAGTGTTGAATAATATGTTGAAAGGCCTTGGTAACTAGTGGACCAGACTTGCGACGCACAGGTTCAACAAAGGCCATTTTGGAATAGACATCAATGACGGTCAACATATAGCGTACACCGTCGTTAACGCTAGCATAGGGTATCATTTCAACCAAGTCAGCCTGCCAAAGTTCATCCACACCTCGTGAAATCACCTTGAGTCGCGGATAGTGACGCCTAGCTGGGCGATGCAACTCGTGAGCAATACCCATTTTAATGGGCGAGGGCTTAAACAATAATTTTGTCATTTCGAAGTTCTTGTTCAATTTCTTGAATTTCCCAATCATGACCGGTATGGCCAGCTTGACGTGAAGCATGCAACAACTGTAGCCGCTGGACGAGCTTATTGGGATTGTGCCAGTAGGTAACATCCACAAGGGGTTTTAATGGTTTAAATGTCACTCCCGAAGCGGACGCTTTACGACGAGTACTTTGACTAGTGGGAAACATTTTTGCAATGATGGTTTTATATTTTTGAGATATATTGGCATTCACTTGTTGCGTGGGATCATACTGTCTTTTGTGAGCATGGGTATTCAATAAAATGGATTTATATTTGTCAAGGTCCTCTGACGTATAATCATGGGAAGAGGGTGTCCGAGAAAAGAGCAGCTTTAACAGTCCTGGCGTTAATTTATAGTTGATATTTTTAATGACAGCTTTAGTACA
The DNA here is from genome assembly GCA_946902985.2 of Meconema thalassinum. NCBI lineage: Eukaryota > Metazoa > Arthropoda > Insecta > Orthoptera > Tettigoniidae > Meconema > Meconema thalassinum. Next base: position 445,553,618 of record OX336394.1, on the reverse strand, counting down.
AGCAAATTTAATGGATGAATCGCCAATTTTAAAACTATCATCCTCATAGCGAACACCATACGTGGTATCTGTGTTTCCAATAAATAGATCGGTGAAATAGGGTTCCAATGTTGATCCATAATATTTTATTAAAATGGTTTTCAGTTGAGCTTTATGTTGAGGGGTGGCCAAGAGTCGTGAAAACGGAGACGCTCTGGAAGGGCAAGGTGTTTCGACCCTGGCCAAGGATTTCTTTTTTCTCAAAAACTCTGCAAGGGGTGCGTCCTTTTTTTGAGGCGTAAACACTTGTTCCTCCTCATCCTCAACCTCGCTAACACTAGTCAAATCTTCCACTTCCTCTTCCTCAGGGTCCTCGTGCAGCGTCTGCGTGGCTTGTGAAACGGTGGGTAGCGTTTCAGATGGCTTGAAAGAGGGTTTCAACATGGCTTTTAGCGGAGGTGCTAAATGTTGTTGAATAAACAAAGCATGATTTGCACGTGATTGTTTCAATTGACGAAACTTTTGGCGAATAGTATTTTTTGCTCTAATAATATGCTTTTTCAATTGACTCTCTGCTAACGCCATGGTGTCTTGACAAATGACTTGCCGGGGAATGAGACAGGTCCTTAAATAGCAATAAAATGATCAAACCCTAAGCGATACCGTCCTTGGTTGAGTTCACTTTGTTTGTCAATTACTAAACAGGCATGACGTTGAGTGTTCCAGCACTTAGCACACAATTCAGTAAACATTTGAAAGGTCATATCTGGATTCACATGTTCATTATAAATGTGACGACTGTTCCTCTCGTCCTGACGAAATAAAACAATGACATTGGCATTGTCACGAATCAACTGTTTGGACATTTTAGAATACGTTTGTCCAAGATAGAAGCAATCGATATGTTTGTGACGACCCATGCTGAAATAGCTTTGAATGATACCTTGACGTTCAGTGGATACATCATCGAAAATCATGAGTGAATCAGGCTTTACCTCATCCGGTGAAATCACATTTTCTTGCATGGAAAATGTAAAATAACCCATATTCTCTTTTTGTAATCCAGACATGACTTGATCCAGAAACACGTAGAGGGGTTGGTAGAGAGATTTTGCAAAAATATAAATATTTTGAAAACGCAGACCATTGGGCGCTGTGATGAGCGTTAGCAAAAGATTTGTCTTTCCACAGCCGGAAGGCCCCACAATGATGCAGCGAATGGAAGATGGAAACAGTGAACCATGGCCTTGTTCACGTGATATGGGACAGAGATGGGAAACCATGTCCCCCACGGGGAATGACTCTTGCTGCTTAATAATCTTCATGTCAACTAAGGCTTAGACAGGCTAGCCGGCTGTCTATATACAGGACACCGAACCTTGTCATAGAAACAGTAGACTGGTACTACAGGTTGACGATGGATGTCTTTGGACGTGCGTTGATGGCCAAAGCTAGGCCTGTCCCCATACATGATCCTAAACAGGAAACAGATCCTGCTAATAAACACTATGTGGATAGGTCAGTAGTGCCACGCACAAAACAGGGAGATTATGACTTTAAGGGAAAGCGGTTAACCCATGTAAAACATCCTCAAGTGTCTACAGACGTTACTACGAAAAAGTATGTGGATAACAAAGTGTATGAGTTTTATGACAAAGTGGCCCAGCTTACGGTGAATGGCTATAGCGCTAATCACCATCGGATTATTCACGTGGAAGACCCACAAGACGAAGACGATGTTTGTACCAAGCGTTACATGACCTACGAAATGAAAAGGCTTTATAAATTTATCCCATCTGTATTTTTAGTGTATCTGACAAATGAAAAACCTGTGAATGACAGAAACCATTTACCGCTAGTCCATGATCAGCACTTGACCTATGTACTTGCTTCGGGTTTAAGCCACTATCGATTACAGTATGATGGAACCATTCACATCAAATATGCCATACCTGATGAGAACCATTTACAAATAAAGATAAATGGTCATAGGATGTTGGTCCATAAGCATGAAATGGTCAATGCTGGTGACGAATTATCCTTTCACCTCATGTTGACATGGGATGAAAAGCAAACGGGAAAAACCATAAACGATTTCCCACTTTATGTGGAATTGGAATATACAGCCATGAAATAACCACCTGACGTTAGTTGTGATTTAAACTTTCTTGTGAAAGGTTGTTGGTCATTATCATCATGGTGAAACAAAGGTATGCAGTGAGAAAGACTAAAAAAAGGACTTTGTCCTTGGCAAAGCCTGGACTTACAACATTCGTGGACAAGCCCTTGCGAAAGAAAAAAAGAAAAAATAATGTATTGACCATAAGGAAAGCACTTCGAGCAGCACAGAGACATGTTATTCCAAAACGTCGGCGACAGGTTTCAAACCAAGGGCGAGGGATTCCCGTCCCCAAACGAGCGGGATTTTTACCTGCATTATTTGCTGGTTTGGCTGCTGTGGGCTCACTTTTGGGCGGTGCCAGTGCAGTGGCGAAAACCATTAAAGCCGCGCAGCAGGGCAAGCAACAACTCAAAGAAAGTCAGCGACACAATGAAACGATGGAAGCGATTGCCATGGGGGCTAGAAATGCCAATTTAAAGCCAGCCTTTTATCAACAAGGATTTGGGATTTCACCATTTCGAAATATTTAAAAAAAAATTAACCTCAGCCATAGCGAGACATGCCCTGACGCATCAACAAGTGGAAAGCTATGCTAAACAACTAAAGCTTTCTCATTTTCGAGGTGTGTTTATGCGAAACCAATTACCCCCACGACCCTGGAAACAGGAATGTGCTGTTGTCAATTTGGATGATCACCGAGGACCAGGGACGCATTATGTAGCTTATGTCAAAGAGGGATCCATGGTATGGTACTTTGACAGTTTTGGGAATTTGCCCCCGCCCATGGAACTAGTGACCTATTTTGGAAACAGGATCAAGATATATTATAATGTGAAACGTGAGCAAACGTTTAACAGCCAACAGTGTGGACGTTTGTGTTAATTTTGTTTATATAAGACGCAGCATAAGCTAAAACGCCACCAGTATGTCGGCAGAAAGTAAAACGTTTACACTGCATGGACGTGGACCTGAAGTCAGCCTAGACTTCTACCCGCCTATCGAATTGAGTGAAAAACCCTATGGTTTAGGACTTGTTTCTCTTGAAACGTACAATCGAATATACAACATACGTGAAAATGTGAACAACAAGTTTTACTATGATGATTCTGTGCTCACCTTGAACTCTGGTGGATACACGATCGATGATATTTATGAACACATTTATGTGGTGTTGATCAATCAATATGGTTTAAAGTCATTTCTCGACGGAACGCACAAGTTTGAACTTGTAGGAAATACCAACACTCATCGCTGCAGTATTTTCTCTACCTTCAACATTGACTTTAAAACACACCCCGATTCCATTGGTCCATTACTAGGATTTAAACCACGTGTGTTGGAGCCCAACAAAAAACATGAATCGGACCATGAAGTGAAATTCATTGAAGACCATCATGTGTCGGTGACGTGTAATATTATTAGCCAAGTGTACACCAATCAAGAACCATCGCATTCGCTTTATGACTTTATTGTGACATCACCCAATGGGTATATTATTCGTGGAAACCCTCCAGTGGTGCTTTTTCATGCTGTGGCTGTCGATAGTATTAGTAATATAACATTAAGACTGATCAATAGAGATCAACAACTCATTGATCTAGATTCTACCACACCAGTGACTTACAAGTTGGTGCTAAAGCCACAATGAAGTTTGTGTATAAAGCAACTACACCGTCTAGTAATGGTGTTAGTTGTTTGCCACGTGAATACACGTTAACATCTCAAGGCAAGCAGATTTTACAGCATTTGGGTTACCACGTCAATCCTCATAATGAATTCTATCCTAGAGATAGCGAACCGCATCGAGGAGCAACCAGGAGTGGTAAGAATTGATCTCCATTCCTATCAAGCTCAAACACCTGGACTCAATAACAATGATGAAATTCAATTTGTTATCAACAACCAAGATATTTACACCCTACCGCATGAAAGTGTCATTCAGATTGAAGGTCGGCTCACCAAAGCCGATGGTTCTACACCCACCACATCCAAGTTGGCCAACCATGGTTTGGCCTTTCTGTTTTCTGAAGTGCGGTATGTCATTAACGATATCGTGGTGGATAGCACTCGAAATGTGGGCATTTCCAGTGTCATGAAACTATACCCCTCTTATAGTGAGGAAGAAGGTAAAACACTTTGCATGGCAGGTTGGTGTCCTGACTCGACCAATGACTGGATGGTACACACCGATGGGACCTTTACTGGATATTTACCTCTTAAACTGATTTTAGGCTTTGCCGAAGATCACCAACGCATTGTGGTCAACGCAAGGCAAGTGCTTTACCTAGTGAGAGACAGGAGTGATAATAATGCACTCAAGGGAGCCGACAATGCCCCCATCGATTCAAAAATTCAACTACAACGCTTGCTACGGAAAGTTCCCCATGTGACCCTTGAAGATAGCAAAAAACTGGACATACTCAAAATGGAATTTAGAAGCTGGGCACTCCATGAGTATCCGCTATTGCCCACCACCAACACACACAGTTGGTCTGTAAAAACAGCTCGCTATACAGAGAGACCTCTCTACCTGATCGTGGGTTTTCAAACGAATCGCAAGTATCAACAAACCAAAGATGCCACGCAATTTGATCATCTGCAATTGAGAAATGCACGTCTTTTCCTCAACAGAGCTGTGTTTCCCTATGAAGGACTGGATTTGGATTTTTCAAAAAATAAGTTTGGCCCCCTGTACGACTTGTTTTCTAAATTTCGATGGTCGTATTATCAAAAAGAGAACGGCCCCATGCTACTACCCCAAGCGTTTAAGGCAAGAGCACCACTGATTGTTTTTGACTGTTCTTACCTGGAAGAGTCTGTCAAGCCATCCAATATCGACATTCGACTAGATTTTGAAACGCATGACAATGTACCAGCCAATACCACGGCCTACTGTTTGATTATTCATCACAAACAAGTCAACTATTATCCACTATCCAACCAAGTGACGAGTGTATAAATAACAGGTCATCCCACGTCAAGCCACTCAGTCATGTCTTGCTTTAAAGCCTCAAGAGACGTCACATCCATGAATTTAAACTCTGAGGAACAACGTTTCAAGACTTTTGCCACGTGGCCAATGCCTTTCATAAACCCTCAAGCCTTGGCGGCTGCTGGATTCTACTATTTAAAAACAAGAGATGAAGTGAAATGTGACTTGTGTCTCTGGGTGATGAAAATAAAACAAGTTACGATACATGTGGGCCGTATGGTACCCATGGTGCTTCGGTGAGCAGCTCACCATCAAAAACACCTAGTTTAGAGACATTGGGACATCATCGGTGTTATGGACGTTACAAACACAAGAGACTATATTGTTGTATCAGTTGCTATCGTCCTTATCCCAAAATGAGAAAAGCCTGTGAGACGTGTTATGATAATAAAATGATGTAATTCTTAAATTCTAATTTTTGCATGTCCCCCTGTCCTACCCTAACCTCAATTTGAAACTAGCATGGGAGGTAAGTCCATGACATGATCACACCTGATCGTCAGTCAGTCGTCAGTTGAACTCGGTCCAGGCAAGCGTCAACATGTTGCGCACACTCATTGTGGATTGCCAAGGGTTTAAAATTGGTGACAACAAATTTATATTTAAACAAGTGGCCATGATCGATTGTACCACGTTTTGGATATCGCAAGCTACGCATTTGCTATTTAAACCACCCCATGCTTTTGATTTGTTGTGTGAAAAAGACCGTAAACAAACCCAGTGGATTGAAAATCATAGGCAACTAGACTGGAATCAGGGAACCATTTCCTATAAATATTTGGACGTGGTCATGAAAGCACACTTGTCCTCGGCCAATGTGGTATTTGTGAAAGGTAATGAAAAACGTCAATGGTTGCAACCATTTTTGGCGTCTTACTGCCAATGTATCGACCTCATGGAGTTGGGCTGCCCCTCCCTGCAAACGCTCATGGATACTTGTTCCTGTGGCAACATTACCCATACAGCCCTATCGCATGCGTGGCATCTCTTTCATTGGTTAACCACCCATACCTGTTGGGAGTTGTTGAACAAAATTATAACTCAAGATTTACCTGTGAATGACGCCAGTGAGATTTCTACAAGCGACGTGTAAACATCTACAGCACGTGATACCATGGAGAATGGCAATGCTACGGACAAAGCCATCGGCAAGTTCTTTGTGTGTAAAAAGAAACTAGACAGTTTTACCAAAGAGGAACTCTTGGCGCTGCCCAAGTCATTCATTTATTATGTGGCCGCCAACCCAGTGAAAGAAATCTGGCAACATGTACCAAAATCATGGACTCAAGACCCTGTGTTGAGTGAATTGCAACCCTGTACGGATTACGATCACAATAAGCAAGTGGCCATGGCAAAAATACCGTCTATGCGTCAGTGTGCGACTTGTCAGCTAGTGAAACTGTATCACGGTCATAAAAGTCCATGTAAAGACTTTGTTGAATCATTCCACGGGTGTCATGGCGAGAAAAAGCAACAACAATAACAACAAACACAAACATCGTCCACAGAGGAGGAGGAAGACCAAACCTTTTTACCATCGATGGAAAAGGATATGCCAGACCTGTACTGGCAATGGCGTCATTGACAAAGTGATTCAATACCTACCTTTCGAAATCCATCTTCCAGGTTATCGTTTTTGCGGCCCTGGAACTCGTCTCGAAAAACGTTTACAACGTGGTGATGTACCCATTAATCTTTTGGATCAAGCATGCAAGGAACATGACCTTTCTTATCGCCATAGTCATCCTGGTTTAAGACATGTGGCAGATAAATTGTTATTGAAGAAATCTAAACAACGTTTCACATCCAGTGATGCCTCAGTGGGTGAAAGGATGGCAGCCCTAATTGTCATGAGTGCTATGAAAGGAAAGTTGATGATGCATGGACATAAACATTGAGGAGTGAGGAATTGGGATGTGTTTGTACTCTATTTTTCTTTTGTCAATTCACTATGACTATGAAATAAAAACAAAGGTTTGCCAGAGCACGATGTTTTGTGTTTTAATTATTTTTTAAAACCATGATGTTGATGGCAGATTTCTCATTTTCACATTTCAGACATTGCCATTATGCCAATTTGCAATTTACAGTTTTTGAAAACGTTCGTTTCAAGTTTAACGTTTTTGATGATATGGATTTTTCCATTTTGCTGATGACACTTTTTAAACAATGACCGTTTGAAGTTTTTGAATTTTCATATTTCACATATGGCCATTTCCAGTTTTTTAAAAATGTCCGTTTTAAGTTTTGCGTTTTTTGGTGATATGGAAACATGGATTTTCCATTTTTCTGTTTTGACATTTTTCCATTTGGTGTATGTCGAAAGTTGAGATTTGACAATGATGTTGATGCGAATGCTTGACCTTGATAATACTGTAATGTGCTGATGCGTGTTTGGAGAAACGTCGAGGTCTACGACTACTGCAGGTAAGACTGTCTTTACAAAAATAATGGCTTTTGACTACCACATTTCAATGAAAAAAAAAAACGAAACTATTGAAAACAAAATAAGTATATAAGCAACCATTTACCCCCTCCCCACCCACCCACCCTACCTCACAGTGTCTACTCTGGTCAACCATACACATCAGTTTCTCTCTCCACTCATACATTCACACCTGTCTTCGGAAACAAACACAACCACTTTATTTGTTCCCAAAAGCACATTCTCGACATGCACACTCATCCCAAAAGAACTTTTTTTTTAGTTTACCATTTTACCATTTCAAAAAAAAGAAAAAAAAGCTACTAAAAATCTTACTTATTTCATATTTACAATTAAAAAAACTTTGTACAGCTTAAAGGAATCAAACTGTTCACCAATCAAAAAAAAATAAAAAAATAAACTTGCATAGAACTTTTTTAAAGAGCAAAAGGTCCAAGTGGATTGCCACTATTTACAAAATCTACTATTTACAATTGCAGAAACCAATATTTACAAAATACTAGATCTACAAGTTATATAAAGCTATGTCCCATAAACGATTAAACAGTGAAATCACACCTCCTCCTCCTTGCGATCATAACCCCAGGGCAGGCTGGTGAGCAGGTCATCAGCACACACACGTTTGTTATCCATGGAGGCGAGGGTGCGTTTTCTCTGTTCCACAAGATACAAATGATGGTTGCTGGATTGTATCCTACACTGTGTATGAGACATAGCTTTGCCAGTGTGTAAAACCGCTAAGTAATCGTCTACACGTAGCGATTTTACCACTGCTCTACCTACACCTTTTGCTCTTTTGGATTCCTTACAGTCGAGTGTGCGATAAGCATACATTTTCGAAGCCAAACCTACGAATTCCATCATAATGGAATCACCGCATTCATCTTTTAAAACGCCCATTTCCTTCTTGTTCTTTATGGGCAACTGAAACACGTTGTCAGCGCTATAGCAAGAGGTGTCGAACCAGTCACTATGTTGCCTCATGACGTCATAGGGGATGCAGTGGCGAATGTGGTAAATGAATGAGTCCGTATCCATATACAAAAGAGAGACGTTCTCAAAATGGCGTTTGGCAAACTCATAGTGGAATCGATACATGACCGATTTAGAAAAGTCTAAAATGACTTGACCCAAGTAAATGGGTTTATCCATGGTCACGCTGGTCTTACTCATTTCAATAGTAGCCAAATCCTCATCGATAATTTTGATCGATTTGAAATTTGGCTTGGCAATGTACCGCCGGGCACCCCACTGCCCCTCCCAGACATTCACTAATTTAATGTCACGGTATTTGCGGACATTCTCCATAGACTTGCCATAGATGCAGTTGTTCATTAATTTAAAAAAATTAATTTCAAACTGCTGTGTTGCCATTTGTCGGTGCTCTGTGTTGAGTCGCATGTATGGCTCAAGCCATGCTTTTTGAGCAAAAGAAATACCCCTGTGGATTTTCTTCAACACCAAGCCTTGGGCGAGGCATTGCACCAACATTTGGATATGTAGCACATACCGATTTTTGTTGTAAAGTGTGCCCATGAGTTTTTCAATTTTCACTTTACTGTCAGGGGGAACCATTTGCTCAAGGCAGAATGGGAAATCGGCATGTTCATCATACAAGGATGGGGATATTCAATATCCACTTCTAGCACATATCCACGTCCTGTTTCTTGGCTAGCCTTGTTCACATCAAATTCTGACACTTGTTTGTCTGTCAGCCAAGCAAACTTCCTATAGGGCAAAGGCTGACTCATGGCGTAACCGTACAAATTATTCACGTCATAGTACATTAAGTACGATTCTGGTTTGTCTGGTGAATAATCAGGCATGTAGACATTGTTCGCTTTGGCATGGCGCTGGTTAAGTGACACAAAGCCGCCACGAATGCCCTTTTCGAAAAATAGAACCATGTCTACATCAGTGAGTAAATCCAATTCCACTTGAGTGTATTTTAAAGCGGCATCAAACGAGAGCCCAGGACTCGTATAATAGTGAGCCGGGTCAAGACCGTAAATGTGTTGACACAAGTTACGGAATTTTTCAAACACATCAGTGAGCAGCAATACATCCAGTTTTAGGTAATGTAAAGCATATTCACTTAGCGTGTTCATGCCAAACACTCGCCAAACTTGACATGCATTTGCATAGTCTTCATCGGAAACGGTACTGCGTGTTAGTTTCGAGTAAAATTTCTCTTGTGGTGGGAGTTTTCTTTGCTTTAACACGTCCCAGCTGTTGCAGAAATCATACGGGAATATACCTTTCCGAATGCACAACTGAAATTGCTCAGGATCATTAAAATGCATTCTAGTATTTTTTAATTCCTCCTCATTCAAGCCATTCACATGGCTGTCTAGCGAGGATGCCATAAACTTAAAGGAATCCAAAAATCGAATGCTAAAGTTGCCCAACCACCATGTCAGGGCTGTAAAACGCTCATGGTTTTGGGGGATAATGGTAAACGAGCCCTTATTGACATGACCCAACTCACGAATCAAAAACTGAATGTCATAATTTGCCAGATTGTGGAAAAAGACACCGATGAAACGAGGAACTGGAAAGTTCAAGTTGCATTTACTATGCACAGCTCCACGAAACTCCCCCGTAAAGTGCGAGTGGTCTCTGACTTTTTCCTCTCCACTTAAAATAGGCTTTTCGCAAATATGGCATGTCGTGGCATGCTCATACTGCTGCTGCTGTTCTGGAGATAGGCTCATGGGTACTGGGTGGTCCAGTAATTCCTGTACATCATGAGCCAACTTCACGAGTTCATTCAAGAACCATTTGGCACAATCTGGCCCCTCACGGTATTTGTAAACGGATTGCGTGGGGTCATAGGCACACACCACATTAAATCCTATGGCAAAGGGTTCATGTTTTTGAATGGGTGTGGTTGAGCTGATGGTGGGATCTGGTTCACATCCCGCCATGGGTGTGGTAAGTGCTTCGAAATCTGCATATACCACATAGGGGACAGTGTCACGCTTGTGAATGTCCTTAAACTTTAACACAGCCTTGTCCCCTTGTGGCAATATCAATCTCACCGCTTCCTGAGAAACACAATCTACCCTATGACGTTCCAAAAGCGTCAGAGTGGTAAAATATTGCAAGCATCGATCACAAATATGTTTTGCACACTTTTTCATAGACATTTGACTGCTTAGCAATCTACTCAAGCTTTTAATCAGGCAATAGTGATTCACCTCTCCTACAGATAAATATAAAAGATGAATGTGATGTCGTTTCGGTTCTTTTGTGGCATAAAGAGGACCCACAATCACATTACCATTAAGGCCATACACCATGAACGAAAAGTCCTGGTTGTCTTGTTCAAACCTATGGATCTCGGTTAAGTCCATAGGGAACGATACTCGAGTTAAATTTAACGTATGTTTCAATTCATCAAACTTGGCCTTGTACTTTCCCGGCCAACAACCATCATGTTGTACCGGCTGCAAATACGCAGCCACAGACCACAGAAAGCAATCATTGTCACGATTCTTAATATTCACCACAGCCTTTTTCAAAGCTATTGCTGGTGGTGTTTTAATATAGCTAGACCCAGCATTCAACGGGTTGAATTGACAAATGTTGATTTGTAAATGATGAATTTTGTCTAAGGGAAGGCCACTCGGTCCTTGTTGCAGTTTATCAAATTTTGATAGCAAGACATTCACCACGTGGGTTTCATACCACTGTTCCAAATTATGGGCTATGAATAGCTCTTGCATTTTACTGCAAATATAGAATGTCTCTTTATGCTCTACGTCCTTCTTTTTATATATGAAATCGCACACCAGTTCTGTATTCACCTTTAAAGCCGTATGCAACCTTTGCGCTGTACAAATTTCAATTTTAAACATTTCAAAACAAGATTCTAAAAATTCTTTGGGAATCAAACTTTTTCTAACATTGACCACACGACCAGAGCACACACGCGATTTAAAACAACTATTTAGGGGTTCCCAAATTAACGTATCGGTAGCAGTGGCAAAAGACATTATTTTGAAAGAACACTCTCACCTGAGTTTAGAAATGTAGACTGTCTGACAATGGTCCCAAACACACACGTTCCTGGTTATTAACAGAGGTCAAGCGTTTTCCAACACTCTAAAAAGAAATAAAATAAACCACCATAAGTATATCCATTCCATATAGTTTATGCCTTTCATAAACAAAACAAAATCAAACAGGTTATATATATATAAACAAATCTCACCTTGACGTGTAATGCTTTGCTATATTCCCGTCTCGCGGACTTGTGTGGAAATGGTTTCCTTCTCTAGCTGTCTGTCTTTCTCTCTTTCTTTAATATCGTTCACACACACACACGACAAGTAGGCTATACCGGTTATCTGCAAACAAATAAATAAATAAAATCATTAATTATCTAATTAATAAATAATTGCATGTATTTATATATAAATCAATAAATGTATAAATGAATAAATATATACCTACCTCACAACAAGAATAAGTATTTTTCACCAACACCAAAACTGTTAAACAAGGCCAAGTGTTTCACACAACGCTGTAGCGTGTTCAAAAGTACTCACATAAGTGCGAGTGGAAATGTCAGCCACGTGTCTTTATATATCACATTGCATGCATAATCTTTTTTCCCACGCTTTGACATTCTGTTATCATGCACGTGGACAGATAACGTCCCAGGCGAACACCTGTGGTAGATCAAATTTCACATGGACTTGCATTTTGTCACGTACGAAGCGAGACAGGATGTCACTGGTTTAGCGTGCATGTGGTTTCACACATGTGTTCACATGCATTTCGATCTTCCCTGCCACCACAATGGTCAGATTATTTCACCTTCAAGCGTCACCTGTTGTCAAGTCAGATCAACGCCTTCCAATAAGCTCAAATGACATTCACCTCCTGCTCCTCGGCAAGTGTGTTTTCTGTACTCGCTTTGACCAACATAGAACCAAGTTCTCATCACCGTTTACACGTTAAAGGTAAAATATCAGAAAACGCATGCTCGCTCTGTCATACACCGACCAGCCGAAATAGCGATTGTTCTATTACGCATGGTCCTTGTGGTTAGCGACAGGTTCGTTGAAACACACACACACACACACCCAGCCGTATCGTCTCTCTCAACCACCACGCTTCATGGACATTATAAACAGGTAAAGAAAAAGAAAAAGTTTTTTCAACATGTATGGCGTTAGGCCCTTTGTGAATTATTTTTTGGAAAAAATATCTACCACGCTCGAAAGGGGGCGTTAGCCCGAGTCCTAGGACACCTCGTAAACGTCTCTAGCGTTATAGGTTCGTGAGATATCGACAAAAATCACAAAAAACACATGTTTACCCCCAAAATCGCGTTTCCCAATTTTTTTTTAAATTACAAAGAGTCGTCCATAGCAAAGAGGACGTCACCCCAAGTCCTTGGACCCGTCGTACATGCCTCTAGCGTTATTGGTTCGTGAGATATCGGCAAAATCACAAAAACATGTGTTTACCCCAAAATCGAGTTTCCAATTTTATTAAAAATTATAACGAGTGGTCTATAGCAAAGAGGACGTCAGCCCGAGTCTTTGGACCTGTCGAACACACCTCTAGCATGATTGGTTCGCGAGATATTAAAAGCACATGACCTTTTAGTTTTGGTCGTTTAATTAAATAAAGAGCCTATAGGAAAGTAGGGGGGGGGGCATCACTACGAGTGCTAGGACCCCTGTATGTTCAAATCCGAACATTGGTTAGCGAGATATTAGGTTCGGGGCAAATACGAGGGTGGCTCAATAATAAGTGGCGCAGCTCTCTCCCCATCCCACTACTACAGGTTTTCATCCTAGAGACTTGACATTTATTTGGGGGGTAGAGAGCATAGGGACCTTTCATTTATGTCAAACAATTTTTTTTGTAGAGTTCCTAGTTTCCAAAATATAGGATTTTCAAAATTCGACTGTTTTCAAAAAAACATAAAAAGTAAAAAAGTTTCATTATAGAAAATAAATGTCATAAAGACCATTCGTTTGGGCCATGGCATAACGTTCTATCATCTTTGGTTTTCAAACTATCACCAACTTTTGAAAACAAAAATTTTCAACAAAAATTTTAAAAATATAACGAGTAGTCCACAGCAAAGAGGACGTCAGCCCGAGTCCAATGACACCTCATTTGTCTACATTCGACCGTGGGTTCACGAGATATTGGCTTGGACTCACGCGGCGGCCATGACACTCGTTAGAACCCCCCTCACTCCACTACTGTTATGTTCACAATAGTCATGGGCACCGCCTAACCAGTGCTGAGGTATAGTAATAGCTTCCGAATGGTATGTTCACAAGAGTGATGGGCACCGTCTAACCAGTGCTGAGGTATAGTAATAGCTTCCGAATGTAATGTTCACAAGAGTCATGGACAGCGTATAACCAGTGCTGAGGTATAGTAATAGCTTCCGAATGTTATGTACACAAGTGTCATGGACACCGCCTAACCTGTGCAGAGGTATAGTTATAGGTTCCGAATGTTATGTACACAAGAGTCATGCGCACCGTCTAACCAGTGCTGAGGTATAGTAATAACTTCCGAATGGTATGTTCACAAGAGTTATGGGCACCGTCTAACAAGTGCTGAGATATAGTAACTTATTCCGAATGTTATGTACACAAGTGTCATGGGCAGCGTCTAAGCTGTGCTGAGATATAGTAATAGTTTCCGAATGTTATGTACACAAGAGTCATGTGCACCGTCTAACCAGTGCTGAGGTATAGTAATAGCTTCCGAATGTTATGTACACAAGTGTCATGGGCACCGTCTAACCTGTGCTGAGGTATAGTAATAGCTTCCGAATGTTATGTTCACAAGTGTCATGGGCACCGTCTAACCTGTGCTGAAGTATAGAATTGCTTCTGAATATTATGTACACAAGAGTCATGGGCACCGTCTAACCTGTGCAGAGGTATAGTAATAGCTTCGGAATGTTATGTGCACAAGAGTCATGGACACCGTCTAACCTGTGCTGAGGTATAGTAATAGCTTCCGAATGTTTTGTACACAAGAGTCATGGGCACCGTCTAACCTGTGCTGAGGTATAGTAATAGCTTCGGAATGTTATGTACACAAGAGTCATGGACACCGTCTAACCTGTGCTGAGGTATAGTATTGGCTCCGAATGTTTTGTACACAAGTGTCATGGACACCGTCTATCCTGTGCTGTGGTACAGTAATATCTTCCGATGTTATGTACACAAGAGTCATGGACACCGTCTAACCTGTGCTGAGGTATAGTAATAGCTTCCGAATGTTATTTACACAAGAGTCATGGACACCGTCTAACCTGTACTGAGGTATAGTAATAGCTTCCGAATGTTATCTACACAGGTGTCATTGACACCGTCTAACCTGTGCTGAGGTATGGTAATAGTTTCCGAATGTTATGTACACAAGTGTCATGGACACCGTCTAACCTGTGCTGAGGTATAGTAATAGGTTCCGAATGTTATGTACACAAGTGTCATGGGCAGCGTCTAACCTGTGCTGTGGTATAGTAATAGCTTCCGAATGTTATGAATACAAGAGTCATGGGCACCGTCTAACCTGTGCTGAGGTATAGTAATAGCTTCCGAATGTTATGTTCACAAGTGTCATGGGCACCGTCTAACCTGTGCTGAAGTATAGAATTGCTTCTGAATATTATGTACACAAGAGTCATGGGCACCGTCTAACCTGTGCAGAGGTATAGTAATAGCTTCGGAATGTTATGTGCACAAGAGTCATGGACACCGTCTAACCTGTGCTGAGGTATAGTAATAGCTTCCGAATGTTTTGTACACAAGAGTCATGGGCACCGTCTAACCTGTGCTGAGGTATAGTAATAGCTTCGGAATGTTATGTACACAAGAGTCATGGACACCGTCTAACCTGTGCTGAGGTATAGTATTGGCTCCGAATGTTTTGTAGACAAGTGTCATGGACACCGTCTATCCTGTGCTGTGGTACAGTAATATCTTCCGATGTTATGTACACAAGAGTCATGGACACCGTCTAACCTGTGCTGAGGTATAGTAATAGCTTCCGAATGTTATTTACACAAGAGTCATGGACACCGTCTAACCTGTACTGAGGTATAGTAATAGCTTCCGAATGTTATCTACACAGGTGTCGTTGACACCGTCTAACCTGTGCTGAGGTATGGTAATAGTTTCCGAATGTTATGTACACAAGTGTCATGGACACCGTCTAACCTGTGCTGAGGTATAGTAATAGGTTCCGAATGTTATGTACACAAGTGTCATGGGCAGCGTCTAACCTGTGCTGTGGTATAGTAATAGCTTCCGAATGTTATGAATACAAGAGTCATGGGCACCGTCTAACCTGTGCTGAGGTATAGTAATAGCTTCCGAATGTTATGTATACAAGAGTCATGGGCACCGTCTAACCTGTGCTAAGGTATAGTAATAGCTTCCGAATGTTATGTACACAAGTGTCATGGCCACTGTCTAACCTGTGCTGAGGTATAGTAATAGCTTCCGAATGTTATGTACACACGTGTCGTGGGCACCGTCTAACCTGTGCTGAGGTATAGTTATAGCTTCCGAATGTTATGTACACAAGTGTCATGGGCACTGTCTAACCTGTACTGAGGTATAGTAATAGCTTCCAAATGGTATGTACACAAGAGTGAAGGGCACCGTCTACCCTATGCTGAGGTATAGTATTATCTTCCGAATGTTATGTACACAGGTGTCATGGGAACTGTCTAACCTGTGCCGAGGTATAGTAGCAGCTTCCGAAGGTTATGTACACAAGTGTCAAGGGCACCGTCTAACCTGTACTGAGGTATAGTAATAGCCTCCGAATGTTATGTACACGAGTGTCAAGGGCACCGTCTAACCTTTGCTGAGGTATAGTACTAGCTTCCCAATGTTATGTACACAAGTGTCAGGGGCACCGTCTAAGCTGTGCTGAGGTATAGTAATAGCTTCCGAATGTTATGTACACAAGAGTCATGGGAACTGTCTAACCTGCGCTGAGGTATAGTTATAGCTTCCGAATGTAATGTACACAAGAGTCATTGGCACCGTCTAACCTGCGCTGAGGTTTAGTAATAGCTTCCGAATGTTATGTACGCAAGTGTCATGGGCACCGTCTAACCTGCGCTGAGGTATAGTAATAGCTTCCAAATGTTATGTACACAAGAGAAATGGGCACCGTCTAACCTGTGCTGAGGTATGGTAATAGCTTCCGAATGTTATGTACACAAGAGTCATGGGCACTGATTAACATGCGCTGAAGTATAGTTATAGCTTCCGAATGTTATGTACACAAGTGTCATGGGCACCGTCTAACCTGTGCTGAGGTATAGTAATAGCTTCTGAATGTTATGTACACAAGAGACATGGGCACCGTCTAACCTGTGCTGAGGTATAGTAATAGCTTCCGAATGTTATGTACACAAGAGTCATGGGCACCGTCTAACCTGTGCTGAGGTATAGTAATAGCTTCCGAATGTTATGTACACAAGAGTCAAGGGCACCGTCTAACCTATGCTGAGGTATAGTATTATCTTCCGAATGTTATGTACACAAGAGTCATGGGCACCGTCTAACCTGTGCTGAGGTATAGTAATAGCTTCCGAATGGTATGTACACAAGAGTCAAGGGCACCGTCTAACCTATGCTGAGTTATAGTATTATCTTCCTAATTGTATGTACACGAGAGTCATGGGCATCGTCTAACCTGTGCTGAGGTTTAGTAATAGCTTCCGAATAATATGTACACAAGTATCATAGGCACCGTCTAACCTGTGCTGAGGTTTAGTAATAGCTTCCGAATGTTATGTACACAATTGTCATGGGCACCGTCTAACCTGTGCTGAGGTATAGTAATAGCTTCCGAATGTTATGTACACAAGAGTCATGGGCACCGTCTAAACAGTGCTAAGGTATAGCAATAGTTTCCGAATATTATGTACACAATTGCCATGGGCACCGTCTAACCTGGGCTGAGGTATAGTAATAGCTTCCGAATGTTATGTACACAAGAGTCATGGGCACTGTCTAACCTGGGCTGAGGTATAGTAATAGCTTCCAAATGTTACGTACACAATTGTCATGGGCACCGTCTAACCTGGGCTGAGGTATAGTAATACCTTCCGAACGTTATGTACACAAGAGTCATGGGCACCGTCTAACCTGTGCTGAGGTATAGTAATAGCTTGCGAATGTTATGTGCACAAGTGTCATGGACACTGTCTAACCTGTGTTGACGTATAGTAATAGCTTCCGAATGTTATGTACACAAGTGTCATGGCCACTGTCTAACCTCTGCTGAGGTATAGAAATAGCTTCCAAATGTTATGTACACATGTGTCAGGGGAACCGTCTAACCTGTGCTGAGGTATAGTAATAGATTCCGTATGTTATGTACACAAATGTCATGGGCACCGTCTAACCTGCGCTGAGGTATAGTAATAGCTTCCGAATGTTAAGTACACAAGAGTCATGAGCACCGTCTAACCTGTGCTGAGGTATAGTAATAGCTTCCGAATGGTATGTTCACAAGAGTCATGGGCACCGTCTTACCAGTGCTGAGGTATAGTAATAGCTTCCGAATGTTATGTTCACAAGAGTCATGGACAGCGTATAACCAGTGCTGAGGTATAGTTATAGGTTCCGAATGTTATGTACACAAGAGTCATGCGCACCGTCTAACCAGTGCTGAGGTATAGTAATAGCTTCCGAATGGTATGTTCACAAGAGTCATGGGCACCGTCTAACCAGTGCTGAGATATAGTAATATATTCCGAATGTTATGTACACAAGTGTCATGGGCAGCGTCTAAGCTGTGCTGAGATATAGTCATAGTTTCCGAATGTCATGTACACAAGAGTCATGCGCACCGTCTAACCAGTGCTGAGGTATAGTAATAACTTCCGAATGTTATGTACACAAGTGTCATGGGCACCGTCTAACCTGTGCTGAGGTATAGTAATAGCTTCCGAATGTTATGTTCACAAGTGTCATGGGCACCGTCTAACCTGTGCTGAGGTATAGAATTGCTTCTGAATATTATGTACACAAGAGTCATGGACACCGTCTAACCTGTGCTGAGGTATAGTAATGGCTTCCGAATGTTTTGCACACAAGAGTCATGGGCACCGTCTAACCTGTGCTGAGGTATAGTAATAGCTTCGGAATGTTATGTACACAAGAGTCATGGACACCGTCTAACCTGTGCTGAGGTATAGTATTGGCTTCCGAATGTTTTGTACACAAGTGTCATGGACACCGTCTATCCTGTGCTGTGGTACAGTAATATCTTCCGAATGTTATGTACACAAGAGTCATGGACACCGTCTAACCTGTGCTGAGGTATAGTAACAGCTTCCGAATGTTATGTACACAAGAGTCATGGACACCGTCTAACCTGTACTGAGGTATAGTAATAGCTTCCGAATGTTAAGTACACAAGAGTCATGAGCACCGTCTAACCTGCGCTGAGGTATAGTAATAGCTTCCGAATGGTATGTTCACAAGAGTCATGGGCACCGTCAAACCAGTGCTGAGGTATAGTAATAGGTTCCGAATGTTATGTTCACAAGAGTCATGGACAGCGTATAACCAGTGCTGAGGTATAGTAATAGCTTCCGAATGTTATGTACACAATTGTCATGGACACCGCCTAACCTGTGCTGAGGTATAGTTATAGGTTCCGAATGTTAAGTACACAAGAGTCATGCGCACCGTCCTACCTGTGCTGAGGTATAGTAATAACTTCCGAATGGTATGTTCACAAGAGTCATGGGCACCGTCTAACAAGTGCTGAGATATAGTAACTCATTTCGAATGTTATGTACACAAGTGTCATGGGCAGCGTCTAAGCTGTGCTGAGATATAGTAATAGTTTCCGAATGTTATGTACACAAGAGTCATGTGCACCGTCTAACCAGTGCTGAGGTATAGTAATAGCTTCCGAATGTTATGTACACAAGTGTCATGGGCACCGTCTAACCTGTGCTGAGGTATAGTAATTGCTTCCGAATGTTATGTTCACAAGTGTCATGGGCACCGTCTAACATGTGCTGAGGTATAGAATTGCTTCTGAATATTATGTACACAAGAGTCATGGGCACCGTCTAACCTGTGCTGAGGTATAGTAATAGCTTCGGAATGTTATGTACACAAGAGTCATGGACACCGTCTAACCTGTGCTGAGGTATAGTAATAGCTTCCGAATGTTTTGTACACAAGAGTCATGGGCACCGTCTAAACTGTGCTGAGGTATAGTAATAGCTTCGGAATGTTATGTACACAAGAGTCATGGACACCGTCTAACCTGTGCTGAGGTATAGTATTGGCTCCGAATGTTTTGTACACAAGTGTCATGGACACCGTCTATCCTGTGCTGTGGTACAGTAATATCTTCCGATGTTATGTACACAAGAGTCATGGACACCGTCTAACCTGTGCTGAGGTATAGTAATAGCTTCCGAATGTTATTTACACAAGAGTCATGGACACCGTCTAACCTGTACTGAGGTATAGTAATAGCTTCCGAATGTTATCTACACAGGTGTCATTGACACCGTCTAACCTGTGCTGAGGTATGGTAATAGTTTCCGAATGTTATGTACAGAAGTGTCATGGACACCGTCTAACCTGTGCTGAGGTATAGTAATAGGTTCCGAATGTTATGTACACAAGTGTCATGGGCAGCGTCTAACCTGTGCTGTGGTATAGTAATAGCTTCCGAATGTTATGTATACAAGAGTCATGGGCACCGTCTAACCTGTGCTGAGGTATAGTAATAGCTTCCGAATGTTATGTACACAAGTGTCGTGGGCACCGTCTAACCTGTGCTGAGGTATAGTTATAGCTTCCGAATGTTATGTACACAAGTGTCATGGGCACTGTCTAACCTGTACTGAGGCATAGTAATAGCTTCCAAATGGTATGTACACAAGAGTGAAGGGCACCGTCTACCCTATGCTGAGGTATAGTATTATCTTCCGAATGTTATGTACACAGGTGTCATGGGAACTGTCTAACCTGTGCCGATGTATAGTAATAGCTTCCGAAGGTTATGTACACAAGTGTCAAGGGCACCGTCTAACCTGTACTGAGGTATAGTAATAGCCTCCGAATGTTATGTACACAAGTGTCAAGGGCACCGTCTAACCTGTGCTGAGGTATAGTATTAGCTTCCCAATGTTATGTACACAAGTGTCAGGGGCACCGTCTAAGCTGTGCTGAGGTATAGTAATAGCTGCCGAATGTTATGTACACATGAGTCATGGGCACTGTCTAACCTGCGCTGAGGTATAGTTATAGCTTCCGAATGTAATGTACACAAGAGTCATTGGCACCGTCTAACCTGCGCTGAGGTTTAGTAATAGCTTCCGAATGTTATGTACGCTAGTGTCATGGGCACCGTCTAACCTGCGCTGAGGTATAGTAATAGCTTCCAAATGTTATGTACACAAGAGAAATGGGCACCGTCTAACCTGTGCTGAGGTATGGTAATAGCTTCCGAATGTTATGTACACAAGAGTCATGGGCACTGATTAACATGCGCTGAAGTATAGTTATAGCTTCCGAATGTTATGTACACAAGTGTCATGGGCACCGTCTAACCTGTGCTGAGGTATAGTAATAGCTTCCGAATGTTATGTACACAAGAGACATGGGCACGGTCTAACCTGTGCTGAGGTATAGTAATAGCTTCCGAATGTTATGTACACAAGAGTCATGGGCACCGTCTAACCTGTGCTGAGGTATAGTAATAGTTTCCGAATGTTATGTACACAAGAGTCAAGGGCACCGTCTAACCTATGCTGAGGTATAGTATTATCTTCCGAATGTTATGTACACAAGAGTCATGGGCACCGTCTAACCTGTGCTGAGGTATAGTAATAGCTTCCGAATGGTATGTACACAAGAGTCAAGGGCACCGTCTAACCTATGCTGAGTTATAGTATTATCTTCCGAATGTTATGTACACGAGAGTCATGGGCATCGTTTAACCTGTGCTGAGGTTTAGTAATCGCTTCCGAATAATATGTACACAAGTATCATAGGCACCGTCTAACCTGTGCTGAGGTTTAGTAATAGCTTCCGAATGTTATGTACACAATTGTCATGGGCACCGTCTAACCTGGGCTGAGGTATAGTAATAGCTTCCGAATGTTATGTAAACAAGAGTCATGGGCACTGTCTAACCTGAACTGAGGTATAGTAATTGATTCCGAATGTTATGTACACAATTGTCATGGGCACCGTCTAACCTGTGCTGAGGTATAGTAATAGCTTCCGAATGTTATGTACACAAGAGTCATGGGCACCGTCTAACCAGTGCTAAGGTATAGCAATAGTTTCCGAATATTATGTACACAATTGCCATGGGCACCGTCTAACCTGGGCTGAGGTATAGTAATAGCTTCCGAATGTTATGTACACAAGAGTCATGGGCACTGTCTAACCTCGGCTGAGGTATAGTAATAGCTTCCGAATGTTATGTACACAATTGTCATGGGCACCGTCTAACCTGGGCTGAGGTATAGTAATACCTTCCGAACGTTATGTACACAAGAGTCATGGGCACCGTCTAACCTGTGCTGAGGTATAGTAATAGCTTGCGAATGTTATGTGCACAAGTGTCATGGACACTGTCTAACCTGTGTTGACGTATAGTAATAGCTTCCGAATGTTATGTACACAAGTGTCATGGCCACTGTCTAACCTCTGCTGAGGTATAGAAATAGCTTCCAAATGTTATGTACACATGTGTCAGGGGAACCGTCTAACCTGTGCTGAGGTAAAGTAATAGATTCCGTATGTTATGTACAGAATTGTCATGGGCACCGTCTAACCTGGGCTGAGGTATAGTAATACCTTCCGAATGTTATGTACACAATTGTCATGGGCACCGTCTAACCTGTGCTGAGGTATAGTAATAGCTTCCGAATGTTATGTACACAAGAGTCATGGGCACCGTCTAAACAGTGCTAAGGTATAGCAATAGTTTCCGAATATTATGTACACAATTGCCATGGGCACCGTCTAACCTGGGCTGAGGTATAGTAATAGCTTCCGAATGTTATGTACACAAGAGTCATGGGCACTGTCTAACCTGGGCTGAGGTATAGTAATAGCTTCCGAATGTTACGTACACAATTGTCATGGGCACCGTCTAACCTGGGCTGAGGTATAGTAATACCTTCCGAACGTTATGTACACAAGAGTCATGGGCACCGTCTAACCTGTGCTGAGGTATAGTAATAGCTTGCGAATGTTATGTGCACAAGTGTCATGGACACTGTCTAACCTGTGTTGACGTATAGTAATAGCTTCCGAATGTTATGTACACAAGTGTCATGGCCACTGTCTAACCTCTGCTGAGGTATAGAAATAGCTTCCAAATGTTATGTACACATGTGTCAGGGGAACCGTCTAACCTGTGCTGAGGTATAGTAATAGATTCCGTATGTTATGTACACAAATGTCATGGGCACCGTCTAACCTGCGCTGAGGTATAGTAATAGCTTCCGAATGTTAAGTACACAAGAGTCATGAGCACCGTCTAACCTGTGCTGAGGTATAGTAATAGCTTCCGAATGGTATGTTCACAAGAGTCATGGGCACCGTCTTACCAGTGCTGAGGTATAGTAATAGCTTCCGAATGTTATGTTCACAAGAGTCATGGACAGCGTATAACCAGTGCTGAGGTATAGTTATAGGTTCCGAATGTTATGTACACAAGAGTCATGCGCACCGTCTAACCAGTGCTGAGGTATAGTAATAGCTTCCGAATGGTATGTTCACAAGAGTCATGGGCACCGTCTAACCAGTGCTGAGATATAGTAATATATTCCGAATGTTATGTACACAAGTGTCATGGGCAGCGTCTAAGCTGTGCTGAGATATAGTCATAGTTTCCGAATGTCATGTACACAAGAGTCATGCGCACCGTCTAACCAGTGCTGAGGTATAGTAATAACTTCCGAATGTTATGTACACAAGTGTCATGGGCACCGTCTAACCTGTGCTGAGGTATAGTAATAGCTTCCGAATGTTATGTTCACAAGTGTCATGGGCACCGTCTAACCTGTGCTGAGGTATAGAATTGCTTCTGAATATTATGTACACAAGAGTCATGGACACCGTCTAACCTGTGCTGAGGTATAGTAATGGCTTCCGAATGTTTTGCACACAAGAGTCATGGGCACCGTCTAACCTGTGCTGAGGTATAGTAATAGCTTCGGAATGTTATGTACACAAGAGTCATGGACACCGTCTAACCTGTGCTGAGGTATAGTATTGGCTTCCGAATGTTTTGTACACAAGTGTCATGGACACCGTCTATCCTGTGCTGTGGTACAGTAATATCTTCCGAATGTTATGTACACAAGAGTCATGGACACCGTCTAACCTGTGCTGAGGTATAGTAACAGCTTCCGAATGTTATGTACACAAGAGTCATGGACACCGTCTAACCTGTACTGAGGTATAGTAATAGCTTCCGAATGTTAAGTACACAAGAGTCATGAGCACCGTCTAACCTGCGCTGAGGTATAGTAATAGCTTCCGAATGGTAAGTTCACAAGAGTCATGGGCACCGTCAAACCAGTGCTGAGGTATAGTAATAGGTTCCGAATGTTATGTTCACAAGAGTCATGGACAGCGTATAACCAGTGCTGAGGTATAGTAATAGCTTCCGAATGTTATGTACACAATTGTCATGGACACCGCCTAACCTGTGCTGAGGTATAGTTATAGGTTCCGAATGTTAAGTACACAAGAGTCATGCGCACCGTCCTACCTGTGCTGAGGTATAGTAATAACTTCCGAATGGTATGTTCACAAGAGTCATGAGTAGGGGGGAGCTAGGAGTTCTGCTTAGTGTCATGGCCGCCGCGTGAGTCCAAGCCAATATCTCGCAAACCCATGGTCCGATTTTGACAAATGAAGTGTCGTTGGACTCGGGTTGACGCCCTCTTTCCAATGAACCACTCATTTCAACCCCTAAATAAAACCTACCCCTACTAGGGGGTGAAATTGTAATTTTTAGTGAAAGTCTCTTTTCAAATACGACATGTATAAGGTGCGCTGCTAAAATGAACTTAAATGTTGTTGCTCATATCGCGCATGCGTTTTTCTGGCTGCCGCTATGGATGAACATTTTTGTTTTTGTTTTTTACGCATGCGCACTTGGGATTTTTGTAAGAGGGCGAGCTCTTTGAAAAAAATGATTGATAAGAAGAGGTTTTGGTGGTGAGGAGAGAGCCAGATAGTCGCCTACTTTCCTACGTAGTTTGTCGATATTTCTCAAACGCAAGGTCGGATTTGGACGTGTGACGTGTCAAATCGATTGTCTCGAAGCCCTATATATGTTATTAATAGGTTAAAGTTTTGAGAATGAGGGAAACAGGCGTTTTGGGGTAAAATTATGATTTTAGACTTTTTCTGATATTTCACGAATGCCTGGTCGGATTTGGTCCTATGACGTGTCAAATGGCTTGTCTCGAAACCCTCTTTATTTTGGTAATAGGTTAAAGTTTTTGAGAATGAGGGAAACAGAATTTTTTGTTGTAAAACCGTGATTTTAGACTTTTTGTTATATCTCACAAACCAATAACGCCAGAGACGTATACGAGGGGTCGTAGGACTCGGGGTGACGCCCCTCCCCTCTCCCCCTTTCGAATATAGTATTTATGTTTAAAAAAATGCGAAAGAGCCTAACGACACTTATGTTGAAAACATTTCAGTTTTTAAAACTTTTCTTAAATTTGTCTAAAATGTTCATGACGAGTGGTTGTAGATATAAAGAGACGATACCACTGGACACGTGTTTCAACGAAGCTATTACTGGCCACGGTGGTGATATACCAATACAGTATTCGCTATTTCGATGAGACGGCGGGTCGAGGGTTCGTTTTCTGATTTTTCCTATGATGGAATTCCTAATTCCTAAACCCCCTGAAGGGGGTCTTTAACGTGTAAACGATTATGAGTGACATGACAAATGATAATTCCTTGATTCGATGAAGTTGGCTTTAGATAGAACAAACAGAACTTGGTTATATGTTGCTTGAAGTGAGTATAGAAAACAAACTTGCTGGGGCAGACTGACAGGATGTGAATGTTATTTGATCTTATTGGAATGCATTGACTTGACAGGGCAATGAAAAAAAGCACAGAGATGCTGAGGACACTTGAAGGTCAAACGATATGGCAACCATGGTGGGAGGGGAAGCTAGGATGATGTCGCCGATCATGTTCAATGGATGAATTTATATTTTGCGAAGCATTGTTCGGAGAGGGTCATGGGACGACTTGTTTTAAGGGTATTTATTTTTTCGATGTTTCCTATGGTGGACTCATTGATTGAAATAATCCAAAACTGCTAGGGCATGGCCTTGAGATTTTATAAACCGATAATGGGATTTTGACATACAAGATCCACTCAGAACTTGACATGATGTCATTCTTTTTATGGCTTATGAATTTCCCCAAAAAAGACCCAAAACAACAAGATCATGGACTTTTGCTTTTCTTAATATATTGCAAACCCATAATGTAAGATGTTTACTGTGAGTGACGAAATCTAGCTAGGTAACGAAAGAATTATTGTAGGATATATGTATGGTGACTGACACGTCTTTGACCATTGGAACTTGTTTTCAGATCTGACTGTAGTACATAGGGAGTATAGGTTGTAGGCATGGCTTGACAAACGGTGCACACAAAATTCAATTTATCGATTCAAGAATTAAGAGTAGACTATCATTAATTAATTGGTTAAAGAGTGTAGCTAAAAATAAAAAAATGGTGACTACATTAAACTAAACTGAACCAAGTCGAATCAAACCCAACCGAACCAAACCAAGCCTAAAGCAAACCAAACCTTATCAAGAACAAGCCAAGGGCTTAAGTGTAAAACTTGTGGGGGAATGCAGTCATTGGCAATGTCCAAAGGAAGGGATAACGCTCTACCTCTAGAGGGTAAGGTAAAGCTAGCGCATGGTGCTAATGCATATTCCCAAGTACATGAACCACACACACACAACTATCCTATGCTGTTTTTATGAGTTAACTGTTAAAACTTACTCAGTGGTTACTGAGCAAGATGGTCGCTACACACAACAAGCTTTAAATACTTGAGGCTAATAATCTATACACACACACACACGCTTGTTCTAAACTAAACTGTCTTGCTGGCAGTGCTCACACAGTAGGCAAATGACAGAAATGCTTGGCTAACAGAAATACAATCATTTTCGTTTGTCTAATGTTACCAGCTAACCATTACATGCTATAGTGGTGAGCACATGTGCCTCTTGCACTGGAGATCGTAACTCGATTTCTAGCTCTAAGGCCTAGAATGAATCAAACTAAGAAAGAAGGGTATGGTGACGCAGTGGTTAAACTGTTAGCCTTTCACTAAGGTAGACTAGGGTTTGATTTTAGGTTAATATACATGTCATAAACAAACAAACAAACAAACAAACAAAAAAGCAGAGATAATGTTTAAAACTGATTACACTTGTCTCTTTTCAAATTATTACTTAGATTGCAAATACAAAGGTGGACTGGGTTTGATATTCAGTTAATGCTGCCTATCGCATACTAGCCTGTAAGAAAGCCAAACAAGCAAAAGGCGTAGGTAGAGCAGTGGTAAAATCGCTATGTGTAGAGAACTACCTAACGGTTTTATGAACTGGCAATGGTATGTCGCATAAACAGTGCAGGATACAATCCAGCAACCATAATTTGTATCTTGTGGAGCAGAGAAAACATATATATAGAGAAAGATATAGAAAGCTAGTGTATGTATGGGTAGCATTGATAATTTGACCAGAGAAAATACGATGAGGTAGGGTGGGGAGAGGGAGAATTAACACTTATATATGAATGAATGGTAAATAGTATTTTAGTTTTTTTTCCCCAATAGTTTTGTTTTTTAAATGCAGTGGTAGATAGTCGTTATTTTGTAAAACATTCTTACTTGCAGTAGTAATAAGACTCTATGGTTTCGCTAACACATAGATAGACTGTATTATTGCCATGGTCAAGCACTCACATTAAGATCATTTACAAAATCATAAAATGAAAAATAAAAAATCTTGTTTTGGAAATATCGTTTTTCAACATACACAAAATAAATATATAAAAAATTTGTAAACAGCAAAATGGAAAATCCATGGTCAAGCACTCACATTAAGATCATTTACAAAATCATAAAATGAAAAATAAAAATCTTGTTTTGGAAATATCGATTTTTTTCAACATACACAAAATAAATATATAAAAAATTTGTAAACAGCAAAATGGAAAATCCATGTTTCCATATAGACAAAATTTAAAAACCTTAAACGGACATTTAAGAAAATATATGCAAATGGGAAATTGACAAATGTGTAAATATGAAAATGGAAAAATCCATGTTTCCATATCATGAAATTGAAAAACATCAAACTGTCATTTAAAAAAATGCAAATGGAAAATTGACAAATTGCAATGTGTGAAATGTGAAATTGAACAAATGACTATCATTATTTTAAAAAAAAGAACATGGTGCTCTATGGTTGAGGTGTGAATCAAACCCTTTCTACTTATTTGGACCACCCGAGACTGAGTAGACTAGTTTAAGTTGTCATACCACTTTTAAAAGTTTGTGTTAAATCTAGGAATTGAACCCAAGAGCTTGTAGGGGAGATCAAAGGTTATAATATGTTAAACAGATAGCCTTGAATGAAGGGTGTGGTAGCTATATAGAGATGAGACGTTTCGCTCGGGGCAGGGAGGCATGGAGATCTGCATCAAACCAGTCAAAGGACTAAAGACTCAAACAACAACATGTACGTTCACCAAAATAATGTTGTGTAACGGTAAATGTTAGTCAACGAACAGTAATGCATTACTAAAACCCATGACACGATACCTAAGAGCTTTTCTAAAATGATTTTAAAATGCCTTTAACCCTATATTGAACACCCAGTTCACAAAACTCATAACTGCAATGTTATGGTAAAACAAAACAAAATCTATATTTCAAAACAAACAAGTGGTTTAGTCAATGTATACTGGAAAAAGTTTTGTAAACACTCAAGTCCTCAAGACCAATTAAATTAGTAACTGTCAGGTTGGCCGAGTGGTTAAGGTGTTTGACTTAAGATCAAATTTCTGTATAAGGAAGCAAGGGTTCGAATCCCTTACCTGACATAACTATTGCCTTAACATGGCTTGGCCACACTGTATTATTATGATACTCAGTACACAAACCATAGATATAGTGTATTGTTTAAGGCCACTCTCTTTCTGAACATAGTCAGAGACTGTTGATGGTTAACAATTGTATTAATAGTGGGACATGGGGATAGCAATTAAGAAAAAACAGCCAATACCCATACAATATTTTTATTCATTTTAGTTTTTTTTTACAATAGTTACACACTGAATACAACTTTTTATCTCTTTACCATTGTTTGATATAGATTTTAAACACAACGCTTGTTGTAGATCCTTTTACAACTTTCTCCAGGTACTCTTGTTCTTAAAAACTGGGGAAGCCGCAATGGTTTTATAGACATTAAACCCTCATTCTCTTTTTTTTCATCATCATCATCATCATTATTATAAATATTATTTTTATAATTATTATAGTCATTGTCACCATCATTATCATCATCATCATCATCCTCAACATCACTAGAACTATCCAATTCCATTTTTTCCTTTTCAAAAGGGATCTCTTGAAGAGTCTGTGTTGCTTTTGATAGTGTTACGGGTTTATTGAACGTTGACAACTGTCCTAACATGACTTTTTGAGGAGATAAATGTTTTTTCATAAGGAAGTCACTATGTTGAGTAACACTATGTTTTTGTCGGACTTGCTTTTTCTTGTTCTTTTGATCATGTTTTGTTAACACTAACGGTGTTTCATTTGGTATACCACATTGATGAGTACCCACACTTAAGACCTCACCATGTTTACTTTTTAGATGACCTAGACATTTTGTTGTTCTTTGTTTTGAGCACTGCCAAAATATGATGCCATTCGCATTTTCTCGCTTATAGTTATAAGAGTACCCATGATACAGGGCACGTGGTTTACCTTTATTGGTTATAGTATATTCCATAGTAGTCACTGACTTGTATAGTCGATCCGCCTACTACAAAGGTCTGAACACTTGTGGTGAAAGAATGATGTTGTGTTGACGTTTTATGCAGGATAATGTTGGTGGCATATGTGGGTGGCTTATGTTGATGACATGTGTTGTTGGCTGATTTTGGTGGCTTATGTTGATGGTTTATGGTGGTGGCTTATGTTGATGGCTTATGTTGGTGGCTTATGTTGATGACCTATGTTGGTGACTTATGTTGATAGCTTATGTTGGTGGCTAATGTTGATGACATATGTTGTTGGCTTATGGTGGTGGCTTATGTTGATGGTATATGTTGCTGGCCTATGTTGATGGTTTATGTTAATGGCTTAGGTTAATATCTTAGGTTGATGGCATAAGTTGATGGCTTATGTTGGTGGCTTATGGTGGTGGCTTATGCTGGTGGCTTATGCTAGTGGCTTATGGTGGTGGTTTATGGTGGTGGCTTATGTTGATGACATATGTTGGTGGCTTATGTTGGTGGCTTATGGTGGTGGCTTATGGTGGTGGGTTATGGTGGTGGATTATGGTGGCTTATAGTGGTGGCTTATGGTGGTGGTTTATGGTGGTGGCTTATGTTGATGACATATGTTGGTGGCTTATGGTGGCTTATGGTGGTGATTTATAGTGGTGGCCTATGTTGCTGGCTTATTTTTGGTGGTTTACGTTAATACCTTATTTGTAATGGCTTATTTGACAAGTTATTGTTGTCAATGTATTTAGAGGATTTTTCTCTTGGTTTTGGAAAGTATCTCAACTCTTTTTTATGGTAGCATAATGCTTACCGCCATGTTTGTAAGCAACAACAACACACTAAAATTCCAAGAATCCAAAGTACTCTAAGGTTAATGATTGTCTCTCAACTCCATTCAACGTCTAGTCAAAAAACATTATATATTTTTCACATTTTACAAAAAAGGTAAATTGGGAAAGTAAGCTATATGTTTAAACTAAAAATCATATCAAATCATATGCTAACTCTAACACCTACGTCTACCCCAATCTCAGTCAAAAAAATATAATATTCTTCAAATTTTTCCAAAACAGTATTTGGAAAGTAGGCCATATTTTGAAAACTAATCATCCTATAAAGTCATATATATATATACTGAAACCAATGGCTTTTATATCCTTAATCTTAAGAACAAAATATGGAATTTTTGACATTTTTTCCAAAAATGTTCATTTTAAAACGGGGCTATATTTTGGAAACTAGGAATTTTACAAGAAAGTTTGTTTAACGTAAATGGCAGGTATTTACCCCCACTACCCGCAAACCAAGTCCCAGGTCTCTGGGGAAAAATCAAAAAAAAGTTCAATTTGGAAAGTAGGCAATATTTTGAAAACTAATCATCCTAAAAAGTCATATATAGACTCAAACCAATGGCTTTTATGTCCTTAATTGGTAGAACAAAACTTAACATTTTTTCAGTTTTTCCAAAAAAGTCCAATTTTCAAAAATTGTCTATATTTTGGGAACTAAGAATTTTACAAAAAAGTTTGTTTAACGAAAATGAAAGGTCTTTACCCCCCTCTACCCAAAACATAAATATCAGGTCCCTAGGACAAAAACTGTGCAGTATATATATATTTTTTTTTGGGGGGAGGGGGTCTATATTCACTTTACCTCCCCACTTCACAAGATGGCGGCCATAGCTTAACTTAACCTAGCCTAACCTAACCTGACCTACGAGGTGTGATCAAAAAGTTCCAAAAATGTGGCTGCAACTTAACCAAACCTAGCCTAGCCTAACCTAACCTCCCTGTTGACTAGCCCCCTTTGGACGGGTCCTTTTTGAAGGGAGTCATTTTTTTTACGTGTCCCGGAGGACGGGTCCTTGTTGACGGGTCCCAGTGGCGGGTCCCCTTTGACATAATTTGGATAAAATGCAAGGCCAGTCCATAGGGATCAGTCCAAAGGACACAAGTGTCATGGGCAGCGTCTAAGCTGTGCTGAGATATAGTAATAGTTTCCGAATGTTATGTACACAAGAGTCATGTGCACCGTCTAACCAGTGCTGAGGTATAGTAATAGCTTCCGAATGTTATGTACACAAGTGTCATGGGCACCGTCTAACCTGTGCTGAGGTATAGTAATTGCTTCCGAATGTTATGTTCACAAGAGTCATGGGCACCGTCTAACCTGTGCTAAGGTATAGTAATAGCTTCCAAATGTTATGTACACAAGAGAAATGGGCACCGTCTAACCTGTGCTGAGGTATGGTAATAGCTTCCGAATGTTTTGTACACAAGAGTCATGGGCACCGTCTAACCAGTGCTAAGGTATAGCAATAGTTTCCGAATATTATGTACACAATTGCCATGGGCACCGTCTAACCTGGGCTGAGGTATAGTAATAGCTTCTGAATATTATGTACACAAGAGTCATGGGCACCGTCTAACCTGTGCTGAGGTATAGTAATAGCTTCGGAATGTTATGTACACAAGAGTCATGGACACCGTCTAACCTGTGCTGAGGTATAGTAATAGCTTCCGAATGTTTTGTACACAAGAGTCATGGGCACCGTCTAAACTGTGCTGAGGTATAGTAATAGCTTCGGAATGTTATGTACACAAGAGTCATGGACACCGTCTAACCTGTGCTGAGGTATAGTATTGGCTCCGAATGTTTAGTACACAAGTGTCATGGACACCGTCTATCCTGTGCTGTGGTACAGTAATATCTTCCGATGTTATGTACACAAGAGTCATGGACACCGTCTAACCTGTGCTGAGGTATAGTAATAGCTTCCGAATGTTATTTACACAAGAGTCATGGACACCGTCTAACCTGTACTGAGGTATAGTAATAGCTTCCGAATGTTATCTACACAGGTGTCATTGACACCGTCTAACCTGTGCTGAGGTATGGTAATAGTTTCCGAATGTTATGTACAGAAGTGTCATGGACACCGTCTAACCTGTGCTGAGGTATAGTAATAGGTTCCGAATGTTATGTACACAAGTGTCATGGGCAGCGTCTAACCTGTGCTGTGGTATAGTAATAGCTTCCGAATGTTATGTATACAAGAGTCATGGGCACCGTCTAACCTGTGCTGAGGTATAGTAATAGCTTCCGAATGTTATGTATACAAGAGTCATGGGCACCGTCTAACCTGTGCTAAGGTATAGTAATAGCTTCCGAATGTTATGTACACAAGTGTCAAGGCCACTGTCTAACCTGTGCTGAGGTATAGTAATAGCTTCCGAATGTTATGTACACAAGTGTCGTGGGCACCGTCTAACCTGTGCTGAGGTATAGTTATAGCTTCCGAATGTTATGTACACAAGTGTCATGGGCACTGTCTAACCTGTACTGAGGCATAGTAATAGCTTCCAAATGGTATGTACACAAGAGTGAAGGGCACCGTCTACCCTATGCTGAGGTATAGTATTATCTTCCGAATGTTATGTACACAGGTGTCATGGGAACTGTCTAACCTGTGCCGATGTATAGTAATAGCTTCCGAAGGTTATGTACACAAGTGTCAAGGGCACCGTCTAACCTGTACTGAGGTATAGTAATAGCCTCCGAATGTTATGTACACAAGTGTCAAGGGCACCGTCTAACCTGTGCTGAGGTATAGTATTAGCTTCCCAATGTTATGTACACAAGTGTCAGGGGCACCGTCTAAGCTGTGCTGAGGTATAGTAATAGCTGCCGAATGTTATGTACACATGAGTCATGGGCACTGTCTAACCTGCGCTGAGGTATAGTTATAGCTTCCGAATGTAATGTACACAAGAGTCATTGGCACCGTCTAACCTGCGCTGAGGTTTAGTAATAGCTTCCGAATGTTATGTACGCTAGTGTCATGGGCACCGTCTAACCTGCGCTGAGGTATAGTAATAGCTTCCAAATGTTATGTACACAAGAGAAATGGGCACCGTCTAACCTGTGCTGAGGTATGGTAATAGCTTCCGAATGTTATGTACACAAGAGTCATGGGCACTGATTAACATGCGCTGAAGTATAGTTATAGCTTCCGAATGTTATGTACACAAGTGTCATGGGCACCGTCTAACCTGTGCTGAGGTATAGTAATAGCTTCCGAATGTTATGTACACAAGAGACATGGGCACGGTCTAACCTGTGCTGAGGTATAGTAATAGCTTCCGAATGTTATGTACACAAGAGTCATGGGCACCGTCTAACCTGTGCTGAGGTATAGTAATAGTTTCCGAATGTTATGTACACAAGAGTCAAGGGCACCGTCTAACCTATGCTGAGGTATAGTATTATCTTCCGAATGTTATGTACACAAGAGTCATGGGCACCGTCTAACCTGTGCTGAGGTATAGTAATAGCTTCCGAATGGTATGTACACAAGAGTCAAGGGCACCGTCTAACCTATGCTGAGTTATAGTATTATCTTCCGAATGTTATGTACACGAGAGTCATGGGCATCGTTTAACCTGTGCTGAGGTTTAGTAATCGCTTCCGAATAATATGTACACAAGTATCATAGGCACCGTCTAACCTGTGCTGAGGTTTAGTAATAGCTTCCGAATGTTATGTACACAATTGTCATGGGCACCGTCTAACCTGGGCTGAGGTATAGTAATAGCTTCCGAATGTTATGTAAACAAGAGTCATGGGCACTGTCTAACCTGAACTGAGGTATAGTAATTGATTCCGAATGTTATGTACACAATTGTCATGGGCACCGTCTAACCTGTGCTGAGGTATAGTAATAGCTTCCGAATGTTATGTACACAAGAGTCATGGGCACCGTCTAACCAGTGCTAAGGTATAGCAATAGTTTCCGAATATTATGTACACAATTGCCATGGGCACCGTCTAACCTGGGCTGAGGTATAGTAATAGCTTCCGAATGTTATGTACACAAGAGTCATGGGCACTGTCTAACCTCGGCTGAGGTATAGTAATAGCTTCCGAATGTTATGTACACAATTGTCATGGGCACCGTCTAACCTGGGCTGAGGTATAGTAATACCTTCCGAACGTTATGTACACAAGAGTCATGGGCACCGTCTAACCTGTGCTGAGGTATAGTAATAGCTTGCGAATGTTATGTGCACAAGTGTCATGGACACTGACTAACCTGTGTTGACGTATAGTAATAGCTTCCGAATGTTATGTACACAAGTGTCATGGCCACTGTCTAACCTCTGCTGAGGTATAGAAATAGCTTCCAAATGTTATGTACACATGTGTCAGGGGAACCGTCTAACCTGTGCTGAGGTAAAGTAATAGATTCCGTATGTTATGTACAGAATTGTCATGGGCACCGTCTAACCTGGGCTGAGGTATAGTAATACCTTCCGAATGTTATGTACACAATTGTCATGGGCACCGTCTAACCTGTGCTGAGGTATAGTAATAGCTTCCGAATGTTATGTACACAAGAGTCATGGGCACCGTCTAAACAGTGCTAAGGTATAGCAATAGTTTCCGAATATTATGTACACAATTGCCATGGGCACCGTCTAACCTGGGCTGAGGTATAGTAATAGCTTCCGAATGTTATGTACACAAGAGTCATGGGCACTGTCTAACCTGGGCTGAGGTATAGTAATAGCTTCCGAATGTTACGTACACAATTGTCATGGGCACCGTCTAACCTGGGCTGAGGTATAGTAATACCTTCCGAACGTTATGTACACAAGAGTCATGGGCACCGTCTAACCTGTGCTGAGGTATAGTAATAGCTTGCGAATGTTATGTGCACAAGTGTCATGGACACTGTCTAACCTGTGTTGACGTATAGTAATAGCTTCCGAATGTTATGTACACAAGTGTCATGGCCACTGTCTAACCTCTGCTGAGGTATAGAAATAGCTTCCAAATGTTATGTACACATGTGTCAGGGGAACCGTCTAACCTGTGCTGAGGTATAGTAATAGATTCCGTATGTTATGTACACAAATGTCATGGGCACCGTCTAACCTGCGCTGAGGTATAGTAATAGCTTCCGAATGTTAAGTACACAAGAGTCATGAGCACCGTCTAACCTGTGCTGAGGTATAGTAATAGCTTCCGAATGGTATGTTCACAAGAGTCATGGGCACCGTCTTACCAGTGCTGAGGTATAGTAATAGCTTCCGAATGTTATGTTCACAAGAGTCATGGACAGCGTATAACCAGTGCTGAGGTATAGTTATAGGTTCCGAATGTTATGTACACAAGAGTCATGCGCACCGTCTAACCAGTGCTGAGGTATAGTAATAGCTTCCGAATGGTATGTTCACAAGAGTCATGGGCACCGTCTAACCAGTGCTGAGATATAGTAATATATTCCGAATGTTATGTACACAAGTGTCATGGGCAGCGTCTAAGCTGTGCTGAGATATAGTCATAGTTTCCGAATGTCATGTACACAAGAGTCATGCGCACCGTCTAACCAGTGCTGAGGTATAGTAATAACTTCCGAATGTTATGTACACAAGTGTCATGGGCACCGTCTAACCTGTGCTGAGGTATAGTAATAGCTTCCGAATGTTATGTTCACAAGTGTCATGGGCACCGTCTAACCTGTGCTGAGGTATAGAATTGCTTTTGAATATTATGTACACAAGAGTCATGGACACCGTCTAACCTGTGCTGAGGTATAGTAATGGCTTCCGAATGTTTTGCACACAAGAGTCATGGGCACCGACTAACCTGTGCTGAGGTATAGTAATAGCTTCGGAATGTTATGTACACAAGAGTCATGGACACCGTCTAACCTGTGCTGAGGTATAGTATTGGCTTCCGAATGTTTTGTACACAAGTGTCATGGACACCGTCTATCCTGTGCTGTGGTACAGTAATATCTTCCGAATGTTATGTACACAAGAGTCATGGACACCGTCTAACCTGTGCTGAGGTATAGTAACAGCTTCCGAATGTTATGTACACAAGAGTCATGGACACCGTCTAACCTGTACTGAGGTATAGTAATAGCTTCCGAATGTTAAGTACACAAGAGTCATGAGCACCGTCTAACCTGCGCTGAGGTATAGTAATAGCTTCCGAATGGTATGTTCACAAGAGTCATGGGCACCGTCAAACCAGTGCTGAGGTATAGTAATAGGTTCCGAATGTTATGTTCACAAGAGTCATGGACAGCGTATAACCAGTGCTGAGGTATAGTAATAGCTTCCGAATGTTATGTACACAATTGTCATGGACACCGCCTAACCTGTGCTGAGGTATAGTTATAGGTTCCGAATGTTAAGTACACAAGAGTCATGCGCACCGTCCTACCTGTGCTGAGGTATAGTAATAACTTCCGAATGGTATGTTCACAAGAGTCATGGGCACCGTCTAACAAGTGCTGAGATATAGTAACTCGTTTCGAATGTTATGTACACAAGTGTCATGGGCAGCGTCTAACCTGTGCTGAGGTATAGTTATAGCTTCCGAATGTAACGTACACAAGAGTCATGTGCACCGTCTAACCAGTGCTGAGGTATAGTAATAGCTTCCGAATGTTATGTACACAAGTGTCATGGGCACCGTCTAACCTGTGCTGAGGTATAGTAATTGCTTCCGAATGTTATGTTCACAAGTGTCATGGGCACCGTCTAACATGTGCTGAGGTATAGAATTGCTTCTGAATATTATGTACACAAGAGTCATGGGCACCGTCTAACCTGTGCTGAGGTATAGTAATAGCTTCGGAATGTTATGTACACAAGAGTCATGGACACCGTCTAACCTGTGCTGAGGTATAGTAATAGCTTCCGAATGTTTTGTACACAAGAGTCATGGGCACCGTCTAAACTGTGCTGAGGTATAGTAATAGCTTCGGAATGTTATGTACACAAGAGTCATGGACACCGTCTAACCTGTGCTGAGGTATAGTATTGGCTCCGAATGTTTTGTACACAAGTGTCATGGACACCGTCTATCCTGTGCTGTGGTACAGTAATATCTTCCGATGTTATGTACACAAGAGTCATGGACACCGTCTAACCTGTGCTGAGGTATAGTAATAGCTTCCGAATGTTATTTACACAAGAGTCATGGACACCGTCTAACCTGTACTGAGGTATAGTAATAGCTTCCGAATGTTATCTACACAGGTGTCATTGACACCGTCTAACCTGTGCTGAGGTATGGTAATAGTTTCCGAATGTTATGTACAGAAGTGTCATGGACACCGTCTAACCTGTGCTGAGGTATAGTAATAGGTTCCGAATGTTATGTACACAAGTGTCATGGGCAGCGTCTAACCTGTGCTGTGGTATAGTAATAGCTTCCGAATGTTATGTATACAAGAGTCATGGGCACCGTCTAACCTGTGCTGAGGTATAGTAATAGCTTCCGAATGTTATGTATACAAGAGTCATGGGCACCGTCTAACCTGTGCTAAGGTATAGTAATAGCTTCCGAATGTTATGTACACAAGTGTCAAGGCCACTGTCTAACCTGTGCTGAGGTATAGTAATAGCTTCCGAATGTTATGTACACAAGTGTCGTGGGCACCGTCTAACCTGTGCTGAGGTATAGTTATAGCTTCCGAATGTTATGTACACAAGTGTCATGGGCACTGTCTAACCTGTACTGAGGTATAGCAATAGCTTCCAAATGGTATGTACACAAGAGTGAAGGGCACCGTCTACCCTATGCTGAGGTATAGTATTATCTTCCGAATGTTATGTACACAGGTGTCATGGGAACTGTCTAACCTGTGCCGAGGTATAGTAATAGCTTCCGAAGGTTATGTACACAAGTGTCAAGGGCACCGTCTAACCTGTACTGAGGTATAGTAATAGCCTCCGAATGTTATGTACACAAGTGTCAAGGGCACCGTCTAACCTGTGCTGAGGTATAGTATTAGCTTCCCAATGTTATGTACACAAGTGTCAGGGGCACCGTCTAAGCTGTGCTGAGGTATAGTAATAGCTGCCGAATGTTATGTACACATGAGTCATGGGCACTGTCTAACCTGCGCTGAGGTATAGTTATAGCTTCCGAATGTAATGTACACAAGAGTCATTGGCACCGTCTAACCTGCGCTGAGGTTTAGTAATAGCTTCCGAATGTTATGTACGCTAGTGTCATGGGCACCGTCTAACCTGCGCTGAGGTATAGTAATAGCTTCCAAATGTTATGTACACAAGAGAAATGGGCACCGTCTAACCTGTGCTGAGGTATGGTAATAGCTTCCGAATGTTATGTACACAAGAGTCATGGGCACTGATTAACATGCGCTGAAGTATAGTTATAGCTTCCGAATGTTATGTACACAAGTGTCATGGGCACCGTCTAACCTGTGCTGAGGTATAGTAATAGCTTCCGAATGTTATGTACACAAGAGACATGGGCACGGTCTAACCTGTGCTGAGGTATAGTAATAGCTTCCGAATGTTATGTACACAAGAGTCATGGGCACCGTCTAACCTGTGCTGAGGTTTAGTAATAGTTTCCGAATGTTATGTACACAAGAGTCAAGGGCACCGTCTAACCTATGCTGAGGTATAGTATTATCTTCCGAATGTTATGTACACAAGAGTCATGGGCACCGTCTAACCTGTGCTGAGGTATAGTAATAGCTTCCGAATGGTATGTACACAAGAGTCAAGGGCACCGTCTAACCTATGCTGAGTTATAGTATTATCTTCCGAATGTTATGTACACGAGAGTCATGGGCATCGTCTAACCTGTGCTGAGGTTTAGTAATCGCTTCCGAATAATATGTACACAAGTATCATAGGCACCGTCTAACCTGTGCTGAGGTTTAGTAATAGCTTCCGAATGTTATGTACACAATTGTCATGGGCACCGTCTAACCTGGGCTGAGGTATAGTAATAGCTTCCGAATGTTATGTAAACAAGAGTCATGGGCACTGTCTAACCTGAACTGAGGTATAGTAATTGATTCCGAATGTTATGTACACAATTGTCATGGGCACCGTATAACCTGTGCTGAGGTATAGTAATAGCTTCCGAATGTTATGTATACAAGAGTCATGGGCACCGTCTAACCTGTGCTAAGGTATAGTAATAGCTTCCGAATGTTATGTACACAAGTGTCATGGCCACTGTCTAACCTGTGCTGAGGTATAGTAATAGCTTCCGAATGTTATGTACACACGTGTCGTGGGCACCGTCTAACCTGTGCTGAGGTATAGTTATAGCTTCCGAATGTTATGTACACAAGTGTCATGGGCACTGTCTAACCTGTACTGAGGTATAGTAATAGCTTCCAAATGGTATGTACACAAGAGTGAAGGGCACCGTCTACCCTATGCTGAGGTATAGTATTATCTTCCGAATGTTATGTACACAGGTGTCATGGGAACTGTCTAACCTGTGCCGAGGTATAGTAGCAGCTTCCGAAGGTTATGTACACAAGTGTCAAGGGCACCGTCTAACCTGTACTGAGGTATAGTAATAGCCTCCGAATGTTATGTACACAAGTGTCAAGGGCACCGTCTAACCTGTGCTGAGGTATAGTATTAGCTTCCCAATGTTATGTACACAAGTGTCAGGGGCACCGTCTAAGCTGTGCTGAGGTATAGTAATAGCTTCCGAATGTTATGTACACAAGAGTCATGGGAACTGTCTAACCTGCGCTGAGGTATAGTTATAGCTTCCGAATGTAACGTACACAAGAGTCATTGGCACCGTCTAACCTGCGCTGAGGTTTAGTAATAGCTTCCGAATGTTATGTACGCAAGTGTCATGGGCACCGTCTAACCTGCGCTGAGGTATAGTAATAGCTTCCAAATGTTATGTACACAAGAGAAATGGGCACCGTCTAACCTGTGCTGAGGTATGGTAATAGCTTCCGAATGTTTTGTACACAAGAGTCATGGGCACTGATTAACATGCGCTGAAGTATAGTTATAGCTTCCGAATGTTATGTACACAAGTGTCATGGGCACCGTCTAACCTGTGCTGAGGTATAGTAATAGCTTCTGAATGTTATGTACACAAGAGACATGGGCACCGTCTAACCTGTGCTGAGGTATAGTAATAGCTTCCGAATGTTATGTACACAAGAGTCATGGGCACCGTCTAACCTGTGCTGAGGTATAGTAATAGCTTCCGAATGTTATGTACACAAGAGTCAAGGGTACCGTCTAACCTATGCTGAGGTATAGTATTATCTTCCGAATGTTATGTACACAAGAGTCATGGGCACCGTCTAACCTGTGCTGAGGTATAGTAATAGCTTCCGAATGGTATGTACACAAGAGTCAAGGGGACCGTCTAACCTATGCTGAGTTATAGTATTATCTTCCTAATTGTATGTACACGAGAGTCATGGGCATCGTCTAACCTGTGCTGAGGTTTAGTAATAGCTTCCGAATAATATGTACACAAGTATCATAGGCACCGTCTAACCTGTGCTGAGGTTTAGTAATAGCTTCCGAATGTTATGTACACAATTGTCATGGGCACCGTCTAACCTGTGCTGAGGTATAGTAATAGCTTCCGAATGTTATGTACACAAGAGTCATGGGCACCGTCTAAACAGTGCTAAGGTATAGCAATAGTTTCCGAATATTATGTACACAATTGCCATGGGCACCGTCTAACCTGGGCTGAGGTATAGTAATAGCTTCCGAATGTTATGTACACAAGAGTCATGGGCACTGTCTAACCTGGGCTGAGGTATAGTAATAGCTTCCGAATGTTACGTACACAATTGTCATGGGCACCGTCTAACCTGGGCTGAGGTATAGTAATACCTTCCGAACGTTATGTACACAAGAGTCATGGGCACCGTCTAACCTGTGCTGAGGTATAGTAATAGCTTGCGAATGTTATGTGCACAAGTGTCATGGACACTGTCTAACCTGTGTTGACGTATAGTAATAGCTTCCGAATGTTATGTACACAAGTGTCATGGCCACTGTCTAACCTCTGCTGAGGTATAGAAATAGCTTCCAAATGTTATGTACACATGTGTCAGGGGAACCGTCTAACCTGTGCTGAGGTATAGTAATAGATTCCGTATGTTATGTACACAAATGTCATGGGCACCGTCTAACCTGCGCTGAGGTATAGTAATAGCTTCCGAATGTTAAGTACACAAGAGTCATGAGCACCGTCTAACCTGTGCTGAGGTATAGTAATAGCTTCCGAATGGTATGTTCACAAGAGTCATGGGCACCGTCTTACCAGTGCTGAGGTATAGTAATAGCTTCCGAATGTTATGTTCACAAGAGTCATGGACAGCGTATAACCAGTGCTGAGGTATAGTTATAGGTTCCGAATGTTATGTACACAAGAGTCATGCGCACCGTCTAACCAGTGCTGAGGTATAGTAATAGCTTCCGAATGGTATGTTCACAAGAGTCATGGGCACCGTCTAACCAGTGCTGAGATATAGTAATATATTCCGAATGTTATGTACACAAGTGTCATGGGCAGCGTCTAAGCTGTGCTGAGATATAGTCATAGTTTCCGAATGTCATGTACACAAGAGTCATGCGCACCGTCTAACCAGTGCTGAGGT
Organism: Meconema thalassinum; assembly: GCA_946902985.2. Lineage (NCBI taxonomy): Eukaryota > Metazoa > Arthropoda > Insecta > Orthoptera > Tettigoniidae > Meconema > Meconema thalassinum. Next base: position 445,511,531 of record OX336394.1, on the reverse strand, counting down.
ATAGTAATAACTTCCGAATGTTATGTACACAAGTGTCATGGGCACCGTCTAACCTGTGCTGAGGTATAGTAATAGCTTCCGAATGTTATGTTCACAAGTGTCATGGGCACCGTCTAACCTGTGCTGAGGTATAGAATTGCTTCTGAATATTATGTACACAAGAGTCATGGACACCGTCTAACCTGTGCTGAGGTATAGTAATGGCTTCCGAATGTTTTGCACACAAGAGTCATGGGCACCGTCTAACCTGTGCTGAGGTATAGTAATAGCTTCGGAATGTTATGTACACAAGAGTCATGGACACCGTCTAACCTGTGCTGAGGTATAGTATTGGCTTCCGAATGTTTTGTACACAAGTGTCATGGACACCGTCTATCCTGTGCTGTGGTACAGTAATATCTTCCGAATGTTATGTACACAAGAGTCATGGACACCGTCTAACCTGTGCTGAGGTATAGTAACAGCTTCCGAATGTTATGTACACAAGAGTCATGGACACCGTCTAACCTGTACTGAGGTATAGTAATAGCTTCCGAATGTTAAGTACACAAGAGTCATGAGCACCGTCTAACCTGCGCTGAGGTATAGTAATAGCTTCCGAATGGTATGTTCACAAGAGTCATGGGCACCGTCAAACCAGTGCTGAGGTATAGTAATAGGTTCCGAATGTTATGTTCACAAGAGTCATGGACAGCGTATAACCAGTGCTGAGGTATAGTAATAGCTTCCGAATGTTATGTACACAATTGTCATGGACACCGCCTAACCTGTGCTGAGGTATAGTTATAGGTTCCGAATGTTAAGTACACAAGGGTCATGCGCACCGTCCTACCTGTGCTGAGGTATAGTAATAACTTCCGAATGGTATGTTCACAAGAGTCATGGGCACCGTCTAACAAGTGCTGAGATATAGTAACTCATTTCGAATGTTATGTACACAAGTGTCATGGGCAGCGTCTAAGCTGTGCTGAGATATAGTAATAGTTTCCGAATGTTATGTACACAAGAGTCATGTGCACCGTCTAACCAGTGCTGAGGTATAGTAATAGCTTCCGAATGTTATGTACACAAGTGTCATGGGCACCGTCTAACCTGTGCTGAGGTATAGTAATTGCTTCCGAATGTTATGTTCACAAGTGTCATGGGCACCGTCTAACATGTGCTGAGGTATAGAATTGCTTCTGAATATTATGTACACAAGAGTCATGGGCACCGTCTAACCTGTGCTGAGGTATAGTAATAGCTTCGGAATGTTATGTACACAAGAGTCATGGACACCGTCTAACCTGTGCTGAGGTATAGTAATAGCTTCCGAATGTTTTGTACACAAGAGTCATGGGCACCGTCTAAACTGTGCTGAGGTATAGTAATAGCTTCGGAATGTTATGTACACAAGAGTCATGGACACCGTCTAACCTGTGCTGAGGTATAGTATTGGCTCCGAATGTTTTGTACACAAGTGTCATGGACACCGTCTATCCTGTGCTGTGGTACAGTAATATCTTCCGATGTTATGTACACAAGAGTCATGGACACCGTCTAACCTGTGCTGAGGTATAGTAATAGCTTCCGAATGTTATTTACACAAGAGTCATGGACACCGTCTAACCTGTACTGAGGTATAGTAATAGCTTCCGAATGTTATCTACACAGGTGTCATTGACACCGTCTAACCTGTGCTGAGGTATGGTAATAGTTTCCGAATGTTATGTACAGAAGTGTCATGGACACCGTCTAACCTGTGCTGAGGTATAGTAATAGGTTCCGAATGTTATGTACACAAGTGTCATGGGCAGCGTCTAACCTGTGCTGTGGTATAGTAATAGCTTCCGAATGTTATGTATACAAGAGTCATGGGCACCGTCTAACCTGTGCTGAGGTATAGTAATAGCTTCCGAATGTTATGTATACAAGAGTCATGGGCACCGTCTAACCTGTGCTAAGGTATAGTAATAGCTTCCGAATGTTATGTACACAAGTGTCAAGGCCACTGTCTAACCTGTGCTGAGGTATAGTAATAGCTTCCGAATGTTATGTACACAAGTGTCGTGGGCACCGTCTAACCTGTGCTGAGGTATAGTTATAGCTTCCGAATGTTATGTACACAAGTGTCATGGGCACTGTCTAACCTGTACTGAGGCATAGTAATAGCTTCCAAATGGTATGTACACAAGAGTGAAGGGCACCGTCTACCCTATGCTGAGGTATAGTATTATCTTCCGAATGTTATGTACACAGGTGTCATGGGAACTGTCTAACCTGTGCCGAGGTATAGTAATAGCTTCCGAAGGTTATGTACACAAGTGTCAAGGGCACCGTCTAACCTGTACTGAGGTATAGTAATAGCCTCCGAATGTTATGTACACAAGTGTCAAGGGCACCGTCTAACCTGTGCTGAGGTATAGTATTAGCTTCCCAATGTTATGTACACAAGTGTCAGGGGCACCGTCTAAGCTGTGCTGAGGTATAGTAATAGCTGCCGAATGTTATGTACACATGAGTCATGGGCACTGTCTAACCTGCGCTGAGGTATAGTTATAGCTTCCGAATGTAATGTACACAAGAGTCATTGGCACCGTCTAACCTGCGCTGAGGTTTAGTAATAGCTTCCGAATGTTATGTACGCTAGTGTCATGGGCACCGTCTAACCTGCGCTGAGGTATAGTAATAGCTTCCAAATGTTATGTACACAAGAGAAATGGGCACCGTCTAACCTGTGCTGAGGTATGGTAATAGCTTCCGAATGTTATGTACACAAGAGTCATGGGCACTGATTAACATGCGCTGAAGTATAGTTATAGCTTCCGAATGTTATGTACACAAGTGTCATGGGCACCGTCTAACCTGTGCTGAGGTATAGTAATAGCTTCCGAATGTTATGTACACAAGAGACATGGGCACGGTCTAACCTGTGCTGAGGTATAGTAATAGCTTCCGAATGTTATGTACACAAGAGTCATGGGCACCGTCTAACCTGTGCTGAGGTATAGTAATAGTTTCCGAATGTTATGTACACAAGAGTCAAGGGCACCGTCTAACCTATGCTGAGGTATAGTATTATCTTCCGAATGTTATGTACACAAGAGTCATGGGCACCGTCTAACCTGTGCTGAGGTATAGTAATAGCTTCCGAATGGTATGTACACAAGAGTCAAGGGCACCGTCTAACCTATGCTGAGTTATAGTATTATCTTCCGAATGTTATGTACACGAGAGTCATGGGCATCGTCTAACCTGTGCTGAGGTTTAGTAATCGCTTCCGAATAATATGTACACAAGTATCATAGGCACCGTCTAACCTGTGCTGAGGTTTAGTAATAGCTTCCGAATGTTATGTACACAATTGTCATGGGCACCGTCTAACCTGGGCTGAGGTATAGTAATAGCTTCCGAATGTTATGTAAACAAGAGTCATGGGCACTGTCTAACCTGAACTGAGGTATAGTAATTGATTCCGAATGTTATGTACACAATTGTCATGGGCACCGTCTAACCTGTGCTGAGGTATAGTAATAGCTTCCGAATGTTATGTACACAAGAGTCATGGGCACCGTCTAACCAGTGCTAAGGTATAGCAATAGTTTCCGAATATTATGTACACAATTGCCATGGGCACCGTCTAACCTGGGCTGAGGTATAGTAATAGCTTCCGAATGTTATGTACACAAGAGTCATGGGCACTGTCTAACCTCGGCTGAGTTATAGTAATAGCTTCCGAATGTTATGTACACAATTGTCATGGGCACCGTCTAACCTGGGCTGAGGTATAGTAATACCTTCCGAACGTTATGTACACAAGAGTCATGGGCACCGTCTAACCTGTGCTGAGGTATAGTAATAGCTTGCGAATGTTATGTGCACAAGTGTCATGGACACTGTCTAACCTGTGTTGACGTATAGTAATAGCTTCCGAATGTTATGTACACAAGTGTCATGGCCACTGTCTAACCTCTGCTGAGGTATAGAAATAGCTTCCAAATGTTATGTACACATGTGTCAGGGGAACCGTCTAACCTGTGCTGAGGTAAAGTAATAGATTCCGTATGTTATGTACAGAATTGTCATGGGCACCGTCTAACCTGGGCTGAGGTATAGTAATACCTTCCGAATGTTATGTACACAATTGTCATGGGCACCGTCTAACCTGGGCTGAGTTATAGTAATACCTTCCGAACGTTATGTACACAAGAGTCATGGGCACCGTCTAACCTGTGCTGAGGTATAGTAATAGCTTGCGAATGTTATGTGCACAAGTGTCATGGACACTGTCTAACCTGTGTTGACGTATAGTAATAGCTTCCGAATGTTATGTACACAAGTGTCATGGCCACTGTCTAACCTCTGCTGAGGTATAGAAATAGCTTCCAAATGTTATGTACACAAGTGTCATGGGCACCGTCTAACCTGCGCTGAGGTATAGTAATAGCTTCCGAATGTTAAGTACACAAGAGTCATGAGCACCGTCTAACCTGTGCTGAGGTACAGTAATAGCTTCCGAATGGTATGTTCACAAGAGTCATGGACAGCGTATAACCAGTGCTGAGGTATAGTAATAGCTTCCGAATGTTATGTACACAATTGTCATGGACACCGCCTAACCTGTGCTGAGGTATAGTTATAGGTTCCGAATGTTATGTACACAAGAGTCATGCGCACCGTCTAACCAGAGCTGAGGTATAGTAATAGCTTCCGAATGGTATGTTCACTAGAGTCATGGGCACCGTCTAACCAGTGCTGAGATATAGTAATATATTCCGAATGTTATGTACACAAGTGTCATGGGCAGCGTCTAAGCTGTGCTGAGATATAGTAATAGTTTCCGAATGTTATGTACACAAGAGTCATGCGCACCGTCTAACCAGTGCTGAGGTATAGTAATAACTTCCGAATGTTATGTACACAAGTGTCATGGGCACCGTCTAACCTGTGCTGAGGTATAGTAATAGCTTCCGAATGTTATGTTCACAAGTGTCATGGGCACCGTCTAACCTGTGCTGAGGTATAGAATTGCTTATGAATATTATGTACACAAGAGTCATGGGCACCGTCTAACCTGTGCTGAGGTATAGTAATAGCTTCGGAATGTTATGTACACAAGAGTCATGGACACCGTCTAACCTGTGCTGAGGTATAGTAATGGCTTCCGAATGTTTTGCACACAAGAGTCATGGGCACCGTCTAACCTGTGCTGAGGTATAGTAATAGCTTCGGAATGTTATGTACACAAGAGTCATGGACACCGTCTAACCTGTGCTGAGGTATAGTATTGGCTTCCGAATGTTTTGTACACAAGTGTCATGGACACCGTCTATCCTGTGCTGTTGTACAGTAATATCTTCCGAATGTTATGTACACAACAGTCATGGACACCGCCTAACCTGAGCTGAGGTATAGTAATAGCTTCCGAATGTTATGTACACAAGAGTCATGGACACCGTCTAACCTGTACTGAGGTATAGTAATAGCTTCCGAATGTTAAGTACACAAGAGTCATGAGCACCGTCTAACCTGCGCTGAGGTATAGTAATAGCTTCCGAATGGTATGTTCACAAGAGTCATGGGCACCGTCAAACCAGTGCTGAGGTATAGTAATAGGTTCCGAATGTTATGTTCACAAGAGTCATGGACAGCGTATAACCAGTGCTGAGGTATAGTAATAGCTTCCGAATGTTATGTACACAATTGTCATGGACACCGCCTAACCTGTGCTGAGGTATAATTATAGGTTCCGAATGTTAAGTACACAAGAGTCATGCGCACCGTCCTACCTGTGCGGAGGTATAGTAATAACTTCCGAATGGTATGTTCACAAGAGTCATGGGCACCGTCTAACCAGTGCTGAGATATAGTAATATATTCCGAATGTTATGTGCACAAGTGCCATGGGCAGCGTATAAGCTGTGCTGAGATATAGTAATAGTTTCCGAATGTTATGTACACAAGAATCATGCGCACCGTCTAACCAGTGCTGAGGTATAGTAATAGCTTCCGAATGTTATGTACACAAATGTCATGGGCACCGTCTAACCAGTGCTGAGGTATAGTAATAGCTTCCGAATGATATGTTCACAAGTGTCATGGGCACCGTCTCACCTGTGCTGAGGTATAGAATTGCTTCTGAATATTATGTACACAAGAGTCATGGGCACCGTCTAACCTGTGCTGAGGTATAGTAATAGCTTCGGAATGTTATGTACACAAGAGCCATGGACACCGTCTAACCTGTGCTGAGGTATAGAAATGGCTTCCGAATATTTTGTACACAAGAGTCATGGGCACCGTCTAACCTGTGCTGAGGTATAGTAAGGGCTTCGGAATGTTATGTACACAAGGGTCATGGACACCGTCTAACTTGTGCTGAGGTATTGTATTGGCTTCCGAATGTTTTGTACACAAGTGTCATGGACACCGTCTATCCTGTGATGTGGTACAGTAATATATTCCGAATGTTATGTACACAAGAGTCATGGACACCGTCTAACCTGTGCTGAGGTATAGTAATAGCTTCCGAATGTTATTTACACTAGAGTCATGGACACCATCTAACCTGTAGAGCAGGTATAGTAATAGCTTCCGAATGTTATGTACACAGGTGTCATTGACACCGTCTAACCTGTGCTGAGGTATGGTAATAGCTTCCGAATGTTATGTACACAAGTGTCATGGACACCGTCTAACCTGTGCTGAGGTATAGTAATAGGTTCCGAATGTTATGTACACAAGTGTCATGGGCAGCGTCCAACCTGTGCTGAGGTATAGTAATAGCTTCCGAATGTGATGTATACAAGAGTCATGGGCACCGTCTAACCTGTGCTGAGGTATAGTAATAGCTTCCGAATTTTATGTACACAAGTGTCATAGCCACTGTCTAACCTGTGCTGAGGTATATTAATAGCTTCCGAATGTTATGTATACAAGAGTCAAGGGCACCGTCTAACCTGTACTGAGGTATAGTAATAGCCTCCGAATGTTATGTACACAACTGTCAAGGGCACCGTCTAACCTGTGCTGAGGTATAGTATTAGCTTCCCAATGTTATGTGCACAAGTGTCAGGGGCGTCGTCTAAGCTGTGCTGAGGTATAGTAATAGCTTCCGAATGTTATGTACACAAGAGTCATGGGCACTGTCTAACCTGCACTGAGGTATAGTTATAGCTTCCGAATGTAATGTACACAAGAGTCATTGGCACCGTCTAACCTGCGCTGAGCTTTAGTAATAGCTTCCGAATGTTATGTACGCAAGTGTCATGGGCACCGTCTAACCTGCGCTGAGGTATAGTAATAGCTTCCAAATGTTATGTACACAAGAGAAATGGGCACCGTCTAACCTGTGCTGAGGTATGGTAATAGCTTCCGAATGTTATGTACACAAGAGTCATGGGCACTGATTAACATGCGCTGAAGTATATTTATAGCTTCCGAATGTTATGTACACAAGTGTCATGGGCACCGTCTAACCTGTGCTGAGGTATAGTAATAGCTTCCGAATGTTATGTACACAAGAGACATGGGCACCGTCTAACCTGTGCTGAGGTATAGTAATAGCTTCCGAATGTTATGTACACAAGAGTCATGGGCACCGTCTAACCTGTGCTGAGGTATAGTAATAGCTTCCGAATGTTATGTACACAAGTGTCAAGGGCACCGTCTAACCTATGCTGAGGTATAGTATTATCTTCCGAATGTTATGTACACAAGAGTCATGGGCACCGTCGAACCTGTGCTGAGGTATAGTAATAGCTTCCGAATGGTATGTACACAAGAGTCAAGGGCACCGTCTAACCTATGCTGAGTTATAGTATTATCTTCCGAATGTTATGTACACGAGAGTCATGGGCATCGTCTAACCTGTGCTGAGGTTTAGTAATAGCTTCCGAATAATATGTACACAAGTATCATAGGCACCGTCTAACCTGGGCTGAGGTATAATAATAGCTTCCGAATGGTATGTACACAATAGTCATGGGCACCGTCTAACCTGTGCTGAGGTATAGTAATAGCTTCCGAATGTTATGTACACAAGAGTCATGGGCACCGTCTAACCAGTGCTAAGGTATAGCAATAGTTTCCGAATATTATGTACACAATTGCCATGGGCACCGTCTAACCTGGGCTGAGGTATAGTAATAGCTTCCGAATGTTATGTACACAAGTGTCATGGGCACTGTCTAACCTGGGCTGAGGTATAGTAATAGCTTCCGAATGTTATGTACACAATTGTCATGGGCACCGTCTAACCTGGGCTGAGGTATAGTAATACCTTCCGAACGTTATGTACACAAGAGTCATGGGCACCGTCTAACCTGTGCTGAGGTATAGTAATAGCTTGCGAATGTTATGTGCACAAGTGTCATGGACACTGTCTAACCTGTGTTGACGTATAGTAATAGCTTCCGAATGTTATGTACACAAGAGTCATGGGCACCGTCTAACCTGTGCTGAGGTATAGTAATAGCTTCCGAATGTTATGTGCACAAGTGTCATGGCCACTGTCTAACCTCTGCTGAGGTATAGAAATAGCTTCCAAATGTTATGTACACATGTGTCAGGGGAACCGTCTAACCTGTGCTGAGGTATAGTAATAGATTCCGTATGTTATGTACACAAGTGTCATGGGCACCGTCTAACCTGCGCTGCGGTATAGTAATAGCTTCCGAATGTTAAGTACACAAGAGTCATGAGCACCGTCTAACCTGTGCTGAGGTATAGTAATAGCTTCGGAATGGTATGTTCACAAGAGTCATGGGCACCGTCTAACCAGTGCTGAGGTATAGTAATAGCTTCCGAATGTTATGTTCACAAGAGTCATGGACAGCGTATAACCACTGCTGAGGTATAGTAATAGCTTCCGAATGTTATGTACACAATTGTCATGGACACCGCCTAACCTGTGCTGAGGTATAGTTATAGGTTCCGAATGTTATGTACACAAGAGTCATGCGCACCGTCTAACCAGTGCTGAGGTATAGTAATAGCTTCCGAATGGTATGTTCACAAGAGTCATGGGCACCGTCTAACCAGTGCTGAGATATAGTAATATATTCCGAATGTTATGTACACAAGTGTCATGGGCAGCGTCTAAGCTGTGCTGAGATATAGTAATAGTTTCCGAATGTTATGTACACAAGAGTCATGCGCACCGTCTAACCAGTGCTGAGGTATAGTAATAACTTCCGAATGTTATGTACACAAGTGTCATGGGCACCGTCTAACCTGTGCTGAGGTATAGTAATAGCTTCCGAATGTTATGTTCACAAGTGTCATGGGCACCGTCTAACCTGTGCTGAGGTATAGAATTGCTTCTGAATATTATGTACACAAGAGTCATGGGCACCGTCTAACCTGTGCTGAGGTATAGTAATAGCTTCGGAATGTTATGTACACAAGAGTCATGGACACCGTCTAACCTGTGCTGAGGTATAGTAATGGCTTCCGAATGTTTTGCACACAAGAGTCATGGGCACCGTCTAACCTGTGCTGAGGTATAGTAATAGCTTCGGAATGTTATGTACACAAGAGTCATGGACACCGTCTAACCTGTGCTGAGGTATAGTATTGGCTTCCGAATGTTTTGTACACAAGTGTCATGGACACCGTCTATCCTGTGCTGTGGTACAGTAATATCTTCCGAATGTTATGTACACAAGAGTCATGGACACCGTCTAACCTGTGCTGAGGTATAGTAATAGCTTCCGAATGTTATGTACACAAGAGTCATGGACACCGTCTAACCTGTACTGAGGTATAGTAATAGCTTCCGAATGTTAAGTACACAAGAGTCATGAGCACCGTCTAACCTGTGCTGAGGTATAGTAATAGCTTCCGAATGGTATGTTCACAAGAGTCATGGGCACAGTCAAACCAGTGATGAGGTATAGTAATAGGTTCCGAATGTTATGTTCACAAGAGTCATGGACAGCGTATAACCAGTGCTGAGGTATAGTAATAGCTTCCGAATGTTATGTACACAATTGTCATGGACACCGCCTAACCTGTGCTGAGGTATAGTTATAGGTTCCGAATGTTAAGTACACAAGAGTCATGCGCACCGTCCTACCTGTGCTGAGGTATAGTAATAACTTCCGAATGGTATGTTCACAAGAGTCATGGGCACCGTCTAACCAGTGCTGAGATATAGTAATATATTCCGAATGTTATGTGCACAAGTGTCATGGGCAGCGTATAAGCTGTGCTGAGATATAGTAATAGTTTCCGAATGTTATGTACACAAGAATCATGCGCACCGTCTAACCAGTGCTGAGGTACAGTAATAGCTTCCGAATGTTATGTACACAAGTGTCATGGGCACCGTCTAACCTGTGCTGAGGTATAGTAATAGCTACCGAATGTTATGTTCACAAGTGTCATGGGCACCGTCTAACCTGTGCTGAGGTATAGAATTGCTTCTGAATATTATGTACACAAGAGTCATGGGCACCGTCTAACCTGTGCTGAGGTATAGTAATAGCTTCGGAATGTTATGTACACAAGAGCCATGGACACCGTCTAGCCTGTGCTGAGGTATAGAAATGGCTTCCGAATGTTTTGTACACAAGAGTCATGGGCACCGTCTAACCTGTGCTGAGGTATAGTAATAGCTTCGGAATGTTATGTACACAAGGGTCATGGACACCGTCTAAATTGTGCTGGGGTATAGTATTGGCTTCCGAATGTTTTGTACACAAGTGTCATGGACACCGTCTATCCTGTGATGTGGTACAGTAATATATTCCGAATAATATGTACACAGGAGTCATGGACACCGTCTAACCTGTGCTGAGGTGTAGTAATAGCTTCCGAATGTTATTTACACAAGAGTCATGGACACCATCTAACCTGTAGAGCAGGTATTGTAATAGCTTCCGAATGTTATGTACACAGGTGTCATTGACACCGTCTAACCTGTGCTGAGGTATGGTAATAGCTTCCGAATGTTATGTACACAAGAGTCATGGACACCGTCTAACCTGTGCTGAGGTATAGTAATGGCTTCCGAATGTTTTGCACACAAGAGTCATGGGCACCGTCTAACCTGTGCTGAGGTATAGTAATAGCTTCGGAATGTTATGTACACAAGAGTCATGGACACCGTCTAACCTGTGCTGAGGTATAGTATTGGCTTCCGAATGTTTTGTACACAAGTGTCATGGACACCGTCTATCCTGTGCTGTGGTACAGTAATATCTTCCGAATGTTATGTACACAAGAGTCATGGACACCGTCTAACCTGTGCTGAGGTATAGTAATAGCTTCCGAATGTTATGTACACAAGAGTCATGGACACCGTCTAACCTGTACTGAGGTATAGTAATAGCTTCCGAATGTTAAGTACACAAGAGTCATGAGCACCGTCTAACCTGTGCTGAGGTATAGTAATAGCTTCCGAATGGTATGTTCACAAGAGTCATGGGCACAGTCAAACCAGTGATGAGGTATAGTAATAGGTTCCGAATGTTATGTTCACAAGAGTCATGGACAGCGTATAACCAGTGCTGAGGTATAGTAATAGCTTCCGAATGTTATGTACACAATTGTCATGGACACCGCCTAACCTGTGCTGAGGTATAGTTATAGGTTCCGAATGTTAAGTACACAAGAGTCATGCGCACCGTCCTACCTGTGCTGAGGTATAGTAATAACTTCCGAATGGTATGTTCACAAGAGTCATGGGCACCGTCTAACCAGTGCTGAGATATAGTAATATATTCCGAATGTTATGTGCACAAGTGTCATGGGCAGCGTATAAGCTGTGCTGAGATATAGTAATAGTTTCCGAATGTTATGTACACAAGAATCATGCGCACCGTCTAACCAGTGCTGAGGTACAGTAATAGCTTCCGAATGTTATGTACACAAGTGTCATGGGCACCGTCTAACCTGTGCTGAGGTATAGTAATAGCTACCGAATGTTATGTTCACAAGTGTCATGGGCACCGTCTAACCTGTGCTGAGGTATAGAATTGCTTCTGAATATTATGTACACAAGAGTCATGGGCACCGTCTAACCTGTGCTGAGGTATAGTAATAGCTTCGGAATGTTATGTACACAAGAGCCATGGACACCGTCTAGCCTGTGCTGAGGTATAGAAATGGCTTCCGAATGTTTTGTACACAAGAGTCATGGGCACCGTCTAACCTGTGCTGAGGTATAGTAATAGCTTCGGAATGTTATGTACACAAGGGTCATGGACACCGTCTAAATTGTGCTGGGGTATAGTATTGGCTTCCGAATGTTTTGTACACAAGTGTCATGGACACCGTCTATCCTGTGATGTGGTACAGTAATATATTCCGAATAATATGTACACAGGAGTCATGGACACCGTCTAACCTGTGCTGAGGTGTAGTAATAGCTTCCGAATGTTATTTACACAAGAGTCATGGACACCATCTAACCTGTAGAGCAGGTATTGTAATAGCTTCCGAATGTTATGTACACAGGTGTCATTGACACCGTCTAACCTGTGCTGAGGTATGGTAATAGCTTCCGAATGTTATGTACACAAGTGTCATGGACACCGTCTAACCTGTGCTGAGGTATAGTAATAGGTTCCAGATGTTATGTACACAAGTGTCATGGGCAGCGTCTAACCTGTGCTGAGGTATAGTAATAGCTTCCGAATGTTATGTATACAAGAGTCATGGGCACCGTCTAACCTGTGCTGAGGTATAGTAATAGCTTCCGAATTTTATGTACACAAGTGTCATAGCCACTGTCTAACCTGTGCTGAGGTATATTAATAGCTTCCGAATGTTATGTATACACGAGTCATGGGCACCGTCTAACCTGTGCTGAGGTATAGTAATAGCTCCCGAATGTTATGTACACAAGTGTAATGGCCACTGTCTAACCTGTGCTGAGGTATAGTAATAGCTTCCGAATGTTATGTACACAAGTGTCGTGGGCACCGTCTAACCTGTGCTGAGGCATAGTTATAGCTTCCGAATGTTATGTACACAAGTGTCATGGGCACTGTCTAACCTGTACTGAGGTATAGTAATTGCTTCCAAATGGTATGTACACAAGAGTCAAGGGCACCGTCTACCCTATGCTGAGGTATAGTATTATCTTCCGAATGTTATGTACACAGGTGTCATGGGAACTGTCTAACCTGTGCCGAGGTATAGTAATAGCTTCCGAAAGTTATGTACACAAGTGTCAAGGGCACCGTCTAATCTGTACTGAGGTATAGTAATAGCCTCCGAATATTATGTACACAAGTGTCAAGGGCACCGTCTAACCAGTGCTGAGGTATAGTATTCGCTTCCCAATGTTATGTACACAAGTGTCAGGGGCACCGTCTAAGCTGTGCTGAGGTATAGTAATAGCTTCCGAATGTTATGTACACAAGAGTCATGGGCACTGTCTAACCTGCGCTGAGGTATAGTTATAGCTTCCGAATGTAATGTACACAAGAGTCATTGGCACCGTCTAACCTGCGCTGAGGTTTAATAATAGCTTCCGAATATTATGTACACAAGTGTCATGGGCACCGTCTAACCTGCGCTGAGGTATAGTAATAGCTTCCAAATGTTATGTACACAAGAGTAATGGGCACCGTCTAACATGTGCTGAGGTATAGTAATAGCTTCCGAATGTTATGTACACAAGAGTCATGGGCACTGATTAACCTGCGCTGAAGTATAGTTATAGCTTCCGAATGTTATGTACACAAGTGTCATGGACACCGTCTAACCTGTGCTGAGGTATAGTAATAGCTTCCGAATGTTATGTACACAAGAGACATGGGCACCGTCTAACCTGTGCTGAGGTATAGTAATAGCTTCCGAATGTTATGTACACAAGAGACATGGGCACCGTCTTACCTGTGCTGAGGTATAGTAATAGCTTCCGAATGTTATGTACACAGGAGTCTAGGGCACCGTCTAACCTATGCTGAGGTATAGTATTATCTTCGGAATGTTATGTACACAAGAGTCATGGGCACCGTCTAACCTGTGCTGAGGTATAGTAATAGCTTCCGAATGGTATGTACACAAGAGTCATGGGCACCGTCTAACCTATGCTGAGGTATAGTATTATCTTCCGAATGTTATGTACACGAGAGTCATGGGCACCGTCTATCATGTTCTGAGGTTTAGTAATAGCTTCCGAATGTTATGTACACAAGTATCATAGACACCGTCTAACCTGTGCTGAGGTTAAGTAATAGCTTCCGAATGTTATGTACACAATTGTCATGGGCACCGTCAAACCTGGGCTAAGGTACAGTAATAGCTTCCGAATGTTATGTACACTAGAGTCATGGGCACTGTCTAACCTGAACTGAGGTATAGTAATAGATTCCGAATGTTATGTACACAATTGTCATGGGCACCGTCTAACCTGTGCTGAGGTTTAGTAATAGCTTCCGAATGTTATGTACACAAGTATCATAGGCACCGTCTAACCTGTGCTGAGGTATAGTAATAGTTTCCGAATGTTATGTACACAATTGTCATGGGCACCGTCTAACCTGGGCTGAGGTATAGTAATAGCTTCCGAATGTTATGTACACAAGAGTCATGGGTACCGTCTAACCTGGGCTGAGGTATAGTAATAGCTTCCGAATGTTATGTACACAATTGTCATGGGCACCGTCTAACCTGGGCTGAGGTATAGTAATAGCTTCCGAATGTTATGTACACAAGAGTCATGGGCACCGTCTAACCTGTGCTGAGGTATAGAAATAGCTTGCGAATGTTATGTGCACAAGAGTCATGAGCACCGTCTAACCTGTGCTGAGGTATAGTAATAGCTTCCGAATGTTAAGTACACAAGTGTCATGGACACTGTCTAACCTGTGTTGACGTATAGTAATAGCTTCCGAATGTTATGTACACAAGTGTCATGGCCACTGTCTGACCTGTGCTGAGGTATAGTAATAGCTTCCGAATGTTATGTACACAAGTGTCATGGACACTGTCTAACCTGTGTTGACGTATAGTAATAGCTTCCGAATGTTATGTACACAAGTGTCATGGCCACTGTCTGACCTGTGCTGAGGTATAGAAATAGCTTCCAAATGGTATGTACACAAGTGTCATGGGAACCGTCTAACCTGTGCTGACGTATAGTAATAGATTCCGTATGTTACGTACACAAGGGTCATGGGCACCGTCTAACCTGCGCTGAGGTATAGTAATAGCTTCCGAATGTTAAGTACACAAGAGTCATGAGCACCGTCTAACCTGTGCTGAGGTATAGTAATAGCTTCCGAATGTTATGTACACAAGAGTCATGGACACCGTCTAACCTGTACTGAGGTATAGTAATAGCTTCCGAATGTTATGTGCACAAGAGTCATGAGCACCGTCTAACCTGTGCTGAGGTATAGTAATAGCTTCCGAATGTTAAGTACACAAGTGTCATGGACACTGTCTAACCTGTGTTGACGTATAGTAATAGCTTCCGAATGTTATGTACACAAGTGTCATGGCCACTGTCTGACCTGTGCTGAGGTATAGAAATAGCTTCCAAATGGTATGTACACAAGTGTCATGGGAACCGTCTAACCTGTGCTGACGTATAGTAATAGCTTCCGAATGTTAAGTACACAAGTGTCATGGACACTGTCTAACCTGTGTTGACGTATAGTAATAGCTTCCGAATGTTATGTACACAAGTGTCATGGCCACTGTCTGACCTGTGCTGAGGTATAGTAATAGCTTCCGAATGTTATGTACACAAGTGTCATGGACACTGTCTAACCTGTGTTGACGTATAGTAATAGCTTCCGAATGTTATGTACACAAGTGTCATGGCCACTGTCTGACCTGTGCTGAGGTATAGAAATAGCTTCCAAATGGTATGTACACAAGTGTCATGGGAACCGTCTAACCTGTGCTGACGTATAGTAATAGATTCCGTATGTTACGTACACAAGAGTCATGGGCACCGTCTAACCTGCGCTGAAGTATAGTAATAGCTTCCGAATGTTAAGTACACAAGAGTCATGAGCACCGTCTAACCTGTGCTGAGGTATAGTAATAGCTTCGGAATGTTATGTACACAAGAGTCATGGACACCGTCTAACCTGTGCTGAGGTATAGTATTGGCTTCCGAATGTTTTGTACACAAGTGTCATGGACACCGTCTATCCTGTGCTGTGGTACAGTAATATCTTCCGAATGTTATGTACACAAGAGTCATGGACACCGTCTAACCTGTGCTGAGGTATAGTAATAGCTTCCGAATGTTATGTACACAAGAGTCATGGACACCGTCTAACCTGTACTGAGGTATAGTAATAGCTTCCGAATGTTAAGTACACCAGAGTCATGAGCACCGTCTAACCTGTGCTGAGGTATAGTAATAGCTTCCGAATGGTATGTTCACAAGAGTCATGGGCACAGTCAAACCAGTGATGAGGTATAGTAATAGGTTCCGAATGTTATGTTCACAAGAGTCATGGACAGCGTATAACCAGTGCTGAGGTATAGTAATAGCTTCCGAATGTTATGTACACAATTGTCATGGACACCGCCTAACCTGTGCTGAGGTATAGTTATAGGTCCCGAATGTTAAGTACACAAGAGTCATGCGCCCCGTCCTACCTGTGCTGAGGTATAGTAATAACTTCCGAATGGTATGTTCACAAGAGTCATGGGCACCGTCTAACCAGTGCTGAGATATAGTAATATATTCCGAATGTTATGTGCACAAGTGTCATGGGCAGCGTATAAGCTGTGCTGAGATATAGTAATAGTTTCCGAATGTTATGTACACAAGAATCATGCGCACCGTCTAACCAGTGCTGAGGTACAGTAATAGCTTCCGAATGTTATGTACACAAGTGTCATGGGCACCGTCTAACCTGTGCTGAGGTATAGTAATAGCTTCCGAATGTTATGTACACAAGAGTCATGGGCACTGTCTAACCTGCGCTGAGGTATAGTTATAGCTTCCGAATGTAATGTACACAAGAGTCATTGGCACCGTCTAACCTGCGCTGAGGTTTAATAATAGCTTCCGAATATTATGTACACAAGTGTCATGGGCACCGTCTAACCTGCGCTGAGGTATAGTAATAGCTTCCAAATGTTATGTACACAAGAGTAATGGGCACCGTCTAACATGTGCTGAGGTATAGTAATAGCTTCCGAATGTTATGTACACAAGAGTCATGGGCACTGATTAACATGCGCTGAAGTATAGTTATAGATTCCGAATGTTATGTACACAAGTGTCATAGTAGTGGAGTAATGACAGTTCCAAGCCACTCTAGAACCCTCCTCTTACCACTACTAAGCCTCAGCCATGTTAAATATCTCTCGAACGCGTGGTCCGATTTTGACAAATGAGGTATTGTTGGACTCGGGCTGACGTCCTCTTTGCTATGGACTATTTGTTATATTTTTGAATTTTTTTTTGAAAATTTTTGTTTTCGAAAGTTGGTGATAGTTTGAAAACCAAACATGGTAGAACGTTGTTCCATGGCTCAAACGAATGGTCTTTATGACCTTTATTTTCTATAATAAAACTTTTTTATTTTTTATGTTTTTTTGAAAAAACTCGAATTTTGAAAATTCTATATTTTGGAAACTAGGAACTCTACAAAAAAAATTGTTTGACGTAAATCAATGGTCCCTACCCCCTCTACTCCCAAAATAAATTTCAAGTCTCTAGAGAAAAAAATTGTGTGTAGTAGTGGGATGGTGGGGGAGCTGCTTCCAAAAGCAAGTGGTGAGCCCCTGCGACCTTGGATTGGAAGGAGCCATGCTAGGAGGGCGTGCTTGGATTCGTTTTTTTCGTCTCGTCGTGCTCTTTACGGGAATGTCGGTGTCGAAAAGGTGAAAATCTGGAAACACAGTCTTTTTGGGGTAAAAACGTGATTTTAGACTTTTTGCTATATCTCACGAACCAATAACGCTAGAGGCGTGTTCGACAGGTCCAAGGACTCGGGGTAACGTCCTCTCTCCTATGGACCACTCGTTATAATTTTTAATAAAATTGGAAACTCGATTTTGGGGTAAACACGTGTTTTTTGTGATTTTGCCGATATCTCACGAAGCAATAACGCTAGAGGCATGTACGATGGGTCCAAGGATTCGGGAAGACGTCCTCTTTGCTATGGACCACTCGTTGTAATTTTAAAAAAATTTTGGAAACGCGATTTTGGGGTAAACACGTGTTTTTTTATAATTTTTGCCGATATGTCACGAACCAATAACGCTAGAGACGTGTACGAGTTGTCCTAGGACTCGGGCTAACGCCCCCTTTCAAATGTGGTAGATATTTTTTTTCAAAAAAGATAATTCACAAAGGGCCTAACGCCATACATGTTGAAAAAAAAATCATTACCGTTACCTGTTTATAATGTTTATAAAGCGTGGTGGTTGAGAGAGACGATACGGCTGGGTGTGTGTGTGTTTCAACGAACCTGTCGCTGACCACGGTGGCTGTGTTCAATAGATCAATCGCTATTTCGACGGGTCGGTGTATGACAGAGCGAGGGTACGTTTTTTCACACTTTTTACCTTTAACGTGTAAACGGTGATGAGAACTTGGTTCTATGTTGGTCGAAGTGAGTACAGAAAACACACTTGCCGAGGAGCAGGAGGTGAATGTCATTTGAGCTTATGGGAAGGCGTTGATCTGACTTGACAACAGGTGACGCTTGAAGGTGAAATAATCTGACCATTGTGCTGGCAGGGAAGTGCGAAAGGCGTGCACACATGTGTGAAACCACAGGCACGCTAAACCAGTGACATCCTGTCTCGCTTCGTACGTGACAAAATGCAAGTCCATGTGAAATTTGATCTACCGCAGGTGTTCACCTGGGACGTTATCTGTCCACGTGCGCGATAACTGTTAACAAGTTACATCCTGTTTTGCTTCGTACGTGACAAAATGCAAGTTCATGTGAAATTTGATCCGGCACAGGTGTTCGCCTGAGACGTTAGCTGCCCACGTGCACGATAAGAGAATGTTCAAAGCGTGGGAAAAAAAAAGATTATACATGCAATGTGATATATAAAGACACGTCGCTGACATTTCCACTCGCACTTATGTGACTACTTTTGAACACGCTACAGCGTTGTGTGAAACACTTGGCCTTGTTTAACAGTTTTGGTGTTGGTGGAAAATACTTATTCTTGTTGTGAGGTAGGTATATATTTATTCATTTATACATTTATTGATTTATATATAAATACATGCAATTATTTATTGATTAGGTAATTAATGATTTTATTTATTTATTTGTTTGCAGATAACCGGCATACCTTACATGTCAGAGGGAGAAGAAACTATTGCACTTTTGAGCCCACTAGAAGGGAAGAGTAACAAGTCACTGCAAGTAAAGGTGAGATGATTTTTTTTAAACTAACTTGTTTCATTTTTTTTGTTTTATGTTTTATTTTATGAAATGTATGTATTAACCTGAATTTAGGTATTTATAGCGGTTTATTTTATTTATTTTTAGAAACTTGGAAAGAATAGCCTTACCGCCGTAGCAGTCGCTGAAAAAAACCAGAAACGCACTAAAGCGAAACCACTGCCAAAGAGTGAACTGTTTAAAACTCAGGTAAGTCCAACTTAAAAATGCTATTCCATTTTACCACTACTGAAAACTCGTAGACAAAAAAAAATTCATTACCTGTACATGACTGGGACAATGATTGCTTTCTTGATTAATGGCTATGTTGTTGTTGTTGACTGGGAAAAGTACAAGGCCATGTTGGATTTTCTAAAAATAAAATAATAAATTTAATTTATGGGTGGTTCCCTATGGACTCAACGAATATCCACAGGTTTGAACATGATAATGTGAACAAAATGACATGACATTCATTTTTGTTTATATATTGGTTAAAGGGAGGGTGGGGGAATGTAAATGACTGTAGCTTTATAAAAAAGAAAATAAGTACATGGGTTACTGTTTGTGCCAACATACAGTTTATTTTTAATGGTGTTTTGATATATTAATGCCAATTAACGTTAACGTTTTATTTACAAGTATTGATTGATTGATTGATTGAGTGATGGGTTATTTTGTTTGCTTTTAGGTGTCGTCATGTGCCATTA
This sequence comes from Meconema thalassinum, assembly GCA_946902985.2. Taxonomy (NCBI): domain Eukaryota; kingdom Metazoa; phylum Arthropoda; class Insecta; order Orthoptera; family Tettigoniidae; genus Meconema; species Meconema thalassinum. Next base: position 445,491,502 of record OX336394.1, on the reverse strand, counting down.
ACGTAATGAACAGACAGTGAACAAGCATGCATTATGCTTTAAAGTACTCTGTGCAATGTTAATAACTTACAATAAGAAAACGTTTTATTATAACACATGGCGTTAGTACCAAATACAACAAGTGAGCAAGTTGGTTTACCACGTGGGTTAAATTTAAAATCAGAACATGATCGATGGTTAACATTTGAATCCTGGCCTGTAGGCTTTTTGTCGACGCATGAACTTGCAAAAGCCGGTTTTTTTTACTTGAACCGAGGAGATGTGGTGCGCTGTGTGTTTTGTCGTATTGAACTTTCACACTGGGAAGAAGGGGATGATCCCTTTAGAGACCATTTGCGATGGTCTCCTCACTGTCCTTACATGCTTGGAAAGCAAGTGGGTAACCTACCCGTGCATTCATTTTACCGAACCACAAGGCCTATGGCCGCTACTTACGTTGCTGAATCACAAATAAATAATAATAATGATGTATTACCAGCCAACGGTAGTGTCGATATATGTGGTCCATATGCCATAGACAGTGTTGAATTGGCGTGTGCTTTTGAAAAATTGGGAGTTTGCAAGACTAAAGCACTAGCACACCCAGAGTACAGCTCTGTTGAAAAACGTTTCGAATCTTATAAAAATGTTTGGCCATTAATATTAAAACACCTTACCAAACAGCTAAGTGAAGCTGGATTTTTTTATACTGGTGAAGGGGATAAAACAATATGTTTTTATTGTGGATTTGCTTTAAAGGATTGGCAAATGACTGATGACCCTTTTGTGCAACACGCTCGTTGGTTACCAAACTGTAAATACATGGTGTTGCTTAAAGGTCAGGAATTTGTGAACACTATTCGTAAAGAAAAAGTGATTGCAGCACAAGACATAAAAGTGCCTTTAGAGTTAGAGCACGTGGAGCAAATACATAAGGCTGAAAGAAAAGACTTGTCTCACGAACAGATACAAAAGTGTGACCAACAATTATGTAAAATTTGTTATCAAGATGAACTAGGTGTTGTATTTTTACCCTGTGGACACATGATAGCCTGTGTCAAGTGTGCATTAGAACTTAACACTTGTGCTATATGCAGAAAAGTAGTATCTGCAACAGTTAGGGCATTTCTTGCATAACTAGTATAATTTATTCGCCATGGATAGTGCAAAATCCCTAATTGCACAATATTATTAAAGCTGTTTTAGAGTGTAATAGATATGCTTTTGTTTTGTTTATAGACTACTACAATGAATGTTTTGAATGCTGTGGGACAATCATGTGGCTTAGAGACAAAGAAGCTCAGCGAATTGCCAATGCATATTCCATTCCGCATTATCAAGATTCGGAAATTGAAAACAGCATATGGTGATCGTGTACTTTGTGTATGTGAAAACTTTGAGACATTTCTGCCTATACGGTTTAATGATATGTCGGAGAGTGTTTTTGATGAAGTCAATAATGCTGTGCAACCTGTACACTTAATTTATGAAGGTTTTAAAAACAATAGGTGCATGGTTCGTTTTAATTAAATAAATAAATAATGTGAAATAATAATGGAAATTATAAGTAATGACAATATACTGAAAAAGAAAGAAAATATGTGCATAGAATAGTAATGTTTTAGTGTTTAGTGTTGTCTTTAAAAATATTATGATGAAACCAAAAAAAATGTATATAAAGTTTGTAAATAAATGCAAAATGATGTTACAATGCTGTTTTATTTTATACAAAGTTAGTATATTTAACATTGCAGAGTATACATGATTATGACAATAAATGCATACTGAATACAAGCCTTTCTCACATTACAATAGTCTGTTATAGTTTTAAACACAAGGCTTGTTGTAGATCATTTTATAGCAATGTCCCTTTAATGTTGTTTTCGAAAAGTGGGGAAGCCACAATGGTTGTATTGACATAAAAACCTTATGGTTATTACTATTTAGTCACTTTGATCCCCTTGCAGATCAACAGCAGATGACCTAGTTGTTCCACTCTTTAAAACGACAACAACAACACTACCTCTTGCATAGTTTGTGATGTTGATGGCTCTTGCGACGTGGAAGATGGATTAAAAATAACTTTGAGAACAGGGGTTAAACGTTGATCATTAAACAATGCACTATTTTGAGTAGCAATATGGTTTTCTTGATTTTTTGTCGACGGCAACTGTGTTTCATGCGGTACACTACATTGATGATCACTGACACTTAAAACCTCACTATTTTTACTTTTTAGGTCACCACGACAATGTTTGGAACGTTGCTTTGAACAACGCCAAATAACAGTTCCATTTTTATTGGTTCGTTTCACAATATATGAATATCCTTTATAGTATGCGTAAGGCTTACCATACCTAGTCACTGATACTTCCATATCAACTGTCGAGCATAGACTAAGCTCTAGTAAAGTCAACTTGGTAATAAGAATACTAGTTTAATGTGAGAGCAAATATGGATCCAAAGAGTTCAGGTAAAAGTGAAAGCAAATAAGCAAATATTAGAAACAAGAGTTGGGGTGAAAGTGGTCGCAAAGTGGTAGACCCATTACACAATAATTTCAGCACGACGAAGCTCTTGTTCAATTTCTTTGATTTCCCAATCGTGACCAGTATGGCCAGATTGACGTGAGGCATGCAACAACTGTAGCCGCTGGACGAGCTTATTGGGATTGTGCCAGTATACAAATTTAACAAATGGATTTTTAGGTGTAAACAAAGCATTACCATTATCATGATCATTATCATCATCGTCATTATCATCATCATGATCACCATTATCATCATGACCATCATCACTGTTACTATATAGTCCTTTTTGATCCTCTTGCAATACCACTTTATTTATAGTCTGAGTTGATTTTGACAGTGTTGAAGGTTTCTTGGACGTTGACAACTGTCCTAACATGACGTTTTGAGGACATGATAAGTCCTTTTGAACAAACACTGTACTATCTTTAGCCGCAATATCGTTTTCTTGAACTTGCTTTTTAGCATTTTGATAATTGTTTGTAAACAGTAAGCGTGGTTCGTTTCGAGCACTACATTGATGAACACTCACACTTAAAACCTTTCCATTTTTACTTTTCAGATTGCCTCGACATTTTGTTGACCTCTCTTTTGAGCATCGCCAGAATATTATTCCATTCACATTCTGGCGATTATAGTTATAGGAGTAGCCTTGATAGAGTGCACGTAGCCTACCTTTGTTGGTTGTAATAAGTTCCATAGTAGTAACTGACCTGTCAGTACGATGTTCACACTACAAAGGTTACAACTGTTTTGCTGATGGAGTGACCTACTATAAGCTTATATATTGGCTTATGTGTTGGCTTTTTGTGTTGGCTTTTCGTGTTGGCTTTTGTGTTGGCTTATGTGTTGGCTTTTTGTGTTGGCTTTTTGTGTTGGCTTTTCATGTTGGCTTTTCGTGTTGGCTTATGTGTTGGCTTTTAGTGTTGGCTTTTTGTGTTGGCTTTTCGTGTTGGCTTTTGTGTTGGCTTATGTGTTGGCTTTTTGTGTTGGCTTCTTGTGTTGGCTTTTCATGTTGGCTTTTCGTGTTGGCTTATGTGTTGGCTTTTTGTGTTGGCTTTTTGTGTTGGCTTTTCGTGTTGGCTTTTGTGTTGGCTTATGTGTTGGCTTTTTGTGTTGGCTTTTTGTGTTGGCTTTTCATGTTGGCTTTTCGTGTTGGCTTTTCGTGTTGGCTTTTTGTGTTGGCTTTTCGTGTTGGCATTTCGTGTTGGCTTTTGTGTTGGCTTTTCGTGTTGGCTTTTTGTGTTGGCTTTTCGTGTTGGCATTTCGTGTTGGCTTTTCGTGTTGGCTTTTTTTGTATTGGCCTTTCGTGTTGGCTTTTTGTATTGGCTTTTCGTGTTGGCTTTTTGTGTTGGCTTTAGTATTGGCTTTTGTATTGGCTTATTTGACAAGTTATTTGTGTCAATGTATTTAGTGGATTTTTTCTTGGTGTTGGAAAGTAGTTGAAAGAGAGGGAATATTTAAAGACTTAACCTCAGCTCACTAACCTAACCTAACCTTTCAACTCTCAGATGTTAATTAAATTCTGTGCATTGTCGAGTTGGAGCCCAAGACCTCAGGGGTAAAAAAAAACAATTATTTTTGACGACTTATTTTGGTAACTTATTTTAATGGCTAACCTAACTTTACCTAACCTAACCTAACCTAACCTAACCTCAGCTCACTTTGGATATTACTAGTAAGTGTTCATATCCTCTGCTAGGTAGCATGCTAGTAGTACAGGTAGTGCTCATATTTACCGCTAGATAGCGGAAACATACTTTGCATGTTGCATGTGACACTTGTGAAGTTTAACCACATGCAAGACGTGCTTGTATAAGTTCTCTATTTAAACTCAATATACAATTAACCACTAAATGTTCAGAACTAACATGTATAGCCATGTTTAGGGTATATAGGAGACCCTTAGCAAGAAAGGCTGTCTAACCCACGAGTGTACAGCCTTGTCATACGCAGTAAGCCCCTGTTGGCAGAAAACAACAACAACAACAATTTGAGAAAGCCAACAGGGGCTTACTGCGTATGACAAGGCTGTACACTCGTGGGTTAGACAGCCTTTCTTGCTAAGGGTCTCCTATATACCCTAAACATGGCTGTACATGTTAGTTCTGAACATTTAGTGGTTAATTGTATATTGAGTTTAAATAGAGAACTTATACAAGCACGTCTTGCATGTGGTTAAACTTCACAAGTGTCACATGCAACATGCAAAGTATGTTTCCGCTATCTAGCGGTAAATATGAGCACTACCTGTACTACTAGCATGCTACCTAGCAGAGGATATGAACACTTACTAGTAATATCCAAAGTGAGCTGAGGTTAGGTTAGGTTAGGTTAGGTTAGGTAAAGTTAGGTTAGCCATTAAAATAAGTTACCAAAATAAGTCGTCAAAAATAATTGTTTTTTTTACCCCTGAGGTCTTGGGCTCCAACTCGACAATGCACAGAATTTAATTAACATCTGAGAGTTGAAAGGTTAGGTTAGGTTAGTGAGCTGAGGTTAAGTCTTTAAATATTCCCTCTCTTTCAACTACTTTCCAACACCAAGAAAAAATCCACTAAATACATTGACACAAATAACTTGTCAAATAAGCCAATACAAAAGCCAATACTAAAGCCAACACAAAAAGCCAACACGAAAAGCCAATACAAAAAGCCAACACGAAAGGCCAATACAAAAAAAGCCAACACGAAAAGCCAACACGAAAAGCCAACACGAAATGCCAACACGAAAAGCCAACACAAAAAGCCAACACGAAAAGCCAACACAAAAGCCAACACGAAATGCCAACACGAAAAGCCAACCCAAAAAGCCAACACGAAAAGCCAACACGAAAAGCCAACATGAAAAGCCAACACAAAAAGCCAACACAAAAAGCCAACACATAAGCCAACACAAAAGCCAACACGAAAAGCCAACACGAAAAGCCAACACAAAAAGCCAACACATAAGCCAACACAAAAGCCAACACGAAAAGCCAACACAAAAAGCCAACACATAAGCCAATATATAAGCTTATAGTAGGTCACTCCATCAGCAAAACAGTTGTAACCTTTGTAGTGTGAACATCGTACTGACAGGTCAGTTACTACTATGGAACTTATTACAACCAACAAAGGTAGGCTACGTGCACTCTATCAAGGCTACTCCTATAACTATAATCGCCAGAATGTGAATGGAATAATATTCTGGCGATGCTCAAAAGAGAGGTCAACAAAATGTCGAGGCAATCTGAAAAGTAAAAATGGAAAGGTTTTAAGTGTGAGTGTTCATCAATGTAGTGCTCGAAACGAACCACGCTTACTGTTTACAAACAATTATCAAAATGCTAAAAAGCAAGTTCAAGAAAACGATATTGCGGCTAAAGATAGTACAGTGTTTGTTCAAAAGGACTTATCATGTCCTCAAAACGTCATGTTAGGACAGTTGTCAACGTCCAAGAAACCTTCAACACTGTCAAAATCAACTCAGACTATAAATAAAGTGGTATTGCAAGAGGATCAAAAAGGACTATATAGTAACAGTGATGATGGTCATGATGATAATGGTGATCATGATGATGATAATGACGATGATGATAATGATCATGATAATGGTAATGCTTTGTTTACACCTAAAAATCCATTTGTTAAATTTGTATACTGGCACAATCCCAATAAGCTCGTCCAGCGGCTACAGTTGTTGCATGCCTCACGTCAATCTGGCCATACTGGTCACGATTGGGAAATCAAAGAAATTGAACAAGAGCTTCGTCGTGCTGAAATTATTGTGTAATGGGTCTACCACTTTGCGACCACTTTCACCCCAACTCTTGTTTCTAATATTTGCTTATTTGCTTTCACTTTTACCTGAACTCTTTGGATCCATATTTGCTCTCACATTAAACTAGTATTCTTATTACCAAGTTTACTTTACTAGAGCTTAGTCTATGCTCGACAGTTGATATGGAAGTATCAGTGACTAGGTATGGTAAGCCTTACGCATACTATAAAGGATATTCATATATTGTGAAACGAACCAATAAAAATGGAACTGTTATTTGGCGTTGTTCAAAGCAACGTTCCAAACATTGTCGTGGTGACCTAAAAAGTAAAAATAGTGAGGTTTTAAGTGTCAGTGATCATCAATGTAGTGTACCGCATGAAACACAGTTGCCGTCGACAAAAAATCAAGAAAACCATATTGCTACTCAAAATAGTGCATTGTTTAATGATCAACGTTTAACCCCTGTTCTCAAAGTTATTTTTAATCCATCTTCCACGTCGCAAGAGCCATCAACATCACAAACTATGCAAGAGGTAGTGTTGTTGTTGTCGTTTTAAAGAGTGGAACAACTAGGTCATCTGCTGTTGATCTGCAAGGGGATCAAAGTGACTAAATAGTAATAACCATAAGGTTTTTATGTCAATACAACCATTGTGGCTTCCCCACTTTTCGAAAACAACATTAAAGGGACATTGCTATAAAATGATCTACAACAAGCCTTGTGTTTAAAACTATAACAGACTATTGTAATGTGAGAAAGGCTTGTATTCAGTATGCATTTATTGTCATAATCATGTATACTCTGCAATGTTAAATATACTAACTTTGTATAAAATAAAACAGCATTGTAACATCATTTTGCATTTATTTACAAACTTTATATACATTTTTTTTGGTTTCATCATAATATTTTTAAAGACAACACTAAACACTAAAACATTACTATTCTATGCACATATTTTCTTTCTTTTTCAGTATATTGTCATTACTTATAATTTCCATTATTATTTCACATTATTTATTTATTTAATTAAAACGAACCATGCACCTATTGTTTTTAAAACCTTCATAAATTAAGTGTACAGGTTGCACAGCATTATTGACTTCATCAAAAACACTCTCCGACATATCATTAAACCGTATAGGCAGAAATGTCTCAAAGTTTTCACATACACAAAGTACACGATCACCATATGCTGTTTTCAATTTCCGAATCTTGATAATGCGGAATGGAATATGCATTGGCAATTCGCTGAGCTTCTTTGTCTCTAAGCCACATGATTGTCCCACAGCATTCAAAACATTCATTGTAGTAGTCTATAAACAAAACAAAAGCATATCTATTACACTCTAAAACAGCTTTAATAATATTGTGCAATTAGGGATTTTGCACTATCCATGGCGAATAAATTATACTAGTTATGCAAGAAATGCCCTAACTGTTGCAGATACTACTTTTCTGCATATAGCACAAGTGTTAAGTTCTAATGCACACTTGACACAGGCTATCATGTGTCCACAGGGTAAAAATACAACACCTAGTTCATCTTGATAACAAATTTTACATAATTGTTGGTCACACTTTTGTATCTGTTCGTGAGACAAGTCTTTTCTTTCAGCCTTATGTATTTGCTCCACGTGCTCTAACTCTAAAGGCACTTTTATGTCTTGTGCTGCAATCACTTTTTCTTTACGAATAGTGTTCACAAATTCCTGACCTTTAAGCAACACCATGTATTTACAGTTTGGTAACCAACGAGCGTGTTGCACAAAAGGGTCATCAGTCATTTGCCAATCCTTTAAAGCAAATCCACAATAAAAACATATTGTTTTATCCCCTTCACCAGTATAAAAAAATCCAGCTTCACTTAGCTGTTTGGTAAGGTGTTTTAATATTAATGGCCAAACATTTTTATAAGATTCGAAACGTTTTTCAACAGAGCTGTACTCTGGGTGTGCTAGTGCTTTAGTCTTGCAAACTCCCAATTTTTCAAAAGCACACGCCAATTCAACACTGTCTATGGCATATGGACCACATATATCGACACTACCGTTGGCTGGTAATACATCATTATTATTATTTATTTGTGATTCAGCAACGTAAGTAGCGGCCATAGGCCTTGTGGTTCGGTAAAATGAATGCACGGGTAGGTTACCCACTTGCTTTCCAAGCATGTAAGGACAGTGAGGAGACCATCGCAAATGGTCTCTAAAGGGATCATCCCCTTCTTCCCAGTGTGAAAGTTCAATACGACAAAACACACAGCGCACCACATCTCCTCGGTTCAAGTAAAAAAAACCGGCTTTTGCAAGTTCATGCGTCGACAAAAAGCCTACAGGCCAGGATTCAAATGTTAACCATCGATCATGTTCTGATTTTAAATTTAACCCACGTGGTAAACCAACTTGCTCACTTGTTGTATTTGGTACTAACGCCATGTGTTATAATAAAACGTTTTCTTATTGTAAGTTATTAACATTGCACAGAGTACTTTAAAGCATAATGCATGCTTGTTCACTGTCTGTTCATTACGTTAATGGCACATGACGACACCTAAAAGCAAACAAAATAACCCATCACTCAATCAATCAATCAATCAATACTTGTAAATAAAACGTTAACGTTAATTGGCATTAATATATCAAAACACCATTAAAAATAAACTGTATGTTGGCACAAACAGTAACCCATGTACTTATTTTCTTTTTTATAAAGCTACAGTCATTTACATTCCCCCACCCTCCCTTTAACCAATATATAAACAAAAATGAATGTCATGTCATTTTGTTCACATTATCATGTTCAAACCTGTGGATATTCGTTGAGTCCATAGGGAACCACCCATAAATTAAATTTATTATTTTATTTTTAGAAAATCCAACATGGCCTTGTACTTTTCCCAGTCAACAACAACAACATAGCCATTAATCAAGAAAGCAATCATTGTCCCAGTCATGTACAGGTAATGAATTTTTTTTTGTCTACGAGTTTTCAGTAGTGGTAAAATGGAATAGCATTTTTAAGTTGGACTTACCTGAGTTTTAAACAGTTCACTCTTTGGCAGTGGTTTCGCTTTAGTGCGTTTCTGGTTTTTTTCAGCGACTGCTACGGCGGTAAGGCTATTCTTTCCAAGTTTCTAAAAATAAATAAAATAAACCGCTATAAATACCTAAATTCAGGTTAATACATACATTTCATAAAATAAAACATAAAACAAAAAAAATGAAACAAGTTAGTTTAAAAAAAATCATCTCACCTTTACTTGCAGTGACTTGTTACTCTTCCCTTCTAGTGGGCTCAAAAGTGCAATAGTTTCTTCTCCCTCTGACATGTAAGGTATGCCGGTTATCTGCAAACAAATAAATAAATAAAATCATTAATTACCTAATCAATAAATAATTGCATGTATTTATATATAAATCAATAAATGTATAAATGAATAAATATATACCTACCTCACAACAAGAATAAGTATTTTCCACCAACACCAAAACTGTTAAACAAGGCCAAGTGTTTCACACAACGCTGTAGCGTGTTCAAAAGTAGTCACATAAGTGCGAGTGGAAATGTCAGCGACGTGTCTTTATATATCACATTGCATGTATAATCTTTTTTTTTTCCCACGCTTTGAACATTCTCTTATCGTGCACGTGGGCAGCTAACGTCTCAGGCGAACACCTGTGCCGGATCAAATTTCACATGAACTTGCATTTTGTCACGTACGAAGCAAAACAGGATGTAACTTGTTAACAGTTATCGCGCACGTGGACAGATAACGTCCCAGGTGAACACCTGCGGTAGATCAAATTTCACATGGACTTGCATTTTGTCACGTACGAAGCGAGACAGGATGTCACTGGTTTAGCGTGCCTGTGGTTTCACACATGTGTGCACGCCTTTCGCACTTCCCTGCCAGCACAATGGTCAGATTATTTCACCTTCAAGCGTCACCTGTTGTCAAGTCAGATCAACGCCTTCCCATAAGCTCAAATGACATTCACCTCCTGCTCCTCGGCAAGTGTGTTTTCTGTACTCACTTCGACCAACATAGAACCAAGTTCTCATCACCGTTTACACGTTAAAGGTAAAAAGTGTGAAAAAACGTACCCTCGCTCTGTCATACACCGACCCGTCGAAATAGCGATTGATCTATTGAACACAGCCACCGTGGTCAGCGACAGGTTCGTTGAAACACACACACACCCAGCCGTATCGTCTCTCTCAACCACCACGCTTTATAAACATTATAAACAGGTAACGGTAATGATTTTTTTTTCAACATGTATGGCGTTAGGCCCTTTGTGAATTATCTTTTTTGAAAAAAAATATCTACCACATTTGAAAGGGGGCGTTAGCCCGAGTCCTAGGACAACTCGTACACGTCTCTAGCGTTATTGGTTCGTGACATATCGGCAAAAATTATAAAAAAACACGTGTTTACCCCAAAATCGCGTTTCCAAAATTTTTTTAAAATTACAACGAGTGGTCCATAGCAAAGAGGACGTCTTCCCGAATCCTTGGACCCATCGTACATGCCTCTAGCGTTATTGCTTCGTGAGATATCGGCAAAATCACAAAAAACACGTGTTTACCCCAAAATCGAGTTTCCAATTTTATTAAAAATTATAACGAGTGGTCCATAGGAGAGAGGACGTTACCCCGAGTCCTTGGACCTGTCGAACACGCCTCTAGCGTTATTGGTTCGTGAGATATAGCAAAAAGTCTAAAATCACGTTTTTACCCCAAAAAGACTGTGTTTCCAGATTTTCACCTTTTCGACACCGACATTCCCGTAAAGAGCACGACGAGACGAAAAAAACGAATCCAAGCACGCCCTCCTAGCATGGCTCCTTCCAATCCAAGGTCGCAGGGGCTCACCACTTGCTTTTGGAAGCAGCTCCCCCACCATCCCACTACTACACACAATTTTTTTCTCTAGAGACTTGAAATTTATTTTGGGAGTAGAGGGGGTAGGGACCATTGATTTACGTCAAACAATTTTTTTTGTAGAGTTCCTAGTTTCCAAAATATAGAATTTTCAAAATTCGAGTTTTTTCAAAAAAACATAAAAAATAAAAAAGTTTTATTATAGAAAATAAAGGTCATAAAGACCATTCGTTTGAGCCATGGAACAACGTTCTACCATGTTTGGTTTTCAAACTATCACCAACTTTCGAAAACAAAAATTTTCAAAAAAAAATTCAAAAATATAACAAATAGTCCATAGCAAAGAGGACGTCAGCCCGAGTCCAACAATACCTCATTTGTCAAAATCGGACCACGCGTTCGAGAGATATTTAACATGGCTGAGGCTTAGTAGTGGTAAGAGGAGGGTTCTAGAGTGGCTTGGAACTGTCATTACTCCACTACTTGTCATGGACACCGTCTAACCTGTGCTGAGGTATAGTAATAGCTTCCGAATGTTATGTACACAAGAGACATGGGCACCGTCTAACCTGTGCTGAGGTATAGTAATAGCTTCCGAATGTTATGTACACAAGAGACATGGGCACCGTCTTACCTGTGCTGAGGTATAGTAATAGCTTCCGAATGTTATGTACACAGGAGTCTAGGGCACCGTCTAACCTATGCTGAGGTATAGTATTATCTTCGGAATGTTATGTACACAAGAGTCATGGGCACCGTCTAACCTGTGCTGAGGTATAGTAATAGCTTCCGAATGGTATGTACACAAGAGTCATGGGCACCGTCTAACCTATGCTGAGGTATAGTATTATCTTCCGAATGTTATGTACACGAGAGTCATGGGCACCGTCTATCATGTTCTGAGGTTTAGTAATAGCTTCCGAATGTTATGTACACAAGTATCATAGACACCGTCTAACCTGTGCTGAGGTTAAGTAATAGCTTCCGAATGTTATGTACACAATTGTCATGGGCACCGTCAAACCTGGGCTAAGGTACAGTAATAGCTTCCGAATGTTATGTACACAAGAGTCATGGGCACTGTCTAACCTGAACTGAGGTATAGTAATAGATTCCGAATGTTATGTACACAATTGTCATGGGCACCGTCTAACCTGTGCTGAGGTTTAGTAATAGCTTCCGAATGTTATGTACACAAGTATCATAGGCACCGTCTAACCTGTGCTGAGGTATAGTAATAGTTTCCGAATGTTATGTACACAATTGTCATGGGCACCGTCTAACCTGGGCTGAGGTATAGTAATAGCTTCCGAATGTTATGTACACAAGAGTCATGGGTACCGTCTAACCTGGGCTGAGGTATAGTAATAGCTTCCGAATGTTATGTACACAATTGTCATGGGCACTGTCTAACCTGGGCTGAGGTATAGTAATAGCTTCCGAATGTTATGTACACAAGAGTCATGGGCACCGTCTAACCTGTGCTGAGGTATAGAAATAGCTTGCGAATGTTATGTGCACAAGAGTCATGAGCACCGTCTAACCTGTGCTGAGGTATAGTAATAGCTTCCGAATGTTAAGTACACAAGTGTCATGGACACTGTCTAACCTGTGTTGACGTATAGTAATAGCTTCCGAATGTTATGTACACAAGTGTCATGGCCACTGTCTGACCTGTGCTGAGGTATAGTAATAGCTTCCGAATGTTATGTACACAAGTGTCATGGACACTGTCTAACCTGTGTTGACGTATAGTAATAGCTTCCGAATGTTATGTACACAAGTGTCATGGCCACTGTCTGACCTGTGCTGAGGTATAGAAATAGCTTCCAAATGGTATGTACACAAGTGTCATGGGAACCGTCTAACCTGTGCTGACGTATAGTAATAGATTCCGTATGTTACGTACACAAGAGTCATGGGCACCGTCTAACCTGCGCTGAGGTATAGTAATAGCTTCCGAATGTTAAGTACACAAGAGTCATGAGCACCGTCTAACCTGTGCTGAGGTATAGTAATAGCTTCCGAATGTTATGTACACAAGAGTCATGGACACCGTCTAACCTGTACTGAGGTATAGTAATAGCTTCCGAATGTTATGTGCACAAGAGTCATGAGCACCGTCTAACCTGTGCTGAGGTATAGTAATAGCTTCCGAATGTTAAGTACACAAGTGTCATGGACACTGTCTAACCTGTGTTGACGTATAGTAATAGCTTCCGAATGTTATGTACACAAGTGTCATGGCCACTGTCTGACCTGTGCTGAGGTATAGAAATAGCTTCCAAATGGTATGTACACAAGTGTCATTGGAACCGTCTAACCTGTGCTGACGTATAGTAATAGCTTCCGAATGTTATGTACACAAGTGTCATGGACACTGTCTAACCTGTGTTGACGTATAGTAATAGCTTCCGAATGTTATGTACACAAGTGTCATGGCCACTGTCTGACCTGTGCTGAGGTATAGTAATAGCTTCCGAATGTTATGTACACAAGTGTCATGGACACTGTCTAACCTGTGTTGACGTATAGTAATAGCTTCCGAATGTTATGTACACAAGTGTCATGGCCACTGTCTGACCTGTGCTGAGGTATAGAAATAGCTTCCAAATGGTATGTACACAAGTGTCATGGGAACCGTCTAACCTGTGCTGACGTATAGTAATAGATTCCGTATGTTACGTACACAAGAGTCATGGGCACCGTCTAACCTGCGCTGAAGTATAGTAATAGCTTCCGAATGTTAAGTACACAAGAGTCATGAGCACCGTCTAACCTGTGCTGAGGTATAGTAATAGCTTCGGAATGTTATGTACACAAGAGTCATGGACACCGTCTAACCTGTGCTGAGGTATAGTATTGGCTTCCGAATGTTTTGTACACAAGTGTCATGGACACCGTCTATCCTGTGCTGTGGTACAGTAATATCTTCCGAATGTTATGTACACAAGAGTCATGGACACCGTCTAACCTGTGCTGAGGTATAGTAATAGCTTCCGAATGTTATGTACACAAGAGTCATGGACACCGTCTAACCTGTACTGAGGTATAGTAATAGCTTCCGAATGTTAAGTACACAAGAGTCATGAGCACCGTCTAACCTGTGCTGAGGTATAGTAATAGCTTCCGAATGGTATGTTCACAAGAGTCATGGGCACAGTCAAACCAGTGATGAGGTATAGTAATAGGTTCCGAATGTTATGTTCACAAGAGTCATGGACAGCGTATAACCAGTGCTGAGGTATAGTAATAGCTTCCGAATGTTATGTACACAATTGTCATGGACACCGCGTAACCTGTGCTGAGGTATAGTTATAGGTCCCGAATGTTAAGTACACAAGAGTCATGCGCACCGTCCTTCCTGTGCTGAGGTATAGTAATAACTTCCGAATGGTATGTTCACAAGAGTCATGGGCACCGTCTAACCAGTGCTGAGATATAGTAATATATTCCGAATGTTATGTGCACAAGTGTCATGGGCAGCGTATAAGCTGTGCTGAGATATAGTAATAGTTTCCGAATGTTATGTACACAAGAATCATGCGCACCGTCTAACCAGTGCTGAGGTACAGTAATAGCTTCCGAATGTTATGTACACAAGTGTCATGGGCACCGTCTAACCTGTGCTGAGGTATAGTAATAGCTTCCGAATGTTATGTACACAAGAGTCATGGGCACTGTCTAACCTGCGCTGAGGTATAATTATAGCTTCCGAATGTAATGTACACAAGAGTCATTGGCACCGTCTAACCTGCGCTGAGGTTTAATAATAGCTTCCGAATATTATGTACACAAGTGTCATGGGCACCGTCTAACCTGAGCTGAGGTATAGTAATAGCTTCCAAATGTTATGTACACAAGAGTAATGGGCACCGTCTAACATGTGCTGAGGTATAGTAATAGCTTCCGAATGTTATGTACACAAGAGTCATGGGCACTGATTAACCTGCGCTCAAGTATAGTTATAGCTTCCGAATGTTATGTACACAAGTGTCATGGACACCGTCTAACCTGTGCTGAGGTATAGTAATAGCTTCCGAATGTTATGTACACAAGAGACATGGGCACCGTCTAACCTGTGCTGAGGTATAGTAATAGCTTCCGAATGTTATGTACACAAGAGACATGGGCACCGTCTTACCTGTGCTGAGGTATAGTAATAGCTTCCGAATGTTATGTACACAGGAGTCTAGGGCACCGTCTAACCTATGCTGAGGTATAGTATTATCTTCGGAATGTTATGTACACAAGAGTCATGGGCACCGTCTAACCTGTGCTGAGGTATAGTAATAGCTTCCGAATGGTATGTACACAAGAGTCATGGGCACCGTCTAACCTATGCTGAGGTATAGTATTATCTTCCGAATGTTATGTACACGAGAGTCATGGGCACCGTCTATCATGTTCTGAGGTTTAGTAAAAGCTTCCGAATGTTATGTACACAAGTATCATAGACACCGTCTAACCTGTGCTGAGGTTAAGTAATAGCTTCCGAATGTTATGTACACAATTGTCATGGGCACCGTCAAACCTGGGCTAAGGTACAGTAATAGCTTCCGAATGTTATGTACACAAGAGTCATGGGCACTGTCTAACCTGAACTGAGGTATAGTAATAGATTCCGAATGTTATGTACACAAGAGTCATGGGCACCGTCTAACCTGTGCTGAGGTATAGTAATAGCTTCCGAATGTTATGTACACAAGAGTCATGGGCACCGTCTAACCTGTGCTGAGGTATAGTAATAGTTTCCGAATGTTATGTACACAATTGTCATGGGCACCGTCTAACCTGGGCTGAGGTATAGTAATAGCTTCCGAATGTTATGTACACAAGAGTCATGGGTACCGTCTAACCTGGGCTGAGGTATAGTAATAGCTTCCGAATGTTATGTACACAATTGTCATGGGCACCGTCTAACCTGGGCTGAGGTATAGTAATAGCTTCCGAATGTTATGTACACAAGAGTCATGGGCACCGTCTAACCTGTGCTGAGGTATAGAAATAGCTTGCGAATGTTATGTGCACAAGAGTCATGAGCACCGTCTAACCTGTGCTGAGGTATAGTAATAGCTTCCGAATGTTAAGTACACAAGTGTCATGGACACTGTCTAACCTGTGTTGACGTATAGTAATAGCTTCCGAATGTTATGTACACAAGTGTCATGGCCACTGTCTGACCTGTGCTGAGGTATAGTAATAGCTTCCGAATGTTATGTACACAAGTGTCATGGACACTGTCTAACCTGTGTTGACGTATAGTAATAGCTTCCGAATGTTATGTACACAAGTGTCATGGCCACTGTCTGACCTGTGCTGAGGTATAGAAATAGCTTCCAAATGGTATGTACACAAGTGTCATGGGAACCGTCTAACCTGTGCTGACGTATAGTAATAGATTCCGTATGTTACGTACACAAGAGTCATGGGCACCGTCTAACCTGCGCTGAGGTATAGTAATAGCTTCCGAATGTTAAGTACACAAGAGTCATGAGCACCGTCTAACCTGTGCTGAGGTATAGTAATAGCTTCCGAATGTTATGTACACAAGAGTCATGGACACCGTCTAACCTGTACTGAGGTATAGTAATAGCTTCCGAATGTTATGTGCACAAGAGTCATGAGCACCGTCTAACCTGTGCTGAGGTATAGTAATAGCTTCCGAATGTTAAGTACACAAGTGTCATGGACACTGTCTAACCTGTGTTGACGTATAGTAATAGCTTCCGAATGTTATGTACACAAGTGTCATGGCCACTGTCTGACCTGTGCTGAGGTATAGAAATAGCTTCCAAATGGTATGTACACAAGTGTCATGGGAACCGTCTAACCTGTGCTGACGTATAGTAATAGCTTCCGAATGTTAAGTACACAAGTGTCATGGACACTGTCTAACCTGTGTTGACGTATAGTAATAGCTTCCGAATGTTATGTACACAAGTGTCATGGCCACTGTCTGACCTGTGCTGAGGTATAGTAATAGCTTCCGAATGTTATGTACACAAGTGTCATGGACACTGTCTGACCTGTGCTGAGGTATAGTAATAGCTTCCAAATGGTATGTACACAAGTGTCATGGACACTGTCTAACCTGTGTTGACGTATAGTAATAGCTTCCGAATGTTATGTACACAAGTGTCATGGCCACTGTCTGACCTGTGCTGAGGTATAGTAATAGCTTCCAAATGGTATGTACACAAGTGTCATGGGAACCGTCTAACCTGTGCTGACGTATAGTAATAGATTCCGTATGTTACGTACACAAGAGTCATGGGCACCGTCTAACCTGCGCTGAGGTATAGTAATAGCTTCCGAATGTTAAGTACACAAGAGTCATGAGCACCGTCTAACCTGTGCTGAGGTATAGTAATAGCTTCGGAATGTTATGTACACAAGAGTCATGGACACCGTCTAACCTGTGCTGAGGTATAGTATTGGCTTCCGAATGTTTTGTACACAAGTGTCATGGACACCGTCTATCCTGTGCTGTGGTACAGTAATATCTTCCGAATGTTATGTACACAAGAGTCATGGACACCGTCTAACCTGTGCTGAGGTATAGTAATAGCTTCCGAATGTTATGTACACAAGAGTCATGGACACCGTCTAACCTGTACTGAGGTATAGTAATAGCTTCCGAATGTTAAGTACACAAGAGTCATGAGCACCGTCTAACCTGTGCTGAGGTATAGTAATAGCTTCCGAATGGTATGTTCACAAGAGTCATGGGCACAGTCAAACCAGTGATGAGGTATAGTAATAGGTTCCGAATGTTATGTTCACAAGAGTCATGGACAGCGTATAACCAGTGCTGAGGTATAGTAATAGCTTCCGAATGTTATGTACACAATTGTCATGGACACCGCCTAACCTGTGCTGAGGTATAGTTATAGGTTCCGAATGTTAAGTACACAAGAGTCATGCGCACCGTCCTACCTGTGCTGAGGTATAGTAATAACTTCCGAATGGTATGTTCACAAGAGTCATGGGCACAGTCTAACCAGTGCTGAGATATAGTAATATATTCCGAATGTTATGTGCACAAGTGTCATGGGCAGCGTATAAGCTGTGCTGAGATATAGTAATAGTTTCCGAATGTTATGTACACAAGAATTATGCGCACCGTCTAACCAGTGCTGAGGTACAGTAATAGCTTCCGAATGTTATGTACACAAGTGTCATGGGCACCGTCTAACCTGTGCTGAGGTATAGTAATAGCTTCCGAATGTTATGTTCACAAGTGTCATGGGCACCGTCTAACCTGTGCTGAGGTATAGAATTGCTTCTGAATATTATGTACACAAGAGTCATGGGCACCGTCTAACCTGTGCTGAGGTATAGTAATAGCTTCCGAATGTTATTTACACAAGAGTCATGGACACCATCTAACCTGTAGAGCAGGTATAGTAATAGCTTCCGAATGTTATGTACACAGGTGTCATTGACACCGTCTAACCTGTGCTGAGGTATGGTAATAGCTTCCGAATGTTATGTACACAAGTGTCATGGACACCGTCTAACCTGTGCTGAGGTGTAGTAATAGCTTCCGAATGTTATTTACACAAGAGTCATGGACACCATCTAACCTGTAGAGCAGGTATAGTAATAGCTTCCGAATGTTATGTACACAGGTGTCATTGACACCGTCTAACCTGTGCTGAGGTATGGTAATAGCTTCCGAATGTTAAGTACACAAGTGTCATGGACACTGTCTAACCTGTGTTGACGTATAGTAATAGCTTCCGAATGTTATGTACACAAGTGTCATGGCCACTGTCTGACCTGTGCTGAGGTATAGTAATAGCTTCCGAATGTTATGTACACAAGTGTCATGGACACTGTCTAACCTGTGTTGACGTATAGTAATAGCTTCCGAATGTTATGTACACAAGTGTCATGGCCACTGTCTGACCTGTGCTGAGGTATAGAAATAGCTTCCAAATGGTATGTACACAAGTGTCATGGGAACCGTCTAACCTGTGCTGACGTATAGTAATAGATTCCGTATGTTACGTACACAAGAGTCATGGGCACCGTCTAACCTGCGCTGAGGTATAGTAATAGCTTCCGAATGTTAAGTACACAAGAGTCATGAGCACCGTCTAACCTGTGCTGAGGTATAGTAATAGCTTCCGAATGTTATGTACACAAGAGTCATGGACACCGTCTAACCTGTACTGAGGTATAGTAATAGCTTCCGAATGTTATGTGCACAAGAGTCATGAGCACCGTCTAACCTGTGCTGAGGTATAGTAATAGCTTCCGAATGTTAAGTACACAAGTGTCATGGACACTGTCTAACCTGTGTTGACGTATAGTAATAGCTTCCGAATGTTATGTACACAAGTGTCATGGCCACTGTCTGACCTGTGCTGAGGTATAGAAATAGCTTCCAAATGGTATGTACACAAGTGTCATTGGAACCGTCTAACCTGTGCTGACGTATAGTAATAGCTTCCGAATGTTATGTACACAAGTGTCATGGACACTGTCTAACCTGTGTTGACGTATAGTAATAGCTTCCGAATGTTATGTACACAAGTGTCATGGCCACTGTCTGACCTGTGCTGAGGTATAGTAATAGCTTCCGAATGTTATGTACACAAGTGTCATGGACACTGTCTAACCTGTGTTGACGTATAGTAATAGCTTCCGAATGTTATGTACACAAGTGTCATGGCCACTGTCTGACCTGTGCTGAGGTATAGAAATAGCTTCCAAATGGTATGTACACAAGTGTCATGGGAACCGTCTAACCTGTGCTGACGTAAGTAGGGGGATGATAGGGGTTCTGCCCCCCCCCCACCACTACTCCCAATGCGAGCCGATAATTCCCGAACCCGTTGTCGGAGATTCACGAATGAGGTGTCGTTGGACTCGGGCTGACGGGGGCTTTGCTATGGACCACTCATTTCAACCCCTAAATAAAACCTACCCCTACTAGGGGGTGAAATTGTAATTTTTTAGTGAAAGTCTCTTTTCAAATACGACATGTATAAGGTGCGCTGCTAAAATGAACTTAAATGTTGTTGCTCATATCGCGCATGCGTTTTTCTGGCTGCCGCTATGGATGAACATTTTTGTTTTTGATTTTTACGCATGCGCACTTGGGATTTTTGTAAGAGGGCGAGCTCTTTGAAAAAAAAAATGATTGATAAGAAGAGGTTTTGGTGGTGAGGAGAGAGCCAGATAGTCGCCTACTTTCCTACGACGTTTGCCGATATCTCTCAAACGCAAGGTCGGATTTGGACGTGTGACGTGTCAAATTGCTTGTCTCAAAGCCCTATATATGTTATTAATAGGTTAAAGTTTTGAGAATGAGGGAAACAGGCGTTTTGGGGTAAAATTATGATTTTAGACTTTTTCTGATATTTCACGAATGCCTGGTCGGATTTGGTCCTATGACGTGTCAAATGGCTTGTCTCGAAACCCTTTTTATTTTGGTAATAGGTTAAAGTTTTTGAGAATGAGGGAAACAGAATTTTTTGTTGTAAAACCGTGATTTTAGACTTTCTGTTATATTTCACAAACCAATAACGCCAGAGACGTATACGAGGGGTCGTAGGACTCGGGGTGACGCCCCTCCCCTATCTCCCTTTCGAATATAGTATTTATGTTTAAAAAAATGCGAAAGAGCCTAACGACACTTATGTTGAAAACATTTCAGTTTTTAAAACTTTTCTTAAATTTGTCTAAAATGTTCATGACGAGTGGTTGTAGATAGAAAGAGACGATACCACTGGACACGTGTTTCAACGAAGCTATTACTGGCCACGGTGGTGATATACCAATACAGTATTCGCTATTTCGATGAGACGGCGGGTCGAGGGTTCGTTTTCTGATTTTTCCTATGATGGAATTCCTAATTCCTAAACCCCCTGAAGGGGGTCTTTAACGTGTAAACGATTATGAGTGACATGACAAATGATAATTCCTTGATTCGATGAAGTTGGCTTTAGATAGAACAAACAGAACTTGGTTATATATTGCTTGAAGTGAGTATAGAAAACAAACTTGCTGGGGCAGACTGACAGGATGTGAATGTTATTTGATCTTATTGGAATGCATTGACTTGACAGGGCAATGAAAAAAAGCACAGAGATGCTGAGGACACTTGAAGGTCAAACGATATGGCAACCATGGTGGGAGGGGGAAGCTAGGATGATGTCGCCGATCATGTTCAATGGATGAATTTATATTTTGCGAAGCATTGTTCGGAGAGGGTCATGGGACGACTTGTTTTAAGGGTATTTATTTTTTCGATGTTTCCTATGGTGGACTCATTGATTGAAATAATCCAAAACTGCTAGGGCATGGCCTTGAGATTTTATAAACCGATAATGGGATTTTGACATACAAGATCCACTCAGAACTTGACATGATGTCATTCTTTTTATGGCTTATGAATTTCCCCAAAAAAGACCCAAAACAACAAGATCATGGACTTTTGCTTTTCTTAATATATTGCAAACCCATAATGTAAGATGTTTACTGTGAGTGACGAAATCTAGCTAGGTAACGAAAGAATTATTGTAGGATATATGTATGGTGACTGACACGTCTTTGACCATTGGAACTTGTTTTCAGATCTGACTGTAGTACATAGGGAGTATAGGTTGTAGGCATGGATTGACAAACGGTGCACACAAAATTCAATTTATCGATTCAAGAATTAAGAGTAGACTATCATTAATTAATTGGTTAAAGAGTGTAGCTAAAAATAAAAAAATGGTGACTACATTAAACTAAACTGAACCAAGTCGAATCAAACCCAACCGAACCAAACCAAGCCTAAAGCAAACCAAACCTAATCAAGAACAAGCCAAGGGCTTAAGTGTAAAACTTGTGGGGGAATGCAGTCATTGGCAATGTCCAAAGGAAGGGATAACGCTCTACCTCTAGAGGGTAAGGTAAAGCTAGCGCATGGTGCTAATGCATATTCCCAAGTACATGAACCACACACACACACAACTATCCTATGCTGTTTTTATGAGTTAACTGTTAAAACTTACTCAGTGGTTACTGAGCAAGATGGTCGCTACACACAACAAGCTTTAAATACTTGAGGCTAATAATCTATACACACACACACACGCTTGTTCTAAACTAAACTGTCTTGCTGGCAGTGCTCACACAGTAGGCAAATGACAGAAATGCTTGGCTAACAGAAATACAATCATTTTCGTTTGTCTAATGTTACCAGCTAACCATTACATGCTATAGTGGTGAGCACATGTGCCTCTTGCACTGGAGATCGTAACTCGATTTCTAGCTCTAAGGCCTAGAATGAATCAAACTAAGAAAGAAGGGTATGGTGACGCAGTGGTTAAACTGTTAGCCTTTCACTAAGGTAGACTAGGGTTTGATTTTAGGTTAATATACATGTCATAAACAAACAAACAAACAAACAAACAAACAAAAAAAGCAGAGATAATGTTTAAAACTGATTACACTTGTCTCTTTTCAAATTATTACTTAGATTGCAAATACAAAGGTGGACTGGGTTTGATATTCAGTTAATGCTGCCTATCGCATACTAGCCTGTAAGAAAGCCAAACAAGCAAAAGGCGTAGGTAGAGCAGTGGTAAAATCGCTATGTGTAGAGAACTACCTAACGGTTTTATGAACTGGCAATGGTATGTCGCATAAACAGTGCAGGATACAATCCAGCAACCATAATTTGTATCTTGTGGAGCAGAGAAAACATATATATAGAGAAAGATATAGAAAGCTAGTGTATGTATGGGTAGCATTGATAATTTGACCAGAGAAAATACGATGAGGTAGGGTGGGGAGAGGGAGAATTAACACTTATATATGAATGAATGGTAAATAGTATTTTAGTTTTTTTCCCCAATAGTTTTGTTTTTTAAATGCAGTGGTAGATAGTCGTTATTTTGTAAAACATTCTTACTTGCAGTAGTAATAAGACTCTATGGTTTCGCTAACACATAGATAGACTGTATTATTGCCATGGTCAAGCACTCACATTAAGATCATTTACAAAATCATAAAATGAAAAATAAAAAATCTTGTTTTGGAAATATCGTTTTTCAACATACACAAAATAAATATATAAAAAATTTGTAAACAGCAAAATGGAAAATCCATGGTCAAGCACTCACATTAAGATCATTTACAAAATCATAAAATGAAAAATAAAA
Organism: Meconema thalassinum; assembly: GCA_946902985.2. Classification (NCBI taxonomy): domain Eukaryota; kingdom Metazoa; phylum Arthropoda; class Insecta; order Orthoptera; family Tettigoniidae; genus Meconema; species Meconema thalassinum. Next base: position 445,468,175 of record OX336394.1, on the reverse strand, counting down.
ATCTTGTTTTGGAAATATCGATTTTTTTCAACATACACAAAATAAATATATAAAAAATTTGTAAACAGCAAAATGGAAAATCCATGTTTCCATATAGACAAAATTTAAAAACCTTAAACGGACATTTAAGAAAATATATATAAATGGGAAATTGACAAATGTGTAAATATGAAAATGGAAAAATCCATGTTTCCATATCATGAAATTGAAAAACATCAAACTGTCATTTTAAAAAATGCAAATGGAAAATTGACAAATTGCAATGTGTGAAATGTGAAATTGAACAAATGGCTATCATTATTTAAAAAAAAAAAAGAACATGGTGCTCTATGGTTGAGGTGTGAATCAAACCCTTTCTACTTATTTGGACCACCCGAGACTGAGTAGACTAGTTTAAGTTGTCATACCACTTTTAAAAGTTTGTGTTAAATCTAGGAATTGAACCCAAGAGCTTGTAGGGGAGATCAAAGGTTATAATATGTTAAACAGATAGCCTTGAATGAAGGGTGTGGTAGCTATATAGAGATGAGACGTTTCGCTCGGGGCAGGGAGGCATGGAGATCTGCATCAAACCAGTCAAAGGACTAAAGACTCAAACAACAACATGTACGTTCACCAAAATAATGTTGTGTAACGGTAAATGTTAGTCAACGAACAGTAATGCATTACTAAAACCCATGACACGATACCTAAGAGCTTTTCTAAAATGATTTTAAAATGCCTTTAACCCTATATTGAACACCCAGTTCACAAAACTCATAACTGCAATGTTATGGTAAAACAAAACAAAATCTATATTTCAAAACAAACAAGTGGTTTAGTCAATGTATACTGGAAAAAGTTTTGTAAACACTCAAGTCCTCAAGACCAATTAAATTAGTAACTGTCAGGTTGGCCGAGTGGTTAAGGTGTTTGACTTAAGATCAAATTTCTGTATAAGGAAGCAAGGGTTCGAATCCCTTACCTGACATAACTATTGCCTTAACATGGCTTGGCCACACTGTATTATTATGATACTCAGTACACAAACCATAGATATAGTGTATTGTTTAAGGCCACTCTCTTTCTGAACATAGTCAGAGACTGTTGATGGTTAACAATTGTATTAATAGTGGGACATGGGGATAGCAATTAAGAAAAAACAGCCAATACCCATACAATATTTTTATTCATTTTAGTTTTTTTTTTACAATAGTTACACACTGAATACAACTTTTTATCTCTTTACCATTGTTTGATATAGATTTTAAACACAACGCTTGTTGTAGATCCTTTTACAACTTTCTCTAGGTACTCTTGTTCTTAAAAACTGGGGAAGCCGCAATGGTTTTATAGACATTAAACCCTCATTCTCTTCTTTTTCATCATTATCATCATCATTATTATAAATATTATCTTTATAATTATTATAGTCATTGTCACCATCATTATCATCATCATCATCATCCTCAACATCACTAGAACTATCCAATTCCATTTTTTCCTTTTCAAAAGGGATCTCTTGAAGAGTCTGTGTTGCTTTTGATAGTGTTACGGGTTTATTGAACGTTGACAACTGTCCTAACATGACTTTTTGAGGAGATAAATGTTTTTTCATAAGGAAGTCACTATGTTGAGTAACACTATGTTTTTGTCGGACTTGCTTTTTCTTGTTCTTTTGATCATGTTTTGTTAACACTAACGGTGTTTCATTTGGTATACCACATTGATGAGTACCCACACTTAAGACCTCACCATGTTTACTTTTTAGATGACCTAGACATTTTGTTGTTCTTTGTTTTGAGCACTGCCAAAATATGATGCCATTCGCATTTTCTCGCTTATAGTTATAAGAGTACCCATGATACAGGGCACGTGGTTTACCTTTATTGGTTATAGTATATTCCATACTAGTCACTGACTTGTATAGTCGATCCGCCTACTACAAAGGTCTGAACACTTGTGGTGAAAGAATGATGTTGTGTTGACGTTTTATGCAGGATAATGTTGGTGGCATATGTGGGTGGCTTATGTTGATGACATGTGTTGTTGGCTGATTTTGGTGGCTTATGTTGATGGTTTATGGTGGTGGCTTATGTTGATGGCTTATGTTGGTGGCTTATGTTGATGACATATGTTGGTGACTTATGTTGATAGCTTATGTTGGTGGCTAATGTTGATGACATATGTTGTTGGCTTATGGTGGTGGCTTATGTTGATGGTATATGTTGCTGGCCTATGTTGATGGTTTATGTTAATGGCTTAGGTTAATATCTTAGGTTGATGGCATAAGTTGATGGCTTATGTTGGTGGCTTATGGTGGTGGCTTATGCTGGTGGCTTATGCTAGTGGCTTATGGTGGTGGTTTATGGTGGTGGCTTATGTTGATGACATATGTTGGTGGCTTAAGTTGGTGGCTTATGTTGGTGGCTTATGGTGGTGGCTTATGGTGGTGGGTTATGGTGGTGGATTATGGTGGCTTATAGTGGTGGCTTATGGTGGTGGTTTATGGTGGTGGCTTATGTTGATGACATATGTTGGTGGCTTATGGTGGCTTATGGTGGTGATTTATAGTGGTGGCCTATGTTGGTGGCTTATTTTTGGTGGTTTACGTTAATACCTTATTTGTAATGGCTTATTTGACAAGTTATTGTTGTCAATGTATTTAGAGGATTTTTCTCTTGGTTTTGGAAAGTATCTCAACTCTTTTTTATGGTAGCATAATGCTTACCGCCATGTTTGTAAGCAACAACAACACACTAAAATTCCAAGAATCCAAAGTACTCTAAGGTTAATGATTGTCTCTCAACTCCATTCAACGTCTAGTCAAAAAACATTATATATTTTTCACATTTTACAAAAAAGGTAAATTGGGAAAGTAAGCTATATGTTTAAACTAAAAATCATATCAAATCATATGCTAACTCCAACACCTACGTCTACCCCAATCTCAGTCAAAAAAATATAATATTCTTCAAATTTTTCCAAAACAGTATTTGGAAAGTAGGCCATATTTTGAAAACTAATCATCCTATAAAGTCATATATATATATACTGAAACCAATGGCTTTTATATCCTTAATCTTAAGAACAAAATATGGAATTTTTGACATTTTTTCCAAAAATGTTCATTTTAAAACGGGGCTATATTTTGGAAACTAGGAATTTTACAAGAAAGTTTGTTTAACGTAAATGGCAGGTATTTACCCCCACTACCCGCAAACCAAGTCCCAGGTCTCTGGGGAAAAATCCAAAAAAAGTTCAATTTGGAAAGTAGGCAATATTTTGAAAACTAATCATCCTAAAAAGTCATATATAGACTCAAACCAATGGCTTTTATGTCCTTAATTGGTAGAACAAAACTTAACATTTTTTCAGTTTTTCCAAAAAAGTCCAATTTTCAAAAATTGTCTATATTTTGGGAACTAAGAATTTTACAAAAAAGTTTGTTTAACGAAAATGAAAGGTCTTTACCCCCCTCTACCCAAAACATAAATTTCAGGTCCCTAGGACAAAAACTGTGCAGTATATATATATATATATTTTTTGGGGAGGGGGTCTATATTCACTTTACCTCCCCACTTCACAAGATGGCGGCCATAGCTTAACTTAACCTAGCCTAACCTAACCTGACCTACGAGGTGTGATCAAAAAGTTCCAAAAATGTGGCTGCAACTTAACCAAACCTAGCCTAGCCTAACCTAACCTCCCTGTTGACTAGCCCCCTTTGGACGGGTCCTTTTTGAAGGGAGTCATTTTTTTACGTGTCCCGGAGGACGGGTCCTTGTTGACGGGTCCCAGTGGCGGGTCCCCTTTGACATAATTTGGATAAAATGCAAGGCCAGTCCATAGGGATCAGTCCAAAGGACCCGCCACAGGGACCCGTCAACAAGGACCCGTCCTCCGGGACACGTAAAAAAATGACTCCCTTCAAAAAGGACCCGTCCAAAGGGGGCTAGTCAACAGGGAGGTTAGGTTAGGCTAGGCTAGGTTTGGTTAAGTTGCAGCCACATTTTTGGAACTTTTTGATCACACCTCGTAGGTCAGGTTAGGTTAGGCTAGGTTAAGTTAAGCTATGGCCGCCATCTTGTGAAGTGGGGAGGTAAAGTGAATATAGACCCCCTCCCCAAAAAATATATATATATATATACTGCACAGTTTTTGTCCTAGGGACCTGAAATTTATGTTTTGGGTAGAGGGGGGTAAAGACCTTTCATTTTCGTTAAACAAACTTTTTTGTAAAATTCTTAGTTCCCAAAATATAGACAATTTTTGAAAATTGGACTTTTTTGGAAAAACTGAAAAAATGTTAAGTTTTGTTCTACCAATTAAGGACATAAAAGCCATTGGTTTGAGTCTATATATGACTTTTTAGGATGATTAGTTTTCAAAATATTGCCTACTTTCCAAATTGAACTTTTTTTGGATTTTTCCCCAGAGACCTGGGACTTGGTTTGCGGGTAGTGGGGGTAAATACCTGCCATTTACGTTAAACAAACTTTCTTGTAAAATTCCTAGTTTCCAAAATATAGCCCCGTTTTAAAATGAACATTTTTGGAAAAAATGTCAAAAATTCCATATTTTGTTCTTAAGATTAAGGATATAAAAGCCATTGGTTTCAGTATATATATATGACTTTATAGGATGATTAGTTTTCAAAATATGGCCTACTTTCCAAATACTGTTTTGGAAAAATTTGAAGAATATTATATTTTTTTGACTGAGATTGGGGTAGACGTAGGTGTTGGAGTTAGCATATGATTTGATATGATTTTTAGTTTAAACATATAGCTTACTTTCCCAATTTACCTTTTTTGTAAAATGTGAAAAATATATAATGTTTTTTGACTAGACGTTGAATGGAGTTGAGAGACAATCATTAACCTTAGAGTACTTTGGATTCTTGGAATTTTAGTGTGTTGTTGTTGCTTACAAACATGGCGGTAAGCATTATGCTACCATAAAAAAGAGTTGAGATACTTTCCAAAACCAAGAGAAAAATCCTCTAAATACATTGACAACAATAACTTGTCAAATAAGCCATTACAAATAAGGTATTAACGTAAACCACCAAAAATAAGCCACCAACATAGGCCACCACTATAAATCACCACCATAAGCCACCATAAGCCACCAACATATGTCATCAACATAAGCCACCACCATAAACCACCACCATAAGCCACCACTATAAGCCACCATAATCCACCACCATAACCCACCACCATAAGCCACCACCATAAGCCACCAACATAAGCCACCAACTTAAGCCACCAACATATGTCATCAACATAAGCCACCACCATAAACCACCACCATAAGCCACTAGCATAAGCCACCAGCATAAGCCACCACCATAAGCCACCAACATAAGCCATCAACTTATGCCATCAACCTAAGATATTAACCTAAGCCATTAACATAAACCATCAACATAGGCCAGCAACATATACCATCAACATAAGCCACCACCATAAGCCAACAACATATGTCATCAACATTAGCCACCAACATAAGCTATCAACATAAGTCACCAACATATGTCATCAACATAAGCCACCAACATAAGCCATCAACATAAGCCACCACCATAAACCATCAACATAAGCCACCAAAATCAGCCAACAACACATGTCATCAACATAAGCCACCCACATATGCCACCAACATTATCCTGCATAAAACGTCAACACAACATCATTCTTTCACCACAAGTGTTCAGACCTTTGTAGTAGGCGGATCGACTATACAAGTCAGTGACTAGTATGGAATATACTATAACCAATAAAGGTAAACCACGTGCCCTGTATCATGGGTACTCTTATAACTATAAGCGAGAAAATGCGAATGGCATCATATTTTGGCAGTGCTCAAAACAAAGAACAACAAAATGTCTAGGTCATCTAAAAAGTAAACATGGTGAGGTCTTAAGTGTGGGTACTCATCAATGTGGTATACCAAATGAAACACCGTTAGTGTTAACAAAACATGATCAAAAGAACAAGAAAAAGCAAGTCCGACAAAAACATAGTGTTGCTCAACATAGTGACTTCCTTATGAAAAAACATTTATCTCCTCAAAAAGTCATGTTAGGACAGTTGTCAACGTTCAATAAACCCGTAACACTATCAAAAGCAACACAGACTCTTCAAGAGATCCCTTTTGAAAAGGAAAAAATGGAATTGGATAGTTCTAGTGATGTTGAGGATGATGATGATGATGATAATGATGGTGACAATGACTATAATAATTATAAAGATAATATTTATAATAATGATGATGATAATGATGAAAAAGAAGAGAATGAGGGTTTAATGTCTATAAAACCATTGCGGCTTCCCCAGTTTTTAAGAACAAGAGTACCTAGAGAAAGTTGTAAAAGGATCTACAACAAGCGTTGTGTTTAAAATCTATATCAAACAATGGTAAAGAGATAAAAAGTTGTATTCAGTGTGTAACTATTGTAAAAAAAACTAAAATGAATAAAAATATTGTATGGGTATTGGCTGTTTTTTCTTAATTGCTATCCCCATGTCCCACTATTAATACAATTGTTAACCATCAACAGTCTCTGACTATGTTCAGAAAGAGAGTGGCCTTAAACAATACACTATATCTATGGTTTGTGTACTGAGTATCATAATAATACAGTGTGGCCAAGCCATGTTAAGGCAATAGTTATGTCAGGTAAGGGATTCGAACCCTTGCTTCCTTATACAGAAATTTGATCTTAAGTCAAACACCTTAACCACTCGGCCAACCTGACAGTTACTAATTTAATTGGTCTTGAGGACTTGAGTGTTTACAAAACTTTTTCCAGTATACATTGACTAAACCACTTGTTTGTTTTGAAATATAGATTTTGTTTTGTTTTACCATAACATTGCAGTTATGAGTTTTGTGAACTGGGTGTTCAATATAGGGTTAAAGGCATTTTAAAATCATTTTAGAAAAGCTCTTAGGTATCGTGTCATGGGTTTTAGTAATGCATTACTGTTCGTTGACTAACATTTACCGTTACACAACATTATTTTGGTGAACGTACATGTTGTTGTTTGAGTCTTTAGTCCTTTGACTGGTTTGATGCAGATCTCCATGCCTCCCTGCCCCGAGCGAAACGTCTCATCTCTATATAGCTACCACACCCTTCATTCAAGGCTATCTGTTTAACATATTATAACCTTTGATCTCCCCTACAAGCTCTTGGGTTCAATTCCTAGATTTAACACAAACTTTTAAAAGTGGTATGACAACTTAAACTAGTCTACTCAGTCTCGGGTGGTCCAAATAAGTAGAAAGGGTTTGATTCACACCTCAACCATAGAGCACCATGTTCTTTTTTTTTTTTAAATAATGATAGCCATTTGTTCAATTTCACATTTCACACATTGCAATTTGTCAATTTTCCATTTGCATTTTTTAAAATGACAGTTTGATGTTTTTCAATTTCATGATATGGAAACATGGATTTTTCCATTTTCATATTTACACATTTGTCAATTTCCCATTTATATATATTTTCTTAAATGTCCGTTTAAGGTTTTTAAATTTTGTCTATATGGAAACATGGATTTTCCATTTTGCTGTTTACAAATTTTTTATATATTTATTTTGTGTATGTTGAAAAAAATCGATATTTCCAAAACAAGATTTTTATTTTTCATTTTATGATTTTGTAAATGATCTTAATGTGAGTGCTTGACCATGGATTTTCCATTTTGCTGTTTACAAATTTTTTATATATTTATTTTGTGTATGTTGAAAAACGATATTTCCAAAACAAGATTTTTTATTTTTCATTTTATGATTTTGTAAATGATCTTAATGTGAGTGCTTGACCATGGCAATAATACAGTCTATCTATGTGTTAGCGAAACCATAGAGTCTTATTACTACTGCAAGTAAGAATGTTTTACAAAATAACGACTATCTACCACTGCATTTAAAAAACAAAACTATTGGGGAAAAAAACTAAAATACTATTTACCATTCATTCATATATAAGTGTTAATTCTCCCTCTCCCCACCCTACCTCATCGTATTTTCTCTGGTCAAATTATCAATGCTACCCATACATACACTAGCTTTCTATATCTTTCTCTATATATATGTTTTCTCTGCTCCACAAGATACAAATTATGGTTGCTGGATTGTATCCTGCACTGTTTATGCGACATACCATTGCCAGTTCATAAAACCGTTAGGTAGTTCTCTACACATAGCGATTTTACCACTGCTCTACCTACGCCTTTTGCTTGTTTGGCTTTCTTACAGGCTAGTATGCGATAGGCAGCATTAACTGAATATCAAACCCAGTCCACCTTTGTATTTGCAATCTAAGTAATAATTTGAAAAGAGACAAGTGTAATCAGTTTTAAACATTATCTCTGCTTTTTTTGTTTGTTTGTTTGTTTGTTTGTTTGTTTATGACATGTATATTAACCTAAAATCAAACCCTAGTCTACCTTAGTGAAAGGCTAACAGTTTAACCACTGCGTCACCATACCCTTCTTTCTTAGTTTGATTCATTCTAGGCCTTAGAGCTAGAAATCGAGTTACGATCTCCAGTGCAAGAGGCACATGTGCTCACCACTATAGCATGTAATGGTTAGCTGGTAACATTAGACAAACGAAAATGATTGTATTTCTGTTAGCCAAGCATTTCTGTCATTTGCCTACTGTGTGAGCACTGCCAGCAAGACAGTTTAGTTTAGAACAAGCGTGTGTGTGTGTGTATAGATTATTAGCCTCAAGTATTTAAAGCTTGTTGTGTGTAGCGACCATCTTGCTCAGTAACCACTGAGTAAGTTTTAACAGTTAACTCATAAAAACAGCATAGGATAGTTGTGTGTGTGTGTGGTTCATGTACTTGGGAATATGCATTAGCACCATGCGCTAGCTTTACCTTACCCTCTAGAGGTAGAGCGTTATCCCTTCCTTTGGACATTGCCAATGACTGCATTCCCCCACAAGTTTTACACTTAAGCCCTTGGCTTGTTCTTGATTAGGTTTGGTTTGCTTTAGGCTTGGTTTGGTTCGGTTGGGTTTGATTCGACTTGGTTCAGTTTAGTTTAATGTAGTCACCATTTTTTTATTTTTAGCTACACTCTTTAACCAATTAATTAATGATAGTCTACTCTTAATTCTTGAATCGATAAATTGAATTTTGTGTGCACCGTTTGTCAATCCATGCCTACAACCTATACTCCCTATGTACTACAGTCAGATCTGAAAACAAGTTCCAATGGTCAAAGACGTGTCAGTCACCATACATATATCCTACAATAATTCTTTCGTTACCTAGCTAGATTTCGTCACTCACAGTAAACATCTTACATTATGGGTTTGCAATATATTAAGAAAAGCAAAAGTCCATGATCTTGTTGTTTTGGGTCTTTTTTGGGGAAATTCATAAGCCATAAAAAGAATGACATCATGTCAAGTTCTGAGTGGATCTTGTATGTCAAAATCCCATTATCGGTTTATAAAATCTCAAGGCCATGCCCTAGCAGTTTTGGATTATTTCAATCAATGAGTCCACCATAGGAAACATCGAAAAAATAAATACCCTTAAAACAAGTCGTCCCATGACCCTCTCCGAACAATGCTTCGCAAAATATAAATTCATCCATTGAACATGATCGGCGACATCATCCTAGCTTCCCCCTCCCACCATGGTTGCCATATCGTTTGACCTTCAAGTGTCCTCAGCATCTCTGTGCTTTTTTTCATTGCCCTGTCAAGTCAATGCATTCCAATAAGATCAAATAACATTCACATCCTGTCAGTCTGCCCCAGCAAGTTTGTTTTCTATACTCACTTCAAGCAATATATAACCAAGTTCTGTTTGTTCTATCTAAAGCCAACTTCATCGAATCAAGGAATTATCATTTGTCATGTCACTCATAATCGTTTACACGTTAAAGACCCCCTTCAGGGGGTTTAGGAATTAGGAATTCCATCATAGGAAAAATCAGAAAACGAACCCTCGACCCGCCGTCTCATCGAAATAGCGAATACTGTATTGGTATATCACCACCGTGGCCAGTAATAGCTTCGTTGAAACACGTGTCCAGTGGTATCGTCTCTTTCTATCTACAACCACTCGTCATGAACATTTTAGACAAATTTAAGAAAAGTTTTAAAAACTGAAATGTTTTCAACATAAGTGTCGTTAGGCTCTTTCGCATTTTTTTAAACATAAATACTATATTCGAAAGGGAGATAGGGGAGGGGCGTCACCCCGAGTCCTACGACCCCTCGTATACGTCTCTGGCGTTATTGGTTTGTGAAATATAACAGAAAGTCTAAAATCACGGTTTTACAACAAAAAATTCTGTTTCCCTCATTCTCAAAAACTTTAACCTATTACCAAAATAAAAAGGGTTTCGAGACAAGCCATTTGACACGTCATAGGACCAAATCCGACCAGGCATTCGTGAAATATCAGAAAAAGTCTAAAATCATAATTTTACCCCAAAACGCCTGTTTCCCTCATTCTCAAAACTTTAACCTATTAATAACATATATAGGGCTTTGAGACAAGCAATTTGACACGTCACACGTCCAAATCCGACCTTGCGTTTGAGAGATATCGGCAAACGTCGTAGGAAAGTAGGCGACTATCTGGCTCTCTCCTCACCACCAAAACCTCTTCTTATCAATCATTTTTTTTTTCAAAGAGCTCGCCCTCCCTCAAAAATCCCAAGTGCGCATGCGTAAAAATCAAAAACAAAAATGTTCATCCATAGCGGCAGCCAGAAAAACGCATGCGCGATATGAGCAACAACATTTAAGTTCATTTTAGCAGCGCACCTTATACATGTCGTATTTGAAAAGAGACTTTCACTAAAAAATTACAATTTCACCCCCTAGTAGGGGTAGGTTTTATTTAGGGGTTGAAATGAGTGGTCCATAGCAAAGCCCCCGTCAGCCCGAGTCCAACGACACCTCATTCGTGAATCTCCGACAACGGGTTCGGGAATTATCGGCTCGCATTGGGAGTAGTGGTGGGGGGGGGCAGAACCCCTATCATCCCCCTACTGACGTATAGTAATAGATTCCGTATGTTACGTACACAAGAGTCATGGGCACCGTCTAACCTGCGCTGAAGTATAGTAATAGCTTCCGAATGTTAAGTACACAAGAGTCATGAGCACCGTCTAACCTGTGCTGAGGTATAGTAATAGCTTCGGAATGTTATGTACACAAGAGTCATGGACACCGTCTAACCTGTGCTGAGGTATAGTATTGGCTTCCGAATGTTTTGTACACAAGTGTCATGGACACCGTCTATCCTGTGCTGTGGTACAGTAATATCTTCCGAATGTTATGTACACAAGAGTCATGGACACCGTATAACCTGTGCTGAGGTATAGTAATAGCTTCCGAATGTTATGTACACAAGAGTCATGGACACCGTCTAACCTGTACTGAGGTATAGTAATAGCTTCCGAATGTTAAGTACACAAGAGTCATGAGCACCGTCTAACCTGTGCTGAGGTATAGTAATAGCTTCCGAATGGTATGTTCACAAGAGTCATGGGCACAGTCAAACCAGTGATGAGGTATAGTAATAGGTTCCGAATGTTATGTTCACAAGAGTCATGGACAGCGTATAACCAGTGCTGAGGTATAGTAATAGCTTCCGAATGTTATGTACACAATTGTCATGGACACCGCGTAACCTGTGCTGAGGTATAGTTATAGGTCCCGAATGTTAAGTACACAAGAGTCATGCGCACCGTCCTTCCTGTGCTGAGGTATAGTAATAACTTCCGAATGGTATGTTCACAAGAGTCATGGGCACCATCTAACCAGTGCTGAGATATAGTAATATATTCCGAATGTTATGTGCACAAGTGTCATGGGCAGCGTATAAGCTGTGCTGAGATATAGTAATAGTTTCCGAATGTTATGTACATAAGAATCATGCGCACCGTCTAACCAGTGCTGAGGTACAGTAATAGCTTCCGAATGTTATGTACACAAGTGTCATGGGCACCGTCTAACCTGTGCTGAGGTATAGTAATAGCTTCCGAATGTTATGTACACAAGAGTCATGGGCACTGTCTAACCTGCGCTGAGGTATAATTATAGCTTCCGAATGTAATGTACACAAGAGTCATTGGCACCGTCTAACCTGCGCTGAGGTTTAATAATAGCTTCCGAATATTATGTACACAAGTGTCATGGGCACCGTCTAACCTGCGCTGAGGTATAGTAATAGCTTCCAAATGTTATGTACACAAGAGTAATGGGCACCGTCTAACATGTGCTGAGGTATAGTAATAGCTTCCGAATGTTATGTACACAAGAGTCATGGGCACTGATTAACCTGCGCTGAAGTATAGTTATAGCTTCCGAATGTTATGTACACAAGTGTCATGGACACCGTCTAACCTGTGCTGAGGTATAGTAATAGCTTCCGAATGTTATGTACACAAGAGACATGGGCACCGTCTAACCTGTGCTGAGGTATAGTAATAGCTTCCGAATGTTATGTACACAAGAGACATGGGCACCGTCTTACCTGTGCTGAGGTATAGTAATAGCTTCCGAATGTTATGTACACAGGAGTCTAGGGCACCGTCTAACCTATGCTGAGGTATAGTATTATCTTCGGAATGTTATGTACACAAGAGTCATGGGCACCGTCTAACCTGTGCTGAGGTATAGTAATAGCTTCCGAATGGTATGTACACAAGAGTCATGGGCACCGTCTAACCTATGCTGAGGTATAGTATTATCTTCCGAATGTTATGTACACGAGAGTCATGGGCACCGTCTATCATGTTCTGAGGTTTAGTAAAAGCTTCCGAATGTTATGTACACAAGTATCATAGACACCGTCTAACCTGTGCTGAGGTTAAGTAATAGCTTCCGAATGTTATGTACACAATTGTCATGGGCACCGTCAAACCTGGGCTAAGGTACAGTAATAGCTTCCGAATGTTATGTACACAAGAGTCATGGGCACTGTCTAACCTGAACTGAGGTATAGTAATAGATTCCGAATGTTATGTACACAAGAGTCATGGGCACCGTCTAACCTGTGCTGAGGTATAGTAATAGCTTCCGAATGTTATGTACACAAGAGTCATGGGCACCGTCTAACCTGTGCTGAGGTATAGTAATAGTTTCCGAATGTTATGTACACAATTGTCATGGGCACCGTCTAACCTGGGCTGAGGTATAGTAATAGCTTCCGAATGTTATGTACACAAGAGTCATGGGTACCGTCTAACCTGGGCTGAGGTATAGTAATAGCTTCCGAATGTTATGTACACAATTGTCATGGGCACCGTCTAACCTGGGCTGAGGTATAGTAATAGCTTCCGAATGTTATGTACACAAGAGTCATGGGCACCGTCTAACCTGTGCTGAGGTATAGAAATAGCTTGCGAATGTTATGTGCACAAGAGTCATGAGCACCGTCTAACCTGTGCTGAGGTATAGTAATAGCTTCCGAATGTTAAGTACACAAGTGTCATGGACACTGTCTAACCTGTGTTGACGTATAGTAATAGCTTCCGAATGTTATGTACACAAGTGTCATGGCCACTGTCTGACCTGTGCTGAGGTATAGTAATAGCTTCCGAATGTTATGTACACAAGTGTCATGGACACTGTCTAACCTGTGTTGACGTATAGTAATAGCTTCCGAATGTTATGTACACAAGTGTCATGGCCACTGTCTGACCTGTGCTGAGGTATAGAAATAGCTTCCAAATGGTATGTACACAAGTGTCATGGGAACCGTCTAACCTGTGCTGACGTATAGTAATAGATTCCGTATGTTACGTACACAAGAGTCATGGGCACCGTCTAACCTGCGCTGAGGTATAGTAATAGCTTCCGAATGTTAAGTACACAAGAGTCATGAGCACCGTCTAACCTGTGCTGAGGTATAGTAATAGCTTCCGAATGTTATGTACACAAGAGTCATGGACACCGTCTAACCTGTACTGAGGTATAGTAATAGCTTCCGAATGTTATGTGCACAAGAGTCATGAGCACCGTCTAACCTGTGCTGAGGTATAGTAATAGCTTCCGAATGTTAAGTACACAAGTGTCATGGACACTGTCTAACCTGTGTTGACGTATAGTAATAGCTTCCGAATGTTATGTACACAAGTGTCATGGCCACTGTCTGACCTGTGCTGAGGTATAGAAATAGCTTCCAAATGGTATGTACACAAGTGTCATGGGAACCGTCTAACCTGTGCTGACGTATAGTAATAGCTTCCGAATGTTAAGTACACAAGTGTCATGGACACTGTCTAACCTGTGTTGACGTATAGTAATAGCTTCCGAATGTTATGTACACAAGTGTCATGGCCACTGTCTGACCTGTGCTGAGGTATAGTAATAGCTTCCGAATGTTATGTACACAAGTGTCATGGACACTGTCTGACCTGTGCTGAGGTATAGTAATAGCTTCCAAATGGTATGTACACAAGTGTCATGGACACTGTCTAACCTGTGTTGACGTATAGTAATAGCTTCCGAATGTTATGTACACAAGTGTCATGGCCACTGTCTGACCTGTGCTGAGGTATAGTAATAGCTTCCAAATGGTATGTACACAAGTGTCATGGGAACCGTCTAACCTGTGCTGACGTATAGTAATAGATTCCGTATGTTACGTACACAAGAGTCATGGGCACCGTCTAACCTGCGCTGAGGTATAGTAATAGCTTCCGAATGTTAAGTACACAAGAGTCATGAGCACCGTCTAACCTGTGCTGAGGTATAGTAATAGCTTCGGAATGTTATGTACACAAGAGTCATGGACACCGTCTAACCTGTGCTGAGGTATAGTATTGGCTTCCGAATGTTTTGTACACAAGTGTCATGGACACCGTCTATCCTGTGCTGTGGTACAGTAATATCTTCCGAATGTTATGTACACAAGAGTCATGGACACCGTCTAACCTGTGCTGAGGTATAGTAATAGCTTCCGAATGTTATGTACACAAGAGTCATGGACACCGTCTAACCTGTACTGAGGTATAGTAATAGCTTCCGAATGTTAAGTACACAAGAGTCATGAGCACCGTCTAACCTGTGCTGAGGTATAGTAATAGCTTCCGAATGGTATGTTCACAAGAGTCATGGGCACAGTCAAACCAGTGATGAGGTATAGTAATAGGTTCCGAATGTTATGTTCACAAGAGTCATGGACAGCGTATAACCAGTGCTGAGGTATAGTAATAGCTTCCGAATGTTATGTACACAATTGTCATGGACACCGCCTAACCTGTGCTGAGGTATAGTTATAGGTTCCGAATGTTAAGTACACAAGAGTCATGCGCACCGTCCTACCTGTGCTGAGGTATAGTAATAACTTCCGAATGGTATGTTCACAAGAGTCATGGGCACCGTCTAACCAGTGCTGAGATATAGTAATATATTCCGAATGTTATGTGCACAAGTGTCATGGGCAGCGTATAAGCTGTGCTGAGATATAGTAATAGTTTCCGAATGTTATGTACACAAGAATTATGCGCACCGTCTAACCAGTGCTGAGGTACAGTAATAGCTTCCGAATGTTATGTAGACAAGTGTCATGGGCACCGTCTAACCTGTGCTGAGGTATAGTAATAGCTTCCGAATGTTATGTTCACAAGTGTCATGGGCACCGTCTAACCTGTGCTGAGGTATAGAATTGCTTCTGAATATTATGTACACAAGAGTCATGGGCACCGTCTAACCTGTGCTGAGGTATAGTAATAGCTTCCGAATGTTATTTACACAAGAGTCATGGACACCATCTAACCTGTAGAGCAGGTATAGTAATAGCTTCCGAATGTTATGTACACAGGTGTCATTGACACCGTCTAACCTGTGCTGAGGTATGGTAATAGCTTCCGAATGTTATGTACACAAGTGTCATGGACACCGTCTAACCTGTGCTGAGGTGTAGTAATAGCTTCCGAATGTTATTTACACAAGAGTCATGGACACCATCTAACCTGTAGAGCAGGTATAGTAATAGCTTCCGAATGTTATGTACACAGGTGTCATTGACACCGTCTAACCTGTGCTGAGGTATGGTAATAGCTTCCGAATGTTATGTACACAAGTGTCATGGACACCGTCTAACCTGTGCTGAGGTATAGTAATAGGTTCCAGATGTTATGTACACAAGTGTCATGGGCAGCGTCTAACCTGTGCTGAGGTATAGTAATAGCTTCCGAATGTTATGTATACAAGAGTCATGGGCACCGTCTAACCTGTGCTGAGGTATAGTAATAGCTTCCGAATTTTATGTACACAAGTGTCATAGCCACTGTCTAACCTGTGCTGAGGTATATTAATAGCTTCCGAATGTTATGTATACACGAGTCATGGGCACCGTCTAACCTGTGCTGAGGTATAGTAATAGCTGCCGAATGTTATGTACACAAGTGTAATGGCCACTGTCTAACCTGTGCTGAGGTATAGTAATAGCTTCCGAATGTTATGTACACAAGTGTCGTGGGCACCGTCTAACCTGTGCTGAGGCATAGTTATAGCTTCCGAATGTTATGTACACAAGTGTCATGGGCACTGTCTAACCTGTACTGAGGTATAGTAATTGCTTCTTAATGGTATGTACACAAGAGTCAAGGGCACCGTCTACCCTATGCTGAGGTATTGTATTATCTTCCGAATGTTATGTACACAGGTGTCATGGGAACTGTCTAACCTGTGCCGAGGTATAGTAATAGCTTCCGAAAGTTATGTACACAAGTGTCAAGGGCACCGTCTAATCTGTACTGAGGTATAGTAATAGCCTCCGAATATTATGTACACAAGTGTCAAGGGCACCATCTAACCAGTGCTGAGGTATAGTATTCGCTTCCCAATGTTATGTACACAAGTGTCAGGGGCACCGTCTAAGCTGTGCTGAGGTATAGTAATAGCTTCCGAATGTTATGTACACAAGAGTCATGGGCACTGTCTAACCTGCGCTGAGGTATAGTTATAGCTTCCGAATGTAATGTACACAAGAGTCATTGGCACCGTCTAACCTGCGCTGAGGTTTAATAATAGCTTCCGAATATTATGTACACAAGTGTCATGGACACCGTCTAACCTGCGCTGAGGTATAGTAATAGCTTCCAAATGTTTTGTACACAAGAGTAATGGGCACCGTCTAACATGTGCTGAGGTATAGTAATAGCTTCCGAATGTTATGTACACAAGAGTCATGGGCACTGATTAACCTGCGCTGAAGTATAGTTATAGCTTCCGAATGTTATGTACACAAGTGTCATGGACACCGTCTAACCTGTGCTGAGGTATAGTAATAGCTTCCGAATGTTATGTACACAAGAGACATGGGCACCGTCTAACCTGTGCTGAGGTATAGTAATAGCTTCCGAATGTTATGTACACAAGAGACATGGGCACCGTCTTACCTGTGCTGAGGTATAGTAATAGCTTCCGAATGTTATGTACACAGGAGTCTAGGGCACCGTCTAACCTATGCTGAGGTATAGTATTATCTTCGGAATGTTATGTACACAAGAGTCATGGGCACCGTCTAACCTGTGCTGAGGTATAGTAATAGCTTCCGAATGGTATGTACACAAGAGTCATGGGCACCGTCTAACCTATGCTGAGGTATAGTATTATCTTCCGAATGTTATGTACACGAGAGTCATGGGCACCGTCTATCCTGTTCTGAGGTTTAGTAATAGCTTCCGAATGTTATGTACACAAGAGACATGGGCACCGTCTTACCTGTGCTGAGGTATAGTAATAGCTTCCGAATGTTATGTACACAGGAGTCTAGGGCACCGTCTAACCTATGCTGAGGTATAGTATTCGCTTCCCAATGTTATGTACACAAGTGTCAGGGGCACCGTCTAAGCTGTGCTGAGGTATAGTAATAGCTTCCGAATGTTATGTACACAAGAGTCATGGGCACTGTCTAACCTGCGCTGAGGTATAGTTATAGCTTCCGAATGTAATGTACACAAGAGTCATTGGCACCGTCTAACCTGCGCTGAGGTTTAATAATAGCTTCCGAATATTATGTACACAAGTGTCATGGGCACCGTCTAACCTGCGCTGAGGTATAGTAATAGCTTCCAAATGTTATGGACACAAGAGTAATGGGCTCCGTCTAACATGTGCTGAGGTATAGTAATAGCTTCCGAATGTTATGTACACAAGAGTCATGGGCACTGATTAACCTGCGCTGAAGTATAGTTATAGCTTCCGAATGTTATGTACACAAGTGTCATGGACACCGTCTAACCTGTGCTGAGGTATAGTAATAGCTTCCGAATGTTATGTACACAAGAGACATGGGCACCGTCTTACCTGTGCTGAGGTATAGTAATAGCTTCCGAATGTTATGTACACAAGAGTCATGGGGACCGTTTAACTTGTGCTGAATTATAGTAATAGCTTCTGAATGTTATGTACACAGGAGTCTAGGGCACCGTCTAACCTATGCTGAGGTATAGTATTATCTTCGGAATGTTATGTACACAAGAGTCATGGGCACCGTCTAACCAGTGCTGAGGTATAGTAATAGCTTCCGAATGTTATGTACAAAAGAGTCATGGGCACCGTCTAACCAGTGCTAAGGTATAGCAATAGTTTCCGAATATTATGTACACAATTGCCATGGGCACCGTCTAACCTGGGCTGTGGTATAGTAATAGCTTCCGAATGTTATGTACACAAGAGTCATGGGCACTGTCTAACCTGGGCTGAGGTATAGTAATAACTTCCGAATGTTATGTACACAATTGTCATGGGCACCGTCTAACCTGGGCTGAGGTATAGTAATACCTTCCGAACGTTATGTACACAAGAGTCATGGGCACCGTCTAACCTGTGCTGAGGTATAGTAATAGCTTGCGAATGTTATGTGCACAAGTGTCATGGACACTGTCTAACCTGTGTTGACGTATAGTAATAGCTTCCGAATGTTATGTACACAAGTGTCATGGCCACTGTCTAACCTCTGCTGAGGTATAGAAATAGCTTCCAAATGTTATGTACACATGTGTCAGGGGAACCGTCTAACATGTTCTGAGGTATAGTAATAGATTCCGTATGCCATGTACACAAGTGTCATGGGCACCGTCTAACCTGCGCTGAGGTATAGTAATAGCTTCCGAATGTTAAGTACACAAGAGTCATGAGCACCGTCTAACCTGTGCTGAGGTATAGTAATAGCTTCCGAATGGTATGTTCACAAGAGTCATGGGCACCGTCTAACCAGTGCTGAGGTATAGTAATAGCTTCCGAATGTTATGTTCACAAGAGTCATGGACAGCGTATAACCAGTGCTGAGGTATAGTAATAGCTTCCGAATGTTATGTACACAATTGTCATGGACACCGCCTAACCTGTGCTGAGGTATAGTTATAGGTTCCGAATGTTATGTACACAAGAGTCATGCGCACCGTCTAACCAGTGCTGAGGTATAGTAATAGCTTCCGAATGTTATGTACACAAGTGTCATGGGCACCGTCTAACCTGTGCTGAGGTATAGTAATAGCTTCCGAATGTTATGTTCACAAGTGTCATGGGCACCGTCTAACCTGTGCTGAGGTATAGAATTGCTTCTGAATATTATGTACACAAGAGTCATGGGCACCGTCTAACCAGTGCTGAGATATAGTAATATATTCCGAATGTTATGTACACAAGTGTCATGGGCAGCGTCTAAGCTGTGCTGAGGTATAGTAATAGCTTCGGAATGTTATGTTCACAAGTGTCATGGGCACCGTCTAACCTGTGCTGAGGTATAGTAATAGCTTCCGAATGTTATGTACACAAGAGACATGGGCACCGTCTAACCTGTGCTGAGGTATAGTAATATATTCCGAATGTTATGTACACAAGTGTCATGGGCAGCGTCTAAGCTGTGCTGAGATATAGTAATAGTTTCCGAATGTTATGTACACAAGAGTCATGCGCACCGTCTAACCAGTGCTGAGGTATAGTAATAACTTCCGAATGTTATGTACACAAGTGTCATGGGCACCGTCTAACCTGTGCTGAGGTATAGTAATAGCTTCCGAATGTTATGTTCACAAGTGTCATGGGCACCGTCTAACCTGTGCTGAGGTATAGAATTGCTTCTGAATATTATGTACACAAGAGTCATGGGCACCGTCTAACCTGTGCTGAGGTATAGTAATAGCTTCGGAATGTTATGTACACAAGAGTCATGGACACCGTCTAACCTGTGCTGAGGTATAGTAATGGCTTCCGAATGTTTTGCACACAAGAGTCATGGGCACCGTCTAACCTGTGCTGAGGTATAGTAATAGCTTCGGAATGTTATGTACACAAGAGTCATGGACACCGTCTAACCTGTGCTGAGGTATAGTATTGGCTTCCGAATGTTTTGTACACAAGTGTCATGGACACCGTCTATCCTGTGCTGTGGTACAGTAATATCTTCCGAATGTTATGTACACAAGTGTCATGGACACCGTCTAACCTGTGCTGAGGTATAGTAATAGCTTCCGAATGTTATGTACACAAGAGTCATGGACACCGTCTAACCTGTACTGAGGTATAGTAATAGCTTCCGAATGTTAAGTACACAAGAGTCATGAGCACCGTCTAACCTGTGCTGAGGTATAGTAATAGCTTCCGAATGGTATGTTCACAAGAGTCATGGGCACCGTCAAACCAGTGCTGAGGTATAGTAATAGGTTCCGAATGTTATGTTCACAAGAGTCATGGACAGCGTATAACCAGTGCTGAGGTATAGTAATAGCTTCCGAATGTTATGTACACAATTGTCATGGACACCGCCTAACCTGTGCTGAGGTATAGTTATAGGTTCCGAATGTTAAGTACACAAGAGTCATGCGCACCGTCCTACCTGTGCTGAGGTATAGTAATAACTTCCGAATGGTATGTTCACAAGAGTCATGGGCACCGTCTAACCAGTGCTGAGATATAGTAATATATTCCGAATGTTATGTGCACAAGTGTCATGGGCAGCGTATAAGCTGTGCTGAGATATAGTAATAGTTTCCGAATGTTATGTACACAAGAATCATGCGCACCGTCTAACCAGTGCTGAGGTACAGTAATAGCTTCCGAATGTTATGTACACAAGTGTTATGGGCACCGTCTAACCTGTGCTGAGGTATAGTAATAGCTTCCGAATGTTATGTTCACAAGTGTCATGGGCACCGTCTAACCTGTGCTGAGGTATAGAATTGCTTCTGAATATTATGTACACAAGAGTCATGGGCACCGTCTAACCTGTGCTGAGGTATAGTAATAGCTTCGGAATGTTATGTACACAAGAGCCATGGACACCGTCTAACCTGTGCTGAGGTATAGAAATGGCTACCGAATGTTTTGTACACAAGAGTCATGGGCACCGTCTAACCTGTGCTGAGGTATAGTAATAGCTTCGGAATGTTATGTACACAAGGGTCATGGACACCGTCTAAATTGTGCTGAGGTATAGTATTGGCTTCCGAATGTTTTGTACACAAGTGTCATGGACACCGTCTATCCTGTGATGTGGTACAGTAATATATTCCGAATAATATGTACACAAGAGTCATGGACACCGTCTAACCTGTGTTGAGGTATAGTAATAGCTTCCGAATGTTATTTACACAAGAGTCATGGACACCATCTAACCTGTAGAGCAGGTATAGTAATAGCTTCCGAATGTTATGTACACAGGTGTCATTGACACCGTCTAACCTGTGCTGAGGTATGGTAATAGCTTCCGAATGTTATGTACACAAGTGTCATGGACACCGTCTAACCTGTGCTGAGGTATAGTAATAGGTTCCGAATGTTATGTACACAAGTGTCATGGGCAGCGTCTAACCTGAGCTGAGGTATAGTAATAGCTTCCGAATGTTATGTATACAAGAGTCATGGGCACCGTCTAACCTGTGCTGAGGTATAGTGATAGCTTCCGAATTTTATGTACACAAGTGTCATAGCCACTGTCTAACCTGTGCTGAGGTATATTAATAGCTTCCGAATGTTATGTATACAAGAGTCATGGGCACCGTCTAACCTGTGCTGAGGTATAGTAATAGCACCCGAATCTTATGTTCACAAGTGTAATGGCCACTGTCTAACCTGTGCTGAGGTATAGTAATAGCTTCCGAATGTTATGTACACAAGTGTCGTGGGCACCGTCTAACCTGTGCTGAGGCATAGTTATAGCTTCCGAATGTTATGTACACAAGTGTCATGGGCACTGTCTAACCTGTACTGAGGTATAGTAATTGCTTCCAAATGGTATGCACACAAGAGTCAAGGGCACCGTCTACCCTATGCTGAGGTATAGTATTATCTTCCGAATGTTATGTACACAGGTGTCATGGGAACTGTCTAACCTGTGCCGAGGTATAGTAATAGCTTCCGAAAGTTATGTACCCAAGTGTCAAGGGCACCGTCTAACCTGTACTGAGGTATAGTAATAGCCTCCGAATGTTATGTACACAAGTGTCAAGGGCACCGTCTAACCAGTGCTGAGGTATAGTATTAGCTTCCCAATGTTATGTACACAAGTGCCAGGGGCATCGTCTAAGCTGTGCTGAGGTATAGTAATAGCTTCCGAATTTTATGTACACAAGTGTCATAGCCACTGTCTAACCTGTGCTGAGGTATATTAATAGCTTCCGAATGTTATGTATACAAGAGTCATGGGCACCGTCTAACCTGTGCTGAGGTATAGTAATAGCTCCCGAATGTTATGTACACAAGTGTAATGGCCACTGTCTAACCTGTGCTGAGGTATAGTAATAGCTTCCGAATGTTATGTACACAAGTGTCGTGGGCACCGTCTAACCTGTGCTGAGGCATAGTTATAGCTTCCGAATGTTATGTACACAAGTGTCATGGGCACTGTCAAACCTGTACTGAGGTATAGTAATTGCTTCCAAATGGTATGTACACAAGAGTCAAGGGCACCGTCTACCCTATGCTGAGGTATAGTATTATCTTCCGAATGTTATGTACACAGGTGTCATGGGAACTGTCTAACCTGTGCCGAGGTATAGTAATAGCTTCCGAAAGTTATGTACACAAGTGTCAAGGGCACCGTCTAACCTGTACTGAGGTATAGTAATAGCCTCCGAATGTTATGTACACAAGTGTCAAGGGCACCGTCTAACCAGTGCTGAGGTATAGTATTCGCTTCCCAATGTTATGTACACAAGTGTCAGGGGCACCGTCTAAGCTGTGCTGAGGTATAGTAATAGCTTCCGAATGTTATGTACACAAGAGTCATGGGCACTGTCTAACCTGCGCTGAGGTATAGTTATAGCTTCCGAATGTAATGTACACAAGAGTCATTGGCACCGTCTAACCTGCGCTGAGGTTTAATAATAGCTTCCGAATATTATGTACACAAGTGTCATGGGCACCGTCTAACCTGCGCTGAGGTATAGTAATAGCTTCCAAATGTTATGTACACAAGAGTAATGGGCACCGTCTAACATGTGCTGAGGTATAGTAATAGCTTCCGAATGTTATGTACACAAGAGTCATGGGCACTGATTAACCTGCGCTGAAGTATAGTTATAGCTTCCGAATGTTATGTACACAAGTGTCATGGACACCGTCTAACCTGTGCTGAGGTATAGTAATAGCTTCCGAATGTTATGTACACAAGAGACATGGGCACCGTCTTACCTGTGCTGAGGTATAGTAATAGCTTCCGAATGTTATGTACCCAAGAGTCATGGGGACCGTTTAACTTGTGCTGAATTATAGTAATAGCTTCCGAATGTTATGTACACAGGAGTCTAGGGCACCGTCTAACCTATGCTGAGGTATAGTATTATCTTCGGAATGTTATGTACACAAGAGTCATGGGCACCGTCTAACCTGTGCTGAGGTATAGTAATAGCTTCCGAATGGTATGTACACAAGAGTCATGGGCACCGTCTAACCTATGCTGAGGTATAGTATTATCTTCCGAATGTTATGTACACGAGAGTCATGGGCACCGTCTATCCTGTTCTGAGGTTTAGTAATAGCTTCCGAATGTTATGTACACAAGTATCATAGACACCGTCTAACCTGTGCTGAGGTTAAGTAATAGCTTCCGAATGTTATGTACACAATTGTCATGGGCACCGTCTAACCTGGGCTAAGGTATAGTAATAGCTTCCGAATGTTATGTACACAAGAGTCATGGGCACTGTCTAACCTGAACTGAGGTATAGTAATAGCTTCCGAATGTTATGTACACAGGAGTCTAGGGCACCGTCTAACCTATGCTGAGGTATAGTATTATCTTCGGAATGTTATGTACACAAGAGTCAAGGGCACCGTCTACCCTATGCTGAGGTATAGTATTATCTTCCGAATGTTATGTACACAGGTGTCATGGGAACTGTCTAACCTGTGCCGAGGTATAGTAATAGCTTCCGAAAGTTATGTACACAAGTGTCAAGGGCACCGTCTAATCTGTACTGAGGTATAGTAATAGCCTCCGAATATTATGTACACAAGTGTCAAGGGCACCGTCTAACCAGTGCTGAGGTATAGTATTCGCTTCCCAATGTTATGTACACAAGTGTCAGGGGCACCGTCTAAGCTGTGCTGAGGTATAGTAATAGCTTCCGAATGTTATGTACACAAGAGTCATGGGCACTGTCTAACCTGCGCTGAGGTATAGTTATAGCTTCCGAATGTAATGTACACAAGAGTCATTGGCACCGTCTAACCTGCGCTGAGGTTTAATAATAGCTTCCGAATATTATGTACACAAGTGTCAAGGGCACCGTCTAACCTGCGCTGAGGTATAGTAATAGCTTCCAAATGTTATGTACACAAGAGTAATGGGCACCGTCTAACATGTGCTGAGGTATAGTAATAGCTTCCGAATGTTATGTACACAAGAGTCATGGGCACTGATTAACCTGCGCTGAAGTATAGTTATAGCTTCCGAATGTTATGTACACAAGTGTCATGGACACCGTCTAACCTGTGCTGAGGTATAGTAATAGCTTCCGAATGTTATGTACACAAGAGACATGGGCACCGTCTAACCTGTGCTGAGGTATAGTAATAGCTTCCGAATGTTACGTACACAAGAGACATGGGCACCGTCTTACCTGTGCTGAGGTATAGTAATAGCTTCCGAATGTTATGTACACAGGAGTCTAGGGCACCGTCTAACCTATGCTGAGGTATAGTATTATCTTCGGAATGTTATGTACACAAGAGTCATGGGCACCGTCTAACCTGTGCTGAGGTATAGTAATAGCTTCCGAATGGTATGTACACAAGAGTCATGGGCACCGTCTAACCTATGCTGAGGTATAGTATTATCTTCCGAATGTTATGTACACGAGAGTCATGGGCACCGTCTATCCTGTTCTGAGGTTTAGTAATAGCTTCCGAATGTTATGTACACAAGTATCATATACACCGTCTAACCTGTGCTGAGGTTAAGTAATAGCTTCCGAATGTTATGTACACAATTGTCATGGGCACCGTCAAACCTGGGCTAAGGTACAGTAATAGCTTCCGAATGTTATGTACACAAGAGTCATGGGCACTGTCTAACCTGAACTGAGGTATAGTAATAGATTCCGAATGTTATGTACACAATTGTCATGGGCACCGTCTAACCTGTGCTGAGGTTTAGTAATAGCTTCCGAATGTTATGTACACAAGTATCATAGGCACCATCTAACCTGTGCTGAGGTTTAGTAATAGCTTCCGAATGTTATGTACACAATTGTCATGGGCACCGTCTAACCTGTGCTGAGGTTTAGTAATAGCTTCCGAATGTTATGTACACAAGAGTCATGGGCACCGTCTAACCTGTGCTGAGGTATAGTAATAGCTTCCGAATGTTATGTACACAAGAGTCATGGGCACCGTCTAACCTGTGCTGAGGTATAGTAATAGTTTCCGAATGTTATGTACACAATTGTCATGGGCACCGTCTAACCTGGGCTGAGGTATAGTAATAGCTTCCGAATGTTATGTACACAAGAGTCATGGGTACCGTCTAACCTGGGCTGAGGTATAGTAATAGCTTCCGAATGTTATGTACACAATTGTCATGGGCACCGTCTAACCTGGGCTGAGGTATAGTAATAGCTTCCGAATGTTATGTACACAAGAGTCATGGGCACCGTCTAACCTGTGCTGAGGTATAGAAATAGCTTGCGAATGTTATGTGCACAAGAGTCATGAGCACCGTCTAACCTGTGCTGAGGTATAGTAATAGCTTCCGAATGTTAAGTACACAAGTGTCATGGACACTGTCTAACCTGTGTTGACGTATAGTAATAGCTTCCGAATGTTATGTACACAAGTGTCATGGCCACTGTCTGACCTGTGCTGAGGTATAGTAATAGCTTCCGAATGTTATGTACACAAGTGTCATGGACACTGTCTAACCTGTGTTGACGTATAGTAATAGCTTCCGAATGTTATGTACACAAGTGTCATGGCCACTGTCTGACCTGTGCTGAGGTATAGAAATAGCTTCCAAATGGTATGTACACAAGTGTCATGGGAACCGTCTAACCTGTGCTGGCGTATAGTAATCGATTCCGTATGTTACGTACACAAGAGTCATGGGCACCGTCTAACCTGCGCTGAGGTATAGTAATAGCTTCCGAATGTTAAGTACACAAGAGTCATGAGCACCGTCTAACCTGTGCTGAGGTATAGTAATAGCTTCCGAATGTTATGTACACAAGAGTCATGGACACCGTCTAACCTGTACTGAGGTATAGTAATAGCTTCCGAATGTTAAGTACACAAGAGTCATGAGCACCGTCTAACCTGCGCTGAGGTATAGTAATAGCTTCCGAATGGTATGTTCACAAGAGTCATGGACAGCGTATAACCAGTGCTGAGGTATAGTAATAGCTTCCGAATGTTATGTACACAATTGTCATGGACACCGCCTAACCTGTGCTGAGGTTTAGTTATAGGTTCCGAATGTTAAGTACACAAGAGTCATGCGCACCGTCCTACCTGTGCTGAGGTATAGTAATAACTTCCGAATGGTATGTTCACAAGAGTCATGGGCACCGTCTAACCAGTGCTGAGATATAGTAATATATTCCGAATGTTATGTGCACAAGTGTCATGGGCAGCGTATAAGCTGTGCTGAGATATAGTAATAGTTTCCGAATGTTATGTACACAAGAATCATGCGCACCGTCTAACCAGTTCTGAGGTATAGTAATAGCTTCCGAATATTATGTACACAAGAGTCATGGGCACCGTCTAACCTGTGCTGAGGTATAGTAATAGCTTCGGAATGTTATGTACACAAGAGCCATGGACACCGTCTAACCTGTGCTGAGGTATAGAAATGGCTTCCGAATGTTTTGTACACAAGAGTCATGGGCACCGTCTAACCTGTGCTGAGGTATAGTAATAGCTTCGGAATGTTATGTACACAAGGGTCATGGGCACCGTCTAACCTGTGCTGAGGTTTAGTAATAGCTTCCGAATGTTATGTACACAAGAGTCATGGACACCGTCTAACCTGTTCTGAGGTATAGTAATAGCTTCCGAATGTTATTTACACAAGAGTCATGGACACCATCTAACCTGTAGAGCAGGTATAGTAATAGCTTCCGAATGTTATGTACACAGGTGTCATTGACACCGTCTAACCTGTGCTGAGGTATGGTAATAGCTTCCGAATGTTATGTACACAAGTGTCATGGACACCGTCTAACCTGTGCTGAGGTATAGTAATAGGTTCCGAATGTTATGTACACAAGTGTCATGGGCAGCGTCTAACCTGTGCTGAGGTATAGTAATAGCTTCCGAATGTTATGTATACAAGAGTCATGGGCACCGTCTAACCTGTGCTGAGGTATAGTAATAGCTTCCGAATTTTATGTACACAAGTGTCATAGCCACTGTCTAACCTGTGCTGAGGTATATTAATAGCTTCCGAATGTTATGTATACAAGAGTCAAGGGCACCGTCTAACCTGTACTGAGGTATAATAATAGCCTCCGAATGTTATGTACACAACAGTCAAGGGCACCGTCTAACCTGTGCTGAGGTATAGTATTAGCTTCCCAATGTTATGTGCACAAGTGTCAGGGGCGTCGTCTAAGCTGTGCTGAGGTATAGTAATAGCTTCCGAATGTTATGTACACAAGAGTCATGGGCACTGTCTAACCTGCACTGAGGTATAGTTATAGCTTCCGAATGTAATGTACACAAGAGTCATTGGCACCGTCTAACCTGCGCTGAGCTTTAGTAATAGCTTCCGAATGTTATGTACGCAAGTGTCATGGGCACCGTCTAACCTGCGCTGAGGTATAGTAATAGCTTCCAAATGTTATGTACACACGAGAAATGGGCACCGTCTAACCTGTGCTGAGGTATGGTAATAGCTTCCGAATGTTATGTACACAAGAGTCATGGGCACTGATTAACATGCGCTGAAGTATAGTTATAGCTTCCGAATGTTATGTACACAAGTGTCATGGGCACCGTCTAACCTGTGCTGAGGTATAGTAATAGCTTCCGAATGTTATGTACACAAGAGACATGGGCACCGTCTAACCTGTGCTGAGGTATAGTAATAGCTCCCGAATGTTATGTACACAAGAGTCATGGGCACCGTCTAACCTGTGCTGAGGTATAGTAATAGCTTCCGAATGTTATGTACACAAGAGTCAAGGGCACCGTCTAACCTATGCTGAGGTATAGTATTATCTTCCGAATGTTATGTACACAAGAGTCATGGGCACCGTCGAACCTGTGCTGAGGTATAGTAATAGCTTCCGAATGGTATGTACACAAGAGTCAAGGGCACCGTCTAACCTATGCTGAGTTATAGTATTATCTTCCGAATGTTATGTACACGAGAGTCATGGGCATCGTCTAACCTGTGCTGAGGTTTAGTAATAGCTTCCGAATAATATGTACACAAGTATCATAGGCACCGTCTAACCTGGGCTGAGGTATAGTAATAGCTTCCGAATGGTATGTACACAATTGTCATGGACACCGTCTAACCTGGGCTGAGGTATAGTAATAGCTTCCGAATGTTATGTAAACAAGAGTCATGGGCACTGTCTAACCTGAACTGAGGTATAGTAATTGATTCCGAATGTTATGTACACAATTGTCATGGGCACCGTCTAACCTGTGCTGAGGTATAGTAATAGCTTCCGAATGTTATGTACAAAAGAGTCATGGGCACCGTCTAACCAGTGCTAAGGTATAGCAATAGTTTCCGAATATTATGTACACAATTGCCATGGGCACCGTCTAACCTGGGCTGTGGTATAGTAATAGCTTCCGAATGTTATGTACACAAGAGTCATGGGCACTGTCTAACCTGGGCTGAGGTATAGTAATAACTTCCGAATGTTATGTTCACAATTGTCATGGGCACCGTCTAACCTGGGCTGAGGTATAGTAATACCTTCCGAACGTTATGTACACAAGAGACATGGGAACCGTCTAACCTGTGCTGAGGTATAGTAATAGCTTGCGAATGTTATGTGCACAAGTGTCATGTACACTGTCTAACCTGTGTTGACGTATAGTAATAGCTTCCGAATGTTATGTACACAAGTGTCATGGCCACTGTCTAACCTCTGCTGAGGTATAGAAATAGCTTCCAAATGTTATGTACACATGTGTCAGGGGAACCGTCTAACATGTGCTGAGGTATAGTAATAGATTCCGTATGCCATGTACACAAGTGTCATGGGCACCGTCTAACCTGCGCTGAGGTATAGTAATAGCTTCCGAATGTTAAGTACACAAGAGTCATGAGCACCGTCTAACCTGTGCTGAGGTATAGTAATAGCTTCCGAATGGTATGTTCACAAGAGTCATGGGCACCGTCTAACCAGTGCTGAGGTATAGTAATAGCTTCCGAATGTTATGTTCACAAGAGTCATGGACAGCGTATAACCAGTGCTGAGGTATAGTAATAGCTTCCGAATGTTATGTACACAATTGTCATGGACACCGCCTAACCTGTGCTGAGGTATAGTTATAGGTTCCGAATGTTATGTACACAAGAGTCATGCGCACCGTCTAACCAGTGCTGAGGTATAGTAATAGCTTCCGAATGGTATGTTCACAAAAGTCATGGGCACCGTCTAACCAGTGCTGAGATATAGTAATATATTCCGAATGTTATGTACACAAGTGTCATGGGCAGCGTCTAAGCTGTGCTGAGGTATAGTAATAGCTTCGGAATGTTATGTTCACAAGTGTCATGGGCACCGTCTAACCTGTGCTGAGGTAGAGTAATAGCTTCCGAATGTTATGTACACAAGAGACATGGGCACCGTCTAACCTGTGCTGAGGTATAGTAATATATTCCGAATGTTATGTACACAAGTGTCATGGCAGCGTCTAAGCTGTGCTGAGATATAGTAATAGTTTCCGAATGTTATGTACACAAGAGTCATGCGCACCGTCTAACCAGTGCTGAGGTATAGTAATAACTTCCGAATGTTATGTACACAAGTGTCATGGGCACCGTCTAACCTGTGCTGAGGTATAGTAATAGCTTCCGAATGTTATGTTCACAAGTGTCATGGGCACCGTCTAACCTGTGCTGAGGTATAGAATTGCTTCTGAATATTATGTACACAAGAGTCATGGGCACCGTCTAACCTGTGCTGAGGTATAGTAATAGCTTCGGAATGTTATGTACACAAGAGTCATGGACACCGTCTAACCTGTGCTGAGGTATAGTAATGGCTTCCGAATGTTTTGCACACAAGAGTCATGGGCACCGTCTAACCTGTGCTGAGGTATAGTAATAGCTTCGGAATGTTATGTACACAAGAGTCATGGACACCGTCTAACCTGTGCTGAGGTATAGTATTGGCTTCCGAATGTTTTGTACACAAGTGTCATGGACACCGTCTATCCTGTGCTGTGGTACAGTAATATCTTCCGAATGTTATGTACACAAGAGTCATGGACACCGTCTAACCTGTGCTGAGGTATAGTAATAGCTTCCGAATGTTATGTACTCAAGAGTCATGGACACCGTCTAACCTGTACTGAGGTATAGTAATAGCTTCCGAATGTTAAGTACACAAGAGTCATGAGCACCGTCTAACCTGTGCTGAGGTATAGTAATAGCTTCCGAATGGTATGTTCACAAGAGTCATGGGCACCGTCAAACCAGTGCTGAGGTATAGTAATAGGTTCCGAATGTTATGTTCACAAGAGTCATGGACAGCGTATAACCAGTGCTGAGGTATAGTAATAGCTTCCGAATGTTATGTACACAATTGTCATGGACACCGCCTAACCTGTGCTGAGGTATAGTTATAGGTTCCGAATGTTAAGTACACAAGAGTCATGCGCACCGTCCTACCTGTGCTGAGGTATAGTAATAACTTCCGAATGGTATGTTCACAAGAGTCATGGGCACCGTCTAACCAGTGCTGAGATATAGTAATATATTCCGAATGTTATGTGCACAAGTGTCATGGGCAGCGTATAAGCTGTGCTGAGATATAGTAATAGTTTCCGAATGTTATGTACACAAGAATCATGCGCACCGTCTAACCAGTGCTGAGGTACAGTAATAGCTTCCGAATGTTATGTACACAAGTGTCATGGGCACCGTCTAACCTGTGCTGAGGTATAGTAATAGCTTCCGAATGTAATGTACACAAGAGTCATTGGCACCGTCTAACCTGCGCTGAGCTTTAGTAATAGCTTCCGAATGTTATGTACGCAAGTGTCATGGGCACCGTCTAACCTGCGCTGAGGTATAGTAATAGCTTCCAAATGTTATGTACACAAGAGAAATGGGCACCGTCTAACCTGTGCTGAGGTATGGTAATAGCTTCCGAATGTTATGTACACAAGAGTCATGGGCACTGATTAACATGCGCTGAAGTATAGTTATAGCTTCCGAATGTTATGTACACAAGTGTCATGGGCACCGTCTAACCTGTGCTGAGGTATAGTAATAGCTTCCGAATGTTATGTACACAAGAGACATGGGCACCGTCTAACCTGTGCTGAGGTATAGTAATAGCTCCCGAATGTTATGTACACAAGAGTCATGGGCACCGTCTAACCTGTGCTGAGGTATAGTAATAGCTTCCGAATGTTATGTACACAAGAGTCAAGGGCACCGTCTAACCTATGCTGAGGTATAGTATTATCTTCCGAATGTTATGTACACAAGAGTCATGGGCACCGTCGAACCTGTGCTGAGGTATAGTAATAGCTTCCGAATGGTATGTACACAAGAGTCAAGGGCACCGTCTAACCTATGCTGAGTTATAGTATTATCTTCCGAATGTTATGTACACGAGAGTCATGGGCATCGTCTAACCTGTGCTGAGGTTTAGTAATAGCTTCCGAATAATATGTACACAAGTATCATAGGCACCGTCTAACCTGGGCTGAGGTATAGTAATAGCTTCCGAATGGTATGTACACAATTGTCATGGACACCGTCTAACCTGGGCTGAGGTATAGTAATAGCTTCCGAATGTTATGTAAACAAGAGTCATGGGCACTGTCTAACCTGAACTGAGGTATAGTAATTGATTCCGAATGTTATGTACACAATTGTCATGGGCACCGTCTAACCTGTGCTGAGGTATAGTAATAGCTTCCGAATGTTATGTACAAAAGAGTCATGGGCACCGTCTAACCAGTGCTAAGGTATAGCAATAGTTTCCGAATATTATGTACACAATTGCCATGGGCACCGTCTAACCTGGGCTGTGGTATAGTAATAGCTTCCGAATGTTATGTACACAAGAGTCATGGGCACTGTCTAACCTGGGCTGAGGTATAGTAATAACTTCCGAATGTTATGTTCACAATTGTCATGGGCACCGTCTAACCTGGGCTGAGGTATAGTAATACCTTCCGAACGTTATGTACACAAGAGACATGGGAACCGTCTAACCTGTGCTGAGGTATAGTAATAGCTTGCGAATGTTATGTGCACAAGTGTCATGTACACTGTCTAACCTGTGTTGACGTATAGTAATAGCTTCCGAATGTTATGTACACAAGTGTCATGGCCACTGTCTAACCTCTGCTGAGGTATAGAAATAGCTTCCAAATGTTATGTACACATGTGTCAGGGGAACCGTCTAACATGTGCTGAGGTATAGTAATAGATTCCGTATGCCATGTACACAAGTGTCATGGGCACCGTCTAACCTGCGCTGAGGTATAGTAATAGCTTCCGAATGTTAAGTACACAAGAGTCATGAGCACCGTCTAACCTGTGCTGAGGTATAGTAATAGCTTCCGAATGGTATGTTCACAAGAGTCATGGGCACCGTCTAACCAGTGCTGAGGTATAGTAATAGCTTCCGAATGTTATGTTCACAAGAGTCATGGACAGCGTATAACCAGTGCTGAGGTATAGTAATAGCTTCCGAATGTTATGTACACAATTGTCATGGACACCGCCTAACCTGTGCTGAGGTATAGTTATAGGTTCCGAATGTTATGTACACAAGAGTCATGCGCACCGTCTAACCAGTGCTGAGGTATAGTAATAGCTTCCGAATGGTATGTTCACAAAAGTCATGGGCACCGTCTAACCAGTGCTGAGATATAGTAATATATTCCGAATGTTATGTACACAAGTGTCATGGGCAGCGTCTAAGCTGTGCTGAGGTATAGTAATAGCTTCGGAATGTTATGTTCACAAGTGTCATGGGCACCGTCTAACCTGTGCTGAGGTAGAGTAATAGCTTCCGAATGTTATGTACACAAGAGACATGGGCACCGTCTAACCTGTGCTGAGGTATAGTAATATATTCCGAATGTTATGTACACAAGTGTCATGGCAGCGTCTAAGCTGTGCTGAGATATAGTAATAGTTTCCGAATGTTATGTACACAAGAGTCATGCGCACCGTCTAACCAGTGCTGAGGTATAGTAATAACTTCCGAATGTTATGTACACAAGTGTCATGGGCACCGTCTAACCTGTGCTGAGGTATAGTAATAGCTTCCGAATGTTATGTTCACAAGTGTCATGGGCACCGTCTAACCTGTGCTGAGGTATAGAATTGCTTCTGAATATTATGTACACAAGAGTCATGGGCACCGTCTAACCTGTGCTGAGGTATAGTAATAGCTTCGGAATGTTATGTACACAAGAGTCATGGACACCGTCTAACCTGTGCTGAGGTATAGTAATGGCTTCCGAATGTTTTGCACACAAGAGTCATGGGCACCGTCTAACCTGTGCTGAGGTATAGTAATAGCTTCGGAATGTTATGTACACAAGAGTCATGGACACCGTCTAACCTGTGCTGAGGTATAGTATTGGCTTCCGAATGTTTTGTACACAAGTGTCATGGACACCGTCTATCCTGTGCTGTGGTACAGTAATATCTTCCGAATGTTATGTACACAAGAGTCATGGACACCGTCTAACCTGTGCTGAGGTATAGTAATAGCTTCCGAATGTTATGTACACAAGAGTCATGGACACCGTCTAACCTGTACTGAGGTATAGTAATAGCTTCCGAATGTTAAGTACACAAGAGTCATGAGCACCGTCTAACCTGTGCTGAGGTATAGTAATAGCTTCCGAATGGTATGTTCACAAGAGTCATGGGCACCGTCAAACCAGTGCTGAGGTATAGTAATAGGTTCCGAATGTTATGTTCACAAGAGTCATGGACAGCGTATAACCAGTGCTGAGGTATAGTAATAGCTTCCGAATGTTATGTACACAATTGTCATGGACACCGCCTAACCTGTGCTGAGGTATAGTTATAGGTTCCGAATGTTAAGTACACAAGAGTCATGCGCACCGTCCTACCTGTGCTGAGGTATAGTAATAACTTCCGAATGGTATGTTCACAAGAGTCATGGGCACCGTCTAACCAGTGCTGAGATATAGTAATATATTCCGAATGTTATGTGCACAAGTGTCATGGGCAGCGTATAAGCTGTGCTGAGATATAGTAATAGTTTCCGAATGTTATGTACACAAGAATCATGCGCACCGTCTAACCAGTGCTGAGGTACAGTAATAGCTTCCGAATGTTATGTACACAAGTGTCATGGGCACCGTCTAACCTGTGCTGAGGTATAGTAATAGCTTCCGAATGTTATGTTCACAAGTGTCATGGGCACCGTCTAACCTGTGCTGAGGTATAGAATTGCTTCTGAATATTATGTACACAAGAGTCATGGGCACCGTCTAACCTGTGCTGAGGTATAGTAATAGCTTCGGAATGTTATGTACACAAGAGCCATGGACACCGTCTAACCTGTGCTGAGGTATAGAAATGGCTACCGAATGTTTTGTACACAAGAGTCATGGGCACCGTCTAACCTGTGCTGAGGTATAGTAATAGCTTCGGAATGTTATGTACACAAGGGTTATGGACACCGTCTAAATTGTGCTGAGGTATAGTATTGGCTTCCGAATGTTTTGTACACAAGTGTCATGGACACCGTCTATCCTGTGATGTGGTACAGTAATATATTCCGAATAATATGTACACAAGAGTCATGGACACCGTCTAACCTGTGTTGAGGTATAGTAATAGCTTCCGAATGTTATTTACACAAGAGTCATGGACACCATCTAACCTGTAGAGCAGGTATAGTAATAGCTTCCGAATGTTATGTACACAGGTGTCATTGACACCGTCTAACCTGTGCTGAGGTATGGTAATAGCTTCCGAATGTTATGTACACAAGTGTCATGGACACCGTCTAACCTGTGCTGAGGTATAGTAATAGGTTCCGAATGTTATGTACACAAGTGTCATGGGCAGCGTCTAACCTGAGCTGAGGTATAGTAATAGCTTCCGAATGTTATGTATACAAGAGTCATGGGCACCGTCTAACCTGTGCTGAGGTATAGTGATAGCTTCCGAATTTTATGTACACAAGTGTCATAGCCACTGTCTAACCTGTGCTGAGGTATATTAATAGCTTCCGAATGTTATGTATACAAGAGTCATGGGCACCGTCTAACCTGTGCTGAGGTATAGTAATAGCACCCGAATCTTATGTTCACAAGTGTAATGGCCACTGTCTAACCTGTGCTGAGGTATAGTAATAGCTTCCGAATGTTATGTACACAAGTGTCGTGGGCACCGTCTAACCTGTGCTGAGGCATAGTTATAGCTTCCGAATGTTATGTACACAAGTGTCATGGGCACTGTCTAACCTGTACTGAGGTATAGTAATTGCTTCCAAATGGTATGTACACAAGAGTCAAGGGCACCGTCTACCCTATGCTGAGGTATAGTATTATCTTCCGAATGTTATGTACACAGGTGTCATGGGAACTGTCTAACCTGTGCCGAGGTATAGTAATAGCTTCCGAAAGTTATGTACTCAAGTGTCAAGGGCACCGTCTAACCTGTACTGAGGTATAGTAATAGCCTCCGAATGTTATGTACACAAGTGTCAAGGGCACCGTCTAACCAGTGCTGAGGTATAGTATTAGCTTCCCAATGTTAT
This sequence comes from Meconema thalassinum, assembly GCA_946902985.2. Lineage (NCBI taxonomy): Eukaryota > Metazoa > Arthropoda > Insecta > Orthoptera > Tettigoniidae > Meconema > Meconema thalassinum. Next base: position 445,431,777 of record OX336394.1, on the reverse strand, counting down.
GTAGACAAGTGTCAGGGGCATCGTCTAAGCTGTGCTGAGGTATAGTAATAGCTTCCGAATTTTATGTACACAAGTGTCATAGCCACTGTCTAACCTGTGCTGAGGTATATTAATAGCTTCCGAATGTTATGTATACAAGAGTCATGGGCACCGTCTAACCTGTGCTGAGGTATAGTAATAGCTCCCGAATGTTATGTACACAAGTGTAATGGCCACTGTCTAACCTGTTCTGAGGTATAGTAATAGCTTCCGAATGTTATGTACACAAGTGTCGTGGGCACCGTCTAACCTGTGCTGAGGCATAGTTATAGCTTCCGAATGTTATGTACACAAGTGTCATGGGCACTGTCTAACCTGTACTGAGGTATAGTAATTGCTTCCAAATGGTATGTACACAAGAGTCAAGGGCACCGTCTACCCTATGCTGAGGTATAGTATTATCTTCCGAATGTTATGTACACAGGTGTCATGGGAACTGTCTAACCTGTGCCGAGGTATAGTAATAGCTTCCGAAAGTTATGTACCCAAGTGTCAAGGGCACCGTCTAACCTGTACTGAGGTATAGTAATAGCCTCCGAATGTTATGTACACAAGTGTCAAGGGCACCGTCTAACCAGTGCTGAGGTATAGTATTAGCTTCCCAATGTTATGTACACAAGTGTCAGGGGCATCGTCTAAGCTGTGCTGAGGTATAGTAATAGCTTCCGAATTTTATGTACACAAGTGTCATAGCCACTGTCTAACCTGTGCTGAGGTATATTAATAGCTTCCGAATGTTATGTATACAAGAGTCATGGGCACCGTCTAACCTGTGCTGAGGTATAGTAATAGCTCCCGAATGTTATGTACACAAGTGTAATGGCCACTGTCTAACCTGTTCTGAGGTATAGTAATAGCTTCCGAATGTTATGTACACAAGTGTCGTGGGCACCGTCTAACCTGTGCTGAGGCATAGTTATAGCTTCCGAATGTTATGTACACAAGAGTCATGGGCACTGATTAACCTGCGCTGAAGTATAGTTATAGCTTCCGAATGTTATGTACACAAGTGTCATGGACACCGTCTAACCTGTGCTGAGGTATAGTAATAGCTTCCGAATGTTATGTACACAAGAGACATGGGCACCGTCTTACCTGTGCTGAGGTATAGTAATAGCTTCCGAATGTTATGTACCCAAGAGTCATGGGGACCGTTTAACTTGTGCTGAATTATAGTAATAGCTTCCGAATGTTATGTACACAGGAGTCTAGGGCACCGTCTAACCTATGCTGAGGTATAGTATTATCTTCGGAATGTTATGTACACAAGAGTCATGGGCACCGTCTAACCTGTGCTGAGGTATAGTAATAGCTTCCGAATGGTATGTACACAAGAGTCATGGGCACCGTCTAACCTATGCTGAGGTATAGTATTATCTTCCGAATGTTATGTACACGAGAGTCATGGGCACCGTCTATCCTGTTCTGAGGTTTAGTAATAGCTTCCGAATGTTATGTACACAAGTATCATAGACACCGTCTAACCTGTGCTGAGGTTAAGTAATAGCTTCCGAATGTTATGTACACAATTGTCATGGGCACCGTCTAACCTGGGCTAAGGTATAGTAATAGCTTCCGAATGTTATGTACACAAGAGTCATGGGCACTGTTTAACCTGAACTGAGGTATAGTAATAGATTCCGAATGTTATGTACACAATTGTCATGGGCACCGTCTAACCTGTGCTGAGGTTTAGTAATAGCTTCCGAATGTTATGTACACAAGTACCATAGGCACCGTCTAACCTGTGCTGAGGTTTAGTAATAGCTTCCGAATGTTATGTACACAATTGTCATGGGCACCGGCTAACCTGTGCTGAGGTTTAGTAATAGCTTCCGAATGTTATGTACACAAGAGTCATGGGCACCGTCTAACCTGTGCTGAGGTATAGTAGTAGCTTCCGAATGTTATGTACACAAGAGTCATGGGCACCGTCTAACCTGTGCTGAGGTATAGTAATAGTTTCCGAATGTTATGTACACAATTGTCATGGGCACCGTCTAACCTGGGCTGAGGTATAGTAATAGCTTCCGAATGTTATGTACACAAGAGTCATGGGTACCGTCTAACCTGGGCTGAGGTATAGTAATAGCTTCCGAATGTTATGTACACAATTGTCATGGGCACCGTCTAACCTGGGCTGAGGTATAGTAATAGCTTCCGAATGTTATGTACACAAGAGTCATGGGCACCGTCTAACCTGTGCTGAGGTATAGAAATAGCTTGCGAATGTTATGTGCACAAGAGTCATGAGCACCGTCTAACCTGTGCTGAGGTATAGTAATAGCTTCCGAATGTTAAGTACACAAGTGTCATGGACACTGTCTAACCTGTGTTGACGTATAGTAGTAGGGGGGTAATAGGGGTTCCAACGAGTGTCATGGCCGCCACGTTAGTCCAAGCCAATATCTCGCGAACCCATGGTTGGATGTTGACATATGAGGTGTCGTTGAACTCGAGCTGACGTCCTCTTTCCTATTGACCATGTATTATATTTTTCAAAAATTCTTTGAATTTTTTTGTTTTCGAAAGTTGGTGATAGTTCGAAAACCAAAGATGATAGAACGTTGTGCCATGGCTGAAACGAATGGTCTTTATGACCTTTATTTTTTGTAATAAAACTTTTTTACTTTTTATGTTTTTTTGAAAACACTCGAATTTTGAAAATTCTATATTTTGGAAACTAGGAACTCTACAAAAAAGTTTGTTTGACATAAATTAATGATCCCTACCCCCTCTACCCCCAAAATTAATTTCAAGTCTCTAGAGAAAAAAATTGTGTTTTTCAAGTAGTGGGGTAAGTTGAAAGCTGCTTATAAAAGCAAGTGGTGAGCCCCTGCGACCTTGGAATGGAAGGAGTGATGCTAGGAGGGCGTGCTTGGATTCGTTTTTTTCGTCTCGTCGTGCTCTTTACGGGAATGTCGGTGTCGAAAATGTGAAAATCTGGAAACACAGTCTTTTTGGGTTAAAAACGTGATTTTAGACTTTTTGCTATATCTCACGAACCAATAACGCTAGAGGCGTGTTCGACAGGTCCAAGGACTCGGGGTAACGTCCTCTCTGCTATGGACCACTCGTTATAATTTTTAATAAAATTGGAAACTCGAATTTGGGGTAAACACGTGTTTTTTGTGATTTTGTCGATATTTCACGAACCAATAACGCTAGAGATGTGTACGAGGTGTCCTAGGACTCGGGCTAACGCCCCCTTTCAAATGTGGTAGATATTGTTTCCACAAAATAATTCACAAAGGGCCTAACGCCATACATGTTGAGAAAAAAATTCTTTACCGTTACCTGTTTATAATGTTTATAAAGCGTGGTGGTTGAGAGAGACGATACGGCTGAGTGTGTGTGTTTGACCAAACCTGTCGCTGACCACGGTGGCCGTGTTCAATAGTACAATCGCTATTTCGGCGGGTCGATGTATGACAGAGCGAGGGTGCGTTTTTCTGATATTTTACCTTTGACGTGTAAACGGTGATGAGAACTTGATTCTATGTTGGTCGAAGCGAGTACAGAAAACAAACTTACAGGAGGTGAAGGTCATTTGAGCTTATTGGAAGGCATTGATCTGACTTGACAACAAGTGCAATGGAAAAAATGACCAAGACGCTTGAAGGTGAAATAATCTGACCATTGTGCTGGCAGGGAAGTGCGAAAGGCGTGCACACATGTGTGAAACCACAGGCACGCTAAACCAGTGACATCCTGTCTTGCTTCGTACGTGACAAAATGCAAGTTGACGTGAAATTTGATCTACCGCAGGTGTTCGCTTGGGACGTTATCTGTCTACATGCGCGATAACTGTTAACATGTTACATCCTGTCTTGCTTCGTACGTGACAAAATGCAAGTCCATGTGAAATTTGATTCGCCACAGGTGTTCGCCTGGGACGTTAGCTGTCCACGTGACCGATAACAGAATGTTCAAAGCGTGGGAAAAAATGATTATACATGCAACGTAGCATATATAAAGACATGTCGTTATCATTTCCACTCTCACTTGGGTGGACTACCTTTGAACACACTGCGTTGCATGAAACCCCTGGTCCTGTTTAACAGTTTTGGTGTTGGTGGAAAATACTTAACCTTGTTGTGGGGTAGGTATTTATTTATTCATTTATACATTTATTGATTAATATATATATATATATATTTACAAGCAATTATTTATTGATTAAGTAATTAATGATTGTATTTATTTGTTTGCAGATAACCGGCATACCTTACATGTCTGAGGGAGAAGAAACTATTGCACTTTTGAGCCCACTAGAAGGGAAGAGTAACAAGTCACTGCAAGTAAAGGTGAGATGATTTTTTTAAACTAACTTGTTTCATTTTTTGTTTTATGTTTTATTTTATGAAATGTATGTATTAACCTGAATTTAGGTATTTATAGCGGTTTATTTTATTTATTTTTAGAAACTTGGAAAGAATAGCCTTACCGCCGTAGCAGTCGCTGAAAAAAACCAGAAACGCACTAAAGCGAAACCACTGCCAAAGAGTGAACTGTTTAAAACTCAGGTAAGTCCAACTTAAAAATGCTATTCCATTTTACCACTACTGAAAACTCGTAGACAAAAAAAATTCATTACCTGTACATGACTGGGACAATGATTGCTTTCTTGATGAATGGCTATGTTGTTGTTGTTGACTGGGAAAAGTACAAGGCCATGTTGGATTTTCTAAAAATAAAATAATAAATTTAATTTATGGGTGGTTCCCTATGGACTCAACGAATATCCACAGGTTTGAACATGATAATGTGAACAAAATGACATGACATTCATTTTTGTTTATATATTGGTTAAAGGGAGGGTGGGGGAATGTAAATGACTGTAGCTTTATAAAAAAGAAAATAAGTACATGGGTTACTGTTAGTGCCAACATTCAGTTTATTTTTAATGATGTTTTGATATATTAATGCCAATTAACGTTAACGTTTTATTTACAAGTATTGATTGATTGATTGATTGAGTGAGTGATGGGTTATTTTGTTTGCTTTTAGGTGTCGTCATGTGCCATTAACGTAATGAACAGACAGTGAACAAGCATGCATTATGCTTTAAAGTACTCTGTGCAATGTTAATAACTTACAATAAGAAAACGTTTTATTATAACACATGGCGTTAGTACTAAATACAACAAGTGAGCAAGTTGGTTTACCACGTGGGTTAAATTTAAAATCAGAACATGATCGATGGTTAACATTTGAATCCTGGCCTGTAGGCTTTTTGTCGACGCATGAACTTGCAAAAGCCGTTTTTTTTTACTTGAACCGAGAAGATGTGGTGCGCTGTGTGTTTTGTCGTATTGAACTTTCACACTGGGAAGAAGGGGATGATCCCTTTAGAGACCATTTGCGACGGTCTCCTCACTGTCCTTACATGCTTGGAAAGCAAGTGGGTAACCTACCCGTGCATTCATTTTACCGAACCACAAGGCCTTTGGCCGCTACTTACGTTGCTGAATCACAAATAAATAATAATAATGATGTATTACCAGCCAACGGTAGTGTCGATATATGTGGTCCATATGCCATAGACATTGTTGAATTGGCGTGTGCTTTTGAAAAATTGGGAGTTTGCAAGACTAAAGCACTAGCACACCCAGAGTACAGCTCTGTTGAAAAACGTTTCGAATCTTATAAAAATGTTTGGCCATTAATATTAAAACACCTTACCAAACAGCTAAGTGAAGCTGGATTTTTTTATACTGGTGAAGGGGATAAAACAATATGTTTTTATTGTGGATTTGCTTTAAAGGATTGGCAAATGACTGATGACCCTTTTGTGCAACACGCTCGTTGGTTACCAAACTGTAAATACATGGTGTTGCTTAAAGGTCAGGAATTTGTGAACACTATTCGTAAAGAAAAAGTGATTGCAGCACAAGACATAAAAGTGCCTTTAGAGTTAGAGCACGCGGAGCAAATACATAAGGCTGAAAGAAAAGACTTGTGTTACGAACAGATACAAAAGTGTGACCAACAATTATGTAAAATTTGTTATCAAGATGAACTAGGTGTTGTATTTTTACCCTGTGGACACATGATAGCCTGTGTCAAGTGTGCATTAGAACTTAACACTTGTGCTATATGCAGAAAAGTAGTATCTGCTACAGTTAGGGCATTTCTTGCATAACTAGTATAATTTATTCGCCATGCATAGTGCAAAATCCCTAATTGCACAATATTATTAAAGCTGTTTTAGAGTGTAATAGATATGCTTTTGTTTTGTTTATAGACTACTACAATGAATGTTTTGAATTCTGTGGGACAATCATTTGGCTTAGAGACAAAGAAGCTCAGCGAATTGCCAACGCATATTCCATTCCGCATTATCAAGATTCGGAAATTGAAAACAGCATATGGTGATCGTGTACTTTGTGTATGTGAAAACTTTGAGACATTTCTGCCTATACGGTTTAATGATATGTCGGAGAGTGTTTTTGATGAAGTCAATAATGCTGTGCAACCTGTACACTTAATTTATGAAGGTTTTAAAAACAATAGGTGCATGGTTCGTTTTAATTAAATAAATAAATAATGTGAAATAATAATGGAAATTATAAGTAATGACAATATACTGAAAAAGAAAGAAAATATGTGCATAGAATAGTAATGTTTTAGTGTTTAGTGTTGTCTTTAAAAATATTATGATGAAACCAAAAAAAATGTATATAAAGTTTGTAAATAAATGCAAAATGATGTTACAATGCTGTTTTATTTTATACAAAGTTAGTATATTTAACATTGCAGAGTATACATGATTATGACAATAAATGCATACTGAATACAAGCCTTTCTCACATTACAATAGTCTGTTATAGTTTTAAACACAAGGCTTGTTGTAGATCATTTTATAGCAATGTCCCTTTAATGTTGTTTTCGAAAAGTGGGGAAGCCACAATGGTTGTATTGACATAAAAACCTTATGGTTATTACTATTTAGTCACTTTGATCCCCTTGCAGATCAACAGCAGATGACCTAGTTGTTCCACTCTTTAAAACGACAACAACAACACTACCTCTTGCATAGTTTGTGATGTTGATGGCTCTTGCGACGTGGAAGATGGATTAAAAATAACTTTGAGAACAGGGGTTAAACGTTGATCATTAAACAATGCACTATTTTGAGTAGCAATATGGTTTTCTTGATTTTTTGTCGACGGCAACTGTGTTTCATGCGGTACACTACATTGATGATCACTGACACTTAAAACCTCACTATTTTTACTTTTTAGGTCACCACGACAATGTTTGGAACGTTGCTTTGAACAACGCCAAATAACAGTTCCATTTTTATTGGTTCGTTTCACAATATATGAATATCCTTTATAGTATGCGTAAGGCTTACCATACCTAGTCACTGATACTTCCATATCAACTGTCAAGCATAGACTAAGCTCTAGTAAAGTCAACTTGGTAATAAGAATACTAGTTTAATGTGAGAGCAAATATGGATCCAAAGAGTTCAGGTAAAAGTGAAAGCAAATAAGCAAATATTAGAAACAAGAGTTGGGGTGAAAGTGGTCGCAAAGTGGTAGACCCATTACACAATAATTTCAGCACGTCGAAGCTCTTGTTCAATTTCTTTGATTTCCCAATCGTGACCAGTATGGCCAGCTTGACGTGAGGCATGCAACAACTGTAGCCGCTGGACGAGCTTATTGGGATTGTGCCAGTATACAAATTTAACAAATGGATTTTTAGGTGTAAACAAAGCATTACCATTATCATGATCATTATCATCATCGTCATCATCATTATCATCATCATGATCACCATTATCATCATGACCATCATCACTGTTACTATATAGTCCTTTTTGATCCTCTTGCAATACCACTTTATTTATAGTCTGAGTTGATTTTGATAGTGTTGAAGGTTTCTTGGACGTTGACAACTGTCCTAACATGACGTTTTGAGGACATGATAAGTCCTTTTGAACAAACACTGCACTATCTTTAGCCGCAATATCGTTTTCTTGAACTTGCTTTTTAGCATTTTGATAATTGTTTGTAAACAGTAAGCGTGGTTCGTTTCGAGCACTACATTGATGAACACTCACACTTAAAACCTTTCCATTTTTACTTTTCAGATTGCCTCGACATTTTGTTGACCTCTCTTTTGAGCATCGCCAGAATATTATTCCATTCACATTCTGGCGATTATAGTTATAGGAGTAGCCTTGATAGAGTGCACGTAGCCTACCTTTGTTGGTTGTAATAAGTTCCATAGTAGTAACTGACCTGTCAGTACGATGTTCACACTACAAAGGTTACAACTGTTTTGCTGATGGAGTGACCTACCATAAGCTTATATATAGGCTTATGTGTTGGCTTTTTGTGTTGGCTTTTCGTGTTGGCTTTTGTGTTGGCTTTTTGTGTTGGCTTTTTGTGTTGGCTTTTTGTGTTGGCTTTTCGTGTTGGCTTTTCGTGTTGGCTTTTCGTGTTGGCTTTTTGTGTTGGCTTTTCGTGTTGGCTTATGTGTTGGCTTTTTGTGTTGGCTTTTTGTATTGGCTTTTCGTGTTGGCTTTTCGTATTGGCTTTTCGTGTTGGCTTTTTGTGTTGGCTTTTCGTGTTGGCATTTCGTGTTGGCTTTTGTGTTGGCTTTTCGTGTTGGCTTTTTGTGTTGGCTTTTCGTGTTGGCATTTCGTGTTGGCTTTTCGTGTTGGCTTTTTTTGTATTGGCCTTTCGTGTTGGCTTTTTGTATTGGCTTTTCGTGTTAGCTTTTTGTGTTGGCTTTAGTATTGGCTTTTGTATTGGCTTATTTGACAAGTTATTTGTGTCAATGTATTTAGTGGATTTTTTTCTTGGTGTTGGAAAGTAGTTGAAAGAGAGGGAATATTTAAAGACTTAACCTCAGCTCACTAACCTAACCTAACCTAACCTAACCTAACTTTGCCTAACCTAACCTAACCTTTCAACTCCCAGATGTTAATTAAATTCTGTGCATAGTCGAGTTGGAACCCAAGACCTCAGGGGTAAAAAAAACAATTATTTTTGACGACTTATTTTGGTAACTTGTTTTAATGGCTAACCTAACTTTACCTAACCTAACCTAACCTAACCTAACCTCAGCTCACTTTGGATATTACTAGTAAGTGTTCATATCCTCTGCTAGGTAGCATGCTAGTAGTACAGGTAGTGCTCATATTTACCGCTAGGTAGCGGAAACATACTTTGCATGTTGCATGTGACACTTGTGAAGTTTAACCACATGCAAGACGTGCTTGTATAAGTTCTCTATTTAAACTCAATATACAATTAACCACTAAATGTTCAGAACTAACATGTATAGCCATGTTTCGGGTATGTAGGAGACCCTTAGCAAGAAAGGCTGTCTAACCCACGAGTGTACAGCCTTGTCATACGCAGTAAGCACCTGTTGGCAGAAAACAACAACAACAACAACAATTTGAGAAAGCCAACAACATATCCATTAATGTATTTAAAGGAAACAGTTTTTTGTTGGCTTTCTCAAATTGTTGTTGTTGTTGTTGTTTTCTGCCAACAGGTGCTTACTGCGTATGACAAGGCTGTACACTCGTGGGTTAGACAGCCTTTCTTGCTAAGGGTCTCCTACATACCCGAAACATGGCTATACATGTTAGTTCTGAACATTTAGTGGTTAATTGTATATTGAGTTTAAATAGAGAACTTATACAAGCACGTCTTGCATGTGGTTAAACTTCACAAGTGTCACATGCAACATGCAAAGTATGTTTCCGCTACCTAGCGGTAAATATGAGCACTACCTGTACTACTAGCATGCTACCTAGCAGAGGATATGAACACTAACTAGTAATATCCAAAGTGAGCTGAGGTTAGGTTAGGTTAGGTTAGGTTAGGTAAAGTTAGGTTAGCCATTAAAACAAGTTACCAAAATAAGTCGTCAAAAATAATTGTTTTTTTTTTTACCCCTGAGGTCTTGGGTTCCAACTCGACTATGCACAGAATTTAATTAACATCTGAGAGTTGAAAGGTTAGGTTAGGTTAGGCAAAGTTAGGTTAGGTTAGGTTAGGTTAGGTTAGTGAGCTGAGGTTAAGTCTTTAAATATTCCCTCTCTTTCAACTACTTTCCAACACCAAGAAAAAAATCCACTAAATACATTGACACAAATAACTTGTCAAATAAGCCAATACAAAAGCCAATACTAAAGCCAACACAAAAAGCTAACACGAAAAGCCAATACAAAAAGCCAACACGAAAGGCCAATACAAAAAAAGCCAACACGAAAAGCCAACACGAAATGCCAACACGAAAAGCCAACACAAAAAGCCAACACGAAAAGCCAACACAAAAGCCAACACGAAATGCCAACACGAAAAGCCAACACAAAAAGCCAACACGAAAAGCCAATACGAAAAGCCAACACGAAAAGCCAACACAAAAAGCCAACACATAAGCCAACACAAAAGCCAACACGAAAAGCCAACACAAAAAGCCAACACGAAAAGCCAACACGAAAAGCCAACACGAAAAGCCAACACAAAAAGCCAACACAAAAAGCCAACACAAAAGCCAACACGAAAAGCCAACACGAAAAGCCAACACAAAAAGCCAACACATAAGCCAATATATAAGCTTATGGTAGGTCACTCCATCAGCAAAACAGTTGTAACCTTTGTAGTGTGAACATCGTACTGACAGGTCAGTTACTACTATGGAACTTATTACAACCAACAAAGGTAGGCTACGTGCACTCTATCAAGGCTACTCCTATAACTATAATCGCCAGAATGTGAATTGAATAATATTCTGGCGATGCTCAAAAGAGAGGTCAACAAAATGTCGAGGCAATCTGAAAAGTAAAAATGGAAAGGTTTTAAGTGTGAGTGTTCATCAATGTAGTGCTCGAAACGAACCACGCTTACTGTTTACAAACAATTATCAAAATGCTAAAAAGCAAGTTCAAGAAAACGATATTGCGGCTAAAGATAGTGCAGTGTTTGTTCAAAAGGACTTATCATGTCCTCAAAACGTCATGTTAGGACAGTTGTCAACGTCCAAGAAACCTTAAACACTATCAAAATCAACTCAGACTATAAATAAAGTGGTATTGCAAGAGGATCAAAAAGGACTATATAGTAACAGTGATGATGGTCATGATGATAATGGTGATCATGATGATGATAATGATGATGACGATGATGATAATGATCATGATAATGGTAATGCTTTGTTTACACCTAAAAATCCATTTGTTAAATTTGTATACTGGCACAATCCCAATAAGCTCGTCCAGCGGCTACAGTTGTTGCATGCCTCACGTCAAGCTGGCCATACTGGTCACGATTGGGAAATCAAAGAAATTGAACAAGAGCTTCGTCGTGCTGAAATTATTGTGTAATGGGTCTACCACTTTGCGACCACTTTCACCCCAACTCTTGTTTCTAATATTTGCTTATTTGCTTTCACTTTTACCTGAACTCTTTGGATCCATATTTGCTCTCACATTAAACTAGTATTCTTATTACCAAGTTGACTTTACTAGAGCTTAGTCTATGCTTGACAGTTGATATGGAAGTATCAGTGACTAGGTATGGTAAGCCTTACGCATACTATAAAGGATATTCATATATTGTGAAACGAACCAATAAAAATGGAACTGTTATTTGGCGTTGTTCAAAGCAACGTTCCAAACATTGTCGTGGTGACCTAAAAAGTAAAAATAGTGAGGTTTTAAGTGTCAGTGATCATCAATGTAGTGTACCGCATGAAACACAGTTGCCGTCGACAAAAAATCAAGAAAACCATATTGCTACTCAAAATAGTGCATTGTTTAATGATCAACGTTTAACCCCTGTTCTCAAAGTTATTTTTAATCCATCTTCCACGTCGCAAGAGCCATCAACATCACAAACTATGCAAGAGGTAGTGTTGTTGTTGTCGTTTTAAAGAGTGGAACAACTAGGTCATCAGCTCTTGATCTGCAAGGGGATCAAAGTGACTAAATAGTAATAACCATAAGGTTTTTATGTCAATACAACCATTGCGGCTTCCCCACTTTTCGAAAACAACACTGAATGGACATTGCTAGAAAATGATCTACAACAAGCCTTGTGTTTAAAACTATAACAGACTATTGTAAAGTGAGAAAGGCTTGTATTCAGTGTGCATTTATTGTCATAATCATGTATACTCTGCAATGTTAAATATATTAACTTTGTATAAAATAAAACAGCATTGTAACATCATTTTGCATTTATTTACAAACTTTATATACATTTTTTTTGGTTTCATCATAATATTTTTAAAGACAACACTAAACACTAAAACATTACTATTCTATACACATATTTTCTTTCTTTTTCAGTATATTGTCATTACTTATATTTTCCATTATTATTTCACATTATTTATTTATTTAATTAAAACGAACCATGCACCTATTGTTTTTAAAACCTTCATAAATTAAGTGTACAGGTTGCACAGCATTATTGACTTCATCAAAAACACTCTCCGACATATCATTAAACCGTATAGGCAGAAATGTCTCAAAGTTTTCACATACACAAAGTACACGATCACCATATGCTGTTTTCAATTTCCGAATCTTGATAATGCGGAATGGAATATGCGTTGGCAATTCGCTGAGCTTCTTTGTCTCTAAGCCAAATGATTGTCCCACAGAATTCAAAACATTCATTGTAGTAGTCTATAAACAAAACAAAAGCATATCTATTACACTCTAAAACAGCTTTAATAATATTGTGCAATTAGGGATTTTGCACTATGCATGGCGAATAAATTATACTAGTTATGCAAGAAATGCCCTAACTGTAGCAGATACTACTTTTCTGCATATAGCATAAGTGTTAAGTTCTAATGCACACTTGACACAGGCTATCATGTGTCCACAGGGTAAAAATACAACACCTAGTTCATCTTGATAACAAATTTTACATAATTGTTGGTCACACTTTTGTATCTGTTCGTAACACAAGTCTTTTCTTTCAGCCTTATGTATTTGCTCCGCGTGCTCTAACTCTAAAGGCACTTTTATGTCTTGTGCTGCAATCACTTTTTCTTTACGAATAGTGTTCACAAATTCCTGACCTTTAAGCAACACCATGTATTTACAGTTTGGTAACCAACGAGCGTGTTGCACAAAAGGGTCATCAGTCATTTGCCAATCCTTTAAAGCAAATCCACAATAAAAACATATTGTTTTATCCCCTTCACCAGTATAAAAAAATCCAGCTTCACTTAGCTGTTTGGTAAGGTGTTTTAATATTAATGGCCAAACATTTTTATAAGATTCGAAACGTTTTTCAACAGAGCTGTACTCTGGGTGTGCTAGTGCTTTAGTCTTGCAAACTCCCAATTTTTCAAAAGCACACGCCAATTCAACACTGTCTATGGCATATGGACCACATATATCGACACTACCGTTGGCTGGTAATACATCATTATTATTATTTATTTGTGATTCAGCAACGTAAGTAGCGGCCAAAGGCCTTGTGGTTCGGTAAAATGAATGCACGGGTAGGTTACCCACTTGCTTTCCAAGCATGTAAGGACAGTGAGGAGACCGTCGCAAATGGTCTCTAAAGGGATCATCCCCTTCTTCCCAGTGTGAAAGTTCAATACGACAAAACACACAGCGCACCACATCTTCTCGGTTCAAGTAAAAAAAAACGGCTTTTGCAAGTTCATGCGTCGACAAAAAGCCTACAGGCCAGGATTCAAATGTTAACCATCGATCATGTTCTGATTTTAAATTTAACCCACGTGGTAAACCAACTTGCTCACTTGTTGTATTTAGTACTAACGCCATGTGTTATAATAAAACGTTTTCTTATTGTAAGTTATTAACATTGCACAGAGTACTTTAAAGCATAATGCATGCTTGTTCACTGTCTGTTCATTACGTTAATGGCACATGACGACACCTAAAAGCAAACAAAATAACCCATCACTCAATCAATCAATCAATCAATCAATACTTGTAAATAAAACGTTAACGTTAATTGGCATTAATATATCAAAACATCATTAAAAATAAACTGAATGTTGGCACTAACAGTAACCCATGTACTTATTTTCTTTTTTATAAAGCTACAGTCATTTACATTCCCCCACCCTCCCTTTAACCAATATATAAACAAAAATGAATGTCATGTCATTTTGTTCACATTATCATGTTCAAACCTGTGGATATTCGTTGAGTCCATAGGGAACCACCCATAAATTAAATTTATTATTTTATTTTTAGAAAATCCAACATGGCCTTGTACTTTTCCCAGTCAACAACAACAACATAGCCATTCATCAAGAAAGCAATCATTGTCCCAGTCATGTACAGGTAATGAATTTTTTTTGTCTACGAGTTTTCAGTAGTGGTAAAATGGAATAGCATTTTTAAGTTGGACTTACCTGAGTTTTAAACAGTTCACTCTTTGGCAGTGGTTTCGCTTTAGTGCGTTTCTGGTTTTTTTCAGCTACTGCTACGGCGGTAAGGCTATTCTTTCCAAGTTTCTAAAAATAAATAAAATAAACCGCTATAAATACCTAAATTCAGGTTAATACATACATTTCATAAAATAAAACATAAAACAAAAAAATGAAACAAGTTAGTTTAAAAAAATCATCTCACCTTTACTTGCAGTGACTTGTTACTCTTCCCTTCTAGTGGGCTCAAAAGTGCAATAGTTTCTTCTCCCTCAGACATGTAAGGTATGCCGGTTATCTGCAAACAAATAAATACAATCATTAATTACTTAATCAATAAATAATTGCTTGTAAAAAAATATATATATATATTAATCAATAAATGTATAAATGAATAAATAAATACCTACCCCACAACAAGGTTAAGTATTTTCCACCAACACCAAAACTGTTAAACAGGACCAGGGGTTTCATGCAACGCAGTGTGTTCAAAGGTAGTCCACCCAAGTGAGAGTGGAAATGATAACGACATGTCTTTATATATGCTACGTTGCATGTATAATCATTTTTTCCCACGCTTTGAACATTCTGTTATCGGTCACGTGGACAGCTAACGTCCCAGGCGAACACCTGTGGCGAATCAAATTTCACATGGACTTGCATTTTGTCACGTACGAAGCAAGACAGGATGTAACATGTTAACAGTTATCGCGCATGTAGACAGATAACGTCCCAAGCGAACACCTGCGGTAGATCAAATTTCACGTCAACTTGCATTTTGTCACGTACGAAGCAAGACAGGATGTCACTGGTTTAGCGTGCCTGTGGTTTCACACATGTGGGCACGCCTTTCGCACTTCCCTGCCAGCACAATGGTCAGATTATTTCACCTTCAAGCGTCTTGGTCATTTTTTCCATTGCACTTGTTGTCAAGTCAGATCAATGCCTTCCAATAAGCTCAAATGACCTTCACCTCCTGTAAGTTTGTTTTCTGTACTCGCTTCGACCAACATAGAATCAAGTTCTCATCAGCGTTTACACGTCAAAGGTAAAATATCAGAAAAACGCACCCTCGCTCTGTCATACATCGACCCGCCGAAATAGCGATTGTACTATTGAACACGGCCACCGTGGTCAGCGACAGGTTTGGTCAAACACACACACTCAGCCGTATCGTCTCTCTCAACCACCACGCTTTATAAACATTATAAACAGGTAACGGTAAAGAATTTTTTTCTCAACATGTATGGCGTTAGGCCCTTTGTGAATTATTTTGTGGAAACAATATCAACCACATTTGAAAGGGGGCGTTAGCCTGAGTCCTAGGACACCTCGTACACATCTCTAGCGTTATTGGTTCGTGAAATATCGACAAAATCACAAAAAACACGTGTTTACCCCAAAATCGAGTTTCCAATTTTATTAAAAATTATAACGAGTGGTCCATAGCAGAGAGGACGTTACCCCGAGTCCTTGGACCTATCGAACACGCCTCTAGCGTTATTGGTTCGTGAGATATAGCAAAAAGTCTAAAATCACGTTTTTACCCCAAAAAGACTGCGTTTCCAGATTTTCACATTTTCGACACCGACATTCCCGTAAAGAGCACGACGAGACGAAAAAAACGAATCCAAGCACGCCCTTCTAGCATCACTCCTTCCATTCCAAGGTCGCAGGGGCTCACCACTTGCTTTTATAAGCAGCTTTCCCCTTACCCCACTACTTACAAAACACAATTATTTTCTCTAGAGACTTGAAATTAATTTTGGGGGTAGAGGGGTTAGGGATCATTAATTTATTTCAAACAAATTTTTTTGTAGAGTTCCTAGTTTCCAAAATATAGAATTTTCAAAATTCGAGTGTTTTCAAAAAAACATAAAAAGTAAAAAAGTTTTATTACAAAAAATAAAGGTCATAAAGACCATTCGTTTCAGCCATGGCACAACGTTCTATCATCTTTGGTTTTCAAACTATCACCAACTTTCGAAAACAAAAAAATTCAAAGAATTTTTGAAAAATATAATACATGGTCAATAGGGAAGAGGACGTCAGCTCGAGTTCAACGACACCTCATATGTCAACATCCGACCATGGGTTCGCGAGATATTGGCTTGGACTAACGCGGCGGCCATGACACTCGTTGGAACCCCTATTACCCCCCTACTTATAGTAATAGCTTCCGAATGTTATGTACACAAGTGTCATGGCCACTGTCTGACCTGTGCTGAGGTATAGTAATAGCTTCCGAATGTTATGTACACAAGTGTCATGGGAACCGTCTAACCTGTGCTGAGGTATAGTAATAGATTCCGTATGTTACGTACACAAGAGTCATGGGCACCGTCTAACCTGCGCTGAGGTATAGTAATAGCTTCCGAATGTTAAGTACACAAGAGTCATGAGCACCGTCTAACCTGTGCTGAGGTATAGTAATAGCTTCCGAATGTTATGTACACAAGAGTCATGGACACCGTCTAACCTGTACTGAGGTATAGTAATAGCTTCCGAATGTTAAGTACACAAGAGTCATGAGCACCGTCTAACCTGCGCTGAGGTATAGTAATAGCTTCCGAATGGTATGTTCACAAGAGTCATGGGCACCGTCAAACCAGTGCTGAGGTATAGTAATAGGTTCCGAATGTTATGTTCACAAGAGTCATGGACAGCGTATAACCAGTGCTGAGGTATAGTAATAGCTTCCGAATGTTATGTACACAATTGTCATGGACACCGCCTAACCTGTGCTGAGGTATAGTTATAGGTTCCGAATGTTAAGTACACAAGAGTCATGCGCACCGTCCTACCTGTGCTGAGGTATAGTAATAACTTCCGAATGGTATGTTCACAAGAGTCATGGGCACCGTCTAACCAGTGCTGAGATATAGTAATATATTCCGAATGTTATGTGCACAAGTGTCATGGGCAGCGTATAAGCTGTGCTGAGATATAGTAATAGTTTCCGAATGTTATGTACACAAGAATCATGCGCACCGTCTAACCAGTGCTGAGGTATAGTAATAGCTTCCGAATGTTATGTACACAAGTGTCATGGGCACCGTCTAACCAGTGCTGAGGTATAGTAATAGCTTCCGAATGTTATGTTCACAAGTGTCATGGGCACCGTCTCACATGTGCTGAGGTATAGAATTGCTTCTGAATATTATGTACACAAGAGTCATGGGCACCGTCTAACCTGTGCTGAGGTATAGTAATAGCTTCGGAATGTTATGTACACAAGAGCCATGGACACCGTCTAACCTGTGCTGAGGTATAGAAATGGCTTCCGAATGTTTTGTACACAAGAGTCATGGGCACCGTCTAACCTGTGCTGAGGTATAGTAATAGCTTCGGAATGTTATGTACACAAGGGTCATGGACGCCGTCTAACTTGTGCTGAGGTATAGTATTGGCTTCCGAATGTTTTGTACACAAGTGTCATGGACACCGTCTATCCTGTGATGTGGTACAGTAATATATTCCGAATGTTATGTACACAAGAGTCATGGACACCGTCTAACCTGTGCTGAGGTATAGTAATAGCTTCCGAATGTTATTTACACAAGAGTCATGGACACCATCTAACCTGTAGAGCAGGTATAGTAATAGCTTCCGAATGTTATGTACACAGGTGTCATTGACACCGTCTAACCTGTGCTGAGGTATGGTAATAGCTTCCGAATGTTATGTACACAAGTGTCATGGACACCGTCTAACCTGTGCTGAGGTATAGTAATAGGTTCCGAATGTTATGTACACAAGTGTCATGGGCAGCGTCTAACCTGAGCTGAGGTATAGTAATAGCTTTCGAATGTTATGTATACAAGAGTCATGGGCACCGTCTAACCTGTGCTGAGGTATAGTGATAGCTTCCGAATTTTATGTACACAAGTGTCATAGCCACTGTCTAACCTGTGCTGAGGTATATTAATAGCTTCCGAATGTTATGTATACAAGAGTCATGGGCACCGTCTAACCTGTGCTGAGGTATAGTAATAGCACCCGAATCTTATGTTCACAAGTGTAATGGCCACTGTCTAACCTGTGCTGAGGTATAGTAATAGCTTCCGAATGTTATGTACACAAGTGTCGTGGGCACCGTCTAACCTGTGCTGAGGCATAGTTATAGCTTCCGAATGTTATGTACACAAGTGTCATGGGCACTGTATAACCTGTACTGAGGTATAGTAATTGCTTCCAAATGGTATGTACACAAGAGTCAAGGGCATCGTCTACCCTATGCTGAGGTATAGTATTATCTTCCGAATGTTATGTACACAGGTGTCATGGGAACTGTCTAACCTGTGCCGAGGTATAGTAATAGCTTCCGAAAGTTATGTACCCAAGTGTCAAGGGCACCGTCTAACCTGTACTGAGGTATAGTAATAGCCTCCGAATGTTATGTACACAAGTGTCAAGGGCACCGTCTAACCAGTGCTGAGGTATGGTATTAGCTTCCCAATGTTATGTACACAAGTGTCAGGGGCATCGTCTAAGCTGTGCTGAGGTATAGTAATAGCTTCCGAATTTTATGTACACAAGTGTCATAGCCACTGTCTAACCTGTGCTGAGGTATATTAATAGCTTCCGAATGTTATGTATACAAGAGTCATGGGCACCGTCTAACCTGTGCTGAGGTATAGTAATAGCTCCCGAATGTTATGTACACAAGTGTAATGGCCACTGTCTAACCTGTGCTGAGGTATAGTAATATCTTCCGAATGTTATGTACACAAGTGTCGTGGGCACCGTCTAACCTGTGCTGAGGCATAGTTATAGCTTCCGAATGTTATGTACACAAGTGTCATGGGCACTGTCTAACCTGTACTGAGGTATAGTAATTGCTTCCAAATGGTATGTACACAAGAGTCAAGGGCACCGTCTACCCTATGCTGAGGTATAGTATTATCTTCCGAATGTTATGTACACAGGTGTCATGGGAACTGTCTAACCTGTGCCGAGGTATAGTAATAGCTTCCGAAAGTTATGTACACAAGTGTCAAGGGCACCGTCTAACCTGTACTGAGGTATAGTAATAGCCTCCGAATGTTATGTACACAAGTGTCAAGGGCACCGTCTAACCAGTGCTGAGGTATAGTATTCGCTTCCCAATGTTATGTACACAAGTGTCAGGGGCACCGTCTAAGCTGTGCTGAGGTATAGTAATAGCTTCCGAATGTTATGTACACAAGAGTCATGGGCACTGTCTAACCTGCGCTGAGGTATAGTTATAGCTTCCGAATGTAATGTACACAAGAGTCATTGGCACCGTCTAACCTGCGCTGAGGTATAATAATAGCTTCCGAATATTATGTACACAAGTGTCATGGGCACCGTCTAACCTGCGCCGAGGTATAGTAATAGCTTCCAAATGTTATGTACACAAGAGTAATGGGCACCGTCTAACATGTGCTGAGGTATAGTAATAGCTTCCGAATGTTATGTACACAAGAGTCATGGGCACTGATTAACCTGCGCTGAAGTATAGTTATAGCTTCCGAATGTTATGTACACAAGTATCATAGACACCGTCTAACCTGTGCTGAGGTTAAGTAATAGCTTCCGAATGTTATGTACACAATTGTCATGGGCACCGTCTAACCTGGGCTAAGGTATAGTAATAGCTTCCGAATGTTATGTACACAAGAGTCATGGGCACTGTCTAACCTGAACTGAGGTATAGTAATAGATTCCGAATGTTATGTACACAATTGTCATGGGCACCGTCTAACCTGTGCTGAGGTTTAGTAATAGCTTCCGAATGTTATGTACACAAGTATCATAGGCACCGTCTAACCTGTGCTGAGGTTTAGTAATAGCTTCCGAATGTTATGTACACAATTGTCATGGGCACCGTCTAACCTGTGCTGAGGTTTAGTAATAGCTTCCGAATGTTATGTACACAAGAGTCATGGGCACCGTCTAACCTGTGCTGAGGTATAGTAATAGCTTCCGAATGTTATGTACACAAGAGTCATGGGCACCGTCTAACCTGTGCTGAGGTATAGTAATAGTTTCCGAATGTTATGTACACAATTGTCATGGGCACCGTCTAACCTGGGCTGAGGTATAGTAATAGCTTCCGAATGTTATGTACACAAGAGTCATGGGTACCGTCTAACCTGGGCTGAGGTATAGTAATAGCTTCCGAATGTTATGTACACAATTGTCATGGGCACCGTCTAACCTGGGCTGAGGTATAGTAATAGCTTCCGAATGTTATGTACACAAGAGTCATGGGCACCGTCTAACCTGTGCTGAGGTATAGAAATAGCTTGCGAATGTTATGTGCACAAGTGTCATGATCACCGTCTAACCTGTGCTGAGGTATAGTAATAGCTTCCGAATGTTAAGTACACAAGTGTCATGGACACTGTCTAACCTGTGTTGACGTATAGTAATAGCTTCCGAATGTTATGTACACAAGTGTCATGGCCACTGTCTGACTTGTACTGAGGTATAGTAATAGCTTCCGAATGTTATGTACACAAGTGTCATGGGAACCGTCTAACCTGTGCTGAGGTATAGTAATAGATTCCGTATGTTATGTACACAAGAGTCATGGACACCGTCTAACCTGTACTGAGGTATAGTAATAGCTTCCGAATGTTAAGTACACAAGAGTCATGAGCACCGTCTAACCTGCGCTGAGGTATAGTAATAGCTTCCGAATGGTATGTTCACAAGAGTCATGGGCACCGTCAAACCAGTGCTGAGGTATAGTAATAGGTTCCGAATGTTATGTTCACAAGAGTCATGGACAGCGTATAACCAGTGCTGAGGTATAGTAATAGCTTCCGAATGTTATGTACACAATTGTCATGGACACCGCCTAACCTGTGCTGAGGTATAGTTATAGGTTCCAAATGTTAAGTACACAAGAGTCATGAGCACCGTCTAACCTGTGCTGAGGTATAGTAATAGCTTCCGAATGTTATGTACACAAGAGTCATGGACACCGTCTAACCTGTACTGAGGTATAGTAATAGCTTCCGAATGTTAAGTACACAAGAGTCATGAGCACCGTCTAACCTGCGCTGAGGTATAGTAATAGCTTCCGAATGGTATGTTCACAAGAGTCATGGGCACCGTCAAACCAGTGCTGAGGTATAGTAATAGGTTCCGAATGTTATGTTCACAAGAGTCATGGACAGCGTATAACCAGTGCTGAGGTATAGTAATAGCTTCCGAATGTTATGTACACAATTGTCATGGACACCGCCTAACCTGTGCTGAGGTATAGTTATAGGTTCCGAATGTTAAGTACACAAGAGTCATGCGCACCGTCCTACCTGTGCTGAGGTATAGTAATAACTTCCGAAAGGTATGTTCACAAGAGTCATGGGCACCGTCTAACCAGTGCTGAGATATAGTAATATATTCCGAATGTTATGTGCACAAGTGTCATGGGCAGCGTATAAGCTGTGCTGAGATATAGCAATAGTTTCCGAATGTTATGTGCACAAGAATCATGCGCACCGTCTAACCAGTGCTGAGGTATAGTAATAGCTTCCGAATGTTATGTACACAAGTGTCATGGGCACCGTCTAACCAGTGCTGAGGTATAGTAATAGCTTCCGAATGTTATGTTCACAAGTGTCATGGGCACCGTCTCACCTGTGCTGAGGTATAGAATTGCTTCTGAATATTATGTACACAAGAGTCATGGGCACCGTCTAACCTGTGCTGAGGTATAGTAATAGCTTCGGAATGTTATGTACACAAGAGCCATGGACACCGTCTAACCTGTGCTGAGGTATAGAAATGGCTTCCGAATGTTTTGTACACAAGAGTCATGGGCACCGTCTAACCTGTGCTGAGGTATAGTAATAGCTTCGGAATGTTATGTACACAAGGGTCATGGACGCCGTCTAACTTGTGCTGAGGTATAGTATTGGCTTCCGAATGTTTTGTACACAAGTGTCATGGACACCGTCTATCCTGTGATGTGGTACAGTAATATATTCCGAATGTTATGTACACAAGAGTCATGGACACCGTCTAACCTGGGCTGAGGTATAGTAATAGCTTCCGAATGTTATGTACACAAGAGTCATGGGCACCGTCTAACCTGTGCTGAGGTATAGAAATAGCTTGAGAATGTTATGTGCACAAGAGTCATGAGCACCGTCTAACCTGTGCTGAGGTATAGTAATAGCTTCCGAATGTTAAGTACACAAGTGTCATGGACACTGTCTAACCTGTGTTGACGTATAGTAATAGCTTCCGAATGTTATGTACACAAGTGTCATGGCCACTGTCTGACCTGTGCTGAGGTATAGTAATAGCTTCCGAATGTTATGTACACAAGTGTCATGGGAACCGTCTAACCTGTGCTGAGGTATAGTAATAGATTCCGTATGTTACGTACACAAGAGTCATGGGCACCGTCTAACCTGCGCTGAGGTATAGTAATAGCTTCCGAATGTTAAGTACACAAGAGTCATGAGCACCGTCTAACCTGTGCTGAGGTATAGTAATAGCTTCCGAATGTTATGTACACAAGAGTCATGGACACCGTCTAACCTGTACTGAGGTATAGTAATAGCTTCCGAATGTTAAGTACACAAGAGTCATGAGCACCGTCTAACCTGCGCTGAGGTATAGTAATAGCTTCCGAATGGTATGTTCACAAGAGTCATGGGCACCGTCAAACCAGTGCTGAGGTATAGTAATAGGTTCCGAATGTTATGTTCACAAGAGTCATGGACAGCGTATAACCAGTGCTGAGGTATAGTAATAGCTTCCGAATGTTATGTACACAATTGTCATGGACACCGCCTAACCTGTGCTGAGGTATAGTTATAGGATCCGAATGTTAAGTACACAAGAGTCATGCGCACCGTCCTACATGTGCTGAGGTATAGTAATAACTTCCGAATGGTATGTTCACAAGAGTCATGGGCACCGTCTAACCAGTGCTGAGATATAGTAATATATTCCGAATGTTATGTGCACAAGTGTCATGGGCAGCGTATAAGCTGTGCTGAGATATAGTAATAGTTTCCGAATGTTATGTACACAAGAATCATGCGCACCGTCTAACCAGTGCTGAGGTATAGTGATAGCTTCCGAAAGTTATGTACACAAGTGTCAAGGGCACCGTCTAACATGTACTGAGGTATAGTAATAGCCTCCGAATGTTATGTACACAAGTGACAAGGGCACCGTCTAACCAGTGCTGAGGTATAGTATTCGCTTCCCAATGTTATGTACACAAGTGTCAGGGGCACCGTCTAAGCTGTGCTGAGGTATAGTAATAGCTTCCGAATGTTATGTACACAAGAGTCATGGGCACTGTCTAACCTGCGCTGAGGTATAGTAATAGCTTCCATATGTTATGTACACAAGAGTAATGGGCACCGTCTAACATGTGCTGAGGTATAGTAATAGCTTCCGAATGTTATGTACACAAGAGTCATGGGCACTGATTAACCTGCGCTGAAGTATAGTTATAGCTTCCGAATGTTATGTACACAAGAATCATGCGCACCGTCTAACCAGTGCTGAGGTATAGTAATAGCTTCCGAAAGTTATGTACACAAGTGTCAAGGGCACCGTCTAACCTGTACTGAGGTATAGTAATAGCCTCCGAATGTAACGTACACAAGAGTCATTGGCACCGTCTAACCTGCGCTGAGGTTTAATAATAGCTTCCGAATATTATGTACACAAGTGTCATGGGCACCGTCTAACCTGCGCTGAGGTATAGTAATAGCTTCCAAATGTTATGTACACAAGAGTAATGGGCACCGTCTAACATGTGCTGAGGTATAGTAATAGCTTCCGAATGTTATGTACACAAGAGTCAGGGGCACTGATTAACCTGCGCTGAAGTATAGTTATAGCTTCCGAATGTTATGTACACAAGTGTCATGGACACCGTCTAACCTGTGCTGAGGTATAGTAATAGCTTCCGAATGTTATGTACACAAGAGACATGGGCACCGTCTTACCTGTGCTGAGGTATAGTAATAGCTTCCGAATGTTATGTACACAAGAGTCATGGGGACCGTTTAACTTGTGCTGAATTATAGTAATAGCTTCCGAATGTTATGTACACAGGAGTCTAGGGCACCGTCTAACCTATGCTGAGGTATAGTATTATCTTCGGAATGTTATGTACACAAGAGTCATGGGCACCGTCTAACCTGTGCTGAGGTATAGTAATAGCTTCCGAATGGTATGTACACAAGAGTCATGGGCACAGTCTAACCTATGCTGAGGTATAGTATTATCTTCCGAATGTTATGTACACGAGAGTCATGGGCACCGTCTATCCTGTTCTGAGGTTTAGTAATAGCTTCCGAATGTTATGTACACAAGTATCATAGACACCGTCTAACCTGTGCTGAGGTTAAGTAATAGCTTCCGAATGTTATGTACACAATTGTCATGGGCACCGTCTAACCTGGGCTAAGGTATAGTAATAGCTTCCGAATGTTATGTACACAAGAGTCATGGGCACTGTCTAACCTGAACTGAGGTATAGTAATAGATTCCGAATGTTATGTACACAATTGTCATGGGCACCGTCTAACCTGTGCTGAGGTTTAGTAATAGCTTCCGAATGTTATGTACACAAGTATCATAGGCACCGTCTAACCTGTGCTGAGGTTTAGTAATAGCTTCCGAATGTTATGTACACAATTGTCATGGGCACCGTCTAACCTGTGCTGAGGTTTAGTAATAGCTTCCGAATGTTATGTACACAAGAGTCATGGGCACCGTCTAACCTGTGCTGAGGTATAGTAATAGCTTCCGAATGTTATGTACACAAGAGTCATGGGCACCGTCTAACCTGTGCTGAGGTATAGTAATAGTTTCCGAATGTTATGTACACAATTGTCATGGGCACCGTCTAACCTGGGCTGAGGTATAGTAATAGCTTCAGAATGTTATGTACACAAGAGTCATGGGTACCGTCTAACCTGGGCTGAGGTATAGTAATAGCTTCCGAATGTTATGTACACAATTGTCATGGGCACCGTCTAACCTGGGCTGAGGTATAGTAATAGCTTCCGAATGTTATGTACACAAGAGTCATGGGCACCGTCTAACCTGTGCTGAGGTATAGAAATAGCTTGCGAATGTTATGTGCACAAGAGTCATGAGCACCGTCTAACCTGTGCTGAGGTATAGTAATAGCTTCCGAATGTTAAGTACACAAGTGTCATGGACACTGTCTAACCTGTGTTGACGTATAGTAATAGCTTCCGAATGTTATGTACACAAGTGTCATGGCCACTGTCTGACCTGTGCTGAGGTATAGTAATAGCTTCCGAATGTTATGTACACGAGTGTCATGGGAACCGTCTAACCTGTGCTGAGGTATAGTAATAGATTCCGTATGTTACGTACACAAGAGTCATGGGCACCGTCTAACCTGCGCTGAGGTATAGTAATAGCTTCCGAATGTTAAGTACACAAGAGACATGAGCACCGTCTAACCTGTGCTGAGGTATAGTAATAGCTTCCGAATGTTATGTACACAAGAGTCATGGACACCGTCTAACCTGTACTGAGGTATAGTAATAGCTTCCGAATGTTAAGTACACAAGAGTCATGAGCACCGTCTAACCTGCGCTGAGGTATAGTAATAGCTTCCGAATGGTATGTTCACAAGAGTCATGGGCACCGTCAAACCAGTGCTGAGGTATAGTAATAGGTTCCGAATGTTATGTTCACAAGAGTCATGGACAGCGTATAACCAGTGCTGAGGTATAGTAATAGCTTCCGAATGTTATGTACACAATTGTCATGGACACCGCCTAACCTGTGCTGAGGTATAGTTATAGGTTCCGAATGTTAAGTACACAAGAGTCATGCGCACCGTCCTACCTGTGCTGAGGTATAGTAATAACTTCCGAATGGTATGTTCACAAGAGTCATGGGCACCGTCTAACCAGTGCTGAGATATAGTAATATATTCCGAATGTTATGTGCACAAGTGTCATGGGCAGCGTATAAGCTGTGCTGAGATATAGTAATAGTTTCCGAATGTTATGTACACAAGAATCATGCGCACCGTCTAACCAGTGCTGAGGTATAGTAATAGCTTCCGAATGTTATGTACACAAGTGTCATGGGCACCGTCTAACCAGTGCTGAGGTATAGTAATAGCTTCCGAATGTTATGTTCACAAGTGTCATGGGCACCGTCTCACCTGTGCTGAGGTATAGAATTGCTTCTGAATATTATGTACACAAGAGTCATGGGCACCGTCTAACCTGTGCTGAGGTATAGTAATAGCTTCGGAATGTTATGTACACAAGAGCCATGGACACCGTCTAACCTGTGCTGAGGTATAGAAATGGCTTCCGAATGTTTTGTACACAAGAGTCATGGGCACCGTCTAACCTGTGCTGAGGTATAGTAATAGCTTCGGAATGTTATGTACACAAGGGTCATGGACGCCGTCTAACTTGTGCTGAGGTATAGTATTGGCTTCCGAATGTTTTGTACACAAGTGTCATGGACACCGTCTATCCTGTGATGTGGTACAGTAATATATTCCGAATGTTATGTACACAAGAGTCATGGACACCGTCTAACCTGTGCTGAGGTATAGTAATAGCTTCCGAATGTTATTTACACAAGAGTCATGGACACCATCTAACCTGTAGAGCAGGTATAGTAGTAGCTTCCGAATGTTATGTACACAGGTGTCATTGACACCGTCTAACCTGTGCTGAGGTATGGTAATAGCTTCCGAATGTTATGTACACAAGTGTCATGGACACCGTCTAACCTGTGCTGAGGTATAGTAATAGGTTCCGAATGTTATGTACACAAGTGTCATGGGCTGCGTCTAACCTGTGCCGAGGTATAGTAATAGCTTCCGAATGTTATGTATACAAGAGTCATGGGCACCGTCTAACCTGTGCTGAGGTATAGTAATAGCTTCCGAATTGTATGTACACAAGTGTCATAGCCACTGTCTAACCTGTGCTGAGGTATATTAATAGCTTCCGAATGTTATGTATACAAGAGTCATGGGCACCGTCAAACCAGTGCTGAGGTATAGTAATAGGTTCCGAATGTTATGTTCACAAGAGTCATGGACAGCGTATAACCAGTGCTGAGGTATAGTAATAGCTTCCGAATGTTATGTACACAATTGTCATGGACACCGCCTAACCTGTGCTGAGGTATAGTTATAGGTTCCGAATGTTAAGTACACAAGAGTCATGCGCACCGTCCTACCTGTGCTGAGGTATAGTAATAACTTCCGAAAGGTATGTTCACAAGAGTCATGGGCACCGTCTAACCAGTGCTGAGATATAGTAATATATTCCGAATGTTATGTGCACAAGTGTCATGGGCAGCGTATAAGCTGTGCTGAGATATAGCAATAGTTTCCGAATGTTATGTGCACAAGAATCATGCGCACCGTCTAACCAGTGCTGAGGTATAGTAATAGCTTCCGAATGTTATGTACACAAGTGTCATGGGCACCGTCTAACCAGTGCTGAGGTATAGTAATAGCTTCCGAATGTTATGTTCACAAGTGTCATGGGCACCGTCTCACCTGTGCTGAGGTATAGAATTGCTTCTGAATATTATGTACACAAGAGTCATGGGCACCGTCTAACCTGTGCTGAGGTATAGTAATAGCTTCGGAATGTTATGTACACAAGAGCCATGGACACCGTCTAACCTGTGCTGAGGTATAGAAATGGCTTCCGAATGTTTTGTACACAAGAGTCATGGGCACCGTCTAACCTGTGCTGAGGTATAGTAATAGCTTCGGAATGTTATGTACACAAGGGTCATGGACGCCGTCTAACTTGTGCTGAGGTATAGTATTGGCTTCCGAATGTTTTGTACACAAGTGTCATGGACACCGTCTATCCTGTGATGTGGTACAGTAATATATTCCGAATGTTATGTACACAAGAGTCATGGACACCGTCTAACCTGGGCTGAGGTATAGTAATAGCTTCCGAATGTTATGTACACAAGAGTCATGGGCACCGTCTAACCTGTGCTGAGGTATAGAAATAGCTTGAGAATGTTATGTGCACAAGAGTCATGAGCACCGTCTAACCTGTGCTGAGGTATAGTAATAGCTTCCGAATGTTAAGTACACAAGTGTCATGGACACTGTCTAACCTGTGTTGACGTATAGTAATAGCTTCCGAATGTTATGTACACAAGTGTCATGGCCACTGTCTGACCTGTGCTGAGGTATAGTAATAGCTTCCGAATGTTATGTACACAAGTGTCATGGGAACCGTCTAACCTGTGCTGAGGTATAGTAATAGATTCCGTATGTTACGTACACAAGAGTCATGGGCACCGTCTAACCTGCGCTGAGGTATAGTAATAGCTTCCGAATGTTAAGTACACAAGAGTCATGAGCACCGTCTAACCTGTGCTGAGGTATAGTAATAGCTTCCGAATGTTATGTACACAAGAGTCATGGACACCGTCTAACCTGTACTGAGGTATAGTAATAGCTTCCGAATGTTAAGTACACAAGAGTCATGAGCACCGTCTAACCTGCGCTGAGGTATAGTAATAGCTTCCGAATGGTATGTTCACAAGAGTCATGGGCACCGTCAAACCAGTGCTGAGGTATAGTAATAGGTTCCGAATGTTATGTTCACAAGAGTCATGGACAGCGTATAACCAGTGCTGAGGTATAGTAATAGCTTCCGAATGTTATGTACACAATTGTCATGGACACCGCCTAACCTGTGCTGAGGTATAGTTATAGGATCCGAATGTTAAGTACACAAGAGTCATGCGCACCGTCCTACATGTGCTGAGGTATAGTAATAACTTCCGAATGGTATGTTCACAAGAGTCATGGGCACCGTCTAACCAGTGCTGAGATATAGTAATATATTCCGAATGTTATGTGCACAAGTGTCATGGGCAGCGTATAAGCTGTGCTGAGATATAGTAATAGTTTCCGAATGTTATGTACACAAGAATCATGCGCACCGTCTAACCAGTGCTGAGGTATAGTGATAGCTTCCGAAAGTTATGTACACAAGTGTCAAGGGCACCGTCTAACATGTACTGAGGTATAGTAATAGCCTCCGAATGTTATGTACACAAGTGACAAGGGCACCGTCTAACCAGTGCTGAGGTATAGTATTCGCTTCCCAATGTTATGTACACAAGTGTCAGGGGCACCGTCTAAGCTGTGCTGAGGTATAGTAATAGCTTCCGAATGTTATGTACACAAGAGTCATGGGCACTGTCTAACCTGCGCTGAGGTATAGTAATAGCTTCCATATGTTATGTACACAAGAGTAATGGGCACCGTCTAACATGTGCTGAGGTATAGTAATAGCTTCCGAATGTTATGTACACAAGAGTCATGGGCACTGATTAACCTGCGCTGAAGTATAGTTATAGCTTCCGAATGTTATGTACACAAGAATCATGCGCACCGTCTAACCAGTGCTGAGGTATAGTAATAGCTTCCGAAAGTTATGTACACAAGTGTCAAGGGCACCGTCTAACCTGTACTGAGGTATAGTAATAGCCTCCGAATGTAACGTACACAAGAGTCATTGGCACCGTCTAACCTGCGCTGAGGTTTAATAATAGCTTCCGAATATTATGTACACAAGTGTCATGGGCACCGTCTAACCTGCGCTGAGGTATAGTAATAGCTTCCAAATGTTATGTACACAAGAGTAATGGGCACCGTCTAACATGTGCTGAGGTATAGTAATAGCTTCCGAATGTTATGTACACAAGAGTCATGGGCACTGATTAACCTGCGCTGAAGTATAGTTATAGCTTCCGAATGTTATGTACACAAGTGTCATGGACACCGTCTAACCTGTGCTGAGGTATAGTAATAGCTTCCGAATGTTATGTACACAAGAGACATGGGCACCGTCTTACCTGTGCTGAGGTATAGTAATAGCTTCCGAATGTTATGTACACAAGAGTCATGGGGACCGTTTAACTTGTGCTGAATTATAGTAATAGCTTCCGAATGTTATGTACACAGGAGTCTAGGGCACCGTCTAACCTATGCTGAGGTATAGTATTATCTTCGGAATGTTATGTACACAAGAGTCATGGGCACCGTCTAACCTGTGCTGAGGTATAGTAATAGCTTCCGAATGGTATGTACACAAGAGTCATGGGCACAGTCTAACCTATGCTGAGGTATAGTATTATCTTCCGAATGTTATGTACACGAGAGTCATGGGCACCGTCTATCCTGTTCTGAGGTTTAGTAATAGCTTCCGAATGTTATGTACACAAGTATCATAGACACCGTCTAACCTGTGCTGAGGTTAAGTAATAGCTTCCGAATGTTATGTACACAATTGTCATGGGCACCGTCTAACCTGGGCTAAGGTATAGTAATAGCTTCCGAATGTTATGTACACAAGAGTCATGGGCACTGTCTAACCTGAACTGAGGTATAGTAATAGATTCCGAATGTTATGTACACAATTGTCATGGGCACCGTCTAACCTGTGCTGAGGTTTAGTAATAGCTTCCGAATGTTATGTACACAAGTATCATAGGCACCGTCTAACCTGTGCTGAGGTTTAGTAATAGCTTCCGAATGTTATGTACACAATTGTCATGGGCACCGTCTAACCTGTGCTGAGGTTTAGTAATAGCTTCCGAATGTTATGTACACAAGAGTCATGGGCACCGTCTAACCTGTGCTGAGGTATAGTAATAGCTTCCGAATGTTATGTACACAAGAGTCATGGGCACCGTCTAACCTGTGCTGAGGTATAGTAATAGTTTCCGAATGTTATGTACACAATTGTCATGGGCACCGTCTAACCTGGGCTGAGGTATAGTAATAGCTTCAGAATGTTATGTACACAAGAGTCATGGGTACCGTCTAACCTGGGCTGAGGTATAGTAATAGCTTCCGAATGTTATGTACACAATTGTCATGGGCACCGTCTAACCTGGGCTGAGGTATAGTAATAGCTTCCGAATGTTATGTACACAAGAGTCATGGGCACCGTCTAACCTGTGCTGAGGTATAGAAATAGCTTGCGAATGTTATGTGCACAAGAGTCATGAGCACCGTCTAACCTGTGCTGAGGTATAGTAATAGCTTCCGAATGTTAAGTACACAAGTGTCATGGACACTGTCTAACCTGTGTTGACGTATAGTAATAGCTTCCGAATGTTATGTACACAAGTGTCATGGCCACTGTCTGACCTGTGCTGAGGTATAGTAATAGCTTCCGAATGTTATGTACACGAGTGTCATGGGAACCGTCTAACCTGTGCTGAGGTATAGTAATAGATTCCGTATGTTACGTACACAAGAGTCATGGGCACCGTCTAACCTGCGCTGAGGTATAGTAATAGCTTCCGAATGTTAAGTACACAAGAGACATGAGCACCGTCTAACCTGTGCTGAGGTATAGTAATAGCTTCCGAATGTTATGTACACAAGAGTCATGGACACCGTCTAACCTGTACTGAGGTATAGTAATAGCTTCCGAATGTTAAGTACACAAGAGTCATGAGCACCGTCTAACCTGCGCTGAGGTATAGTAATAGCTTCCGAATGGTATGTTCACAAGAGTCATGGGCACCGTCAAACCAGTGCTGAGGTATAGTAATAGGTTCCGAATGTTATGTTCACAAGAGTCATGGACAGCGTATAACCAGTGCTGAGGTATAGTAATAGCTTCCGAATGTTATGTACACAATTGTCATGGACACCGCCTAACCTGTGCTGAGGTATAGTTATAGGTTCCGAATGTTAAGTACACAAGAGTCATGCGCACCGTCCTACCTGTGCTGAGGTATAGTAATAACTTCCGAATGGTATGTTCACAAGAGTCATGGGCACCGTCTAACCAGTGCTGAGATATAGTAATATATTCCGAATGTTATGTGCACAAGTGTCATGGGCAGCGTATAAGCTGTGCTGAGATATAGTAATAGTTTCCGAATGTTATGTACACAAGAATCATGCGCACCGTCTAACCAGTGCTGAGGTATAGTAATAGCTTCCGAATGTTATGTACACAAGTGTCATGGGCACCGTCTAACCAGTGCTGAGGTATAGTAATAGCTTCCGAATGTTATGTTCACAAGTGTCATGGGCACCGTCTCACCTGTGCTGAGGTATAGAATTGCTTCTGAATATTATGTACACAAGAGTCATGGGCACCGTCTAACCTGTGCTGAGGTATAGTAATAGCTTCGGAATGTTATGTACACAAGAGCCATGGACACCGTCTAACCTGTGCTGAGGTATAGAAATGGCTTCCGAATGTTTTGTACACAAGAGTCATGGGCACCGTCTAACCTGTGCTGAGGTATAGTAATAGCTTCGGAATGTTATGTACACAAGGGTCATGGACGCCGTCTAACTTGTGCTGAGGTATAGTATTGGCTTCCGAATGTTTTGTACACAAGTGTCATGGACACCGTCTATCCTGTGATGTGGTACAGTAATATATTCCGAATGTTATGTACACAAGAGTCATGGACACCGTCTAACCTGTGCTGAGGTATAGTAATAGCTTCCGAATGTTATTTACACAAGAGTCATGGACACCATCTAACCTGTAGAGCAGGTATAGTAGTAGCTTCCGAATGTTATGTACACAGGTGTCATTGACACCGTCTAACCTGTGCTGAGGTATGGTAATAGCTTCCGAATGTTATGTACACAAGTGTCATGGACACCGTCTAACCTGTGCTGAGGTATAGTAATAGGTTCCGAATGTTATGTACACAAGTGTCATGGGCTGCGTCTAACCTGTGCCGAGGTATAGTAATAGCTTCCGAATGTTATGTATACAAGAGTCATGGGCACCGTCTAACCTGTGCTGAGGTATAGTAATAGCTTCCGAATTGTATGTACACAAGTGTCATAGCCACTGTCTAACCTGTGCTGAGGTATATTAATAGCTTCCGAATGTTATGTATACAAGAGTCAAGGGCACCGTCTAACCTGTACTGAGGTATAGTAATAGCCTCCGAATGTTATGTACACAAGTGTCAAGGGCACCGTCTAACCTGTGCTGAGGTATAGTATTAGCTTCCCAATGTTATGTGCACAAGTGTCAGGGGCGTCGTCTAAGCTGTGCTGAGGTATAGTAATAGCTTCCGAATGTTATGTACACAAGAGTCATGGGCACTGTCTAACCTGCACTGAGGTATAGTTATAGCTTCCGAATGTAATGTACACAAGAGTCATTGGCACCGTCTAACCTGCGCTGAGCTTTAGTAATAGCTTCCGAATGTTATCTACGCAAGTGTCATGGGCACCGTCTAACCTGCGCTGAGGTATTGTAATAGCTTCCAAATGTTATGTACACAAGAGAAATGGGCACCGTCTAACCTGTGCTGAGGTATGGTAATAGCTTCCGAATGTTATGTACACAAGAGTCATGGGCACTGATTAACATGCGCTGAAGTATAGTTAAAGCTTCCGAATGTTATGTACACAAGTGTCATGGGCACCGTCTAACCTGTGCTGAGGTATAGTAATAGCTTCCGAATGTTATGTACACAGGAGACATGGGCACCGTCTAACCTGTGCTGAGGTATAGTAATAGCTTCCGAATGTTATGTACACAAGAGTCATGGGCACCGTCTAACCTGTGCTGAGGTATAGTAATAGCTTTCGAATGTTATGTACACAAGAGTCAAGGGCACCGTCTAACCTATGCTGAGGTATAGTATTATCTTCCGAATGTTATGTACACAAGAGTCATGGGCACCGTCGAACCTGTGCTGAGGTATAGTAATAGCTTCCGAATGGTATGTACACAAGAGTCAAGGGCATCGTCTAACCTATGCTGAGTTATAGTATTATCTTCCGAATGTTATGTACACGAGAGTCATGGGCATCGTCTAACCTGTGCTGAGGTTTAGTAATAGCTTCCGAATAATATGTACACAAGTATCATAGGCACCGTCTAACCTGGGCTGAGGTATAGTAATAGCTTCCGAATGGTATGTACACAATTGTCATGGGCACCGTCTAACCTGGGCTGAGGTATAGTAATAGCTTCCGAATGTTATGTAAACAAGAGTCATGGGCACTGTCTAACCTGAACTGAGGTATAGTAATTGATTCCGAATGTTATGTACACAATTGTCATGGGCACCGTCTAACCTGTGCTGAGGTATAGTAATAGCTTCGGAATGTTATGTACACAAGAGTCATGGGCACCGTCTAACCAGTGCTAAGGTATAGCAATAGTTTCCGAATATTATGTACACAATTGCCATGGACACCGTCTAACCTGGGCTGAGGTATAGTAATAGCTTCCGAATGTTATGTACACAAGAGTCATGGGCACTGTCTAACCTGGGCTGAGGTATAGTAATAGCTTCCGAATGTTATGTACACAATTGTCATGGGCACCGTCTAACCTGGGCTGAGGTATAGTAATACCTTCCGAACGTTATGTACACAAGAGTCATGGGCACCGTCTAACCTGTGCTGAGGTATAGTAATAGCTTGCGAATGTTATGTGCACAAGTGTCATGGACACTGTCTAACCTGTGTTGACGTATAGTAATAGCTTCCGAATGTTATGTACACAAGTGTCATGGCCACTGTCTAACCTCTGCTGAGGTATAGAAATAGCTTCCAAATGTTATGTACACATGTGTCAGGGGAACCGTCTAACCTGTGCTGAGGTATAGTAATAGATTCCGTATGTTATGTACACAAGTGTCATGGGCACCGTCTAACCTGCGCTGAGGTATAGTAATAGCTTCCGAATGTTAAGTACACAAGAGTCATGAGCACCGTCTAACCTGTGCTGAGGTATAGTAATAGCTTCCGAATGGTATGTTCACAAGAGTCATGGGCACCGTCTAACCAGTGCTGAGGTATAGTAATAGCTTCCGAATGTTATGTTCACAAGAGTCATGGACAGCGTATAACCAGTGCTGAGGTATAGTAATAGCTTCCGAATGTTATGTACACAATTGTCATGGACACCGCCTAACCTGTGCTGAGGTATAGTTATAGGTTCCGAATGTTATGTACACAAGAGTCATGCGCACCGTCTAACCAGTGCTGAGGTATAGTAATAGCTTCCGAATGGTATGTTCACAAGAGTCATGGGCACCGTCTAACCAGTGCTGAGATATAGTAATATATTCCGAATGTTATGTACACAAGTGTCATGGGCAGCGTCTAAGCTGTGCTGAGATATAGTAATAGTTTCCGAATGTTATGTACACAAGAGTCATGCGCACCGTCTAACCAGTGCTGAGGTATAGTAATAACTTCCGAATGTTATGTACACAAGTGTCATGGGCACCGTCTAACCTGTGCTGAGGTATAGTAATAGCTTCCGAATGTTATGTTCACAAGTGTCATGGGCACCGTCTAACCTGTGCTGAGGTATAGAATTGCTTCTGAATATTATGTACACAAGAGTCATGGGCACTGTCTAACCTGTGCTGAGGTATAGTAATAGCTTCGGGATGTTATGTACACAAGAGTCATGGACACCGTCTAACCTGTGCTGAGGTATAGTAATGGCTTCCGAATGTTTTGCACACAAGAGTCATGGGCACCGTCTAACCTGTGCTGAGGTATAGTAATAGCTTCGGAATGTTATGTACACAAGAGTCATGGACACCGTCTAACCTGTGCTGAGGTATAGTATTGGCTTCCGAATGTTTTGTACACAAGTGTCATGGACACCGTCTATCCTGTGCTGTGGTACAGTAATATCTTCCGAATGTTATGTACACAAGAGTCATGGACACCGTCTAACCTGTGCTGAGGTATAGTAATAGCTTCCGAATGTTATGTACACAAGAGTCATGGACACCGTCTAACCTGTACTGAGGTATAGTAATAGCTTCCGAATGTTAAGTACACAAGAGTCATGAGCACCGTCTAACCTGTGCTGAGGTATAGTAATAGCTTCCGAATGGTATGTTCACAAGAGTCATGGGCACCGTCAAACCAGTGCTGAGGTATAGTAATAGGTTCCGAATGTTATGTTCACAAGAGTCATGGACAGCGTATAACCAGTGCTGAGGTATAGTAATAGCTTCCGAATGTTATGTACACAATTGTCATGGACACCGCCTAACCTGTGCTGAGGTATAGTTATAGGTTCCGAATGTTAAGTACACAAGAGTCATGCGCACCGTCCTACCTGTGCTGAGGTATAGTAATAACTTCCGAATGGTATGTTCACAAGAGTCATGGGCACCGTCTAACCAGTGCTGAGATATAGTAATATATTCCGAATGTTATGTGCACAAGTGTCATGGGCAGCGTATAAGCTGTGCTGAGATATAGTAATAGTTTCCGAATGTTATGTACACAAGAATCATGCGCACCGTCTAACCAGTGCTGAGGTACAGTAATAGCTTGGTTGGTTCTTAAGTTTAGGGGCTGCGACAACGCGGTCATGTAGCCCCGACAGTAATAGCTTCCGAATGTTATGTACACAAGTGTCATGGGCACCGTCTACCCTGTGCTGAGGTATAGTAATAGCTTTCGAATGTTATGTTCACAAGTGTCATGGGCACCGTCTAACCTGTGCTGAGGTATAGAATTGCTTCTGAATATTATGTACACATGAGTCATGGGCACCGTCTAACCTGTGCTGAGGTATAGTAATAGCTTCGGAATGTTATGTACACAAGAGCCATGGACACCGTCTAACCTGTGCTGAGGTATAGAAATGGCTTCCGAATGTTTTGTACACAAGAGTCATGGGCACCGTCTAACCTGTGCTGAGGTATAGTAATAGCTTCGGAATGTTATGTACACAAGGGTCATGGACACCGTCTAAATTGTGCTGAGGTATAGTATTGGCTTCCGAATGTTTTGTACACAAGTGTCATGGACACCGTCTATCCTGTGATGTGGTACAGTAATATATACCGAATAATATGTACACAAGAGTCATGGACACCGTCTAACCTGTGTTGAGGTATAGTAATAGCTTCCGAATGTTATTTACACAAGAGACATGGACACCATCTAACCTGTAGAGCAGGTATATTAATAGCTTCCGAATGTTATGTACACAGGTGTCATTGACACCGTCTAACCTGTGCTGAGGTATGGTAATAGCTTCCGAATGTTATGTACACAAGTGTCATGGACACCGTCTAACCTGTGCTGAGGTATAGTAATAGGTTCCGAATGTTATGTACACAAGTGTCATGGGCAGCGTCTAACCTGTGCTGAGGTATAGTAATAGCTTCCGAACGTTATGTATACAAGAGTCATGGGCACCGTCTAACCTGTGCTGAGGTATAGTAATAGCTTCCGAATTTTATGAACACAAGTGTCATAGCCACTGTCTAACCTGTGCTGAGGTATATTAATAGCTTCCGAATGTTATGTATACAAGAGTCATGGGCACCGTCTAACCTGTGCTGAGGTATAGTAATAGCTTCCGAATGTTATGTACACAAGTGTAATGGCCACTGTCTAACCTGTGCTGAGGTATAGTAATAGCTTCCGAATGTTATGTACACAAGTGTCGTGGGCACCGTCTAACCTGTGCTGAGGCATAGTTATAGCTTCCGAATGTTATGTACACAAGTGTCATGGGCACTGTCTAACCTGTACTGAGGTATAGTAATTGCTTCCAAATGGTATGTACACAAGAGTCAAGGGCACCGTCTACCCTATGCTGAGGTATAGTATTATCTTCCGAATGTTATGTACACAGGTGTCATGGGAACTGTCTAACCTGTGCCGAGGTATAGTAATAGCTTCCGAAAGTTATGTACACAAGTGTCAAGGGCACCGTCCAACCTGTACTGAGGTATAGTAATAGCTTCCGAATGTTATGTACACAAGAGTCATGGGCACTGTCTAACCTGCGCTGAGGTATAGTTATAGCTTCCGAATGTAATGTACACAAGAGTCATTGGCACCGTCTAACCTGCGCTGAGGTT
The DNA here is from genome assembly GCA_946902985.2 of Meconema thalassinum. Taxonomy (NCBI): domain Eukaryota; kingdom Metazoa; phylum Arthropoda; class Insecta; order Orthoptera; family Tettigoniidae; genus Meconema; species Meconema thalassinum. The sequence continues at coordinate 445,393,464 of OX336394.1, read as the reverse complement.
TAATAATAGCTTCCGAATATTATGTACACAAGTGTCATGGACACCGTCTAACCTGTGCTGAGGTATAGTAATAGCTTCCGAATGTTATGTACACAAGAGCCATGGGCACTGATTAAACTGCGCTGAGGTTTAATAATAGCTTCCGAATATTATGTACACAAGTGTCATGGACACCGTCTAACCTGTGCTGAGGTTTAATAATAGCTTCCGAATGTTATGTACACAAGAGTCATGGGCACTGATTAACCTGCGCTGAAGTATAGTTATAGCTTCCGAATGTTATGTACACAAGTGTCATGGACACCGTCTAACCTGTGCTGAGGTATAGTAATAGCTTCCGAATGTTATGTACACAAGAGACATGGGCACCGTCTTACCTGTGCTGAGGTATAGTAATAGCTTCCGAATGTTATGTACACAAGTGTAATGGCCACTGTCTAACCTGTGCTGAATTATAGTAATAGCTTCCGAATGTTATGTACACAGGAGTCTAGGGCACCATCTAACCTATGCTGAGGTATAGTATTATCTTCGGAATGTTATGTACACAAGAGTCATGGGCACCGTCTAACCTGTGCTGAGGTATAGTAATAGCTTCCGAATGGTATGTACACAAGAGTCATGGGCACCGTCTAACCTATGCTGAGGTATAGTATTATCTTCCGAATGTTATGTACACGAGAGTCATGGGCACTGTCTATCCTGTTCTGAGGTTTAGTAATAGCTTCCGAATGTTATGTACACAAGTATCATAGACACCGTCTAACCTTTGCTGAGGTTAAGTAATAGCTTCCGAATGTTATGTACACAATTGTCATGGGCACCGTCTAACCTGTGCTGAGGTTTAGTAATAGCTTCCGAATGTTATGTACACAATTGTCATGGGCACCGTCTAACCTGGGCTGAGGTATAGTAATAGCTTCCGAATGTTATGTACACAAGAGTCATGGGTACCGTCTAACCTGGGCTGAGGTATAGTAATAGCTTCCGAATGTTATGTACACAATTGTCATGGGCACCGTCTAACCTGGGCTGAGGTATAGTAATAGCTTCCGAATGTTATGTACACAAGAGTCATGGGCACCGTCTAACCTATGCTGTGGTATAGGATTATCTTCGGAATGTTATGTACACAAGAGCCATGGGCACTGATTAAACTGCGCTGAGGTTTAATAATAGCTTCCGAATATTATGTACACAAGTGTCATGGACACCGTCTAACCTGTGCTGAGGTTTAATAATAGCTTCCGAACGTTATGTACACAAGTGTCATGGGCACTGTCTAACCTGAACTGAGGTATAGTAATAGATTCCGAATGTTATGTACACAATTGTCATGGGCACCGTCTAACCTGTGCTGAGGTTTAGTAATAGCTTCCGAATGTTATGTACACAATTGTCATGGGCACCGTCTAACCTGTGCTGAGGTTTAGTAATAGCTTCCGAATGTTATGTACACAAGAGTCATGGGCACCGTCTAACCTGTGCTGAGGTATAGTAATAGCTTCCGAATGTTATGTACACAAGAGTCATGGGCACCGTCTAACCTGTGCTGAGGTATAGTAATAGTTTCCGAATGTTATGTACACAATTGTCATGGGCACCGTCTAACCTGGGCTGAGGTATAGTAATAGCTTCCGAATGTTATGTACACAAGAGTCATGGGTACCGTCTAACCTGGGCTGAGGTATAGTAATAGCTTCCGAATGTTATGTACACAATTGTCATGGGCACCGTCTAACCTGGGCTGAGGTATAGTAATAGCTTCCGAATGTTATGTACACAAGAGTCATGGGCACCGTCTAACCTGTGCTGAGGTATAGAAATAGCTTGCGAATGTTATGTGCACAAGAGTCATGAGCACCGTCTAACCTGTGCTGAGGTATAGTAATAGCTTCCGAATGTTAAGTACACAAGTGTCATGGACACTGTCTAACCTGTGTTGACGTATAGTAATAGCTTCCGAATGTTACGTACGCAAGTGTCATGGCCACTGTCTGACCTGTGCTGAGGTATAGTAATAGCTTCCGAATGTTATGTACACAAGTGTCATGGACACTGTCTAACCTGTGTTGACGTATAGTAATAGCTTCCGAATGTTATGTACACAAGTGTCATGGCCACTGTCTGACCTGTGCTGAGGTATAGAAATAGCTTCCAAATGGTATGTACAAAAGTGTCATGGGAACCGTCTAACCTGAGCTGACGTATAGTAATAGCTTCCGAATGGTATGTACACAATTGTCATGGGCACCGTCTAACCAGTGCTGAGGTATAGTAATAGCTTCCGAATGTTATGTTCACAAGAGTCATGGACAGCGTATAACCAGTGCTGAGGTATAGTAATAGCTTCCGAATGTTATGTACACAAGTGTCATGGGCACTGTCTAACCTGCGCTGAGGTATAGTTATAGCTTCCGAATGTTAAGTACACAAGAGTCATGAGCACCGTCTAACCTGTGCTGAGGTATAGTAATAGCTTCCGAATGTTAAGTACACAAGAGTCATGAGCACCGTCTAACCTGTGCTGAGGTATAGTAATAGCTTCCGAATGGTATGTTCACAATTGTCATGGGCACCGTCTAACCAGTGCTGAGGTATAGTAATAGCTTCCGAATGTTATGTTCACAAGAGTCATGGACAGCGTATAACCAGTGCTGAGGTATAGTAATAGTTTCCGAATGTTATGTACACAAGTGTCATGGGCACTGTCTAACCTGCGCTGAGGTATAGTTATAGCTTCCGAATGTAATGTACACAAGAGTATTTGGCACCGTCTAACCTGCGCTGAGGTATAATAATAGCTTCCGAATATTATGTACACAAGTGTCATGGGCACCGTCTAACCTGCGCTGAGGTATAGTAATAGCTTCCAAATGTTATGTACACAAGAGTAATGGGCACCGTCTAACATGTGCTGAGGTATAGTAATAGCTTCCGAATGTTATGTACACAAGAGACATGGGCACTGATTAACCTGCGCTGAAGTATAGTTATAGCTTCCGAATGTTATGTACACAAGTGTCATGGACACCGTCTAACCTGTGCTGAGGTATAGTAATAGCTTCCGAATGTTATGTACACAAGAGACATGGGCACCGTCTAACCTGTGCTGAGGTATAGTAATAGCTTCCGAATGTTATGTACACAAGAGTCATGGGCTCCGTCTAACCAGTGCTGAATTATAGTAATAGCTTCCGAATGTTCTGTACACAGGAGTCTAGGGCACCGTCTAACCTATGCTGTGGTATAGTATTATCTTCGGAATGTTATGTACACAAGAGTCATGGGCACCGTCTAACCTGTGCTGAGGTATAGTAATAGCTTCCGAATGTTATGTACACAGGAGTCATGGGCACCGTCTAACCTATGCTGTGGTATAGTATTATCTTCGGAATGTTATGTACACAAGAGTCATGGGCACCGTCTAACATATGCTGTGGTATAGTATTATCTTCGGAATGTTATGTACACAAGAGTCATGGGCACCGTCTAACCTATGCTGTGGTATAGTAATAGCTTCCGAATGTTATGTACACAGGAGTCTAGGGCACCGTCTAACCTATGCTGTGGTATAGTATTATCTTCGGAATGTTATGTACACAAGAGTCATGGGCACCGTCTAACCTATGCTGTGGTATAGTAATAGCTTCCGAATGTTATGTACACAATTGTCATGGGCATCGTCTAACCTGGGCTGAGGTATAGTAATAGCTTCCGAATGTTATGTACACAGGAGTCTAGGGCACCGTCTAACCTATGCTGTGGTATAGGATTATCTTCGGAATGTTATGTACACAAGAGTCATGGGCACCGTCTAACCTATGCTGTGGTATAGTATTATCTTCGGAATGTTATGTACAAAAGAGTCATGGGCTCCGTCTAACCTATGCTGAGGTATAGTATTATCTTCCGAATGTTATGTACACGAGAGTCATGGGCACCGTCTATCCTGTTCTGAGGTTTAGTAATAGCTTCCGAATGTTACGTACACAAGTATCATAGGCACCGTCTAACCTGTGCTGAGGTATAGTAATAGCTTCCGAATGGTATGTTCACAAGAGTCATGCGCACCGTCTAACCAGTGCTGAGGTATAGTAATAACTTCCGAATGTTATGTACACAAGAGTCATGCGCACCGTCTAACCAGTGCTGAGGTATAGTAATAACTTCCGAATGTTATGTACACAAGTGTCATGGGCACCGTCTAACCTGTGCTGAGGTATAGTAATAGCTTCCGAATGTTATGTTCACAAGTGTCATGGGCACCGTCTAACCTGTGCTGAGGTATAGAATTGCTTCTGAATATTATGTACACAAGAGTCATGGGCTCCGTCTAACCTGTGCTGAGGTATAGTAATAGCTTCGGAATGTTATGTACACAAGAGTCATGGACACCGTCTAACCTGTGCTGAGGTATAGTAATAGCTTCGGAATGTTATGTACACAAGAGTCATGGACACCGTCTAACCTGTGCTGAGGTATAGTATTGGCTTCCGAATGTTTTGTACACAAGTGTCATGGACACCGTCTATCCTGTGCTGTGGTACAGTAATATCTTCCGAATGTTATGTACACAAGAGTCATGGACACCGTCTAACCTGTGCTGAGGTATAGTAATAGCTTCCAAATGGTATGTTCACAAGAGTCATGGGCACCGTCAAACCAGTGCTGAGGTATAGTAATAGGTTCCGAATGTTATGTTCACAAGAGTCATGGACAGCGTATAACCAGTGCTGAGGTATAGTAATAGCTTCCGAATGTTATGTACACAATTGTCATGGACACCGCCTAACCTGTGCTGAGGTATAGTTATAGGTTCCGAATGTTAAGTACACAAGAGTCATGCGCACCGTCCTACCTGTGCTGAGGTATAGTAATAACTTCCGAATGGTATGTTCACAAGAGTCATGGGCACCGTCTAACCAGTGCTGAGATGTGGTAATATATTCCGAATGTTATGTGCACAAGTGTCATGGGCAGCGTATAAGCTGTGCTGAGATATAGTAATAGTTTCCGAATGTTATGTACACAAGAATCATGCGCACCGTCTAACCAGTGCTGAGGTACAGTAATAGCTTCCGAATGTTATGTACACAAGTGTCATGGGCACCGTCTAACCTGTGCTGAGGTATAGTAATAGCTTCCGAATGTTATGTTCACAAATGTCATGGGCACCGTCTAACCTGTGCTGAGGTATAGAATTGCTTCTGAATATTATGTACACAAGAGTCATGGGCACCGTCTAACCTGTGCTGAGGTATAGTAATAGCTTCGGAATGTTATGAACACAAGAGCCATGGACACCGTCTAACCTGTGCTGAGGTATAGAAATGGCTTCCGAATGTTTTGTACACAAGAGTCATGAGCACCGTCTAACATGTGCTGAGGTATAGTAATAGCTTCGGAATGTTATGTACACAAGGGTCATGGACACCGTCTAAATTGTAATGAGGTATAGTATTGGCTTCCGAATGTTTTGTACTCAAGTGTCATGGACACCGTCTATCCTGTGATGTGGTACAGTAATATATTCCGAATAATATGTACACAAGAGTCATGGACACCGTCTATCCTGTGCTGAGGTATAGTAATAGCTTCCGAATGTTATTTACACAAGAGTCATGGACACCATCTAACCTGTAGAGCAGGTATAGTAATAGCTTCCGAATGTTATGTACACAGGTGTCATTGACACCGTCTAACCTGTGCTGAGGTATAGTAATAGCTTCCGAATGTTATGTACACAAGTGTCATGGGCAGCGTCTAACCTGTGCTGAGGTATAGTAATAGCTTCCGAATGTTATGTATACAAGAGTCATGGGCACCGTCTAACCTGTGCTGAGGTATAGTAATAGCTTCCGAATTTTATGTACACAAGTGTCATAGCCACTGTCTAACCTGTGCTGAGGTATATTAATAGCTTCCGAATGTTATGTATACAAGAGTCATGGGCACCGTCTAACCTGTGCTGAGGTATAGTAATAGCTCCCGAATGTTATGTACACAAGTGTAATGGCCACTGTCTAACCTGTGCTGAGGTATAGTAATAGCTTCCGAATGTAATGTACACAAGAGTCATTGGCACCGTCTAACCTGCGCTGAGGTTTAATAATAGCTTCCGAATATTATGTACACAAGTGTCATGGACACCGTCTAACCTGTGCTGAGGTATAGTAATAGCTTCCGAATGTTATGTACACAAGAGTCATGGGCACTGATTAAACTGCGCTGAGGTTTAATAATAGCTTCCGAATATTATGTACACAAGTGTCATGGACACCGTCTAACCTGTGCTGAGGTTTAATAATAGCTTCCGAATGTTATGTACACAAGAGTCATGGGCACTGATTAACCTGCGCTGAAGTATAGTTATAGCTTCCGAATGTTATGTACACAAGTGTCATGGACACCGTCTAACCTGTGCTGAGGTATAGTAATAGCTTCCGAATGTTATGTACACAAGAGACATGGGCACCGTCTTACCTGTGCTGAGGTATAGTAATAGCTTCCGAATGTTATGTACACAAGTGTAATGGCCACTGTCTAACCTGTGCTGAATTATAGTAATAGCTTCCGAATGTTATGTACACAGGAGTCTAGGGCACCGTCTAACCTATGCTGAGGTATAGTATTATCTTCGGAATGTTATGTACACAAGAGTCATGGGCACCGTCTAACCTGTGCTGAGGTATAGTAATAGCTTCCGAATGGTATGTACACAAGAGTCATGGGCACCGTCTAACCTATGCTGAGGTATAGTATTATCTTCCGAATGTTATGTACACGAGAGTCATGGGCACTGTCTATCCTGTTCTGAGGTTTAGTAATAGCTTCCGAATGTTATGTACACAAGTATCATAGACACCGTCTAACCTTTGCTGAGGTTAAGTAATAGCTTCCGAATGTTATGTACACAATTGTCATGGGCACCGTCTAACCTGGGCTAAGGTATAGTAATAGCTTCCGAATGTTATGTACACAAGAGTCATGGGCACTGTCTAACCTGAACTGAGGTATAGTAATAGATTCCGAATGTTATGTACACAATTGTCATGGGCACCGTCTAACCTGTGCTGAGGTTTAGTAATAGCTTCCGAATGTTATGTACACAAGTATCATAGGCACCGTCTAACCTGTGCTGAGGTTTAGTAATAGCTTCCGAATGTTATGTACACAAGTGTCATGGGCACTGTCTAACCTGAACTGAGGTATAGTAATAGATTCCGAATGTTATGTACACAATTGTCATGGGCACCGTCTAACCTGTGCTGAGGTTTAGTAATAGCTTCCGAATGTTATGTACACAATTGTCATGGGCACCGTCTAACCTGTGCTGAGGTTTAGTAATAGCTTCCGAATGTTATGTACACAAGAGTCATGGGCACCGTCTAACCTGTGCTGAGGTATAGTAATAGCTTCCGAATGTTATGTACACAAGAGTCATGGGCACCGTCTAACCTGTGCTGAGGTATAGTAATAGTTTCCGAATGTTATGTACACAATTGTCATGGGCACCGTCTAACCTGGGCTGAGGTATAGTAATAGCTTCCGAATGTTATGTACACAAGAGTCATGGGTACCGTCTAACCTGGGCTGAGGTATAGTAATAGCTTCCGAATGTTATGTACACAATTGTCATGGGCACCGTCTAACCTGGGCTGAGGTATAGTAATAGCTTCCGAATGTTATGTACACAAGAGTCATGGGCACCGTCTAACCTGTGCTGAGGTATAGAAATAGCTTGCGAATGTTATGTGCACAAGAGTCATGAGCACCGTCTAACCTGTGCTGAGGTATAGTAATAGCTTCCGAATGTTAAGTACACAAGTGTCATGGACACTGTCTAACCTGTGTTGACGTATAGTAATAGCTTCCGAATGTTACGTACGCAAGTGTCATGGCCACTGTCTGACCTGTGCTGAGGTATAGTAATAGCTTCCGAATGTTATGTACACAAGTGTCATGGACACTGTCTAACCTGTGTTGACGTATAGTAATAGCTTCCGAATGTTATGTACACAAGTGTCATGGCCACTGTCTGACCTGTGCTGAGGTATAGAAATAGCTTCCAAATGGTACGTACAAAAGTGTCATGGGAACCGTCTAACCTGTGCTGACGTATAGTAATAGCTTCCGAATGGTATGTTCACAATTGTCATGGGCACCGTCTAACCAGTGCTGAGGTATAGTAATAGCTTCCGAATGTTATGTTCACAAGAGTCATGGACAGCGTATAACCAGTGCTGAGGTATAGTAATAGCTTCCGAATGTTATGTACACAAGTGTCATGGGCACTGTCTAACCTGCGCTGAGGTATAGTTATAGCTTCCGAATGTTAAATACACAAGAGTCATGAGCACCGTCTAACCTGTGCTGAGGTATAGTAATAGCTTCCGAATGTTAAGTACACAAGAGTCATGAGCACCGTCTAACCTGTGCTGAGGTATAGTAATAGCTTCCGAATGGTATGTTCACAATTGTCATGGGCACCGTCTAACCAGTGCTGAGGTATAGTAATAGCTTCCGAATGTTATGTTCACAAGAGTCATGGACAGCGTATAACCAGTGCTGAGGTATAGTAATAGCTTCCGAATGTTATGTACACAAGTGTCATGGGCACTGTCTAACCTGCGCTGAGGTATAGTTATAGCTTCCGAATGTAATGTACACAAGAGTATTTGGCACCGTCTAACCTGCGCTGAGGTTTAATAATAGCTTCCGAATATTATGTACACAAGTGTCATGGGCACCGTCTAACCTGCGCTGAGGTATAGTAATAGTTTCCAAATGTTATGTACACAAAAGTAATGGGCACCGTCTAACATGTGCTGAGGTATAGTAATAGCTTCCGAATGTTATGTACACAAGAGACATGGGCACTGATTAACCTGCGCTGAAGTATAGTTATAGCTTCCGAATGTTATGTACACAAGTGTCATGGACACCGTCTAACCTGTGCTGAGGTATAGTAATAGCTTCCGAATGTTATGTACACAAGAGACATGGGCACCGTCTAACCTGTGCTGAGGTATAGTAATAGCTTCCGAATGTTATGTACACAAGAGTCATGGGCTCCGTCTAACCAGTGCTGAATTATAGTAATAGGTTCCGAATGTTCTGTACACAGGAGTCTAGGGCACCGTCTAACCTATGCTGTGGTATAGTATTATCTTCGGAATGTTATGTACACAAGAGTCATGGGCACCGTCTAACCTGTGCTGAGGTATAGTAATAGCTTCCGAATGTTATGTACACAGGAGTCATGGGCACCGTCTAACCTATGCTGTGGTATAGTATTATCTTCGGAATGTTATGTACACAAGAGTCATGGGCACCGTCTAACCTATGCTGTGGTATAGTATTATCTTCGGAATGTTATATACACAAGAGTCATGGGCACCGTCTAACCTATGCTGTGGTATAGTAATAGCTTCCGAATGTTATGTACACAGGAGTCTAGGGCACCGTCTAACCTATGCTGTGGTATAGTATTATCTTCGGAATGTTATGTACACAAGAGTCATGGGCACCGTCTAACCTATGCTGTGGTATAGTAATAGCTTCCGAATGTTATGTACACAATTGTCATGGGCATCGTCTAACCTGGGCTGAGGTATAGTAATAGCTTCCGAATGTTATGTACACAGGAGTCTAGGGCACCGTCTAACCTATGCTGTGGTATAGGATTATCTTCGGAATGTTATGTACACAAGAGTCATGGGCACCGTCTAACCTATGCTGTGGTATAGTATTATCTTCGGAATGTTATGTACAAAAGAGTCATGGGCTCCGTCTAACCTATGCTGAGGTATAGTATTATCTTCCGAATGTTATGTACACGAGAGTCATGGGCACCGTCTATCCTGTTCTGAGGTTTAGTAATAGCTTCCGAATGTTATGTACACAAGTATCATAGGCACCGTCTAACCTGTGCTGAGGTATAGTAATAGCTTCCGAATGGTATGTTCACAAGAGTCATGCGCACCGTCTAACCAGTGCTGAGGTATAGTAATAACATCCGAATGTTATGTACACAAGAGTCATGCGCACCGTCTAACCAGTGCTGAGGTATAGTAATAACTTCCGAATGTTATGTACACAAGTGTCATGGGCACCGTCTAACCTGTGCTGAGGTATAGTAATAGCTTCCGAATGTTATGTTCACAAGTGTCATGGGCACCGTCTAACCTGTGCTGAGGTATAGAATTGCTTCTGAATATTATGTACACAAGAGTCATGGGCTCCGTCCAACCTGTGCTGAGGTATAGTAATAGCTTCGGAATGTTATGTACACAAGAGTCATGGACACCGTCTAACCTGTGCTGAGGTATAGTAATGGCTTCCGAATGTTTTGCACACAAGAGTCATGGGCACCGTCTAACCTGTGCTGAGGTATAGTAATAGCTTCGGAATGTTATGTACACAAGAGTCATGGACACCGTCTAACCTGTGCTGAGGTATAGTATTGGCTTCCGAATGTTTTGTACACAAGTGTCATGGACACCGTCTATCCTGTGCTGTGGTACAGTAATATCTTCCGAATGTTATGTACACAAGAGTCATGGACACCGTCTAACCTGTGCTGAGGTATAGTAATAGCTTCCGAATGTTATGTACACAAGAGTCATGGACACCGTCTAACCTGTACTGAGGTATAGTAATAGCTTCCGAATGTTAAGTACACAAGAGTCATGAGCACCGTCTAACCTGTGCTGAGGTATAGTAATAGCTTCCAAATGGTATGTTCACAAGAGTCATGGGCACCGTCAAACCAGTGCTGAGGTATAGTAATAGGTTCCGAATGTTATGTTCACAAGAGTCATGGACAGCGTATAACCAGTGCTGAGGTATAGTAATAGCTTCCGAATGTTATGTACACAATTGTCATGGACACCGCCTAACCTGTGCTGAGGTATAGTTATAGGTTCCGAATGTTAAGTACACAAGAGTCATGCGCACCGTCCTACCTGTGCTGAGGTATAGTAATAACTTCCGAATGGTATGTTCACAAGAGTCATGGGCACCGTCTAACCAGTGCTGAGATGTAGTAATATATTCCGAATGTTATGTGCACAAGTGTCATGGGCAGCGTATAAGCTGTGCTGAGATATAGTAATAGTTTCCGAATGTTATGTATACAAGAATCATGCGCACCGTCTAACCAGTGCTGAGGTACAGTAATAGCTTCCGAATGTTATGTACACAAGTGTCATGGGCACCGTCTAACCTGTGCTGAGGTATAGTAATAGCTTCCGAATGTTATGTTCACAAATGTCATGGGCACCGTCTAACCTGTGCTGAGGTATAGAATTGCTTCTGAATATTATGTACACAAGAGTCATGGGCACCGTCTAACCTGTGCTGAGGTATAGTAATAGCTTCGGAATGTTATGAACACAAGAGCCATGGACACCGTCTAACCTGTGCTGAGGTATAGAAATGGCTTCCGAATGTTTTGTACACAAGAGTCATGAGCACCGTCTAACATGTGCTGATGTATAGTAATAGCTTCGGAATGTTATGTACACAAGGGTCATGGACACCGTCTAAATTGTAATGAGGTATAGTATTGGCTTCCGAATGTTTTGTACTCAAGTGTCATGGACACCGTCTATCCTGTGATGTGGTACAGTAATATATTCCGAATAATATGTACACAAGAGTCATGGACACCGTCTATCCTGTGCTGAGGTATAGTAATAGCTTCCGAATGTTATTTACACAAGAGTCATGGACACCATCTAACCTGTAGAGCAGGTATAGTAATAGCTTCCGAATGTTATGTACACAGGTGTCATTGACACCGTCTAACCTGTGCTGAGGTATAGTAATAGCTTCCGAATGTTATGTACATAAGTGTCATGGGCAGCGTCTAACCTGTGCTGAGGTATAGTAATAGCTTCCGAATGTTATGTATACAAGAGTCATGGGCACCGTCTAACCTGTGCTGAGGTATAGTAATAGCTTCCGAATTTTATGTACACAAGTGTCATAGCCACTGTCTAACCTGTGCTGAGGTATATTAATAGCTTCCGAATGTTATGTATACAAGAGTCATGGGCACCGTCTAACCTGTGCTGAGGTATAGTAATAGCTCCCGAATGTTATGTACACAAGTGTAATGGCCACTGTCTAACCTGTGCTGAGGTATAGTAATAGCTTCCGAATGTTATGTACACAAGTGTCGTGGGCACCGTCTAACCTGTGCTGAGGCATAGTTATAGCTTCCGAATGTTATGTACACAAGTGTCATGGGCACTGTCTAACCTGTACTGAGGTATAGTAATTGCTCCCAAATGGTATGTACACAAGAGTCAAGGGCACCGTCTACCATATGCTGAGGTATAGTATTATCTTCCGAATGTTATGTACACAGGTGTCACGGGAACTGTCTAACCTGTGCCGAGGTATAGTAATAGCTTCCGAAAGTTATGTACACAAGTGTCAAGGGCACCGTCTAACCTGTAGTGAGGTATAGTAATAGCCTCCGAATGTTATGTACACAAGTGTCAAGGGCACCGTCTAACCAGTGCTGAGGTATAGTATTCGCTTCCCAATGTTATGTACACAAGTGTCAGGGGCACCGTCTAAGCTGTGCTGAGGTATAGTAATAGCTTCCGAATGTTATGTACACAAGAGTCATGGGCACTGTCTAACCTGCGCTGAGGTATAGTAATAGCTTCCAAATGTTATGTACACAAGAGTAATGGGCACCGTCTAACATGTGCTGAGGTATAGTAATAGCTTCCGAATGTTATGTACACAAGAGTCATGGGCACTGATTAACCTGCGCTGAAGTATAGTTATAGCTTCCGAATGTTATGTACACAAGTGTCATGGACACCGTCTAACCTGTGCTGAGGTATAGTAATAGCTTCCGAATGTTATGTACACAAGAGACATGGGCACCGTCTTACCTGTGCTGAGGTATAGTAATAGCTTCCGAATGTTATGTACACAAGAGTCATGGGGACCGTCTAACCTGTGCTGAGGTATAGTAATAGCTTCCGAATGTTATGTACACAGGAGTCTAGGGCACCGTCTAACCTATGCTGAGGTATAGTATTATCTTCGGAATGTTATGTACACAAGAGTCATGGGCACCGTCTAACCTGTGCTGAGGTATAGTAATAGCTTCCGAATGGTATGTACACAAGAGTCATGGGCACCGTCTAACCTATGCTGAGGTATAGTATTATCTTCCGAATGTTATGTACACGAGAGTCATGGGCACCGTCTATCCTGTTCTGAGGTTTAGTAATAGCTTCCGAATGTTATGTACACAAGTATCATAGACACCGTCTAACCTGTGCTGAGGTTAAGTAATAGCTTCCGAATGTTATGTACACAATTGTCATGGGCACCGTCTAACCTGGGCTAAGGTATAGTAATAGCTTCCGAATGTTATGTACACAAGAGTCATGGGCACTGTCTAACCTGAACTGAGGTATAGTAATAGATTCCGAATGTTATGTACACAATTGTCATGGGCACCGTCTAACCTGTGCTGAGGTTTAGTAATAGCTTCCGAATGTTATGTACACAAGTATCATAGGCACCGTCTAACCTGTGCTGAGGTTTAGTAATAGCTACCGAATGTCATGTACACAATTGTCATGGGCACCGTCTAACCTGTGCTGAGGTATAGTAATAGCTTCGGAATGTTATGAACACAAGAGCCATGGACACCGTCTAACCTGTGCTGAGGTATAGAAATGGCTTCCGAATGTTTTGTACACAAGAGTCATGGGCACCGTCTAACATGTGCTGAGGTAAAGTAATAGCTTCGGAATGTTATGTACACAAGGGTCATGGACACCGTCTAAATTGTAATGAGGTATAGTATTGGCTTCCGAATGTTTTGTACTCAAGTGTCATGGACACCGTCTATCCTGTGATGTGGTACAGTAATATATTCCGAATAATATGTACACAAGAGTCATGGACACCGTCTAACCTGTGCTGAGGTATAGTAATAGCTTCCGAATGTTATTTACACAAGAGTCATGGACACCATCTAACCTGTAGAGCAGGTATAGTAATAGCTTCCGAATGTTATGTACACAGGTGTCATTGACACCGTCTAACCTGTGCTGAGGTATAGTAATAGCTTCCGAATGTTATGTACACAAGTGTCATGGGCAGCGTCTATCCTGTGCTGAGGTATAGTAATAGCTTCCGAATGTTATGTATACAAGAGTCATGGGCACCGTCTAACCTGTGCTGAGGTATAGTAATAGCTTCCGAATTTTATGTACACAAGTGTCATAGCCACTGTCTAACCTGTGCTGAGGTATATTAATAGCTTCCGAATGTTATGTATACAAGAGTCATGGGCACCGTCTAACCTGTGCTGAGGTATAGCAATAGCTCCCGAATGTTATGTACACAAGTGTAACGGCCACTGTCTAACCTGTGCTCAGGTATAGTAATAGCTTCCGAATGTTATGTACACAAGTGTCGTGGGCACCGTCTAACCTGTGCTGAGGCATAGTTATAGCTTCCGAATGTTATGTACACAAGTGTCATGGGCACTGTCTAACCTGTACTGAGGTATAGTAATTGCTTCCAAATGGTATGTACACAAGAGTCAAGGGCACCGTCTACCCTATGCTGAGGTATAGTATTATCTTCCGAATGTTATGTACACAGGTGTCATGGGAACTGTCTAACCTGTGCCGAGGTATAGTAATAGCTTCCGAAAGTTATGTACACAAGTGTCAAGGGCACCGTCTAACCTGTACTGAGGTATAGTAATAGCCTCCGAATGTTATGTACACAAGTGTCAAGGGCACCGTCTAACCAGTGCTGAGGTATAGTATTCGCTTCCCAATGTTATGTGCACAAGTGTCAGGGGCACCGTCTAAGCTGTGCTGAGGTATAGTAATAGCTTCCGAATGTTATGTACACAAGAGTCATGGGCACTGTCTAACCTGCGCTGAGGTATAGTAATAGCTTCCAAATGTTATGTACACAAGAGTAATGGGCACCGTCTAACATGTGCTGAGGTATAGTAATAGCTTCCGAATGTTATGTACACAAGAGTCATGGGCACTGATTAACCTGCGCTGAAGTATAGTTATAGCTTCCGAATGTTATGTACACAAGTGCCATGGACACCGTCTAACCTGTGCTGAGGTATAGTAATAGCTTCCGAATGTTATGTACACAAGGGACATGGGCACCGTCTTACCTGTGCTGAGGTATAGTAATAGCTTCCGAATGTTATGTACACAAGAGTCATGGGGACCGTCTAACCTGTGCTGAGGTATAGTAATAGCTTCCGAATGTTATGTACACAGGAGTCTAGGGCACCGTCTAACCTATGCTGAGGTATAGTATTATCTTCGGAATGTTATGTACACAAGAGTCATGGGCACCGTCTAACCTGTGCTGAGGTATAGTAATAGCTTCCGAATGGTATGTACACAAGAGTCACGGGCACCGTCTAACCTATGCTGAGGTATATTATTATCTTCCGAATGTTATGTACACGAGAGTCATGGGCACCGTCTATCCTGTTCTGAGGTTTAGTAATAGCTTCCGAATGTTATGTACACAAGTATCATAGACACCGTCTAACCTGTGCTGAGGTTAAGTAATAGCTTCCGAATGTTATGTACACAATTGTCATGGGCACCGTCTAACCTGGGCTAAGGTATAGTAATAGCTTCCGAATGTTATGTACACAAGAGTCATGGGCACTGTCTAACCTGAACTGAGGTATAGTAATAGATTCCGAATGTTATGTACACAATTGTCATGGGCACCGTCTAACCTGTGCTGAGGTTTAGTAATAGCTTCCGAATGTTATGTACACAAGTATCATAGGCACCGTCTAACCTGTGCTGAGGTTTAGTAATAGCTACCGAATGTCATGTACACAATTGTAATGGGCACCGTCTAACCTGTGCTGAGGTATAGTAATAGCTTCCGAATGTTATGTACACAATTGTCATGGGCACCGTCTAACCTGGGCTGAGGTATAGTAATAGCTTCCGAATGTTATGTACACAAGAGTCATGGGCACCGTCTAACCTGTGCTGAGGTATAGAAATAGCTTGCAAATGTTATGTGCACAAGAGTCATGAGCACCGTCTAACCTGTGCTGAGGTATAGTAATAGCTTCCGAATGTTAAGTACACAAGTGTCATGGACACTGTCTAACCTGTGTTGACGTATAGTAATAGCTTCCGAATGTTATGTACACAAGTGTCATGGCCACTGCCTGACCTGTGCTGAGGTATAGTAATAGCTTCCGAAAGTTATGTACACAAGTGTCAAGGGCACCGTCTAACCTGTGCTGAGGTATAGTAATAGCTTCCGAATGTTAAGTACACAAGAGTCATGGACACCGTCTAACCTGTGCTGACGTATAGTAATAGATTCCGTATGTTACGTACACAAGAGTCATGGGCACCGTCTAACCTGCGCTGAGGTATAGTAATAGCTTCCGAATGTTAAGTACACAAGAGTCATGAGCACCGTCTAACCTGTGCTGAGGTATAGTAATAGCTTCCGAATGGTATGTTCACAATTGTCATGGGCACCGTCTAACCAGTGCTGAGGTATAGTAATAGCTTCCGAATGTTATGTTCACAAGAGTCATGGACAGCGTATAACCAGTGCTGAGGTATAGTAATAGCTTCCGAATGTTATGTACACAAGTGTCATGGGAACCGTCTAACCTGTGCTGAGGTATAGTAATAGCTTCCGAATGTTATGTACACAAGTGTCATGGGAACCGTCTAACCTGTGCTGAGGTATAGAATTGCTTCTGAATATTAAGTACACAAGAGTCATGGGCACCGTCTAACCTGTGCTGAGGTATAGTAATAGCTTCGGAATGTTATGTACACAAGAGCCATGGACACCGTCTAACCT
This sequence comes from Meconema thalassinum, assembly GCA_946902985.2. Lineage (NCBI taxonomy): Eukaryota > Metazoa > Arthropoda > Insecta > Orthoptera > Tettigoniidae > Meconema > Meconema thalassinum. Next base: position 445,376,577 of record OX336394.1, on the reverse strand, counting down.
GTGCTGAGGTATAGAAATGGCTTCCGAATGTTTTGTACACAAGAGTCATGGGCACCGTCTAACCTGTGCTGAGGTATAGTAATAGCTTCGGAATGTTATGTACACAAGGGTCATGGACACCGTCTAACTTGTTCTGATGTATAGTATTGGCTTCCGAATGTTTTGTACACAAGTGTCATGGACACCGTCTAACCTGTGCTGAGGTATAGTAATAGCTTCCGAATGTTATGTACACAAGAGTCATGGACACCATCTAACCTGTAGAGCAGGGATAGTAATAGCTTCCGAATGTTATGTACACAGGTGTCATTGACACCGTCTAACCTGTGATGTGGTACAGTTATATATTCCGAATGTTATGTACACAAGAGTCATGGACACCGTCTAACCTGTGCTGAGGTATAGTAATAGCTTCCGAATGTTATTTACACAAGAGTCATGGACACCATCTAACCTGTAGAGCAGGGATAGTAATAGCTTCCGAATGTTATGTATACAAGAGTCATGGGCACCGTCTAACCTGTGCTGAGGTATAGTAATAGCTTCCGAATTTTATGTACACAAGTGGCATAGCCACTGTCTAACCTGTGCTGAGGTATATTAATAGCTTCCGAATGTTATGTATACAAGAGTCATGGGCACCGTCTAACCTGTGCTGAGGTATAGTAATAGCTCCCGAATGTTATGTACACAAGTGTAATGGCCACTGTCTAACCTGTGCTGAGGTATAGTAATAGCTTCCAAATGTTATGTACACAAGTGTCGTGGGCACCGTCTAACCTGTGCTGAGGCATAGTTATAGCTTCCGAATGTTATGTACACAAGTGTCATGGGCACTGTCTAAACTGTACTGAGGTATAGTAATAGCTTCCAAATGGTATGTACACAAGAGTCAAGGGCACCGTCTACCCTATGCTGAGGTATAGTATTATCTTCCGAATGTTATGTACACAGGTGTCATGGGAACTGTCTAACCTGTGCCGAGGTATAGTAATAGCTTCCGAAAGTTATGTACACAAGTGTCAAGGGCACCGTCTAACCTGTACTGAGGTATAGTAATAGCCTCCGAATGTTATGTACACAAGTGTCAAGGGCACCGTCTAACCAGTGCTGAGGTATAGTATTCGCTTCCCAATGTTATGTACACAAGTGTCAGGGGCACCGTCTAAGCTGTGCTGAGGTATAGTAATAGCTTCCAAATGTTATGTACACAAGAGTCATGGGCACTGTCTAACCTTTGCTGAGGTATAGTTATAGCTTCCGAATGTAATGTACACAAGAGTCATTGGCACCGTCTAACCTGCGCTGAGGTTTAATAATAGCTTCCGAATATTATGTACACAAGTGTCATGGGCACCGTCTAACCTGCGCTGAGGTATAGTAATAGCTTCCAAATGTTATGTACACAAGAGTAATGGGCACCGTCTAACATGTACTGAGGTATAGTAATAGCTTCCGAATGTTATGTACACAAGAGTCATGGGCACTGATTAACCTGCGCTGAAGTATAGTTATAGCTTCCGAATGTTATGTACACAAGTGTCATGGACACCGTCTAACCTGTGCTGAATTATAGTAATAGCTTCCGAATGTTATGTACACAGGAGTCTAGGGCACCGTCTAACCTATGCTGTGGTATAGTATTATCTTCGGAATGTTATGTACACAAGAGTCATGGGCACCGTCTAACCTGTGCTGAGGTATAGTAATAGCTTCCGAATGGTATGTACACAAGAGTCATGGGCTCCGTCTAACCTATGCTGAGGTATAGTATTATCTTCCGAATGTTATGTACACGAGAGTCATGGGCACCGTCTATCCTGTTCTGAGGTTTAGTAATAGCTTCCGAATGTTATGTACACAAGTATCATAGGCACCGTCTAACCTGTGCTGAGGTTAAGTAATAGCTTCCGAATGTTATGTACACAATTGTCATGGGCACCGTCTAACCTGGGCTAAGGTATAGTAATAGCTTCCGAATGTTATGTACACTAGAGTCATGGGCACTGTCTAACCTGAACTGAGGTATAGTAATAGATTCCGAATGTTATGTACACAATTGTCATGGGCACCGTCTAACCTGTGCTGAGGTTTAGTAATAGCTTCCGAATGTTATGTACACAAGAGTCATGGGCACCGTCTAACCTGTGCTGAGGTATAGTAATAGCTTCCGAATGTTATGTACACAAGAGTCATGGGCACCGTCTAACCTGGGCTGAGGTATAGTAATAGCTTCCGAATGTTATGTACACAAGAGTCATGGGTACCGTCTAACCTGGGCTGAGGTATAGTAATAGCTTCCGAATGTTATGTACACAATTGTCATGGGCACCGTCTAACCTGGGCTGAGGTATAGTAATAGCTTCCGAATGTTATGTACACAAGAGTCATGGGCACCGTCTAACCTGTGCTGAGGTATAGAAATAGCTTGCGAATGTTATGTGCACAAGAGTCATGAGCACCGTCTAACCTGTGCTGAGGTATAGTAATAGCTTCCGAATGTTAAGTACACAAGTGTCATGGACACTGTCTAACCTGTGTTGACGTATAGTAATAGCTTCCGAATGTTATGTACACAAGTGTCATGGCCACTGTCTGACCTGTGCTGAGGTATAGTAATAGCTTCCGAATGTTATGTACACAAGTGTCATGGACACTGTCTAACTTGTGTTGATGTATAGTAATAGCTTCCGAATGTTATGTACACAAGTGTCATGGCCACTGTCTGACCTGTGCTGAGGTATAGAAATAGCTTCCAAATGGTATGTACACAAGTGTCACGGAAACCGTCTAACCTGTGCTGACGTATAGTAATAGATTCCGTATGTTACGTACACAAGTGTCATGGGCACCGTCTAACCTGCGCTGAGGTATAGTAATAGCCTCCGAATGTTAAGTACACAAGAGTCATGAGCACCGTCTAACCTGTGCTGAGGTATAGTAATAGCTTCCGAATGGTATGTTCACAATTGTCATGGGCACCGTCTAACCAGTGCTGAGGTATAGTAATAGCTTCCGAATGTTATGTTCACAAGAGTCATGGACAGCGTATAACCAGTGCTGAGGTATAGTAATAGATTCCGAATGTTATGTACACAATTGTCATGGACACCGCCTAACCTGTGCTGAGGTATAGTTATAGGTTCCGAATGTTATGTACACAAGAGTCATGCGCACCGTCTAACCAGTGCTGAGGTATAGTAATAGCTTCCGAATGGTATGTTCACAAGAGTCATGGGCACCGTCTAACCAGTGCTGAGATATAGTAATATATTCCGAATGTTATGTACACAAGTGTCATGGGCAGCGTCTAAGCTGTGCTGAGATATAGTAATAGTTTCCGAATGTTATGTACACAAGAGTCATGCGCACCGTCTAACCAGTGCTGAGGTATAGTAATAGCTTCCGAATGTTATGTACACAAGTGTCATGGGCACCGTCTAACCTGTGCTGAGGTATAGTAATAGCTTCCGAATGTTATGTTCACAAGTGTCATGGGCACCGTCTAACCTGTGCTGAGGTATAGAATTGCTTCTGAATATTATGTACACAAGAGTCATGGGCACCGTCTAACCTGTGCTGAGGTATAGTAATAGCTTCGGAATGTTATGTACACAAGAGTCATGGACACCGTCTAACCTGTGCTGAGGTATAGTAATGGCTTCCGAATGTTTTGCACACAAGAGTCATGGGCACCGTCTAACCTGTGCTGAGGTATAGTAATAGCTTCGGAATGTTATGTACACAAGAGTCATGGACACTGTCTAACCTGTGCTGAGGTATAGTATTGGTTTCCGAATGTTTTGTACACAAGTGTCATGGACACCGTCTATCCTGTGCTGTGGTACAGTAATATCTTCCGAATGTTATGTACACAAGAGTCATGGACACCGTCTAACCTGTGCTGAGGTATAGTAATAGCTTCCGAATGTTATGTATACAAGAGTCATGGGCACCGTCTAACCTGTGCTGAGGTATAGTAATAGCTTCCGAATTTTATGTACACAAGTGTCATAGCCACTGTCTAACCTGTGCTGAGGTATATTAATAGCTTCCGAATGTTATGTATACAAGAGTCATGGGCACCGTCTAACCTGTGCTGAGGTATAGTAATAGCTCCCGAATGTTATGTACACAAGTGTAATGGCCACTGTCTAACCTGTGCTGAGGTATAGTAATAGCTTCCGAATGTTATGTACACAAGTGTCGTGGGCACCGTCTAACCTGTGCTGAGGCATAGTTATAGCTTCCGAATGTTATGTACACAAGTGTCATGGGCACTGTCTAACCTGTACTGAGGTATAGTAATTGCTTCCAAATGGTATGTACACAAGAGTCAAGGGCACCGTCTTCCCTATGCTGAGGTATAGTATTATCTTCCGAATGTTATGTACACAGGTGTCATGGGAACTGTCTAACCTGTGCCGAGGTATAGTAATAGCTTCCGAAAGTTATGTACACAAGTTTCAAGGGCACCGTCTAACCTGTACTGAGGTATAGTAATAGCCTCCGAATGTTATGTACACAAGTGTCAAGGGCACCGTCTAACCAGTGCTGAGGTATAGTATTCGCTTCCCAATGTTATGTACACAAGTGTCAGGGGCACCGTCTAAGCTGTGCTGAGGTATAGTAATAGCTTCCGAATGTTATGTACACAAGAGTCATGGGCACTGTCTAACCTGCGCTGAGGTATAGTAATAGCTTCCAAATGTTATGTACACAAGAGTAATGGGCACCGTCTAACATGTGCTGAGGTATAGTAATAGCTTCCGAATGTTATGTACACAAGAGTCATGGGCACTGATTAACCTGCGCTGAAGTATAGTTATAGCTTCCGAATGTTATGTACACAAGTGTCATGGACACCGTCTAACCTGTGCTGAGGTATAGTAATAGCTTCCGAATGTTATGTACACAAGAGACATGGGCACCGTCTTACCTGTGCTGAGGTATAGTAATAGCTTCCGAATGTTATGTACACAAGAGTCATGGGGACCGTCTAACCTGTGCTGAGGTATAGTAATAGCTTCCGAATGTTATGTACACAGGAGTCTAGGGCACCGTCTAACCTATGCTGAGGTATAGTATTATCTTCGGAATGTTATGTACACAAGAGTCATGGGCACCGTCTAACCTGTGCTGAGGTATAGTAATAGCTTCCGAATGGTATGTACACAAGAGTCATGGGCACCGTCTAACCTATGCTGAGGTATAGTATTATCTTCCGAATGTTATGTACACGAGAGTCATGGGCACCGTCTATCCTGTTCTGAGGTTTAGTAATAGCTTCCGAATGTTATGTACACAAGTATCATAGACACCGTCTAACCTGTGCTGAGGTTAAGTAATAGCTTCCGAATGTTATGTACACAATTGTCATGGGCACCGTCTAACCTGGGCTAAGGTATAGTAATAGCTTCCGAATGTTATGTACACAAGAGTCATGGGCACTGTCTAACCTGAACTGAGGTATAGTAATAGATTCCGAATGTTATGTACACAATTGTCATGGGCACCGTCTAACCTGTGCTGAGGTTTAGTAATAGCTTCCGAATGTTATGTACACAAGTATCATAGGCACCGTCTAACCTGTGCTGAGGTTTAGTAATAGCTACCGAATGTCATGTACACAATTGTCATGGGCACCGTCTAACCTGTGCTGAGGTATAGTAATAGCTTCCGAATGTTATGTACACAATTGTCATGGGCACCGTCTAACCTGGGCTGAGGTATAGTAATAGCTTCCGAATGTTATGTACACAAGAGTCATGGGCACCGTCTAACCTGTGCTGAGGTATAGAAATAGCTTGCAAATGTTATGTGCACAAGAGTCATGAGCACCGTCTAACCTGTGCTGAGGTATAGTAATAGCTTCCGAATGTTAAGTACACAAGTGTCATGGACACTGTCTAACCTGTGTTGACGTATAGTAATAGCTTCCGAATGTTATGTACACAAGTGTCATGGCCACTGTCTGACCTGTGCTGAGGTATAGTAATAGCTTCCGAAAGTTATGTACACAAGTGTCAAGGGCACCGTCTAACCTGTGCTGAGGTGTAGTAATAGCTTCCGAATGTTAAGTACACAAGAGTCATGGACACCGTCTAACCTGTGCTGACGTATAGTAATAGATTCCGTATGTTACGTACACAAGAGTCATGGGCACCGTCTAACCTGCGCTGAGGTATAGTAATAGCTTCCGAATGTTAAGTACACAAGAGTCATGAGCACCGTCTAACCTGTGCTGAGGTATAGTAATAGCTTCCGAATGGTATGTTCACAATTGTCATGGGCACCGTCTAACCAGTGCTGAGGTATAGTAATAGCTTCCGAATGTTATGTTCACAAGAGTCATGGACAGCGTATAACCAGTGCTGAGGTATAGTAATAGCTTCCGAATGTTATGTACACAAGTGTCATTGGAACCGTCTAACCTGTGCTGAGGTATAGTAATAGCTTCCGAATGTTATGTACACAAGTGTCATGGGAACCGTCTAACCTGTGCTGAGGTATAGAATTGCTTCTGAATATTAAGTACACAAGAGTCATGGGCACCGTCTAACCTGTGCTGAGGTATAGTAATAGCTTCGGAATGTTATGTACACAAGAGCCATGGACACCGTCTAACCTGTGCTGAGGTATAGAAATGGCTTCCGAATGTTTTGTACACAAGAGTCATGGGCACCGTCTAACCTGTGCTGAGGTATAGTAATAGCTTCGGAATGTTATGTACACAAGGGTCATGGACACCGTCTAACTTGTTCTGATGTATAGTATTAGCTTCCGAATGTTTTGTACACAAGTATCATGGACACCGTCTAACCTGTGCTGAGGTATAGTAATAGCTTCCGAATGTTATGTACACAAGAGTCATGGACACCATCTAACCTGTAGAGCAGGGATAGTAATAGCTTCCGAATGTTATGTACACAGGTGTCATTGACACCGTCTAACCTGTGATGTGGTACAGTAATATATTCCGAATGTTATGTACACAAGAGTCATGGACACCGTCTAACCTGTGCTGAGGTATAGTAATAGCTTCCGAATGTTATTTACACAAGAGTCATGGACACCATCTAACCTGTAGAGCAGGGATAGTAATAGCTTCCGAATGTTATGTATACAAGAGTCATGGGCACCGTCTAACCTGTGCTGAGGTATAGTAATAGCTTCCGAATTTTATGTACACAAGTGGCATAGCCACTGTCTAACCTGTGCTGAGGTATATTAATAGCTTCCGAATGTTATGTATACAAGAGTCATGGGCACCGTCTAACCTGTGCTGAGGTATTGTAATAGCTCCCGAATGTTATGTACACAAGTGTAATGGCCACTGTCTAACCTGTGCTGAGGTATAGTAATAGCTTCCAAATGTTATGTACACAAGTGTCGTGGGCACCGTCTAACCTGTGCTGAGGCATAGTTATAGCTTCCGAATGTTATGTACACAAGTGTCATGGGCACTGTCTAACCTGTACTGAGGTATAGTAATAGCTTCCAAATGGTATGTACACAAGAGTCAAGGGCACCGTCTACCCTATGCTGAGGTATAGTATTATCTTCCGAATGTTATGTACACAGGTGTCATGGGAACTGTCTAACCTCTGCCGAGGTATAGTAATAGCTTCCGAAAGTTATGTACACAAGTGTCAAGGGCACCGTCTAACCTGTACTGAGGTATAGTAATAGCCTCCGAATGTTATGTACACAAGTGTCAAGGGCACCGTCTAACCAGTGCTGAGGTATAGTATTCGCTTCCCAATGTTATGTACACAAGTGTCAGGGGCACCGTCTAAGCTGTGCTGAGGTATAGTAATAGCTTCCAAATGTTATGTACACAAGAGTCATGGGCACTGTCTAACCTGCGCTGAGGTATAGTTATAGCTTCCGAATGTAATGTACACAAGAGTCATTGGCACCGTCTAACCTGCGCTGAGGTTTAATAATAGCTTCCGAATATTATGTACACAAGTGTCATGGGCACCGTCTAACCTGCGCTGAGGTATAGTAATAGCTTCCAAATGTTATGTACACAAGAGTAATGGGCACCGTCTAACATGTGCTGAGGTATAGTAATAGCTTCCGAATGTTATGTACACAAGAGTCATGGGCACTGATTAACCTGCGCTGAAGTATAGTTATAGCTTCCGAATGTTATGTACACAAGTGTCATGGACACCGTCTAACCTGTGCTGAATTATAGTAATAGCTTCCAAATGTTATGTACACAGGAGTCTAGGGCACCGTCTAACCTATGCTGTGGTATAGTATTATCTTCGGAATGTTATGTACACAAGAGTCATGGGCACCGTCTAACCTGTGCTGAGGTATAGTAATAGCTTCCGAATGGTATGTACACAAGAGTCATGGGCTCCGTCTAACCTATGCTGAGGTATAGTATTATCTTCCGAATGTTATGTACACGAGAGTCATGGGCACCGTCTATCCTGTTCTGAGGTTTAGTAATAGCTTCCGAATGTTATGTACACAAGTATCATAGGCACCGTCTAACCTGTGCTGAGGTTAAGTAATAGCTTCCGAATGTTATGTACACAATTGTCATGGGCACCGTCTAACCTGGGCTAAGGTATAGTAATAGCTTCCGAATGTTATGTACACAAGAGTCATGGGCACTGTCTAACCTGAACTGAGGTATAGTAATAGATTCCGAATGTTATGTACACAATTGTCATGGGCACCGTCTAACCTGTGCTGAGGTTTAGTAATAGCTTCCGAATGTTATGTACACAAGTATCATAGGCACCGTCTAACCTGTGCTGAGGTTTAGTAATAGCTTCCGAATGTTATGTACACAATTGTCATGGGCACCGTCTAACCTGTGCTGAGGTTTAGTAATAGCTTCCGAATGTTATGTACACAAGAGTCATGGGCACCGTCTAACCTGTGCTGAGGTATAGTAATAGCTTCCGAATGTTATGTACACAAGAGTCATGGGCACCGTCTAACCTGTGCTGAGGTATAGTAATAGCTTCCGAATGTTATGTACACAAGAGTCATGGGCACCGTCTAACCTGGGCTGAGGTATAGTAATAGCTTCCGAATGTTATGTACACAAGAGTCATGGGTACCGTCTAACCTGGGCTGAGGTATAGTAATAGCTTCCGAATGTTATGTACACAATTGTCATGGGCACCGTCTAACCTGGGCTGAGGTATAGTAATAGCTTCCGAATGTTATGTACACAAGAGTCATGGGCACCGTCTAACCTGTGCTGAGGTATAGAAATAGCTTGCGAATGTTATGTGCACAAGAGTCATGAGCACCGTCAAACCTGTGCTGAGGTATAGTAATAGCTTCCGAATGTTAAGTACACAAGTGTCATGGACACTGTCTAACCTGTGTTGACGTATAGTAATAGCTTCCGAATGTTATGTACACAAGTGTCATGGCCACTGTCTGACCTGTGCTGAGGTATAGTAATAGCTTCCGAATGTTATGTACACAAGTGTCATGGACACTGTCTAACTTGTGTTGATGTATAGTAATAGCTTCCGAATGTTATGTACACAAGTGTCATGGCCACTGTCTGACCTGTGCTGAGGTATAGAAATAGCTTCCAAATGGTATGTACACAAGTGTCACGGGAACCGTCTAACCTGTGCTGACGTATAGTAATAGATTCCGTATGTTACGTACACAAGTGTCATGGGCACCGTCTAACCTGCGCTGAGGTATAGTAATAGCCTCCGAATGTTAAGTACACAAGAGTCATGAGCACCGTCTAACCTGTGCTGAGGTATAGTAATAGCTTCCGAATGGTATGTTCACAATTGTCATGGGCACCGTCTAACCAGTGCTGAGGTATAGTAATAGCTTCCGAATGTTATGTTCACAAGAGTCATGGACAGCGTATAACCAGTGCTGAGGTATAGTAATAGATTCCGAATGTTATGTACACAATTGTCATGGACACCGCCTAACCTGTGCTGAGGTATAGTTATAGGTTCCGAATGTTATGTACACAAGAGTCATGCGCACCGTCTAACCAGTGCTGAGGTATAGTAATAGCTTCCGAATGGTATGTTCACAAGAGTCATGGGCACCGTCTAACCAGTGCTGAGATATAGTAATATATTCCGAATGTTATGTACACAAGTGTCATGGGCAGCGTCTAAGCTGTGCTGAGATATAGTAATAGTTTCCGAATGTTATGTACACAAGAGTCATGCGCACCGTCTAACCAGTGCTGAGGTATAGTAATAGCTTCCGAATGTTATGTACACAAGTGTCATGGGCACCGTCTAACCTGTGCTGAGGTATAGTAATAGCTTCCGAATGTTATGTTCACAAGTGTCATGGGCACCGTCTAACCTGTGCTGAGGTATAGAATTGCTTCTGAATATTATGTACACAAGAGTCATGGGCACCGTCTAACCTGTGCTGAGGTATAGTAATAGCTTCGGAATGTTATGTACACAAGAGTCATGGACACCGTCTAACCTGTGCTGAGGTATAGTAATGGCTTCCGAATGTTTTGCACACAAGAGTCATGGGCACCGTCTAACCTTGTCTGAGGTATAGTAATAGCTTCGGAATGTTATGTACACAAGAGTCATGGACACTGTCTAACCTGTGCTGAGGTATAGTATTGGTTTCCGAATGTTTTGTACACAAGTGTCATGGACACCGTCTATCCTGTGCTGTGGTACAGTAATATCTTCCGAATGTTATGTACACAAGAGTCATGGACACCGTCTAACCTGTGCTGAGGTATAGTAATAGCTTCCGAATGTTATGTATACAAGAGTCATGGACACCGTCTAACCAGTACTGAGGTATAGTAATAGCTTCCGAATGTTATGTTCACAGGTGTCATTGACACCGTCTAACCTGTGCTGAGGTATGGTAATAGCTTCCGAATGTGATGTACACAAGTGTCATGGACACCGTCTAACCTGTGCTGAGGTATAGTAATAGCTTCCGAATGTTATGTTTACAAGAGTCATGGGCACCGTCTAACCTGTGCTGAGGTATATTAATAGCTTCCGAATTTTATGTACGCAAGTGTCATGGCCACTGTCTAACCTGTGCTGAGGTATAGTAATAGCTTCCGAATGTTATGTATACAAGAGTCATGGGCACCGTCTAACCTGTGCTGAGGTATAGTAATAGCTTCCGAATGTTATGTACACAAGTGTCATGGCCACTGTCTAACCTGTGCTGAGGTATAGTAATAGCTTCCGAATGTTTTGTACACAAGTGTCGTGGCCACCGTCTAACCTGTGCTGAGGTATAGTTATAGCTTCCGAATGTTATGTAAACAAGTGTCATGGGCACTGTCTATCCTGTACTGAGGTATAGTAATAGCTTCCAAATGGTATGTACACAAGAGTCAAGGGCACCGTCTAACCTATGCTGAGGTATAGTATTATCTTCCGAATGTTATGTACACAGGTGTCATGGGAACTGTCTAACCTGTGCCGACGTATAGTAATAGCTTCCGAACGTTATGTACACAAGTGTAAAGGGCACTGTCTAACCTGTACTGAGGTATAGTAATAGCCTCCGAATGTTATATACACAAGTGTCAAGGGCACCGTCTAACCTGTGCTGAGGTATAGTATTAGCTTCCCAATGTTATGTACACAAGTGTCAGGGGCACCGTCTAAGCTGTGCTGAGGTATAGTAATAGCTTCCAAATGTTATGTACACAAGAGTCATGGGCACTGTCTAACCTGCGCTGAGGTATAGTTATAGCTTCCGAATGTAATGTACACAAGAGTCATTGGCACCGTCTAACCTGCGCTGAGGTATAGTAATAGCTTCCGAATGTTATGTACACAAGTGTCATGGCCACCGTCTAACCTGCGCTGAGGTATAGTAATAGCTTCCAAATGTTATGTACACAAGAGTAATGGGCACCGTCTAACCTGTGCTGAGGTATAGTAATAGCTTCCGAATGTTATGTACACAAGAGTCATGGGCACTGTTTAACCTGCGCTGAAGTATAGTTATAGCTTCCGAATGTTATGTACACAAGTGTCATGGGCACCGTCTAACCTGTGCTGAGGTATAGTAATAGCTTCCGAATGTTATGTACACAAGAGTCATGGGCAACGTCTAACCTGTGCTGAGGTATAGTAATAGCTTCCGAATGTTATGTACACAAGAGTCATGGGCACCGTCTAACCTGTGCTGAGGTATAGTAATAGCTTCCGAATGTTATGTACACAAGAGTCAAGGGCACCGTCTAACCTATGCTGAGGTATAGTATTATCTTCCGAATGTTATGTACACAAGAGTCATGGGCACCGTCTAACCTGTGCTGAGGTACAGTAATAGCTTCCGAATGGTATGTACACAAGAGTCAAGGGCACCGTCTAACCTATGCTGAGGTATAGTATTATCTTCCGAATGTTATGTACACGAGAGTCATGGGCACCGTCTAACCTGTGCTAAGGTTTAGTAATAGCTTCCGAATGTTATGTACACAAGTATCATTGGCACCGTCTAACCTGTGCTGAGGTTTAGTAATAGCTTCCGATTGTTATGTACACAATTGTCATGGGCACCGTCTAACCTGGGCTGAGGTATAGTAATAGCTTCCGAATGTTATGTACACAAGAGTTATGGGCACTGTCTAACCTGAACTGAGGTATAGTAATAGATTCCGAATGTTATGTACACAACTGTCATGGGCACCGTCTAACCTGTGCTGAGGTATAGTAATAGCTTCCGAATGTTATGTACACAAGAGTCATGGGCACCGTCTAACCTGTGTTGAGGTATAGCAATGGTTTCCGAATGTTATGTACACAATTGTCATGGGCACCGTCTAACCTGGGCTGAGGTATAGTAATAGCTTCCGAATGTTATGTACACAAGAGTCATGGGCACCGTCTAACCTGGGCTGAGGTATAGTAATAGCTTCCGAATGTTATGTACACAATTGTCATGGGCACCGTCTAACCTGGGCTGAGGTATAGTAATAGCTTCCGAATGTTATGTACACAAGAGTCATGGGCACCGTCTAACCTGTGCAGAGGTATAGTAATAGTTTCCGAATGTTTGATCTTTGACGTGTTAGGCGTAGCTGGGTAGATTGTTTTCACAGGTTCTTTTCATCTTGTTACATGAAAAAGGAATTTGTTTTGTGACCTTTTGTGACCTCTTATCAACAAAGGCAGAAATTATGTATATATTTACGGGTAGAACCGCTGTAAATTTTACCAACGCTACTCGATTAAACACATAATTAATATGTTTCATACAAGTGACCACATACCAGAGAATAGGATCTCCATGTGACAATACTCCATGGTGCATGTTATCTTATAACAACATTTTACCTTCAGCGGATAGGATCATTTCCTTTCTATTCTATTCAGCCACCATCATTCATCATATTATCATCTGCCTACTTCACAAACAATGAAGCCTTAACTTTCTTTCAGCTGTTCTTTAGGATCACAATTTAATGATGATGATGATGATAATAGATGATTTAAGAGGCCTAACATCTAGGTTATCGGCCCCTTATGGTATGATGAAAATGACGAAGATGATAATGAAATGTAAACTACTGGGTAGATTATTAGCTTCGGAATAATCTAACCCCCAAGCGAAAATGATGAAAAAAAAAGGAACTGGGTTTCGGACCATAGAAAAAGGATGGAGAAATAGGAAGAGAGTTTGACATAAGTTATGTCTAAGAGTTCTTGCTCAAATGCAACAAGTGGTGAAAGCCCTATCAATAGATTTATTTGCATTAAGTGGGAAGAGTCAAGCAAGACAGGATCTGGCCTATCCGTTATGTTAGAGAAATGATAAAGCGAAAAAGAACTCTTTAATTTATTTAACAATGCAAAAGAGTGTAATGAATTTAACAAATATATAATTTCAATTTTGTTAACAATTTGGGGTCGCAGACCTCAGAAAACATTTAAAGCTTGCGCCAGGCAATTAACAATTCTTTTGGTTTCAAACCTTTATATGTTTTAAAATCTTCGCAAGATTTTGAAATGGCGAACATAAAATACAAAATTTAAAGACAATTAAAGTGATTAAAGTTAGACATTAAATCGAGTACAAGGTGTGTACTTTAAGAAATTTCTAATAAAATATCCTAGAAAGAGTAACAACTTCGGAAATAACAATAACAAAAACAGGAAGAATAAAACAGAAGTCTCTATAACTTCTTATATTCGAGCTGAATTACTTTTTTAGTAGTTATACAAATTGGGCAGGTCACTTACTGTGAAACCTGAAGAGAAAGTCGAAAGGAAGTTTCTAGACCTCCTATGTTTAAGTAGGAATCACGAGACAAATGGGGCAAGTTTCCCTTTCGTGAAACCTAGAAATAACTCACTTATGAGTTGAAAGAATTGTATTCCCTAATTAGAAGGGAGAAACAAGATAATTTGAAACGTGTACCAGACACGTAGTTATGCAGACATTAATTCGTTGTATATGGAGCAAAAACAAAGGGAGGGCACTAGTTGAGAGTGACACCTCATTGAAAAAGACCCAAAGTAACAATTTTATTATTTTGGTTTGTTAGTAAGGGGTTTGGGAAAGATCCAATGGAATTGAGGATAAGTGGTCATGGCCGTATTTATGGTATTCGGACGAACGCGACGCGGAAGAAATGTTGAACAAACACTGGTTTTCACTATAGTCTGTTAAAATGGATGAAAAGTTCACTGTAGTAGCACAAAAGTTTATGGCAAAGAAAGTTATTGCAATTATGGAAAATAACTAGTTGCACTAGATAGGCGAGAGCCTATTGCTTGAGAAGGTTGTAGATTATCATTAAATACGCCAGAGAAAATCCCAGCGGAGGAAGAAAAATTAGCTATTAAACAGTAATTCATAAGGAAGATTCCTTTTTTGAAATGGTATTCCCATATGTGAGTGGAAAATACATGACGGTACGACTGGTAGATAGAGTGCAGATTCTGGAAGGTTCCAGAGCAATCCTAACTGAAGAATAGGGCCAAAGTTATTCCAGCGGTGGAACGAGCTAAGTATTTTTAAGACAGTGGGTAATTCAATGGTATCCCACGTTGTGAGAAGATCTCTCATTTAATAAGCATAAGAAATGCTGCTTCCTATTAAGATTGGCTTAGACAGACAAAAGCTCAACATGGAAAATCCCGCGAAGGATGATTATTCCCCCAAATATAGTAATCTCACACTGCCTATAAAATGATCGTTAAAAGCATGTAGTTATTAAAAGACGATGAGAATGAGGTTAAAACCTGAAGTCGGTACTTATCTCTGCTTCATGGCGAACGTGAAGTTCCCTTTGACGGTTGAGATTAAAGTTCCAACATGACGTGGAATTAAAAGAATGCCTCTTTAGTTGAGGAGGCTAGCTCTAGTTGAGCTTCAACTGACTAAGTCGACTGCCGACGTACAATTGAGACACGCTCAGCGAAGCACAGAGGGAACAGGGAAGGGAAAAGAGTGGGGGTAGGAGACAAAAGGAATACATATAAGAATAACCAACATGACATAAAAAAAATTCTTGATGAAATGGTCTTCAAAGAGTTGATAGTAGGCGACACTATCGCAGCCTGGTGGGTGAAAAAGTAGACGAAGTTCTCTTGATCACGGAGATGATAGCTGGCGATGGCGACGAGATCTGGTGGCCAGATTGATAAGGAAGTCCTTTTGCACAGGGAAGAATCGAGGAACTTCAGAGATTCGCTGCTAGATGACGCTAGGTGGGTCATGGAAGATATATATCTAGAACAGACTCACGAATAATATAAGAGACATAACCAACAAAGAGAAATTTGAAGATCACTGTTGGTGTTTGAGAAAAAGGAAGGAATGAACAAGCAAAGAGCAATAAAAGTACACTCTATCTTACCGTGTATTCCAAGAATACACCAAGCTGGGAGGCAGAAACACCAACAGAGAGCAGGATAAACAATTAAACATTTAAAGGTAATGGAGCAATTAAAGACAGTGGTCTTGTGATGTGGCCGTTAGTGGTCAAGATTCTGGCCACCCTGACTCTCCCATCCCTTCCAGGATAAAACTCGGTCACTCTACCAGAAATCCAGACCAGGGGAGGAGAAACATCCCTAACCAGGACCAAGTCCCCCACTTTGATGTCGGGACTGGAAAGAAACCACTTCTGTCTCCGTTGCAAGGAAGTTAAATATTCCACGTTCCACCTCTTCCAGAAAGAATTGCGGAGGGCTTCAAGTTTACGCCAAACAATAGGTAGATTAGAATCCCTGTAAGAGCTGGAAAGGGGTGGAGGGGCAGAAAGAGAAGTACCTATAAGGAAGTGACCAGGTGTGAGTGGAAGCAGGTCATCAGGGTCATTGAAAAGCGGAGTTAAAGGGCGAGAATTAACAACACCTTCAATCAGAACGGACAGTGAATTAAATTCTTCATAAGTCAGAATGCGATTACCTAAAACCTTTCTTAAATGACGTTTAGTGAGCTTTACGCAGGATTCCCACCTACCACCGTGATGAGGAGCGTAGGGAGGTATAAAACGCCATTTGAAACCCTTTGAGTAGTAAAAATTAGAAATATTTTCCATGGCAGGAGAAGATGTGAGAGCATTCTTCCACAAGGAAGCTGCGCCCTGAAAAGTGGAAGCGTTATCAGAGAACATCTCTGAAGGAACACCACGCCTAGCAGCGAAGCGAGAGACAGCTGATAAAAAGTAAGAAGTAGAGGCATTCGTTACTAGTTCCAAATGGATTGCGCCAGTAACCATGCAAACAAAGAGAGAAACATAGTGCTTACCAAACAATTTGCGTTTAGCTTCTGGGGAATTTCGTTGATATTGGAAAGGACCCATATAGTCCACACCAGTTAGAGCAAATGGACGTATAGGAGAAGAGCGAAAGGAGGGCAGATCGCTCAATAATTGAGTATTGACTTTAGGTTTCGCTTTGAAGCAAGGAATGCACTTGTGAATTACAGAGGAAACTTCGTGAATTCCATTTATAATCCAGTACTTTTCCCTTAAGAGGCAAAGCAGAGGGCGTGTACCAACATGCAGATTGCGATAGTGAAAGTCACGTATAATTAAGGAAGTTATGTGATGTTTAGAAGGCAAAATAACGGGATGCTTTTTGTCCTCAGAGAGCAAAGATTGCGAGAGCCTACCACCTACCCTGAGTAACCCATTGTCATCAAGGAACGGGGCTAAAGCACGAAGACGACTGGATTTGGGAAGATCCCTTTTAGAAGAAAGTAAAGACAATTCAGAAGAAAAGGCTTCTTGCTGTGTCAGTTGTAAAACCTTAATGGTAGCGATATTCAATTCATGATTGGTAAGGTGTGGTTTGGGGAGAAGAGGTTGGTCAACCACAAGATATTTCCATCTAAGAAGATAGGCGACAATTCGAATTAATTTGTGAAAGGGAGAATAGCGGGACAACAAGGGATGAGAAACGTTGGAAACAAGACACGAAGCAGTAGATAGAGATACTTTAGCGTCAGGCAAGTTGGAGTTTGTAGCTGGAGGTTTATAAGGCCAACAAGAAGAGTCTTCGATTAACCACGAGGGCCCATGCCAGTACAACTGGGAAGCTGCCAATTGAGAGGGTAAACATCCACGAGAGATAATGTCGGCTGGGTTGTCAGCGCTGGGCACATGCCTCCATTGACATCCCGAAGAAGGAGTTTGAATCTTGGAAACCCTGTTTGAAACAAAAGTTTGCCAGTGAGCGGGGTTCCTGGCGATCGAAGAAAGGGTGATCATGGAATCGCTCCAGAGATAGATTTGCGAGAATTCGACTTTTAATACTTCCCGTAATTTCTTAACAAGTTCTGCAGCCATGAGTGCAGCACACAATTCAAGCCTAGGCAAAGTGATAGTTTTAAGAGGAGCCACCTTCGATTTGGCACAAACAAGGTTGGAAACTGAAGATCCATTTAATGAACCGCGATAAACCAAATATGCACAGCAACCGTAAGCTTTTTCGGAACTGTCCGCGAACACATGAAGGAAAAAAGATGCATTAGAATGAGCGATAATTAAATTCCTGGGAATTTCAATAAGGGAAAGATCAAGCAAATTGCTGCGAAAAGAGAGCCATCTGTTAAGAAAAGAAAGGGGAACAGTGTCATCCCAGTCACATTTGAGCGACCACAGCTCTTGCATGAAAAGTTTGGCTATAACGATAACTGGGGCAAGGAATTGAAGCGGATCAAAAATTTTTGCAATTTCAGAGAGAATTTGTCTTTTTGTGTTAGGGAGCTCTTCTGCGAGCGAAACTTTGTAGATGAGAGTGTCAGTGCTAGTGCACCAATGAACTCCAAGAGTTTTTATGTATTCGGAGTTTCCACAAATTTTGACAGAGGAGGGATCTACGTCTTCAATAGGAAACTGGGCGAGAAACTCAGGGGAGTTGGAATTCCACTTATGAAGTGGGAAACCTCCATTCCTTAGCAATGCCTGAAGTTCTAAGGACACGAAAGAAGCTTCCTCCAGAGAGGGGAAGGACTGCAAATAATCGTTAACATAGAATGACGTACTTAGTGCTTCAGAAGCTTTAGAATCAAATAAATGACCATCTTGAGAGGCTAGCAAGTGTAGGGATCGGATAGCAAGGAAAGCAGAAGGTTTTAAGCCATAAGTAACCGTTTTTAAACTAAATACCTTAATGGGCTTACTAATTTCATCGCGCCACAAGATTCTTTGGAGATCTCGTTGTTCAGGCTGAATTAAAACTTGACGGTACATCTGTTTTATATCCGCTTTAACAGCTATGGGAAATAATCGAAAGTTTAAGAATATAGCAGATAGATCTGACAGAATAGCAGGACCAGAGTAAAGAGTATCGTTAAGGCTGTTGCCATTAACGTCAGGTGATGAACCATTGAAAACAACTCGGATTTTATCCTTTAAAAGAGGGTTTTTCCACACGGAATGATGATTTAAGAAAACCGTTTCAATTGGGGGGTGCAATTCATCATCAGATTTGTTAACAACTTCCATATGATCTAAGCTTTCATACTCATCCATGAAATCAGTGTACTGCTGTTTATCGAGAGGTTCTTTCTTGAATTTGCTCTCGATAGCAAAGAGAGCTTTTCGAGCTTTGGGTTGAGAGTTAATAAGTTTAGGGGGATTATGTAATCTTGGCATTAGAACAATGAACCGGCCATCATAAGAACGAGTGGTGGTGTTCAGGAAAGATTGCTCACAGAATTCATTTTCTGAAGAGGTCACGTTAGGAGGATCAACGCTTTCGAGCCTCCAGAACTGTTCCAGGTCAGTATTGACGAAGTAACATTGCGATGCGGGTTGGGGAGAATAATGGGGAAGTTGACCGGTGACGATCCATCCAAAATTAGTATCTCTGGCGACCACGTTTGAGGATAACTTGCGAACCTGTTTACGAAGGCAATTCCAGAAAACATTGGCAATAAAGAGTATGTCAATGGGGTTTTGTATGTTGAACAAAGGATCGGCTAGCCTTAAATGCGAGGGAATGTTTAACCCTGAAATATCCACAGAGTGACTTGGAGTGTCATCTCCAATACTATTGAGAATGAGACAATTCAGTTTGAGAAAGTTGTTTCTTTGACAAATGTCTCTTATGCTTAGCTTTGAGAACTGTAAAGCTTGCGATTTTGAGCTGTTAATGCCCGATACGTTAATAGAAGTGGGGTTTACAGGTAGGTCTAGTTTTCTAATCAAAGAATTAGACACAAAATCATGAGTTGCCGCTGAATCAAGAAGACCGCGTGCACGGACCCAGTTTCCAAAGTTATCCTGAACTTCGATTTGGACAGTAGACAATAATACTTGGGCACTACGAATGGACTTGGCATTTTGAATGTACGATGAAGCATTGGAACTGTTAGCATTATCACTTTTCTGAGAAGTAGATGCTGTCGATGACCTTGCCTGATCATGACGATGTAGTAAAGTGTGATGAGCTTTTTCACAATGGAAGCAAAGTCTTGTGGACTTGCAATTTGAAGCAGAATGCGTGGGCGCTAGACAGTTGAAGCAATGTTTGTTCTGGGAAACTAATTTTCTTCTGTCGTCGACTGACAGTTCTTTAAAGGATTTACATAGATATAAGGCATGGGAATCTTTACAAAGTATGCACTTTAAAGGTTCATTTAAACTCTTGCGGGGTTCACTTTGAGTGTTTAAAACAAGAGAGTTAGCAATACGGCGTTCACTAGACCTATTTGGGTAACCAGTAGTGTTTGACTTAAGTTTAGATGAGCTGGACCCAGGTTTTTGAGTACTAGACGCTAAGCGTTCGCTTTTGGGTTTAAGAGACATTAATTCAAATTTAGAACTCAGGGATGAGGGTTCACTTTGATTAGCTAAAGCGGTTAAGAGTTGGCATCTAGCATTTATGAAAGTGACTAAATGCTCGTAAGAGTAATCGTCTTCTCTAGAAAGTTCAATCTCCCAAGCTTTAAGGGTAGCAACATCGACTTTAGAAACCACTAAATGTATTAGGAAAGTGACCCAGTGTTCAGTGGCTTGATCTAATTGGGACAGAGCTTTAACGTGAAGTTGTCTAGTATCAATGAGAGTACGCAAACTAGTGACGTCATTGTGCTGTGACGCAGGTAGGTTGAATAGAGCCTTCATATGGCGTTGAATACGTAACCGTAAATTTCCGTATCTTTCTTTCAATAAGTTAAAGGCAATGGGGTAATTTTCGGCACTTAAAGGGAGTGCTTCAACCAACTGCAGAGCTTGACCTCGGAGGATAGATCTCAAGTAATGAAACTTGTAGATGACTTGAATGTCTTCATTTTCACGAACAAGAGAGCAAAATAATTCATAGAAAGAATCCCAAGTAGATTCGTCTCCAGAGAAGTGGGGTAAAACAATCTTAGGTAGAATTGGTTTGGGCTAGTGAGTACCATCGCGAGAAGAAGTTTGTTGTTCGTGAAGGGAACCAAGAACAGAAGCGTCTTTTTTCTGTTCTTCTTCGAGTTGGCGTATTATTTTGAAAGCAGAACCTATACCTTCGTAATATTGGTTTTCTACTTCGACTCGATCTTCGGTTTGATTGAGCATACAAGTTTCTATTTCAGTTTGGATGTTACAATAATTTTCATATGAACGTTCAAAACCCCTTACACGATGTTTTAACAAGTCTAATTGAGCTTCTGAGGGATTTAGCTCTTTGATGTATTTTCTGAATCGGGTAATTTGTCCTTTATAGGATGCTCGTTTAGAAGTAAGTTTTTCATCCTTATCCTTTTCAGTAGGAGCCATGACAAGGTAGGTAGATTAAAGTATAACTTACGAAACTGTGGAACCTTGGAAATGCTGGCAGGCTGGCAGCAGCAAATAAGTTGAAAGAAAGGGACACACCAAATGAGACAGGAGCGGCCACTTTCCACTTCACAGGCTTTGCACAATGTAGTTATAGCTGAAAGATTCAAAGCAGATATTAATGATTTGCAAAATATTGTCAAATAACCCTTAAAAGAGAATAGAAAATGACATAAATGGACTTTCCCGGGTTTCGGCACCAAATTTTCGGTAGATTATTAGCTTCGGAATAATCTAACCCCCAAGGGAAGATGATGAAAAAAAAGGAAGGGGGTTTCGGACCAGAGAAAAAGGATGGAGAAATAGGAAGAGAGTTTGACATAAGTTATGTCTAAGAGTTCTTGCTCAAATGCAACAAGTGGTGAAAGCCCTATCAATAGATTTATTTGCATTAAGTGGGAAGAGTCAAGCAAGACAGGATCTGGCCTATCCGTTATGTTAGAGAAATGATAAAGCGAAAAAGAACTCTTTAATTTATTTAACAATGCAAAAGAGTGTAATGAATTTAACAAATATATAATTTCAATTTTGTTAACTATTTGGGGTCGCAGACCTCAGAAAACATTTAAAGCTTGCGCCAGGCAATTAACAATTCTTTTGGTTTCAAACCTTTATATGTTTTAAAATCTTCGCAAGATTTTGAAATGGCGAACTTAAAATACAAAATTTAAAGACAATTAAAGTGATTAAAGTTAGACATTAAATCGAGTACAAGGTGTGTACTTTAAGAAATTTCTAATAAAATATCCTAGAAAGAGTAACAACTTCGGAAATAACAATAACAAAAACAGGAAGAATAAAACAGAAGTCTCTATAACTTCTTATATTCGAGCTGAATTACTTTTTTAGTAGTTATACAAATAGGGCAGGTCACTTACTGTGAAACCTGAAGAGAAAGTCGAAAGGAAGTTTCTAGACCTCCTATGTTTAAGTAGGAATCACGAGACAAATGGGGCAAGTTTCCCTTTCGTGAAACCTAGAAATAACTCACTTATGAGTTGAAAGAATTGTATTCCCTAATTAGAAGGGAGAAACAAGATAATTTGAAACGTGTACCAGACACGTAGTTATGCAGACATTAATTCGTTGTATATGGAGCAAAAACAAAGGGAGGGCACTAGTTGAGAGTGACACCTCATTGTAAAAGACCTAAAGTAACAATTTTATTATTTTGGTTTGTTAGTAAGGGGTTTGGGAAAAATCAAATGGAATTGAGGATAAGTGTTCATGGCCGTATTTATGGTATTCGGACGAACGCAACGCGGAAGAAATGTTGAACAAACACTGGTTTTCACTATAGTCTGTTAAAATGGATGAAAAGTTCACTGTAGTAGCACAAAAGTTTATGACAAAGAAAGTTATTGCAATTATGGAAAATAACTAGTTGCACTAGATAGGCGAGAGTCTATTGCTTGAGAAGGTTGTAGATTATCATTAAATACGCCAGAGAAAATCCCAACGGAGGAAGAAAAATTAGCTATTGAGCAGTATTTCAAAAGGAAGTTTCCTTAGTTTGAAATAGTATTCCCACATGTGAGTGGAAAATACATGACGGTACGACTGGTAGATAGAGTGCAGATTCTGGAAGGTTCCAGAGCAATCCTAACTGAAGAATAGGGCCAAAGTTACTCCAGCGGTGGAACGAGCTAAGTATTTTATAGACAGTGGGTAATTCAATGGTATC
Source organism: Meconema thalassinum (assembly GCA_946902985.2). Classification (NCBI taxonomy): domain Eukaryota; kingdom Metazoa; phylum Arthropoda; class Insecta; order Orthoptera; family Tettigoniidae; genus Meconema; species Meconema thalassinum. Next base: position 445,353,634 of record OX336394.1, on the reverse strand, counting down.
CCACGTTGTGAGAAGATCTCTCATTTAATAAGCATAAGAAATGCTGCTTCCTATTAAGATTGGCTTAGACAGACAAAAGCTCAACATGGAAAATCCCGCGAAGGATGATTATTGCCCCAAATATAGTAATCTCACACTTCCTATAAAATGATCGTTAAAAGCATGTAGTTATTAAAAGACGATGAGAATGAGGTTAAAACCTGAAGTCGGTACTTATCCCTGCTTCATGGCGAAGGTGAAGTTCCCTTTGACGGTTGAGATTGAAGTTCCAGCATGGCGTGGAATTAAAGGAATGCCTCTTTAGTTGAGGAGGCTAGCTCTAGTTGAGCTTCAACGGACTAAGTCGACTGCCGACGTACAAGTGAGACACGCTCAGCGAAGCACAGAGGGAACAGGGAAGGGAAAAGAGTGGGGGTAGGAGACAAAAGGGATACATATAAGAATAACCAACATGGCAAAAAAAAAATCTTGATGAAATGGTCTTCAAAGAGTTGATAGTAGGCGACACTATCGCAGCCTGGTGGGTGAAAAAGTAGACGAAATTCTCTTGATCACGGAGATGATAGCTGGCGATGGCGACGAGATCTGGTGGCCAGATTGATAAGGAAGTCCTCTTGCACAGGCAATAATTGAGGAACTTCAGAGATTCGCTGCTAGATGACGCTAGGTGGGTCATGGATGATATATATCTAGAACAGACTCACAAGCAACATGAGAACCCTAAACAGCAAGGAGAAATTAGAAGATCACTGATGGTGTTTGAGAAAAAGGAAGGAATGAACAAGCAAAGAGCAGTAAATGTATACTCTATCTTACCGTGTATTCCAAAGAATACACTAACTACAACTAAAACTAACTTATATACTAGAAGAAGAAATGGAAAACAAAAGGAGAATAAGGCAAATATAGGACAGGAGGAAATGAAATGCCCTCAACCCTCGAATAATGCGGATTGAGGGACTTGGAAGGAAGGTGATCCATGAAAGGCTGATAGGAAAGTGAAAGAGGAGAGGGTCAAACCAGAGGTAAGGGATAACAGGGGGAAATCCGGACCCAGCTCAGGCATCCCTCGGGGTCGCCGACTCCAGAACTCACCACTCGTGAGCCCCTGAAGGTGTAGCAATATCCAGGGTGCACCAGAAGTGGTGGGGCTACATACACCCTGCCTCCTTGAGGGCCTTAAGCAGAAGGCAGGAGAGAACATAAAAAAAGTAAAAGAAAGCTGACCCCTCGCAGAAGGAGGATATCAGAAAAGATAAGACATGGGCCAATTAAGGCGGGAAAGGAAGAGACTCCTTAGGCCTCAGATACCTTAATACTGTCAGAGTCGGAAGAGAACAAGAGGTGACCAAGTGAGGCCGACAGGAAAGAAGACGGAGAGGAGCCCGGCACAAGAAAGTGGAAGCAATGCCGGACTCAGCTGGGGCCCCGTGGTCGCCAACCCACGTCCCACTAGATGTGAGCCCCTGGGGGAAATTACAATTTAAGAAACATACTAAACCTCAATTTAATATAATGCCTTTGTAATAGAGCGTTTCTATATCCAAGCGTATGAAGTAGTAGGCACTGCATGTGCAAGATGTTGGTCACACCCAGGTGAGTATATAGAGTACATTCTTGTTGCTTAATGATGATTCATTTAAGTGCTTTACGATATCATAGCCAGGTTTTGATTTGTAGATGAGTATATAGAGTACATTCTTGTTGTTTAATGATGATTCATTTAAGTGCTTTACGATATCATGGCCAGGTTTCCAGTTGTAGATGAGTATATTGAGTACATTCTTGTTGTTTAATGATGATTCATTTAAATGCTTTACGATATCATGGCCAGGTTTCCATTTGTAGATGAGTATATAGAGTACATTCTTGTTGTTTAATGATGATTCATTTAAGTGCTTTACGATATCATGGCCAGGTTTCCATTTGTAGATGAGTATATTGAGTACATTCTTGTTGCTTAATGATGATTCATTTAAGTGCTTTACGATATCATGGCCAGGTTTCCAGTTGTAGATGAGTATATACAGTACATTCTTGTTGTTTAATGATTCATTTAAGGGCTTTACGATATCATGGCCAGGTTTCCATTTGTAGATGAGTATATAGAGTACATTCTTGTTGTTTAATGATTCATTTAAGTGCTTTACGATATCATGGCCAGGTTTCCAGTTGTAGATGAGTATATAGAGTACATTCTTGTTGTTTAATGATGATTAATTTAAGTGCTTTACGATATCATGGCCAGGTTTCCATTTGTAGATGAGTATATTGAGTACATTCTTGTTGCTTAATGATGATTCATTTAAGTGCTTTACGATATCATGGCCAGGTTTCCAGTTGTAGATGAGTGTATACACTACATTCTTGTTGTTTAATGATGATTCATTTAAGTGCTTTACGATATCATGGCCAGGTTTCCAGTTGTAGATGAGTGTATACACTACATTCTTGTTGTCTAATGATGATTCATTTAAGTGCTTTACGATATCATGGCCAGGTTTTCAGTTGTAGATGAGAATATAGAGTACATTCTTGTTGTTTAATGATGATTCATTTAAGTGCTTTACGATATCATAGCCAGGTTTCCATTTGAAGATGAATGTATACACTACATTCTTGTTGCTTAATGATGATTCATTTAAGTGCTTTACGATATCATAGCCAGGTTTTCAGTTGTAGATGAGAATATAGAGTACATTCTTGTTGTTTAATGATGATTCATTTAAGTGCTTTACGATATCATAGCCAGGTTTCCATTTGAAGATGAATGTATACACTACATTCTTGTTGCTTAATGATGATTCATTTAAGTGCTTTACGATATCATAGCCAGGTTTCCATTTGTAGATAAGTATATAGAGTACATTCTTGTTGTTTAATGATGATTCATTTAAGTGCTTTACGATATCATAGCCAGGTTTCCATTTGTAGATGAGTATATAGAGTACATTTTTGCTGTTTAATGATGATTCATTTAAGTGCTTTACGATATCATGGCCAGGTTTCCAGTTGTAGATGAGTATATACAGTACATTCTTGTTGTTGAATGTTGTTGTTGTTTGAGTCTTCAGTCTTTTGACTGGTTTGATGCAGCCCTCCATGCCTCCCTATCCTGAGCTAATCGTTTCATCTCTACATAGCTCCGACACCCTACATCGGAGGCAATCTGTTTAACATATTCTAACCTTGGTCTACCCCTACAGTTTTTGTCCTCGACCCTTCCTTCCATAACTAAGCTTGCTATTCCTGGGTGTCTTAGTATGTGTCCTACCAACCTATCTCTTCTCTTCATTAGCAGTCGCCAGAAACATCTCTCCTCTCCCACTCGTCTTAATACCTCTTTGTTTGTAACCCTATCTACCCATCTGACCTTCATCATTCTCCTGTAACACCACATTTCAAATGCTTCAATTCTCCTCTTTTCTGCTGCACCAATCGTCCAAGTTTCACTTCCATAGAGCGCCACGCTCCAGACAAAAGCTTTCAAAAATGACTTCCTAATACCTAAATCTATATTCGATGTCAGCAGATTCCTTTTTTGTAGAAATGCTTTCTTTGCCTGAGCCAACCTACTTTTAATATCCTCTTTGCTTCGTCCATCACTGGTTATTCTGCTTCCTAAGTAACAGAAGTCTCCTACTTCCTTCAGCTTTTCACCTGCCAATTTGATCTCCATAGAGGTTTCTGATTTATTTCGGCTGCATTCCAGTATTTTTGTTTTACATTTATTTATTTTCATCATGAATTCTTTCCGTAAGACGGAGTCCATACCATTCAAAAACTCATTCAAAACCTCAGGCTTGTCGGCCAAGATGACGATGTCATCAGCAAATCTCAGAGTTGAAATTATTTCTCCTTGAATCTTCACTCCCACTTTAAATTTTTCTCTAATTTCCTTCATTGCTTGTTCAATGTAAAGATTGAAAAGTATGGGTTGCAGCCATGCCTTACACCTTTCTGAATACCAGCTTCTCTCTCATGTCCTTCAACTCGAATGACTGCTGTCTGGTTTCTGTACAGATTGTATATCACCCTCCTATCCCTGTACTTTATTCCAATAGATTTCAAAATGTCAAACAATTTAGTCCAATCAACGTTATCAAAAGCCTTTTCTAAGTCTACAAAAGCCATGAACGTTCTCTTATCTTTCCTTATTCTACCTTCTAAAATCAGCCTAAGACTTAGTACAGCTTCCCTTGTTCCTACATTTCTCCTGAAACCAAACTGGTCTTCACCCAACTCCGTTTCTATCTGGCTTTCAATCCTCTTGTAAATTATTCTAGACAGGATCTTTGAAGCATGAGTATTCAAGCTGATTGAACGGTAATCTTCCCATCTGTCAGCTCCCACTTTCTTTGGTATAGGGATGATTACATTCTTCTTGAAATCAGGGGGTACCTCACCTGTCTCATAAATCCTACACACCAAATGAAATAACCTCATCAGACCTTCATCTCCTATGCAGCGTAGCAACTCAATCTGTATATCATCTATGCCTGGTGCTTTGTTCCTGCTTAAGTCTTCTAAAGCTCTATCAAATTCTGATCTCAATATTAAATCTCCTTTCGCATCCTCATCAATTTCCTCCTCCCTTTCCATTACATGATTCTCAATCTCCTTTCCCTTATACAAACTCTCTATGTAAGCTTTCCATTCCTCAACCTTTTCTTCCCTATCTGTTAGAGGCTTTCCATTTGTGTCCTTAATATTACAGCATTTAGTCTTCTTTTCCCCCAAAGTATTCTTAATCCTTCGATAAGCTGTGTCTACTTTTCCTAATTTCAGACAATTTTCTATACCTGCACATTTCTCTTTCAACCATTCTTCTTTCGCTTCCTTGCACTTCTTGTTAACCTCATTTCTCAGACGTCTGTATTCTGCTTTCCCCTTTTCATCTCTTAGATTCTTGTGTTTCCGCCTTTCATCCATCAATTCTAGTATATCCTGAGTGATCCACGGTTTTCTACCTATTCTTTCTTTCCTACCAATGTTTTCTTCTGCGGATTTTGTTATTTCATTCTTCAAAAGTGCCCATTCGTCTGCAATTGAAGTTTGTTTAGGGTTTTTCATTAGTCCTTCCTTAATACTCTTCTTGAATCTTTCGTTTACATCCTTCTCTTTCAGTCTGTCTATTGCCCACCTTTTTGGCTTTTGACTTTTCTTCAGTTTCTTCAACTTTAATCTGCATTTCATTACAACCAGATTGTGATCAGAGTTTATGTCAGCACCAGGATATGTTTTACAATCCAAAATCTGGTTTCGAAACCTCTGCTTGACCATAATGAAGTCGATTTGGTAACGCCCTGTATCTCCTGGTCTCATCCATGTGTATATTCTTCTATTGTGGTTATTGAATAAGGTGTTAGCTATGACCAATTCATGCTCGGTGCAGAATTCTACCAGCCTGCTTCCTCGAACATTCCTTTCACCTAATCCGAAATCTCCTACTATCTTCTCTTCTCTCCCTTTTCCTACCACAGCATTCCAATCTCCCATTACTATAACATTTTCATCACCCTTGATATACCTCATAATTTCGTCTATTTCTTCGTAGACCTTTTCAACATCCTCATCATCAGCTTGACTGGTAGGCATATAGACTTGTACCACTGTAGTGCAGGTAGGTTTTGTATTGATTTTTGCTACAATAATCCGTTCACTATATTGCTCATAATATTCCACCCGCTGTCCAAGTTTCCTACTCAATATGAGGCCAACCCCTGCTTGGCCATTGTTTGATTTAGTGCTAATGACCCTATAGTCACCTGACCAAAAGTCCAGTTCTTCCTGCCAGCGCATTTCACTAATCCCAACCAAATCCAACCTCAACCTATCCATTTCCCTTTCTAAGTTTTCTAACCTTCCACTTACTAGCAGACTTCTAACATTCCACGCTCCGATCCGTAGAATGTCAGATTTCCTCTTTGTCACTTCTGTGATGTTAACCCCCTCTCGAGTAGTCCCCACCCGGAGATCCGAACGGGGGACTAGTTTACCTCCGGATTGAAATTTTACAAGGGAGTCGGCCATCATCACATGTAATTATGCATAGAGAGGTGCATATCCTCGGGAATAGCATACGGCTGTAGTTTTCCGTTGCTTTCAGCCGTGCAGCAGGACGCAGTGTAGCCATTATTGGCTTATATTATCAATATCTTAATCGTCTATAAGACTAGTAAAGAATTGATTTATTCTGAAAGGCTGCTACTCCCCTTCAGATTAAGTAAAGAGCAATTCTACTAACAAAAATACTAACCTTCTACCGTACTAACAATTAAATACCAAAACTCTACTAACAAAAAACCTTAAGTTCCACCAACAACAAATACTACCACTAAAACAGTCTGTCAACAGGCACACTCACATGCACCCTCACACATCACAGTCTACTGAAACAATGAACTATAACTAATAAACAATGCAACTGCTACCAGACACACTCACACACCACAGTCTAATAGAACAATGACATATATCTAATAGACAAACTAACTACCTACTTACAACTAAAACTAACTGCATACTTACTGTACTTTTATTTGAATTGACAATATTTACAAAATGCAATTTAGATAGAAAATACTTACAAAATGTAATTTAGATTCAAAATTGTCACAAAATGCAATTTAAGGGGGACGTATGCAAAATTGCACTAAGTGAGAAATGGTTTCATTTCGGCTGTATTAAGGTAAATAAGGAGGATTGTGTAGTCGGGAATTGGTTTTTGACGTTTGTAACAGTGTTTTATACGAGTGTATTCATAAGAGAATCTGCGTCTGATACTAGATCGTTCAGTCCATAACATTTCGTATACTGGCGAGGCGAGCAGCAAATTTATGTGAAGTGAGACGAACATTATTAGCACCGTATTGAAGCCATTGATATTTACTAAGCTGCGTGTGTTTATGAACATTGAGGCAACTCATATCAGTGAGATATCAACTCTACAGATATTCACAATGAACATTAACATGAAGTGGAACGGAAGGCAGAATTATCAGTATACGAAAGCTGCAGAGATGGCGTAAGTTTTAATATGCGTTTGGAATACATTAGACAGAAGTGAGATGGCTATACAGAGCAACTCTAACCTAAACATTGAGTATTATCAAAATTATTTCGAGCTACTTCGAACATTCTACGACCTATTGTACTTTCTCCATCTATGAAATACTTTATGGTCAAAAACAATGATTGTCTACCAGCGATAAGATGCGTCGTAGAAGAGAGAAGAGGGTAGGGAGATCGCACCCAAAGCTTGAAACTTGGTATATGGAAGCCAGGAGAGAAGGAGTTCGCAACCCGTCTGGAGCAGAAGCAGTTCTTGGGAACGTAGGTTCGTTTCCCTTTGTAGATTTCAGAAAAGCATATGACTCTACAGATCGTCAAACACTTTCCAATACTCTAGAAGAATTTCAAGTGGATATAAAAACAAGAGAATTAATCAAACATTAACTGGCACTACTTCAAAAGTTAAATTCCTCGGCGAAATATCTGAGCCTTTTGCAATTAACACTGGGGTCCGCCAAGGAGACGGATTATCTCCGTTACTGTTCAACCTCGTACTTGAGAAGATAATCAGGACCTGGGAAAAGGAAACTAGGGAATAACCCTTGGCAGACTACTCAAAGATAGAATTCATGTACATTGTTTGGCCTTTGCTGATGACATACAATCCTTTCTAATAACAGGCAAGAAGCAATTCATTCCATTGAGAAATTACATGAAATTGCCATCAAAACGGGACTTCAAATTTCTTATCAGAAAACTCAGTACATGGAAGGAGCCTCACGATACTTAGACGGACAACCTATGAGAACTAAATTCGGCAAAATCTTTCAAGTGAACGAATTCAAATATCTGGGAGAAATTATTCAGCCCTCTGGTTTAAACCGTGAAGCAAATAAAGAGAGAATTTCCAAATTACAGAAAGCTTACAGAATCACTTGGAATAGGTATAACAAAAAAACAATATCTCGGAAAACAAAACTTAGCCATTATAATACAGTAATCAAACCGGAGGCGTTATATGCATCAGAAACCTTAATCAATGGTGGCAAATCTTTAACCAAAGAGATTGAAAAACAAGAAAGGAAAATTTTACGAAAAATTTTTGGCCCAGTTTTTATAGAGGGAATCTGGAGGAAAAAGTGATCCCAGGAAATATATCGCCAATGTGAAAAAATGTCTCATACTTTTCGGAAAAGATGATTGAAATTTTACGGGCACATTATCAGAATGAACAATGGCAGATTGACTAAAAGAATTCTCAACTTGGCCCTCTCACTAAAAACCAAGAACAGCTGGCTACGTGAAATTGAAACAGATCTCCAGGAAATCAACATTTCAGACAATATTATACAGGACAGATGCAAATTCAGAACCCTAATCGACAATCACCAATTTGAAGACAAACCCAACACCAGGGCCACCATAACTTGGACAGAAGACCGAAGAAAGGCGCTCAGCGAGAGGATGAAGAGATTTTGGAAGGAAAAGAAGGCCAACACATCAGCTAAACAGGTTCAACCGTGCTCCTGAGTCGGGCATAACGATGCAAGAAGAGAAATAGCCTTACAAATCCCATACGGGCTATGGCCTCCTGCTTTGCAGGGAATTGCTCAGTTTTAACTCATCAGGTGAGCAAGTCCTGAGGAGCATTCGGGGTCATTCTTTCTGACTGGGCCTTCTATATAGATGTGTAGCTGATTAAATTATGTTACGCTGGTATAACATACGTTACAACAATCTGTTAGATAGAAACATATTCGTTCATTTCTGTACCTGAACCACAAGTATTGGTTGACTTACGGAAAGTACCAAGCAAGATAGCAAAGCATTGAACTCTTGAGTCATCATCTCACACTATGAAACATATCTATGTTGCGAGTAAACTTCTTATATTTCATAATAAAATTCAGCAAAAAATAACTTACCTGATTGTTACTGTATGAATGAGCTACAGGGAAGAAAGGAAATGGGGGAGAATTTGGGGTCAACTGGTTGTAGAAAAAAGGGTCTATGGAAAATATTATTTTGGGATTATGTGAATAGGGAAAACTTTCTATAGAAAGAGCACTGTGAATTTGTTTCTGGCACCATTCTTGTTAAAATAAACATGGACAGAATGAATAAGTTTTATATGAATCCCTGTGTGTTAGGGTACTATGGTATTTAAGATTAAACCATTCAAGGAAGAGTGCAAGGTATGAGAATCGTTGACACAATCATGTTGATCATAATATTTTCATACTTCCCAATCCTTAGCTCCTTCTTATGTTGTTTAATGATGATTCATTTAAGTGCTTTACGATATCATGGCCAGGTTTCCAGTTGTAGATGAGTATATAGAGTACATTCTTGTTGTTTAATGATGATTCATGGCCAGGTTTCCTTTTGTAGATGAGTATTTTGAGTACATTCTTGTTGTTTAATGATGATTCAATTAAGTTCTTTACTCATTATCATCGGCTTTAACTCGAATCCGAGTATAAATCTTCTTCCTTCAGTCCAGTTGGTGGATGTGTTTACGGTGACTAAAGAGTCCAATCCTGGCATGGAACAAGCGACCACACAAGTCACATAGTATTGCTGGAGGAGGACGAGGTTGGGCTGCTCGATGTATCCTAGCTTGACGCTTGGCCTCTTCATGTGGGCGTCTTTACAGTATCCGAGATGGTACGGCGCCAAGTTGAGCGGTCTTCAGTCATCATGTCCCAGGTTTGTGAATCAAGACCTGTCAATTTTAGGGTCTGCTTAAATTGGTCATGGTCATCGAGCCCCTTGTACTTATCCAATAACCTGTGTCATTGTGATGGCTAAACTAGTGCATTTCTAATTGGGGATAAGGTTTGGGTAGGAGACGGCCGTGACCTGAATTTAGGTACCATCCCAGCAATTGCTTAGAGTGGACGTGGGGAAACAACGAAAACCCACTTTTAGAATGGCTGGGGTTCTGCCACACAAGGTTCAGTATATTGTATTACAACAGTGATTCTGTACCGCACTGAAAAACAGAGTAATGGTTTTATTGTCACGAGTGTTTTTGTATTGTATCAACCGTATTTCAATTCATGGTCTGTATATAATGGATTATATTTAACTTTATAATGTATTATTTTATTTTGTGGCTTAGATTACTTTTGATACGATTGCTACATGTAGAACATCGGGTGAGAAGGAATCTGTTTACATTCACAGATTTGGGTTAATCAGCAACAGAAGACAGCTAGGGGATTGAAAACAAATCCCCTGGATACAGGAACACAAAGGGCGAAGTTCAAAATAGTGGTTTTTCCTTTACAAATTCACATCACAGATATTTTCTGGTCACTGCAACAAGTGATAGGGTTTTCCACACCTCAGAAACGGTTCCCATCACAAATAGCTCATCTGCTCATAAACATTCATACAGGATCATCATCATCATCATGAAGCGCCTCCAGTTCCCCAGGTGCCGTGAATGAGCGCTCTCCATTCCGTCCGGTCCAAGAATGTTTCCCCTCCACAACCTGCTGCACATCCAGACCTCTCCCTGCAAGATCATTTCTAACCTGGTCGATCCATATTTTCCTCGGTCGACCTCTTGGTCTCTTGCCTTTCAGTTCTTTCTAAAACCACACTCTAGCTGTTTTTGTGTGTCCATTCTTTTGAGATGACCGAACCATTTCAGCCTGGCTTCAACACAGATCTCATTAAGAGATTGTTCTACTTGAACAAGATGCCGTATCTCATCATTTCTTATTTTGTCCCTCGTTGTCTTTTGAATCATAGTTCTTAAAACTTCATCTCCACCGCCTGTAGTTTGCTGGTATTTCTCTTGGATTGGGTACAGGTTTCTAAGCTATTTGTAGTAACAGGTACAAAGAAGCTCTTGTAGAGTATTAGTTTTGATCTCAAAGGAACATACTTGTCCCAAAGAAGCCCTCTCAAGAGATTATATAATTGCGCTCCATGTTGAACTCTACTGGTGATTTCTGCAGAAGGTTGGTTATCTGTCGACTCTACACTGCCAAGGTAACAGAACTGATGTACTTGTTCTAACTTTGTACCGTTCAGAGTGATTTTAGTACAGACGTTTTGTCGACTAACGGGCATCACTACCGCTTTGGACTCGCTTATATTCAGATCAAATTGCTTGAATATAGCATTACAATCATTCAGCTTCCATTGTATTTCAGCCTCATCGTCACTCCATATTTCAGCATCGTCTGCAAATGCTAAAGCTTCATACTAGATACCATATATATACTGAAATACTTTCAACAGTGAAAACTCGGAATGAGAAAGGTTAGTCTTTGGGCTGCTAAATAAAAACTTAATATCATTATCCACTTATGTCAGACAATAAGACAAATAAATATGTTCAATGGCATCATAAAAAGAGGATAATTTATTCAAAGCCAACATTTTTAGTTTCCTTTCACGAAGGACAACTTTTTCCTTATTTTGTTGTCTACTTACTCATTTGGATGATTTCTATTTGCATCCCTCTCGTCATCATGGGTTTGTTCATTTAAAACCTAGCGACAAAAATGAATCATTAATTTCTTGGGTATTATCTTACGCTTCTACAAAGTTAATAACAAATAATGTAACAATACAGATCAGGTCAAATTGAAGTGAGAATAAATTAGCTATTCCACTGACTGAAATTACTTTATTGTTTTAGTTAGTAAGTTATTGAGGCTTTAAGGGGCTGAACACCGAGGTCATCTGCCCCTACTTTCTTATTCTCCAGCGTATCTTCCTTATCCTAAAGAAGCCATCCTTCCTTTATAGGTCTAGTAAATCTAAGTGTGATAGGAACGTGGTGAACAGTGCAATAAAGGAAGTAATAGGTTTAAGGGCTGAGGAATAATATGTAATAAGCAATTCCTAGCAGTAAGACTATAAGGGGCTATTCCAATCTCTTGTCCCATTTCAGTCTCACAGGTCACTTACAGGTGTCTTGGCCCTCAACAGTTCCACCTGACAGCTTTTAAGAATTAACGTATAAATCACTCACTTTATGTCATAAAAAATATTCTACATGATATTCTCACAAATCAGAACAGAATTCATGATTATGGCTGTTAAATTTGTAAAAACTTGGAGTAAGCCAATTGACGTAAGCGCAACTGGATAGAGTGTTGTGAAGATTATTTAGCATGCATTTTGCCACTACATAACACAAGCTGTAGGCTTACTGAATTTACATTATATATCAACAGCAGTTATTAGAGTTACTGCGGTACAGCATTTATTTTCTAGATATAAACTTTTCGTTTGTCCGGGCTGTTAAAGGTGAAATGTAATGCGATAAGCCATCATGTGTTTCCTTCTTAAGGCTGGCCGAGGTGGTGTTTAAACCTCCTGGTGGGATTTATTGGGAACCTTTCTTGTTCTTGTTGGCAATCATCTCCAGCCACCTTGAACTGCGATATATGATCTGACACCGACATGTTCTCGGACGTTATAACCTTTCATCTGACAACAATCCAGGGCATGATTTTATGGTGCCGGGATTTCATCGTTGCAAAACTGGAAAAGGTTCAAGGACCTGGGCCAGTGTTTCTATCTCTCTGAGGACTCACCGGTAGAGTTCACCAGACAAAAGAAGGCCTGGATAAGTTCTAACTGCAGTGACGTTGTCTTACATTTCAATAGCTTCGCACCAACTCATTGCCTATTTGAAAAGCTGTCATAAATGTACTGGGTATTATAAAACATGGCTTGAGGAAACGAGCTGAGCTTATTTAAAAGATCACAAAACTTCAAGATCCTGGCAAAGTGGTGAGAACATATCACCGCTCTGAAGACAACTGGGTTTGAAACCCACCGTCGGCTTTCTATGAAACGGATTAGTATATTTTCTCATTTGTTTATTCCAGGCGAATGCGGGATTGTACGGCTTAATAGGCCTTGGGCACTTCTTACCAACTCCTCACCATATTTCATTCTGATTTAACAGTACATAGAGGTAACAAGGCGGGTTCAATCTAAAAGAATCATCGTACATACTGAGAAATATCACACATGATGGAACACTGACGCCCAAGAACAAAAACATGAAAGAGTAGACACCAAGAAACACAAATATTGTTGTTATCTTATTATCCATATTGGTCCGTATTGAATTGAATCCACTTAATAATTTGCAAACTGTTCCGTCTTTTCAATAATAGTTGTATTCAGGAGTTAACAACGGTACATGTTTCGGACAACTATGTGTCCTTCTTCAGCCATAGATACATATTAAAACTATTGTAAGTAACAAAACACACATTTAAAATACATTATAAAACACTGAGTAGTCATGAGATTTAAAATCAAGGTGTCCCATAGTTCAAGCATCTGGAGGAAGTTGTCCCATATTATAATAATGCATGTCAACTCTACTGATTGACAGTAGTCATTTAGTTCGTGAGGCTCCTTACTGTGCCATTACTTATTATGGTAAAACTTTTAAAAAGGAACTGCTGAAGCTCTTGTCAGTTGTATGTTGTTGAACGAATGAAATTGACAATATTTGCACTTATCCCTTGGTCTTTGGTATTTAGTAGTGGTTATGCACCGACCGTGATTTGTAGAGTTTGAAACTTTAGGGTTCCTTATATGTTACTAATGAAGACGGAAAAAGTATATTATTAAGTGGCTATGTTGGCTAAAGCGCAGCATTAGGTCATGGGGCCAAGCTCTCTGCTGACTCGGTAGACGCGTGGGTTCGAGCCCCACCGTCGGCCGTCCTTGAAATGGTTTTCCGTGGTTTCCCATTTTCAACACCAGGCGAATGCTGGGACGGTACCTTCTGACAGGCCACGGCCGCTTCCTTCCACATCCTTGCCCAGTTTCATTCATCTTCATCCATTCCATCTCTCATCCCGACGCGCAGGTTGCCCACGGGCGTCGACTAGAAAGACCTGCACTCGGCCTCTCAGGAGGCCACACGACAAAAAATGAGTGGATTCTATGAGGACTACCTGGACCTCACCGTGAAGATAAATAACAAACTGGAGTACGAAATATATAGGAAACGAACTCAAACCAACACATTCATTGAAAAAGATTCCATCCACCCAGAAAGCCATAAAAGAGCAGCCTTCATCAGCCTTGTCAACAGAGCCATCACATTGCCCCTAACTGAACAAGCATACAATAAGGAAATCAATATAATAAAACAAATTGCAGTAACTAATGGATACAACAGAAAATTCATAGATAACATAATCCACAAGGTCAATAATAAGCCTAAATCCAAATTACTACGGGACAACAAAAAGAAAGACACATATGCGCTATTCACCTACACCAATAGCTAAACATATAACATAACTAGCCCCTTGCAGAAGTACAACATAAAAATTGCTTACAAAACTGAGAACAACAACCAGAACAAATTGTTCAATTCCAAACAAATTAACTAATCCAGTAAATACAAGAAGTCAGGCATTTATAGGATGGATTGCCAGGATTGTGGTTCCCATTATATTGGCCAAACTGGACGTAATTTCAACATACGTTATGCTGAACATGTAAATGCAACACAACACAAATAAAAACAGCAATTGGCACACACATGGCGGACACAGGCCACAAGTTCACTGAAATTGAGAAAGACCTGAAAATACTGCACTATGAAAACAAAGGTTAAGCCATGAATATATTAGAACAACTAGAAATAAATAAAGCCCGACGGTTCGATCCAGGTCCGAATCTCAACGAGTTCAATTTCGAAACGAACATACTAATCGACACATTAATTGACATTATCAAATAAATAAACAAAACGCCTATTCACACCCACGCACTTCCCAGTCATAACCACCTATACAGAAGCCATGTACACATGTTCACCCCTTAGGTCTTGCCCACGTCACCGCGCGTAAGGTCAACACCCCGATCTTCCTCCCCTCTCCCCACTCCAATGTTCAACACACGAGCTCACACTCAGCACGTCAGATGCAGGCTGGAGAGCGGCCATCCCGCACACACCAGATGGTAAGTTTTGACGCATAATTTTTCAATCGTCTACCACAACACATTATCCGTCTTCATAGTCTCACCATACATCTGCATCAGGTAATTTTTCTCCTCAGAATTCCTAGCCACCCCACGACTAAGGCTCAGAGGAGGTTTCTCAATATTTGCAAGTAAGTTATTAACATAGGTTATAACAATAAAACTCTAGCCAATCTTAACAAAGTTTTCCTTTCGTTATAGAAATCGCACATCAGGGATTTGCAACAGAGACCAACTCAGATCAAACATCGGTCCTCATAGAATCCACTCAATAATATACTTTTGCCGTCTTCATTAGTAATATATAAGGAACCCTAAAGTTCCAAACTCTACAAATCACGGTCGGTGCATAACCACTACTAAATACCACAGACCAAGGGATAAGTGCAAATATTGTCAATTTCATTCGTTCAACAACATACAACTGACAAGAGCTTCAGCAGTTCCTTTTTAAAAGTTCTACCATAATAAGTAATGGCACAGTAAGGAGCCTCACGAACTAAATGACTACTGTCAATCAGTAGAGTTGACATGCATTATTATAATATGGGACAACTTCCTCCAGATGCTTGAACTATGGGACACCTTGATTTTAAATCTCATGACTACTCAGTGTTTTATAATGTATTTTAAATGTGTGTTTTGTTACTTACAATAGTTTTAATATGTATCTGGCTGAAGAAGGACACATAAGTGTTTGAAACATGTACCGTTGTTAACTCCTGAATACAACTAGTATTGAAAAGACGGAACAGTTCGCAAATTATTAAGTGTAAACAGAAACGTTCATAGTGGCAGTTAACATAAGTAGGATATATGAAAATAGGCTGTATAGTTCTTCACGGAAGTACATGTTGGATATATATCTTTACCATTTCCTGTTTATGGAAGAGGATTTGTGAATGTAAATATAATATAGTCCAGTTAGGATACTCTTCTTCCCTAACTTTTTGATATTTGTGATAGGCTAAAGTAGCGTCTTATTCAGTAGATACAGCGTATCACGAATAGTTAGAAGTAAGGAAAGTTACCTTTAGATTATAGGATGTTATTCATTTAAGGTCACCTGTTCATTAGATGAAGTGTATGATGAAACACAACCATGTTATATTAAGTGTGAAATCACGGATAGACGTCAGGATGGAGTGAGAATATATGATTTCATGACCACTGAGAGAATGTTATTACTAATATTGAGATTCTAGGCCAGTGAGAGACTCTATCTGCGAGGCCATGGGAGCCAAATTGTTTACGTTGAGGTTCAAGTGAGTTGGGTTTTCACCTAGATATACAAATGATATGCATAACCACATACAATGGCATTTTGATTGTTGAACGGAGATACATGTGATCTTGGAGCCTCAGCGAGAAATTAATCGCACTTAACATCCTGAAGAGAACAGATGTGTTGAAGATAGATATTGAGTTTGATATTTGAGGCTTACTGAGGCGTTATTAAGCCCAACATTTGAGTGGTCATTGACATCGATCAACTGATTTTTAGCAAGAGATGATTTTCCCCCATTTTTGTGTTTCCAGTTCAGATTAGAATTGTAGATTTGAAGTTTCGATTTTGATTGTTCAGTATAGTTCACTGGAAGGGTTCGTTATTTCAAAACGAATTTAGAATTGGTGAATTATATATTTACTTCGAAGTAGATTTTTCTGTTTTATGTCTTACATTGGAAGGGAACGTTATATTAAAACACATTTATAGATTATGTGATCTTGGTTCATCGGTATATCCACACATGCTGATTACACAGGTTCGAGTCAAGGCTCATGTAAATAATCAGAACACTCTACTATATCGAGTAAGATATTTTATTAGTTTGATTTTGTACCATGTCTTTCCCTAAGGATTTGTCGACGCTATATTTTGATGAGCGTTTGATATAATTGGTGATAGGAGTGGTACGTTCGATTGATAGGATTGTGATTGTTGTGATATTCAGTCAACAGATTTTGTTTGTTCAGGTAGAATCACCTCGCAGTATTTGTACTAATACTAAGTTTATGAGGTGGTTAATAGTCATAATTTGATATTTGAGATTATTTCACGGTCAATGATATGATGTGTTAGGCATTAAATGGCAGTTGTCACCGGTCATTTCTCATGTAGTAGTGAGGAGAGGATCTGAAGGAACATTCATCACATATCATTTCAAGTACGATTTGGCAGAAGCAATTTTCATGTGTCATAATAATTATTGACACTGTCTCTATTATTAAGTCAGCAGAAGGCAAATTTCCACTCGTCTTGTAATTTCCGTACCAAACCCAACCTAATAGCAGAAAGCGTCCAATTGTCATCAGTACGGTCTGAATACACAATGTTGTATTCCCTTAATTGCAGTAGAGAGAGGAAGATGACGATCAAGGGTCGTCTCTTATAATGTGCTACAAGTAGTAATCCAATAAGGTACTTACGTCTTTCAAATCTGCATCACTCGCTAAAGAAGGACTTTCAATTTTGACACTTGGAGAAATATCTGGCATAGAAAAGTCTTCTATCTGAATATCCTCAGTCAGTTCAGAATTAGGGGGCGTGGTGGCGCAGCGGTCAAGCTGTATGCCTCTCACCAAGGCGGACCGGGTTCGATTCCCGGTCACTGCATGTGAGATTTTCGATGTGAAATGCCATGTCCTGTGGTTCGGATTCCACGTAAAACGGAGGTCCCGTGGCTTATGATCGCGAGATTAACGGTCACGTTAAACTAAAAGCTTCCTTTTTTCAGTTCAGAATCATCCTGCAGAGAAATTGTTTTACAAACACGTACCTTTACATAGGAGGAAATAAATCATACATAGTGTTCCATCATTTTGAATAACATCCAAACACAATGCGACATACAAGACCTAGATAAGAAATATGGGACTTTTTTGATTGCGAGACGACTTTCTGAAGGAACAGCCGATGAGCTGTCAACAATATGACAAACCAATCGAGATAATGTTTATTCTTGTGTATATTATTTTGTATATCATTTGTTTCTCGTACAGCTTAGCAATGAGTTTCACATGCGACGTTCTTAAGATACTTTGTGGAGGATTTAGCCAGCTTGATTTAAAATAATTCATTTAAATGGTGGATGTGGTTCCATCGTAACTTATTAGGTTTATTCTGGATTGTTTGTCGAATGCTACTGAACGTTGTGGAACGACAGGGGCTTAGGCATCTAGTGCCGAAGGTAGGAACAATGTAAATAGATCTGATGAATAATTCACATTTTATTTGCGTTGGAACTATTTATGTACCATTTCTTAGTTTGTATTGTATGTCGTATCGGAATAAGAGACTTCTGGAGGTGATATTAAGACAGTAATGTAAGACGGAATTTATTTTCAGGAGTGTTTATTTTCTAGTTAGCCTGTGGACTAACCACCAGATCCCCAATACAGAGTAACCAAGGGATCATTGGTGAATAAATCAATCAAGGACACGAGTTTTTATGTTCAAATGTGTGGTCATTTGTATTAGATATGAACCTTCTTTTCAATAATAAGCATTTTCTTCGAATAGTTTCATTAAAACACCGAAAACCTGAGAGTAACGGTCTCGTGTTGGGACCAGCTCAAATCCATGTGTGTTTGCTGGTGAAAGGATCTCACGAGGGTTGATTTGGCCTTCGGCTCAGAAGTATCTCGGTTCAATACGGGCACAACTTATTGTCCCCGTTCTCTTGATCATAAAGCGCGCCTATATCGGAATTCTACGTCAGGGCACGTAACATCAAATTATACGCAGAGATTGCGACCTGAGGTATTACATGGACAAAGATGCATGGGAGGGCTGTGGAAGGATCGAGTGAGCTGGGAACTTCATCAGACTCAAGAAATGGAAACAAATATTTAAATAACAGTACACACAAGCAACACAATAAACTGAGTTGGAAATTCACTGCACGATACTAGATATTATTTTATGTGGGAAGAATACGCATGGTGATGATAATTGTTGCTTTAAGGGGCCTAACATCTAGCTTTTCGGTGCCAGTAACAAATATTTGGAATGATATAGAAGGACATGGTGAAGAAGCAACCTGACTGGTCGCAGAGGGAAGAAGCCGGAAACGCTTACTTATTACTGTACAGTACTTGTCGAACGCTTAACAGCGTGAGTGCGGAGATTTGTGCATTGGACCGCATGGTACTGAAAGCTGTAAACATTTATTAACATCATTTATAATACGGTGGAGAACATTTATTTACCAGTGCGGAATACGCTAGTAACGCGTCGAATATTTCACACACTTTTTGGAGAATTAATGAAACACTTGCGAACTGAACACCGCATGGTCAGTCGTCGTGCTGTGTGCTGCAAATTGCAAAGTCAGAGCGACAGAGGACAAATAATCTTCTATAAACTGTGTGAGTGAAACTTCGTAATACACTCATCTAATAGTTGACGAGGAGGAGGCGGCTAGTTGTGTAGCAATAGTAACAAGTGCGATAGGGAAGGAATCAGTATCAGATTCAAAGCGGTGAAATTATATAAAACATTAAAAGAAGTGTAGAAGCAGTGCATATTGCCCAAAATGTTCGTGATATAACTGGTTCTAAATCATGCCGTAGCCAACTAAAACAATTCACATTGGGGGAAAACGTATCTTCAAGATCGCCGCCTTTTTAGTTACTTTTTATGGCAAGTGGAATATATCAGAATACATTATATTCCAGGCAGCTATGCTAAGCAATTGGACCATTATATCATGAAGGATAGGAAGAGGTCTATCCCCTTAAGAAATTAGGGTAATTTATCAGGTAGTAAAGAGAACTGTCATTTAGGGTGACAAAAGGGATGATTGCCGTACCTATAACTTTCGAGATCAGAATTGAGGGAGAGCTGACTAGGGGTGCACAAAATAAGAAATGGAAAAGAGGAGCCCGACACAAGTAAACAGAAACAATAACGGTCTCTACTCAGGTCATGTGGGTCTCAAGGAACTTGCTATTAATGTAGTCGTGGTAAGTTGATACTCAGATTATTGTATGCACTTTAGCTGTCTAAAACAAGAATTTATACAAATTGTTCTAGAGAGCATGGCCTCTACAAACTGGTCCTGTACATCAAGAGTAGACAAATGAACTACCAGAGGCAAAGTGCATTAGCCTGAAAGGTAAGGTTTTCTGTTTGTTCCGTTGGCAGTCACGTTTCAAGGAAAAGAAGAATAAAGATGTGGTGATGATTATTCATTAGAAATAGGCTATGATTGCTGACGCCCAAGTTGGAATCTAAACATTGTTTTACGCTGGTAACGAGCTTGCTTTGCTGTGGCAGTCTTCCCTCTTCCCCACTAGCCTATAGCAACCATCAGCGCATTCACTTAAGGGCAATCATATCTCCAATGCCTTATATGATTGAGTTATAACATGGCACATTGTGTGGACATAACCTATAATAGGATCCAGGGTGCCAACAGAGTGGAACTGCAGTATCAATACAATAACATTAGCTACTGTTGGTGTTCTTATAGAAAACAAGACTAAGTATTCCAAACTTCCAAACAATATTCATTCTAAAAATCAATTATATTACTACAAGAGAAATAACGCAGAATCGGTAATTACCTGTAGTTTATGTTCCTCCTTAACTGCTATCCTTTGATCGTCAAATATATCAGCAGCCTCGTCTTTCAAGTTATCTGAGGGCAACAGGACATTAGTCTCCTGCGAAGTAACACAAGTATGAGCCAATCAAAAATATGCAGACACAATATGAGTACTAAGTTACGTTACTAAACGTTAGCGTGCCATTTACCATTAAGTAGTGTGTTAAGTCACTAAACCTCACTTGTCGTGCACATCACTAAGAATACAATGTTACACCATATACGCATCAAAATGCAACTCACAATATTAAAGAATTCAGTTGTATGATCCAACCAGTCTGGCTCTCGTTTAATAAATAGTTGTTCCTCCATTGAGTTCAGGAAACTAGAACACAAGAAAAGCACTGAAGAATTAATTCAAGACCTTACTTATACCAGTAGGCTACGCCAAATCATTCTCATATACAATAAATCAGATGAGAAAGTGCACAGTGATGAGGAACAGAAAAACAAACTTGATATTCGGTGAGTAGATTATATATTATTTTGTCACACAATGAAGTATCGACGGTAACAATCTATCGATACGCTTAATTAGGCACGTGAAATTGACCTTAGTTCACTGTACAGGTATTGCAAATCGCCACTAGTAGCATACAGTCATTCGGAATCCACAAATTACAAAGCTCTCCTTGTGTTACAAGTCACACAGTTCAAATGAGAATCATTATCGACTCCAGCTAACATGAGGCTAACTTGTACTGCTCGGGTCTAAGCTGCGTGAACCTGAGAGGAATGTGCTTCGCGGAGTATTGGTATTGACGAATGATGAGGTTTATCGGTCCGTGTATAGTACAGAAGCAAATAAATTGGTCGGTGACTCACTCACTTATTCCTAACACCACAGTGGTTTGAGCAACAGTCCAATGTTAGCAGTATTGGAATAGAAAGGGATACCATATATCACGGTGGGCTGTTGGCAGATCCTTCGCTTCTCACCTGACCCTTCCCTTCTCTTTCTCCTCATCCTGCAAGTTCATAGGGCTTGGAACCGAGCAGTACATTGTCGTCATAAGGCTGTTCCCAGTTAAATAACGACACCTCTGTATCTTCGACAGTTAAATATTTTGAATTGACAGTCACTGAAAATCTGCACTGGGCACTTAGGTATTAACTCCGCTGTAAAACATGTCATCATAACACATGCTTCGTCATGTCTACCATATTTTGGAGACAAAAAATACGAATTACGGTAACTTACAAATCACATTATAGGCTTATTGCAAGCTTCGACAACAATGAGGTTTCAGTTCAGAAGCACAAGAGAAGGTAATCGTGAATCGTATAAAGGTTGTCAAATGTTGCAAAATAAACTGGCGAAAACTAAAACTAAAGGAAATTCATCCGTAAACATCACGGCGTTGTACCAAGTATGTCAAACTTAATGTAAAGGGGAAATGTAGTAAAGACTTATACCATTAGCATTATATTTCTGCCGGTGAGGACCGTTGTATTTCGGAGAATTCGTGCAGTCAACTATACTCCTATTCGCGAGATGTGACGGCCGACTTAGCATAATGCACTCGGCACATTCATTAGTGCTTACCACACAATTGCTTGAGTGCCAATTGGAGAAATGTCTTTGGTGTGGCGAGTACAGTCGGTGTACCTTTCCTGGAAGTAATGACGTAGGTCACCGGCAGGGATATAACGTGGCACAGTAAAGGGGCTTTTACTTCGAGTCACTCAGCCCCGTGTACATGAGTGTGTTTGGCCTTTTGTCTGATAACCGGTGTTATTGGGATTGCTTTATAAGTGTGTGTAAGGCAATTCAGGGGAACATGTGGAAGGGGGCAGCCGTGGCCTTAAGCTAGGAACCATCTGCCAGGAGTAGAAGTGGGATACCACTTCCTTGATATCTGAGGTGGGAATCGAACCCGGACCCAGTTAGTTAGTTATTGTTTTTTTAAGGGACGGAACTACGAGGTCATCTGCTCCTGTACCCGGACCTAGTCGCTAGACCACGAGGTGTAAAGAGTTCCTTTCATCAGGTGTTGACGCCTTTGAGACCAACTGGTGGGAAGCCTAGGTGATGCACCTAACACCTCAAGAGACGTGATGGAGATGCTGACTTAGAATTTCAATGAACAGCGTAGCGTAACAAGCATTTTACCTGTCCAGTGTTTTGTGCAAATTTATTGGTGCATTATGTTCTTTTAAGCCTATTTACAATTTTGAAAAATAGGCTTATGAGAACACCTTTTGTCCGTGTGTCTGTGAGTGCGTTTGTGTGTGATGGTGTGTATGTGCCCCACCCCTCCCCCTAATAACCTCTAACGGCTGGAGCTATTTCAATTAAACTCGGTAAGTTCATAGCACTATTCTGGACGACTCCGACCATACCCTTCAAATTCTGTTACGTCTCACCAATCCAACATGGCGGCTGTGCGAAATATTTCACCAGCATTCAATATCTCCGAAACTATTACCGATATCACCCTGGAATTTTTCTTGGTGATAAAAGGAACTACTAGAAGTTTGCCTAAGTGACTTTTGAAAAACTGGTAACTACAAAACCAACATGGCGGCCAAGCGAAGTTGCGACATTTAAATAGACCTTTCTCGCGATTTAACCAACCAAACGCAATAAAACTTGGTACAGTATATTTTGATACACATTGTAATGCACCGACATCTAACTTCGTTCAATTGTTTACATAACCTACAATGGCGGCTGTACGAATTTTAAAATTAAGATTTTATTTCTTGTGTCGTAATCATGCGATCGAAGTGAAAGTTTGAATAATGAACCTACGCAATAATTTTCCTTTAATGGTACATGACTCTACTGGATGGCCTATACATTTAACAATCCAACATGGCGACCATCCGAAATATTTAGACGGCTCTGAATATCTACGAATATATTATAGCAATAAACTGAATTTTTTAAATGTTCATAGGGGCTATGAACATAAGTTCACCTATAGATCTTTCAATAATCTGGTGATCACAAATCCAACATGGCGGCGACGCGAATTATAAATATTCACATGGACGTTTCTCGCAATTTAACCATCCGAGTGCAGTGAAACTTAATACAGTAAGTCCTTATACAAATGTTAATCCACTGGCATTTAATTTATTTCAATTGTTTTCATTACGGAAAGATGGCAGCTGTTACTTCTTGTGTCCTAATCATGCGATTGAAGTTTGAATGCTACACGTACACAATAATCTTCATGTAACAGTACATAACTCTAGGACCTACATATATATATAAATCCAACATGGCGACCATCCGAAATATTTAGTCGGTACTCAATATTTACGAATCTATTACAGCAATGAAACTGAAATTTTGTATGTTAATAGTGGCAATATAAAAATAGGCTGTATAGTTCTTCTCGGAACTACTTGTTTTTTATAATATTGCTTTGTACTGATTCTTCCTACGGGGCTTTAAATGACCGTCGATCTAGCCTTCCCTCTCATGGTGAGTAGAAAGATGCCCACATTTGTTTCCCTATCGCTTAGAATTGGACATAGTAAAGCGAGGAAGAGGCACAGGTCTTGTTACAGACTTCCCATATGTTCTGCTAACTGAAAGCAAGATCTGAATTCTCTTTTCCTGATTAGGTCCTTGCTATGTACTTGTATGAATTGGGACAGCATCTAAATTACAGGCGTCAAGTCTACGACTCTCTTGCTGAATCAGTCGAGTTTTAGGGATATTAGCCACTTCAACTTGACATGCACTCCAATAGATGAAAGCTAGTGTGTGGTTGTGACCTGTCTGATAACCTCTTTAGGACACAGATGCACGAAGTACTAGAATTTAGAGATTTATCTTAATAAGTTTACGACTAGAGAGTTTAAAGAGGGAGCAATATGGAGAGGGGTGGACGAGGGAGGGGGAATGCACTCACTGTTTACAAACGATGCTAGTCGGAGTAATATCAATTAGACAGTTCTCAATCGCCGTCATTCAGTCATTCATTCATCCTTCTACTTAGTGCCCGTTCGGCTCTCCTGGTGGGGACTGCTCGAGAGGGGGTTAACATCACAGAAGTGACAAAGAGGAAATCTGTCATTCTACGGATCGGAGCATGGAATGTTAGAAGTCTGTTAGGCAGTGGAAGGTTAGAAAAAGTAGAAAGGCAAATGGATAGGTAGAGGTTATATTTAGTTGGGATTAAAGAAATGCGCTGGCAGATAGTACAGGACGTTTGGTCAGGAGACTATAGGGTCATTAGAACTAAATCAGACAACGGCTATGTGGGAGTAAGTCTCATATTAAGTAGGGTGGAATATTATGAGCAATATAGTGAACGGATTATTGGATAAAAAGTCAATACAAACCCTACGTGCACCACAGTGGTACAAGTCCATATGCCAACCAGTCAAGCGGATGATGAAGATGTTGAATAGGTCTACGAAGATATAGATGAAATTCTGAGGTATATAAAGGGTGATGAAAATGTTAGTAATGGGAGATTGGAATGCTGTGGTAGGAAAGGTAGGAGAAGGGAAGATAGTAGGAGATTTCGAATTAGGTGAAAGGAATGATCGAGGAAGCAGGCTGATGGAATTCTGCACCGAGCAGGAGTTGGGCATAGCTAACACCTTGTTCAATAACCACAATAGAAGAATATACACATGGAAGGACCAGGAAATACAGGGCGTTACCAAATCGAATTCACTATGGTCAAGCAGAGATTTCGAAACCAGATTTTGGATTGCAATTCATATCCCGGTGCTTACATAAACTCTGACCCCAATCTGATTGTTATGACATGCAGATTAAACTTGAAAAACTGAAGAAAATCCAAAATTCAAAACGGTGGGCAGGATTCAAACGAAAGATTCAAGAAGATTATAAAGGAAGCACTAATGAAAAACCCTAAACAAACTTCAATTGCAGACGATTGGGCACTTTTGAAAAACAAAATAACAAAATCCGCAGAAGAAAACATTGGTAGGAAAAAAAGAATAGCTAGAAAACCGTGGATCACTTAGGATGTACTAGAATTGATGGACGAAAGGCGGAAACACAAGAATCTACTATATGAAAAGGGGAAGGCAGAATACAGACGTCTGAGAAATGAGGTAAACAAGAAGTGCGAAAGAAGAATGTTTGAAAGAGAAATGTGCAGGTACAGAAAATTGTCTGAAATTAGGAAAAGTAGACACAGTTTATCGAAGGATTAAGAATACTTTTGGGGAAAAGAAGACTAAGTGCTGTAATATTAAGGACAAAAAGGGAAAGCCTCTATGAGATAGGGAAGAAAAAGTTGAGAGATGGAAAGCTTACATATATTGTTTGTATAAGGGAAAGGAGATTGAGAATCATGGAATGGAAAGGGAGGGGGAAATTGATGAAGATGAAAAATGAGATTCAATATTGGGATCAGAATTGGACAGAGCATAGGATGACTTAAGCAGGAACAAAGCACCAGGCATTGATGATATACCGATTGAGTTGCTATGCTGCATAGGTGATGATGGTCTGTGTCAGGTTATTTCACTTGGAGTGCAGGATTTATGAGACAAGTGAGGCACCCTCTGATTTCAAGAAGAATGTTATCATCCCTATACCGAAGAAAGTAGGAGCTGACAGATGTGAAAATTAACGTACAATCAGGTTTATAACTCATGCTTCAAGGATCCTGTCTAAAATAATTTACATGAGGATGGAAAGCCAGATAGAAACGGAGTTGTGTGAAGAACAGTTTGGTTTCAGGAGAAATATAGGAACAAGGGAAGTTGTACTAAGTCTTAGGCTGATTTAGGAAGGTAGAAGAAGGAAGGTTAAGATAACGGTCATGGCACTTGTAGACTTAGAAAAGGCTTTTGTTAACTTTGATTGGGCTAAATTGTTTGACATTCTGAAAACGATTAGAATTAAGTACAGGGATAGGAGGGTGAACTACAATCTATACAGAAACCAGACAGTATTCAATCGAGCTAATGAATACGATAGAGAAGCTGGTATTCAGAAATGTGTAAGGCAAGGGCTGCAACCTATCAACCATACTTTTCAATCATTAGCCCTACATTGAACAAGCAGTGAAGGAAGTTGGAGAAAATTTAAAGTGGGAGTGAAGATTCGAGGAGAATTAATTTCAACTCTGAGATTTACTTTTGACATCGTCATCTTGGCTGACACGCCAGAGGATGTGAATGAGTTTTCGAAAGGCATGGACTCCGTCTTGTGGAAAGAATTCATGATGAAATTCAATGTAAAACAAAAATATTGGAATGAAGCCGAAATAAATCAGAAACCTCTATGGACATCAAATTGGCAGGTGGAAAGCTGAAGGTAGGAGACTTCTGTTACTTAGGAAGCAAAATAACCAGTGTTAGACGAAGCAAGGAGGATATATAAAAAGTAGGAAGGCTCAGGCAAAATAAAGCATTTCTACAGAAAGCGAATCTGTTAACGTCGAATATAGATTTAGACATTAGGAAGTCATTTTCGAAAGCCTATGTCTGGAGCGTGGCGCTCTATGGAAGTGAAACTTGGACTATTGGTGCAGCTGAAAAGAAGACAATTGAAGCGTTTGAAATGTGGTTCTATACGAGAATTATGATGGGTAGATAGGGTAACAAATGAAGAGGTGTCAAGACTAATGGGAGACGAGAGATGTTTCTGGCGACTGCTAATGAAGATAAGGGATAGGTTGGTAGGACACATACTAAGACACCCAGGAATAGTAAACTTAGTTGAGGACAAGAACTGTAGGGGTAGACGAAGGTTGGAATATGTTCAACAGATTGCCTCGGATGTAGGGTGTGGTAGCTACATGGAGATGAAACGATTAGCTCAGGACAGGGAGGCATGGAATGCTGCATTAATCCAGTCAAAAAACTGAAGAATCAAACAACAACTTAGACATACATTTTCTCATAGCATGTGCTTACTTACATTTCACTTAACCATATTTGCAGAAATGCACTTCGTACAAACAACTAACCAGAACTCAGCAAGTGCGCTTAAGAATTAATGAAACAGTGGACCTATCAATCTCAAATACTGTATGGTGAATAATAACATCGAGTAGATTGTTCATTGCAACTGAATAGTTAACCTGAGGATGTATTGTGGCTGCAGTGTAATAAAGCATTCCCTGCGTACACTTAAATCTGAACTCTTCATTTTGGGGCAGGCTCTATACATATAATTCATTACAAACCTATCAACACAATTAATTAGGCTGCGTGAAACAGAATTCAACTCACTATACGAGTATTAATTGTATGTATCAGCGCTAGTTGCATCCAGAAGCTATGGAAGTACAACTTCCTCCTAGAGTTACATCACGCCCTGGTCAAACTAGAAACAGTAACGCCTGTCATAGCGTGTCTCACTAATAGCTTTTGCGGATGCTAAGTTTGCAACTAGAGGCGCCGCACATGATCAGCTCCGTTCAGTTGGTGGTGTTGATCCGTATTGTGTACTCACCAAACAAATTATATAGTTGAAACATTGTGTTAGTATACCGTTGAATGACTTTAAAAAACATGGCTGTAGAAATAAACTTTCTTGAACATCCTTGTAGAGAGTCAACTAGGAAATTATGGATTAAAGCAATAAACAGACAAGTTATATAGCATACGCTGACCTTGCGACTGAAAATTAGGTGACCTAGTATTATTGCTCCTCTTCTGATGATGATAATAACCTCCTAACCCCCGCGTAGTGTAGTGGCCAGCTTTCTTGGCTGTCACCCTCAGAGATCCATATTGGAATCCAGGCTCTGTTCTGGTGTGAGGGCTGGAACAGGGTCTGCTCAGGTTCATGAGGAAAAACAGAGAAAACGTGGGTTAGATTTCCATCTCATCCATCCTGGAAATGGTTTTACATTTTTTCCCACTTCTTGTCCAGGCAAATGCCTGGATGGTTCCTAACCTCCATGCAAATCATCACCGGAATTACAAATGCACACGCCACAATTCCACAGGGTCACAGACACGGGACTAAATGACCACATTTCTGTGGCGAGTGCTGCAATGGCCTGTATTGGAGGGAGTTGTCAAGCCCGCCTCAGAGCGTAGTGGCTAGCATACTTGGCAACTGTGATCATTTAATTTGTACATGTAAGTCTTTCGAAGAGTGTGCTTACACATTTATATCTTGTACACCGTCCATTCATTGGCCACAATCGCGTTGACGGACTAAAGAGTTACATGATGATGACAATTGTTGTTTTAAGGGGCCTAACATCTAGGTTATCGGCCCCTAAAGAGTAACAAATTAGGGTTTTGTATAGCCAAGTCTGGCAAAGAATGGTTTCAAATCTTTACAGGCCAAAAAAGCCTCAAAGGAAAATGGATGATTGACATAAAGCTATACTTTGTACTAAAATTAAGGAAAGCTTATAAGAAACGACAATATAGCAACGAGCATATGCAAAAGTTTGAATTATTATCAAAAGTGCTAGTGCTCAAAAAGAAGGCTGCTCACGATAATTACATGACAATGCGGAGAAAATTGTAGAGTTACGTTAGAATGCGGAAGGAAAATTCCAATGATTTGTCTATAATAATGTCCAGTGATGGTGAATTAATTACTGAGAAACCGGCAATTGCAAATGAATCAAATATATGTTATGGTAGTGTGTTAAATAAATTCAATAGCTGTGTGTTGAGCCTGGACAATGGTGCTGATAGCCATCATTTCCTAATAAATTCAATAGCTGTGTGTTGAGCCTGAACAATGGTGCTGATAGCCATCATTTCCTAATAAATTCAATAGCTGTGTGTTGAGCCTGAACAATGGTTCTGATAGCCATCATTTCCTAATAAATTCAATAGCTGTGTGTTGAGCCTGGACAATGGTTCTGATAGCCATCATTTACTAATAAATTTAATAGCTGTGTGTTGAGCCTGAACAAT
Organism: Meconema thalassinum; assembly: GCA_946902985.2. Taxonomy (NCBI): domain Eukaryota; kingdom Metazoa; phylum Arthropoda; class Insecta; order Orthoptera; family Tettigoniidae; genus Meconema; species Meconema thalassinum. The sequence continues at coordinate 445,324,181 of OX336394.1, read as the reverse complement.
GGTTCTGATAGCCATCATTTCCTAATAAACCAATCGTCAATTCTAGCAAGAATTAAAATGCTATCAAAAGGCCCAGACAATGTTTGTGGAGATGTGCTAAAACTGGGAGGTACAGCCTTTGTGTAATGAATCAATGAATAACAAATAGCCGAAGACTGGAAAAGGGCTACAATAGTTCCAATATTCAAGGGAGGGAACAGATTGGTAATGGGAAACTACAGGCCTATTAGCCTCACATCCATCACTTTGTAAACTGATGGAATACCTTATTTCTGATTACTTAAGGGAACAGTGGGGAAATGGCATAATGGGAGACCAAGGCTACTCGTGCGAGAGCCAGGATATTAATTTCAAGGGAGTGCAAGTGCCGTAATTATAGATTTCGCCAAGGCATTTGATGTCGTCCCACATAACATACTACTCCTTAGATTAGCGGCAATGCTCATATAGTAAGCACCCTGCTGCTCGTTCAATAAAATACCACCCACCCTAGGATCATCCGACACATATAAATTGTGGATGCAATCACAGGCCTAGTGTCTGATTTGCTTCGCTAATGGTTAATCAAATTTTACATACCAGTAATTTTTCACTGCCAGATTTTTTTTTTTGCTAAATGTACCATTCAGTATCATCTCTAGTGGACTTCCGGAATATGAATAGGCCGTCTGTAAGGTTGGTATCAAGTAGGTCAGTTTCAGTTTTGTAAACAAAATTTTCTCCACTGTATTACTTAGAAATACTTTTCATGTCGTCATTTTCCATTTTATGCAACAATATTATTATTTGGTGTCTTTCTATTCTGGAGTTGATATTCAGCCATTCCAATGGTTAGATTCTTAATAGTTGAGTTCCTCTTTCCTGCACTTTCATACATGTATGTAGCTCTGCTAAGCAATATTTCACATTCGAATGGTTAGATTTTTAATAGGTGAGTTCCTCTTTCCTGCACTTTCATACATGTATGTTGCTCTGCTAAGCAATACTTCACATTCCAATGGTTAGATTCTTAATAGTTGAGTTCCTCTTTCCTGCACTTTCATACATGTATGTTGCTCTGCTAAGCAATATTTCGCATTTGTATTCATTTCTAGTCCTAAAAAAATGCATGTCATACCTCGTAAAAGGTGGCAGCTTGTCTATATATACCGGGTGTCCTGCTCTAAACTTTACTGTCTCAATTGATGTACTTGCTGGCAATTTGTATCCCGCTTCTGAAACGTTTTATGTATTTGCATATTTGCAGTTCTCACTTTTATGAATGAAATGACTAATTTCCATGTTCATGGTCATGTGAGGAGTATTTGCACTACTCTATAACATTTCTTTCACAAATTGGAATGATTAATTTGAAATATGAAGTGCAGTATTAGCTCTGGCAGCTGTTAACGTTAGCCACGTCTCATGTAAGAGCACAAAACGTATTCGTCATTTGTGCGACATCAATTATTTATATCCATATTTACACATTTCAAATTGCATTAAGAACATTAATACACACCTCAAAGAAAGAATCATGGGGTTTATCATGACCACTTAAGTAGAGGGACAGGGGAATCCAATCTCACCCATTTTATTTGCACCCGACCATACCTTGCGTTCGGTTCTTTTCCGATAATTCCCGAAACAATTATTGGAGATGGTCGTGTGACGGCTCATATTACTCGGCGTGAAGCCCCCTGTCCTAAGAACTACTTATTATACATCAAGATAAAAACTACCCCGTGGGTTAAATATTGATTTATTGTATAAATGCGCACTCTCGGCTCTTGTAAAACGGCGCGCTTTTCAAATGATTATTAATAGATTATTCACTCATTATTTTTCGATAATGGATTAACTACTAGGTCCTCGGCACAAGATTTTGGGAAAGAATAATGACAGAAAGATGTATGTGGACTCATTTACTCGGGATGAAGCTCTCAATACCGTGGATTATTTTTTAAAATTTATTCGAACGACCTAACTACATGGGAAGCACTACTTGATTTGAACGCAACTGTACCTCACCGCTCGTTTATTTTTCGGTTATTTCCTGAACCAATTATTTTACAAGGATGTGTATGGTGTCATTTTACTCGACATGAAGACTCCTTTCCCCATGGACTATTGTTTTCCCCAAATTTCACCCAATAAGACCCAAAACTAGTAGGTCATTATTATTATTTGACCTATGTATAAATAGGTATTTATTTATGTTATGTATTCGGTAGTGGCAAAGTTAGGGCTCATGGCCCTCTCTTACACTTAACCACGAAATATGCTACTCGACATGACATATGAGACAATTTCGGAAATACAAAAAAAAAATTATGATGATAAGTAAAGATTAAATTAATTATGATAATACTAATATTAATGAAAAAGGCAAATGAATAATGATAATAATAATTTTAACAATACAAATAATAATAATAATAATAATAATAATAATAATAATAACTACAATGTCACAGATATTTCTATAATATCCTAGATATAATCCTAGCTCACTCATACGTCCTATCATCCATCACCATTCACACGGGGCAATCAGCGCTGTACAACAGGTAATCTCGGCATGCGGCCTTAAATATATTTATTGTTGTGGAATTTCTGATATCGGCAGGAGTTGATTCCATAGGTCGAGACCCATCTACAGCAAAAGAGCGATTAAACATGGATGAGTGGTTGATGGGAATGGCGAGGGAACAGTCAGATCGAGTGCTTTGATTATGATATGAGGACAAGTAACTAAATTTTGATGACATGTACGTGGGGGTGTTTTCATGCAGAAATCGATAGATAGATGTCAGCAAGTGAAATTTACGGCGTTCATCAGGTTTAAGCCATGAAAGAGCACGGTAGCATGGGGTTATGTGGGCATTGTATCTTAGATTGAGAGTAAACCGAAGACAAGAGTTCAATGCTTGTTGGAGTTTCATTGTTTGTCCATGAGTCGCGTCAACGAGAACGATGTCACAATAGTCTAGAATTGGTAGTATTAGTGTCTGGATGAGTTTAATCTTAATGTCTAGTGGTAAAATGTTCTTATGGCGCACGAGTGGGTGAAGGGATGTGTACCGTATATCTTTTTACGTGTAATTCTTATATGTGGTGACCAGTCGAGAGTTTCAGTTAAGGTTAACCCAAGGTTCCTTATTTCTTAACTAAAGGGGATGGTGATTGAATTCAGTGTTACTGGGGGCACAACGTAGTTGTTTTTTAATGAGTTTAGTAACTTATGAGAGCCGATTATGATAGTTTGGGTTTTCTTAGGATTGAGCAGGAGAGAGTTGTCATCGGCGTATACACTAAGTTGATGGATATCAGTGTTTATATCCCTTATTGCATTTGATATATCGTTGATACTAGTGTGGCAATATATTTGTATATCATCTGCATAAAGATGATATTTATCATAGGTAATTGTGGAGGAGATATCGTTGATATAGGTCACGAAAAGTAGGGGCCCAGGGACCGAACCTTGGGGGGTTCCTGCCTTTTTCTGACGCCACTGTGAGGTGGAGTCCTGTACAATCACACGCTGATTTCGACCCGTTGGGTAATCAGAGAAAAAATTTATGGCTTTGGTGCAAAGAAGGGATTTTAGCTTCTTCAATAGGGTCGGTATATCTATGGTGTCAAATGCTCTGCTGAAATCGAGGAGTGTGAGTATTGTTACGTGTCTTTGGTCCATTGCTTGTCTGATGTCATCAGTCATCTTAAGTAAGGAAGTAGCTGTGCTGTGGCCTTTCTTGAAACCAGACTGGAGTGGGTCAAGTAGAGAGTGAGTGTTCAAATATTCCAGTATTTGAGTTTGTACTAACCGTTCCAGTACTTTGGAGAGAGCGGGGAGAATAGATACAGGGCGGTAGTCGGACGGTAACAGTTGGCAAGGTATCTTAGGAAGAGGGATCACGTATTTCCAGATAGAAGGCAGTGTGCCATTGTTTAAACAGTAATTAAAATGTGTGTGAGCATGGGGAGAACAGCACCAATAATGTAATATATATCATCAAACCGCTCGCCTGGGATCTAATGGAATAAAACACTCTCTTAACTTCATTAGTGCTTACGTTACGAAATGCAAAGCTGGGTCGATCGGGTGGTGAAAATGATGGGCCGTGACTGGCAGCGTTATCTGGGCTGGATTGAGTATCTGCATCCGTGAAATATGCATTTAGCTCGTACAGTGGAAAGTCAGGTATAGGAAGTTGCTCCAAGTTTTTTCCTATGCCCAAAGCACAGAGTTGTTTCCACGCTATAGCCGTGTTTAGTCGGCAGGTTGTATCACGAACATACTTAAATTCCACCCGCTGTCCAAGTTTCCAACTTAATATGAGACCTAATTCCGCATAGCCTTAATTTGATTTATTGCTAACAACCCTATAGTCTCCTGACCAAAGGTCCTGTTCTTTCTGTCAGCGCTTTTCACTAATCCCAACCAAATCCAACCTCAACCTATCCATTTACATTTCTAAGTTTTCTAATCTTCAACTGCCTAGCAGACTTCTAACATTCCACGCTCCGATCCGTAGAATGTCAGATTTCCTCTTTGTCACTTCTGTGATGTTAACCCCCTGTCGAGTAGTCCCCACCCGGAGATCCGAACGGGGGACTGGTTTAACTCCAGATTTGAATTTTTCAAGAGAGGAGGCCATCATCACATATAATTATGAATAGAGTGGTGCATATCCTCGGGAATAGCATTACGGCTGTAGTCTCCCGTTGTTTTCAGCCGTGCAGCCGAACGCAGTGTAGGCATTAGTTGGCTAATGTGATCAATATCTTAAAAGTCTATAAGACAAGTACAGAATTGGTTTATTCTGAAAGGCTGCTACTCCCTTTCAGAATAAATGAGAGAAGAGTAAAATTTACATTTATCGCAGTTGCGATTTCCCTGTATTTCTACTTATGAGACATCCATCCCCTACATCATATCAGAAAAATTAATAGTTACAGACTACTTACCTCAGCCACTTGCTGGCTAGGTTTTAGTGCAAATGCGGTAATTGATCCATCCGTTGCTACAGCATCAGATTGGTGATGTGATAGTAACAAAATTAATCTGTGATTATGCGAGAGTATTAGGCTGATATAAGCCAAACAGTAAGCAGTGATATTTTTCCTATTTACATGTAACTAGCTGAACCCGGCTGTGGCTCAGTCTTATATGAAATATGTAGGTAAATAAAAGTATGGTAGCGAACATAGATTCATCAAGAATACATGTCATTCAATGCAATATCCTGCCTTGCGTTGCAGCGGTTATGCTGTGGAATGAAAGGATAGGAAGAACCCGATGCAGGTGAGTGTGTGAGTATGTGTGTAACCCTAATCAAATATAAACGCCTGGAGCGATTTCAATGGAACTCGCTAAGGACAATCTACTATTTTATCCGACCATGATCCTGCCCTTCAAATTGAAATACGTTTCACTTTGAGAAGTTCTGAGTCTGACACGTTTATAATCGTCTAAACGTTTTTGATCTATGCGGTTTGACTCTTTTGATGTTCTGTGATCGTTCGTTGAGACTGGCGGCCTATGTTTGAACGTTGGCGAGGCATTTATGGCTTGAAGATATGAAGCTCATTCAGATATTGCAACTGTATACGTCTTAGCTGATGATGTAATTATTCTTAGCGTTGTAATTTTCCTTAAAATTTGATGCACTACTATAACCTAGTCAGTTATAAATGAAGAGCAGAGCAATGTGATCTCACCTGAATGCTGGCCACATGGTCATATCGTCAGGTAGTCTCTGCACATCGACGGTAGTCAAGGAGGTCAATTGCTGCAATGCCTTGTTCTTGTCTGCGCTTGACACAATGCCTACATGTTCCAGGGAGCCTTGGCACTTTTTGAGAATCCTATTTGAAACATAAAAATATTTTGTTGAAAATATGATGTGTGTAGCTCAGTAAGTATTTAATCATGAATGACTCAGGGCCCTGCTGACACACATCACAATATGTTCGCTGCTTGAACGTAGAGTGTTTACAAACAAAGCAAACTAACAGTAACTGCAATGACTCTGGGCACTGCTGACACACATCACACTATGTTCGCTGCTTGAACGTAGAGTGTTTACATACAAAGCAAACTAACAGTAACTGCAATGACTCAGGGCCCTGCTGACACACATCACAATATGTTCGCTGCTTGAACGTAGAGTGTTTACATACAAAGCAAACTAACAGTAACAGCAATGACTCAGGGCCCTGCTGACACACAACACAATATGTTCGCAGCTTGAACGTAGAGTGTTTATATATAAAGCAACTGCAATGACTCAGGGCCCTGCTGACACACATCACAATATGTTCGCTGCTTGAACGTAGAGTGTTTACACACAAAGAAAACTAACATTAACTGCAGTGACTCAGGGCCCTGCTGACACACATCACAATATGTTCGCAGCTTGAGCGTAGAGTGTTTACATACAAAGCAAACTAACAGTAACTGCAGTGACTCAGGGCCCTGCTGACACACATCACAATATGTTCGCTCCTTAAACGTAGAGTGTTTACATACAAAGCAAACTAACAGTAACTGCAATGACTCAGGGCCCTGCTGACACACATCACAATACGTTCGCTGTTTGAACGTAGAGTGTTTACATACAAAGCAAACTAACAGTAACTGCAGTGACTCAGGGCCCTGCTGACACACATCACAATATGTTCGCAGCTTGAGCGTAGATTGTTTACATACAAAGCAAACTAACAGTAACTGCAGTGACTCAGGGCCCTGCTGACACACATCACAATATGTTCGCTCCTTGAACGTAGAGAGTTTACATAGAAAGCAAACTAACAGTAACTTCAATGACTCAGGGCCCTGCTGACACACATCACAATATGTTCGCAGCTTGAGCGTAGAGTGTTTACATACAAAGCAAACTAACAGTAACTGCAGTGACTCAGGGCCCTGCTGACACACATCACAATATGTTCGCAGCTTGAGCATAGAGTGTTTACATACAAAGCAAACTAACAGTAACTGCAGTGACTCAGGGCCCTGCTGACACACATCACAATATGTTCGCAGCTTGAGCGTAGATTGTTTACATACAAAGCAAACTAACAGTAACTGCAGTGACTCAGGGCCCTGCTGACACACATCACAATATGTTCGCTCCTTGAACGTAGAGAGTTTACATAGAAAGCAAACTAACAGTAACTTCAATGACTCAGGGCCCTGCTGACACACATCACAATACGTTCGCTGTTTCAACGTAGAGTGTTTACATACAAAACAAACTAACACTAACTGCAATGCCTCAGGGCCCTGCTGACACACATCACAATATGTTCGCTGCTTGAACGTAGAGTGTTTACATAAAAAGCAAACTAACAGTAACTGCAATAACTCAGGGCCCAGCTGACAGACATCACAATATGTTCGCTGCTTGAACGTAGAGTGTTTACATACAAAGCAAACTAACAGTAACTGCAATGGCTCAGGGTCCTGCTGACACACATCACAATATGATCGCTCCTTGAACGTAGAGTGTTTACATTGAAGAATTTTATGAATTTCCTTACACTTCCTACTCATAGTTTAACATGTAAATTTACAATTATTAAATTATATTTTACAATATGATAAAGACAGGTCGAAATAGGATATCAAATTCATACAGAGCAGGAAGAGATATCACATATGCCACTAAAAGGTGCAACCTTGTGTGTGGCATGCATATCGTTGATTACTATTTCTAAAAATTGTATAATGGCTTAGCCGAATAACACGTTCTATGTAAATGATGTATACACAAAAAATAATGAATAAGAAGGAATATTGAATTTGTGTTTTATAAACTTGTAGGCTCAACTAACAAGCAAACTAACAGTAACTGCAATGACTCAGGGCTCTGCTGACACACATCACAATATGTTCGCTGCTTGAACGTAGAGTGTTTACATACAAAGCAAACTAACAGTAACTACAATGAAAGAATGTTTTTACGAAATGTGTCATACAAAAAAGTACTCGATGCTTCTCTCTCAGCCCAACCATTCGCTATGTAAATAAATCTTAGTACTGCCCCCGAAAATTGAATTATTTTGGACTTAAATTAGAATGTTTTCCGAGCCCATGATAAAATTTAACCAGCAAATATAAATCCTGGAATTGTGACACAAGTGAGTCGTGTTACAAGCTCGAGGCAGTGGGAAAGTCCGATCACGTGATATCTTGCGCAATAGACGCTTCTAAAACGTTGAAATCGACATAGCAACAGGGAACTTGCTGAGGAATATTATAATTATTGTTATAATTTATGTCATTGGACATAAGCCCCAACCAATGAGGAGAGCTCTTATGGAAGACGGAAATAAATTCAACTAGATTATTCGGATAATTTAAGCATTTAGGACCCGAGAAGGATATTTTATTCATAGATAATGAGAAGGAAATTAAAGGAAAATATTACAGAGGCTTTAAAAGGAGTTGATAGGTCTAATTACGCAGTTATAAGCATTGTTAACGTGCGCGCTAAAATTTCTGGAGGGAGTCAGAAATGGCCGCCAAATTCTCGACTTGGAGAGGGAGATCCAAGCATCGAGGTTCTTATCCCGACAGACTTCGAAGAAGATAGTTGTGTTCACCGGGTTAACCGAGATCCCGAGGCTTATACGAGTACGGTAGCGAGACCAGTCGTGGGGACAGCACGATCGCCGAGGCGGGATAGGAGATCCTCACACTTCGAAACTAGGCTTAGTTTGCAAGTTCTTAATATTGCAATAACTCAGCGATAAGTGAGAATAGACTTCAGCCTATTGAATTATCCTACAGTACAAGCTTTGTTCTAGTATGTGTGCAGATTAGAGCATCACAAGTTGTATAGTTTTGAAGTTTTAGGCATTTAAAAAGAGACTTAGAAAAGTGCTGGATATCGAAGGTGAAAAGCATTTTAGTTGATGCAAGGCAGCATTGAACTTTAACCAAGTGAGTAATAGTGTCTATACTTACATTTTGGAGCAGTCTATAAACATTTGCACTATGACTGCTAACATTCATCAGAACTTATTCTATATTTATCACGATGTTATGATGATGAGATAAGAACTTTATGTGCGTGGGACATATCTGATGCAGATATATAGATACAACATGGAGCTTCGTTAACCGGAATACTTCTGAATGTAGATGCTATGTACTCTTACACCTTGTGCATGCACGTCATTATTCGAACATTGTTTAACAACTACAAACTCTAGAGATATTTCACACATTATCCATATGAATATTTCTACGATTATGCGCAATGACACTGAAACATATCGATGACGGAGAAAGAAGATGCAACATAAGAAGATTTGTCAAGATGTCCAGGGTAAGATCCCGGTAACAAAGAAGAATATGCCAGAAGGATGTCATTCGAGTCCAGACGGAGGTTGCTGATTATCGGAGAGGAAACGTCTTTCCTTATCCGAGTTTGCTGGTCCGGGGAATCGAACTGAGGTCCAACCCAATATCTTGGATTGAGGAACAACTAAGTATTTTCCCAAAATACTTACATTGAGCTTCTAGATGTCGTCTGATAAGGTAGCTGTATTAATTATTTGTTTATTGAGAGCTTTATAGTGACATTCTGAGCAAACGTTTTACTCCATATTTTATGTATTTCCATGTTTCGACATATTTTTATTCTTCATGTGTGTAACGACATTTTATTCTGCAAGATCATTTGAGATGATCGTCTTTCACCAGTTATCATTTTATTCTACGGATCAGTTTCTGAACTGACTAATATTCATTGTTTAAGGAATCAGTATTCTTTATATTAGACCAGTCATTTTAACATTCAACGATTTGAATTTTATTTCGAGTTATGGTTGTAGACATTTTGTCAGAGATGCTAATTAAATTCCTTTTTAAGTAATTTGATTTGGCCACCTCATCGTACAGAAGTCACCAAGATCAGAAGAAACCATGAATGATATTGTTATATCATTATAACTACTATGAACTTTACGTCGCACTGATAAGAATTGTTTGATAGGATGTGATAGAAGTCATACTCATAGACATTCGTTGTATCGAATGGAGACTCATTGCGATAGTGACAATCCTTACTTTATTTGTGAAAGCTAACAGCTTTCTTCATTTAATTGTTTTAAGGAAACATAATTTGATAGAAGATAAGTTTTATCTTACGTTAGGGATTCGAAGTTGGATTACCCTAGTCAAGATAGAATTCTAATGGACATGATAAATAACATATGTGGTTATTTATACACAATATGTGGTGTCGTGTCGCATTGTGGACACGATATTACATAGACGTGTAAATTTAAGCTAGATCAGAGAGGTGGACGGAACAGTATTTTTATTAATTGTATATGGGATATATATATACTGTGGAGATTTAAGTATCTTTTATGAAGTAAACTTACGGAGGTCATATACGACTTGTCTGAGGTCGTCATTTATTGGAAGGAAGTGTATTTTAAGAACCAAAGGAAGAGTTCAATATACCAGCAATTGTGTGTGTTATAACGCTAAAGATAATGCCAGTAATTAAATGAAGTTCCTACAGAAGAGATGTTGATAACAATGACTGTATTAAGAATTGTTCGACATAGTAGATGAGTTTTTATTACCTTATACAGTCACTCCATGTGAGATCTGTGCTGGACAAAACGGAGGCAGACAGGTTTTTCTCTGGGTACTACGGTTTTCCCTGTCAAAATTTCATTCCAGCAACACTCTCCACTATCATTTCATTTGTCATTCATTTAATCATTGCCCCGGAGGAGTGCGTCAGGCCTCGGCAGCCGGCACAGTCTATATCCTCGCCGCTAGATGGGGGCTTCATTCATTCCATTCCTGACCCGGTCGGAGACTGGAAGCAGGCTGTGGATTTTTTTGGTTCCTTCTTAGTTTAGGGGCTGCGACAACGCGGTCATGTAGCCCCGTGTACTTTGGGTGTGTGTAGAATTTGTCTGATAACCGGTGTTAATTGTGATGACTGTATTAGTGTGTGTATCTGTTTTTTTTAAATTCAAGTAGGGACTGCAACTTTGAATTTTCAAATAGTTCCTACTTTTGCCGCCAAACGCCACCGTCAACGACTACTAGGCCTAGTTCAGAACTAGCTACTAGACGCCACCGCAGTCGGCTCTTGGCAACGAACGTAGCAACCTAAGAGCGTTGTTTACATTCTTAACCTATCCAATTTAGTTTCACACAGGTGTAATTAGTGGAAAGATCTTTAACATGCCATAAATCTATGACATGGGACCGCCGGCTTTACTTCCCCTCCGAAGGAAGGCATACTGAGGGATTTTTAACGCTCTTAAAAAAACTGTGGATTTTCATTTATACAGTGGATATATGAAGTTTTTGGAGATATGTGTACTCATGTGAAGGTGTTGCCACATTGGAGGGAATTACTGAAGTATTGTACTTGTGATAAGATCATGGCATTGTATAGAAGAGGAGTCAGTGTATTGAGAACTCCTATATGAATATAAATCTACGATTTTAGCAGTATTGACAAGAGTTTAAGTAAGCGGAAAAATAATTGGAGAAAGTAATTATCCACAGGTTATTGCTAATACCTTTATTAATTTTTATTAACAAGGATTTGAGTATTTACGTGCATTTGAACTTAAATGATTGAATGCATTGGACTGATTTTGTCTATAACACTAATAATGACCAAGTGTGTGCAGTATATAAACATTAGTAAATGTTTAAAGAAAGTATATTTGAAGAATACCTTGTATATAGCAGGGAGAGAAGGAGTATTGTTTAAAGAGGGCAATGACCCTGTTTTAGAACGTTAAAAACAACGATTCAACTTTTGTAAATAATAGCATAATTATTTAATTAGTCGAATAATTTTGAAATAGTTTTTCGGTCAATGTTTTCTGAAATATAGGGTATTGCTGAATGCATGTTATTGGAATGAATGATTTGCTTATTGTTGAGAATAACTGAACCCCGGCAGTCATGAATGTTGAGGGAGGATGCATGGATGCTAACGTTAAAATCTGAGAGAGAATGTTTGAAAGGTGTGTGAGATATCAAGAGTTTCATAATTGGAGAATGTAAATTTTAACACGGCGAATGTCCGCTGGAGAGATCGAGCACAGTAGTGTGGGGATATGTATGCCCACTGCTTCGCTGAAGGCCAGTCTGTTATTTTGGAGAACTCACAGCCCTCTGTTGTCAAACGACTTCGCGGCTGATTCAGAAGTGGGTCATTCATCCCGCATTGCCAGGTGCATTACGAGTAAGCGTGCCAGCTTTTATATTGCTATTCAAGAATGTATGGCGCGTGTGGTATTTGTCTTAAACGGTTTAAAATAGTTACAGTCGGCTCCGGCCCTTCAAAATTTGTTTATTTTCAACTTACAGCACCATAAAGCTAATAGGGTATTTGTTGTAGTGGAGGAGTACGTATGAGAGTGTGTTATTTTTTATTTAATTGTTGTTATTTAATGTTTAATTATTAGAATTAGTTTACTATTGTTAAATAAATTTAGCAGTTCGTTTTTCTATGTTGTCTATTGGTGAGTTATTTGTATATAGTTAGAAACAGTGGTATTGCGGATTCATTCATAGCCCCTGAGAGACCCCGAGAAAACTATAAGGTAGGTGCTTCTGAGCAAGTGTATTTAAGTTGTGTAGCCACGATACCACTGATCGATACTGTGTAGATTCCCGAAGATCTTGTTGGAGCGATTTCTGATGGCTTTTGCCGGAGCTCATTCAGTGATCAACCAATCCAGTTTTTGCTTTGGATGCCCAACAGGCATTCTCCTGAATTTACGGGTACAGTACCTTAAGCAAGATGATTTGTACTTATATCCAAACACATTAGTTCACAACGTCTGCATGCGTGGTACGTATGAAACGTTTCGCAAGAACATCAGAGCATTACAGCTTCCGGTAGTATAGATTGTACAGAAGGATTCCATGTACAAGCAGCAAACGCTTACACACGGGGACATTATGTCAGCAAATCCCCACGTCAATCATTATACTACCTGAGCTACAAACATCACATTTTCTATTTATCATTTTTATTACAGCAATTATAGAAATATGAAATTATTTTCACATCACATGTAATCATAGCCATGCCAACAACCGCCAGAAAAAATATCTGTACTTATCTCTGAATTTTTGAGTAGTTTCATCATAAAAGAATAACAGAGAGACACTACTATACTTTTAAATATAAGTAAAGATGAGACCCACTTACTCACACACTGGCGTCTTGATCTTCATCCCCCAATTCGTCTCTCACATCCACAAGACAAAAATTTATAGAATGCTGGCAACTGAACACCAGGTAACTAACGATGTGTACACTCGTACTGGTGACACAGATGAATCCACATTTAATATGCCACGGAGTGGCCATTACGGCTTAATGGAGTATGTCTGGTGGTTTGGATATGCAGGCCACATGATTTCTAAATTTCTATCTAGGGCTACATCAATAGTATGAAGACTATCCTATATATTAAAATAGTTTTCAAAAAATTTCACCCTTTACTAAAACTGAAATATCTCGGGAAGTATTTGCGATACGACGACGTTTGTTGTCTTAAAATGTAATGCCTGTCACGCACTCTCGATTGATACCCACCTTACTTGATTATATCATTCGAGTATTAAAATAATAGCGAATATTACTTCCTTCAAGGTCTCACGAAAATGGAATATTCGAACGACTTGACGGACATATTGTCGCTAGGCGACAACGACTAACACCGTATCATGATATTCAACGCCGCCCCAATAATAAATCGAACTTGATATTAACCGAGAGTTCCCTAATTACGTCATGATATCGTTAACTTCTACCTGCTCCACTCGGGCGCTAATGTCGCATGTAACCATACATGATATCGTTAACTTCTACCTGTTCCACTCGGGCGCTAATGTCGCATGTGTCCATACAATAAGCAGAAGGGGATTCTGTGCACATAATTTAATTAAAACTTCTCAAGGAATGGATTACTTTGAGACTGAAATGCTCGTGCACAATCAGCAGCCATTTTGCTAATGACACTGGCATGTCAACATCTCTTTGAATGACAACATTTACTGTATACGAAAGACAACAAATTTCACGAAGATGCCGCTACAGTCGAATGTTGGAACCACCATTTTGTATTGTGTATCCGATCATTCAATTATATAGTCTTTGGTCTCACCAGCTACAAACTGTCTTCTTTTCGTTTCATCATTCGTCCTTATAGGTTGTGTGCTCAATCAAAACAATGAATCATATTATGATGAATGTGAGGCGACACTCAATTACAAATGTTATAAAGATTAAAGGTGACGGTAATTGTCGGTTCAGGTCATTGGCATATTGTGAGTACAACAATCAGAGTTTATTTACACAGGTTAGAAAGCGAATTGTAAAACACGTTACTGGCAATTGGAATAATTATTCTTCCTTTATTGTTGGCAACAGCGATATGTACGAACGAAACTGTTATCAATACGAGCGATGATTACAAAATGTATATGTCTATGAATGGTATTCATGGAGGTCATGTTGAGTCAGTTGCCGCTGCTCAAGTTTACAAAATGGATATTGACATAATCACTAATAATAAAACTCATAGTGTAAAAGCAGAAAATACGCCATCAAATAGAATAATTTCTTTTCTATACTCTGGGGATGGGTGGAACGGTCATTATGACGTCTTAAATACCGGTATCAGTGCTAACTCAGTTGAGAACGTGGATGCCAAGTCACTCGATTCAGTGGCTGATTTACAGTTTCAAACTAAGAGTGGGTTTGCGTGCAGTAAAACCCCAGGATCGTGTCGGAAGCGAACCTCGGAACCAGTTAGCCAGAGACAAAATGTGATAAGAATTAAAAGTGACGGAAATTGTCTGTGCAGGGCATTGGCATATTGTGTGTACAACAGTCAGAGTTTATTTACAAAGGTTAGAAAACGAATTCTTCAACATGTTACAGACAATTGGAATAAGTATTCTTCCTTTATTGTTGACAACAGCGATATGTACGAAACTGCAATCAATACGAGCGATGATTACAAAATGCATATGTCTATGAATGGTATTCATGGAGGTCATGTTGAGTTAGTTGCCGCTGCTCAAGTTTACAAAATGAATATTAACATAGTTACTAATAATAAAACGCATACTGTAAACGCCGAAAATACGCCACCAAATAGAATAATTTCCTTACTGTATTCTGGAGATGGCCGGAACGGTCACTATGACGTCCTAGATATCAGTGCTAACTCAGAGTCAAATATGGTCGAAAACGTCAATACCAAGAAACAGAAACGAGCACTATGCGACTCAAATCGATATCAGAAACAGATTGTCACAAAACCGTTCTCAGCCACTTATCGATGTGCTATTTTTGATACTATTCCCTACATAGAACCATTCTCAATTGGAAGTCTGAGTAACATTTGTCACCACTGCTCAGCTGCATACTTTTCAAAAAAGAAAAATACAAGTGGTCGCTTTTCATTTTGTTGTAGCGATGGCAAAGTGAAACTTCCACCATACACAATACTTCCAAAAATTAAGCAGTTGTTTACGAATTGTGACGAAATCAGTAAAAATTTAGGAAAAATATTCGGCAGTATAATAATGCTGGTGTATTCTTTGAATACACGGTACGTGAGAATCCAATTTTTAATGCTCTTTGCATGTCCATTTCTTCCTTTCTTATCAAACACCAACAGTGATCTTCTATTTTCTCCTTGTTGATCAGGTCTCTTATATCTTTTACGAGTCTGTTCTAGATATATATCTTCTGTGACCCACCTAGCGTCATCTCGCAGCGAATCTCTGAAGCTCCTCAATTCTTCCTGGTGCAAGAGGATCTACTTATCCATCTGGCCACCAGATCTTGTTACCATCGCCAGCTATTTTCTCCGTGAGCAAGAGAACTACGTCTACTTTTTTACTCACCATGCTGCGCTAGTATCATCTGTTATCAACTCTTTGAAGACCGGCTCAGCAAGAGAAGATCAATTTTTTTGTTGTAATGTTGGCTATGTTTATATGTTCTCCTTTTGTCTCCTACCCCCACTCTTTCCTTTCCTTGGACCCTCCGTGCTCTGCTGAGTGGGTCTCACTTGTGCGCCGGCCGTCGACTCTGTTAAGGCTCAACTCGAGCCAGTCTCCTCAAACCAAGAGGCAAACTCTGCTTTCTACGCCATGTTGGCATATTAAATATTGTCAAGGGGAACATCAACTTCAACATGCAACCAAGATAAGTACAGACTTAAGGTTTTAACCTCATCTTCATCAATTTTATCTACATGCTTATATTGATTATTTTATAGACAGCGTGAGATTACTTGTGGGGCGGTAATCATTCTTCGCGGGATTTTTCATGTTGGGCTTTTGTCTAATCAAGCCAATCTTGGTGAAAAGCAGCATTTCTTATGCTTGCTAAATGAGAAATCTTCTCACCACGTGGGATATTATCTAATACCCGCTGTCTATAAATTATAAAGCAAGTTCCTCAGCTGGATTATCTTTGGCCCCATCTTTCTATTAAGATCGTTCTGGAACCTTCCAGATCCTGTACTTTATCTGCGAGTCTTGCCGTCGGGTATTTTTCACTTACTTGTGAAAATACTATTTAAAATGAGGAATCTTCCTTATAAATTACTGCAATAGCAAACTTTCGTCCACCGTTGGAATGTACTATGGCGCATTTATTGTAATTCCCAACTTTCTCAAGAAATAGACTCTCGCCTACCTAGTGCAACCAGTTATTTTCATCATAGCAATAACCTTCTTTACATAAACTTTCGTGTCTCTACAGTGAACTTTTCATCTATTTAAAAGACTATAGTGATAACTAGTGCTTGTCCCACTTTTCTACCGCGTCGCGAACGTCCGTTTACATTAAATCAGGCCATGAACATTGATCCTAAATCCCAATGATCTTTCCTCAACCTTTTACTAACAAAATATATTAATAAAATTGTAACTTCTCCATAAGGTGTCACTCTTCGAAGTGCCCTTCCATTTTGCTGGTTTATCATTACTTAATTTCTGTATAATTACGTGTTTTATACACGGTTCAAGCTCACATTGTTTCTCTTTTATAACGAGAGAATACAATTCTTTTAACTCATTAGTGAGTTGTTTCTAGGTCTCACGAAAGGGTACCTGCCTCATTTATCTAGTGATTCCTCTCTAAATACAGGAAGTCTAGAACCTTCCTTGTTGATTTTTTCTTCAGGTTTCACAGTAAGTGACCTGCCCTTCTTTGTATAATTGTAATAGAAGTAATTCAGCATAAACATAAGAAGTAATAGGAAATTCTTCTTCATTTACTCGCTTCCTTTTTTTTGTTATTTTCGAAGTTGTAACTTTTTCTGAAATAATTACTTGTAAATTCCTTAAAGTACACTTCTTGTGCTCAATTTGATGTTTAAACTTTAAGCATTTTATTTGTCTTTTTTAAATCTTACAAGGATTTTAGTACATATATAAGGTTTAAAACCTCATAAATTGTTAATTGCCTGGCGCAAATGTTTAATGCTATCTGAGGTCTGTGACCACAAATTTGTTAACAAGATTGAATATATGTTTGTTAAAGTTATAAACTTCTTTTGCCTTTTTAAATAAATTAAATATTTATTTTTGGATTTATAATTTCGAAAACACAACGGTTAGGCAAGATCCGGTCTTCCTTGACTCTCCCTACTCAATGCCATTAAACCTATTGATAGGGCTTTCACCACTTGTTGCATTTGAGCTAAAATTCTTAGTGGTAATCTTGTTAAAGTTCTCTTAGCTTTAAAGGCTAATTCTAACTGGCCAGTAAGGCAAGTACAGCTCGCTACGCCAGCTACCTGCTTGTGGAGATCCTCTCCAAAATCTTATGGTCAGTTTTCAAAAAGATAAGTGTTTCTCTTTGCCTAAACTTTTAGTCGGCAACTGGTTGGTTAAAAGCTTAGCCATTTCCAAACGCAACTACTGGTTCATTTACCAAATTTATTTTCAAAAGCATAATTTCTTTATCACCATCCTTTTTGGAAGCACTTGGTTACTGTTCAGGGAGCTCATAACTTCGAAAACGGGAAATATCAAAATTGATGCAAATTATTGTCATTCTTCGAATTACTTTGAAAAAACGAATATCTTTGAAAGGACATACAATAAACCTGTCACTTTCAGTCATGCCAGACCAACACCCTTCCCCATAGTAGTCTTATGCCTGCTTGAGAGGGAATATACTAAGGCCACTCTCCAGCAAACCGCCCAAGTTCTAGCTGCGGTTCCCGTTAGCTTAGACCAAGTCCTTACCCACTTTAGGTATCCGAGAACTAATTTTCAGTGGCAACCGCCTCTGAGTGTATTTAAAGCTAAATTTATAACTTTTGTGGAACTCTCATCCTATTTTTCTATCCATTTTCTCCAGTCCGAAACCCACTTCCTTTTCTTAATGATCTTCCCTTGGTGGGTGGGTTATTCTTCAGCCAATAATCTACCCAAAATTTGGTCCCAGAAACCCGGGAGAGTCCATTTGTCATTTTTCTGTTTGGCAATACTTTGCAAATTATTAATATCTGCCTTGAATCTTTCAGCTATAACCACATCGTGCAAAGCCTGGGAAGGGGAAAGAGGCCGCTCCTGTCTCCTTTGGTGTGTCCCGTTCTTTCCACTTATTGCTGCTGCCAGCTTGACAGCATTTCCAAGGTTCCACAGTTTCGTGAGTTGCATTTCAATCTATTTTCTTTAATATGGCTCCTACTGAAAAGGATAAGGATGAAAAACTTACTTCTAAACGAGCATCCTATAAAGGGCAAATTACCCGTTTTAGAAAGTACATAAAAGAGTTAGATCCCTCAGAGGCTCAATTAGACTTGTTGAAATATCGTGTACGGGATTTTGAACGTTCTTATGAAAATTATTGCAACATTCAAACTGAAATAGAGACTTGTATGCTCAATCAAACCGAAGATCGAGTCGAAGTAGAAAACCAATATTACGAAGGTATAGGTTCTGCTTTCAAAATAATACGCCAACTCGAAGAGGAGCAGAAAAAGGACGCTTCTGTTCTTAGTTCCCTTCACGAACCACAAACTTCTTTCCGTGATGGTACTCACAAGCCCAAACCAATTTTACCGAAAATTGATTTACCCCATTTTTCTGGAGACGAATCTACATGGGATTCTTTCTATGAATTATTTTGCTCCCTTGTTCATGACATTGAAGACATTCAAGTCATTTACAAGTTTCATTATTTGAGATCTATCCTCCAAGGTCAAGCTTTGCAGTTGGTCGAAGCACTTCCTCTGCGTGGCGAAAATTACCCCATTGCCTTTAACTTATTAAAAGAAAGATATGGAAATTTACGGTTACGTATTCAACGCCATATGAAGGCTCTATTCAACCTACCTGCATCACAGCACAATGACGTCACCAGTTTGCGCACTCTAGTTGATACTACACAACTTCACGTTAAGGCTTTGTCCCAACTAGATCAACCCACTGAACACTGGGATACTTTCCTAATACATTTAGTGGTTTCTAAAGTTGATGCTGCTACCCTCAAAGCTTGGGAAATTGAACTTTCTATAGAAAACGACTATTCTTACGAGCATTTAGTCACTTTCATAAATGCCAGATGCCAGCTCTTAACCGCTTTAGCTAATCAAAGTGAACCCTCTTCCCCGAGTTCCAAATTTGAATTAATGTCTATCAAACCTAAAAGCGATCGCATAGCGTCTAATATCCAAAAACCCGGGTCCAGCTCATCTAAATTTAAATTAAACACTACTGGTTACCCAACTAGGTCTAGTGAACGTCGTGTTGCTAGCTCTATGGTTTTAAACACTCAAAGCGAACCTCGCAAGAGTTTAAACGAACCTTTAAAGTGCATACTTTGTAAGGATCCCCATGCCCTATACCTCTGTAAGTCCTTTAAAGAAATGTCAGTCGACGACAGAAGAAAATTAGTTTCCCAGAATAAACATTGCTTCAATTGCCTAGCGCCTACTCATTCTGCTTCTAATTGTAAGTCCACAAGACTTTGCTACCATTGTGAAAAGGCTCATCATACTTTGCTACATCGTCATGATCAGGCAAGGTCATCGACAGCATCTACTTCTCCGAAAAATGATAGTGCTAACAGTGCTAATGCTTCATCGTACATTCAAAATGCCAAGTCCATTCGCAGTGCTCAAGTATTGTTGTCCACCGTCCAAATCGAAGTTCAGGATAACTTTGGCAACTGGGTCCGTGCACGCGGTCTTCTAGATTCAGCGGCAACTCATGATTTTGTGTCTAATTCCTTAATTAGAAAACTAGGCCTACCTGTAAACCCCACTTCTATCAATGTGTCGGGCATCAACAGCTCAAAATCGCAAGCTTTACAATTCTCGAAGCTAACCATAAGAGATATTTGTCATAGAAACAACTTCTTTAAACTTAATTGTCTCATTCTCAATAGCATTGGAGAAGATACTCCCAGTCACTCTGTGGATATTTCAGGGTTAAATATTCCCTCGCATTTAAGGCTAGCCGCTCCTTTGTTCAACATGCAAAACCCTATTGACATACTCTTTAGTGCCAATGTTTTCTGGAATTGCCTTCGTAAACAGGTTCGCAAGTTATCCTCAAACGTGGTCGCCAGAGACACTAATTTTGGATGGATTGTCACCGGTCAACTTCCCCATTATTCTCCCCAACCTGCATTGCAATGTTACTTCTCCAATACTGATCTGGAACAGTTCTGGAGGCTTGAAAGCGTTGATCCTCCTAATGTAACCTCTTCAGAAAATGAATTCTGTGAGCAACTTTTTTTGAACACCACCACTCGTTCTTCTGATGGCCGGTTCGTTGTTCAAATGCCAAGATTACATAATCCTCCAAAACTTATTAATTCTCAGCCCAAAGCTCGAAAAGCTCTCTTTGCTATCGAGAGCAAATTCAAGAAAGAACCTCTTGTTAAACAGCAGTACACTGATTTCATGGATGAGTATGAAAGCTTGGATCACATGGAAGTTGTTAACAAATCTGAGGATGAATTGCACCCCCCACTTGAAACGGTTTATCTAAATCATCATCCTGTGAGGAAAAACCCCCTTGTAAAAGATAAAATTCGAGTTGTTTTCAATGGTTCATCACCCGACGTTAATGGCAACAGCCTTAACTACACTCTTTACTCTGGTCCTGCTATTCAATCAGATCTATCTGCTATACTCTTAAACTTTCGATTATTTCCCATAGCTGTCATAGCTGATATAAAACAGATGTACCGTCAAGTTTTAATTCAACCGGAACAACGAGACCTCCAAAGAATTTTGTGGCGTGATGAAATCAGTAAGCCCATTAAGGTATTTCGCTTAAAAACGGTTACTTATGGCTTAAAACCCTCTGCTTTCCTTGCTATTCGATCTCTACACTTGTTAGCCTCACAAGATGGTCATTTATTTAATTCCAAAGCCTCTGAAGCACTAACTACGTCATTCTATGTTGACGATTATTTGCAGTCCTTCCCCACTTTGGAGGAAGCTTCTTTTGTGTCGTTAGAACTTCAAGCATTGCTAAGGAATGGAGGTTTCCCACTCCATAAGTGGAATTCAAACTCCCCTGAGTTTCTCGCCCAGTTTCCCATCGAAGACGTAGATCCTTCTTCTGTCGAAATTTGTGGAAACTCCGAATCTATAAAAACTCTAGGAGTTCACTGGTGCACTAGCACCGACACTCTCATCCTATTTCTCTATCCTTTTTCTCCAGTCCGAAACCCACTTCCTTTTCTTAATCATCTTCCCTTGGTGGGTGGGTTATTCCTCAGCCAATAATCTACCCAAATGCTATGTCGTTTGTATCCTTTGGTGCTACTGCTGAGCTACTACCGAGCCATGGGCCTTACTGTTTCAAAATCAATGGTGTCATTCATCATAGAATTTCCCCTTTATATGCCAGAAAACAGGAAAACAGTTCATATGGCCAAATATACATATTAGAATTTTCAGAGGCAAATGATTTAAGGCTACTGAATGACGTTAATCACGAACTGGGAGAAGATACCCTCAGTCTTTTAAATCGTTTACTAGATCAGCACAATCCTTACGTGCGCTCTTATAAAACATTGCACGAGAAAGTAAGTGAAGAGAAAAAAACCGCTCTAAAAGAAAATCGTCGTCAAATGGAATTGGTAATGCGTTTCTATCACGAACCTTCCTCAGATCCAAGACGTTATAATGACTCCACATGTTCAGAAATTGCTGCTGTATTTGGAACTGTTGATGGAGCTCCACCATCTCATCGACACATTGCAGTATATGAGAGAGAAGGTGGCTTGAGGAATGTTGATTATGATAGTATGCACTGTGATCCTATGTGTTATACCTTGATGTGGCCTTGCGGAGAGTCTGGTTGGCACATTTCAATGCCAACTGCTGGAGTGAGACAAACTAAAATACGTCATACTATCACAATGCGTGAGTATATTCTGTACAGAATTGCCATTCGAGGTCTAGGAGCTGAGTTCGATTTCAATCCCCTTATTAACGCTGGTAAATTGACTCAACAGCTATTCGTGGATTACTACTGTCGTATGGAATGTGACCGTTTAAAATATATACGTCATCAACAAACTAAGTTGCGAGTTGATACATATGCCGGTTTAGCAGACGCCTTGCATGTACGAGCAGAAAATGAAAATCTCAGAGTCTTTGCCATCTTCTTTTACAGATAGTCCAAGGAATATGATGCAAAATTATCAGGATGCGATGGCGATAGTGAGGAAGTTTGGAAAGCCAGATTTATTCATTACATTCACCTGTAATGCGGGCTGGCCAGAAATACTTAACAGCATTCATCCTTGGGAAACGGCTAATAATAGGCCTGATATTGTAGTGAGAGTTTTCCATTGCAAAGTAAAGGAATTGCTACGATTGATTAATGTTAAGGAAATTTTCGGTAAAGTAAAAGCATATCTATATACAGTAGAATTTCAAATACGAGGTCTCCCGCACATCCATTTACTATTAACGTTAACGGAAGATAGTAAGTTTCGAGAAATTTCTGACATTGACAGTGTGGTGTCAGCCGAAATACCAGATTTCAAGGATGAAGCGCTATACGAGTTGGTAAGGCGTCATATGGTACATGGTTCTTAAGGATCTTTGAATCCTTCTTCAGTCTGTGCGAAAGATGGCGTATGCAAGAAAGATTTCCCTAAACAGTTTCAGGAAGAGACCAAAGATAACGCCAATGGTTATCCTTCGTATAGGAGAAGAAATAATGGACGGATTTATTGTAAAAACAATTCCAGGTATTGACATTGAAATCGATAGTCGATTCATTGTTCCCTACAATCCATTTTTTTAACTTTACATTCAAGCTCATATTAATGTTGAAATATGCTCGAGTGTTCGGAGTGTTAAATACATCCACTAGTATGTGTATAAAGGTCATGACTGCTGCAATGTTAAAATATGTTCTGAAGGCGAAATCGTGAACTACGATGAAATTACTTCTTTCCTAAATGCCAAATATGTTGGTCCAACAGAAGCCGCATACAGGATATTTTCATTTCACATGCATGAACAGTCACATTCTATCGTGCGATTACCAGTTCACTTGCCAAACTTGCAAAATGTCTATTTTATAAATGATAACGCTCCTGATATTTTACTTCGAGCACAGTTGCGCAACACGGAATTACAAGCGTGGTTCAAGTTAAATCAAGATTCGCAAGCCAGAAGTCCGTATATATATATCCTGAAACACCAGTACATTACGTCTGGAATAAGAGCAACTGCCAGTGGCAAAAAAGAAAAAAATGTTTCAAAAACTATAGGCAGAATGTATAATGTTTCGCCTACAGAAACAGAAAGGTATTATTTACGCCTGTTATTGCTTCACGTCATTGGTGCTACCAGCTTCCAGCATCTACGAACATACAAAACCGTTGTCTATTCAACTTTTAAAGAAACAGCTAAGGAGCGAGGTTTGCTGATTGATGATTCTGAATGGCAGCGTTGTTTGGCAGAAGCGTCACAATTTTAGATGCCTTCTCAGTTACGACAACCGTTTTCTTACATATGTATCTCTCAGACCCCTTCAAATGTAAGACAGTTATGGGACATTTTCAAGAATTCATTATCAGAAGATTATCTGCAGTTTCACGAACCTAACATTGCATATCAGTTCACTCTTATACATATTTCTAATGCATTAAAGCTCCATGGTCTTCCCATTACTTCTCTCGAATTGCCAGCCATTATTGATAATTTCCCTCGGACAAATTTACCAATGAATTATCCAAAACTTAATGAGGATCAATTAAGTCAGATGATAAACCAAGCAAATGAAAACCAAACGGCTATAATTACAGAAATTTTGGGGTTAGTACAAAACGGCAATGAAAGGATGAGTAATGCATATTTCATTGACGGTCCAGGGGGCACCGGGAAAACATTTCTTTACCAATGCTTGATTCACAGTTGCACAAATTTGGGGTTAAAAGTAGTTTCTGTTGCATGGACTGGTATTGCAGCAATTTTACTACCTCAGGGGCGCACTGTACACAGCCAGTTCAAGTTACCTCTACATTTACATGAAAGTTCAGTATCAGGAATAGAAGTTAACACCAAGGAAGCTTTTTATATTCGTTCAGCAAAACTTATCATATGGGATGAAGCCCCTATGGCTAATAAGCACGCATTGATGTGTGGAAATCGGCTGCTCAAGGACATCATGAATAACGACGTGCCTTTCGGAGGAAAAATTATCATCTTAGGTGGAGATTTCAGGCAGGTATTGCCTGTTGTGCCTCACGCATCTAGAGCAGCTTCAGTCAGTAAGGTTCTCTCCTTTGTGGCCATTATTCAAAATTTTTAAACTCATCAAAAATATGCGAGCGGATATAGATCAACGTGACTTTGCAAACTTCTTGATACAAATTGGTAACGGTGAATACCCTCACGTCGATGGAGAAAATTCAGAATTAGTCGACTTACCACCCTCCATCATTGCTAAAACTGATATCATCACTGAAATATATGGAAACGAAGTTTCCACACTGAAAGATATTTCACGCTTTTCAAAAATTGCGATTTTAGCACCTAAAAATGAACACTCTTAAGAAATCAATGACAAAGTTTTAGAGCTAATCCCAGGATCATCGAGAACTTACATCAGTGTGAATAATTTAATTACTGAAGATGAGAGTGAACTTCTACAATTCCCAACATAATTTTTAGACAGCTTAGACATAAGTGGAATGCCAGCTCATATCCTTCGACTAAAAGAAGGCTCTATTGTGATTTTGTTGAGAAATATTAATGTTACCCAAGGTCTGTTGAACGGTACTAGACTGTTGGTTCGGAAGATGCATGACAACTGCTTACACCTGGAAATTATTACTGGCGTAAATGTTAGAAACAATGTTCTACTTCCTCGCCTTGACCTTACGCCATTAGATACTTCTATGCCGTTTTCCTTCAAAAGGAGGCAGTTTCCAGTACGTTTGGCTTTTTGTATAACTATCAATAAAGCTCAAGGTCAAACACGAGATCACGGTACTGTGTTTAGCCACGGACAACTGTATGTCGCACTATCGCGAGCAAAATCCTTTCGTGACGTCAAAGTTTAAATAGAACCAAAAGGTAAGCGAACAGCAAATGTCGTATGGAAGGAAGTACTATTAGAATGTTGAAACGAATGTTGCGGAGGAGCACAGACCTCAGCAAACGGGGCACAGATTAACCCGTTTCAGCCTAGCGTGCCATATATGGCACGCTGCAATTTTGGTACGATTATCACTTGAAATTAAGAGAATTTCATTTTTCTGTTGTTGGATGCACTTACTTGTTGCATATACTGTGTGACTCAACTGTCATTACCTATCAGCTGCGTGCTTTGTAGTAGCATTGTATTATTGAAGTGAGAAGTGCGCGCCATGATGAAAAGAAAGGAATTCACAAAAATGGTATGCAATTATTTATGAACAATATAAATTATTCCGCGGAACTTTCTTTTCATGCTACGTACTGTGAAGTCCAACATTTCAGTACATTATGATGCTTTGTCTGATTGTTCATACTTGACTGAGCTATTTACAAACATATATAGCCGTGCCTTATATGGCACACTAGGCAGATAAGTCACTTTACTTCTCGATAGGATTAGTTTGGCTGTACATGGGCACTGGAGGAGTAATAAGATGGAAATTAAGGAAATTTGGTACTGAGGTAGTATTATCAAAGGGCTCCTCAGTGTTATGTTTTATATTGGTGCCATCTTTACCAAACCGTAATGGCGGCCACCCAAATGGTCAAAACTTAAAATTTCAATTATGACCAAACTAATCATCGGATCTTTACCAAATTTGGTAAAAGCATGCCTTCTTATGGGACGTGTCTTCTACGGTACTGTACAAATAAAAATAATTATTGTGATTAAATATAGTCCAGTTGGCTCATTCGAAGAAAGAAGAAGATGTGGAAACTATGGCCACTCACAGACGCACTAAAAGTGAAATGTATTTCCAATTTGTATCCAGAACAAAACCGGCCTCATGACGAATGCATGGTAATATATTAGGGCAGACATAGCTGTAAACAATTCCTAAAAGACTAGCTTGTTAGATTTGTGTACAAGGTATGGTTTTGAGTAGTACCCAAGGGCCACCTTGTAAATTGTGAAGTGTACCTAGAGCAAAAACCTTGTAAAAATCAACAATACGTGAAGGTTTCTGGTAAAGCTGCGGCGTCCTTGATTCAAATTGCAGACCAGTTTTCAGAGAAAGTGAAGTCCCTTGGATTCGGGTTCTATATTGACAACATATTCACCTCTGCTGGGTTACAAACTCGCTTACGAGACCGAGGATAAGGTGGTACAGGAACAATCCGCTACAATCGCATCCCCCAAAACAGTGAACTGATCCCGTCGAAGCAAATGGTTAGGAAGGAACACAGGGGTTACTATGAGTACAGGAGTAGTGAGGAGAATGGAACAATCATCATACGATGGCAGGACAACTCTTCTGTCACAATTGCTTCGACAAAGTATGTTGTTCAGTTTCTGGCGCGTTTCGGTACTCTTGGCCCCTTGGCCACGTGCGTTTAGAAAATATAAGCAGCATATGGGTGGAACTGACCAAATGGACGAAAACATTGGAATGTATAGAATACACATCCCAGAGAAAACGTGGTGGTGGCATACATTTACGTGGTTGATAGATGTGTCCATTGACAATGCTTGGGTCCTCTACCAGAAAACGAAGGTTGCTCTGCGTCAGCTACAATTTAGAAGACATATTGTGTCTGACATCGAACTCAACACTACCCAGAGGACCAGGTCATCCTAGGAGCTCCCCAGGGTCTATCTGCATAAAAGCAAAGGACATCAGGTATGGTGGGATAAACCATTTGGAGGCCATGGTTCTTGATAAGAAACACTGTGTTGCTGAAAACTGACAAGGTCGTCCCCACACCATGTTCATCAAATGTGCAATAGGTCTGTGTATAGTGGTTATTGTACCATATCATACCAAATAAGGCAGTGGAGGCAAACAAACTAGAGAGAAAGAACAGTGTTGTCATTTATTTCACATAGATAATTATATTGTATAATCTGCCTAGCGTGCCATATATGGCACATGCTGTATTATCCATGTTGCACTCTGTTTTAAACAAAATTCATTAAAATACTGTAGAAATACTCTATAAACAGCATTTGGTACTAATCTTAGTTAGTTTATGTCAAAAAAATAATTCAGGCAGAAACGGGTTAAATAACAATTATACAAGGACGTCCGAATCCCTAATACGATAACTGTCCTGTGGTAATGGTAAAAAAGTGCTATTGTCCTACATCGGTGATTACTATCCTACATCCTGTTCTTTCATTCCCTCAGTTCTATAACTAAGATATACTCAATCAAATTTACAGTTTAATAAATATTAATTCCTTCTGTGTGAGTTATCTTTTCATTTCTCATCAATCTCCTTGACTCACTATTCTATCCGTAGTGGTGGAGGCGAGGTGTGCAAATTATTAGATTCGATGTCAGTTTTCCAAAATTGCAATTTTACTTTTCACGGTTTAATGCACTAAGTAGGCCTATGTTTACAAGGCGAAGAAATTACTTCAAATGTTTAACCAAGACGCCTAATTATATTTTAATTTAAGAAACTCAAATTAAAATGATTTTTTAGAATTTCCACTAACAGAGGAGCCTTGCAAATGCAAGATGCCACACGTTTCGTTTTTATTACTTCACTCTACTTTACGTGTGAATTTAGAGCAGAGGGATTTGGGGTCTTTTAACTGATGAACGCTACTGAACTATTCAAAGATTCATGAACTATTCATTGAAATCACCTGACTTAAATTCTAAAGCCAATGACAAATTAAAAGCGGACCCAGCTCACATATCCCTCGGAATCCAATAATCTGAAAGTTTCCAGACCAATTCCTTATGGGAAAAGGTGTAATTCCACGGGAGAGGAAATACTACTATGAAGGATAACAAAAGAAGTTGGTCAATAAAATGATTTTGAATAAAAGAAATTATGACTTATTAAAATTATTTTATTTAATTCTATTAATTTGCACACTTTTATAACTATGTTACCCAAGAGTTACGGTGCATCTCTAAATTCAAAAATAAGAGACCCATCTTTTATTTTAAATGTATACCTATACCATTGGTATCATAAGTAGACAGATCACCAAATTGTACTGCTGTAGCATTAAATTGTGTGGATATCTCTATCTACTTAGTATAAAGCAAAAGTTCCCAATTCTTGGATGTAACGCGTAATCTCGAGAGCAACTTGGTGGATTTTGATGCGGTTTTAACCATTCTGTGAAGGATTTCTCGATTAAGATGAAGGATCAGGTAGAAAAAATATATTTATGACATTTTATGGGTAAACCGTTAAAAATATAGATATACTCTGAGAATTGTTCAGCACGAAAATTTCTGCAGGAATGATCGCGACAGCTCCCACATCGACCACTGTAGGTGTCTACGTTTTCATTTCTTCAAGCAATCTCCATTCAGTGGAAATTTAAATTACTAGCTTCAGAGTGAGTTTACGAGCTTGCCAGCGACCTATCACCCTACCTTCAGCCAGCATCAAACTGTCGCGTCGTGTCGAGTTAATACTTCAGAGATGATGATGATAATTGTTGATTTAAGGGGCCTAACATTTAGGTTATCGGCCCCTAATGGTCTGGGTGATAGCAGAAATGACAATGAAGTGAAAACCAGAAAGAAAATTAAGTGAGAAGGAAAATACTTACAAAAAGGAACTCAGATTGAAACTACTCACAAAATGGAGAGCGTTAATACTTACAAAAGGGAATTTAGAACGAAAATACTCACAAAAGGAATAGATTGAAAAATACTTACAAAATGCAAATGAGATTGAAAATACGTACAAAATGCAATTGAGGTTCAAAATACTTGCAAAATGCAATTGAAATTGGAAATACACAATGCAATTTAGATTTAAAAAGCGCATTTCAGATTCAAAAAAAAACACGCAGAGCAATTGAAATTCAAAATACTTACAAAATGCAATTGAAATTGAAAATGCTTACAAAATGCATGGTAGATTCAAACTACTCAATTGGATGGACAATACTTACAGAATGCAATTTAGATTTAAAATACTTACAAAATGTAATTTAGATTCAAAATACCCACAAAATGCAATTGAGAATCAAAATACCTGAAAAATGACCACCATACAAAATGCAATTTAGATTCAAAATACTCACAAAAGTCCCATCCCCTATATTGAAAGACTTACTAAAAGACAATTTAGATTGTCGATCCTTACAAAATGCAATCGAGGTTGAAAAAACTAGCAAAATGCAATTTACAGTAGATCGAAAAGACTTAAAAAATGCTACGTAGTCTGAAAACACCTACAAAATGGAGTGTGGATGCAAAAGAAATCGCTCAATGGAATTTAGATACACGGGAGCCAATTAACAAAAAAACAGTGCGGGATCATAAAGAGTAAAGGAAATATAATGAAAAGAAAACAAGAGGTCTGACCCCTCGAAGAATGAGGGATCAGGAAAGATGAGACAAGGGCCAATTAAGGCAGGAAAGTGAAAGATTCCCTAGGCCTCGGATACCCTAATACCGTCGGAGTCGGAAAAGAACAAGAGTTGACCAAGGGATGTCGACAGGAAAGAAGACGGAGAGGAGCCCGGCACAAGTAAGTGGAAGCAATGCCAGACTCAGCTGGGGTCCCGTGGTCGCCAACCCACGTACTTCAGAGAAGAGTATAGCTTATGTGTTTGGAGTTAGCTGTTCACCTCGGCTTTTCAGAATTGTGTCTGGAACCTGACGTCCGTGCGCCTTTTAAGCTCACGCTGGGTAAATAGTGCCACACACACACAGAGGACATTTGATCTCATGTCTACTTCATCATTTACCCAAAAGCGACGGTACGTTAAATGTCTGTTCAGGTCACTAGCATGAACACATGCAAATGTCATATGGGCAGAAGTGCTGTAGGATTGAAGTGAATGCTGCGGAGCAGCACGGGTCTTCTAGTTAGCTTGAATTTCAAAAATATATCATATTCTAAATATGGGATTGGTTGTTACTGTATAATAAACAGAAGGTATATGATTAACCACACCACAGAGCACAAGTTATCCAACTCTGGGCATAAAACTTCACGAATCCACCTTGTAGTGGGGAACTCTATATATCAACGTTCATTTATCACCGCCCAAGGGTTTAATTGCAATTATTTGAGATAATTTTATAATATCTCGACCTGTGGTTAAGACTCAACAAGTTTACAGTCTATACACAATTATTTAAAATTAATTACACAAATATATCATTGAAAATTACTTAACAGAATATCTCAGACGTTTCTCAAACCCAATACTGTGTAATTAAAGTGAAAAACTAAGGTACCAGATTTCGCTTCATGCACAGTTCACGTCTGTGTGACGTAGTCATCATATTTTATATGAATTGCCGCCAATGGCCATACCATATAATGTATAATTGTGGCTGTGTCACAAAACATACAATCCCAAATTAGCAAACAAATGCGTTTGCGAGTTCCGTCACAAATATAGCTAACAAGCTACGCACGCTATAAACCGTGGATGAATGCTATTTCACTAGAACAGTAAGAGAAGACATGGGGGCCAATGTGTAGCAGATCCCATTATGGAAACTGTGATAAGGACAATGTCCACACCTGAATGAATGAAATGAGGATAAGTGGCACAGAGAAACTGACTGATAATCTCATACCTACATGAGAATCACAAACAGCAGTGCCCCACCATTTATCTCAAGAATCACCACCACTTCAATGGACAGAGCGAGGCTTTTGACTAACATTTGCACCGCTTGTGCTTTTACGTTAAACAAAATAGCAGAGGCGTGAGGAAATACAGTAGAAGTGAAAACAACACCTTAAACAGGATCGCTAAGGAGCGGGGAAAGGATGTCTCTTTCGATGCGTGCTGGGCCCAAGATTCCGGATCGAAAGAAAGATGCTTTCCAAAAAAGGAATCGAATGAATTGTTTAAAACAAATCAAAAGCGGAATTGAAATTATCTAATTGATCGAGGAACCCAGAAGCGTGAAGGTCGTGACTGCGTTACAGTACGAAGCCAAGACCGACGAAATCGGACGAGAGATGAGGGAACTTAAAATTACAAATGAAAGAGGACGAAACCAAGTGAACTATTTACTATTGTATTTAAAGTAAACTAAAACAGGTGCGCATAAGAGTAAGGATATATCTAAACACAAAATGAAAGGTAAACGTGAAGAGGTATAAAATCGCTTAATAACAAATAAAATAAAATTAATGATTAAAGATGGTACCTAAGAAAGGGGGACACAAAAACAATCTCAAGAGAAAAGTGTATAAATGAACTTAAGCACTAACAAAGATGAAACAAGATTAATTAAAATGTACTTACAATCAATGTGCAACTAAACCGTAAGCGCGACTCGATAACCAAAATTTAAAATACAAAAACAAAACAAAAACGAAAAAGATAGAGAGTATGGATGAGTCGAATAAGAGAACACCTCTACTTACGAGGATGACCTGGACTAGAATGCCCTTGCCAAGAACAGACTTCCAAAAAGCTCATGATGTTGTGAAATCATGGGGTAAGGGGGGGGGGGGAGTGGTAGGGATGAGAAGGGTGCGTATGTAGGAAACGGGGGTGGGGGGTGGGAGAGGGGGGATGACACGGAGTTACGTAATATAACGAAGCCAGAGGAAACAACACAAAACTAACACATAAAAATAAAGGAAAATGAGTATTACATTAAATTAATTGACATTACCGGGACAGGAAATGAAAGGAAAGGTCGATCAGCTAAGAAATATGCTTTGTAGGAAAATATAGGCTTACGTAGAGGTAGTTATGTCTAAATATAACGACATACGAAGAAACAAAGGAATTAAGGCATGACGAATGGACAGTGACTAACACAAAGACCATCGCTCACACACTTTTCCTAAAACAGAGGGAAGGATCAAATAGGAGGCGAAATGAGACATGGCTCCGTTACTCCAATGATACCTTGACCCAAAAAACAAACTCTGATACGACAATCAAATGAAAGATACCTCGAAAGAGTGCACATCAATTTGTGACGTAATACAGAGCGTTGGTAAGCCTCGCAGAAAAGTAGCATATATTTCAGACCTGAGAGATTTGAGTAAAAATAAAACCGATTACATGAAAGGTAGGGATGACAAATAAACACAGAGGCTTCGCTAAACTAACGTAAACAAAGGCGAAGGGACTTGGGTTCATGGATCGAATTCACATCATCATAAGAAAGGGAAATTGATAAACTGAAATTCAAAAATGATAGCATGCCAGATAAAACCAAGTGATCGAATCGTACTTACGTTTAGTTGCGTTGGGCACGGGCGAAAAGCCCGACACACCTAGGCTGTGACCGTTTCACATGATGGTCAGAAAGGGAAGGAAGCCACCTTCTCTAAAAGGAACGCAGTAACGCCGCTCGGGAAAAATAAGTCGTAGAACTCCCCCTCTCCAGAACATAAAGGGGGCCAATGGGAGAAGCAAAGCTTAGTAACAAGTTATGCTTCAACCAATGGTAACACAGTGTCAGTAGGGGTGAAAAGTTTCACCACCTGACGAAACATTTACGCAGAATTACAAAGTTTGAACGCAGTAGGTGAGACAGAGAAACGTATGTCACAATAATGCGACATGAAGGAAATGATGATAATAATAATAATAATAATAATAATAATAATAATAATAATAATAATAATAATAATAATAATAATATGACAAAAAATAATGAACCTGATAAAAACGGTTCACATTACATATCTCAATGTGCTTTAAATCTAACAGAGACTACAACTAGTTAGTTAGTTAGTTAGTTATTGTTGTTTTAAGGGGCGGAACTACGAGGTCATCTTCCCCAGACTATAACTGCGAGAGGTCATAGAAGATAAATTGTGTTAGCACAACACCCTCTGAAGTAAAGCCTGACTTCTCTGACGTCATCGGTCCTTAGCAGGGAAAGTGTGATTCTCAAGAGGACATATTATATTTTAGATTGATGGAGCGATTCGGTGCAGAGCAGTGAGGGTTTTCAGATTAAAAACTGCAAGACGTATCATTACTGGTGTGTAACTGGTTGTCGTGGCATCAACGATATTGGACCAAAATGTCTTTAGATTTCCAATGTACGAGTAATTTAAGGCATAATGGCTCAGTGTTATTCCAATATAGGACTTGACACCAAAGGTCCATGTCTTTAGATTTCCGATGCACGAATAATTTAAGGCATAATGGCTCAGTGCTATTCCAATATAGGACTTGACATCAAAGGTCCATGTCTTTAGATTTCCTATGCACGAATAATTTAAGGCATAATGGCTCAGTGCTATTCCAATATAGGACTTGACACCAAAAGTCCATGTCTTTAGATTTCCGATGCACGAATAATTTAAGGCATAATGGCTCAGTGCTATTCCAATATAGGACTTGACACCAAATGCCCATGTCTTTAGATTTCCGATGCACGAATAATTTAAAGCATAATGGCTCAGTGCTATTACAATAAAGGCCTTGACACCAAAGGTCCATGTCTTTAGATTTCCGATGCACGAATAATGTGAGGCATAATGGCTCAGTGCTATTCCAATATAGGACTTGACACCAAAGGTCCATGTCTTTAGATTTCCGATGCACGAAAAATGTGAGGCATAATGGCTCAGTGCTATTCCAATATAGGACTTGACACCAAAGGTCCATGTCTTTAGATTTCCGATGCACGAATAATTTAAGGCATAATGGCTCAGTGCTATTCCTATATAGGACTTGACATCAAAGGTCCATGTCTTTAGATTTCCGATGCACAAATAATTTAAGGCATAATGGCTCAGTGCTATTCCAATATAGGACTTGACACCAAAAGTCCATGTCTTTAGATTTCCGATGCACGAATAATTTAAGCATAATGGCTCAGTGCTATTCCAATATAGGACTTGACATCAAAGGTCCATGTCTTTAGATTTCCGATGCACGAATAATTTAAGCATAATGGCTCAGTGCTATTCCTATATAGGACTTGACACCAAAAGTCCATGTCTTTAGATTTCCGATGCACGAATAATTTAAGCATAATGGCTCAGTGCTATTCCTATATAGGACTTGACACCAAAGGTCCATGTCTTTAGATTTCCGATGCACGAATAATTTAAGGTATAATGGCTCAGTGCTATTCCAATAACGGACTTGACACCAATAAAATACACTGGAGTAATTAATACATTTTATGTTATCGGCAGTCTAGAATTTGGATATAAATAGCCGGGGTTTTATTATAGATATCTAACCTCCTTGACTTTCATAGTGCTTCAAGGAACAACACAAGTCGCCTTGCAAACTGCTCTCTGGGTGTCAAATAACAAAGCTTGCACGCGAGGCCATACGATATTATTACTATATCATTGTAGCCCATAAGGACAGTGTCCACAATGTCCCCGTCTTCTTCTTTTCATTTGCTTTACATTTTGTATTCTTAATTTTGTTTCTGGATTCTCCTCTGTCTCCAAACATTTGCCTGTCTTAAGTCTTCCTCTATTTCATGATACCAAATTGTTTTCCTGCTTGACCTGTTTACTAAATCAAGGATCCTCTTTGTAAGTCTGTTGTTGTTCATTGTCTGTATGTGCCCGTAAAAAGTTTGTCTGCGTTTACTGATCATATCGGTGAGTCTGTCTGTGTTCTCCTATAGCTCTTTGGTAGGTCTCTTCATCTCTGTGTATTGCTCCAAATATATTTCTGAGAATTTTGCGTTCTATTTTCTCAGTTTCTATGATGCCTCATGCTCCAATTGTTGTCGTTTCTGACGTATATAATGCTTCTGGTAGTACAACTGTATTGTAGTGTCTAAGTTTGGCCTGCCTCGATACGCTTTTCTTATTATAATGTGACCATGTGAGTTTGTATGTATTCTGAAGTTTTGCCTTTGGTTCTATGTTAGACGCCCTGTTTGAGCCTCCTATGTGTATATATTCCCCGAAACATTTGAATTTTTCGACTCTTTTTATGTATCCATATATCGTAGGCTTGGTTTGCACATCGTTGGTCTGTCATGCCTCGGAAGATATTTGTAGACCTGTTTTAGCAGCTATCTCATGCAAGCGTCCCGGTGCTTCCATTGCCTCCCGGGTGTTATTACTGAGTATGGCTACGTCATCCGCAAATGCCAGACATTGTATAATTGCTTTAGTTTCCCGTGTTCTTCCTAGCTGTTGTTCCTCCCACTGTCTGATAATTTTCTCAAATACCATGTTGAATAAGATTAATGACGCCAGTGCGTATCTGAAAGGGTTCTGAAATTCCCCCCGTTAACTTGATCTTGGAGGTGTTGTCTGTGAGCGTCTGTTGTATAAGTGACCTTGTTTTTTGTCGATGCCGTATTCTTCCAGTACTTCAAAGAGCGTCTCCCTGTCTATGGAATCGTATGCATTTTGAAAGTCCACAAAGGTAACTACAGTGTTTCTTGTCTGTCTAACATACAGGAGTATTCTCAACTTCCGCATCTGTTCGATGCAAGATCCCCCTTTCTGAATCCTGCCTGATACTCCCCTATTTGTGGATCTGCTTGTGGTTATAGTCTGTTTAATAACACCTTAGAGGAGATTTTGTAAGCCGGGGTTTGAATATAATTGAATTCTGTTATATTTATTCCATTTTTTGTACAATTGTATCGTTGTAGATCTGTACCTCTAAACAATAGTTTTGTTACTATAATGATTGACGGAATTGACATAAAGCCATACTTTGTACTGCAAGGTGGAAATTAAGGAAAGCTTATGAGAAACCACACGATAATTACGAGCATATGCAAGTCATGTAAAAGAAGGCTGCACACGATAATTACAACTTAATTGGGTGAAGGGGTGATATACGGAAAATCTTTTATAGTTACGATAGAAGGCGGAAATTCCAATATTTTTTCTATGATAATGTCCAGAGATGCTGAATTAATTACTGATAAACAGGCAGTTGCTAATGAATTGAATATCTGGTTCGGTAGTGAGTTTAATAAATTTAATAGCTGTGTGTGGAACCGGAACTATGAATCTGATAGCCATCCTTTCCGAATAAATCAATCGTCGATTCCAGCAAGAATTAAGATCCCACGTATAAATATATCAAAACGCCAAGACAATATCTGTGGAGATGTGCTAAAACTGGGAGGTAAAGCCTTTGGGCTATACTTAGGGGTGCTGTTTAATGCATAAATTAAGAACAAATACCCGAAGACAAGGAGTGCAAGTTGACGCCGTAATTATAGATTTCGCGAAGGCATTTGATGTCGTCCTACATGACATACTACTCCGTAAATTACTGGCAAAGAAGATTGATATTCTCATATATACAGTTTCCGTTTTTCACTATTCTTTAAGTAGTTTTGTATGGATTCTCGGCCTCTCTGCCTAAAATCGTTTCCACTCCTAAACTTTTATACATTTTCTTTTCCAATCATCTTCCTTTAGGTAGTGCCTGAGCTCTGCAAGTCACTGGCTAGCACATATTGAGAAGCTAACTGTAAGGATCATATGAATCACAAGCAGTGGCAATGTACTATGGTACACCTCACAAAGACACTGGCTACCACAAACTGAGAAGATAACTGCAAGATATTTCCGAATTACGAGCAGAGACAAGTACTATGATACACCTCACCAAGGCACTGGCTGGCACACACTGAGAAGTTCACTGCAAGGTATTTCTGAATTACGAGCAATGACAATTTACTATGTAACACATTAACAACACACTGGCTGGCACACACTGATAAGCTTAGTGTAAGGATCTTATGAATCACGAGCAGAGACAATGTACTATGGTACAACTCACCAAGACACTAGCTAGCACACACTGATAAGCTTACTGTAAGGATCTAATGAATCCCGAGAAGAGACAATGTACTATGATACACCTCACCATGACACTGGCTAGCACATGCTGAGAAGTTAACTGTAAGGTTCTTATGAATCACGAGCAGTGACAATGTACTATGTTACACCTCACCAAGACACTGGCTAGCACACACTGAGAAGCTCACTGTAAGGATCCTATGAATCACGAGCAGTGACAATGTACTATGATACACCTCACCAAGATACTGGCTACCACATGCTGAGAAGCTTACTGTATGGATCATATGAGTCACGAGCAGAGACGATGTACTATGGTACAACTCACCAAGACACTGGCTAGCACACACAGAGAAGCTTAGTGTAAGGATCATATGAATCACGAGCAGAGACGATGTACTATGGTACAACTCACCAAGACACTGGCTAGCACACACTGAGAAGCTTACTGTAAGGATCTAATGAATCCCGAGAAGAGACAATGTACAATGGAACACCTTATCAACACACTGGCTAGCACATGCTGAGAAGCTTACTGTAAGGATCTTATGAATCACGAGCAGAGACAATGTACTATGGTACAACTCACCAAGGCACAGGCTAGCACACACTGATAAGCTTAGTGTAAGGATCTTATGAATCACGAGCAGAGACAATGTACTATGGTACAACTCACCAAGACACTGGCTAGCACTGAGAGGCTTACTGTAAGGATCTAATGAATCCCGAGAAGAGACAATGTACTATGTTACACCTCACCAAGACACTGGCAACCACATACTGAGAAGCTTCCTGCGAGGTTCTAATGAATCACGAGCAGTGACTATGACAGGATTATACGACAATAGTCTGATCAACTGAAGACAGGAAGATAATGGACTATACATTACCTTTTTAAAAAGTTTTTAATGTTTAATATGTTCAATCGGTTCAGGATTATATTGCGTTTTTATGAGTGACTGTGTGTACTTGATGTTCTTTTACCTTGTTCAGTGTTTTATGTGTAATGCTTTAATGGTTGTAATGTTTTACGTCTTCATTTGCTCCTTTATAAAGAGCCAACACAAAAAAACAAATAACTGTATACAAATGATATATGTCACTTTTTCCGTTCTTTAATTTTGTCTTGTTTGACCGGAGAGGGCACAAATTTCCATATAGTTTGGGAAATAATAATATTTTATGAGCACAGAAAATCTTTTATCACGGGTAGTAAGGTGATGAAACACAACTGATAGCTTACGATTTCTGACCAGACACGAATTATTATACATATCAAAAACCAAGTAGTGCTAACTTGGTGTTTATTTAGTTTAAAGTGATACGAGCATGAGTTAATCATAAATTGAAGTTGCTTCAAATAATGACCTAATAAATAGATTGGAGCTTACGATATGGACGGTTGTATTATGGGCATATTTATAAACTATAGTGGGAAACTTTATTAATCCATTTGCATTCTCCATGTAGATAACATCGAAATGGATCCTCCTTCTGTATAGATGATCTTCCTTCAACTTATTACTTGTACACATTTTCTTCTTTCTACAGATAGACAGTAATAATCTCCTTTTGTCTTCCTTTCAATCTATTACCGATACCTATATATATCATAGGACAATTGCAGTCCATTTGATTTAATACGTTACTGAAAACTTTGTTTCTTCTTTTCTTAATTTTCCTTTCATAATCATGACAATGAGCCAACAACTCTAATAATCTCTTCAACAGTCCACTGCCTGCTAATCCTTTACTATATATTCCATGGATCATTATTTCTTGCAACAGTATCAATGTAAACATCTTCTTTCAGCTCGTCGTCATTGTTGAAGTGTTGACCGCCAAGGAAAGACTTGAGATGTGTGAACAGATGAAAGTCGCTAGGAGCGAGGTCTGGGCTGAACGGAGGGTGGTCAAACACGTTCTAGCCAAATCCCTGTAGGAGGTTTTTCGTCACATTTGCAGTGTGTGGTCGTGCGTTGTCGTGAAAAAACAACACCTTTTGACAGCAACCCTCGGCGCTTATTTTGTATTGCGCAACGCAATTTCCTAAGTGTCTCGCAGTAAGCATCTGCGTTGATTGTTTGACCACGCGGTAAGAAATCAATGATTAAGATGCCTTTCCAGTCCCAGAACATTGCACACATCATTTTCCGAGGTGTCAAGATTTTTTTCGGCTTAACCTTTGCTGGGGATGAAGTGTGCCTCCATTCCATTGATTGCCGCTTACTTTCAGGGGTGTCGTAAGAAACCCAAGTTTCATCTCCTGTGACTATCTGTCAGAAATTCTTCGCCGCCTTCATTGTAACGGGTAAAAAACTGAAGTGCACTACCCATCCGTTTTGTTTTGTGTTGCTCCATAAGAATCTTTGGTACCTAATTTCGGCAAAGTTTACGAAAGTTCAGTTTTTCGGTAACAATTTAATGAATTAGTGTTCGTGAGATTTGGGGAAATTCCATAGCGACAGCACTAATTGTAAACCTGCGGTTTTCCCGGACCTTGTCATCAATCGCGTGAACCAGTTCTTCTGTAACCAAAGATGGACGCCCACTTCCTTCTTCATCGTGCACTTCACTACGTCCTTCATTGAACTGTCGGACCCATCTTCTCACCATTGAATCACTCATTGCATTTTGTCCATACACTTCGCAAGATTGCCGATAAATTTCAATTGGTTTCACTTTCCTAGCATTCAGAAAACGAATCACAGATCTGATTTCACAAGCGGCGGGATTTTCAATCAACACCGACATTGTACGAGTAAACATGCAAAACAACGCGTACGTGGCTGACAGCGCTCTCCAAATGGCGCACGTTTCTTCTCCTTGATACAGAACGTCTACCGCGCATATGCGGAACTGAGCTGCAGCGGAACGTACAACTAGTTGAAGACACAGGCGGCACACGTCTATGATGAAGGTATACAAAAACTCGTGCCACGCTACGACAAGTGCCTACAACATTTCGGCAGTTATGTGGAAAAGTAGTTTAAGGGTTGTAGAATTTTGTGCAATAAATATTTTTTCTGTATCTGTACACAATTTAATGTTATTACCAAACGGAACTTACTTTCTGGACGTACTTCGTATTTTGCCTTGCACTTCTTTTATTTTATTATCGACAACTGTTATAATCAATTTAGCTTTATCTTCATCATATCTTTAATCTCATTCTTAATATTCTGTTCCACCCCCTTAATAATCCCTTCCAGTATTCCAAACCTTCTATTCAACTCTTCATTCACTTTGACCACACTGTCTAATCTCTCTTTCATCTCATTATTATTCCTGTATAATTTGTCCGTCATCTCTTGATTATTAGTATCTATCTTTCGACTTGTTTCTATTTTGTTATTCGTAGTCTCGAATTTGCTACTTAAGTCTTGCATGAGTTTCAGTATTAACTTTTGAAAACCTTCCCGGCTTTCTCCCTCCTTACTACTTGTATCAGGGTCTACCGCCACTAACCTTGTATAATCCTCATCATTCTCACCTACCTTTCTCCCCTCATTATTAATTAATTCATTAACTCTAGTCACAAGTGCTCCTTTATCGGTCTCTGGCCTACTTCGTAATTTCATTTGGATTTATTTTTCTTCCATAACAACAAAATTTACTGTAACGCACAATTATACATTTCCCTTTGCTGACCAGAAATACCATCAGTTTTCGCGCCTTCCGTTGGGCAGCTAAATGTAACGTTTTATGTCTTTATTTTCTCCTTTATAAAGAGCCAACAACAACAACATCCCCAAAATAACTGTATACAAATGATATATATTACTTTTTCCGTTCTTTAATTCTGTCTTGTTTAACCGGAGAGGGCGCCAATTTCCATATAGTTTTGGAAATAATAATATTTTATGAGCACAGAAAATCTTTCATCACGGGTTGTAAGGTGATGAAACACAACTGATGGCTTACGATTTCTGACCAGACACGAATTATTATACATATCAAAAAACAAGTAGTGCTAACTTGGTGTTTATTTAGTTTAAAGTGATACGAGCATGAGTTAATCATAAATTGAAGTTACTTCAAATAATGACCTAATAAACAGATTGGAGCTTACCATATGGACGGTTGTATTATGGGCGTATTTATAAATTATAGTGGGAAACTTTATTAATCCATTTGCATTCTCCATGTAGATAACATCGAAATGGATCCTCCTTCTGTATAGATGATCTTCCTTCAACTTATTACTTGTACACATTATCTTCTTTCCACAGATAGACAGTAATAATCTCCTTTTGTCTTCCTTTCAATCTATTACCGATAGCTATATCATCATCGGCTTTAACTGGAATCCGAGTATAAACCTTCTTCCTTCAGTCCAGTTTGAGGATGTGTTTACGGTGACTAAAGGGTACAATCCTGGCATGGAGCAAGCGTCCACACAAGTCACATAGTATTGCTGGAGGAGGACGTGGTTGGGCTGCTCGAAGTTTCCTAGCTTGACGCTTGGCCTCTTCATGTGTGCGTCGATCCCTTTCAAACGTCTTTACAGTATCCGAGATGGTAAGGCGCCAAGTCGAGCGGTCTTCAGCCAGCATGTCCCAGGTTTGTGAATCAAGACCTGTCAATTTCAGGGTCTGCTTAAATTGGTCCTTGTAGCGCCTCTTAGGACCACCATGAGGTCTGGTGCCATAGCATAACTCACCATAGAGCATTAGACGAGGTGATCTCACATCATCCATCCGATGGACAGGACCAAACCATCTAAATTGGTGACCTATTATGGATGATTCTATGCTGTTGATTTGAGCCTTTTCCAGAACAGCAATCTTGGTAATGCGGTCTTCCCATTTAATCCTCAGGATTGATCGAAGTTTTTGTAGGTGGAAACGCTCAATCTTCCTAAGAACACGTCGGTAAAGGGTCCACGTTTCACAGCCATACAACAATGTAGAAATGACTACTGCTTTGAACACCATAAGCGTTGTCCTCATGGACAGATCTTTATTCATGAAGACCCGGTGCACTAATCGTCCATATGCTGCATGGGCTGTGCCAATTCTCTTATCCACATCCTGCTCACAGAAATGGTACTGCCCAGGTACGAGAAGTGGTCTACCTGTTCTAATGGCAAATTTGAGATGGAGATATTGAACTGAGGAAGAGGTGTGCCTGGTGAAGGTTGTGCCAAGACTTTAGTCTTATTGACATTTATGGTAAGACCAAAGCGATCACATGCACTTTTGTAACAATTAACTGACTCTTGCAGCTCTTCTGGTGTGAGAGTTGGCGACGCAGCATCATCTGCATACAATATGTTAGTAACCTTAGTAACCTGAGTTTTCCTCGAGGAGCGGAGACGAGTTAGGTTGAAAAGCCCTCCATCAAAACGATACTTGACCTTCACACCTGGGATGTTTGTGGGTGAATCATAAAGCATTGCAGCCAAGTACAGCGCGACAAGCGCTGGAGCCAGTACACATCCTTGTTTCAGTCCATGGGTAATAGGAAATCCATCGGACATCTTATTCTGATGGCAAACCTGACCTGTCATGCTATCATGGAGAGCCTTGATCAGATCTACAAAACGCTGAGGGCAACCAAACCACTTCAGCACCGCCCACATGGCTGGTCTTGGAACCGAATCAAATGCCTTTTCCAAGTCATAAAAGACTAAGAAGAGTGGATTCTGTTGTTCTCTACATTTTTCTGTAGCTGTCTCACACAGAAAATCAAGTCAATTGTGCTTCTGGAAGCTCTAAATCCGCATTGTGACTCTGGGAGGATCTTCTCAGAGATAACCTTGAGGCGGATAAGTAGAATTCTTGCAAGAATCTTCCCCACAATTGATAGCAGTGATATACCACGGTAGTTGCCACAAACACTGCGATCACCCTTTTTAAAGATAGTGATGATAGTGGCATTCTTTAGGTCTCCAGGTACCTTTCTTGATTCCCATATTCTGAGGATAAGGGTGAAAATCCTTGTTTTGAGGGAATGACCTCCGGGTTGAATTAGTTCCAGAGGGATGTTATCTGGGCCAGGTGCTTTTCTGGGTTTCAATTGGGTGAGAGCTGCACTGAATTCATGATAAGTAGGAGGTACTGCCTATATATATCATAGGACAATTGTAGTCCATTTGATTTAATACGTTACTGAAAACTTTGTTTCTTCTTTTCTCAATTTTCCTTTCATAATCATGACAATGAGCCAACAACTCTAATAATCTCAACAGTCCACTGCCTGCTAATCTTTTACTTATATAGTCCATGGATCATTATTTCTTGCGACAGTATCAATGTACACCATCCTCTTCACACAAGTAGTGCCATCTATCGTATCAGCCATCTTGTAATACAGTATACATGAAGCGCTAAACACATATCAAAGTGCCAAGTAACATCTCCTTCATGAAGAAAACAGTCAAATTTAACCACAAAACGACACCCATACGTAAGACCAATATACATATAATATCCCGTCTAAATCTTTCTAAATGTAACTTCCATCTTATGATATGAATGATTGATGAAAATGAAATGATATAACATATTTACAATAATAGTAAATTGAATAATAACCATTATTAGTTCTACACTATTACATGGTGTCAAAATGTGGCTGATGAAGGACCGCTCCAGGGTTTGAAACATGTCCCACAACTAGTGCATCATAACGCATAATAAATGTATTGATTGACAGGGGTTGTTCAATAAATCAAATCATAATTTGCCCATACGGACCAAAAAAATGGCATTAAATATTCTCAAGGATCTTAAGAATCACGAGCAGTGACAATGTACTAAGGTACACCATACCAAGACACTGGCTAGCACACATTGGGAAGCTTACTATATGGAATAGGAATGTCTGTTTCGCGGGCTTATAGGCCGAGTTCTAAGGACATTTTGTTGTCCTGACGTTTCGCTGAAAACTGCGTTCAGCATGTTCACAGGTTGCATTAAGCGAGGTAAAACAAGTAAACAGAAGATATATAAACAGTCAACAACCCACACATAGAGGCTACCATAGCAACGACGTACCACATAAAAGTAATGCATCAAGGACAGGGCTGCTCTTCTGTTGGATCATCTCGTCTACGACGGTCAATGAGGGCAGGCTTGAGGGGATT
Organism: Meconema thalassinum; assembly: GCA_946902985.2. NCBI lineage: Eukaryota > Metazoa > Arthropoda > Insecta > Orthoptera > Tettigoniidae > Meconema > Meconema thalassinum. The sequence goes on along the minus strand of OX336394.1, from coordinate 445,279,699 downwards.
AAGGACTGGAACCCAAGCTCTGTTCACACGTTCTGCTTCCTCCTTAAGATTGAAGCTGTTAGTATGCTTCAGGATTTCAATGGCCCCCCTTTGTAGCCTGGCATGATAAGACACCGTGGTGGACAGAACTTCGGTGTCTCCATATCTTATATCGTGACCTGTGAGTAGTGAGTGTGCTGCTACAGTGGATTTATCTGTTTGTCCCAGCCGGCTGTGTCGTTCGTGCTCCTTGAGGCGAGTGGCAATACTTCTTTTCGTTGTTCCAATATATACTTGGCCACAATCACACGGGATTTTATAAACCCCTGCCGCGGTATGAGGATGTCGCTTATCCTCAGCGGACCTAAACATGTCCTTAATTTTTCGTGTAGGCCTGTATATGGTCTTTATATCATGGGACTCGAGTAGCCTCCCTATTCTGTCCGTGACCTTATTTATATATGGAAGAAAAGCTCTAGCCAGGGGCTGCCTGTCTCCAATTATCCATGTAGTTGGACGTCTTGGATGAAGTGCTCGCTGGATATCTTTCTGGCTGTACCCATTGGCGCGTAGGGCCTCGTTAAGGTGTTTAATTTCTTGGTTTAAGCACTGCTTTTCACAAATTCTTTTCGCGTGGTCAGCCAGTGTTTTTATCACTCCGTATTTCTGTCGTGGGTGGTGGTTGGACGTCTTATGTAAATATCGGTCAGCATTGGTCAGCTTACGGAAAACTGTATGTCCCAAGGTTAGATCAGCGTTCTTCGTTACCATAACGTCGAGGAAAGCGATTTTCTGTTCATTCTCTAACTCCATGGTAAACTGAATGTTCGAGTTCAGGCTGTTAAGATGTAGTAAAAACAGATTTAATTGTTCTTTACCATGGCCCCATATTACAAAAGTATCGTCAACGTATCTTAGCCACACCTTAGGTTTCAAAGGTGCAGTCTCGAGTGCTACGAGGAAAATTAAGGACATGTTTAGGTCCGCTAAAGATAAGCGACATCCTCATACCGCGGCAGGGGTTTATAAAATTGCGTGTGATTGTGGCCAAGAATATATTGGAACAACGAAAAGAAATATTGCCTCTCGCCTCAAGGAACACGAACGACACAGCCGGCTGGGACAAACAGATAAATCCACTGTAGCAGCACACTCCCAATTCGCAGGTCACAACATAAGATATGGAGACACCGAAGTTCTGTCCACCACAGTGTCTTATCACGCCAGGCTACTAAGGGAGGCCATTGAAATCCTGAAGCATACTAACAGCTTCAATCTTAAGGAGGAAGCAGAACGCTTAATGTAACCTGTGAACATGCTGATCGCAGTTTTCAGCGAAACGTCAGGATAAAAAAATGTCCTTAGAACACGGCCTATAAGCCCGCGAAACAGACATTCCTATTTCAACGCCGGTCGTGAAAGTCTGAATTTTTACTTACTGTATGAATCTTATGAATCATGAGCAGAGACAATGTACTATACTACACCTCACCAAAACACTTGCTAGCACACACTGAGATGCTTACTGTAAGGTTCTTATGAATCACGAGCAGTGACAATGTACTATGATACACCTCACCAAGCCACTGGCTAGCACACACTGAGAAGCTACTGTAAGGTTCTTATGAATCACGAGCAGTGACAATGTACTATGATACACCACACCAAGACACTGGCTAGCACACACTGAGAAGCTTACTTTAAGGATCTTATGAATCACGAGCAGTGACAAAGTACTATGATACACCTCACCAAGACACTGGCTAGCACACACTGAGAAGCTACTGTAAGGTTCTTATGAATCACGAGCAGTGACAATGTACTATGATACACCACACCAAGACACTGGCTAGCACACACTGAGAAGCTACTGTAAGGTTCTTATGAATCACGAGCAGTGACAATGTACTATGATACACCACACCAAGACACTGGCTAGCACACACTGAGAAGCTTACTTTAAGGATTTTATGAATCACGAGCAGTGACAAAGTACTATGATACACCTCACCAAGACACTGGCTAGCACACACTGAGAAGCTTACTTTAAGGATCTTATGAATCACGAGCAGTGACAATGTACTATGATACACCTCACCAAGACACTGGCTAGCACACACTGAGAAGTTCAATGCAAGGTACTTATGAATCACGAGCAGTGACAATGTACTATGATACACCTCACCAAGACACTGGCTAGCACACACTGAGAAGCTTACTGTAAGGTTCTTATGAATCACGACCAGTGACAATGTACTATAAGACACTGGCTAGCACACACTGAGAAGTTCAATGCAAGGTTCTTATGAATCACGAGCAGAGACAATTTACTATGATACACCTCACCAAGACACTGGCTAGCACACACTGAGAAGCTTACTTTAAGGATCTTATGAATCACGAGCAGTGACAAAGTACTATGATACACCACACCATGACACTGGCTAGCACACACAGAGAAGCTTACTTTAAGGTTCTTATGAATCACGAGCAGTGACAAAGTACTATGATACACCACACCAAGACACTGGCTAGCACATACTGAGAAGCTTACTTTAAGGATCTTATGAATCACGAGCAGAGACAATGTACTATGATACACCACACCAAGACACTGGCTAGCACATACTGAGAAGCTTACTTTAAGGATCTTATGAATCACGAGCAGAGACAATGTACTATGATACGCCTCACCAAGACACTGGCTAGCACACACTGAGAAGCTTACTGTAAGGATCTTATGAATCACGAGCAGTGACAATGTACTATGGTACACCTCACCAAGACACTGGCTAGCACAGAGAAGCTTACTGTAAGGATCTTATGAATCACGAGCAGTGACAATGTACTATGATACGCCTCACCAAGACACTGGCTAGCACACACTGAGAAGCTCACTTTAAGGTTCTTATGAATCACGAGCAGAGACAATGTACTATGATACACCACTTCAAGACACTGGCTAGCACACACTGAGAAGCTTACATTAACGATCTTATGAATCACGAGCAGAGACAATGTACTATGATACGCCTCACCAAGACACTGACTAGCACACACTGAGAAGCTTACTTTAAGGTTCTTATGAATCACGAGCAGAGACAATGTACTATGATACACCACACCAAGACAATGGCTAGCACATACTGAGAAGCTTACTTTAAGGTTATTCATAATGTTGAATTTTGGGCTTATGCCGTGTTTTATTATATTGAAATTCGACGCGTTTCGAAAGAAACCATGTCTTTCATCGTCAGGCGCGTCGAATTTCAATATAATAAAACACGGCATAAGCCCAAAATTCAACATTATGAATAGTAACACGGGCCGTGAAAATCTAAATGACAATACTTTAAGGTTCTTATGAATCACGACCAGTGAAAAAGTACTATGATACACCACACCAAGACACTGGCTAGCACATACTGAGAAGCTTACTTTAACGATCTTATGAATCACGAGCAGAGACAATGTACTATGATACGCCTCACCAAGACACTGGCTAGCACACACTGAGAAGCTTACTGTAAGGATCTTATCAATCACGAGCAGTGACAATGTACTATGGTACACCTCACCAAGACACTGGCTAGCACACACTGAGAAGCTTAGTGTAAGGATCTTATGAATCACGAGCAGTGACAATGTACTATGATACACCTCACCAAGACACTGGCTAGCACACACTGAGAAGCTTACTTTAAGGTTCTTATGAATCACGAGCAGAGACAATGTACTATGATACACCACACCAAGACACTGGCTAGCACACACTGAGAAGCTTACTTTAAGGTTCTTATGAATCACGAGCAGTGACAATGTTCTATGATGCACCATACCAAGACACTGGCTAGCAAACACTGAGAAGCTTACTGTAAGGTTCTTATGAATCACGAGCAGTGACAATGTACTATGATACACCTCACCAAGCCACTGGCTAGCACACACTGAGAAGCTACTGTAAGGTTCTTATGAATCTCGAGCAGTGACAATGTACTATGATACACCTTAGCAAGACACTGGCTAGCACACACTGAGAAGCTTACTGTAAGGTTCTTATGAATCACGAGCAGTGACAATGTACTATGATACACCTCATCAAGACACTGGCTAGCACACACTGAGAAGCTACTGTAAGGTTCTTATGAATCACGAGCAGTGACAATGTACTATGATACACCTTAGCAAGACAGTAGCTAGCACACACTGAGAAGTTCAATGCAAGGTCCTTATGAATCAAGAGCAGTGACAATGTACTATGATACACCTCACCAAGACACTGGCTAGCACACACTGAGAAGCTTACTGCAAGGTTCTTATGAATCACGAGCAGTGACAATGTACTATGATACACCTCACCAAGCCACTGGCTAGCACACACTGAGAAGCTACTGTAAGGTTCTTATGAATCACGAGCAGTGACAATGTACTATGATACACCACACCAAGACACTGGCTTGCACACACTGAGATGCTTACTTTAAGGATCTTATGAATCACGAGCAGTGACAAAGTACTATGATACACCTCACCAAGACACTGGCTAGCACACACTGAGAAGCTACTGTAAGGTTCTTATGAATCACGAGCAGTGACAATGTACTATGATACACCACACCAAGACACTGGCTAGCACACACTGAGAAGCTACTGTAAGGTTCTTATGAATCACGAGCAGTGACAATGTACTATGATACACCACACCAAGACACTGGCTAGCACACACTGAGAAGCTTACTTTAAGGATTTTATGAATCACGAGCAGTGACAAAGTACTATGATACACCTCACCAAGACACTGGCTAGCACACACTGAGAAGCTTACTTTAAGGATCTTATGAATCACGAGCAGTGACAATGTACTATGATACACCTCACCAAGACACTGGCTAGCACACACTGAGAAGTTCAATGCAAGGTTCTTATGAATCACGAGCAGTGACAATGTACTATGATACACCTCACCAAGACACTGGCTAGCACACACTGAGAAGCTTACTGTAAGGTTCTTATGAATCACGACCAGTGACAATGTACTATAAGACACTGGCTAGCACACACTGAGAAGTTCAATGCAAGGTTCTTATGAATTACGAGCAGAGACAATGTACTATGATACACCTCACCAAGACACTGGCTAGCACACACTGAGAAGCTTACTTTAAGGATCTTATGAATCACGAGCAGTGACAAAGTACTATGATACACCACACCATGACACTGGCTAGCACACACAGAGAAGCTTACTTTAAGGTTCTTATGAATCACGAGCAGTGACAAAGTACTATGATACACCACACCAAGACACTGGCTAGCACATACTGAGAAGCTTACTTTAAGGATCTTATGAATCACGAGCAGAGACAATGTACTATGATACACCACACCAAGACACTGGCTAGCACATACTGAGAAGCTTACTTTAAGGATCTTATGAATCACGAGCAGAGACAATGTACTATGATACGCCTCACCAAGACACTGGCTAGCACACACTGAGAAGCTTACTGTAAGGATCTTATGAATCACGAGCAGTGACAATGTACTATGGTACACCTCACCAAGACACTGGCTAGCACAGAGAAGCTTACTGTAAGGATCTTATGAATCACGAGCAGTGACAATGTACTATGATACGCCTCACCAAGACACTGGCTAGCACACACTGAGAAGCTTACTTTAAGGTTCTTATGAATCACGAGCAGAGACAATGTACTATGATACACCACATCAAGACACTGGCTAGCACACACTGAGAAGCTTACATTAACGATCTTATGAACCACGAGCAGAGACAATGTACTATGATACGCCTCTCCAAGACACTGACTAGCACACACTGAGAAGCTTACTTTAAGGTTCTTATGAATCACGAGCAGAGACAATGTACTATGATACACCACACAAAGACACTGGCTAGCACATACTGAGAAGCTTACTTTAAGGTTATTCATAATGTTGAATTTTGGGCTTATGCCGTGTTTTATTATATTGAAATTCGACGCGTTTCGAAAGAAACCATGTCTTTCATCGTCAGGCGCGTCGAATTTCAATATAATAAAACACGGCATAAGCCCAAAATTCAACATTATGAATAGTAACACGGGCCGTGAAAGTCTAAATGACAATACTTTAAGGTTCTTATGAATCACGACCAGTGAAAAAGTACTATGATACACCACACCAAGACACTGGCTAGCACATACTGAGAAGCTTACTTTAACGATCTTATGAATCACGAGCAGAGACAATGTACTATGATACGCCTCACCAAGACACTGGCTAGCACACACTGAGAAGCTTACTGTAAGGATCTTATCAATCACGAGCAGTGACAATGTACTATGGTACACCTCACCAAGACACTGGCTAGCACACACTGAGAAGCTTAGTGTAAGGATCTTATGAATCACGAGCAGTGACAATGTACTATGATACACCTCACCAAGACACTGGCTAGCACACACTGAGAAGCTTACTTTAAGGTTCTTATGAATCACGAGCAGAGACAATGTACTATGATACACCACACCAAGACACTGGCTAGCACACACTGAGAAGCTTACTTTAAGGTTCTTATGAATCACGAGCAGTGACAATGTTCTATGATACACCATACCAAGACACTGGCTAGCACACACTGAGAAGCTTACTGTAAGGTTCTTATGAATCACGAGCAGTGACAATGTACTATGATACACCTCACCAAGCCACTGGCTAGCACACACTGAGAAGCTACTGTAAGGTTCTTATGAATCTCGAGCAGTGACAATGTACTATGATACACCTTAGCAAGACACTGGCTAGCACACACTGAGAAGCTTACTGTAAGGTTCTTATGAATCTCGAGCAGTGACAATGTACTATGATACACCTCATCAAGACACTGGCTAGCACACACTGAGAAGCTACTGTAAGGTTCTTATGAATCACGAGCAGTGACAATGTACTATGATACACCTTAGCAAGACAGTAGCTAGCACACACTGAGAAGTTCAATGCAAGGTCCTTATGAATCAAGAGCAGTGACAATGTACTATGATACACCTCACCAAGACACTGGCTAGCACACACTGAGAAGCTTACTGCAAGGTTCTTATGAATCACGAGCAGTGACAATGTACTATGATACACCTCACCAAGACACTGGCTAGCACACACTGAGAAGCTACTGTAAGGTTCTTATGAATCACGAGCAGTGACAATGTACTATGATACACCTTAGCAAGACACTAGCTAGCACACACTGAGAAGTTCAATGCAAGGTCCTTATGAATCACAAGCAGTGACAATGAACTGTGATACACCTCACCAAGACACTGGCTAGCAAACACTGAGAAGCTTACTGTAAGGTTCTTATGAATCAAGAGCAGTGACAATGTACTATGGTACACCTCACCAAGACACTAGCTAGCACACACTGCAATGGAATGACGAGCACAGAGGCACAAAGGGTCAAACCGTTGACAAATAGGTTGAGTAATAGAATAATAAAAATGGTTTTACTACTGTGGCTTTTAATGTATGCAGTCCCATCTTATTTTCAGGCCGAGTTAGTTTATGGTTTGGTAGCTTTTTGCTTTAGGTTACAGAAGAAATATATGTTTTGATGACACAGTGGGGAAGTGTGTAGTAATGGATGCTCCTTACAAAACTCATTCACACTCTTTTCTCCGCGTCATGTGTACTTCTTCCATGCATATTTCCACAAGACAAACAGACTGACAGAGAATTCCTATATATTTCCAGACAGTGAGAATGGATAATAAGAAGAGAGTTAATATCAATATCCACTTCAATGAAGAGACACAAACAATGAGAGACTTATCGCACTTTGCAAACAAATCTAATTCAAATCCAAAAATTACAGCTATGCACACGAAAAGCGAACTGTCACATAATTTGTATGTTGAACACTTACTCATTTAAGTGACTTCCTCTTCCACCACCTTCTCGTTCCTGGATTTCGTATTCCACATCCTAGGGAAGGGATGGAATAATTTATTATGTGCTCTTATAAATAACAAACCAGGTAATTGTACAGCACTGGTCAGCTGAAGTGAGGATAATATTCCCTGTAGGATATTTGTACTGTCCATCACATCCTAGTGCTAGAGCTGATACAGATAAGTGGTTATAATCTACTATTCTGTAACTTATAATAAACTATCACATCCTAGTGCTAGAGCTGATACAGATAAGCGGTTATAATCTACAATTCTGTAACTTATAATAAACTATCACATCCTAGTGCTAGAGCTGATACAGATAAGTGGTTATAATCTACTATTCTGTAACTTATAATAAACTATCTCCTTATAAGCGAATCTTCAAGCAAAGGAGAATGCTCCGACAGTTACTCCCAAGAGGCAACAATAGTCTACTAACTCTTTACTATATTTCAGGGCTCATTGACACCTCCTATGGGCTAGGCAAAAGGCTATGCAGCTGCAAGAAGTTTTTTTTTAGTATGAACTTACAATTAAAAGTATTACCAATTACTTTCTCCATAAGGTTCTAGAACATTCTTTTACTTTTAACTCACATCATCAATTATCTTCATGCTTAAGTTCAACTATAAGTTCTTGCAATGCTCCAGTGTCATTAGTGAGAAGCATCCCAGCAAAAGCTGGGAGTTCAAGTGGAAACGCACATCAGACCACTCATGAGGTTGGTCAAACCCAGCCCCTGTCAGTAGCATTCATGGGAGGATCTCTGACTAGAATATAGTTATATTTAATCAATTTTAATACATAGATTTTAAATCTACAGTGGGCAACTAAAACAATGTGATTGTGCCAAACATATGTTAGCTTCACACAATATACATTTAGCCAATGTCATTATAATGCATCCCCAGTACCTCATACACCAGAACATCGCACAAAGTGGCGGTCGTATGTGGATGTATCGTTTGGGACAGATTTTTATTTCGCTATCCTTCCATCAATATGGATTGTGTTTGCTGTACCAAACACAACCAAATAGCCAAACGCTTCGGTTTGTCATGAACACAATTGTGAAAACACAACTCTTAATCCCGAAATGCTGTATAGGAGATGTCTTGTAAAGAGTAATGAAGATACTTACCTCTCTCAGTTCGGAAGATGGTGTTTCTGTTTTCTTGCATGGGACGATCTCCTGAATAGAAGATTCCTCAATTTTAATTTCCGTGGTATGATCTGTGTCGGCCTGCAAAGAAATGACTTGGTTCATAAATATTTACCTTCGCATAAGTGGAATTAGGTCTTTCAGATGACTTGTTAACTTGCACTGGAAGATTCAAGGAATAAGATGACACACAGAAGGTAATTAAACCTCCCCCTCATAGTTTTCTTACGTCAGGGGAGACATGGCAGAAAGACTAACAACTTTTGTGTAGATTATCTCTGAAAACATATCAGTTAGTTTACACTCGCAAAACGTAGACCTAGCATTGGGTGAGTGTGTTGCGACTTTCCGTCGTAGATGCAGTTATTTAGACTTACCATATAACGTTAATAAGGACAAACAATGCTGATTAATTATGTGCGCAGAAATCTTGAACCAAGCGTTGTTAGTTTTACCGTATTTACTCATATCAGGGATACTTAGGCTGTGTCCCAAAGCTACATTTTCAGCCGTAGGTAACTAGATTGTCGACTAATATTCCGGATGTGACGTCACAAGTCGTGATCCAAAGGTGCTTAGCACATAGCAATCAAGTCTGTAGTAGCTAGTAAACGAAAGTGTATGCTAGATTGGCCGACTTGTACAAGGAAGTTATAGAAAATGTAGGTTATCGTTGATTTTTGACTTGATTATTAATCCTCTTTGCTTGGGACTTTGCCTATACTCTGCCATCAACCGTGCTTCAACCCACGTGCTGTGTTGCTCTGTCTTGATCTTGATTTAATTTCTTAAGTTAATTATGGACAGTTGTTCTGCTGAGAACTCTCTTCCCGTGGAAAGCAGAAATGACGCGGAATTTAAATGTAAGTACAATCCCATACTGTTTGGTACGGTACACTATAATTTTAACATTTTTTAATACATGCTATCAGTTCTTTAACTTTTGCCTACAGACTTAGGTGGTATGTGATGAAATTATTTCAACTTATTTAACCCGTCACTACCACAGATGATTTTTTTTTAAATTAAAGACCCACATGGGTGCAGGGGACCCGTTATTTTGTAATCAAGGTAACAGAATCTCTGCCATTGTCTACTATAACATTCAATAGAGCCTATCCCTTGCAGCAATGTGGACACATGGACATAGTCACTTTTACCACACAGCAATGCTTTGCACTTCCGCTTAAGACTCGGACGGGTTTAGAGGACCCGATGACTTATTTATGGCAGACCGGGTAGAATAATTAACCGAACGCAATGGCATCTCGAGGCTAACTGAAGGGAATGGGGATACGTAGGCTGCCGACCGCTGAGACAGAAAATAAAAAAGAAATTTTGTTCGGGTTCCCTGCAGCCATGTGTGGCAGTTACGGGTTAACAGTTCTTTATAAAGCTTCATGTACCGACCAAGGACGTGTGGTGAAATTGTGTAACATATCCTTTACTGACTAGTTATCAAGTTGTATTCATTTCATTTTTGTTTCTTTTCAGGGTCGGAAGAGGCAACATTGTCCTTCATAAAATTAAGGATTGCGCACCACGAGCTCTTCACAGGGAAGAGGGGCTCTGCGTCGGTGGGGTACTCCACAATAGTACAAAAAATTAATGCCGGCGGGAATATGTCGCCACCGATATCAAAAAAGGTACTTGAAGGGAAGTGGGCGAATCTCACTGCAAAGTATCGGGAGATTAAATCCCCCCCTACGGGAACAGGCAGCGAGGATGAACAACGTACCTCTACCACTTGGCCATATTACAATATAATAGATGAATTTTTTTTTCGGAACGCCACACCATCAATCCCCCTTTCATAGTAGATTCGTCAAGACCCTCATGTTCCAATCCTACTCCTCCTTCCCACAGTCCCGAATTCTGTTATGTCACTCCTTTCCTGTCCACTTCCATTTATTTACCCCAGTCACCAGCCGAAACAAGTACACCTGGACCATTCTTGCCCATTCCTACTAGGGCGCATCATACCTCCAGGCGCCTTGAAGGAACGAAAAGGAAGAGGGAGAGGAGTGAGGCAGATGAAGACCCTCTCCTTAAATATATGAAGGAACAGGATGCTAGGGACCAGGAAAATACTGAGCGCCTGCTCTCTTTGCTTGAGAGGATTGTTCACAGGCAGTGGGCCTAGTTGTATTATAATAAATTTATTGTTGAATAAACGTTTTAATGGAACACATTTTTCTCTGTTTTAGTACATGTTCCCAGTGTAATGCTCTTTAATTTGAGATATTTTCGAGGTAGGTAGGTGATTTTGAACTTTACTTCTTGTTAAAGACACCATTTCTAGTTGTTGAACAAATTCAGTTTAAGATTTGTGTGTATTAGAAGTATTAGAATTCTCCTGCAGGATAGGTGCAACCTTCCTTTTCAAGTCTACTTCCTCTTTCATAATTAAAGCTCGGCTAAGAAGAGATCTTCCACGTGCATCCATGATGAAATCCAAAGAATAGTGTCGTTATTTTAAACAGCTGATATCTTAAATTTGAACACTCGGCTCTCGTCATGAAAGCGCAAAAAGCCTACAAGGAGTAGCAGATCACCGCCATCTTGAGTGTTGGTTTGGTACGAGCTTGTAAGCCCAGTGCGTTTCAAATCACTAGTCTATGAAGGTGGCTGTGATCAAGCACACATGTCCCAAAGCTCCGTAGTACGTAGTACCTAGTGAGTAGTAGCTAGCAGCTAGTCAATAGCAGACAACTTGAGCTTTGGGGCACAGCCTTAAATTAAGGACGAATTTAAGGGGACCGATAGATGAATTTCTAAGTACAATGGCAGCTACTTGAAATTTCATTCCATATCAATTCACTTGTAATACTTAATTCATGACCCATTGACGTTGTCAAGAAAGCGCAATGTGGCAACAATTATACAATTTTATAGACAACAGCTTAAGAGATTTTATGAACAAAATTGCCGACCGCGGTCTATTAATGGCTGAGGCACGCCGCCATGGACCATCTCTGGGGTGTTTTCGCACGGTGTATTCCTGCCAGTCCAAGACGACCCACAGTCCATTTCCTCTACTGTTCAACACTCCGAGAAGATCCGAAAATCCCTCGCCGTCAAATTAACAATATGTGTGTACCATTGGAGGCTGTCATGGAGGGTGGACCAACAATATACTGACAGTCTCAGCTAGCAGTAGAAATTGTCATCAAGGTGAAGAGAGGACCTACGGCTAGCAACGTAAGATTTCATCAAGGCAAGGGGTAGTATTGTCGGCTATGTGTAGCAGTAGCCTAAAGTGCGTGTTCGGACACTTCTGAACTCAGAATGTACATTTCCAATTGAAGCTCGACGCGCTCCAAAACACTTGTGTCTAGCGGGCTAGCCTAGGTTTTGAAAGGGGCTATCATTTTTATTCCAAAGGATATTGAGAATCATGTAATGGAAAGGAAGGAGGAAATTGATGAGGATGCAAAAGGAGATTTAATATTGAGATCAGAATTTGACAGAGCATTGGAAGACTTAAGCAGGAATATAGCACCAGGCATAGCTCATATTCCGATTGAGTTGCTACGCTGCATACGAGATAAAAGTCTGATCAGGTTATTTCACTTGGTGTGTAGGATTTATGAGACAGGTGAGTTACCGTGCATTCAGGTTGATAACTTATGCTTCAAAGATCCTGTCCAGAATAATTTACAAGAGGATGGAAAGCAAGAGAGAAACGGAGTTGGGTGAAGACTAGTTTGGTTTCAGGAGAAATGTAGGAGCAAGGGAAGCTGTACTAAGTCTTAGGCTGATTTTGGAAAGTAGAATAAGGTAAGATAATAGAACGTTCATGGCATGTGTAGACTTAGAAAAGGCTTTTTATAACGTTGATTGGACTAAATTGTTTGACATTTTAAAACGATTGGAATAAAGTACAGGGGTAGGAGGGTGATCTACAATCTGTACAGAAACCAGACAGCAGTCATTCGAGTTGCAAGACATGAGAGAGAGGCTGGTATTCAGAAAGGTGTAAGGCAAGGCTGCAACTTATCACCCATACTTTTCATTCTTTACATTGAACAAGCAATGAAGGAAATAGGAGAAAAATTTACAGTGGGAGTGAAGATTCAAGGAGAGGCAATTTCAACTCAGAAATTTGCCGATGACGTCGTCATCTTGGCTGACACGCCAGAGGATATGAATGAGATTTTGAAAGGTATAGACTCCATCTTGAGGAAAAAATTTATGATGAAAATTAATAAATGTAAAACAAAAATATTGGAATGCAGCCGGAAAAAATCAGAAACCTCTATGGACATCAAATTTGCAGGTAAAATGCTGAAGGAAGTAGGAGACTTCTGTTATTTAGGAAGCAAAGTAACCAGTGATGGACGAAGCAAAGATGATATAAGAAGTAGGTTGGCTCAGGCAAGGAAAGCACTTTTACAAAAAAGGAATCTTGTCGTGACCTACCTGGCCTGTGAGACGTTCTGGCAGGTTGACAGGTCCTCCGACGATTTTCCCTCCTAGCCGAGCGGTTCACTAGATAGGGGAACTTCAGGTTTTGTAGACTAGTCCCGGAACTTCCGGAATAAAAGATGAACTTCCCTTGAACTACTGCCGATTTATTATGCCTTGGCAGTCGAAGTATATACACTATATACAAATTATTGTGAAGTTACTGCAGGAAGTGCACGCAGGTCTGAATTGGCGCTACTAAGTCTTTACTGCTACTTGACATTTAGCATGTCCCCGCGAGGCTGAATTCTGCTCGCGCGCGTTACGACGTTACTCTGGCAAGAACTGAGGCGTGAGAACCCCGCTCGCCATTTTGAATACCATTATATCCAACTCGAGATGACCGGAGTCCATCTCTCCCTTCCACTGAAGCCTGTGGTCCATTCCACCCTCAGCGCCCAGCAAGTGCTGCTCCCTAAGCTAGCGGCGACTGTCCATACTAGCGTCTACGTGACTTCCAGGGTTCAATTTCTGGACTAGCTTGTGACCATGAATCACTCTCTCTACAGTACAGAGTACTCGACCAAGTGTCTTTCTGTACCATCAATATTTACAGACCTCTGTACACATCCTGGCTCCAACAGTCGTATTTCCTTGAGAAATATGCTCTGGCTTACAAAAGCTCACATCCTACTTAGTAATAATAATAATAACTCTATTGCCCTTATATATGTTCCTCCGAACCGCAGTCCTGGGTTCTGAACCATGGAGGCTCACAGTCACGACAATCTGTTGACATCGAATATAGATTTAGGCATCAGGAAGTCATTTTTGAAAGCCTTTATCTGGAGCGTGGCGTTCTATGAAAGTGAATCTTGGACTATTGGTGCAGCAGAAAAGAGGAGAATTCAAGCATTTGGAATGTGGTGTTACAGGAGAGTGATGAAGATCAGATGGGTAGATAGGGTTACAAACGAAGAGGTATTAAGACGAGAGGGAGAGGAGAGATGTTTCTGGCGACTGCTAATGAACAGAAGAGATAGGATGGTAGGACACATACTTGGACACCGAGGAATAGCAAGCTTAGTTACGGAAGAAAGGGTCAGGGACTAGAACTGTAGGGGTAGACAAAGGTTAGAATATGTCAACTGATTGCCTCGGATGTAGGGTGTGGTAGCTATGTAGAGATAAAACGATTAGCTCAGGACAGGGAGGGATGGACGGCTGCATCAAACCAGTCGAAACACAGAAGACTCAAACAACTCAAACAACAACAAACAAGGGAACTCCCGGAACTCCTACCACAACATTAAGATATGTATGATTCGTCGGATAATTTTCAAGGTACTCTCAAAAGTCGAAACTTCGAACTTTCTCTGGCATAGATCTTAAGGAAATACACCTTAGAGTTTGAAACCATTAAGTTTAAAGACTCCTTCGTTCCTTGAGGTTTAGAGTGTAGCATTTTAGCTCAGATATGTTATCATTAAGGATGTGTTCCAATCTCCGACAATTTGGCCAGTGGAGTAAACCTGTATTACCAATAAATTAGCCACTGTTAGCACAGCATGTGGTGTAGACTTCGCCTACAATAGGGCCCAGGGTGTAAGCAGAGTGAACCTGCATTACCAATAAATTAGCTACTGTTAGCACAGCATGAGGTGTAGACTTCACCTACAATAGGGCCCAGGGTGTCAGCAGAGTGTACCTATATTACCAATAAATTAGCCACCGTGAACACAGCATGTGGTGTAGACTTCACCTACAATAGGGAACAGGGTGTCAGCAGAGTGAACCAGTATTACCAATAAATTAGCTACTGTTAGCACAGCATGTGGTGTAGACTTCACCTACAATAGGGCCCAGGGTGTCAGCAGAGTGAACCTGTATTACCTATAAATTAGCTAATGTTAGCACAGCATGTGGTGTAGACTTCACCTACAATAGAGCCCAGGGTGTCAGCAGAGTGAACCTATATTACCAATAAATTAGCTAATGTTAGCACAGCATGTGGTGGAGACTTCACCTACAATAGGGCCCAGGTTGTCAGCAGAGTGAACCTATATCACCAATAAATTAGCTAATGTTAGCACAGCATGTGGTGGAGACTTCACCTACAATAGGGCCCAGGGTGTCAACAGAGTGAACCAGTATTACCAATAAATTAGCTACTGTTGGCACAGCATATGGTGTAGACTTCACCTACAATAGGGCCCAGGGTGTCAGCAGAGTGAACCAGCATTACCAGTAAATTAGCTACTGTTAGCACAGCATGTGGTGTAGACTTCACCTACAATAGGACCCAGGGTGTCAACAGAGTGAACCAGTATTACCAATAAATTAGCTACTGTTGGCACAGCATATGGTGTAGACTTCACCTACAATAGGGCCCAGGGTGTCAGCAGAGTGAACCTGTATTACCAATAAATTAGCTACTGTTAGCACAGCATGTGGTGTAGACTTCACCTACAATAGGACCCAGGGTGTCAGCAGAGTGAACCAGTATTACCAATAAATTAGCCACTGTGAGCACAGCATGTGGTGTGGACTTCACCTACAATAGGACCCAGGGTGTCAACAGAGTGAACCAGTATTACCAATAAATTAGCTACTGTTGGCACAGCATATGGTGTAGACTTCACCTACAATAGGGCCCAGGGTGTCAGCAGAGTGAACCTGCATTACCAATAAATTAGCCACTGTGAGCACAGCATGTGGTGTAGACTTCACCTACAATAGGGCCCAGGGTGTCAGCAGAGTGAACCTGCATTACCAATAAATTAGCTACTGTTAGCACAACATGTGGTGTAGACTTCACCTACAATAGGGCCCAGGGTGTCAGCAGAGTGAACCTGCATTACCAATAAATTAGTTAATGTTAGCACAGCATGTGGTGTAGACTACACCTACAATAGGGCCCAGGGTGTCAGCAGAGTGAACCTGCATTACCAATAAATTAGCTACTGTTAGCACAGCATGTGGTGTAGACTTCACCTACAATAGGGCCCAGGGTGTCAGCAGAGTGAACCTGTATTACCAATAAATTAGCTACTGTTAGCACAGCATGTGGTGTATACTTCACCTACAATAGGGCCCAGGGTGTCAGCAGAGTAAACCTGCATTACCAATAAATTAGCTAATGTTAGCATAGCATGTGGTGGAGACTTCACCTACAATAGGGCCCAAGTTGTTAGCAGAGTGAACCAGCATTACCAGTAAATTAGCTACTGTTAGCACAGCATGTGGTGTGGACTTCACCTACATTAGAGTCCAGGGTATCAGCAGAGTGAACATGCATTACCAGTAAATTAGCTACCGTTAGCATAGCATGTGGTGTAGACTTCACCTACAGTAGGACCCAGGGTGTCAGCAGAGTGAACCGGCATTACCAATAAATTAGTTACTGTTAGCACAGCATGTGGTGTAGACTTCACCTACAATAGGGCCCAGGGTGTCAGCAGAGTGAACCTGCATTACCAATAAATTAGCTACTGTTAGCACAGCATGTGGTGTAGACTTCACCTACAATAGGGCCCAGGGTGTCAGCAGAGTGAACCTGTATTACCAATAAATTAGCAACTGTTAGCACAGCATGTGGTGTAGACTTCACCTACAATAGGGCCCAGGGTGTCAGCAGAGTGAACCTGCATTACCAATAAATTAGCTACTGTTAGCACAGCATGTGGTGTGGACTTCACCTACATTAGAGCCCAGGGTATCAGCAGAGTGAACATGCATTACCAGTAAATTAGCTACTGTTAGCATAGCATGTGGTGTAGACTTCACCTACAATAGGACCCAGGGTGTCAGCAGAGTTAACCTGCATTACCAATAAATTAGCTACTGTTAGCACAGCATGTGGTGTAGACTTCACCTACAATAGGGCCCAGGGTGTCAGCAGAGTGAACCTGCATTACCAATAAATTAGCTACTGTTAGCACAGCATGTGGTCTAGACATCACCTACAATAGGGCCCAGGGTGTCAGCAGAGTGAACGTGCATTACCAATAAATTAGCTACTGTTAGCACAGCATGTGGTGTAGACTTCACCTACAATAGGGCCCAGGGTGTCAGCAGAGTGAACCTGTATTACCAATAAATTAGCTACCGTTAGCACAGCATGTGGTGGAGACTTCACCTACAATAGGGCCCAGGGTGTCAGCAGAGTGATCCTGTATTACCAATAAATTAGCTACTGTTAGCACAGCTGCGGTGTAGACTTCACCTACAATAGGGCCCAGGGTGTCAGCAGAGTGAACCTGTATTACCAATAAATTAGCTACTGTTAGCACAGCATGTGGTGTAGACTTCACCTACAATAGGGCCCAGGGTGTCAGCAGAGTGAACCTGTAATACCAATAAATTAGCTACTGTTAGCACAGCATGTGGTGTAGACTTCACCTACAATAGGGCCCAGGGTGTCAGCAGAGTGAACCTGCATTTACCAATAATTTAGCCACTGTTAGCACAGCATGTGGTGTGGACTTCACCTATAATAGGGCCCAGGGTGTCAACAGAGTGAACCTGCATTTACCAATAAATTAGCTACTGTTAGCACAGCATGTGGGGTAGACTTCACCTATAATAGGGCCCAGGGTGTCAACAGAGTGAACCTGCATTTACCAATAAATTAGCTACTGTTAGCACAGCATGTGGTGTAGACTTCACCTATAATAGGGCCCAGGTTGTCAACAGAGTGAACCTGCATTTACCAATAAATTAGCTACTGTTAGCACAGCATGTGGTGTAGACTTCACCTACAATAGGGCCCAGGGTGTCAGCAGAGTGAACCTGTATTACCAATAAATTAGCTACTGTTAGCACAGCATGTGGTGTAGACTTCACCTACAATAGGGCCCAGGGTGTCAGCAGAGTGAACCTGCATTACCAATAAATTAGCTACAGTTAGCACAGCATGTGGTGTAGACTTCACCTATAATAGGGCCCAGGGTGTCAGCAGAGTGAACCTGTATTACCAATAAATTCGCTACTGTTAGCACAGCATGTGGTGTAGACTTCACCTACAATAGGGCCCAGGGTATCAGCAGAGTGAACCTGCATTTACCAATAATTTAGCCACTGTTAGCACAGCATGTGGTGTGGACTTCACCTACAATAGGGCCCAGGGTGTCAGCAGAGTGAACCTGCATTACCAATAAATTAGCTACAGTTAGCACAGCATGTGGTGTAGACTTCACCTACAATAGGGCCTAGGGTGTCAGCAGAGTGAACCTGCATTACCAATAAATTAGCTACTGTTAGCACAGAATGTGGTGTAGACTTCACCTACAATAGGGCCCAGGGTGTCAGCAGAGTGAACCTGCATTACCAATAAATTAGCTACTGTTAGCACAGCATGTGGTGTAGACTTCACCTACAATAGGGCCCAGTGTGTCAGCAGAGTGAACCTGTAATACCAATAAATTAGCTACTGTTAGCACAGCATGTGGTGTAGACTTCACCTACAATAGGGCCCAGTGTGTCAGCAGAGTGAACCTGTATTACCAATAAATTAGCTACTGTTAGCACAGCATGTGGTGTAGACTACACATACAATAGGGCCCAGGGTGTCAGCAGAGTGAACCTGTATTACCAATAAATTAGCTACTGTTAGCACAGCATGTGGTGTAGACTTCACCTACAATAGGGCCCAGGATGTCAGCAGAGTGAACCTGTATTACCAATAAATTAGCTACTGTTAGCACAGCATGTGGTGTAGACTTCACCTACAATAGGGCCCAGGGTGTCAACAGGGTGAACCTGCATTACCAATAAATTAGCTATTGTTAGCAAAGCATGTGGTGTAGTCTTCACCTATAATAGGGCCCAGGGTATCAACAGAGTGAACCAGTATTACCAATAAATTAGTTAATGTCAGCACAGCATGTGTAGACTTCACCTACAATAGGGCCCACGGTGTCAACAGAGTGAACCTGCATTACCAATAAATTAGCTACTGTTAGCACAGCATGTGGTGTAGACTTCACCTACAATAGGGCCCAGGGTGTCAGCAGAGTGAACCTGTATTACCAATAAATTAGCTACTGTTAGCACAGCATGTGGTGTAGACTTCACCTACAATAGGGCCCAGGGTGTCAGCAGAGTGATCCTGCATTACCAATAAATTAGCTACTGTTAGCACAGCATGTGGTGTAGACTTCACCTACAATAGGGCCCAGTGTGTCAGCAGAGTGAACCTGCATTACCAATAAATTAGCTACTGTTAGCACAGCATGTGGTGTGGACTTCACCTACAATAGGGCCCAGGGTGTCAACAGAGTGAACCTGTATTACCAATAAATTAGCTACTGTTAGCACAGCATGTGGTGTAGACTTCACCTACAATAGGGCCCAGGGTGTCAACAGAGTGAACCTGCATTACCAATAAATTAGCTATTGTTAGCAAAGCATGTGGTGTAGTCTTCACCTATAATAGGGCCCAGGGTATCAACAGAGTGAACCAGTATTACCAATAAATTAGTTAATGTCAGCACAGCATGTGTAGACTTCACCTACAATAGGGCCCAGGGTATCAACAGAGTGAACCAGTATTACCAGTAAATTAGCTACTGTTAGCACAGCATGTGGTGTAGACTTCACCTACAATAGGGCCCAGGGTGTCAACAGAGTGAACCAGTATTACCAGTAAATTAGCTACTGTTAGCACAGCATGTGGTGTAGACTACACCTACAATAGGGCCCAGGGTGTCAGCAGAGTGAACCTGTATTACCAATGAGATAGCTACTGTTAGCACAGCATGTGGTGTAGACTACACCTACAATAGGGCCCAGGGTGTCAGCAGAGTGAACCAGTATTACCAGTAAATTAGCTACTGTTAGCACAGCATGTGGTGTAGACTTCACCTACAATAGGGCCCAGGGTGTCAACAGAGTGAACCAGTATTACCAGTAAATTAGCTACTGTTAGCACAGCATGTGGTGTAGACTTCACCTACAACAGGGCCCAGGGTGTCAACAGAGTGAACCAGTATTACCAGTAAATTAGCTACTGTTAGCACAGCATGTGGTGTAGACTTCACCTACAATAGGGCCCAGGGTGTCAACAGAGTGAACCAGTATTACCAGTAAATTAGCTACTGTTAGCACAGCATGTGGTGTAGACTTCACCTACAATATGGCCCAGGGTGTCAACAGAGTGAACCTGTATTACCAGTAAATTAGCTACTGTTAGCACAGCATGTGGTGTAGACTTCACCTACAATAGGGCCCAGGGTGTCAGCAGAGTGAACCTGCATTACCAATAAATTAGCTACTGTTAGCAAAGCATGTGGTGTAGACTTCACCTACAATAGGGCCCAGGGTGTCAGCAGAGTGAACCTTTATTACCAGTAAATTAGCTACTGTTAGCAAAGCATGTGGTGTAGACTTCACCTACAATAGGGCCCAGGGTGTCAGCAGAGTGAACCTGCATTACCAATAAATTAGCTACTGTTAGCAAAGCATGTGGTGTAGACTTCACCTACAATAGGGCCCAGGGTGACAGCAGAGTGAACCTGCATTAACAGTAAATTAGCTACTGTTAGCACAGCATGTGGTGTAGACTTCACCTACAATAGGGCCCAGGATGTCAGCAGAGTGAACCTGCATTACCAATAAATCAGCTACCGTTAGCAAAGCATGCGGTGTAGACTTCACCTACAATAGGGCCCAGGGTGTCAACAGAGTGAACCAGTATTACCAGTAAATTAGCTACTGTTAGCAAAGCATGTGGTGTAGACTTCACCTACAATAGGGCCCAGGGTGTCAGCAGAGTGAACCTGTATTACCAATAAATTAGCTACTGTTAGCACAGCATGCGGTGTAGACTTCACCTACAATAGGGCCCAGGGTGTCAACAGAGTGAACCAGTATTACCAGTAATTTAGCTACTGTTAGCACAGCATGTGGTGTAGACTACACCTACAATTGGGCCCAGGTTGTCAACAGAGTGAAACTGCATTACCAATAAATTAGCTAATGTCAGCACAGCATGTGGTGTAGACTTCACATACAATAGGGCCCAGGGTGTCAACAGACTGAAACTGGATTACCAATAAATTAGCTAATGTTAGCACAGCATGTGGTGTAGACTTCACCTACAATTGGGTCCAGGTTGTCAACAGAGTGAAACTGCATTACCAATAAATTAGCTAATGTCAGCACAGCATGTGGTGTAGACTTCACCTACAATAGGGCCCAGGATGTCAGCAGAGTGAACATGTACTACCAATAAATTAGCTACTGTTAGCACCGCATGAGGTGTAGTCTTCACCTACAATAGGGCCCAGTGTGTCAGCAGAGTGAACCTGTATTACCAATAAATTAGCTAATGTTAGCACAGCATGTGGTGTAGACTTCACCTACAATAGGGCCCAGGGTGTCAGCAGAGTGAACCTGTATTACCAATGAGATAGCTACTGTTAGCACAGCATGTGGTGTAGACTTCACCTACAATAGGGCCCAGGGTGTCAGCAGAGTGAACCTGTATTACCAATAAATTAGCTACTGTTAGCACCGCATGAGGTGTAGTCTTCACCTACAATAGGGCCCAGTGTGTCAGCAGAGTGAACCTGTATTACCAATAAATTAGCTACTGTTAGCACAGCATGTGGTGTAGACTTCACCTACAATAGGGCCCAGGGTGTCAGCAGAGTGAACCTGTATTACCAATAAATTAGCTAATGTCAGCACAGCATGTGGTGTAGACTTCACCTACAATAGGGCCCAGGATGTCAGCAGAGTGAACCTGCATTACCAATAAATCAGCTACTGTTAGTACAGCGTGTGGTGTAGACTTCACCTACAATAGGGCCCAGGGTGTCAGCAGAGTGAACCCACATTCTTAATACAATAACATCAGCAAATACTCTCTGCTAAAATAAGTAATATATATAAGGGAGGAAATATAGAACCTATGATCACCTGCACTTCATGTTCCGATTTGACTGCACAGCTTTTATCTTTGAATATATCACCAGACTCATCCAGCAGATTATAAGAGGGTAACTGGTCAATTGAATCCTAGAATGTATTATACAAGTATGAGGCAACGTAAAACATGCAGACAGAATAATGTCCTAAGTTCTGTGTAACAATAAAATATTGAACATCCTGGTTAGACTATTTGGTAGCAAGCATAGTACAGAATCCTACAGAAATCACTTCCAAGAACTTGGGATTATGACTCTTACATCAATATACATATTTCATAGCTTAGTGTATATTAAAGAAAATCTAAGTGTGTATAAAAATCGTAGGGATGTGCATTCACACACCACAAGAATAAGAAACCAGTTAGATACACCTCATGTCAGGTTAAAGAAAACACAAGACCACTACAAATACTATGGAATTAAAATCTTCATCAAACTACCAACACAACTACAGCAGGAGTCTATAAACATTTTCAAAGCTTCCATTAAGCGATGGCTCATTAACAGCAGTATTTACCCTTTGGTCGAATTTGAAGAGAAAATTACACTCTGCCCAGATGTCCTATAGAAGATCAAGTTCTTCTTACTGTATTCGTGTTATTTTATTCTTATTTTATTTTACAGAATTCAGTAAGCTGGTAATAATACTTGTAATATATTATACATACCTTTGTAATTTTATTGTAAATTGAAAATGTATTTTTCACAATGTGACGTAGTCTAATACAACGATATGTTGTTAAATGACAATAAATATTGATTGATTGGTTGTCATGCACATCACTAAGATTGCTATGTTACACGATATACATGGTAAATACAACTTACAATATTAGGGAACTCATCAGTTTGAGACAGCTCACTCTTAATGAGTGGTTGTTGCTCCATAACGTTCAGCAAACTGGAACACACAAAGTGCGCTTATAAGAGATCGTACTTATACCACTACGCCATATCGTTATATAACTAATCAAATGAGGTTATTTCAGAATTCAAGTGAGGCTACTGGTAACGAGAATATAACCCTTCAAGCGCACAGTGAGAAGAAGAGGTTAACGATAAAACCTATTCGACCATGGCGCTCGACTTTATAAGATATCAGTTAGGGTATAATATGAATGTTTATCATTACGATAGAATGAGGAAATAGTGGTGCCAGCCACTGAAATGGTGCATCCTATAATTGTTTTTTCTATTCCTACGTAGACTACACACAAACCTGAGCACAATAACATGGGGCAGGCAGAATAAATCCCGCTTCATTACATTACAAACCTTACAACGTGAAAATACACTCAAGTCACACCACAAGTAAGATACTAAGGAATTAGTAGTAACTGGATACAATGAGTATCAGAAATACAACAGAATACTTCCTCCTCGTGTTACAAGAAAGCCACTTCAAACCAAACACAACATTGTCCTGCTCATAGATACAACATTGACCGGAAGGGACTGGAAGATGTATATTGGCAACTCAAACTAACACATGGGGCGCTGCGGTCGGTCTGGATAAGTAGGGTTTAAAATACTCAATAACACGCGTTTGATATGGAACACTTTTTATTTTTCGGTTATAATCAGTAAATGTGGTCTCTAAAGTAATGACAGTGTTATTTTTAATTGTATATATGTATAACTGTGCGATACACGTGATCTAATTTGTGTGTTCCACTGGAATTTTTGGTGTCATTTGCATATTATCAAGCATCAGTTTTTATGGTTGATGTAGATCAGCTGATTCAAATTTACACAGGGCTACACTTCGGACATTATTTCGGTACTATTATGCGCAATATAATGTAAATGTCGATCCTGAGTCAACGCCGAGGACATTCAAATAGAGAAATACGGTACATAAACAAATAAATAACACACCGAAGCTGTGCTACTTTTATCATTCCGAGACTAGCATCCACGCAAACCAGACGCCACTGTTCCAAGCTCCGACTTATATCGTGAATTGATGTCAAACTGATGATCCGCCAGCCTTTCCGCCAAGCCTATACCTCGTAATCGCTAAGTTCTTCGATATTCGAGCTATTCCACTACGAGTCATATAGGCCTAATTTGCCTCCCCGTGGGCACTGTAGAATGAGTGATTCCGCTACCATTCAAATATTCAACACCAAACCCACCTTTTAACCATCCAAATCAAGCAATTCCTGTCGCCCCACGAGTTTTAATACAAGTTAAACTCATCCCTTCTCCCTACCAAGCAGCCAATAATTAATTATTTAATTAATTATTCAAGTAACTTCAATCTTACCAGCGCGCCCATCGTAACAGCTGTTTTTAAACTGAATAACCTTCGCTGGCTTTACGTCGCAGGTCTTCTGTCTACCTCGACAAGTGTTAGATCCTTCCCGGGGTGGAAAGGTATTATTATTAGGTATTATTAGGTATCATCACATTTCGGCTATTGCTATTTGCATCTTTTGGAAAGTGATGAAAACATATATCCCCAGCCCTCTTATACATCGACTTATAGCCGTAAACTGAGCAATACACTTTGCTTTTACTCATTTACTCATTTTTCACTCTACATAGGGAAATGGATAGGTTGAGGTTGGATTTGGTTGGGATTAGTGAAATGCGCTGGCAGGAAGAACAGGACTTTTGGTCAGGAGACTATAGGGTCATTAGCACTAAATCAAACAATGGCCAAGCAGGGGTTGGCCTCATATTGAGTAGGAAACTTGGACAGCGGGTGGAATATTATGAGCAATATAGTGAACGGATTATTGTAGCAAAAATAAATACTAAACCTACATGCACCACAGTGGTACTGATGATGAGGATGTTGAAAAGGTCTACGAAGAAATAGACGAAATTCTGAGGTATATCAAGGGTGATGAAAATGTTATAGTAATGGGAGATTGGAATGCTGTGGTAGGAAAAGGGAGAGAAGGGAAGATAGTAGGAGATTTCGGATTAGGTGAAAGGAATGATCGAGGAAGCAGGCTGGTAGAATTCTGCACCGAGCATGAGTTGGTCATAGCTAACACCTTATTCAATAACCACAATAGAAGAATATGCACATGGATGAGACCAGGAGATACAGGGCGTTACCAAATCGACTTCATTATGGTCAAGCAGAGGTTTCGAAACCAGATTTTGGATTGTAAAACATATCCTCGTGCTGACATAAACTCTGACCACAATCTGGCTGTAATGAAATGTAGATTTAAGTTGAAGAAACTGAAGAAAAGTCAAAAGCCAAAAAGGTGGGCAATAGACAGACTGAAAGAGAAGGATGTAAACGAAAGATTCAAGAAGAGTATAAAGGAAGGACTAATGAAAAAACCTAAACAAACTTCAATTGCAGACGAATGGGCACTTTTGAGGAATGAAATAACAAAATCCGCAGAAGAAAACATTGGTAGGAAAGAGAGAATAGGTAGAAAACCGTGGATCACTCAGGATATACTCGAATTGATGGGTGAAAGGCGGAAGCACAAGAATGTAAGAGATGAAAAGGGGAAAGCAGAATACAGACGTCTGAGAAATGAGGTTAACAAGAAGTGCAAGGAAGCGAAAGAAGAATGGTTGAAAGAGAAATGTGCTGGTATAGAAAATTGTCTGAAATTAGGAAAAGTAGACACAGCTTATCGAAGGATTAAGAATACTTTTGGGGAAAAGAAGACTAAGTGCTGTAATATTAAGGACACAAATGGAAAGCCTCTAACAGATAGGGAAGAAAAGGTTGAGAGATGGAAAGCTTACATAGAGAGTTTGTATAAGGGAAAGGAGATTGAGAATCATGTAATGGAAAGGGAGGAGGAAATTGATGAGGATGCGAAAGGAGATTTAATATTGAGATCAGAATTTGATAGAGCTTTGGAAGACTTAAGCAGGAACAAAGCACCAGGCATAGATGATATACCGATTGAGTTGCTACGCTGCATAGGAGAGGAAGGTCTGATCTGGTTATTTCACTTGGTGTGTAGGATTTATGAGACAGGTGAGGTACCCCCTGATTTCAAGAAGAATGTAATCATCCCTATACCAAAGAAAGTGGGAGCTGACAGATGTGAAGATTACCGTACAATCAGCTTGATTACTCATGCTTCAAAGATCCTGTCTAGAATAATTTACAAGAGGATTGAGAGCCAGATAGAAACGGAGTTGGGTGAAGACCAGTTTGGTTTCAGGAGAAATGTAGGAACAAGGGAAGCTGTACTAAGTCTTAGGCTGATTTTGGAAGGTAGAATAAGGAAAGATAAGAGAACGTTCATGGCTTTTGTAGACTTAGAAAAGGCTTTTTATAACGTTGATTGGACTAAATTGTTTGACATTTTGAAATCGATTGGAATAAAGTACAGGGAAAGGAGGGTGATTTACAATCTATACAGAAACCAGACAGCAGTCATTCGAGTTGAAGGACATGAGAGAGAAGCTGGTATTCAGAAAGGTGTAAGGCAAGGCTGCAACTTATCACCCATACTTTTCAATCTTTACATTGAACAAGCAATGAAGGAAATTAGAGAAAAATTTAAAGTGGGAGTGAAGATTCAAGGAGAAATAATTTCAACTCTGAGATTTGCTGATGACATCGTCATCATGGCCAACAAGCCTGAGGATTTGAATGAGTTTTTGAATGGTATGGACTCCGTCTTACGGAAAGAATTCATGATGAAAATTAATAAATGTAAAACAAAAATACTGGAATGCAGCCGAAATAAATCAGAAACCTCTATGGAGATCAAATTGGCAGGTGAAAAGCTGAAGGAAGTAGGAGATTTCTGTTACTTAGGAAGCAGAATAACCAGTGATGGACGAAGCAAAGAGGATATAAAAAGTAGGTTGGCTCAGGCAAGAAAAGCATTTCTACAAAAAAGGAATCTGCTGACATCGAATATAGATTTAGGTATTAGGAAGTCATTCTTGAAAGCCTTTGTCTGGAGCGTGGCGCTCTATGGAAGTGAAACTTGGACTATTGGTGCAGCAGAAAAGAGGAGAATTGAAGCATTTGAAATGTGGTGCTACAGGAGAATGATGAAGATCAGATGGGTAGATAGGGTTACAAACAAAGAGGTATTAAGACGAGTGGGAGAGGAGAGATGTTTCTGGCGACTGCTAATGAAGAGAAGGGATAGGTTGGTAGGACACATACTAAGACACCCAGGAATAGCAAGCTTAGTTATGGAAGGAAGGGTCGAGGACAAGAACTGTAGGGGTAGACCAAGGTTAGAATATGTTAAACAGATTGCCTCGGATGTAGGGTGTGGTAGCTATGTAGAGATGAAACGATTAGCTCAGGACAGGGAGGCATGGAGAGCTGCATCAAACCAGTCAAAAGACTGAAGACTCAAACAACAACAACGAGTAAAACTTATTACTTATGTATAAAGACACGAACAATTTACCACGATCTGTTTACCAATACAAGAAACCATATACAAACAGTCACCACGTGACAAATGTACCCTACTTGGTAAGTTTCTCGTTTTTACCGCTAGATGTCATATCAGATAGCTGGAGTTGCCAATATCCTCACCAACTTATAACACTATCACGGGGAAACTTGTATAATTGTCGCCATAGAGAAGTTTCTAGTAACACATTTAAACCTGTGCATCCTCGACAATCAAATATTGTTAATTAATCTGCACAGGGCACGAACACGTCCAAGTAGAACTCAGATTGTAAGAAACATCTGTCGAAATTAACACGGTCTCGCCTCACCTACTTGCTAGTAAGAGAGCAATTTTTCATCGAAGATCTTCGCCTTAACCTATTACTACCATCAACCGTCGCCTACACAGACCTTTTACAAGAACTCAATGCAAAACAGCAAGACATATGGCCAACGTTCTTTTCAACAGATGCCATGATTTACAGAGAATGGACTCAAGTTGGATATGAACTACGGCATGTAGTGACGCGATACGCCGTGCATGGTTTCCAACACCGGATATGCCAGACTGAGAATTTCCACGACCCGGACGATAACTGCAGGTGTAAACTGTGTGGGTCAACCTGTGACCGTTATCACCTGCTTTTGTGCACCAAACGGAAAGTCTCGTTGACAGATTTCTGCAATGACTGAATGTGTGGTTTTTATTTAGGTTATTGTATGCACGGTCATGCGTATATTCCTTTTGGCAGTTAGCTGCACTTATTAAATCATCTTCATAACCGTATTCAGTGCCGGATTAAGGCTCACAGTGGCCCTAGGCAATTGTTAATTTGAGGCCCCCTTTTCCCTTTCTTTCAACCCCCCCCCCCCCCTTTCATAAAAAAGTCAATCATAATTTTGAAAGAGATTTTATTTACAAATTTGCAATGAATAATGAATGCAATTTAGATCATATGTACACTTTCAGAAAAAATTATTTCTGCATTTTGTTTCGCAGAAAGTTTCCATAACATCATGGAAGTTGATTTTCCTAAAAATGTCTGATTCTATGTAGAGAAGACATGTCCAGTCGTTCTTGTCGCATAGTAGTTCTTCGAGGCGCTTGAATTCGTTTCAACTGTGAAAAAGAACGTTCCGCAGTACAGGTCGTTATCATTAAAGATAAAAAATTCCGAGAGCTATTTCTGCATTCGGAAATACATTTGCCAATTGGTCTTTCATTAAAATCTCATACAACTGACTATGGATTTTTTGGGAGCGGTGTATCAGTTGTTTATATAAGAATGAAAATGTTTCAGTTCAGCTGAAAATTCTTCTAAATCATTATCAAAAAAGCCAACCAAATTGTTTATCGCTTTACAGAGTTCTTCATCGCTCATTGAAAAATTATTCAAAAATGCAAATTTCTTGGAAACGTCCATATAAACTTTAGCCCTTTTTTATTTCGACGTTGAGTTTATGGATGATTTCGAGAAAACTTGTTATTCTTAAATTCTCACGAGGTGAAAATTCGACTTCAGGAGAGCCTCCGTCGTTCGGTTGTTTTTTTATTTTCTACGCGACGATATTTTAGAATACAGGTAACAATTTCTTAGCTTTTTCCTCGAAAATATGGAACTTATCACGAAACTTGCCTAAATTTTCGTCTAAAGTTTTATACAAGGCAGCACGCGTGTGTAAGTCGATCTGTTCAGCTTGTAATGATTTACTAGTTGCACGCATAGAAGTCGAAATTGAATCCCACAAAATTAACAAGAACCCGAATTCGAATTTTTGCATTCTGTTTGCGATGCACCCCGCTTCAAGCCGAGTGTCATTATTTTCCGACTCGTCATCTTCAATGCTTCCTAAAGCCTCGACAATTTTATGAAACGAATCATAAATCGCGTTCGTTGCATTAGCATGTGCTTCCCAGCGCGTATATGACAATGATTTCAACGTTTTTGCGTTTTGGATATAATTTTTCAACACGCCCCAACGGTGAGAGTTTGCAGAAAAGACGTTTTACAATGATTGCATTATCGAAAAAAAAACTGCGTAAAAACAGAATTTAACAGCAGATTGTCCAACTAAATCGAGGGAATGTGTAAAGCAAGGAACATAAATTGCATATTTCGGCTTGCAGACCCTGATACTTTCCAGACATGTTTGGTCCTTTGTCATAGGATTGTCCTCTACAATCTTGAATTTCCAAACCGCAATCTTCAGTGACGAAGCTCACAGTTTGAGTTTTCAAACTTTCTCCAGTTTCAAGAAAAGATATAAACCTTTCAACTGGTTTGTGATCTTTTGGTGAAACATACCGGAACACAACTGACAATTGATCTATAAGCGATACATCGGGAGTTGAATCAACGGAAAGACTGTAATATAGAGCTAGAGACACCTCTTCTAAAATATATGATCTAACTGGTTTGCCCATGATGTTTATTAACTCTTCGCAGATCGTTTTGGATAAAAACGAAGGAACACCTTTTCCAGCATTTCCGTATCGTACAATATGATCCTGCAAAAATGGATCAAACTGCCCAATAAGTTCAAGTATATCTAAATAATTCCCATTATCCGGATTTCCAAAGTGCTCGTTCGTACCTCGGAATGACAATCCTCGTTCTGCCAGAGTGATGATAACAGCAACTACTCGTTTTATAACATCACGCCAATAGTTTCTTTCCTCAAGTAGTCCATTTCTGAATAGATCTCGCAAATTTTCATGTTTCCGTGTTTCCAGGTAAATTAGCACATTCTCCCGAGGATTCAAATTCTTCTCATGCTGATGTAAATGAATCCCGACGTACTTCCAATCATCATACCCTTCACGCGCAAGTCTCTTAGATTGTTCTGGCCGCAAAAATAACTTGCAAAAAAGTAATAGACTCGGCTCGAAAATAAAACAAAAAGATATTATAATTTGAGAAAAAAATGAATTAAACTGTATTCAAGACATAAAACCCGTAACTGAAAGGTTAACCCGTTTAGTGTGGAGATGGAAACGTAGCATCGTACCTCTCCAAACACGATGTGTTTTCGAACATTCATTGATCATAACAATTTCGATCATTTATTGAATATCAATGAATGTAATAAATGTACATGAATTTTTAATTTTTGTGCGTTGCGTATTACTGTAAGTTAAAAGAAAACGTTTATTAAATTTTTTATTCACTTTTGACTTTTTTGTAATATTTTTTTTGCGCTTCAGTTGTGTTTTTGTATTTTTTTGAAATATTTTGTATGATCGGATCACTAACCGGGTATTCTACGTGACCAGTGTTCGTTTTGTTTTGCTCCTTTGATCCATCGCTAGTAGCATATCCTTGATTTTCCGATGAATTTGAAGAGGTTCCATTCCAAAGGAAAAAATTTAGTCAGTTTTGGCACTTTCTCTAACACACACAAATCCCTCCTCGCCACTGTCTGACGATATTGGTTATCGTGTTGGATGCTTGGACAAGCTGTTTCACTCAGTTTAACCTTGTCTCTCCTCTCCACTGTCTGACGATATTGGTTATCGTGTTGGGAGCTTGGACAAGCTGTTTCACTCAGTTTAACCTTGTCTCTCCTCTCCACTGTCTGACGATATTGGTTATCGTGTTGGGAGCTTGGACAAGCTGTTTCACTCAGTTTAACCTTGCCACCCCTCGCCACTGTCTGACGATATTGGTTATCGTGTTGGGAGCTTGGACAAGCTGTTTCACTCAGTTTAACCTTGTCCCTCCTCGCCACTGTCTGACGATATTGGTTATCGTGTTGGATGCTTGGACAAGCTGTTTCACTCAGTTTAACCTTGTCCCTCCTCTCCACTGTCTGACGATATTGGTTATCGTGTTGGGAGCTTGGACAAGCTGTTTCACTCAGTTTAACCTTGTCTCTCCTCGCCACTGTCTGCAGATATTGGTTATCGTGTTGGGAGCTTGGGCAAGCTGTTTCACTCAGTTTAACCTTGTCCTTCCTCGCCCCTTCTGACGATATTGGTTATCGTGTTGGAAGCTTGGACAAGCTGTTTCACTCAGTTTAACCTTGTCCCTCCTCGCCACTGTCTGACGATATTGGTTATCGTGTTGGGGGCTTGGACAAGCTGTTTCACTCAGTTTAACCTTGTCTCCCCTCGCCACTGTCTGACGATATTGGTTATCGTGTTGGGAGATTGGACAAGCTGTTTCACTCAGTTTAACCTTGTCCTTCCTCGCCTGACGATATTGGTTATCGTGTAGGAAGCTTGGACAAGCTGTTTCACTCAGTTTAACCTTGTCCTTCCTCGCCACTGTCTGCCGAAATTGGTTATCGTGTTGGGAGCTTGGACAAGCTGTTTCACTCAGTTTAACCTTGTCCTTCCTCGCCACTGTCTGCCGAAATTGGTTATCGTGTTGGGAGCTTGGACAAGCTGTTTCACTCAGTTTAACCTTGTCCCTCCTCGCCACTGTCTGACGATATTGGTTATCGTGTAGGTAGCTTGGACAAGATGTTTCACTCAGTTTAACCTTGTCTCTCCTCACCACTGGGTGACGATATTGGTTATCGTGTTGGGAGCTTGGACAAGCTGTTTCACTCAGTTTAACCTTGTCCCTCCTCGCCACTGTCTGACGATATTGGTTATCGTGTAGGAAGCTTGGACAAGCTGTTTCACTCAGTTTAACCTTGTCCCTTCTCGCCACTGTCTGACGATATTGGTTATCGTGTTGGGAGCTTGGACTAGCTGTTGCACTCAGTTTATCCTTGTCTCTCCTCGCCACAGTCTGACGACATTGGTTATCGTGTTGGGAGCTTGGACAAGATGTTTCACTGAGTTTAACCTCGTCTCTCCTCGCCACTGTCTGACAATATTGGTTATCGTGTTGGGAGCATGGACAAAATGTTTCACTCAGTTTAACCTCGTCTCTACTTACCATTCAAAACATCCATCCTGATGCCCCATTTAGTGGCGACTAACTTGAGACATAGTCTGATATTCATTCATGCATTCGTTTATTTGCAATTGAGGGTGTGTCCCCCGGTGGCAATTTAGATATACATAACAAATAAATAATTGTACATAACAATTCACTAGCAATTAAACTGGAGTATTTACACAAATAGTCAGTCTTTTCTTAAACACACCTATATGTTTGGGAAAAGGCTCTAAGGCTGCGGCAGGTAGAGAGTTCTAATTATCAATGGCACGGTTTACGAAATAATATTTACAATAATTTGTTCGCTGTGGTCAGCACTTAACTTTGAAAGGATGATCGCTCCTACTCAAGTAAGTAGGCTTTTCCATACGTTTGCTAAGATCACCCCATGTTGGTTGATTTGTATACGTGTTGTACATAGCGCAGAGTCTAGATTTCATCCTCCTAGCCTCAAGTGATTCCCACCCAAGTTTCTTTAACATACGGCTCACACTGTTCCCGGAATTAAAGTCACTGAGCACAAATCTAGCGGCCTTTCTTCTTACCATTTCCAACTCATTTATGGGCCCTACTTGATATGGATCCCAAACCGCCGAGGCGTATTCCAGAATAGGTCTTACAAGTGACAAATGTTCTAATTCTTTAGCAGAGGTACTACTTCCTTTTAATACCCTCATTAAAAAGTGCCGGGATTTGTAAGCTTTAGAAACTACACATCCTATGTGACTACTCCATTTCATATCATTTCTTACGTGAACGCCCAAATATTTGCAAGAATCTTCTTCTACAAGTATTTCCGAGCCAATGTTATATTGAAAATCTTGCCTTCGCACTTTCCCTATTTTTATTAGACTACATTTTTTGTGTTTATTTTCATTTTATTTTCAATCGCCCACTTATAGACCAGGTTCAGGTCATCTTGAAGTACTGCATTTTCTTTTGAGTCATGTATCTTTCGATATATAACACAATCATCCGCAAACAATCGACAGTCACTGCGAATCCCATTTGGTAAGTCATTTATAAACGCCAAAAATAACAAAGTTCCGATTACGCTGCCCTGAGAGATACCTGACGTTACGGTAATTTCATCCGAGAATCGGCCTTCAACTTTCACTTTCTGGGAACGACCCGTCAAAAATTCGTGGATCCATAAAATTACTCTTCTATCAATCTTCGTCGAAGCTAATTTATGGAATAGCATGTCATGCGGCACGACATCAAATGCCTTCGCAAAATCTATAAATACGGCGTCGACTGAAACTCGATCGTCTAACGACTCGCTAATATCTTGAAAAAGTGATAGCATCTGACACTCGCATGAGCAACCTTTCCTAAATCCATGTTGCCTATCAATAAACCATGATAATTTTTCCCACTGTTCCCTCAATAGTCGCAAATGAGATGCCCCATCTGTTTACAAACGATGGACGTAAGACTAACCGGCCTGTAGTTGCCCAATTCAAGTCTGCTCCCTCCCTTAAAAATTGGGACTACTGTAGCTCTCTTCCAGTCATCCGGGAATTGCGCATTGTTTATGGGCACATTAAACATCACCTCCAAGTATTGTGCTACGGCCCTACGTCCTAGTTTAAGTACATCACTAACAATAATATCTGGACCCTTCGATATATTGTAATGTAATTTTTGTATTAGCTTTACAATTGCTGACTGGTTTATTTGGAGAAGTGGAGCCCCTGATTCACCGTTAATGTCCAACACACAGCTATTGGATTTATTGAACACACTACCATAAAAGATAATTACTTCATTATCAATGGCCTGCTTCTCAGTAATTAATTTACCGTCACCGGACATTATCATCGACAAATTATTTGAATTTCCCTTTCTTCTCCTAACATAACTGTAAAATTTTTTCCACCCATCGCCTCCCGAACCAAGTAAACCTTGCATATAATTGTCATGAGCAGCCCTCTAACAATATTATCTGGACCCTTCGATATATTGTAATGTAATTTTGCTCTCTTGATAAGGGCTTAAATTTCAACATATACTTGTCACTATCATGTCTTTTATTGTATAATTTCCTAATCTTCCGTTTAAGACTCCTGATTTCCCGTGTGTTATACTTAGGATCTGGGTTTTGTTTCAGTAATTTAAATGGAACAAATTTATCAATAGCGCTATTTATAATTTTAAAAAGTTAGTCCACAGGATATTAATGTGATTTCCTTCCGATGCCCATCCTACAAATAGCTCATTCAAATACCCATGAAATTTGCCCTAATCCGCCCTGCGATACTGGAATATGATCTTATTTGCTACATCAGAGTCTAATTTTGTAATGCCACCGTATTGAACCCGCTGAGCTAAGGTTCATGTGATATTTTTCATGACAACACATTTGTGACGGGATGTATTACCTTTGAACACACCCAGAAAGCTACGAGAAGCTGAGAGCTTACACAATTCTCTTTGGAGTAGCGAAGGATCGCACTTTTGACTTTGGTGAAGTCTGCTAATTATTTATCTGAGGTCTTATTAATCAACTTTACCTTTCTACGAGACTCAGAATATTCCATTTCGTCATTCAGTATTATTGAAACATTTTGGAGAATGTTTTTTCACTTTAAGGTATGGTAATATCATTGCAGATACGCAAATAGGAATGTAAGTAGTCGCTCAACGACTTAGTTTGAAGACTTGATTCCACGAGGAACGCAGTTCCGTGCACTACGTCTTGAGAATCCGCCCGGTAGAGGCGTGTTGAATACCCGTCGTGTAAGACGTGGGAATAGTCCGCTTTATAGCGAGGAATTTTTATCAAGTGTCATCGAGCACCATTGTACTGTGCATCACGATTTGTAAAGTGCAGTGATCAGCACGAATTGTAAAGTGAACTTATTTGGAAATTATTGTGAATTTTCTACGATTCTGTAGCACCACATTTTTGTACCCACGTGATTTGTGGAGGGCTAAGAGCCTGGTGTGAAATATACAGGTAATTGTGATATTGTTACGTTAGACAAGTGTTATAATAAATACACATCGTATATAAATTGCTACGGTGGATTTATCCACAATAATACGACGCAAATTTCACGGATGCCACGTGATTGCAAAAGTAGAATCTGTGCACGTGTGAACCAGCAGATCAGTGCATGGCCATTTATTAATGATATCTGCACAAAGTGTAGAGGCTGTGATACCAGATATAAGTGTAACGCCTGTGATAGCTACAAAGTACACCGGAATTTTCAAGTAATAATGAACTACATGATGTCTAATATTACCGACCACGTGTTCGACATTTATAACACCATGTTCGAGTCGGAGATAATGGGATAAGTACCGTTATGGTATGAGGGAGATGTCTCGGATGGAACGAGCATGATTTGGAACTTCAAGAACGTCGAACGAGAAGGGAGGAGTCGAGGATGCCTTTCCTAGGCATGTCCAACCCATTCATGATGTCAACTACAGGGACAGACCAAACCCTGGTCTTTGGAAGAGCCAAGATGAAAATTCTGATATGGACGATGCCAATCCTGAAAGCCAGAGGTGCTTTTATTCAACCCTTGTCATTGGACAGAGAGCTAAGTGTGGGCTTCTTCATATCGTGAGTTTGTGCAACCCTTCTTTGTTCTAGTCATTGGTGGTATATTTAGATTAGTGTAGATTGTAAATCTGCCGAACTTCGTGACAGCCATTTCATAGGTAGGGAATGTAATTAGTATAATTAGATGTCATTTATTTACAGTGATTGTGATCCACCCTTGGGTTTGATATTTTGTTCAACCCTGGTGCAACCTGATGGACGTCATAGGACGCCAATTTCTGTCTATTGCTAAACGTGACCGTAGTCATTTCGAGGCTACTTTGTTTAACCCTATCTGGGGTGATTTTCAAGTCTTAGCAGACTCCTGTTATGGCAAACTGATGCCATGGTCATAATTTTTTTAACTGCACTTATTGCAGCCAGTCAATGTTACGCCCCTGACTTCATTAGAGTAGTCGTATCATTTGGGTAATCGACTGTAATCACCAGTTTTGTAACTGCATTTATATTTCATTCATGATGTGCTCAGAAGCCATCCAGGTCAAGTGTAGACCTTGCAATTAAAAGGGATGTTTCGTTGTAGCCTAGCATCGAACCCAGTTCCCAACGTATCATTAAGCAAATCCAGCAGAGTGGTGTTTGCGCCACAATATTATTTTTGTTAGTGTCAAGTGTGATGACACGTGATTTATTTGGATGTTTTATACAAGAAACAAATGAAGTGTTTTATCTTTGAGAGCAGAGAGCTCCAGCAATGAGTGACGTTGCTATCTTTTAAACGTCTTTGCTATGAAAGACAGAGTTATATGTTTGTATTCAGCTTTATAGCGTGCTTTTAATGCACACATTCTTCGATGTTTATAACCTATGGTTAAGGTATTATTATGAGGCCAGTTTTACAGTTATTTTCTTGCCTGAATCGCCGGCCCAGTCAACGTGTTGTGTCTAATAGTGCAGGGAGCCTGCAACTTGCTGTGACAAAGACAGGTTTGTGAATATTTCCCAGCGCACGAGTGAGAGCGTTTGCTTCTAAGTAGGACAGACTTATTTTAACACAGGACGCAATGCTTGTAGCATACTTTATTTTTCATTGCATTGATAGATCATGGAACCCAGTGTCCATTTCTGTGTCTGAGCACATGTTCTGTAGATTGTCATTTGTTAGTTAAACGCCTTTTGCGTGTACCGTTGTTTCGACGAGTACAGTAATGTCAGGTTTCTTATATTATGTTGGAGGCTTGCCCCGTGAAGAGGGTTTTTCATGTATGAAGGTATTTTGTGTTCCATGTCCGGGACTGTTCCCGTAGACCAGATGTTTAGGGAGGGTAACTGATTTGTCCAGGCCCGTCCCACAGTTATTGAACGCGAGCTGTGCGCCGCTGGTAACTTGTGTTATTGTGTGTCCGAGTTGTTATTGCTCGTTGATTGTATTCCGACTTTTGAGTCGAGGCTTTTTGGCAGAGATGATCTCAGGGAGACGCTCCGTGCCAAGGCTAGTCAGCTGTTATTCGCCATAAACCAACGATAACTTAAACCGACATCTTAATAATAAAACGCATAATTTTGATAAACAAAATATAACTAACGAATCCTTTCTATTTAACCTTGTTCGTTTGCATTTGGAACCTGCTGACATAGCCGTGCTAATGAAAGTATTTCCTGGAGGAAATGACTTTAGGGCAGCTGACACGTTTTGTAGCGACTGAAGCTTGCTCGAACCTTTAGTTCGTAGCTGGTGGAGCGCAGGCCATACGATGTTAGACGTATTTTTCACTACGCAGTCGACACCGTAATTACACACGTTAAATGACTATGGCTTACAAACAGTAAACCAAGGTGTAGGTAGGTTTTGAATAAAACTGTGGTCTTGTATTTATTGATTTATTGATATAAAAGTGTGCAAATCATCTATGTCATCTTTTGTGTGCTGATTAGCACCTAGTTCGTAAGAATGCCTTAGTGTTTTTTTATGGCTTGTCACATAGCTTTGATTGTAATTATTTGATATTACGGACGTCACTTCCGTAAATTTTGTAATTAATTGATAGGACTTAGCTAGATGAATTAATATTAAATGTAAATGTGGGAATGGTATCATCCTAACTTAGATTTGTTTTGCTACCCTGTTAAATGTAAATTCCGATATTAGCTTGATCTTGTAACTTGACCTAGGGTTTTTCGCCGTACCATTTTCCTAGTGTTGCTGTTGTTGCTTTAATAATTGTGAGATATATCTTTCGCGAGTGTTTACTGTAACTTCTCAGGTAGGGACCTGCTCTTCATTTTTGATCATTTATTAGCTTGCGGATTAGCCGATGGAAGCCCTCCAAATTAGGATAAGGGTTTGTTGATTTAAAAATAAATTTTCACGATGTTTTACATAAGTCTGGATGTTTCCTTTCTCAGTCTAGCTTTTAAGGTGAACCTTTCCTTAGGCAGTCTATGACCTTTTGTCACCATGTACCACGATCCCCGTGAATGATGGATTCTCGTGCCGCTTTGGCCTATTTGGAAGTTCACCTGATCCTCTCGGCAATAGGTCCGGCGGATGAGTCATTTCGGTTGTTGGCTGTCCTGGCAGCTCCTCTGACGGGCTCATACATCTATATATATAAAAATCAATGTAACGTGATAGTTTGTCTGTGGGTATGTCTGTGGGTATGTCTCCTATGCGTTCATATACCATTCGTCAGATTGCGATGAAACTTGGGTGAGATGTTGAGTACACTCCAAGGAAGGTTTCTGACTCAGTAAATCCATTTTCAATAGGTAGCGCACGCGTAGATTCAACAAATGAGCGACGATGCGCGAAGCATTTCAACAAAGTCCCGTATGTGTTCATATACCATTCGTCCGATAGCGATGAAACTTGAGTGAGACGTTGTGTACACTTACGTGAAGGTTCCAAAATTAGTGAATACGTTTCACAGTAGATAGCGCACGAGTTGATTCAACAAATGAGCGACGACACGCAAAGCGTTTCAACAAAGTCCCGTATGAATTCATATACCATTCGTCCGATAGCTATTAAACTTGCGTAAAATGGTGTGTACACTGCAGGGAAATTTTCTGGCTTAGTACATCCACTTTACAATAGGCAGCGCACGAGTAGATTCAACAAATGAGCTACGACGCGCGAAGCATTTCAACTAAGTCACGTTTGCGTTCATATACCATTCGTCCGATAGCGATGAAACTAGGCTGAGATTTTGTGTGCACTCCAGGGAAGGTTTCTAGCGTAGTAAATCCCTTTAAAAGTAGGTAGAGCACGAGTAGAATCAACAAATGAGCGACGACGCGCGAAGCGTTTCAACAAATTCCCATATAATTTCATATACCATTCATCCGATAGCGATGAAACTTGGGTGAGATGTTGTGTACACTCCAGAGAAGGTTTCTGGCTTAGTACATATATTTTACAATACATAGCGCACCGGTAGATTCAACAAATGAGCGATGACACGCGAAGCGTTTCAACAAAGTCCCGTATAAAGTCATATACCATTCGTCTGATAGTGAAAAATGTTTGGTGAATTGTTGTGTACACTCCAGGAAAGGTTTCTGGCTAATTGAATCCATTTTACAATACGAAGCGCACGTTTGTATTCAACAAATGAGTGACTATGCGCGAAGCGTTTCGACAACGTCCCGTATACGTTCACATACCATTCATCTGACTGCGATGAAACTTGGGTGAGATGTTGTGTACATTCCAGGGAAGGTTTCTGGCTGAGTACATCCATATTAAAATATGTAGCGCAAGAGTAGAATCAACAAATGAGCGACGACACGCGAAGCGTTTCAACCAAGTCCCGTATGCATTCATGTACCATTCGTCCGTAGCTATGAAACTTGGGTGAGATGTTGTGTACACGTCATGGAAAATTTCTGGCTTAGTTAATCCACTATACAATATGCAGCGCACAAGTTGATTCAACAAATGAGGGACGACGTGCGAAACGTTTCAACAAAGTCCCGTATAAGGTCATACACCATTCTGCCGTTAGCGGTGAAACTTGGGTGAAATATGGTGGACACTCCTAGGAAGGTTTCTGGCTTAGTAAATACATTTCACAGAAGGTAGCACTTGAGTAGATTCGACAAATGAACGACGACACGCGGAGCGTTTCAATACAGTCCCCTATATCTTCATATCCCATTAGCCCGATAGCGATGAAACTTGGATGAGATGTTGTGGACACTTACGTGACGGTTTCTAATTTAGTAAATACATTTTACAGTAGGTAGCGCACGAGTAGATTCAACAAATGAGTGACGGAGCGCGAATCGTTTAAACAAAATCAGGTATGCGTTCATATACTATTCATCCGATTGCGATGAAACATTGATCAGTTATTGTGTACCCGCCAGGGAAGGGGACTTAGTAAATCCATTTCACAATAAGTAGCGCAAGAGTAGATGCAACAAATGGGTGACGACGCGCGAAGCGTTTCAACAAAATCCCCAATTACGTTCATATAATATTCTTCGATTGCGAAGAAACCTTGATGAGTTATTGTGTACACGCCAGGGAAGGGCTTCGACTTATTAATACATTTCTCAATAGGTAGCGCACGAGTAGATTCAACAAATGAGTGACAGCGCACGAATAGTTTAAACAAAACCCCGTATACGCGCATATACCATTCATCCGATTGCGATGAATCATTGATGAGTTATTGTGTACACGCCAGGGAAGGGTTTCGACTTAGTAAATCCATTTCACAATAGGTAGCGTACGAGTTGATTCAACAAATGAGTGACAGCGATGAAACTTTTGAAAGTTGTTGTGCACGCTCCCACGAATGGTTCTAAATTAGAAAATCCATTTTACGATAGCTTAGAGGCAGTAAACATGTTGTGTATCCAAAAGCACTTCAAGAAATAGAATTTCAACGCCAAAAATTTCTTTGATTGGCATTGCAACGCATGCCGGGTACAGCTTGTACCTTATATTTATTTAAGTGGCGCCCAAAATATGTGCCGTCGTTAACGTGGTGACCGTCAGTTCCATGCTATTTAAGAGTATCTTAATGTTGATCAATGGTAAATTGACCGGACTGGGACGAACTTAGAAAGTCGTCCTGCAGATCAATTAACCACATGGCATTCATGTTTGATACAAGTCCATGGGGTGAGGCTTTTGTGTTAGATAAATGATGGATAGGGTTTTCTTTGATGATGCCTCATCCTGAGTAAATGTAATACTTTGCTTTGCTCGCCGTTGTCTTTGTAAATATAGAAGCACTTAGTTTGCATACTCCAGCTGTACTCGTGATGTTTATTTAAATGAAACAAGCTTTATACCAACAAGTAACTAATCATAGCTGTAAGTTCCATTAGAGATTGCTCCCCCTCTTTCTCAATAATTTCTTGTCATGGATGAGGAATCAATTCGTCGTGTATTTGGGGAGATGTTGGCAGGTGTCAATGCCAATCTCCAGCAGATTACTGCTGACTTAGGTGAAGTCAGGCAGGAAGTAGGTTTTGTAAGGGGTGACTTGGGTGAGAATACCCAAGCTATTAATAATGTAAGTGGTCATGTGGACCAGGTTAGACAGGATCTCGAGGTTAACACACAGACAATTAATAATGTTAGGGCTGATCTAACGCAGGTCAGGGCCGACATGGACGCTCATAGAATAGAGGCCAGAAATGATCCTACGGCAAGTTTAGCAGCTGTTAGAGTTGACGTGATACGACACCATCAGGAGGCTAACCAGTGTATTGATAATTTGACAGACCAAATGAATAGAGCTAGGGAGGACGTGCAGACCCGTTTAGAGGAGCACACCGCTCAGATTCAAACTACTATTAATAGAGTTCAGGTTGATGTGAGGGCTGACTTAGACCATACTCGAGAGGAATTTGGAACTCGATTAACTCGTGTCGAGGGATTCATGGACAACGTCAAGAAGGACATGGCTAC
This sequence comes from Meconema thalassinum, assembly GCA_946902985.2. NCBI lineage: Eukaryota > Metazoa > Arthropoda > Insecta > Orthoptera > Tettigoniidae > Meconema > Meconema thalassinum. The sequence continues at coordinate 445,237,569 of OX336394.1, read as the reverse complement.
CATGAACATAGGACTCGTACTGATGAGAGGTGTAGCGAACGCCGTCAATAATAATGTCAAGATAATCGTCGACAGTTTGATCCAGGTCAAGGACGAGTTGCGTACGAATCAGAGGAACATTTCGGAATTAACCGAGACCGTAACAGGGCTACGAGAGACAGTAGACATTCATCGAGAAGAAAATAAGGTCGATGTAATGCTGTTGAGGGGTGACCTTAATGAGCACAAAATTATAATGGAGGCGAAGGTAGCCGAGGTCAAGGATGACGTAGGTTGGATAAAGGACAACATGTCCAATGTCGAGGGGGAAATCAACTCCTTGCAGAAAAGATTTGAGGAAGTCGCAATAACCGAGAGGTTAGACCTCAGTTAAAACTTGAGGACAGCTATTCGTCAAGTCGACACCAACCTCAAAGGTAAAGTCGAGAGAATTGAGTTGCAGCTCAACGATTTGGGAAACAAGGTCGCAGCTAAGACTATCCCAGGGCTCGAAATTATCGAGAGACGTCTCGACCGACTTGGGACTCAACCAAGGGAGATACATTTACCTTCACAGATGGGAGACTCTCAGGCAACACCAGGACCGCAATCCGCAGGGATAATGCCTACACTCTTTCAACCTAGCGCACCCACGGAACCACAAACATTCCAAGCTACAGGTTCAGCGCAGAGTCAAGCGTTAAATTATAACGCGGATCCCTTCCAACCTACACCTAATCAACAAAGTCAAGAGACAAGTACGCCAGCGCATAATAATACGCCGAGTTCATTCAGACCCGAGCACACGCAGGGGAACGTGACAATCATCCGTTCGCGAGAAGAGCAACCAGCTCGATTCTCAGGCACTGGAACTGGCATCACTCCCGTAGAATTTTTAGCGAATGTGGAGAGCTACTTAAGGGACACAATGGTAACTCCAGAGGGAGAACTCCGAGTCATTGAGCGTTTGTTTGAGGGACTAGCTAGCACTTGGTTCAGGGCCTTCCGCTATTCATTCGTAGTCTATCAAGACTTCAGAGAAGCCTTACTGAGGACTTACCGGTCAAGCGACATCCAGCAAGGTATCAGAGCTGAGATGTACACTTGCCGATACAGCTCGAACACTCCGACGCACTATGCGAACTACTTTGTAACCCAGCTAGCGAAACTTCGTTGTTTGCAACCCCCACTGTGAGAACAAGACCTTGTAAATACCATCGTCTGGCAATACCCTGCAGACGTGCAACGAGTATTGATCGCTGCAGGAGCATCTACATTTCAGCAGTGCGATCAGATCTTGCGACGATTGGACGCCAATACCGAACAGTTTCCAACACACCGTCAACAGAAGGCTGACAGGCGTGATGAGCGACACGTTAACTTGACGACCGTGGACAAAGTGTGCCAGACGCCACAGCAAACACAGACTCAAGAGAGCCATGACAAGCGTGATGAATACGATCGTGGTCGGAGAAATTGGAATAACACTCCGTACGCTAGAGACCGGAGAGATGACCGTCGTAGTTATTGGAACCGACGCTTTGATCGAGTAACGAACGACAACCGTCGTTACGATGACGACCGCCGAGGGAATAACTACTGGAACCCACAGCAGGGAGGTATCCGCAGAGATTACCGCTACAGCAGAGGATACAGTCGAGATCGGGACCCTAGATATCAGGCCGATCGAGACTGGAGAGGAAGAGCACAGGAGAGTCGTGAATACCTTCAGCAACTCCGAGGACTCCAAGAAATCCAAGAAGGGGGAAATCAGAACCCGATTTCGCGGGAAACACGAAATAATCGGGCGGAAGAAAAGGAGCGAAACCAGCCCGGTACTTCCCGCCAAGAGAGGAAAAAAACGCCAAAAACCCAGTAGATTCTTACCCGATTGAGCACAGAGTAACTGCCACTATCTCACTCTGGGAGTCAATTCAGGAAGATCTATTAGACGAACGACGAGCCACAACTACGAATTGACGCGTCTATCGATGATTGTAGCTACCCTGAATGGATGTGACGTAGTCATTCTCATCGATACAGGAGCGATGATAAGTGTCATTTCCGCCGATTGCCATGCCAGACTGAAAGCAAACTCTGAGGTGACAGAGCTGCCAGTTTCTGCAGTAAGAGTCAGAGGCGTTATATCTGACTGTGTCGTAACGTGCAGAATTCAGATTTTATGCACTTTAGAAATTTCGAGCCACGTGTACTTGCACGAATTTCTAGTGATGAAAGGCTTGCATCATGATGCCATATTGGGTGCAGACTTCATTCGGAAGTACGATGGAATCATTGATATGGGACGTAATACGGTGGAGTTTAAGCCGAACGAACCCATCCAAATGAATTTAGTAGAGGAAGAACCGGAATTTGTATCCGAAGTCAACGTTGTTCAGAATTTAAATGGCAAGGAAATTGAGGAGACACAAGATGCCGACGAAGAGGCAGAACAATTATCAGCACCTATACGAGAGAAACTAGATGCAATATTAAGCGAATACGAGGATATATTCGACACCACACCTGGTGAGATATTGGACTACGAGTTCGATCTGATATTACTAGATGATTCCCCGTTCCAGAAGAAGGTTTATCCTATCACAGAGAAACACCGCGAGGAAGCTGCTAAGAAGATCCATGAGATGGAAGCAGCAGGTACAATTAAGAAGTCACCAACTCCTTTCTTGAATCCTATAACACCTGTGGTTAAGGTGGATGGAAGCCTGAGACTTTGTCTCGATGCGAGGGCCTTAAACGAAGGCTTAGCTCCTGAGCATGACCGACCGCCCAAGATTAGGGACATCCTCAGAAAATTTAAGGGGAAGAAGATATTTTCGTCATTGGACCTAGTACAATCCTACTACCATATAAGATTATCTGAGCATACTCAGAAGTATACAGGGTTTCTGTTCGATCAGACCACCTATGTCTTTCGAAAACTACCCTTTGGAGTGAAAAATGCCGGAGCTGCATTAATTAGAGCACTTGATGCGAAGCTGACTCCTGAAGTAAAACAGAAGGTGATAGCTTACGTGGATGACATCATCATAGCCTCGGAAACGGAGGAAGAACATTTAGCAACTTTACGCCTTGTTTTTGAGAATCTTCGACAGGCTAATTTCAAAGTGAAGTTCGACAAGTGTCGATTCTTCCAGAGTGAAGTCACATTTGTGGGACACATAATTAATGGAGATGGATACAGGCCGAATCCGACGAAGATCAGAACCGTTGCTGCATTTCCGACATCAACCCGTGTGAAACACGTGAGACAATTCCTAGGAATTATCCAATTCTTTGCTGCTCATTGTGAGAAGTAGTCTGAGACTGTCGCACCACTTCAAGGTCTGCTGAAGAAGAATTGCAGATGGGCTTGGGACGACGAGTGCGAGACAGCTTTCAGAAAAGCTAAACAGATGCTGGTTGATTCGATTCAGTTAGAATATCCAGACTACTCCCGGAATTTTATTCTAGAGGCTGATGCATCTGCGATTGGAATAGGTGCCATCCTATTGCAGGAGGACGATGAGAAGAAATGTCATTACATCGCTTTTTGAAGTCGACGTTTGAGAGCGCATGAATCTCATTATTTCACCACTGAGATTGAAGCACTTGCGATTGTTTACGCGCTTGAGTACTGGCAGAAACTTTTGTTAGGCCAGAGGATTATAGTGAGGACCGACCACCATGCGCTGACCTTCATTTTACGTACAAGACTGGCAAGCGACAGGATCACACGTTGGACGCTGTTTCTCCAACAGTTTGACTTGGAAATTGTTTACCGACCAGGCAGGGAGAATGTGTTGGCCGACATTCTCAGCCGGAATCCTGAAGCCACTGTGAATGCCATTGACATCGAGGGAGAATGCGAGGAACACCTTCGCCGACTTCGTCATCTACCAGAAGGACAACGACGTGAGGAGGAACTCAGGGACATTATCCGCTTCCTGGAACGACGAATGGATCCACAGGATGCTCACTATGCGAGGACAGCTGCTCTTGCAGATGACTATTTGATCTATCATCGTGTTTTGTATAAGTTTGTGGACGAGGACCACACTCAACTGCGTGCAGTCATTCCGAGGAGATATCAAGAATCTGTCATTCTTATGGTTCATCTATCCATTGGACATGATGGTACTGTCAAGACCATTGCAACCATCAAGGAGTCTTTCACTTGGAAAAGGCTAGGAATCACCGTTAGACAGTGTTTACGTGCTTGCGACGCATGCCAGCGCAACAAGTACACGTCACACTTGTTGAAGGAAACCCCTAGGCCCATACTCCCAACTCAACCTAGAGAGTTATAGGCACAGGACCTCTATGGCCCAATACCAAAGGCCCGCCGTGGGAATCGCTTCATTGTTGTAACCATTGATGTGTTCACGAAGTATACGATGCTTCATCCAATTCAGAAAGCCGCCGCACACCAGATTATTCAGAGGATTAGACGACAAGTGATACCAGAGGCAGGAAAGCCACAATTCCTGTTGACTGATCATGGATCTCAGTTCACCTCCGCAGAATTCGCCAATGCTATGAACGAGTTGGAGATAGGTCATGTTTTATCTTCTATTCGCCATCCAGAGAGCAACACAGCAGAATGCGTAATGGCTACTATCGCAAAATTCTGTCGATTGTATTGTCAGGAAGAACACTGGCGTTGGACCGAAGTCCTAGTTATCATGGCAGAGTGTATTAACTCAACAGTCCATGAGAGCACTGGTCAAATACCCATGGTTTTGCATTTGAACCAGATGCCGATGAGAATGTGGAATTGTGTGATTGTAAGTCCACCTTGTTTACAACCATCACACGCCAGCAGACTTTTAGCTGCAAGGAACACTTTGGACAGACAAGCTGCGAAACGTTTGAGAAGAACTAGACGCCAGAGATTCAGAGAACCACTAGTTGCGGGAGACCTTGTCCTTATAAGGAGACCCGGAATTTCAAGTCCTATAGACCGCATATATGGGAAATTTCTGTCTTTATATTATGGCCCCAGACGTATCCGACAACCTCTGAACAATGGAAGTTACGTGATTGAAGACATTCAGACAGGAGAGCGCATTGGAACCTTCAACGCAGCTAATCTAAAAAAATATCACTTATGAATGAACTTGGAGACAAATAAAAATGTCGTCCCTACATTTTATTTGAAACGACGGAGAGGCAGATGAACTCGCTGAGCTAAGGTTCATGTGATATTTTTCATGACAACACATTTATGATGGGATGTATTACCTTTGAACACACCCAGAAAGCTACGAGAATCTGAGAGGTTATACAATTCTCTTTGGAGTAGCGAAGGATCGCAGTGTTGACTTTGGTGAAGTCTGCTAATTATTTATCTGAGGTCTTATTAATCAACTTTACCTTTCTACGAGACTCAGAATATTCCATTTCGTCATTCATTATCATTGAAACATTTTGGAGAATGTTTTTCACTTTAATGAATGGTAATATCATTGCAGATACGCAAATAGGAATGTAAGTAGCCGCTCAACGACTTAGTTTGACGACTTGATTCCACGAGGAATGCAGTTCCGTGCACTACGTCTTGAGAATCCGCCCGGTAGAGGCGTGTTGAAATACCCGTCGTGTAAGACGTGGGAATAGTCCGCTTTATAGCGAGGAATTTTTATCAAGTGTCATCGAGCACCATTGTACTGTGAATCACGATTTGTAAAGTGTAGTGATCAGCACGATTTGTAAAGTGAACTTATTTGGAAAGTATTGTGAATTTTCTACGATTCTGTAGCACCACATTTTTGTACCCACGTGATTTGTGGAGGGCTAAGAGCCTGGTTTGAAATATACAGGTAATTGTGATAGTGTTACATTAGACAAGTGTTATACTAAATACACATCGTATATAAATTGCTACGGTGGATTTATCCACAAGAATACGACGCAAATTTCACGGATGCCACGTGATTACAAAAGTAGAATCTGTGCACGTGTGAACCAGCAGATCAGTGCATGGCCATTTATCAATGATATCTGCAAAGTGTAGAGGCTGTGATACCAGATATAAGTGTAACGCCTGTGATAGCTACAAAGTACACCGTAATTTTCATGTAATAATGAACTACATGATGTCTAATATTACCGACCACGTGTTCGACATTTATAACACCATGTTCGAGTCGGAGATAATGGGCTAAGTACCGTTATGGTATGAGGGAGATGTCTCGGATGGAACGAGCATGATTTGGAACTTCAAGAACGTCGAACGAGAAGGGAGGAGTCGAGGATGCCTTTCCTAGGCATGTCCAAACCATTCATGATGTCAACTACAGGGACAGACCGAACCCTGGTCTTTGGGAGAGCCAAGGTGGAGGTTCTGATATGGACGATGCCAATCCTGAAAGCCAGAGGTGCTTTTGTTCAACCCTTGTCATTGGACAGAGAGCTAAGTGTGGGCTTCTTCATATCGTGAGTTTGTACAACCCTTCTTTGTTCTAGTCATTGGTGGTATATTTAGATTAGTATAGATTGTAAATCAGCCGAACTTCGTGACAGCCATTTCATAGGTGGGGAATGTAATTAGTATAATTAGATGTAATTTATTTACAGTGATTGTGAGCCACCCTTGGGTTTGATATTTTGTTCAACCCTGGTGCAACCTGATGGACGTCGTAGGACGCCAATTTCTGTCTATTAGTAAACGTGACTGTAGTCATTTCGAGGCTACTTTGTTTAACCCTATCTGGGGTGATTTTCAAGTCTTAGCAGACTCCTGTTATGGCAAACTGATGCCATGGTCATAATTTTTTTAACTGCACTTATTGCAGCCAGTCAATGTTACGCCCCTGACTTCATTAGAGTAGTCGTATCATTTGGGTAATCGACTGTAATTACCAGTTTTGTAACTGCATTTATATTTCATTCATGATGTGCTCAGAAGCCATCCAGGTCAAGTGTAGACCTTGCAAGTAAAAGGGAAGTTTCGTTGTAGCCTAGCATTGAACGCAGTTCCCAACGTATCATTAAGCAAATCCAGCAGAGTGGTGTTTGCGCCACAATATTATTTTTGTTAGTGTCAAGTGTGATGACACGTGATTTATTTGGATGTTTTATACAAGAAACAAATGAAGTGTTTTATCTTTGAGAGCAGAGAGCTCCAGCAATGAGTGACATTGCTATCTTTTAAACGTCTTTGCTATGAAAGACAGAGTTATATGTTTGTATTCAGCTTTATAGCGTGCTTTTAATGCACACATTCTTCGATGTTTATAACCTATGGTTAACGTATTATTATGAGGCCAGTTTTACAGTTATTTTCTTGCCTGAATCGCCGGCCCAGTCAACGTGTTGTGTCTAATAGTGCAGGGAGCCTGCAACTTGCTGTGACAAAGACAGGTTTGTGAATATTTCCCAGCGCACGAGTGAGAGCGCTTGCTTCTAAGTGAGACAGACTGATTTTAACACAGGGTGCAATGCTTGTAGCATTCTTTCTTTTTCATTGCATTGATAGATCATGGAACCCAGTGTCCATTTCTGTGTCTGAGCTCATGTTCTGTAGATTGTCATTTGTTAGTTAAACGCATTTTTTGCGTGTACCGTTGTTTCGACGAGTACAGTTATGTCAGGTTTCTTATATTATGTTGGAGGCTTGCCCCGTGAAGAGGGTTTTTCATGTATGAAGGTATTTTGTGTTCCATGTCAGGGACTGTTCCCGTAGACCAGATGTTTAGGGAGGGTAACTGATGTGTCCAGGCCCCTCCCACAGTTATTGAACGCGAGCTGTTCGCCTCTGGTAACTTGTGTTATTGTGTTTCCGAGTTGTTATTGCTCGTTGATTGTATTCCGACTTTTGAGTCGAGGCTTTTTGGCAGAGATGATCTCAGGGAGACGCTCCGTGCCAAGGCTAGTCAGCTGTTATTCGCCATAAACCAACGATAACTTAAACAGACATCTTAATAATAAAACGCATAATTTTGATAAACAAAATATAACTAACGAATCCTTTCTATTTAACCTTGTTCGTTTGCATTTGGAACCTGCTGACATAGCCATGCTAATGAAAGTATTTCCTGGAGGAAATGACTTTAGGACAGCTGACACTTTTTGTAGTGAATGAAGCTTGCTCGAACCTTTAGTTCGTAGCTGGTGGAGCGCAGGCCATACGATGTTAGACGCAGTCTTCACTACGCAGTCGTCACCGTAATTAGAAACGTTAAATGACTATGGCTTACAAACAGTAAACCAAGGTGTAGGTAGGTTTTGAATAAAACTGTGGTCTTGTATTTATTGATTTATTGATGTAAAAGTGTGCAAATCCCCTATGTCATCTTTTGTGTGCTGATTAGCACCTAGTTCGTAAGAATGCCTTAGTTGTTTTTTTATGGCTTGTCACATAGCTTTGATTGTAATTATTTGATATTATGGACGTCACCGCCGTAAATTTTGTAATTAATTGATAGGACTTAGCTAGATGAATTAATATTAAATGTAAATGTGGAAATGGTATCATCCTAACTTAGATTTGTTTTGCTACCCTGTTAAATGTAAATTCCGATATTAGCTTGATCTTGTAACTTGACCTAGGGTTTTTCGCCGTACCATTTTCCTAGTGTTGCTGTTGTTGCTTTAATAATTGTGAGATAGATCTTTCGCGAGGGTTTACTGTAACTTCTCAGGTAGGGACCTGCTCTTTATTTTTGATTATTTATTAGCTTGCGGATTAGCCGATAGAAACCCTCCGAACTAGGATAGGGGTTTGTTGATTTGAAAATAAATTTTCACGATGTTATACATAAGTCTGAATGTTTCCTTTCTCAGTCTAGCTTTTAAGGTGAACCTTTCCTTAGGCAGTCTATGACCTTTTGTCACCATGTACAACGATCCCCGTGGATGATGGATTCTCGTGCCACTTTGGCCTATTTGGAAGTTCACCTTATCCTCTCGGCAATAGGTCCGGCGGATGAGATGTTAGGGAAGTCATTTCGGTTGTAGGCTGTCCTGGCAGCTCCTCTGACGGGCTCATACATACCTTATATTTATTTAAGTGGCGCCCAACTCATGTGCCGACGTTAACGTGGTGACCGTCAGTTCCATGTTATTTAAGAGGATCTTAATGTTGATCAATGGTAAATTGACCGGACTGGGACGATCTTAGAAAGTCGTACTGCAGATCAGTTAACCACATGGCATTCATGTTTGATACAAGTCCATGGGGTGAGGCTTTTGTGTTAGATAAATTATGGATAGGGTTTTCTTTGATGATGCCTCATCCTGAGTAAATGTAATACTTTGCTTTGCTCGCCGTTGTCTTTGTAAATATAGAAGCACTTAGTTTGCATACTCCAGCTGTACTCGTGATGTTTATTTAAATGAAACAAGCTTTATACCAACAAGTAACTAATCATAGCTGTAAGTTCCATTAGAGATTGCTCCCTCTCTTTCTCAATAATTTCTTGTCATGGATGATGAAACAATTCGTCGTGTATTTGGGAAGATGTTGGCAGGTGTCAATGCCAATCTCCAGCAGATTACTGCTGACTTAGCCGAAGTCAGGCAGGAAGTAGGTACTGTAAGGGGTGACTTGGGTGAGAATAGCCAAGCTATTAATAATGTAAGTGGTCATGTGGACCAGGCTAGATAGGATCTTGAGGTTAACACACAGTCAATGAATAATGTTAGGGCTGATCTAACGCAGGTCAGGGCCGACATGGACGCTCATAGGATAGAGGCCAGAAATGATCTTACGGCAGGTTTAGCAGCTGTTAGGGTTGACGTGATACGACACCATCAGGAAGCTAACCAGCGTATTGATAATTTGACGGACCAAATGAATAGAGCTAGGGAGGACGTGCAGACCCGTTTAGAGGAGCACACCGCTCAGATTGAAACTACTATTAATAGAGTTCAGGTTGATTTGAGGGCTGACCTAGAACATACTCGAGAGGAATTTGGAACTCGATTAACTCGCGTCGAGGGATTCATGGACAACGTCAAGAAGGACATGGCTACCATGAACATAGGACTCGTACTGATGAGAGGTGCAGCGAACGCCGTCAATAATAATGTCAAGACAATCGTCGATAGTTCGATCCAGGTCATGGACGAGTTGCGTACGAATCAGAGGAACATTTCGGAATTAACCGAGACCGTAACAGGGCTACGAGAGACAGTAGACATTCATCGAGAAGAAAATAAGGTCGATGTAATGCTGTTGAGGGGTGACCTTAATGAGCACAAAATTATAATGGAGGCGAAGGTAGCCGAGGTCAAGGATGAAGTAGGTCGGATCAAGGACAACATGTCCAAAGTCGAGGGGGAAATCGACTCATTGCAGAATAGATTTGAGGAAGTCGCAATAACCGAGAGGTTAGACCTCAGTTAAAACTTGAGGACAGCTATTCGTCAAGTCGACACCAACCTCAAAGGTAAAGTCGAGAGAATTGAGTTGCAGCTCAACGATTTGGGAAACAAGGTCGCAGCTAAGACTATCCCAGGGCTCGAAATTATCGAGAGACGTCTCGACCGACTTGAGACTCAACCAAGGGAGATAAATTTACCTTCACAGATGGGAGACTCTCAGGCAACACCAGGACCGCAATCCGCAGGGATAATGCCTACACTCTTTCAACCTAGCGCACCCATGGAACCACAAACATTCCAAGTTACCGGTTCAGCGCAGAGTCAAGCGTTAAATTATAACGCGGATCCCTTCCAACCTACACGTAATCAACAAAGTCAAGAGACAAGTACGCCAACGCATAATAATACGCCGAGTTCATTCAGACCCGCGCACACGCAGGGGAACGTGACAATCATCCGTTCGCGAGAAGAGCAACCAGCTCGATTCTCAGGCACTGGAAGTGGCATCACTCCCGTAGAATTTTTAGCGAATGTGGAGAGCTACTTAAGGGACACATTGGTAACTCTGGAGGGAGAACTCCGAGTCAATGAGCGTTTGCTTGAGGGACAAGCTAGCACTTGGTTCAGGGCCTTCCGCTATTCATTCGTAGGCTATCAAGACTTCAGAGAAGCCTTACTGAGGACTTACTGGTCAAGCGACATCCAGCAAAGTATCAGAGCTGAGATGTACACTCGCCGATACAGCTCGAACACTCCGACGCACTATGCGAACTACATTGCAACCCAGCTAGCGAAACTTCGTTGTTTGCAACCCCCACTGTCAGAGTAAGACCTTGTAAATACCATCGTCTGGCAATACCCTGCAGACGTGCAACGAGTATTGATCGCTGCAGGAGTAACTACATTTCAGCAGTGCGATCAGATCTTGCGACGATTGGACGCCAATACTGAACAGTTTCCAACACACCGTCAACAGAAGGCTGACAGGCGTGATGAGCGACACGTTAACTTGACGACTGTGGACAAAGTGTGCCAGACGCCACAGCGAACACAGACTCAAGAGAGCCATGACCAGCGTGATTAATACGATCGTGGTTGGAGAAATTGGAATAACACTCCGTACGCTAGAGACCGGAGAGATGACCGTCGTAGTTATTGGAACCGACGCTTTGATCGAGGAACGAACGACAACCGTCGTTACGATGACGACCGCCGAGGGAATAACTACCGGAACCCACAGCAGGGAGGTATCCGCAGAGATTACCGCTACAGCAGAGGATACAGTCGAGATCGGGACCCCAGATATCAGGCCGATCGAGACTGGAGAGGAAGAGCACAGGAGAGTCGTGAATACCTTCAGCAACTCCGAGGACTCCAAGAAATCCTAGAATTGGGAGATCAGAACCCGACTTCGCGGGATACACGAAATAATCTGGCGGAAGAAACGGAGCGAAACCTGCCCGGTACTTCCCGCCAAGAGAAGAAAAAAAACGCCAAAATCCCAGTAGATTCTTACCCGATTGAGCACAGAGTAACTGCCACTATCTTACTCTGGGAGCCAATTCAGGAAGATCTAGTAGACGAACGACGAACCACAACTACGAATTGATGCGTCTACCGAAGATTGTATCTACCTTGAATGGATGTGACGTAGTCATTCTCATCGATACAGGAGCGATGATAAGTGCCATTTCCGCCGATTGCCATGCCAGACTGAAAGCAAACTCTGAGGTGACAGAGCTGCCAGTTTCTGCAGTAAGAGTCAGAGGAGTTATACCTGACCGTGTCGTAACGTGCAGAATTCAGATTTTATGCACTTTAGAAATTTCGAGCCACGTGTACTTGCACGAATTTCTAGTGATGAAAGGCTTGCATCATGATGCCATATTGGGTGCAGACTTCATTCGGAAGTACGATGGAATCATTGATATGGGACGTAATACGGTGGAGTTTAAGCCGAACGAACCCATCCAAATGAATTTAGTAGAGAAAGAACCGGAATTTGTATCCGAAGTCAACGTTGTTGAGAATTTAAATGGCAAGGCAATTGAGGAGACACTAGATGCCGACGAAGAGGCAGAACAATTATCAGCACCTATACGAGAGAAACTAGATGCAATATTAAGCGAATACGAGGATATATTCGACACCACACCTGGTGAGATATTGGACTACGAGTTCGATCTGATATTACTAGATGATTCCCCGTTCCAGAAGAAGGTTTATCCTATCGCAGAGAAACACCGCGAGGAAGCTTCTAAGAAGATCCATGAGATGGAAGCAGCAGGTACAATTAAGAAGTCACCAACTCCTTTCTTGAATCCTATAACACCTGTGGTTAAGGTAGACGTAAGCCTGAGACTTTGTCTCGATGCGAGGGCCTTAAACGCACGCTTAGCTCCTGAGCATGACCGACCGCCCAAGATTAGGGACATCCTCAGAAAATTTAAGGGGAAGAAGATATTTTCGTCATTGGACCTAGTACAATCCTACTACCATATAAGATTATCTGAGCATACTCAGAAGTATACAGGGTTTCTGTTCGATCAGACCACCTATGTCTTTCGAAAACTACCCTTTGGAGTGAAAAATGCCGGAGCTGCATTAATTAGAGCACTTGATGCGAAGCTGACTCCTGAAGTAAAACAGAAGGTGATATCTTACGTGGATGACATCATTATAGCCTCGGAAACGGAGGAAGAACATTTAGCAACTTTACGCCTTGTTTTTGAGAATCTTCGACAGGCTAATTTCAAAGTGAAGTTCGACAAGTGTCGATTCTTCCAGAGTGAAGTCAAATTTGTGGGACACATAATTAATGGAGATGGATACAGGCCGAATCCGGCGAAGATCAGAACCGTTGCTGCATTTCCGACTCCAACCCGTGTGAAACACGCGAGACAATTCCTAGGAATTATCCAATTCTTTGCTGCTCATTGTGAGAAGTATTCTGAGACTGTCGCACCACTTCAAGGTCTGCTGAAGAAGAATTGCAGATGGGCTTGGGACGACGAGTGCGAGACAGCTTTCAGAAAAGCTAAACAGATGCTGGTTGATTCGATTCAGTTAGAATATCCAGACTACTCCCGGAATTGTATTCTAGAGACTGATGCATCTGCGATTGGAATAGGTGCCATCCTATTGCAGGAGGACGGTGAGAAGAAACGTCATTATATCGCTTTCTTAAGTCGACGTTTGAGAGCGCATGAATCTCATTATTTCACCACTGAGATTGAAGCACTTGCGATTGTCTACGCGCTTGAGTACTGGCAGAAACTTTTGTTAGGCCAGAGGATTATAGTGTGGACCGACCACCATGCGCTGACCTTCATTTTACGAACAAGACTGGCATGCGACAGGATCACACGTTGGACGCTGTTTCTCCAACAGTTTGACTTGGAAATTGTTTACCGTCCAGGCAGGGAGAATGTGTTGGCTGACATTCTCAGCCGGAATCCTGAAGCCACTGTGAATGCCATTGACATCGAGGGAGAATGAGAGGAACACCTTCGCCGACTTCGTGATCTGCCAGAAGGACAACGACGTGAGGAGGAACTCAGGGACATTATCCGCTTCCTGGAACGACGAATGGATCCACAGGATGCTCACTATGCGAGGACAGCTGCTCTTGCAGATGACTATTTGATCTATCATCGTGTCTTGTATAAGTTTGTGGACGAGGACCACACTCAACTGCGTGCAATCATTCCGAGGAGATATCAAGAATCTGTCATTCTTATGGTTCATCTATCCTTTGGACATGATGGGACTGACAAGACAATTGCAACCATCAAGGAGTCTTTCACTTGGAAAAGGCTAGGAATCACCGTTAGACAGTGTTTACGTGCTCGCGACGCATGCCAGCGCAACAAGTACACGTCACACTTGTTGAAGGAAACCCCTAGGCCCATACTCCCAACTCAACCTAGAGAGTTATACGCACAGGAACTCTATGGCCCAATACCAAAGACCCGCCGTGGGAATCGCTTCATTGTTGTAACCATTGATGTGTTCACGAAGTATACGATGCTTCATCCAATTCAGAAAGCCACCGCACACCAGATTATCCAGAGGATTAGACGACAAGTGATACCAGAGGCAGGAAAGCCACAATTCCTGTTGACTGATCATGGATCTCAGTTCACCTCCGCAGAATTCGCCAATGCTATGAATGAGTTGGAGATAGGTCATGTTTTATCTTCTATTCGCCATCCAGAGAGCAACCCAGCAGAATGCGTAATGGCTACTATCGCAAAATTCAGTCGATTGTATTGTCAGGAAGAACACTGGCGTTGGACCGAAGTCCTAGTTATCATGGCAAAGTGTATTAACTCAACAGTCCATGAGAGCACTGGTCAAATACCCATGGTTTTGCATTTGAATCAGATGCCGATGAGAATGCGGAATCGTGTGATTGTAAGTCCACCTTGTTTACAACCATCACACGCCAGCATACTTTTAGCTGCAAGGAACACTTTGGACAGACAAGCTGTGAAACGTTTGAGAAGAACTAGACGCCAGAGATTCAGAGAACCACTAGTCGCGGGTGACCTTGTCCTTATAAGGAGACCCGGAATTTCAAGTCCTATAGACCGCATATATGGGAAATTTCTGTCTTTATATTATGGCCCCAATCGTATCCGACAACCTCTGAACAATGGAAGTTACGTGATTGAAGACATTCAGACAGGAGAGCGCATTGGAACCTTCAACGCAGCTAATCTAAAAAAATATCACTTATGAATGAACTTTGAGTCAAATAAAAATGTCGTCCCTACTTTTTATTTGAAACGACGGAGAGGCAGATGAAACCGCTGAGCTAAGGTTCATGTGATATTTTTCATGACAACACATTTATGATGGGATGTATTACCTTTGAACACACCCAGAAAGCTACGAGAATCTGAGAGCTTATACAATTCTCTTTGGAGTAGCGAAGGATCGCAGTTTTGACTTTGGTGAAGTCTGCTAATTATTTATCTGAGGTCTTATTAATCAACTTTACCTTTCTACGAGACTCAGAATATTCCATTTCGT
The DNA here is from genome assembly GCA_946902985.2 of Meconema thalassinum. Classification (NCBI taxonomy): domain Eukaryota; kingdom Metazoa; phylum Arthropoda; class Insecta; order Orthoptera; family Tettigoniidae; genus Meconema; species Meconema thalassinum. The sequence continues at coordinate 445,222,224 of OX336394.1, read as the reverse complement.
CCTTCACTATCATTGAAACATTTTGGAGAATGTTTTTTTCACTTTAAGGTATGGTAATATCATTTCAGATACGCAAATAGCAATGTAAGTAGTCGCTCAACGACTTAGTTTGACGACTTGATTCCACGAGGAACGCAGTTCCGTGCACTACGTCTTGAGTATCCACCCGGTAGAGGATACCCGTCGTGTAAGACGTGGGAATAGTCCGCTTTATAGCGAGGAATTTTTATCAAGTGTCATCGAGCACCATTGTACTGTGCATCACGATTTGTAAAGTTTAGTGATCAGCACGATTTGTAAAGTGAACTTATTTGGAAAGTATTGTGAATTTTCTACGATTCTGTAGCACCACATTTTTGTACCCACGTGATTTGTTGGGGGCTAAGAGCCTGGTGTGAAATATACAGGTAATTGTGATATTGTTACATTAGACAAGTGTTATACTAAATACACATCGTATATAAATTGCTACGGTGGATTTATCCACAAGAATACGACGCAAATTTCACGGATGCCACGTGATTGCAAAAGTAGAATCTGTGCACGTGTGAACCAGCAGATCAGTGCATGGCCATTTATTAATGATATCTGCAAAGTGTAGAGGCTGTGATACCAGATATAAGTGTAACGCCTGTGATAGCTACAAAGTACACCGTAATTTTCAAGTAATAATGAACTACATGATGTCTAATATTACCGACCACGTGTTCGACATTTATAACACCATGTTCGAGTCGGAGATAATGGGCTAAGTACCGTTATGGTATGAGGGAGATGTCTCGGATGGAACGAGCATGATTTGGAACTTCAAGAACGTCGAATGAGAAGGGAGGAGTCGAGGATGCCTTTCCTAGGCATGTCCAACCCATTCATGATGTCAACTACAGGGACAGACCGAACCCTGGTCTTTGGGAGAGCCAAGATGGAAGTTCTGATATGGACGATGCCAATCCTGAAAACCAGAGGTGCTTTTGTTCAAACCTCGTCAATGGTCAGAGAGCTAAGTGTGGGCTTCTTCATATCGTGAGTTTGTACAACCCTTCTTTGTTCTAGTCATTGGTGGTATATTTAGATTAGTGTAGATTGTAAATCAGCCGAACTTCCTGACAGCCATTTCATAGGTAGGGAATGTAATTAGTATAATTAGATGTCATTTATTTACAGTGATTGTGAGCCACCCTTGGGTTTGATATTTTGTTCAACCCTGGTGCAACCTGATGGACGTCGTAGGACGCCAATTTCTGTCTATTGCTAAACGTGACTGTAGTCATTTCGAGGCTACTTTGTTTAACCCTATCTGGGGTGATTTTCAAGTCTTAGCAGACTCCTGTTATGGCAAACTGATGCCATGGTCATAATTTTTTATCTGCACTTATTGCAGCCAGTCAATGTTACGCCCCTGACTTCATTAGAGTAGTCGTATCATTTGGGTAATCGACTGTAATTACCAGTTTTGTAACTGCATTTATATTTCATTCATGATGTGCTCAGAAGTCATCCAGGTCAAGTGTAGACCTTGCAAGTAAAAGGGATGTTTCGTTGTAGCCTAGCATCGAACCCAGTTCCCAACGTATCATTAAGCAAATCCAGCAGAGTGGTGTTTGCGCCACAATATTATTTTTGTTAGTGTCAAGTGTGATGACGCGTGATTTATTTGGATGTTTTATACAAGAAACAAATGAAGTGTTTTATCTTTGAGAGCAGAGAGCTCCAGCAATGAGTGACATTGCTATCTTTTAAACGTCTTTGCTATGAAAGACAGAGTTATATGTTTGTATTCAGCTTTACAGCGTGCTTTTAATGCACACATTCTTCGATGTTTATAACCTCTGGTTAAGGTATTATGTCAGGTTTCTTATATTATGTTGGAGGCTTGCCCCGTGAAGAGGGTTTTTCATGTATGAAGGTATTTTGTGTACCATGTCCGGGACTGTTCCCGTAGACCAGATGTTTAGGGAGGGTAACTGATGTGTCCAGGCCCCGTCCCAGAGTTATTGAACGCGAGCTGTGCGCCGCTGGTAATTTGTGTTATTGTGTGTCCGAGTTGTTATTGCTCGTTGATTGTATTCCGACTTTTGAGTCGAGGCTTTTTGGCAGATATGATCTCAGGGAGACGCTCCGTGCCAAGGCTAGTCAGCTGTTATTCGCCATAAACCAACGATAACTTAAACCGACATCTTAATAATAAAACGCATAATTTTGATAAACAAAATATTACTAACGAATCCTTTCTATTTAACCTTGTTCGTTTGCATTTGGAACCTGCTGACATAGCCATGCTAATGAAAGTATTTCCTGGAGGAAATGACTTTAGGACAGCTGACACTTTTTGTAGCGACTGAAGCTTGCTCGAACCTTTAGTTCGTAGCTGGTGGAGCGCAGGCCATACGATGTTAGACGTAGTCTTCACTACGCAGTCGTCACCGTAATTACACACGTTAAATGACTATGGCTTACAAACAGTAAACCAAGGTGTAGGTAGGTTTTGAATAAAACTGTGGTCTTGTATTTATTGATTTATTGATGTAAAAGTGTACAAATCCTCTATGTCACCTTTTGTGTGCTGATTAGCACCTAGTTCGTAAGAATGCCTTAGATGTTTTTTTTATGGCTTGTCACATAGCTTTGATTGTAATTATTTGATATTACGGACGTTACCGCCGCAAATTTTGTAATTAATTGATAGGACTTAGCTAGATGAATTAATATTAAATGTAAATGTGGAAATGGTATCATCCTAACTTAGATTTGTTTTGCTACCCTGTTAAATGTAAATTCCGATATAAGCTTGATCTTGTAACTTGACCTAGGGTTTTTCGCCGTACCATTTTCCTAGTGTTGCTGTTGTTGCTTTAATAATTGTGAGATAGATCTTTCGCGAGGGTTTACTGTAACTTCTCAGGTAGGGACCTACTCTTCATTTTTGATCATTTATTAGCTTGCGGATTAGCCGATGGAAACCCTCCGAACTAGGATAGGGGTTTGTTGATTTAAAAATAAATTTTCACGATGTTTTACATAAGTCTGGATGTTTCCTTTCTCACTCTAGCTTTTAAGGTGAACCTTTCCTTAGGCAGTCTATGACCTTTTGTCACCATGTACCACGATCCCCGTGGATGATGAATTCTCGTGCCGGTTTGGCCTATTTGGAAGTTCACCTGATCCTCTCGGCAATAGGTCCGGCGGATGAGATGTTAGGGAAGTCATTTCGGTTGTAGGCTGTCCTGGCAGCTCCTTTGACGGGCTCATACATACCTTATATTTATTTAAGTGGCGCCCAACTCATGTGCCGACGTTAACGTGGTGACCGTCAGTTCCATGTTATTTAAGAGGATCTTAATGTTGATCAATGGTGAATTGACCGGACTGGGACGAACTTAGAAAGTCGTACTGCAGATCAATTAACCACATGGCATTCATGTTTGATACAAGTCCATGGGGTGAGGCTTTTGTGTTAGATAAATGATGGATAGGGTTTTCTATGGTGATGCCTCATCCTGAGTAAATGTAATACTTTGCTTTGCTCGCCGTTGTCTTTGTAAATATGGAAGCACTTAGTTTGCATACTCCAGCTGTACTCGTGATGTTTATTTAAATGAAACAAGCTTTATACCACCAAGTAACTAATCATAGCTGTAAGTTCCATTAGAGATTGCTCCCTCTCTTTCTCAATAATTTCTTGTCATGGATGAGGAAACAATTCGTCGTGTATTTGGGAAGATGTTGGCAGGTGTCAATGCCAATCTCCAGCAGATTACTGCTGACTTAGGTGAAGTCAGGCAGGAAGTATGTATGTGTAAGTGGTGACTTGGGTGAGAATACCCATGCTATTAATAATGTAAGTGGTCATGTGGACCATGCTAGATAGGATCTTGAGGTTAACACACAGTCAATTAATAATGTTAGGGCTGATCTAACGCAGGTCAGGGCCGACATGGACGCTCATAGAATAGAGGCCAGAAATGATCTTACGGCAACTTTAGCAGCTGTTAGGGTTGACGAGATACGACACCATCAGGAAGCTAACCAGCGTATTGATAATTTGACTGACCAAATGAATAGAGCTAGGGAGGACGTGCAGACCCTTTTAGAGGAGCACACCGCTCAGATTCAAACTACTATTGATAGAGTTCAGGTTGATATGAGGGCTGACTTAGACCATACTCGAGAGGAATTTGGAACTCGATTAACTCGCGTCGAGGGATTCATGGACAACGTCAAGAAGGACATGGCTACCATGAACATAGGACTCGTACTGATGAGAGGTGCAGCGAACGCCGTCATTAATAATGTCAAGACAATCGTCGATAGTTCGATCCAGGTCATGGACGAGTTGCGTACGAATCAGAGGAACATTTCGGAATTAACCGAGACCGTAACAGGGCTACGAGAGACAGTAGACATTCATCGAGAAGAAAATAAGGTCGATGTAATGCTGTTGAGGGGTGACCTTAATGAGCACTAAATTATAATGGAGCCGAAGGTAGCCGAGGTCAAGGATGACGTAGGTCGGATCAAGGACAACATGTCCAAAGTCGAGGGGGAAATCGACTCATTGCAGAATAGATTTGAGGAAGTCGAAATAACCGAGAGGTTAGACCTCAGTTAAAACTTGAGGACAGCTATTCGTGAAGTTGACACCAACCTCAAAGGTAAAGTCGAGAGAATTGAGTTGCAGCTCAACGATTTGGGAAACAAGGTCGCAGCTAAGACTATCCCAGGGCTCGAAATTATCGAGAGACGTCTCGACCGACTTGAGACTCGACCAAGGGAGATGCATTTACCTTCACAGATGGGAGACTCTCAGGCAACACCAGGACCGCAATCCGCAGGGATAATGCCTACACTCTTTCAACCTAGCGCACCCATGGAACCACAAACATTACAAGTTACCGGTTCAGCGCAGAGTCAAGCGTTAATTTATAACGCGGATCCTTTCCAACCTACACATAATCAACAAAGTCAAGAGACAAGTACGCCAACGCATAATAATACGCCGAGTTCATTCAGACCCGAGCACACGCAGGGGAACGTGACAATCATCCGTTCGCGAGAAGAGCAACCAGCTCGATTCTCAGGCACTGGAAGTGGCATCACTCCCGTAGAATTTTTAGCGAATGTGGAGAGCTACTTAAGGGACACAATGGTAACTCCGGAGGGAGAACTCCGAGTCATTGAGCGTTTGCTTGAGGGACAAGCTAGCACTTGGTTCAGGGCCTTCCGCTATTCATTCGTAGGCTATCAAGACTTCAGAGAAGCCTTACTGAGGACATACTGGTCAAGCGACATCCAGCAAAGTATCGGAGCTGAGATGTACACTCGCCGATACAGCTCGAACACTTCGACGCGCTATGCGAACTACTTTGCAACACAGCTGGCGAAACTTCGTTGTTTGCAACCCCCACTGTCAGAGTAAGACCTTGTAAATACCATCGTCTGGCAATACCCTGCAGACGTGCAACGAGTATTGATCGCTGCAGGAGCATCTACATTTCAGCAGTGCGATCAGATCTTGCGACGATTGGACGCCAATACTGAACAGTTTCCAACACACCGTCAACAGAAGGCTGACAGGCGTGATGAGCGACACGTTAACTTGACGACTGTGGACAAAGTGTGCCAGACGCCACAGCAAACACAGACTCAAGAGAGCCATGACCAGCGTGATTAATACGATCGTGGTTGGAGAAATTGGAATAACACTCCTTACGCTAGAGACCGGAGAGATGACCGTCGTAGTTATTGGAACCGACGCTTTGATCGAGGAACGACCGCCGAGGGAATAACAACCGGAACCCACAGCAGGGAGGTATCCGCAGAGATTACCGCTACAGCAGACGATACAGTCGAGATCGGGACCCCAGATATCAGGCCGATCGAGACTGGAGAGGAAGAGCACAGGAGATTCGTGAATACCTTCAGCAACTCCGAGGACTCCAAGAAATCCAAGAAGGGGGAGATCAGAACCCGACTTCGCGGGAAACACGAAATAATCTGGCGGAAGAAACGGAGCGAAACCTGCCCGGTACTTCCCGCCAAGAGAAGAAAAAAAACGCCAAAACCCCAGTAGATTCTTACCCGATTGAGCACAGAGTAACTGCCACTATCTTACTCTGGGAGCCAATTCAGGAAGATTTATTAGACGAACGACGAACCACAACTACGAATTGACGCGTCTACCGAAGATTGTATCTACCCTGAATGGATGTGACGTAGTCATTCTCATCGATACAGGAACGATGATAAGTGCCATTTCCGCCGATTGCCATGCCAGACTGAAAGCAAACTCTGAGGTGACAGAGCTGCCAGTTTCTGCAGTAAGAGTCAGAGGAGTTATACCTGACCGTGTCGTAACGTGCAGAATTCAGATTTTATGCACTTTAGAAATTTCGAGCCACGTGTACTTGCACGAATTTCTAGTGATGAAAGGCTTGCATCATGATGCCATATTGGGTGCAGACGTCATTCGGAAGTACGATGGAATCATTGATATGGGACGTAATACGGTGGAGTTTAAGCCGAACGAACCCATCCAAATGAATTTAGTAGAGGAAGAACCGGAATTTGTATCCGAAGTCAACGTTGTTGAGAATTTAAATGGCAAGGAAATTGAGGAGACACAAGATGCCGACGAAGAGGCAGAACAATTATCAGCACCTATACGAGAGAAACTAGATGCAATATTAAGCGAATACGAGGATATATTCGACACCACACCTGGTGAGATATTGGACTACGAGTACGATCTGATATTACTAGATGATTCCCCGTTCCAGAAGAAGGTTTATCCTATCGCAGAGAAACACCTCGAGGAAGCTGCTAATAATATCCATGAGATGGAAGCAGCAGGTACAATTAAGAAGTCACCAACTCCTTTCTTGAATCCTATAACACCTGTGGTTAAGGTAGACGGAAGCCTGAGACTTTGTCTCGATGCGAGGGCCTTAAACGAACGCTTAGCTCCTGAGCATGACCGACCGCCCAAGATTAGGGACATCCTCAGAAAATTTAAGGGGAAGAAGATATTTTCGTCATTGGACCTAGTACAATCCTACTACCATATAAGATTATCTGAGCATACTCAGAAGTATACAGGGTTTCTGTTCGATCAGACCACCTATGTCTTTCGAAAACTACCCTTTGGAGTGAAAAATGCCGGAGCTGCATTAATTAGAGCACTTGATGCGAAGCTGACTCCTGAAGTAAAACAGAAGGTGATATCTTACGTGGATGACATCATCATAGCCTCGGAAACAGAGGAAGAACATTTAGCAACTTTACGCCTTGTTTTTGAGAATCTTCGACAGGCTAATTTCAAAGTGAAGTTCGACAAGTGTCGATTCTTCCAGAGTAAGTCAAATATGTGGGACACATAATTAATGGCGATGGATACAGGCCGAATCCGGCGAAGATCAGAACCGTTGCTGCATTTCCGATACCAACCCGTGTGAAACACGCGAGACAATTCCTAGGAAGTATCCATTTCTTTGCTGCTCATTGTGAGAAGTATTCTGAGACAGTCGCACCACTTCAAGGTCTGCTGAAGAAGAATTGCAGATGGGCTTGGGACGACGAGTGCGAGACAGCTTTCAGAAAAGCTAAACAGATGCTGGTTGATTCGATTCAGTTAGAATATCCAGACTACTTTATTCTAGAGACTGATGCATCTGTGATTGGAATAGGTGCCATCCTATTGCAGAAGGACGGTGAGAAGAAACGTCATTACATCGCTTTCTTAAGTCGACGTTTGAGAGCGCATGAATCTCATTATTTCACCACTGAGATTGAAGCACTTGCGATTGTTTACGTGCTTGAGTACTGGCAGAAACTTTTGTTAGGCCAGAGGATTATAGTGAGGACCGACCACCATGCGTTGACCTTCATTTTACGAACAAGACTGGCAAGCGACAGGATCACACGTTGGACGCTGTTTCTCCAACAATTTGACTTGGAAATTGTTTACCGTCCAGGCAGGGAGAATGTGTTGGCTGACATTCTCAGCCGGAATCCTGAAGCCACTGTGAATGCCATTGACATCGAGGGAGAATGCGAGGAACACCTTCGCCGACTTCGTCATCTACCAGAAGGACAACGACGTGAGGAGGAACTCAGGGACATTATCCGCTTCCTGGAACGACGAATGGATCTACAGGATGCTCACTATGCGAGGACAGCTGCTCTTGCAGATGACTATTTGATCTATCATCGTGTCTTGTATAAGTTTGTGGACGAGGACCACACTCAACTGCGTGCAATCATTCCGAGGAGATATCAAGAATCTGTCATTCTTATGGTTCATCTATCCATTGGACATGATGGGACTGACAAGACCATTGCAACCATCAAGGCGTCTTTCACTTGGAAGAGGCTAGGAATCACCGTTAGACAGTGTTTACGTGCTTGCGACGCATGCCAGCGCAACAAGTACACGTCACACTTGTTGAAGGAAACCCCTAGGCCCATACTCCCAACTCAACCTAGAGAGTTATTCGCACAGGATCTCTATGGCCCAATACCAAAGACCCGCCGTGGGAATCGCTTCATTGTTGTAACCATTGATGTGTTCGCGAAGTATACGATGCTTCATCCAATTCAGAAAGCCACCGCACACCAGATTATCCAGAGGATTAGACGACAAGTGATACCAGAGGCAGGAAAGCCACAATTCCTGTTGACTGATCATGGATCACAGTTCACCTCCGCAGAATTCGCCAATGCTATGAATGAGTTGGAGATAGGTCATGTTTTATCTTCTATTCGCCATCCAGAGAGCAACCCAGCAGAATGCGTAATGGCTACTATAGCAAAATTCTGTCGATTGTATTGTCAGGAAGAACACTGGCGTTGGACCGAAGTCCTAGTTATCATGGCAAAGTGTATTAACTCAACAGTCCATGAGAGCACTGGTCAAATACCCATGGTTTTGCATTTGAATCAGATGCCGATGAGAATGCGGAATCGTGTGATTGTAAGTCCACCTTGTTTACAACCATCACACGCCAGCATACTTTTAGCTGCAAGGAACACTTTGGACAGACAAGCTGTGAAACGTTTGAGAAGAACTAGACGCCTGAGATTCAGAGGACCACTAGTCGCGGGAGAACTTGTCCTTATAAGGAGACCCGGAATTTCAAGTCCTATAGACCGCATATATGGGAAATTTCTGTCTATATTATGGCCCCAGTCGTATCCGACAACCTCTGAAGAATGGAAGTTACGTGATTGAAGACATTCAGACAGGAGAGCGCATTGGAAACTTCAACGCAGCTAATCTAAAAAAAAATATCACTTATGAATGAACTTTGAGTCAAATAAAAATGTCGTCCCTACATTTTATTTGAAACGATGGAGAGGCAGATGAACCCGCTGAGCTAAGGTTCATGTGATATTTTTCATGACAACACATTTATGATGGGATGTATTACCTTTGAAAACACCCAGAAAGCTACGAGAAGCTGAGAGCTTATACAATTCTCTTTGGAGTAGCGAAGGATCGCAGTTTTGACTTTGGTGAAGTCTGCTAATTATTTATCTGAGGTCTTATTAATCAACTTTACCTTTCTACGAGACTCAGAATATTCCATTTCGTCATTCACTATCATTGAAACATTTTGGAGAATGTTTTTTCACTTTAAGGTATGGTAATATCATTGCAGATACGCAAATAGGAATGAAAGTAGTCGCTCAACGACTTAGTTTGACGACTTGATTCCACGAGGAACGCAGTTCCGTGCACTACGTCTTGAGTATCCACCCGGTAGAGGCATGTTGAAATACCCGTCGTGTAAGACGTGGGAATAGTCCGCTTTATAGCGAGGAATTTTTATCAAGTGTCATCGAGCACCATTGTACTGTGCATCACGATTTGTAAAGTGTAGTGATCAGCACGATTTGGAAAGTGAACTTATTTGGAAAGTATTGTGAATTTTCTACGATTCTGTAGCACCACATTTTTGTACCCACGTGATTTGTGGGGGGCTAAGAGCCCGGTGTGAAATATACAGGTAATTGTGATATTGTTACACTAGACAAGTGTTATACTAAATACATATCGTATATATATTGCTACGGTGGATTTATCCACAAGAATACGACGCAAATTTCACGGATGCCACGTGATTGCAAAAGTAGAATCTGTGCACGTGTGAACCAGCAGATCACTGCATGGCCATTTATTAATGATATCTGTAAAGTGTAGAGGCTGTGATACCAGATATAACTGTAACGCCTGTGATAGCTACAAAGTACACCGTAATTTTCAAGTAATAATGAACTACATGATGTCTAATATTACCGACCACGTGTTCGACATTTATAACACCATGTTCGAGTCGGAGATAATGGGCTAAGTACCGTTATGGTATGAGGGAGATGTCTCGGATGGAACGAGCATGATTTGGAACTTCAAGAACGTCGAACGAGAAGGGAGGAGTCGAGGATGCCTTTTCTAGGCATGTCCAACCCATTCATGATGTCAACTACAGGGACAGACCGAACCCTGGTCTATGGGAGAGCCAAGATGGAAGTTCTGATATGGACGATGCCAATCCTGAAAACCAGAGGTGCTTTTGTTCAACCCTTGTCAATGGACAGAGAGCTAAGTGTGGGCTTCTTCATATCGTGAGTTTGTACAACCCTTCTTTGTTCTAGTCATTGGTGGTATATTTAGATTAGTGTAGATTTTAAATCAGCCGAACTTCCTCACAGCCATTTCATAGGTAGGGAATGTAATTAGTATAATTAGATGTCATTTATTTACAGTGATTGTGAGCCACCCTTGGGTTTGATATTTTGTTCAACCCTGGTGCAACATGATGGACGTCGTAGGACGCCAATTTCTGTCTATTGCTAAACGTGACTGTAGTCATTTCGAGGCTACTTTGTTTAACCCTATCTGGGGTGATTTTCAAGTCTTAGCAGACTCCTGTTATGCAAACTGATGCCATGGTCATAATTTTTTTAACTGCACTTATTGCAGCCAGTCAATGTTACGCCCCTGACTTCATTAGAGTAGTCGTATCATTTGGGTAATCGACTGTAATTACCAGTTTTGTAACTGCATTTATATTTCATTCATGATGTGCTCAGAAGCCATCCAGGTCAAGTGTAGACCTTGCAAGTAAAAGGGATGTTTCGTTGTAGCCTAGCATCGAACCCAGTTCCCAACGTATCATTAAGCAAATCCAGCAGAGTGGTGTTTGCGCCACTATTATTTTTGTTAGTGTCAAGTGTGATGGGACGTGATTTATTTGGATGTTTTATACAAGAAACAAATGAAGTGTTTTATCTTTGAAAGCAGAGAGCTCCAGCAATGAGTGATATTGCTATCTTTTAAACGTCTTTGCTATGAAAGACAGAGTTATATGTTTGTATTCAGCTTTACAGCGTGCTTTTAATGCACACATTCTTCGATGTTTATAACCTCTGGTTAAGGTATTATGTCAGGTTTCTTATATTATGTTGGAGGCTTGCCCCGTGAAGAGGGTTTTTCATGTATGAAGGTATTTTGTGTACCATGTCCGGGACTGTTCCCGTAGACCAGATGTTTAGGGAGGGTAACTGATGTGTCCAGGCCCCGTCCCAGAGTTATTGAACGCGAGCTGTGCGCCGCTGGTAACTTGTGTTATTGTGTGTCCGAGTTGTTATTGCTCGTTGATTGTATTCCGACTTTTGAGTCGAGGCTTTTTGGCAGAGATGATCTCAGGGAGACGCTCCGTGCCAAGGCTAGTCAGCTGTTATTCGCCATAAACCAACGATAACTTAAACCGACATCTTAATAATAAAACGCATAATTTTGATAAACAAAATATAACTAACGAATCCTTTCTATTTAACCTTGTTCGTTTGCATTTGGAACCTGCTGACATAGCCGTGCTAATGAAAGTATTTCCTGGAGGAAATGACTTTAGGACAGCTGACACTTTTTGTAGCGACTGAAGCTTTCTCGATCCTTTAGTTCGTAGCTGGTGGAGTGCAGGCCATACGATGTTAGACGTAGTCTTCACTACGCAGTCGTCACCGTAATTACACACGTTAAATGACTATGGCTTACAAACAGTAAACCAAGGTGTAGGTAGGTTTTGAATAAAACTGTGGTCTTGTATTTATTGATTTATTGATGTAAAAGTGTACAAATCCTCTAAGTCACCTTTTGTGTGCTGATTAGCACCTAGTTCGTAAGAATGCCTTAGATGTTTTTTTATGGCTTGTCACATAGTTTTGATTGTAATTATTTGATATTACGGACGTCACCGCCGTAAATTTTGTAATTAATTGATAGGACTTATCTAGATGAATTAATATTAAATTTAAATGTGGAAATGGTATCATCCTAACTTAGATTTGTTTTGCTACCCTGTTAAATGTAAATTCCGATATTAGCTTGATCTTGTAACTTGACCTAGGGTTTTTCGCCGTACCATTTTCCTAGTGTTGCTTTAATAATTGTGAGATAGATCTTTCGCGAGGGTTTACTGTAACTTCTCAGGTAGGGAACTGCTCTTCATTTTTGATCATTTATTAGCTTGCGGATTAGCCGATGGAAACCCTCCGAACTAGGATAGGGGTTTGTTGATTTAAAAATAAATTTTCACGATGTTTTACATAAGTCTGGATGTTTCCTTTCTCACTCTAGCTTTTAAGGTGAACCTTTCCTTAGGCAGTCTATGACCTTTTGTCACCATGTACCACGATCCCCGTGGATGATGGATTCTCGTGCCGCTTTGGCCTATTTGGAGGTTCACCTGATCCTCTCGGCAATAGGTCTGGCGGATGAGATGTTAGGGAAGTCATTTCGGTTGTTGCCTGTCCTGGCAGCTCCTCTGCCGGGCTCAGTATCTAATATTTAATTCAACCCCAGAATGGTCACTAATTCCTGGTAATTTCAGACAGTTAATATACAGCTCTACAGGCCTTATGAGATAAACATCTAAGGTATTATTGCCTCTAGTTGGGAAGTCAACTACATGGGAACATCCTCCCTCCCTTAAGAATTTGTTTGCATTGCTCTGAGCTTGACCACAACTAGTTGACTCACCAGACCAGTCAACTTTGGGGAGGTTTAAATCTCCGGCAATTATTATGCTCTTTTTCATAGCATTATCCGTACAAGTTTTATCATACAGTGTGTAGAGAAGCGAAAAGTTATCTCTCGGTGCTCTACACGCCCCTATCACATGAAGAGGGAATGTATTCCCTTTATCCGAAATCTGTACACATAACATTTCATGATCCGTATCAGCCCACTTTAAGAAACTAGCTATATTTTTGCGCACACAAATAAATAGCCCACCACCTCGCTTCCTCCGATCCCTTCTGTACATTTCGTAGGTCCCTTGAATTATTTCATTACTATTTATATCCTCATAAAACCAAGATTCAGTAGCAATGACAACGTCCGGAGAATACGTCTCTACAAGATTCCAAAATTCAATTAATTTATTTCCTAAACTCTGACAATTAACCTGCAGTAATCTATGAGTCTTACCTCCGCAGCAAATATCCCGAAGTAGCTCTTTCTGTTCCCGTCGGCTGGCAACCTCTGGACCTGCTCCTCCTCACAATGGCCGGCACGAACCGATGACCCTGTCATGTAGGCTCCCTAGGTTGAAAGCGCCCCGTCGATTTAAATGCAGCCCTCTCGGGCGAAGTCATGGCCACCAATCCAGCAGTCTGCATCTACGTACACTAATCCTAGTTGTGCACAAACCCAGTCCATGCGGTCATTTACAGTCTTAACTCCCCGCCGAACAATGCCACTCATTATAATTTTTCATTTCTAAACTTGCTTTTAGCTTTTCTGCCTCGTTCGCAGAGCTCCCCCAACATGTAATCAGCTGTAGCCCTCTTCTTCAAATCGTTCGTCCCAACATGGAGCAACAATACTTTAACTTTGTAACAGTCCTCTTCATTTGCTTCTTCCACTTGTTGGGCAAGCTGGTTAATTTTAATCCTCGGATAACACCGCACTTTCGCACCTGATTTCCTCGAGATATTCCCACTCCATCGTATCATAGAATCACCCATTATGATATCGTCATGCTCAGTTTGCTGCTGCACGCCCACTTCCACACTGATCCCAGTAGAAAGCCGTTCAGTCACATCCTTCACCCTTTCCTCTGATTCACGAAGCTTTGTTCTAAGTTCCAGTATTATTTAATCCCTTGCTTTGATTTGCACCCTCAAACAGTCCGGCATATCACATACTTTACAAAACCAATTCCCGACATCACAATCCTCCTTCTTGATCTTAATACAGCCAAAGTGAAACCATTTCTCATATAGTCCACACTGAACACCGTTCTTCAATGCTTTACTGCACGTCGAATACTCTAATGCTGCCACTGGATCATTTGCCTGATTCACATTTGGAGTAACAGGGCCTGGATTCACTTCCACTCCACCAATAATTAACAACGCAGCTATTAATAGGGCTACAAACCACAAGTTACTAGGTCCCGTACGCACACACAAACACCGGAAATCCCGACTACCCTTCACATACCACAGTCCGATCCTCGCGCGATAACACTCCAGAGAACAACCCATTTCAGCACACCTGAGAGCTCGGGAAAAACACGACCTTTCAATTTGACTGCCAACTGGCCTTAGATTATGCTGAAATGGCACGCTTCAAAGCAAGACGAACCTAGGCTAGATGGATCGGGTGTATGTGAGATTTTCCCTACAAACGCAAGTAATACCTTCTTACTGCGATTTTAGCGCTGCCATGCAAAAAATGAGGCACAGCCTTGCACAGGATTGCCCTCTAAAATCCTACGGAGCTGATGAAACAAATCTCAACCAAGGAACACCACGGTCCAATTGACTACACATTGAGGAGTAAATTCTTATTTTAATAAACCAATAAATAAATAAAACCTCGTCAGGTTGGGCCTGATATTATTATTGCCGCCCTTGAAATGGTTGTCCGTGGTTTCCCATTTTCAACTCCAAGCAAATGCCACGGCCGCTTCCTTCCAATGCCTTGACTATTTTCATTCTCATCCACTCATTACATCTCTTATTAACTCCTATCATGAGGTAGGCGCCAGTATGGTCATCCGGCCGTAAAATCACCCTCCACAGGGAAGAAAAGAACATTGGAACCCTTCCTTAACCCCGTTGAAGCGGGAATAATAAGCGGTAGACATAGCCCACATATGATTAACGTAGACAACTATCCCAGAGATTCAAGTTTCGAATTCTGGCTCTGACAGCGGCCATCCTGGGTGTGATGTTTGCTAGGCAAATGCTGGAATGGTAACATACTGTGCTTCAACTTCCGGGACATCTGCTCATTACAGCCTTGCAAACTACTACAGACACAACACAAGCACAGGCTATCAGACAAATTAACACACACAAATACCCGATCAAGATTTACCAATAACAACCGCCATACTTACTTTTCGGCAGCTCGTGGCGCAGTGGCTAGTGATCCCTGAGGTCCGTGTTCGATTACCAGCTCAGTCTCGCGATACTAACATGGGAAGAGTAGGGTCGGCGGTTTGCCACTTCTACTCCGGGAGAATGCCCGGAAGATTCCCAAGTTAGGGCCACGGGTGATAATAATAACTTCCGGTAGTTCTGCCACCATCCAATAGATGGTGCTCACTTTCTTGTGTGTGTTTTAGTTTATGATCTTAATCTTTGCTATATTAATTCCATTCTTCTCTCTCTGTAATAGATTCGTAGATATTGAGAACCGACTAAATATTTCGGGTGGTCGCCATGCTGGATTTTATATACGTAGGTACTAGAGTTATGTACTGTTACATGAAGATTACTGTGTACGTGTAGCATTCAAACTTAATCGCATGATTAGGACACAAGAAGAAACAAGGAGATTTTCAAATTTCGCTCAGCTGCCATCTTGTAGTTTGGGAAACAATTGAAATAAATTTAGATGCCAGTGGATTAACATTCGAATAAGGATTTACTGTACCAATTTTCACTGCACTCGGATGGTTAAATTGCGAGACACGTCCATGTGAATATTTAAACTTCACGTCACCGCCATGTTAGATTTGTGATCACCAGGTTATTTCAAGTCCTATAGGTGAACTTAAGTTCATAGCCCCTATGAACATTAAAAAAGACAGTTTGATTGCTATATAAGATTCGTAGATATTCAGAGCCGTCTAAATATTTCGGATGGTCGCCATGTTTGATTGTTAAATGTATACGCCATAGAGTCATAAACCATTAAAGGAAAATTATTACGTAGGTTCATTATTCAAACTTTCACTTCGAGAGCACGACTGCGGCAAAAGAAATAAAAACTTAATTTTAAAATTCGCACAGCCGACATCTTGAGGTTATGCAAACTATTGAACTAAATTAGATACCAGTGCATTACAATGTGTATAAAAATTCCTGTACCTGATTTCATTGCGTTTGGAACATTAAGTCGCGAGAAAGGTCTATTTCAAATTTTCAAATTCGCTTGACTGCCATGTTCGTTTTGTAGTTAACCGGTTTTTGAAAGTCTTATAGATGAACTTTCAGTAGTGCCCTTTATCTCCAAACATAATTTCAGGGTGATACCGCTAATAGTTTCAGAGATATAGAATGCCGGTTAAATATTTCGCACATCCGCCATCTTGTGGTTATGTAAACAATTGAACGAAGTTAGATGTCGGTACATTAAAATGTGTATAAACATATACTGTACCAAGTTTTATTGCGTTTGGTAGGTTAAATCGCGAGAAATATCTATTTAAACGTCGCAAATTCGCGTGGCCGCCATGTTGGTTTGTAGCTACCAGGTTTTCAAAAGTCACATAGGTGGACTTCTACTAGTTTCCTTTATCACCGTAAAAATTCCAGGGTGATATCGGGAATAGTTTCGGAGATATTGAATGCTGGCGAAATATTTCGCACAGCCGCCATGTTGGATTGGTGAGACTTAACAAAATTTCAAGGGCACGGTCGGGGTCGTCCGGAATAGTGCTATGAACTTACCGAGTTTCATTGAAATCGCTCCATCCGTTTAGAATTTATTAGGGACACACACACACACCTCACACACACACCTCTCTTTCTCACACACACACGGACCAAAGGTGATCTCATAAGCCTATTTTTTCAAAATTGAAAATAGGCTAAAAATCCAACCAGGCGACCATCTGAAATATTTAGACGGTTCTCAATATATAGGCTACGAATCTACCCCAACCTTCAAAAACTGAAATTTTGTATGTTGATAGAGGCAATTAACATGAGTAGGATATATGAAAATAGGCAGTATAGTTCTTCACGGAACTACTTGTTTTATCTACCTGATTTAAAATTGTTTGCCACTGGCGGTAATTGAATCCGGATCTCTGGGGCGACAGCCAAGAACAACATTTCATTCTGTATTGAATTCCATGGTAAAACTATCAGAGTTCATTACGTGATCTAATAATCTAACATATTTCGTAGTAATATTAATTTAAAAGCTGTGTATGTTTGCTCCACACATGGTTATGGGTATTTGATGAAACTTTGTCCCACTTTTCTGTATTTCCGTGGAAATTTGCCTTATTTTCGAAAAAAGACGACACTATTGATCTCTAATTTTCTAACAGCCAATGAGAAATAGCAGCTAGGCAGCGTCATTAATTTCACATACTCCTCCTTCGAATCTTATTTTTCAATTCGTTTGTAAATTTCATGTGTCAGTACTGTAGTTAGTAAATAGCCGTTTCCCTATCCATTATTATCAATATCATTACGGGAAAATGACCTGAATGATACGTCCGTTATACTGTACTACTTATCACCCCCACTACAACAACCACTACAAAAAGTTTTATTTTTTTCTGTTAGCTTAAGTATCATGTGCCAGTTCTGTAATAGTATTCATTATCATCCATAGAACAAATAAATCCTCCGGGCGAAGCCGGGCACTACTGCTAGGCCAGAATATGCATGCGCCACAAGCATTTATAATATATCAAAGGGGGTTTCCTGTGGATGGGGACTTGACACAACGGTGAGGGTCAGTTTTTATGTGAGGTGTATTGCGTTTTGTCTACGAGGTTGTCAATTTCATTTTCAAGTCAGGAAGTACACGTTAGGTGAATTTAGTTTGAGCACATTGTAACATATCATTCTTTTTTCGACAAACGGGTTCATCGTAAGGATGCTTTTGTTTGATACTGTGTGGTTGATATATTCATATTTGGACATCTGGGTGATATGTTGAAGGTTGGTTGGTTTCTCCGTTTAGGGGCTGCGACAACGTCGTCATGTAGTCTCGTGTACTTTGGGTGTGTGTAGACTCTGTCCAACAACCGGTGTTAATTCGGATGGCTGTATTAGTGTGTGTTATCTGTATTTCTGGAAAGGACTGCAGACGATCAATTTTAATTAGCTCCTACTTTTGCTACCAAATGCTGCCGCCAACGACACCTTGCTGTGAACATGGCTACTAGATGCCACCGCAACCGGCACCTGGCGGTAAACGTTGGAACTAATAGAGCGTTAATCAAATATAACCTACAAATAAGCATCACACAATAGCAGTTAGTGGAAGCTTCTTTTACATGCCATAATTCTATGACATGGGCCCGCTGGCTTTTACTTCCCCACTGAAGGACGGTATACTGAGGGATTTTCAACGCTCTTAAGAAATCCGCGATCATGGATAGAGAAACACAGCATGCTACCAAGCACTCTACCGAAACCGCTGTGATATGTTGTAGTCAATGGATTTGTCTGTTGGCCTTTCTGTGTACCGTATCATTATGGACGCCTGTAGCTCGTGTTTGGATGTTTGGAGCATCGTAACATTAGGTATGGTATCCGTGAGAGTCAATACACCAATCATTTATAAATTCTTCACCGTACAACTCATAAAAGGGTGGGTATAGGACAAAACTTTTCAAAATACATGCTAAAATAGACGAAATATAAAAATTATCCTAGAAGGACGACCTAAACATACGGTGCGCTTCTCAATGTGAGAAAAAAATTCGGGAGTCTATAAAGGGTCTCCGAAAAACCCATTTTAAGGCCCTTAAATTAACAGTGTCTCTGATATTCCCAGAAAACTAACTTCGCTCTGATAAACGTATGAAGGAATGAATAGCCCCTAACCATAGCAAAAGTAGCTCAATTGATAACGTCTGGTTATTCATACCGAAGACCGTTCAAAGAGCGGGTACTTCTGCTAGTTTATAATAAATCCCATGAAACCACTACATTAAATGGAAAGATGATTGTTCAATTTATAACACATGAAATTAGCAAGGATGGACGACTGAATTATAGCACCAATGGATTGAGGTTCTCTTTTTGCACAACATTGTAAATAAGTGTAAATAATTATTGTCTTGTTTATTGTGATTTCTGATGCTGAGCTTAGCAGACTTTTGTGATATA
Organism: Meconema thalassinum; assembly: GCA_946902985.2. NCBI lineage: Eukaryota > Metazoa > Arthropoda > Insecta > Orthoptera > Tettigoniidae > Meconema > Meconema thalassinum. The sequence continues at coordinate 445,202,853 of OX336394.1, read as the reverse complement.
TTCACAGGATATTGTATACCATTATTATGGATTAGGTCACTCAGGAATTATTGTGAAGTGACGTGCGATAATATGCGACGAAATAATTCCTTGAGTGGCAGATGAACTTGAGGTTTTTGTTTTTTGACAATTTCTTTAGAACAATGTGAAATAAGGTTTGAGCACGAACTGATCGGTTCCTTTGAAAATGGGCTCTTGCATCATAATTTAACTTCGCTATACCGTCAGTCACAGAGAAAGGAAGTATTATTTTTAGCCTACTTTTCACATTTTGCAAAAATGAGGAAAAAGTAGACTTATGAGATCGGGCAAATGTGTGTCTGTCTGTCTGTCTATCTGTCTGTCTGTCTGTCTGTCCTTCTGTCTGTCTGTCTGGCTGTGTGTGTGTCCCCCCCTATCAACTCCTAAACGGCTGCAGAAATCGAAACAAAATTTGGTAGGAGTAAAGATCTATACCTGAATATCTCACGGCCATATTTGAAAATGATGTCAGTGCTACCAACTGCTAAAAAATCGCAATTGAAATTTGAGCTCCATGTTGGATATCTCGGAAAGTATGAATTGTAGCTATTTCAAAATTGGCACACGTACAGATCATAATATTTCAGTTTAATTTCCAGGAGGCCAAACATGGCAGTGTTGCCAAAATGATTATAAGCCTCCTGATAAGTCCAATTTTTAAATGCATATAACTTCTACACTATCAAGTGGAATTCAACCAAATTTCGTATGTTGTATGTGTACATAACCAGATATGACTGAGCGTATTCTTAATACCTACCAGGGCTGCCAACTGTTAATAAATGCTCCTAATTTATTTTATCCAAATACCAATATATCAGAAAGTATGCAAGTCGACAGCTTTAAACTATGCACACGTATAGTACCTGACATTCTATATTAATTTGGAGTAACTTATATACGTCAGTGCTACCAACATGATTCTAAGCCTGCTGACAGGTCCAACTTTAAATACATGTAACTTCCATACTATCATTTGGATTTCAACCAAATTTCGTATGTGCTATGTGTACCATAACAGATATGACTATGCGTATTCTAAGGAGCAACCAGGGCTGCCAACTGTTAGTATGTGCTGTCCCTATTTTTGTTACCCTAATATCAATATATCAGAAAGTATGCAAGCCAATAGCTCTAAACTTTGCACACGTATAGTACCTGGCATTCTAGACGAATTTGGAGTAACTAATATACGTCAGTGCTGCCAACATGATTCTAAGCCTGCTGATAGGTCCAATTTTAAATTGCATGTAACTTCTATATTAACTAATGGATTTCATTCAAAATTGGCACAACAATAGATCTTATTATTTCAGATTATTTCTGACCAATACATGCATGACATTGTTGCCAACATGATTTTACGCGCGCTGTTAGATCCAATGTTTAACTGCATGTAACGTCCATGCTATTCATTGGACTTCAACCAAATTTTGTATTTAGTACCTTAAGAGACGGAACTAAGAATATATTTAGTCATCAGGGCTGCCAACTGTAGTGCTCTATTAGGATACATTATGCCAGGTATACAGTATTTCGAACTAATTGTAAATTTCGATATTAGCAACTTAATTTCGTCATTATTCTAGATAGGTTCATATTCTGTAGAATAATCATTGGCATGAAAAGTAGGCTGTATATTTCTTCACGGAACTTCTTGTTTATTCTTGCTTGCCAGATACAGTTAACCTTTTGTTTTCTTTTATCTTATCCTTGACTGTGTTATTTCTTGGTTTTTCTTCCTTGGTAACGATAAGGCTTCAACAAGAGTGTTTTTAATGAAATACATTTTGAGGTTACCCTCATTTGCTTTTTCCCATAACGCCCGCCCCGGAGACATTTTGTCTCGTGCCTAACTGAGCTATGTTTTTCCAGGCTGGATTTCCGCACACACTATTTATTTTGTTATCTTCACCGCTTACCGCTTTCGGGATGATATGCGATGCATTCAGCCGGATCAACGCATATCGCTTACCGGAAAGGGGAAGACGGGTACAATACGTCCGCCATCTTGAAACTATTTAGATGATGACTTTGTAGCTTGGGTAACCTACACTTCACACATTAAGGTACATTGTTGCAAAATTTGGAAGAGATCGGATAATTAGGTTAGTTGTAATTTGTTTTAAGCTTGGAACATTTGGGTGGCTTCCATTACGTTTCCGTCAAGATGTGAGCGATATACCAACAAACAAGTAGTTTCGTGAAGAACTATACAGCCTATTTTCATATATCTTACCCATGTTAATTGCCTCTATCTACATACAACATTTCAGATTGAAGGTTGTGATAGATTCGTAGATATTGAGAACCGTCTAAACATTTCAGATGGTCGCCAGGATCGATTTTGATTTATGTACTATTACATGAAGATTATTGTGTACGTGCGGTATTCAAAATTCAATCGCATGATTAGAACACAAGATGTAAAAACGAGATTTAAAATTTCGCACAGCTGCCATCTTGTGGTTATGAAAAGGGTTGAAAAAAAAATGCCAGTGGATTAACATTTGTATAAGCATTTAACGTGCAAAGTTTCACTGCATTCGGATGGTCAAATCGCAAGAAACGTCCCTTTAAATATTTATAATTCGCGTCGCCACCATGTTGGATTTGTGATCACCAGGTTACTGGAAGTCCTAACGGTGAATTTGTGTTCATAGCTTCTATGAACATAAACAAATTCAGTTCGATTGCTGTAAAAGATTCGTAGATATTGAGAACAGTCTAAATATTTCGGATGCTCGCCATTTTGGATTGATATATGTATAGGCCATAGAGTTATGTATCATTAAAGGGAAATTATTGCGTAGCTTCATTGTTCAAACTTTCACTTTGATCGCATGATTACGACACAAGAAATAAAAACTTAATTTTAATTTCGCACAGCCGCCTTCTTGAGGTTATGTAAACAATTGAACTAAATTAGATGCCAGTGCATTACAATATGTATAATCATTTACTGTACCACATTTCTCTGCGTTCAGAGAGTTAAATCTCGAGAAAAGGTTATTAAAATGTTTCAAATTCGCTTGGCCACCATGTTCGTTTTGTACATTACAGTTTTATGAAAGTTACATCCATTAACTTGCACCGGTGCCCTATATCACCGTACAAAATTTCAGGGTGATATCTGTAAAAGTTTCGGAAATATAGAATACCAGTGAAATATTTCGCACAGCCGCCATTTTGGGGTTATGTAAACAATTGAACCAACTTTGACGCCAGTGCATTACAATGTGTATAAACATTTGCTGTACCAAGTTTCGTTACGTTGGATGGTTAAATCGCGAGAAAAGTCTACGCAAAAGTCTCAAATTCGCTTGACCGCTATGTTTGTTTTGTAGTTACCAGGTTTTTGAAAGTCTCAAAGGTGAACTTCTAGTAATGTCCTTTATCAACGTACACAATTTCAGGGTGATATCGGTAATAGTTTCGGAGATACTGAATGCTGGTGAAATAATTTGCACAGCCGCCATGTTGGATTGGTGAGACACAATTAAATTTGAAGGGCACGGTCGTGGTCGGCCAGAATGGTGCTATGATCTTACCGAGTTTCATTGAAATCGCTCCAGCCGTTTAGAAGTTATAAGGGGGACACACACAAACACACCATCACACACAAACGCACACACAGACACACAGACAAATGGTAGGCCTATTTTTTTTCATAAAATGAAAATAGGCTAATAATTGGTTCATAGATGTTCAAATGATTTAAATGAGTTGAATATTACAATGAAACAAATCGAAAACAGAGAGGAAAAATAATTCTGATAAACAAACATAAGGCTTACACTAAAAATCAATCAACGGAAACAATATGCATTAACTGCTGAAGAAGGGTCGGGGAGAGGAGGAACATTCCCCGTCAATTCGTAGAGGATTTGAAAGTACGGTATTTGGTTTGATTTAATGTGGGCGTGAATTATGTGAATAAATAAAGGTTGTGTTTTTATAATTATTCAGTGGACTACGATATCAGTTGACGAAAAATATTTCTTGTAGACAGCAAAAATAACCGTGGTTGCTTATTTATTAATATTTGTAATTTAGAAATAAATTTATTTCCACAAGTTCAAAATACACGTCTTAACCATATTATCGTAATGATTCTTGCGACACAAGATAGGAATTTAGCCGATATTTGGGGCCTACTACTTTGCAGTATGGCGGGAGAATATCTCAGACCCAAGTTAGGAATTTGGCTGAGGTCTGGGGCCTACTGCTTCGCACTATGTGCGAAAGTTGGGAATGTATGTGATTTTTTGACGCTAGGCTCCAAGGACTATAAGAGTGACAAATGTAATGCCAGTCGCATATAAGTTGAATTTATTAAAATATTTATATTATAAAATTGATGACGATAATAATAACCCACTTCTTGATCCCAGGAAACTACAATGAGAAATACATTAAATGGAAATATGATTGTTCAATTTATAATACATTAAATTTCCAGGGATTGACTATTGAATTGTAGCACCAATGGATTATGGTTTTCTTTTTCCACAATATTATAAATAAAGGTAAACAATTTTAGGGTTGTTCATTGAGATTTTTGATGCAGTACTTATCAGATTTTTTGGATATATTCACAGGATATTGTATAAAATTATTATGCACTAGGTCACTCGGGAATTATAGTGAAGTGACGTGTGATAATGTGCGACGATATAATTCCTGGTATGTCAGACGAACTATTAGTTTTTCTTTAGCATTTCTTTTGAACCCTGTAAATTAAGGTTGAGGCAGGAGCTGATCGGTTCCTTTGAAAATGGACTCATGCATCATAATTTAACTTCGCTCTACCATCAGTCTCGGAGGTAGGAATGATAAATATTTATTTTTGCTTGCCAGATACAATAAACCTTTTGTATTCTTTTATCTTATCATTCACTGCATCATTTTTAGGTTTTTCATCCTTGGTAACGATAAGGCTTCTAAAAGAGGGTGTCATTTTTATGAAGTCCATTTTGTGGTTGCCCACCTTTGCCTTCACTCGTAACGCCCCAAAAACACTTTGAACATTTGGGTGGGCGCCATTACGCTTCCGTCAAGATGGCGGTGATATAGAACATGACACTGAGGTGCCCTTTGCTGGTTCTACCACTGTACCAAATTTCGTTCAATTCGGTTTTACGGTGTTCGAATTGATAGGGGGGGAACATTCAGAGTACACACAATCGCACACAGACACAGAAATTTTGGCGCCTCGTAGATCTCATAAGTCTACTTTCATGTTTTCGCAAAAATCAAAAGTAGGCTAAAAACGGCAAAGATATGTAAATAATTAGAAGATATTTAGTGAAATACACAACAATGAGATGACAGTAATAATCGACTTCCTGATTCATATGGTTTGACCATATTCCAAAGGTTTTAGGAACAGTAGGACCTGTTTTATGACTGAGGGAGGAATGTTGTTGATATAGGAAAATAGTGGATCACAAGTTGTATGATGCTTGAGTCAAATGCACTCATAGTCGATGGTTTACTGATCCAATGTTATTGTAAATTTGAGGACAGAACGTAAGATGAATTTTACAATCCATTAAGATTAGGAGATATATCTGCAGAGTAACTAAATTGTAGATGTAATGGAGGAATAACTGATGATCTTTTATGAGGTTTTTGATACATAGTATTTTATGCGCTCGATAGAGCAAAGGTGAATGAATTGATAATGTTGTCGCGTAATGATATCGTTATAATGGAGTTTAACTGAGAATGATTTTGAATCTAGTTGATTTAAGAACATGCAGGCAAGGTTAATTAAAGGAATCGCAGTCCTATAGAGATGTGATTTATGGTGAAAAGATTTAGATATTTCTTTTATGGATGATGTTCTATTTAGGAATATCCACGTGGTGTTGCTGAGGCACGCGCAGCTTAGGAATGTATTAGTTAATCAAATCCTCATAATTTATGAAAGATAATATATTTTAGCACATCAAGAGAAGGTTAATGGATGAATTGAAAATCACTTTAGGTATAAATCTCAGATAACGAATAACCCAGTTGAACTGTTCGGAAGCTTAGGAAACCTACCCTATATTTGTTAATGAAACTCATGCAGCACGATTCTGATAATTGATTGAATAACTTATCAGGATAAGCATACGTTAATAATATGATTAATTATAATAAATCCCACGAAACCTCAGTGTAATATATATTAAATGGAAATATTATTGTTCAATTTATAATACATGGAATTAGCAGGGATGGACTACTGAATTGTAGCACCAATGGATTGTGGTTTTCTTTTTCCACAACATTATAAGTAAGTGAAAATAATTATACGGTTGTTTATTGTGATTTTCGATAGCGTGCTTAGCAGATTTTTGTGATATATTCACAGGATATTGTATACCATTATTACGGACTAGCTGAAGTACCCGTGCTTCGCTAGGAGTCATATATAAATTAAAATGTGGAGGTGACAGTTAAAACAGGGGATAGGCGAGGTGCTGCGCAGAGGGAGATTAAGGATGGAACATTTTGTCCAACTACACCGCTCGGCGTTGACCGTGTTTTATAGCACAAATTTAGATTTTACTCGCTAACCGTTGGAGATACCTCTAGGATAGAAAATGTAATTTTAAACCTCGTATATGCCATCAAACATTTGCTGATTCTTAGCGTTCTCTTTTTATTTGAAATCGAAATATGAAAGTTTGAAATCAAAGGGTGTAGTGACGTCACTAAAATGGTCGCCACCTTTAAATAGTGCAAAGTATTGAAATTAAAAGTAGCCTATATGTTAACCAGGTAAATCAGCTACTTCCATGTAAAATTCATGTAAATCGGACCAGTGATAGTTGGGTGATTCAGTTTAACCTCGCTTCGCTCGCGTCATAGTCGTGTCATATTGTTATTCAATGAAATGCAAGTTTAACCCCGTTAACACCCCTTTAGAACCTGAATATCCAAAAATCCCTCGTTAGTAGACGTTTTCGAAACACAACAAACATATCTCCAAATTATCATTCTTCTAACTTTAATAATTTTGGTTGGTCGATGAGAGTGAACATCCACAAATCCTTCCTTAGTGGACGTTCTTCTTCCAGAATTTCACCCTTTCCCAAGGGTCCCTTAAATTGGATTAATGAAAAAAACGGTCGAACACCTATTTATTTTAATTATGTATTTATTTATTCATGTATTTATTTATTTATTTATTTATTTATTTTTAAGCTGATTGATTTCCTCCGAGTATCAAACTCCTCGCCAATTTCGTTTTAGAGATACGCGCTCCATTAGGAATCTTTCAACCCCCACTTTTCATCCCTTTCACCTCATGATATGCACCACATCGAATAACCATTAGACATGTGTCAGCTTATTTTTAATGATTAGTATATATGCTAAGTATCACATCCCCAAATGAAACCACTCGTGAGATATTGTTATTCAAGAAATGCACGTTTACCCCCTTAACACCTATTTAGAACCTGAATATCCAAAACTCTTATCCTTAGTGGACGTTATCGGCATACAACGAATATATCCCCAAAATTTCATGTTTCTAACTTCAATAATTTTGGCTGGGCGATGATGAGTGAGTGAGTCAGTCAGGACATTTTCTTTCAGTTATTGGATTTATGAAGAAACGGTCGAACACCTATTTACTAATTTTTTATGCTGCTTTTTCCGCTAAATTTCAAACTTATCGCATATGTTGAATAAGAGATAAAGTACATGCTCCGTTAAGAATCCTTCAACCCCCCAATTTTCAACCCTTTCACCTAATAAGATACACCGTATCGATAAACCCTTAGGCATATGTCTGCTTATTTTGAATGATTAGGTTATATGCCGAATATCACATCCCCAAATTAAACAATTCGTGAGATATTGTTATTCAATGAAATGCAAGTTTAACCCCCTTAACACCCCTTCAGAACACGAATATCCAAAAATCCATCCACAGTGGACTTTTTCGACATACAACGAACATATCCCCATAATTTCAAGTTTCTAACTGCAATGGGTTTGCTGGGGGATGATGAGTGAATATCCAAGAATCCTTCCTTAGTAGACTTCTTTCCCCAGAATTTCACCCCTCCCCATGAGCCCCTTAAATTGGATTTATGAAAAAACGATCGAACATTTATTTACTACTTTTTCAAGCTGATTTTTTCTTTGAGATTAATACTTTTTGCCTCTGTCTTTTAAGAGATACTTGCTCCGTTAGGAATTCTTCAACCCCCACTTTTCACACATACACCTCATAATATACACCACATCGAAAAACCCTCATACATGTGTCTTCTTAATCTTAACGATGAGTTTATATGCCGAGTATCCCATCCCCAAGGAAACCAATCAGGAGATAATGTTATTCAATTAAATGCAAGTCTACACCCTTAACACCCCTTTAGAACCTGAATATCCAAAAATCCTTCCTTAGTGTACGTTTTCGACATACAACGAACATAGCCCCAAAATGTAATGTTTCTATCTTCAATAATTTTGGCTGGACGATGATGAGTGGGTAAGTCAGGACATTTTCTTTCATTTATTTTTCAGAATTTCACCCCTCTCATGAAACCCTTAAATTGAATTTATGAAAAATCGGTCGAACACCTATTTACTTATTTTTGAGCTGTTCTTCCCCCCTGAGTTTGATGAGTGAGTGAGTTAGGACACTTTCCATCCTGTTTTTTCCCCCAGAATTTCACCCCTCTCCAAGGGCCCCTTAAATTGGATTTATGAAAAAACGGTCGAACATCTATTTACATATATTTTAAGCTGATTTTTCCCGCCGAATTTCCAACTTCTCGCCTATGTCGTTTAAGAGATACACGCTCCGTTAAGAATCCCTCAACCCCTAATTTTCACCCCTTTCACATCATAATATACACCACATCGATAATCCCTTAGACATATGTCAGATTATTTTTAATGATTAGTTTATATAATGAATATCACATCCCCAAAGAAACAACTCATGAGTTATCGTTATTCAATGAAATGCACGTACCCTCTTAACACCTCTTTACTACCCTAATAAACAGAAATCATTCATTAGTTGACGTTTTCGACATACAGCGAACATATTCCCAAAATTTCATGTTTCCAACTTTAATAGTTTTCGCTGGGCGTGATGAGCGAGTGAGTCAGACAGGACATTTTCTTTCAATTATTTTTACCAAAATTTCACCCCTCCCCATGGGCCCCTTAAATTGGATTGATGCAAAAACGCTTCAACACCTATTAACTTATATTTTAAGCTGTATTTTTCCCCTGAGTTTGATGAGTGAGTGAGTTAGTCAGTCAGTTAGGACACTTTCTCTCCTTTTTCCCCAGGGATTTCACCCCACCCCATTGGCCCGTTAAATTAATTTATGAAAAAAAACGGTCGTACACCGATTGACATATTTTTTAAGCTGATTTTTTTCGCTGAGTTTAAAATTTATCGCCAATGTCGTTTAAAAGATAGGCCTACACGCTCCGTTAGGAATCCTTCAACCCCCACTTTTCACCCCCTTCACCTCATAATAATACACCACGTCGAAAAACCCTTAGACATATGTATGCTTATTTTTAATGATTAGTTTATATGCCGAGTATCACATCCACAAATGAAACCAATAGTGAGATATTGTTATTCAATGAAATGTAGGTTTAACCCCCTTTAAAACATGAATATCCAAAAAACCTCCCTTAGTGAATCAGGACATTTTCATTCATTTTTTTCTTCAGAATTTCACCCCTTCCGATGAACCCATGAGTTTGAAGAGTGAGTGAATCAATCGGTTTTTCCCCTTAAATTGTATTTTTCCGCTGAGTTTCTAACTCCTCACCTATGTCGTTAAAGAGATACACGCTCCGTTAGGAATCCTTAAACCCCCACTATTCACCCCTTTCACCTCATAATATACACCACATCGAAAATCCCTCAGACACATGTCTTCTTATTTTTAATGATGAGTTTATATGCCGACAATCACATCCCCCAATGAAACCAATCGGGAGATATTGTTATTCATTGAAATGCAGGTTTAACCCCCTTAAGTCCCCTTTAGAACCAGAATATCCGAAAATCCTCCCATAGTAGACGGTTTTGACATACAATGAACATATCCCCAAACTGTCGTGTTTCTAACTTCAATAATTTTGGCTGGGCGATGATGAGTGAGTGAGTCAGTCAATCAGTTAAGACACTTTCTTTCCTGTTTTTCCCCCCCAGAATTTCACCCCTCCCCATGGCCCTTAAATTGGATTTATGAAAAACGGTCAAATACCTATTTTGTATGCTGATTTTTTTCCCGCTGAGTTTCAAACTCCTCGCCTATGTCGTTAAAGAGTTACACGCTCCGTTAGGAATCATTCAACCCCCACTTTTCACCCCCTTCACCTCATAATATACACCACATCGAAAAACCCTCAGACACGTGTTTTCTTATTTTAATGATGAGTTTATATGCCGAGTATCCCATCCCCAATGAAACCAATCGGGAGATATTGCTATTCAATGAAATGCAGTTCTACCCCTTAACACCCCTTTAGAGCCTGAATATCCAAACATCCTTTCTTAGTGGGCGTTTGCGGCCCGTGAGGAAGCTGCATAGCAAATGTCATTCCAATCCTTTCGGTGGTTGCTGAGATTTCGTGATGAATGAATGAGTGAGTGAGTGAGTGGTATTTGACCAATATATAGTAGATCGTGTCAAATCTTTGTTATACTATACTCGGTTGACAGTGCTGTGTGAGCAGTTGAGTAACTAACGGGATTTCAAGTAACGAACCTCATTTTCTATACCTATAGTGGCGAGTGCAACTCGCTTCCAGTCGGCCGTGTCTCGACTTGAGCTATGTTGCCACGGAAACGTCCTGCCTTGCCATTCCTTCATGAGTTAATTTTATGATTTGATTAGCCTGTAGGTAGCTGTGGACATGATATAGGTAGCTGTGGACATGATATAGGTAGCTGTGGACATGATATAGGTAGCTATGAATAATAAGAAAGATAACAAACAGTGGAAAAAGAAAAATAACAAATACATAGTTAGCAGTGCCTATAATGTAATCTATGGAGAAATACTGATTGTTGTTGTTCTGTTGAAATAAGTGATTGTAAATAAAAATAAATAGAGTTTCTATAAATTGGTGACCCCGACGTTATTCGAGAAATGACTGAAAATAGTGATAATGAAGAGCGAACGCCTAATGGCACTACCAGTGAAGTTGAGGTGTATGTTAATATTCCACCGTTCTGGGCCGATAAACCAATTTTCGCAATTAGAACCGAAATATGTGGAAAACATATGGGATATCATTAGTTGTGATAACTCCTGTAAATATGCCGCGGCAAAAGAAAGATTCCTCAACATCTTCAAAGAAAGTGAAGATAAGAAAATAAAGCGCTTAATGACAGGAATTGACTTAGGAGACCTCAAACCAGTTCAACTGCTGCGCAAAATGCAATCCCTGGCAGGCGCAGATATTTCAAACAAAGTCTTAAGAACACTATGGCTAGACAAACTTCCAAACTTAGTAAAAAACATATTGCTAGTTAGTGATGAGGAATTGGAGGAAATGGAAATAATGGCAGATAAAATACTAGAAATGAATCCACGTACTGATCTGCATAGTGTCACAAAACCCCCAAGTCAATGCTCCTCAAGTAGCAGTGGAACACTGGGATGAAATCGTAGCGAAAATTACCGCATTGGAGCAACAAATAGCACCTATCCCAATCGGAAGACATCACTCACGAGCAACACATCGTAACCCCAGGCGAAGTAGAAGTCGCAGCCGCTCAACCAGAAAATTCAATCCAGATGGGAAATTGTGTTACTATCATTTTAAATTTGGCTCAAGATGCTACCCAGATAAATGTAAACAGCCGTGCGGATGGAAGAATCCGGAAAACGAGAAACAGCAGTAGAATTAGCGGCAAGTTCTGCTGCAGAAGGTCACGAGTTATGCCGCAGATCCTGGTTCTTTGTGACAGATAAAGAAACGGGAGTGCAGTTCCTTGTAGACAGTGGAGCGGATGTTTCAATTTGGCCAGCAACAAAGCATGAAAATGTAGATAGTTCCTACAATCTGTATGCAGCCAACAATACAGAAATACCATCCTATGGTATCAAAATATTGACTGTGAACTTGGGACTAAGGCGAAAATTCCAGTGGCCATTTGTGGTAGCTAAAACAAACAAAGGTATAATTGGAGCAGATTTTCTTAAACAGTTCCATTTACTTGTGGACCTACATAATAAACAATTAATTGACGGTGTAACTCAGCTTGGTGTTAAGGGCGAAGTTACAGTCATTCCAGAATGCGATGTTATTAGCTCTATGAATACAAATTTCAAATACAGTGACATTCTTGCACAATATCCAAGATTAATAACACCAAACTTAACCCCTACCCTGATAACACATGATATTAAACATCAAATAGTTACCAACGATCAACCGGTATTCGCTAAAGCCAGACAGTTAGGTCCGAAGAGGTTCCAGATTGCCAAACAAGAATTTCAGTTCCTGCTGGATAACGGAATAGTTTGACCATCAAAATCTCAATGGGCGAGTCCACTGCACATGGCTAGTAAGAAGGATGGGTCGTTACGACCTTGTGGTGACTATAGAAGATTGAACGAGAGGACAATTCCAGACCGCTACCCTGTACCAAGAATAGAAGATTTTCAACACATCTTGAAAGGAAAAACTGTTTTCTCAAAAATCGACTTATTTAAAGCATATTACCAAATCCCAATCGCAGAAGAGGATAAGTGCAAAACTGCAATAATAACTCCTTTCGGATTGTATGAGTTCAATATCATGAGTTTTGGATTAAGAAATGTTCCATCCACCTTCCAGAGATTCATAAATGAAGTTTTCAGAGGTTTGGATTTCACATTTCCTTACTTGGACGACATTCTGGTAGCCTCCGAATCATTCGAAGAGCATAAGAACCATCTTAAGTTGGTTATGGACAGGTTAAACAAGTATGGCCTTCGAATAAATATCTCCAAATCAGAGATGGGCGTAGACAGAATAGAGTTTCTAGGGTACCTCATTACAGCTGAGGGTACTAGACCTCTTCCTGAAAAGGTTCAAACAATCTTGAATTATAAACTGCCAGAAACAGTGCATGAACTCCGCACGTTTCTCGGCATGGTTAACTTTTACCGCCGCTACCTCAAAGATGCTGCCAAAACACAAGCAGTGCTCCATGAATACCTAAAAGGAGCAAGAAAGAGAGGTCGCAGAAAAATTCACTGGACTGAAGAAGCGAAACAGATGTTTGAAAAATGTAAACAAGAGTTATCAAATACAACACTCTTAACTATTCCTAGCCCAGACAATCTATTAGGCCTGTTTACAGACGCATCTGACATTGCCATTGGATCTGTGTTGCAACAGTATGAAAATGATAGTTGGAGACCAATTGCCTTCTACTCAATGAAACTGAGCGAAACACAGAAATCTTACAGCACATATGACAGAGAGCTTTTAGGCATTTACCTATCAGTGAAACAGTTCATACATTTTTTGGAGGGAAGAGATTTCACCATCATCACCGATCACAAGCCGCTAACCTATGTATTTATACAAAAGAACGAGAAAGCATCACCAAGAAAATTGCGACACCTCCATTATATTTCTCAATTCACTACCGACATTCCGCATATTAGTGGTAAACACAACATTGTAGCCGACTCACTATCTCGGACGGAAGAAATCTCCGTGATTGATTACGATGAAATTGCAAGAGAGCAACTGCAAGATGAAGAATTAAAACGGCTGATGGAAGAGAGTAAATCACTGACGTTCAAGAAGTGCGCATTAACAGCGGGCAAGGCATTGTGGTGTGACATCTCAACGAATAACGCAAGACCATTTATCCCAGAGTCATTCCGCAAACAAATGTTTCAACAGATCCGTAACTTATCACACTCAGGTGTAAAATCGTCAGTGAAGCAGATGACAACTGGGTCCATTTGTCCGAATATAAAATCTGATGTTCGAAAATGGGCCCAAGCATGCATCCACTGCCAGAAAAACAAAGTAACAAGACACACACAGTCTAAATTAATTTCATTTCCAGAACCTGATGAAAGGTTTAGTGTTGTACATATGGACTTAGTTGGCCCACTGCCACCATCAGATGGGAACAATTATTGTTTAACATGCATCGACCGCTATACTTCTGGGATGGAAGTCATCCAAATGCAAAATATCACAGCAGACACAGTTGGTAAACCATTCTACTCCAACTGGATTGCTAGATTTGGAGTCCCGAGTGTAATTATCACAGACCGTGGACCACAATTTGAATCCGAACTTTTCAAGAAATTAGCAGTGTTGTGTGGTGTTAAACTGAAGCACACTACAGCCTTCCACCCACAATGCAATGGAAAGATTGAACGACTACACCGCACCTTAAAAACTGCCATCAGAGCACATAATCCCCATAAATGGACAGAGGTTTCGCCTACAGTGCTTCTTGGGTTGCGTGCAGCCATAAAGAGAAATTCTGACTATTCTATTGCACAGATGGTCTATGGTAAGACTATTAAGCTAACTGGAGAGTTTTTTGAAATGCCATCAACAACAACTGACCCAGACACCTTCGTCTCCCAATTACAAAAGCAGATGACAGCACTTGAGCCTATTCCATCTTATCATAAAACTTCGAGAAGTGTATTTGAACATAGTCATGTACTCACGTCTACTTGAGGAATGACAAAGTAAAGACGCCATTGACACCACCTTATGATGGTCCTTTTGCTGTTGAGAAGAGATATGAGAAATTCTTCACACTACTAATTAAAGGCAAACAAGTAAATGTATCGATAGACAGAATAAAACCAGCCTACATCTTGGCACCAGATGAAGAAACCCCTGATCGTTCTCCTGTTTCAAGCCCAGCCAACCATCAACAAGACACTGCAGTACCACCTCATGCCATAGCGAATAAAAAGGACACTACCATCATCAAGACATCACACTCTGGACGTACTTTGAGATTGCCTGTTCGTTTTCTGTAGTGCTTACAGTTATTTCATTGTATTGTTAGTGTATGGTAATAGTTTTACTCCTGCTTGAATAAGCGTAACTATGTTACTGGTGGGAGAGTGGTGTAGGTAGCTGTGGACATGATTTAGGTAGCTGTGAATAATAAGAAAGATAACAAACAGTTGAAAAAGAAAAAGAACAACTATATAGTTAGCAGTGCCTATAATGTAATCTATGGAGAAATACTGATTGTTGTTGTTCTGTTGAAATAAGTGATTGTAAATACCAATAAATAGAGTATCTATAAGCCTGTGCTTGAGTGCAAAAGGGCCGAAATCAGAAGAATGAGAACGACTATCGAAAATGCATGTAGCCAGCGGTTCCTTCTGCGTCCTGAACTATGTGTATGCAAAATTTGGTTGAGATTGGTGGAACGGTGTAGATTTGTATACGGAACAGACCCACCCAACCACATACAGACTTTCACTTTAATATATAAGATTAGGTCACTTAGGAATTATAGTGAAGTGACGTGTAATAATGTGCGACGAAATAATTCCTTGAGTGGCAGATGAACTTTATGTTGTTTTTTGATAATTTCTTTTGAACCCTGTGAATTAAGATTGAGGCACGAGCTGATCGGTTCCTTTGAAAATGGCCTCTTGCACCATAATTTACTTTCGCTATACCGTCAGTCTCGGGGGTAGGATTGATCAATTTTTATTCTTGCTCGCCAGATACAAGAAGCCTTTTGTTTTCATTAATCTTATCCGTGACTCTGTTATTTCTTGTTATTTTATTCCTTGGTAGCGATAAGTCTTCAACAAGAGAGGGTTGTTTTTTTATGAAACCCAATTTGAGGTTGCTCACCTTTGGTTTTACCCGTAACGTCTCAGAGGGACTTTGTCTCATGCCTTCCCGAGCTATTTGTTTACCAGGCTGGATTTCCACACACTCTATTTGTTTTGTTATCTTAACCGCTTGCCGCTTTTGGGATGATATGCGATACTTTTAGCCGGGTCATTGCATATCGCTTCCTTGAAGCACAATACGCCCGCCATATTGAAACTATTTGGATGATGACCTTGTAGTTTGGGCAAATGACACTTCCTACATTAATATACATTGTTGCAAAAATTTAGAAGAGATCGAGTAATTAGGTGAGTTGTAATTTGATTTAAGCTTTGAACATTTGGGTGGCCGCCATTACGTTTGCGTCAAGATGGCAGCGATATCAACATGACACTGCGGTGTCCTTTGTTAGTGCTACCTTTGAACCAAATATCGTTCAATTCGATTTTGTCGTGCTTGAATTGATAGGGAGGGGAGCAGATGTACACACTCACGCACAGACAGACGACGGCTTTTGGGCCGTGAAGATCTCATAAGTATACTATCATTTTTTGCAAACATCGAAAGTAGGCTAAAACACCAGGTGGATGGTCAATGCAGATTGTTGCCTAATGCCGTTGTCTATCAGGAAAGTGATCCAATTAAAAGGGGAGCAGATGACATCGTAGTTCCGCCCCTTAGAACAACAATAACTATCCAACTATGGTGATTCAATAATAGATACAATGAGAAAAAAAAAGTCCTCTCGGCACGCCGGAAGGCGGAGGTAGACTTCACCGGACAAACATGGGGATAGGCGAAAATAGGCAGAATATGCAGGTTTTCGTAGAAAGATCAGACCTCATTTATTGCGAGAATTTTTTTATAATTGGAGCTTAATTAACTTTGTTTTTCATTATTTTATGCATAATATAAAAATTTTATTGTCTTTGGGGACGGTAACCTTCTTGTCATTTGGGGTCCATTTTTAAACTTGTGGTCACACTGTCCTGATGCAAGGTTTCGACACTGATGTGTAACTATCTAACTGTCTGTTACTTCTTCAGGCAAAACATTATCTCCCACAGAGATTTTGGTTGGTTCCTCAGTTTCGGGGCTGCGACAACGTGGTCATGTAACCCCGTGTACTTTGGGTGAGTGTAGAATCTGTCTGATAAACGGTGTGAATTGTGATGGCTGTATTAGTCTGTAGTAGTGCTATTGTAGCGGTTCTATACCCTCCACCTCCACACCCTCCACACAAGATGGCGACGGCGCGATATCTCTCGAACGCATGGTCGGATTTTGACGAATGAGGTGTCATTGAACTCGGGCTGATACCCCCTTTCCTATGAACAACATATTTCAACCCCAAAATAAAACCTACCCCTACTAGAGGGTGTAATTGAATTTTTTTAGAGAATCCCTCATTCCAATTGCAACATGTGAGAGTTTGAATGTCGATATGGATTTAAACGTTGTTCTACATAAAGTGCATGTGTTCGGTGGATAGCCACTATGAATTAACATGCTTGTTTTTGTTTTTTACGCATGCCCACTCATAGCTTTTGTAAGAGGGTGGGGGAGTGGATCCCTGTGGATGGGTTATTGTTGACAGGTCATTGTGGGCAAGTCATAGTGGACGGGTCCTTGTTGACGAGTCCTTGTGGACAGGTCCTTGTGGACGAGTCCTTGTGGATGAGTCCCTTTGGACTGATCCCTTTTGGACCGGTCCCTTTGGCCTGGTCCCTATGGACTGGCTCATTAATTTATTTAAATTATGTCAAAGGGCCTAACTACATTAGCGTGTGTTGAACTGACGTTGTTCACCAACCCCCACTACTATAATGTGATAACGATATGAAAGGAAAGTGACGAAATACATGTGAACACGTGTGAGATGACCTTATTACCGTCCTCCTTGTGAAACAAGTTACATCCTGTTTTGGTCATACGTGAGAAAATGCAAGTTCATGTGTAATATGACCTAACACACAAGTGTACACATGTGCACGTGCACGATAAGAGCTAACAAGTCACAACCTGTTTTGACAGAGGTGGGAATAAGGCTAGAGACATGTACAAGTAGTCAAATTACTCCGGCAGACAACCCCTTTCCTATGGATAACTTATTTCCACTCAAAAATAAAATCTACCCCTACTAGAGGGTGAAATAATAATTTTTAGGTAAAAGTCGCTTTCCATGTCCAACATGTGGGAGTTTGTATGCCAATTTGAAATTAAACTCGTTCCACATAAAGTGCATGCATACAACTGAATGCGGCTATGATTTATCATTCTTGTTTTTTGTTTTACGAATGCGCAATTGTTTTTTTTTTGTAAGAGGGCGGGCTTTTTGAATAATGATTTATAGATACGTTTTATTACAAACTAACCAAAGATCCAAAAACTAATAGGTCATCGGCTTTTTAATATCTTATGAACTAAGAAAGCTAGGGTCTTGTATGAGGGGTCGTTGGACTTGGGGTGACGCCCTGTTTTTGAATGTATTAGTCATTTTTTTTGTCAAAAGGGCCTAACTGCACTTTCGTTAATATCTCGCTAACTAATAATCACAGAGGGTCAAGTGAGGTGTCATAGGACTTAAAATGGCCAACCCCTCCCCATGACCAATGAATTTACAAAAAAAAAACAGCAAGGTCATTAACCTAAGATTTTATCAACTAATAATCAGAGAGGGACAAGTGAGGTGTCACAAGACTCAGGATGGCCAACCCTTTTCCATGACCAACGAATTTACCCAAAATACCCAAAACAGCAAGGTCATTGACCTAAGATTTTTTAAACTTATCAGTAGAGAGGGTCAAGTGAGGTGTCATAGGACTACGAATGGTTAACCCTTTCCCATGACCAATGAATTTACCTCAAAAATTCAAAACAGCAAGGTCATTGACCTGAGATTTTATAAACTAATAATCGGAAATCAACATGTGTGGTGTCATAGGACTTAGAATGGTCAACCCTTTCCCATGGCTAATGAATTTACCCAAAAATACCCAATACATCAAGGACATCGACCTGAGATTTCATAAACTTATAATCGGATATGGACATGTGAAATGTTTACAGTGAGTGATGAAACATAGCTAGGTAGTGAAAGAATTATTGTAGGCAACATGTATGGTGACTGAGAAATCTTTCACCATTGGAACTTGTTTTCAGATCAAACTGCAGTACAGAGAGAGTATAGGTGGTAGGTATGGGATAATAAATGACAAATGGTGTATACAGAATCTGATTTATCGATTCAAGAAATAAGAGTAGACAATCTTTAATTGATTGGTTAAATAGGATAGCTAAAATCCAAAATGGTGACTACATTGAACTAAACTGAACCAAGCTGAATCAAATCCAACCAAACCGAACCAAACTTAATCAAAAACAAGCCAATGGTTTAAGTGTAAAACTTGTGGTTGAATGTGGTCATTGGTAATGTCAGAAAGGAAAGGGATAACGCTCTACCTATAGAGGGTAAGGTAAAGCTAGTGCATGATGCTAATGCACACACACAAGTACATGAACCACACACAACTATCCTATGCAGTTATTATGGGTTGACTGTTAAAACTTGCTCAGTGGTTACTGG
The DNA here is from genome assembly GCA_946902985.2 of Meconema thalassinum. Taxonomy (NCBI): domain Eukaryota; kingdom Metazoa; phylum Arthropoda; class Insecta; order Orthoptera; family Tettigoniidae; genus Meconema; species Meconema thalassinum. Next base: position 445,183,415 of record OX336394.1, on the reverse strand, counting down.
GACAAGATGGTCGCTACACACAACAAGCTTTAAATACCTGAGGCTAATAATCTATACACACACTCACACACACTTGTTCTAAACTAAACTGTCTTGCTGGCAGAGCTCACACAGTAGGTAAATGACAGAAATGCTTGGCTAACAGAAATACAATCATTTTCGGTTGTCTAATGTTACCAGCTAAACATTACGTGCTATAGTGGTGAGCACATGTGCCTCTTTCACTGGAGATCTTAACTCGATTTCTAGCTCTAAGGCCTAGAACGAATCAGACTAAGAAAAAAGGGTATGGTGACGCAGTGGTTAAACTGTTAGCCTTTCACTAAGGTAGACAAGGGTTTGATTTTAGGTTAATATGCATGTCATAAACAAACAAATAAAAGCAGAGATAATGTTTAAAACTGATTACACTTGTCTCCTTTCAAATTATTACTTAGATTACAAATACAAACGTGGACTGGGTTTGACATACAGTTAATGCTTCCTATCACATACTAGACTGTAAGAAAGCCAAACAAGCAAAAGGCATAGGTAGAGCAGTGGTAAAATCGCTATGTGTAGAGAAATACCTAACGGTTTTATGAACTGGCAAAGGTATGTCGCATAAACAGTGCAGGATACAATCCAGCAACCATAATTTTTATCTCGTGGACAAGAGAAAACATATATATAGAGAGAGTTATATAGAAAGCTTGTGTGTGAGTGTGTGTGTGTGTGTGGGTAGCATTGGTTGTTTGACCAGAGAAAATACGGTGAGGTAGGGTGGGGAGAGGGAGAATTAGCACTTATATATGAATGGAAAATAGATTTTATCAATCGTTTTGTTTTTCAAATGCAGTGGTAGATAGTCGTTTTTTGTAAAACATTCTTACTTGCAGTAGTAATAAGCCTCTATGGTTCCGCTAACACATAGATAGACTGTATTATTGCCATGGTCAAGCACTCACATTAAGATCATTTACAAAATCATAAAATGAAAAGTAAAAAAATCTTGTTTTGGAAATATCGTTTTTCAACATACACACAAAATAAATATGTAACAAATTTGTAAACAGCAAAATGGAAAATCCATGTTTCCATATAGACAACATTTAAAAACCTTAAACGGACATTTAAGAAAATATATGCAAATGGGAAATTGACAAATGTGTAAATATGAAAATGGAAAAATCCATGTTTCCATATCATGAAATTGAAAAACATCAAACTGTCATTTTAAAAAATGCAAATGGAAAATTGACAAATTGCAATGTGTGAAATGTGAAATTGAACAAATGGCTATCATTATTTAAAAAAAAAAAAGAACATGGTGCTCTATGGTTGAGGTGTGAATCAAACCCTCTCTACTTATTTGGACCACTCGAGACTGAGTAGACTAGTTTTAGTTGTCATACCACTTTTAAAAGTTTGTGTTAAATCTAGGAATTGAACCCAAGAGCTTGTAGGGGGGATCCAAGGTTATAATATGTTAAACAGATAGCCTTGAATGTAGGGTGTGGTAGTTATATAGAGATGAGACGTTTCGCTCAGGGCAGGGAGGCATGGAGATCTGCATCAAACCAGTCAAAAGACTGACGACTCAAACAACAATATGTAGAGCTCACCAAAATAATGTTGTGTAACGGTAAATGTTAGTCAACGAACAGTAATGCATTACTAAAACCCATGACACGATACCTAAGAGCTTTTCTAAAATTATTTTAAAATGCCTTTAACCCTATATTAAACACCCAGTTCACAAGACTCATAACTGCAATGTTATGGTCAAACAAAACAAAATCTATATTTCAAAACAAACAAGTGGTTTAGTCAATGTATACTGGAAAATGTTTCATAAACACTCAAGACCACAAAAATTATTAAATTAGTAACTGTCAGGTTGACCGAGTGGTTATGGTGTTTGACTTAAGTTCAAATTTTCTGTACAAGAAAGCAAGGGTTCGAATCCCTTACCTGATATAACTATTACCTCAACATGGCTTGACCACACTGTATTATTGTGTACTCGGTACACAAACCATAGATAGAGTGTATTGTTTAAGGTCACTCTCTTTGCGAACATAGTCAGAGACTATTGATGGTTAACAATTGCATTAATAGTGGGACATAGGGATAGCAATTAAGAAAAACAGACAATACCCATACACTATTTTTATTTATTTAATGTAAGTACTTATACATTAGTTATATACAAACTACAACACTCTTTTGTCTATTACTATCTAGTCCTTTTCGATCCACTTGCATAACAAGGCAGATGACTTTGTACTTCAGCCCCTTAAAACAACAACAACACTACCTCTTGCATAGTCTGTGATGTTGATGACTCTTGAGGCGTGGAAGATGGATACAACATAACTTTTACAACAGGGGTTAAACGTTGCTCAACAAACAATGCACTATTTTGAGTAGAAATATCTTTCTCTTGTACTAACTTATTAGCATTCTGATGATTTTTTGCCAACACCATCAGTGTTTTGTCTGGAGCACTACATTGATGATCACTCACACTTAAAACCACACCATTTCTACTTTTCATATTGCCTTGACATCTTGTTGACCTCTGTTTTGAGCATCGCCAGAATATTATTCCTTTTACATTTTGTCGTCTCTAGTTATAAGAGTAGCCTTTATAGAGTACACGTTGTTTACCTCGGTTAGTTGTAGTAAGTTCCATAGTAGTAACTAACCTGTTAGAATGATTTGCACACTACAAAGGTTATCTCTGTTCTGGTAATAGAATTATTTAGCGTTGGCTTTTATAATTAATATGTACAGTTAAAAGTGATAGAAAAGTGGTAGAAACGTGGTAGCAAAGTGGTAGACAAGTGGTAGACAATTGGTAACATAGTGGTAGAAAAGTGGTAGCAAAGTGGTAGCAAAGTGGTAGAAAAGTGGAAGAAAAGTGGCAGAAAAGTAGTAGAAAAGTGGTAGCAAAGTGGTAGAAAAGTGGTAGCAAACTAGAAAAGTGGTAGAAAAGTGGCAGAAAAGTAGTAGAAAAGTGGTAGCAAAGTGGTAGAAAAGTGGTAGCAAACTAGAAAAGTGGTAGCAAAGTGGCAGAAAAGTAGTAGAAAAGTGGTAGCAAACTAGAAAAGTGGTAGCAAAGTGGTAGCAATGTGGTAGAAAATATTACATGTATTGTTATGAAATAGTTTAAGCGGTTACATGGATTCATTACACTATAATTTTAGCATCACGAAGCTCATTTTCTATATCCAAAAGTTCTTCTTCATATTTAGTATGACCAGCCTGTTTACAGGTATGCAAGTACTGAAGCCGCTGGATTAGCTTATTGGGATTGTTCCAGTAAACAAATTTAACAAATTATTTTTTTGGGTGTAAACCATTATCATCATCATCATCATCATCATAATCATCATCATGGTTATCATCATCAATATAATTATCATCAATATAATCATCACTATTACTATCTAATCCTTTTTGTTCATCTTGCAATGCAACAACCTTTGGCATAGTTTGTGTTGTCTTTGATAGTGTTAGAGGTTTCTTAGACGTTAACGACTGTCCTAACATGTCTTTTTCAGGAGATAATAAATGATCTTTAACAAACAAAGCACTATCTTGAGCCACACTATTTTTTTTGGTCTTGCTTTTTTACCTTGGTTAGAGTATTTTGTCCATTTAAATGAATATTATTTTGAGATTTACAATGATGATCGATTGAAATAAGTATGTTGGAGCCTTTTGTTTTAATCATTCCTCGACACATTTTAGATCGTTGTTTCGAACAGCACCAAATAACAGTTCCATTTGTATTAGTTCTTTTTACAATATATGCATATCCTTTATAGTAAGCACATGGCTTACCATAGCTAGTCGGTGATACTTCCATGTCAACTGTTAAGCATAAACTAATCTCTAGTAAAGTTAACTCGATAATAAAAATGATAGTTTGTAGTATGTGCAGTTTAAAGTAAGAGCAAAAGTGAGAGTCAAATGGTAGAAAAGTGTTAGCAAAGTGGTGGAAGAGTGGTAGCAGTTTATAGTAGTCATGATCTTTTTTACCAGAATGTGATTTGAGTAAATGTAATTTCTAAACCTTAGCAGTGAGTAGTCAGTTAGTCTTGGTTCAGACAAGCGTAAACAGTTCTCCAATGAATCAGAGATCAAGATTTTCATTATGAAACAGTTGTGTAACCAATTAGGTATCGGTACTTGATAGCTTCACACATGAACAAAAATTCCAACATATCTGACATGAATTACTTGATTTGAAAGTTGACAAAGAATATCCAATCAACCATTGTAGTTGCAATGTCAAACACAAAGACAAAATCAGCATGAACTTTTAAGTTACAGGAAAATTCTATGAAATAGACTATGCAGGAAATTTGGAAATACACATCAGAAGTTTGCAACACCATCCTTCTTTCCTATATAAATTATCGACATGGAAATTGTGCACTGCCCCTAACATTAAACCAATTTATCAATAACGCAAGTCAACAATCAAAACATTTTGTGTTGAGTCTATCATTTAATGCATATATTCTGTCTTCATTGAACAGTAACAAAAAACGCCATTCATAATTAATTAAGTTTGCTTTAATTCTTTATGTAATGATAAATACATATTTAAAGTTTTGTCTGACTCTTCAGGGTGAATCGGCTTTGAACACATAAGAGAGGGAATATTTTAAGACTTAACCTCAGCTCACCTAACATAACCTAAATTTACCTAACCTAACCTTGTCATATAGGTAAGAAACGGGTCAAGCTATGCTTTCGACTACCGAGTTTCAGCTACTTTTCAAGGTTACTCTCCCGAACATTGCCGGAGACTGCTGATAAACACCTATGTTCCCACGGCGGCGGCGCGCAACGACTTACATGACGCGATTCCCGCTCTTCATTGATCCCTGTTGATTTGTCCCTTTGGACTGGTCCTTTTGGCTGATCCCTTTGGACCGGTCCCTTTGGACTGGTACCTACGGACTGGCCCATGCAATTATCCAAATTATGTCAAAGGGTCCGGTCCAAAGGGATCAGCCAAAAGGACCTGTCCACAGGGACCCGTCGAAAATGACTCCATTCAAAAAGGGCCCTTCCAAAGGGGCTAGTCAACAGGGACCAGTCCAAAGGGACAAATCAACAGGGATCAATGAAGAGGGGGAAGCGCGTCATGTAAGTCGTTGCGCGCCGCCGCCGTGGGAACATGGGTGTTTATCAGCAGTCTCCGGCAATGTTCGGGAGAGTAACCTTGAAAAGTAGCTGAAACTCGGTAGTCGAAAGCATAGCTTGACCCGTTTCTTACCTATATGACAAGGTTAGGTTAGGTAAATTTAGGTTATGTTAGGTGAGCTGAGGTTAAGTCTTAAAATATTCCCTCTCTTATGTGTTCAAAGCCGATTCACCCTGAAGAGTCAGCCAAAACTTTAAATATGTATTTATCATTACATAAAGAATTAAAGCAAACTTAATTAATTATGAATGGCGTTTTTTGTTACTGTTCAATGTAGACAGAATATATGCATTAAATGATAGACTCAACACAAAATGTTTTGATTGTTGACTTGCGTTATTGATAAATTGGTTTAATGTTAGGGGCAGTGCACACTTTCCATGTCGATAATTTATATAGGCTAGAAGCAAGGTGTTGCAAACTTCTGATGTGTATTTCCAAATTTCCTGCATAGTCTATTTCATAGAATTTTCCTGTAACTTAAAAGTTCATGCTGATTTTGTCTTTGTGTTTGACATTGCAACTACAATGGTTGATTGGATATTCTTTGTCAACTTTCAAATCATGTAATTCATGTCAGATATGTTGGAATTTTTGTTCATGTGTGAAGCTATCAAGTACCGATACCTAATTGGTTACACAACTGTTTCATAATGAAAATCTTGATCTCTGATTCATTGGAGAACTGTTTACGCTTGTCTGAACCAAGACTAACTGACTACTCACTGCTAAGGTTTAGAAATTGCATTTACTCAAATCACATTCTGGTAAAAAAGATCATGACTACTATAAACTGCTACCACTCTTCCACCACTTTGCTAACACTTTTCTACCATGTGACTCTCACTTTTGCTCTTACTTTAAACTGCACATACTACAAACTATCATTTTATTATCGAGTTAACTTTACTAGAGATTAGTTTATGCTTAACAGTTGACATGGAAGTATCAACGACTAGCTATGGTAAGCCATGTGCTTACTATAAAGGATATGCATATATTGTAAAAAGAACTAATACAAATGGAACTGTTATTTGGTGCTGTTCGAAACAACGATCTAAAAAGTGTCGAGGAATGATTAAAACAAAAGGCTCCAACATACTTATTTCAATCGATCATCATTCTAAATCTCAAAATAATACTCATTTAAATGGACAAAATACTCTAACCAAGGTAAAAAAGCAAGACCAAGAAAAAAATAGTGTGGCTCAAGATAGTGCTTTGTTTGTTAAAGATCATTTATTATCTCCTGAAAAAGACATGTTAGGACAGTCGTTAACGTCTAAGAAACCTCTAACACTATCAAAGACAACACAAACTATGCCAAAGGTTGTTGCATTGCAAGATGAACAAAAAGGATTAGATAGTAATAGTGATGATTATATTGATGATAATTATATTGATGATGATAACCATGATGATGATTATGATGATGATGATGATGATGATAATGGTTTACACCCAAAAAAATAATTTGTTAAATTTGTTTACTGGAACAATCCCAATAAGCTAATCCAGCGGCTTCAGTACTTGCATACCTGTAAACAGGCTGGTCATACTAAATATGAGGAAGAACTTTTGGATATAGAAAATGAGCTTCGTGATGCTAAAATTATAGTGTAATGAATCCATGTAACCGCTTAAACTATTTCATAACAATACATGTAATATTTTCTACCACTTTGCTACCACTTTGCTACCACTTTTCTAGTTTGCTACCACTTTTCTACTACTTTTCTGCCACTTTGCTACCACTTTTCTAGTTTGCTACCACTTTTCTACCACTTTGCTACCACTTTTCTACTACTTTTCTGCCACTTTTCTACCACTTTTCTAGTTTGCTACCACTTTTCTACCACTTTGCTACCACTTTTCTACTACTTTTCTGCCACTTTTCTTCCACTTTTCTACCACTTTGCTACCACTTTGCTACCACTTTTCTACCACTATGTTACCAATTGTCTACCAACGGTCTACCACTTTGCTACCACGTTTCTACCACTTTTCTATCACTTTTAACTGTACATATTAATTATAAAAGCCAACGCTAAATAATTCTATTACCAGAACAGAGATAACCTTTGTAGTGTGCAAATCATACTAACAGGTTAGTTACTACTATGGAACTTACTACAACTAACCGAGGTAAACAACGTGTACTCTATAAAGGCTACTCTTATAACTAGAGACGACAAAATGTAAAAGGAATAATATTCTGGCGATGCTCAAAACAGAGGTCAACAAGATGTCAAGGCAATATGAAAAGTAGAAATGGTGTGGTTTTAAGTGTGAGTGATCATCAATGTAGTGCTCCAGACAAAACACTGATGGTGTTGGCAGAAAATCATCAGAATGCTAATAAGTTAGTACAAGAGAAAGATATTTCTACTCAAAATAGTGCATTGTTTGTTGAGCAACGTTTAACCCCTGTTGTAAAAGTTATGTTGTATCCATCTTCCACGCCTCAAGAGTCATCAACATCACAGACTATGCAAGAGGTAGTGTTGTTGTTGTTTTAAGGGGCTGAAGTACAAAGTCATCTGCCTTGTTATGCAAGTGGATAGAAAAGGACTAGATAGTAATAGACAAAAGAGAGTTGTAGTTTGTATATAACTATTGTACAAGTACTCACATTAAATAAATAAAAATAGTGTATGGGTATTGTCTGTTTTCCTTAATTGCTATCCCTATGTCCCACTATTAATGCAATTGTTAACCATCAATAGTCTCTGACTATGTTCGCAAAGAGAGTGACCTTCAACAATACACTCTATCTATGGTTTGTGTACCGAGTACACAATAATACAGTGTGGTCAAGCCATGTTGAGGTAATAGTTATATCAGGTAAGGGATTCGAACCCTTGCTTTCTTGTACAGAAAATTTGAACTTAAGTCAAACACCATAACCACTCGGTCAACCTGACAGTTACTAATTTAATTATTTTTGTGGACTTGAGTGTTTATAAAACTTTTTCCAGTATACATTGACTAAACCACTTGTTTGTTTTGAAATATAGATTTTGTTTTGTTTGACCATAACATTGCAGTTATGAGTCTTGTGAACTGGGTGTTTAATATAGGGTTAAAGGCATTTTAAAATAATTTTAGAAAAGCTCTTAGGTATCGTGTCATGGGTTTTAGTAATGCATTACTGTTCGTTGACTAACATTTAACGTTACACAACATTATTTTGGAGAGCTCTACATGTTGTTGTTTGAGTCGTCAGTCTTTTGACTGGTTTGATGCAGATCTCCATGCCTCCCTGCCCTGAGCGAAACGTCTCATCTCTATATAACTACCACACCCTACATTCAAGGCTATCTGTTTAACATATTATAACCTTGGATCCCCCCTACAAGCTCTTGGGTTCAATTCCTAGATTTAACACAAACTTTTAAAAGTGGTATGACAACTAAAACTAGTCTACTCAGTCTCGAGTGGTCCAAATAAGTAGAGAGGGTTTGATTCACACCTCAACCATAGAGCACCATGTTCTTTTTTTTTTTTTTAAATAATGATAGCCATTTGTTCAATTTCACATTTCACACATTGCAATTTGTCAATTTTCCATTTGCATTTTTTTAAATGACAGTTTGATGTTTTTCAATTTCATGATATGGAAACATGGATTTTTCCATTTTCATATTTACACATTTGTCAATTTCCCATTTGCATATATTTTCTTAAATGTCCGTTTAAGGTTTTTAAATTTTGTCTATATGGAAACATGGATTTTCCATTTTGCTGTTTATTTTTTATATATTTATTTTGTGTGTATGTTGAAAAACGATATTTCCAAAACAAGATTTTTTTACTTTTCATTTTATGATTTTGTAAATGATCTTAATGTGAGTGCTTGACCATGGCAATAATACAGTCTATATATGTGTTAGCGGAACCATAGAGGCTTATTACTACTGCAAGTAAGAATGTTTTACAAAAAACGACTATCTACCACTGCATTTGAAAAACAAAACGATTGAAAAAATCTATTTTCCATTCATATATAAGTGCTAATTCTCCCTCTCCCCACCCTACCTCACCGTATTTTCTCTGGTCAAACAACCAATGCTACCCACACACACACACACTCACACACAATCTTTCTATATATCTCTCTCTATATATATGTTTTCTCTTGTCCACGAGATAAAAATTATGGTTGCTGGATTGTATCCTGCACTGTTTATGCGACATACCTTTGCCAGTTCATAAAACCGTTAGGTATTTCTCTACACATAGCGATTTTACCACTGCTCTACCTACGCCTTTTGCTTGTTTGGCTTTCTTACCGTCTAGTATGGGATAGGAAGCATTAACTGTATGTCAAACCCAGTCCACGTTTGTATTTGTAATCTAAGTAATAATTTGAAAGGAGACAAGTGTAATCAGTTTTAAACATTATCTCTGCTTTTATTTGTTTGTTTATGACATGCATATTAACCTAGAATCAAACCCTTGTCTACCTTAGTGAAAGGCTAACAGTTTAACCACTGCGTCACCATACCCTTTTTTCTTAGTCTGATTCGTTCTAGGCCTTAGAGCTAGAAATCGAGTTAAGATCTCCAGTGAAAGAGGCACATGTGCTCACCACTATAGCACGTAATGTTTAGCTGGTAACATTAGACAACCGAAAATGATTGTATTTCTGTTAGCCAAGCATTTCTGTCATTTACCTACTGTGTGAGCTCTGCCAGCAATACAGTTTAGTTTAGAACAAGTGTGTGTGAGTGTGTGTATAGATTATTAGCCTCAGGTATTTAAAGCTTGTTGTGTGTAGCGACCATCTTGTCCCAGTAACCACTGAGCAAGTTTTAACAGTCAACCCATAATAACTGCATAGGATAGTTGTGTGTGGTTCATGTACTTGTGTGTGTGCATTAGCATCATGCACTAGCTTTACCTTACCCTCTATAGGTAGAGCGTTATCCCTTTCCTTTCTGACATTACCAATGACCACATTCACCCACAAGTTTTACACTTAAACCATTGGTTTGTTTTTGATTAAGTTTGGTTCGGTTTGGTTGGGTTTGATTCAGCTTGGTTCAGTTTAGTTCAATGTAGTCACCATTTTAGATTTTAGCTATCCTCTTTAACCAATCAATTAAAGATTGTCTACTCTTATTTCTTGAATCGATAAATCAGATTCTGTATACACCATTTGTCATTTATTATCCCATACCTACCATCTATACTCTCTCTGTACTGCAGTTTGATCTGAAAACAAGTTCCAATGGTGATAGATTTGTCAGTCACCATACATGTAGCCTACAATAATTCTTTCACTACCTAGCTATGTTTCATCACTCACTGTAAACATTTCACATGTCCATATCCGATTATAAGTTTATAAAATCTCAGGTCGATGACCTTGATGTATTGGGTATTTTTGGGTAAATTCATTAGCCATGGGAAAGGGTTGACCATTCTAAGTCCTATGACACCTCACATGTTGATATCCAATTATTAGTTTATAAAATCTCAGGTCAATGACCTTGCTGTTTTGAATTTTTGAGGTAAATTCATTGGTCATGGGAAAGGGTTAACCATTCGTAGTCCTATGACACCTCACTTGACCCTCTCTACTGATAAGTTTAAAAAATCTTAGGTCAATGACCTTGCTGTTTTGGGTATTTTGGGTAAATTCGTTGGTCATGGAAAAGGGTTGGCCATCCTGAGTCTTGTGACACCTCACTTGTCCCTCTCTGATTATTAGTTGATAAAATCTTAGGTTAATGAACTTGCTGTTTTTTTTTGGTAAATTCATTGGTCATGGGGAGGGGTTGGCCATTTTAAGTCCTATGACACCTCACTTGACCCTCTGTGATTATTAGTTAGCGAGATATTAACGAAAGTGCAGTTAGGCCCTTTTGACAAAAAAATGAATAATACATTCAAAAACAGGGCGTCACCCCAAGTCCAACGACCCCTCATACAAGACCCTAGCTTTCTTAGTTCATAAGATATTAAAAAGCCGATGACCTATTAGGTTTTGGATCTTTGGTTAGTTTGTAAAAAAACGTATCTATAAATCATTATTCAAAAAGCCCGCCCTTTTACAAAAAAAACAATTGCGCATTCGTAAAACAAAAAACAAAAATGATAAATCATAGCGGCATTCAGTTGTATGCATGCACTTTATGTGGAACGAGTTTAATTTCAAATTGGCATACAAACTCCCACATGTTGGACATGGAAAGCGACTTTTACCTAAAAATTATTATTTCACCCTCTAGTAGGGGTAGATTTTAATTTTGAGTGGAAATAAGTTACCCATAGGAAAGGGGTTGTCTGCCGGAGTAATTTGACTACTTGTACATGTCTCTAGCCTTATTCCCACCACTGTCAAAACAGGTTGTGACTTGTTAGCTCTTATCGTGCACGTGCACATGTGTACACTTGTGTGTTAGGTCATATTACACATGAACTTGCATTTTCTCACGTATGAACCAAAACAGGATGTAACTTGTTTCACAAGGAGGACGGTAATAAGGTCATCACGCACGTGTTCACATGTATTTCGTCACTTTCCTTTCATATCGTTATCACATTATAGTAGTGGGGGTTGGTGAACAACGTCAGTTCAACACACGCAAATGTAGTTAGGCCCTTTGACATAATTTAAATAAATTAATGAGCCAGTCCATAGGGACCAGGCCAAAGGGACCGGTCCAAAAGGGATCAGTCCAAAGGGACTCATCCACAAGTACTCGTCCACAAGGACCTGTCCACAAGGACTCGTCAACAAGGACCCGTCCACAATGACTTGTCCACAATGACCTGTCAACAATAACCCATCCACAGGGATCCACTCCCCCACCCTCTTACAAAAGCTATGAGTGGGCATGCGTAAAAAACAAAAACAAGCATGTTAATTCATAGTGGCTATCCACCGAACACATGCACTTTATGTAGAACAACGTTTAAATCCATATCGACATTCAAACTCTCACATGTTGCAAATGGAAAGAGAGATTCTCTAAAAAAAATACAATTACACCCTCTAGTAGGGGTAGGATTTATTTTGGGGTTGAAATATGTGTTCATAGAAAAGGGGGTATCAGCCCGAGTTCAATTACACCTCATTCATCAAAATCCGACCATGCGTTCGAGAGAAATCGCGCCGCCGCCGTCTTGTGTGGAGGGTGTGGAGGTGGAGGGTATAGAACCGCTACAAAACCACTACTGTCTGTAATTCAGTTAAGGACTTCAGACGGTCAATTTCAAGCATTAGTTCCTAATGTTGCTACCAAATACTACCGTCAACGACACCTAGCTGTGAACTTGGCTACCAGATGTCATCGCAACCGGCAACTCGCAACGAACGTTGGAACTTCCACTCCAAAGGAAAGCATACTGAGGGATTTTTAGTGCTCTTAGAAAATCCGACGACTTCGGCCGGCTTTGAACCCGCGACCTTGGGCATAGAAGTCCAGCATGCTACCAGTTAAGTCACCGAAGCCGCTTCACACTTAGTCAGATGGAAAACTGAATGTGATCTCGTGCGAGTGCGTTGTCATAGCAACGTCTGATGGCTCATCCCTCATCAATTTAGTAGTGTTGGCATGGCAACCTCTGATAGCTCTTGGCATTTTCATATAATTCCGAAATTATTTTTCTCATCCCTTGGCGTAATGGTGGGTCATATCAAAAATTCTTTCAGACAAATGTTTTAGGTAATTATTAGGGGAATATTGTCCATTTTGTACGGTTTTGATATTGTGCCTATTAAGAGAGATATGATTAATGTTTCCCGAAAAAACCACTTTTTCTCGCCCCTTTGGTCAATGGTTGGTGCTATCAAAAAACTTTTCAAACATAACTTTTTGGCCTTTCCGACACATAGTATGAACTTTGAATGGATTCGATATTTCAAATATTAAGAGAGTTATAGCGATATTACACTTTTTCGAAAAAAAGCCCCCCATTTCATCCTCATCGAGCGATTGTGCCCATTTACGAACTCGACTGAGATTTTATAGGGATACATATTATGAAAAATTTTCAAAGTGATTGGTGTATAATTGCGGTAGTTATCGTGTCCACAAGAAAGTGATATATATATAGAGAGAGAGTGATAGATACATATATACATATATACATAAATTATATATAAACTTTTGGACTGACGGTGGTTTTGGGGTGTAGGGGATGTGAAACGCTATGATATGTCGAAATTTTCCAGAAGTCGAAACATGGTACCCATTGCAAGAGTTAGCTTTCTAATGAAATCTACCTAAAAGGAGAATTGTCCTTTTCTGATTTTTATCTGCATTGTCCATCCACCCAAATGTTTATGAATATTCTACTGTATTTATTAGTCAGCAAGGTTTCCTAATATTATTTTAATGGATATTATGTAAACTCATGATGAAGAATTTCTAAGCATTTGAAAGGAGTTAAATGTTTTTCAGTCGCTCAACACGATTGCACCCAATTGTGATGGGTTATTCCCTAATCCTAATATTTATTATTATAAATATTTAATAATCATATTTATTTATTAATATTTATTGATCCCATGCACAATGTTTCAGCATTAGCGACTAAACCCTCACAATTGTGTAGACCGACTGAAAAGCTTTAAACTTGGTTTACTTTGGCAACACTGAAAATGGCTTCAAACACTGTAATGTAGGCTTTGTAATAATCGGGTATTTATTGACATTTGAGCTGGCGATGGCCCCAATGAAACACATTACAATATATTAGGCTCAATGGTAAAGTCTTACTACAAGTTCAACATGCGGACCGGACTTGTCGGAATACGAACTTAATCTAATGGACTCGGAGAGCCCCATTGCGCTTGAGCGTCCTCTGGAACACAGCATCAGCACTTATTGTATCTCGGAAACTTGTATATATTGTTTAGAACTATCTATAGACAGTTTTGTCTATTGGGATTAGTGTAATTGGTTGTTTTATTATAAACTCAACTACAGAATACGTACAGATAGGCAATCATAAATTGCCGCATGGAAAATATCAAAGTCCTGTTCGGGTATCATGGTGCTGGGACGTGGCTGTACAGTTGCAACGAAATTGATGCACTTCCATCTTTGTTCAACGACATGTTCGTTGCAAAATGCATTGTGGAACCGCACGATATTGGACGCCTTTTAAGTGTTACAATGAAATATTGCATTTATACGTTAGTTAATTACCTTTGGTCTATGATAGCTGTTAGCGACATGCATGAGATGTTGGAAATATCATTACAATATTATGAACATTCTGCATACTGCTAGTTATCTCAGGGGAAGAGGCGTTGCGTGAAACGACAAAGAACCGGGGTTCAAATCAAATCGTACTCGCGGTGTTTATTTTTTAAACATGTCAAATGTCTCATGAACGAAATACGTGTGCGTTTCTATACAAAGGGAAATCTGGCTTAATAAATTTGCTTATTTTTAGTCCAGAAACAGACTGTTGTAGGCACTTCTTCAATATCTCGTCCAGTATCCACCGGCTTCGACAACTTGCTGTAACCGACCTGGCATTGACTGAACTAGATTTCTGAAGTACTGTTCATCAAGGGCAATCTTCTCCCATGCTTCCAAGATAATCTCCCACAAAGAGTCCTGCGAACGAGGGGGTGGGGGAGGCCAGTATTCCCTAATATGGCGTTTCCACTTTGCCCACACATGCTCAAGGGGTTCAAGTCTGGAGTTAGAGGGACCCAGTTGAGCAGTTAAAAGGAGTCCAGCTCGGAAAAGAGCTCTCTTGATGCGTGTGTATAGTGAGCCATGGCAGAATGTAATGACGCATTATCCTCAACGTTAGCTCGGCCAAACGTGGTTGTGTTCGTAGCACGACATCATCATGGTGTGTTACTTCACAAAAATAATATTCACGGCGAGACTCGAACTCTGGTTGCTCGGCTGTGAACGACAGCTAACGTACTAAGCTACAGCGCAACACACGTCATTATGAGTGTATATTGTCTTACCACGACATGGTGCGTGTTGGAGCGGGTCAGGGGATGGCCGATACCGAGAGAGAGAGCAAGAAAATGACGAACTGACCATGTTGCAGCACATATCCACCGAACTGAACGCAGCCGACAGCAGCCGAAGTGACACATAGCATGTTTCATGCCTCAAGAGATTTTATGATTGTTTGTCTGTACAATACTTCCCGATGGTGAATCTCTAGTTACAAAAAAAAACTCAAATCTCTTAGGTACCCACCCAGACTGTAAGAGGATGGCTCATCTTAAAGGTAATGCCACTCTGCGAATGTCTTCAGGCTATCATGACTCAGTCTAGAGCTCTCTAACATTTCTGATATCCTCTCCATTTAAAACTGTAACACCACAGTGTGGTGTGAGCGACCCTGCGAGAAACAAACATGTTTGTACATTAGGATAATAGCTCACTACCCTCGGCTAGTGACATTCAGATCTGTCAGCGAACGAGAACATTCTTTAGACAGAAATAAATATAGGTCAGGGTCATAGAGACCCCAGTGTGTTATTTATCCTGGTGTGGCATAACACCCTGCTACTGCTGCAGTTCTTGATAGCTAATTGACGAGGTGCGATGAACTTCCTTAGTGTTAGAAACGGTGTGTGAAATGGCTAATTTTAAGATAGGACTGTATGATTGCAATATCAGGGAATAATTGTCAGAAAATAGTGACAGTGAGGAGGATATCGGTGGGGACTCAGATTCCGAATCTGACAATGTTTTTAAGGAGCGAACACGAAAGTGAATTCATTGCAGAATATGAAAGATACACCGAAGTTGAAATCAAAGTCCCGGGTTCAAGTCATAATTCTGTCAGAATCACCGAGCCATGGCGTGCGATTGCGTGTCAAGTGAAGGATATTGTAAGCCCTTACTAAGGAAAACTATCAGTGCAATGTGCTTCATGTGACTGTTTTATAACTATTATATATGTTAACTGTAAATTTACCCCAAAACTTGACAAATATTGTCCACAGTGGTAACAAGAATTATTAATAAATGTACCTCTGGAATATTCAGGCTGTTATCGCTTTCATTGTGTTCATAATTTTATTCATGAATATACGTAAGCAACACGCATCAAACTAATAATTTACTGGTGTTCTCTAACTATAAATTAGTCAGCTAGAATAATAATAATAATAATAATAAGTGATGAAATTCGACAGATACTGTATAAACGATTACAACTTAACAGGGTCAGTCAGCCCCCACTTTGGTATTTAGGTATGCTCTTTATGAGTGTGGTGTTCCAGGGTTTGATTAGGGCGAGAGATTAAAACATTAAGTCGGAGAAAGATCAATATACATTAGTGCAGATTTTATGATTTTTGTCTCAGCAAATAATCATATTAATTTATTTTCAAATATGCTTTTGTCTACTGAATGTAAACTGTTTGCAATAAATGAAGCCATGTCCCTTTAGTGAATTTCAAAGTCTCTTCTTTTATTCCATCCAACATAATTTCTTCTCCCGCTCTTTGGCATTTATCTTGTGAAATGAATTGTTAAATTATCTGCCAATAAATGTAATTACTTTCATTTCCAGCGTTAAACAAAACACTTGTCATAATTCCTTTATCTTAGAACATTATTGAGTCCAAAGGTTGTTAATCGTGTTACCCTAAACATTCGATTGACGTTTATCTCAGGCCCTAGTGGAGGGATTTCTATAGCAGAAAACACCATTGCATGCCGTCTTGATGTCCCTGCATCATACATATCCTCCTATGGCCGCAGAGTCTGTGATTGGACGACGAGTTGGTGGCATAAGGTGGTAGTTGTTCTCACATTGCATGACATGCAGGTGGTAAAAACTTCATTCATCGTTGTTTACAATGATTGTAAAGATCATTCCTCCCTAAAGTTTACTGCTCATGAAGAACATGAGTGCGGCTTCTAGTCACGATGGATCATCCTGTATGTGTTGAATTTTTCTTTCGTAGTTAAGTTCTCCCCGCATGTGTTTCTCTAACAATTCTTTTTTCAAAATATACACATAAGAAAAGGTTTTGCATATTGCCAGGGTGTAAAGTGAGGACGGACTTATTTACTAAGCAATGTCACTTCTGCTGCTGTACACAATTGAGATCGGGAGCATAGGAAGGCAATTCCATTCTATGAATAACATTCTCCTGAAGAAAGGCATTGACCTATGGGTGGTCGAGATTTATCGTCCACAAAAGTGAAATTCAGGCCGAAATTGTCAGGATTGCCTTTCACTACAGGTGCCAGAATAGTATCCCTGTAACGTTTGCCTGACATGCGCCCTGGGATGTACACAAGAAGAGTTCGACGAACATACATGATGCTTCCCAAAACATTGCACCACCTCCTCCGTGATGGTATCGGTCTCGGATGTATTGCTTGCGCATATGTTCATTGGGTCATCTCCACACTCGCACAGATCTATCCCCATTGACATAGGCGAGTACTCACAACCGATACATACGCACGGAAGATCGACGAATGGGTTTGAGACCACTTGCCCAGCAATATACAAACCTTTTTTTTTTTTTCGATGAATGCAGATTTTGCATGAACTACTATGAATTAGAAGACGTGTCTTCAAAGCCTCTTTCCGTGAAAAAGTTGCTCCATATTAAACCCTTATGATATCATCTGATATTATAATGATCCATATTTTTATTTCTTATATTTGAAAGAGAGCATTCATTCTAGCAGCAGTGGATACAAGTTGTTGCAACTATTGGAAGTAACAGACGACGGGGACATATTTAGCCCGAGCTAGAGAGACAAGGAAAAGTGTGACAAACTGAGGGGATCAATGTTCCAATAGCTTGGTGAGTCACGGGATGGTTGCTACCGGTCTTGAGTCGATGACAGACAGCGGAGACCAAGTGTGACATTGTACGTCACAATGTGGGAGGAGCTTCTAGGTTACATGCTACGAGATGAATTCGAATCTACGAATGAGACAGGGGACGCCGTGTCGACCCGCCAAAGTTGGCGTGCCTTTGAATTGGAGGGAAATGGATATTTATGAAACCCAGTACCGATTGTGATTCCGCCCATCAAATTCTTAACCTGTGCAATGAGAGAAGATCAACGAAATTAGTCGCAAGTCTGTAGCTCAATTACTTCGAATTATTTTTGTTTTTTGTCCCCTCCAGCGGAGATTTGCCATGTCTTATATATAAAAGTGAAAGTCTGTACGTATGTATGTGTGTATGTATGTATGTGGGTGGGTCTGTTCCGTATACAAATCTACACCGTTCCACCAATCTCAACCAAATTTTGCATACACATTGTTTAGGACCCAGAACGAACCGCTGGCTACATGAATTTTCGATAGTCTTTTTCATTCTTCTGATTTCGGCCCTTTTGCGCTCAAGCACAGGCTAATCAAATCATAAAATATACTCATGAAGGAATGGCAAGGCAGATAGTTTCCATGGCAACATAGCTCAAATCGAGACACGGCCGACTGGATGCCATTTGCGCTCTGCACTACCGGTATAGAAAATGAGGCTCTTTACTTGAAAACCCGTTAGTTACTCAACTAATCACACAGCACTGTCAACCGAGTTTAGCATAACAAAGACTTGACACCATCTTCTACTATATATTTGTCAAATACCACTCACTCACTCACTCACTCATTCATTCATCACGAAATCTCAGAAACCATCGAACGGATTGGAATGAAATTTGGTATGCAGCTTCCTCAAGGGACGCAAATGCCCACCAAGAGAGGATTTTTTGCATATTCAGGTTCTAAAGGGGTGTTAAGGGGGTAGACCTGCATTTCATTTAATAGCAATATCTCCCGATTGGTTTCATTGGGGGATGTGATACTCGGCATATAAACTCATCATTAAAAACAAGTAGTTCCGTGAAGAACTATACAGCCTATTTTCATATATCCTGCTTATGTTAACTGCCACTATCAACATACAAAATTAGAGTTTGATTGCTGTAATAGATTCGTAGATATTGAAAAACCGACTATATATTTCGGATGGTCGCCGTGTTGGATTTTGTATATGTAGGTCCTAGAGTTATGTACTGTTACATGAAAATTGTTGTGTACGTGTAGCATTCAAACTTCAATCGCATGATAAAGACACAAGAAGTAACAAGGAGATTTTTAAATTTCGCACAACTGGCATCTTGTGGTTATGGAAACAATTGAAATAAATCAGATGCCAGTGGATTAACATTCGTATAAGGATTTACTGTACCAAGTTTCACTGCACTCGGATGGTTAAATTGCGAGAAACGTCCATGTGAATATTTATACTTCGCGTCGCCGCCATGTTGGATTTGTGATCACCAGGTTATATAAAGTCCTATAGGTGAACTTATGTTCATAGCCCCTATGAATATAAAAAAAATCAGTTTGATTGCTATAATAGATTCGTAGATATTCAGAGCCGTCTAAATATTTCGGATGGTCGCCATGTTGGATTGTTAAATGTATAGGCCATAGAGTCATGTACCATTAAAGGAAAATTATTGCGTAGGTTCATTATTCAAACTTTCACTTCGATCGCATGATTACGACACAAGAAATAAAAACTTAATTTTAAAATTCGCACAGCCGCCATCTTGAGGTTATGTAAACAATTGAAGTAAATTAGATGCCAGTGCATTACAATGTGTATAAACATTTCCTGTACCAGATTTCATTGCGTTTGGAACATTAAATCGAGAGAAAGTTCTATTAAAATTTTCAAATTCGCATGCCCGCCATGTTCGTTTTGTAGTTATGCGGTTTTTGTAAATCTTATAGATGAACTTCCAGTAGTGTCCTTTATCTCCGTACAAAATTTCAGGGTGATATCGCTAATAATTTCAGAGATATAGAATGCCGGTGAAATATTTCGCACATCCGCCATCTTGTGGTTATGTAAACAATTGAACGAAGTTAGATGTCGGTGAATTACAATGTGTATGGACATATACGGTACCAAGTTTTATTGCGTTTGGTTGGTTAAATCGCGAGAAACGTCTATTTAAAAGTCGCAAATTCGCGTGGCCGCCATGTTGGTTGTGTAGTCACCAGTTTTTCAAAAGTCACATAGCTGAACTTCTAGTAGTTTCCTCTATCACCGTAATAAATTTTAGGGTGATATCGGTAATAGTTTCGGAGATATTGAATGCTGGTGAAATATTTCGCACTTCCGCCATGTTGGATTGGTGAGACGTAACAAAATTTGAAGGCCACGTTCGGGGTCGCCCGGAATAGTGCTATGAAATTACTGAGTTTTATTGAAATCGCTCCATCCGTTTAAAAGTTATTAGGGGGGACACACACACACCTCACACACACACACACAAACGCACACACACACGGACAAAAGATGATCTCATAAGCCTATTTTTTCAAAATTGAAAATAGGCTAATAAGAAGACACGGCACTGAGGGTTTTTCGATGTGGTGTATATTATGAGGTGAAAGGGGTGAAGAGTGGGGATTGAAAGATTCATAACGGAGCGTGTATCTCTTAAACGACATAGGCGAGGATTTGAAACTCAGCGGAAAAAATCAGCATAAAAATAAGTAAATGTGTATGACCATTTTTTCATAAATCCAATTTAAGGGGCCCATGGGGAGGGGTGAAAATCTGGTGGAAGAAACAGAAAAGAAAGTGTCCTAACTGATTGACTGACTCACTCACTCATCAATATCAGGGGGAAAACTGCTTTAAAGTAAGTAAATAGCTGTTCGACAGTTTTTTTTTTCATAAATCAAATTTAAGGGGATCATGGGGAGGGGTGAAATTCTGAAAAAAGAAAATTGAAAGAAAATGTCCTGACTCACTCACTCATCATCGCCCAGCCAAAATTATTGAAGTTAGAAACATGACAGTTAGGGGATATGTTCATTGTTTGTCAAAACCGTCTACTAAGGGAGGATATTCGGATATTCAGGTTCTAAAGGGTTCTTGACGGGGTTAAACCTGCATTTCATTGAATAACAATATCTCCCGATTGGTTTCATTGGGGGATGTGATACACGGCATATAAACTCATCATTAAAAATAAGAAGACACGTGTCTGAGGGTTTTTCGTTGTGGTGTATATTATGAGGTGAAAGGGGAGAAAGGTAGGGATTGAAAGATTCCTAACGGAGCGTATATCTCTTAAACGACATAGGCGAGGAGTTTGAAACTCAGCGGGAAAATATCAGCATAAAAATAAGTAAATATGTGTTTGAGCGTTTTTTCATCAATCCAATTTAAGGGGCCCATGGGGAGGGGTGAAATGGTGGTAAAAATAATTGAAAGAAAATGACCTGTCTGACTCACTCACTCAACACGCCCAGCGAAAATTATTAAAGTTGGAAACATGAAATTTTGGGAATATGTTCGATGTATGCCGAAAACGTCAACTAAGGAATTATTTTTGTTTATTCGGATTTTAAAGAGATGTTAAGGGGGTAAACCTGCATTTCATTGAATAACGATATCTCATGTGTTGTTTCTTTCGGGATGTAATATTCGTTACATAAACTAATCATTAAAAATAATCAGACATAGGTATGTCTAAGGGTTTATCGATGTGGTGTATATTATGAGGTGAAAGGGGTGAAAATTGGGGGTTGAGGGATTCTTAATGGAGCGTGTATCTTTTCAACGACATAGGCGAGAAGTTTGAAATTCGGCGGGAAAAACAGCTTAAAATACAAGTAAATAGGTGTTCGACCGTTTTTTTTTCATAAATCCAATTTAAGGGACCCTTGGAGAGGGGTGAATTTCTGGGGAAAAAACAGGAAAGAAAGTGTCCTAACTGATTGACTCACTTACTCACTCATCAAACTCAGGGGGAAAACAGCTTTCAATAAAGTAAGTAGGTGTTCGACGGTTTGTTTCATAAATCCAATTTAAGGGATCATGGGGAGGGGTGAAATTATAAAAAATAAATGAAAGAAAATGTCCTGACTGACTCACTCACTCATCATCGCCCAGCCTAACTTATTGAAGTTAGAAACATGAAATTTTGGGGATATGTTCGTTGTATGTCGAAAACGTCCACTAAGGAAAGAGTTTTGAATATTCAGTTTCTAAATAGGTGTTAAGGGGGTAAACGTGCATTTCATTGAATAACAATATCTCACGAGTGGTTTCATTTGGGAATGTGATACTTGGCATATATACTAATCATTAAAAATAAGCTGACACATGTCTAATGGTTTTTCGATGTGGTGTATATTATGAGGTGAAAGGGATGAAAAGTGGGGGTTGAAAGATTCTTAACGGAGCGTGTATCTCTTAAACGACATAGGCGAGGAATTTGAAACTCGGAGGAAATCAATCAGATTAAAAATAAATAAATAAATAAATAAAATAAGTAGGTGTTCGACCGTTTTTTCATAAATCCAATTTAAGGGGCCTATGGGGAGGGGTGAAATTCTGGAAGAAAAACGTCCACTAAGGAAGGATTTTTGGATGTTCACTCTCATCGACCAACCCAAACTATTAAAGTTAGAAGAATGATATTTTGGGGATATGTTTGTTGTGTGTCTAAAACGTCTACTAACGAGGGATTTTTGGATATTCAGGTTCTAAAGTGGTGGTAACGGGGTTAAACCTGCATTTCATTGAATAACAATATGACACGACTATGACGCGAGCGAAGCGAGGCAAAAAATGAGATGGTGTGTGTCTGTGTATTACTCAATCACGCAAGTACCACTGGTCCGATTTACATGAATTTTACCTGGAAGTAGCTGATTTACCTGGTTAACATATAGGTTTCTTTTGATTTCAATACTTTGCCCTATTTAAATATGGCGACTATCTTAGTGACGTCTCTACACCCTTTGGTTTAAAACTTTCATATTTCCATTTCAAATAAAAAGAGAACGCTAAGAAATAGCAAACTTTTGATGGCATGTACGAGGTTTAAAATTACATTTTCTATCCGAAAGGTATCTCCAACGGTTAGCGAGTAAAACCTAAATTTGTGCTATAAAACAGGGTCAACGCCGAGCAGTGTAGTTGGACAAAATGTTCCATCCTTAATCTCCCTCTGCGCAGCACCTCGCCTATCCCCTGTTTTAACACTGTGACCTTCACATTTTAATTTAATTATGACGCGTAGCGAAGCACGGGTACTTCAGCTAGTTCTGTATAAATGTCGCCGAGCTGATGGTTGAATTTACTCTACTTTGATGTGTCGTGGGTGGAACTTGTAAACTTTATTTGGAGGGGTCGGGTGTGACATTTACCATTTTTGAGGTATCTGGGGAGACGAGTGCTGAACTATATAACTTCGAAACTCTGACCAGTTTTTTCAAATAATTAAGTATTCGGCAGAAAGATATTTTAACTTTCATTATTCTGCCATGTGTATTTTGCGTGTGAAATTTAAAAGCTATCGGGCTTAATAACATATTTAGGGAAAGTATGCGTCGCACGAATTGCTCAGTACTTTCAGTGGATCTAGCAACTCATCTATCAATTTTAATAGTTAAATTGGAGAGCTGTGTATTAATTGAACATTTTTTCAAATCCTAAGAAATCATCAAGATGTCTGGAACGAGGCCAGTATTCGGAAGGATGGCCATGGACACACCAGCGATGACGTTGATATCCGGCTAAGCTAACTGCTGGGTCATGAGCGGTGACGTGTGCTTAAGGCGTTTGGCGAAGGAATAGGTACAAAATATTGATTATTAAATTTAATCGTAGTTAGATTGCTTTGGGAACTGTAAATATTTTCCTTGTGTATTTAAATGCAGGTTGATTTTATTAGTGTACCGACACTCGAGCGTAATGACGTGCGTGACTACATTTTTTAAATCTGATTTAGATCATTGTAGTGTCATTTGTAATTGTATAGTGCGTGTACATGTTGCTATTTTATCGAATCGCTTGAGCAGAATTTATGGTTTGAGCGATAAATGGTGATTTTGTAAGAATAAAGTAACGATAAACTAGAAGTTGGGGGGTAACATTTCACCTTGTATTTTGACATAAACAGGCTTTTTTTTGTGATTTGCCTTGGGCAATTTTATTTGCAGGGAACCATATGTCTCTTAGTAAGCTGTAAAATTAATGAAGTAATGATTTTAATGATCTTTGGGAAAGCATTTGAAGTCTTTCCGTGACATCTCGAATCTGTATCGTACTTCAGGTGGTGAGATGTGAGATGAAGTCATTACCCAGGAGTGCGTTACGTGGTTATGTGTGTTTATGTGTCTACTTGCGCGGGGAACATCGTGGTAATCTTACCGTGATTCATGTCTGCTGCAGTATATAATTAACGGCAGTATTATACTCCTAGGAGGCTACTGGCCGGTTCGTCGTGTCTAGTAATTCTTGAGAGAATTATTGGGACAAATATGGTATTTTTCACACATGTTTTTTTAGGATATACGAGGTATTTCCGTGATCGTAGGCCACCCTGAACGAGCTTCCGATTTGTTGAGGAACACAATGGGTTAATGGCATGAGACTTCGGCGAGACGAACAGATTTAAGATAACACTAATTAGGTTTGAGGCCGGTGCTCCGTGTCCTCGATTCTTTATGTGAGATGAGCCTGTATCTTTTATTTTGTGATTTAAAGGGAGTTCACCATACTCATATTATACATTCCTATATTAAGTTGAAATGAAATATTGAGTTGTTGTAAATAAGAGCCAATGGGCACGGTGCTGATTCTTGTATTATTTCAGAATCCATTTTGGATAGTTGTTGTTGTAAATATTAGAATGACGGTCGGTCATTCCCTCGTGTAATTTGTTGTAGTCACTTACGCTTGTGTTGATTTGTCGATACCTGTTTGGGCAATTAATCGTGTTTTGCAACGTGGTCAAAATCTCGTTCGCAGATCGATTTCTGTATTATATAAGGGTAGCGGGTGTCGGATATTTCTTATGTGCTTTGTTGCGTGTTCCCTGAGCTAATCTAATTTACGCAGAATTACGGATTCTTTGCCTGACGGGAAATCATATGGTCAAGGATCACGTAATCAGTACTTATTTCATTCATCTTAGTCACACATCGTCACGCGCGCATAAGTACAGATTTGAGAAGAGACGTATTTGTTTTAAACGTCTTTATTTTTGACAATCTCTCCAGAGATATTTTATTTTAATTAAATGGTAAATTGTGGATGTTTGAACGCCACTTGATATTTGTGATGCAGACACTACTTAGGGTTGCAGTTGTGGTCTAAGTTAAAGTTGTGGGAGTAAATTGAAGGTGTTGTTAATTAATTTTGTTGTTATATTTTTGGTTATTAAGCTTGTTTTATTTAATATAATGGTTTACCTCCTATCTTTAATTATGATTTGCCCTATGTCACCTTGTAAATTATGAGAAGCAAATTTAACTGCACGGCTATCATGAACCGAAACACTACCCTGAAATTGAGTCATGTAACACTTCTTTTATAATGGTGCAATATGTACTACTAGCATTACCCGTCGCGGCTTCGCCCACGTAGTTGTCTAGAGTACACTTAGCATCGTCTCAATCATGAGTTATTTATCATTTTATTTTATTTTGAATAATTATCAATCAGACAATAAATACAATACAACTCAACAATGGCATATAAATATCAAGTAATCACAAACGTCACATCGCATCGCATGTATATGATTCGAATAAAAACACAACACTAAACACAAAATCCATTGACCAAAATTCCTATGAAGAAAGTACACATCAAAAAATTACACCAATCAAAATCTTCTACGCCCACAATTATCCCCTTTCACCTCATAATATACACCATATTGAAAAACGTTTACACAAGTGTCTGCTTATTTTTAGCTGTAAGTCCCCATCCCCGTGATGGCACTCACGTATAGAGGGAAATCTAAGGCTGTGCGGTGGTAGTCCTTCTTTAGTGGGCTTTTCTTCTTTAGAGAATTTCACCCCTCCCCATGCGCCTCTTAAATTGAAACAACGGTCGAACACCTATTTACTTATTTTAGGCTGATATTTTCTCCTCGAGTTTCATACTTTTCGCCTACATCGTTTAAGAGATACATGCTCCGTTAGGAATCCTTCATCCCCCACTTTTAACCCTTTTCACCCCTTCCATCTTATCATATATATGACATCGAAAAACCCTTGGACACGTGTCAGCTTACTTTTAATGGTTAGTTTCCATGCCGAGTATCATACCCCGCAATGAAATCAATCGTGAGATACTGCTATTCAATGAAATGCACGACTACCCCTTGAAACCCCTTTAGAACCTGAATATCCAAAAATCCTTCCTTAGTGGACGTTTTCGACATACAGCGAACATATCCCCAAAATTTCATGTTTAATAGTTTTGGCTGGGCGATCATGAGTCAGTCAGTCAGGACAATTTGTTTTATATAATAGATATGACAAGGCTTTAAAGACACTATTAATGAACACGTGTTTCTTCAAACTGCGGATCTCATTAAACGTTGCTCCACGTGTGACCTTCTTGGGTAAAGTGGTTTTAACCACTATGAATCAACATTTGTTTCTTCTTCAAATGATGTACTACATGAATGTGCCCTTAGGGGCAGATGACCTCGTAGTTCCGCCTCTTAAAACACCAATAACTAACAATAACTTACGTACTATGGTTCAACATGTTCCGCTCCAAATTCTTTTTCACAAAAACGTTTCTTCCACACGTACTACATGAATGTAGCGTTAGACCACTATAGATCTACATGTGGTTCTTCAAATTGTGTTTCTCAGTAAACTTAGCTCCGCACTTAAGAAAGGAATGGGGCTTTAGACCATATGGATCAACAAGTGTCTTTTCAAATCCCCTTTAGATGAGAATTTTGCTCCGCATGTATTACATATATATGGCTTTAGTCCACTATGGATTAATAAGTGTCTCCTCAAGTTACTTTTGTAAGAAAATTCTTTTCCGCACATACTACAGGAATAGGGCGTGAGACCACTATGGATCACCGTATGGTTCTTTAAACTTCCCTTCTCCGTGAACTTGGCTCCACATGTATTACATGAGTAACTTTTTAGCCCACTATGTTTCTTCGTATGTCGCTTTAAACTTCCTTTCACTGTGAATCCTGCTCCACATATATTACATAAATGCGGTAATATACCGGTATGGGTCAACATGTGTGCTTCCAAATGATGCTTTTGAATAAAGCTTCCTTCGCATGTATTACATGAGTATGGCCTATGGCCACTATGGATCACCGTATGTGTCTTTAGATTATGCTTCTCTGTAAACTTGGCTCCACATGTATTACAAGAAAATGGCCTCAGATCACTATGGCTCAACATGTGCCTTCTTAAGTTACACTTATATTTAAATTTTGCTTCGCATGTATTGCACGAATATGGCTTTAGGCTACTATGGATAAGCGTATGTTTCCTTAAACTACCGATCTCAGTAAACTCAGCTCCACATGTATTACATGAGTGCGGCATTAGACCACTATGGACCAACGCGTGTCTATTCAATTTACTTTTCTCCCTAAATTTTGCTCCGCACGTAAAGCATGAATAAGGCATCACTCCTCTATGGATCAATTGGTGAGTCCCCAAATTGTATTTCCGAGTAAATTTTGATCCGCATGTTTTGCATATGTATGACGTCATACCGCTTTGAGTTGACCTTTCAATCTTGATGTTACTATATTGAATGAGTGTGGCACCAACTAAATCTCTTGTGGGCGCGTTTTCCGGTCTGTGAAAGATAGGATGTTTCTGTGGAAAATTTCTTAGAAGAAACAGCCACTATCAACAGAATATCAAAAATCACAAAGCAAAATCAATTCCGGATAAGTATGGAGTAATCATCTCGATCTAAAATATTCCATTATTTCGTTACACACAGATTTAAAAACCTTAAAAGTAAGGCGTCTTATGATGATCGAAACATGAATTTTTTACCTCATACAATTTGCTTCAGGGTTAGAGAATATCACCCCATACAATTTGGGAACAAACGTGTTGACAGAAAGGCATTCAATATCGGTAAGTTTGATGATCAAGAGAAGCGGAATAATACCTTATGATCAATAGATCGCTAAAATTTAAAAGTAAACTAGTGGATTTTGCCTGGGATATAAACAAGAAGGGTTCGACGACCATACATGATCCCACGCCAAAATAAGAGGAGTTCGAATGTCTCTATTATTGAACACTTACACCGGAGCTGTATTTCGGGCAGTAGAGGATACAGCAGTGGTTATCAAGGTCAACGGGAAACTAATACGTACACTGAGATATGCAGACGACCCTGTTCTTCTGGTTAGTAGTATTGAAACCCTACAGCTATTCATTAATAAGATTCATATAGTTGGAGAAGAAATGGTTTTATCGATCAACACAAAGAAAACAAAATTAATGGTTTTCGGTCATACAAGGGTTGAAGTATTTTGACATCAAAGGACAACAAATCCAACAAGTTGGCTAATTAAGGGCCTTGGTCGTAGCTTTTCAGAGGATTTGAATCCTGATTTTGAAACTAAGAAGCGTACAGAAATAGCAAGGTCAACTTTCAAAAAATATGAGAGCTTTGTTGTGTGATGATGTCTTAAATTTAAAACTAAGACAGCGTATTGTGAAATGTTATGTTTGGTCCACCTTGCTTTATGGAGTAGAAGCTTGGAAATTAAAATCGTCCTCCATTAAAAGGCTTGAAGCCCTGGAAATGTGTTACCATAGAAGGATGCTGAAAAAATCCCTAGCATTGATCGCATCTCTAATAAGCAGGTACTGCGGAGAGCAAACTCGATGCGGGAGCTGTCGATTACCATCAAATGTAGGAATATTGCATACCTGGCCGTGAGTTACGTGGTACAAAATACGCAGTATTATACCTCCTTGTTCCCACTGTTCCAATAATGGAACATTTTTTTTTAAAATTGGTGTTGCCATTGCTCTTAGTAATGTTGGAGGGAAATTTTGCCCTGTACTGATTAAGGTGGTATCATTGTTTACTATTATTTGATATTCAGTTGTTTATGAGCTATTGCTTCATTGATCTGCTGTATGAAATATCGCTTGGCCATTCGCCATGTCCGGGGGGTAAGTATTTCTCTTGTATTATGATAAGAAAATAACTTCCTACGTTGCCATCATCCGAGCACAAACTAAACATGTAGGAGAACACCATGCTACATTTGAGGTAGATTTTACTGTCAAACATAACCTAAGAAGTACGATAGAAAATTGATTTTCCATTTTTGGACTCGCGGGCATGAATGCCACGGTAATAAATTTATATATATTTCTTCCGTTAGCTGAAAAGTGAACACGTATGATACAAATATAATGATGTTGTCAGTAAATTCTAACCTCAAATACAGTTCTAGACTTATTGGTATATAAACAAATAGTTTTAGTAAGATTGTAAATCGATGCTCCAGGAATTGCTTTATTTCTTTTAGACTGACTATTCATGAAATTGAGAACTATTTGGAAGAACTCGAACGCGGAAGAGGCGTTTTGGAAACGTATGTATTCATTGAACCGCCTGAGAAGCATCTACTCTCTGATGAAGATAGCGGTGATGAAGCCGAAGCAGACATCAATCGCCTATCGGGTAACCAACTACGTGGCCGTGCTGAAGCAACTGTGAGACGAGTTGTAAATGGTGAAGTTGAAGATCTTCATTTAGGTTCCAATGAGCCTGACTCGCAGTTCGAAGTTAAAATTGGTGGACCTGTCTGTTCTACTAGTTTTATCGATCCTCGTGTTCAAAGGTCTAAGAGGTGTAAAGCAATTTCTAAAACACCAAGGAAATGGGAAGAAATTGATATCGAGCCGGAAAAAGAAAAGGAATGGACCCTTTCTGAATTCCTTTCTGGAGTTTACTCTCCAAATTGGTTTATTTGAATTATTTTATGAGGAAGAGATTATTCAAATGATTGTGAACTCTTCAAATTCGTACGCTGCCCAGAAGAACGAAATGGGACATAAAGTTACTTGTGATGAAATCAGGTTATTTCTTGCTATTCTATTACTCAGTGGATACAGTACAGTCAACAGATATCGCATGTATTGGGAAGATTCCCCTGATTGTCATAACACGGGAGTAGCATCATCGATGTCTAGGAATAGATTTGAGCAAATAATGTGAGTGACTATAATAATTTGGATGCAACTGACAAATTTGCTGAGGTGAGAGTTTTGTGGAAGTTGAATTTCTACCCTAATGATGTGCATATTTGTGTTGATGAGGCTATGGTGCCTTATTTTGGGAGGCACGGCACCAGGCAACACATGCAAGGCAAACCTGTGAGGTTCGGTGTGCTTGCACTGGACTGGGATACTTTATACAAGCTGAACCCTATCAAGGAGCAAATACAGGCAATACGAGACCTGACCTCGGTGTAGGTGTTGGCGGATCTGTGGTCCTTGATATGGTATCAACACTACCCAAACCTTGCAGCTACAATGTGTTCTTCGACAATTATTTTACATCGCTTCAATTATTGGAGGAGTTGAAAAAGGATGGACGTAATGGGACAGGAACAATTCGTGCTAACAGGGTTGAGAAAGCATCGTAGATGGTTGGTAAGGAGCTTGCCAAAAAGAAGGGGATCATTTCATCAGTTAACTGATGTAAACAGTGGAATAACATTGATTCGTTATAATGACAACAATATCGTTACCATAGCCTCGACTCTGGCGGGAGTTAATCCTATTGGTACAGTAAAGAGATAGAATAGGTTAGCCCAAAGGAAAGTAGACGTTTTCCAACCAAATTCCACTGTCAAGTACAATGTATATATGGGTGGTGTCAACCGTCTCGATGAAAATGTTGCGGGACTTCGAGTTAACTTCAGAATGAAGAAATGGTATTGGCAGTTGTTTATATTTCCCTTCAATGTCTCAGTCAACAATGCTTGGTTATTGTATCGCCTCAATAAAAGACATAATGAAGAACCACTTGATTTTCGAGCATTCACCGAGAGAATTGCACTACCATATTTGCAGAAATATAGTAAAAGAACCCCTCTACTAGGCAGACTTCCACGAAGTGTCCGTGCTGTAGACAAACGAGTTTCTGACGAAGTTCGTTTCGATAGGCGGGATCATGTTATTGTAGCGAATGATAGGCAAACTAGTGTGCTCAATGCAAGAAGAACACAACCAAAATGTGTCTGAAGTGTGGCGTAGCACTGCACGTGAACTGCTTTCCAGTGTTCCATGCATTGTGAGGCCACATCATGTCCGCTGCAATGTTTATCTCTAAGAGTTTCCTAAGTGAATTCCTTTCCGGATATTACTCTCCCATAGAGTTATTTGATTTATAATATGGCAAAGAGGTTATACAAATGTTTCTGAACTATTCAAATATGTATGCTTCCCAGAAGAGTGAAACGGGACATAAAATTACTAGTGTGATAAAAGGTTTTTCTTGTATCAGATCCACTGCCATGTTGATCTTTAAGAGTAGTGTTGATCAGGTTATTTCTGAATATTGTTTTGTATTGCTTCCATGGTTTTACTACTTAAATTTTCAGTAATATAGGAGTGTAGCAGAGTATTGTTTGCCAATTCATTATTTAAAGATCCACCGACCCGTTCGTGCCCGCTGTTCCATTAATGGAACAGTCATCAAATGACACTTAGCAAATTCGTTGTTAAAATATTACATTCATATTTCAATACTGAAGCTATTTTGAACCTATTTAAAAGAAAAACTAGGTACTAAAATGAAATATAAAATTAATTTGGGAACAAATGGATTAAAGGGTAATATTGACGGGCATCGAAGTCCGGGCAGGTAAAGGACGTATTGACAGTGGAATCTGGACTGGACTGACACAAAAACGATTGAACTACTACACCGTGTTGGTGAGGATAGACGATATCCATTTAGATCGCCAACGTCCGGGAGACTGAGCAGGGCATTTAGAAGAAGAAGATGAAGAAGAGCTCGTTTCTACTCTTCAATGGTGTGGTGTTCGTGCAATCAATATATATTATACAGACATCAGAGTTTAATATGCCGGAGATTTTAGATAACAGTTCTTCCTGATGAATGCCTTAAACCTTCTACAGCACAAAAAATAGTGATTGTGCTTTCAACAGGCAACATGGTCTCCCATCGTCTCGATAAAGAGAATAATTAAAAATTGGGTGCTGTTTTATATCTGGAGTACGAGCATTCAACTTTCAGTTCTGTCACTTACTGCAATGCAAATTAGTCATTACATGATTTTCCTATAATGAGTTGCAATCCCGGATTACGTTCGAAAAGAAAGGACTGTTCGAGGACGTAACAACTAATTTATTGAAACGGGCAACTGAACACCAAGTAACAATCGATGGGTTTGTTCGTTCAAGTGACACAAGTCAATTCGCATTTCATTTGCTATATCGTAGCCATAATGCCCAGTTGGAATATACAGCCCACATAATTTTGTAATGAGCCATTCGCGGTTATATCTCCACAATGCCTTTACGCCAATGCATTCTGTTCATAATCGACAAAATAGAAACAGGAAATTAACACTCCAGATTCCTATACACCGAACCATGGCGTTCAATAAGTCTTTTGTTTGCACAGCCCCTTGCCTTTTCAACATCTTCGATTTATGTAAGTTCGTCAACATTGCAAGCACTGCAGCTCTTTCATCCTGCTTCTTGGAGCACTATACCTCTCACATCAGATTACTGCATTATGTTAACCCTCTATTGCTTGAATTTTATAACTTTTAGAATGTTGTTGCCCATACATTTATACAGGGGGATTGAGCTAAGAGGGCCCCCTCAAATATCTAAGGAACCGTTTAACATATCGTCATTCTGTTTTCACATTCTTAAATCGTATTAAGGGGCTCTTTACATGGTCCATTTTGCTCCCAGCACATGCGTATTTACCGAGAACTCGGCAGCAACTATGGTTCCTGAAATGGAAATATAATCATTCCATCGTCTGGGACAACTGAGAAACACGTGACAATGTCCGTGTTGTACTTATTTTGCAAATCCGACGAGTAGGTTTTGAGATATTAAAGATTTCAATATGTGTCGGCATTAGACAGAATGCGATGCACCAGCCGCTGGAATGTGGAGTGCATGATTATCTTGCTTGACCCACTCCTTGTTGACTAACTCACATACCGAATGTATTCCATTCATAGCATACTGTAATGTGTAGGCCTACATAATCAAAATCATGACTATTTTCCCCTCTCCACTTCGTCCTGAATCCTTGCGGAAATATCTGAAAACACCCCAATGAAGAGGATAAACAAAGTACAGTGCTGGCGGACCTACGACAATGACTTAATGTACATAATTATTAAAATCAGAAATGTAGCAAAACTCGCCCATTTAGTTCATTGCGAACGTCTCGTCTAATATTAATTTTTATGAGTCCGGTTAATCAACAAACATTTTGAAAATGTACACATTACAGTAGGCATAGAATGGAATATACTCAGTATGCGTGTTTGTCAACAAGCAGTGGGTCTTGGAAGAGAATCAGTCACTCCACTTTCTAGCGACTGACACATCGCTTTCTGTCCAATGCCGACACATATGGAGACCTTTAATATCTCAAAAAATACTCGTCGGATTTGCAAAATAAGCATATCACTAAACTTGTCACTTGATTCATAGTTGTTCCAGTGGGTGAAAATAGTATAGTCCCATTTAAAGTACCAAAGTTGCTACCAGTTTCTCGGTAAATACGTATGTGCTGGGGGCGAAATGGACCGTGCTGTATGAGCCCCGTAATACGATTTGAGAATTTGAAAACAGAGTGACGATATCTTAAACGGTTCCGTAGATATTTGAGGGGGCCCTCTTAGCTTAATGCTCCAGTATTTATAATATTTACAACTTCAGGAAGAACATAAGATAATTTGTCAAACAATAAAATTGATGGGCAGCATAAAATGTGCAATTTATAATACCATTTTTTTACACGCGAAATGACCACTTAGAATCACGCTACAACTTCATTTCTTTTTCTTGGTGCGAAGTTTTCTCTGCACCCAATACTCCTTCATGCGTTCGCTGGCCTGTTTACGCTGTTCGTCCGTCCAGGCTCTTCCGGTCTTCTTAGGTCTTCTTGCGGCTTGAATCCCATCCAAATTACTCAATATGTTCCTAAATGTATTTCTGTCTAACAGTTGGTCTTCAGGGATATTCAATCTTTCCATATCCGCCTTTGTTTCCTTAATCCATGCTGTTGTGGTCTTCTTCCTCCAGGAGTAATCAAATATCCGTTTGGTGAGTCTATTTTGGTCCATTCTGTATAGATGTCCGAAAAACTTCAACCTCTTCTTCTTCTTCATAGTCTCAGAGTTTCCTCCTACTTTCTGGTAAACTTCTTCATTACTTTGAAGTTTCCATCCACTTTCGGTTTGAACAGCACCCATCATTTTTCTGAGGATTCTCCTTTCCAAAACCTCTAGTTTATCCAGCTTGTAGTTCATAGACAGACATTCACTGGCATAGAGACATTCTGTCTTCACCTCGGTGTTGTAGTGTTTTATCTTGGCATTCCAGGATAGGCACTTTTTATTGTACATATTTTTTGTCAAGCCATATGCTCTCTCCATTTTTGAGATCCGATCTTCTATTGCATCTTTCTCTAGTCCATTCGCTTGTATGGTCTCACCAAGGTACTTGAACTTTTTGACCCTTTTGATTCATCCTATCTCTGTTTCCAGAACTCTTTGGAGTTAATCATGAATTTGGTCTTCTCTGTTGAGATACTCAGTCCTGCTTGGGTAGCAATTCTTTCCAGAAGGTTAATTTGAATGGTTGCGACCTCTGGACTTTCAGACAGAACAGCAAAGTCATCAGCAAAAGCTATGCAGTTGATTTTAATCCCTCCTGATATTCTTCCTAGGCAGATCGGAGTTATCTTTTGGCGTTCAAGTTCAGAGTTCCAATCTTTTCTAAGACACAGTTGAATAGGAGTGGTGATAGACCATCACCTTGCCTCACGCCTGTCTTGATTTCAAACGGTTGTAACAAATGCCCCGAGAATTTCACCCTGGAAGTTGTATCTGTTAGGGTCTCTTTGATTATGTTTGCCAGTTTTGTTTTGACTCCAAATTCTTTAATGATCTTAAGCAAAGTTTCTCTGTCCACCGAATCGAAGGCTTTCTTGAAGTCTATAAACGATACCACTCAGCATTCTGTGGCGGGGTATTGACTTCAGGTTGAATACCTGTTCAATACAGGAGTGGCCTTTACTAAACCCCAGTCGTCTCTATTATATTCAGAGGATCTTATAGGCGACCGGTAGAAGAGACACACCCCTATAGTTGTTGACGACCTGTTTGTCCCCTTTCTATGTAGCGGATGTACGAGTGATGTTTTCCACTCTTCAGGTATTTTCTCCTTCTCCCAAATTTCACTGATGATATGGTGAAGTACATCTAAGATTTCTGGTTCTGCCCATTTCAACATATCTGCCGTTATCGAATCTTCTCCACTTGCTTTGTTGATTTTTAGGTTCCTGAGTGCTGCTTGGATTTCTTCCTTTGTTGGCACTTCGTCACTTTCTGGGTTTTCTGGTATGTCAGGAAATTCCAGTTTCGAAATTGGGGAAAGACAGTTCAGGAGATTGTGGAAGTATCTGGCCAATAATTCGCAGTTTTCTTGGCTTTTGGGTCCAATTTTACCATTTTCATTTCTGAAGCTCAAACTTGGAGTTTGGTATCCTTTGAGTTTGCTATTGAAAGTCTGATAGAAATCTCTGGACGTGTTCTTAACGAAGTCACTCTGCAGGTTTTCGAGTTGTGCCTTTTCAAATGATCGTATAGTCCTTCGGGATGTTCTGGATGTTTCTTTCCTCTGTTGTCTGAATTGTTCCATGTGTTCCATTCTTTTGGAGGATTTCCATTTTCTCCATTTCTCGGATCTCTCCCTGAGACCTTCTTCGCAATCTTCATTCCACCATTGTTCTCGTTTTATTTTAGCCTGTCCGAGTGATTTCATTCTTCTTTTCCAGCATGATTAATCCCACTTATGTGGGGTCGCTGATGCGGATATTCCTCTTCCACGTTGTTCTATCCCAGACCATTTCCTCCACAAGCCCCCCGCAGTTTCATGCTTTCTTGAATGCTGTCCATCCATCGCCTTTTTGGCCGTCAACGACTCCGTTTCCCTGGTGGAAGCATTTCCATCATCCTATTACCCACATAATCTTCATCTCTTCTCTTAACATCTGAGACCAGCTTCTCTGACTTTCTCAGAAACTTGCACCACGCTAAGTCGTCTCCTAATCACTTAATTTCTCACTTTGTCCAACCTTGTATGTCCACTTGCCCATCTCAGCATACGCATTTCTGCCACGTCCAGTTTTTCTGCCCATCTCCTTGTGATCTGCCAGGTTTCTGCCCCGTATATCATTGCTGGTCTCACCACGGCCTTGTGTACCTTCCCTTTTAATTTTTCTGGTACTTTCTTGTCGCACAGTACACTTAATATTTTCCTCCAGTTGAACCATCCCGACCGTACCCTGCTCTTTATTTCCTCCTCCAGTCCACCATCTTGTTGGATAACTGTACCAAGATATCTGAATGAACTTGCTGTTGGTTCCTTCTTCTACAAATTCCAGTATTCCTGACATAGCCACATCTAAATTACCTTCACTGATTGTTTGCTGGATATTTGGCATTTTGTCTGTATTTGTCACTAGAAGACCCTGGTCTAGTGTTCTTCTCGTTCTTTACGTCTTTGGTTGATGCCTTAAGAGGAGTGCAACAGTCAATATCGAAATTACTGGGAAACGCTTCCTAATTGCAGCTGCATCACTCTTTGTCAGAAGACTTTGGTTTCAGTCCATAGTGTAGTAGTGGACCACCCCTATTCGTCTGGGCTCATCTTCCCTCAACAGGCATCCTGCCTGAAGTCCCTGTTAATCTAGAATCTCTGTTAGCTAGCAACGACTCTAAGATTCCTGGAAACAGTGCGCTGCATCACTTCAGGTCCACAAGTGAATTCGAATGGATTTAGATGGTACACAAACCTAAAATGCTTCAGATATACAACCCTTAAAGCCTTGGGGCTGATGGGCTATAACAGTTTCGCAAGCGATGTCAGCTCAGCTGCTTAGGTTAGAGCTTGCTACGATAATTGTTTTCTTCAAACAATCCTTTAACATTCCAGTATGATAAAGTTGCTAAGAAATAAGCATCTAGTTTTGGTATACAGAGGCATCCTCATTTCTTCACACCATTGATTAAAAAAAAGCTCTTTGCCCTGGTTTGTTTTCAGAAGCCCGGGTTGGCCCTTGAATCTCTGAAAAATGAGTTTGGACGCCTCGGTCACTAGGCGCATATACCTGACCCCTTCGTAACTTTTGGCAATTGGGCTTATGCCAGCAAAACATATCGACGAGTGACATTTATGCTTTAAACACCTTAAAAGTAACATCAAAGACTAAAGCCTAGCACACCGGCCTTGGCAATAACTAGGATATAATAGATCTAGCCTTAGCGCTCTTGTATGACTAATAAACCCGTACGATAAGCGTTGATGATTCAGCTGCACCGAATATGACGTGGTATCACATGTCGTCCGTTCCAACCAGGGAAAAGTCTACTTACATAAGACCGTGGAGAACAATACGGCAATATCCAAGTATTCTAGAAACTAGGAGAGTCACGAATGCCTTGTTCTTCCGTTCCCTGGTACCCAGAGCTGGACTGTTAAGCTCCAGCGATTAACAAAAGGGGCGTTTTACGTTATTATCGGCATTCTGGTCGATCGCAAGTATCAGCAAGCCAAAGATGACTCGTCATTTTATCACAATTAGCTAAGAAACTTGCGTCTTTACCTGAACGCAGTCACGTTTTCCTACCAAACCATCGATTTAATTTCGAAAACAAAAATAGAGCACTGTACGATATGTATATTCAATTCAACATTTCGTATTGCCAGAAAAAAAACATGTGCGGTGTTTACTCTTTGGGTCTAAAACTAACGTGGCTCCGAATGTGCTGGACCCTTTGCACTTCATATGAGCTACGAACAAGTCCTCAATAGATATCCGGTTAGAGATTGTAACGACAGAGAATATTACAAACAAAACAAGTCCAGACATACTGAGAAGCTCACTGGGAAGTTCTTATGAATCACGAGCAGTGGAAATGTGATATGATACACCTCACCAAGACAATGGCTAGCACACACAGAGAAGCTCACTGCAAAGTTCTTATGGATCACGAGCAGTGGAAATGTGATATGATACACCGCACCAAGACACTGGCTAGCACACACATAGAAGCTCACTGCAAAGTTCTTATGAATCACGAGCAGTGGAAATGTGATATGATACACCTCACCAAAACACTGGCTAGCACACACTGAGAAGGTTACTGTAAGTTTCTTATGAATCATCATCACCATGACCCCGGCTGTCAAATGTTTAGCCTATTTTCATTTATAAAAAAATAAGCTTATGAGATCACCTTTTGTCCGTGTGTCGGTCTGTCTGTGTGTGCATGTATGATTCGTGTATGTGTGTCCCTAATAAAATCTAAACTGCAGGAGCGATTTGAATGAAACTCGGTAAGTTTATAGCACTATTCCGAATGACCCTGACCGTGTCCTTCAAATTTTGTTACGTCTCACCAATCCAACATGACGGCTGTGCGAAATATTTCAACAGCATTCAATATCTCTGTAACTACAGATCTGTTCAAATTATTAGACTCAACAAACAAATTCATGATATTTTGTAGCACATTTAAGATACATCTTCACAAAAGGAACTTTTCTTGTCAGATTATTGGTGTACATGTGCAACATGTTCTCACACAGTTTATGAATGCACCCAAGATGTTGGTAACTCTGTTTTGACCTTCAGCTGTCTTGTTTTGGAGGGAGAGTCATTATTGCCTGCTCTGTGACTGCAAATAGCAGTTGGATTCTTGCTTCAGACAACAGTGAAAAAGTGTAGTTATGGCCATTGTTGTTGGATGGTACTGTTGCCAGGGAAATGTAGCAATCTCTAACCATTAATTTTGAAGAGATTTCATTCAGTTTTATTCAATCAGTTGTTTCTTTCCATCTGTTAGTGCTGTGCATCGATTAATCGGATTGTTTCTGATAATGGGGAAAGGCAAAGGCATTTCCCCACGTAAAGTTGTTGTTGTCAACACTCTGTTGAGTGAAGGAAGGTATTCACAAAGGCAAATTGCACGTAAAGTGTCTTTAGGCCAAAAATCAGTGAGTAGAACCAGTGTAGAATTGAGGAAGAATACCACTTATCATCAAAATAGAGTGGGAAAATGTGGGCAAAAGTCAAATCTTTCCCCACGAGGCATCAGAATACGAAAAAATTTGGCTCTTCTCATTAGAAAATGCACGTCTAGGGAATTGAGCATTAAAATGGCAGGTTACGGAGCAGATGTTCCTCTTGGAAGTGTCCGGAGGATCTTGTGTAGCGAGGGCATCAAATCGTGCAGACGAAGGAAGAAAGCGAAGATCACCCCATCAATGGCACTTTCACGTTTGGGATGGGCAAAAGGACTTCAGCACTGGTCTGAAGAATGGGAGAAAGTGTGTTTTAGTGACGAGTCATATTTCAGCATTTCTGAAGAATGTTCATGATAAGTACGTCGTCGACGAGGAGAGGAATACAAGTTGGAGTGCATACAACAGATTGTGAAACACTCAACCGCAGTGATGGTGTGGGATGTGATGTCCATCTATGGGCCTGGAAGAATTCAAATTGTAGAGGGGACAATGAAACAGGACAATTACAAACGGGTTCTTGATGAACAACTTCTTCCTCAGGCCGAAGAATGGTTTGACGATGGATCTTTCATATTCATGCATTATAGTGCACCCTGTCATAAGGCCAAACGTGTCCCAATTTTTTTAAAGGAGAAGGATATCAGTGTTCTTCCGGACATGAATCCAATAGAAAATGTATGGAGCTTCATGAAACACAAGATGATGAAAAATAACAACCAACAAACATCAGCTGATTGTAGAAATAAACAATCTGTGGTATGCGGATGTGGAACTGAAAGACATGTGCGTAAATCTCGTGAAAAGCATGCCAAAACAGCTAAAGAGTGTCATTCAATGCAAAGGGTACCACACAAAGTACTAAAATACTCAGTTGTATTCAGGGATTCAATTGTAATGATGTAGTAGTAATTTTGTAGGTTGATTAAGTTATACGTACTGTTCACATTTTCAGACGGGTACAGTATGAAGTTAAGAATTTGGTGTGATGAAGGACAAAAGTGGGCTAGATTAATTGGGAGCCCTCCAAAACGCAAGCAACTTATGCAAGGGACTGATGTTATGCTAAATTACTTGTTTTGTTAATATAATTATGTTTTTAAACATGATTTTGGGAAGAGAAATAAAAAGAAGTCTCTTGAGTCTAATAATTTGAACAGATCTGTATTTCCGATATCACCCTGGAATTTGTACGGTGATAAAGGGAACTACTAGAAGTTCACCTATGTGACATTTGTAAACCTGGTAACTACAACACCAATATGTCGGCCAAGCGAAGTTGCGACTTTTAAAAAGACGTTTCT
Organism: Meconema thalassinum; assembly: GCA_946902985.2. Classification (NCBI taxonomy): domain Eukaryota; kingdom Metazoa; phylum Arthropoda; class Insecta; order Orthoptera; family Tettigoniidae; genus Meconema; species Meconema thalassinum. Next base: position 445,142,804 of record OX336394.1, on the reverse strand, counting down.
CGTGATTTAACCAACCAAACATAATGAAACTTGGTACAGTATATGTTTATACACATTGTAATGCACCGATATCTAACTTCATTCAATTGTTTACATAACCTCAAGATGGCGGCTGTGCGAAATATTTCACCGGCATTCTATATCTCTGAATCTATAACCGGTATCACCCTGAACTTTAGTTCGGAGATATAGGGCAGTACTGGAAGTTCATCTATGAGACTTTCAAAAAACGGTTAACTACAAAACGAACATGGCGGCCAAGCGAATTTGAAAGTTTTAAATAGACTTTCTCTCGATTTAATGATCCCAACGCAATGAAACTTGGTACAGCAAACGTTTATACACATTGTAATGCACTGGTATCTAATTTGGTTCAATTGTTTACATAACCTCAAGATAGCGGCTGTGGGAAGTTTAAAATTAAGTTATTATTTCTTGTGTCGTAATCATGCGATCGAAGTGAAAGTTTGAATAATGAACCTACGCAATGATTTTAATTTCATAGTACATAACTCTATGGCCTATACATATAACAATCCAACATGGGACCATCCGAAATATTTAGACGGTTCTCAATATCTACGAATCTATTACAGCAATCAAACTTTTTTTTTAATATTCATAGGGGTCATGAACATAAGTTCACCTATAGGACTTTCAATAACCTGGCGATCACAAATCCAACATGGCGGCGACGCGAAGTATAAATATTCACATGGACGCTTTTCGCAAAATAACCATCCGAGTGCAGTGAAACTTGGTACAGTAAATCCTTATATAAATGTTAATCCACAGGCATCTAATTTATTTCAATTGTTTCCATTACCACAAGATGGCAGCTGTGCGAAATTTTTAAATCTGGTTTTTACTTCTTGTGTCCTAATCATGCGATTGAAGTTTGAATACTTCACGTACACAATAACCCTCATGTAACAGTACATAACTCTAAGACCTACATATATAAAAATCCAACATGGCGACCACCCGAAATATTTAGTCGGTTCTCAATATCTACGATTCTATTAAAGCAATCAAACTGAAATGTTGTATGTTGATAGTGGCAATTGACATAAGTAGGATATATGAAAATAGGCTTTAGTTCTTCACGGAACTACTTGTTACATACTAAGAAGCTTAGTGTAAGTTTTTTATGAACCACGAGCAGTGGCAATGGACTATGATACACCTCACCAAGACACTGGCAAGCACATACGGAGAAGCTTACTGTAAGTTTCTTATGAACCACGAGCAGTGGCAATGTACTGTGGTACACCTCACCAAGACACTGGCTAGCACACACTAAGAAGCTTACTGTAAGTTTCTTATGAACCACGAGCAGTGGCAATGTACTGTGGTACACCTCACCAAGTCACAGGTTAGCACATACTGAGAATCTTACTGTAAGGATCTTATGAATCACGAGCAATGGAAATGACAAGCGCAATGGCTCAAAGGGTCCAAACGTTGACGAACAGATTGAGTAATAAATAAATACAAATGGTTTTACTACTGTGGCTTTTAATGTATGCAGTCCCATCTTATTTTCTGGCCAAGTTACAGAAGCAACATATGGTTTGAAGACACAGTGGGGAAGTGTGTAGTAATGGATGCTCCTTACAAAACTCATTCACATTCTTATCTCCGAGTCATGTGTACTTCTTCCATGCATTTTTCCACAAGACAAACAGACTGACAGAGATTTCCTATACATTTACAGATAGTGAGAATGGATAATTTGTGTGCTGCTAAGAAGAGAGTTAATATCAGTACCTACTTCAATGATGAGGCACAAACAATGAGAGACTTACCGCACTTTGCAAACAAATCTTATTCAAATCCAAAAATTACAGCTATGCACACGAAAAGCGAATTATCACATATTTTGTATGTTGAACACTTACTCATTTAGGTGACTTCCACTTCCACCACCTTCTCGATCCTGGATTTCGTCTTCCACATCCTGGGGAAGGGATGGAATAATTTATTTTCGTGCTCTTATAAATAACAAACCAGATAATTGTACAGCACCAGTGCATTAGGAGTATGAAGAATCAAAAAGCACCAGGACCAGATGACCTGCCGGCAGACTTCTGGAAGTTGCAGGAATTAAAAGAACCCGCGATCAACTGGCTGACCAACTTTTTCAATGCCATAATTGACTCTGGAACTGTTCCCAGTGATTGGGCTACAAGCATCACTGTACCTATCTTTAAACAAAAAGGTGATCCAGCAGATTGTACAAATTATCGTCCAATTCGCCTCCTGTCGCACACAATGAAGATTTTTGAGAGAATCCTTGATCGACGACTGCGGGACATCGTCAGTATTAGTACCAACCAGTGCGGCTTCGTCAAGGGTGCGGGAACAACTGATGCAATCTTCGCTGCCAGAATGCTCATCGAAAAGCATCGCGAGAAACAACAGCCACTGCATATCGCCTTTCTTGATCTTGAAAAGGCTTTCGACCGTGTTCCACATCGTGTGATCTGGTATGCAGTTCGTAACCATGGTGTACCAGAAATGCTTATCAGCTGGATCAAGATGCTATACACAAACACCACAAGTTGTGTACGTTGTGCTGTTGGCACCTCGGAGAGCTTCCCAGTGAAAGTCGGTGTACACCAAGGATCTGCACTGTCCCCTTTGCTCTTTGTCCTAGTCATGGACACAGTCACACGGGATCTGCAAAGGAATGTCCCTTGGACACTCTTATATGCTGATGATGTCGCACTTGCTGATACCACCAGGATAGGATTGCAGCGTCAAGTTGAAAATTGGAACAGCCGTCTCTCACAATACGGTCTTCGACTGAACAAAAAGAAGACCGAATACCTTGAAACTGTCCCAACCAACGGATCCATCCAAGTTGATGGAGAGACATTGACGAAGACCTTAAGCTTCAGGTATCTAGGATCTCGCCTACAAGCTGATGGTGAGATAGGTGATGAAGTGCGAAGTAGGATAAAGGCTGCATGGATGAGATGGAGGGAAGTTACAGGAGTACTCTGCGACAGAAGGATGCCACTATACCTTAAGTCCAAAATATACCGCATGATAGTACGTTCTGTTGCTTTGTACAGTGCTGAATGTCAACCAGCTGACAAAGCTACGGAGCGCCAATTACATAGCATGGAAATGCGTATGCTCCGTTGGTCGATGGGCATCACACTCCTAGATCATATAAAGAATGACTGTTCGCCAGCAAATAGGAGTTGCACCCATCACTGAGAAGGCACGGGAAAAACGGCTTCGATGGTATGGCCACGTCTTGCGTGCTGCACCTGGAACTGTTGCCAATTCCGCTCTCTCCTTTGAAGTTAGTGGGCACCGTCCACGTGGGCGCCCAAAACAGCGCTGGCATGATACAGCAAATGCGGATATGAAGGCTCTCAATCTAAGACCTCATGATGCCCAAGATCGTGCAAAATGGCGAGCCAAGACCAAAACAGTGGACCCTGCAGCAGCGGGAAAACGCTAGGAAGAAGAAGAAGAAGATAATTGTACAGCACTGGTCAGCTGCAGTGAAGATAATATTCCCTGAAGGATATTTGTACTTTCCATCACATTCTAGTGCTAGAGCTGATACAGATAAGTGGTTATAATCTACAATTCTGTAACTTATAATAAACTATCACATCCTAGTGCTAGAGCTGAGGCAGATAAGTGGTTATAATCTACTATTCTGTAACTTATAATAGACTATCACATCCTAGTGCTAAAGTTCATACAGATAAGTGGTTATAATCTACTATCCTCTAACTTATAATAAACTGTCTCCTTTTAAGCGAATCTTCAAGAAAGAAAAATCCTGAGACGGTTACTCCCAAGAGGCAACAATCGTCTACTAACTCTTTACTATATTTCAGGGCTCATTAACACCTCCTATGGGCTAGGCAAAAGGGTATGCGGCTGCAAGAAGTCTGTTTAGTATGAACTTACAAATAAAAGTATGAGCAATTACTTTCTCCGTAAGGTTCTAGAAATTTCTTTCACTTTAACTCACATCTTCATTTATCTTCATGCTTAAGGTCAACTACATGTTCTTGCAATGCTCCACTGTCATTAGCTGGAAGCATCCCAACAAAAGCTGGGAATTTATGTGAAAACGCACAGAAGACCACTCATGAGGTTGGTCAAACCCAGCTTCTGTCAGTAGCATTCATGGGAGGATCTCTGACTAGAACATAGTTATCCTTAATCAATTTTAATACCTTGACTTAAAATCTACAGTAGTCAACTAAACCAATGTGATTGTGCCAAGCATATGTTAGCTTCACACAATATACATTTTCCCAATGCATCCCCAGAAGCTCAGAGATCAGGACGTCGCACAAAGTCGGCGGTCGTGGGAGGAGGTATCTTTTGGGACATTTTTTTTTTCGCCATCCTTCCATCAATATGGATTGTGTTTGCTGTACAAAACACAACCAAATAGCCAAACGCTTTGGTTTGTCAACAACACAATTGTGAAAACACAACTCTTAATCCCGAAAAGCTATTAAGGAGATGTCTTGTAAAGAGGAATTAAGATACTTACCTCTCTCAGTTCGGAAGATGGTGTTTCTGTTTTCTTGCATGGAACGATCTCCTGGATAAGACATTCCTCAATTTTAATACCCGTGGTATGATCTGTATCGGCCTGCAAAGAAATGACTTGGTTTACAACTATTTGCCTTCGCGTAAGTGGAATTAGGTCTTACAGATGACTTGTAAACTTGCACTGAAAGATTCAAGGAATAAAATAACACAATGAAGGTATTTCAATCTTCCGTTCATAGTTTTCTTACGTCGGCGGTGACAAGGCAAACACGTAACAGTTCTCGTGTAGTTTATATCTGAAAATATTTCAGTTAGTTTACACTCGCAAAACGTGGGCCTAGCATTGAGTGAGTGTGTGTGTCGCGACTTTCCGTCGTAGATGCAGTTACTAGACTTACTACATAGCGTCAATAAGGACGAGCAATGCTGATTAATAATGTGTTCAGAAATCTTGTACCAAGCATTGTTTGTTTTACCCTCAATCATCTCAGGGATAGCTTGCCACGGTGGGTGAGTGGTTATCGTGTCGGATTACTAACCCCCAATCTTGCAGGTTCGCTCCTGGCCATGGTAAGAGATTTTTGAAAGGCCGAAAAAATCACGACACGGATGTCATACGATGTTGGCATGTTAAAGAACCCATTTGTCTTCAGTAGGCCGTGTTCATAATGGCAAAATTAATCTCGGGATTTTCCGCCAACACCAAATTCCTCATTTCTCTACTAGAAAGCGCTATATTGTCAAGGAGCCTAGATGTCTAGCCTCCTTGACTTTCATAGTGCTTCAAGGAACAAAATAATGCGGCATGCAAGCTACTCTCTGTGTGTCAAATAATAAAACTTGCACCCGGCATCCGAGGCCATACGATATTATTATTATTATTATTATTATTATATCTTAGAAATACTCAAATTAAGGACGAATTTAAGGGGACAGATAGATGAATTTCTAAGTACAATGGCAGCTACTTGGAATTTAATTACAAATCAATTCACTTGTAATACTTAATTCATGACACATTGACGTTGTCAAGATTGTGCAATGTGGTAACAAATATACATTTTTATAGACAACAGCTTAAGCGATTGCCGACCGCGGTCTATTAATGGCTGAGGCACGCCACCATGGACCATCTCTGGGGTGTTTTCGCACGGTGTATTCCAGCCAGTCCAAGACGACCCACAGTCCTTTTCCTCTTCTGTTCAACGCTCCGAGAAGATCCGAAAATCCCTCACCGTCAAATTAACAATATGTGTGTACCATTGGAGGCTGTCATGAAGGGTGGACCAACAATATACTGACAGTCTCAGCTAGCAGTAGAAATTGTCATCAAGGTGAAGAGAGGACCCACGGCTAGCAACGTAGGATTTCATCAAGGCCAAGGGTAGTAATGTCGGCCATGTGTAGCAGTAGCCTTAAGTGCGTGTTCGGACACTTCTGAACTCAGAATGTACATTTCCAATTGAAGCTCGACGCGCTCCCAAACACTTGTGTCTAGCGGGCTAGCCTAGGTTTTGATGGGGCTATCATTTGCATACCAAAGGAACTCCTGTGGTAGGGGACCACAACATTCAGAAATGTATGATTCGTCGGACAAATTCCAAGGTACTCTCAGAAATCGAAACATCCAACTTTCTCTGCTTTAGATCCTAAGGAAATACACCTTGGATTTTGAAACAATTAAGTTCAAAGACTGTTTAGTTACTTGAGTTTAGTTCGTTGCATTTTAGCTCAAAACTGTTATCATTAAGACTGTGTTTCAACCTCCAACAATTTGGCCAGCATGTGGTGTAGACTCCACCTACAATTGGGCCCAGGTTGTCAGCAGAGTGAACCTGCACTACCAATAAATTAGCTACTGTTAGCACAGCATGTGGTGTAGACTTCACCTACAATAGGGCCCAGTTTACAAACAGAGTGACCCCACATTCTGAATACAATAACATCAGCAAATACTCACTGCTAAAATAAGTAATATTTATATGAGAGGAAATATAGAATCTATGATCACCTGCACTTCTTGTTCCGATTTGACTGCGCAGCTTTTATCTTCGAATATATCACCAGACTCATCCAGCAGTTTATAAGAGGGTGACTGGTCAATTGATTCCTAGAAAGTATTATACAAGTATGAGCCAACGTAAAACATGCAGACAGAATAACTGTCCTATGTTATGTGTTACAATAAAATATTAAACATCCTGGTTAGACTATTTGGTAGCAGGCATTGGTTGTCGTGCTTATCACTAAGATTGCTATGTTACACGATATACATGGTAAATACAACTTACAATATTAGGGAACTCATCAGTTTGAGACAGCTCACTCTTAATGAGTGGTTGTTGCTCCATAACGTTCAGCAAACTGGAACACACAAAGTGCGCTTATAAGAGATCGTACTTATACCACTACGCCATATCATTATATAACTAATCAAATGAGGTTACCTATTTCAGAATTCAAGTGAGGCTACTTGTAACGAGAATATAACCCTCCAAGCGCAGAGTGAGAAGAAGAGGTTAACGATAAAACCTATTCGACCATGGCGCTCGACTTTATAAGTTATCAGTTAGGGTATAATATGAATGTTTATCATTACGATAGAATGATTGATTACTGGTGCCAGCCACTGAAATGATGCGTCCTATTGCTAAGTAGACTACACGCAAACCTGAACACAATAACATGGGGCAGGCGGAATAAATTCCGCTAAATTACATTACCAACCTATCAACGTGAAAGTAACTTCAAGTCACACTACAAGTACTAGAAAATTTAGCAGCAAATGGATACAATTATTTTTAGAAAATACCAGAGAAAACTTCAGCCTCGTGTTACAAGAAAGCCACTTCAAACGAAACACAACATATCTCGCTCATAGATCCAACATTGACCGGAAGGGACTGGAAGATGTATTTATCCTCACCAACTTATAACACTATCACGGGTAAACATGTATAATTGTCGCCATCGAGAAATTTCTAGTAACACATTTAAACCTGTGCTTCCTCGACAATCAAATATTGCTAATTATTCTGCACAGGGCACGAACACGCCCAAGTAGAACTCAGGTTGAGAGAATCATCTTCATTATTAAACGTATTCAAGTCTGTAAAGAGTACTTTAAATATCCCTAACACAAAATTCTCAGATCCTAATATTTTACCGCGAGGTACATGGAAGTCACTAAATCGGTGACGATATTGGTATTGCTATTCGTCCATCTGATGATAAATAGCTTATGCACGGTGTAAAAAAAACGGGATGTATTTCCTACACAGATCAGATTAAGTCTTTACTATTATTATGCATTCTTATGCCCTGGTGACAAACTACAAAACGCAATGAAACAAGAGGTTCCGAGACGAATTAGAGCCTACTTTTCTTAAAATGTAATATGCATGCCAATGATTAATCTATATGGTTCTATCTCGAATAATGACAAAATTAAGTTGGTAATACGGTATCGAATTTTCTAATTAGTTTGAAATATTGTATACCTAGCATACACCCCGATTCTGTTAGAAACGGTTAAGCTATAACAAGTCTTTAGGACCCGTAAAGACTGGTTAGCAGTCGAATTGGTATTCTGTAACGCCAAATCGCATCCATGTTGTGACGTTGGTCTTACCGCTGAACCATCCACCGTAATAAGACGTATGATGATCTTAACTTCTTCAAATATTTGTTGCCATACATGAAAAAACTTCCTCTTTTAGAGGCTATGGCCTAGGTGCGAGCTTCTAGCGTGCACGCGCTTCCACGCGTCCATTGTCGTAGCTACCAGGCTAATACCACGATGACAACTGCTAGGAGAGCAAGCCTTATGTTTCTCATGGAGAACAATGCGTTAGAAAATTGAGTTTGTGAATACGCGGCAAAGCAAGTATTTTATATTGAAAAGCCGGCATCAGTTAGGGGAGTTCCATCACCTCTATAATGAGCTCAAACCTGACCACAATACATTTTTTGAATACTGCAGAATTTTACCTGCAACGTTCAATTACATAGTGGAGCTTATTTGACCACACCTTTTCACAGTACCACTAATTTTCAGAAACCAATATCTCTGGAAGAAAGATTTTTTGTTACTTTGAGGTAAGATAGTTTACCTATGAAACGTAAGACTGAATTTATTTATTGAAAATGAATGAAAATCCACAGCCTGCTTCCAGTCTCCGACCGGGTCAGGAATGGAATGAATGAAGCCCCTATCTAGCGGCGAGGACATGAGCTGTGCTGGCTGCCGAAGCCTGTCGCACTCCTCTGGAGCAATGATTAAATGAATGACAGATGAAATGAAATGACAGTGGAGAGTGTTGCTGGAATGAAATGTTGACAGGGAAAACCGGAGTACCCGGAGAAAAACATGTCTGCCTCCGTTTTGTCCAGCACTGAATTTATTTATTATTTATTATTATTATTATTATTATTATTATTATCATTATTATTATTATTATTATTATTATTATTATTATTATTATTCCGTAGAGTAACATAATATTCTCACAATGTTCATTACACTTATTGAATCAAACAATTAAAATCAATGTATGTCAGATGATAGCTTGCATTGTCGGTTGAAGTTAAGGCTGAGAGTGAAGAAGGAGAAGGATGACTAAAATTACTTTGCATCTCAAGAGTGTTTAACTCGTTGAAGAGCATATTCTGAAACTGTGATCTTAAAATGAGTTTCTCTAAAAGAGGAAGTTTTTTCATGTATGGCAACAAATATTTGAAGAAGTTAAGATCATCATACTCCTCTTTCTCTTTATCTCTATGGTTAAACATCCACTCCATTTTTAGCCTATTTTCAATTTTGAAAAAATAGGCTTATGAGATCACCTTTTGTCCGTGTGTGTGTGCGTGTGTGTGTGTGTGAGGTGTGTGTGTGTCCCCCGTAATAAAATCTAAACGGCAGGAGCGATTTCAATGAAACTCGGTAAGTTCATAGCACTATTCCCGGCGACGTCGACCGTGCCCTTCAAATTTTGTTACGTCTCACCAATCCAACATGGCGGCTGTGCGAAATATTTAACTAGCATTAAATATCTCCGAAACTATTACCGATATCGCCCTCAAATTGTGTACGGTGATAAAGGGCACTACTTGAAGTTCACCTATGAGACTTTCACAAACCTGGTGACTACAAAACCAACATGGCGGTCAAGCGAAATTGAGACTTTTAAATAGACATTTCTCACGATTTAACTATCCAATCGTAATAAAACTTGGTACAGCAAATGCTTATACACATTGTAATGTACTGGAGTCTAATTTAGTTCAATTTTTTACATAACCTCAAAATGGCCGCTGTGCGAAATATTTCACTGACATTCTATATCTCCGAAACTATTACAGATATCATCATGCAATTTTGTACGGTGATAAAGGGTACTGATACAAGTTTACCTATGTATATTTCATAAACCTGTAAAGTACAAAACGAACATGGCGACCAAGCGAATTTGAAATATTTTAATAGACTTTTCTCGTGATTTAACTCTCTGAGTGCAGTGAAATGTTGTACAGTAAATGATTTTGCAGATTGTAATGCACTGCCATCTAATTCAATTCAATTGTTTACATAACCTCAAGATGGCGGCTGTGCGAAATTTTAAAATTAAGTTTTTATTCTTGTGTCGTAATCATGCGATCGAAGTGAAAGTTTGAATAATGAAGCTAGGCAATAATTGTCCTTGAATGGTACATAGCTCTATGGCCTATACATATACATATAACAATCTTAAATGGCGAGCTTCCGAAATATTTAGACGGTTCTCAATATCTATGAATCTTTTACAGCAACCAAACTGATTTTTTATGTTCATAGAGACTATGAACTTATGTTCACCTATAGGACTTTCAGTAACCTGGTGAGCACAAATCCAACATGGCGGCGACGCGAAGTATAAATATTTAAATGGACGTTTCTCGCGAATTAACTATCCGAGTGCCGTGAAACGTTGCACGTTAAATGCTTATACAAATGTTGATCCACTGGCATGTAATTTATTTCTATTTTTTTGCATAATCACAAGATGGCTGGTGTGCGTACTTTTAAAAGCTCGTTTTTTTCATGTGTTCTAATCATGCGATTGAAGTTTGAATTCTACACGTACACAACAATCTTAATGTAATAGTACAAAAATAAAAATCCATCCTGCCGACCATATGAAATATTTAGACGGTTCTCAATATCTACGAATCTGTTACAGCAATTAAACTGAAATTTTGTATGTTGATAGAGACAATTAACATGAGCAGGATATATGAAAATAGGCTGTATACTTCTTCACGGAACTACTTGTTTCTTCTCTAATTGTACCATTTCCTGCCGATAGTCTAATGTTTTTGGTCTATTCCTTATCGGAGGATTGGGAGCTTCAGGTGCAACTGTAGAATCTGAATCAACAACCTCTGAGGCATATCTAGGCTGTTCTCATCTGACGCATCTTCTGTTTGTGGGTTGTCTTCAATTGGAATATTTCCAGATGTTTTCTTCGGTTCCGTGATATCCTTAAGAAATTCCATGACCTTGAAATGTACCCACCATGGTGTAGGTGTTGGGGCAGGGTCCACCGCTCTGGGTTTTCCTGTTTTCTTAACTTCTTTTCTGAAGTTATCCCTCAGGCTTTTCATTTGGACTTGCTAACCTCCTCTGTAAAGAAATGTTATATTACTTTTTATACCTTTCATAATTTGTTAATAACTTCATTTTTGGTCCGTGTTGAATGTTTAATACATAGATTGGAAGAAAGTGTATTGAACAGGGGGACCAATTTCCCCAATCTATGCAATTGTAGAGTATTTTCATTTATCTTGACCACTCACCTTAACGTTTTCTCTCACATCTAAGTACATTTTACTACATATTAGTGTACCGTATATATTTCTGACCAGCCCCTGATGTCGACATTTTGCTAGCACACTGCCGAATGTACAATCGCGGACAAACTTGTTTGGTAGCTGCTTCCTACTCGAGAGCGTTGGTAGCGCTGCCTGGGAAGCACGCGCGCGAGAACGCTCCAAGACCGCACAGACACATGCGATAGTGTGTGTTTGTCCGCATCAAGCAGGTAGCGCGTGCAAGCGCGTGCACGCTGGACGCTCCAAGACCGCACAGACACATGCGATAGTGTTGTTTGTCCGCATCAAGCAGGTAGCGCGTGCAAGCGCGTGCACGCTGGACGCTCCAAGACCGCACAGACACATGCGATAGTGTGTGTTTGTCCGCATCAAGCAGGTAGCGCGTGCAAGCGCGTGCACGCTGGACGCTCCAAGACCGCACAGACACATGCGATAGTGTGTGTTTGTCCGCCTCAAGCAGGTAGCGCGTGAAAGCGCGTGCACGCTGGACGCTCCAAGACCGCACAGACACATGCGATAGTGTGTGTTTGTCCGCCTCAAGCAGGTAGCGCGTGCAAGCGCGTGCACGCTGGACGCTCCAAGACCGCACAGACACATGCGATAGTGTGTGTTTGTCCGCATCAAGCAGGTAGCGCGTGCAAGCGCGTGCACGCTGGACGCTCCAAGACCGCACAGACACATGCGATAGGCATGTTAGCCGTTCTCTAGTCCATGGTTAGCTTATTTGCAACGAAAAATCAAAGATGGAAGCGAACAGCTATATGTATGTTATTACTTAACGGCTTGAATATTAAATTATTCATTAATGATGGGCTGAGGTAAGTACAAAGCAATGTATTTTTGATTCTTCAAGTTGTGCAACTATCTTTCTTTTAAGATTATGGTAAATAGCATACCGGTACTTAATATGAACAATGTCGTCCCGTGTAATGTTATTAACTTACACTTTTATTTTTGTTTTCAGATGCCATACGCGATCTAAAACGATTATTTGACGGAGAAAAAATTTTAGTGCTATTTTACTGCTTTGGAAATAATTAGCTTTCATTTCAATTGCAGAATTCGAATCATATTTGCGGAAGATTATAGTCAGTAGTCCTCCAAGCTTGTTTCTAGGTTATGGAAATAATGGCTGTCAGAAGTTTGAAGACGAATACCTACCTAATGTGCGGCAACTGTGCTTTTAATTATTTAAATTAAGGCTGCAAAGGTTCACATTTCTTCTCGGCCTTGGCCTATGCCATAGGTAAATTATAATTAACTTAATTGTGGTGAAGAGACATGACAATATAATTATCATAATGAACTTTCACAAACTGAAACTAACTCATTTACCAAAGAGAATGAAAGGAAATGTTATCACCATCGTCAGAACTGGTAGTATGAAAGCTTTCAATCCTGATCCAGTAAGTATTTAAACAATAGGCTATCACTTAAAACCTTGGAAAATAGCCTTAGTAGGCAGGCTGGAACATAAAGAGTACCAGTATTGTACTATGCTTTCATATTGAACTAATGAGGGAAATTAATGTTACATGCAATACATACAGTCGATTAACCCTGGAACAGTACAGTGGGGCATTCAGTTCCCCAGAGAATTTTCGTCCCCCGATTACGCTATGTTGGTACGCCTGAAAAGCGGCCAACTCCTGTGACTTTTACTTGAGTTTGACTGTCTTTCAGTCAATGTGTATACTTCTTAGCAGTGACAGTTATTTATACCCAAAACAGTGCCTCCAGGTCATTGAGTGCTCCATCTGGCCACGATCCAAGGACACTAATACCACTTTGGTGTGGTCATAATGCAAGAGTTTTGTGCGTAAACATCATAGCTTGGTGTTTTGTAGTGATTGTGAGAAGTGAAAATGGTGATTATGATTACCAAAGAAAGAATATCTACAATACCATTGAAATATTGCAAACATTTTTGTTTTTATTATATTCACACAGTTATTTTCATTTTACAGCCTTCATAGTTAAAGTAGTCTGTGCTACAGGGTTGATTTCACTCATTTGAAATTACAGTTATTAGTAATACATAATTGTAATGCATCAGAGTTGTGTTTCTGTCCTGGACTACTCAGTGCCCCAGGATACCGTTACACCTTATGGAGAATAAGGGTACTGATCCAGGGTTAACATTGTAGGGGAGAAATAAGAAATAATATCAGACCCCAAATGAACTCAAGTTTTTGGTCAGTCTGCTTGGCAAGTTGTCATTCCGAAGGGAGGACTTTCATGTAAAAGATTACATTGCATGCTTCTGCTGGAAACTAAAACCTTAGCACTGGCTACACGTAGTTGCACTAAATGTGTCACCCGAGCCCAGTTTGTGATACTAGGATCTGTATTCCATTTGGCCCGAAGCAGCATCTCCTGAGAATTGCAATACAAGGACTATGTTTTTATAGTGTCTCTAAATTACTCATGTGAATTGTTTCTGTAGACACTCATATGGTTGATTACCAGTAGGCAATTAAAATGTGATTAATCATATTGCTGTTATAGGTGATTCTGGCCACTTGGTTGAGTCTTAGTTATTTATTCCAAATTTAAATCCTGCTAGATTGTTCTTACGAGGAATAAACATCACAAATGTTCCAAATAGTTCTCACAGTTTTAATAACCTGGTATGACACAGCTAGGTCATCTAAATGGATCAGACGAGAAAGAAAAATCACAACATGGTGCTTTGGGAGTTTATGTCTAACATCAAGGTACGTTAATTTTCTTCATTTCATTGTGTTATCATTTGAGAACTAACTACATGCCACAAGGTGTAAAGCTTTCCTAGAGTGGAGTTTACCTGAACCGAAGTAAAAAATTCTTAAACTACGGAAATTAGTCAAAATACCTGCAGTAAAGGTATCTAGAGACAATATAGCAATAGATGTTTACTCCTTCGCTGTCCGTAACCCACCAGCCATTCCAAATAGGATCATGGCTAACTGTATATAGATAAAATTCCATCTGACTTTGCCATCTTTAGCACCGTGTACAGTATTAGCAACCACACGTATTCGATTCTATATCGCATCCGGCAGACCAATGGTTTACGCCTAGACCAATAATTGTTAGGTAGCGTTAGCTAATATAAACACCCCTGTTTTTTTTCACGCGCAGTGGGGGTAGTCACGCATCAGTAATCTTTATCCAGGCCATTGGTTTAGCCAATTATCTTTTTTCACATAATTACAAAGGTGTCATGTGGTGTATTTTGTATCGGACATGTTGGCAACGTAATATGACGTCAATTTGTCGGCCACAAACATCTGCCGTCGTTGACCAAGCTACAAATAAAAATCTTCATTTAAACAATATAAGTGAAATTTGACAGTTTTTTAAGGGGCGGAACTACGAAGTCATCTGCCCCCTATGATTTATTATTAATGTAGTTAGTTATTGTTGTTTTAAGGGGCAGAACTACGAGGCCATATGCCCCTATTATGAATGTAAGTGGAACGCAGATTATACACTTGCAGCAGACATGAATGCTGCTTTTACATTCCTTGTGTTCTTGATTCATCTTCTCGGCGATATTACGTATTGAAATTACGAACTCTGGTCACTACTGAACCTCATATATGTGCTTAAGTTCGAAAATATGTGTTTTTATTTATTGCTATTTTAAAAACGGCAGCCATGTTTCGACAGCGCTTGTATCTCGTTCAACTGTCAACAAGGTGCACTTCAGTGGCACACACCGAGGCGCACACATTGTTGCCAACATGTGAGATACAAAATCACCGTTGATAAAAAGAAGTGAGATACAAAATCACTGTTCATCAAAAAAATATATTCTTCGGGACGCGTTAGGTTGTAACCATTGTCAAAACTCACCGATCTGAGCGTGTTAGGCTGTAACTATTGTCAAAAATCATTGGATTGGACAAAACGAAGATTACAAGGTCGGGTGTAGGTGCGGGCTTTGCTGCGCGTAGCTAGTGGGGCACGGTTGACCCAAAACCATTGATCTGGGCGCGTTAGGCTGTGACCATTGTCAAATATCTATGGGTTGGACAAAACAAAGGTTAAAAGGTCGGGTGTAGGGGCCGCGCGCAGCTAGCTTGGGTGGGTACCGTAAGGGCGAGATTGGCAGTATTGTTTTGATCACAGACCAGCGGACCAGTGGGGATAACGAAGAGACCCGAATACTCACGACCGCTACCGATGATATTTGATTTGGGATGGCTGGGTTGGTCACAGACAGCGGAGGAGTTATCTATTAAAACATCGCTTCCTGATTTATTTCTCATCGTTTCATAAGGTATTTCGGCTAATTCATGTATTGTAGAGAATTTTATCGCAAGTTCTATCTTCATTCAGTGCTACCCTAGTAACGCTGAACGAGAGCTCATCGTACGATAATATTTTCTAAATTATTGAAAGTAGCTAAAATACCTTTTCTAATGATGAAAAATAAATCAGGAAATAATGTGGTGATAAATGTTGATTCCTCCGCTGTCCAAAACCCTCCTGGCTTCCCCTTTTTAGATCATCACTTATATAGTAAAATTCCAGCTCTGTCCACCATTATACGCGAGAATTATTGCCAAATACTGTATTGCCAACCCCAATAATACAGTACTAGGCTACTGTGTGTATAGGTGGTACTGTAAAAAAAGGAGTGCCAAGGCCAATTATAAATTCTGAATAAAAGTAGAACACGACTTAAACACTTGCATCAGACATCTTTTTGTGTAGCATTTGTCCCACAAATTAGCAGCGTCTGCTTTTTTGGTTCTCTGTCACCATATAACAGGATTATGTGCCATGTCAGGATGGAGTCGGGCAATTTTTAAATAGTCATGTAGAGTGTCAAGCCAATGCTCTCTCGGTCGTCCTATTGGTCTCTTCCCATCTATCCGCAATGACAATTCAGTGTGTGCAGCTGATGTTTCAGCAGCCCGCAAGACATGGCCATACCAGCGGAGACGGCTTTCCTTCATCTTTTCAGCATTTGGTGCTACTACATATTGCTTGCATCAGACATGAATGTGACTTTAACATACTGGTACCTTGTGTCCTTGTTTCATCGTTTGGGCGATATTACGTATTGAAATTGGGAACCCTGGTCACTACTGCATTTCATATATGTGCCAAAGTACGTAATATGTGTTTTTAATTATTGCTCTTTTAAAAACGATTGCCTTGTTCTTGCATCTTGTTCAAATGTCAACGAGGCGCACTCCAGCGGCACACACCAAGGTGCACATATTGTTGCCAACATGTGGTATTCAAAATCAGTTGATAAAATCATTCATCGGGACGCGTTATGCTGTAACCATTGGACAAAACGAAGGTTAGAATGGCTGGATGTTGGTGCAGCATAGTACCGCAAGGGCGAGGTTGGCAGAACTGTTTAGTTTTTATTTTTATTTTTATAGCGTATGGCTTTTAGTGCCGGGAATGTCTGAGGACATGTTTGGCTCGCCAGTTTTGTAGCTGCTTCGAGTCGGACACCCAATGGGTGAGCTACAAGTACCGTTGGGGAGGAAAGTTGGAAGGGAAGGGCGAGGAGTTGGAAGGTAGCGACTGTGGCCTATAGTGAGGGACCAACCCCGGCATTTGCCTGGAAGGAAGATGGGAAACCACAGAAGACCACCTTCAAGGTTGCCGGCGAGGGGATTCGAACCTCCTCGCCTCCCGGATGTGAGCGACTGCTATTAGTCATGCCGTAACCACCACGGCTAACTCACCCGGTTGTTTAGATTATGATTGATGTAAACAGTGGCGGCGACATCTGAAATTTTGCGTGGATAAGTCGTGATCCTATTTGGGATGGTTGGGTGGATCACAGACAGCGGAGGAGGAAACATCTATTAAAACATCATTCCCCGATTTATTTCTCATCGTTTGATAAGGTACTATACTGAATGTTATCGCTCGTTCTATTTTCATTCAGTGCTACCAAACATTTGCCACGCTAAGCGTGTCTTGTGTCTGAAATTAGCTAAAATACCATTTCTCTCCTACCGCTGAGCTCTCAAGGTCAAGTGTACAGCTAAACGCCGGAATCTGTATGGGGCATTTTGTAATAGTATGTTTTTAAATGCAGACCAATGGCTTCTGCCTGGGCCAATAATTATTATGTGGAGGGCTGCGTTAGCCATGTACAAGAATACACCCCTGGTTTTTGTCTCACACAGTAATGTTTGTTGTGCACTGTTGTAATTAATGTTATTTGTGAGAGTGAAATTTCTTACATCCAATCCAATGGGCTTTGCCTATACCAATAATTGCTAGATATTCGTTAGCCATATACACACCTGGTTTCTGTCACGCACAGTAGGGTAATCGTGTATCAATAATCTTTATCGAGACCAGACCTGTGTGGTGTATTTTGTGTCCCACATGTTGGCAACTGTGGTGATGGTTTAAAATATGAAATACACTTATCTTCCGTCTAGTCAATACTTTTTTGTGTGTTTATTTACGCACTAGGACATTGACTAGACGGAACATAAGTGTAATTCAAATTTTAAACTATCATTCGTCAATACGGACAAATCGTGAACAATGTTAACCCCAACCTAAGGTGATGTCAATGTGTGCATCTTATTAACAGTTGAAGAGACCTCATGCTCTGTCGAACATGGCTGCCATCGTTGAATGAGCAATACATATTAACACATATTTCAGGTGCAGTAGTTACCGAGGTTAGTAATATCAGTTGGTGATGTTTCATATCACATGCAACACAATCATTCTGTGACTAAGCACTTGGTAATGCACTCTTAATGAGAGGTACGACAAGTCAGCTATTCGCTTATGTCAACGAGTTGATTACTCTGACTCTCAAACTCCGGTCTATCATGCGAAATACAAGGTTCATTTGGAGGCTTTTATATGCTGGTCTACCAAATTAATGTACACTTGTATTATTGGCTGGGTAACTTTATTTTATTTTTAGTGGTGATCGAAATGACAGACTACATCAAGGTCATCTGCCTGACTGAGTAATAAATGAGATTATTCCAGTATTTTTGTTTTACATTTATTAATTTTCATCATGAATTCTTTCCGTAAGACGGAGTCCATACCATTCAAAAACTCATTCAAATCCTCAGGCTTGTCGGCCAAGATGACGATGTCGTCAGCAAATCGCAGAGTTGAAATTATTTCTCCTTGAATCTTCACTCCCACTTTAAATTTTTCTCTAATTTCCTTCATTGCTTGTTCAATGTAAAGATTGAAAAGTATGGGTGATAAGTTGCAGCCTTGCCTTACACCTTTCTGAATACCAGCTTCTCTCTCATGTCCTTCAACTCGAATGACTGCTGTCTGGTTTCTGTATAGATTGTATACCACTCTCCTATCCCTGTACGTTATTCCAATCGATATCAAAGGTCAAACAATTTAGTCCAATCAACGTTATCAAAAGCCTTTTCTAAGTCTACAAATGCCATGAACGTTCTCTTATCTTTCCTTATTCTACCTTCCAAAATCAGCCTAAGACTTAGTACAGCTTCCCTTGTTCCTACATTTCTCCTGAAACCAAACTGGTCTTCACCCAACTCCGTTTCTATCTGGCTTTCATTCCTCTTGTAAATTATTCTAGACAGGATCTTTGAAGCATGAGTAATCAAGCTGATTGTACGGTAATCTTCACATCTGTCAGCTCCCACTTTCTTTGGTATCGGGATGATTACATTCTTGAAATCAGGGGGTACCTCACCTGTCTCATAAATCCTACACACCAAGTGAAATAACCTGATCAGACCTTCATCTCCTATGCAGCGTAGCATCTCAATCGGTATATCATCTATGCCTGGTGCTTTGTTACTGCTTAAGTCTTCCAAAGCTTTTTCAAATTCTGATCTCAATATTAAATCTCCTTTCGCATCCACATCAATTTCCTCCTCCCTTTCCATTACATGATTCTCAATCTCCTTTCCCTTATACAAACTCTCTATGTAAGCTTTCCATCTCTCAACCTCTTCTTCCCTATCTGTTAGAGGCTTTCCATTTGTGTCCTTAATATTACAGCACTTAGTCTTCTTTTCCCCAAAAGTATTCTTAATCCTTCGATAAGCTGTGTCTACTTTTCCTAATTTCAGACACTTTTCTATACCTGCACATTTCTCTTTCAACCATTCTTCTTTCGCTTCCTTGCACTTCTTCTTAACCTCATTTCTTAGACGTTTGTATTCTGCTTTCCCCTTTTCATTTCTTACATTCTTGTGTTTCCGCCTTGCATCCATCAATTCTAGTATATCCTGAGTGATCCACGGTTTTCTACCAATTCTTTCTTTCCTACCAATGTGTTCTTCTGCGGATTTTGTTATTTCATTCTTCAAAAGTGTCCATTCGTCTGCAATTGCAGTTTGTTTAGGGTTTTTCATTAGTCCTTCCTTTATACTCTTCTTGAACCTTTCGTTTACATCCTTCTCTTTCAGTCTGTCTATTGCCCACCTTTTTGGCTTTTGACTTTTCTTCAGTTTCTTCAACTTTAATCTGCATTTCATTACAACCAGATTGTGGTCAGAGTTTATGTCAGCACCAGGATATGTTTTACAATCCAAAATCTGGTTTCGAAACCTCTGCTTGACCATAATGAAGTCGATTTGGTAACGCCCTGTATCTCCTGGTCTCATCCATGTGTATATTCTTCTATTGTTGTTATTTAATAAGGTGTTAGTAATGACCAACTCATGCTCGGTGCAGAATTCTACCAGCCTGCTTCCTCGATCATTCCTTTCACCTAATCCGAAATCTCCTACTATCTTCCCTTCTCTCCCTTTTCCTACCACAGCATTCCAATCTCCCATTACTATAACATTTTCATCACCCTTGATATACCTCAGAATTTCGTCTATTTCTTCGTAGACCTTTTTTACGTCCTCATCATCAGCTTGACTGGTAGGCATATAGACTTTTACCACTGTGGTGCAGGTAGGTTTAGTATTGATTTTTGCTACAATAATCCGTTCACTATATTGCTCATAATATTCCACCCGCTGTCCAAATTTCCTACTCAATATGAGGCCAACCCCTGCTTGGCCATTGTTTGATTTAGTGATAATGACCCTATAGTCTCCTGACCAAAAGTCCTGTTCTTCCTGCCAGCGCATTTCACTAATCCCAACCAAATCCAACCTCAGCCTATCCATTTCCCTTTCTAAGTTTTCTAACCTTCCACTTCCTAGCAGACTTCTAACATTCCACGCTCCGATCCGTAGAATGTCAGATTTCCTTTTTGTCACTTCTGTGATGTTAACTCCGTCTCGAGTAGTCCCCACCAGGAGATCCGAACGGGGGACTAGTTTACCTCCGGACTGAAATTTTACAAGGGAGGAGGCCATCATCCCATGTAATTATGCATAGAGAGGTGCATATACTCGGGAATAGCATACGGCTGTAGTTTCCCGTTGCTTTCAGCCGTGCAGCAGGATGCAGTGTAGCCATTATTTGGCTTATATTATCAATATTTTAACCGTCTATAAGACTAGTAAAGAATTGATTTATTCTGAAAGGCTGCTACTCCCTTGCAGAATAAGTAAAGAGCAATTCTTCTAACAAAAATACTAACCTTCTACCGTACTAACAATTAAATACCAAAATTCTACTAACGAAAAAATACTAAAGTTCCACCAACAACAAATACTACCACTAAAACAGTCTGTCACCAGACACACTCACATGCACCCTTACACATCACAGTCTACTGAAACATTGAACTATAACTAATAAACAATGCAACTGCTACCAGACACACACACACACACCACAGTCTAATAGAACAATGACATATATCTAATAGACAAACTAACTACCTACTTACAACTAAAACTAACTACGTATTTACTGTACTGTCATTTGAATTGACAATATTTACAAAATGCAATTTAGATAGAAAATACTTAGAAAATGTAATTTAGATTCAAAATAGTCACAAAATGCAATTGAGAATAAAAATAAGATGTGGTGGGGCTACATACACCCTGCCTCCTTGAGCACAAGGCAGGGGGGAATAGTCACAAAATGCAACTGAGATGTGGTGGGGCTACATACACCCTGCCTCCTTGAGCACAAGGCAGGGGGGAATAGTCACAAAATGCAACTGAGATGTGGTGGGGCTACATACACCCTGCCTCCTTGAGCACAAGGCAGGAGGGAATAGTCACAAAATGCAACTGAGATGTGGTGGGACTACATACACCCTGCCTCCTTGAGCACAAGGCAGGGGGGAATAGTCACAAAATGCAACTGAGATGTGGTGGGACTACATACACCCTGCCTCCTTGAGCACAAGGCAGGGGGGAATAGTCACAAAATGCAACTGAGATGTGGTGGGGCTACATACACCCTGCCTCCTTGAGCACAAGGCAGGGGGGAATAGTCACAAAATGCAACTGAGATGTGGTGGGGCTACATACACCCTGCCTCCTTGAGCACAAGGCAGGAGGGAAAAGTCACAAAATGCAACTGAGATGTGGTGGGGCTACATACACCCTGCCTCCTTAAGGGCCTTGAGCACAAGGCAGGAGGGAAAAGTAAAAGAACAAGAAGGCTGACCCCACGCAGAAGATGAGATAAGGGGCAATGATGGCGGGAAAGGAAGAGACTCCCTAGGCCTCGGATACCCTAATACCGTCGGGGTCGGAAGAGAACAAGAGTTGACCAAGTGAGGTCGACAGGAAAGAAGACGGAGAGGAGCCCGGCACAAGTAAGTGGAAGCAATGCCGGACTCAGCTGGGGGCCCGTGGTCGCCAACCCACGTCCCACTAGATGTGAGGTAAAGTATAAATTCAGTATTTGCAATGCTTCAATTTTCATTGTGGTTATTAATAATAATATCGTATGGCCTCGGGTGCTGGGTGCAAACTTTGTTAATTGACGCCCAGAGGGCAACTTGCATGTCAAATTTTATCGCCCCTTGAAACGCTATGAAAGTCAAGGAATTATTTAAATGGAAATATATTACTTCTGTTTTGTTACAATTTAGGATAAGTTTATTTGCCTGCAACCAAGAGGTTGATTTCTGAAGCATTTCTGTCCTTTCTTCATTAACATGTATTAAGTCCTTATTGCTTGTTATGACAGTGATATCATCTGCATTAAGTACTAACCTGCAGATTAATTTTTTAGAGTTTCATCCTGCTGTGCCATTGTGTACCCATTGTCTGCTTATTCCAGTAAGTCACACTTCCTCCATTTTTCCCTTTCTAGCTTGTTCATGTTCTTTTTCTTTTCCTAGAATTATTTTTTCTTTCTACATTTTTATTGTTTTGGTCATATTTGATCATATTTTAGTGATATAAGGTCATATTTGGTTATAATTACAGCATTTTTGATTAAATTGAGACGTCGTTAACAAGTTATGTGTTATCTGCGTCGAGCTTCTAACACAGGATTTTCGAAGTGTAGTAGATATATTTTTCTTTCTTTTCATGGAACAGGCAGAGAGCAGGTTTAGAAGACCTGATTCCAATAAGGCGCTCCTCAACGGACGTCTTTTAGCACATCTTTCTGGACAAGTTAGATTGCGACACTGTACGCATGAGGTCACGGAACATGACGATAGTGTGCTTTTGCCTTTCAATAGGATGTCACTCCAGTAGATATATTTAGCTCAGAAGCAATTAGCAAACAAGGATATGCCATGTTATATCTCGCCCAGTTCTTCCTTGCAGGGCCGAGTGAAAGCTCCCTTGCTATTTCACTACCAATGGATTTCAACAGATTGGTCACACTTGTAGTACTGCAGTGAACCCCATCATGCCGAAAGTGAAGTGTAGTGAAACTGTAAAGTTCAGAAAGTATGTGAGAGAATTCAGTGAAGAGACGTTCAGTACTGACGGAACAATTCTTTTTTGTTAAGCGTGCGAAGCTAAGTTAGCGGCGATAAAGCGATTGTGGCATCATGTGACGTTGAAAGGAGCTTCTCCCAGAACAAGAAAATACTGAGCGACCTTTGAAGGAGATTTCTTTTCGACTGCCTGAGAATGCACATGGTCGTGATGTGCAATGCTGGCAAAGAACAAGATTAAGAGGTATGTACGATTATGAACTCAATAAACTTCCTGTTAGGCAGTGTCTTCTAACTTACGCCGACAGATATCATAAAACATGCTAATACAAAGTTTTTTCCTTTAAGAAAACTGAGCAAGAACTGCATCTCAAGACTATGATACTGAATGAATGTTGAACATTTTAATGTACTGTAGCTCTCTGTCAGTTTTTTTATGATTAATAAATGAGATTCTTATTATTATATTATTAATCTGTAAACTGAAGATTGTTCATACTTTGCATGACATGAGGTTAGACTTTCCTTAGTATGTGATTTTCAGTTTTCCAGGTTTCTCTGCCAAAACATCTATGAAACACCTTCCAGTGCCCTGGTCTGAGTGAGAGCATGAACTATCTCTACAATGGGATACATTCCAGAGGTGCATTACGAATGCTTTGCAAACTTGTGTATTTTCAAATGTTTAATTTTTTGTTATAAATTAATTTTTCTATTTGAATAATAATTTGTTAAAGAAAACATTGTGAATGATTTGAGCCTTGCTTCCTGAACTGCTGCTAGTCCTAACACCAGCTGTTCCCACTAGAACCAATAGGCCCTAGGCCTAGGGCCATATAGAGCCCAAGGGAGAAGGGATTAGGCTAGGTAGAATACATTTCATTAAAAAGAAGACTAATAAATAACAATCTGTAGATAAATGTATTAAATTCCATTAGGTGGTAAATATTGCTAAAATGTAGAATGTAGTTTGGTTCTAGGATAGAGAGTTGGAAGCTCAACAATGGCCTACTGATTCTTTCTACTAATTTGCAATCTTATAACTTAACATGTACCGGTAGGCGTATGTATGCAACAGTCCTAGACTTATAAATTGACGGGTGTAACGGATTCTATGGGTAGTTCCAGTGGCATGAGCTGCTCTTCATCATTCCAGGTGCAACAGATCCACATAATGCACCCATCCTTTCTGCTCATAGTTCTTAATGTGAGAAGTAACTTTAAGGAGAATAATACTAAACTGCAGTCGAAATGATCCTGATCTTAGCTTCCTACAATTTCCATGGACCTCTTGCCAGCTCAGTTTTACCTGCAGGGCACTTGTTCTGGTTTATTATTGAAGGCTGTTATTAGGATGGATCATTAAATCACTCTTTGACTTTCTTGGCTGCAGCCAGAGGAGCAATGTGGTGTTCTGACTAAAACAGACTATTTCATATTAACACTACAGTAGGCCTACCGTGAAGAAAAGCTGGCATGCTAGATTGGACCATAGCCCCCCCCCCCATTAACTTCTATTCTGTTACTGCCCAAAGGGTTAATACCTCATTCTTGGAGATTTTTGAGCATTATTCTAAATTTATACACCTATTCTTAACGGTATTGCCGTTCATGTTTTAAACTGCTCTCATTAGTCAATTAGGCCCAGGCTTACAGGTAAGTTGCCCAATAGGCTAGCTTACTAGCCACATAAAACATTTATCTTACAGAAGTTTGTGATACAGTTCATGTTGTAATAAACCAGACATCACACTATTTGATTCCTACTAAACTAAAATTAATATTTATGTGGACTGGCAACGTAATTTCTCTTCGGAAGGGAGTTGTGTGCATAAGGTTGACATGATCCGTTGAATACAATAATTAAGATACTGCTATATAAAATAAAGTAATGATTAAGGCAATAGCTAAAGAAAATCCTAACGGAAATAGATATTAATGTGAACAGACAGCGTAAATGTTTTCGCAAATGGGGTTAGGTGTACCGTATCTTATCAGGTTGAAGTAATCCGTATGAATGGTCAATGCATACGATAAATTTAACTTCATAATTGGCGAAAGTGTGGGTTAAGGCAATATGGAACATAGGAAATAGTTCAAAAATAAAATGATACAAACTAATTGCGATATAGAATGGTTGGAAATACGTTGAAATAACGCGCCAATTGATTTACCCGTCATCTAGTGGAAGGCTTTCGTACTATGAAGATGTCTATGAAATCCTGATTCTGAACTCGTAATAAGCGTCATAACCAGGTGCCTTACAGAATACCACTTTGAGCCTCGCTAGCTATTTGTTGTTATGCCTATGGTAACGATTCCGTAGTAACCATCGGGGTGTTGATTGCTATGTGCTAAGCACCTTTGGATCATGACTTGTGACGACACATCCGGAATATTAGTCGACGATCTAGTTCACTACGGCTGAAAATGTAGCTTTGGGACACAGCCTTATAACCAGGCGCGGGACACTGTTATGCACCCCGATTCTGTAACTTCACTCCTTAACAACCCACCAACATGGATACGACGGAATCGTAACCATAGGCATAACAACAAATGGCTAGCGAGGCTCAAAGTGGTATTCTGTAAGGCACCTTGTTATGACGCTTGTTACGAGTTCAGGATCAGGATTTCATAGCCATCTTCATAGTACGAAAGCCTTCCACTAGATGACGGGTAAATCGATTGGCGCGGTATTTCAACGTATTTCATACCATTCGATATCGCAATTAGTTTGTATCATTTTTTAAACTATTTCCTATGTTCCATATTGCCTTAACCCATACTTTCGCCTATTATGGTGTTTTATTTATCGTATGCATTGACCATTCATGCGGATTACTTCAACCTGATAAGATACACCTAACCCCATTTGCGAAAACATTTACGCTGTCTGTTCACATGAATATCAATTTCAGTTAGTGTTTTCTTTAGCTATTGCCTTAATTAATACCTTATTTTATTTTGGAGTACCGGTATCTTTTTTATAGTATTCAACGGATACTGAATTCCAATGGATCATGTCAACCTTATACACCCAACTCCCTTCGGAAGAGAAATTACATTGCCTGTCCACCTAAATATTCATTTTAGTTTAGTAGGAATCAAATAGTGTGTTGTCTGGTTTATTAAAACATGAATTGTATCAGAAACCTAAGTTAAGATAAATGTTTTATGTGCCCAGTAAGCTATTGGGCAACTTAGGCCTACCTGTAGGCCTAAGCCTAATTGACTACTGAGAGCAGTTTAACACATGAACGACAATACCCTTAAGAATAGGTGTATAAATTTAGAATAATGTTCAAAAATCTCCAAGAATGAGGCATTAACTCTTTGGGCAGTAACACAATAGAAGTTAATGGGGGGCGATGGTCCAATCTAGTATGCCAGATTTTCTTCACGGTAGGCCTGCTGTAGTGTTAATATGAAATCATCGGTTCTAGTCAGAACACCACATTGCTCCTCTGGCTGCAGCCAAGAAAGTCAAAGAGTGATTTAATGATCCATCGTAATACCAGCCTTCAATAATAAACCAGAACAAGTGCCCTGCAAGTAAAACTGAGCTGGCAAGAGGTCCATGGAAATTGTAGGAAGCTGTGACTGTTCCGGTCACAATGTTCCCAAACCCTTATTTGGTTGACTGCAAGAGAAGTCAGGTTAGGGTAATTTGTTCATACCATTTCTTTTCTTGTTCATCATCATCATTTAGGTTGTAGAATTTCATTTTATTTAGTGTATATATATCTTGTGTATCTCGGGGACTCAGTCAGGAATATTTCATTTAATTTGTATGGGAGATGTCAGTATACAAGACAGCGGATTGTGTAGGTAAGATACAAGATGTTGCAACAGCAGGAAACTCTAGGCCAAATTTAGATTGGGCCGAGAATAACTTCCCTTGTCTTGAAGAAAGCTTTGTGTAAATTGTGTAAGGTTCTGACGTCAGAGAAGAGTTTCGCGCCACGAGTTGTAAGAAATATACATGGGTTCGAGATTATTGGTGTATTTTGTATGGGTTGGAGGGTATCATGACCCTGGCGGAGAAAGACGAAAACATGTGTTTACAAGATGAGCGGTGGGTTTTTCGTCAAGCGAGGCTTCACTTCTATTGTAGCGTCTGATTGGAAAGGTCGCGTTCTCGTAATTTGGCGTAGGCCTATTTGGAGAAACAGTTTTGTTGAAAGCATGGCTTGTGAATGTACTCGAAACGGCTACATATCACAACGATGTTATCTCTGTTAGCACAATTCAAGTTGGGTACGGAAGCACATTCATTTCTCTCGCAGAGATGTGGCTATGTAAACCAGTAAACATCTCTAACCTCAAACCACGTGTGGAAAATCTTAGAAATGCTGGGGAGAACTGATCTATCGAGCATGTCTCGTAGATTATCTGCTAGATCGTCGATGAGTGAGTAACAAACATCTTTATATTCCAACATTCATTTTGGGTCACATGTTTTCGTCATTGCCGAGGAGAGAAGATAGTAAACCATAGTCTGTTCGACGAGAGTCCCCGCCATATGTTTAAAGTTGATATTAATACACATATTTTGAAGGTTATAATTAGTTTTATTTATAGGGAATTACACCTAATAGTTGAACGCCCAAATGATACCAGTTAGGTTGACCAAATGTGTGTCCAACACTCCACGACCCTGCCATTTCAATTGTGTGGTATATGATGAAGTACTTCCGATCAAAAATAGGAGGATGATTTTGGGAAGTTTTAAATCAGTCGCCCAAGAAGGGCTGGTAAAAAGTTACAACATAGCACCTCAACGTGGGGCAAGAGTAGGGAAACCTAGCAGGTATCATTAGGGCACATATGCACACAGCCGATAGACACCTTAGGAGTATTAGGGTTCACAGTAATTTGTTTTGTTTTAAGGGGTATGTCCACATCAGACAATTTAGAATTAAGGTCAAGGGTTGTGTGTAAATCAAACAGTAAAATGTCAGGTAATCAGGAAACTGGGGGAAGTGGCAGTGAGGAAGATGTGGAAAAGACAGTGGGAACATATGTTACCATTGTTACTACTGAGTCGCAGCTGATCGCTGAAGGTAGTAACTTAAATGTAAATGGGGGGGTTATGAACGATAGTTTGATCCAAATGCTACTGAGTGAAATAAAAGAGATTAAGAAGCAAGGAGAATCTATGAGTAAGGAAATTAAGGAGCAGGTAGGCTCTGTAAATGAGAAGGTAGAGTCAGTGACCAAACAGATAGTAGAAGTGAAGGAATTTGTAAGTAAGGAAATTCAGGAGAGCAACAGGGCCACGAACACAAGGATAGAGAGTCTCAGCAAAGAAATACGGGACCATAAGTCTGTCCTTAATAGTAGAATGGAGAGTATGAACCTGGAATTAAGTGGGAAAATTAGCAAACAGGGAGAGGAAATCAGGGCAGAAATGCAGGGGAATCAGGCTGGGATCACAAGTAGGCTAGAAGGAATGGAAGGCCATCAGAACCAGCAAGATGTGGAAATAACGAAAATTAAGTCAGAGATAGCTAGTTCAAGGGCAGAAGTACAGAATGTAACGGGAAAGTGTGATGAGATATGCAACACTGTAAGTGGGAATAAGAGGGAATATTTAGATAGAGTAGGTGCCGTTGAAAATAAGTTGGGAGAGATTGAGGGTCTGAGAGGGAAGCAGGTGGCATTGACCGAGAAAAACGAAAAGCTGCAGGAAGAGCTGATAAAGGTCAGGAGAGAGTTGAAAGAGCGACCGATGAGTCAAAGGGTTGTGATGCCATCTAGTTTGCTACTCAGGGACCCTGGTCTGCCACAATTTAACTCAAGGCAGTTCAACCCTATGGAGTTTTTAAAAACCATTGAGAAGAAATTCAGCAAGGATCTAGAAGACGGGGTTGTCGAATGGGAAACAGTGTTGGAGATCTTGTCTAACTCATTTCAAGGGGATGTGAAAGCATGGTTCCAAATATACAGGCCTAACATGAATAGTTTAAGGGAATTCAGGGATAAATTCAAAGCTAAGTTCTGGGGGGAGGGGGTACAGTCCAGGGAAAGGGAAAAATTAACTTTTGGGAAATATAAGGAGAGAGAAGGGGTATCCCTGACAGAATATTTTTTGGCACATGTACTTATTTGGAAGAATTTGGATGGGCTGACCTCTGACAGTGATGTGGTTAGGGTCATGTTGAAGCACTTCCCACCTAGAATTCAGGAGGCAGCTTGTATGCAGAAGGTAAGGACGGTAGAAGAGTGGGAAGAGCTTCTTACGAGCTTTGACGTTTTAGGCAAGCAGCACATGGAGAGGCCAGAGGTCAAACAGGAATTTAGGGGCAATAGGGGGAATAATCAGGAGTTTAATAGGGGTAGATTTAATCAGGAGCAAAGAGATTATCAGCAGAGGCAGGAAAACTATCAGAGAGGTGGGGGGCGTCAGGATAATTCACAGCGACAGGAAGGTAACTATCAGAGAGGTGGGGGGCGTCAGGAAGGTGGTAACGAAAGAGTACAGGTGAACCAGAGGAGACAAGAACAAGGTGGTCAAGGAGCTTTAAACTCCGAACGGGCTGTGCAGGGAGGTCAGTCAGGCAGTCCGTAAGAAATGAAGTCAAGCAGTGTGTTATTGTGGGTGAGGAGGATTTTATGCCTATGAGTCGGGAGGATCTGCTAGCTGACCAGCAGGAGTTCTCATGTATCGGGGAGAAGGAGGCTTTTATGTCAACTGTTGAGTTGAGCATACTAGGTAAGAGAGTGCAGGCATTGGTGGATTCGGGGAGTGAGAGAAGTGTCATCAGTAAGGGATTTTATGATACTTTAATCAAGGACGGTGGTAAGTTGGAAGAAATTCCAGTTAAGTCGACATATGTGGTAACTGCTGTTGGTAATAAATCCCAAAGAGTGGGAAAGCAGGTATTGTTGCCCATGAGGTTTGGTAATGAAGTTGACCACAAGACTTGCTTGGTAATTCCTAACCTAATTTATGAAATGATTTTGGGGATAGACTGGCTTAACGAGCATAGTGCTGTTATTGATTTTGACCGGGGTGTCATCAACTTTGTGAGGGGGAATATAAGCCAGGAGATGAGAATGAAATGCAAGAGTGTAGATAAGACAGTAAAGGCATGTGTTACTGAGGTCACTGTAGGGGATATGGCAGAAGGTAAGGCTGACGATGAGGAGGAAGTTGTGGATTTATGTCACATTGCTGTGGAGGGTGATAAGTGTGATCAACTCCAGCAGGCTGTGGATAAGAGTGGTTTAAGTGTTGAGGAGAGGGATAAGTTGTTAGAGGTTTTAGAGCTAAACCAAGAAGTTTTCAGTGACAAGCCAGGGCTAACACATGTCTATACGCATCAGTTCGAAATTGTAGATCATTCTCCATTTTCAGGACCCAAGTACCCGATACCTCACAAATTTGCTGATGCTGTGGAGAAAGAAATAGGCATTATGCTGAATCAGGGTATTATTGAGCCTTCAACTAGTGCATATCTGAATCCCTTAGTTGTGGTTGGGAAGAGTGATGGCTCGGTCAGGTTGTGTATTGATGCCAGGCAGCTCAATTGTAGGATATCTGGGGACCAACAGAGGCCAGAATGTGTTGAGGAACTGGTTCAGAAATTCAATGGTAAGCAATGGTTTTCCACTATGGATCTGAGTGCATCATTTTGGCAGGTACCGTTGAGAGAACAGGACAGGAAGTTGACTGCGTTTAGCTTTAAGAGTGGTTTGTACCAATTCAGGGTCGTTCCTTTCGGAACAAAGACCAGCAGTTCAGCGTTGATTAGGGCCTTAAATCTAGTGTTAGGGAGGGACACACACGAGTTTGTGACAATGTACATAGATGATTTAATTGTTGCATCTTACACATTAAAGGAACACCTGGATCACTTAGACATTGTTTTGGGGAAATTAAGGGACGGGGGATTTACAATTAAACTTAAGAAGTCTCTGTTTTGCACAGCATCAATCACATTTTTAGGGCATACTATCACAACACAAGGGGTGTCTCCCGAACAGTCACGATTAGACAAGATTCACAACACTGCTACACCACGTAACGCCAAACAATTGAGGTCAATATTAGGGGTTTTCAATTATTTTCGTAGATTCGTAGTTAAATATTCCTGTCTTGTAGAACCGTTTAGGGAATTGCTGAAGCAGGGTACTAAGTGGGTATGGACCCAGGTGCACGATGAGGCTTTTAAGGAGTTGAAGAGAGGCTTTGTAGAGACTGTCATGCTTAGGTATCCTCGTCTGGATTGTCCCTACATTTTGATGACTGATGCGAGCATGCAAGGCATCTCAGGCATTTTGTGTCAGGAGGATAGTGAGGGCAATCTAGGGATTGTCTCATTAGCAAGCAGAGGGCTAAGCATGGCGGAGAAGAGATATACAATTACTGAAATAGAGATGTTAGCAATCGTATACTCTCTAGGGAAGTTTAGGAGTTATGTGTTGGGCAGTAAGTTGCAGATACTGACTGACCATCATGCATTACTTTTTATTGGATCCTGCAAGCTCACTTCGAACAGGATGTCAAGGTGGATATTGGCTATAAGTGAATATAACTTTGAGGTAAGGCATATTAAGGGTACTGAGAACATTGTGGCTGACTTCATGAGTAGAAACATTGGGGGTGATGAGGGTCATCAGGTACTGGAGGTACAGGAAGGTGTTGTTATCTGCGTAACCAAGGTAAGCGAGTGTGATTATGAGATACGCTGCTTAAGGAATCTGCTTGTAGAGCAGGAGAAGGATGAGGTCTTAGGTGATATCTTGACTCAGTTGAGAGGTATGGATGTGGATAGTAGAATTAAGGTTGGAAAGTATTGGTACAAGTTGGAGTGTGGTTTCTTGGCTAGGCTGTGCCATGAAGGTGTCTGGAGAGTGTGTGTG
Organism: Meconema thalassinum; assembly: GCA_946902985.2. Lineage (NCBI taxonomy): Eukaryota > Metazoa > Arthropoda > Insecta > Orthoptera > Tettigoniidae > Meconema > Meconema thalassinum. The sequence goes on along the minus strand of OX336394.1, from coordinate 445,110,772 downwards.
CCAAGCTCATTGCAGGTAACGATGATTTGGTATCATCACAAGGCTTTAGGGCATTTTGGATCAAGCAAGGTTCTTTTTGCTGTTCAGCAGCATTTCATTTGGAAGAACATGGGAAGGCAGATTAGGAAAGTTCTGGCAAGTTGTGACTCGTGTCAACGGTGTAAATGCCCAACGAGGTTTCTTGAGGGACCTCGGCAAATGGTGATCACAGAAAAACCAAGGGATTTACTCTGTGTCGATCTGTATGGTCCATTGGTTAAAGCTCAGTTTGGATATCAGTATATCTTCGTGGTTGTTGACGCATTCAGTAAACTCGTCAAACTGTATCCCCTGAGAAAAGCGACCGGGAAGGGTTGTGTCCTACAGATCACTGATAAGTATGTACCTGAGTTTGGGGTGCCTCTCAGGATACTATCAGACCACGGTAGTCAATTCACCTCAAAGATCTGGAAAACCAAGTTGAGTGAATTGGGTATCAAGCACATATTCTCATCTATTCGATATCCTCAAGGGAATTTGTCCGAACGAGTTATGAGAGAATTAGGGAGAGTATTTCGCACCTATGTGAGCAATCGCCACAATGCGTGGTTCTCCAAGTTAGGAGATATTGAACGATGGTTCAATAGTACGTTCCATGAGAGTGTAAAATGCACTCCCTATGAAATTCAGTATGGTAGGAAGCCTACCAATGAGCTTGCTAGAATGCTAGGTTTGGTCACGGGAGAGGAGATTGGGAAGGATGTTTGTATCCAGCTGGCTAGGGACAACTTAATCAAGGCAGGGAATAAGCGTAGGCGCCAGCAGAAGCGGGTAAAGTTTGATTCTTTTGATGTAGGCGATCAGGTGCTTCTGAGGGTTCCATATCCGTCTTCAGCTGTAGATAAGGAGATAGGGAAGTTTTTTCATCTATTTCAGGGGCCTTTTAAGGTGGTTAAACGTATTGGTGAGTGTGCCTATAGTTTAACGGACCAGGATGGTAAGTCTGTCAGTACACATAATATTAGGAATCTCCGTAGATATCACTCTGTAAAATAATATGGCATGGACTCTTAGAGAATCAGTCAACATAACGTGATGGCATGACAAAACTCAAGAGATGTGACGAAGAATGCTAACCAGCAAAGTGGCATCGAGTGTTAGATGGATAGATGGTATGATAAGGCCTGTGCAGGCAAATACCATGGCTTGTGAAGCGATAGGGTCTCATGATGAGACGAAGAAAATGAAGTGGTAGACCTAAGACACTTGAGAGAAATCAGTGAGGCTAGGAAATGGACACAATAAGACATTCGAGAGAGTGAGAATGTGTGAAAATTTGACAAGTGTGTATGTATATATGTCTTCCAGGGTTTATTTATGTAATAGTGTAATTCTTTGTGTTTTCAGTGCGTTGCTTGTTTGAGTGTTTGTGATCCACACTTGTTTCACCCGTGTGAATCACATGGGGGCGTATTGTGACTGTTCCGGTCACAATGTTCCCAAACCCTTATTTGGTTGACTGCAAGAGAAGTCAGGTTAGGGTAATTTGTTCATACCATTTCTTTTCTTGTTCATCATCATCATTTAGGTTGTAGAATTTCATTTTATTTAGTGTATATATATCTTGTGTATCTCGGGGACTCAGTCAGGAATATTTCATTTAATTTGTATGGGAGATGTCAGTATACAAGACAGCGGATTGTGTAGGTAAGATACAAGATGTTGCAACAGCAGGAAACTCTAGGCCAAATTTAGATTGGGCCGAGAATAACTTCCCTTGTCTTGAAGAAAGCTTTGTGTAAATTGTGTAAGGTTCTGACGTCAGAGAAGAGTTTCGCGCCACGAGTTGTAAGAAATATACATGGGTTCGAGATTATTGGTGTATTTTGTATGGGTTGGAGGGTATCATGACCCTGGCGGAGAAAGACGAAAACATGTGTTTACAAGATGAGCGGTGGGTTTTTCGTCAAGCGAGGCTTCACTTCTATTGTAGCGTCTGATTGGAAAGGTCGCGTTCTCGTAATTTGGCGTAGGCCTATTTGGAGAAACAGTTTTGTTGAAAGCATGGCTTGTGAATGTACTCGAAACGGCTACATATCACAACGATGTTATCTCTGTTAGCACAATTCAAGTTGGGTACGGAAGCACATTCATTTCTCTCGCAGAAATGTGGCTATGTAAACCAGTAAACATCTCTAACCTCAAACCACGTGTGGAAAATCTTAGAAATGCTGGGGAGAACTGATCTATCGAGCATGTCTCGTAGATTATCTGCTAGATCGTCGATGAGTGAGTAACAAACATCTTTATATTCCAACATTCATTTTGGGTCACATGTTTTCGTCATTGCCGAGGAGAGAAGATAGTAAACCATAGTCTGTTCGACGAGAGTCCCCGCCATATGTTTAAAGTTGATATTAATACACATATTTTGAAGGTTATAATTAGTTTTCTTTATAGGGAATTACACCTAATAGTTGAACGCCCAAATGATACCAGTTAGGTTGACCAAATGTGTGTCCAACACTCCACGACCCTGCCATTTCAATTGTGTGGTATATGATGAAGTACTTCCGATCAAAAATAGGAGGATGATTTTGGGAAGTTTTAAATCAGTCGCCCAAGAAGGGCTGGTAAAAAGTTACAAAGCTAAGATCAGGATCATTTAGACTTCAGTTTAGTATTTTTCTCCTTAAAGGTACTTCTCACATTAAGAACTTTGATCAGAAAGGATGGGTGCATTATGTGGATCTGTTGCACCTGGAATGATTAAGAGCAGCTCATGCCACTGGAGCTAACCATAGAATCCGTTACACCCGTCAATTTATAAGTCTAGGATTGTTGAGTACGATAGGTCTACATGTTAAGTTACAAGTTTGCAAATTAGTAGAAAGAAAGTATCAGTAGGACATTGATGTGCTTATAACTCCTTATCCTAGTATAAAACTACATTCTACATTTTAGCAATATTTACCACTTATTGGAATTTATTCCAGTTTTCTTCAGATGAAGTTATTTATTAGCCTTCTTTTAAATTCAATATATTCTACCCAGCCTAATCCCTTCGTCTCTATATGGCCCTGGGGCATGGCAATCAGAATGACTCAATGCTCCTCCTAGATTCTACACAGAAGGGAGGAGGCACTCAACTATGAGTATGACCTTTGTTCCTCACACTCTATGTATTATTACAGGAAGGAAGGGGGAGCGAGAAAATAGAATATTGTATCAGCACCATGCAGGTTAAGAAATCTCTGGGGAGTAGGGGCGGCAGGGGTTGATCGATCCCTAGCATGTCCCCATAGGCAACACCTTGTCCCTAAATACTACTACTACTACTGGGAATGAGAAAATACTAACTACATTGAAATATTATGTGGATAACATAACTCTCACCTGAATTCTTGACATTCTTATCACATACAGTAGTATGAAAAAGTCTACTTTCTAATTGCACGATCTTCATAAGGACATAAAGGAGGTAAACACAAACCTCGTGAATTAGGAGGAATGCCTACTGGTTCTGGTGGGATCAGTTGATGTTAGCATTGCAGCAGTTCATGAAGCAAGGCTCAAATCATTCACAATGTTTTCTTTAACAAATTATTATTCAAAAAGAACACTTAACTTATAACATAAAATTAAACATTTGAAAATACAGCAGTTTGCACAGCAATGCACCTGTGGAATGTGTCCCATTGTGGAAATAATCAAATTCAGTTTCTTTCTTCGTCTTCTCATTCAGACCAGGTCACTGGAAGGTGTATCACAGATTTTTTGGCAGAGAATCCTGAAAAATTGAAAATCAATCCCTTATATTGTTACCAGTACTGTGACAAAAAATATAAACAAATTTCTAGATTAATTTTGTATCATAACCTGGAGATGTACTCGTGAAGCCTATACGCTACAATCTTAAACTCAAGTTAGCCATTATAGTGTAACAAAACAATTCAAACCGGCAAAATCCTTATGCGAAAACAAGAATAATTATTTTAAATAATAATGATTTTTTTCTTTTATTTCTTTTGAGGAGCAGTCTTGTGTAGTATTTTGCTAAATTTCCATGCTGGGAAGTGTCTGGAAATACTCTCAAGAAATGAGAAAACTGCTCTTCCTATACTACTGAGCAAGACCAATAAATGCAATCACTTATCAGACTCAATCGTCACAAATGGACAACACACTCAGGAAAGCCTAACCTCATGTCAACCATCTTCAGTTTACAGATTAATAATATCATTTATTACCCAGTCAGGCAGATGACCTTGATGTAGTCTGTCATTTCGATCACCACTAAAAATAAAATAAAGTTACCCAGCAAATAATACAAGTGTACATAAATTTGGTAGACCATCATATAAAAGCCTCCAAATGAACCTCGTATTTCGCATGATAGACCGGAGTTTGAGAGTCAGAGTAATCAAGTCGTTGACATAAGCGAACAGATGACGTGTCATACCTCTCGTTAAGAATGCACTACCAAGTGCTTAGTCACAGAATGATGGTGTTGCATGTGATATGAAACGGCGATTCCCAAAGACTGTGTTCAGACGTTGTTGAACAGCCACTGCGAAGTGAGCCGTCATCCTATCGTGTAGAAACCAAACACTTTTTAAGATTCCCAAATTTTGCAGCTGCGGGATGAGCCAGTGATTAGAACGATCAAATAAATATGGTTCAAAAAGATGCGTTTGTATCATGCCGGCCCAGAAAATGACGTGAGGTGGGTTCGCTTGACTTTTTCAGCTGTGCAGAGACCATGGACGAACAAATATGATGTTTTAAATTCCTAAGATGTAAGTACAAATGTATATGTACTGACAATACAAATACATAATAATGAGTAGGGGTATACGGAATTTGTGCGCACACTGTAAGATTTTCATGCATTGTTTCGTCTTCTGGGGGACATAGCCAACTGATATTACTAACCACGGTCACTACAGCACCAGAAATATGTGTTAATATTTATTGCTCATTCAACGATGGCAGCCATGTTCGACAGTGCATGAGGTCTCTTCAACTGTTAATAAGAAACACACATTGACTTCACCGCAGGTTGGGGTTAACATTGTTCACGATTGGTCCTTATTGACGAATGATAGTTTAAAATTTGAAGTACACTTACGTTCCGTCTAGTCAATGTCCTAGGGCGTAAATAAACACAAAAAAAGTATTGACTAGACGAAGATAAGTGTATTTCAAATTTTAAACTACCACCACAGTTGCCAACATGTGGGATACAAAATACACCACTTAGGTCTAGTCTCGATAAAGATTATTGATGCACGATTACCCCACTGTGCATGACAGAAACCAGGTGTGTATATGGCTAACTGATATCTAGCAATTATTGGTATAGGCAAAGCCCATTGGAGTGGATTTAAGAAATTTCACTCTCTCAAAAAACATTAATTACAGCAGTGCACTACAAACATTACTGTGCGAGACAAAAACCAGGGGAGTATTCGTGTAAATGGCTAACGCAGCCCTCCACCTAATAATTATTGCTCCAGGCAAATGCCATTGGTCTGCATTAAAAAAATATATTACAAATGACTTTTATTGATCTAGAAAAGGCCTATGATAGCTTCCCTAGAACAAAAGTTTGGGAAAGCTTAACAAATAGGGGGATAGACAAGGAACTGAGAGACATGATAAAAGGAATGTGCATGGAGTGCCACAGTATTGTGAAGACTAGAGTCGGGACATCGGAATGATTTAAAATTGACACTGGACTAAAGCAAGGAAGTGTGGTGATGGATGACATCATGAAGGCAGCAATGAAAGAATATAGTAGGGCAAAGATGAAGGTAATGTTGTTTGCAGACGACGTTGTGATCTGGGGCTAGGATGAGAGGGAGGTACAAGAATAGTTAGACGTAATAAATGAAAAGATTGAGCAATGGGGATTGAAGATAAATGTGGAGAAGAGTAAAACAGTGGTGATGAGTAGAGATAGGAAAGAAGGAAAAGGAGTATTCAAAGTAGGAGATACCAGGAATTGGAAGTAGTGAAACACTTTAAATACTTGGGAAGTGAACTGACTGAAGATGGAAGACTAGATTTGGAAATTAGCAGGAGAATACAACTCGGGAGTGCTTTCTACCAACAGGTACGGGGACTAGTATGGAACAAGGATAGGCTATAGAAGTTATGTACAAAGCATATATGTTCCTATAATGACATATGCAGCAGACACTTGGACAATGACTAAGAGGGATGAGAGCAGAGTACAAGCAGCTGAGAGGAGATTCCTGAGAAGTATGGTCCAGAAAACGAGGAGGGACAGAGTGAGAGAGACTGGGAGTACAGAAACTAAATGACAAACTGGAGCAAAACAGATTGAGATGGTTTGGACATGTCAAACGGATGAATGAAGTAAGGCTACCAAGACGAGCACTGGAACGACGGATGACAGGGAAGAGAGGACGTGGAAGACCAAGAATGCGTTGGATGGACTCGGTGGAGAATAGTATTAGAAAACTGAACCTGCATTGGAACACTGTGTCGGAAGAGGAAAGGTGGAACGACAGAACAAAGTGGAGAGGAACCATATTTGCCCCCACCCAGTGTCAACTGGAAAAGGGGAAATGAAGATGATGATGATGATGACTATTACAAAACGCACCATAGATTTTCCAGCGTTTAGCTGTACATTTGACTTTGAGAGCTCAGCGGTAGGAGAGAAAAGGTATTATAGCTTAATTTCAGACGCTATTTGATGCCGAGCAATTTTTCCCTTTAAAATAAGGTGTAATAATGCGTATTTTGCACCACATAACACATGACCCAGGTATGCAATTTTCCTCCATTTTATGGTAATCATCAGCTCCCACTTATAATTTGCTCTCCGCAGTACCAGCTCATTAGAGATGTGATTAGAATACTGTAGATTAGGGGGGAGGGCAAATGACCTCGTAGTTCCACCCCTTAAAACAACAATAACTATCACTGCTGCACAATAAAAATACTGTCAAATATCACTAATATACTGTCAAATTTCACTAATATTGCTTAAATGAAGGTTTTTATTTGTAGCTTGATCAACGACGGCAGATGTTTGTGGCCGACAAATTGACGTCATATTATGTTGCCAACATGTCCGATACAAAATGCACCACATGACACCTTTGTAATTATGTGAAAAAAGAACTCCAATACCATCACGTCATCAAGGTAACTAAGAATTCCCCTAATCGCCAGTGCATCGCAAGGTATAGATGAACCTTATTGGTCTAGGCGAAAACCATTGGTCTGCCGGATGCGATGTAGTATCGAATGCGTGTGGTTGGCAATACTGTACATCGTGCTAAAAATGGCAGAGTCAGCTGGAATTTCATCTATGTAAGTCGTGATCCTATTTGGGATGCCTGGGTGGGTTACAGGCAATGGAGAAGTAAACATCTATTACTATATTGTCTCAAGATACCATTACAGCAGGTATTTTGACTAATTTCAGTAGTTTAAGATTTTTTTTTACTTCGGTTCAGTTTAACACCACTCTTGGAAAGTTTTACGCCTTACTGCATGAAGTTAGTTCTCAACTGATAACACAATGAAATGAAGAAAATTAACGTACCTTTATGTTAGACATAAACTCCCAAAGCACCATGTTGTGATTTTTCTTTCTCATCTGATCCATTTAGATGACCGAGCTGTGTCATACCAGGTTATTTAAACCGTGAGCAACTAGGTGTATCCAGTGCTATGTTTTTAGTTTCCAGCCGAAGCAGGCAATGTAATCTTTTACATGAAAGTCCTCCCTTCGCAATGACAACTTGCCAAGCAGACTGACCACAAACTTTAGTTCATTTGGGGTCTGATATTATTTCTTATTTCTCCCGTACACTGTTAATCGACTGCATTCATTACATGTAACATTAACTTCCCTCATTAGTTCAATATGAAAGCATAGTACAATACTGCTACTCTTTATGTTCCAGCCTGCCTACTAAGGCTATTTGCTAAGATCTTAAATGATAGCCTATTGTTTATATACTTACGGACCAGGACTGAATGCTTTGACACTACCAGTTCTGACGATGGGGATAATAATTCCTCTCATTCTCTTAGGTAAATGAGTTAATTTCAGTTTTGTGAAAGTCCATTATGATGATCATGTTGTCATGTCTCTTTACCACAATTAAGTTAATTATAATTTACCAATGACATAGGCCAAGGCCGTGAAGTAATGTGAACATTTGCAGCCTTAATTTAAATAATTAAAAGCACAATTGCCGCACATTATTTCCATAACCTAGGAACAAGCTTGGAGGACTACTGACTACAAGCTTCCGCAAATATGATTCGAATTCTGCAATTAAAATGAAAGCTAATTATTTCCAAAGTAGTAAAATAGCACTTAAGTTTCATCCCCATCAAATAATCGTTTCAGATCGCTTACGGCATCTGAAAACAAAAATTAAAGTGTAAGTTAATAACATTACACGGGACAACATTATTCATATTAAGTACCGGTATGCTATTTACCATAATCGTAAAAGAAAGATATTTGCACAACTTGAAGAATAACAAATATATTGTTTTGTACTTACCTTAGCCCATATTCAATGAATAAATTAATATTCAAGCCATTAAGTAATAACATACATATCAGTTGTTCGCATCCATCTTTGATTTTTCATTACAAATAAGCTAACCATGGACTAAACCACGGCTAACAAGCGCACGGAACATGCCTTTACGGTGGATGGTTCAGCGGTAAGACCTACGTCACATCATGGATGCGATTTGGCGTTACAGAATACCAATTCGACTGCTAACCAGTCTTTAGGGGTCCTAAAGACTTGTTGTAGCTTAACCATTACTTACAGAATCGGGGTGATGGGCTGATTCGAACCAAAACAGTATACTCCATTTTTGGTGACTTAATCTGTATTATGTTGGATCCAATACGAAATTGAATAACAAGTGAGTAGCGGTGTTATTAGAAATGGCGATTGCTACGTTCGCTCTAAACGTGGGACAACATAATTGATATGTAGGGTAGGTTTTAATTGCTAAGATGTAAACCTTGCTCATAATTTCAGTCGGTATAATTATACTGTAATCAGAATTAATGGATTTACTTTTATTTGTTTGTTTTTCGCGTAAAAATCCGAATATAGGTACGATAGTCTTGTACATATTGGACAATATTGTTACGTGCCACCCCCTAGTGGCACTTTTGTTAACTGGATTACGGTGGGGGGGTACAAAGCACAACACCAATTACTGCTTAAAGAAATAATTAACTTTATTGTGGCCAGAAAATTACACTAGTCAGCAAATACAAGCAATTAGGAGCCTTATTCCAGTTTCATCAAGTCTCTTCCTTGAGCGCTCTTGGCCCTTCCACTTGTCAACAGATCACAGAAGTTAATCCGTCCTAATGAGTACGGTGGCCTTGACAGAAACTACCTGCTCCTCTCCTTTATGTTCTCCAACCACAATTACTTACGGTCACTTGCTGCAGGCTATTTCGCTGTCCACAAGCTGGAGAAACAATGTCACTGGATTTCGTAACTCGCACAGCACTTCGTCACCACACTTCTGTCGCACAAGATAATCGCTCGCACTAGCTCGTAAAACACAACAACAACAACTGCTAGACAGGTCGCACTTATATAGCAGGCCGGTGACTCAATAAATGCTTCTAGATCCATCCAGGGTTCACGGCTTCTCCAGGTTTCCATCGCTGGTCCAGTCACGAATATTCTGGACTATCCCTTTGTCTTAGTAGCCCTGTTGCATAAGGCGCGCGCAATACAGGAGGCAGGACACAGCCCAGCCCTGGGGCAGTTGTGAATCATGCGGCGAGTGATGACACAAACTCACAGCCGTAACACCACCCCCGTCCTAAAAAGGCTGATCGTCCCGATCAATCATTGGTCCGTGTGTGTCCCTCCGTAGGCTGCCAGGCGATCTCGATGCACGATCATCATCTTCGCCCTCGGGCTCCGCTGGATCCTGTAGACGACATCGTTGATCCGTTTCACGACTCGGTACGGGCCCTCCCAGGACTTCTGCAGTTTGGGTGACAGGCCTTTCTTCCGTAATGGGTTGAAGAGCCAGACCAGGTCGTCCTCGTGGAATCCGCCGGCATCCGTCTGCTGGTCGTATCGGGTCTTCATTCGGTCGGTCTCGATCCGTAGTTTCCTCCTCGTGAACGCGTGTACGTCCTCCAGTTGGTCGACCAGTTCTTGACAATACTGGCTTACCGGGATCGGATCATTCCCAGGTCGGCCGAAGGCAAGATCGACAGGTAGACGGAGCTCCCTCCCAAACATGGCCCGGGCTGGTGTGCACCCGGTGGCTTGATGCACGGCGGCGCGGTAGGCCAGGAGAAATAGTGGAAGATGTTTGTCCCAATCCCTCTGGTGCTCGCTGACGACTATTCGGAGATGGTTCTCGATGGTGCGATTGAATCGCTCTACCATCCCGTCGGACTGAGGGTGTAGCGACGTTGTCCTTGTCTTCCGGATTCCGAGCAGCTGGCATAGGTTCTGGAACACCTGCGACTCGAAGTTCCTCCCTTGGTCGGAGTGCAGCTCCAGGGGTACTCCGTACCGGCTGACGAATTCCTTCACCAGGGTCTCTGCAATCGTCGCGGCTTCTTGGTTAGGGAGCGCATACGCCTCCGGCCATTTGGTAAAGTAGTCGCTGACGACTAATATGTAGCGGTTCCCTGCCTCGCTTAACGGGAATGGCCCAGCAACATCGATGGCCACTCTCTCCATGGGGTCGCCCACGTTGTAGGTCTTCAGTGGACGCCGTCGTCTTCGTCCTGGGCCCTTGCTGGCTGCGCAATCGTGGCACCTCGCGCAGTGGTTCTCCACGTCTGTTCGGCATCCGATCCAGTAGAACCGCTCTCTCAGCTTCTCCAGGGTCTTCTTTATCCCTAGGTGTCCACCAGATGATCCTCCATGAACTTCCTTCAGGACTTCCTCCGTCATAGCCTTTGGAACGACGACTTGTTCCCGAGATGTCTTCCCGTCGGTGCTCTCCCAGGCGCGGCAGATGAGGCCATCCCTTACAATCAGCGAGTCCCACTGTGCCCAGTAGGACTTAAACTTTGGGCTGCAGTCACTCACAATGTTCCTCCCGGATCTGGGGACACAGGCCCTCTTCCATTCGGCTATCAGTCCCAGGTCATCATCTTCTGCTTGTGCCCGCGTGAAAGATTCGCGGCTCCAGTTCCCCTGAAGTTCCACAGTAGTCCGTCGGCACTGTATCCCGGTGTTCTTCTCCCTTCGGGCACAGAAGGTGCAGTCTTCGGGGCACGGTCTTCGTGACAGGGCGTCGGCGTTAGAATGCAGTTGGCCTTTCCTGTGCTGAACCTCAAAGTTGTACTGTTGAAGCCTCTCTAACCACCGCGCGAGTTGACCCTCGGGCTGCTTGAAGTTCAGGAGCCACCGCAGGGATGCATGGTCGGTCCTGATGAGAAATTCCTGCCCGTACAGGTACTTGTGGAAGTGTTCAATGGTCTTCACGATGGCGAGCAGCTCCTTCCTGGTGACGCAGTATTTCCTTTCTGGCTTTGACAGGGCCTTGCTGAAGTAGGTCACTACTCTCTCCTCGCCGTCCACTCCTTGCGACAGGATTCCCCCTATGCCAAAGTCGCTGGCATCGGTATCGACGATGAACCTTGTTCCAGGTCTGGGGTAGGCCAGAATAGGTGCGGTGCACAGAGCCTGCTTGAGTTGTTCGACGGCACTGTGGCATTCTGCTGTCCACGTGAAGAGTTGGTCCTTCTCAGTCAGTCGATGTAAAGGTTTGGCGATGTCGGCGAATCCTCTCACGAAGCGACGATAATAAGTGCAGAGTCCCAGGAAGCTTCGTAGTTGGGACTTGTCCTTCGGAACTGGCCACTCCCTCACAGCTGCGGTCTTCTCTGGGTCGGTGCGCACCCCTTCCTCGGAGACGATATGCCCAAGGTACTGGACCCGCTTCTGGAAGAGCTGACACTTCTTGGGGCTCAACTTCAGCTGGGCAGCCCGTAGCTTCAACAAGATCTCCTTCAGGTTGCTGTAGTGCTCCTCGAAGCTCCTCCCCTGAACGATGACGTCGTCTAAGTTTACCAGGCAGGTCTTCCAGTGTAGTCCCCTCAGAATGGACTCCATTAGCCTTTCGAAGGTTGCAGGGGCGTTGCACAGACCGAATGGCATGACGGTGAACTGCCAGAGCCCGCTGCCCACAGAGAACGCCGTTTTCTCGCGGTCCTTAGGGTGGACCTCCACCTGCCAGTAGCCACTCTTCAAATCCAAGGTGGAGAACCATCTCGACCCTGATATGGTGTCCAGGGTATCGTCGATCCGGGGTAGAGGGTAGCTGTCCTTCTTCGTGACGTCATTCACCCGCCTGTAATCCACGCAGAACCTGGTGGAACCGTCCTTCTTCTTCACTAGCACGACCGGAGAACTCCAAGGACTATGTGATGGCTCGATCACCCCTTGCTCCTTCATCTCTTCTACCATCCGGTCGACTTCGGCTTGCTTGGCGAGCGGGACTCGTCGGAATGGGGCCCTATTCGGTGCGCTGTCCCCAACGTCGATTCTGTGCTGGACCAAGCTTGTCCTGCCGAAGTCTTTGCTCCCCACGGAGAAGACATCCTGGAATTCGCGTAGCAGGTCCTGAAGTTGGCGTGATTGCTCTTCGTCTAAATGGTCCTGGGATCCTTGGTACAGCTTCTGTAGTTCTTCTGACAGGGCGCGTCTTCTTCGGTTGTCCGTCTGCAGGTGACCGTCCGTCGTATCTGTGATGCGGGCAATCCAGGTAACGGGCTCGCAGACTCCTAGGTTGGTGTCCCGGTGAACCGTAATGTCGTAGTCGTTCAGGTTGGACAGGCGGACGTACGGCCGAGACGTCGTGTTGATGAGAGTCTTGGCAACTAGCAATCCTTTTGTCTGGATGTCCTCATATTTTGGTTCGATGACAGCCGCCACTCCCTCAGCAGTTCCGTCGACAATTACGGCAGCGCTGACCTCCGTCCTGGCGGGAACGATGACGTCTTCTCTCAGCCTTACTCGTCGTGCGGTGATGGACTCGTGCGCAGGTTGCAAAGCAAGTTCCTCACCTCCGAAGTGCAGAGTGTTGGTATTCAGATCCAAGATGATGTTGTTCTGGTCCAGGAAGTCCAGTCCAATTATCACTTCATTTGATACGTCGGCCACAAGCACTGGATGCTTTATCGCCCGTCGACCAATGACGAACTCCAGTGATGCTTCGCCATGTACCGGTGCGGTCTCTCCGGTCGCGGTTATTAGCTGGAGGTTGCTTTGTGTGGGTTGAACTCTCCACTTCGGGATCACGGTGGGGCTGACGATGGTCCTCGATGCTCCCGTGTCGATTAGCTTGGGCCAGCTCTCTCCGTTGACGACTCCGTCGACCATCAGGCTGCTATTATCCCTCCGTAACTGCGTCACACGAACTTGGACTGCCGGGACTTGACGACTGCCACAAGCCAACCTTTGCCCCCCTAGGCTGGCTGATACTTGGTTTCCTGGGCCACGCGGTTTCCCTACGACTGACTGTCCCGACGGAAACCCTTGGCGACGGCGATCACCGTAGTCCTTGCTCAGGTGGCCTCTCTTACGGCAGGTCCAGCAGGTCGGTAGTCCTCTTCCGGGCCGCCTCTCCGGATGTCCTTCGGCTGAGTCGTTGCTGGTGGTGCCGCGACTATCGAAGAAACGGCTTAGCGCCTCCATTAATTCGTCGGCCAGGGGCTTGGTCTCGTTGGTTTTTACTGGTTCGTCGACGTCCACTTTACGCACCCGCGCGTGCATTCTGGATGCCTGTTTTGCCGTCTCGAACTCAAGTGCGTGGCTCAGCGCATCTGCCAGGGTCTTATTGCGCGCGAGTCGCAGCGCCTGTTGAGTGTCCGAGTCCTGAAGCCCGTCGGTGAAGGTCTGCGTCGCAATCCGTTCCAGGAAGTCGGCCGGCGCTGTTGGATAGGCGAGCCTTACGAGGCGTGCGATGTCCATCTCGAACTCCTGCAGGGTTTCCGCGTTCTTCTGTACCCGGGTCCGGAGCTGCATCTGGTAGGCCTGCTGAAGATGGCTATCTCCATATCGGGACTCCATATGGGCGATCAGTGAAGCGTAGTCCTGGGATCCAGTCGGGATGGCCTGAAGGACGTTAAGGGCGTCACCTCTCAGCGCTACAATGAGAGCTGTAGCCTTTTCTGTGTTGTTCCAGTTATTTATGGAACATGCCGCCTCGAACTGACGTAAGTAGGTGCTCCACGGGACCTTTCCGTCGAAGGTTGGGGGCGTCACTCTGCTATGTCCCGTTCCTGATATTCCCGGTGCAACGGTGGGCGGGCGTTGGCGCAGCTCGGCAACTTCCTCTCGTAGAGCGTTGAATTTCTCTTCAACCCCCGTCAGTGGGCGTTGGCGCAGCTCGGCAACTTCCTTTTGTAAGGCGTTGAATTTCTCCTCCACCCCCATCAGCGGGCGTTGGCACAGCTCGGCAACTTCCACTTGTAAGGCGTTGAATTTCTCCTCCACCCCCATCAGCGGTCGTTGGCACAGCTCGGCAACTTCCACTTGCAAGGCGTTGAATTTCTCCTCCACCCCCATCAGCGGGCGTTGGCGCAGCTCGGCAACTTCCACTTGTAAGGCGTTGAATTTCTCCTCCGCCCCTATCAGCGGGCGTTGGCGCAGCTCGGCAACTTCCACTTGTAAGGCGTCGAACTTCTTTTCCACTGCTGCGACTTCCTCACGTAGGCCCTGTTCTAATTTCCTTTGGCTCTCCTCTAATTTCGTCAGCAGACACTCTTCCAGATTTTTCTGGCCATCCAGAAATTTGGCGGTTAGGTCCTCTGCTAACTTATTCTGGCCGTCTTCCATCTTGGTTTCCATGCCATTTAACTTCTCTAGCAATGCTGCGAATTGCTCTTCCATTTTAGCTGTTTGTCTTGTAAAGGGCATGCGCTCACAGGAAAATTTAAAAAAAAAATTCCTGCTCGGGTTTTGAAACCAGGACCGTCAGGTGTTGTGCTTGAGTTCGTAATCCGGCTTCTGACACCAGTTGTTACGTGCCACCCCCTAGTGGCACTTTTGTTAACTGGATTACGGTGGGGGGGTACAAAGCACAACACCCATTACTGCTTAAAGAAATAATTAACTTTATTGTGGCCAAAAAATTACACTAGTCAGCAAATACAAGCAATTAGGAGCCTTATTCCAGTTTCCTCAAGTCTCTTCCTTGAGCGCTCTTGGCCCTTCCACTTGTCAACAGATCACAGAAGTTAATCCGTCCTAATGAGTACGGTGGCCTTGACAGAAACTACCTGCTCCTCTCCTTTATGTTCTCCGACCACAATTACTTACGGTCACTTGCTGCAGGCTATTTCGCTGTCCACAAGCTGGAGAAACAATGTCACTGGATTTCGTAACTCGCACAGCACTTCGTCACCACACTTCTGTCGCACAAGATAATCGCTCGCACTAGCTCGTAAAACACAACAACAACAACTGCTAGACAGGTCGCACTTATATAGCAGGCCGGTGACTCAATAAATGCTTCTAGATACATCCAGGGTTCACGGCTTCTCGAGGTTTCCATCGCTGGTCCAGTCACGAATATTCTGGACTATCCCTTTGTCTTAGTAGCCCTGTTGCATAAGGCGCGCGCAATACAGGAGGCAGGACACAGCCCAGCCCTGGGGCAGTTGTGACTCATGCGGCGAGTGATGACACAAACTCACAGCCGTAACAATATGTAATTTATTCCTGCCAAATGTACCAAATAATTGCTTTCATCTTGCTGAAGACTTGTCTCAAGTCTTTGTAAATGTGCAGGATCAGCTTTAGTTTAGTTTACGGTAGGCTACTTAAGTAGTTTGATATGCGGTAGGGCCTACCCTTGTCCAAAATTTTCCTATCTACGCTAATATTTGCATGCATGCATGCATGCAGCTGTCTCAATCAAATACTACAAGTACAGTATTAACGATACAAAGTGACTGGTGATCGAAGCACCCAGGTTTGGACATTGGTCCTATTTCTTACACTGAGGGTTAAAGTTCTCTTAGCTTGACCACCCAAAATATGTAAGAAAGTTATTGTATTCCTGTGCATGACAATGGAGTTCAGTACCTAGTATTTGTTCTAGGTGCTAAATAGCACCCAAATTTGTAATGGGTTCTTTACAGCCTAGCTGGAATCTGTTCTCAATGAGTGAATGACAGTTTGTAGTTTCAGGAATAAAGACTACCATGTTTTCAGCTCCCCTATATCTTGTAGACACACAACTCCCTAGTATTACCCATTAGGCCTAGATACATGCATGGACACAATTCTTGTTTGACCACCTCGTGTAGTGGCTAGCATTCTCGGTTCTTTCCCCAGAGGTCTTGGTTCGTTTCCTGGCCCTGCTCATAAAAGTAATTCTGATCTGAGGGCTGAAACGGGGTATGCTAAGCCTCATGTGGCAATCCTGAGGCGAGGTGGATTCGATTCCCACGTAGGCCGTCTTGGAAGTGGTTTACCACGTCTAATGCAGACAAATGCCGAGATGGTTCCTTATTTATGGCCACGGCTGCCTCCCTCCAAATCCTCACCTAAAGTACAAAGACACACTAATACAGTCACCACATTACAAAAGATTATCGTAAAAAAATACCCACACCTAAGTACATGGGTCTCAATGATCACCATGTCCAAGCCCCTCAAATGATAAAAGCAACAACAAAACAACTCGTGTTAAAAGTGGTAGTGCTACAGTGTAGCAAACTTCTGAACTATAAGAAAACCCTGGCCAAACTTTTCTGTTCACAAATCTGTGTCAGCTTTATCACATTCGTCATTTGAGACCTTCTCTAGCTTCATGAAGATAAGGGGTAATAAATGAAACAAATATCAGGCGCCCAGCCTGCACTAGGACTGGGCAGAAGAGCAACTCACGTGTGCTGCTCCTGTTCACAGTCCTACTGCAAACAAACATTCTCCCACTCTGCCTCTGCTATATTGAAAGGAGGATTACCGACCATATGCATATATGTGTTGATTTTCAATAATACTACTACATGCATTGCATGTATCTGTGTAGGCCTACATTGAAATTTAATTTTTTCTTCGACTTGTGCTTTGGACATTTGCAGTTTATCTTCCACCCGGAGCTGGTCCAGTTTTCCAAAGAGGGTTTCCGAGGCTGGAGTTTGCGGTCGGGTGGCTTAAAACAGTGTGCCATCAACCATCCAAACAGCCTACTGACCACGTTCAAGATCTCATGTGTTTCTGTGTTCTCAACGAGCTTAACCATTGGTATTCACTTCTCTGAAGGTTGTTTTCAGCTGCACAATTAAATGTAAAAGACAAAATGTAAACATGCAGAAAGCGGTATTCAAATAAATTAAATCTGTCTTTCACAAAGTAATTATCATTTCTCGAAACCTACTCTTCATCCTGAATTCACATTACTGTATAGAATATTGAGGTTATATTGATCTCATGCGGTAGAGGAGGGTGGGGGTAGAATTTATGGGAGAACGAAATATATGAATATAGCATTTCATTGTAGCTACATTAGTGGTGAATAAAGTAACTGGCCGAAAACGCCCTTGTGCAGCATGGTTGGGGGGGGGGGGGGGGGGGGGGAGGGGGAGGGGAGGGGTTAGGAATTTTTGAGGTTATGATGGCACAATGAAGCAAACTCAAATTACTCTCGATTATATAATTTTTAACAGCTTTTAGTCATTATTAAGAACATTTATATTGTATTAAAAGCACCAGTAGGCTTTCAAATAGGCAAATAAATGAAAGAAAAAAGATTTCGTAGTTTTGGAAATCATACCAACGTGTCACACCAAAACTCATCATTAGTATTTCATTTTTGGAACGATATCGGCTCCTGAGGTGCAATAATTCGTGCTTTTGATTCAATGTTAGACACTGCCAATCAGTTTCGACCGTAGTAATGTGCGTTCGTAATGATCGCAGTCAATCGTAGTTAATTGATATGCGAGATTGGTAGCCATTGTAGCCCATACTATGCCACATGGACCTGAAACTTGAGCCAATATAAGGGTCTAGAAAATTAGCATTGAGTGTCGTCTCTCTTATTATATCCCCCTTGCTTATAACGTAGGCCAAAGGATTGACATACATGGTACAACGCCGTGACGTTAACAGCTGAATTTTCTTTAGTTTTAGCCAGTTTATTTTGCAACAGTTGACATTCTTTTTACGATTCATGATAACCTTTTCTAGTGCTGCTGAACTGAAGCCTCATTGTTGTCGAAGCTTGCAATATAACGTGCTTTGTAATACGTTTTTTTTGTGTCCAATAATTGGTAGACATGACAAAACTTGTGTTACGATGACATATTTTAGAGCGGAGGTAATACTTAAGTGCCCAGTGCAGATTTTTAGTGTCCGTCAATTCACAATATTTAATTGTCGAAGATACAGAGGTGTGGCTATTTAACTAGGAACAGCCTTATGAGGACAATATACAAGTTACCCTCATGTTAGTTGGAGTCGATAATGGTTCTCGTTTGAACTGCGTGGTTTGTAACACAAGGAGACTTTGGTAATTTGTTGATTCCGAATGACTATATGCTACTAGTGGCGACTTGCAATACCTGTACCATAACGAATAGAATAAGAAGTGATATCACTGGCCTAGTACACCTGGTCCGCCGCAGCGCAGCGCTGGCTCCGATCTGTGATGTAAGTTAGCATTGGCGCTTACGAGACTTTTAAAACCTTGCGACCTGTTTTACATGTTAAAACACCGCAACATATCCTCATAGGCGCTAATAAGTTCGACATCTCCACTTACTTTACTGTGCCCAATTATAATTTAATAAGTCGTCTCCTGTAATATTCCAGTTTCGACAATAAGCGAAGACAGAGAGCAAGTTCAAAATGCAATTAGTTTTGCCAGCTATCAGTAAATTAAAAAAAAAAAGAACTGAAAAATTAACCTCGCTATCAGAAAGGATTTCTTCACAGTTACACATTTTACATTCCCTTAACAGACTTGCAACACAGAAAAAAAACGCCATACGAACACAACTTTCAACTTTACCGTAGATTACTATAAAATTCAATAATAACCTTAATTTTCACTCCACAAACACCAAAATCAGTAAACTACCATCATTTCAGAAGAACTTAATATTACACAGACATAGAAGGCATAATCATGACCCCTTCATAGAGTAGGCTATTTAACTCATTGTCTTTTTATTCTCATCCCTTTCTTCACAGAAGAGGTCTTTAATGGCATCAAGATCATTTTTATTTACACCATACTGGACAATTACTTAGGCAAATTAGGAAACATATGTGGAACAGAATAGTCTTTCAATCGCCAGTTGGTTCTTGGGGGAAGTAATACTTCCTTACCTTCTATCACAAATTTCTCAAATTTAACAATTAAATCTTCTGAAAAGTGAGCATCACAGATGTAGGACTTTTCAGTAAGTTTCCTATCCTTCCCTGGTATGGCCTCTTTGCACTTGATGAAACGTTCCTTATCTTTAGGAGGTTTGAAAAACCGTCTGACCTCTTTACAGTCCCCATAGCTAGATCTGCATCCTGGTACAAAAGGCATCTTCACTACTCACATTAAGCACTCATGAAAATGTAAGGGCTAAACTGATGTTTACTTACATTAAATAACAATAAAATTAACACACGAAGATAACGTCAACACTCGACAAGAAATTAAATTCCATTTCAGTTAATGCTTCCTACAATAGCATTTCAGGTATTAATACTATGAAGTAATAGTGTAAGCACTTGCACATCAATAAACGTTTGCACAGAACACCACCAAACACTCCGACCGATTAAATACTTAATATATCGCACATAAACACATAAACATATGTGGAAATCAACAATCTCAAATCGACTGTAGCGCTGCGTAGCGGCGGGTGCCAACCCGATCCGTATTCACTACATGCTATATAGGGAGAAGAGATCACACTTTATATTCTATTCGTTATGCCTGTACACTGAACTAAGATCAATTTCACGTGCCTAATTAAGCGTATTGATAGATTTTTACCGTCGGTACTTTATTATATGACAAAATAATATTTGATCTACTCACTGCAAATCAAGTTTGTGTACGTACATAGGAATAAGGAGACCAAATGTAGGATTTGTTATTTCACTGCTCTTAAAAGCAGCCACAATTATTTATTCATTTTATCAATTCAATCGCAATGATAACAACTTATTCGACCAGCGTCATGGGCGTATTTGTTTTACTGTTGTTGACAAACATATAACCGCTCCTTATCACTGTGCACTTCCTATGTGATTTATTGTATAGGAGAATGATTTGGCGTAGCCTGCTGGTATAAGTAAGGTCTTTAATTAATTCTTCAGTGCTTTTCTTGTGTTCTATTTTCCTGAACACAATGGAGGAACAACCATTTATTAAAAGAGAGCCAGACTGGTTGGATCATACAACTGAATTCATTAATATTGTGAGTTGCATTTTGATGCGTATATGGTGTAACATTGCATTCTTAGTGATGAGCATGACGAGTGAGGGTTAGTGACTTAACACACTACTTAATGGTAAATGGCACGCTAACGTTTAGTAACGTAACTTAGTACTCATATTGTGTCTGCATATTTTTGATTGGCTCATGCTTGTGTTACTTCGCAGGAGACAAATGTCCTGTTGCCCTCAGAAAACTTGAAATACGAGGCTGCTGATATATTTGACGATGAAAGGATATCAGTTAAGGAGGAACATGAACTACAGGTAATTATCGGTTCTGCGTTATTTCTCTTGAAATAATAATAATAATATGAATTAATTTTAGAATGAATATTGTTTGGAAGACTGGAATACTTAGTCATGTTTTCTATAAGAACACCAACAGTAGCTGATTATTGTAGCCTATTGATTCTGCTGTTCCACTCTGCTAGCACCCTGGATCCTATTATACTATAATTACCACAATCTGGACGCCATGGCCTTCAATAACGAAGTTAAACTGCACACAGTTTTATAGAAGATTATTTCTCCTCTTTATCACTGATATTTAACTTTGGAATTTGCAGCACGATTTCACACAGCACGATGACTGACCATGCGGTGTTCTGTTCGCAAGCGTTTTATTAATTCACCAAAAAGTGTATGCAATATTGGACGCGTTACTAGCGTATTCCGCACTGGCAAATAAATGTTCTCCACCGTAATATAAATTATTTCAATAAACGTGTACAGCTTTCAGTACCATGCGGTCCAATGCACGAATCTCTGCACTCTCGCTGTTAAGCGTTCGACAAGTACTGCACAATAATAAGTAAGCGTTTCCGGCTTCTTCCCTCTGCGACCAGTCAGGCTGCTCCTCCACCATGTTCTACATCATTCTAAATATTTGTTACTGGCGCCGATAACCTAGATGTTAGGCCCCTTAAAGCAACAATTATCGTCACCATGTGTATTATTCCCACATAGAATAATGTCTATATCATACAGTGAATTTCCAACTCAAGTTTATTGTGTTGTTTGTGTCTACTGTTATTTAAATATTTCTTTCCCTCCCTTGAGTCTTATGTAGTTCATAGCTCACTCGATCCTTTCACAGTCCTTTCATGCATCTTTCTCCATGTAATAGCTCAGCTCTCGAATTGGGTTGTCAAATTGTTGACAGCTAATCGGCTGTTCCTTCAGAAAGTCGTCTTGCAATCAGTGAAAAGTCTCATATTTCTTATCTAGGTCTTGTGTATCGGATTGTGTTTGGATTGCATTCAAAATAGTGGAACACTTTGTACGATTTGTTTCCCCCTGATCACTTTTGTGATACTTTCAATGTTTAGCTTGGCCCATTTGTCGGTCAAATTTTATTTATTGTTACTGAGATCCCCGAATGGTAATTATTTATTTACAATTGTTAATTGCTTAATTCATATGCATAATCTTGTTATCAATCACTTATTCATAGATATTATAGTTCTCACCTCGAGTGTTTCAGTCGCTCGCTATCTCAGGCGTCCTCACTCATGACATACCAGACTTCTACTGGTTGTTCCACTGTCTGCTGAGTAGTGTCGACTGACGTCACCCTGACTTTCGTTCGACCAATGGCAGGTCTTTGTCTGGTCGGGCGATCTCCAAACTTCGAGAGAGTTCTATGGTCCCTATTTAAGACGCCGCTTGCTGGCGTTCTTCATCACTTCGGATCAACCGCCACTTCTGAACCACTTCAACACTTCTGATTCACCACTGCTGATCACTTCAACCCGCTGGTCACCGCTACCTCTCATGACACCATCGCTGATATCTACGCTAGCGCGCAGTTACGTCACAAGATCTGCACCATGACGTATTGCTCAAGATGGCAAGAATAATTGCCAGCCGCTGTCCTCTTCAACTTCACCTTAGAGGGGATACTTGGAATCGTCCTTCGAAATATCTCTGGATCAGCTCTTGGAAACTATAAATGTCATTCCTGCGCAAGAAAAGAAAGTTGACATTTTTTCGATGGTGCACATAACTCTAGGCCATGTACGCCTCCTTCCAAGAAAACCGTGAAGACTTTTAAATCAACGTGTGCTAGCTGGAACTTTTTAAGGAGCTGGCTCTTCAACTCTCTTCAACTCTCTTCAAAGATAAGTTTAATTTTATAAAGAGCTTATATTATACCAGTTATTACACTCTTAATTATTTTTTATGGTTCTCTCTTTTTATAAACTGCATTTTTATATATTAAGCTCAACTTTTCTCCAATCAAGCAAGCTTTTCATGGACCTTTCTATAATCTGGGTTCTGTAATCAGGCCCTCACACTTTGCTACATTTATAATTGTTAATTTCTGTAATAAGCACTTAAGTGTAATTTGTTTGTTCATTATAAATTTATTATTAGGAATAAAAATTGTTAATGCATTGCTCCCTATATTGGTTTTCTAGTTACGTATTTCATGCCCAATACCCCCGCACCGTTTCAGTCTAAGTTTCTTGCACCATTTTATTGGTGCCTCACCCCCGGGAAACATATCTGTTGCACCCTGGATCCCTATACAAGTTTAATATTGTGGATTTTGCATTAACAATTTTTGTTCATTGTGTTTCAACACTAATTCACATTGTACGTTTCAGCTTAAGGCGCATGTGCGGCAGAGGAGAGAAACGTAAGCTAAGCCGGTTTCTTCCGCATCAGACTAAACCTTACTACATAGCAAGCTGTCATCCTCTGACTTCCAGTACTCGAAGTCACAATATTGACGTGCGTAACAAACAACTTGTAATATGCCTAACCTTGATGAAAAACTTAGCAACTCCAGAGCCTCTTGTAAGGGCAAGCTCACACGGTTTCGTACTTTCTTAACGGAACTCGAACCCCAAGAGCATAATCTTGACATAATTTCGCAGAGGCTTAAGAATTATGAACAAGCCTTTGAGAAATATGATGAGATACAATGCAGTATAGAAACTCAGCATCCGGACCAGCAAAGTGATAGGTTGGAAGTTGAAAAATTATACTATCAGGGATTTGCTGAAGCTAAACAGCTTATTAGGGCTTTAACTTTAAAAGAAAAACAAGAAGATCAAACTTCTGCAGCATCTTCTACATCTTCTTCACGCATTATATTACCCAAATTAGAAATACCCAAATTCACTGGTAAAGACATAGAATGGGAACCATTTTTTGAATTATTCAATTCTTTAGTACATGAGAATACTTCTATACCAGTAATACAAAAATTTCACTACTTGCGTCTGGCAGTTCAAGGCAACGCACTTAACCTGATTCAAGCACTTTCTTTGACCAGTGATAATTATGAAGTTGCTCTGAATCTTCTTAAGGATAGATATGGGAACATTCGTTTATCTATTCAACGCCATATACAAAGCTTATTCGAGTTACCTAACGTGCAAGCAGATAACAGTTTATCACTTCGTAAGTTGATTGACACCGCAGAGTTACACGTCAGAGCATTGTCCAATTTATACCAACCTGTAAATCACTGGGATTTATTTCTAGTTCACCTCATTTCTGCAAGATTGGATGCAAATACATTAAAAGCCTGGGAAACAGAACTTTCCCAGAATTTGCAATGCACTTATGAGGCGATTACTAACTTTTTGAAGGCCAGAAGCCAAGTCTTTTCCGCCATAGCTAATCAAAAAACTAGTAGTTCAGATTCAAAAGCCTTCTCAAAACATAAGGTTAGCAGTTCTAATCAAAGAATTTTAAGATCACAGGCTCTTCCTGTTGATGCTCGGTCACCTAACCAAATGCAAACGTGCGGTCTGTGTCAGCAATCGCATAATTTATACAATTGTGATGAATTTAAATCTTTATCAGTAGATGAAAGACGAAAGTTCATTACGAATAAAAAACATTGTTTCAACTGTTTGTCAGGAACGCATATGTTAAACAACTGCCGTTCACAACGTTTATGCTTTCATTGTAGGGCAAGACACCATTCACTTTTGCACAGGCATGAAAGACCACGGTTATCAGGACTAAGCAGTTCCAATACCAAGTCTAATTCGGAGACTTCTCAAAATAGTGCGCAGTCGTATGCTCAAAGTTCTACCTCGCTTGGCAAATTCCAGGTTTTATTATCTACCGTGCAGGTTCTATTGAAAAATTCTCACGGAAAATGGGTATCTGTCAGGGGATTATTGGATAATGCCGCTACCAACAATTTTATTAATGAATCGTTGGTACAAAAGTTAGGCCTTCCAAAACATCCTACCTCAATGGAGGTTACAGGAATAAACTGCTCTAAATCACAATCCTTAAGCTTTGCTAAAGTGGATCTGAAGGACTCTAATAATCTTGGTACGCAGTTGCAATTAGATTGTTTGATTATCAAGTCTATAGGCAACAATATTCCTGGTACTTCTTATCCTATTCAAAGTTGGAATATCCCGAATTTTGTCCAGCTAGCTGACCCTCATTTCAACAGAGCTTCACCCGTAGAGCTTCTTTTCAGCTCAAGCGTATTTTGGCAATGTCTTCATTCCAATAAAGTAAAAATTGCTCCTAATGTTTTCTTCCGCGAAACTGATTTTGGTTGGATTGCTACTGGCCAAATATACCGTAATCCTATTCAAACTGTATCGAATTGTTATTTTGTTGGTACCGATTTGAGCCAAGAGCTAACCAAGTTCTGGGATCTTGAGAATGTTCAGGCTACTTCTTCTTCTTCTTCTTCTTCTTCTAACGAAATTTGTGAAAAGTTATATAAGGAAACCACTGTCCGTAATACTGAAGGCAGATTTATAGTAACTCTTCCACGTATTCCCAATCCTCCCGCCATTACGGGCTCGCATTCCAGAGCACTTAGGGCACTATTTGCCATTGAAAATCGGTTCAAACAAGATGCTTCTGTCAAAACACAGTATGCTTCCTTTATGGAGGAATACGAATCATCCAATCACATGGAGGTAATTTCTAAATCAGAAGAAATTGGCCATCCTTTAAATGAAATAGTTTATTTAAATCATCAACCGGTATGGAAAAATTCCTTAACACAGACAATATAAGAGTAGTTTTCAATGGCTCATCATCAGATTCCAATGGAATCTCTTTAAATGATACCTTGCAATGTGGTCCCGCGATTCAAACAGATCTCACCTCTGTTTTGCTTACTTTTCGAAGGTTTCCTATTGCTGTAATCTCAGATATTAAGCAGATGTATCGGCAGATTCTCGTAAAATCTGAGCAGCAAGATCTGCAAAGAATATTGTGGCGCGATGAGAGTTCCAAACCCATAAATATATTTAGATTGAAGACTGTGACATATGGCCTGAAGCCTTCAGCCTTTCTTGCGATTCGGTCTCTCCACATGTTAGCCGAGCAAGATGGTCATCTGTATCATCCTTTGGCCTCTGAGTCATTAAAAACGGCATTTTATGTCGACGATTTCTTGTGCTCTTTCCCTAATATTTCTGAAGCGCTCCTTGTGTGCGAAGATTTGAAATCCCTACTCCTAGGAGGTGGTTTTCCGCTCCATAAATGGACTTCAAATTCCACTGAATTTATATCAAAATTTTCATCAGAGGTCCCAGTTGATGAATTTGTTGCCATTCCTACTGATGAAGCAGCCGTAAAAGCATTGGGTGTTTTTGGTGTCCTTCCTCTGATACCTTTTCTTATCAGGTACATCTGTCAGAATCTCCCCCTGTAACTAAGAGACAAGTTCTGTCAGAAATTGCAAAGATCTTTGATCCTTTGCAATATATTGCTCCTATAGTTATTGTTGCAAAAATGTTCTTGCAAAAGCTTTGGTCATTAAAATCAGACTGGGATGAAAATCTCCCCCTTCCTCTTGTAGAAGAATGGTTAGAGTATCGCAGCAGTTTGCTGGATCTCTCCGATGTTTCTATACCCCGCCCTTTAATTTCTAATCCCTTATACCAGCAGTATGACCTGCATGTATTTTCTGATAGTTCAGAACGAGCTTATGGCTGTTGTGCATACATAGTAGGACGTTCCTCAGATACTTTCCCTGGATTTTCTAATTTAGTGTGCGCTAAATCTAAGGTTGCTCCACTTAAAACAGTATCATTGCAGGGATTAGAATTATGCTCTGCTTTAATGGCAACAGAATTAGCTACTAAACTAAATGTCAGTTTAAAGTTAAAATTTTCCCGCACATTTTTTTGGAGCGATTCTTCTATTGTATTAGCTTGGATTTCCAAGCCTTCTTCTCATTGGAATACCTTTGTGGCAAATCGCGTTTCTAAGATTCATGAAGTCTCTCATTCTGAACAATGGAGACATGTTCCTAGCCGTGAAAACCCCGCGGATATAATATCACGTGGTTGCACGCCTAAAAAATTGATTTCTTCAGACCTGTACTGGAATGGTCCTCCTTGGCTAAGTCAGGAATCATCTTGCTGGCCTCGCTTAGCTAATCAATCTGCAGAAGAAATACCTGATGCCCGTAATGACCCTGTCACGTCGCATCTTACTTCTACTTCTACTAGCCTTTTTCATAGATACTCTTCATTTGATAAATTGATTCGTGTAGTGTCTTATATCTTCCGATGGAAATATTTAGTAATTGATCAACCATTGAAGCCTCAACCCTTTCTTTCCAGAGTAGAGTTAGAATTTGCTACTTGCAAGATTTTGTTACTTGTTCAGCAGGAAGTATTTGCTCCTGAAAAGCAAGCTCTTATAAGTGGTAAAGATTTACCCAAGTCTAGCAGGCTTTCACCACTCACTCCTTTTCTAGACCAGGACGGCATAATACGTGTGGGTGGAAGATTAGCTATGTCTAGCTGTGAGGATGGGAAAAAGCATCCCATCATCCTTCCTTCAAAGCATCCTATCACTACCCTTATAATAAAAAAGTTTCATTATAAACACCTTCATGCTGGCACTCGCACCTTGCTCTGTCTAATTCGTGAACTCTACTGGATCATCAATGGCGTTCATGAGGTTTCTTCTGTTGTCAAAAAGTGTATACCTTGCTTCAAGGTTAAACCAAGGCCCGCCACGCAGATTATGGGTAATTTACCTCCATTTCGTTCAGAACCTAGTAAGCCCTTTGCTCTTACTGGGATCGATTACGCAGGTCCTTACATATATCAGACCAATCCCTCTTCATCTAAGCGCAAAATCTTAGGTAAACTCTACATCTCGTTATTTGTATGTATGGTGACGGGAGCTATTCACCTTGAGTTGGTTACGAACGCTTCTGTATCCTACTTTCTGGCCGCCTTTTCTAGATTTGCTGCTAGAAGGGGTGTTCCATCTGAAGTTTTTTCAGATAATGCAAAAATTTTTGTAAGCGCTTCTGATCTCTGGAAAAAAGTGTTAAGCTCCCCTTCTGCTAAAGAAAAAAAATTCCAACTTTTCCTATTCTAAAGGTTTCAAATGGCATTTCACCCCGCCTTATGCTCCCCATCATGGGGGCCGATGGGAGTCCGGCATCAAACTTACTAAAAGACAGCTTAAGAAAACTCTTGGTCCTACCATACTTTCTTATGAGGAATTCAACTCTTTGATTATTCAAATTGAAGGTATTGTAAATTCCAGACCTCTGACCCCTCTTTCAAACGATCCTAAGGATCTTTTACCTTTAACACCCAGTCACTTCCTGATTGGCTGTTCGCTTGCTGCTACTCCGCCTTTGCTGGTTCGACGCTGTGATCCTAACTTACCTATCTTTTGGAGAAAAGTAGAATCTTTGCGCTGTTCTTTTTGGCGCCGATGGAAGTTAGAATATCTCAGCTTGCTAAATAGGCGTGAGAAATGGCGGCTTCCTCAACCAGATGTACGAGTGGGGGACATGGTTCTTCTTCGAGACCCATCTCCGCCTCTCGTGTGGAACCTAGGTAGAGTTATTCACTGCCACTTTGGCCGTGATAAACGCGTCAGAGTTATTGATGTTTTAACTTGTAAAGGTCGTTATACTAGACCCATCTCTGCTATTTCTGTTTTGCCTTTCGAGTCTTAGTTTCTCCTCGTCTGTTATCCATGTTTTGCTTTGACTGATTCTTTTGTTTGTTTTCATTCGGAGTTCTCGGAGCATGATCACTTTTGTGATACTTTCAATGTTTAGCTTGGCCCATTTGTCGGTCAAATTTTATTTATTGTTACTGAGATCCCCGAATGGTAATTATTTATTTACAATTGTTAATTGCTTAATTCATATGCATAATCTTGTTATCAATCACTTATTCATAGATATTATAGTTCTCACCTCGAGTGTTTCAGTCGCTCGCTATCTCAGGCGTCCTCACTCATGACATACCAGACTTCTACTGGTTGTTCCACTGTCTGCTGAGTAGTGTCGACTGACGTCACCCTGACTTTCGTTCGACCAATGGCAGGTCTTTGTCTGGTCGGGCGATCTCCAAACTTCGAGAGAGTTCTATGGTCCCTATTTAAGACGCCGCTTGCTGGCGTTCTTCATCACTTCGGATCAACCGCCACTTCTGAACCACTTCAACACTTCTGATTCACCACTGCTGATCACTTCAACCCGCTGGTCACCGCTACCTCTCATGACACCATCGCTGATATCTACGCTAGCGCGCAGTTACGTCACAAGATCTGCACCATGACGTATTGCTCAAGATGGCAAGAATAATTGCCAGCCGCTGTCCTCTTCAACTTCACCTTAGAGGGGATACTTGGAATCGTCCTTCGAAATATCTCTGGATCAGCTCTTGGAAACTATAAATGTCATTCCTGCGCAAGAAAAGAAAGTTGACATTTTTTCGATGGTGCACATAACTCTAGGCCATGTACGCCTCCTTCCAAGAAAACCGTGAAGACTTTTAAATCAACGTGTGCTAGCTGGAACTTTTTAAGGAGCTGGCTCTTCAACTCTCTTCAACTCTCTTCAACTCTCTTCAACTCTCTTCAAAGATAAGTTTAATTTTATAAAGAGCTTATATTATACCAGTTATTACACTCTTAATTATTTTTTATGGTTCTCTCTTTTTATAAACTGCATTTTTATATATTAAGCTCAACTTTTCTCCAATCAAGCAAGCTTTTCATGGACCTTTCTATAATCTGGGTTCTGTAATCAGGCCCTCACACTTTGCTACATTTATAATTGTTAATTTCTGTAATAAGCACTTAAGTGCAATTTGTTTGTTCATTATAAATTTATTATTAGGAATAAAAATTGTTAATGCATTGCTCCCTATATTGGTTTTCTAGTTACGTATTTCATGCCCAATACCCCCGCACCGTTTCAGTCTAATTTTCTTGCACCATTTTATTGGTGCCTCACCCCCGGGAAACATATCTGTTGCACCCTGGATCCCTATACAAGTTTAATATTGTGGATTTTGCATTAACAATTTTTGTTCATTGTGTTTCAACACTAATTCACATTGTACGTTTCAGCTTAAGGCGCATGTGCGGCAGAGGAGAGAAACGTAAGCTAAGCCGGTTTCTTCCGCATCAGACTAAACCTTACTACATAGCAAGCTGTCATCCTCTGACTTCCAGTACTCGAAGTCACAATATTGACGTGAGTAACAAACAACTTGTAATATGCCTAACCTTGATGAAAAACTTAGCAACTCCAGAGCCTCTTGTAAGGGCAAGCTCACACGGTTTCGTACTTTCTTAACGGAACTCGAACCCCAAGAGCATAATCTTGACATAATTTCGCAGAGGCTTAAGAATTATGAACAAGCCTTTGAGAAATATGATGAGATACAATGCAGTATAGAAACTCAGCATCCGGACCAGCAAAGTGATAGGTTGGAAGTTGAAAAATTATACTATCAGGGATTTGCTGAAGCTAAACAGCTTATTAGGGCTTTAACTTTAAAAGAAAAACAAGAAGATCAAACTTCTGCAGCATCTTCTACATCTTCTTCACGCATTATATTACCCAAATTAGAAATACCCAAATTCACTGGTAAAGACATAGAATGGGAACCATTTTTTGAATTATTCAATTCTTTAGTACATGAGAATACTTCTATACCAGTAATACAAAAATTTCACTACTTGCGTCTGGCAGTTCAAGGCAACGCACTTAACCTGATTCAAGCACTTTCTTTGACCAGTGATAATTATGAAGTTGCTCTGAATCTTCTTAAGGATAGATATGGGAACATTCGTTTATCTATTCAACGCCATATACAAAGCTTATTCGAGTTACCTAACGTGCAAGCAGATAACAGTTTATCACTTCGTAAGTTGATTGACACCGCAGAGTTACACGTCAGAGCATTGTCCAATTTATACCAACCTGTAAATCACTGGGATTTATTTCTAGTTCACCTCATTTCTGCAAGATTGGATGCAAATACATTAAAAGCCTGGGAAACAGAACTTTCCCAGAATTTGCAATGCACTTATGAGGCGATTATTAACTTTTTGAAGGCCAGAAGCCAAGTCTTTACCGCCATAGCTAATCAAAAAACTAGTAGTTCAGATTCAAAAGCCTTCTCAAAACATAAGGTTAGCAGTTCTAATCAAAGAATTTTAAGATCACAGGCTCTTCCTGTTGATGCTCGGTCACCTAACCAAATGCAAACGTGCGGTCTGTGTCAGCAATCGCATAATTTATACAATTGTGATGAATTTAAATCTTTATCAGTAGATGAAAGACGAAAGTTCATTACGAATAAAAAACATTGTTTCAACTGTTTGTCAGGAACGCATATGTTAAACAACTGCCGTTCACAACGTTTATGCTTTCATTGTAGGGCAAGACACCATTCACTTTTGCACAGGCATGAAAGACCACGGTTATCAGGACTAAGCAGTTCCAATACCAAGTCTAATTCGGAGACTTCTCAAAATAGTGCGCAGTCGTATGCTCAAAGTTCTACCTCGCTTGGCAAATTCCAGGTTTTATTATCTACCGTGCAGGTTCTATTGAAAAATTCTCACGGAAAATGGGTATCTGTCAGGGGATTATTGGATAATGCCGCTACCAACAATTTTATTAATGAATCGTTGGTACAAAAGTTAGGCCTTCCAAAACATCCTACCTCAATGGAGGTTACAGGAATAAACTGCTCTAAATCACAATCCTTAAGCTTTGCTAAAGTGGATCTGAAGGACTCTAATAATCTTGGTACGCTGTTGCAATTAGATTGTTTGATTATCAAGTCTATAGGCAACAATATTCCTGGTACTTCTTATCCTATTCAAAGTTGGAATATCCCGAATTTTGTCCAGCTAGCTGACCCTCATTTCAACAGAGCTTCACCCGTAGAGCTTCTTTTCAGCTCAAGCGTATTTTGGCAATGTCTTCATTCCAATAAAGTAAAAATTGCTCCTAATGTTTTCTTCCGCGAAACTGATTTTGGTTGGATTGCTACTTGCCAAATATACCGTAATCCTATTCAAACTGTATCGAATTGTTATTTTGTTGGTACCGATTTGAGCCAAGAGCTAACCAAGTTCTGGGATCTTGAGAATGTTCAGGCTACTTCTTCTTCTTCTTCTTCTTCTTCTAACGAAATTTGTGAAAAGTTATATAAGGAAACCACTGTCCGTAATACTGAAGGCAGATTTATAGTAACTCTTCCACGTATTCCCAATCCTCCCGCCATTACGGGCTCGCATTCCAGAGCACTTAGGGCACTATTTGCTATTGAAAATCGGTTCAAACAAGATGCTTCTGTCAAAACTCAGTATGCTTCCTTTATGGAGGAATACGAATCATCCAATCACATGGAGGTAATTTC
The DNA here is from genome assembly GCA_946902985.2 of Meconema thalassinum. Taxonomy (NCBI): domain Eukaryota; kingdom Metazoa; phylum Arthropoda; class Insecta; order Orthoptera; family Tettigoniidae; genus Meconema; species Meconema thalassinum. Next base: position 445,078,670 of record OX336394.1, on the reverse strand, counting down.
TAAATCAGAAGAAATTGGCCATCCTTTAAATGAAATAGTTTATTTAAATCATCATCCGGTATGGAAAAATTCCTTAACACAAGACAATATAAGAGTAGTTTTCAATGGCTCATCACCAGATTCCAATGGAATCTCTTTAAATGATACCTTGCAATGTGGTCCCGCGATTCAAACAGATCTCACCTCTGTTTTGCTTAATTTTCGAAGGTTTCCTATTGCTGTAATCTCAGATATTAAGCAGATGTATCGGCAGATTCTCGTAAAATCTGAGCAGCAAGATCTGCAAAGAATATTGTGGCGCGATGAGAGTTCCAAACCCATAAAGATATTTAGATTGAAGACTGTGACATATGGCCTGAAGCCTTCAGCCTTTCTTGCGATTCGGTCTCTCCACATGTTAGCCGAGCAAGATGGTCATCTGTATCATCCTTTGGCCTCTGAGTCATTAAAAACGGCATTTTATGTCGACGATTTCTTGTGCTCTTTCCCTAATATTTCTGAAGCGCTCCTTGTGTGCGAAGATTTGAAATCCCTACTCCTAGGAGGTGGTTTTCCGCTCCATAAATGGACTTCAAATTCCACTAAATTTATATCAAAATTTTCATCAGAGGTCCCAGTTGATGAATTTGTTGCCATTCCTACTGATGAAGCAGCCGTAAAAGCATTGGGTGTTTTTTGGTGTCCTTCCTCTGATACCTTTTCTTATCAGGTACATCTGTCAGAATCTCCCCCTGTAACTAAGAGACAAGTTCTGTCAGAAATCGCAAAGATCTTTGATCCTTTGCAATATATTGCTCCTATAGTTATTGTTGCAAAAATGTTCTTGCAAAAGCTTTGGTCATTAAAATCAGACTGGGATGAAAATCTCCCCCTTCCTCTTGTAGAAGAATGGTTAGAGTATCGCAGCAGTTTGCTGGATCTCTCCGAGGTTTCTATACCCCGCCCTTTAATTTCTAATCCCTTATACCAGCAGTATGACCTGCATGTATTTTCTGATAGTTCAGAACGAGCTTATGGCTGTTGTGCATACATAGTAGGACGTTCCTCAGATACTTTCCCTGGATTTTCTAATTTAGTGTGCGCTAAATCTAAGGTTGCTCCACTTAAAACAGTATCATTGCCGAGATTAGAATTATGCTCTGCTTTAATGGCAACAGAATTAGCTACTAAACTAAATGTCAGTTTAAAGTTAAAATTTTCCCGCACATTTTTTGGAGCGATTCTTCTATTGTATTAGCTTGGATTTCCAAGCCTTCTTCTCATTGGAATACCTTTGTGGCAAATCGCGTTTCTAAGATTCATGAAGTCTCTCATTCTGAACAATGGAGACATGTTCCTAGCCGTGAAAACCCCGCGGATATAATATCACGTGGTTGCACGCCTAAAAAATTGATTTCTTCAGACCTGTACTGGAATGGTCCTCCTTGGCTAAGTCAGGAATCATCTTGCTGGCCTCGCTTAGCTAATCAATCTGCAGAAGAAATACCTGATGCCCGTAATGACCCTGTCACGTCGCATCTTACTTCTACTTCTACTAGCCTTTTTCATAGATACTCTTCATTTGATAAATTGATTCGTGTAGTGTCTTATATCTTCCGATGGAAATATTTAGTAATTGATCAACCATTGAAGCCTCAACCTTTTCTTTCCAGAGTAGAGTTAGAATTTGCTACTTGCAAGATTTTGTTACTTGTTCAGCAGGAAGTATTTGCTCCTGAAAAGCAAGCTCTTATAAGTGGTAAAGATTTACCCAAGTCTAGCAGGCTTTCACCACTCACTCCTTTTCTAGACCAGGACGGCATAATACGTGTGGGTGGAAGATTAGCTATGTCTAGCTGTGAGGATGGGAAAAAGCATCCCATCATCCTTCCTTCAAAGCATCCTATCACTACCCTTATAATAAAAAAGTTTCATTATAAACACCTTCATGCTGGCACTCGCACCTTGCTCTGTCTATTTCGTGAACTCTACTGGATCATCAATGGCGTTCATGAGGTTTCTTCTGTTGTCAAAAAGTGTATACCTTGCTTCAAGGTTAAACCAAGGCCCGCCACGCAGATTATGGGTAATTTACCTCCATTTCGTTCAGAACCTAGTAAGCCCTTTGCTCTTACTGGGATCGATTACGCAGGTCCTTACATATATCAGACCAATCCCTCTTCATCTAAGCGCAAAATCTTAGGTAAACTCTACATCTCGTTATTTGTATGTATGGTGACGGGAGCTATTCACCTTGAGTTGGTTACGAACGCTTCTGTATCCTACTTTCTGGCCGCCTTTTCTAGATTTGCTGCTAGAAGGGGTGTTCCATCTGAAGTTTTTTCAGATAATGCAAAAATTTTTGTAAGCGCTTCTGATCTCTGGAAAAAAGTGTTAAGCTCCCCTTCTGCTAAAGAAAAAAATTTCCAACTTTTCCTATTCTAAAGGTTTCAAATGGCATTTCACCCCGCCTTATGCTCCCCATCATGGGGGCCGATGGGAGTCCGGCATCAAACTTACTAAAAGACAGCTTAAGAAAACTCTTGGTCCTACCATACTTTCTTATGAGGAATTCAACTCTTTGATTATTCAAATTGAAGGTATTGTAAATTCCAGATCTCTGACCCCTCTTTCAAACGATCCTAAGGATCTTTTACCTTTAACACCCAGTCACTTCCTGATTGGCTGTTCGCTTGCTGCTACTCCGCCTTTGCTGGTTCGACGCTGTGATCCTAACTTACCTATCTTTTGGAGAAAAGTAGAATCTTTGCGCTGTTCTTTTTGGCGCCGATGGAAGTTAGAATATCTCAGCTTGCTAAATAGGCGTGAGAAATGGCGGCTTCCTCAACCAGATGTACGAGTGGGGGACATGGTTCTTCTTCGAGACCCATCTCCGCCTCTCGTGTGGAACCTAGGTAGAGTTATTCACTGCCACTTTGGCCGTGATAAACGCGTCAGAGTTATTGATGTTTTAACTTGTAAAGGTCGTTATACTAGACCCATCTCTGCTATTTCTGTTTTGCCTTTCGAGTCTTAGTTTCTCCTCGTCTGTTATCCATGTTTTGCTTTGACTGATTCTTTTGTTTGTTTTCATTCGGAGTTCTCGGAGCATGATCACTTTTGTGATACTTTCAATGTTTAGCTTGGCCCATTTGTCGGTCAAATTTTATTTATTGTTACTGAGATCCCCGAATGGTAATTATTTATTTACAATTGTTAATTGCTTAATTCATATGCATAATCTTGTTATCAATCACTTATTCATAGATATTATAGTTCTCACCTCGAGTGTTTCAGTCGCTCGCTATCTCGGGCGTCCTCACTCATGACATACCAGACTTCTACTGGTTGTTCCACTGTCTGCTGAGTAGTGTCGACTGACGTCACCCTGACTTTCGTTCGACCAATGGCAGGTCTTTGTCTGGTCGGGCGATCTCCAAACTTCGAGAGAGTTCTATGGTCCCTATTTAAGACGCCGCTTGCTGGCGTTCTTCATCACTTCGGATCAACCGCCACTTCTGAACCACTTCAACACTTCTGATTCACCACTGCTGATCACTTCAACCCGCTGGTCACCGCTACCTCTCATGACACCATCGCTGATATCTACGCTAGCGCGCAGTTACGTCACAAGATCTGCACCATGACGTATTGCTCAAGATGGCAAGAATAATTGCCAGCCGCTGTCCTCTTCAACTTCACCTTAGAGGGGATACTTGGAATCGTCCTTCGAAATATCTCTGGATCAGCTCTTGGAAACTATAAATGTCATTCCTGCGCAAGAAAAGAAAGTTGACATTTTTTCGATGGTGCACATAACTCTAGGCCATGTACGCCTCCTTCCAAGAAAACCGTGAAGACTTTTAAATCAACGTGTGCTAGCTGGAACTTTTTAAGGAGCTGGCTCTTCAACTCTCTTCAACTCTCTTCAACTCTCTTCAACTCTCTTCAACTCTCTTCAAAGATAAGTTTAATTTTATAAAGAGCTTATATTATACCAGTTATTACACTCTTAATTATTTTTTATGGTTCTCTCTTTTTATAAACTGCATTTTTATATATTAAGCTCAACTTTTCTCCAATCAAGCAAGCTTTTCATGGACCTTTCTATAATCTGGGTTCTGTAATCAGGCCCTCACACTTTGCTACATTTATAATTGTTAATTTCTGTAATAAGCACTTAAGTGCAATTTGTTTGTTCATTATAAATTTATTATTAGGAATAAAAATTGTTAATGCATTGCTCCCTATATTGGTTTTCTAGTTACGTATTTCATGCCCAATACCCCCGCACCGTTTCAGTCTAATTTTCTTGCACCATTTTATTGGTGCCTCACCCCCGGGAAACATATCTGTTGCACCCTGGATCCCTATACAAGTTTAATATTGTGGATTTTGCATTAACAATTTTTGTTCATTGTGTTTCAACACTAATTCACATTGTACGTTTCAGCTTAAGGCGCATGTGCGGCAGAGGAGAGAAACGTAAGCTAAGCCGGTTTCTTCCGCATCAGACTAAACCTTACTACATAGCAAGCTGTCATCCTCTGACTTCCAGTACTCGAAGTCACAATATTGACGTGAGTAACAAACAACTTGTAATATGCCTAACCTTGATGAAAAACTTAGCAACTCCAGAGCCTCTTGTAAGGGCAAGCTCACACGGTTTCGTACTTTCTTAACGGAACTCGAACCCCAAGAGCATAATCTTGACATAATTTCGCAGAGGCTTAAGAATTATGAACAAGCCTTTGAGAAATATGATGAGATACAATGCAGTATAGAAACTCAGCATCCGGACCAGCAAAGTGATAGGTTGGAAGTTGAAAAATTATACTATCAGGGATTTGCTGAAGCTAAACAGCTTATTAGGGCTTTAACTTTAAAAGAAAAACAAGAAGATCAAACTTCTGCAGCATCTTCTACATCTTCTTCACGCATTATATTACCCAAATTAGAAATACCCAAATTCACTGGTAAAGACATAGAATGGGAACCATTTTTTGAATTATTCAATTCTTTAGTACATGAGAATACTTCTATACCAGTAATACAAAAATTTCACTACTTGCGTCTGGCAGTTCAAGGCAACGCACTTAACCTGATTCAAGCACTTTCTTTGACCAGTGATAATTATGAAGTTGCTCTGAATCTTCTTAAGTGAATGCGCTGCTGGTTGCTATAGACTAGTGGGGAAGAGGGAAGACTGCCACAGTAAAGCCAGCTCGTTACCGGCGTAATACAATGTTAAGATTCTAACTTGGGCGTCAGCATGCACAGCCTATTTCTAATGAATAATCGGGACTAGTATAGATCGCGTTACATTTCCGTATGAAGTTCCCCTAAAACCAAAAAGGGTGGCGTTGATGAAGTCATCGACGACGTCATGAAATACTCCTCTAGCGAGCTTACGGGAAAAGCATGGGGAAAATAGGGTTTTGTGTGGGGTAAATATAAACAACAAGGAGTTCCGTGAAAAACCTTACAGCCTATTTTCATATATCCTACTTATGTTAATTGCCACTATCAACATACAAAATTTCAATTTGATAGCTGTAACTTAATATATTCGTAGATATTGAAAACCGACTAAATATTGTGGATGGTCGCCATGTTGTTTTTTATATATGTAGGCTTTAGAGTTATGTACTGTTACATGAAGATTATTGTGTATGTGTAATATTGAAACTTCAATCGCATGATTAGGACACGAGAAATAAAAACGAGATTTTAAAATTTCGCACAGCTGCCATCTTGTGGTTATGGAAACAATTGAAATAAATTAGATGCCAGTGGATTACTATTTGTATAAGGATTTACTGTACCACGTTTCACTGCACTCGGATGGTTACATTGCGAGAAACGTCCATGTGAATATATATACTTCGCGTCGCCGCCATTTTGGATTTGTGATCGCCAGGTTATTGAACGTCATATAGTTGAAATTACGTTTATAGCCCCTATGAACATTAAAAAATTCAGTTTGATTACTGTAATAGATTCGTAGATATTGAGATCCGGCTAAATATTTTGGATGGTCACCATGTTGGATTGTTATATGTATAGTCCATAGAGTCATGTACCATTAAAGGAAAATTATTGCGTAGGTTAATTATTCAAACTTTCACTTCGATCGCAAGATTACGACACTTGAAATGAAAAATTAATTTTTTAAATTCGCACAGCCGCCATCTTAATGTTATGTAAATAATTGAACTAAATTGAACTAAATTAGATTGCAATGTGTATATTCATTTGCTGTACCAAGTTTCATTGCGTTTGGATCATTTAATCGCGAGAAAATGCTATTTAAAACGTTCAAAATCGCTTGATGATGATGATGATGATAATTGTTGTTTTAAGGGGCCTAACATCTAGGTTATCGGCCCCCTGATGGTTTGGGTGTCAAAATCGCTTGGCCGCCATGTTCGTTTTGTAGTTAACCGGTTTTTGAAAGTCTCATAGGTGACCCTTGATGTTTATCTCCGTAAAAAAAAAAAATCAGGGTGATACCGGTAATAGTTTCAGATATATAGAATGCCGGTGAAATATTTCGCACAGCCGCCATCTTCAGGTTATGTGAACAATCGAACGAAGATAGATGTCGGTGCTGTACAACGTGTATAGACATATACTGTACCAAGTTTCATTGCGTTTGATTTGTTAAATCGCGACAAACGTCTATTTAAAAGTCGCAAATTAGCTTGGCCGTCATGTTGATTTTGTAGTTACCAGGTTTTCAAAAGTCACATAGATGAACTTCTAGTAGTTCCCTTTATCACCGTACAAATATCCAGGGTGATATCGGTAATAGTTTCGGAGATATTGAATGCTTGTGAAATATATCGCACAGCTGCCATGTTGGATTGGTGAGACGTAACAAAATTTGAAGGGTACGGCCGGGGTCGTCCGGAATAGTGCCATGAATTTACCGAGTTTCATTAAAATCGCCTCAGTTGTTTAGAAGTTATTACGGGGTGGGGACACACAAACACGAATCGCACACATACGCACACACGGACAAAAGGTGATCTTATAAGCCTACTTTTTCTTAAATGAAAATAGGCTGGAAAATTAGCATTTACAACAAACGTTTTAAAAAATAAGATGTATCGCGATAGACATATACATTTTGGCATTTCAGCTGATCTATAAAGAATCGCGATACACTTTGATATTTTCGAATTTCAGCTGATATTAAAAAAATCGAATGTTTTTTGACAATGGTTACAGCCAAACGCGTCAGATCAATGGTCCATAGGAGGTCAAGTAAAGATGGCGATATACATCTCGTTTCCAACGTTTATTGTAAACGATAATTTCTAATTATATTTCCCCCACTTAAAACCTCCTATTCCCTAACTTTTCTCCCATGTCATAGATTTATGGTATGTTAAAGAACCTTCCACTAATTACACCTGTGTGAAGCTAAATTGTATAGGTTAGGAATGTAACCAACGCTCATAGGTTTCTTCGTTCGTTGCCAAGAGCCGACTGCGGTTGCGTCTAGTAGCTAAGTTCTGAACTAGGCCTAGTAGTCGTTGACGGTGGCGTTTGACGGCAAGAGTAGGAACTATTTGAAAAATTCAAAGTTGCAGTCCTTACTTGTATTAAAAAACAGATACACACACACTAATACAGCCTTCACAACTAACACCGGTTATCAGACAGATTCTACACACACCCAAAGTACACGGGGCTACATGACGCGTTGTCGCAGCCCCTAAACTGAGGAACCAACCAACCAAACTTTTCCCGTAAGCTTGCTACTATTTCGAGACGTCGTCGATAACTTCATCAACGCCGCGATTTTGATTTTTTGGGAATTTTATATGGAAATGTATAGTGATCTATACTAGTCCACAGACCGACTTCCTTCTAGTGCAATCAGTAATTTTCATCCAGACAATAGTCTAACCAACAAATGGCAATATAGTGAAAATTATTCTAGAGCCCCAAGTTCTTTTATACTTTTATACGTCCAATCCAATGGATTTTCGCCAACCGTGCCTCGCTAGCTTCCCGCGGTCAAAGACTGTACCAACACCCGACCATTCTAACCTTCGTTTTGTCCAATCGAATGGTTTTTGACAATGGATACAGCCTAACGCATCCAGATCAATGGTATTGACAATGGTTACAGCCTAATGCATTCAGATCAATGGTTTTGACAATGGTTACAGCCTAATGCGTCCAGATCAATGGTCCATAGGAGGTCAAGTAAAGATGGCGATACACATCTCGTTTCCAACGTTTATTGTAAACGATAATTTCTATTTATGTTTCCCCCACCCAAAACCCCCTATTCCCAAACTTTTCCCGTAAGCTTGCTACAGGAGTATTTCGAGACGTCGTCGATAACTTCATCAGTGCCGCCATTTTGATTTTTGGGGAATTTGATACGGAAATGTATAGTGATCTATATTAGTCCACAGACCGACTTCCTTCTAGTGCAGTCAGTAATTTTCATCCAGACAATAGTCTAACTAACAAATGGCAAATATAGTGAAATTTATTCTAGAGCGCCAAGTTCATTTATACTTTTATACGTCCAATCCAATGGATTTTCGCCAACCGTGCCCCGCTAGCTTCTCGCGGTCAAAGACCGTACCTACACCTGACCATTCTAACCTTCGTTTTGTCCAATCGAATGGTTTTTGACAATAGTTACAGCCTAACGCGTCCAGATCAATGGTTTCGACAATGATTGCAGCCTACGCGTCCAGATCAATGGTTTTGACAATGGTTACTGCCTAACGCGTCCAGATCTATGGTTATGACAATGGTTACAGCCTAACGCGTCCAGATCAATGGTTTTGACAATGGTTACAGCCTAACGCGTCCAGATCAATGGTTTTGACAATGGTTACTGCCTAACGCGTCCAGATCAATGGTTTGGACAATGGTTACAGTCTAACGCGTCCAGATCAATGGTTTTGACAATGGTTACAGCCTAACGCGTCCAGATCAATGGCTTTGACAATACAGTAGATACAGCTTAATGCGTCCAGATCAATGTTTTTGACAATGGTTACAACCTAACGCGCCCAGATCAACGTTTTTGACAATGGTTACAACCAAACGCGCCCAGATCAATGTTTTTTTTTGTCAGCCGTGAACCGCCGCTTTCCCGCGGCCTTGGCCGCACCTACACCCGACCATTCTAACCTTCGTTTTGTCCAATCCAATGGTTTTTGACAATGGTTACAGCCTAACGCGTCCAGATCAATGGTTTTGACAATGGTTACAGCCTAACGCGTCCAGATCAATGGTTTTGACAATGATTACAGCCTAACGCGTCCGGATTTCTTAGTGGTGGTGTACTTTATATCATACATGTTGGGCACACTGCCGTGACATCAATGTCTTGTCATGCATGCCTCGTCATGTCTCGCACAGCTGGAGTGAGCAATATGGCCACCGTAGTTCAAATTCAACGGGAAAGAAACACACATAATTTCGTCATAGAGCACATATTTCCAGTATATAAGTCATAATGAAGGGAAATTTCAATAGTTATTGCACCGTGGAACCCCTGAAAAGGTATCAAAATCAACCAGCTACAGCTTCTGCTATTATTGAATTCAAATGTTCCACGATGTTCACACTTCCATTTCAAATAGCACAATACGAATAATATCAAAAAACACATGACTTAAAATGTGGATCAATTTTATTGCAACTCGCCGACACAACCCGCACACGTAAGTGCACAGGTCAAAATCTCACGAAACACTGACCGGTGGCAAAATGGCGGACACTAGGCAAACTGTAGAAAGACGTCGAACAAACGAGCATCAACATTAGCACGTCATAGGTGACGTCACCGGGGACCCTAAAATTCCACCAAACGAAACTAAACGCAATCTATAATAGAGCCCATCTTGATTCGTATATGGTGTAACATTGCATTCTTAGTGATGTGCATGAGAAGTAGGTTTAGTGACTTTGAACACTACTGAAAGGTAAATGGCACGCATACGTTTAGTAACATAACTTAGTACTCATATTGTGTCTGCTTATTTTTGATTGGCTCATACTTTTATTACTTCGCAGGAGACTAATGCCCTGTTGCTCTCGGATAACTTGAAAGACGAGGCTGCTGATATATTTGACGATGAAGGGATAGCAGTTAAGGAGGAACATGAACTACAGGTAATTATCGGTTCTGCGTTATTTCTCTTGTAATAATATGAATGATTTTTAGAATGAATATTGTTTGGAAGATTGGAATACTTAGTCTTGTTTTCTATAAGAACACCAACAGTAGCTAATGTTATTGTGTTGATTCTGCAGTTCCACTCTGCTGGCACACTGGATCCTATTATAGGTTATGTCCACACAATGTGCCATGTTATAACTCAATCGTATAAGGCACTTGAGATATGATTGCCCTTAAGTGAATGCGATGCTGGTTGCTATAGGCTAGTGGGAAGAGGGAAGACTGTGAATGCGCTGCTGGTTGCTATAGGCTAGTAGGAAGAGGGAAGACTGTGAATGCACTGCTGGTTGCTATAGGCTAGTGGGAAGAGGGAAGACTGAATGCGCTGCTGGTTGCTATAGGCAAGTGGGAAGAGGGAAGACTGTGAATGCGCTGCTGGTTGCTATAGGCTAATGGGGAAGAGGGAAGACTGTGAATGCGCTGCTGGTTGCTATAGGCTAGTGGGAAGAGGGAAGACTGAGAATGCGCTGCTGGTTGCTATAGGCTAGTGGGAAGAGGGAAGACTGTGAATGCGCTGCTGGTTGCTATAGGCTAGTGGGAAGAGGGAAGACTGTGAATGCGCTGCTGGTTGCTATAGGCTAGTGGGGAAGAGGGAAGACTGTGAATGCGCTGCTGGTTGCTATAGGCTAGTGGGAAGAGGGAAGACTATGAATGCGCTGCTGGTTGCTATAGGCTAGTGGGAAGAGGGAAGACTGTGAATGCGCTGCTGGTTGCTATAGGCTAGTGGGAAGAGGGAAGACTGTGAATGCGCTGCTGGTTGCTATAGGCTAGTGGGGAAGAGGGAAGACTGTGAATGCGCTGCTGGTTGCTATAGGCTAGTGGGAAGAGGGAAGACTGTGAATGCGCTGCTGGTTGCTATAGGCTAGTGGGAAGAGGGAAGACTGTGAATGCGCTGCTGGTTGCTATAGGCTAGTGAGAAGAGGGAAGACTGTGAATGCGCTGCTGGTTGCTATAGGCTAGTGGGGAGAGGGAAGACTGTGAATGCGCTGCTGGTTGCTATAGGCTAGTGGGAAGAGGGAAGACTGTGAATGCGCTGCTGGTTGCTATAGGCTAGTGGGGAAGAGGGAAGCCTGCCACAGCAAAGCAACCTCGTTACCGGCATAAAGCAATTTTAAGATTCTAACTTGGGCGTCAGCAATCAAAGCCTATTTCTAATCAATAATCATCACCACATCTTTATTCATCTTTTTGTTGAAACGTGACTGCCAACGGAACAAACAGAAAACCTTACCTTCCAGGCTAATGCACTTCGCCTCTGGTAGTTCATTAGTCAACTCTTGATGTACAGGACCAGTTTGTAGAGGCCATGTTCTCTAGAACAATTTGTATAAATTCTTGTTTTAGACAGCTAAAGTGCATACAATAATCTGAGTATCAACTTACCACGACTACATTAATAGCAAGTTGCTTGAGACCCACATGACCTGAGTAGAGGCCGTTATTGTTTCTGTTTACTTGTGTCGGGCTCCTCTTTTCCATTTCTTCTTTTGATCCCGAAAGGTATGGGTACCGTAATCATTCTTTTTCTCCCCCTAATTGACAGATCTCCTTAGTACTTGATAAATTACACTAATTTCTCAAGGGGTCAGACCTCTACCAACCTTCATGATATAATGAGATAATTGCTTAGCACAGCTGCCTAGAATAAGTATTCTGATATATTCCACTTGCCCAAAAAAGTAACTAAAAGGATGGTGATCAAGAAGACGTATTTGCCCCAAAGGTGAATGGTTTTAGTTGGCTACGACGTGATTTAGAACCAGTGATATCAAGAACATTTCCTCCATGATGCACTGCTTCTGCACTTCTTATAATGTGTTAAATAATTGCACTGCTTTGAATCTGATACTGATTCCTTCCCTATTGCACTTGTGACTATTTTTACACAACACAACCGCCTCCTCCTCGTCAACTATTAGATGATTGTATTACTGCACTGGCAGCCTTGGCCTTCAGTAACAATGTTACACTGCACACAGTTTTATAGAATATTATTTCTCCTCTTTAGCTCTGATACTAAACTTTGCAATTTGCAGCACGATTTCATACAACATGAAGACTGACCATGCGGTGTTCAGTTCGCAAGCGTTTTATTAATTCACCAAAAAGTGCGTGAAATATTGGACGCGTTACTAGCGTATTCCGCACTGTTAAATAAATGTTCTCCACCGTATTATAAATGATTTCAATAAATGTTTACAGCTTTCAGTACCATGCGGTCCAATGCACAAATCTCCTCACTCACGCTGTTAAGCGTTCGACAAGTACTGTACAGTAATAAGTAAGCGCTTCCAGCTTCTTCCCTCTGCGACCAGACAGGTTGCTCCTCCACCATGTCCTTGTACATCATTCCAAATATTTGTTACTGGCGCCGATAACCTAGATGTTAGGCCCCTTAACGCAACAATTATCATCACCATGTGTATTATTCCTACATAGAATAATGTCTAGTATCGGGCAGTGAATTTCCAACTCACTTTATTGTGTTGCTTGTGTCTACCGTTATTTAAATATTTGTTTCCATCTCTTGAGTCTGATGAAGTTCACAGCTCACTCGATCCTTCCACAGCCCTTTCATGCATCTTTCTCCATGTGATAGCTCAGCTCACAATCTCTGCGTAAAATTTGATGTTATGTGGTCTGTCGTAGAATTCGGATATAGGGGCGCTTTATGATCAAGTGAACGGGGACAGTATGCTGTGTCCGTATTGATCCGAGATACCTCTGAGCCGAAGGCCAAACCAACCCTTGTGAGATCCCTTCACCATCAAACACACATGGATTTGAGCTGGTCCCAACACGAGACCTTAACTCTCAGGTTTTGGGTGTGGTTATGAAACTATTTCAAGCACATGCTAATTAATAAAAAGAAGGCTCAAAATCAACTAAAAATAAGCACACATTTTAAGATAAAATTTCGTGTCCTTGAGTGATTTATTTACCGAAGATCCCTAGCTTACTCTTTATTGGGGATCTGGAGGTTAGTCCACAAGCTAACTAGAAAATTAACACTCCTGAAAATAAATTCCATCTTACATTACTGTTCGAATACCACCTCGAGATGTCCTATATATTCCAAAACCTTATAAAATACAAACCAAGAAATGGTACATAAATTGTTCCAAAGCAAACACAAATGTCAATTATTCATCAGATGTAATTACATTGTTTTTATCTTCGGCAGTAGAAGCCTAAACCCTGCCGCCCACAACGATCAGTAACATCTTACAAAAAACAAGAATTAAGATTTATTGATTTATCGTATGGCATACATGAAAATTATTTATAATTTGATATCGAGGCTAGAAACGTAATGAAGTAGGCTACCTATGGTGCCCTAGGATGAAGTCGCTGAAGTCACCACTGTAAGATGTTTGTGGGCATTCTTGTACTAGGTGCCGAACAGTACAACACCGCACTCGCAACGAGATGCAGATTTTTTCCTCCACTTGTACAGGAGATCCCCGCATACACCGTGATTGGTCCGGATTCTATTTCTCAGTTGTGCATGGCATTACTGAACTCTCTGGAGAGGCAAACAAATTCCAATCAGAAGACCATCTCTCAGTCAGGTTGAATTTGTTGGTTGCAAGATTCTCCGCTGTGCAGATAGGTGGATGTCTTGAACGTAATCGTTTCACATGTAGATCAGCAATGTCTCCATGAATAGGTGGTTGTTATTTGGTCTGGAACTTTCTATATTCTCTTATCAAAACGTTGCATCACCGCAAATGAGATGTTGGGATGTGGCTGAGAATAGGAAGCCATTGTGTAGGAGACAATAAAGATAATAACCACATCCACCATTAAAATTAATTAATTAAATAAAGCGAGCTAAATCCTGTGCAAAGTATTCTACAAAACGTCGCATCTGAAACTTATTCCTAAGCTGTACAAGAAACAAATTACATACAAAACAATATGAACAAGAATAAACATGATCTCGATTGGGTTGTCGTATTGTTCACAGCTCACCAGCTGTTCCTTCAGAAAGTCGTCTCGCAATCAGTGAGGTCTCATATTTCTCATCTAGGTCTTGTATATCGCATTGTGTTTGGATGTTATTCAAAATGATGGAACACTGTATGATTTGTTTCCTCCTATGTAAAGGAGCGTGTTTGTAAAACACTATCTCTGCAGGGTGATACTGTACTGACTGAGAATATTAAGATAGCAGATTTTTAGCCTATTTTCAATTTTGAAAAAAATAGGCTTATGAGATCACCTTTTGTGTGTGTGTGTGTGTGTGTGTGTGAGAGAGAGAGAGAGAGGTGTGTATGTGTGTATCCCCCCCAATAACTTCTGGCGGCTGGAGCGTTTTCAATGAAACTCTGTAAGTTCATAGCACTATTCCGAGCGACCCCGACCGTGTCCTTCAAATTTTGTTACGTCTCACCAATCCAACATGGCGGCTGTGGGAAATCTTTCACCAGCATTAAATATTTCCGAAACTATTCCCGATATCACCCTGGAATTTATTACGGTGATAAAGGGAACTACTAGAAGTTCACCTATGTGACTTTTGAAAAACTGGTAGCTACAAAACCAACATGGCGGCCACGCGAATTTGCGACTGTTAAATAGACGTTTCTCGCGACGTAACCAACCAAACGCAATAAAACTTGGTACAGATATGTTTATACACATTGTAATGCACCGACATCTAACTTCGTTCAATTGTTTACATAACCACAAGATGGCGGATGTGCGAAATATTTCACCGGCATTCTATATCTCTGAAACTATTAGCGGTATCACCCTGAAATTATGTACGGAGATAAAAGGCACCACTGGAAGTTCATCTTTAAGACTTTCAAAAACCGGTTAACTACAAAACGAACATGGCGGCCAAGCGAAGTTGAAAATGTTAAGAAGACCTTTCTCGCGATTTAATCATCCAAACGCAATGAAACATGGTATAGGAAATGTTTATACACATTGTAATGCACTGGTATCTAATTTAGTTCAATTGTTTACATAACCTCAAGATGGCGGCTGTGGAATTTTAAAATTTAGTTTTTATTTCTTGTGTCGTAATCAAGCGATCGAAGTGAAAGTTTGAATAATGAACCTACGCAATAATTTTCCTTTAATGGTACATGACTCTATGGCCTATACATATAACAATCCAACTTGGCGACCATCCGAAATATTTGGATGGATCACAATATCTACGAATTTATTACTGCAGTCGAACTGAATTTTTTAATGTTCATAGGGGCCATGAACATAAGTTCACCTATAGGACTTTCAATAACCTGGTGATCACAAATCCAACATGGCGGCGACGCGAAGTATAAATATTCACATGGACTTTTCTCGTAATTTAACCATCCGAGTGCAGTGAAACTTGGTACAGTAAATCCTTCTACGAATATTGATCCACTGGCATCTAATTTATTTCAATTGTTTCCATAACCACAAGATGGCAACTGTGTGAAATTTTAAAATCTCTTTGTTACTTATTGTGTCCTAATCATTCGATTGAAGATTGAATGCTACACGTACACAATAATCTTCATGGAGCAGTACATAACTCTAGGACCTACACATATAAAATCCAACATGGCGACCATCCGAAATATTTAGTCGGTTCTCGATATCTACGAATGTATTACAGCAATCAAACTGAAATTTTGTATGTTGATATAGGCAATTTACATGGGTAGGATATATGAAAATAGGCTGTATAGTTCTTCACGAAACTACTTGTTTTCTACCAGAGATTTCTCCGGGCGTCGAAATAGAAATTCCTTCTTTTGCGAGTGATGGAGATTTGAAAGAGGTGAATACCTTATTGGGTTACTACTTGTTGCACCTTATAAGAGATATCACCTGATCTCCATCTTCCTCTCACCATTGCAATTAAGGGAATACAACATTGTGTGTTCAGACCGTACTGATGACAAATGGAAGCTTTCTGCTATTAGGTAGGGTTTGGTGGGGGAAAGTACAAGACGTGTAGAAGTTTGCCTTCTGCTGGCTTAATAATAAAGACAATGACAATAATATGTATGACACATGAAATTTGCATCCACCAAATTGTACTTCAAATGATACGGTTGGGAAATATGATGAATATTCCTTCAGATCCTCTCCTCACTACTACAATACATGAGAAATGATCGGTGACAACTGATATCTATTTATAAGTGAGAGAATGACAAACCCATCAGTAGTGGAGTAGTGCCGATTCTAAGCCACAAGATGCCCAAAAAGTTAGTACACACTTTTTGCTTATTCATATCTCGCGACCCTATGGTCCGATTTTGACAAATGAGGTGTCGTTGGACTCGGGTTGACGCCCTCTTTCCAATGGACCATTCCTTTCAACCCCTAAATAAAACCTACCCCTACTAGGGGGTGAAATTGTAATTTTTAGTGAAAGTCTCTTTTCAAATACGACATGTATAAGGTGCGCTGCTAAAATGAACTTAAATGTTGTTGCTCATATCGCACATGCGTTTTTCTGGCTGCCGCTATGGATGAACATTTTTGTTTTTGTTTTTTACGCATGCGCACTTGGGATTTTTGTAAGAGGGCGAGCTCTTTGAAAAAAATGATTGATAAGAAGAGGTTTTGGTAGTGAGGAGAGAGCCAGATAGTCGCCTACTTTCCTACGAAGTTTGCCGATATGTCTCAAACGCAAGGTCGGATTTGGATGTGTGACGTGTCAAATCGCTTGTCTCGAAGCCCTATACATGTTATTAATAGGTTAGAGTTTTGAGAATGAGGGAAACAGGCTTTTTTGGGGTAAAACCATGATTTTAGACTTTTTCTGATATTTCACGAATGCATGGTCGGATTTGGTCCTATGACGTGTCAAATGGCTTGTCTCGAAACCCTGTGTATTTTGGTAATAGGTTAAAGTTTTTGAGAATGAGGGAAACAGAATTTTTTGTTGTAAAACCTTGATTTTAGACTTTCTGTTATATCTCACAAACCAATAACGCCAGAGACGTATACGAGGGGTCGTAGGACTCGGGGTGACGCCCCTTTCCTCTCCCCTTTCGAATATAGTATTTATGTTTAAAAAATGCGAAAGGGTCTAACGACACTTTTGTTGAAAACATTTTAGTTTTTAAAACTTTTTCTTTTAATCTGTCTAAAATGTTCATGAAGAGTGGTTGCAGATAGAGACGATACCACTGGACACGTGTTTCAACGAAGCTATTACTGGCCACGGTGGTGATATACCAATACAGTATTCGCTATTTCGATGAGACGGCGGGTCGAGGGTTCGTTTTCCGATTTTTCCTATGATGGAATACCTAATACCTAAACCCCCTGAAGGGGGTCTTTAACATGTAAACGATTATGAGTGGCATGACAAATGATAATTCCTTGATCAGATGAAGTTAGCTTTAGATAGAACAAACAGAACTTGGTTATATGTTGCTTGAAGTGAGTATAGAAAACAAACTTGCTGGGGCAGACTGACAGGATGTGGATGTTATTTGAGCTTATTGGAATGCATTGACTTGACTTGACAACAGGGCAATGAAAAAAGCACAGAGATGCTGAGGACACTTGAAGGTCAAACGATATGGCAACTATGGTGGGAGGGGGAAGCGAGGATGATGTCGCCGATCATGTTCAATGTTCAATGGATGAATTTAAATTTTGCGAAGCATTGTTCGGAGAGGGTCATGGGACGACTTGTTTTAAGGATATTTATTTTTCCGATCTTTCTTATGATGGTCTCATTGATTGAAATCATCCAAAACTGCTAGGGCATGGCCTTGAGATTTTATAAACTGATAATGGGATTTTGACATACAAGGTCCACTCAGAACTTGACATGATGCCATTCTTTTTATGGCTTATGAATTTCCCCAAAAAAGACCCAAAACAACAAGATCATAGACTTTTGCTTTTCTTAATATATTGCAAACCCATAATGTTAGATGTTTACTGTGAGTGACGAAACCTAGCTAGGTAAAGAAAGAATTATTGTGGGCTACATGTATGGTGACTGACACGTCTTTGAACATTGGAACTTGTTTTCAGATCTGAGTGTAGTACATAGGGAGTATAGGTTGTAGGCATGGCTTGACAAACGGTGTACACAAAATTCAATTTATCGATTCAAGAATTATGAGTAGACTATCATTAATTAATTGGTTAAAGAGTGTAGCTAAAAATAAAAAAAGTGACTACATTAAACTAAACTGAACCAAGTCGAATCAAACCCAACTGAACCAAACCAAGCCTAAAGCAAACCAAACCTAATCAAGAACAAGCCAAGGGCTTAAGTGTAAAACTTGTGGGGGAATGCAGTCATTGGCAATGTCCAAAGAAAGGGATAACGCTCTACCTTTAGAGGGTGAGGTAAAGCTAGCGCATGGTGCTAATGCATATTCCCCAGTACATGAACCACACACACACACAACTATCCTATGCTGTTTTTATGAGTTGACTGTTAAAACTTACTCAGTGGTTACTGAGCAAGATGGTCGCTACACACAACAAGCTTTAAATACTTGAGGCTAATAATCTATACACACACACGCACTCGCTTGTTCTAAACTAAACTGTCTCGCTGGCAGTGCTCACACAGTAGGCAAATGACAGAAATGCTTGGCTAACCGAAATACAATCATTTTCGGTTGTCTAATGATACCAGCTAGCCATTACATGCTATAGTGGTGAGCACATGTGCCTCTTGCACTGGAGATCGTAACTCGATTTCTAGCTCTAAGGCCTAGAACGAATCAAACTAAGAAAGAATGGTATGGTGACGCAGTAGTTAAACTGTTAGCCTTTCAATAAGGTAGACTAGGGTTTGATTTTGGGTTAATATACATGTCATAAACAAACAAACAAAAAAAGCGGAGATAATGTTTAAAACTGATTACACTTGTCTCTTTTCAAATTATTACTTAGATTACAAATACAAAGGTGGACTGGGTTTGATATACAGTTAATGCTGCCTATCGCATACTAGCCTGTAAGAAAGCCAAACAAGCAAAAGGCGTAGGTAGAGCAGTGGTAAAATCACTATGTGTAGAGAACTACCTAACGGTTTTATGAACTGGCAATGCTATGTCGCATAAACAGTGCAGGATACAATCCGGCAACCATAATTTTTATCTTGTGGAACAGAGAAAATGCAATTTTACCTTGATGGATAGCAAATGAGTGCAGATGAATGACCTATGCATTAGCCTACCATAGGGTTATAACCACGAGGTGGAGGTGTGACTTTTATATTTTATTGTTTAGAGACATGGCTTTTTTGTAACCAGTAGATTTAGTATTTTGTAAATATTCATTTTTGTAATTGTAAATAGTGGAAACATTTTTTTTGTAATAGTAAATGTTAAATGTATAACTAAAAGTTATTTGGGATAAGTGTGCATGTCAAGGATAAATAGCGTGGTTGTATTTGTTTTCAAAGACAGGTATGGTTGTGTGAATGTATGACTACAAATAGAATGATAGAGAGAGAGAGAGAGAAAGCTTGTGTATGTGTGAATGTGTGTGTGTGTGTGTGTGTGTGTGGGTAGCATTGATTTTTCAACCAAAGCAAACACGGCAAGGTAGGATGGTGGGGTAATTAATGTATATAGCAAATGGTAAATAGTATACTATATTTTTTTAACACTTGTGTTTTTTTAATGCAGCAGTAGATAGGTGTTATTTTGTAAAACAGTCTTACCTACAGTAGTAGTAGTAGTAGTAGTAGTAGTAGGCCTATATGTTTTTGGAAACAAACAGAAAGAGAATGCACTATTGCCATGGCCAAGCACTTCCATTAAAGTGATTTCAAGAAAATTTAAATCAGCAAATGTGTGTTTTACAAAACTAAACATTCAGCATGGACTAAATCATAAACGTGTCTTCTGTGATAAGGAAAAAATAGGAAATCCATGTTTCCATATCAACACAATTTAAAAACTTAAAACTGACATTTAAAAAATGTAAATGGGAAATTGGCAAATGTGTAAACAACAAAATGGAAAATTCTTGTTTCCATATCATGAAATCCAAAAAATTTAAACTGACATTTTCAAATCGTGTACATGGAAAATTGACAAATGGCAATGTGTGAAATGTGAAAATGAAAAAATATGAACAAATGGCTATCATTATTTAAAAAAAATAAAAAACCGTCGTGTTCTATCGTTAAAGTGTGAATCAAACCACATCTACTTATTTGGATCACCCGAGACTGAGTAGACCTGTTTTAGTCCTAATATACTTTTAAAATTTTATGTTAAAGCTCAATTTGAACTCAAGAGCTTTAGAGTGCCAGCTAACTATTATAACCGTTACGTCACAAAGACAACTTTACACTACTCTTAATAAACAATAATAAGAAAAAGAATAATAAATGTTGAATTTTTTTTTAAGGATGAACATGGTGACACTGTTTCTGTTGCACAGTCTGCTAGCTACTAGCCAGCAGCTGGGGTCTTAGAAAACGATACCGTTGACATTTTGTAATGAGATGTGACATGTTTCAAAGTACAGTATTATGGGTTGCTGTTGAGTAAAAACTAATCCTGTACAAGGAAGCAAGGGTTCGAACCCCTTACCTAACATTACTATTGCCTGAACATGGCTTGACGACACTGTATTATTATAATACTCGGTACACAAACCATAGATAGAGTGTATTGTTTAAGATCACTTTCTTTCTGAACATAGGTGGAGACTGTTGATGGCTAACAATGGCATTAATATAGTAGGACGTGGGTATAGCAATTAAGAAAAAACAGACAATACCCATACAATATTTTTATTTATTTAATATAAGTACTTGTACAATAGTTACATTCAAAATACATTTCTTTTTTCTCTATTACTATTTAGTCCTTTTTGATTCTCTTGCATATGAAGGGTAGATAACCTTGTAGTTCAGCCCCTTAAAACAACAACAACACAACCTTTTGCATAGTCTGTGATGTTGACGACTCTTGAGATGTGGAAGATGGATTAAACATAACTTTTACAGCAGGGGTTAAATGTTGCTCAATAAACACTGCACTATTTTGAGTAGCAACATTTTTTTCTTGTACTAGCTTTTTAGCATTGTCATGATTATTTGTTGACACCAACAGTGTTTCATCTGGTACACCACATTGATGATCACTCACACTTAAAACCTTACCATTTCTACTTTTTAGATTGCCTCGACATCTTTTTGACCTCTCTTTTGAGCATCGCCAAAATATTATTCCTTTTACATTTTGACGATTATAGTTATAAGAGTAGCCTTTATAGAGTACACGTTGTTTACCTTTGTTAGTTGTAGTAAGTTCCATAGTAGCAACTAACCTGTTAGTATGATTTGCTCACTACAAAGGTTATAACTGTTCTGATAATAAAATCATTTAGCGTTGGCTTTTATATTTAATATGTACAGTTTGAAGTGATAGCAAAAGTGAGAGCAAAATGGTAGCAGAGTGGTAGAAAATATAACATGTATTGTTAAGAAATAGTTTAAGCTGTTATGTGGATCCATTACATAATAATTTTAGCACGACGAAGCTCATTTTCTATATCCAATAGTTCTTCCTCATATTCAGTATAACCAGCCTGTTTATAGACATGCAGTTGCTGAAGCCGCCGGATTAGCTTACTTGGATTGTTCCAGTAGACAAATTTAACAAATGATTTTTTAGTTGTAAACAAAGCATTACCATTATCATTATTATCTTCATCATCAACATCATCATCATCATAACCATTATCATTATCATCATCATCATTATCATCATCATTATGATCATTATAATCCTCATCACTATTACTATATAGTCCTTTTTGATCCTTTTGCAATACCACATTTTGCACAGTCTGTGTTGCCCTTGATAATGTTGGGAGTTTTTCAGACATTGACAACTGTCCTAACACGACTTTCTGAGGAGATGATACATGCTTCTTAACAAACAATGCACTATCTTGAGCTGCAATATCTTTTTCTGGGACAAGTGTTTTAGCATTTTGAAGAGTTTTTTTAAACAGCAACGATGTTTTATCTGGTACACTACATTGATGATCACTCATACTTAAGACATTACTATTTTTACTTTTCAGCTCACCTCGACACTGTTTTGAACGATGTTTTGAACAACGCCAAATAACAGTTCCATTTTTATTGGTTCGTTTTACAATATATTTATATCCTTTATAGAATGCGTATGGCATACCATTGCTATTTGTTGATACTTTCATGTCAATTGTCAAGCATGAACTAATCTCTAGCAAAGTTCACTCGATAATATAAATAATTTCTAAACCCCAGTAGTGAATAGTCAGTTGTTTTTGATCTATGCAAGCGTAAACATGTCACATACACTGGTGATGGATACTCAAGGCTTTAAGGTCAATGAAAACAAGTATAGTATATATTTAAATAGGTGGCTATCATTGATTGCACAACACGCGGGTCACTATATCTTTTTTTCTTTCGGACTAGTGTTTTAACATTTGAAGAGTGTTTTAAACAGCAATGATGTCTTATCAGTCACACTACATTGATGATCACTCACACTTAAGACCTCGCTATTTTTACTTTTTAACTCACTTTGACACTGTTTTGAACGATGTTTTGAACAACGCCAAATAACAGTTCCATTTTTATTGGTTCGTTTTACAATATACGTATAACCTTTATAGTATGCATATGGCTTACCATAACTATTCGTTGATACTTTCATATCAATTTTCAAGCATGAAATAATCTCCAATAAATTTCGCTCGATAATAGAAATAATAGTTTAAAGTGGGTGCGAAGGTGGGTGCAAAAGTGGGTGCAAAAGTGGGTGCAAAAGTGGGTGCAAAAGTGGGTGCAAAAGTGGGTGCGAAAGTGGGTGCGAAAGTGGGTGCAGTTTATAGTAGGCACCATTTTTACTAGAATGTGATTTGAGTAAATGTAATTTCTAAACCCAAGTAGTGAATAGTCAGTTGGTTTTGATTTATGCAAGCGTAAACATGTCTCATACACTGATGATGGATACTCAAGGCTTCTTGGTCAACAAAAACAAGTATATAGTTAAAGAGGTAGCTATTATTGATTGCACAACACTGAATCTATTTTTGAAATTTTGACAAAGGGTCTAAGTGCACTTTTGTTAATATCTCGCGAACCAATAAGACTACGGCATTGTATGAGGTATTGTTGGACTTTTTGCCGAAGACTGCTGGTAAACACTTATGTTCCCACGACCTTTTTAAAGATGGCGGCTGACCCACGAGGGGTGATTAAAACGTATTCCAAGCGACGCTTGTCGATAAGCAAACCAATAATCAAAGGGGGGTGTGACAGAGCTTGAGGCGATAACCCCTTTTGATTGATCCCTGTTGATTTGCCCCTTTGGACTGGTCCCCGTTGACAAGTCCCTCTGAACGGGTCCTTTTTGAAGGGAGTCATTTATGACTGTGGACGGATCCCTGTGGACAGGTCCCTTTGACTAATCCCTTTGGATTCACAAATCCTCCTAGCCCGGGTAGTTAGAGTTGTAAGGATACCATGTTTCTGGGCAGGGTGATGGTGAGAACTTGCGTGGAGATATCTATTGGTGTGTGTTGGCTTACGAAAAGCGCTGTGTCCTAAAGATCCATCCTCTTTCTTGGTGACGAGAACATCTAAAAACGGTTCTTTACAAGAAGAAATTAATACCTTGCGAACCACCTTTGAGAGCAACGGTTATAGCAAGGCTTTGATCTCTACGGTTCTGAAACCAACAAATAATAATAGGACGTCAGTTGGGAAAAGAGATGTAAGAGGAACTGCTTACCTACCTTATATACATAACACGACGGATCGTATTGTTAAAATCCTACGTCGGTACAACATACGGACTCTATTTGGAACTTCTGTTAAGATTATTCTAGATTATTCCTGACGAGGAAAGGCATGGTTTCTTTCGAAACGCGTCGAATTTTAGTATAATAAACACGGCATAAGCCCAAAATTCAACATTATGAATAGTAACACGGGCCATGGAAGTCTAAATGACAATATTAGAAACCTCTATGGGGAGGATATTTTCCGACTGATGTCTAGATTTAGTAGTTTACGACGCAAGAAGGTGTGTCTTATCTCTTCACTCACTTTTCTCCTAAGATGCCGGGATCATGATATTCTACCGAATTTTGTTATGTTGAAGCATACCTTCAGAACACCTAAGGCAACGAGAATCTATCGTCGTGCAAGCAAGGCGTTATTGATGTTCCTCTTAGACCTATTGTTAGTACGATTGGTTCTCCTACATATGCCCTTTCCAAATACTTAGGTAGACTACTTCAGCCGCTTCTGGGTAACACGCCTTCGTACATTAAGGATTCCACACACTTCGTGGAAAAGTTGAAAGCTATAACACTTCAGCCGGGTGATATCGTAGTGAGTCTCGACGTGGTGTCTCTGTTTACGAGAGTACCTATTGATGGTGTTATGTCTCTCATTAATGGCTTTTTTCCTGAAAACATCACAAGGATTTTTTATCACTGCATGACCTCCTCCTACTTTCTATGGAATGGGAATTTTTATGAGCAGACTGATGGTGTGGCCATGGGTAGTCCTCTCTCTCCTGTTGTGGCTAATTTCTTCATGGAGAACTTTGAAGAGAAAGCTTTGTCGTCGGCTTCTCTCAAACGAAGATCTGGTGGCGTTATGTGGATGACACGTTCATTGTTTGGACGGAAGGTGAGGAAAATCTTAGCCATTTCCTGGATCACCTTAATCTCCAGCACCCTTCTATTTGATTCACCATGGAAAACGAATCTGACGGCAAAATACCGTTTTTAGATGTTCTCGTTACCAAGAAAGAGGATGGATCTTTAGGACACAGCGTTTTTCGTAAGCCAACACACACCAATAGATATCTCCACGCAAGTTCTCACCATCACCCTGCCCAGAAACATGGTATCCTTACAACTCTAACTACCCGGGCTAGGAGGATTTGTGAAGTGTCTTCTTTACAAGAAGAAATTAATACCTTGCGAACCACCTTTGAGAGCAACGGTTATAGCAAGGCTTTGATCTCTACGGTTCTGAAACCAACAAATAATAATAGGACGTCAGTTGGGAAAAGAGATGTAAGAGGAACTGCTTACCTACCTTAGATACATAACACGACGGATCGTATTGCTTAAATCCTACGTCGGTACAACATACGGACTGTATTTGGAACTTCTGTTAAGATTATTCCAGATTATTCCTGACGAAGAAATGCATGGTTTCTTTCGAAACGCGTCGAATTTTAGTATAATAAACACGGCATAAGCCCAAAATTCAACATTATGAATAACTTCCTTAGTGTTAGAAACGGTGTGTGAAATGGCTGATTCCAAGAGAGGAATTTGCAATATCAGGAAATTATCGTCAGAAAATAGTGACAGTGAGCAGGATATCGGTGGGGCTCAGATTCCGAATCTGACAATGTTTTCCTGAATAGCGAACACGAAAGTGAATTCATTGTGGAATATAAAAAATACACAGAAGTTAAAATCAAAGTACCGGGTTCAAGTTACAATTCTGTCAGAATCACCGAGCCATGGCGTGCGATTGCGTGTCAAGAGAAGGATATTGTAACCCCTTACTAAGGGAAACTATCAGTGCAATTTGCTTCAAGTGACTGTTAGTAGTGGTTTAGTGAGAGTTCAAAACCCTCCTCCTCCTCCTCACCCTCCTCACAAGATGGCGGCGGTGCGATATCTCTCGAACGCATGGTCGGATTTTGACAAATGAGGCGTCATTGAACTCGGGCTGATACCCCCTTTCCAATGGATAACATATTTCCACCCCGAAATAAAACCTACCCCTACTAGGGGGCGAAATTGTAATTTTTAGAAAATCTCTCTTTCCAAGTGTAACATGTGAGAGTTTGAATGCTAATATAGAATTAAACGTTGTTCTACATAAAGTGCATGTGTTCGGTGGGCAGCTACTATGAATTAACATGCTTGTTTTTTGTTTTTTACGCTTGCCCACTCATAGCTTTTGTAAGAGGGCGGGCTTTTTAAAAGATGGTGGGTGTATTGTAACCTAACCTAACCCAACCTAATGGGTTATTGTTGACGGGTCATTGTTGACGGATTAATGTTGGCAGGTCCATGTTGACGAGTCCCTGTGGACGGGTCATTGTTGACGAGTCCCTGTGGACGGGTCATTGTTGACGAGTCATTGTTGACGGGTCCTTGTTGACGAGTCCCTGTGGACGGGTCATTGTTGACGAGTCCTTGTGGGCAGGTCCTTGTGGATGAGCCCCTTTGGACTGGTCCCTTTGGACAGGTCCCTAATGATATGATGAATTTAAACGTTGTTCCACATGAAACGCATGTGAAGAGCCGATTGCTACTATGAATTAACATGTTTGTTTTCTGTTTTTACGCATGCGCACTTGGGGTTTTCGTAAGAGGGCAGACTTTTTAAATAATGATTTATAGATGAGTTATTTAAAAAAAATAACCAAAAGATCCAAAACTAATAGGTCATTGGCTTTTTAATATCTCATGAACCAATAAAGCTAGGGACATGTATGAGGGGTCGTTGGACTTGGTATGACGCCCCGTTTTTCAATGTATTTTTTATTTTTGTCAAAAGGGCCTAAGTACACTTTTGTTAATATCTCGTGAACCAATAAGGCTAAGGACTTGTATGAGGGATCGTAGCACATGGGATGACATTACCTTTTTAAATGTAATTTTTGAAATTTTGACAAGGGGCCTAACTACACTTTTGTTGATATTTCCTGAACCCATGATGGGATTTTGACCTGTGAGGTGTCGTTGGACTTGGGCAGACACTCTCTTTTTTTTGAATGTATTTTTGACATTTTAACAAAGGGCCTAACTACACTTTCGTTAATATCTCGCGAACCAATAAGGCTAGGGACTTGTATGTGGGGTCCTAGCACTCGGGGTGACGCTCTGTTTTTAAATATATATTTAATGTTTGTCAAAAGGGCCTAACTGCACTGTTGTTAATATCTCCATAACTAATAATGGGAGAGAGTCAAGTGAGGTGTTATAATACTAAGGATGGCCAACCCTTTCCCATGACCAACGAATTTACCCCAAATATTCAAAACAACAAGGACAATGACCTGTGATTATATAAACTAATACTTGGATATCGACATGTGAGGTGTCATAGGACTTAGAACAGTCAACTCTTTCCCATGACCATTGAATCTACCTAAAATATCCAAAATATTAAGGTCATTGACCTGAGATTTTATAAATTAATAATTGGATACGGACATGTGAGTTGTTTACCGTGAGTGATGAAACATAGCTAGGTAGAGAAAGAACTAGTGTAGGCTACATGTATGGTGACTGACAAGTCTTTCACTATTGGAACTTGTTTTCAGATCAGACTGTAGTACAGAGAGAGTATAGGTTGCAGGCATGGGTTAATAAATGACAAACGGTGTATACAAAATCGGATTTATTGATTCAAGAATTAAGAGTAGATTATCTTTAATTGATTGGTTAAAGAGGATAGCTAATGAAACAAAATGGTGACTACATTGAACTAAACTGAACCAAGCTGAATCAAACCCAACCAAACTGAACCAAACCTAATCGAAAACAAGCCAAGGGTTTAAGTGTAAAACTTGTGGGTGGATGTGGTCATTGGTATTGTCAAAAAGGAAAGGGATAACGCTCTACCTAAAGAGGGTAAGGTAAAGCTAGTGCATGGTGCTAATGCACACACCCAAGTCCATGAACCTCACACAACTATCCTTTGCAGTTTTAATGGGTTGACTGTTAAAACTTGCTCAGTGGTTACTGGGACAAGATGGTCGCTACACACAACAAGCTTTTAAATATCTGAGGCTAATAATCTATACACACACTCACACACACTTGTTCTAAACTAAACTGTCTTGCTGGCAGAGCTCACACAGTGGGCAAATGACAGAAATGCTTGGCTTACAGAAATACAATCATTTTCGGTTGTCTAATGTTACCAGCTAAACATTACGTGCTATAGTGGTGAGCACATGTGCCTCTTTCACTGGGGATCTTAATTCGATTTCTAGCTCTAAGGCCTAGAACGAATCAAACTAAGAAAAAAGGGTATGGTAACGCAGTGGTTAAACTGTTAACCTTTCACTAAGGTAGACTAGGGTTTGATTTTAGGTTAATATGCATGTCATAAACAAACAAATAAAAGCAGAGATAATGTTTAAAACTGATTACACTTGTCTCTTTTCAAATTATTACTTAGATTACAAATACAAACGTGGACTGGGTTTGACATAGAGTTAATGCTTCCTATCACATACTAGACTGTAAGAAAGCCAAACAAGCAAAAGGCGTAGGTAAAGCAGTGGTAAAATCGTTATGTATAGAGAAATACCTAACTGTTTTATGAACTGGCAGAGGTATGTCGCATAAACAGTGCAGGATACAATCCAGCAACCATAATTTTTATCTTGTGGACAAGAGAAAACATATATATAGAAAGCTTGTGTATGTGTGGGTAGCATTGGTTGTTTGACCAGAGAAAATACGGTGTGGTAGGGTGGGGAGAGGAAGAATTAGCACTTATATATGAATGGAAAGTAGATTTTTTTCAATCGTTTTGTTTTTCAAATGCAGTGGTAGATAGTCGTTATTTTGTAAAACATTCTTACTTGCAGTAGATAAGCCTCTATGGTTCCGCTAACACATAGATAGACTGTATTATTGCCATGGTCAAGCACTCACATTAAGATTATTTACAAAATCATAAAATGAAAAATAAAAAATCTTGTTTTGGAAATATCGTTTTTCAACATACACAAAATAAATATATAAAAAATTTGTAAACAGCAAAATGGAAAATCCATGTTTCCATATAGACAAAATTTAAAAACCCTAAACGGACATTTAAGAAAAATATATGCAAATGGGAAATTGACAAATGTGTAAATAAGAAAATGGAAAAATGCATGTTTCCATATCTTGAAATTGAAAAACATCAAACTGTCATTTAAAAAAATGCAAAATGGAAAATTGACAAATTGCAATGTGTGAAATGTGAAATTGAACAAATGGTTATCATTATTTAAAAAAAACATGGAGCTCTATGGTTGAGGTGTGAATCAAACCCTCTCTACTTATTTGGACCACTCGAAACTGAGTAGACTAGTTTTAGTTGTCATACCACTTTTAAAAGTTGTTAAATCTAGGAATTGAACCCAAGAGCTTGTAGGGGAGATCCATGGTTATAATATGTTAAACAGATAGCCTTGAATGTAGGGTGTGTTAGCTATATAGAGAAGAGACGTTTCGCTCGGGGCAGGGAGGCATGGAGATCTGCATCAAACCAGTCAAAAGACTGACGACTCAAACAACAACATGTAAGCTCACCAAAATAATGTTGTGTAACGGTAAATGTTAGTCAACGAACAGTAATGCATTACTAAAACCCATGACACGATACCTAAGAGCTTTTCTAAAATTATTTTAAAATGCCTTTAACCCTATATTAAACACCCAGTTCACAAGACTCATAACTGCAAAGTTATGGTCAAACAAAACAAAATCTATATTTCAAAACAAACAAGTGGTTTAGTCAATGTATACTGGAAAAAGTTTTATAAACACTCAAGTCCACAAAAATAATTAAATTAGTAACTGTCAGGTTGACCAAGTGGTTATGGTGTTTGACTTAAGTTCAAATTTTCTGTACAAGAAAGCAAGGGTTCGAATCCTTTACCTGATATAACTATTGCCTCAACATGGCTTGACCACACTGTATTATTGTGTACTCGGTACACACACCATAGATAGAGTGTATTGTTTAAGGTCACTCTCTTTGCGAACATAGAGACTGTTGATGGTTAACAATTGCATTAATAGTGGGACATAGGGATAGCAATTAAGAAAAACAGACAATACCCATACACTATTTTTATTTATTTAATGTAAGTACTTGTACAATAGTTATATACAAACTACAACTCTCTTTTATCTATTACTATCTAGTCCTTTTCGAACACTTGCATATCAAGGGCAGATGACTTTGTAGTTCAGCCCCTTAAAGCAACAACAACACTACCTCTTGCATAGTCTGTGATGTTGATGATTCTTGAGGCGTGGAAGAGTGATACAACATAACTTTTACAACAGGGGTTAAACGTTGCTCAACAAACAATGCACTATTTTGAGTAGCAACATCTTTCTCTTGTACTAACTTTTTAACATTCTGATTATTTTTTGTCAACATCATTAGTGTTTTGTCTGGAGCACTACATTGATGATCACTCACACTTAAAACCACACCATTTCTACTTTTCATTTTGCCTCGACATTTTGTTGACCTCTGTTTTTGAGCATCGCCAGAATAGTATTCCTATTACATTTTGTCGTCTATAATTATAAGAGTAGCCTTTATAGAGTACACGTTGTTTACCTCGGTTAGTTGTAGTAAGTTCCATAGTAGTAACTAACCTGTTAGTATGATTTGCACACTACAAAGGTTATCTCTGTTCTGGTAATAGAATTATTTAGCGTTGGCTTTTATATTTAATATGTACAGTTTAAAGTGATAGAAAAGTGGTAGAAAAGTGGTAGAAAAGTGGCAGACTAGTGGTAGACAATTGGTAACATAGTGGTAGAAAAGTGGTAGCAAAGTGGTAGCAAAGTGGTAGAAAAGTGGCAGAAAAGTAATAGAAAAGTGGTAGCAGAGTGGTAGAAAAGTGGTAACAAACTAGAAAAGTGGTAGCAAAGTGGTAGCAAAGTGGTAGAAAATATTACATGTATTGTTAAGAAATAGTTTAAGCGGTTACATGGATTCATTACACTATAATTTTAGCATCACGAAGCTCATTTTCTATATCCAAAAGTTCTTCCTCATATTTAGTATGACCAGCCTGTTTACAGGTATGCAAGTACTGAAGCCGCTGGATTAGCTTATTGGGATTGTTCCAGTAAACAAATTTAACAAATGATTTTTTGGGTGTAAACCATTATCATCATCATCATCATCATAATCATCATCATCATGGTTATCATCATCAATATAATTATCATCAATATAAACATCATCACTATTACTATCTAATCCTTTTTGTTCATCTTGCAATGCAACAACCTTTGGCATAGTTTGTGTTGTCTTTGATAGTGTTAGAGGTTTCTTAGACGTTAACGACTGTCCTAACATGTCTTTTTCAGGAGATAATAAATGCTCTTTAACAAACAAAGCACTATCTTGAGCCACACTATTCTTTTCTTGGTCTTGCTTTTTTACCTTGGTTCGATTATTTTGTCCATTTAATTGAGTATTATTTTGAGATTCACAATGATGATCGATTGAAATAAGTATGTTGGAGCCTTTTGTTTTAATCATTCCTCGACACTTTTTAGATCGTTGTTTCGAACAGCACCAAATAACAGTTCCATTTTTATTAGTTCTTATTACAATATATTCATATCCTTTATAGTAAGCACATGGCTTACCATAGCTAGTCGTTGATACTTCCATGTCAACTGTTAAGCATAAACTAATCTCTAGTAAAGTTAACTCGATAATAAAAATGATAGTTTGTAGTATGTATATGGATTTTCCATTTTGCTGTTTACAAATTTTTTATATATTTATTTTGTGTATGTTGAAAAACGATATTTCCAAAACAAGATTTTTTAAAACTCAGCAATTCTTCTAGGTTTGTGCCGTGTCTTGTGTGGGGTTAAGGCTGCTTGAGCTTTTAGTTCTCGTAGTCAAGTGGTGCAGTTGCACCTTATATAAAGGGAGGTGGCGCGCAGTTCGTCACTCCTGTGGGGGTCCGGGCGGGGACACCAAGAGCCCGCCGATGAGCCTAGCTTGGTGTCCTAGGCGAAACCCCACACAAGACACGGCACAAACCTAGAAGAATTGCTGAGTTTTAATTCACCGGCCGTGAAAGCCAATATACCAACAAGATTTTTTATTTTTCATTTTATGATTTTGTAAATAATCTTAATGTGAGTGCTTGACCATGGCAATAATACAGTCTATCTATATGTTAGCGGAACCATAGAGGCTTATACTACTGCAAGTAAGAATGTTTTACAAAATAACGACTATCTACCACTGCATTTGAAAAACGAAACGATTGAAAAAAATCTATTTTCCATTCATATATGTGCTAATTCTTCCTCTCCCCACCCTACCTCACCGTATTTTCTCTGGTCAAACAACCAATGCTACCCACACATACACAAGCTTTCTATATATATGTTTTCTCTTATCCACAAGATAAAAAAATGGTTGCTGGATTGTATCCTGCACTGTTTATGCGACATACCTTTGCCAGTTCATAAAACCGTTAGGTATTTCTCTATACATAACGATTTTACCACTGCTTTACCTACGCCTGTTGCTTGTTTGGCTTTCTTACAGTCTAGTATGTGATAGGAAGCATTAACTCTATGTCAAACCCAGTCCAAGTTTGTATTTGTAATCTAAGTAATAATTTGAAAAGAGACAAGTGTAATCAGTTTTAAATATTATCTCTGCTTTTATTTGTTTGTTTATGACATGCATATTAACCTAAAATCAAACCCTAGTCTACCTTAGTGAAAGGTTAACAGTTTAACCACTGCGTTACCATACCCTTTTTTCTTAGTTTGATTCGTTCTAGGCCTTAGAGCTAGAAATCGAATTAAGATCTCCAGTGAAAGAGGCACATGTGCTCACCACTATAGCACGTAATGTTTAGCTGGTAACATTAGACAACCGAAAATGATTGTATTTCTGTTAGCCAAGCATTTCTGTCATTTGCCTACTGTGTGAGCTCTGCCAGCAAGACAGTTTAGTTTAGAACAAGTGTGTGTGAGTGTGTGTATAGATTATTAGCCTCAGATATTTAAAAGCTTGTTGTGTGTAGCGACCATCTTGTCCCAGTAACCACTGAGCAAATTTTAACAGTCAACCCATTAAAACTGCATAGGATAGTTGTGTGAGGTTCATGGACTTGGGTGTGTGCATTAGCACCATGCACTAGCTTTACCTTACCCTCTATAGGTAGAGCGTTATCCCTTTCCTTTTTGACATTACCAATGACCACATCCACCCACAAGTTTTACACTTAAACCCTTGGCTTGTTTTCGATTAGGTTTGGTTCGGTTTGGTTGGGTTTGATTCAGCTTGGTTCAGTTTAGTTCAATGTAGTCACCATTTTGTTTCATTAGCTATCCTCTTTAACCAATCAATTAAAGATAGTCTACTCTTAATTCTTGAATCAATAAATCCGATTTTGTATACACCGTTTGTCATTTATTAACCCATGCCTGCAACCTATACTCTCTCTGTACCTCACATGTCGATATCCAAGTATTAGTTTATATAATCTCAGGGCATTGTCCTTGTTGTTTTGAATATTTGGGGTAAATTCGTTGGTCATGGGAAAGGGTTGGCCATCCTTAGTATTATAACACCTCACTTGACTCTCTCCCATTATTAGTTATGGAGATATTAACAACAGTGCAGTTAGGCCCTTTTGACAAACATTAAATATATATTTAAAAACAGAGCGTCACCCCGAGTGCTAGGACCCCACATACAAGTCCCTAGCCTTATTGGTTCGCGAGATATTAACAAAAGTGTAGTTAGGCCCTTTGTTAAAATGTCAAAAATACATTCAAAAAAAGAGAGTGTCTGCCCAAGTCCAACGACACCTCACAGGTCAAAATCCCATCATGGGTTCAGGAAATATCAACAAAAGTGTAGTTAGGCCCCTTGTCAAAATTTCAAAAATTACATTTAAAAAGGTAATGTCATCCCATGTGCTACGACCCCTCATACAAGTCCCTAGCCTTATTGGTTCACGAGATATTAACAAAAGTTACTTAGGCCCTTTTGACAAAAATAAAAAAATACATTGAAAAACGGGGCGTCATACCAAGTCCAACGACCCCTCATACAAGTCCCTAGCTTTATTGGTTCATGAGATATTAAAAAGCCAATGACCTATTAGTTTTGGATCTTTTGGTTATTTTTTTTAAATAACTCATCTATAAATCATTATTTAAAAAGTCCGCCCTCTTACGAAAACCCCAGGTGCGCATGCGTAAAAACAGAAAACAAACATGTTAATTCATAGTAGCAATCGGCTCTTCACATGCGTTTCATGTGGAACAACGTTTAATTTCATCATATCATTAGGGACCAGTCCAAAGGGACCAGTCCAAAGGGGCTCATCCACAAGGACCTGCCCACACGGACTCGTCAACAAAGACCCGTCCACAGGGACTCGTCAACAAGGACCGGTCAACAATGACTCGTCAACAATGACCCGTCCACAGGGACTCGTCAACAAGGACCCGTCAGCCATGACTCGTCAACAATGACCCGTCCACAGGGACTCGTCAACATGGACCTGCCAACAATAATCCGTCAACAATGACCCGTCAACAATGACCCATTAGGTTGGGTTAGGTTAGGTTACACTACAGCCACCATCTTTTAAAAAGCCCGCCCTCTTACAAAAGCTATGAGTGGACATGCGTAAAAAACAAAAAACAAGCATGTTAATTCATAGTGGCTACCCACCGAACACATTCACATTATGTATAGCAACGTTTAATTCTATATTAGCATTCAAACTCTCACATGTTGCACTTGGAAAGAGAGATTTTCTAAAAATTACAATTTCGCCCCCTAGTAGGGGTAGGTTTTATTTTGGGGTGGAAATATGTTATCCATTGGAAAGGGGGTATCAGCCCGAGTTCAATGACACCTCATTTGTCAAAATCCGACCATGCGTTCGAGAGATATCGCAACGCCGCCATCTTGTGAGGAGGGTGAGGAGGAGGAGGGTTTTGAACTCTCACAAAACCACTACTACTGTTATATAACTATTTTATGTTTACTGTAAATTTACTGCAAAACTTGACAGATATTGTCCACAGTGATAAGAAAAAATATTAATTAATGTACCTCTGCAATATTCAGGCTGTTATTTTCTGGTATCCTCTAACTATAAAGTAGTCTGCTAGTATAATAATAATAAGTGATGAAATTCGTCAGATATTATATAAACGACTACAACTAGACTGGCTCGGTCAGCCCCCACTGTGGTATTTAGGTATGCACTCTATGAGTGTGGTGTTCCAGGGTTTGATTAGGGCGAGAGATTAAAACATTAAGTTGGAGAGAGATCAATATACATTAGTGGATTTAATGATTTTTGTCTCGGCAAATAATCATATTAATTTATTTTCAAAGATGCTTTTGTCTACTGAACGTAAACTGTTTGCAATAAATGAAGCCATGTCCCTTTAGTGTATTTCAATGTCTCTTCTTTTATTTCATCCAATACCATTTCTTCTCCCGCTCTTTGGCTTTTATCTTGTAAAACCAATTGTTAATTTATCTGCCAATAAATGTAATTATTTTCATTTCCAACGGTAAACGAGACACTTGTCATAATTCCTTTATCTTAGAACATTATTGAGTCCAACGTTTGTAAATTGTGTAACTGTAAACATTCGATTGACGTTAATCTCAAGCCCTAGTGAAGGGACATCTATAGCAGAAAACACCGTTGCATGCCGTCTTGATGTCACTCTATCATACCTATCCTCTTATGTACCGCAGGAGTCTGTGATAGGACGATGAGTTGGAGGCGTAAGGTGGTAGTTGTTCTCAATTTGCATGACATGCAGGTGGTAAAACCTTCATTCTTCGTTGTTTACAAATGAGTACATGTATGTGTAAAGATCATTCCTCCCTAAAATTTACTGCTCATAAAGAACATGTATGCGGCTCCTAGCCACGATGGATCATCCAGTACGAGTTTAAATTATCTTTCGTAGTTTAGTTCTACCTCACATGGGTTTCACTAACAATTCCTTTTTTAAATATACACATAACAAAAAGTTTTGCACATTGCCATGGTGTAAAGTGAGGACGGACTTATTTATTAAGCAATGTACAATTCTGCTGTACACAATTGAGATCAGGATTATAGTGTACAGCCCGGGGGGGCAGTACCCCCTGAGAGCCACCCCGCCATCTTTCGCCAAAACCACTCCAACTGGAAACACCATAACTCCAGGACATATCTCTACACAGCAAGCGGTGGCCACCTAAGCCTAGGAGGTTAGCCAACTACTTGCAAAACACACACAAACATTTACACTAACAACTATCTGGGGCAGCTACATTGACGCAATGCTGACCAAGCAGCACCAAAACGTATAAGAACGGAGCCCAGAAGGGAAGAATTATCTGTTCTGTTGTTTTCTTCGCCAGAAATAGCCTTCCAAATTAGCACACTGACACAACCGTGTTTTATCCCAACTACCCCCAACCAAGGGATTAAAATATATTTGGTGGAGGCGCGGCTACCACGCAAAATAAGGGTAGGGACTCGAACAACGAGCCCTCGTGGTAGAAGCGATCCGTACCGCAAGCAGCCAAGCGAAATAACGATTTTTTTCTTCTCAGAATACGCCCCACATTTTACCTTCATTTGACAGGGATTTACATTATTAAACCCACCCACCCTCCCTAGGAAGAACCCTCAGATTTATTACACTAACAGCCAAACACACGTAGATCAATATGGCCCCCTTATACCGTTTGGCCATGCTAAGAAACATTGCGGAGTTCCAGGACCTAATCGCCTGGCATAAAGTCTTCGCAACAAGGCAGGATTACCTGCAGAAATATCAACAGCTCCTGCACGCACAGTACATTCGCGTAATTAAGACACTTGTCCGACCAAGGAGCACGGCTCAGAATAGGAAAATGAGAGCCAAAGTTCCCACCCTTCGCAAGCAACTGAATCGCTCCCATTGGAGACTACACTGTTTACACGACGTAATGTTCCAAGAGTATAATGCACTTAGGGAACAACACAAATATATAGGGACTTGTGG
Organism: Meconema thalassinum; assembly: GCA_946902985.2. Classification (NCBI taxonomy): domain Eukaryota; kingdom Metazoa; phylum Arthropoda; class Insecta; order Orthoptera; family Tettigoniidae; genus Meconema; species Meconema thalassinum. The sequence goes on along the minus strand of OX336394.1, from coordinate 445,041,658 downwards.
GACAAAGGTCGCTGAGCAGGCCATACGCCTTAGAGGGAGTATGCCCAAATTTGGGATGAATACCGCGAACTCCAGGCCAACAGGGCCATCTTTGAGTTCACGGCAGGGCCACCAGCCCAGTCAAGAGAGGACATACACGTAGATAAGCTAATTCAGCAACTCGCGAGGATGTCCTTCTCTACACCTAGCAAAACACAGGGGAAGGAGTTCGCCGTGGCCACAGTTCAGAAAACGGCCAGGTTAGGCTCTAACACACCTAAGGGGCCCTCGAATACATCAACACAATTCACAGCACCGGTTCAGAAGACTAGTAGGCCGGAATGGAGGCGGACACTGACATGTGCATCCCCAGCACAAATAAACAGAAGGGTGTTAATTACAACGCCCCAGGCTGAGAAACGCACGCCCCTGAACATTGACCAGCCACAAACACACAATACAAGGGGCATAAGAAAGGTTTTATTACCTACCCCACGAGGCCAGGCAGACAGAAGGACACACACCCCTATAGACACTGCCAGGGTAGCGCGACACGCAATCAGCCCCTCAGGCACAAGCACACTCAGGCCAATATCGAGGCACTACAGTGAACGTAGACCCAGACTTACTTTGCTACAAACACCTCAAGAAAATAGTAAAGAAGCACCCCAATGGGTATCAGGGGCCTATGTCTTAGTGACAGGGCGAAAATATTCACCTTCTCGAGCAATGGCGCTCGGACGTGGATAACAACTTTCACTATGAAAAATCCACTCTTCCAATAATGGAAAGCGGCCTAGGAAAAAGGCAACTCACATGGCATAATAAAATTGAAGCCATGGCTGTAGACACAGTGATAGACAATTCCACGGACGACACCTCATAAACAACATGAATCACACGCCCACATAACAACCATAGGCTCCCATAGACGCAATTTCTCCCATATGTATGAGGATCATACACGCACACAGACGTTAATAGGGGAGCGCAGACCCAACACAGCCCTTCAGGCGCCAGCATACCTACGCCTATTTACAGGCACTACGGGGAACGTAGGCATAGGCCTGCTTTACTTAAAACACCCCTGAAAGATAGTAAAGAAGCGCCTCAATGGGAACCTGAAGCCTATGCCTTCATGACGGGGCGCAATAATTCACCCCGACGTGCGCCCGATAATGAAATTCACTGTCCGCACAAGCCCATGGATAAATGTTCCCAAGACCTTCACGGGGGCGTGTACACTACAATTGACACAAAAGACAGGTTCTACCCCTGTAAAGGGTAAACACGCAAAAACTCATGCACAAAACTGTACATTTTACAGGTATATACAGTGGAACGTGGCTAATTCGAAATTATATAATTCGAAATCTTCTTTAATTCGAATTTTTCTCTTGGCCCATAGCATTTTATAGGCAATCAATGGTTTATAATCGTGGTTAATTCGAATTATATTTTGGATAATTCAAAGTTTTTTGTGTAAAAGCCAATCGGAAGCCAAACAGTTGGGTCATATGGCTCAGTTCCTGAAGGAACTGTTCCGAGTGCAGCCTAAGCAACAAACCACATCACAGAGCTTAGGCGGGTCTTTTTAAGTAGAAATGACTAAGTTGTTTAGTTTTCCGTTCCTCTAATTTGCTAGATTCTTTTGTGATGGCTGAGAGACTTAATTGTATGAAACAGTTAAGAATCTCAAACTATTTTGAAAAACAGTAGATTTCTCTGAGAATAAACTAGATTACTGTATTACTAACGTCGTTAAATAGGTGAATAGTACATTTAGGTTTTATTTTTCATTTGAAACTTTTGAGATTAGTCACGATACAATCTTTATAAGGTACCGTCGTCTGTTAATCTGCTTTGGTGAACGTAAATCATTATGTAAACGTGATACAATATACTTTCTCTACTTTTTTCAAAGAACTTTCTTAATTCGAATTTTTGGACAACTCGATTTTTTTACTAATCCCTTAAAGTTCGAATTATCCAAGTTGAACTGTATATATTTGATCCATAGGTGTACGTTATTTATTACAATGCCCATAGCAGGATTTTTTCTTGTCCCCTATGATGTCGCTCAAACTAAGCGTAAATATCATGGGATAACACTCACGGTCCAGGGGAAAATACTATAATTTATTTTTGGGGTCACACACTAAACGTAAATACCATACCAACAGTCAATAACACTGACAAAACTGTCCCGGAGACACAGGCCCAAAAGGCACCAGGAATAATTATCCTGAATGAAGACGGTCTCGAACCCGCGACCTTCTGAATACCAGGAATGCAAGGTCGGGTAGCTATCCAATTGGAGGATACAGCAATAAGAGACAGTCACGCTAACAGGGATTAATATACATAATATAATAATAAAACCCCCTCCGACACCTAGTCACCAAACACGCGACTAGAAGCCCGGACATACACGTACATAAAGACATCTAACTACCACCGACGAATATATTCACCCCAGGTTTACAATAGCACAAAATTTGGGGCACAATATATGAACAGAGGTAGGGTCTTTTACATTACGAGGAACCCAAGGCACACTGTATATGCAGACATTAGAAAGGCGCGTCAGCAAACCTACGCACATTGTCTCGACACATGTGGTGAGCGGACCGCCAGAAGGCAAGCAAGTACTTCATACACAATTGAAACTTGACAGTATCGCTAGTCAGCGATAAGATATACATGAGCATGCGACTTTCGCGTGCGCCAGACAGACTAAGAGCGCTTCCGCTCCGGCGTAATATACACAATCATTCACGCCATTTTCAAAGCCGGATAACTTCAGAAATTAAGGTACGAGAGTCGTTCCGAGTAACACAAAACACTCACACTAACGTATATTTTCATACGTGTGTCTCAAACATACAATACACGCCATGGTACATAAAACACAGAAATTGTGGTACCGACGCCTTAGCCTAAGGCATATGCGGACGCACGGAACGGACACTATACCTTCTTTGGTTGCGTCAAGCCTGCATGCCTGTACCAAACATATTACATACATAGTAGACAGGCTACAGCCTCCAGCAGCCCAGGCTACCGAAAGGTATAAGGCATGCACCTGGGCCTCATACAGCCAACACACAGAAACACGATACACACGTGCCAAAAAGGAAGCTAGCCAACGGCATTTTTGGCACGACAACACAATCAGAGGCCTCACTAGGGACGAACAAAATCCCAACAGACAACGCAGACCTAAAACACGAAGCGCTACACGGGATCAAGGGTCGGAATACCCAGTAAAACCGGACGCCGTGACAAACAAGAACTGTCGACCGACGAAATATCAATTACATACAACACACGTTTTTTTTCAACATAGAAAGTCAGAAAACCTAGCCAGCGCGGCCAGACACCAAACAGACCCATTCACAGAGGAAAATTCATTCCCACCTAGACGGAAACTGGCCAAAATTAAGGCAGCCCGCAAGTACGTCCAAATTAAACCAGGAATATGGACACGGGAACAGACAATTACACGGGCAGCATTGCAAAAACAGCACGAATACACAATCATGAACACAGGAAGGTTCTTTAACATAGATACAGGGGCGTAGATCCGTTCTAAGGTACTCGCTACAACAGCCTACTTAGGGCATTAGCGACCCGGGGACTGCCAATAAAGGACGTACCAGGAACGCCAGGCTTCTACGGGGACCACAAGACTTTTTTTTGAACCATAGTGCCCGACCACTGAATACGGGGGACGCCACTCTCACAGACAATTTCCCACACAAAACAGGTAACACCGCATATTGGGCCAAAAATCATGGCAAACTTGGATTACCCCGAACATAGGCAATAGACTTGCTAGACACAAACCATAGATAATTAAATAAAGCAGAGGTATTGCGGAAGCAAAGTCCAAGTAAGCTTGGGACCGAAAGTATCACAGGTTAACACATTGTCCTTCCTAAAATGCAAAACACATGTCAACATGCAGACAGTAGCGAAAGGCACGATTCGTTAGCCTTCACGTAACATTAGAAGCTTCCTGTATACAAGGACACAAAAACAAAAACACGAAAAAGCACTGCGTTGCGAATAAGCAAATTCCAGCGAGTTGCGACATACTATTGCCGGTAGACATTCTCATCATAGCCAGACGTGACACTGACACGCGGACATGATGACACTCACACAAAAACAATAACATAACAACATACAGTGACAAGGATGTTGACACAGGATTCAGCGGCATTACAATAGGCATTGCATCCACTAACACACAAATACTATGGGCCGGATCCATCTCACGAATACAGGAACATGTCTACAAGGGTGATAACACTCAGCACGCGACACAAGATAAGACTTATCCGTAACGTCCCACGCGCCAGCGTGCGGGAGCGGTGCGCGACCTCACACACGCAGCCGCGCTAGTCACAGCCACGAACACTCACTTCCCACATGCGCCCAACAATTAGGGGCGGAGGCAGACAGATTCCATGAGGGAACAACCCCCCCCCCTAATAACTTATTTCCTTGGTTTTATTTTATTTCTAAAAAATCATTATAGGCGATCAGGACATGACCATTTACACTTACAATCACTTGCTACTCTAACGTTATGAATAGGAAACCAGATTAGGCCGTGACGTCACAGCGTTACTGCACTTAAACATCCCAAGGAGCATATAGTGACTAAGAGAGGATGACTCACCACGACAGGAATAGAGATGGATAGTGCCATCAGGATGGCTATGGTACCAGCTACGGGCTACCATTCCAGCACCCTTCTCCCTACATACCCTGTCACTTACAACGCTATCCAACACAAACACATAAACACATAAAAACAGCTACACTACATTTCAAAATATACATCGGGGTAGATAGACTTCATGCGTTTAATAAATCAAGGTATGCTACACCTTGGCCCTAAACGCCTACACCTGAATATTAGGGGTGAGTCGGAAACAATATCAAGCGCGATGCACATCTCTGTGTAAAGAGATGACGCCACATTTATATTAACAAGTATTTTTATTAAACAATCCCGCATGCAAGGGACATAGACTTATTATACCTTGACACATGCTTTATCCTCAAGTGAGAGCGGATACGCCTCATATCCATCCCCATGCATGGAATATCCTATCCACATACCTGGGATTTTATTATTATTACACCTGCATGGCAATTTTAAAATTTAGCACACCTGGGAAAAACCTACCCCATCCACTCACTGTAAAGACCTCCTAGCAGCATCATCGGCTCCCGGCCACCATGAACATGGAGTCCAACGATGCGCGACCCCCTCCTACCACGCTTTAACCACATTCAGCAAATAACACCCCCGGATCCTAATAACAAGGGACCCAACGCCATAAACACCTACTAACACCTCTAGGAAATTACCAAGGCATTACCACTGGAAATCCGACATGGCACTTTCAAGCCTAAAGTAGACTATGCATTTAGAAGATTCTACAACCCCAGAACACTAAAAATTGTTTACATAATTACATGATACACACAAACTTATTTACAAATCACACTTATTTAAAAAAAGGAGTTTGATATCACACTGGATGGTGATGAGATATAAACGAAGGGGGCAGAAGCTCCACAGAAGGGCAGGGACGTGGCAAGACGCCAACAGATCCTGACCCAGACTAAAGACGAAATAACGTAAGGTTGAAGCATCGATGACTTAGCGCGGGCTAACGTCGAGTCCTAGGGTGTGTCTAGCCTACTCCCTTGGCGGAGACAGTTACACCCACTATGCGCCACGGTCATCGAATCCAAACCTGCAGGGCAGACTTTTGACGGCTAGTGGGAGAATTAGCCAGCTCCACACTAGACTCAGGAGACGAACCTAGAGACGACCATGCTAGGACTAGACTTCTAGTTAGCTTGTAACCTAAGTAGAGCTCCTATGGCGGGGAGCAAGTCTTCCATTTCGAGGAAGTGAAGATAGTGTGCCAAGGGTCCAGCGGGACAACCCCTGGCCACGCAAGACCTCATCGGGATATGGGGCGAAGAGGATTCCCGGACGCTAAATTCCCGGATGATATTATTTTATCGGATGATTTTTCCCGAAAGATGTCCCGTGCCCACATAAATGGATGACAGCGAGTCTCCAGAACTTAAATGGTCACGCAGCGGGCGGCCAGAGATGTAAATGAGGAGTGCGGCGAGCCCTCAAAGGGGTTTTGTGGGCAACCCAGCATAAATATACAAATAAATGACAAATGGCGAATAATGCCAACACAGGCAGGTATAAGATCAGCGAACAGGATATCCGAGCGAGGCGTTTCCTCTTTAGCAGCGCAGTCGCCCAGGCCTATACTAATTATTAAGAGAGCGATGTCGACAATTAGTATTAAGGGAGGGGACTACGAGCCATTGCTGGGTTCCGGTCCCGGCAATAGGTTACAAGGGCCCCCGGAAGAGAAATCGATCGGACGAGCCTCCGATCAAAATTCTAGTATATAAGATACAGTTGCATTTAAAAGGCAACTTAGACTTAAGAAAATTTAATAAGCACTGTCGTGAAACAGTAGCTACAGTACATTTCGGCACTAGACTAAGGACCATTTCGGCTTGTAAATACAATATATATATTTCTTCTTTTAATATTTTAGGCTAAGCACTTTTTTTAAGCTAAGACAGAGCGTTCGGCACCTGGCAACTAAAAACCGTTACCAGGGTAAGACCGACAATATATAGCGAAAACGCGTATGCAACGCGAAGGCGACACACAGCGTTCGGTACCTGGCGGCTAGACGTTGCCAGGATAAGTCCGATAAAGCGATAATAATAGTAACAATAATTCTAATGAAAATAGGCGACAGCACGATAGGCGCACCAAGGGCGGTGGCACAGGGGCCAGCCGACCCATACAAAAGCAATATATGCGACAGCTCGGCACAGCAACCAAAGCTGACCGGCCACAGCGGTGCGAGAGAAGAATTATGGCCAAGGGTATTTCATAAAATATGTATTTGAATTTCAGAGAAAGAGCCCCATCGATACGGCAGAGATCGTCAAAGACCATGGTCACAGCCGCAACAGAGTTCATACACTACACCGCCCTATAGCGGGCTACACACACAAATACACGGAGAAAAGAGGAAAGATACGGACAGGATGGTAAGATCCAGCCGACTCAGGCTAAGCTGGACTAATTTAGGCTAAACTAGACTAAATTAGACTTAAGGGGCGTTACATTTAAGCCATATAATATGCGCAGCGAGGGAAATGATATATATACATGTACTGTAATCATAATAACATAATCCACTTTCAGGAATGCAGGAAAAGCCAGGAAGCAACGGCATGCACAGAACCACATATGAAATGGCCATTAATGCATTTTATATTACAGAGGACGAGGAGCATAAACATGTCTATTGTAAATATATTTCCAACAATAAATTATACTACTTATCTCTCACACACAAACCCACTGACCTTCGTCATTTTTCAGTCGCACCCCTAAATGTGACGACGCCGCGGCCGGCAACGTAAGGTGACCGTGGGGCACCGAGCGATGCTGACGCAATTACCGATATGAAACCGCTTAAATAATGAGCGACATGCGATGGCCAGGAATGGTACAATCTTGTAAGTGCCAAATCTAGCCATCAAGGTGAATTCTTCCACCCACGGAGGGAAATTCACGACAACAGGTGAACGGTTTAGCCACTAAACCACAGTGGCAGGTCGAAGCCACAGATGAGTGGCACAAGTTAAAGGTGGCCAAGAAGGATAAGCGCTATGGCCATATACACAGGAGAAAGATACTCATGAGCTTTAGTGGTAATAATACTATAATTAAAGCATAGCACGTAAGAATTGTAACCAAAAAATTGAAAGCAACTGTAAAACCGTCGAATATGCAAAATCCACATAAAGCACTGCAACCTCCTAACACCAAACACATTTCTACACACTTTTGTCTCTTTCCTTTCTATTCTACTAACGCCAAAATTTGTGAAGGTGTCCCGTTTCATCAGAACAATAAACCATTCTGATATACCTTTAACTTATACCCTGGGGCACCTGTTTTCCTATTTTCTTCCATCTTTTATACAATACTTTGCAGGGAGCAATTTTTTTTCTCCACACAGCATCGGACGGCACAACCACCCGTCCAACCATGGTTTTTTTTCCTTCCTGCATAATACCAACATGCATATAACTTCAAAAACATGTATTTTCTCTGTATTTTATATTTTTATTATTTTTAATGTCGAATTTCACGATGATTAATTTTAGATAAACAATTAACTATGTATACACAAAACCCACCCCTTCTGAGCACACGCTAGACTCACATCAACACCAGAACGACACGACATCGCTACATCTACACGACACCGACACTGAAGGAAAAGAAGAAGAGGTACAAGCAGAAAATGACGAAAAAATCATCGCAACGACACACCTACTCTACTTCCCGTTCGCGAGGACGCGAACTAATCGATGAGGGGGACTTGTACAGCCCGGGGGGGCAGTACCCCCTGAGAGCCACCCCGCCATCTTTCGCCAAAACCACCCTAACTGGAAACACCATAACTCCAGGACATATCTCTACACAGCAAGCGGCGGCCACCTAAGCCTAGGAGGTTAGCCAACTACTTGCAAAACACACACAAACATTTACACTTACATCTATCTGGGGCAGCTACATTGACGCAATGCTGACCAAGCAGCACCAAAACGTATAAGAACGGAGCCCAGAAGGGAAGGATTATCTGTTCTGTTGTGTTCTTCGCCAGCGGCTCTGCCCGACGTCCGTTCTTCATCAGGTGAGATTCAGCTTGTGCTCAGACTCCTTTATTTTGTAAAACACCTACCCTGACACTTTACAAATTGTACTACATTTATATTTGCTCAAACTCCCCAAGAGGGACATACCATTACATCAACTGGCCATTAAATACTTGGTCAGTAAGCTACACTTGTATTACTGATTACACTCCACTTCACGTCCTCATACCCCACCTGACCTTAGCCATAAGTGCCCCTGACCGTAGCGGTCAGTAATTGCTTCGTCAGACTCCATTGTACTCACAGCACGCGACTCGACTGCAGAGTGTTGAGCCGCTGACTCAGCACATTTATTGAATTACTCATTCCGCTCAGCTGGCAGGCCAGTTTAGTAGCTTGCACTTAAACGTTCATCCCCTAGCAGATACTTGCATCTTGCAGGGACGCCCCCAAGAGATTAAAGACTAACACCAACACACTACACCAGTAGTCTCTCCCAAACACGGGAAGCTACTCTCATCCAGAAATAGCCTTCCATATTAGCACACTGACACAACCGTGTTTTATCCCAACTACCCCCAACCAAGGGATTAAAACAATAGGCAGGCAATTCCATTCTGTGAATAACAATCTCCTGAAGAAAGGCATTGACCTCTGGGCAGCTGAGATTTATCGCCCACGAAAGTGAAATTCAGGCCGAATTGTCAGCCTAGACTATGACTACAGGTGCCAGAATAGTATCCCTGTAACGTGTGCCTGATATACGCCTGGCATATACACATGAAGGTTTCGACGACCATACATGATGATCGCAAAACATTGCATCACCTCCTCTGAAGGAATCAGTTTCGGAAGTATTGGTTGTGCATACTTTCATTGAGTCGTATACACACTCGTACAGATCTATCCTCATTGACATAGGCGAGTATTCGCAACCGATACACACGGACGGAAGAATGACGAATGAATTTGAGACCACTTGGCCAGCAATAAGCAAACTATTTTCCGATATAAGTAGATTCTGTTTGTACTACATGAATGTGGGCTCAGGGATTTAGGCCACTATGAATTAAGAGGTGTCTCTTCAAAAACTCATTCCCAGAGAAAGTTGCACCGTATGTACGTTATGATAAGACTTAAGGCCACTATTGATAAACACGTGTTTCCTCATACTGCTTTCCTCAGGAAACGTTGCTCCACATGTGCCACCGGAATGAGGCTATAGACCACTATGGGTCATCATGTTTCTTCAAATTACCTACCTTGGTAAAGATTGCACCGCATACAATATATGAATGTAGCTTTAACCCACTATGGATCAACATTTGTTTCTTCAAATGATGTACCGCATGAATGTGCCTATAGACCACTATCGATTAACATTTGCAGCTTCAGATTCTTATTCTCAGAAAAGTTGCTTCCACACGTACTAAAAGAATGTTGCGTTAGACAAGTATGGATCAATATGTGTGACTAAAAAAGAGCCTTTTGAGTAAATCTTGCATCGCATGTATTCCATGAATTTGGCTTTGGACAATAAAGGATTAAGGTATGTTACTTTTAACTTTTCCCAGGAAACATAACTCCATATGTATTACATGGGTGTAGCATCAGCCCACTATGGATAAAAATATGTTTTAACAAATGACCTTTGTGTGTAAAGTTTATTCCGCAGTTACCAGAGGAATATGGCTTTAAAGCACTACGGATAAACAAGTTTTCGTTCAAAGCCCCTTAATGAGCAAATTATGCTCCGCATCTATTAAATGACTATGGCATTAGACCACTATGAATCAAACGTGTCTCTTAAAATTACCTTCGTAAGAAAATTTATACCAGCAGTTACTACTAGAATAGGGCTTTAAATCATTATGGGTCAGCTAGTATTTCTACAAATGTTGCTTTTGAGACAATTAACTTCGCACTACACGTACGTCTCCTTAATGAAGGCTTGAGTTCACTATGGATCAACATATGTCTCTTTAAACTTCCTTTCTCAGTGAAACTGGTTTCACATGTATTACATGAATATGACCTGAGACCACTATGTATTACCGAATGTTTTGGCAAAAACCCAATCTGAGTGAACTTGGCTCCGCATGTAATACATGAATAAGGTTTTAGACCAGTATGGATCATCATGTGTGTCTCCAAATGCTTTTATGAGTAAACTTAGCTCTACATATAATACATGAGTATGGCTTTAGGCCACTATGAATCAACATGTGCTCCTATAAATGGTATTTATCCTTAAATGTAGCTGCAGATATACTACAAGTGTGCGTTTTCAGTCCACTATGAATCAACATGTGTTTCTTCAAAGTTGATATCTGAGTAAATTTATCTCCGCATTCAGCACAGGAGTAAGGCATTAGACCACTATGGATCAACAAGTGTCGGTTCAAATCACATTTATGAGTGAATTTTGCTCCGCATGTACAGCATAAGTGTAACTTAAGGCCACTATGGACCAGCTGTATGACTGCAAATTAAACTTTTTCGAAAAGCTTACTTGGCAAGAATTACATGAATATGACTTGAGACCGCTATGATTCGCAACGTGTCTCTTCAAGTGAATTTTGTAAGAAAATGCTTCACCGCACATACTACAAGTATAAGGCTTGAGAGCAGTATGGATCAACATATGTCTCTTTAAACTTTGTTTCAAAGTAAACTTAGCTCCACATGTATTACTTGAGTGTGCATTTAGACCACTATGCGTCACCATACGTTCCTTATTCGTAACTATTTTATCGCATAATGTACTTGTATATGGCTTTAGACCAGTATGGATTAACGCATGCCTTTTCAAAATGTTTTGCTCCCTAAATGTTGCACCGCACGTACAACAGAAATAGGGCCTTACTCCACTATGGGTCAAAAGGTGTCTCTTTAAATTATCTTTTCGCAAATAGCTTGCTCCACATGCTTCGCAAATGTATGCCATCATACCGCTTTGAGTTGACATTCCTTTCATGTTAATAAAGTGATTGGGTGAGGCTCAAACTGAATCTCTTGTAGGTGTGTATTCCGGTCTGTGAAAGATAGGATGTTTCAGTGGAGAATTTCTAATGCTAGCACTAAGTAATTAGCCACTATCATCAGAATATCAAAAATCACAAAGCCTCTTGTGATTTGTAATCTTGCCAAGGATAAGTATGGAATAAACATCTTTATCTAAAAATCTTCTCTTATTTCATTTCACCCTTATTCGTAGGTATAGATATAAAAGCCTAAAAATAATGCATCCTATGTTGATCGAAACTAGAATTTTTAACCGAATGGAATTTGCATTTGGGTTAGGGAATATCACCCTCTACAATTTTGGGAACAATCGTAATGGCTGTCTGAAAGGCATTTACTTCCACTATGGTTGATGATCAAGAGAAACGAAATAATAATGCCTTTGCCAACAAGAGATCGCTAAATATGTTAAAAGTAAACTAGTGGATTTTTCCTGGTACATACGCAAGAAGGCTTCGACGACCATACATGATCCCACGCAAAAATAAGAGGAGGAGTTCGAATGTGTCCATTATTATACAACATTTACACGGTAGCTGAATTTCGGGCAGTAAAATATACAGCAGTGAGAATCAAGGCCAACGGGGAACTGACACGTACACTTAAGTATGCAGACGACACAGTTCATCTGGCCAATAGTATTCAATAGTATTCAAACCCTACAGCTATTCATTAATAAGCTTCATATAGTTGGAGAAGAAATGGTTATATCGATCAACACAAAGAAAACAAAATTAATGGTTTTCGGTCATACAAGGCTTGAAGTATTTTGACGCTGAAAGGACAACAAATCCAACAAGTTGACAAATTAAGGGCCTAGGTCGTAGCCTTTCATAGGTTTTGAATCGAGAACTTGAAATTAAGACCCGTACAGAAATAGCAAGGTCAACTTTCAGAAAATATGAGAGCTTTATTGAGTGATGATGTCTTGAATTTAAAACTAAGACAGCGTATTGTGAAATGTTATGTTTGGTCCACCTCACTTTATGGAGTAGAAGCTTGGAAATTAAAATCGTCCTTCATTAAAAGGCTTGCAACTCTGGAAATGTATTACATACCAGGATGCTGAAAATCCCTAGCATTGTTCGCATCTCTAATAAGCAGGTACTGCGGAGAGCAAACTCGAAGCTGGAGCTGTTGATTACCATCAAATGTAGGAATATTGCATACCTGGGTCATGAGTTACGTGGTGCAAAAAACGCAATATCACACCTCATTTTAAAGGGAAAAATTGACGGGCATCGAAGAACAGGCAGGTAAAGGACGTCTTGACAGCGGAATCTGGACTGGACTAGCACATAAAACGATTGAATATCTATAACGTGTTGCTGAGGATAGACGAACGATATCCATTTTGATCGCCAACGTCCGGGAGACTGAGCAGGGAATATAGAAGAAGACGAAGAAGAGCTCGATGCTACTCCTCAATGGTGTGGTGTTCGTGCAGTCAATATATATTATACAGACATTATTGTTTAATATGCCGGAGATTTTAGAAAACAGTTCTTCCTGATGGACGCCTTAAACCTTTTACAGCCTGAAAAAAGTGATTGTGCTTTTAACAGGCAACATGGTCTCTCATCGTCTCGATTAAGAGAATAATTTAAAATTGGGTGCTGTTTTTTATCTGGAGTACGAGCATTCAACTTTCATTTCTGTCACTTATTGCCATGCAAATTAGTCATTACATGCTTTTGCTATAATGAGTTGCAATCACGGACTACGTTCGAAAAAAAAGGACTGTTCGAGGACATTACAACTAATTTATTGAAACGGGCAACTGAACACCAAGTAATAATCGAAGGGTTTGTTCGTTGAAGTGACACAAGTCAATTTGCATTTCATTTGCTATATCGCAGCCATAATGCCCAGTTGGAATATAGAGCTCACATTATTTTGTAATGAGCCATTCGCGGTTATATCCCTACAATGCCTTTGCGCCAATGCATTCTGTTCATAATCGACAGAATAGATACATGAAATTAACACTCCAGATTCCTATATACCGAACCTTGACGTTCAATAAATCTTTTGTTTGCACCGCCTCTTGCCTTTTCAACATATTCGATTTATATAAGTTCGTCAACATTGCAAGCAATGCAGGTCTTTCATCCTACTTCTTGGAGCACTATACTTCTCACATCAGATTACTGCATTATGTTAACCCTCTATTGCTTGAATTTTATAACTTTTAGAATGTTGTTGCCCATACATTTATACAGGGGGATTGAGCTAAGAGGGCCCCCTCAAATATCTAAGGAACCGTTCAACATATCGTACTTCTGTTTACAAATTCATAAATCGTATTAAGGGGCTCTTTACTTGGTCCATTTTGCTCCCAGCACTTGCGTATTTACCGAGAAATCGGCAGAAACTATGGTTTCTTAAATGTAAATATTATCATTCCATCATCTGGAACAACTAAGAAACACGTGACAAGGTCTGTGATGTACTTATTTTGCAAACCCGACGAGTACGTTTTGAGACATTAATGATTTCAATATTGTTTTAGATCCCTTATTTGGGGGTGGATCTAAAAGGGAGAGTTGCTGTACTAATTTATGAGTTTGTGCCTAAAGAAGGGTAGCTCCCCTTGACAGGGCAAGCTGACCAGTGTAGTGTGTTGTGGTGTGCTAGGAACTAGGGGGCGTTCCTATAAATAATGTGGTAGTATTTGAGGGGATGGGACCCACTGCAAAGGGTCGCTGTACTAGTCGCTCAGCTGACTGCTTGTTATGTAATCGACTCTGCTCGTATCAGCCGGGTGGCACGCGCTTCACTTGAGCACGCGAGCCGCTGTGAGGAATACAATGACGTCTGAGTTGGCGTTATTACTACGGTGTGTCACGTCTGACTGTGACGGGAGTAAGGAAGGGCGTTGGGATGTAAAGAGGCGTATAACAGTAATGCTAGTGTAGAGTGTGGACCAAGTGTTTTATTGGTCTGTGATATTCTTTGTGTGAGTCCCTTGTAGGGAATGAAATTATGTTTATAATGTGATACAAGTTGTGGGTTGCAGGTTACATAAATAGGAACTCTGAACACGATTGACTGACTCACCTCGGTTGACACCAGCGTAGCTTCGGCCGTCTTGATGGAGCACTGACAATGGAGAGAGAGTTTGACCTCATTAGGACGTCTTCTTATACCTTCAGACGCCCTCCTGTCAGCAATGTATTGGCCCAGTTAGTACTATGTCGCTGAGTGTAATGATTACGTAAGGCTTGAGCTGCTTTATGGAGTAGCAAGCTGTCCTTACAGTATTAATGGATGTTGCCCCGGCTTTCCAAGGGTTGCCATTTTAGGGGATTTAGCCAGATGTTGGGGGGATGGTCTCCAAGGGGTGCATACCCCTGGGATGCTGTACAAGAGTCTTCCTTCATTTGGTCGCGTCCTCGCGAACGGGAACGGAACTGGAAGTTGGGATGTTGACGTAGTGGTCCTGGAAAACCCTCTCGTATCTCCTGGTGGCGTCGTATCGAAGTGTGGGTGTGAGGTGAGCCCGTGTTCAGAGGGGAGGGTTATGGGATTTACATATATATGTATACATTGACATTGTGAAAAAACAAACAAAACAATTGACATTTGCGAAAGATTTGATTAACATTGGGAAAAAATTGACATTTTGAGAAAAATTGAACATTAAAATAAATTCGATATGTAAAAAAAAAATTGCCCTTGCATTTGCTGGCATATTGCTAGTTTTAAAAAAAAACATGGTTTCTGATGGTGACGTGTCACATATTTGTGCAGGGAGGAAAAACCCAGGGCCGAACGGATGATTGCTTCGCCCGCCCCATCTTAGGGAAAAAATGCTCCCTGCAATAAGAAAGGTAGAAGAAAATAGAAAAATGGGTGTTCCAGGGTATAATTTAAGGGAAATATTCAAAAGTATTTATTTGTGTGGGAAAAACGGAACACCCTGACAAATGGGGAAGTTAGAAGAAGGAAAAATGAAAGAAAACAAATCATACACATGATGGACATTGGCATTTTGGTGAACAAACAAAAATATATATAGTGTATAGTTGTATAAAGCTTATCCTGAAAAACTTATAAATTACAATGACCTTATGTCTAGTGGAATAATGGTATACAGTTTATCCTGAAAAATTATAATTTACAATGACCTTATGTCTACTTAATCGCGCTAATCCCTTATAATTATAGTTTTCATGAGGTACCTCGCGTGCACGCTACCCGTCTGTACGTACTCTTGCCGTCTCACGGCTGATTCTGTACGGCCACTTCTTGGTACGGTATAGTGGTCGTACCGCTTGTATGTGTGCTTAATACCTAACCTGTGAAGCATCCTCTGTGGGTGAATGCTTTCACACTTGACAATGAGAGTCACTGCCACAAACCGGTTGCGCCCTCATTGTCGTAATCTGCGTCACATTTTGACGCTTTATGTGTTTTAATTGAGTTGATCTGCCAGTAAGCCTGGTACCCCACAGGCACCAGTCCTGCTGTGCAGATTCATTTTAGAGTGTGTAGCTGAAAAAGAAAAATGTGGTGAGTGTTTGCGAGTGTGTCGGGATTAGTGCAAGTTGAAAAAAATAAAAAAATAGTACACATCATGGCATGCTGTAAATAATATGCCACTGCTATATGGCAGTGAAATTCCTGTCACCAGTTTTCTGTATCTGGTGACGATGCCTGTGAAAAAAAAATGGCGAGGTTTAGAAAAAAAAACATATTAGTACTGGTTGAAGCTGTTCTTTTACTGAAAAAAAAAACCATGATTAATGTTACTTAGCTGCAAGGCCGGGCTTACCCTATGCGGTGCCGTAATGCCGTAAATAATATATAGTTGGTCTTACCCCGGTAGCGGAATTGTGGTTACCGGGTGCCGATATATTCCACTTTGATTATTCCTATCTTAATCTAGTTTATCCTAAGTATTGTCGGGCTTACCTCGGTAACGGATTTATAGTCACCGTTCTTAATCTTTAGCTTCGGCAGGAGTGGGGTCGTACTAGCCGACAAATGGTGTGCAAAGTCTCTTAATGTAGTCCTAAATGTGGACATTTAATAATAAAAAAAAAATGTGTGACGCAATATGAGGTTAAAAATTTTTTTTTTCTCTATTTGCTTGGCTTTTTGCGGTACGGAAGGGGTCGTTTTTCCTACGAGGGCTCGTTGATTGAGTCCCGTTCTACTGTGCGTAGGACCGCGCCTCCACCAGTGTTTTAGATCCCTTATTTGGGGGTGGATCTAAAAGGGAGAGTTGCTGTACTAATTTATGAGTTTGTGCCTAAAGAAGGGTAGCTCCCCTTGACAGGGCAAGCTGACCAGTGTAGTGTGTTGTGGTGTGCTAGGAACTAGGGGGCGTTCCTATAAATAATGTGGTAGTATTTGAGGGGATGGGACCCACTGCAAAGGGTCGCTGTACTAGTCGCTCAGCTGACTGCTTGTTATGTAATCGACTCTGCTCGTATCAGCCGGGTGGCACGCGCTTCACTTGAGCACGCGAGCCGCTGTGAGGAATACAATGACGTCTGAGTTGGCGTTATTACTACGGTGTGTCACGTCTGACTGTGACGGGAGTAAGGAAGGGCGTTGGGATGTAAAGAGGCGTATAACAGTAATGCTAGTGTAGAGTGTGGACCAAGTGTTTTATTGGTCTGTGATATTCTTTGTGTGAGTCCCTTGTAGGGAATGAAATTATGTTTATAATGTGATACAAGTTGTGGGTTGCAGGTTACATAAATAGGAACTCTGAACACGATTGACTGACTCACCTCGGTTGACACCAGCGTAGCTTCGGCCGTCTTGATGGAGCACTGACAATGGAGAGAGAGTTTGACCTCATTAGGACGTCTTCTTATACCTTCAGACGCCCTCCTGTCAGCAATGTATTGGCCCAGTTAGTACTATGTCGCTGAGTGTAATGATTACGTAAGGCTTGAGCTGCTTTATGGAGTAGCAAGCTGTCCTTACAGTATTAATGGATGTTGCCCCGGCTTTCCAAGGGTTGCCATTTTAGGGGATTTAGCCAGATGTTGGGGGGATGGTCTCCAAGGGGTGCATACCCCTGGGATGCTGTACAATATGTGTCGGCATTAGACAGAATGCAAGGCGCCAGCCGCTGGAATGTGGAGTGCATGATTCTCTTGCGTGATCCACTCCTTGTTGACAAACTCACATACCTAATGTATTCCATTCATAGCATACTGTAATGTGTAGGCCTACATAATCAAAATCAAGACTCTTATATACGCATGCCTTTTCCCCTCTCCACTTCGTCTTGAATCCTTGCGGAAATATCTGAAAAACCTCAATTTAGAGGATAAATAAAGTACGAATTTTTTAGTGCTGGCGGACCTACAACAATGACTTAATGGACATAATTATTAAAATCAGAAATGTAGCAAAACTCGCCCATTTAGTTCATTGCGAACGTCTCGTCTAATGTTAATTTTTATGAGTCCGGTTAATCAACAAACATTTTGAAAATGTACACATTCCAGTAGGCATAGAATGGAATATACTCAGTATGCGTGTTTGTCAACAAGCAGTGGGTCTTGGAAGAGAATCAGTCACTCCACATTCCAGCGACTGACGCATCGCCTTCTGTCCAATGCGGACACATATGGAAACCGTTAACAGTTCAAAAAGTACTCGTCGGATTTGCAAAATAAGCATATCACTAAACTTGTCACTTGATTCTTAGTTGTTCCAGTGGGTGAAATTAGTATAGTCCCATTTAAAATACCAAAGTTGCTACCGGTTTCTAGGTAAATACGTATGTGCTGGGGGCGAAATGGACCGTGCTGTATGAGCCCCGTAATACGATTTAATAATTAGTAAACAGAGTGACGCTATCTTAGAGGGTTCCGTAGATATTTGAGGGGGCCCTCTTAGCTTAATCCCCCAGTATTTATAGTACCTACAACTTCAGGAAGAACGTAAGATAATTTGCCAAACAATAAAATTGATGGGCTGCTTAAAAGGTGCAATTTATAATATTATTAGTTCAATTATAACATCAGGACAATAGCTGACAACCTACCTACTTTAATAGCTTTTCGTGTACATCGTGTTTGTTGTTCAGGCTGATACTGTGCCTGTATGCGCTCTTTTGTATATCATGTTTCCATTATTATTATAATTGTTGTATTATTACTGCCTCCTTGTTATTCTTATTTTTAGACTCTTATTATTTATATTGTGAAATTAAGTGAAATATTTTATTTTCATAAGCCCTAATCTCATTGTATGCAGAGCGCTACTGTAAAGGAGCTCTTAAGCTCTGAGTGTAGCCGAGGGAATAAAATCAATCAATCTCCAAACTCGCGCTTCTTTGATTTTATGAGTTCTTTGTATTCCCTCCGTGCTGTCTGGTAGCGTTCCAGATCATCTTTATCCCCAGTTCTTGGTGCGATATGTAATTTCTTCAAGGTGATTTGTCTTTCCTTAAAGCACTCTCGGTCAAACCATTTCTGCGCATCACGTGTGAGTTCTATAGTTGAGGTTATTTCTTCTACAAATTCCATTATTCACGACATAGCCACATCTAAATTACCTGCACTGATTGTTTGTTGGATATTTGGTATTTTGTCTGTATTTGCCTCTAGGAGACTCTGGTCTAGTGTTCTTCTCGTTCTTTGCTTGATGCTTTAAGAGGAGTGCAACAGTCAATATCGTAATTACCGGGAAACGCTTCCTATTTACAGCTGCCTCACACTTTGTCAGAAGAATTTGGTTTCAGTCCTTAGTGTAGTGGTGGACCACCCCTCTTCGTCTGGTCTCATCTTCCCTCAACAGGCATCCTGCCTGAAATCCTTGTTAATCCAGGATTTCTGTTAGGTAGCAACGACTCTAAGATTCCTGGAAACAAGGAGCTTCATCACTTCAGGACCACAAGTGAATGGATTTAAATGGAACACACACCCAATGCTATCAGGTGTAAAATGCTTCAGATATACAACTCTTTAGGCCTTCGGGCTGATGGGCTATAATAGTTTCGCAAGCGAAGTCAGCTCAGCTGCTTAGATTAGAGCTTTCTAGGTTAAAATTTTCTTCAAACAGTCCTTTAAAAATCCAGTATGATTAAGTTGCTAAGAAATAAGCATCTAGTTTTGGTATACAGAGGCATCCTCGTTTCTTCACATCATTTATTTAAAAAATCTTGGAGACTGTTCTGTGAGAAAGTGGAAACGCACACTGAAGCAGCAAGGCTTCAGAAGGTTCTCAAAGCAACTCACACAAACCAAGTAGGAACACTGGAAAGATCCGATGGAACATTTACTCAGGGAGGGAGGGACACGCTAGAGATGTTGATGGCGTGTCATTTTCCTGAGGCTCAGGAGATGACAGAGGAAGAAGAGATTGGAACAGAGGCCAAAGCTCGAAGAGCAGACTAGAACTGTGCCAAAAGACTAGTAAAACCCAATCAAGTGAGATGGGCAATCGACACGTTTCAACCCATAAAGGCTCCGGGGCCAGATGAGATACTTCCGATACTCCTTCAGGAAGGACGGGAGATAATCGTTGAGGCCATGACGAACCTATTCAGAGCTAGTCTAGCCCTAGGGTACGTGCCGAAATCATGGTTTGAGGCTAATGAGGCTAATGCGGTATTTATACCGAAGCTGGTAGGGCGAATTATGCTCAAGCCAAAGCCTACAGACCATTATGCTTCAATTCCTTCATGCTAAAAGCAATGGAGAAAATTGTGGATAAATACATCCAAAGAACTGTGCAACTGAACTCAATGATACATGAAAATCAGTTTGCATATAGACCAGACAGATCCACTGAAGCAGCACTCCATCAAATGGTTTGCAAAATAGAGGAAAGCCTAGAATATAAAGAAATAGCACTGGCGGCATTTCTAGACATAGAAGGGGCCTTCAGTAATACAACCTATGACTCTATGATCAAAGCAGTAGAAGAGAGCAAGGTCAGCAAAAGCGTCGTAAAATGGATTAAATCTATGCTGGAAGGAAGAACGATAAAAGCAACCCTGTTTGACGAGACGCTAACGGTTAGGGCCACTCGAGGCTGTGCTCAGGGAGGAGTGTTATCTCTTCTGTTGTGGAACCTTGTAGTGGACAAAATCATAGCCAGGCTCAACGAACAGCGTATGTATACACAAAGATATGCAGACGACCTAGTGATTGTAGTACGAGGTAAGGTGATGAGTGTCATACAGGACCTCATGCAGAGATCACTTAACCTTGTAGATAACTGGTGTCAGGAAGAACAACTTTCTGTTAACCCGAATAAGATAACTCTGGTCCCTTTTACAAGAAAGAAAAAATTAGAGGGAAAGAGAACACTGAAGCTCTTTGGGCAAGAAATCTATATGGAAGAACAGGTACTATATCTTGGAGTAGTGGTGGATAAAAAGCTAACCTGAAATCCGCATATAGAAAGGAACATAACCCGGGCCAAGAACTTACTCTATGCGTGTAAGAGAGCTGTTGGGACAACATGGGGTCTAAATCCGTCGGTGGTAATGTGGATATACACAATGATCATTAGACCACTGATAACCTATGCTTCAATCATTTGGAGGGAGAAAGCAAAACAGGGAAATGTCGGCAGCAGATTAAATAGTCTGCAGAGAATGGCATGTGTAGCTATAACTGGAGCTATGAAAACTGCGCCCACAGAAGCCTTGAATACATTACTGGATCTCCCATCTCTATGCAACTTCATAGAGGGAAAGGCTAGAATGAGTTCATACAGATTGGAACAAACAGAATGCTGGAAAGCACAAAGGCCCAATCTAGGACACTGTAAAATTAACAGAGTTATAACAGGGGAAGTACTACACATGCCTTCTGATTACATGATACCAAAGTATAACTTTGAGAAACCATTTGAGACCCAAATAATAATAAAAAAGGAAGACTGGGATATCAACAAGTGGAAGATCGATAGAGAGGATATAGTGTGGTGGACTGATGGCTCAAAAACTGTAAGTGGTACAGGAGGAGGGATCAACGGGGAATGACCTGAGAGATCAATTCAAATGAGCCTGGGCAGACACAATACTGTCTTTCAAGCGGAGGTGTTAGCTATCACCACGTGTCTTGAAGAAAACCTGAAAATGAAATATAAAGATAAGAACACTTTCATTTTTACGGATAGCCAAGCAGCCATTAAGGCACTAGAGGCTGTCCGGATAACATCCAAAATAGTATGGTACTGCCACTCAGTTCTCCTGAAGCTCTCAGAGTACAACACCGTTAAAAGAATATGGGTACCAGGGCATGCAGGTGTAGAAGGTAATGAAAGGGCAGATGAACTGGCCAGAAAAGGAGCAGAGATACATTTTGTAGGTCCAGAACCTGTATGTGGGATCTCTTACAGACAAGCCCGACATGTAATAGGTAAATGGGTACAAAAGAAGCAAATAGAAAACTGGAAAAAGACTCCAGGTTGCAGACTTGCAAAGGAACTGATAAAAGGACCAAACAAGAAGCACACTAAACAACTTCTACAACGTATCAGAGGAAATATAAGATGGGTAGTGGGATTATTGACAGGACACTGCCATCTTAAAAAACACCTACATAGAATTGGAGTAATAAGAGACAATATATGTTGGAAATGCAATGAAGCAGAAGAATCAGCTGAACACATACTTTTTGAATGTGAGGCGCTGGGAAGAACTAGAATCTCCACACTGGGGCTGCCGGGTGAAGAAAGAGAGAAAATCCTAGAGGACCCAATAAGATTGATCTGCAGCTTTGTGAAGGGAGCAGAGACATCCAGGTGGGAATGAAGGAAACACATGGTAGCAAAAGATCTTGGAGGTCGACGCTAAACAGGAACTTTGAAACGAGAGGCCCCATGAATAAAAGAAGAAGAAGAAGATGAAGTTGCTAAGAAATAAGCATCTAGTTTTGGTATACAGAGGAATCCTCGTTTCTTCACACCATTGACAAAAAAAAAACTCTTTGCCCTGGTTTGTTTTCACGAGGCTGGGTTAGTCCTTCAATCTCTGAAAGATGAATTTGAACGCCTCGGTCAATAGAGCGCATATACGTGACCCCTTCGTAACGTTTGGTATTTGGGCTTATGCCAGCAAACATATCGACGAGACACATTTATGCTTTAAACACATTAAAAGTGACATCAAAGACTAAAGTCTAGCACACCGGTCTTTGCAATAACTTTGATATAATAGATCTAGACCTAGCGCTCTTGTATGACTTATAAACCCGTACGATAAGCGTTGATGATTCAGCTGCACCGAATATGACGTGAAGTGTCTCATGTCGTCCATTCCAACCAGGGAAATGTCTGCTTACATATGACCGTGGAGAAGAATAAGGCAATACTTAAGTATTCAAGAAACTAGGAGATTCACGAATGCCTTGCTCTACCGCTCTCTGGTAACCTGAGCAGGCCTGTTAAGCTGTAGCGAATAACAAAAGGGCCCTTTTACGTTATTATCGGCATTCAGGTCGATCGCAAGTATCAGCAAGCCAAAGATGCCTCCTCATTCGATCACATTTAGCTGAGAAACTTGAGTCTTTACCTAAACGAAGTCACGTTTTCCTACCAATCCATCGATTTAATTTCGAAAACCAAAATGGAGCACTGTGCGATATGTATACGAAATTCAACGTTTCGTATTGCCAGAAAGAAACATGTGCGGTGTTTACACCTCGGGTCTTTGCACTTCATATGAGCTACGAAACAAGCCCGCAATATATATCCGGTTAGAGATTGTAACGACAGAGAATATTACAAACAAAAACAAGTCCAGACATACTGAGAAGCTCACTGCTAAGTTCTTATGGATCACGAGCAGTGGAAATGTGATATGATACACCTCACCAAGACACAGGCTAGCACTCACTGAGAAGCTCACTGTACGTTTCATATGAGTCAGGAGCAGTGGAAATGTACTAGCAAACACGTCACCAAGACGCCGACTTTCACACGGACGACACTGACCGTGCCCTTCAAATTTTGTTACGTCTCACCAATCCAACATGGCGGCTGTGCGAAGTATTTGAACTGCATTCAATATCTCCGAAACTATTTCCGATATCACCCTGGAATTTCGTACAGTGATAAAGAAAGTGAACTGTTAGAAGTTCACCTATGTGACTTATGAAAACCTGGTAACTACAAAACAAGCATGGCGGCCAAGCGAAGTTGCGACTTTTAAAAAGACATTACTCCTGATTTAACCAACCAAACGCAATAGAACTTGGTACAGTATCTATTTATACATATTGTAATGCACCAACTTCTTCGTTCAATTGTTTACATAACCTCAAGATGGCGGCTGTGCGACCTTTAGTAAATCTTTTGAGATCTTTTACTATGATCGTTTTGAGAACGAATATTATGTCAATAGAACAGAATAGCTGTCAAAAATGTAAGCAGTTGGTTGGAACAACGCTAAAATAAATGCTAATTAGAATTAATGCAACTACTATTGGACAATTGTAGGGAACAATTGTGGTGATGTATGAGTTTTTTGTTGGATAAACGAGGGGATTAATCCCGTATATATAGAAGATAGTAGTCTGCGAGGATATATTTGTTGAAATACGAAGGTATTGCCGTATTATTGCATTGAAGTACTGTTGTGTGGAGATTAAATCATTGTTTTGTATTAGTAGAGTTATAGAGAACTCCTATGTGTGTATAGATCTACGATATAGAAGCAGAGTAGGCGGAACAACGTCGGGAAATAGTAATCAATTCTAGTCCACTAAACTTTTATTTACACTGTATTAAACATGGAACTAAGCATAACAATATGAACTTATCTTTGATGATCGGTCATATCATACAGGAAATGACATTGAACCAATATAGACATTGATGGTATAGCATTTCAGCATTGTAAATATTTAATGAAGTTGAAGAGGAAACTTTAAACAATAGGTAAAGTTAATAATATTTTATTAACGACTTGGGATCGTTAAGGAAGTAAACTTGGAACGATAGAAGAATGTAAATATTGCATATAATTTTTTCATAATTATTTAATTAAGGGTTCAATTATTTTAATAATAATAATTTTACTACATATTTTCAAAATGTCTATAGCGATTATGAGTAAATGTTTTTGAGTTGAGAGCATGCGTTAGCGATGACTGATGTGTGTATGAAAGCTTCGCCAGTCGCGAATGACGTAAGTGGATGTTAGTAAGAGTATGTTGTAGTATGAATGACAGTTCTATAAAGGGTTTGATGGAAAATGTGAATGTTTATTGAGACGAGGTTACGTGTTTTGAGGGGAACGAGCAGTGCCGCTAGGAAGGCAAGCTAATGAGACCAGTTCTCAGCTGTGTATTTTATGAATGAAAATAGCTGAGTGGACCGTGTCATAATACTTACGGGACGGCAACCAAGCTATGCGTCCAGGCACGCGATGGAATGTTAAACGTTTTTATGGAATGTTAAACTTAATGGATTTTCATGCTAATTGATTTATTATTTTACTGTTTGTAAATGGCAGAGGCAACTAGGATGTGTGTGTGACGTCATGTGGACTTCAGTGGCGTGAATGAGAGAAGTCAATCCGCCTGAACGTTTCATAGATCTCATGAGCACCTGCCACTCCACACTTCGTCACTGCGCCGAACAGTGAAGTAACCAAACTCTTCATCAGACCACGTACTTAGCAGTTGCAGGCATCCTGGAGATATACAGGTTGTAGGGACGTCCGTTACACTGGTCACAGAAGAGACTATTCTAAGCTTCCTAGGTAAAGAAAAGAGCCTTACAGTAGCCGCATATGATGTGTAACATGTGACATGTTATCCTACTGTGTGTCTGCCGGGAGCGTAAAACCCTTGTTAACAGGGAACTCTGTTGGTCACTGAAATACGGTATCCAGTGCCAAATCCTTTCAGCAAATATGATATAATGGATATTTTCACACGAAGGAACGACACTTGAAAATGATTTATTGTAGGAATATCATTAATGGGGCCTCCTAAACTTGAAGTAAACCATATGCGATATATATTCCACATAGTTCTGTATTTTGGCCGACAGTACCTCAAATGCTTACATTAAATAAGAATACAGCAAAAATATGAAGATTTTATAAATCATAATTGTTTTCAACAAATATAATGTAATGAATACTTTCACACCAAAGAACGACAATTTGAAGATGATTTATTGTAGGAATATCTTAAATGGGGCCTCAAAACCTTGAAGTAAACCGTATGCGATATACATTCAACATAGCCACATGGCTGACAGTACGTTGTGGTACCAACCTCCGCACCGCGCGCGCTCATTGTTTCCGTCCAATTTCCGTCGCGTTTTCAAAATCACCCCCACAAAAATATACAGCAACCGAGTGGAAAGATGTTACACATCAAAAAGATGTCACCTATCCTTAAATTGAAAATTAAATATTAAAAGGTCAATGTTTGTAGGATTTGCAGAAACTGTTCAAGCAGAAGGTTGCAATCCAAGTTTGGGGGACTTGGGGCAGGGCGAGGTGGTTTGAGGCGGGGCAAGAAGTTGTTGCGTAATCGGAGCATTGCTATTGAGGAGGGCAGGGTATCAGCTGATATGAGGATAGCTGTAATCGTCTTGTAGACCTCTACATAAGCAAATTGTGTTGTTGTTGTTGCAACCTCACATAACGGCTTGGGATATTTGGAACTGTAGTATTGTGTAGCCTTTAGGTATATTATATACTAATTATAGAGCCCATCAGTTTGAAATACTACACAATGAAAAACAGAACACAAAAGAAACAATGACCACACCAATCGGAGGGTAGAACAGACTGACTGTGAGCGGGCAGGCTAACAATGGGAAGAGGGGTAAAGGAGGGTGGAGGGGGTGAACCACTGATCCGATCATGATGAAGTTCATGTGGGACCATCCAACGTTCGATCCTTAACTAATATAAAAATTTTAGCGGAATTGGACTGCTAGCTCATGAGAAATTGATATTAGTCAATATTTCATTTGCGCATGCGCAGAGGCTGCCATTGACCCGCGAGAAATGAATTTCACAGGGGACCATCTAGGATCTATTCCGCGTTATCCCTGGAAATTCCATCAAAATCAGAGGAAAATTGTGGAAGTTCCGCTTGTGGCACTTCAAACCCACCTCACCCCCCACCACCAAGCCCGTCGGGCTAACTCGTGGAAAATTCTAGGGCGTGTTTTGTGGGAAATGAAGTAATATATAAACGCATGCGCGCTTTGAACTTTTGAATGTTGAGGTTCATTTCTTTTTTTCCGGTACTAACCCTGAAAAGCTGTCAGGTTCTTATGAATCACGAGCAGCGACAATGTATTATGGTGCGCCTCTCCAAAACACTGGCTAGCCCACACTGAGAAGCTTCCTGTAAGGTTCCTACGAATCATGAGCAGAGACAATGTACTACGGTACACCTCACCAAGACACTGGCTAGCACACACTGAGAAGGTTCCTCTAAGGTTCCTACGAATCACGAGCAGAGACAATGTACTATGATACACCTCACCGAGACACTGGCTAGCACACACTGAGAATCTATGTGTAAGGTTCTTATGAATCACGAGCAGAGACAATGTTCTATGATACACCTCACCAAGACACTGGCTAGCCCACACTGAGAAGCTTCCTGTAAGGTTCCTACGAATCACGAGCAGAGACAATGTACTATGGTACGCCTCTCCAAGACACTGCCTAGCCCACACTGAGAATCTATGTGTAAGGTTCCTACGAATCACGAGCAGAGACACAGTACTATGATACACCTCACCAAGACACTGGCTAGCCCACACTGAGAAGCTTCCTGTAAGGTTCCTACGAATCACGAGCAGAGACAATGTACTATGGTGCGCCTCTCCAAGACACTGGCTAGCCCACACTGAGAATCTATGTGTAAGGTTCCTACGAATCACGAGCAGAGACAATGTACTATGATACACCTCACCAAGACACTGGCTAGCCCACTCTGAGAAGCTTCCTGTAAGGTTCCTACGAATCACGAGCAGAGACAATGTACTATGGTACGCCTCTCCAAGACACTGGCTAGCCCAGACTGAGAATCTATGTGTAAGGTTCCTACGAATCACGAGCAGAGACAATGTACTATGGTACGCCTCTCCAAGACACTGGCTAGCCCAGACTGAGAATCTATGTGTAAGGTTCCTACGAATCACGAGCAGAGACAATGTACTATGGTACGCCTCTCCAAGACACTGGCTAGCCCACACTGAGAAGCTTCCTGTAAGGTTCCTACGAATCACGAGCAGAGACAATGTACTATGATAAACCTCACCAAGACACACACTGAGAATCTATGTGTAAGGTTCTTATGAATCACGAGCAATGTAAATGTCAAGCGCAATGGCGCAAAGGGTCCAAACAGATTGAGTAATAAAACAAGATGTTCAGTAAAGAACATATAGCCTACTTTCTCCTAAATGTATGAGTATAGTTATAACTCGTTGTTATTATCAAAGAGTATAATAGAACTATTCTTTGTTGAAGGCCATAGAAACGATTTTCCTCTACCAAACGCCACAATCTAGATAAAAACTGCTACCATCATTGAAGAAAGAAAGATAAGAAGTATCTCAAGAATGTTATGGATCTGGAGACATAATCGACCGGACTGGCTGCGTGGCTCGGCGGTAACGTTCTCGCTTGCTGGGCCCTAGGTTGCAGGTTCGTATCCTGGCGCAGTCAGCTGGCATTTGAGGGTGCACAAATGCGAGGGAGCCGTATCAGTACATTTACTGGCACGTTAAAGATCCCCTTCGGGCCAAAATTCCGGCACCCCGGTGTCTCTAAAATCAGCAGTAGTTAAAAGGGATGTAAAACCAATAACATTATTATTATTATTACGACCTGCCGTGGGCAACATCCAACTTTGAGTTGAGGCATGTCTTTACACGTCTGGTTGTGCATGGCTTTCACAACCCTAATTGAATTAACAAATCTTTCCATGACCCTACAGAGACGTGTGTATACAAACTATGTGGATATTTTCGATAATATAATCCTAACAGAGCGAGTGCATTCTAGCGGCCAGAAGAAGAAACTTTTCAATAAAATCTGGAAGTTACCTTTTTGGCAGCTAGATGTCTCGAGTAAATCTGCTGGCGAATTATGTTTTAATTAAATATATATTTTACACCATAATGTGCACAATATAACGCTTAATAACATTTTCAAGTAACGCAAAATAGGCTGTTACAAACCCTTTAAAATAAAAGGTTAAAATGTATCGTAGTATCATCTTGTCATTCTTCAAATTCGATGCGCATAGAATGATAATGGTATAGTAATCAATGGATCCCCACGTAGACTAGTCGTGACATCTATTGGTGAAATATCGAACAATATAATCCTAACAGAGCGAGTGCATTCTAGCGGCCAGAAGAAGAAACTTTTCAATAAAATCTGGAAGTTACCTTTTTGGCAGCTAGATGTCCCGAGTAAATCTGCTGGCGAATTATGTTTTAATTAAATATATATTTTACACCATGATGTGCACAATATAACGCTTAATTTTAAAACATCTGAGTCATTACAAAACAATAAACATATAACATTTCAAGCAAAAAACCTAGCTCTGATCGGGTTTGAACCATAGGCATTTGAGCGATAGTCTAACGCTCTACCACTGAGCTAATTGTGTCAACGAATATCGTTCTATTTAAAATGACTTACATAGAACTTGTTAGCAAATAATGATTTATACTAAACGATTTCATCACTGGAGTATATTATTTATATATAAAGCATTTCATACAAAGTTTATTTATTTTTTATCAGTACGCTATATTGCATGCAATACTCAAATTAGTGAAATATAAGTCCGGCACAAGATATCCGCTGCCATCTTGTCTTATTACTGAATCAGTTCAGCTTTTTAAAATCACGTCTGCACTATAGTATTACAAAATAAACTTTTAATTTCGAACGTGCCTCTTCCTTTAGAACAGTTAAAACGATTCTCGGCTCGATAATCGGAACTGGTGGGTCCCATGATATGGATTATAAAGTTTGCATAATTCGCACGGCCGCCATCCTGAAATGGTATGGCGGACGACCTTGTAATTTGATGACAAGACGCATCCTATACGAAGGTATGTTGTTACCAAATTTGGTAGAGATCGGATGATTTGTTTAGTCGTTATTTGATTTTACGTTTTGAACGTTTGAGTGGCCGCCATTCAGTTTTAGTAAAGATGGCGGCGATATAAAACATGACACTGAGGTGTCCTTTGCTAGTGCTACCTTTGTACCAAATTTCGTTCAATTTGCATTCACCGTGTTCGAATTGATAGGGGGGGACAGACATTCAGAGTACACACACTCACACACACACAGACACACACACACACACAGACTCACACACACACACACACACACACATACACACACACACACAGACTCACACACACACATACACACACACAGACAGACACACTTTTTTTTCGCCCTGTGTTGATCTCATAAGTCTACTTTCATATTTTGCAAAAATCGAAAGTAGGCTAAAAATAACACGAATTTCCGTGACGAACTAAAGAGCCTACTTTTCTTAAAATTTAAGATTCATGCCAATGATTAATCTATATGGACCTGTCATGAATAATGACGAAATAAAGTTGGTAATATCGAAATTTATAATTAGTTCGAAACATACCTGGCATAATGTAGCCTAATAGAGCACTACAGTTGGCAGCCCTGGTGACTGAATATATTCTTAGTTCCATCTCTTAAGGTACAGAATACAAAATTTGGTTGAAGTCCAATGGATAGCATGGACGTTACATGCAGTTAGACATTGGGTCTATCAGCGCATGTAAGATCATGTTGGCAGCAATGTCATGCATGCGTTTGTCAGAAATCATCTGAAATATTATGATGTATTTGTTGTGCCAATTTTGGATGAAATCCATTTGCTAGGATAGAAGTTACTGGTATTTTAAAATTGGACCTATCACCAGCCTTTGAATCATGTTGGCAGCACTGACGTACATTAGTTACTCCAAATTAATCTAGAATGACAGGTACTATAAGTGAGCAAAATTTAGAGCTGTTGGCTTGCATACTTTCTGATATATTGATATTAGGGTAAAAATATAAACATTATTTATTAACAGTTGGCAGCCCTGATTGCTCTTAAGAATACGCATAGTCATATCTGATATGGTACATATAGCACATACGAAATTTGGTTGAAATCCAATTGAGAGTATAGAAGTTACATGTATTTAAAAATCGGTCCTATCAGCAGGCTTATAATCATGTTGGTAGCACTGACATACATTAGTTGTTCCAAATTAATCTAGAATGGCAGGCACTATACATGTGCAAAGTTTAAAGCTGTTGGCTCGCATACTTTCTGATATATTGGTATTTGGATAAAAAATAGACAGTGCATTTATTAACAGTTGGCAGCCCTGGTGGCTCTAAAGAATATGCTTAGTCATGTCTGTTTATGTACACATAGTACATACGAAATTTAGTTGAAATCCAATTGATAGTGTAGGAGTTATATGCATTTAAATTTTGGACTTAACAGTAGGCTTAAAATCATTTTGGCAACACTGTTATATATGGCCTCCTGAAAATGAAACTGAAGTATTATTATCTATATGTGTGCCAATTTTGGAATGGTTCCCATGTATACATTCCATGATATTCAACATGGAGCTCACATTTCAATTGCGATTTTTCAGCAGTTGGTAGCACTGACATAATTTCTAAGTATGACAATGAGATGTTCCTGTATAGATCTTTACTCATACCAAATTTGGTTTCGATTGCTGCAGCCGTTGAGGAGTTGATAGGGGGGGGGGGACCCAGAGAGAAGGACAGACAGACAGACACACATTTCCCCGGATCGATCTCATAAGTCTACTTTTTCCTCATTTTGGCAAAATGTGAAAAGTAGGCTAAAAATTGATTTAATACTTGACTTTTAAAGTATGCCGTCTTATTTTCTGGCCAAGTTAGTTTTTGGTTTGGTAGCATTTTGTTATTAATCTCATGTAATTTATTTCAGGATTAGGGTATAACACATCTCTTTAGGGTACATTCGTGTTGACCGACTGAAAAGCACTAAACTCTTGTTTACTAAGGCAACACTGAAAATATGGCTTCAAACACCACAATGTTTTTTTTTTCTTGGTTACAGAAGAAATTTATGGTTTGAGGACACAGTGGGGAAGTGTGTAGTAATGGATGCTCCTTGCAAAACTCATTCACATTGTTATCTCCGCATCATGTGTACTTCATCCATGCACATTTCCACAAGACAAACAGACTGACAGAGATTCCTTATATATTTCCAGACACTGAACGAGAATGGATTGCTGAGTTTTAATAAGAAGAGAGTTAATATCAATATCTACTTCAATGATGAGACACAAACACTGAGAGACTTATCGCACTTTGCAAACAAATCTTATTCAAATCCAAAAATTACAGCTATGCACACGAAAAGTGAATTATCACATATTTCGTATGTTGAACACTTACTCATTTATGTGACTTCCACTTCCACCACTTTCTCGTTCCTGGATTTCGTCTTCCACATCCTAGGGAAGGGATGGAATAATTTATTTATGTGCTCTTATAAATAACAAACCAGGTAATTGTACAACACTGGTCAGCTGAAGTGAGGATAATATTCCCTGAAGGATATTTGTACTGTCCATCACATCCTAGTGCTAGAGCTGATACAGATACTATTCTGTAACTTATAATAAACTATCACATCCTAGTGCTAGAGCTGATACAGATAAGTGGTTATAATCTACTATTCTGTAACTTATAATAAACTACCTCCTTTTAAGTGAATCTTCAAGCAAAGGATAATACTCAGATGGTTACTCTCAAGAGGCAACAATCGTCTACTAACTTTTTACTATATTTCAGGGCTCATTAACGCCTCCATAGGGCTAGGCAAAAGGCTATGCGGCTGCAAGAAGTTATTTTCGTATGAACTGACAAATAAAAGTATTAGCAATTACTTTCTCGGCAAGGTTCTGGAACATTCTTTCACTTTTAACTCACATCTTCAATTATCTTCATGCTTGAAGTCAACTACATGTTCTTGCAATGCTCCACTGTCATTAGTTGGAAGCATCCCAGCAAAAGCTGGGAGTTCAAGTGAAAACGCACAGAAGACCACTCATGAGGATGGTCAAACCCAGCCCCTGTCAGTAGCATTCATGGGAGGATCTCTGACTAGAATATAGTTATCTTTAATCACTTTTAACACCTAGACTTTAAATCTACAGTGGGCAACTAAAACAATGTGATTGTGCCATACATATGTTAGCTTCACACAATATACCTTTAGCCAATGTCATTATACTGCATCCCCAGTATCTCATAGATCAGAACATCGCACAAAGTCGGCGGTCGTATGTGGATGTATCGTTTGGGACAGATTTTTATTTCGCCATCGTTCCATCAAAATGGATTGGGTTTGCTGTACAAAACACAACCTAATAGCCAAACGCTTCGGTTTGTAATCAACGCGATTGTGAAAACACAACTCTAAATCCCCAAATGCTATTAAGGAGATTTCTTGCAAAGAGTAATGTAAATACCTACCTCTCTCAGTTCGGAAGTTGGTGTTTCTATTTTCTTGCATGGAACGATCTCCTGGATAGGAGATTCCTCAATTTTAATACCCGTGGTATGGTCTGTATCGGTCTGCAAAGAAATGACTTGGTTCACAAACATTTGCCTTTGCGTGAGTGGAATTAGGTCTTACAGATGACTTGTAAACTTGCACTGAAAGATTTAAGGAAAAAAATAACACACTGAAGGTATTTCAACCTCCCGTTCATAGTTTTCTTACGTCGGCGGTGACTAGGCAAACACCTAACAATTCTTGTGTAGTTTTAATCTGAAAATATTTCGGTCAGTATGCACTCGCAAAACGTGGGCCTAGCATTGAGTGAGTGTGTTGTGACTTTCCGTCGTAGATGCAGTTACTAGTCTTACTACATAGCGTCAATAAGGACGAGCAATGCTGATTAATAATGTGTTCAGAAATCTTGTACCAAGCATTGTTTGTTTTACCCTCTTTAATCATCTCAGGGATAGCTTGCCACGGTGGGTGAGTGGTTATCGTGTCGGATTACTAACCCCCAAGCTTGCAGGTTCGCTCCTGGCCATGGTAAGAGATTTTTGAAAGGCCGAAAAAATCACGACACGGATGTCACACATTGCTGGCATGTTAAAGAACCCATTTGAATTCAGTAGGCCGTATTCATTATGGCAAAATTAATCTCGGGATTTTCCGCCAACACAAAGTTCCTCATTTCTCTATTAGAAAGCGCTATAGTGTCAAGGAGCTTAGATATCTAACCTCCTTGACTTTCATAGTGCTTCAAGGAACAACAAAATGCGGCATGCAAGCTACCCTCTGGGTGCCAAATAACAAAGCTTGCACCCGGCACCCGAGGCCATACGATATTATTATTATTATATCTCAGGGATACTTAAATTATGGACGACTTTAAGGGGTCCGATAGATGAATTTCTAAGTACAATGGCAGCTACTTGAAATTTAATTCCATACCAATTCACTTGTAATAAATAATTCATGACCCATTGCGCAATGTGGCAACAAATATACATTTTTATAGACAACAGCTTAAGCGATTGCCGACCTCGGTCTGTTAATGGCTGAGGCACGCCGCCATGGACCATCTCTGGGGTGTTTTCGCACGGTGTATTCGTGCCAGTCCAAGACGACCCACAGTCCTTTTCCTCTTCTGTTCAACGCTCCGAGAAGATCCGAAAATACCTCACCGTCAAATTAACAATATGTGTGTACCATTGGAGGCTGTCATGAAGGCTGGACCAACAATATATTGACAGTCTCAGCTAGCAGTAGAAATTGTCATCAAGGTGAAGAGAGGACCTACGGCTAGCAACGTAGGATTTCATCAAAGCCAGGGGTAGTAATGTCGGCCATGTGTAGCAGTAGCCTTAAGTGCGTGTTCGGACACTTCTGAACTCAGATTGTACATTTCCAATTGAAGCTCGACGCGCTCCCAAACATTTGTGACTAGCGGGCTAGCCTAGGTTTTGATGGGGCTATCATTTGCATACCAAAGGAACTCCTGTCCCCCTACCACAACATTCAGAAATGTATGATTCGTCGGACAATTTCCAAGGTACTCTCAGAAATCGAAACATCCAACTTTCTCTGCTTTAGATGCTAAGGAAATACACCTTCGATTTGGAAACAATTAAGTTCAAAGACTGTTTAGTTACTTGAGTTTAGTTCATTGCATTTTAGCTCAAAACTGTTATCATTAAGGCTGTGTTTCAACCTCCAACAATTTGGCCAGCAGAGAGAATCTGCACTACCAATAAATTAGCTACTGTTAGCACAGCATGTGGTGTAGACTTCACCCACAATAGGGCCCAGTTTACCAAAAGAGTGAACCCACATTCTGAATACAATAACATCAGCAAACACTCACTGCTAAAATAAGTAATATTTATATGAGAGGAAATATAGATCGTATGATCACCTGCACTTCTTGTTCCGATTTGACTGCACAGCTTTTATCTTCGAATATACCTCCAGAATCATCTAGCAGATTATAAGAGTGTGACTGTTCAATTGATTCCTAGAAAGTATTATACAAGTATGAGCCAACGTAAAACATACAGACAGAATAACTGTTCTAAGTTCTGTGTAACAATAAAATATTAAACATCCTGGTTAGACTATTTGGTAGCAGGCATTGGTTGTCATGCACATCACTAAGATTGCTATATTACTTACAATATTAGGGAACTCAGACAGCCATTGTGGCTCACTCTTAATGAGTGGTTGTTGCTCCATAACGTTCAGCAAACTGGAACACACAAAGTGCGCTTATAAGAGATCGTACTTATACCACTACGCCATATCATTATATACATAATCAAATGAGGTTATTTCAGAATTCAAGTGAGGCTACTGGTAACGAGAATATAACCCTTCAAGCGCACAGTGAGAAGAAGAGGTTAACGATAAAACCTATTCGACCATGGCGCTCGCCTTTATAAGATATCAGTTGGGTATAATATGAATGTTTATCATTACGATAGAATGATTGATTACTGGTGCCAGCCACTGAAATGATGCGTCCTATTGCTAAGTAGACTACACGCAAACCTGAGCACAATAACATGGGGCAGGCGGAGTAAATTCCGCTAAATTACATTAGGCCTACCAACCTATCAACGTGAAAGCTGTCACACCACATGTACTAGGAAATTAGCAGCAACTGGATACAAGAGTTTCAGAAAATACCAGAGATAACTTCCGCCTCGTGTTACAAGAAAGCCACTTCAACCCAAACACAACATATCTCGCACATTGATCCAACATTGACCGGAAGTGACTGGAAGATGTATTTATCCTCACCAACTTATAACACTATCATGGGGAAACTTGTATAATTGTCGCCATAGAGAAGTTTCTAGTAACACATTTAAACCTGTACATCCTCGACAATCAAATATTGTTAATTAATCTGCACAGGGCACGAACACGTCCAAACAGAACTAACGTTGTAAGAATCATCTTCATTATCAAATGTATTCAAGTCTGTAAACAGTTGGCTTACTTTAATAGTGGGGAGGTTAAGTCGAAAATCAATGGGCTACCGATCATTTTTTGATAGAAGCATGAGACTTGGCACACTTATAGTTTGGACCCTAAACTTTCGATCTGAGATGGTAGCCACTTCCGGAAATCTATACTTAAGTCGATTACAAATGCCGTTTCTCATTTTCAAAAACTCGCCAATGTATTTCTTATGGGCCCTCGCCTCTGTTGGGGACCGAGAATCTGACGAATCTCTATGCAGCTTGACGCGGTTAAGCAAAGCGATGCTACCGCCGTGTATTGTTGCGTTCAGTAACAGAAGCTTAGTGCTGGTGCTGTGTTGTTTTGCTGTGTTTGGGGAACTGATTTCTTGGAGATAATTGTGCGTCATTCATACTGTGCTCCGAAAAAACGAGGTTTATAAAGGACGTTAAAAATCTTGATAGCGTCTTTGTTGAACTAGGAAATCCTGTTTTGGAAGAAAGCTCGGATTTGTACAATATTGATAGCAATCGGGTCGCATCCTCTAAAGTCGTTATTACAATAATGACCAATGAAGCACTGGGCGAAAAACAATACAAAGAATTTGTCGAGGAACTCCTTATCAGCGGGCGGAAAAAACTGTTAGACGCCGTGAAAACCAACCTACACCTCCGTCTCTCTCCGCAAACGGCGAATTAAGACCGGGCAAAAGTCAGATCTTTTGAAATGTTTGATGGCCGCAAGTCCAAATGCCTTCCGCACCAGTGACGTACCCGCCGTACAAGCAAAAATTATCGATGGACCTGCCCTAGTCCATATGCTACATCCCGGACAGTCAAGAACGTTTCAGGAATATGCCGACAGCATTTTTATACCATTCCTCAGGAAAGAACTTAATACTGTTCACCGCGTTGATGTCATTTGGGACAAGTATGTAGCCTACAGAATAGTATGAAAAACAACACAAGGGCAGAGCGGGGCAAAGGAATACGCACGAGAGTCACAGCAGGAACACGCATTGCGAAAGGATGGCCCGACTTTCTGAGCAACTCCGAAAACAAATGCGAGTTGTTTCAATTCCTAAATACACAAATACAAAAGATCACACAGGAGGGCAAAGAAATGTACAGTACACATGATTCATCTGCGTTAGCATCG
This sequence comes from Meconema thalassinum, assembly GCA_946902985.2. Lineage (NCBI taxonomy): Eukaryota > Metazoa > Arthropoda > Insecta > Orthoptera > Tettigoniidae > Meconema > Meconema thalassinum. The sequence goes on along the minus strand of OX336394.1, from coordinate 445,004,231 downwards.
CCTCATCGAGGAGATATGCATATGTTGTCTCCATGCAATCACGAAGAGGCAGACACAAGGGTCATGATTCACATCGCGGATTGTGGTAGTCAGGGATTCCGGAAAATTCTTGTGCGAACTGTGGACACCCATGTCCTTGTATTGGCCGTGAGTAATGTGCCTAAATTGACGGATATTGAAGAGCTCTGGGTCCATATTGGCACGGGAACGAACCACCAGATTGTAGCTGCACATAAAATTGCCCAAGATTTAGGTAGGGACCAATGTCGGTGACAAAACATATGTTATCGTGGAAAGGCAATGGTGACTAAAGAGGTTTTACTTGTTGCAAGTAGTAACAAGGCTTTAAGTTTACCCCCATTTCACGCATTTTCTGGATGTGATACCGTTTCCTCGTTTTCCAACAAAGGTAAGAAGAGTGTCCTTGAAGCATAGACGGCTTAACCTGACGCCTCCAAATGATTTTTGGCAGCTCAGGAGCATGATTTGGGCAAAGCTTTACCTTATATGGAAAAATTGGTAATCACTCTGTATGACAGGTAGGAAAAATTGATTCATAATCGTTACCGATGCGTTTTTGTTGAACTTCGTCGTTAACACTAGGGTTTTATTGCATTGTAGGTCGAATTCATTTGTCAACGTAAATGCCTGCCGAAAGGAACTTTTTACCAAGAAAAACCGATCTCTGGAGAGTATTCCTCCAACGCAGAATGCACTGGAGCAACTAATCCCTATGGTTACGATTTCGTAGTAACCATCGGGGTGTTGATTGCTATGTGCTAAGCACCTTTGGATCATGACTTGTGACGTCACATCCGGAATATTAGTCGACTATCTAGCTCACTCCGGCTGAAAATGTAGCTTTGGGACACAGCCTTATAACCAGGCACGGGACACGGTTATGCACCCCGATTCTGTAACTTCACTCCTTAACAACCCACCAACATGGATACGACGGAATCGTAACCATAGGCATAACAACAAATGGCTAGCGAGGCTCAAAGTGGTATTCTGTAAGGCTCCATGTTATGACGCTTGTTACGAGTTCAGGATCGGGATTTCATAGCCATCTTCATAGTACGAACGCCTTCCACTAGATGACGGGTAAATCGATTGGCGCGGTATTTCAACGTATTTCATACCATTCGATATCACAATTAGTTAGTATCATTTTTTAACTATTTCCTATGTTCCATATTGCCTTAATCCATACTTTCGCCTATTATGGTGTTTTATTTATCGTATGCATTGACCATTCATACGGATTACTTCAACCTGATAAGATACACCTAACCCCCTTTGCGAAAACATTTACGCTGTCTGTTCACATGAATATCTATTTCAATTAGGGTTTTCTTTAGCTATTGCCTTAATTAATACCTTATTTTATTTCGGAGTACCGTTATCTTATTTATAGTATTCAACGGATAATATATTCCAGCGGACCATGTCAACCTTATACACCCGACTCCCTTCCGAAGAGAAATTACATTGCCTGTCCACATAAATATTCATTTTAGTTTAGTAGGAATCAAATAGTGTGTTGCCTGGTTTATTACAACATGAAATGTATCAGAAACCTAAGTTAAGATAAATGTTTTATGTGGCCAGTAAACTACTGAGCAACTTAGGCCTACCTGTAGGCCTAGGCCTAATTGACTACTGAGAGCAGTTTAACACATGAACGACAATACCGTTAAGAATAGGTGTGTAAATTTAGAATAATGCTCAAAAATCTCCAAGAATGAGGTATTAACTCTTTGAGCAGTAACACAATAGAAGTTAATGGGGGGCGATGGTCCAATCTAGTATGCCAGTTTTTCTTCACGGTAGGCCTAGTGTAGTGATAATATGAAATCATCGGTTCTAGTCAGAACACCACATTGCTCCTCTGGCTGCAGCCAAGAAAGTCAAAGAGTGATTTAATGATCCATCGTAATACCAGCCTTCAATAATAAACAAGAGCAAGTGCCCGGCAGGTAAAACTGAGCTGCCAAGAGGTCCATGGAAATTGTAGGAAGCTAAGATCAGGATCATTTGGACTGCAGTTTAGTATTGTTCTCCTTAAAGGTACTTCTCACATTAAGAACTTTGATCAGAAAGGATGGGTGCATTATGTGGATCTGTTGCACATGGAATGATGAAGAGTAGCTCATGCCACTGGAACTAACCATAGAATCCGTTACACCCGTCAATTTATAAGTCTAGGATTGTTGAGTACGATAGGTCTACATGTTAAGTTACAAGTTTGCAAATTAGTAGAAAGAAAGTATCAGTAGGACATTGATGTGCTTATAACTCCTTATCCTAAAATAAAACTACGTTCTACATTTTAGCAATATTTACCACTTAATGGAATTTATTCCAGTTTTCTTCAGATGAAGTTATTTATTAGCCTTCTTTAAATTCAATATATTCTACCTAGCCTAATCCCTTCGTCTCTATATGGCCCTGGGGCATGGCAATCAGAATGACTCAATGCTCCTCCTAGATTCTACACAGAAGAGAGGAGGCACTCAACTACGAGTATGACCTTTGTTCCTCACACTCAATGTATTATTACATGAAGGAAGGGGGAGAGAGAAAATAGAAGTTTGTATCAGCACCATGCAGATTAAGAAATCTCTGGGGAGTAGGGGGCAGGGGTTGATCGATCCCTAGCATGACCCCATAGGCAACACCTTGTCCCTAAATACTACTACTAAGTTACTGGGAATGAGAAACGACTAACTACATTGAAATAGTATGTGGATAACATAACTCTCACCTGAATTCTTGACATTGTTATCACATACAGTAGTATCAAAAAGTCTACTTTCTAATTGTACAATCTTCATAAGGACATAAAAGATGTAAACACAAACCTCGTGAATTAGGAGGAATGCCTACTGGTTCTGGTGGGATCAGTTGATGTTAGGATTGCAGCAGTTCATGAAGCAAGGTTCAAATCATACACAATGTTTTCTTTAACAAATTATTTTTCAAAAAGAACACTTAACTTATAACATAAAATTAAACATTTGAAAATACAGCAGTTTGCACAGCAATGCACCTGTGGAATGTGTCCCATTGTAGAGATAATCAAATTCAGTTTCATTCTTCGTCTTCTCATTCAGACCAGGTCACAGGAAGGTGTATCACAGATTTTTTGGCAGAGAATCCTGGAAAATTGAAAATCAATCCCTTATATTGTTACCAGTACTGTGACAAAAAAATATAAACAAATTTCTAGATTAATTTTGTATCATAACGTGGAGATGTGCTCGTGAAGCCTATACGCTACAATCGTAAACTCAAGTTAGCCATTATAGTGTAACAAAACAATTCAAACCGGCTACATCCTTATGCGAAAACAAGAATAATTATTTTAAATAATAATGATTTTTTCTTTTATTTTCTTTGAGGAGCAGTCTTGAGTAGTATTTTGCTAAATTTCCATGCTGGGAAGTGTCTGTAAATACTCTCAAGAAAAGAGAAAACTGCTCTTCCTATACTACTGAGCAAGACCAATAAATGCAAACACTTATCAGACTCAATCGTCACAAATGGACAACACACTAAGGAAAGCCTAACCTCATGTCAACCATCTTCAGTTTACAGATTAATAATATCATTTATTACACAGTCAGGCAGATGACCTTGATGTAGTCTGTCATTTCGATCAGCACTAAAAATAAAATAAAGTTACCCAGCAAATAATACAAGTGTACATAAATTTGGTAGACCATCACATAAAAGCCTCCAAATGAACCTCGTATTTCGCATGATAGACCGGAGTTTGAGAGTCAGAGTAATCAAGTAGTTGACATAAGCGAACAGCTGACGTGTCATACCTCTCGTTAAGAATGCATTACCAAGTGCTTAGTCACAGAATGATGGTGTTGCATGTGATATGAAACGGCGATTCCCAAAGACTGTGTTCAGACGTTGTTGAACAGCCACTGCGAAGTGAGCCGTCACCCTATCGTGTAGAAACCAAACACTGTTTAAGATTCCCAAATTTTGCAGCTGCGGGATGAGCCAGTCATTAGAACGATCAAAAAAATATGGTTCAAACAGATGCGTTTGTATCATCCTGGCCCAGATAATGACGTGAGGTGTGTTCGCTTGATTTCTTCAGCTGTGCAGAGAACATGGACGGACAAATATGATGTTTTAAATTCCTAAGATGTAAGTACAAAGGTATATGTACTGACAATACAAATAAATTATAATGAGTATGGGTAAACGGACTTTGTGCGCACACTGTAAGATTTCCATGCATTGTTTCGTCTTCTGTGGGACATAGCCAACTGATATTACTAACCACGGTCACTCCAGCACCAGAAATATGTGTTAATATTTATTGCTATTCAACGATGGCAGCCATGTTCGACAGTGCATGAGGTCTCTTCAACTGTTAATAAGATGCACACATTGACTTCACCGCAGGTTGGGGTTTACATTGTTCACGATTGGTCCTTATTGATGAATGATAGTTAAAAATTTGAAATACACTTATGTTCCGTCTAGTCAATGTCCTAGGGCGTAAATAAACACAAAAAAGGTATTGACTAGACGGAAGATAAGTGTATTTCAAATTTTAAACTACCGCCACAGTTGCCAACATGTGGGATACAAAATACACCACTCAGGTCTAGTCTGGATAAAGATTATTGATGCACAATTACCCTACTGTGCATGACAGAAACCAGGTGTATATATGGCTAACGGATGTCTAGCAATTATTGGTATAGGCAAAGCCCATTGAAGTGGATTTAAGAAATTTCTCTCTCTCAAAAATATTAAGTACAGCAGTGCACTACAAACATTACTGTGCGAGACAAAAACCAGGGGAGTATTCGTGTAAATGGCTAACGCAGCCCTCCACCTAATAATTATTGGCCCAGGCAAAAGCCATTGGTCTGCATTAGAAAAAACGATTACAAATAACTTTTATTGATCTAGGAAAGACCTATGAAAGCATCCCTAGAACAAAAGTTTGGGAAAGCTTAACAAATAGGGGGATAGGCAAGGAATTGAGAGACATGATAAAAGGAATGTGCATGGAGTGCTACAGTAGTGTGAAGACTAGAGTCGGGACATCGGAATGATTTAAAATTGACACTGGACTAAAGCAAGGAAGTGTGGTGATGGATGACATCATGAAGGCAGCAATGAAAGAATATAGTTGGGCAAAGATGAAGGTAATGTTGTTTGCAGACCACGTTGTGATCTGGGGCGAGGATGAGAGGGAGGTACAAGAACAGTTAGACGTAATAAATGAAAAGATTGAGCAAAGGGGATTGAAGATAAATGTGGAGAAGAGTAAAACAGTGGTGATGAGTAGAGAAAAGAATGAAGGAAAAGGAGTAATCAAAGTAGGAGATACCAGGAATTGGAAGTAGTGAAACACTTCAAATACTTGGGAACTGAACTGCCTGAAGATGGAAGATTAGAATTGGAAATTAGCAGAAGAATACAACTCGGGAGTGCTTTCTACCAACAGGTACGGGGACTAGTATGGAACAAGGATAGGCTAAATAAGTTATGTACAATGCATATATGTTCCTATAATGACATATGAAGCAGAAACTTGGACAATGACTAAGAGGGATGAGAGCAGAGTACAAGCAGCTGAGAGGAGATTCCTGAGAAGTATGCTCCAGAAAACGAGGAGGGACAGAGTGAGAAATGAAGATATACGGAAAGAACTGGGAGTGCAGAAACTAATTGACAAACTGGAGAAAAACAGATTGAGATGGTTTGGACTGACCACAAACTTTAGTTCATTTGGGGTCTGATATTATTTCTTATTTCTCCCCTACACTGTTAATCGACTGCATGCATTACATGTAACATTAACTTCGCTCATTAGTTCAATATGAAAGCATAGTACAATACTTGTACTCTTTGTGTTCCAGCCTGCCTACTAAGGCTATTTGCTAAGGTCTTAAATGATAGCCTATTGTTTATATACTTACGGATCAGGACTGAATGCTTTGATACTACCAGTTCTGACGATGGGGATAATAATTCCTCTCATTCTCTTAGGTAAATGAGTTAATTTCAGTTCGTGAAAGTCCATTATGATGATCATGTTCTCATGTCTATTTACCATAATTAAGTTAATTATAATTTACCAATGGCATAGGCCAAGGCCGTGAAGTAAGGTGAACATTTGCAGCCTTAATTTAAATAATTAAAAGCACAATTGCTGCACATTAGGTAGGTATTCGACTTCAAACTTCTGACAGCAATTATTTTCATAACCTAGAAACTAGATTGGAGGACTACTGACTACAAGCTTCCGCAAATATGATTCGAATTCTGCAATTAAAATGAAAGTTAATTATTTCCAAAGTAGTAAAATAGCACTTAAGTTTCATCCCCATCAAATAATCATTATAGATCGCTTACGGCATCTGAAAACAAAAATAAAAGTTTAAGTTAATAACATTACACGGGACGACATTATTCATATTAATTATACTATTTACCATAATCGTCAAAGAAAGATATTTGCACAACTTGAAGAATCAAAAATATATTGTTTTGTACTTACCTTAGCCCATATTCAATGAATAAATTAATATTCAAGCCATTAAGTAATAACATACATATCAGCTGTTCGCTTCCATCTTTGATTTTTCATTACAAATAAGCTAACCATGGACTAAAACACGGCTAACAAGCGCTCGGAACATGCCTTTACGGTAGATGGTTCAGCGGTAAGACTTACGTCACATCATGGATGCGATTTGGCGTTACAGAATACCAATTCGACTGCTAACCAGTCTTTCGGGGTCCTAAAGACTTGTTGTAGCTTAACCATTTCTTACAGAATCGGGGTGATGGGCTGATTCGAACCAAAACAAAGACCGCCACGTTCGTTTTGTTTACTGTTTGGGCCCGCAAGCCGACAACTGTTGCAGTATACTCCATTTTAGGTGACTTAATCTGTATTATGTTGGATCCAATACGAAATTGAATAACAATTGAGTAGCGGTGTTATTAGAAATGGCGACTGCTACGTTCGCTCTAAACGTGGGACAACATAATTGATATGTAGGATAGGTTTTAATTGCTAAGATGTAAACCTTGCTCATAGTTTCAGTCGGTATAATTATACTGTAAACAGAATTTATGGATTTACTTTTATTTGTTTGTTTTCCGCGTAAAAATCCGAATATAGGTACGATAGTCTTGTACATATTGGACAATATGTAATTTATTCCTGCCAAATGTACCAAACAATTGTTTTCATCTTGCTGAAGACTTCTGTCAAGTCTTTGTAAATGTGTAGGATCAGCTTTAGTTTAGTTTACGGTAGGCTTCTTAAGTAGTTTGATATGCGGTAGGACCTACCCATGTCCAAAATTTTCCTATCTATGCTAATACTTGCATGCATGCAGCTGTCTCAATCAAATACTACAAATACAGTACCGTATTAAAGATACAAAGTGACTTGTGATCGAAGCACCCAGGTTTGGACCTTGGTCCTATTTTGACATACACTCTGCATGGCTGTGACTTCTGGTGTCCTATGCGCCAGAGAAAAAGGCAAGGATTGGTGCAATCCTAGGCGTGGGCGAAAAAGTCGAAATGAACTTGACAAGTAATGTTTGTTGGCTCTAGAAATATATGTTAATATTGTTTGTGTACTTGCTAGAAGATCTTAATACAGATACCCTCCAGCAAAATAATAGTAGGCTTCATTGACTACTTTGTTATCTTCCCTGTGGTCCTCTATTATGCTTAGCCTAAAGCCTGCAAGGTGTAGGCTTACTACATTGTTGTATGTAAAAGCCTAGGAGTACAGGAGGGCTTCATTCAGTAGTGTACGTTAGCCCGTATCTCCTTTTGAGTGCTGCTTCATTGTAGGTTTCAGTCTTACTGTGTTAGTAATCATCATTTTATGTATGCAGCATGTCAAATTGTACCTCCCTATTTGATGGTGGAGCCAGCAAACATGCATTTTATAGTTGAGAGAACAAGGGTTGTTCTGGCATCGTAGGGACATTTTTCTTACTCTGAGGGTTAAAGTTATCTTAGCTTGATCACCCAAAATATGTAAGAAAGTTATTGTATTCCTGTGCATGACAATGGAGTTCAATACCTAGTATTTGTTCTCGGTGCTAAATAGCACCCAAATTTGTAATGGTTTCTTTACAGTCTAGCTGGAAACTGTTCTCAATGAGTGAATGACAGTTTGTAGTTTCAGGAAGAAAGACTACCATGTTTTCAGCTCCCCTATACCTTGTAGACACACAAATCCCTAGTCTTACTCATAGGCCTAGATACATGCCTGGACACAATTCTTGTTTGACCACCTCGTGTAGTGGCTAGCATTCTCGGTTCTTTCCCCAGAGGTCTGGGTTCGTTTCCTGGCCCTGCCCATAAAAGTAATTCTGATCTGAGGGCTGAAACGGGGTATGCTAAGCCTTATGTGGCAATCCTGAGGCGAGGTGGATTCGATTCCCACGTAGGCCGTCTTGGAAGTGGTTTACCACGTCTAATGCAGGCAAATGCCGAGATGGTTCCTTATTTATGGCCACGGCTGCCTCCCTCCAAATCCTCACCTAAAGTACAAAGACAAACTAATACAGTCACCATATTACAACAGATAATCTTAAAAAAAATACAACACCTAAGTACATGGGTCTCAATGATCACTATGTCCAAGCCCCTCAAATGATAAAAGCAACAACAAAACTACTCGTGTTAAAAGTGGTCGTGCTACAGTGTTGCAAACTTCTGAACTATAAGAAAACCCTGGCCAAACGTTTCTGTTCACAAATCTGTTTCAGCTTTATCTCATTCGTCATTTGAGACCTTCTCTATCTTCATGAAGATAAGGGGTGATAAATGAAACAAGTACGGTGTCAGGCGCCCAGCCTACACTAGGACTGAGCAGAAGAGCAACACACGTGTGCTGCTCCTGTTCACAGTCCTACTGCAAACAAACATTCTCCCACTCTGCCCCTGCTATATTGAAAGGAGGATTACCTACCATTTGCATATATGTGTTGATTTACAATAATACTACTACATGCATTGCATTTATCTGTGTAGGCCTACATTGAAGTTTAATTTTTGCTTCGACTTGTGCTTTGGACATTTGCAGTTGATCTTCCACCCGGGGCTGGTCCAGTTTTCCAAAGAGGGTTTCCGAGGCTGGAGTTTGCGGTCGGGAGGCTTAAAACAGTTTGCCATCAACCATCCAAGTAGCCTACTGACCACGTTCAAGATAGATCTCATGTGTTTCTGTGTTCTCAACGAGCTTATCCATTGGTATTCACATCTCTGAAGGTTGTTTTCAGCTGCACAATTAAATGTAAAAGACATAATGTAAACATGCAGAAAGCAGTATTCAAATAAATGAAATCTGTCCTTCACAACGTAATTACCATTTCTCAAAACCTACTCCTCATCCTGAATCCACATTACTGTATAGAGTGTTGAGGTTATATTGATCTCATGCGGTAGAGGAGGGTGGGGGTAGAATTTATGGGAGAACGAAATATATGAACATAGCATTTCATTGTAGCTACTTTAGTGGTGAATAAAGTAACTGGCCGAAAACGCCCTTGTGCAGCATTGTTGGTGTGGGGGTGGGGTGGGGGGGGGGGTGGAGGGGTTATGAATGTTTTGAGGTTATGATGGCACAATGAAGCAAACTCTAATTACTCTTGATTATATCATTTTTAATAGCTTTTAGTCATTATTAAGAACATTTATATTGTATTAAAAGCACCGGTAGGCTTTCAAATAGGCAAATAAATGAAAAAAAAAAGTTTTTGTAGATTTGGAAATCATACCAACATGTCACACCAAAACTCATCATTAGTATTTCATTTTTGGAATGATACCGCCTCCTGAGGTGCAATAATTCATGCTTTTGATTCAATGTTGGACACTGCCAATCAGTTTCGACCGTAGTAATGAGCGTTCGTAATGATCACAGTCAATCGTAGTTACTTGATATGCGAAATTGGTAGCCATTGTAGCCCAAACAATGCCACATGGACCTGAAATTTGAGCCAATATAAGGGTCTAGAAAATAAGCATTGTGTTGCGAATGTGCTTCTGTAATTTTGTGAATGTATTTCTGTAATTAAATTTGTTTTTTGTAAGTTGGCACCCTTGGGGCGTCGATGAGCAAGATGGAACAGGTTTTGAGTAACTGAATGTAATGGCTGGATAGTGATGCTCCTTGTTGCGTACAATAAAGGTGTTTGTTCTTGAATTGTAGACATGAGTTGAAGAATTGATTTGTAACATTTTGGCGACCATTGACAGGATTGTATTGAAAAAGTTGGTTTGGTAAACAATTTCCCTGTTTTGTTTTGGATTTGTTGCCTTGCAATGGCCACGATTGAAAAGTTGAAAAAGAAGAGAAGTGCCTATCGGGCAAGTGCGACGAAAGCTATTGGAGCGGTCGGAGTTGAAGCCGATTTCCAAAAATTACGTGTGAAAATAAATACTCTCCGAACAATTGCGGATACCTTAAAAGAATTGGACGAAAGCATCTTGAACGAGTTGTTGAATGTTGACGGAAACGAGGATGCCTGTGTCGAAGAAACAATGCACTGTGTTACCGTTCAAGAAGATCTTCTGCAAGCACTTCTTGAAGCCGAGGATAAAGTGGAAGGATTAAAACCTAGTGTTGCCAGTTGTGTTGATGCAGGAGATAATTTCAGCGTACAGAGCAACGTGGCTTCGGCGTCGTCAACCATGTCGTAAGAGAGGTTAAGGCTACCGAAAATCACGCTTGAGGTATTCGACTTGGGTCCAGGTAACTGGATAAATTTTTGGACACAATTTCAAAGGATTCATGAGGATTCTAACATTACGAATGTTGATAAGTTTAGTTACTTGAAAATGTCACTGAAGGGACAGGCTAGGAAGTTAGTTGACAGTTATCCACACACAAGTGAGAATTATGTTAAAGTCTTGGAACATTTAAAGATGAGATGGTTATAAATTGTATGTATAAAGATTTGTTGCAATTGGTTCGCTCGGATTTATCTGTGACTGACCTGTATGATAATATAAGTACTAAGTTGAGATCCCTAGAAACATTAGGCATGAATTCTGATAGGGCAGCAATCTTAGTTCCACTCATTGAAGAATGTCTCCCCATTGACGTTTTGAAAATATGGGAAAGAAGAGCAGCAGAAGAGGACGTTGATAGTGGTAATAAAATTGATAAACTTTTGTGTTTTCTGGGCAAAGAAGCCGAGAGTGAACAGAGACTGCGTAATCATGCTAAGGTGAATGAGGTTGATAAATTCACTGCGCCCAGAACAGAGCCAACAGCAGCAGCTCTCGTTTCTTTCACTCCTACTGTCAGGCAGAATCGGGTAAGTTATCAGCAAACAGGACGGTCACACAAAGTAACCCTAACCTGTTTGTTTTGTAATGAGAACCATCCCTCTTACAAGTGTTCTAAAGAAATGTCGGTTGAGGACCGTCGTAAAACTGTAAAAGAAAAACGAGCTTGTTTTGCATGCTTGCAGGGAGGTCACTCGAGACAGCAGTGTAGGAAAAGAATAGATTGTGGTAAATGTAAAGGGAGGCACTATGATATCATGTGTGTTGGTGAACCCAGCAGAACAGCATCGTTATTTGCAGGGCCTAGTGGAACTGTCATTTTAAAAACATTAGTAGCACAATTGCGTGGTGTCACTGTTCGAATATTACTTGATACTGCTTCACATCGCAGTTATATTTCGGAAGCTATCTGTGAAAAATTGGGTTTGATCGAATGTGGTCGTGAAAATATTTGTCATATGCTGTTTGGTGGGAGTGTGTCATCTGAAATATCACATCCAATTCATGAAATTGAACTAACTAGCTTACAGGGTGATAACAGTTTTGTTCTTAAGGCACTTAGGGAGAAGAAGATTTGTGGTTTGATACCACCTGTGAATGATCCGCATTTGTTACGGAAGGTGGCTGCACATGGTATTACATTGACAGATGATGGAGTTAACCGACCTATTGATGTGTTGTTAGGAGCGGATGTTATGGGCGAACTTGTTACAGGTGTGAAATGTATTGACTCGAAGCTGTTAGCATTTGAGACGAAGCTTGGATGGTGTCTCCTGGGTACCGCAGAGAGGCAAGAGGTAAGCAGTATGACAAACTTTGTGACCTCTTTGCTCAATTTACACCATCCTTTATGGGACTTAGAAGTTATTGGAATTGAGAAACAGACAGAAACAAAAAGGTCGGACATAGATGATAGATGTTTGCGAAATTTTGAAGACACAATTCGTTTCGAAGGTGAAAACTGTCGGTATGTAGTAACATTGCCCTGGATTGATGAGCACCCCCCTCTTCCCACTAATCGTGAAATAGCTGAAAGTCGTCTGAAATCAACAGTAAGCCGTTTAGATAACAATGGACTCTATGATGCGTATGATACTGTTTTTAAACAATGGGAAACAGATGGGATTATTGAAATAACATCTGATGAAAACATAGGGCACTTTCTACCTCACAGACCAGTTATAAATTATGGGAAAACAACTAAAATCCGCCCAGTCTTTGATGCATCGGCGAAAAGTATTGGAAACGTCTCTCTAAATGATTGTTTAGCAACGGGACCCAACTTGATTGCTAGTATCGTACCTATCCTATTACGTTTCAGGTTACAGGAGGTCGGTGTTGTGGGAGACATAAAACAGGCTTTCTTAATGATTGGACTGAACCCTGAGGATCGAGAAATGTTAAAATTCTTGTGGTGGCGTGATGGGCATATTATAACGCTGCGTCACTGTCGTGTAGTTTTTGGAGTTGTGTGTAGCCCATTTTTGCTGAATGCCACCATCACTCATCATTTGAATACTCTAAGTGGTGACTTAGTTGAAAGACTGAAAAATTCCTTTTACATGGATGATTGCCTTTGTTCATTTCAGTCCCTGAGTGATGCCAAGGAATTTGTGTCCGAAGCTACAAATGTCATGTCTCAAGCCAGTTTCCAACTCCGTGGGTGGGTTTTGTCAGGAGATGATGTGACACAAAATGTCTTAGGTGTCAAATGGCATGCTTTAGATGATCTGTTGGGATGCAACTTTAGCTTCGATCCAAAAGAGAAAATCAATGAATTAACTAAGAAGAAATTGCTGTCGATTATAAGCAGGGTGTTTGATCCATTGGGTTTGTTATCGGCACCTTTACTCCATCTGAAAATTGCATTGCAAATGGCATTTAAGCTCAAACTACACTGGGACACACCCCTTCCAAAAGAAATTCAAATGAAGTGCTCGCAGTGGCTTACTGAAGTTGATTTGATTGACAGCATTGTGGTGCCTAGATGTTTAAGAGGTGTCTCTGACACAGCTTGTTTACATGTATTCAGTGATGCCAGTCTCCTTGGACTGGGCACTTGTGCCTTTATGAGGTATGAAAACAAAGATGGCTTTAATGTTCGATTTGTTTTAGCTAAGTCCAGAGTTGCACCAATGGAAGACATGTCAATCCCTCGTAAAGAGCTTGTAGCGGCAACACTTGCAGCAAGGCTTGGTTCTGTTATTAGTAAATCGACTAATATTTCCAACATTGTGTACTGGTCTGATTCTATGATTGTTCTTTACTGGATCAAGAAAGGTGAATGGAAGACCTTTGTTGGAAACCGGGTAAAGGAAATCCACCAGTTGACGTCACCCGAGCTGTGGCGATTTGTTCCTGGCGATTGTAATCCTGCTGATATACTCAGCCGAGGATGCTTGTTGTCCGAATTTGTTGCATCAAAATGGTGGGAGGGTCCTCAGTGGCTCCTAGAGAATGAGAACAAGTGGTTAACTGTGAAAATAGCCCCTACAGAAGAGGAATCGAAGAAAACAGCTGTTAGTTTGTACAACACAAACGATGTAAGAGAAAACATGTTCACACACTTTGCTTCTTTCTCGAAAAATGTGCGTGTTGTTGGTTGGATCTACCGATTTCTTGAGAAAGCTAGTGGGAAAAGTTCAAACTGCGGAGAGGAGTTGACTGGCAAAGAAGTACGACATGCTGAATTAAAATTAGTACGGTGGATTCAGAGTAGTCACCCTCTAGATGTAAATAATTTCAACATTAAAACTGATGATGATGGCTTGATTCGAGTTCGTACTAAAATATTATCTGATGAGTTCACACCCATGTTCAAGGAACCCATTTTACTACCTCAGTGTGAACTAGTGGAGTCCATGGTGGTAGAATGTCATGAGAAAATGCACCATGCTGGAGCAAGTACTGTGTTAGGAGCCCTGAGAGAAGAATACTGGATAGTCAGAGGTAGACGATTAGCCCGACGTGTTGTTAGTAAATGTGTTCGTTGTCTTAGGCACAAAGCCCAACCAGTGAGAACGCCACCTGTCGGGTTACCTAATAACCGTGTAAATCTTGGAAAGGTGTTCCAAGTATGCGGAGTCGATTTGGCTGGACCTCTTTTCATAAAAGATGGTACTAGGGTTTGGATTGCCTTGTTCACCTGTGCTGTATACCGTGCAGTCCATCTTGAAGTGGTAGAGTCGCTCTCTACAGAATCGTTTTTACATGCTCTTCGAAGAATGATTGCCAGACGAGGCAGAATCACAACTATGTATAGTGATAACGGTACTAACTTTGTAGGAGTTTGGAATCTCATTAAGCAGACTAAAGTTGAACGTGAATTGAAAATTCAGTGGCTATTTAATGTTCCCACAGGTGCTTGGTGGGGTGGATTTTTTGAGCGGCTTATTGGGGTGATGAAAAGACTGTTGAAAATACCCCTTGGTCGTGCGTTATTAAATCTTTGTGAACTAATGACCTTGATTACCGAGATTGAGGCTGTTATGAATGCGCGTCCCATTACCTACATGTCTGAAGATGTTAATGAGTTGAGACCAATAACGCCTGCTATGTTTTTGCAGGAGCAGTTTGAGACAAAGGTGCCTGATCTTGACGAAGTGGATGAAAAGGGTCTTTCTGCTAGGGTGAAATATGTAGCTGAGGTTAGGATAAACCTAAAAGAACGTTTTCGTCAGGAATACCTAGGGTCTCTGATGTTAAACACTGCTAAGTCTACTAAGAATGTCAGGGTGGGAGATGTTGTATGGGTTGTGTCTGACCAAAAGAAAAGAATTGATTGGGAATTGGCTCGAGTGCTTGAGATCTTCCCTGGTAAAGATGGAGTAACTAGAGTGGCAAAGGTAAAAACAGTTAAGAGTGAGTTGTTGCGACCAGTCCAACGTTTGTGCTTGATGGAGATTGGATCTCCTTATGAAAATAGTGATGGTTCTTTGTGTGGTCCCAATGCTGTTGACTTGGTGCCTGATTGTGACTCTAGTAACCCCCCTCAAGTAGTTGAGAGTGAAGCTGTTGCTCTGACAAGAAGGGGCAGGGTTGTTAAAAGGCCAACCAAACTGAATTTGTAAATATTTGTTAATTCCATGTTTATTCCTAGGTTTTGTATTATTTTGTGCTTTTAGTTGAAACCTACCGTTTCAAGGTGGGAGAATGTTGCGAATGTGCTTCTGTAATTTTGTGAATGTATTTCTGTAATTAAATTTGTTTTTTGTAAGTTGGCACCCTTGGGGCGTCGATGAGCAAGATGGAACAGGTTTTGAGTAACTGAATGTAATGGCTGGATAGTGATGCTCCTTGTTGCGTACAATAAAGGTGTTTGTTCTTGAATTGTAGACATGAGTTGAAGAATTGATTTGTAACACATTGAGTGTCGTCTCTCTTATTATATCCTCCTTGCTTATAACGTAGGCCAAAGGTTTGACATACATGGTACAACGCCGTGACGTTAACAGCTGAATTTCCTTTAGTTTTAGCCAGTTTATTTTGCAACAGTTGACATTCTTTTTACGATTCATGATAACCTTTTCTATTGCTGCTGAACAGAAGCCTCATTGTTGTCGAAGCTTGCAATATAACGTGCTTTGTAATTAGTTTTTTTTTGTGTCCAATGATTGGTAGACATGACAAAACTTGTGTTACGATGACATATTTTACAGCAGAGGTAATACTTAAGTGCCCAGTGCAGATTTTCAGTGTCAGTCAATTCACAATATTTAATTGTCGAAGGTGCAGAGGTGTGGCTATTTAACTATGAACAGCCTTATGACGACAATATACAAGGTACTCTCATGTTAGTTGGAGTGGATAATTGTTCTCGTTTGAACTGCTTGGTTTGTAACACAAAGAGATTTTGGTAATTTGTGTATTCCGAATGATTATATGCTACTAGTGTCAACTTGCAATACCTGTCCAGTGAACTAAGGAAGGTCAATTTCACGTGCCTAATTAAGCGTATTGATAGATTTTTCCCGTCGGTACATTATTGTATGACAAAATAATATTTAATCTACTTACTGCAAATCAAGTTTGTGTACGTACATAGGAATAAGGAGACTAAATGTAGGATTTGTTATTTCACTGCTCTTAAAAGCAGCCACAATTATTTATTCATTTTATCAATTCAATGTCAATGATAACAACTTATTCGATCAGCGTCATGGGCGTATTTGTTTTACTGTTGTTGACAAACATATAACCGCTCCTTATCACTGTGCACTTCCTATGTGATTTATTGTATATGAAAATGATTTGGCGTAGCCTACTGGAATAAGTATGGTCTTTAATTAATTCTTCAATGCTTTTCTTTTGTTCTAGTTTCCTGAACACAATGGAGGAACAACCATTTATTAAAAGAGAACCAGACTGGTTGGATCATACAACTGAATTCATTAACATTGTGAGTTGCATTTTGATTCGTAACTTAAATGGTGTAACATTGCATTCTTAGTGATGTGCATGACGAGTAAGGTTTAGTGACTTAACACACTACTTAATGGTAAATGGCACGCTAACGTTTAGTAACGTAACTTAGTACTCATATTGTGTCTGCATATTTTTGATTGGCTCATGCTTGTGTTACTTCGCAGGAGACAAATGTCCTGTTGCCCTCAGAAAACTTGAAATATGAGGCTGCTGATATATTTGACGATGAAAGGATATCAGTGAAGGAGGAACATGAACTACAGGTAATTATCGGTTCTGCGTTATTTCTCTTGTAATAATAATAATAATAATAATAATATGAATTCATTTTAGAATGAATATTGTTTGGAAGACTGGAATACTTACTCATGTTTTCTATAAGAACACCAAGAGCAGCTGATTATTGTAGCCTATTGATTCTGCAGTTCCACTCTGCTGGCACCCTGGATCCTATTATACTATAATTACTACAATCTGGACGCCATGGTCTTAAATAACGAAGTTACACTGCACACAGTTTTATAGAAGATTATTTCTCCCCTTTAGCACTGATATTTAACTTTGGAATTTGCAGCACGATTTGACACAGCACGAAGACTGACCCGGTGTTCAGTTCGCAAGCGTTTCATTAATTCACCAAAAAGTGTGTGCAATATTGGACTCGTTACTAGCGTATTCCGCACTGTTAAATAAATGTTCTCCACCGTATTATAAATGATTTCAATAAACGTTTACAGCTTTCACTACCATGCGGTCCAATGCACGAATCTCCACACTCTCGCTGTTAAGCGTTCGACAAGTACTGTACAATAATAAGTAAGCGTTCCGGCTTCTTCCCTCTGCGACCAGTCAAGTTACTCCTTCACCATGTCCTTCTACATCAGTCCAAATATTTGCTACCGGCGCCGATAACCTAGATGTTGGGCCCCTTAAAACAACAATTATCATCACCATGTGTATTATTCCCACATAGAATAATGTCTAGTATCGTGCAGTGAATTTCCAACTCAGTTTATTGTGTTGTTTGTATCTACCGTTATTTAAATATTTGTTTCCATCTCTTGAGTCTTATGTAGGTTATAGCTCACTCGATCCTTTCACAGCCCTTTCATGCATCTTTCTCCATGTAATAGCTCAGCTCGCAATCTCTGCGTATAATTTGATGTTAGGTGGTCTGACGTAGAATTCAGATATAGGCGCGCTTTATGATCAAGTGAACGGGGACAAGATGTTGTGCGCGTATTGATCCGAGATGCATCTGAGCCGAAGGCCAAATCAATCCTCGTGAGATCCCTTCACCAGCAAACTCACATGGATTTGAGCTGATCCGAACATGAGACCGTTACTCTCTGGTTTTGGGTGTGGCTATGAAACTAGTCCAAGCATATGCTAATAAATAAAAAGAGGGCTCAAAATCTACTTCAAATAACCACAAATTTTAAGTTAAAATCTCGTGTCCTTGAGTGATTCATTCACCAATTATCCCTAGCTCTGTATAGGGGATCTGGTGGTTAGTCCACAAACTAACTAGAAAATTAACACTCCTGAAAATAAATTCCATCTTACATTACAGTCCGAATACCTCCTCCAGAAGTTCCATATTCCGAAACATCATACGATACAACTTGAGAAATGGTACATAAATAGTTCCAACGCAAATACAAAAGTCAGTAATTCCTCAGATCTAATTACATTGCTTCTATCTTCGGCAGTAGACGCCTAACCTCCTGTCGTTCCACATCAATCAGTAACGTCTTACAAACAAACCAGAATAAAGATAAAAAGTTACGATAGAATCACATCCACCATTTAAATTAATTTTAATCAGGCTAGCTAAATCCTGTACAAATTGTCCTACAAATGTCGCATCTGAAACTCATTCCTAAGCTGTACAAGAAAAAACACGATCTCGATTGGGTTGGCGTATTGTTGACAGCTCGTCAGCTGTTCCTTCAGAAAGTCGTCTCGCCAATCAGTGAAGTCTCATATTTGTTTATCTAGGTCTTGTGTATCGCATTGTGTTTGGATGGTATTCAAAATGGTGGAACACTTTGTATGATATGTTTCCCCCTATGTAACGGAACGTGTTTGTAAAACCAGTAATTTCTCTGCAGGATGATACTGATCTGACTGAGGATATTAAGATAGAAGAATTTTCTATGCCAGACATTTCTCCAAGCGTCAAAATTGATAGTCTTTCTTTAGTGAGAGATGGAGATTTGAAAGAGGCGAGTACCTAATTGGGTTACTACTTGTTGCACCTTATAAGAGACATCACCTGATCGCCATCTTCCTCTCACCATTGCAATTAAGGGACTACACCATTGTGTATTCAGACCGCATCGATGACAAATGGAAGCTTTCTGCTGTTAGGTTGGGTTTGGTACGGAAAGTGCAAGACGTGTAGAATTTTGCCTTCTGCTGGCTTAATAATAAAGACAGTGATAATAATAATTATGACACATGAAATTTGTTTCCACCAAATTGTACTTGAAATGATTTTGGGGGGGGGGGGGGGGATGTGATGAATATTCCTTCTGATCCTCTCCTCACTACTACAATAGATGAGAAATGATCGGTGACAACTGCCATTGAATGGCAAACACATCATATCATTCACCGTGCATTAATCTCAAATATCAAATTATGACGATTAACCACCTGATTAATCAGCATGTGTGGATAGACCGACGAACCAGAATCTTATGATCTATAAATGGGTTTTAAAATAACGTTCTCGTCGAATATAAGACATAAAACAGAAAAACGTACCTCGAAATAAGTACAAAATTGACCCATTCTAAATTCGTTTTCAAATAACGTACCCTTCCGTGAAATATACTGAACAATCAAAATCGAAACTTGAAATCCATAAATCTAATCTGAACTGGAAACGCGTGGGGGTAAAAAGTTCCCATGCTAACAATCAGTTGATCTGATGTTTATGACCACTCAAATTTTTGGCTTACTAATGCCCCGGTAAGCCTCGAATAACAAACTCAATATCTATCACCAACACAACTGTTCACTTCAGGATGATAAGTGTGATTCATTTCTCGCTGAGGCTTCAAGGTCACATGTATCTCCGTTGAACAATCAAAATGCCATTGTTTGTGATTATGCATATCATTTGTGTAACTAAGTGAAAACCCAGCTCACTCGAACCTCAACATAAACTATTTGGCTCCCATGGCCTCGCAGATAGAGTCTCTCATTGGCCCCTTGTCTAATATTCACATATTATAGGTTTACCTGCCTCGATGATTATCACAAACTATGGGCGATAATAGGCTACACCTGTCACCACTAGTCGACATTCACTTATGACATGGCTTATCTTAAAATGGCTCTTTATTTATAACACACACATATTGCTTGTGAATTACTCACACATTATAAACCTTACCTTTCGAATCACTAATATTCCAGAATTCACACAAGACAGTGAGCGTCAGCAGCTACTAAAGCTATATTTGACATCAAAGCCATTACCAAATTATCGCTGAGGTCCGCCATGTTACTGTTTCACGCCATAATTATGCCAACACTCTCTTATGGGATTGAGGTGGTTTGGCACAAACTAAGCGTTGGATTTCCTAACACTTCAGAAGGTCAACGCAAGATATCTGAAGGTGGTGCTTGTAGTTTCTAAATACACCCGCTCAAGGCTGCTTTCGAACTTGCTAGAGAGCCCTTCTTATTGGAGGATTTGAGATACAAGTTCTTGCTGCCATCTACGGGCTGCTTTACGAACTTGCTAGAGAGCCCTTCTTATTGGAGGATTTGAGATACAAGTTCCTGCTGCCATCTACGGACACCTGTACGAACTTGCTAGAGAGCCCTTCTTATTGGACGATTTGAGATACAAGTTCCTGCTGCCATCTACGGGCTGCTATACGTACTTGCTAGAGAGCTCTTCTTATTAGAGGATTTGAGATACAAGTTCCTGCTGCCATCCACGGACACCTGTACGAACTTGTTAGAGAGCTCTTCTTATTGGAGGATTTGAGATACAAGTTCCTGCGGCCATGTACGAGCTGCTTTACGAACTTGCTAGAGAGCACTTCTTATTGGAGGATTTGAGATACAAGTTCCAGCTGCCTTCTACGGACTGCTTTATGAACTTGCTAGATAGCTCTTCTTATTGGAGGATTTGAGACACAAGTTCCTGCTGCCATCTACGGACACCTGGAAGAAGTCAACAGAAGAGATGATATTGGATGGAGTTTTACTCAACAGAGGCCATGACAAACAGCGTCCGGACAGAAGCAAACCAAGATTTACGACATTTTGTCATTTCACTAGCGGTGCATGGCTACCACCACTTCATGTGCAACACGAAATGCTTCCACGAACCCAACCCGATGTGCATCTCTGAATTCTGTGACCAGAACGCTACCATGTGATTAACTGCACGAGCCGTGGAAAATCCATTATTGACTTGTGAACTAACTGATCAATACACTGGTTATTGTATATCTTGTAATTTGCGCCCGCTTGTAATTAATAATAATATCCCACCTCAAATAATAACACGTGATCAATCGCCTACATTTAAACTTAAAGTATTTCTCGGGGTGAACGACCCGGCAGTCTCAACATTGCTAACAATATTCTATCACTGGTCATGGAATCATATATTCTCACTCCATCCTGACGTCTACCGTATCCGTGATTTCACACTCAATATACTAGGTTATGTTTCAACATACACATCATCTAAAGAACAGGTGACCGGAAATAAATAACATCCTATAATCTAAAGGTAACTTTCCTTACTTCTAACTATTCGTGATACGCTGTTTCTACTGAATAAGACACCTACTTTAGCCTATCACAAGTATCCTAACTGGACTATGTTGTATTTACATTCACAAATCCTCTCCCATAAACAGGAAATGACAAAACAAATATAGCCGAAGAGAATAACTCTTCATGTTTTCTTCCCCCTCCGTAGTTTGTGGTGACGGGCCACGGACGGCCCCTTCCTAATTCATAGTTGGACCATGTTATACATAAAGGAACCAAGCGGCATTTTTACCGAAATTGAGTTTAATGTGCTACCTTGTGGAGGGAATATTTTACTATCTGCCCAGCAAATTATTTTACATTTTAAGTTTGAAGAAACCGCTTGTCCTGTTTGGCAGATTAGAAAAAAACGCATAACAGACCCAAGCGCCTTGCATATGACGTTTCTGTATTGCTTCATAGTTCTAATTGTTTTGTTTTAAGTCGAATAATATTTTGTATAAAGGAGTAAAAGATTGTAAAAATAAACAACCAAAATAAATAATTTGAGAAATGTAGGCACAGTGATAAAAGAAAACAGGTTACAGATCCCATTATCCATGTGGCTAGACTGAATTGTATTATCTACCAACAGATCCCATTATCAACGTCGCTACACTGAATTGTATTATCTACCAACAGATCCCATTATCCACGTGGCTAGACTGAATTGTATTATCTGCCAACAGATGCCATTATCCACGTGGCTAGACTGAATTGTATTATCTACCAACATAACCCATTATCCACGTGGCTAGACTGAATTGTATTATCTACCAACAGATCCCATTATCCACGTGGCTAGACTGAATTATATTATCTACAAACAGATCCCATTATCCACGTGGCTAGACTGAATTATATTATCATCCAACAGATCCCATTATTCGCGTGGCTAGACTGAATTGTATTATCTACCAATAGATCCCACTTGGAAGATCCCACCAAAATATCAAACAATTATTGCCAGTAATTCTATTTCAAGAGGAAAGCTCCAAACATATATATATTGAACCCTTGCAAAGAAGCTTATGAAACTCAGTTTCGGGGGGTGTAACAGTCCATTTCGTAAGTTGTTGTTAAAGCGCTTCATTAACATGCAGGGTAACACATAACAAAACAAGAAGTTCCGTTACGAACTAAAGAGCCTACTTTTCCTAAAATTTAAGATTCATGCCAATGATTAATCAATTTGGATCTATCTACCGGTAGAACAATGACGAAATTAAGTTGGCAATATCGAAATTTCTAATTAGTTCGAAATACTGTATACCTGGCATAATTTAGCCAAATACAGAACTACAGTTGGCAGCCCTGGTGACTGAATATATTCTTAGTTCCATCTCTTAAGGTACAGAATACAAATTTTGGTTGAAGTCCAATGGATAGCATGGACGTTACATGCTTAAACATTGGATCTAACAGCGCGCGTTAAATCATGTTGGCAACACTGACATACATGTATTGGTCAGAAATAATCTGAAATAATATGATCTATTGTTGTGTCAATTTTGAATGAAATTCATTTGTTAGTGTAGAAGTTACATGCATTTTAAAATAGGAACTATCAGCAGGCTTAGAATCATGTTGGCAGCACTGACGTATATTCGTTACTCCAAATTAATCTAGAATGCCAGGTACTATACGTGTGCATAGTTTAGAGCTATTGGCTTGCATAATTTCTGATATATTAGGGTAACAAAAATGGAGACAGTATTTATTAACAGTTGGCAGCCCTGGTTGCTCTTACGAATCGGCATAGTCATATCTGTTTTGGTACATATAGCACATACGAAATTTGGTTGAAATCCAAATAATAGTATAGAAGTTACATGTATTTAAAGTTGGATTTCTCAGCAGGCTTAGAATCCTGTTGGTAGCACTGTCGTATATAAGTTACTTCAAATTAATAAAGTATGTCAGGTACTATACGTGTGCATAGTTTAAAGCTGTCGGCTTGCATACTTTCTGATATATGGGTATTTAGATTTAAAAAAAATTGAGAGCATTTATTAACAGTTGGCAGCCCTGGTGGCTCGTAAGAATACGCTCAATCATATTTGTTCATGTACACATAGCACATACGAAATTTGGTTGAAATCCAATTGATAGTGTAGAAGTTATATGCATTTAAAATTTGGACCTATCAGCAGGCTTATAATCATTTTGACAACACTGCCATGTATGGCCTCCTGGAAATTAAACTGCAATATAATTATCTATACGTGTACCAATTTTGAAATAACTCCCATTCATACCTTCAAAGATATCCAACATTGAGCTCAAATTTCAATTGCGATTTTTCAGCAGTTGGTAGCACTGGCATCATTTTCAAATATGGCCGTGAGATATTCAGGTATAGATTTTTACTCCAACCAAATTTTGTTTCGATTGCTCCAGCCGTTTAGTAGTTGATAGGGGGGGACACACCCACAGCCAGACAGACAGACAGAAGGACAGACAGACAGACACACATTTGCCCGATCTCATAAGTCTACTTTTTCCTCATTTTTGCAAAATGTGAAAAGTAGGCTAATAACATGCAGGAAGAAGTGAATACCAGGGTTATAACAAATGAATTTAATAACATATCAACTATATACAAGTAAAAAAATAAACAAAACAAAACTCCCAAATGACTCCCAACTGAATAAATTACTTGCCATAACTAGGCTTAATCTCAGGAGAGATTATAAATTGGACCAAATGTCCCAAATGCTTCAATGACATTGTGTACGTGTGCGGCTGTTCTACATGCTTAACGATGAGTACAAATAAATGCGAGATTCGTCATCATCCGGTAAACCTTCAGAGGACGAATCTGCATTGTTTAGAGCTAGACAGACGCGGGGAACCAACTATACACTACTTAAATTAATCTGACACTTCCTACACTAAATAAACAACAAATAATTTCCGCTTGAAATTGGAATCAAGAACTGCCGTAGCAAAAACATTACTGCCTAAAATTAGGACTTTTCAAAATCAACACAAGTAAATTAACACGTGACCAACAAAAGAAATACACATATTACCGCCTGTCATTTTTACAGATAAATACAACTACACCACACGGGTGTCACAACAGACAAACTAACATGACCTGAGTCATAGAAAATCACTAGGCTCCAAGCCAACATTTACATCATTAAAACAATATTCCATTCATACAATATGCGATGATTCGTAACAGACATGGCGAACTCCCCAATTAATTACGGTCCTAATGACCATCACAAAAGAACAGGTTTGCTAATGATAGCTTATAGGGATCAGTTGGTCAGCTGGACTGCCTAACAATGAGTCACCGAACCTAGACGGGCGCTAAGTGGAAATCTGCACATCTGTCAACCCACGTGTCAATAACCTCGAACTCCCGTGGCACGGGATCGAGTCTCGAAGAAGCGTGCTCCCAAAGCACAATATACGTGTGTGTGTCAGAATAAAATATCTCAGCATTTCCCCTAGGAAATCCAAGAAAATCAACACTGGACAAGGTACAGTAGCCTCCAAGGAGCGCCCTGCCTTTCCATCAAAAAGAATACCACAACAAAAACAACAATAATATGAGGGCGGTAGCACCACCTACCCCTCATCACGAAGAATCAGTACACACACCTGACACATGAACACACACAGAATCACACGTATGGGTTTGACAGAAACCTGAAATAATTGACAGATATTTTTCCACCAGCTTGCGCTTCTGTTCTAGTCCGTGACTAACAAACCATAAAAGGACTCAAAAAATAATGCTAAAAATTTAGAACTAAAGTGTTCTACAGTTACATCTTAATTTGTTGCGCTCGGCAACCCTAGTATGAGTAATAACCTGTTCATAAAAATCATCTTACAATATTTACCTCCCTTTCCTATAACAAAAAAAATGAACTTCAATAAAGCACCACTTATCGAATGTAACGAGTTTCGCATTCGCATGGATAAAATCAAATACACGCGCCGTGTACACTACATATGACTCCAAAGAAAAATATACAACAAACAAATTTGGCCACGCGCCAACGTACATTTAAAGATGATTGTGTCAGCACAAAAAAATCTAAACACAAGAAAAAGAATGAATGAACTATTTACAATTTTTCCCGTGCCTTATCTAACTACATATTGAGTAAATCAATTTTTGTACATCACCGCTTCAGCTTGCAGAACATTAACCTCCGTCCCGGTGCATTTCCCTACGGGAAATTTAGCTCTCCATCGTCGACGTCGTTGTAGAAGCGATGCACATCAATCCATCGTATGACCAAACGTCGGACACCTTGGCGAAGTTTCTTGGACAGAAATGTTCAATGTTAATAATATTGCCTAGCTATAATCGCTGTGAGCTACTACTTTCACTCACGAATATGTCCTAATGCGATTACTGATCGTAGACTTGCCCTATTTTATCATTTGCTTAACACACGCACAAATATCACTCAAAAATATCATACACAAATTTACATAAAATTACACACTTCAAACTCATCGCCACTGGCTTGAAAACAAGTCTTAAACATGACTATCTTGCAGTCCTTATCTTGCCTAGAGATCTCCACTGCTATACGTGAACCTTGCTCACTTGAGCACAAAGTAAAATGTTAGTAAAGTACGCTCATTAGCGTTTGAAAATCGTGACGCAGAGTGACGTGAACCTTGCTCACCAGAGCTCAATAAAGTTGTCCTCGAAACAGCTTCTCACCGATCAATTTATTAGAAACTGACAGAATGAGGTAGAGTGGGGAGAATTTGAAAAAATAATCTGGAGTTTTCATCACACAAACTTGGGAATAGTATCAATCTTCATCATTTTATCCAAACGTCTCAGTGCACTATTGCGGAATTAATTCGGATCGGCGGTTCTTTAGATACATGTTTTCGCGCGTTTTTCCAGGGTACGCAACTTACCGCGTGGCTTTTGGCGTTGTCTCTTCTGATTGGGTGATTCAATCCTGGGTCGGTTGAAACTCTACTAATGACACTCCCTCAATGACTCTAATTTAGGTGCGCGCTGTTACAAAATTTGTCCTTGAACTCGGCTTAACCGGTCGTCTTCAGGAATAACTACCAAGCTTGCTTCTGTTGTAATCATTGCAACACACTACCTTGGCTCCCCCTTTGTCAATTTCAACATGTACTGCCTGGGCATCAGTAATAATAATAATAAAATCATGAATACTTATTCATCGATAGATTAATAAGGGTTCATTTATCCTCAGCAAGGTTTTGAAATTCGAAGCAAGTGATTGATTTGAATTTTAAAAACAATATCCACAGTAGTAATGATAACATCTCTTAAGTACCTCACTCGTCTGCCTGTGTGTACATTCCACTGACCCAATTAGTGTGCGCGCTCCACGCTGCAATGTCATTCACACGTCTCGCCGGATCTCCCCTCTCTCTCGCACGATTACAACTCCTGTCGGACCAGCTGTCTTGTTTAGAAACAAAGCTCGCTCTACCCAGGTACTACATGGCCACGTATATTTGAGTGTTGGCTCTCAATAAAATTCTGCAATAATGATCTGCATTCATAGTCCTGATTATTCGTCAAATGGTTCCCTTCTGTAATACGGCTTGAGATTAGCGCTATTGAAGACAGATTTAGCGCCAGTGCTCAATTCTTCAAGTCTGTAAGCATTGTTACCCAAATTCTTAATGATGCGGAACGGGCCAATAAATTTTGGACAGAACTTGGCACTTTGTTTTTAGGATCAGATATCGGTGGTCTTCGAACAAGCACTAGTTCCTGTTCCTGTAATTCACGATGAAATTTCTTTCCTCTGTATCTCCTCAGTCTTCGGTCCGCTTGGTTCCTCATGTGCTCTCTTGTTCGCTGAATTCGCAGCTCATGTGCTAATAACGGATCCCTTGGGCAAGGAATAATCTTGTCCCAAGATCTCTCAGGCAACCTGTTGTGGTGTACAACTAGTGGGACTTGACCTGTCGACTCGTGCTTTGTAGTGTTCATGCACATCTCAATATCTCCTACTTTGTCAACCCACTTATTATGATCATTAGGAATCATGACTCGGTAATACTTGGCAACACAGCGAATCGTTCTCTCGCTCGGATTTCCACAAGGATGACGAATGCTCGACAGAACATGCTTTATCCCTAGGCTCTCTAGACCTTGCCTAAAAACATTGCTCGTAAAATAAGTACCATGGTCCGATAAGATGAATTCCGGCTTCCCAAGCATCGGAATGACTTTGTTCTGAATTCTGCTGAGGACTTGCTTTGATGTCGTCTTCTGGATTGGACATAATACTACCATCTTGGAAAGCACATCGACACATACAAGAAGGTGTCGGCATCCTCGTTTTCCCTTTACTAGAGGGCCAAAACAGTCAATAGCGACCAGCTCGCATGGTTTTTGAGGTAATAATGGTTTTGGAGGTTGTTTCAACATGAAGTTATTTGGTTTAGTGCGCTGACATGCGTCACAAGTTCTGATTTCTTCCACAATGGTGTATCGCATCTTAGGCCAAGTAAAAGTTTCCCCTATTGTGGTTTCTGTTTTGTCCGTGCCGATATGTGCTAGGCTTTCGTGGACATGCCACGTCAATCCTCTCTGTAATGATGCTGGAACTAGAATTCGCAGTTTGGTGTGATCCTCATCCACGTACTTGTGCAAAAGGTTATTCTAGTAGTGAAATTTCGCTTCCTTGGCACGGGCTTCTCGATATTCATGTGAATCTGTCTGTAGTTCCTTCTTGTAAAACTTGATCATCATCATCATCCATGGGTCCTTTTGTTGTTCCTTCTGAATTTCTTTCAGCTTGTCCAAAAATCCACGATCCTTAGGTGTTAGTGCTATGTGGTGAACCTCCGCTGCTATCTCGTTCTCATCTTCAGGGTTCCTGCTTAGAGCATCAGGTATGATGTTCATCCTTCCAGGGCAATGTTCTATGGTAATGTCGAACTGCTGTATGTAAATGGACCAACGCGTAACTCTTTCACTTGCCATCGTCGTCTTGAATAAGAACGTCAGTGCATGGTGGTCAGTTCTGACAACAATGGAATATCCAAAGATCATCTTGCGCCATTGTTGAAGTGAGTACAAAATCGCTAGCAACTCAAGCTCTGTCACAGTGTAGTTCCTCTCGTGCTTCCTTAATTTACGACTCGTAAATGCCAAATATGATCGTTTCCTGGGTTCATCAGCGTCCTCTTGGTACAGCATGGCACCGATTCCAA
Organism: Meconema thalassinum; assembly: GCA_946902985.2. NCBI lineage: Eukaryota > Metazoa > Arthropoda > Insecta > Orthoptera > Tettigoniidae > Meconema > Meconema thalassinum. Next base: position 444,975,503 of record OX336394.1, on the reverse strand, counting down.
TCAATGAAGCGTCTGCCTGAATTATAAATTTCTTCTCGAAGTCTGGACACCCTAGCTTAACACAATTCTCCAGTAGGTCTTTCGTGGCTCTAAAGGACCTGTCGCACTCCTCATTCCATGACCATCGATTTGATTTCTTTAGCATCTCTTGCATCGGTGCTACTGTTTCCGTGTATCCAGGACAATTCTCCTTAAAGAAACCTGTCACTCCCAAAAATGCTCTCACATGTTTTACTTTAGTTGGTGTGGGGAATTTCTTGATTGCGTCAATTTTCGCCGGATTAGGTCTCACGCCTTCAACATCAATTATGTGACCCAAATACAGAATCTCGCTCTGGCAAAAGTGCGATTTCTTCAAATTATTTTTGAAATTCATGGTTCTCAAGTTGTCCAAAAGTTTGTTTAGGTTTACCAAGTGTTCCTCCATTGTTTCCGATGCAATAAGTATGTCGTCAACATATCTCGTAGTGAAGCTCTTGACCACCTCAGTCAGATTCCTGTCTAGTGCTCTTATCAATGCACATCCAGCTGTTTTTACACCAAAGGGCATGCGAGACCAGTTATAGCTCTCGTTATCAAATAAAACCCCGTCAATAGTTGGGATTTTTCCTCAAGTTCGAGATGGTGGAAACTATTCGTTAGGTCGACGCTAGAATATATCTTCTTCTCACGGAAGCCCTTCAATACATCCTTGATCCTTGGTGCTTGGTCATGCTCAACTAGCAGTTTACTGTTTAAAACCCGAGCGTCTAGGCATAATCTAATTGATCCATTTGGCTTGGCCACAGCCAATATTGCATTTAAGTATGGGGTTGCTGCTTTTCTTATCATGCCGGAATCGAATAAGTTACTAATAATGTCCTTCACCTGAGCAAAAAGTTTCTCTGGGATCGGGTACAATTTACTCTTAAATGGGGTCCAGTCGGTAACTTGCATGGCATACTGGAAATTTATAACTTTTCCAGGAATCGTGTCGAAAGCTCCCTTATGATGTCTCAAAATTTCTTCTAATTTTCTTCTGTCAGGTTCCCCTACTATTGCCTCCTTAAGTCGCTCCTGAATTAAAATTTCAAATTTGGACCCGCTAATTTCTTCTTCCGCCAAATGTACCCAAAGTTCCTGCGAAATATTTCCACTGTCAATTTCAACCACTGCTGTCTGGCTTACTCGTCCCTCCGTCAAGTTCTTATCTTCGATCGCCTCTTTAGTGCATTCTTCAATGACCCAAGTATTCGCCTCTCTCTCTAGTGAACTCTCTTCCATGTTCAGACCCACAAGACTCAACCCCTCGACTTGTTTGAAACTCACAGTGTTATTATGTAAGTCAATTATAGCATGAAAATCACAGATGAAGTTGGCTCCCAGAATGACATTATAATTCATCTTTGGTATCACGATGAAAGTGTGCGAAAATGTTTGGTTTAATATCTCCAGGTCTAAATATGCTTGGTGCTTGCAAACTATGGTCTTGTCAGGAATGACCCCTCGGACTTTCATTAATGGTACAGGCATAATTGGAACGGTTTGTTTATTTCCAATTTCTTTCAACAATGCTTCCGTGACTAAGCTCACCTGGCTACCCGTGTCATTCATGCACCTCACTCTAATACCTCCAATACGTGCATAAATAATCGGTAATTGTCTGATTACATTGTCTCGGTCCTTCACCACTTCCTCCAGGCAATCGTCCGGGAATGCTACCCACTCTTCTATGTTTGCAACAATCAACTCCTCCCGTTCCCTGGTGTCCTCCGTTCTCAGGCTATCTGATTTTGGTTCAATCGTGATTTTTTTAAAATCCTGGGACCCATTCGTTGAGTTCCGCCGGTTGTCATCGCGTCTCTCCTGCTGCCGTAATAAGCTTTCCGCCCCCGCTCCTTGGTGATTATCTGGGCTTTGCCTATTCGCCATCGCACGCCCCCACTTCTCTTTCTCTGTTTCTTCGGCATTTAACTCGTCCAAATATTTCTGTGATTCAGCGTACCGCTCATTCCAATCTTTGCGATAGTCCCCTTGATTATCTTGCCAATAATTCCTTGTATTGTTCCACCTGCCTTCTCCGTTCCTTTGGTAAGGTCTACCCTGCCTTGGATTTCTCCTCCAGTTGGTATACTCTCGCTGGTACTTCCACTGATTGTGATTGTTCTGATAATTATTATTATTATAATTATCACGGCGATTCTGGAAGTTCCTATTGATGTTATGGTATTGGTTTCGGCCATCGAACTTCTGCCGTCTGAGCGTAAATTGCGTCCCGGTAGACTGTGTCTTGATTTGATTATTTTGATTGTGATTAGTTTGATGCCCTTGAAAAACTTCAGCTGTGTTTACACACTCCATGTTCCGTCTCCCTGTCTGCGGACTGACCATACTCGTCTCATCCAAATGGCGGAGTATCTCCTCGGCCTGAACTGCGGTCTTGATATTACCGGCCACTAAAAACTACTGAATATTCATTGGAAGCTGCTTACTGATGGTTAAAACCATGTTTTCTTCTGAAGGCGGGTCGTCAAAATCACGGAATTTAACCAGCTGTTGGCTAAAGAACTCGGAAAACCTGGTGGGAGGTGTACTGTGATATTTCCTGGTCTATAGATCCATCCTCAACCCCTGCTGCAAAGACGGACTCCAGAACTTTCTCAAGAATGCCTCTCTAAACTGGGCCATGTCATTAAATGTGTATTTGAAACTCTGGAACCAAATTAAACTTGGGCCCTCCAAAAATTTCTCAACCATCCGCAGCTGTTTCGCGGGACTGACGTGTTGATCGTTAAAGTAGTCATCCAGCTGACGTAAAAATGCTTTAGGAGTGGATCCTGAGTTCTCCCGGAATTTGTCGGGTTTAAAGTCGTTCCCCTTAATTACTTGTATCACTTGGGCAGGTGCCAAGCCGGGTTGTGGAGTTGATGTCTCCCCTCTGTAGTGTTGGAATGTGTCGCACGTTATCTTTGGACTCTGACTTCGGCCTGTATCCTCAGCCAGCTTCGAGCCCACCAGACTTCCAATACTTCCCTGTTTGCCTACTGTGTTTTCTGCAGAGAACAAAGTAGCGTTTTCTAAGGACCTTATCTCGTTCTTAATTATGAGGTCTGTGTGTTCTTGGAGTTTGGACTTCATATTTTCCTCCAAAGCCTGCACTCTAGAATTGTACTCGCCTAGCCGCATTAAGATCGTCAGCCTATCTCCTTTAGTTTCGTTCACCTGCTGCTCCCAATCTTTCCAGATCCTGTTCTTCAAACTACTAATTTTTTCTTCGCTCCTTTCCTCGTTCTTCTCAAATTCTACCCTAGTACTTTGGTTTATGTCATGGGTGATCTTCTCTAACTGTACTGTTTGTATTGTTGCCTGCTCTGATAGATTATGGTTTAATTCATTCAACTGTTTATTATTATTCTCCCTCAACTCGTGTAACTGTTTATCGGTATCCAATTTCTGGACCTGCAATTGGACCGTAATGCTACTGTTCACGTCCTGTGATTGTTTGTCACTATCTACTTTCTGGGTTTGTAATTGCGCCGTAATGTTACTGTTCATGTCCTGTAATTGTTTGTTACTTTGTTCACTCTGAATTTATAACTGTTCTTCCGTTTTCGCAGACAATTGCGCAGTCAACTGCACGGACATCTGCTCCATTAATACCTTGATTTCTTCGATGCTAGCCATCGCACAACACACAAATATATACTCAGAGAAAAACAGGGTCATGCACTGGGATTTCAGTCATACACACGCACACATGTCTTGATATTTAAATACTACTGATTCTAATTTAATAAAAATTTCAGTAATCAAATTTATTGAATAATGACTCTTATTTCCAAACAATAAAATAACTCCCTTGTGATCTGCTTTTAAATTCCTAACCAACAGAATTTACGAACAACACCAATTAACCGTAGTTAATTAAATGTAAAAAATAAGGCAACCTTTCCTGCTTTGACTGAGTTCAATAATATGCGAATTTTCTAATTTTATGCCGGGCGCCAGAACAAGTTAACAACAAATGCAATATCAACTTCTAACCTTGGCGGTACAACATCGCCTCAATTTACTGAATTTACACTTGCCCGCCTGACCTGGCATTATTTCTCAGCGAAATAAATATGAGCTCAGCAAAGCAACAACAACAACAGTCCCACTTGGGCAGCCATTTTCGATATATGAACCCTTGCAAAGAAGCTTATGAGACTCAGTTTCGGGGGGTGTAACAGTCCATTTCGTAAGTTGTTGTTAAAGCGCTTCATTAACATGCAGGGTAACACATAACAAAATAACATGCAGGAAGAAGTGAGTACCAGGGTTATAACAAATGAATTTAATAACAGATCAACTATATACAAGTAAAAAATAAACAAAACAAAACTCCCAAATGACTCCCAACTGAATAAATTACTTGCCATAACTAGGCTTAATCTCAGGAGAGATTATAAATTGGACCAAATGTCCCAAATGCTTCAATGACATTGTGTACGTGTGCGGCTGTTCTACATGCTTAACGATGAGTACAAATAAATGCGAGATTCGTTATCATCCGGTAAACCTTCAGAGGACGAATCTGCATTGTTTAGAGCTAGACAGACGCGGGGAACCAACTATACACTACTTAAATTAATCTGACACTTCCTACACTAAATAAACAACAAATAATTTCCGCTTGAAATTGGAATCAAGAACTGCCGTAGCAAAAACATTACTGCCTAAAATTAGGACTTTTCTAAATCAACACAAGTAAATTAACACGTGACCAACAAAAGAAATACACATATGACCGCCTGTCATTTTTACAGGTAAATACAACTACACCACACGGGTGTCACAACAGACAAACTAACATGACCTGAGTCATAGAAAATCACTAGGCTCCAAGCCAACATTTACATCATTAAAACAATATTCCATTCATACGATATGCGATAATTCGTAAGAGACATGGCGAACTCCCCAATTAATTACGGTCCAAATGACCATCACAAAAGAACAGGTTTGCTAATGATAGCTTATAGGGGTCAGTTGGTCAGCTGGACTGCCTAACAATGAGTCACCGAACCTAGACGGGCGCTAAGTGGAAATCTGCACATCTGTCAACCCACGTGTCAATAACCTCGACCTCCCGTGGCACGGGATCGAGTCTCGAAGAAGCGTGCTCCAAAGCACAATATACGTGTGTGTGTCAGAATAAAATATCTCAGCATTTCCCCTAGGAAATCCAAGAAAATCAACACTGGACAAGGTACAGTAGCCTCCAAGGAGCGCCCTGCCTTTCCATCAAAAAGAATACCACAACAACAATAATATGAGGGCGGTAGCACCACCTACCCCTCATCACGAAGAATCAATACACACACCTGACACATGAACACACACAGAATCACACGTATGGGTTTGACAGAAACCTGAAATAATTGACAGATATTTTTCCACCAGCTTGCGCTTCTGTTCTAGTCCGTGACTAACAAACCATAAAAGGACTCAAAAAATAATGCTAAAAATTTAGAACTAAAGTGTTCTACAGTTACATCTTAATTTGTTGCGCTCGGCAACCCTAGTATGAGTAATAACCTGTTCATAAAAACCATCTTACAATATTTACCTCCCTTTCCTATAACAAAAAAACCAACTTTAATAAAGCACCACTTATCGAATGTAACGAGTTTCGCATTCGCATGGATAAAATCAAATACACGCGCCGTGTACACTGCATATGACTCCAAAGAAAAATATACAACAAACAAATTTGGCCACGCGCCAACGTACATTTAAAGATGATAGTGTCACCACAAAAAATCTAAACACAAGAAAAAGAATGATTGAACTATTTACAATGTTACCGTGCCTTATCTAACTACATATTGAGTAAATCAATTTTTGTACATCACCGCTTCAGCTTGCAGAACATTAACCTCCGTCCCGGTGCATTTCCCTACGGGAAATTTAGCTCTCCATCGTCGACGTCGTTGTAGAAGCGATGCACATCAATCCATCGCATGACCAAACGTCGGATATCTTGGCGAAGTTTCTTGGACAGAAATGTTCAATGTTAATAATATTACCTAGCTATAATCGCTGTGAGCTACTACATTCACTCACGAATATATCCTAATGCGATTACTGATCGTAGACTTGCCCTATTTTAGCATTTGCTTAACACACGCACAAATATCACTCATAAATATCATACACAAATTTACATAAAATTACACACTTCACACTCATCGCCACTGGCTTGAAAACAAGTCTTAAACATGACTATCTTGCAGTCCTTATCTTGCCTAGAGATCTCCACTGCTATACGTGAACCTTGCTCACTTGAGCACAAAGTAAAATGTTAGTAAAGTACGCTCATTAGCGTTTGAAAATCGTGACGCAGAGTGACGTGAACCTTGCTCACCAGAGCTCAATAAAGTTGTCCTCGAAACAGCTTCTCACCGATCAATTTATTGGAAACTGACAGAATGAGGTAGAGTGGGGAGAATTTGAAAAAATAATCTGGAGTTTTCATCACACAAACTTGGGACTAGTATCAATCTTCATCATTTTATCCAAACGTCTCAGTGCACTATTGCGGAATTAATTCGGATCGGCGGTTCTTTAGATACATGTTTTCGCGCGTTTTTCCAGGGTACGCAACTTACCACGTGTCTTTTGGCGTGGTCTCTTCTGGTTGGGTGATTCAATCCTGGGTCGGTTGAAACTCTACTAATGAGACTCCCTCAATGACTCTAATTTAGGTGCGCGCTGTTACAAAATTTGTCCTTGAACTCGGCTTAACCGGTCGTCTTCAGGATTAACTACCAAGCTTGCTTCTGTTGTAATCATTGTAACACACTACCTTGGCTCCCCCTTTGTCAATTTCAACATGTACTGCCTGGGCATCAGTAATAATAATAATAAAATCATGAATACTTATTCATCGATAGATTAATAAGGGTTCAATACATATAGTTCAAGCGACCTACTAGGCGGAAATTGTGAATTGTCTTCAGCAACAAATGATGAAGCGTGAGAAAATATTGCAAAAATAAAGACTGCAATTTGCACCTGTATGTGGTAGAAAACGCGTGTAATGGATGCCCTTGACGGGTTTAAAGCTTTTGCTGATTTTGAGGTTCTGAGTGAATGGAATGTTGATTTTGTGATTATGGTTCATAAGCACAGTTAATGTTATATTCCAATACCGTTTCTCCTTCTGTTTATGAGGCGTAAAATACAAAAAATAATAGAAAAGTATTTTGAATTTCGTGTGAATTTGGGCTATTGCAGAGTGTCATATCCTCAAGAGACGTAGGCGATCTGATAAGAGTCCCCGGCTATGTTAAAGGATCACTAATCAGGCGTCCTTAACCTGAGTTTGCATGCGGTAGGGTGGCCAGATCCTTTCCATTCCTCCCCCTGCAAGACCATCTGACAGTTGCCCATTTAGCACGTACCGGAACATAGCAAGACATATTAATTTCTTGGCAGAGCCGGAAATTGAACCCGGGACCTCTGGGATGGCAACCAACAATGCTATCCACAGCACCACGAGGCGGTTATCTGTGTATGTAAACATTTATAACTGAACCAAATGTCAGGTTCCATAGCAATAATTGTCTATGGTATGTAATCAGTAAAGCATAAAAAAAACAAGTGCAATTCTTCAGCATATTCAAGTAACGTACAAAGGCAAAATAAATGTATGTAATAAAGTCAAATATATCCCCCTTTTCGTCATTATGTTATTTTTCGATTCCACACATGCAATAGGAATTAAATATCGAAGGTTAACTATGAGCCTCAATATCTCAGTTCCATCTTAATGGTGGTTGGCTCCTTTATGCCTAACATGGTCCAGTTATAAAGTAGGCACTCAATTCAATGATGTCTTACATTTTGCTCACAAAAATGTTTTGTATACGTTACAATTAGTTGCACAGAAATATTTTGTCTATTATCCACTTAGGTGGTTCCAAGTTTCACAGGCCCTCGATGTAGTCCCCATCGTTGCGTACAACGTGTTCCCAGCGATGCGGAAGTCGTTGGATCCCGCTGGCACTGCCCAATCTATTGACGGTACGAAGAGAGCGCTCGACAGCCTGCTTAACGTCTTCAATGGTACGGAAGCGCTCCCCTCGCATTGTCATCTTCATCTTCGGGATGAGATCATATTCGCAGGGACTGATGTCGGGAGAATATAGGGGGTGATAGAGGACCTCCCAACCCCAGCGATCGAACAATGCCGACACAACGCCTGTTGTGTGTTCCCTAGCATTGTCATGCAGAACGATGGGCCGTGTAACCATGTGGTGGCGCCGTTTCCTTCTCAGAGCTCCTCGGAAATGGTCTTGCAGAAACGAACAATAGTACGCCGCATTAACGGTTTGCCCTCGGGGAACAGTATGGTGAATGATCACACCATCCCAGTCATAGGAAAGAATCAACATTACCTTCACATTGGTGGGAGTTGGTCGAACTGTTTGTTTCCATGGTGATCCGTGGTGCCGCCACTCGTTCGATTGGCATTTTAACTGTGGCTCATAAGATCTGGCCCACGTCTCGTCAATGGTTATGATACGCCATAAGAAGGCCTCTCCTTCGCGCTCATAACGCTGCAAGTGCATACGACAAACGTCATATCGCAGCCATTTGTGCATGTCGGTTAAGTCATGCGGAACCCATTTGGACGCAATCTTCCTCATTTTCAGTAAGTCCTTCAGGATGTGGAGGACAGTTGAATGCGACAGTCCGGTATCTTGCTCTAATTGACGAATCGTTACGTTCCGATCCACCTCTACTAACGCGGACACCATCTGTACATTGTCATCACTTACTGGTGGGTGACCAGATTGAGGCATGTGATCCACACGTTCGCGCCCATCTCGAAAGGCTGCAACCCATCTTGCTACCGTTCTGATCGGTAACGCAGCGGCAACGCACGCTTCCTGCAATCCTCGGTGACACTGTTTAGCACTGCGACCCCTAGCACATTGCATTTTTATCCACGTTCTCTGCTCCTGCTTGGAAAACATTGCGACTGAGTAGGGGGGTGAGGCGGTTTCTAGGCCACTCCAGAACCCTCTTTGCCCCACTACTAAGCCTCAGCCATGTTAAATATCTCTCAAATGCATGGTCCGATTTTGACAAATGAGGTCTCATTGGACTCGAGCTGACGTCCTCTTTCCTATGGACCACTCGTTATATTTTTGAAATTTTTTTGAAAATTTTTGTTTTCGAAAGTTGGTGATAGTTTGAAAACCAAACATGGTAGAACGTTGTGCCATGGCTAAAACGAATGGTCTTTATAACTTTTATTTTTGTAATAAAACTTTTTTATTTTTTATGTTTTTTTTTAAACACTCGAATTCTGAAAATCCTATATTTTGGAAACTAGGACGTTTACAAAAAGGTTTGTTTGATGTAAATCAATGATCCCTACCCCCTCTACCCCCAAAATAAATGTCAAGTCTCTAGGATGAAAACCTGTAGTAGTGGGATGATGACAGCTGCCTCACTTCTTTTTGAACCCTCCTCGTATTTGCCCCGAACCTGATATCTCGCTAACCAATCATGGGATTTGAACATACAGGGTGTCCTAGCACTCGTAGTGATGCCCCCTACTTTCCTATAGGCTCGTTGTTTAAATAAAAGACCAAAACTAAAAGGTCATCCGCTTATAATATCTCGCGAACCAATCATGATAGAGGAGTGAACGAGGGGTCCAAGGACTCGGGCTGACGTCCTCTTTGCTATGGACTACTCGTTATAATTTTTAAAAAAATATTGGAAACTCGATTTTGGGGTAAACACGTGTTTTTTGTGATTTTGCCGATATCTCACGAACCAATAACGCTAGAGACGTGTACGAGGTGTCCTAGGACTCGGGCTAACGCCCCCTTTCAAATGTGGTAGATATTTTTTCCACAAAATAATTCACAAAGGGCCTAACGCCATACATGTTGAAAAAACTTTTTCTTTTTCTTTACCTTTTTATAATGTTTATGAAGCGTGGTGGTTGAGAGAGACGATACGGCTGGGTGTGTGTGTTTCAACGAACCTGTCGCTAACCACAAGGACCATGCTTAATAGAACAATCGCTATTTCGGCGGGTCGGTGTATGACAGAGCGAGCGTCCGTTTTTCTGATATTTTACCATTAACGTGTAAACGGTGATGAGAACTTGGTTCTATGTTGGTCGAAGCGAGTACATAAAACAAACTTGCAGACGAGCAGGAGGTGAATGTCACTTGAGCTTATTGGAAGGCGTTGATCTGACTTGACAACAGGTGCAATGGAAAATGACCATGACGCTTGAAGGTGAAATAATCTGACCATCGTGGTGGCAGGGGAGTGCGAAATGCATGTGAACATGTGTGAAACCACATGAGGGCTAAACCAGTGACATTCTGTCTTGCTTTGTACGTGAGAAAATGCAAGTCCATGTGAAATTTGATCTGCCACAAGTGTTCACCTTGCACGTTAGCTGTCCACGTGCCTGATAACAGAATCTTCAAAGCGTGGGAATCGCTGAATCAGTAAAAAGTATGATGCAATTTGTGGGTATGATGTCACAACCAATAGATAGGCAAGAGCTGCGAACAGCAGTGGTGGGAGGTGGAGGGGGGAGAGGGGGGGGTAATGTAAGAGAGAACACAGGTGGAAAGGGAAAGACAAACATGTATGAACATGCACGAAGCGCGGAGCGCTGTACACACAGAGGTATAGATAGTGTACAACATGTGTGAATAAGATGTACACAGGTTCACAACACATGTAATTTATTGATCCAAGAATTAAACGTAGAGTTAAACCCTAACCATTTGACATATAGTTTATTTCCTTTTTGTTTCAACACTTTTTCCACAAGATAATGCTGAGGAAATGCTGTTTTCTGAAGTTCATGGAGATAAAATCTACCTTTTATGGGTTGATGGTTGAGGTCCTCGAGTAAATAGGTGACTGGACTGTCCAAGTTGACTCGACGAATTCGAAATAGTTCAGTCCCCCAGTGTGGCGTGTAGCCCTTATTGAAGGCAGACTTAAATTTGCTCACACGAACAAAATCCCCAATTTTCAGTCGGTGACGTTTAGGATCGGCCGTTTTTATGGGGTTAAACAGTTTATCCAATCGCTGAATATTTTTAGTCACGAGGCGTGGCTTGGTCCCAATCGTTCTATGTTTGGTGTCATTATAACGTGACACTAGCTCTGGCAACATGTCCAACCAGCGATACGTGCCCTGAACGGTAAACGCTTTCCACATATGGGTTTTCAATGTTCGGTTGAACCGCTCGACCACACTGGCTTTGAGATTGCTGTATGTGGTGTAATGGTGAATATCCTTAGATTTGAGAAAACTGGAGAAATCCTTGTTGAAAAATTCTTTCCCCTGGTCGGTTTGTAGCAGCTGAGGTTGACGTTTGGAGTGTTGAATAATATGATGAAAGGCCTTGGTAACCAGTGGACCAGACTTGCGACGCACAGGTTCAACAAAGGCCATTTTGGAATAGACATCAATGACGGTCAACATATAGCGTACACCGTCGTTAACGTCAACATAGGGTATCATTTCAACAAAGTCAGCCTGCCAAAGTTCATCCACACCTCGTGAAATCACCTTGAGTCGTGGATAGTGACGCCTAGCTGGGCGATGCAACTCGTGAGCAATACCCATTTTAATGGGTGAGGGCTTAAACAATAATTTTGGCATTTCGAAGTTCTTGTTCAATTTCTGGAATTTCCCAATCGTGACCGGTATGGCTAGATTGACGTGAAGCATGCAACAACTGTAGCCGCTGGACGAGCTTATTGGGATTGTGCCAGTAGGTAACATCCACAAGGGGTTTTAATGGTTTAAATGTCACTCCCAAAGCGGACGCTTTACGACAAGTACTTTGACTAGTGGGAAACATTTTTGCAATGATGGTTTTATATTTTTGAGATATATTGGCATTCACTTGTTGCGTGGGATCATACTGTCTTTTGTGGGCATGGGTATCCAATAAAATGGATTTATATTTGTCAAGATCCTCTGACGTATAATCATGGGAAGAGGGGGTCCGAGAAAAGAGCAGCTTTAACAGTCCTGGAGTTAATTTATAGTTGATATTTTTAATGACAGCTTTAGTACGAGCAAATTTAATGGATGAATCGCCAATTTTAAAACTATCATCCTCATAGCGAACACCATACGTGGTATCTGTGTTTCAAATAAATAGATCGGTGAAATAGGGTTCCAATGTTGATACATAATATTTTATTAAAATGGTTTTCAGTTGAGCTTTATGTTGAGGGGTGGCCAAGAGTTGTGAAAACGGAGACGCTCTGGAAGGGCAAGGTGTTTCGACCATGGCCAAGGATTTCTTTTTTCTCAAAAACTCTGCAAGGGGCGCGGCCTTTTTTTGAGGCGTAAACACTTGTTCCTCCTCATCCTCAACTTCACTAACACTAGTCAAATATTCCTGTTCCTCTTCCTCTTCCTCAGGGTCCTCGTGCAGCGTCTGCGTGGCTTGTGAAACGGTGGGTAGCGTTTCAGATGGCTTGAGAGAGGGTTTCAACATGGCTTTTAGTGGAGGTGCTAAATGTTGTTGAATAAACAAAGCATGATTTGCACGTGATTGTTTCAATTGACGCAACTTTTGGCGAATAGTATTTTTTGCTCTAATAATATGCTTTTTCAATCGACTCTCTGCTAACGCCATGGTGTCTTGACAAATGACTTGACGGGGAATGAGACAGGGCCTTAAATAGCAATAAAATGATCAAACCCTAAGCGATACCGTCCTTGGTTGAGTTCACGTTGTTTGTCAATCACTAAACAAGCATGACGTTGAGTGTTCCAGCACTTGGCACACAATTCTGTAAACATTTGAAAGGTCATATCCGGATTCACATGTTCATTATAAATGTGACGACTGTTCCTCTCGTCCTGACGAAATAAAACAATGACATTGGCATTGTCACGAATCAACTGTTTGGACATTTTAGAATACGTTTGTCCAAGATAGAAGCAATCGATATGTGACGACCCATGCTGAAATAGCTTTGAATGACACCTTGACGTTCAGTGGATACATCATCGAAAATCATGAGTGAATCGGGCTTTACCTCATCCGGTGAAATCACATTTTCTTGCATGGAAAATGTAAAATAACCCATATTCTCTTTTTGTAATCCAGACATGACTTGATCCAGAAACACGTAGAGGGGTTGGTAGAGAGATTTTGCAAAAATATAAATATTTTGAAAACGCAGACCATTGTGCGCTGTGATGAGCGTTAGCAAAAGATTAGTCTTTCCACACCCCAAAAGGCCCCACAATGATGCAGCGAATGGAAGATGGAAACAGTGAACCATGGCGTTGTTCACGTGATGTGGGACAGAGATGGGAAACCATGTCCCCCACGGGGAATGACTCTTGCTGCTTAATAATCTTCATATCAACTAAGGCTTAGCCAGGCTAGCAGGCTGTCTATATATAGGACACCGAACCTTGTCATAGAAACAGTAGACTGGTACTACAGGTTGACGATGGATGTCTTTGGACGTGCGTTGATGGCCAAAGCTAGGCCTGTCCCCATACATGATCCTAAACAAGAAACAGATCCTGCTAATAAACACTATGTGGATAGGTCAGTAGTGCCACGCACAAAACAGGGAGATTATGACTTTAAGGTAAAGCGGTTAACCCATGTAAAACATCCTCAAGTGTCTACAGACGTTACTACGAAAAAGTATGTGGATAACAAAGTGTATGAGTTTTATGACAAAGTGCCCCAGCTTACGGTGAATGGCTATAGCGCTAATCACCATCGGATTATTCACGTGGAAGACCCACAAGACGAAGACGATGTCTGTACCAAGCGTTACGTGACCTATGAAATGAAAAGGCTTTATAAAAATATCCCATCTGTATTTTTAGTGTATCTGACAAATGAAAAAACTTTGAATGAGAGAAACCATATACCGCTAGTCCTTGATCAGCACTTGACCTATGTGCTTGCTTCGGGTTTAAGCCACTATCGATTACACTATGATGGAACCATTCACATCAAATATGCCATACCTGATGAGAACCATTTACAAATAAAGATAAATGGTCATAGGAAGGTGGTCCATAACCATGAAATGGTCAATGCAGGTGACGGATTATCCTTTCATCTCATGTTGACATGGGATGAAAAGCAAGCGGGAAAACCCATAAACGATTTCCCACTTTATGTGGAATTGGAATATACAGCCATGAAATAACCATCTGACGTTAGTTGTGATTTAAACTTTCTTGTGAAAGGTTGTTGGTCATTATCATCATGGTGAAACAAAGGTATGCGGTGAGAAAGACTAATAAAAGGACTTTGTCCTTGGCAAAGCCTGGGCTTACGACATTCGTGGACAAGCCCTTGCGAAAGAAAAAAAGAAAAAATAATGTATTGACCATAAGGAAAGCCTTTCGAGCAGCACAGAGACATGTTATTCCAAAACGTCGGCGACAGGTTTCAAACCAAGGGCGAGTGATTCCCGTCCCCAAACGAGCCGGATTTTTACCTGCATTATTTGCCGGTTTGGCTGCTCTGGGTTCACTTTTGGGCGGAGCCAGTGCAGTGGCGAAAACCATTAAATTCGCGCAAAAGGGCAAGCAACAACTCAAAGAAAGTCAGCGACACAATGAAACGATGGAAGCGATTGCCATGGGGGCTAGAAATGCCAATTTAAAGCCAGCCTTTTATCAACAAGGATTTGGGATTTCTCCATTTCGAAGTATTAAAAAAAATTAACCTCAGTCATAGCAAGACATGCCCTGACGCATCAACAAGTTGAAAGCTATGCTAAACAACTAAAGCTTTCTCATTTTCGAGGTGTGTTTATGCGAAACCAATTACCCCCACGACCCTGGAAACAGGAATGTGCTGTTGTCAATTTGGATGATCACCGAGGACCAGGAACGCATTATGTAGCTTATGTCAAAGAAGGATCCACTGTATGGTACTTTGACAGTTTTGGGAATTTGCCTCCGCCCATGGAACTAGTGACCTATTTTGGAAACAGGATCAAGATATATTATAATGTGAAACGAGAGCAAACGTTTATCTTGAAACGTACAATCGAATATACAACATACGAGAAAATGTGAACAACAAGTTTTACTATGATGAATCTGTGCTCACCTTGAACTCTGGTGGATACACGATCGATGACATTTATGAACACATTTATGAGGTGTTGATCAATGAGTATGGTTTAAAGTCATTTCTCGACGGAACGCGCAAGTTTGAACTTGTAGGCAATGCCAACACTCATCGCTGCAGTATTTTCTCTACCTTCAACATTGACTTTAAAACACACCCCGATTCCATTGGTCCATTACTAGGATTTAAACCACGTGTGTTGGAGCCCAACAAAAAACATGAATCGGACCATGAAGTGAAATTCATTGAGGACCATCATGTGTCGGTGACGTGTAATATTATTAGCCAAGTGTACACCAATAAGGAACCATCGCATTCGCTTTATGACTTTATTGTGACATCGCCCAATGGGTATATTATTCGTGAAAACCCTCCAGTGGTGCTTTTTCATTCTGTGGCTGTCGATAGTATTAGTAATATAACATTAAGACTGATCAATAGAGATCAACAACTCATTGATCTAGATTCTACCACACCAGTGACTTACAAGTTGGTGCTAAAGCCACTATGAAGTTTGTGTATAAAGCAACAACACCGTCTAGGAATGCTGTTAGTTGTTTGCCACGTGAATACACGTTAACATCTCAAGGCAAGCAGATTTTACAGCATTTGGGTTACCACATCAACCCTCATGATGAATTCTATCCTAGAGATAGCGAACCGCATCGAGGAGCAACCAGGAGTGGTAAGAATTGATCTCCATTCCTATCAAGCTCAAACACCTGGACTCAATAACAATGATGGAATTCAATTTGTTATCAACAACCAAGATATTTACACCCTACCGCATGAAAGTGTCATTCAGATTGAAGGTCGGCTCACCTAAGCCGATGGCTCTACACCCACCACATCCAAGTTGACCAACCATGGTTTGGCCTTTCTATTTTCTGAAGTGCGGTATGTCATTAACGATATCGTGGTGGATAGCACTCGAAATGTGGGCATTTCCAGTGCCATGAAACTATACCCCTCTTATAGTGAGGAAGAAGGTAAAACACTTTGCATGGCAGGTTGGTGTCCTGACTCGACCAATGACTGGATGGTACACACTGATGGGACCTTTACTGGATATTTACCTCTTAAACTGATTTTAGGCTTTGCCGAAGATCACCAACGCATTGTGGTCAACGCTAGGCAAGTGCTTTATCTAGTGAGAGGCAGGAGTGATAATAATGCACTCAAGGGAGCCGACAATGCCCCCATAGATTCAAAAATTCAACTACAACGCTTGCTATGGAAAGTGCCTCATGTGACCCTTCAAGATAGCAAAAAACTGGACATACTCAAAATGGTAAAGAGAGATATGCCTCTACCCATGGAATTTAGAAGCTGGGCACTCCATGAGTATCCGCTATTGCCCACCACCAACACACGCAGTTGGTCTGTACAAACAGCTCGCTATACAGGGAGACCTCTCTACCTGATCGTGGGTTTTCAAACGAATCGCAAGTATCAACAAACCAAAGATGCCACGCAATTTGATCACCTGCAATTGAGAAATGCACGTCTTTTCCTCAACGGAGCCGTGTTTCCCTATGAAGGACTGGATTTGGATTTTTCAAAAAATAAGTTTGGCCCTCTGTACGACTTGTTTTCTAAATTTCGATGGTCGTATTATCAAAAAGAGAACGGCCCCATGCTACTACCCCTAGCGTTTAAGGCAAGAGCACCACTGATTGTCTTTGACTGTTCTTACCTGGAGAGTCTGTCAAGCCATCCAATATCGACATTCGACTAGATTTTGAAACGCATGACAATGTACCAGCCAATACCACGGCCTACTGTTTGATTATTCATCACAAACAAGTCAACTATTATCCACTGTCCAACCAAGTGACGAGTGTATAAATAACAGCTCAACCCACGTCAAGCCGCTCAGTCATGTCTTGCTTTAAAGCCTCAAGAGACGTCACATCCATGAATTTAAACTCTGAGGAACAACGTTTCAAGACTTTTGCAACATGGCCAGTGCCTTTGATAAACCCTCAAGCCTTGGCGGCCGCTGGATTCTACTATTTAAAAACAAGAGATGAAGTGAAATGTGCCTTTTGTCCCATCATCATAGACCAATGGCAGGAGGGCGATGAACCCATGCAGGAACATCAGCGCTGGTCACCCACCTGCCCCTACCTGTGCAGAATGGAAGTGGGAAATATACCCTGTCATTCAAGCTATCCCTCACTTGTGTCCCTGAGTAATGAAAGAAAAACAAGTTACGATACGTGTGGACCGTATGGTATCCATGGTGCTTCGGTGAGCAGCTCACCATCAAAAACGCCTAGTTTAGAGACATTGGGACTTCATCGGTGTTATGGACGTTACAAACACAAGAGACTATATTGTTGTATCAGTTGGTATCGTCCTTATCCCAAAATGACAAAACCGTGAAAGACGTGTTATGATAATAAAATGACGTAATTCTTAAATTCTTATTTTTGCATGTCCCCCTGTCCTACCCTCACCTCAATTTGAAACTAGCATGGCAGGTAAGCCCATGCCATGATCACAATTTAGTGGTCGATCGTCAGTCAGTCGTCAGTTGAACTTGGTCCAGGCAACCGTCAACATGTTGCGCACACTCATTGTGGATTGCCAAGGGTTTAAAATTAGTGACAACAAATTTATATTTAAACAAGTGGCCATTATCGATTGTACCACGTTTTGGATATCGCAAGCTACGCATTTGCTATTTAAACCACCCCATGCTTTTGATTTGTTGTGTGAAAAAGACCGTAAACAAACCCAGTGGATTGAAAATCATAGGCAACTAGACTGGAATCAGGGAACCATTTCCTATAAATATTCGGATGTGGTCATGAAAGCACACTTGTCCTCGGCCAATGTGGTATTTGTGAGAGGTAATGAAAAACGTCAATGGTTGCAACCATTTTTGGCGTCTTACTGTCAATGTATCGACCTCATGGAGTTGGGCTGCCCCTCTCTGCAAACGCTCATGAATACTTGTTCCTGTGGCAACATTACCCAGACAGCCCTATCGCATGCGTGGCATCTCTTTCATTGGTTAACCACTCATGCCTGCTGGGAGTTGTTGAACAAAATTATAACTCAAGATTTACCTGTGAATGACGCCAGTGAGATTTCTACAAGCGTCGTGTAAACATCTACAGCACATGATACCATGGAGAAAGGGAATGCTACGGACAAAACCATCGGCAAGTTCTTTGTGTGCAAAAAGAAACTAGACAGTTTTACCAAAGAGGAACTCTTGGCGCTGCCCAAGTCGTTCATTTATTATGTGGCCGCCAACGCGGTCAAAGAAATCTGGCAACATGTACCAAAACCATGGACTCAAGACCCTGTGTTGAGTGAATTGCAACCCTGTACGGATTACGATCACCATAAGCAAGTGGCCATGGCAAAAATACCGTCTATGCGTCAGTGTGCGACTTGCCAGCTAGTCATAAAAGTCCGTGTAAAGACTTTGTTGAATCATTCCACGGATGTCATGGCGAGAAAAAGCAACAACAACAACAACAAACACAAACATCGTCCACAGAGGAGAAGGAAGACCAAACCTTTTTACCATCGATGGAAAAGGATATGCCAGACCTGTACTGGCAATGGCATCATTGACAAAGTGATTCAATACCTACCTTTCGAAATCCATCTTCCAGGTTATCGTTTTCGCGGCCCTGGAACTCGTCTCGAAAAACGTTTACAACGTGGTGATGTACCCATTAATCTTTTGGATCAAGCATGCAAGGAACATGACCTTTCTTATCGCCATAGTCATCCTGGTTTAAGACATGTGGCAGATAAATTGTTATTGAAGAAAGCTAAACAACGTTTCACATCCAGTGATGCCTCAGTAGGTGATAGGATGGCAGCCCTGATTGTCATGAGTGCTATGAAAGGAAAGTTGATGATGCATGGACATAAACATTGAGGAGTGAGGAATTGGGATTTGTTTGTATTCTATTCTTCTTTTGTCAATTCACTATTACTATGAAATAAAAACAAAGGTTTACCAGAGCACGATGTTTTGTTATTTTTAATTTTAAGAAATAGTGATATTGATGGCTTATGTTTCATTTTACACATTTCACACATGATGAATTCACACACTGCCATTTGTCATTTTGGAATTTACAGATTTTAAAAAAGTTCGTTTCAAGTTTTGCGTTTTTGATGATATTGATTTTTCCAGTTTGTTGATGACACATTTTAAACAATGTCCGTTTGAAGTTTTTTGAATTTTCAAATTTCACACATGGCCATTTCCAGTTTTTAAAAATATCCGTTTTAAGTTTTGCGTTTTTGGTGATATGGAAACATGGATTTTCCATTTTGCTGTTTTCGCATTTTTCCATTTGGTGTATGTCGAAAGTTGGGATTTGACAATGATGTTGATGCAAGTGCTTGACCATGGCGATGCTACAATGTGTTTATGGGTGTTTGGAGAAACGTCGAGGTCTACGACTACTGCAGGTAAGACTGTTCTTACAAAAATAATGTCTATTGTCTGCCCCATTTCAAAGAAAACTAAACCATTGAAAACAAAATGAGTATATAAGTGACCATTTACCCCCTCCCCACCCTACCTCACCGTGTTTGCTCTGGTCAACCATACACACCAGCTTTCTCTCTCCACTCATACATTCACACCTGCCTTTGGGAACAAACACAACCACTTTATTATTCCCAAAAGCACATTCTCGACATGCACACTCATCCCAAAAGAACTTTTTTTAGTTCACCATTTTACCATTTCAAAAAAAAGAAAAAAAAAGCTACTAAAATTCTTACTTATTTCATATTTACAAAAAAAAGTCAACTTTGTATAGCGTTAAAATAATCACACTATTTACCAATCAAAAAATTTTAAAAAATAAGGTTGCATAGAACTGTTTTAAAGAGCAAATGGTTTAAGTGGGTTGGCACTATTTACTAAATCTACTATTTACAATGACAGAAACCAATATTTACAAAATATTAAATCTACAAGTTACATAAAGCTATGTCCCATAAACGATTAAACAGTGAAATCACACCTCCTCCTCCTTGCGATCATAACCCCAGGGCCGGCTGGTGACAGGTCATCAGCCCACACACGCTTGTTATCCATGGAGGCGAGGGAGCGTTTTCTCTGTTCCACGAGATACAAATGATGGTTGCTGGATTGTATCCTGCACTGTGTATGAGACATAGCTTTGCCAGTGCGTAAAACCGCTAGGTAATCGTCTACACGTAGCGATTTTACCACTGCCCTACCTACACCTTTTGCTCTTTTGGCTTCCTTACAGTCGAGTGTGCGATAAGCATACATTTTTGAGGCCAAACCTGCGAATTCCGTTATAATGAAATCACCGCATTCATCTTTTAAAACGCCCATTTCCTTCTTGTTTTTTATGGGTAGCTGAAACACGTTGTCAGCGCTATAGCAAGAGGTGTCGAACCAGTCACTATGTTGCCTCATGACGACATAGGGGTTGCAGTGGCGAATGTGGTAAATGAATGAGTCCGTGTCCATATACAAAAGAGAGACGTCCTCAAAATGGCGTTTCGCAAACTCATATTGGAATCGATACATGACCGATTTAGAAAAGTCTAAAATGACTTGACCCAAGTAAATGGGTTTATCCATGGTCACGCTGGTCTTACTCATTTCAATAGTAGCCAAATCCTCATCGATAATTTTGATCGATTTGAAATTTGGCTTGGCAATGTACCGCCGGGCACCCCACTGCCCCTCCCAGACATTCACCAATTTAATGTCACGGTATTTGCGGACATTCTCCATAGACTTGCCATAGATGCAGTTGTTCATTAATTTTAAAAAAAATCAAACTGCTGTGTTGCCATTTATTGGTGCTCTGTGTTGAGTCGCATGTATGGTTCAAGCCATGCTTTTTGAGCAAAAGAAATACCCCTGTGGATTTTCTTCAACACCAAGCCTTGGGCGAGGCATTGCACCACCATTTGGATATGTAACACATACCGATTTTTGTTGTAAAGTGTGCTCATGAGTTTTTCAATTTTCACTTTACTGTCAGGGGGAACCATTTGCTCAAGGCAGAATGGGAAATCGGCATGTTCATCATACAAGGATGAGGGATATTCAATATCCACTTCTAGCACATATCCAAAGCCTGTTTCTTGGCTAGCCATGTTCACATCAAATTCTGACACTTGTTTGTCTGATAACCAAGCAAACTTCCCATAGGGCAAAGGCTGACTCATGGCGTAACCGTACAAATTATTCACGTCATAGTACATTAAGTACGATTCTGGTTTGTCTTGTGAATAATCAGGCATGTAGACATTGTTCGCTTCGGCATGGCGTTGGTTAAGTGACACAAAGCCGCCACGAATGCCCTTTTCAAAAAATAGAACCATGTCTACGTCAGTGAGTAAATCCAATTCCACTTGCGTGTATTTTAAAGCGGCATCAAACGAGAGTCCAGGACTCGTAAAATAGTGAGCCGGGTCAAGACCGTAAATGTGTTGACACAAGTTACGGAATTTTTCAAACACATCAGTGAGCAGCAATACATCCAGTTTTAGGTAATGCAAAGCATATTCACTTAGCGTCTTCATGCCAAACACCCGCCAAACATGACATGCATGTGCATAGTCTTCATCGGAAACGGTACTGCGTGTTAGTTTCGAGTAAAATTTCTCTTGTGGTGGGAGTTCTCTTTGCTTTAACACGTCCCAGCTATTGCAGAAATCATACAAGAATACACCTTTCCGAATGCACAATTGAAATTGCTCAGGATCATTAAAATGCATTCTAGTATTTTTTAATTCCTCCTCATTCAAGCCATTCACAAGGCTGTCTAGCGAGGATGCCATAAACTTAAAGGAATCCAAAAATCGAATGCTTAAGTCGCCCAACCTCCATGACAGGGCTGTAAAACGCTCATGGTTTTGGGGAATAATGGTAAACGAGTCCTTGTTGACATGACCCAATTCACGAATCAAAAACTGAATGTCATAATTTGCCAGATTGTGGAAAAAGACACTGATGAAACGAGGAGCAGGAAAGTTCAAATTGCATTTACTATGCACAGATCCACGAAACTCCCCTGTAAAGTGCGAGTGATCACGAACGGTGTCTTCAGCACTGATCAGTGGCTTTTCGCAAATATGGCATGTCGTGGCATGCTCATACCGCTGCTGCTGTTCTGGAGATAGGCTCATGGGTACTGGGTGGTCCAGTAATTCCTGTACATGGTCGGCCAACTTGACAAGTTCATCCAAGAACCATTTGGCACAATCTGGCCCCTCACGGTATTTGTAAACGGATTGTGTGGGGTCATAGGCACACACCACATTAAATTCTATGGCAAAGGGCTCATGTTTTTGAATGGGTGTGGTTGAGCTGATGGTGGGATCTGGTTCACATCCCGCCATGGGTGTGGTGAGTGCTTCGAAATCTGCATATACCACATAGGGGACAGTGTCACGCTTGTGAATGTCCTTAAACTTTAACACAGCCTTGTCCCCTTGTGGCAATATCAATCTCACCGCTTCCTGAGAAACGCAATCTACCCTATGACGTTCCAAAAGCGTAGGGGTTTTAAAATATTGCAAGCAACGATCACAAATATGTTTTGAACGCTTGTCCTTGGACATTTGACTGCTTAGCAATCTACTTAGGCTTTTAATGTGGCAATAGTGATTCACCTCTCCTACAGATAAATATAAAAGATGAATGTGATGTCGTTTCGGTTCTTTTGTGGCATAAAGAGGACTCACAATCTCATCACCATCAGGGCCATACACCATGAACGAAAAGTCCTGGTTATCTTGTTCAAACCTATGGATCTCGGTTAAGTCCATAGGGAACGATACTCGAGTTAAATTTAAAGTTTGTTTCAATTCATCAAACTTGGCCTTGTACTTTCCTGGTCTGTAACAATGCTGTTGTACTGGCTGCAAATACGCTGCCACAGCTCACAGAAAGCAATCTTCGTCATGGTTCTCAATATATACCACTGCCTTTTTCGAAGCTATTGCTGGTGGTGTTTTAATATAGCTAGACCCAGCATTCAACGGGTTGAATTGACAAATGTTGATTTGCAAATAATGAATTTTGTCTAACGCTAAACCACTGGGTCCTTGTTGAAGTTTATCAAATTTTGACAGCAAGGCATTCACCACGTGGGTTTCATACCACTGTTCCAAATTATGGGCTATGAATAGCTCTTGCATTTTACTGCAAATATAAGATGTCTCTTTATGCTCCACGTCCTTCTTTTTATATATGAAATCGCACACCAGTTCTGTATTCACGTTTAAAGCTGTATGCATCCTTTGTGCTGTGCAAATTTCAATTTTAAAAATTTCAAAACAAGATTCTAAAAATTCTTTGGGAATCAAACTTTTTCTAACATTGACCACACGACCAGAGCAGACATGCAATTTGAAACAAGACTCAAGGGGCTCCCAAGTTAACGTATCCGCAGCAGTAAAAGACGTTATTTTTAAAGGACACTCTCACCTGAGTTTTCAGCTGTAGACTGCTGAACAATGACCTCAAACACACGCGTTCCTGGTTATCAACAGAGGTCAAGCGTTTTCCAACACTCTAAAAAGAAATAAAATAAACCACCATAAGTATATCCATTCCATATAGTTTATGCATTTCATAAACAAAACAAAATCAAACAGGTTATATATATAAAAGAACAAATCTCACCTTGACGTGTAATGCTTTGCTTTATTCCAGTCTCGTGGGCTAGTGTGGAAATGGTTTCCTTTTCTAGCTGTCTGTCTTTCTCTCTTTCTTTAATATATTTCCCACAGACACACGACAGGTAGGCTATACACGTTATCTGCAAATAAATAAACATTTAATTATAACTTTAACAATCAATAAATAATTGCATGTAAATATATATAAATCAATAAATATATAAATGAATAAATATATACCTACCCCACAACAAGGTTAAGTATTTTCCACCAACACCAAAACTGTTAAACAAGTGTTTCACGCAACGCAGTGTGTTCAAAGGTAGTCACTTAAGTGAGTGTGGAAATGATAACGACATGTCTTTATATATATTACCTTGCATGTATAATCTTTTTTTCCCACGCTTTGAACATTCTGTTATCAGGCACGTGGACAGCTAACGTCCAAGGTGAACACCTGTGGCAGATCAAATATCACGTCAACTTGCATTTTGTCACGTACGAAGCAAAACAGGATGTAACTTGTTAACAGTTATCGCGCACGTGGACAGCTAGCGTAGCCAGGCGAATACCTGTGTTGTATCATATTTCACATGAACTTGCATTTTGTCACGTACGAAGCAAACAGGATGTAACTTGTTTAGCGTGCATGTCATCTCACACGTGTGTTCACATGCATTTCGCACTCCCCTGCCACCACGATGGTCAGATTATTTCACCTTCAAGCGTCATGGTCATTTTCCATTGCACCTGTTGTCAAGTCAGATCAACGCCTTCCAATAAGCTCAAGTGACATTCACCTCCTGCTCGTCTGCAAGTTTGTTTTCTGTACTCGCTTCGACCAACATAGAACCAAGTTCTCATCACCGTTTACACGTTAATGATAAAATATCAGAAAAACGCATGCTCGCTCTGTCATACACCGACCCGCCGAAATAGCGATTGTTCTATTAAGCATGGTCCTTGTGGTTAGCGACAGGTTCGTTGAAACACACACACCCAGCCGTATCGTCTCTCTCAATCACCATGCTTCATAAACATTATAAACAGGTAAAGAAAAAGAAAAAGTTTTTTCAACATGTATGGCGTTAGGCCCTTTGTGAATTATTTTTTGGAAAAAATATCTACCACATTTGAAAGGGGGCGTTAGCCCGAGTCCTAGGACACCTCGTACACGTCTCTAGCGTTATTGGTTCGTGAGATATCGGCCAAATCACAAAAAACACGTGTTTACCCCAAAATGGAGTTTCCAATATTTTTTAAAATTATAACGAGTGGTCCATAGCAAAGAGGACGTCATCCCGAGTCCTTGGACCCCTCGTACACGCCTCTATCATGATTGGTTCGCGAGATATTAAAAGCGGATGACCTTTTAGTTTTGGTCTTTTATTTAAACAACGAGCCTATAGGAAAGTAGGGGGCATCACTACGAGTGCTAGGACACCCTGTATGTTCAAATCCCATGATTGGTTAGCGAGATATCAGGTTCGGGGCAAATACGAGGAGGGTTCAAAAAGAAGTGAGGCAGTTCTGTCATCATCCCACTACTACAGGTTTTCATCCTAGAGACTTGAAATTTATTTTGGGGGTAGAGGGGGTAGGGATCATTGATTTACATCAAACGAACGTTTTTGTAAACGTCCTAATTTCCAAAATATAGGATTTTCAAAATTCGAGTGTTCTCAAATAAACATAAAAAATAAAAAAGTTTTATTACAAAAAATAAAGGTCATAAAGACCATTTGTTTGAGCCATGTCACAATGTTCTACCATGTTTGGTTTTCAAACTATCACCAACTTTCGAAAACGAAAATTTTCAAAAAAATTTGCAAAAATATAACGAGTGGTCCATAGGAAAGAGGACGTCAGCTCGAGTCCTATGAGACCTTATTTGTCAAAATCGGACCATGCGTTCGAGAGATATTTAACATGGCTGAGGCTTAGTAGTGGGGCAAAGAGGGTTCTGGAGTGGCCTAGAAACCGCCTCACCCCCCTACTCGACTGCCTTTCGCGAGCGCTGGTATCACACTACTCATCTAACAGGCTCGACTGCGCACGAGCGGTGGCGAGGACGGGCGAGGTCATGTGCTCTGAGGGAGGGGATTCAGGGCAGCAACCGTCGTCAAAAGTGGCAGCGCCCAATATTGTTGCAACGTGGCACTGAAACATTGGGGCCAAAACTAAAAAGCAACCCATGTATTTTAAACAGACTTTATTGTTTAATATGCCGGAGATTTTAGATAACAGTTCTTCCCGATGATCGCCTTAAACCTTATACAGCACGAAAAAGGTGATTGTGCTTTCAAGAGGCAACATGGTCTCGCATCGTCTCGATTAAGAGAATAATTAAAAATTGGGTGCTGTTTTATATCTGGAGTACGAGTATTCAACTTTCATTTCTGTCACTTATTGCAATGTAAATGAGTCATTACATGCTTTTCTTATAATGAGTTGCAATCCCGGATTACGTTCGAAAAGAAAGGACTGTTCGAGGACATTACAACTAATTCATTGAAACGGGCAACTGAACACCAAGTAACAATCGATGTGTTTGTTCGTTCAAGTGACACAAGTCAATTCGCATGTTGTTTGCTATATCGCAGCCATAATGTCCAGTTGGAATATACAGCGAGCCATTCGCGGTTATATCTCTACAATGCCTTTACACCAAAGCATTCTGTTCACAATCGACAAAATAGATACGGAAAATGAACACTCCAGATTCCTATACACCGAATCATGACGTTAAATAAGTCATTTGTATGAACCGCCTCTTGCCTTTTCAAGATCTTCGATTTATATAAATTCGTCAACATTGCAAGCACTGCAGCTCATTCCTCCTGCTTCTTGGAGCAATATACCTCTCACATCAGATTACTGCATTATGTTAACCCTCTATTGCTTGAATTTTATAACTTTTAGAATGTTGTTGCCCATACATTTATACAGGGGGATTGAGCTAAGAGGGCCCCCTCAAATATCTAAGGAACCGTTTAACATATCGTACTTCTGTTTTCAAAGTCTTAAATCGTACTAAGTGGCTCTTTACTTGGTCCATTTTGCTCCCAGCACTTGCGTATTTACCGAGATATTAGCAGCAAGTATGGTTTCTTAAATGGAAATATAATCATTCCATTCTCTGGAACAACTAAGAAACAAGTGTCAAGGTCCGTGATGTGCTTATTTTGCAAACCCGACGAGTACGTTTTGAGATATGAAAGATTTCAATATGTGTCGGCATTAGACAGAATGCGATGCGCCAGCCGCTGGAATGTGGAGTGCATGATTCTCTTACGTGACCCACTCCTTGTTGACAAACTCACATACCGAATGTATTCCATTCATAGCATACTGTAATGTGTAGGCCTACATAATCAAAATCAAGACTCTTTTCCCCTCTCCACTTCGTCCTGAATCCTTGCGGAAATATCTGAAAACGCCTCAATGAAGAGGATAAATAAAGGACAGTGCTGGCGGACCTACAACAATGACTTAATGTACATGATTATTAAAATAAAAAATGTAGCAAAACTCGCCCATTCAGTTCATTGCGAACGTCTCGTCTAATGTTAATTTTTATGAGTCCGGTTAATCAACAAACATTTTGAAAATGTACACATTACAGTAGGCATAGAATGGAATATACTCAGTATGCGTGTTTGTCAACAAGCAGTCGGTCTTGGAAGAGAATCAGTCACTCCACTTTCCAGCGACTGACGCATCGCTTTCTGTCCAATGCCGACACATATGGAGACCTTTAACAGCTCAAAAAGTACTCGTCGGATTTGCAAAATAAGCATATCACTAAACTTGTCACTTGATTCATAGTTGTTCCAGTGGGTGAAATTAGTATAGTCCTATTTAAAGTACCAAAGTTGCTACCAGTTTCTCGGTAAATACGTATGTGCTGGGGGCGAAATGGACGGTTGTAACAAATGCCCCGAGAATTTCACCCTGGAAGTTGTATCTGTTAGGGTCTCTTTGATTAAGTTTGCCAGTTTTGTTTTTACTCCAAATTCTTTAATGATCTTAAGCAAGGTTTCTCTGTCCACTGAATCGAAGGCGTTCTTGAAGTCTATAAACGATACCACTCAGAATTCTGTGGCGGAGTATTGACTTCAGGTTGAATATCTGTTCAATACAGGAGCGGCCTTTACTAAACCCCAGTCGTCTCTATTCTATTGAGAGGATCTTATAGGCGATCGGTAGAAGAGACACACCCTTATAGTTGTTGACGTCCTGTTTGTCCCCTTTCTTATGTAGCGGATGTACGAGTGTTGTTTTCCACTCTTTAGGTATTTTCTCCTTCTCCCAAATTTCACTGATGATATGGTGAAGTTCATCTAAGATTTCTGGTTCTGCCCATTTCAACATTTCTGCCGTTATCGAATCTTCTCTACTTGCTTTGTTGTTTTTTAGGTTCCTGAGTGCTGCTTGGATTTCTTCCTTTGTTGGCACTTCGTCACCTTCTGGGTTTTCTGGTATGTCAGGAAATTCTAGTTTCGAAATTGAGGAAAGACAGTTCAGGAGATTGTGGAAGTATCTGGCCAATAATTCGCAGTTTTCTTGGCTTTTGAGTCCAATTTTACCCTTTTCATTTGTGAAGCTCAAACTTGGAGTTTGGTATCCTTTGAGTTTGCGATTGAAAGTCTGATAGAACTCTCTGGACGTGTTCTTATCGAAGTCACTCTGCAGGTTTTCGAGTTGTGCCTTTTCAAATGATCGTTTAGTCCTTCGGGATGTTCTGGATGTTTCTTTCCTCTGTTGTCTGAATTGTTCCATGTGTTCCATTCTCTTGGAGGATTTCCATTTTCTCCATTTCTTGGATCTCTCCCTGAGAGCTTCTTCTCACTCTTCATTCCACCATAGTTCTCGTTTTATTTTAGCCAGTCCGAGTGATTTCATTCTTCTTCTCCAGCATGATTAATCCCACATATGTGGGGTCGCTGATGCGGATATTCCTCTTCCACGTTGTTCTACCCAGACCATTTCCTCCACAAGCCCCCGCTGTTTCATGCTTTCTTGAATGCTGTCCATCCATCGCCTTTTTGGCCGTCCTCGACTCCGTTTCCCTGGTGGAAGCATTTCCGTCATCCAATTACCCACATAATCTTCATCTCTTCCCTTAACATGGCCATACTATCTGAGGCCAGCTACTCTGACTTTCTCAGAAACTTGCACCACGCTAAGTCGTCTCCTAATCACTTAATTTCTCACTTTGTCCAACCTTGTATGTCCACTTGCCCATCTCAGCATACGCATTTCTGCCACGTCCAGTTTTTCTGCCCATCTCCTTGTGATCTGCCAGGTTTCTGCCCCGTATATCATTGCTGGTCTCACCACGGCCTTGTGTACCTACCCTTTTAATTTTTCTGGTACTTTCTTGTCGCACAGTACACTTGATATTTTCCTCCAGTTGAACCATCCCGACCGTATCCTGCTCTTTATTTCCTCCTCCAGTCCACCATCTTGTTGGATAACTGTACCAAGATATCTGAATGAACTTGCTGTTGGGATCTCTACTCGAGCCAATTTAAAACCTGTTTCAGCACCCCTCAGGCTCAGGAACTCTGCTTATCTTCATTCCTCGGCTTTCTAGTGCTTCTCTCCATTCCTCCAACCATTTCTCTGCAAGTTCCTTCGTCTCTGCACACAGGACCACATCATCAGCGAACATCATGGACCATGGAGTTTCCTTCCTGACTCCCTCTGTCAACACATCCATGAGGAGTACAAAAAGTAATGGACTGAGGACGGAACCTTGAAGAAGTCCAACGTTCACAGGAAAGGATTCTGTATTTCCAGATATACATCTGACCATGGTTCTGCTGTCCTTGTACATGTCTTGGATCAGGCGTATATACTTTTCGGGCACAAGTTTTTGTCGTAGTCTCCTCCATACTTCCGGTCTTGGTACACTGTCGTACGCTTTCTCCAGATCAATAAAGACCATCGACAAGCTCTTGTTGCCTTCGATGTACTCCTCCACTATTTGTCTCAGGGCAAATATGGCATCTGTTGTTCCTCTGCCCTGCACGAAACCAAACTGCTCCTTGCTAATCACCACTTCCTGTCACAGTCGCTGTTCGATTACTCTCTCCCATAATTTCATGGTTTGGCTCATCAGTTTGATTCCTCTGTAGTTATTACAAGATTGAATATCCCCTTTTCTTTTATATATTGGAATCGGCACATTGCAGCGGCATAATACCATTCTTAGTTCAATTACAACATCAGGACAATAGCTGACAACCTGCCTACTCTAATAGCTTTTCTTGTTGTTCAGGCTGATACTGTGTCTGTAAGCGCTCTTTTGTAAATAATGTTTCCATTATTATTATTGTTGCTGTTGTTATATTATTACTGCATTTTGTTATTCTTATTGTTAGACTATTATTATTTATATTGAGAATGTAAGTGAAATGTTTTATTTTTATAAGTCCTAATCTCATTGTATGTAAAGGAGCTCTAAGTGTAGGCGTGTGAATAAAATCAATCAATCTCCAAATTCGCGCTTCTTTGACTTTATGAGTTCTTTGTATTCCCTCCTTGCCGTCTGGTAGCGTTCCAGAATATCCCTAGTTATTGGAGCGATATGTAGCTTCTTCAAGGGTGATTTGCCCTTCCTTAAAACTCTCTCTGTCAAACCACTTCTGCGGTTTACGTGTGAGCTCTATAGTTGTGGTTCCTTCTTCTACTAATTCCATTATTCCCGACATAGCCACATCTAAATTACCTTCACTGATTGTTTGCTGGATATTTGGTATTTTGTCTGTATTTGTCTCTAGCAGAAACTGGTCTAGTGTTCTTCTCGTTCTTTGCGTCGTTGGTTGATGCCTTAAGGGGAGTGCAACAGTCAATATCGAAATTACTGGGAAACGCTTCCTAATTGCAGCTGCATCACACTTTGTCAGAAGACTTTGGTTTCAGTCCTTAGTGTAGTAGTGGACCACCCCTCTTCGTCTGGGCTCATCCTCCCTCAACAGGCATTCTGCCTGAAGTCCTTGTTAATCTAGAATCTCTGTTAGCTAGCAACGACTCTAAGATTCCTGGAAACAGTGCGCTGCATCACTTCAGGTCCACAAGTGAATTCGAATGGATTTAGATGGTACACAAACCTAAAATGCTTCAGATATACAACCCTTAAAGCCTTGGGGCTGATGGGCTATAACAGTTTCGCAAGCTATGTCAGCTCAGCTGCTTAGGTTAGAGCTTGCTAAGATAATTGTTTTCTTCAAACAATCCTTTAACATTCCAGTATGATAAAGTTGCTAAGAAATAAGCATCTAGTTTTGGTATACAGAGGCATCCTCGTTTCTTCACACCATTGATTAAAAAAAGCTCTTTGCCCTGGTTTGTTTTCAGAAGCCCGGGTTGGCCCTTGAATCTCTGAAATATGAGTTTGGACGCCTCGGTCACTAGGCGCATATACCTGACCCCTTCGTAACTTTTGGCAATTGGGCTTATGCCAGCAAAACATATCGACGAGAGACATTTATGCTTTAAACACATTAAAAGTAACATCAAAGACTAAAGCCTAGCACACCGGCCTTGGCAATAACTTGGACATTATAGATCTAGACTTAGCGCTCTTGTATGACTTATAGACCCGTACGATAAGCGTTGATGATTCAGCTGCACCGAATATGACGTGGTATCACATGTCGTCCGTTCCAACCAGGGAAAAGTCTGCTTACATAAGACCGTGGAGAAGAATACGGCAATATCCAAGTATTCTAGAAACTAGGGGAGTGACGAATGCCTTGTTCTTCCGTTCCCTGGTACCCAGAGCTGGACTGTTAAGCTCCAGCGATTAACAAAAGGGCCGTTTTACGTTATTATCGGCATTCTGGTCGATCGCAAGTATCAGCAAGCCAAAGATGACTCGTCATTCGATCACATTTAGCTAAGAAACTTGCGTCTTTACCTGAACGCAGTCACGTTTTCCTACCAAACCATCGATTTAATTTTGAAAACAAAAATGGAGCACTGTACGATATGTATATTCAATTCAACTTTTCGTATTGCCAGAAAAAAACATGTGCGGTGTTTACTCTTTGGGTCTAAAACTAACGTGGCTCCGACTGTGCTGGACTCTTTGCACTTCATTATGAGCTACGAACAAGTCCTCAATAGATATCCGGTTAGAGATTGTAACGACAGAGAATATTACAAACAAAACAAGTCCAGACATACTGAGAAGCTCACTGCAAAGTTCTTATGAATCACGAGCAGTGGAAATGTGATATGATACACCTCACCAAGACACTGGCTAGCACACACAGAGAAGCTCACTGCAAAGTTCTTATGAATCACGAGCAGTGGAAATGTGATATGATACACC
Organism: Meconema thalassinum; assembly: GCA_946902985.2. NCBI lineage: Eukaryota > Metazoa > Arthropoda > Insecta > Orthoptera > Tettigoniidae > Meconema > Meconema thalassinum. Next base: position 444,943,340 of record OX336394.1, on the reverse strand, counting down.
TCACCAAGACACTGGCTAGCACACATTGAGAAGCTCACTGCAAAGTTCTTATGAATCACGAGCAGTGGAAATGTGATATGATACACCTCACAAAGACACTGGCTAGCACACACTGAGAAGCTCACTGCAAAGTTCTTATGAATCACGAGCAGTGGAAATGTGATATGATACACCTCACCAAGACACTGGCTAGCACACACAGAGAAGCTCACTGCAAAGTTCTTATGAATCACGAGCAGTGGAAATGTGATATGATACACCTCACCAAGACACTGGTACCACACACTGAGAAGCTCACTGCAAAGTTCTTATGAATCACGAGCAGTGGAAATGTGATATGATACACCTCACCAAGACACTGGCTAGCACACACAGAGAAGCTCACTGCAAAGTTCTTATGGATCACGAGCAGTGGAAATGTGATATGATACACCTCACTAAGACACTGGCTAGCACACACTGAGAAGCTCACTGCAAAGTTCTTATGCATCACGAGCAGTGGAAATGTGATATGATACACCTCACAAAGACACTGGCTAGCACACACACAGAAGCTCACTGCATAGTTCTTATGAATCACGAGCAGTGGAAATGTGATATGATACACCTCACAAAGACACTGGCTAGCACACACTGAGAAGCTCACTGCAAAGTTCTTATGAATCACGAGCAGTGGAAATGTGATATGATACACCTCACCAAGACACTGGCTAGCACACACAGAGAAGCTCACTGCAAAGTTCTTATGAATCACGAGCAGTGGAAATGTGATATGATACACCTCACCAAGACACTGGTACCACACACTGAGAAGCTCACTGCAAAGTTCTTATGAATCACGAGCAGTGGAAATGTGATATGATACACCTCACCAAGACACTGGCTAGCACACACAGAGAAGCTCACTGCAAAGTTCTTATGGATCACGAGCAGTGGAAATGTGATATGATACACCTCACTAAGACACTGGCTAGCACACACTGAGAAGGTTACTGTAAGTTTCTTATGAATCATCATCACCATCAAATGTTTAGCCTATTTTCATTTATAAAAAATAAGCTTATGAGATCACCTTTTGTCCGTGTGTCTGTCTGTGTGTGCGTGTGTGATTCGTGTGTGTGTGTGTGTGTGTCCCTAATGAAATCTAAACTGCAGGAGCGATTTCAATGAAACTCAGTAAGTTTATAGCACTATTCCGGATGACCCAAACCGTGCCCTTCAAATGTTGTTACGTCTCACCAATCCAACATGACGGCTGTGCGAAATATTTCAACAGCATTCAATATCTCTGAAACTATTTCCGATATCACCCTGGAATTTGTACGGTGATAAAGGGAACTACTAGAAGTTCACCTATGTGACAATTGTAAACCTGGTAACTACAACACCAATATGTCGGCCAAGCGAAGTTGCGACTTTTAAAAAGACGTTTCTCGTGATTAAACCAACCAAACATAATGAAACTTGGTACAGTATATGTTTATACACATTGTAATGCACCGATATCTAACTTCGTTCAATTGTTTACATAACCTCAAGATGGCGGCTGTGCGAAATATTTCACCGGCATTCTATATCTCTGAATCTATAACCGGTATCACCCTGAAATTTAGTTCGGAGATATAGGGCAGTACTGGAAGTTCATCTATGAGACTTTCAAAAAACGGTTAACTACAAAACGAACATGGCGGCCAGGCGAATTTGAAAGTTTTAAATAGACTTTCTCTCGATTTAATGATCCCAACGCAATGAAACATGGTACAGCAAACGTGTATACACATTGTAATGCACTGGTATCTAATTTAGTTCAATTGTTTACATAACATCAAGATTGCGGCTGTGGGAAGTTTAAAATTAAGTTGTTATTTCTTGTATCGTAATCATGCGATCGAAGTGAAAGTTTGAATAATGAACCTACGCAATGATTTTAATTTCATTGTACATAACTCTATGGCCTATACATATAACAATCCAACATGGGACCATCCGAAATATTTAGACGGTTCTCAATATCTACGAATCTATTACAGCAATCAAACTGTTTTTTTTAAATATTCATAGGGGTCATGAACATAAGTTCACCTATAGGACTTTCAATAACCTGGCGATCACAAATCCAACATGGCGGCGACGCGAAGTATAAATATTCACATGGACGCTTTTCGCAAAATAACCATCCGAGTGCAGTGAAACTTGGTACAGTAAATCCTTATATACATTTTAATCCACAGGCATCTAATTTATTTCAATTGTTTCCATTACCACAAGATGGCAGCTGTGCGATATTATAAAATCTGGTTTTTACTTCTTATGTCCTAATCATGCGATTGAAGTTTGAATACTTCACGTACACAATAACCCTCATGTAACAGTACATATTTCTAAGATCTACATGTATAAAAATCCAACATGGCGACCATCCGAAATATTTAGTCGGTTCTCAATATCTACGATTCTATTAAAGCAATCAAACTGAAATTTTGTATGTTGATAGTGGCAATTGATATAAGTAGGATATATGAAAATAGGATTTAGTTCTTCACGGAACTACTTGTTACATACTGAGAAGCTTACTGTAAGGATCTTATGAATCACGAGCAGTGGCAATGTACTGTGGTACACCTCACCAAGACACTGGCTAGCACACACTGAGAAGCTTACTGTAAGGATCTTATGAACCACGAGCAATGGAAATGACAAGCGCAATGGCTCAAAGGGTCCAAACGTTGACGAACAGATTGAGTAATAAATATATACAAATGGTTTTACTACTGTGGCTTTTAAAGTATGCAGTCCCATCTTATTTTCTGGCGAAGTTAGTTTTTGGTTTGGTAGCTTTTTGTTCTTGGTTACAGAAGCAATATATGGTTTGAGGACACAGTGGGGAAGTGTGTAGTAATGGATGCTCCTTACAAAATTCATTCACATTCTTATCTCCGAGTCATGTGTACTTCTTCCTTGCATATTTCCACAAGACAAACAGACTGACAGAGATTTCCTATATATTTCCAGACAGTGAGAATGGATAATTTGTGTGCTGCTAAGAAGAGAGTTAATATCAGTATCTACTTCAATGATGAGGCACAAACAATGAGAGACTTATCGCACTTTGCAAACAAATCTTATTCAAATCCAAAAATTACAGCTATGCACACGAAAAGCGAATTATCACATATTTTGTATGTTGAACACTTACTCATTTAGGTGACTTCCACTTCCACCACCTTCTCGTTCCTGGATTTCGTCTTCCACATCCTGGGGAAGGGATGGAATAATTTATTTCCGTGCTCTTATAAATAACAAACCAAATAATTGTACAGCACTGGTCAGCTGCAGTGAAGATAATATTCCCTGAAGGATATTTGTACTTTCCATCACATTCTAGTGCTAGAGCTGATACAGATAAGTGGTTATAATCTACAATTCTGTAACTTATAATAAACTATCACATCCTAGTGCTAGAGCTGATACAGATAAGTGGTTATAATCTACTATTCTGTAACTTATAATAAACTATCACATCCTAGTGCTAGAGCTGATACAGATAAGTGGTTATAGTCTACTATTCTCTAACTTATAATAAACTGTCTCCTTTTAAGCGAATCTTCAAGAAAGGAAAATCCTGAGACGGTTGCTCCCAAGAGGCAACAATCTTCTACTAACTCTTTACTATATTTCAGGGGTCATTAACACCTCCTATGGGCTAGACAAAAGGGTATGCGGCTGCAAGAAGTCTTTTTAGTATGAACTTACAAATAAAAGTATTAGCAATTACTTTCTCCGTAAGGTTCTAGAAATTTCTTTCACTTTAACTCACATCTTCTTTTATCTTCATGCTTAAGGTCAACTACATGTTCTTGCAATGCTCCACTGTCATTAGCTGGAAGCATCCCAACAAAAGCTGGGAATTTATGTGAAAACGCACAGAAGACCACTCATGAGGTTGGTCAAACCCAGCTTCTGTCAGTAGCATTCATGGGAGGATCTCTGACTAGAATATAGTTATCCTTAATCAATTTTAATACCTAGACTTAAAATCTACAGTAGTCAACTAAACCAATGTGATTGTGCCAAGCATATGCTAGCTTCACACAATATACATTTTGCCAATGCATCCCCAGAAGCTCAGAGATCAGAACGTCGCACAAAGTCGGCGGTCGTGGGCGGAGGTATCTTTTGGGACAGATATTTTTTTTCGCCATCCTTCCATCAATATGGATTGTGTTTGCTGTACAAAACACAACCAAATAGCCAAACGCTTTGGTTTGTCAACAACACAATTGTGAAAACACAACTCTTAATCCCAAAAAGCTATTAAGGAGATGTCTTGTAAAGAGGAATGAAGATACTTACCTCTCTCAGTTCGGAAGATGGTGTTTCTGTTTTCTTGCATGGAACGATCTCCTGGATAAGACATTCCTCAATTTTAATACCCGTGGTATGATCTGTATCGGCCTGCAAAGAAATGACTTGGTTTACAAATATTTGCCTTCGTGTAAGTTGAATTAAGTCTTACAGATGACTTGTAAACTTGCACTGAAAGATTCAAGGAATAAAATAACACACTGAAGGTATTTCAATCTCCCGTTCATAGTTTTCTTACGTCGGCGGTGACTAGGCAAAGAACTAACAGTTCTTGTGTAGTTTATATCTGAAAATATTTCAGTTAGTTTACACTCGCAAAACGTAGGCCTAGCATCGAGTGTGTGTGTCGCGACTTTCCGTCGTAGATGCAGTTACTAGACTTACTACATAGCGTCAATAAGGACGAGCAATGCTGATTAATAATGTGTTCAGAAATCTTGTACCAAGCATTGTTTGTTTTACCCTCTTTAATCATCTCAGGGATAGCTTGCCACGGTGGGTGAGTGGTTATCGTGTCGGATTACTAACCCCCAATCTTGCAGGTTCGCTCCTGGCCAAGGTAAGAGATTTTTGAAAGGCGGCAAAAATCACGACACGGATGTCATACGATGTTGGCATGTTAAAGAACCCATTTGTCTTCAGTAGGCCGTGTTCATAATGGCAAAATTAATCTCGGGATTTTCCGCCAACACCAAATTCCTCATTTCTCTACTAGAAAGCGCTATATTGTCAAGGAGCCTAGATGTCTAACCTCCTTGACTATCATAGTGCTTCAAGGAACAAAATAATGCGGCATGCAAGCTACTCTCTGGGTGTCAAATAACAAAACTTGCACCCAGCCACCGAGGCCATACGATATTATTATTATTATATCTTAGAAATACTTAAATTAAGGACGAATTTAAGGGGACAGATAGATGAATTTCTAAGTACAATGGCAGCTACTTGGAATTTAATTCCAAATCAATTCACTTGTCATACTTAATTCATGACCCATTGACTTTGTCAAGATTGTGCAATGTGGTAACAAATATACATTTTTATAGACAACAGCTTAAGCGATTGCCGACCGCGGTCTATTAATGGCTGAGGCACGCCGCCATGGACCATCTCTGGGGTGTTTTCGCACGGTGTATTCGTGCCAGTCCAAGATGACCCATAGTCCATTTCCTCTTCTGTTCAACGCTCCGAGAAGATCCGAAAATCCCTCACCGTCAAATTAACAATATGTGTGTACCATTGGAGGCTTTCATGAAGGGTGGACCAACAATATACTGACAGTCTCAGCTAGCAGTAGAAATTGTCATCAAGGTGAAGAGAGGACCTACGGCTAGCAACGTAGGATTTCATCAAGGCCAGGGGTAGTAATGTCGGGCAAGTGTAGCAGTAGCCTTAAGTGCGTGTTCGGACACTTCTGAACACAGAATGTACATTTCCAATTGAAGCTCGACGCGCTCCCAAACACTTGTGACTAGCGGGCTAGCCTAGGTTTTGATGGGGCTATCATTTGCATACCAAAGGAACTCCTGTCCCCCTACCACAACATTCAGAAATGTATGATTCGTCGGACAATTTCCAAGGTACTCTCAGAAATCGAAACATCCAACTTTCTCTGCTTTAGATCCTAAGGAAATACACCTTGGATTTTGAAACAATTAAGTTCAAAGACTGTTTAGTTACTTGAGTTTAGTTCGTTGCAGTATAGCTCAAAAATGTTATCATTAAGACTGTGTTTCAACCTCCAACAATTTGGCCAGCATGTGGTGTAGACTTCACCTACAATTGGGCCCAGGTTGTCAGCAGAGTGAACCTGCACTACCAATAAATTAGCTACTGTTAGCACAGCATGTGGTGTAGACTTCACCTACAATAGGGCCCAGTTTACCAACAGAGTGACCCCACATTCTGAATACAATAATATCAGCAAATACTCACTGCTAAAATAAGTAATATTTATATGAGAGGAAATATAGAATCTATGATCACCTGCACTTCTTGTTCCGATTTGACTGCGCAGCTTTTATCTTCGAATAAATCACCAGACTCATCCAGCAGATTATAAGAGGGTGACTGTTCAATTGATTCCTAGAAAGTATTATACAAGTATGAGCCAACGTAAAACATGCAGACAGAATAACTGTTCTAAGTTCTGTGTAACAATAAAATATTAAACATCCTGGTTAGACTATTTGGTAGCAGGCATTGGTTGTCATGCTTATCACTAAGATTGCTATGTTACACGATATACATGGTAAATACAACATACAATATTAGGGAACTCATCAGTTTGAGACAGCTCACTCTTAATGAGTGGTTGTTGCTCCATAACGTTCAGCAAACTGGAACACACAAAGTGCGCTTATAAGAGATAGTACTTATACCACTACGCCATATCATTATATAACTAATCAAATGAGGTTATTTCAGAATTCAAGTGAGGCTACTTGTAACAAGAATATAACCCTCCAAGCGCAGAGTGAGAAGAAGAGGTTAACGATAAAACCTATTCGACCATGGCGCTCGACTTTAAAAGTTATCAGTTAGGGTATAATATGAATGTTTATCATTACGATAGAATGATTGATTACTGGTGCCAGCCACTGAAATGATGCGTCCTATTGCTAAGTAGACTACACGCAAACCTGAGCACAATAACATGGGGCAGGCGGAATAAATTCCGCTAAATTACATTACCAACCTATCAATGTGAAAGTATACTCAAGTCACACCTCAAGTACTAGAAAATTAGCAGCAAATGGATACAATTAGTTTTAGAAAATACCAGAGAAAACTTCAGCCTCGTGTTACAAGAAAGCCATTTCAAACGAAACACAACATATCTCGCTCATAGATCCAACATTGACCGGAAGGGACTGGAAAATGTATTTATCCTCACCAACTTATAACACTATCACGGGGAAACTTGTATAATTGTCGCCATAGAGAAATTTCTAGTAACACATTTAAACCTGTGCTTCCTCGACAATCAAATATTGCTAATTATTCTGCACAGGGAACGAACACGCCCAAGTAGAACTCAGGTTGAGAGAAACATCTTCTTTATTAAATGTATCCAAGTCTGTGAAGAGTACTTTAAATATCCCTAACACAAAATTCTCAGATCCTAATATTTTACCGCGAGGTACATGGAAGTCACTAAATCGGTGACGATATTGGTAGCCTATTGCTATTCGTCCATCTGTGATAAATAGCTTATGCACGGTGTAAAAAAAACGGTAAGACTAGGGATGTATTTCCTACACAGATCAGATTAAGTCTTTACTTTTATTATGTATTCTTATGCCCTGGTGACAAACTACAAAACGCAATGAAACAAGAAGTTCCGAGACGAATTAGAGCCTACTTTTCTTAAAATGTAATATGCATGCCAATGATTAATCTATATGGTTCTATCTAGAATAATGACAAAATTAAGTTGGTAATACTGTATCGAAATTTCTAATTAGTTTGAAATACTGTATACCTGGCATACACCCCGATTCTGTAAGAAACGGTTAAGCTATAACAAGTCTTTAGGACCCGTAAAGACTGGTTAGCAGTCGAATTGGTATTCTGTAACGCCAAATCGCATCCATGTTGTGACGTTGGTCTTACCGCTGAACCTTCCACCGTAAAGGCATGTTCCGAAGGCTTGTTAGCCGTTTTCTAGTCCTTGGTTAGCTTATTTGCAACGAAAAATCAAAGATGGAAGCGAACAGCTATATGTATGTTATTACTTAATGGCTTGAATATTAAGTTATTCATTAAAGATGGGCTAAGGTAAGTACAAAACAATATATTTTTGATTCTTCAAGTTGTGCAACTATCTTTCTTTGACGATTATGGTAAATAGCATACCGGTACTTAATATGAACAATGTCGTCCCGTGTAATGTTATTAACTTACACTTTTATTTTTGTTTTCAGATGCCGTATGCGATCTAAAACGATTATTTGACGGAGAAAAAATTTTAGTGCTATTTTACTGCTTTGGAAATAATTAGCTTTCATTTTAATTGCAGAATTCGAATCATATTTCCGGAAGCTTGTAGTCAGAAGTCCTCCAAGCTTGTTTCTAGGTTATGGAAATAATTGCTGTCAGAAGTTTGAAGACGAATACCTACCTAACGTGCGGCAACTGTGCTTTTAAATATTTAAATTAAGGCTGCAAAGGATCACATTTCTTCTCGGCCTTGGCCTATGCCATAGTTAAATTATAATTAACTTAATTGTGGTGAAGAGACATGACAATATAATTATCATAATGGACTTTCATAAACTGAAATTATCTCATTTACCAAAGAGAATGAAAGGAAATGTTATCTCCATCGTCAGAAGTGGTAGTATCAAAGCTTTCAATCCTGATCCAGTCAGTATTTAAACAATAGGCTATCACTTAAAACCTTGGAAAATAGCCTTAGTAGGCGGGCTGGAACATAAAGAGTACCAGTATTGTACTATGCTTTCATATTGAACTAATGAGGGAAGTTAATGTTACATGCAATACATACAGTCGATTAACCCTGGAACAGTACAGTGGGGCACTCAGTTCCCCAGAGAATTTTCGTTCCCCGATTACGCTATGTTGGTACGCCTGAAAAGCGGCCACCTCCTGTGACTTTTACTTGAGTTTGACTGTCTTTCAGTCAATGTGTATACTTCTTAGCAGTGACAGTTATTTATACCCAAAACAGTGTCTCCAGGGCATTGAGTGCTCCATCTGGCCACGATCCAAGGACACCAATACCACTGTGGTGTGGTCATAATGCAAAAGTTTGTGCGTAAACATCATAGCTTGGTGTTTTGTAGTGATTGTGAGAAGTGAAAATGGTGATTATGATTACCAAAGAAAGAATATCTACAATAACATTGAAATATTGCAAACATTTTTGTTTTTATTGTATTCACACAGTTATTTTCATTTTACAGCCTTCATAGTTAAAGTAGTCTGTGCTACAGGGTTGATTTCACTCATTTGTAATTACAGTTATTAGTAATACATAATTTTAATGCATCAGAGTTGTGTTTCTGTCCTGGACTACTCAGTGCCCCAGGGTACCGTTACTCATTATGGAGAATAAGGGTACTGTTCCAGGGTTAACATTGTAGTGGAGAAATAAGAAATAATATCAGACCCCAAATGAACTAAAGTTTTTGGTCAGTCTGCTTGGCAAGTTGTCATTGCGAAGGGAGGACTTTCATGTAAAAGATTACATTGCATGCTTCTGCTGGAAACTAAAACCTTAGCACTGGCTACACATAGTTGCTCTAAATGTGTCACCCGAGCCCAGTATGTGATACTAGGATCTGTATTCCATTTGGCCCCAAGCAGCATCTGCTGAGAATTGCAATACAAAGACTATGTTTTTTATAGTGTCTCTAAATTACTCATGTGAATTGTTTCTGTAGACACTCATATGGTTGATTACCAGTAGGCAATTAAAATGTGATTAATCATATTGCTGTTATAGGTGATTCTGGCCACTTGGTTGTGTCTTAGTTATTTATTCCAAATTTAAATCCTGCTAGATTGTTCTTACGAGGAATAAACATCACAAATGTTCCAAATAGTTCTCACAGTTTTAATAACCTGGTATGACAGGTCATCTAAATGGATCAGATGAGGAAGAAAAATCACAACAAGGTGCTTTGGGAGTTTATGTCTAACATCAAGGTACGTTAATTTTCTTCGTTTCATTGTGTTATCATTTGAGAACTAACTACATTCCACAAGGTGTAAAGCTTTCCTAGAGTGGAGTTTACCTGAACCGAAGTAAAAAATTCTTAAACTACGGAAATTAGTCAAAATACCTGCAGTAATGGTATCTGGAGACAATATAGCAATAGATGTTTACTCCTTCGCTGTCCGTAACCCACCAGCCATTCCAAATAGGATCATGGCTTACTGTATATAGATAAAATTCCATCTGACTTTGCCATCTTTAGCACCGTGTACAGTATTAGCAACCACACGTATTCGATACTATATCGCATCCGGCAGACCAATGGTTTACGCCTAGACCAATAATTGTTAGGTAGCGTTAGCTAATATAAACACCCCTGGTTTTTGTCACGCGCAGTGGGGGTAGTCACGCATCAGTAATCTTCATCCAGGCCATTGGTTTAGCCAATTATCTTTTTCCACATAATTACAAAGGTGCCATGTGGTGTATTTTGTATCGGACATGTTGGCAACGTAATATGACATCAATTTGTCGGCCACAAACATCTGCCGTCGTTGACCAAGCTACAAATAAAAATCTTCATTTAAACAATATAAGTGAAATTTGACAGTTTTTTAAGGGCGGAACTACGAAGTCATCTGCCACCTATGATTTATTATTAATGTAGTTAGTTATTGTTGTTTTAAGGGGCAGAACTAGGAGGCCATCTGCCCCTATTATGAATGTAAGTGGAACGCAGATTATACACTTGCAGCAGACATGAATGCGGCTTTTACATACCTTGTGTTCTTGATTCATCTTCTGGGCGATATTACGTATTGAAATTACGAACACTGGTCACTACTGAATCTCATATATGTGCTTAAGTTCGTAAATATGTGTTTTTATTTATTGCTATTTTAAAAACGACAGCCATGTTTCGTCAGCGCTTGTATCTCGTTCAACTGTCAACAAGGTGCACTTCAGCGGCACACACCGAGGCGCACACATTGTTGCCAACATGTGAGATACAAAATCACCGTTGATAAAAAGAAGTGAGATACAAAATCACTGTTCATCAAAAAAATATATTCATCGGGACGCGTTAGGTTGTAACCATTGTCAAAACTCACCGATCTGAGCGTGTTAGGCTGTAACTATTGTCAAAAACCATTGGATTGGACAAAACGAAGATTACAAGGTCGGGTGTAGGTGCGGGCTTTGCTGCGCGTAGCTAGTGGGGCACGGTTGACACAAAACCATTGATCTGGGCGCGTTAGGCTGTGACCATTGTCAAAAATCTATGGGTTGGACAAAACGAAGGTTAGAAGGTCGGGTGTAGGGGCCGCGCGCAGCTAGCGTGGCTGGGTACCGTAAGGGCGAGATTGGCAGTATTGTTTTGATCACAGACCAGCGGACCAGTGGGGATAACGAAGAGACCCGAATACTCATGACCGTTACCGATGATAATTGATTTGGGATGGCTGGGTGGGTCACAGAAAGAGGAGGAGTTATCTATTAAAACATCGCTTCCTGATTTATTTCTCATCGTTTCATAAGGTATTTCGGCTAATTCATGTATTGTAGAGAATTTTATCGCGCGTTCTATCTTCATTCAGTGCTACCCTAGTAACGCTGAACGAGAGCTCATCGTACGATAATATTTTCTAAATTAATGAAAGTAGCTAAAATACCTTTTCTAATGATGAAAAATAAATCAGGAAATAATGTGGTGATAAATGTTGATTCCTCCGCTGTCCATAACCCTCCTGGCTTCCCCTTTTTAGATCATCACTTATATAGTAAAATTCCAGCTGTGTCCACCATTATACGCGAGAATTATTGCCAAATACTATATTGCCAACCCCACTAATACAGTACTAGGCTACTGTGTGTATAGGTGGTACTGTAAAAAAAGGAGTGCCAAGGCCAATGATAAATTTTGAATGAAAGTAGAACACGGCATAAACACTTGCATCAGACATCTTTTTGTGTAGCATTTGTCCCACAAAATAGCAGCGTCTGCTTTTTTGGTTCTCTGTCACCATATTACAGGATTATGTGCCATGTCAGGATGGAGTCGGGCAATTTTTAAATAGTCATGTAGAATGTCAAGCCAATGCTCTCTCGGTCGTCCTATTGGTCTCTTCCCATCTATCCGCAATGTCAATTCAGTGTGTGCAGCTGATGTTTCAGCAGCCAGTAAGACATGGCCATGACAGCGGAGACGGCTTTCCTTCATCTTTTCAGCATTTGGTGCTACTACGTATTGCTTGCATCAGACATGAATGTGACTTTAACATACTGGTACCTTGTGTCCTTGTTTCATCTTCTGGGCGATATTACGTATTAAAATTAGGAATCCTGGTCACTACTGCATTTCATATATGTGCCAAAGTACGTAAATATGTGTTTTTAATTATTGCTCTTTAAAAAACGGTTGCCATGTTCTTGCATCTTGTTCAAATGTCAACGAGGCGAACTCTAGCGGCATACACCAAGGTGCACACATTGTTGCCAACATGTGGGATACAAAATCAGTTGATAAAAACATTCATCGGGACGCGTTATGCTGTAACCATTGGACAAAACGAAGTTTAGAATGGCTGGATGTTGGTGCGGCATAGTACCGCAAGGGCGAGGTTGGCAGAACTGTTTAGATTATGATTGATGTAAACAGTGGCGGCGACATCTGAAATTTTGCGTGGATAAGTCGTCATCCTATTTGGGATAGTTGGGTGGATCACAGACAGCGGAGGAGGAAACATCTATTAAAACATCATTCCCCGATTTATTTCTCATCGTTTGATAAGGTACTGTACAGAATGTTATCGCTCGTTCTATTTTCAGTCAGTGCTACCAAACATTTGCCACGCTAAGCGTGTCTTGTGCCCGAAAGTAGCTAAAATACCTTCTCTCTCCTACCGCTGAGCTCTCAAGGTCAAGTGTACAGCTAAACGCCGGAATCTGTATGGTGCGTTTTGTAATAGTATGTTTTTTAATGCAGACCAATGGCTTCTGCCTGGGCCAATTATTATTATGTGGAGGGCTGCGTTAGCCATGTACACGAATACACCCCTGGTTTTTGTCTCGCACAGTAATGTTTGTTGTGCACTGCTGAAATTAATGTTTTTTGTGAGAGTGAAATTTCTTAAATCCAATCCAATGGGCTTTGCATATACCAATAATTGCTAGATATCCGTTAGCCATATATACACACCTGGTTTCTGTCATGCACAGTGGGGTAATCGTGCATCAATATAATCTTTATCGAGACCAGACCTGTGTGGTGTAGTTTGTATCCCAGATGTTGGCAACTGTGGTGATAGTTTAAAATTTGAAATACACTTACCTTCCGTCTAGTCAATACTCTTTTTTGTGTTTATTTACGCCCTAGGACATTGACTAGACGGAACATAAGTGTATTTCAAATTTTAAACTATCATTCGTCAATACGGACCAATCGTGAACAATGTTAACCCCAACCTAAGGTGATGTCAATGTGTGCATCTTATTAACAGTTGAAGAGACCTCATGCACTGTCGAACATGGCTGCCATCGTTGAATGAGCAATAAATATTAACACATATTTCTGGTGCAGTAGTTACCGAGGTTAGTAATATCAGTTGGCGCTGTTTCATATCACATGCAACACCATCATTCTGTGACTAAGCACTTGGTAATGCATTCTTAACGAGAGGTATGACAAGTCAGCTGTTCGCTTATGTCAACGAGTTGATAACTCTGACTCTCAAACTCCGGTCTATCATGCGAAATACGAGGTTCATTTGGAGGCTTTTATATGCTGGTCTACCAAATTAATGTACACTTGTATTATTGGCTGGGTAACTTTATTTTATTTTTAGTGGTGATCGAAATGACAGACTACATCAAGGTCATCTGCCTGACTGAGAAATTTTGTTGTTTGAGTCTTCAGTCGTTTGACTGGTTTGATGCAGCTCTCCACGCCTCCCTGTCCTGATCTAATCGTTTCATCTCTACATAGCTACCACACCCTACATCCGAGGCAATCTGTTTAACATATTCTAACCTTGGTCTAACCCTACTGTTCTTGTCCTCGACCCCTCCCTCCATAACTAAGCTTGCTATTCCTGGGTGTCTTAGTATGTGTCCTACCAACCTATCTCTTCTCTTCATTAGCAGTCGCCAGAAACATCTCTCCTCTCCCATTCGTCTTAATACCTCTTTGTTTGTAACCCTATTTACCCATTTGATCTTCATCATTCTCCTGTAACACCACATTTCAAATGCTTCAATTCTCCTCTTTTCTGCTGCACCAATAGTCCAAGTTTCACTTCCATAGAGCGCCACGCTCCAGACAAAGGCTTTCAAAAATGACTTCCTAATACCTAAATCTATATTCGATGTCAGCAGATTCCTTTTTTGTAGAAATGCTTTCTTTACCTGAGCCAACCTACTTTTTATATCCTCTTTGCTTCGTCCATCACTGGTTATTCTGCTTCCTTAGTAACAGAAATCTCCTACTTCCTTCAGCTTTTCACCTGCCAATTTGATCTCCATAGAGGTTTCTGATTTATTTTGGCTGAATTCCAGTATTTTTGTTTTACATTTATTAATTTTCATCATGAATTCTTTCCGTAAGACAGAGTCCATACCATTCAAAAACTCATTCAAATCCTCAGGCTTGTCGGCCAAGATGACGATGTCGTCAGCAAATCGCCGAGTTGAAATTATTTCTCCTTGATTCTTCACTCCCACTTTAAATTGTTCTCAAATTTCCTTCATTGCTTGTTCAATGTAAAGATTGAAAGGTATGGGTGATAAGTTGCAGCCTTGCCATACACCTTTCTGAATACCAGCTTCTCTCTCATGTTCCTCAACTCGAATGACTGCTGTCTGGTTTCTGTATAGATTGTATACCACCCTCCTATCCCTGTACTTTATTCCAATCGATTTCAAATGTCAAACAATTTAGTCCAATCAACGTTATCAAAAGCCTTTTCTAAGTCTACAAAAGCCATGAACGTTCTCTTATGTTTCCTTATTCTACCTTCCAAAATCAGCCTAAGACTTAGCACAGCTTCCCTTGTTCCTACATTTCTCCTGAAACCAAACTGGTCTTCACCCAACTCCGTTTCTATCTGGCTTTCAATCCTCTTGTAAATTATTCTAGACAGGATCTTTGAAGCATGAGTAATCAAGCTGATTGTACGGTAATCTTCACATCTGTCAGTTCCCACTTTCTTTGGTATAGGGATGATTACATTCTTCTTGAAATCAGGGGGTACCTCACCTGTCTCATAAATCCTACACACCAAGTGAAATAACCTGATCAGACCTTCATCTCCTATTCAGCGTAGCATCTCAATCGGTATATCATCTATGCCTGGTGCTTTGTTCCTGCTTAAGTCTTCCAAAGCTTTATCAAATTCTGATCTCAATATTAAATCTCCTTTCGCATCCACATCAATTTCCTCCTCCCTTTCCATTACATGATTCTCAATCTCCTTTCCCTTATACAAACTCTCTATGTAAGCTTTCCATCTGTCAACCTCTTCTTCCCCATCTGTTAGAGGCTTTCCATTTGTGTCCTTAATATTACAGCACTTAGTCTTCTTTTCCCCAAAAGTATTCTTAATCCTTCGATAAGCTGTGTCTACTTTTCCTAATTTCAGACAATTTTCTGTACCTGCACATTTCTCTTTCAACCATTCTTCTTTCGCTTCCTTGCACTTTTTGTTAACCTCATTTCTGAGACGTTTGTAATCTGCTTTCCCCTTTTCATTTCTTACATTCTTGTGTTTCCGCCTTGCATCCATCAATTCTAGTATATCTTGAGTGATCCACGGTTTTCTACCAATTCTTTCTTTCCTACCAATGTGTTCTTCTGCGGATTTTGTTATTTCATTCTTCAAAAGTGCCCATTCGCCTGCAATTGAAGTTTGTTTAGGGGTTTTCATTAGTCCTTCCTTTATACTCTTCTTGAATCTTTCGTTTACATCCTTCTCTTTCAGTCTGTCTATTGCCCACCTTTTTGGCTTTTGACTTTTCTTCAGTTTCTTCAACTTTAATCTGCATTTCATTACAACCAGATTGTGGTCAGAGTTTATGTCAGCACCAGGATATGTTTTACAATCCAAAATCTGGTTTCGAAACCTCTGCTTGACCATAATGAAGTCGATTTGGTAACGCCCTGTATCTCCTGGTCTCATCCATGTGCATATTCTTCTATTGTGGTTATTGAATAAGGTGTTAGCTATGACCAACTCATGCTCGGTGCAGAATTCTACCAGCCTGCTTCCTCGATCATTCCTTTCACCTAATCCGAAATCTCCTACTATCTTCCCTTCTCTCCCTTTTCCTACCACAGCATTCCAATCTCCCATTACTATAACATTTTCATCACCCTTGATATACCTCAGAATTTCGTCTATTTCTTCGTAGACCTTTTCTACATCCTCATCATCATCTTGACTGGTAGGCGTATAGACTTGTACCACTGTGGTGCAGGTAGGTTTAGTATTGATTTTTGCTACAATAATCCGTTCACTATATTGCTCATAATATTCCACCCGCTGTCCAAATTTCCTACTCACTATGAGGCCAACCCCTGCTAGGCCATTGTTTGATTTAGTGCTAATGACCCTATAGTCTCCGGACCAAAAGTCCTGTTCTTCCTGCCAGCGCATTTCACTAATCCCAACCAAATCCAACCTCAGCCTATCCATTTCCCTTTCTAAGTTTTCTAACCTTCCACTTCCCAGCAGACTTCTAACATTCCACGCTCCGATCCGTAGAATGTCAGATTTCCTCTTTGTCACTTCTGTGATGTTAACCCCCTCTCGAGTAGTCCCCACCCGGAGATCCGAACGGGGGACTAGTTTACCCCCGGATTGAAATTTTACAAGGGAGGAGGCCATCATCACATGTAATTATGCATAGAGGGGTTCATATACTCGGGAATAGCATACGGCTGTAGTTTCCCGTTGCTTCCAGCCGTGCAGCAGGATGCAGTGTAGCCATTATTTGGCTTATATTATCAATATTTTAACCATCTATAAGACTAGTAAAGAATTGATTTATTCTGAAAGGCTGCTACTCCCTTGCAGAATAAGTAAAGAGCAATTCTACTAACAAAAATACTAACCTTCTACCGTACTAACAATTAAATACCAAAATTCTACTAACGAAAATATACTTAAGTTCCACCAACAACAAATACTACTACTAAAACAGTCTGTCACCAGGCACACTCACATGCACCCTTACACATCACAGTCTACTGAAACAATGAACTCTAACTAATAAACAATGCAACTGCTACCAGACACACTCACACACCACAGTCTAATAGAACAATGACATATATCTAATAGACAAACTAACTACCTACTTACAACTAAAACTAACGGGGGTGAAGCTGATTCCTGCTCGTGGTGCCCCTGCATAGGTAGTCGGAATTGAATTTCCGTTACTGAACTGAACGTCAGCATTCCAGAAGTATCTACCAGTCATGATATCGCTCGATACAGAACGGTCTTTATCAAGACCAACACTAACCATTATATCTGTAAATATTGAAGGCTTGTCTTCATCTAAAGAAGGAATGTTACATCAGCTCTGTCAAACACATGCATGTGATATATTATGCCTTCAAGAAACCCAAAGAGATGAGCAACTGCGGCGACCTAAAATAGCGGGGATGAGACTCGTGGCCGAAATTCCCCATGATCACTTTCGTGATACTTTCAGTGTTTAGCTTGGCCCATTTGTCGGTCAAATTTTATTTCTTGTTACCGAGATCCCCGAATGGTAATTATTTCTTTACAAATGTATTAATTGCTTAAACCATATGCATATTCTTGTTATCAATCACTTATTCATAGATATTATAGTTCTCACCTTGAGTGTTCCAGTCGCTCGCTACCTCAAGCGTCCTCACTCCCGGCATACAGGGCATCTACTGGTTGATCCACTGTCCGCTGAGTAGTGTCGACTGACGTCACCCTGACTTTCGTTCGACCAATGGCAGGTCTTTGTCCAGTCGGGCGATCTCCAGCTTCGAGATGGTTCCATGATCCCTATTTAAGACGCCACTTGCTGGCGTTCTTCACCACTTCTGATCAATCATCACTTCTGATTACTTCAACCTGCTGGTCACCGCTACTGCATCTCATGACACCATCGCTAGTCTCTACGCTACCTAGCAGTTACGTCACGAGATCTGCACCATGACGTATTTCTCAAGATGGCAAGATTAATTGCCAGCTGTTGTACTCTTCACCTTCACCTTAGATGGGATACTTTGATTCATCTTTCGAAATACTGCTGGATCATCACTTGGAAGCTATAAATGTCATTCCTTCGCAAGAAAAGAAGAGAGAGTTGACATTTTATCAATGGTGCACATATCTCTAGGCCATGTACGCCTCCTTCTGAAGAAACCGTGAGGACTTTTAAATCAACGTTTGCTAGCTGGAACTTTTAAGGAGCTGGCTCTTCAAAGATAAGTTCAAATTTTATGAAGAGTTTATATCATACCAGTTATTTTACACTCTTAATCATTTTTATGGTTCTCTCTTTTTATAAAGTGCATCCCTTTTTTATGTTAAGCTCAACTTCTCTCCAATCAAGCAAGCTTGTTTCATTGACCTTTCTTTAATCTGGGTTTCTGTCATCAGGCCCTCACACTTTGCTACATTTATAATTGTTCATTTCTGTGATAAGCACTTAAGTGCAATTTGTTTATTGGTTATAAATTTATTATTAGAAATAAAAATTGTTAATGTATTGCTACCTACATTGGTTTTCTAGTCACGTATTTCATGCCCACTACCCCGCACCGCTTCAGTCTAATTTTCTTGACCACAGTAGTTATTTTGTCCAGGCTTTCGCCTGATGCGTTTCGTTCTCCCGTATGGGGAAGTTTTAGGGCAGAACGTTTTCTCCACCCCATAGACAATATGGCAGTGCTGGTTTTGCCAAACCAGATTTACAAATTTTGTCTGCTGCAGTCACCACCGAAAACCAAATCGAGATAATAACCGTGGAACTCAGCAATTGCACCATCTCAGGTGTCTACAAACCACCCAATGTGAATTTCTCCTTCCGAACTCCAAACAATTACAAGAATCAAAAGACAAACTTTGTGGTTGGAGACTTCAACAGCCATAGCAGTGCATGGGGATATACAGAAGACGATAATAATGGAGAGGCAGTGTTAGAATGGGCTGATGATTTCCAATTACAACTTGTTCATGACCCCAAACTACCTCCATCCTTTAACAGCAGTAGATGGCGACGAGGCTTCAACCCAGACCTCATATTTGCTAGCGAACACGTGGCACAACAATGCGTGAAATCAATGTGTAATCCTATTCCAAATACCCAACACCGACCCATAATGTGTCAACTCTTCTCAGCAATTCGGCAAATAAAGGTTCCATTTCGAAGGAGGTATAATTTCAAAAAAGCAGACTGGCAGAAATTCAGCTCAACTCTTGATACAATAATATCAGATATCCAGCCAACACCAGAGGTGTATGATCAGTTTGTTGAAGCAGTGAAGGAAGCTTCCCGCGTTTCCATACCACGAGGCTGCAGAGTTAATTATATACAAGGCCTAACTTCAGACACGGCTGCTCAAATGAACACATATATTTCACTGTTTCAGGAAGATCCACTAAGTGAAGACACTGTGTCAGCTGGAAGGAAACTGCTTTCCTTAATTGCAGAGGCAAAGAAAGATGCTTGGATCAAACTCATGGAGGAAACAGATATGTCAAGGGACAGCAGAAAGGCTTGGAAGCTTCTAAAACGACTTAGCAATGATCCAACCAAGGTACCAGTCCATGCAAATGTTACGGCAAACCAAATCGCAAATCAGCTTGTTACCAATGGGAAAACCAATCGCCCAATAAGGAAAATGGAACACAATATCCTGGAAAATGGAGAAATGAAGTCCAGTAACCTTTCCCGGCCATTTGAAATAAAGGAATTACAGAAAGCTATTCAATGTGCCAAACATGGAAAAGCGGCAGGATTAGACGACATCACAATAGAGCAAATAAAACACTTCAGTTCAACCACACAGGGATGGCTTCTGAACTTCTTCAATAATTGTTTTACTTCTCTGAAAATTCCTAAAATATGGAGAAAATCCAAAGTGATTGCATTTCTGGAACCTGGAAAGGATCCTTCGGACCCAAAAAATTTCAGACCAATCTCCTTACTCTGCCATCTGTACAAAATAATGGAAAGGATGCTGTTAAACCGCCTAATTGGAGAAGTAGACCACGCTCTAATACCTCAGCAGTGTGGCTTCCGCCCAGGAAAGAGCTGCACAGCACAGGTTCTACATCTAACTCAACACATTGAGGATGGATTTGAGAAGAAGAAGATCACTGGTGTGGCTTTTGTGGATCTCTCCGCCGCCTACGATACGGTAAATCACAGGATATTATTACACAAGCTCTACATAATGATTACAGACATCAAAGTAACCAAGTTGATAGCTACTCTCCTGGAAAATCGTCGCTTTTTTGTTGAATTCCAAGGACGCCGAAGTAGATGGAGAAATCAAAGGAATGGACTCCCTCAAGGCAGTGTACTGGCTCCTATTCTTTTCAACATCTACACAAATGACCAGCCATTGCCAGAAGGTACTAAAAGCTTTATCTATGCCGATGACCTAGCACTTACTACTCAGACTAATACATTTGATGAAGCAGAGACCTATTTAACTATTGCATTAGAAGAGCTAGGTACCTATTATGAGAAAAACCAACTGAAACCAAATCCAGCTAAGACCCAAATTTGCGCGTTCCATCTGCGGCATGCACAGGCATCTCAGAATCTCAAAGCTATCTGGAAAGGGAACTTACTGGAACATTGCTTTACACCAAAGTATTTGGGAGTTATGCTGGACCGCACACTAACATACAAGAAACATTGCCATAACGTAAAACAAAAGATAGCTGCTAGAAACAACATTCTACGCAAATTGTCAGGAACCAGTTTGGGAACACAACCACAAACAATCAGAACATCAGCCCTAGCTTTATGCTACTCTGCAGGTGAATATGCCTCCCTGGTTTGGTACAGGTCAGCCCATGCGAAGCAAGTCGACATCGCTCTCAACGCAAGTTGCAGGATCTTTACTGGATGCCTGAAACCTACACCCATTGAGAAGATCCAACTTCTAGCTGGTATTGCTCCTGGTGAGATTCGTAGGGAGGTAGCAGCTAACAAAGAAAGGCTCCAATCATCTACTTCAGAAGCACATCCCCTCTATGGATACCACCCAGCCACCCGGAGGCTGAAATCCAGAAAAGGTTTTCTCCGCACATCAGTTAACCTTGAGGGGAAAGCGGAGACTTCTAGGATCAAGATGTGGAAAGAAAGAACCAACCATCTCTCCAACTGGATGGTGCCGAAGGAAAGTCTTCCATGTGGACACAAGGAGAAGTGGACAACCTGGAAATCCCTTAACAGACTCCGTACAGAAGTCGGCAGAACAAAAGTAAATCTTCGGAACTGGGGTTTCTCAAGCGACTCATCACTCTGTGATTGTGGAAAGCATCAAACGATCCGACATTTATGCCAGTGTGTCTTATGCCCCTCAAAGTGCACTATGATAGACTTGGTTGCAGCTTCCCCTAATGCTATTGACGTCGCCCAATACTGGGCAAGAATTATCTAGCTTCCGATTTTGTTGCTCAGTTGGATTGTTTATATGTGTATATCTGCAATTTAGATAGAAAACACTTACAAAATGTAATTTAGATTCAAAATAGTCACAAAATGCAACTGAGAATAAATATAAGATGTGGTGGGGCTACATACACCCTGCCTCCTTAAGGGCCTTGAGCACAAGGCAGGAGGGAATATAAGATGTGGTGGGGCTACATACACCCAGCCTCCTTGAGCACAAGGCAGGAGGGAATATAAGATGTGGGGCTACATACACACTGCCTCCTTGAGCACAAGGCAGGAGGGAATATAAGATGTGGTGGGGCTACATACACCCTGCCTCCTTAAGGGCCTTGAGCACAAGGCAGGAGGGAATATAAGATGTGGTGGGGCTACATACACCCTGCCTCCTTGAGCACAAGGCAGGAGGGAATATAAGATGTGGTGGGGCTACATACACACTGCCCCCTTGAGCACAAGGCAGGAGGGAATATAAGATGTGGTGGGGCTACATACACCCTGCCTCCTTGAGCACAAGGCAGGAGGGAATATAAGATGCGGTGGGGCTACATACACCCTGCCTCCTTAAGGGCCTTGAGCACAAGGCAGGGGGGAATATAAAATGTGGTGGGGCTACATACACCCTGCCTCCTTACGGGCCTTGAGCACAAGGCAGGAGGGAATATAAGATGTGGTGGGGCTACATACACCCTGCCTCCTTGAGCACAAGGCAGGAGGGAATATAAGATGTGGTGGGGCTACATACACACTGCCTCCTTGAGCACAAGGCAGGAGGGAATATAAGATGTGGTGGGGCTACATACACCCTGCCTCCTTGAGCACAAGGCAGGAGGGAATATAAGATGTGGTGGGGCTACATACACACTGCCTCCTTGAGCACAAGGCAGGAGGGAATATAAGATGTGGTGGGGCTACATACACCCTGCCTCCTTGAGCACAAGGCAGGAGGGAATATAAGATGTGGTGGGGCTACATACACCCTGCCTCCTTGAGCACAAGGCGGGAGGGAATATAAGATGCGGTGGGGCTACATACACCCTGCCTCCTTAAGGGCCTTGAGCACAAGGCAGGGGGGAATATAAAATGTGGTGGGGCTACATACACCCTGCCTCCTTAAGGGCCTTGAGCACAAGGCAGGAGGGAATATAAGATGTGGTGGGGCTACATACACCCTGCCTCCTTGAGCACAAGGCAGGGGGGAATATAAAATGTGGTGGGGCTACATACACCCTGCCTCCTTAAGGGCCTTGAGCACAAGGCAGGGGGGAATATAAGATGCGGTGGGGCTACATACACCCTGCCTCCTTAAGGGCCTTGAGCACAAGGCAGGTGGGAATATAAGATGTGGTCGGGCTACATACACCCTGCCTCCTTGAGCACAAGGCAGGGGGGAATATAAGATGTGGTGGGGCTACATACACACTGCCTCCTTAAGGGCCTTGAGCACAAGGCAGGGGGGAATATAAGATGCGGTGGGGCTACATACACCCTGCCTCCTTGAGCACAAGGCAGGAGGGAATATAAGATGTGGTGGGGCTACATACACCCTGCCTCCTTGAGCACAAGGCAGGAGGGAATATAAGATGTGGTGGGGCTACATACACCCTGCCTCCTTGAGCACAAGGCAGGGGGGAATATAAGATGCGGTGGGGCTACATACACCCTGCCTCCTTAAGGGCCTTGAGCACAAGGCAGGGGGGAATATAAGATGTGGTGGGGCTACATACACCCTGCCTCCTTGAGCACAAGGCAGGAGGGAATATAAGATGTGGTGGGGCTACATACACACTGCCTCCTTGAGCACAAGGCAGGAGGGAATATAAGATGTGGTGGGGCTACATACACCCTGCCTCCTTGAGCACAAGGCAGGGGGGAATATAAGATGTGGTGGGGCTACATACACACTGCCTCCTTGAGCACAAGGCAGGAGGGAATATAAGATGCGGTGGGGCTACATACACACTGCCTCCTTGAGCACAAGGCAGGAGAGAATATAAGATGTGGTGGGGCTACATACACCCTGCCTCCTTGAGCACAAGGCAGGGGGGAATATAAGATGCGGTGGGGCTACATACACACTGCCTCCTTGAGCACAAGGCAGGAGGGAATATAAGATGTGGTGGGGCTACATACACCCTGCCTCCTTGAGCACAAGGCAGGAGGGAATATAAGATGCGGTGGGGCTACATACACACTGCCTCCTTGAGCACAAGGCAGGGGGGAATATAAGATGTGGTGGGGCTACATACACCCTGCCTCCTTGAGCACAAGGCAGGGAGGAATATAAGATGTGGTGGGGCTACATACTCACTGCCTCCTTGAGCACAAGGCAGGAGGGAATATAAGATGTGGTGGGGCTACATACACACTGCCTCCTTGAGCACAAGGCAGGAGGGAATATAAGATGTGGTGGGGCTACATACACACTGCCTCCTTGAGCACAAGGCAGGGGGGAATATAAGATGTGGTGGGGCTACATACACACTGCCTCCTTGAGCACAAGGCAGGAGGGAATATAAGATGTGGTGGGGCTACATACACACTGCCTCCTTGAGCACAAGGCAGGAGGGAATATAAGATGTGGTGGGGCTACATACACCCTGCCTCCTTGAGCACAAGGCAGGGGGGAATATAAGATGTGGTGGGGCTACATACACACTGCCCCCTTGAGCACAAGGCAGGAGGGAATATAAGATGTGGTGGGGCTACATACACCCTGCCTCCTTGAGCACAAGGCAGGAGGGAATATAAGATGTGGTGGGGCTACATACACCCTGCCTCCTTGAGCACAAGGCAGGGGGGAATATAAGATGTGGTGGGGCTACATACACACTGCCTCCTTGAGCACAAGGCAGGAGGGAATATAAGATGTGGTGGGGCTACATACACACTGCCTCCTTGAGCACAAGGCAGGAGGGAATATAAGATGTGGTGGGGCTACATACACCCTGCCTCCTTGAGCACAAGGCAGGGGGGAATATAAGATGTGGTGGGGCTACATACACACTGCCCCCTTGAGCACAAGGCAGGAGGGAATATAAGATGTGGTGGGGCTACATACACACTGCCTCCTTGAGCACAAGGCAGGAGGGAAAAGTAAAATAACAAGAAGGCTGACCCCTCGCAGAAGGAGGGTATCAGAAAAGATGGGATAAGGGGCAATGATGGCGGGAAATGAAGAGACTCCCTAGGCCTCGGATACCCTAATACCGTCGGGGTCGGAAGAGAACAAGAGTTGACCAAGTGAGGTCGACATGAATATCTATTTCAGTTAGGGTTTTCTTTAGCTATTGCCTTAATTAATACCTTATTTTATTTCGGAGTACCGGTATTTTTTTATAGTATTCAACGGATACTGTATTCCAGCGGATCATGTCAACCTTATACACCCTACTCCCTTCCGAAGAGAAATTACATTGCCTGTCCACCTAAATATTCATTTTAGTTTAGTAGGAATCAAATAGTGTGTTGTCTGGTTTATTACAACATGAATTGTGTCAGAAACCTAAGTTAAGATAAATGTTTTATGTGCCCAGTAAGCTATTGGGCAACTTAGGCCTACCTGTAGGCCTAGGCCTAATTGACTACTGAGAGCAGTTTAACACATGAACGACAATACCGTTAAGAATAGGTGTATAAATTTAGAATAATGCTTAAACAAGATGTTCAGGAAAGAACATATAGCCTACTTTCTCTTAAATGCATGGGTATTGTTATAACCCTTTGTCCTTTTCAAGGAGTATGATTGAATGTTGGTTGTAGTAACTTGTTGAAATACAACGTGCTATAGGGATATTAAACATGAATATGAGGTGCCCTTTTCTAGTGCTACCTCTGTACCAAATTTCGTTCAATTCGGTTTCACCGTGTTTGAATCGATAGGGGGAATCGATTTGCACACATACTTGGCCACCATCTGCAAACTATTGGGCTGATGTTCTTGCAGTTTGGTCAGAATATGTTTCCCACATAAAGGTATGGTGTTGCCAAATTTGGTAGAGACTAGATTATTAGGTTGGTTGTAATTACATTTTAGCTTTTAACATTTGGGTGGCCGCGATTATGTTTCCGTCAAGGTAGCGGTGATATAAAACATGACACTCAGGTGCCCTTTGCTAGTGCTACCTCTGTACCAAATTTCGTACCATTCGGTTTCACCGTGTTCGAATTGATAAGGGGAATCGATTTTCACACAAAGATGGCCGCCATCCACAAAATATTAGGCTAATGACCTATTAGTTTGGTCAAAGGATGCTCCCTCCATAAAGGTATGCTGTTGCTAAATTTGCTAGAGATCGGATGATTAGGCTAATCGTTATTTGATTTAAGCTTTGAACATTTGTGTGGCCGCCATTACGTTTATGTCAATATGGCGGCGATATAAAACATGACACTGAGATGCCCTTTGCTAGTGCTACCTCTGTACCAAATTTCGTTCCATTCGGTTTCACCGTGTTCGAATTGATAAGGGGAATCGATTTTCACACAAAGATGGCCGCCATCCACAAAATATTAGGCTAATGACCTATTAGCTTGGTCAAGGGATGCTCCCTCCATAAAGGTATGTAGTTGCAAAATTTGCTAGAGATCGGATGATTAGGCTAATCGTTATTTGATTTAAGCTTTGAACATTTGTGTGGCCGCCATTACGTTTCCGTCAAGATGGCGGCGATATAAAACATGACACCGAAGTGCCCTTTGCTAGTGCTACCTCTGTACCAAATTTCGTTCATTCGGTTCCACCGTGTTCGAATTAATAGGGGGAATCAATTTTGACATAAAGATGGCCGCCATCCGCAAACTATTAGGCTAATGACCTATTAGATTGGTCAAAGGATGCTCCCTCCATAAAGGTATGCTGTTGCAAAGTTTGGTAGAGATCGGATGGTTATGTTAGTCGTAATTTGATTTAAACTTTAAACATTTGTGTGGCCGCCATTGCGTTTCTGTCAATATGGTGGCGATATAAAACATGACACTGAGATGCTCTTTGCTAGTGCTACCTCTGTACCAAATTTCGTTCCATTCGGTTTCACCGTGTTTGAATTAATAGGGGGAATTGATTTTCACACAAAGATGGCCGCCATCCGCAAACTATTAGGCTAATGGCCTATTCATTTGGTCAAAGGATGCTTCCTCTATAAAGGTATGTAGTTGCAAAATTTGGTAGAGATCGGATGATTAGGTTAATCGAAATTTGATTTAAGCTTTGAACATTCGTGTGGCCGCCATTACGTTTCAGTCAAGATGGCGGCAATATAAAACATGACACTGAGGTTGCCTTTGCTAGTGCTACCTCTGTACCAAATTTCGTTCCATTCGGTTCCACCGTGTTCGAATTAATAGGGGGAATCAATTTTGACATAAAGATGGCCGCCATCCGCAAACTATTAGGCTAATAACCTATTAGATTGGTCAAAGGATGCTCCCTCCATAAAGATATGTTGTTGCAAAGTTTGGTAGAGATCGGATGGTTATGTTAGTCGTAATTTAACTTAAGCTATGAACATTTGTGTGGCCGCCATTACGTTTCTGTCAATATGGCGGCGATATAAATCATGACACTGAGATTCCCTTTGCTAGTGCTATCTCTGTACCAAATTTTGTTCCATTCGGTTTCACCGTGTTTGAATTAATAGGGTGAATCGATTTTGACACAAAGATGGCCGCCATCCCCAAACTATTAAGCGAATGACCTACTAGATTGGTGAAAGCATGCTTCCTCCATAAAGGTATGTAGTTGCAAAATTTGGTAGAGATCGGATGATTAGATTAATCGTAATTTGATTTAAACTTTGAACATTCGTGTGGCCGCCATTACGTTTCACTCAAGCTGGCGGCGATATAAAACATGACGCTGAGGTGCCCTTTGCTAGTGCTACCTCTGTACCAAATTTCGTTCCATTCGGTTCCACCGTGTTGGAATTAATAGGGGGAATCAATTTTGACATAAAGATGGCCGCCATCCGCAAACTATTAGGCTAATAACCTATTAGATTGGTCAGAGGATGCTCCCTCCATAAAGGTATGTTGTTGCAATGTTTGGTAGAGATCGGATGGTTATGTTAGTCGTAATTTAACTTAAGCTTTGAACATTTGTGTGGCCGCCATTACGTTTATGTCAATATGGCGGCGATATAAAACATGACACTGAGATGCTCTTTGCTAGTGCTACCTCTGTACCAAATTTCGTTCCATTCGGTTTCACCGTGTTTGAATTAATAGGGGGAATTGATTTTCACACAAAGATGGCCGCCATCCGCAAACTATTAGGCTAATGGCCTATTCATTTGGTCAAAGGATGCTTCCTCTATAAAGGTATGTTGTTGCAAAATTTGGTAGAGATCGGATGATTAGGTTAGTCGTAATTTGATTTAAGCTTTGAACATTTGTGTGGCCGCCATTACGTTTCCGTCAAGATGGCGGCGATATAAAACATGACACTGAGGTGTCCTTTGCTAGTGCTACCTTTGTTCCAAATTTCGTTCAATTCGCATTCACCGTGTTCGAATCGATAGGGGGGGGGGGGACAGACATTCAGAGTACACACACTCACACACACACACACAGACTCACACACACACATACACACACACAGACAGACACACTTTTTTCGCCCTGTGTTGATCTCATAAGTCTACTTTCATTTTTTGCAAAAATCGAAAGTAGGTTAAAAATCTCCAAGAATGAGGTATTAACTCTTTGGGCAGTAACACAACAGAAGTTAATGGGGGGCGATGGTCCAATCTACTATGCCAGATTTTCTTCACGGTAGGCCTGCTGTACTGCTGTAGTGTTATTATGAAATCATCGGTTCTAGTCAGAACATCACATTGCTCCTCTGGCTGCAGCCAAGAAAGTCAAAGAGTGATTTAATGATCCATCGTAATACCAGCCTTCAATAATAAACCAGAGCAAGTGCCCTGCAGGTAAAACTGAGCTGGCAAGAGGTCCATGGAAATTGTAGGAAGCTAAGATCAGAATCATTTAGACTGCAGTTTAGTATTGTTCTCCTTAAAGATACTTCTCACATTAAGAACTTTGATCAGAAAGGATGGGTGCATTATGTGGATCTGTTGCACCTGGAATGATGAAGAGCAGCTCATGCCACTGGAACTAACCATAGAATCCGTTACACCCGTCAATTTATAAGTCTAGGATTGTTGAGTACGATAGGTCTACATGTTAAGTTACAAGTTTGCAAATTAGTAGAAAGAAAGTATCAGTAGGACATTGATGTGCTTATAACGCCTTATCCTAGAATAAAACTACATTCTACATTTTAGCAATATTTACCACTTAATGGAATTTATTCCAGTTTTCTTCAGATGAAGTTATTTATTAGCCTTCTTTTAAATTCAATATATCCTACCCAGCCTAATCCCTTCGTCTCTATTTGGCCCTGGGGCATGGCAATCACAATGACTCAATGCTCCTCCTAGATTCTACACAGAAGGGAGGAGGCTCTCAACTATGAGTATGACCTTTGTTCCTCACACTCAATGTATTATTACACGAAGGAAGGGGGAGAGAGAAAACAAGAGGTTTGTATCAGCACCATGCAGATTAAAAAAAAGTCCTCTCGGCACGCCGGAAGGCGGAGGTAGATTTCACCGGACAAACTTGGGGATAGGCGAAAATAGGCAGAATATGCAGATTTTCGTAGAAGGATCAGACCTCATTTATTGCGAGAAGATATTTTATAATTGGAGCTTAATTAACTTTGTTTTTCGTCATTTTATTTTTATTTTAAACATTTTATTGTCTTATGGGAACGGTAACCTTCTTGTCATTTGGGGTCCATTTTTATACTTGTGGTCACACTGTCCTTATGCAAGGTTTCGACACTGATGTGTAACTATGTAACGGTCTGTTACTTCTTCACGCAAAATTATATCTCCCGCAGAGATTTTGGTTGGTTCCTCAGTTTAGGGGCTGCGACAACGCGGTCATGTAACCCCGTGTACTTTGGGATGGCTGTATTAGTCTGTAATTCAGGTAAGGACTGCAGACGGTCAATTTCAAGCAGTAGTTCCTAATGTTGCTACCAGGTACTACCGTCAACGACACCTAGCTGTGAACTTGGCTACTAGATGCCACCCCAACCAGCAACTCGCAACGAACGTTGGAACTTCCCCTTCAAAGGAAAACACACTGAGGGATTCTAGCGCTCTTAGAAAATCCGACGACTTCGGCCGGCTTTGAAACCGCGACATTGGGCATAGAAGTTCAGCATGCTACCAGTTACGTCACCGAAGCCGCTTCCCACTTTGTCAGGCGGCTTCGGTGGCGTAGTCGGTAGCATGCTGAGCTTCTATGCCCAAGATAACGGGTTCAAACCCGGCCGAAGCCGTCGGATTTTTTAAGAGCGTTAAAAATCCCTCAGTATGCCTTCCTTCGGAGGGGAAGTAAAGCCGGCGGTCCCATGTCATAGATTTATGGCATGTTAAAGATCCTTCCACTAATTGCACCTGTGTGAAGCTAAATTGGATAAGTTAAGAATGTATACAACGCTCTTAGGTTTCTATATTCGTTGCCAAGAGCCGACTGCGGCGGCGTCTAGTAGCTCAGTTTTGAACTTGGCCTCGTTGTCGTTGACAGTGGCGCGTGGCGGCAAAAGTAGGAACTATCTGAAAAATTGTTAGTTGCAGAACTTAAATTAACAAACAGATAACACACACTAATACAGTCATCACAATTAACACCGGTTATCAGACAGATTCTACACACACCCAAAGTACACGGGGCTACATGACCGCGTTGTCGCAGCCCCTAAACTTAAGAACCAATCAACCAACCACTTAGTCAGATGGAAATACTGAATCTGATCTCGTGCAAGTGCGTTGTCATGGCAACGTCTGATGGCTCATGCCTCATCAATTTAGTGGTGTTGCCATGGCAACCTCTGATAGCTCTTGGCATTTTCTTATAATTCCGAAATCATTTTTCTCGTCCCTTGGCGTAATGGTGGGTCATATCAAAAATTATTTCAGACAAAAGTTTTAGGTAATTATTAGGGGAATATTGTCCTTTTTGTACGGTTTTGATATTGTGCCTATTAAGAGAGATATGATTAATGTTTCCCGAAAAACCCACTTTTTCCCACCCCTTTGGTCAATGGTTGGTGCTATAAAAAAATTCTTCAAACATAAATTTTTGGGCTTTATCCGACACATAGTATGAACGTTGAACGGATTCGATATTTCACATATTAAGAGAGTTATAGCAATATTTCACTTTTTCGAAAAAAGCCCCCCATTTTCACCCCTTCGACCGATTTAGCCCTGTAACGAACTTGACCGAGATTTTATAGGTATACATATTCGGTAAAAAATTCAAAGTGATTGGTGCAAAATTACGTCAGTTATCGTGTCCACAAGAAACTGATATACATATATATATTCATTCATTCATTCAATTTCGCTAATCGGCCAACTAGGGACCACGATAAGCCTCATTTTACATTCTGGCATTTGTTCATTTTTCGCTTGATCCACATTGCCTTCATGAGCTCACTGTGTTTAGCACGACGTTCCTCTGTCCATTTCGCACCAGTTGTCCGTTTTTCGTCCCGGAAAGTCCCAAACGTCTTGATGGCTGCTCTATAAAGATTTCGGTCTTGTGCATCTTTTGCTCGTATCCCCATTTCTTTCAGATCTTTCTGGACGTTAACTTACCATGGCATTGTCGTTTTTGGTTTTGAGTCGAATATACTGAAGATACGTTTCGTCCATCGGGAATCGATCATCCGTCGCATATGACCGTAGAAGCAAACTCTGCGTTTTCGCATTGTGTCTGTGATCTTCTCTATCCTCGAGTAAATTTCTTGACTGGATTTTCTGATGTAGATGCCATTTTTGTAGTCTGGGCCAAACACGGTTTATCGTTCCATATTTGGTGTTTAGTTGTGCTGTATCATCCTTGATGTGTAGGATCTTTCTTTCTTTTCTCTCTAACTTCGCGAGCAAACATTTCTCGGATAGGATAAGGCATTCAGATGCATATAGCGGTACTGGTTTGATGACAGTGTTGTAGTGACGAATTTTTGTGTTCATAGAAAAGCACTTTTTGGTATATATGTTGCGGGTGGTTTGAAAAGCGACTTCCATTTTCTTGATTCTTGCTTCTATGGCTTCCTTGTCAAGGCCATTTTGCTGGATCCATTCCCCAAGATATTTAAATTTATTAACACGGTTTATCGTTCCATATTTGGTGTTTAGTTGTGCTGTATCATCCTTGATGTTCGACATTACTTCTGTCATTTGAAAGGAAATTTGTAATCCTGTTTGTTCTGCTACTTCCTTCAATATATTGACCTGTTCTGTTGCACTTTCGAAATCTTCTGTCATCAGGGCTATATCATCAGCGAATGCTAAGCAATCTATTTCCACTCCGTTTTTCTTCGTCCCGATCCTTAAAGGTTTGTAAAGGCCTCCTTCTTTTAACTTCTGTCGCCAATTCTGCATTACCTTTTCAAGCACGCAGTTGAACAACAGAGGTGACAGGCTATCTCCCTGTCGAACACCTGTCTTGATTTCAAAGGGTTCAGAGATACATCCTCGGAATTTGACTTTGGATGTGGTATTAATTAGGGTTGCCTTTATTATCGCCAGCAGTTTCATATCGACTCCCATTTCTGCAAGTATGTTAATCAACACATCACTGTCGATGCAGTCGTACGCTTTCTTAAAGTCTACAAATGTCGATACATACGTTCGACTTCTCAACACATAATACCTAATTATGGTTTTTAGGTTAAAGATTTGTTCTGCAGCCGATCGGCCTTTCCTAAAACCCCCTTGGTATTCTCCTAGTTTGTGTTCAACTTGCTGTTCCAGTCTTTCAAGGATGGAAAGTGACAGGATCTTGTAAGCTACTGACAGAAGAGAAATACCACGGTAGTTGTTCACATCTCTTATATTTCCTTTCTTGTGTAAAGAATGGATCAAAGCTATCTTCCAGTCCTCTGGGAGTTGTTCTGTCTCCCATATATCTACAATGGTTTGGTGTAGGATGTCAATTGCTTCTTCTGGGGCATGTTTCCACAGTTCTGCAATCATGGAGTCTTCACCAGGAGCCTTGTTATTTCTCAACATCTTTATGTGGCGTTTGATTTCATCGCGATTTGGTGGAGAAGATGGCAAATTGTGGTTCATTTGTTTGTTTGTTCTGATGGGGTTGGATGGCTTTTCACAATTTAGGAGGTCGTTAAAATACCCGGCTAAAATTTCGCAGTTTTCCTCGTTGGATGTTGCTAGAGTTCCATCTTTTCTTAGAAAACAAAGGGAAGGTGCCTTGTATCCTTGTATCTTCTTTTTAAAATCCCTGTAGTATTCACGGGTCTCATTTCTGTGAAAATTTTGTTCAATTTTGTCCATTTGTTCTTTTTCATACTTGCGTTTCTCGCTGCGTATTATTTTTGCTGTTTGTGCTCGTTGGTCTCTATAGATGTTCCAATCTTCTTCCTCTTTGGTGGTGTAGTACTTTTTCCAAGCATTTAGACGATCCTTTAAGGTCTTCTCGCAGTTATTGTTCCACCATGTGTGTTTCTTCCTCTTCTTGGTTTCTGCTACTTCTTTTGCAGCGTTTATCATCTGCTTTCTCGTGCTGTTGAAGTCTTTTTCCACTGGTTGGGCAAGTTCTTTGAATTCATTCTCCCTATCTCTGAGCATGTTTGTGTCGAAGCGGATTATGGTAGGTTTGTTTTGTTTTGTTTAGTGGAATGGGCCGGAACTTTATTACCGATACATAGTGATCTGAGTCTATGTTCATTCCCTTTTTTACGGTAACGTTCATGATTTCCGGACTAGATCTTCGAGATATCGCAACATGGTCTATTTGGAACTCTCCTAATGTTTTGTTCGGGCATCTCCATGTAGTCTGTTTTCTAGGTAGGTGACGAAAGTGTGTTGACATCAGCTGGAGGTTATGGTTATTACATAGTTCAATGAGGCGTTCTCCATTCTTGTTAGTTCTATTGTGTGCTGGATAGAGCCCAACGACATTCCTGTATTTCCGTTCACGTCCTACCTGTGCGTTGAAATCACCCATTAGGATCTTGACGTGGTGTTTCGGGATTTTTGCCAATCTAGCATCCAAGAGGTTCCAAAATCTATCAGTGTCTTCCAACTCTTTTTTGTTTTGTTCATTAGTTGGAGCATGTACATTGACTAGCGTGTATGTTTTGTTTGCACAGCGCAGAGATAGAAGGCATAACCTATCGTTAACAGCTTCAAAATTCGAGACTGACCTAAGGATTCTGGTGTTGACAGCAAAGGCTGTACCGAAGATAGGGGTGTTCCTCATTACCCTCTTACGGGATTTGCTCTTGAAGAACCGATACCCATCAGATTCAAACGTATCTTGGTCAGTGAAGCGAGTTTCTTGCAAGGCCATTATTGCGATTTTGTTTTCGTGAAGGGCAAGGGTCAGCTGTTTCATCTTACCAGTTTGTATTAGAGAGTTGATGTTGAACGTTGCCAAAAAACTCTTAGATTTGGGTTTCAGCTTTCGTGACTGTTCAGGATTTCCAAGACGCTCCGACTCGTCTTTAGCATGACGTTGCATCCCCCCCAGAGTCCGAATGGGACGCATGCGTCGCTCGTGGGCGACGGTGGATTTCTTCGAAAAGTAGCCACCTGGGGTATTAATCTCCTGTATTTGTTTTACCATCATGCTTAAGAAGCTTTAGTTTAGCTTGGAGCAAATTGCTCATAATGAATGCAACCAAGGTTGTTAGCCTTGGAGGGCCTCAAGATGTTATCCATTATTATTATTATTATTATTATTATTATTATTGTTGTATTATTACTGTCTCTTTGTTATTCTTATTTTTAGGCTATTATTATCTATATTGACAATTTAAGTGAAATGTTTTATTCTTATAAGCCCTAATCTCTAAGTGTAGCCGTGGGAATAAAATCAATCAATCTCCGAACTCGCGCTTCTTTGATTTTATGAGTTCTTTGTATTCCCTCCTTGCTGTCTGTTAGCGTTCCAGATCATTTTTATCGCTAGTTCTTGGTGCAATATGTAGCTTCTCCAATGTGATTCGTCTTTCCTAATGCACTCTCAGTCAAACCATTTCTGCGCTTTACGTGTGAGCTCTATAGCTGTGGCTCCTTCTTCTACAAATTCCATTATTCCCGACATAGCCACATCGAAATTACCTTCACTGATTGTTTGCTGGATATTTGGTATTTTGTCTGTATTTGCCTCTAGCAGACTCTGGTCTAGTGTTCTTCTCGTTCTTTGCGTCTATGCTTGATGCTTTAAGGGGAGTTCAACAGTCAATATCGTAATTACTGGGATACGCTTCCTATTTACAGCTGCATCACACTTTGTCAGAAGACATTGGTTTCAGTCCTTAGTGTAGTAGTGAACCTCCCCTCTTCGTCTGGGCTCATCTTCCCTCAACAGGCATCCTGCCTGAAGTCCTTGTTAAACCAGGATCTCTGTAAGGTAGCAGCGGCACTCAAATTCCTGGAAACAGGGCGCTGCATCACTTCAGGCCCACAAGTGAATTCGAATGGATTTAGATGGAACACAAACCTAATGCTATCAGGTCTAAAATGCTTCAGATATGCAACCCTTAAGGCCTTGGGGCTGATGGGCTATAATAGTTTCGCAAGCGATGTCAGCTCGGCTGCTTATGTTAGAGCTCGCTAAGGTAATTCTTTTCTTCAACCAATCCTTTAACATTCCAGTAGGATAAAATTTTTAACAAATAAGCATCTAGTATTGGTATACAGAGGCATCCTCGTTTATTCACATCATTGATAAAAAACCTCTTAGCCCTGGTTTGTTTTCAGAAGCCCGGGTTGGCCCTTCAATCTCTAAAAGATGAGTTTGAACGCCTCGGTCACTAGAGCGCATATACTTGACCCCTTCGTAACTTTTTCCATTCGGGCTTATGCCAGCAAAACATATCGACGAGAGACATTTATGCTTTAAACACCTTAAAAGTGTACGCCGGCCTTGGCAATAACTTGGATATAATGGATCTACACTTGTATGGCTTATAAACCCGTACGATAAGCGTTAATGATTCAGCTGAACCGAATATTATGTAAAGTGTCTCATGTCGTCCTTTCCAACCAGGCAAAGTCTGCTTACATAAGACCGTGGAGAAGAATACGGCAATACTCAAGTATTCTAGAAACTAGGAGCTTCACGAATGCCTTGTTCTTCCGCTCTCTGGTAACCAGAGCAGGTCTGTTAAGCTCTAGCGATTACAAAAGGGCCGTTTTACGTTATTATCGGCATTCAGGTCAATTGCAAGTATTAGCAAGACAATGATGACTCGTCATTCGATCTTAACCTGAACGCAGTAACGTTTTCCATCGATTTAATTTCGAGAAAAAAAATGGAGCACTGTAGGATATGTATGTAAAATTCAACTTTTCGTATTGCCAGAAAAAAAATATGTGGGGTGTTTCCACCTCGGGACTAAATCAAACGTGGCTCCGACTGTGCTGGACTCTTTGCACTTCATATGAGCTACGAAACAAGCCCTCAATAGATATCCGGTTAGAGATTGTAACGACAGAGAATATTACAAACAAAACAATTCCAGACATACTGAGAAGCTCACTGCAAAGTTCTTATGAATCACGATCAGTGACAATGTACTATGATACACCTCACCAAGACACTGGCTAGCACACACTGAGTAGCTCAGTTCAAGGTTATTATGAATCACGAGCAGTGGAAATGTGATATGATACACCTCACTAAGACACTGACTAGCACACAATGAGAAGCTCAGTTCAAGATTATTAAGAATCATGAGCAGTGGAAATGAGCTATGATACACCTCACCAAGACACTGGCTAGCACACACTGAGAAGCTCAGTTCAAGGTTATTATGAATCACGAGCAGTGGAAATGTGATATGATACACCTCACTAAGACACTGACTAGCACACACTGAGAAGCTCAGTTCAAGATTATTAAGAATCACGAGCAGTGGAAATGAGCTATGATACACCTCACTAAGACACTGGCTAGCACACACTGAGAAGCTCAGTTCAAGGTTATTATGAATCACGAGCAGTGGAAATGTGATATGATACACCTCACTAAGACACTGACTAGCACACACTGAGAAGCTCAGTTCAAGATTATTAAGAATCACGAGCAGTGGAAAGCTATGATACACCTCACCAAGACACTGACTAGCACACACTGAGAAGCTCAGTTCAAGGTTATTATGAATCACGAGCAGTGGAAATGAGCTATAATACACCTCACCAAGACTCTGACCAGCACATGCTGAGATGGTCAGTTCAAGGTTCTTATGAATCACGAGCAGTGACAATGTACTATGATACACCTCACCAAGACACTGGCTAGCACACACTGAGAAGCTCAGTTCAAGGTTATTATGAATCACGAGCAGTGGAAATGAGCTATGATACACCTCACCAAGACCCTGACCAGCACATGCTGAGATGGTCAGTTCAAGGTTCTTATGAATCACGAGACGAGACAATTTACTATGATACCACTCACCAAGACACTGGCTAGCACATACTGAGAAGGTTACTGTAAGTTTCTTATGAATCATGAGCAGTGGAAATGTACTATCAATCCCGTCACCAAGACACTGGCTGACAAATGTTAGCCTCTTTTCATTTATAAAGAAATAAGCGTATGAGATCACCTTTTGTCCATGTGTCTGTGTGTGAGTGCGTGTGTGTGTGTGTGTCCCTTACAAAATCTAAACGGTTGGAGCGATTTCAATGAAACTGGGTAAGTTCAGAGCACTATTTCGGACGACCCTGACCCTGCCCTTCAAATTTTGTTACGTCTCACCAATCCAACATGTCGGCTGTGCGAAATATTTCAACAGCATTCAATATCTCCGAAACTATTTCCTATATCACTCTGGAATTTTGTACAGTGATAAAGTGAACTATTAGAAGTTCACCTATGTGACTTTTGATAACCTGGTAACTACTAAACCAACATGGCAGCCAAGCGAAGTTGCGACTTTTAAAAAGGAATTTCTCTTGATTTAACCAATCAAACGCAATGAAACTGCGTACAGTATATGTTTATACATATTGTAATGCACCGACATCTAACTTCGTTCAATTGTTTAATTAACCTCATGATGGCGGCTGTGCGAAATATTTCACCGGCATTCTATATCTCTGAAACTATTGCCGGTATCACCCTCAGCTTTCGTACGGAGAGATAGGGCACTACTGGAAGTTTACCTATGAGACTTTCAAAAATCGGTTAACTACAAAACGAACATGGCGGCCAAGCGAATTTGAAAGTTTTAAATAGACTTTTCTCGCTGTGTAATGATCCAAACGCAATGAAACTTCGTACAGCAAATGTTTAAGCACATTATAATGCACTGGTATCTAATTTAGTTCAATTGTTTTCATAACCTCAAGAGGGCGGCCATGCGAATTTAAAAATTTGGTTTATATTTCTTTTGTCGTAATCATGTGACCGAAGTGAAAGTTTGAATAATGAACCTACCCAATAATTTTCTTTAATGGTTCATGACTCTATGGCCAATACATATAACAATCCAACATGGCGACCATCCGAATTATTTAGACGGTTCTCAATATCTACGAATCTATTACAGATATCAAACTGTTTTTTTTATGTTCTTAGGGGCTACGAACTTAAGTTCACCCATATGACTTTCAATAACCTGATCACAAATCCAACATGGCCGAGGTGAGGTGATATAAGAGAGTATTGAGCTTGTCGTTACACATTGCGCGTCATTCCTATGGTAAATGTTACTGTGTTAACATAGGCTGTATATTAACAGTGTGAAAGGTGAATGCATTTGTGTGCTCATTATATTATATTTTAGAGGTAAGTGTGAGATTAACATCGTTTAGTTTATTTTAATGCTAATGTATGTTTAAATTATTATTGGTTTACCATTTTATTGATGATTTTTCTTATTTTGCCTGTTTTAGATAATTTTCATACTTTTTGTGGGAGACAAAAACCCCATTCCACTGAAGCCTAGGAGTAGGGAAAAGCAGAGCTTTTTACAAAACCCACGTAAGATTTTTTTGAAAATTATGTATGACCTGTTTTTTTTTTATCGTATTTATTTTTGTTTATGAAAGATGCCATTTGGAATGGATATACTCATGGTGGTTTATTTTATTTCTTTTTAGTGTGTTGGAAAACGCTTGAACACTACAACCACTGCTGTTTGTTTGGGACCATTGCAGTCTAGGGCTGAAAACTGTGGTGAGATTGTTTGTTTTATAAAAATCATGTCTTTTGCCACTACAGATAGCTTAACTTGGGAACACCTTGAAACCTGTTTCAAGTCACGTGTGTGCTCTGACCGCGTAGTGAATGTTAGTGCGAGTTTAATCCCAAAAGACTTTGTCGAATCATGTTTCGAAATTTTTAAAGAACAAATTTGTACAGCGCAAAGGCTGCATACGGCTTTAAAGATCAATACACAACTGTTGTGCGATTTCATATATAAAATCAAGGACGGTGAGCATTAAAAACATTTTATATTGGCAGTAAAATGCAAGAACTTTTGATGGCCGATAATTTGAAAGAGTGGTATCAATGCCATGTGATCAATGTCTTGCTATCCAAATTTAATGAACTGCAACAAGGACCGAGTGATCTAGCGTTACACAAAATCTATTACCTGAAAATGAACATTTGTCAATTCAACCCGATGAATGCTGGGTCTAGCTTTATTGAAACACCACCAGCGATTGCCTGCCGGAGAGCTGTGGTGAACATTGAGAACCATGAAAATGATTGCTTTCAGTGGGCTGTGGCTGCGTATTTGCAACCAGCACAACGTGACAGTTGTCGTCCAGGAAAATATAAGGCCAAGTTTTATGAACTGAAACTAAATTTAAATTTAACGCGAGTGTCGTTTCCCATGGACTTAACCGAAA
Organism: Meconema thalassinum; assembly: GCA_946902985.2. Classification (NCBI taxonomy): domain Eukaryota; kingdom Metazoa; phylum Arthropoda; class Insecta; order Orthoptera; family Tettigoniidae; genus Meconema; species Meconema thalassinum. The sequence goes on along the minus strand of OX336394.1, from coordinate 444,903,701 downwards.
TCCATAGATTTGAACAATACAACCAGGACTTTTCGTTCATGGTGTATGGCCTTGATGGTAATGAGATTGTGGGTCCTCTTTATGCCACAAAAGAACCGAAACGACACCACATTCATCTTTTATATCTGTCTGAGGAAGAGGTGAATCACTATTGCCTAATTAAAAGCCTGAATAGATTGCTAAGCAGCCAAAAGTCCAAGGAAAAGCGTGCAAAACATATCTGTGACCGTTGTCTCCAATATTTTATAAACCCTACCTCTTTGGAACGTCATAGGGTAGATTGCGTTTCTCAGGAAGTGGTGAGATTGATATTGCCACAAGGGGACAAAGCTGTGTTGAAATTTAACAACATTCACAAGCGTGATACTGTTCCCTAGGTGGTGTATGCAGATTTCGAAGCACATACCACACCCATGGCGGGATGTGAATCAGATCCCACCATTAGCTCAACCACACCCATTCAAAAACATGAGCCCTTTGCCATAGGATTTAATGTGGTGTGTGCCTATGACCCCACGCAATCCTTTTAGAAATCCCGTGAGGGCCCAGATTGTGCCAGATGGTTTTGGATGAACTTGTAAATTTGGCTTATCATGTACAGGAATTACTGGACCACCCAGTACCCATGAGCCTATCTCCAGAACAGCAGAAGCAGTATGAGCATGCCACGACATGCCATATTTGCGAAAAACCTATTTTAGGCGGAGAGGTAAAAGTCAGAGACCCCTTGCTCTTTTCGGGAGAGTTTCGTGGAGCTGCGGATAGTAAATTCAATTTGAACTTTCCAGCACCTCGTTTCATCAGTGTCTTTTTCCACAATCTGGCGAATTCTGATATTCAGTTTTTGATTCGTTAATTGGGTCATGTCAACAAGGGCTCCTTTACCATTATTCCCCAAAACTATGAGCGTTTTACAGCCCTGACATGGCGGTTGAGCGACTTAAGCGTTCGATTTTTGAATTCCTTTAGGTTTATGGCATCCTCGCTAGACAGTCTTGTGAATGGCTTGGATGAGGAGGAATTAAAAAATACCAGAATGCATTTTAATGATCCTAAGCAATATCAATTGTGCATTCGGAATTGTATATTTCCCTACGATTTCTGTAACAGCTGGGACGTGTTAAAGCAAAAAAAACTCCCACCACAAGACAAATTTTATTCAAAACTAACACGCAGTACCGTTTCCGATGAAGACTATGCACATGCATGTCAAGTTTGGCGAGTGTTTGGCATTAGGACGCTAGGTCAATATGCAATGCATTACCTAAAACTGGATGTATTGCTGCTCACCGATGTGTTTCAAAAATTCCGTGAGTAGTGTCAACACATTTACGGTCTTGACCTGGCTCACTATTATACGTGTCCTGGGCTCTCGTTCGATGTTGCTTTGAAATACACTCAAGGGGAATTGGATTTACTCACTGATGTAGACATGGTTCTATTCTTTGAAAAGGGCATTCGCGGTGGCTTTGTATCGCTTAACCAACGCCATGCCGAAGCGAACAATGTCAACATGCCTGTTGTGGTGTTTGAAGCCATATTTTCAGTGTTGCCTTAGTAAACAAGAGTTTAGTGCTTTTCAGTCGGTCAACACGAATGTACCCAAAAGAGATGGGTTATGCCCTAATCCTGAAATAAATTACATGAGATTAATAAAACACTAGGATGACCAGTTTCGATCGTCAAGCGATCATCATCAGATCCATTACACTTAGGCTACAAAATCTATGTTTGAAATACAGGTGAAAATATTTACAATATGTACAATTATTTAGTTGCAGTATTGGTACTGCAACTGTCAGTGTATGCTAAATGCAGTATATATGTTTGGTGAAATGGTAAATGGTGATAGCTATCCGGAGATTGTACTTTAGAGAGATTATGTGGTTGTAAACTATGGCTAAACTAAAAAAATTTAGGCTAACTACTTATCTGATTGTCTTCCGTACTGCAGCTACTCGCAGTTTTCGTGCTCACTGGAACTCACTGTGCGGTCGACTGCGGTGGTTATCTTAACGACTGGTTTTTCCCTGCCTTCTCCCCCCTGACCCTACATGCTGTGGGGAGTGATAGCGATGTGTTTATGTGAGGTGTTGCCAACCTAGATAAGATGTATGTTATTGAATGAGGTGGGTCTACAACTATTAAAGACCGTGGATTAGCCCTCGCCACGCGTGGAGCATAACCCATCCGAACTAATCGTTGACGGTCTTATGAGGACGTCCCGGCACCTTTAATACTGCCGCGAATATGGGCCTTGGTTTATTGCAGAAGAAAAGTACATCGTACACCTGATCCAGATAACATTTACCTATTAAAAACCCCCTAATTTCCCCCCTTTTTTATCTAGCTTGGCTGTGTCGCTAAATTGTGTTTTGTTTCCGACAGGGTGTGTTTTTTAGTAGCGTGAAGAGGGGTGAGCTCTCCATGAACGTGTGTTCATTTAGATTGTTGGGATTGTTTCGTTTGGCTAGGTGTATCTCGATTGCTTCCTTTATGTCAAGAGCTCTGCCTTTCGATTCCTGATGGATTATTTTAAGGTCCGACTCTATGTTGGTAAAGCTGTGCCCTGCGTCACACATATGTTCGCACACGGCTGAATGTGTTCCGTATCTTATCGCATTCCTATGTTCATTATAACGTGTGTCTACTCGCCTTCCACTCTGCCCGATGTAATTAGCTTGACAATCGGTGTCTTGGCATGTTATAGAATATACCCCTGACCTTGAATACGGGTCACGTTTATTTAGATTACTATTTAGGAGGTGCCTAGCGGTTGTGTTTTTCGTCGTGAAAGCTATCTTTATGCCTTGTTTTTTTGAATAGGTTAGTGATTTTATATGTATTGGCATTCACATAGTTGAAACGCGCAAATTTTTTCTCATTACTGTCCGGTTTGGGAATCGTTTTATCTTTATTTTTATGTTTGGCTATAATTTGATTTATTTTGCTTGGCGAGAAGTTGTTTTCCTTTGCTATTTGCATAATAGTTCTTATTTCCTTATTATAGTTGTCTTTTGACATGGGTATGTTTAAAGCTTTGTGCACCATTGAATTGAAACCCGCTAGTTTGTGCGTACTGGGGTGATTAGACTGATTGTCGATTGCATGCGAGGTTTGTGTTGCTTTCCGGAATATGGAATATGAAAGGTCGTTGTCTTTACGTTCAATAGTTATATCGAGATAATTTATTTTCCGGTCTATTTCGGATTCCTTAGTGAATTTGATAGAGTGGTGAAGGCTATTAATGGATTGGAGAATTGTTTCTTCGCTTGTTAGTTCAGTATCGTAGATGCAAATTACATCATCTACGTATCTTTTCCATATTACTATTCCCTTTGTTGAAGTCTTTTCTAAGAACGCATTTTCTAGTGCATTGATGAAGATGTCAGCGATTAACCCACTTAGTGGCGATCCCATTGCTAGGCCTTCTCTCTGTATGTATATTTTATTGTCGAATTGAAACACGTTTTGGGTGAGAACGACCCTCAGTAATCTCACAATCTCTTCAATTTCTTTTACCGAATTGTTGGATTTTAAGTTGTTTTCAATAGTGTTGATTGCTTCAATAATCGGAATATTGGTGTACATGTTAGTTACGTCGAAGGATACTAGCCTGAAGCTAGGTTTCATTTGTAGGGTGTTCAATGCTGTTACTAGTTCTGTTGTGTTCTTTACAGAGTTGTTTTTGTCGTTGGAAAGACGGCATTTTAAGATTTTTAGTAAGTCTTTGCTGATTTTGTAATTAGGGGCATTCCTACAATTGACTATTGGTCTCATTGGCATTCCTTTTTGTGTATTTTTGGTTGTCCCCTCAATGACGGTATTTTCGGGTTCATGTTTATTAGTTTTGATTTTTCGGCTTTGGTCAGTATGTATTCTGTTTGTTTTAGCGCACTTTTTATTTGTTTTTAGAATTTGTTGGTGGGGTCTTTTGTTAATTCCTTGATTTCGTTGTTGTTTAGGAATTCGACTGATTTTTCAGTGTATTCTGTTTTGTTCAAAATTACTGTAGTGTTTCCCTTATCTGCTTTTGTGATGATTAAGTCATGTTCCTTTATTTTTTGTTTCAACGACTTTATTTCTTTGATTTGTTTGTTGTTTTGAATGTTATTGCTATCGCCCTCTCGTTTGAGGATATTTTTTGGCTTCGTTGGTGGCGAGATTTTTGGTTAATTCCCTGTCTTCTGCTGGGAGCTTGTGACTGGCTATCTCAATATCTGTGATTAACTGTTTTATATTGTGGTTCGTGTGTGCGTCTGTGCAGTTGTATTTCAAACCTTTGTCTAACATATTCATTTCACCTTGAGAAAAGGTTACGTTCGTTCTGTTGTTTACTCTGCTGTGGAAATTGAATTCATTGTTATTCGTGTGTTGTTCGTTAGATTGATGGTTCTGTGTTTCTCCTAGTTTTCTTAATTTATTTTCTAGCGTTTCATGCTTCCTCGTTGCTCTGATTTTGATGGTGTCATGTAGGTGCTCGGTGAAGCTGTCCCATTGGTCTGCGTGCCAGAAATTACTTAGTTGCAATTGAATGTCGTATAATTGTTGGATAATTTTTTGCTTTCTTATGTATGCAAATCTTAATTCGTTTTTTATCCAAAGCGCTTTGGCTGTTTTGGTTGAAATGATCGTGGCTGGTGTGTTCGGTACGGTTTTAATTGGTACGTATTTAGGGTTGAGGTTTAGCCTTAAACGCTTGGGGTAGCAGCATGGGGCTGTTCTCTTTTTGATAATACGACCATCGAAATTTAGAAAACAAATCGTACAGGGGACCAAACTTATTTCTTGAAAAGTCCAAATCCAGTCCTTCATAGGGAAACACAGCTCCGTTGAGGAAAAGACGTGCATTTCTCAATTGCAGGTGATCAAATTGCGTGGAATCTTTTGTTTGTTGATACTTGTGATTAGTTTGAAAACCCACGATCATGTACAGAGGTCTCTCTGTATAGCGGGCAGTTTTTACAGACCAACTGTGTGCGTTGGTGGTGGGCAATAGCGGGTACTCATGGAGTGCCCAGCTTCTAAATTCCATGGGTAAAGGCATATCTCTCTTTACCATCTTGAGTATGTCCAGTTTTTGGCTATCGTCAAGGGTTACATTGCAAGCGTTGTAGTTGAATGTTTGAATCAGTAGGGGCATTGTCGGCTCCCTTGAGTGCATTATCATCACTCCTGTCTCTCACCTGATAAAAGCACTTGCCTTGCGTTGACCACAACGCGCTGGTGATCTTCGGCAAAGCCTTAAATCAGTTTTAATATCCAGTAAAGGTGCCATCGGTGTGTACCATCCAGTCATTGGTCGAGTCAGGACACCAACCCGCCATGCAAAGTGTTTTACCTTCTTCTTCACTGAAAGAAGGGTATAGTTTCATGACACTGGATATACCCACATTTCGAGTGCTATCCACCACGATATCGTTAATGACATATCGAACCGCAGAAAAAAGAAAGGCCAAACCATGGTTGGCCAACTTGGATGTGGTGGGTGTAGAGCCATCGGCTTTAGTCAGTCGACCTTCAATCTGAATGACACTTTCATGCGGTAGGTTGTAAATACCTTGGTTATTGATAACAAATTGGATTTCATCATTGTTATTGAGTCCAAGTGTTTGATCTTGATAGGAATGGAGATCAATTCTTACCACTCCTTGTTGCTCCTCGATGTGGTTCGCCACCTCTAGAATAGAATTCATCATGGGGGTTGACGTGGTAACCCAAATGCTGTAAAATCTGCTTGTCCATAGATGTTAACGTGTATTCACATGGCAAACAATTAACACCATTCCTATACGGTGTTGTTGCTTTATACACAAACTTCATACTGGCTTTAGCACCACCTTGTAAGTCACTGGTGTGGTAGAATCTAGTTGAATCAGTTGTTGATCTCTATTGAACACTCTTAATGTTATATTACTAATACCATCGACAGCCACAGAATGAAAAAGCACCACTGGAGGGTTTTCACGAATAATATAGCCATTGGGCGAAGTCACAATAAAGTCTTAAAGCAAATGCGATGGTTATTGTTTGGTGTACACTTGGCTAATACACGTTACTGACACATGATGGTACTCAATGGATTTCACTTCATGGTCTGATTGAAGTTTTTTGTTGGGCTCCAACACGCGTGGTTTAAATCCTAGTAATGGACCAATGGAATCGGGGCGTGTTTTAAAGTCAATTTGAATGTAGAGAAAATACTGCAGAGATGAGTGTTGGTATTTCCTACTTCAAACTCCTACTCCTATTTCAAACTTGCGCGTTCCATCGAGAAATGACTTTAAACCACATAAATGGGTTGATAAATATCATGTATCGTGTATCCACCAGAGTTCAGGGTGAGCACAGAATCATTATAGTAAAACTTGTTGTTCACATTTTCACGTACGTTGTATATTCGATTGTACGTTTCAAGAGAAACAAGTCCCAAACCATAAGGTCTTTCACTCAATTCGATAGGCGGGTAAAGGTCTAGGCTGACTTCAGGTCCACGTCCATGCAGTGTAAACGTCTTACTTTCTGCCGACATACTGTTGACGTTTTTGCTTATGCTGTGTCTTATATTAAAACAAGATGTTCAGTAAAGAACATATAGCCTACTTTCTCCTAAATGCATGGGTATTGTTATAACTCTTTGTCCTTTTCAAGGAGTATAATTGAATGTTGGTTGTAGTAGCTTGTTGAAATACAACGTGCTATAGGGATATTAAACATGAATATGAGGTGCCCTTTGCTAGTGCTACCTCTGTAAAAAAATCATTCAATTCGGTTTCACCGTGTTTGAATTGATCTGAGGAATGGATTTGCACACATACATGGCCGCTATTTGCAAACTATTGGGCTGATGACCTTGTAGTCAGTCATAAGATGCTTTCCACAAAAAGAAATATGTTGTTGCAAAATCCGGTAGAGATCAAATTATTAGGATGGTCGAAATTTGATTTAAGCTTTTAACATTTGGGTGGCCGTCATTCCGTTTCCGTCAAGATGGCGGCGATATAAAACATGACACTGAGGTGCATTTTGCTAGTGCTACCTCTGTACCAAATTTCGTTCTATTCGGTTTCACCGTGTTTGAATTGATAGGGGGAATCGATTTGCACACATACTTGGCCACCATCTGCACACTATTGGGCTGATGATCTAGCAGTTTGGTCAGAATATGCTTCCCACATAAAGATTTGTTGTTGCAAAATTTGGTAGAGACTAGATTATTAGGTTGGTCGTAATTACATTTTAGCCTTTAACATTTGGGTGGCCGCGATTACGTTTCCGTCAAGATGGCGGTGATATAAAACATGACACTGAGGTGGCCTTTTCTAGTGCTACCTCTGTACCAAATTTCGTTCCATTTGGTTTCACCGTGTTCGAATTAATAGGGGGAATCGATTTTCACACAAAGATGGCCGCCATCCGCAAAATATTACGCTAATGACCCATTAGTTTGGTCAAAGGATGCTCCCTCCATAATGGTATGTTGATGCAAAATTTGGTAGAGATCGGATGATTAGTTTAATCGTAATTTGATTTAAGCTTTGAATATTTGTGTGGCCGCCATTACGTTTCCGTCAAGATGGCGGCGATATAATACATGACACTGAGGTGCCCTTTACTAGTGCTACCTCTGTACCAAATTTCATTCCATTCGGTTTCACCGTGTTCGAATTAATAGGGGTAATCGATTTTGACACAAAGATGGCCGCCATCCGCAAACTATTAGGCTAATGACCAATTAGATTTGTCAAAGGATGCTACCTCCATAAAGGTATGTTGTTGCAAAATTTGGTAGAGATCGGATGATTAGGTTAGTCATAACTTGATTTAAGCTTTGAACATTTTTGTGGCCGCCATTACGTTTCCGTCAAGATGGCGGCGATATAAAACATGACACTAGGGTGCCCATTGCTAGTGCTACCTCTGTACCAAATTTCGTTCCATTCGGTTTCACCGTGTTCGAATTAATAGGAGCAATCGATTTTCACACAAAGATGGCCACCATCCGCAAATTATTAGGCTGAAGACCTATTAGTTTGGTCAAAGGATGCTGCCCCCATAAAGGTATGTTGTTGCAAAATTTGGTAGATATCGGGTGATTAGGTTAGTCGTAATTTGCTTTAAGCTTTGAACATTTGTGTGGCCGCCATTACGTTTCCGTCAAGATGGCGGCAATATAAAACATGACACTTAGGTGTCCTTTGCCAGTGCTACCTTTGTACCAAATTTCGTTCAATTTGCGCTCACCGTGTTCGAATTGATAGGGGGGGGACAGACATTCAGACTACACACACTCACACACACACACACACAGAGACTCACTCACACACACACATACAGACACACTTTTTTTCGCCCTGTAGTGATCTCATAAGTCTACTTTCATTTGTTGCAAAAATCGAAAGTAGGCTAAAAAATAAACTCAAACGTCCACACTGTTGGCTGTTAAAAGTTTGCTCACGTTTCACATTATAATATATCTTGATCCTGTTTCCAAAATAGGTCACTAGTTCCATGGGCGGCGGCTAATTCCCAAAACTGTCAAAGTACCATACAGCGGATCCCTCTTTGACATAAGCAACTTAATGCGCTCCTGGCCCTCGGTGATCTTCCACATTGACAACAGCACATTCCTGTTTCCAGGCTCGTGGGGGTAATTGGTTTCGTATAAACACACCTCGAAAATGAGAAAGCTTTAGTTGTTTAGCATAGCTTTCCACTTGTTGATGCGTCAAGGCATGTCTTGCTATGGCTGAGGTAAAAAAAAATATATTTTATTTCGAAATGGTGAAATCCCAAATCCTTGTTGATAAAAGGCTGGCTTTAAACTGGCATTTTTAGCCCCCGTAGCAATCGCTTCCATTGTTTCATTGTGTCGCTGACTTTCATTGAGTTGTTGCTTGCCCTGTTGCGCGGCTTTAATAGTTTTTGCCACTGCACTGGCGCCGCCTAAAAGTGAACCTAGAGCAGCCCGACCAGCGAATAATGCAGGTAAAAATCCCGCTCGTTTGGGGACGGGAATCACTCGCCCTTGTTTTGAACCCTGTCGCTGACGTTTTGGAATAACACGTCTATGTGCTACTCGAAGGGCTTTCCTTATAGTCAACACATTATTTTTCTTTTCTTCTTTCGAAAGCGCTTGTCCACGAATGCCTTAAGCCCAGGCTTTGACAAGGATAGGGTCTTATTTTTAGTATTTTTAGTCTTTCTCACCACGTTTCTTTGTTTCACCATAATGATGATGACGAACAACCTTTCACAAGAAAGTTTAAGTCACAGCTAACGTCGGGTTGTTATTTCATGGCTGTATATTCCAATTCCACATAAAGCGGGAAATCGTCTATAGTTTTTCCCGCTTGCTTTTCATCCCATGTCAACATGAGATGAAAGGATACTTCGTCACCTGCATTGACCATTTCAAGGTTATGGACCATCTTCCTTTGACCGTTTATCTCTACATGTAAAAGGTTTTCATTAGGCTTGTTTGATGTGAATGGTGCCATCATAGTGTAATCGATAGTGTTTTAAACCCGAAGCAAGCACATAGGTTAGGTGTTGGTCATGGACTAGCGGTAAATGGTTTCTGTCATTCACAGGTTTTTCATTTGTCAGATACACTGAAAATACAGATGGGATAAATTTATAAAGCCTTTTCATTTCATAGGTCACGTAATGCTTGGTACAGATATCGTCTTCGTCTTCCGGGTCTTCCACGTGAATAATCCGATGGTGATTAGCGGTATAGCCATTCACCATAAGCTGAGGCACTTTGTCATAAATTTCATACACTTTGTTATCCACATACTTTTTGTAGTAACGTCTGAAGACACTTTAGGATTTTTCATATGGGTTAACCGCTTTCCCTTAAAGTCATAATCTCCCTGTTCAGTGCGTGGCACTACTGACCTATAGTGTTTATTAGCAGGATCTGTTTCTTATTTAGGATCATGTATGGGGACAGACCTAGCTTTGGCCATTAACGCACGTCCAAAGACATCCATCGTCAACCTGTAGTGCAAGTCTACTGTTTCTATGACAACGCTCGGTGCCATGTATATAGACAGCCTACTAGCCTATCTAAGCCTTAGTTGAAATGAATATTATTAAGCAGCAAGAGTCATTCCCCGTGGGGGACATGGTTTCCCATCTCTGTCCAACATCACGTGAACAACGCCATGGTTCACTGTTTCCTTCGTCCTTTAGCTGCATCATTGTGGGACCTTCTGGCTGGGGAAAGACCAATATTTCGCTAACGCTCATCACAGCGCCCAATGGTCTGCGTTTTCAAAATATTTATATTTTTGCAAAATCTCTCTCCCAACCCCTCTACGTGTTTCTGGATCAAGTCATGTCTGGATTACAAAATGAGAATATGGGTTACTTCACATTTTCCATGCAAGAAAATGTTATTTCACCGGATGAGGTGAAGCCTGATTCACTCATGATTTTCGATGATGTATCCACTGAACGACAAGGCATCATTCAAAGCTATTTCAGCATGGGTCGACACAAACATATCGATTGCTTCTATCTTGGACAAACGTATTCTAAAATGTCCAAACAGTTGATTCGTGACAATGCCAATGTCATTGTTTTATTTCGCCAGGACGAGAGGAACAGTCGTCACATTTATAATGAACATGTGAATCCGGATATGACCTTTCAAATGTTTACTGAATTGTGTGCCAAGTGCTAGAACACTCAACGTCATGCCTGTTTGGTCATTGACAAACAAAGTGAACTCAACTAAGGGCGGTATCGCTTAGGGTTTGATCATTTTATTGCTATTTAAGGCACTGTCTCATTCCCTCTCAAGTTATTTGTTAAGACACCATGGCGTTAGCAGAGAGTCAATTGAAAAAGCATATTATTAGAGCAAAAAATACTATTCGCCAAAAGTTCCGTCAATTGAAACGATCACGTGCAGATCATGCTTTCTTTATTCGAAACATTTAGCACCTCCGCTAAAAGCCATGTTGAAACCCTCTTTCAAGCCATCTGAAAGGCTACCTACCGTTTCACAAGCCACTCTGACGCAACACGAGGACCCTGAGGAAGAGGAACGGGAACAGGAAGATTTGACTAGTGTTACCGAGGTTGAGGTTGAAGAGGAACAAGGGTTTACACCTCAAAAAAAAAAAATCCTCATCCCTTGCAGAGTTTTTGAGAAAAAAGAAATCCTCCGTCATGGTCGAAACACCTTGCCCTTCCAGATCGTCTCCGTTTTCTCAACTCTTGGCCACACCTCAACATAATGCTCAACTGAAAAACACTTTTAATAAAATATTATGGATCAACAATGGAACCCTATTTCACCGATATATTTATTGGAAACACAGATACCACCTATGGTGTTCGCTATGAGGGTGATAGTTTTAAAATTGGTGATTCATCCATTCAATTTGCTCGTACTAAAGCTGTCATTAAAAACATCAACTATAAATTAACGCCAGGACTGTTACAGCTGCTATTCTCTCGTACACCCTCTTTCCAAAATTATACGCCAGAGGACCTTGGCAAATATAAATACATTTTATTGGACATCCATGCCCACAAAAGACAGTATGATCCCGCTCAACAAGAGAATGCCAATATATCTCAAAAATATAGGGGGAAGTCCTGAAGCACCGGACGGCATGTAGTACCGGACACACTATAGTTCACGAAAATCTTGCTAGATGTCAGCTTCATGTAGAGTGCATTTCAAAGGTTTCTTCCAGTGTACGTCAGCGCAAGCAGTAACCACGCTACATGGTATTTTCTGATTTCCTGTGTTCATTCATGTGTCTCAAGTAAGTTTTGGAAGAGCATCGTACTGAACTAGGTAAGTGAATTGTTACTGTACTGAGAGTAGTTGTTTAAAGTGGTCTTAATAACATGTTCACAAAGTATAAATTGAAACACCTGCCATTAACTAAAGTAGTATAGGCGTAGGTATGGGACAGACAATTAAGTGTGGTCAAAAGTGACCATTAAAATTCTATTAAAAATTAATGGATAAAGTGACCATTAAAATTCTATTAACAATTAATAGATAAAGTGACCATTAAAATTCTATTAAAAATTAATGGATAAAGTGACCATTAAAATTCTATTAAAAATTAATGGATAAAGTGACCATTAAAATTCTATTAAAATTAATGGATAAAGTGACCATTAAAATTCTATTAAAATTAATGGATAAAGTGACCATTAAAATTCTATTAAAAATTAATGGATAAAGTGACCATTAAAATTCTATTAACAATTAATGGATAAAGTGACCATTAAAATTCTATTAAAAATTAATGGATAAAGTGACCATTAAAATTCTATTAAAAATTAATGGATAAAGTGACCATTAAAATTCTATTAAAAATTAATGGATAAAATGACCATTAAAATTCTATTAAAAATAATGGACAAAGTGACCTTAAACATCATTTAAAAATTATTGATCGAACATATGGTTATCTTAACCATTATAAATCTTCCAAACAATTATGGTTACTTGTAACCATAATATTTCGTATTACTTTATGGCAGAACGTAACCATTAAAAAAATATGGTTAAAAATAACCTTTAAATTGCCGGAATTTTTTCTAAATTCTGGTTGAAAGTAACCATTAAACTTAACAAAAAATTAACCAAGATAATTATGGTTAAAGGTAACCATGAAACACAATCAAAAGTTATGGTTAATCTATCTATAAAAATTAACCATGAAAAGTTATGGTTAACGTATCCATAAAATTACCAATGTTATTTTTAATAAAATAGGGTTAAAAGTATCCATAAAAATGACTCTAAAATGTAAATGACAAAATTATGGTTACCTTCACCTATAAAACGTAACACAAATTGATCCTACAGACACCTAAAATAATGGCTAAAATTACCAGTAACTTTTTAAAAAGAATTAAGGATAGAATAATGGTTAAAATTACCAATAACTTCTTAAAGAATTATGGATAGCATAATGGTTAAAACAAGGCTAAAACTATCAGTAACATTTTTAGAAATTAGGGATAGAATAATGGTTAAAATAATGACTAAAATTACCAATAACTTTTTAGAAATTAGGGGAAAATAATGGTTAAAACAAGGCTTTAAATTTCAGTGACATGTCTCTTCTTGGGGCAGAAGAACCAGTGACTTTTTAAAGAATTATGGATAAATTTACAGTTAACAAAATTTTTACAAAACTCCGACATTTCGGAGAAGTCCCCAGGGGTGTTTCGAAGCCAGCGCTGGTTTTCAATTTCTCCTCGTTGTTACCCCTGGGGATTTTTTCTTTGTTCTTTTTTCTACTTCTCTCGCTCCTTGAGTGGCCACTCTTTTTTACTTTGCATCTCTCAGGCTCCCTTATGTGCCTGGAGAGCATTTGCTCTTTAGTCCTCTCCTCTCTCCATTAATGACTCAGTTATTTTTTGAAAGGATTGAGTGGGATTCGAACCATAGGAGCAGGGCACCTCCGCTTCTAAGTGAACAAGTCTCAACAAACCAGACACTTTAACCTCCTGAGCTACGAGGAAAGCGAATAATAAGCGCGTTTGCGGCCTTATGAGCTACAATCTGCACTGATGTGGTGCAATTGCTTACGACAAGTACAGTGGGAAGAGCTTTTATTGTTTGCTAATAGATTGCGCTACACATACATACTACGTAGTTTCTTGTTTTGCTACTAGTACTTCCGGTGCAACAAGACTAACAGCTGGGTTCTAAGTAATATTTAATTTAGCACATCACTTCCATGCGAGCGAGCGGACGGTACTGAGATAGAGTGATAGCAAGGTTATTTTATCGACCAAGAGGCTAACGGAGTTTCCTGGTCGAGTTCACTGATAACTTATTTTTAACTTCTTCCTTCTTCTTCCGCACTGTGCTCAGCCGAAACTATTAGTTTCTCCACTTGTTCTTCTAATTCCTCTAAGGCATTACCAATTTCCATGAAATCACTGTCATCACTAACGCGTTTTAAGATTGTCAGTTGCAAATTTTGCAGCTTGCGGTAGTAATGGAAGACTATCTTTTTAATACACTCAGGCTCCTTATTTACATTGGTGGGTGTATTTGAAACACAACCCCCTTTTAAAATATTTGTCAGGCTGCAAGGTATTATATTATATTCAGGTTCCATTATTAACTGTTTTTAAAATCTTTAAATAAGAAAATTCTGCTAACTTAAATTGCTCTTTTACCTAAACTAACTATTTTTTTATTCTTAGTTTTTAAGTTCAATTGAACTTAAAAACTAAACTCTTACTAATTAATTACACAAGTTAATTAATTACTCACATTAATTACACTTATTTAAAGTTATTTAAAGGTTTTCAGTAACTATGCCATGTTTAGCGTCATAGGTTAAATTCTTTTTACCATACATAATAATATAAGCAAGCGTATTTTCAGGTATATTGGTATTAAATGTTGCGGCCAATTTCATACTAGTTTTCTGAGGTGTCACCACATTTCTACGCCGACTTATATTGATAACATAAATAGGATAAGATGTAATGAACTCTCTGGGGGTAATAACAACATCATATTCCAGCTCAGTTATACGCTTAAAGTCCCTACAAGCATAATAGGCATTTAGATAAGTATTAGGAGGATTGATATTCCACATTTCTTCTGGAAACATTTCGTTTCTTCCGTTTTTCATGTAAATATTTTGAAGCTGAACATGATCAAATTTGGAACTATTCATATCTTGGCTACCTTTTCTATTGGTTTGAAACACAACAAATATAAAATATGGCAGGTCAAACTCCATTGAATTGTAGTAATTAGTAATATCTATTTGAAAATTCTTTTTACCACATAGGCCTGAAATTTCTTGAGTTTGAAGATCAAAGAATGATATAGGTATTCGTGGTTCTTTTAGTAATTTTTTCTCTCAGTTCAAGCTCATAATTCGGTTCGTATTTAACAACAGGAATTTTTATCTCCATTGATTTTACGATAACTTTTCCTTCCTGTGGGAGAGTTCCAGCCATATTGCCCCCTGAATATATCATTTTATCACTATAAGAGGCTGTTAAATTAAACAGAACCGTTGAAGATATATTTGGATGGTCAATTCGATAGATAGTGTGTCCTCGTTTTTTCACGGTTACAGTGCTCCAAAATTGAGTGGGGTAATTGTCAATTATAATTAAATACAAGTTTTTCGCGCCGGCCGTGAAAGCCTAAGCTGATATAATTGTCAATTAGCTTTACATTTGACTTTCCTTCATAGTTAGTGTAATCAGTTCCATCAGCATGAGTTACATCGAAAGTAATATACAGGTGCGCGTTATTAGCAATCCAACCATCACCAACTTTAATATCTATTTCCACGTCCTTGTTTGGCAAATTTAAATTGTTTTTTGTCTTTTCATTTACAGGAAAAGACTGCCACTGGTAACTTTCTACTTTGTTCATTTATTATAAGAAAAATAATAGAAAATTAAATGAAGAGGAAATAATTAACTCATCTCTAAAATTACAGTAACTGTTGAGCTGTTGAAATCTATTACTTCGTCATTCTCATTGGTCACAGTAATTTTTAAATCCTAGATTTAATCGAAAACTGGGCAAAATACAGGATAATTCGGCTCATAAATTATTGGAGCACTAAATTCTAGGGCTGGTTTAAATGATGCAATAATATTCGTTTCACGGTGAAAATGCTCAGAGTCTTTTACAAACATTCCATCCGCTAAATTGAAATGAACGCGGATATTTTCGAACGGAATTATTTTAGGTAAGTTCCGAGCAAGTGTTTTGGTTTTTGGTTCTACAATTTGATTATTAAAACCTAAAACTGAACCAATACTTTCTTCTTGGTCAAAATATATTTTATAATCACTAATTATTTCCAATCTGTTTAGACTTTTATTTTGTTCAATACTAATCTTAGGTTCTTGACTTTGAATAGCTTTTTGTAAATTTTCTACATTATATTGACCTGGTGGAATAAACATTTCAGTTATCGTACCTGATACTTTTTCATAGTGTACTTTATTGTTTTTTGTTGTAATATTTGGTGTTAGGAGGGTTGAGTAAAACCCTATTAATCCAACTTTTCTAAATTCATCTCGCAATGGAACATTTAACCTTTTCTCTAAAACCGAAGTTTTACCACTTAGTTCAAAAATTCTCTTCATTTATTAATTCATTCATTAATTAATAAAATAAACGAAAATGAGTAAACGAAATGTTGTAAATTGGGACCCACAAGTAAGACTTGTAGAAAAGCAAGTAAAGAACAAACATGGCAAATTATTACCGAATTCCATTCGTTGTGCTATAATAGGCCCCAGTAATTGTGGTAAAACAACCTTAATGATTGGAAATTATATTTTGGCACCTGGATGGTTAAACTGGGAAAAAATAAACAACCTTTACATCTTCTCTAAAAGTTTAGATCAATCTAAGTATCAACAGTTTATGGAAAAATGTAATAAAATCGAAGAGAAGTTAGGAAAGTCCATTGCACAATTTATTCATGACGATGAAAGCATAATGCCCCTGGATAAATGTGAAGATAGGTCAGTTGTAATTTTCGACGATTTCATACTGGAAAACCAAGACATAGTTCGAGAATATTTTACACGAGGAAGACATAAAGGGATTGACTGTTTTACTTAGCTCAAATGTATTCAAAAATACCAAAACAATTAGTTCGTGATAACTTAAATTTCTTAAACATATTTAGGCAAGATAATACCAATTTAAATCATATTTATCAAGAATTTGTTGGTGGCGATATTAAATTTGAAGACTTTAAGAGTATTTGCAGCAAATGTTGGAATGAGGAGTTTGGTTTAATTACTATTGATATGAATCGCAATGTTAACGATGGTAAATATAGGAATAAAATTAAAACGTTTCTAAATGTTGGGTAACTACTCCAGGGGTATTGGCAGGTTTTGGGTTGAGTATTCAAACACCAACATCGTTAGCGTACAACGTCAGCGTCAACGTACAACGTTAACGTACAGCGTTAACGTACAACGTTAACGTACAGCGTTAACGTACAGCGTACAACGTCAGCGTTAACGTTCAGCGTTAACGTCAGCGTACAACGTACAGCGTCAATGTCAGCGTCAACGTACAGCGTACAACGTACAGCGTCAATGTCAGCGTCAACGTACAGCGTACAACGTACAGCGTCAATGTCAGAGTCAAATGTCAAACGTCAATGTTAGCATCAAACGTCATTTTTTAAAATTTCACCTATAATAAAGATGTTTGCGATATACGATCATAAGGTAGTTCAACAAGCAAGAAGGAATAGGAAGAAATTTGAAGAATTGGAAGACGAATTTCGAATATGGAAGAAGCAGCCTATAACGGAATACGAGAAGTATAAAAATGAAGATCAACCTGTTATCGATGCTGTTAATGTTTTAGGAAACAAGTTAAATGACATCGGTGAAAATGTTATTAAAGATATAGAAGAAAATAGAGAAGTGGAGAAGCAATTAATTCCTTACAAAATTGACTATAAAGAAGACTTTCCTTCAGATTCCGAAGGTTCCTATTTCTTGGATGAATATGATATCACTGATGAGCAAAAAGAAGCTTTAAAATCGGCAAGAAAGGTCAGAAAGAATTTAGAGTCTCAACTTCAGAAAGAAAAGGGGAGGAGTTTATTTCAAGAGGCCGATGAAGAGTATGATAAAAGTGAAGAAAATGTTAAGAGGAAAGGCATAACTGATTATTCTACGGTCCACTTAGGGGTAATAATTTCAAAATATTTACCTAGAATTAGTGACCCTACATTTGGAATAAGGTATGATAAGAACTATCAGGGTTATTATATAGGTGACTCAAAAGTTGAATTCAGTAATGACGATATTATTATTAAGGGTAAGAATTTTAAAGCTACAAAGGGTTTAATGCTATTTTTAACCTTAAATGATATACCTAACGATGATGAGTATACAGACGAAGACCGCAGCACATATAAGACTATTTTAAAAATTACAAATGCTATGTATCAAAACAATGACCCAAATAGCACTAAACCTAAAAGCAATGTTGGCAAAAAATATAATACGTTGATAAAGGATATATGGCTTTCAGAGAAAGTTAGTAGAAAAGAAAGAGCTGCATCTCTAACCACTCCTCCTAAATCAGGATTTGGTTTTGTAAAAAAATATTCAAAAGCACCGATTGAATATGTGTGGATGGATGATGTAAGGGAATTAATAGACAGATTAATGGTAATTCATGGCGAAGAAAATGCTGGAAACAACGTCTATCACAATGAAAAGGTTGGAATAACGAAGATGCTTACGAGTAAGTTTAATGACTTCATTGTTAATAATCCTAAAGGTATTCTATATCTAATTAGGTTTTTAAATAACATTCCCCATACATTCTGGGAATCTGAAAAACATGGAAAAGGATTAGTTAATTGGATGATTAATAAAATAGGTGAAAATAATATTGACTTAACACTCCCGGGATACAAATTTTGTGGTCCTGGTAATCCATTAGACAAGCAACTAGCCGAAGGTGTTCAGGGTTCTAACCCATTAGACGAAGCATGTAAATTACATGATATAGCATACCGTGACCATACAAAATTAGAGCACAGACATCAAGCAGATAAAGAATTACAAAAGGCTGCAAAAGAGAGAATATTCAGTAAAGATGTTAACTTGAGTGAGAGACTAGCAGCTACTGCCGTTACTGGAATAATGTATGGAAAAAGAAAAATGGGAATGGGGTTAGATGAAAATGGTTGGGGCGTCTGAGTATAAATTTGTAAAATTTTTGTTTATAATTTTTTATTAAATAAATGAAAGGATTTAGTATTGATTACAACGTTTCCCAAAAAGGGAAATTAAACCCAAAGCTATTAAAATAAAACTCTCCAACGAAGATCTGAAAAAGCATGACTATCTAGATGAGTACTTGACAGATACACAAAAGAAGCAGAAAGCAAGAAAAATTCAAAAAGTTGGTAGCTTACTTATAAGTTTGTCCATTCCAATTGTAAAGAAAATATTCGAATATCTCAGTAGGAAGAAAGAAGGTTCAGGAATTAATGAACACCAAGGAGGATTTTTGCCATTAATATTAGCTGCATTGGGTGCCATTGGTTCGCTGGCAGGTGGCGCTGCAGCCATTACAAGCGCTGTTCATAAAAAGCAAAAAGAAGATGCGGAATTGGCTGAACAAATTAGACATAATCTGGTGATCGAAAAAAAGACTGGACAAGGTTGTTTGGGAATAACTAAAATTAATAAAAAAAAAGAGAAATTTCATCGATATTGAGTGATATACTTTCCAACTATAAGCACCCTTTAAGCAATTTCGATATACTTAAAATAATACACGAAATGAACATAAAGCATTTTCGAAATGTTTTTATGATTGATGAATTGCCTACAAAACCTAATGATTGTGAATCAGGAATTGTAAACTTGGATACGTCGGATCATGCAGGTACTCATTGGATTTGTTACTTTAAAAAGGGTAACCAAAAATTCGTCTTTGACTCATTTGGTGGAGATGTTCCTGAAAAACTAGTAAATTATTCGGGAGCTAGCAAACTATTCTATAACGCCGAAAGAATTCAAATGTTTGATGAATATATATGTGGGCATTTATGCATATTTGTTTTGAAGTTGTTCTTAGACGGTTATAACTTTGAGAATACTTAAAATATTTTAAATATAATAAATGGACATATTCGGGAATAGAATTATAAAAAGAGGGAGTAGTTCAACAAACATCAAAGCTATTACTAAAGATGATTTAGAAAAACGATTTTCAAGGCTAGTTACGGCTCTAAATAAACGCCTTAGTGAGCTTTTTTTTGTTTCAAAAACATGGATTGATTTTCAGGGAAAGAGGATAGCAAATATTGAAGATCCAATCAACAATAAAGATGTCGTTAATAAGCAATATCTCTTAGAAAAGCTCAAACCACTTACTACTGAAGGGGACTACTTCACGAAAGAAGAAATAGAAAAATTATTTTCGGTGTATGCCACTACTAGTCTTGTACCAGTAGCAACATTAACAGAAAAGGTTGACAATTTAGAAAGAAAGGTGTTTGATAGGATAGGATTACAGAAGGACATTTTTGCAGAGAAAGATAAAATTAAGCATATTTTTACATACAACGCAACGATTAGGAAAATATTTGTTCCTTTCGTAGACCCAGATAAAGTATTTACTTCATATACAGATGCCGCTATTAAAACAGTATTAGACGTTTATATTGCACGTTCCAAAGAAGAAGAAATTATGGTAGATAATAATAAGCCCTTCAACGTTAAATCTGATGATACTTAATGCTTCAAAAATAAAATGGACAGCGTAATTTTAAAACTTCCAATAAATGTTAGTGTGACGATGTTTGGTGAAGTAATACTTGATGCATATGAACCTCATCCTGATGAATCGGTCGAATAACACTAATGTTAAAATGTTTTAGTTTTTAATGGAGAAAATATCCATTAAAAACAGTCTATTGTAACAGGTTTTTATACAACATCTCTATTGTTCCTTTAAGAAGATCAGGAGAAAATGGAATATTGAAATGGTTTCCCGAATAGCTAATTTTTATTTGTTCTTTCATAAGCACATACAACCTTGCGCTATTAGGATCATTATATTTTTCATAAACTATCTCACAATCGGGGTGCCGCCTGCATATTTTTTTGATTGCTTGATTCACCTGTTGTCTATGCGCCCTTATTGCATAGTACCTGTACTTTTCGTTTGGATCATGCTTATCTATAATAAGCAGACAATTATTCTTACTAGTTTTAAGTGCAAGAGGTGTGGCTAATGGGGTAAGAGATTCGTTTTCTGCTTCCTTTATTTGAAGTTTCTGCATTAACCCAACTTGTTGGTTCTTATATTATTCTTTAATTTTGTATTCTCCGTACTTTCGAATTGATGGACGGACTTCTTTCGTTACCCATTTCTTAAATGATAAAATAAGCGAATACAACCAAGATTCATTAATAAATATGGTTTGAGTATGTGTATTTTTTAATCCCGCCAAAACGTCGGGGTTATTTAAGGTATCGAATGTACCTTTGTCTTCAATATCAACGTGTTTTCGAATTGCTTTATCTGTATATCTATACTCCAATATTAAAGAAATGTCTTTAGCTTTAATCCATGGATCGTTATTTTCATCAATAGCAATAACCACTTGTTTGCTATTATAGACAAGTTTGATGTTCAGAATATCGGTAATTGATTCCATTTATTATATATAAAATATAAATATAAATATAAAAAGTTAATTTCCTCAACAAAGGGTAGACCCTTGTTTCTTGTAAGTTAGTTTGCGTTCTTCAATGTTGGGTGTCTGAGTAAACCAATGCTTATTTTATAATTAATTTTAATTAATTAATTAATTAATGAATAATCACATTTGGTGTTTAAAGTGCAAAACGTTTACTCAAACACTGCATCCTCACAACCTTTCGACAAAAAATGGTCGAACTAGAATCGAAGGTTTATGTTCCGAGTGTGGGAGTAAGAAAAGCAGGTTTGAAAAAAAAAGTTTATGAGAGAGTAGAAATAGGGGGTTCTACACAAATTAGAGAACCACCCGTTAGCATTCGGGAGGAAATTATAAACGAAATTCATAAACCCATGAGGAAGAATTTTCCGAGAAGGAGGGTTACAACTCACGGCATTGATGACATTTGGCAAGCGTATTTGGTAGAAATGGACTCTGGAAAAATAAAGGGGATATCGAAGCTTAATAAAGGCTACAAGTATTTGTTAACAGTCATTGATGTATTTTCAAAGTATGCCTGGGGTGTACCAGTCAAAGATAAAACGGGTAAAAGTGTTGCTGAAGCGTTTGATGGTATTTTAAAAAACAGAAAACCCAAAAATCTTCAAACAGATAACGGTAAAGATTTTTACAATAAAGAATTTTCAAAATTGATGAAAACATTTAATATCAATCATTATTCGACTTTTACTGAAGTAAAAGCTTCAGTTGTAGAACGATTCAATAGGACATTAAAAGAGAAAATGTGGAAGCAGTTTGATATTCAAGGAAACTACTGCTGGGTTGGCATTTTACCAAAGTTAATTAATGGCTACAATAATACGACGCACACAACTATAAATATGAAGCCAACAAACGTAAACAAAGCTAATGAAGAACATTTGTTGAAAACTGTTTACACTGTAAGCGTAGGAGCGGAAGAAAAAGCAAAATTTAAAGTTGGCGATCAAGTCAGAATTAGTAAACTAAAAGGTATATTCGAAAAAGGATACACAGGAAATTGGTCGACTGAAATATTTGAAATAAAAGATATCGTTTATTCCGACCCTATTACGTACAAATTGAAAGATATAAATGCGGAAGAAATAAAGGGGAACTTCTATGAGCAAGAATTACAGAAAACAAAGTATCCAGAGGCATATATTGTTGAAAAAGTTTTAAGAAAGGAAATCAGGTATATGTCAAATGGTTGGGTTTTGATAATTCTCACAATAGTTGGGTTAATAAAGAATATATATATTTCTGTATATATAAATGGACGCCCGAGTAAAGCGAATAACTCTTTCTTTCTTCCTGTTTTTACTACATCCTACTGAAGATGTAGAAGTATTTATAAATCAGTTGTCTGAGGATAGTATAGATTATCTTTTTGAACTTAATGGTGATGACATAGATAGCTGTTACAATTTTCATAAGCTACGAAGGAATTCTTAATTTTACGTTAATTTTGGTATTTGATTTTAATGGTTATTAACCATTAAAACCATAAATTTTCTACTTAAAATTTGTTGGGGTGTTACGAAAATTTAAGATTTTTTTAAAGAGAATTCAAGATTGTGCGCTTTGCAACCACCATAGACTTCTTTTGTGCCTTTATATATCATTTTCAGGCCTATCATTTTCTTTTTTTCCTTTCCAAAACTTTGCATCTTGTTGTATTTGTCAGGCAATATAACCTTAAATTCACTATCAAGTTCTAGAAAAGTTTTATTTCCATATTTTGTATTTATACCTTCTACATTCGTTATACGGTATTCGTTCCCTATTTCTAACTCACTGAGTTTTTAAACGGCTTTTGTTCGTTGATGCTGTTGAGCGTCTTGAGAAATTGATTTACTTCCATTTATTACCTATAAAAAATGTTTTAATTTTTTAAATATATAATATAATTATTTTATTTCCTCTAGTTGAGCTACAGTATTTTTCAAACGCTTTATTACTTCCATAATCGAAGATGACCTATTTGGACAGTCTATGCCAATCATTGAAAAGTCAAATTTTTGAGCTTTAACCAAAGAATTCGTTAATTCATTGTATTGATATACTTGTCTACCTTTAAAAAAATACAGCATTCCGTTAATATATCTAAAGGCTGAATCCATTTCAGGCGGTAAACCAGGAAAACGCCTTGATAATATGCCATGTTGCTTGGGTTTAAAGCTGCATTCGTCTATTTCCGAAAAGGAAGCGTCATTGTAAAAAATATAAGTGTGGCCTGAGTAAGTGTTTAACAAAGCATGAATTATTGTATCTGGTCTGATGTTCCACATGGACATGGCTTTTGGGTAACCATTTACCAATATTAAGCTCGGATAATCCATCATGTAGATTTTGTTGGCAATAATCATAACGATCTCACCAGAGGGTCTTTGATAAACGGCTGTAATAGTTTTAAAATCTTGGGGTAAGAAGGTTAACCAATCTGTAATAAACTGGGGTCGTTTGTTTTTTAAGGCTGTTGAGTTATCAAGATCTAAAAGCCAAAACCATTTTTCATAAAAGACATACATTAACTGATTAACAATTAAAATAGTGTTAACATTCAAATCACATAAATTGGGCTCTGGCTTTGGTGTCTCTGGAGTTGGTGTTTTATCTGGTACGTTAGGCTCTGTGGCTTTACCATATAAACTTTGAATAGCTAAAATGTCATCTTGATGTAGCTCTATTAGATTGTTAGCGTATGCATACATAATAGCATCTGGATTGTTTGAATGGGAAATACCTAAGGCATGGCCTATTTAATGTATCATAACAGAAAGTAAATTTGTTTGATATTGAGGAGTATTAGCATCGGTATTTAAATACCAAGATTCATCTTGATCGATATGAATTTCAATAGGTGAATTAATGCTATTTGCGTAATTTGCATGAGCCAAAACTCCACCTTTTCCATCAAATCCACTAAAACATTGCCCACTTATTTTGTGATTTCTATGAGGGCTACCACGTTTATTTGATATAATCATATCTGGATTCCTCAAATCGTTCTCAAATGTGAGATCTGTATGTTTTTTCCAAACATCGAAAGCGGTTCTAGCTACAATTTGCATTGCTTGATTAGCTAAAGCATAATGCCATTTTATATTTTTATTATTCCATTTATACCGCCGAGTAGTAAAAATTATATCGTCATCGGTGATACCGCATCGCGATGTATTCATTAATTGTAAAGTGCAGTCATCTAAATCACCAGTAATATATAGATTGTAGTACTCTTGGAACAATTTTAAAGCAGATTGGAAAGTTGTTACATTTACTTCTGAAATTTCTTGTTCGTCTATAGTCAAGTATCCAAAATTACGCAGATAGTTGATAGCAAATTGATTCTGATTGTCATGAGATAATATTTCTAATTAAACCTTTGTTAGGGTAACAATTATAATGCAAAATGTAATTATTCTGTTCATTTATTTATATAAATATTTTACTATCATTTCTCTCGAGCCCAAAAGAGTAATGTCTTATAATTATATTTATTTAAAAAAATGAAATTTTTAATTAAGAAAAGTTATATAATAAATGGATTTAAAACAAAATATTAAGCGCCAAACAGATGCAACTGTAAAGGAACTAAGGGTTCTGGCAACGGAACTCAAACTAAAAGGAGTATACAAGATGAAGAAGGCTGCTCTTCTTGAAGCTGTAAGCAGTGCTTGGAGTAATGCCGGAGATAGTGCTTTGTTTACGTATCAAGAATCAGAGCTGCCTAAGAAGAGCGTTCGTGAACTAAAACAAGTCGCCAGAGAAAACAAAATTAAGGGCTACTCAGTAATTCATTCAAAGAAAGGGTTGCTAAATTTGATAGCGGAAGAAAAGGAACGTTTGGACAAAATCAGGCATTTTGGATTTGATCAAGACCTCTTTGAAATTAAGAAGGAACCAAAACCTGTTCAATCTAAGGACTTAAAAGTTGTGAAGCAAAAATTGGGCCAAATTTTTCCTTTTAAGAAAAATATATTTAATGAAACAGTAGCTAAAAAGTCACCTTTCGAAATTCATCAAGGTGTTCGTACTGTACTGCACAAAAAGTTTAACGTATGGCAGACAGCTTATACTATACACATAAAAGATTTGCAAGGAAAACCAATAGAACAAATGAAAGCGGTCAGAAAAGGTGTGCATGCAGTCATAAAAGAAATAAGAAAACTAACTGATTTTAAGCCAGGTGATCAGATGAAAGTAGTTGCAGAAAATAATGATTTTAACCATATGATTTCGTCAAAGAAGAAAATAAAAGTCAATGCTTCACATCTACTTGACCAAATTGAAAGAATAATAACATCTAATGAAAATGTAGATATAAATAATACCACCTTTTACTTCGAGGTCTACAAAATACCCAGAGGCAAAGGAGCAAAGGGTAAGAAAATAGTCAATATTGCTAAAGATGTTATGGCTAAAAGAAGCATAAACAAAATAACCAACACCGATAACCTGTGCGGGGCAAGAGCAATAATCACAGCCCTCACGTATGAAGCTAGAAAGATACTAGGCAGGAAATTAACTGATAATGAAATTACCTATATTAGGAAAGGACGTGCCCTGCAGGAAGAATTAGCAAAAGAGTTCTGCACAACATTCGGAAAGAACTGTGAAGATGGGTTTAGTTTAAACGATATTAGAGATGTTGCACATCTCATGGGTGTTCGGATTAAGGTTGTTTCGGCTGCCCATTTTAACAAAGTAATCCATTCCTCAGGTGTAAATGACGCGATAACAATTTATTTGTACTTGCATAACGACCATTATGATTCCATTAATAATATACGAGGCTTTTATGGAAGTTCATATTACTGAAAAAAATGTGATATACCTTACGATCATCAAGACAAGCACTCGTGTAAAAAGGATAAAAGTTATGTGTGCAATTTGTGCTTAGGTCGAAAACATGATTTCTCAGGTGTACGACCCCGAGTATACTGTAGAAAGTGCAATAGATACTGTTTTGGTAAAGATTGCGTTGATAACCATGGGAAAGTGTGTGAGATAGTCTACAAGTGCAATATCTGCAACAAAATATGTCCGAGGATAAATATCAAACATTTAGGTGGCTCCTTTGCCCAATGTAGGAAATGTGAAACATTTGTAGAATACGAAGTCGAATTGAAGTGTACAGAATGTAAAAGCGAGTGCAAAAAAGAAAATGAAAACAAGTTTTACTACAACAACCTACACGAAACTGTACCTACTGAATGTGAAAAATGTGCAAAGGAAGTTGCCTGTTCAATAAAACTCAAGTGTCTAACATGTAATGGTAAATGTAAAAAAATAAACAAGCACATGTGTGGGTACTCTATGTGTTGGAATTGCCAACAGTACGATAAGCCAGCTCAGAACCAATGTTATATGCAAGAAAGGAAAAACCGTGGGGGATACTGTATGGAAGATTGTATTTGTAATGGAACGGCAGAAAAGCAACATAAAAATGCACTTACACAGAAAAATACTACTTTTTCGATTACGAAGCTGAACAAGACACCGGCGTACACACGCTAAACTTTGTATCCGTTTATGACTTTAATGGTGTTAGGCGGGCTTTCCTAAAAAATGACGAATTTTGTCAGTGGCTAATATCAGAAAACCACAAAGGTTTTACGTGTATAGCACACAATGCAAAAGGTTATGATGCGTATTTTATTTTACAATATTGCGTCAATAATGGCATTAAAATTAAAACCATTTACCAAGGGTCTAAGATTATGGAGCTCAAAATACCCATCCTAAGGCTTAGAATAATTGACAGCATAAACTTTATCCAAGGAGGCCTTGCATCCTTTCCCAAAACATTTGGACTAAAAGAACTAAAAAAGGGGTATTTTCCACACTACTTCAATAAGAAAGAAAATCAAAATTACGTAGGGTCCATCCCAGCTACTAAATACTATGGCGTTAACACTATGAAGCCTGATAGCAGAAAAGCATTCCTGGAATGGCACGCTGAGAAAGTAAAGGAAAATTACGTGTTTGACTTTAAGAAGGAATTAGCCGAGTATTGTAATTCAGATGTTGATATTTTGCGACGTGGTTGTCTTGCCTTTAGGCAGTCATTTTTAGAAATAGCAAATATAGACCCCTTCCAATACATAACTATTGCCAGTGTTTGTATGGCTATTTACAGGTCAAAATTCCTTGAAAAAGACACGATTGCTGTAGTCAAAGGGCTAAAAAAGGAAATGTTCAGTAAGGAGTCTATAGCATGGTTAAGTTCGTTCCCTAATGTTCGACACGCATTAAACGGTGGCGAGGTCAAAATTTGTAGAGCCAAAGTCGATGGGTACGACTATATGACTAAAACTGTGTACCAATATCATAGTTGTTTTTGGCATGGTTGTCCCGACTGTTACTCAGGCGATACTATCAACAATGTAAACAATGAAACTATGGATGACTTGCTTACAAAACAATAGAGCAAACACAAGCTCTTAAAAATGCCAGGCACGATGTTGTAGAGATGTGGAGCTGTAAATGGAAAAATTCTAAAGCTTATAAGGAAAGCCTAAACAAAACAAAAGATGTTGTAGAACCTCTAAACCCCAGGGACGCATTCTTCGGTGGTAGGACAAATGCCTCAAAGTTGAAAGTTTCTGGAAAAAAAAGCTGAGATATATAGATATATGCAGTTTATATCCAACAGTTATGTTTTATGACCGGTACCCTGTGGGACATCCCACTAAAATATTTAAGCCAGAAATATACAATAAAGACTGGTTTGGTTTAGTTAAATATAAAGTTCTTCCTCCAAGAGGTCTTTATCATCCAGTCCTTCCTGTGAAGCTAGATACGTTAATGTTTACCCTGTGCGCGAAGTGTGCAGAAGAAAAGGTCGGCCGCTGTAACCAGAGTGATGAAGAGAGGGCGCTTTTTGGAACTTGGACTACAATCGAACTTAATAAAGCTCTAAAGAAAGGCTACAAAATCCAGAACATTTATGAAGTATGGAATTTTGAAGAGAAAGGTAATGAGCTTTTCAGGGACTACATTAAAACCTTTATGAAAATTAAGCTAGAAACTAGTCCTTGGGATGGTGATTACAAATCAAAAGAAAAATATGCAAGGGTTATTAAAAAAAACAAGGCATAAAGCTTGATATTGACAAAATTGAACCCAATGCTGGGAAGAGGGCAGTGGCTAAAATATGCTTAAATTCTCATTGGGGAATGTTCGGTCAGAGGCAAAACATGTCACAAACAGAGTTCATTGATGACCCTGAGAGGTGGTACGACTTGTTATTAGATTATAAGATAGAAATAACTAATGTTATGTACATCAATGAGGAAGTAATTGAGGTAACATACCACTACAATGATTTCTATGTAGAAGATGAAACATGTACCAACATATTTGTAGCAACCTTCACCACTTCCAATGCGAGAATAAGGTTGTACAACATGCTTGATAGATTAGGGGATAAAGTAGTTTATTACGACACTGATAGTGTTGTTTACATAGATGATGGAACAAATACTGTAGAGACCGGATGTATGCTCGGCGAATGGACTGACGAATTCGGAAAAGATGATCACGGTATTGAATGGATAAGCACAGGTCCCAAAAGCTATGCGTACGAAACATATAAAGGCAAACAGGTTACCAAAATTAAAGGATTTACACTCAACCACGAAAATGCCAAAAAACTTAACATGAAGACAATGACCGACCTAATACAAGGTTTTAATAATAAGGTTGTTATAAGCAATAACATGATAACAAGAGATACGAAAACAAAAAGCCTTGTAAATAAAAATATTGCCAAAGAATTTAAAGTCGACTACGACAAGCGTTTCATCCAGAAAGAAGAAGACAACATAATTGATGCACTTCCTTGGGGGTACTAAATATAATAGTGTACATATTATTTTATAGCTACTTACACCCTTGTTTTAACCATTATTTTATCCTTAATTCGTTAAAAAGTTACTAATAATTTTAGCCTTAAATTTAGCCATTATTCTGTCCATTGTTTCTAAAAAAAAGTTATTAGAAATTTTAGCCTTAACTTTAGCCCTTGTTTTATCCATAATCTTTTAAAACGTTACTGGTAATTTTAGCCTTGTTTTAACCATTATTTTGAAAAACATCGTTAGAATTTTCAATGGTGAATTTTAGCCATTATTTTAGGTATCTGTAGGATCAATTTGTGTTACGTTTTATAGGTGAAGGTAACCATAATTTTGTCATTTACATTTTAGAGTCATTTTTATGGTTACTTTTAACCCTATTTTATTAAAAATAACATTGGTAATTTTATGGATACGTTAACCATAACTTTTCATAGTTAATTTTTATAGATAGATTAACCATAACTTTTGATTGTGTTTCATGGTTACCTTTAACCATAATTATCTTGGTTAATTTTTTGTTAAGTTTAATGGTTACTTTCAACCAGAATTTAGAAAAAATTCCGGCAATTTAAAGGTTATTTTTAACCATATTTTTTTAATGGTTACGTTCTGCCATAAAGTAATACGAAATATTATGGTTACAAGTAACCATAATTGTTTGGAAGATTTATAATGGCTAAGATAACCATATGTTCGATCAATATTTTTAAATGATGTTTAAGGTCACTTTGTCCATTAATTTTAATAGAATTTTAATGGTCATTTTATCCATTAATTTTTAATAGAATTTTAATGGTCACTTTATCCATTAATTGTTAATAGAATTTTAATGGTCACTTTATCCATTAATTTTTAATAGAATTTTAATGGTCACTTTATCCATTAATTGTTAATAGAATTTTAATGGTCACTTTATCCATTAATTTTAAATAGAATTTTAATGGTCACTTTATCCATTAATTGTTAATAGAATTTTAATGGTCACTTTATCCATTATTTTTAATAGAATTTTAATGGTCACTTTTGACCACACTTAATTGTCTGTCCCATACCTACGCCTATACTACTTTAGTTAATGGCAGGTGTTTCTTTAGATGCATGCTTGTCCTGTAAGACCGGACAGTACTATGTCATCTACCATCGGACACGTAATTAGCTGTCATATTATAATTTGCAGGTTGAATCGCAAATAAAAACATGCCAAAAGACGACAAAAATGGGAATAGGAGGGGGACGTGGTCGGAAGACGATATGAAACTGGCAGTGAACAGCCTGCTTGCTAATAATTTGAGTGTTAGGGAAGCTGCAAGTAGTTTTAGTGTTCCAAAGAGCACATTGCAGGACAGACTAATAAAAATAAAGAGTGGAGGAGAAATTCAAATTACGCCGAAATTAGAGCGCTTCAAGAGAACATTTGCAGACAATTTTGAAGAACAATATCAAGCTGTTAGATGACATGTTCATGCCCCTTACCAGAAAAGAGTTCCTGAAACTTGCTTACGATTTAGCTGCAACTTTAAAGTTGCCTCATAGGTTGTTTCTTTTAGCGTATGGCTTTTTTTTAGTGCCGAGAGTGTCCGAGGACATGTTCGGCTCGCCAGTTTTGTAGCTGCTTCGAGGCGGACACCCAATGGGTGAGCTACAAGTACCGTTGGGGAGGAAAGTTGGAAGGGAAGGGCGAGGAGTTGGAAGGTAGCGGCTGTGGCCTATAGTTAGGGACCAACCCCGGCATTTGCCTGGAAGGAAGATGGGAAACCACAGAAGTCCATTTTCAAGGTTGCCGGCGGGGGGATTCGCACCTCCTCGCCTCCCGGATGTGAGCGACTGCCATTAGTCATGCCGTAACGACCACGGCTAACTCACCCGGTGCCTCATAGGTTCAATGAGGACAACAAAATTGCAGGGAAACATTTCTATTACAGCTTCATGAAGAGACATCGTCAACTTGCACTGAGATCTCCAGTTTTTACCATTTCTTAAAAATATATATTTTTTTTAAATTTCAAATGTCTCTTTATTTTAGGGCCATAATATGTCCATAGATCTCAAGTATGAAGTTCCTATAGGACACTATCATGTGAACTACCACATCCTTTGATAAGATCATAGATATGCATAGAATTTACAGTATTGAAATAACAATCGGAAAAGTTCTAAACTGTCCGGTATTACAGGCCAGTCTTAATAAAAGGAAAAAAAGCCACAAGTACGTTTATTTAATTCCCAATAATCCTGCCACTGTTGAAAATTATGCTATCAAGAATATTGTCTTATGTTACATGAATGATGTCACACATGTTTTACTTGATTTTTAAATTCAAAAATTTCAGCAGTATTGGCAAAAAAAAGTAATGTGTCCGGGGCTAGAAGACTCTCCCTTAAAACCGTCATTGCAAAAAGTTTCCCACCAGTCAAAGTGGTCGTCGTAAAGCATCCGCTACGGGAGTGACATTTAAACCATTAAAACCCCTTGTGGATGTTACCTACTGGCACAATCCCAATAAGCTCTTCCAGCGGCTACAGTTGTTGTATGCTTCACGTCAAGCCGGCCATACCAGTCACGATTGGGAAATTCAAGAAATTGAACAAGAACTTAGAAATGCCAAAATTATTGTTTAAGCCCTCACCCATTAAATGGGTATTGCCCACGAGTTGCATCGCCCAGCTAGGCGTTACTATCCGCGACTCAAGGTGATTTCACGAGGTGTGGATGAACTTTGGCAGGTTGAAGGAAGGAAGGAAGGAAGCTTGTAGTTTAACGTGACCGTTAATCTCGCGATCATAAGCCACGGGACCTCCGTTTTACGTGGAATCCGAACCAAAGGACATGGCATTTCACATCGAAAATCTCACATGCAGTGACCGGGAATCGAACCCGGTCCGCCTTGGTGAGAGGCATACAGCTTGACCGCTGCGCCACCACGCCCCTTATGGCAGGTTGACCTGGTTGAAATGATTCTCTATGCTAGCGTTAACAATGGTGTACGCTATATGTTGACCGTCATTGATGTGTATTCCAAAATGGCTTTTGTTGAACCTGTGCGTCGCAAGTCTGGTCCACTAGTAACCAAGGCCATTCAACATATTATTCAACAATCCAAACGTCAACCTCAGTTGTTACAAACCGACAAGGGGAAAGAATTTTTCAACAAGGATTTCTCCAGTTTTCTCAAATCTAAGGATATTCACCATTACACCACGTACAGCAATCTTAAAGCCAGCGTGGTTGAGCGGTTCAACCGAACATTGAAAACGCTTATGTGGAAAGCGTTTACTGCTCAGGGCACTTATCGCTGGTTGGACATGTTACCAGAGCTAGTGTCACGTTACAATGACACGAAACATAGAACCAATGGGACCAAGCCACGCCTCGTGACCAAAAATATTCAGCGACTGGATAAACTGTTTAACCCCATAAAAACAGCAGATACTAAATGTCACCGACTGAAAATTGGGGATTTTGTTCGTGTGAGCAAATTTAAGTCTGCCTTCAATAAGGGCCACATGCCTCAGTGGCGGACTGAACTATTTCGAATTCGTCAAGTCAACTTGGACAGTCCAGTCACCTATTTACTCGAGGACCTAAACCATCAACCCATAAAAGGTAGATTTTATCTCCATGAACTTCAGAAAACAGCGTTTCCTAAACATTACCATGTGAAAAAAGTGTTGAAACAAAAAGGAAATAAACTATATGTCAAATGGTTAGTATTTAACTCTACCTTTAATTCTTGGATCAATAAATTACATGTTGTGTGAACCTGTGCATTTATTTATTTTATTGAATCATGTTGTACAAGAGCCCTGTATACGGCGCTCCGCGCTTCGTGCATGTCCATACATGTTTATTTTTCTCTCTCCACACCTGCGTCTCACTCCTCCACTCCACGTTGACATACAACTCGTTCAGCTATTGGCTGTCATGGGTTCTCCACTCCTCCTCTCACCTCTCCCCGTACCTCGTGCCCCGTCTCTCACGGCTCTGTAGTGGTCACGTGATTTCCTGTTCTCTCTTTGTATCCACCCTTTCCCCTCTCCCCTTTCCTCTCAGCGGGGCCTTGCCTGCAGCTGCCGCTCTGCTCGCCTGGCTAGCCGTTAACACTTTTACAGAGTTGCCACATTGTTCCACCTGTTATCGCTACCCAACAGTGTTGTCAGCTTGAATGACATTCCATTCTCTTAGCTGGCCAGCTTGAGCTGGCCAGACCCAAAGCGGATTTTTCTTTCTTGGCTGGTCATTCTAACATACAAAACATGTTCTTCAAGTTGTTGACAACTTCACCTCATACCATTATTAATATCAATTTGTCATGTTACCCATTACCCGTTTACTAACATGTTCAAACATCGCCATGAGGGATTTTTCGAAATATTCGCCTTTATTTGTCCGTCATAGGAGAAATATCGAAAAGCGACCCGTCGTTCTGTCGTTCTCCCATACATTGCCCCGTCGAAATAGCCATTTCCTGTATTCAGCATGGCCAGTGATAGCCTCGTTGTTACACACGCCCAGCGCTACCGTCTAACTCTCTACAAGCACGTACAATTAATGCATTTTCATGTACATATACTTTCGACTACGAGCAAACATTATTATTCATTGACCATCTACATGAACATCAACAACTACGATAGGTAATCGAACTACAACTTACAAATTTTATTTGTAACGATGAACTATATCGAATACATTGCTCGGTAATAATGTGGGGATTTCAAATGGAGTCGGCGAATGAAGAGTCATCATCAGGAAGAAAGAATATGCTAGGGACTAGGCCCAGTAAGTGTTTAAGACTTGGAATCCATGCAGGAGAGACGCAGTTCGATGTCCGGCGGAGACGAGTGTTTTCCGGAGGTCGCTTTTCTTTCCTCTGGTATGGAACGGATTTGGTTTCTACATTTCATTCCTGGGAAGATGAAACAACTAGGTATTTTCCGAATACCTGATATGAGCTTCATGAGTCTTCAGACAACGTAGATGTGCTCAAAATTATTATGTTTTAAGCAACATTTCCCCATATTTCATTTATGTATTTCAACTTCAATGTTTAACAAGTATTATTCTACAAGATCAAATAGGATGATGGTCTTTAGTCATCCATACATGGAAATTCTACGATCCAGTTTCTGAACTGAAGTTTATTTGTTCGAGAATTTATGTTCCACTTGGGAAAATTTTAAGAAGTTAGTATTCGCCGATTTTCGATTTTGAGTCACGATTTCAGACAGTTTTGGTCATTGATGTCTAGTAAATTTATTTTGAGTAAAATGATTTGGGCATCTTTCTGTGAGAAGAATATATTAGAATAGGAGAAGAAATCTACGTGAGGTATATTGTGAAATATCACCCATTGCTATGAACAGTTCGTCGATCTGGCAAGTAATATTTGTCACGATTATGATAAAAAGTCAAGTACTTATGAACATTATTTGTATAGAATGAAGATACATTCAGGAGTTGACATACCCATTTATAGAGAAGGATAGCTTCGCCCTTCATTAAATGTAACATTATTTGAGACATATCTTCTTGGAAGATGTATGAAAGCTTCGTCAGTCGCGAATTACGTAAGTGGATGTTAGTAAGAGTATGTTGTGGTATGAATGTGTTTGTGATAGAAATGACAGTTCTATAAAGGGTTTGATGGAAAATGTGAATGTTTATTGAGCCGAGGGGAACGTGCATGTGCCACTAGGAAGGCAATCTAATGAAACCAATTCACAGCTGTGTATTTTATGAATGAAAATAGCTAAGTGGACCGTGTCGAAATACTTACGGGACGGCAACCGAGCTATGCGTCCAGACACGCGATGGAATGTTACACGTTTTTATGGAATGTTAAACTTAAAGGATATTCATGCTAATTGTTTTATCATTTTGCTGTTTGTAAATGGCAGAGGCCTTTCATGATGCAACTAGGATGTGAGTGTGAAGTCATGTGGACTTCAGTGGCGTGAATGAGAGAAGTCAATCCGCATGAACGTTTCATAGATCTCATGAGCACTTGCTCGATTGTCATACCACTCCACACTTTGTCTCTGCGCCGAACAGTGAAGTAACCATTGATGAAAAATTTGTCAAACTCTTCATCAGACAACGTACTTAGCAGTTGCAGACATCATGAAGATATACAAGTTGTAGTGACGTCCGTTACTCTGGTGACAGAAGAGACTATTCTAAGCTTCCTAGGTAAAGAAAAGATAAATTACAAGCCTTACAGTAGCCGCATATGATGTGTAACATGTGACATGTTATCCTACTGTGTGTCTGCCGGGAGCGTGAAACCCTTGTTAACAATGAACTCTGTTGGTCACTGAAATAACTACTTGTAAAACTCCAGTGAACAATCCTTTCAGCAAATATGATATAATGGATATTTTCACACGAAGGAACGACACTTGAAGATGATTTATTGTAGGAATATCATAAATGGGGCGTCCAAACCTTGATGTAAACCGTATGCGATATATATTCCACATAGTGCTGTATTTTGGCCGACAGTACCTCAAATGCTTACATTAAATAAGAATACAGCAAAAGTATGAAGATTTAATAAATCATAATTGTTTTCATCAAATATGATATAATGAATATTTTCACACCCAAGGACGACAATTTGAAGATCATTTATTGTTGGAATATCTTAAATGGCGCCTCCAAATCTTAAAGTAACCCGTATGCGATAAACATTCCATATAGCCACATGGCTGACAGGACGTTGTGGTACCAATCTCCACCACAGCGCGCGCTCATTGTTTCCGTCCTTTTTACAAAAACACCCCCTAATAAATATTCAGCAACCGATTGGAAAGACGTTACACATCAAAAAGATGTCACCTATCCTTAAATTGAAAATTAAATATTAAAAGGTCAATGTATGTAGGATTGGCAGAAACTGTTCAAGCAGGAGGTTGCAATCCCAGTCTGTGGGACTTGGGGCAGGGCGAGGTGGTTTGAGGCGGGGCGAGAAGTTGTTGTGTAATCGGAGAATTGACCTTCCTGTTGAGGAGGGCAGGGTATCAGCTGATATGAGGATAGCTGTACTCGTCTTGTAAACCTCTACATACACAAATTGTGTAGTTGTTGTTGTTGTTGTTGGAACCTCACATAATGGCTTGGGATATTAGGACCCGTAGTATTGTGTAGCCTTTAGGTATATTATATACTAATTATCGATCCGATCAGTTCCAAATACTAAACAATGAAAAACAGAACACAAAGAAACAATGACCGCACCAATCGGAGCGAAGAAACAGACTGACTGCGAGCAGGCAGGCTAACAATGGGATGAGGGGGAGAGGTGGGGGAGGGTGGAAACAGACTGACTGCGAGCGGGCAGGCTAACAATGGGATGAGGGGGAGAGTTGGGGGGGGGGTAGAAACAGACTGACTGCGAGCGGGCAGGCTAACAATGGGATGAGGGGGAGAGGTGGGGGAGGGTGGAAGCAGACTGACTGCGAGCGGGCAGGCTAACAATGGGATGAGGGGGAGAGGTGGGGGGTGGAAACAGACTGCGAGCGGGCAGGCTAACAATGGGATGAGGGGGAGAGGTGGGGGAGGGTGGAAACAGACTGACTGCGAGCGGGCAGGCTAACAATGGGATGAGGGGGAGAGGTGGGGGGGGGGGGGGTAGAAACAGACTGACTGGGAGCGGGCAGGCTAACAATGGGTTGATGGGGAGAGGTGTGGGAGGGTAGAAACAGACTGACTGGGAGCGGGAAGGCTAACAATGGGATGAGGGGGAGAGGTGGGGGGGGGGGTAGAAACAGACTGACTGGGAGCGGGCAGGCTAACAATGGGATGAGGGGGAAAGGTGGGGGGAGGGGGTAGAAACAGACTGACTGGGAGCGGGCAGGCTAACAATGGGATGAGGGGGAGAGGTGTGGGAGGGTAGAAACAGACTGACTGGGAGCGGGAAGGCTAACAATTGGATGAGGGGGTGAGGTGGGGGGGGGTAGAAACAGACTGACTGGGAGCGGGCAGGCTAACAATGGGTTGAGAGGGAGAGGTGTGGGAGGGTAGAAACAGACTGACTGGGAGCGGGCAGGCTAACAATGGGATGAGGGGGAGAGGGTGGGGGGGGGGTAGAAACAGACTGACTGGGAGCGGGCAGGCTAACAATGGGTTGAGGGGGAGAGTTGTGGGAGGGTAGAAACAGACTGACTGGGAGCGGGCAGGCTAACAATGGGATGAGGGGGAGAGGTGGGGGAGGGTAGAAACAGACTGACTCTGAGCGGGCAGGCTAACAATGGGTTGAGGGGGAGAGGTGGGGGAGGGTAGAAACAGTCTGACTGCGAGCGGGCAGGCTAACAATGGGATGAGGGGGAGAGGTGGGGGAGGGTAGAAACAGACTGACTGCGAGCAGGCAGGCTAACAATGGGATGAGGGGGAGAGGTGGGGGGGGGGGGTAGAAACAGACTGACTGGGAGCGGGCAGGCTAACAATGGGATGAGGGGGAGAGGTGTGGGAGGGTAGAAACAGACTGACTGGGAGCGGGCAGGCTAACAATGGGACGAGGGGGAGAGTTGGGGGGGGGGGGGGTAGAAACAGACTGACTGGGAGCGGGCAGGCTAACAATGGGTTGAGGGGGGAGAGGTGTGGGACGGTAGAAACAGACTGACTGGGAGCGGGCAGGCTAACAATGGGATGAGGGGGAGAGGTGGGGGAGGGTAGAAACAGACTGACTGCGAGCGGGCAGGCTAACAATGGGTTGAGGGGGAGAGGTGGGGGAGGGTAGAAACAGACTGACTGCGAGCGGGCAGGCTAACAATGGGTTGGGGGGAGAGGTGGGGGAGGGTGGAAACGGACTGACTGCGAGCGGGCAGGCTAACAATGGGATGAGGGGGAGAGGTGGGGGGGGGGGGGGGGAGGAGAGCAGGGGCGGGGGGTGAACCAAGGATCTGATCATGATGAAATTCATGTGGGACCATCTAACGTTCGATCCTTAACTAATATCACAATTTTAGCGGAATTAGACTGCTAGTTCATGGTAAATTGATATTAGTCAATATTTCATTTGCGCATGCGCAGAGGCTGCCATTGACCCACGAGCAATGAATTTCATAGGGGACCATCTAGGATCTATTCCGCGTTATCGCTGGAAATTCGATCAGAATCAGAGGAAAATTGTGGAAGTTCCGCATGAGGCAAGCAATAGCTTTTAACCCCCTTCGAACCCACCTCCCTCCCCCACCACCCCCAAACCCGTCGGGCTAACTCGAGGAATATTCTAATGCGTGTTTTGTGGGAGACGAAGTAATATTTAAACGCATGCGCGCTTTGACCTTTTGAATGTTGGGGTTCATTGCTTTTTTTCCGGTACTAACACTGTAAAGCTGTCAGGTTCTTATGAATCACGAGCAGCGACAATGTACTATGGTACACCTAACCAAGACACTCGATAGCACACACTGAGAAGCTTCCTGTAAGGTTCTTATGAATCACGAGCAAAGGAAATAACAAGCGCCATGGCGCAAAGGGTCCAAATGTTGACAAACAGATTGAGTAATAAAACAAGTAGTTCCGTGAAGAACTATACAGCCTATTTTCATATATCCTACTTATGTTAACTGCCACAATCAACATACAAAATTTCAGTTGAATTGCTGTAACAGATTCGTAGATATTGAGAACCGTCTAAATATTTCAGATGGTCGCCGGGTTGGATTTTTATTTTTGTACTATTACATTAAGATTATTGTGTACGTGTGGTATTCAAACTTCAATCGCATGATTAGAACACAAGAAGTAAAAACGAGATTTTAAAATTACGCACAGCAGCCATCTTGTGATAATGCAAACAATTGAAATAAATTTGATGCCAGTGGATCAACATTTGTATAAGCATTTAACGTGCAACGTTTCACGGCACTCGGATAGTTAATTTGCGAGAAACGTCCATTTAAATATTTATACTTCGCGTCGCCGCCATGTTGGATTTGTGCTCACCAGGTTCCTGAAAGTCCTATAGGTGAACATATGCTCATAGTCTCTATGAACATTAAAAAATTCAGTTTGGTTGCTATAAAAGATTCATAGATATTGAGAACCGTCTAAATATTTCGGGAGCTCACCATTTAGGAGTGTTATGTGTATAGGCCATAGAGTTATGTACCATTCAAGGACAATTATTGCCTAGGTTCATTATTCAAACTTTCACTTCGATCGCATGATTACGACACAAGAAATTAAAACTTAATTTTGAAATTTCGCACAGCCGCCATCTTGAGGTTATGTAAGCAATTGAATTAAATTAGATGGCAGTGCATTACAATCTGCAAAATCAATTACTGTACCACATTTCACTGCGCTCAGAGAGTTAAATCACGAGAAAAGTCTATTAAAATATTTTAAATTCGCTTGGTCGCCATGTTCGTTTCGTACTTTACAGGTTTATGAAATATACATAGATATACCTGTATCAGTACCCTTTATCACCGTAAAAAATTGCAGGGTGATATCTGTAATAGTTTCGGAGATATAGAATGTCAGTGAAATATTTCGCACAGCCGCCATTTTGAGGTTATGAAAACAATTGAACTACATTAGACTCCAGTGCATTACAATGTGTATAAACATTTGCTGTACCAAGTTTCATTACATTTAGATAGTTAAATCGCGAGAAAAGTCTATTTAAATATATCAACTTCGCTTGGCCACCATGATGGTTTTGTAGTCACCAGGTTTTTGAAAGTCTCATAGGTGAACTTCTAGTAGTGCCCTTTATCACCGTACACAATTTCAGGGCGATATCGGTAATAGTTTCGGAGATATTGAATGCTAGTGAAATATTTCGCACAGCCGCCATGTTGGATTGGAGAGACGTAACAAAATTTGAAGGGCACGGTCGAGGTCGCCGGGAATAGTGCTATGAACTTCCCGAGTTTCATTGAAATCGCTCCAGCCGTTTCGATTTTATTATGGGGGGACACACACACGAATCACACACACACACACGCACACACACACGGACAAAAGGTGATCTCATAAGCCTATTTTTTCAAAATTGAAAATAGGCTAAAAATAACAAGAATTTCCGTGACGAAATAAAGAGCCTAATTTTCTAAAATTTAAGATTCATGCCAATGATTAATCTATATGGACCTGTCTTGAATAATGACGAAATAAAGTTGGTAATATCGAAATTTCTAATTAGTTCGAAATATACCTGGCATAAGGTAGCCTAATAGAGCACTACACTTGGCAGCCCTGGTGACTGAATATATTCTTAGTTCCATCTCTTAAGGTACATAATACAAAATTTGGTCGAAGTCCAATGGATAGCAAGGACGTTACATGCAGTTAGACATTGGATCTATTAGGCAGCAATGTCATGCATGTGTTGGTCAGAAATAATCTGAAATATTATGATCTATTTGTTGTGCCAATTTTGGATGAAATCCATTTGCTAAGATAGAAAATACTGGTATTTTAAAATTGGACCTATCACCAGCCTTTGAATCATGTTGGCAGCACTGACGTACATTAGTTACTCCAAATTAATCTAGAATGTCAGACACTATACGTGCGCAAAGTATAGAGCTGTTGGCTTGCATACTTTCTGATATATTGATATTAGGGTAAAAAATATAAACATCAATTATTAACAGTTGGCAGCCCTGGTGGCTCTAAAGAATATGCTTAGCCATATCTGTTTATGTACACATAGTACATAAGAAATTTAGTTGAAATCCAATTGATAGTGTAGGATTTATATGCATTTAAAATTTGGACCTAACAGCAGGCTTAAAATCATTTTGGCAACACTGTCATATATGGCCTCCTGAAAATGAAACGGAAGTATTATTATCTATATGTGTGCCAATTTTGGAATAGTTCCAATGTATACATTCCATAATATCCACCACGGAGCTCAAATTTCAATTGCGATTTTTCAGCAGTTGGTAGCATTGACCTAATATTCAAGTGTGACATTGATATGTTCCTGTATAGATCTTTACTCAAACCAAATTTGGTTTCGATTACTGCAGCCGTTGAGGAGTTGATAGGGGGGGGGGGACACAGACAGAGAGATGGACAGACAGACACACATTTTCCCGGATCGATCACATAAGTCTACTTTTTCCCAATTTTTGCAAAATGTGAAAAGTAGGCTAAAAGTGGTTTCACTACTGTGGCTTTTAAATTATGCAGTCCCATCTTATTTTCTGGCCGAGTTAGTTTTTGGTTTGGTAGCTTTTTGTTCTTGGTCACAGAAGAAATATATGGTTTGAGGACACCGTGGGGAAGTGTGTAGTAATGGATGCTCCTTACAAAACTCATTCACATTCTTATCTCCGCGTCATGTGTACTTCTTCCATGCATATTTCCACAAGACAAACAGACTGACAGAGAGTTCCTATATATTTCCAGACGGTGAGAACACTGAACGAGAATGGATAATAATAAGAGAGTTAATATCAATATCTACTTCAATGATGAGACACAGACAATGAGAGACTTACCGCACTTTGCAAACAAATCTTATTCAAATCCAAAAATTACAGCTAAGCACACGAAAAGCGAATTATCACATATTTTGTATGTTGAACACTTACTCATTTATGTGACTTCCACTTCCACCACCTTCTCGTCCCTGGATTTCGTCTTCCACATCCTAGGGAAGGGATGGAATAATTTATTTCTGTGCTCTTATAAATAACAAACCAGGTAATTGTACAGCACTGGTCAGCTGAAGTGAGGATAATATTCCCTGAATGATATTTGTACTGTCCATCACATCCTAGTGCTAGAGCTGATACAGATAAATGGTTATAATCTACTATTCTGTAACTTATAATAAACTATCACATCCTAGTGCTAGAGCTGATGCAGATAAGTGGTTTTAATCTACAATTTTGTAACTGATAATGAATTATCACATCCTAGTGCTAGAGCTGATGCAGATAAGTGGTTATAATCTACTATTCTGTAACTTATAATAAACTATCACATCCTAGTGCTAGAGCTGATGCAGATAAGTGGTTATAATCTACAATTTTGTAACTGATAATAAATTATCACATCCTAGTGCTAGAGCTGATGCAGATAAGTGGTTATAATCTACTATTCTGTAACTTATAATAAACTATCTCCTTTTATGCGAATTTTCAAGACAGGAAAATGCTGAGACGGTTACTCCCAAGAGGCAACAATCGTCTACTAACTCTCTACTATAGTTCAGGGTTGGGAGGTTAAGGGAAAACGCACAGGAGACCACTCATGAGGTTGGTCAAACCCAGCCCCTGTCAGTAGCATTCATGGGAGTATCTCTGACTAGAATATAGTTATGTTTAATCAATTTTAATACCTAGAATTTAAATCTAGAGTAGGCAACTAAAACAGTGTGATTGTGCCAAACATATGTTAGATTCACACAATATACATTTTTCCAATGGCATTATAATGCATCCCCAGAATCTCAGAGATCAGAACATCGAACAAAGTCGGCGGTCGTGGATGTATCTTTTGGGACAGATATTTTTTTCCGCCATCCTTCCATCAATATGGATTGTGTTTGCTGTACAAAACACAACCTAATAGCCAAACGCTTCGGATTGTAATCAACACAATTGTGAAAACACAACCCTTAATCCCGAAATGCTATTAAGGAGATGTCTTGTAAAGAAGAATAAAGATACTTACCTCTCTCAGTTCG
Source organism: Meconema thalassinum (assembly GCA_946902985.2). Lineage (NCBI taxonomy): Eukaryota > Metazoa > Arthropoda > Insecta > Orthoptera > Tettigoniidae > Meconema > Meconema thalassinum. Next base: position 444,860,954 of record OX336394.1, on the reverse strand, counting down.
GAAGATGGTGTTTCTGTTTTCTTGCATGGAACGATCTCCTGGATAAGACATTCCTCAATTTGAATACCCGTGGTATGATCCGTATCGGCCTGCAAAGAAATGACTTCGTTTACAAATATTTGCCTTCGCGTAAGTGGAATTAGGTCTTACAGGTGACTTGTAAACTTGCACTGAAAGATTCAAGGAATAAAATAACACAATGAAGGTATTTCAATCTCCCGTTCATAGTTTTCTTACGTCGGCGGTGACAAGGCAAACACCTAACAGTTCTTGTGTAGTTTATATCTGAATATATTTCAGTTAGTTTACACTCGCAAAACGTGGGCCTAGCATTGAGTGAGTGTGTCGCGACTTTCCGTCGTAGATGCAGTTACTAGACTTACTACATAGCGTCAATAAGGACGAGCAATGCTGATTAATAATGTGTTCAGAAATCTTGTACCAAGCATTGTTTGTTTTACCCTCTTTAATCATCTCAGGGATAGCTTGCCACGGTGGGTGAGTGGTTATCGTGTCGGATTACTAACCCCAAGCTTGCCACGGTGGGTGAGTGGTTATCGTGTCGGATTACTAACCCCCAAGCTTGCCACGGTGGGTGAGTGGTTATCGTGTCGGATTACTAACCCCCAAGCTTGCCACGGTGGGCGAGTGGTTATCGTGTCGGATTACTAACCCCAAGCTAGCCACGGTGGGTGAGTGGTTATCGTGTCGGATTACTAACCCCCAAGCTAGCCACGGTGAGTGAGTGGTTATCGTGTGGGATTACTAACCCCAAGCTTGCCACGGTGGGTGAGTGGTTATCGTGTCGGATTACTAACCCCCAAGCTAGCCACGGTGGGTGAGTGGTTATCGTGTGGGATTACTAACCCCCAAGCTTGCCACGGTGGGTGAGTGGTTATCGTGTCGGATTACTAACCCCCAAGCTTGCCACGGTGGGTGAGTGGTTATCGTGTGGGATGACTAACCCCAAGCTTGCCACGGTGGGTGAGTGGTTATCGTGTGGGACTACTAACCCCCAAGCTTGCCACGGTGGGTGAGTGGTTATCGTGTCGGATTACTAACCCCAAGCTTGCCACGGTGGATGAGTGGTTATCGTGTCGGATTACTAACCCCCTAGCTTGCCACGGTGGGTGAGTGGTTATCGTGTCGGATTACTAACCCCAAGCTTGCCACGGTGGGTGAGTGGTTATCGTGTCGGATTACTGACCCCCTAGCTTGCCACGGTGGGTGAGTGGTTATCGTGTGGGATTACTAACCCCCAAGCTAGCCACGGTGGGTGAGTGGTTATCGTGTCGGATTACTAACCCCAAGCTTGCCACGGTGAGTGAGTGGTTATCGTGTGGGATTACTAAACCCCAAGCTTGCCACGGTGGGTGAGTGGTTATCGTGTGGGATTACTAACCCCAAGCTAGCCACGGTGGGTGAGTGGTTATCGTGTCGGATTACTAACCCCAAGCTTGTCACGGTGGGTGAGTGGTTATCGTGTCGGATTACTAACCCCAAGCTCGCCACGGTGGGTGAGTGGTTATCGTGTCGGATTACTAACCCCAAGCTTGTCACGGTGGGTGAGTGGTTATCGTGTCGGATTACTAACCCCAAGCTTGCCACGGTGAGTGAGTGGTTATCGTGTGGGATTACTAAACCCCAAGCTTGCCACGGTGGGCGAGTGGTTATCGTGTCGGATTACTAACCCCCAAGCTTGCCACGGTGGGCGAGTGGTTATCGTGTGGGATTACTAACCCCAAGCTTGCCACGGTGAGTGAGTGGTTATCGTGTCGGATTACTAAACCCCAAGCTTGCCACGGTGGGTGAGTGGTTATCGTGTCGGATTACTAACCCCCAAGCTTGCCACGGTGGGTGAGTGGTTATCGTGTCGGATTACTACCCCCCAAGCTTGCCACGGTGGGTGAGTGGTTATCGTGTCGGATTACTAACCCCCAAGCTTGCCACGGTGGGTGAGTGGTTATCGTGTCGGATTACTAACCCCAAGCTTGCCACGGTGGGTGAGTGGTTATCGTGTCGGATTACTAACCCCCAAGCTTGCCACGGTGGGTGAGTGGTTATCGTGTGGGACTACTAACCCCCAAGCTTGCCACGGTGGGTGAGTGGTTATCGTGTGGGATTACTAACCCCCAAGCTTGCCACGGTGGGTGAGTGGTTATCGTGTCGGATTACTACCCCCAAGCTTGCCACGGTGGGTGAGTGGTTATCGTGTTGGATTACTACCCCCCAAGCTTGCCACGGTGGGTGAGTGGTTATCGTGTCGGATTACTAACCCCAAGCTTGCCACGGTGGGTGAGTGGTTATCGTGTCGGATTACTAACCCCAAGCTTGCCACGGTGGGTGAGTGGTTATCGTGTCGGATTACTACCCCCCAAGCTTGCCACGGTGGGTGAGTGGTTATCGTGTCGGATTACTAACCCCCAAGCTTGCCACGGTGGGTGAGTGGTTATCGTGTCGGATTACTAACCCCCAAGCTTGCCACGGTGGGTGAGTGGTTATCGTGTCGGATTACTAACCCCAAGCTTGCCACGGTGGGTGAGTGGTTATCGTGTGGGATTACTAACCCCCAAGCTTGCCACGGTGGGCGAGTGGTTATCGTGTCGGATTACTAACCCCAAGCTAGCCACGGTGGGTGAGTGGTTATCGTGTCGGATTACTAACCCCCAAGCTTGCCACGGTGGGTGAGTGGTTATCGTGTCGGATTACTACCCCCAAGCTTGCCACGGTGGGTGAGTGGTTATCGTGTCGGATTACTATCCCCAAGCTTGCCACGGTGGGTGAGTGGTTATCGTGTGGGATTACTAACCCCCAAGCTTGCCACGGTGGGTGAGTGGTTATCGTGTCGGATTACTAACCCCAAGCTTGTCACGGTGGGTGAGTGGTTATCGTGTCGGATTACTAACCCCAAGCTTGCCACGGTGGGTGAGTGGTTATCGTGTCGGATTACTAACCCCAAGCTTGTCACGGTGGGTGAGTGGTAATCGTGTCGGATTACTAACCCCAAGCTTGCCACGGTGAGTGAGTGGTTATCGTGTGGGATTACTAAACCCCAAGCTTGCCACGGTGGGCGAGTGGTTATCGTGTCGGATTACTAACCCCCAAGCTTGCCACGGTGGGCGAGTGGTTATCGTGTGGGATTACTAACCCCAAGCTTGCCACGGTGAGTGAGTGGTTATCGTGTCGGATTACTAAACCCCAAGCTTGCCACGGTGGGTGAGTGGTTATCGTGTCGGATTACTAACCCCCAAGCTTGCCACGGTGGGTGAGTGGTTATCGTGTCGGATTACTACCCCCCAAGCTTGCCACGGTGGGTGAGTGGTTATCGTGTCGGATTACTAACCCCCAAGCTTGCCACGGTGGGTGAGTGGTTATCGTGTCGGATTACTAACCCCAAGCTTGCCACGGTGGGTGAGTGGTTATCGTGTCGGATTACTAACCCCCAAGCTTGCCACGGTGGGTGAGTCGTTATCGTGTGGGACTACTAACCCCCAAGCTTGCCACGGTGGGTGAGTGGTTATCGTGTGGGATTACTAACCCCCAAGCTTGCCACGGTGGGTGAGTGGTTATCGTGTCGGATTACTACCCCCAAGCTTGCCACGGTGGGTGAGTGGTTATCGTGTCGGATTACTACCCCCCAAGCTTGCCACGGTGGGTGAGTGGTTATCGTGTCGGATTACTAACCCCAAGCTTGCCACGGTGGGTGAGTGGTTATCGTGTCGGATTACTAACCCCAAGCTTGCCACGGTGGGTGAGTGGTTATCGTGTCGGATTACTACCCCCCAAGCTTGCCACGGTGGGTGAGTGGTTATCGTGTCGGATTACTAACCCCCAAGCTTGCCACGGTGGGTGAGTTGTTATCGTGTCGGATTACTAACCCCCAAGCTTGCCACGGTGGGTGAGTGGTTATCGTGTCGGATTACTAACCCCAAGCTTGCCACGGTGGGTGAGTGGTTATCGTGTGGGATTACTAACCCCCAAGCTTGCCACGGTGGGCGAGTGGTTATCGTGTTGGATTACTAACCCCAAGCTAGCCACGGTGGGTGAGTGGTTATCGTGTCGGATTACTAACCCCAAGCTTGCCACGGTGGGTGAGTGGTTATCGTGTGGGACTACTAACCCCAAGCTTGCCACGGTGGGTGAGTGGTTATCGTGTCGGATTACTAACCCCAAGCTTGCCACGGTGGGTGAGTGTTTATCGTGTCGGATTACTAACCCCAAGCTTGCCACGGTGGGTGAGTGGTTATCGTGTGGGATTACTAACCCCCAAGCTTGCCACGGTGGGCGAGTGGTTATCGTGTGGGATTACTAACCCCAAGCTTGCCACGGTGGGTGAGTGGTTATCGTGTCGGATTACTACCCCCCAAGCTTGCCACGGTGGGTGAGTGGTTATCGTGTCGGATTACTAACCCCCAAGCTTGCCACGGTGGGTGAGTGGTTATCGTGTCGGATTACTAACCCCCGAGCTTGCCACGGTGGGTGAGTGGTTATCGTGTCGGATTACTACCCCCCAAGCTTGCCACGGTGGGTGAGTGGTTATCGTGTGGGATTACTAACCCCAAGCTTGCCACGGTGGGTGAGTGGTTATCGTGTCGGATTACTAACCCCCAAGCTTGCCACGGTGGGTGAGTGGTTATCGTGTGGGACTACTAACCCCAAGCTTGCCACGGTGGGTGAGTGGTTATCGTGTAGGATTACTAACCCCAAGCTTGCCACGGTGGGCGAGTGGTTATCGTGTCGGATTACTAACCCCCAAGCTTGCCACGGTGGGCGAGTGGTTATCGTGTGGGATTACTAACCCCCAAGCTTGCCACGGTGGGTGAGTGGTTATCGTGTCGGATTACTAACCCCCAAGCTTGCCACGGTGGGTGAGTGGTTATCGTGTGGGATTACTAACCCCAAGCTTGCCACGGTGGGTGAGTGGTTATCGTGTGGGACTACTAACCCCCAAGCTTGCCACGGTGGGTGAGTGGTTATCGTGTCGGATTACTAACCCCAAGCTTGCCACGGTTGGTGAGTGGTTATCGTGTCGGATTACTAACCCCCTAGCTTGCCACGGTGGGTGAGTTGTTATCGTGTCGGATTACTAACCCCAAGCTTGCCACGGTGGGTGAGTGGTTATCGTGTCGGATTACTAACCCCCTAGCTTGCCACGGTGGGTGAGTGGTTATCGTGTGGGATTACTAACCCCCAAGCTAGCCACGGTGGGTGAGTGGTTATCGTGTCGGATTACTAACCCCAAGCTTGCCACGGTGAGTGAGTGGTTATCGTGTGGGATTACTAAACCCCAAGCTTGCCACGGTGGGTGAGTGGTTATCGTGTGGGATTACTAACCCCAAGCTAGCCACGGTGGGTGAGTGGTTATCGTGTCGGATTACTAACCCCAAGCTTGTCACGGTGGGTGAGTGGTTATCGTGTCGGATTACTAACCCCAAGCTTGCCACGGTGGGTGAGTGGTTATCGTGTCGGATTACTAACCCCAAGCTTGTCACGGTGGGTGAGTGGTTATCGTGTCGGATTACTAACCCCAAGCTTGCCACGGTGAGTGAGTGGTTATCGTGTGGGATTACTAAACCCCAAGCTTGCCACGGTGGGCGAGTGGTTATCGTGTCGGATTACTAACCCCCAAGCTTGCCACGGTGGGCGAGTGGTTATCGTGTGGGATTACTAACCCCAAGCTTGCCACGGTGAGTGAGTGGTTATCGTGTCGGATTACTAAACCCCAAGCTTGCCACGGTGGGTGAGTGGTTATCGTGTCGGATTACTAACCCCCAAGCTTGCCACGGTGGGTGAGTGGTTATCGTGTCGGATTACTACCCCCCAAGCTTGCCACGGTGGGTGAGTGGTTATCGTGTCGGATTACTAACCCCCAAGCTTGCCACGGTGGGTGAGTGGTTATCGTGTCGGATTACTAACCCCAAGCTTGCCACGGTGGGTGAGTGGTTATCGTGTCGGATTACTAACCCCCAAGCTTGCCACGGTGGGTGAGTGGTTATCGTGTGGGACTACTAACCCCCAAGCTTGCCACGGTGGGTGAGTGGTTATCGTGTGGGATTACTAACCCCCAAGCTTGCCACGGTGGGTGAGTGGTTATCGTGTCGGATTACTACCCCCAAGCTTGCCACGGTGGGTGAGTGGTTATCGTGTCGGATTACTACCCCCCAAGCTTGCCACGGTGGGTGAGTGGTTATCGTGTCGGATTACTAACCCCAAGCTTGCCACGGTGGGTGAGTGGTTATCGTGTCGGATTACTAACCCCAAGCTTGCCACGGTGGGTGAGTGGTTATCGTGTCGGATTACTACCCCCCAAGCTTGCCACGGTGGGTGAGTGGTTATCGTGTCGGATTACTAACCCCCAAGCTTGCCACGGTGGGTGAGTGGTTATCGTGTCGGATTACTAACCCCCAAGCTTGCCACGGTGGGTGAGTGGTTATCGTGTCGGATTACTAACCCCAAGCTTGCCACGGTGGGTGAGTGGTTATCGTGTGGGATTACTAACCCCCAAGCTTGCCACGGTGGGCGAGTGGTTATCGTGTCGGATTACTAACCCCAAGCTAGCCACGGTGGGTGAGTGGTTATCGTGTCGGATTACTAACCCCCAAGCTTGCCACGGTGGGTGAGTGGTTATCGTGTCGGATTACTACCCCCAAGCTTGCCACGGTGGGTGAGTGGTTATCGTGTCGGATTACTAACCCCAAGCTTGCCACGGTGGGTGAGTGGTTATCGTGTGGGATTACTAACCCCCAAGCTTGCCACGGTGGGTGAGTGGTTATCGTGTCGGATTACTACCCCCCAAGCTTGCCACGGTGGGTGAGTGGTTATCGTGTCGGATTACTAACCCCCAAGCTTGCCACGGTGGGTGAGTGGTTATCGTGTCGGATTACTAACCCCCAAGCTTGCCACGGTGGGTGAGTGGTTATCGTGTCGGATTACTAACCCCAAGCTTGCCACGGTGGGTGAGTGGTTATCGTGTGGGATTACTAACCCCCAAGCTTGCCACGGTGGGCGAGTGGTTATCGTGTTGGATTACTAACCCCAAGCTAGCCACGGTGGGTGAGTGGTTATCGTGTCGGATTACTAACCCCAAGCTTGCCACGGTGGGTGAGTGGTTATCGTGTGGGACTACTAACCCCAAGCTTGCCACGGTGGGTGAGTGGTTATCGTGTCGGATTACTAACCCCAAGCTTGCCACGGTGGGTGAGTGTTTATCGTGTCGGATTACTAACCCCAAGCTTGCCACGGTGGGTGAGTGGTTATCGTGTGGGATTACTAACCCCCAAGCTTGCCACGGTGGGCGAGTGGTTATCGTGTGGGATTACTAACCCCAAGCTTGCCACGGTGGGTGAGTGGTTATCGTGTCGGATTACTACCCCCCAAGCTTGCCACGGTGGGTGAGTGGTTATCGTGTCGGATTACTAACCCCCAAGCTTGCCACGGTGGGTGAGTGGTTATCGTGTCGGATTACTAACCCCCGAGCTTGCCACGGTGGGTGAGTGGTTATCGTGTCGGATTACTACCCCCCAAGCTTGCCACGGTGGGTGAGTGGTTATCGTGTGGGATTACTAACCCCAAGCTTGCCACGGTGGGTGAGTGGTTATCGTGTCGGATTACTTACCCCCAAGCTTGCCACGGTGGGTGAGTGGTTATCGTGTGGGACTACTAATCCCAAGCTTGCCACGGTGGGTGAGTGGTTATCGTGTAGGATTACTAACCCCAAGCTTGCCACGGTGGGCGAGTGGTTATCGTGTCGGATTACTAACCCCCAAGCTTGCCACGGTGGGTGAGTGGTTATCGTGTGGGATTACTAACCCCCAAGCTTGCCACGGTGGGTGAGTGGTTATCGTGTCGGATTACTAACCCCCAAGCTTGCCACGGTGGGTGAGTGGTTATCGTGTGGGATTACTAACCCCAAGCTTGCCACGGTGGGTGAGTGGTTATCGTGTGGGACTACTAACCCCCAAGCTTGCCACGGTGGGTGAGTGGTTATCGTGTCGGATTACTAACCCCAAGCTTGCCACGGTGGGTGAGTGGTTATCGTGTCGGATTACTAACCCCCTAGCTTGCCACGGTGGGTGAGTGGTTATCGTGTCGGATTACTAACCCCAAGCTTGCCACGGTGGGTGAGTGGTTATCGTGTCGGATTACTAACCCCCTAGCTTGCCACGGTGGGTGAGTGGTTATCGTGTGGGATTACTAACCCCCAAGCTAGCCACGGTGGGTGAGTGGTTATCGTGTCGGATTACTAACCCCAAGCTTGCCACGGTGAGTGAGTGGTTATCGTGTGGGATTACTAAACCCCAAGCTTGCCACGGTGGGTGAGTGGTTATCGTGTGGGATTACTAACCCCAAGCTAGCCACGGTGGGTGAGTGGTTATCGTGTCGGATTACTAACCCCAAGCTTGTCACGGTGGGTGAGTGGTTATCGTGTCGGATTACTAACCCCAAGCTTGCCACGGTGGGTGAGTGGTTATCGTGTCGGATTACTAACCCCAAGCTTGTCACGGTGGGTGAGTGGTTATCGTGTCGGATTACTAACCCCAAGCTTGCCACGGTGAGTGAGTGGTTATCGTGTGGGATTACTAAACCCCAAGCTTGCCACGGTGGGCGAGTGGTTATCGTGTCGGATTACTAACCCCCAAGCTTGCCACGGTGGGCGAGTGGTTATCGTGTGGGATTACTAACCCCAAGCTTGCCACGGTGAGTGAGTGGTTATCGTGTCGGATTACTAAACCCCAAGCTTGCCACGGTGGGTGAGTGGTTATCGTGTCGGATTACTAACCCCCAAGCTTGCCACGGTGGGTGAGTGGTTATCGTGTCGGATTACTACCCCCCAAGCTTGCCACGGTGGGTGAGTGGTTATCGTGTCGGATTACTAACCCCCAAGCTTGCCACGGTGGGTGAGTGGTTATCGTGTCGGATTACTAACCCCAAGCTTGCCACGGTGGGTGAGTGGTTATCGTGTCGGATTACTAACCCCCAAGCTTGCCACGGTGGGTGAGTGGTTATCGTGTGGGACTACTAACCCCCAAGCTTGCCACGGTGGGTGAGTGGTTATCGTGTGGGATTACTAACCCCCAAGCTTGCCACGGTGGGTGAGTGGTTATCGTGTCGGATTACTACCCCCAAGCTTGCCACGGTGGGTGAGTGGTTATCGTGTCGGATTACTACCCCCCAAGCTTGCCACGGTGGGTGAGTGGTTATCGTGTCGGATTACTAACCCCAAGCTTGCCACGGTGGGTGAGTGGTTATCGTGTCGGATTACTAACCCCAAGCTTGCCACGGTGGGTGAGTGGTTATCGTGTCGGATTACTACCCCCCAAGCTTGCCACGGTGGGTGAGTGGTTATCGTGTCGGATTACTAACCCCCAAGCTTGCCACGGTGGGTGAGTGGTTATCGTGTCGGATTACTAACCCCCAAGCTTGCCACGGTGGGTGAGTGGTTATCGTGTCGGATTACTAACCCCAAGCTTGCCACGGTGGGTGAGTGGTTATCGTGTGGGATTACTAACCCCCAAGCTTGCCACGGTGGGCGAGTGGTTATCGTGTCGGATTACTAACCCCAAGCTAGCCACGGTGGGTGAGTGGTTATCGTGTCGGATTACTAACCCCCAAGCTTGCCACGGTGGGTGAGTGGTTATCGTGTCGGATTACTACCCCCAAGCTTGCCACGGTGGGTGAGTGGTTATCGTGTCGGATTACTAACCCCAAGCTTGCCACGGTGGGTGAGTGGTTATCGTGTGGGATTACTAACCCCCAAGCTTGCCACGGTGGGTGAGTGGTTATCGTGTCGGATTACTAACCCCAAGCTTGTCACGGTGGGTGAGTGGTTATCGTGTCGGATTACTAACCCCAAGCTTGCCACGGTGGGTGAGTGGTTATCGTGTCGGATTACTAACCCCAAGCTTGTCACGGTGGGTGAGTGGTTATCGTGTCGGATTACTAACCCCAAGCTTGCCACGGTGAGTGAGTGGTTATCGTGTGGGATTACTAAACCCCAAGCTTGCCACGGTGGGCGAGTGGTTATCGTGTCGGATTACTAACCCCCAAGCTTGCCACGGTGGGCGAGTGGTTATCGTGTGGGATTACTAACCCCAAGCTTGCCACGGTGAGTGAGTGGTTATCGTGTCGGATTACTAAACCCCAAGCTTGCCACGGTGGGTGAGTGGTTATCGTGTCGGATTACTAACCCCCAAGCTTGCCACGGTGGCTGAGTGGTTATCGTGTCGGATTACTACCCCCCAAGCTTGCCACGGTGGGTGAGTGGTTATCGTGTCGGATTACTAACCCCCAAGCTTGCCACGGTGGGTGAGTGGTTATCGTGTCGGATTACTAACCCCAAGCTTGCCACGGTGGGTGAGTGGTTATCGTGTCGGATTACTAACCCCCAAGCTTGCCACGGTGGGTGAGTCGTTATCGTGTGGGACTACTAACCCCCAAGCTTGCCACGGTGGGTGAGTGGTTATCGTGTGGGATTACTAACCCCCAAGCTTGCCACGGTGGGTGAGTGGTTATCGTGTCGGATTACTACCCCCAAGCTTGCCACGGTGGGTGAGTGGTTATCGTGTCGGATTACTACCCCCCAAGCTTGCCACGGTGGGTGAGTGGTTATCGTGTCGGATTACTAACCCCAAGCTTGCCACGGTGGGTGAGTGGTTATCGTGTCGGATTACTAACCCCAAGCTTGCCACGGTGGGTGAGTGGTTATCGTGTCGGATTACTACCCCCCAAGCTTGCCACGGTGGGTGAGTGGTTATCGTGTCGGATTACTAACCCCCAAGCTTGCCACGGTGGGTGAGTGGTTATCGTGTCGGATTACTAACCCCCAAGCTTGCCACGGTGGGTGAGTGGTTATCGTGTCGGATTACTAACCCCAAGCTTGCCACGGTGGGTGAGTGGTTATCGTGTGGGATTACTAACCCCCAAGCTTGCCACGGTGGGCGAGTGGTTATCGTGTCGGATTACTAACCCCAAGCTAGCCACGGTGGGTGAGTGGTTATCGTGTCGGATTACTAACCCCAAGCTTGCCACGGTGGGTGAGTGGTTATCGTGTGGGACTACTAACCCCAAGCTTGCCACGGTGGGTGAGTGGTTATCGTGTCGGATTACTAACCCCAAGCTTGCCACGGTGGGTGAGTGTTTATCGTGTCGGATTACTAACCCCAAGCTTGCCACGGTGGGTGAGTGGTTATCGTGTGGGATTACTAACCCCCAAGCTTGCCACGGTGGGCGAGTGGTTATCGTGTGGGATTACTAACCCCAAGCTTGCCACGGTGGGTGAGTGGTTATCGTGTCGGATTACTACCCCCCAAGCTTGCCACGGTGGGTGAGTGGTTATCGTGTCGGATTACTAACCCCCAAGCTTGCCACGGTGGGTGAGTGGTTATCGTGTCGGATTACTAACCCCCGAGCTTGCCACGGTGGGTGAGTGGTTATGGTGTCGGATTACTACCCCCCAAGCTTGCCACGGTGGGTGAGTGGTTATCGTGTGGGATTACTAACCCCAAGCTTGCCACGGTGGGTGAGTGGTTATCGTGTCGGATTACTAACCCCCAAGCTTGCCACGGTGGGTGAGTGGTTATCGTGTGGGACTACTAACCCCAAGCTTGCCACGGTGGGTGAGTGGTTATCGTGTCGGATTACTAACCCCAAGCTTGCCACGGTGGGCGAGTGGTTATCGTGTCGGATTACTAACCCCCAAGCTTGCCACGGTGGTAGAGTGGTTATCGTGTGGGATTACTAACCCCAAGCTTGCCACGGTGGGTGAGTGGTTATCGTGTCGGATTACTAACCCCAAGCTTGCCACGGTGGGTGAGTGGTTATCGTGTCGGATTACTAACCCCAAGCTTGCCACGGTGGGTGAGTGGTTATCGTGTCGGATTACTAACCCCCAAGCTTGCCACGGTGGGTGAGTGGTTAACGTGTCGGATTACTAACCCCAAGCTTGCCACGGTGGGTGAGTGGTTATCGTGTGGGACTACTAACCCCCAAGCTTACCACGGTGGGTGAGTGGTTATCGTGTCGGATTACTAACCTCCAAGCTTGCCACGGTGCATGAGTGTTTATCGTGTGGGACTACTAACCCCCAAGCTTGCCACGGTGGGTGAGTGGTTATCGTGTGGGATTACTAACCCCAAGCTTACCACGGTGGGTGAGTGGTTATCGTGTGGGACTACTAACCCCCAAGCTTACCACGGTGGGTGAGTGGTTATCGCGTGGGACTACTAACCCCCAAGCTTGCCACGGTGGGTGAGTGGTTATCGTGTCAGACTACTAACCCCCAAGCTTGCCACGGTGGGTGAGTGGTTATCGTGTGGGATTGCTAACCCCCAAGCTTGCCACGGTGGGTGAGTGGTTATCGTGTCGGATTACTAACCCCAAGCTTGCCACGGTGGGTGAGTGGTTATCGTGTGGGACTACTAACCCCCAAGCTTGCCACGGTGGGTGAGTGGTTATCGTGTGGGACTACTAACCCCCAAGCTTACCACGGTGGGTGAGTGGTTATCGTGTCGGATTACTAACCCCCAAGCTTGCCACGGTGCGTGAGTGGTTATCGTGTCGGATTACTAACCCCAAGCTTGCCACGGTGGGTGAGTGGTTATCGTGTGGGACTACTAACCCCCAAGCTTACCACGGTGGGTGAGTGGTTATCGTGTCGGATTACTAACCCCCAAGCTTGCCACGGTGCGTGAGTGGTTATCGTGTGGGACTACTAACCCCCAAGCTTGCCACGGTGGGTGAGTGGTTATCGTGTCGGATTACTAACCCCAAGCTTGCCACGGTGGGTGAGTGGTTATCGTGTCGGATTACTAACCCCAAGCTTGCCACGGTGGGTGAGTGGTTATCGTGTGGGATTACTAACCCCCAAGCTTGCCACGGTGGGCGAGTGGTTATCGTGTTGGACTACTAACCCCAAGCTTGCCACGGTGGGTGAGTGGTCATCGTGTCGGATTACTAACCCCCAAGCTTGCCACGGTGGGTGAGTGGTTATCGTGTCGGATTACTACCCCCCAAGCTTGCCACGGTGGGTGAGTGGTTATCGTGTCGGATTACTAACCCCAAGCTTGCCACGGTGGGTGAGTGGTTATCGTGTCGGATTACTAACCCCCAAGCTTGCCACGGTGGGTGAGTGGTTATCGTGTCGGATTACTAACCCCCAAGCTTGCCACGGTGGATGAGTGGTTATCGTGTCGGACTACTAACCCCCAAGCTTGCCACGGTGGGTGAGTGGTTATCGTGTCGGATTACTAACCCCCAAGCTTGCCACGGTGGGTGAGTGGTTATCGTGTCGGATTACTACCCCCCAAGCTTGCCACGGTGGGTGAGTGGTTATCGTGTCGGGTTACTAACCCCCAAGCTTGCCACGGTGGGTGAGTGGTTATCGTGTCGGATTACTAACCCCAAGCTTGCCACGGTGGGTGAGTGGTTATCGTGTCGGATTACTAACCCCAAGCTTACCACGGTGGGTGAGTGGTTATCGTGTCGGATTACTAACCCCCAAGCTTGCCACGGTGGGTGAGTGGTTATCGTGTCGGGCTACTAACCCCAATCTTGCCACGGTGGGTGAGTGGTTATCGTGTCGGATTACTAACCCCTGGCTTGCCACGGTGGGTGAGTGGTTATCGTGTCGGATTACTAACCCCCAAGCTTGCCACGGTGGGTGAGTGGTTATCGTGTCGGATTACTAACCCCAAGCTTGCCACGGTGGGTGAGTGGTTATCGTGTCGGATTACTAACCCCAAGCTTGCCACGGTGGGTGAGTGGTTATCGTGTCGGATTACTAACCCCAAGCTAGCCACGGTGGATGAGTGGTTATCGTGTCGGATTACTAACCCCCAAGCTTGCCACGGTGGGTGAGTGGTTATCGTGTCGGATTACTAACCCCAAGCTTGCCACGGTGGGTGAGTGGTTATCGTGTCGGATTACTAACCCCCAAGCTTGCCACGGTGGGTGAGTGGTTATCGTGTCGGATTACTAACCCCCAAGCTTGCCACGGTGGGTGAGTGGTTATCGTGTCGGATTACTAACCCCAAGCTTGCCACGGTGATTGAGTGGTTATCGTGTCGGATTACTAACCCCCAAGCTTGCCACGGTGGGTGAGTGGTTATCGTGTCGGATTACTAACCCCAAGCTTGCCACGGTGGGTGAGTGGTTATCGTGTGGGATTACTAACCCCCAAGCTTGCCACGGTGGGTGAGTGGTTATCGTGTCGGATTACTAACCCCAAGCTTGCCACGGTGGGTGAGTGGTTATCGTGTCGGATTACTAACCCCAAGCTTGCCACGGTGGGTGAGTGGTTATCGTGTCGGACTACTAACCCCCAAGCTTGCCACGGTGGGTGAGTGGTTATCGTGTCGGATTACTAACCCCAAGCTTGCCACGGTGGGTGAGTGGTTATCGTGTCGGACTACTAACCCCCAAGCTTGCCACGGTGGGTGAGTGGTTATCGTGTGGGATTACTAACCCCAAGCTTGCCACGGTGGGTGAGTGGTTATCGTGTCGGATTACTAACCCCCAAGCTTGCCACGGTGGGTGAGTGGTTATCGTGTCGGACTACTAACCCCCAAGCTTGCCACGGTGGGTGAGTGGTTATCGTGTGGGACTACTAACCCCCAAGCTTGCCACGGTGAGTGAGTGGTTATCGTGTGGGATTACTAACCTCCAAGCTTGTCACGGTGAGTGAGTGGTTATCGTGTCGGACTACTAACCCCCAAGCTTGCCACGGTGGGTGAGTGGTTATCGTGTGGGATTACTAACCCCAAGCTTGCAACGGTGGGTGAGTGGTTATCGTGTGGGACTACTAACCCCCAAGCTTGCCACGGTGGGTGAGTGGTTATCGTGTCGGATTACTAACCCCCAAGCTTGCCACGGTGGGTGAGTGGTTATCGTGTGGGACTACTAACCTCCAAGCTTGCCACGGTGAGTGAGTGGTTATCGTGTGGGACTACTAACCCCAAGCTTGCCACGGTGGGTGAGTGGTTACCGTGTGGGATTACTAACCCCAAGCTTGCCACGGTGGGTGAGTGGTTATCGTGTGGGATTACTAACCTCCAAGCTTGTCACGGTGAGTGAGTGGTTATCGTGTGGGACTACTAACCCCAAGCTTGCCACGGTGAGTGAGTGGTTATCGTGTGGGACTACTAACCCCCAAGCTTGCCACGGTGGGTGAGTGGTTATCGTGTCGGATTACTAACCCCCAAGCTTGCCACGGTGGGTGAGTGGTTATCGTGTGGGACTACTAACCCCAAGCTTGCCACGGTGGGTGAGTGGTTATCGTGTCGGATTACTAACCCCCAAGCTTGCCACGGTGGGTGAGTGGATATCGTGTCGGATTACTAACCCCAAGCTTGCCACGGTGGGTGAGTGGTTATCGTGTCGGATTACTACCCCCCAAGCTTGCCACAGTGGGTGAGTGGTTATCGTGTGGGATTACTAACCCCCAAGCTTGCCACGGTGGGTGAGTGGTTATCGTGTCGGATTACTAACCCCCAAGCTTGCCACGGTGGGTGAGTGGTTATCGTGTCGGATTACTAAACCCAAGCTTGCCACGGTGGGTGAGTGGTTATCGTGTCGGATTACTAACCCCCAAGCTTACCACGGTGGGTGAGTGGTTATCGTGTCGGATTACTAACCCCCAAGCTTGCCACGGTGGGTGAGTGGTTATCGTGTGGGACTACTAACCCCCAAGCTTGCCACGGTGGGTGAGTGGTTATCGTGTCGGATTACTAACCCCCAAGCGTGCCACGGTGGGTGAGTGGTTATCGTGTCGGATTACTAACCCCAAGCTTGCCACGGTGGGTGAGTGGTTATCGTGCCGGATTACTAACCCCAAGCTTGCCACGGTGGGTGAGTGGTTATCGTGTCGGATTACTAACCCCCAAGCTTGCCACGGTGGGTGAGTGGTTATCGTGTCGGATTACTAACCCCAAGCTTGCCACGGTGGGTGAGTGGTTATCGTGTCGGATTACTAACCCCCAAGCTTGCCACGGTGGGTGAGTGGTTATCGTGTCGGATTACTAACCCCAAGCTTGCCACGGTGGGTGAGTGGTTATCGTGTCGGATTACTAACCCCAAGCTAGCCACGGTGGGTGAGTGGTTATCGTGTCGGATTACTAACCCCCAAGCTTGCCACGGTTGGTGAGTGGTTATCGTGTCGGATTACTAACCCCCAAGCTTGCCACGGTGGGTGAGTGGTTATCGTGTCGGATTACTAACCCCCAAGCTTGCCACGGTGGGTGAGTGGTTATCGTGTCGGATTACTAACCCCCAAGCTTGCCACGGTGGGTGAGTGGTTATCGTGTCGGATTACTAACCCCAAGCTTGCCACGGTGGGTGAGTGGTTATCGTGTCGGATTACTAACCCCCAAGCTTGCCACGGTGGGTGAGTGGTTATCGTGTGGGACTACTAACCCCCAAGCTTGCCACGGTGGGTGAGTGGTTATCGTGTGGGATTACTAACCCCCAAGCTTGCCACGGTGGGTGAGTGGTTATCGTGTCGGATTACTACCCCCAAGCTTGCCACGGTGGGTGAGTGGTTATCGTGTCGGATTACTACCCCCCAAGCTTGCCACGGTGGGTGAGTGGTTATCGTGTCGGATTACTAACCCCAAGCTTGCCACGGTGGGTGAGTGGTTATCGTGTCGGATTACTAACCCCAAGCTTGCCACGGTGGGTGAGTGGTTATCGTGTCGGATTACTACCCCCCAAGCTTGCCACGGTAGGTGAGTGGTTATCGTGTCGGATTACTAACCCCCAAGCTTGCCACGGTGGGTGAGTGGTTATCGTGTCGGATTACTAACCCCCAAGCTTGCCACGGTGGGTGAGTGGTTATCGTGTCGGATTACTAACCCCAAGCTTGCCACGGTGGGTGAGTGGTTATCGTGTGGGATTACTAACCCCCAAGCTTGCCACGGTGGGCGAGTGGTTATCGTGTCGGATTACTAACACCAAGCTAGCCACGGTGGGTGAGTGGTTATCGTGTCGGATTACTAACCCCCAAGCTTGCCACGGTGGGTGAGTGGTTATCGTGTCGGATTACTACCCCCAAGCTTGCCACGGTGGGTGAGTGGTTATCGTGTCGGATTACTAACCCCAAGCTTGCCACGGTGGGTGAGTGGTTATCGTGTGGGATTACTAACCCCCAAGCTTGCCACGGTGGGTGAGTGGTTATCGTGTCGGATTACTACCCCCCAAGCTTGCCACGGTGGGTGAGTGGTTATCGTGTCGGATTACTAACCCCCAAGCTTGCCACGGTGGGTGAGTGGTTATCGTGTCGGATTACTAACCCCCAAGCTTGCCACGGTGGGTGAGTGGTTATCGTGTCGGATTACTAACCCCAAGCTTGCCACGGTGGGTGAGTGGTTATCGTGTGGGATTACTAACCCCCAAGCTTGCCACGGTGGGCGAGTGGTTATCGTGTTGGATTACTAACCCCAAGCTAGCCACGGTGGGTGAGTGGTTATCGTGTCGGATTACTAACCCCAAGCTTGCCACGGTGGGTGAGTGGTTATCGTGTGGGACTACTAACCCCAAGCTTGCCACGGTGGGTGAGTGGTTATCGTGTCGGATTACTAACCCCAAGCTTGCCACGGTGGGTGAGTGTTTATCGTGTCGGATTACTAACCCCAAGCTTGCCACGGTGGGTGAGTGGTTATCGTGTGGGATTACTAACCCCCAAGCTTGCCACGGTGGGCGAGTGGTTATCGTGTGGGATTACTAACCCCAAGCTTGCCACGGTGGGTGAGTGGTTATCGTGTCGGATTACTACCCCCCAAGCTTGCCACGGTGGGTGAGTGGTTATCGTGTCGGATTACTAACCCCCAAGCTTGCCACGGTGGGTGAGTGGTTATCGTGTCGGATTACTAACCCCCGAGCTTGCCACGGTGGGTGAGTGGTTATCGTGTCGGATTACTACCCCCCAAGCTTGCCACGGTGGGTGAGTGGTTATCGTGTGGGATTACTAACCCCAAGCTTGCCACGGTGGGTGAGTGGTTATCGTGTCGGATTACTTACCCCCAAGCTTGCCACGGTGGGTGAGTGGTTATCGTGTGGGACTACTAATCCCAAGCTTGCCACGGTGGGTGAGTGGTTATCGTGTAGGATTACTAACCCCAAGCTTGCCACGGTGGGCGAGTGGTTATCGTGTCGGATTACTAACCCCCAAGCTTGCCACGGTGGGTGAGTGGTTATCGTGTGGGATTACTAACCCCCAAGCTTGCCACGGTGGGTGAGTGGTTATCGTGTCGGATTACTAACCCCCAAGCTTGCCACGGTGGGTGAGTGGTTATCGTGTGGGATTACTAACCCCAAGCTTGCCACGGTGGGTGAGTGGTTATCGTGTGGGACTACTAACCCCCAAGCTTGCCACGGTGGGTGAGTGGTTATCGTGTCGGATTACTAACCCCAAGCTTGCCACGGTGGGTGAGTGGTTATCGTGTCGGATTACTAACCCCCTAGCTTGCCACGGTGGGTGAGTGGTTATCGTGTCGGATTACTAACCCCAAGCTTGCCACGGTGGGTGAGTGGTTATCGTGTCGGATTACTAACCCCCTAGCTTGCCACGGTGGGTGAGTGGTTATCGTGTGGGATTACTAACCCCCAAGCTAGCCACGGTGGGTGAGTGGTTATCGTGTCGGATTACTAACCCCAAGCTTGCCACGGTGAGTGAGTGGTTATCGTGTGGGATTACTAAACCCCAAGCTTGCCACGGTGGGTGAGTGGTTATCGTGTGGGATTACTAACCCCAAGCTAGCCACGGTGGGTGAGTGGTTATCGTGTCGGATTACTAACCCCAAGCTTGTCACGGTGGGTGAGTGGTTATCGTGTCGGATTACTAACCCCAAGCTTGCCACGGTGGGTGAGTGGTTATCGTGTCGGATTACTAACCCCAAGCTTGTCACGGTGGGTGAGTGGTTATCGTGTCGGATTACTAACCCCAAGCTTGCCACGGTGAGTGAGTGGTTATCGTGTGGGATTACTAAACCCCAAGCTTGCCACGGTGGGCGAGTGGTTATCGTGTCGGATTACTAACCCCCAAGCTTGCCACGGTGGGCGAGTGGTTATCGTGTGGGATTACTAACCCCAAGCTTGCCACGGTGAGTGAGTGGTTATCGTGTCGGATTACTAAACCCCAAGCTTGCCACGGTGGGTGAGTGGTTATCGTGTCGGATTACTAACCCCCAAGCTTGCCACGGTGGGTGAGTGGTTATCGTGTCGGATTACTACCCCCCAAGCTTGCCACGGTGGGTGAGTGGTTATCGTGTCGGATTACTAACCCCCAAGCTTGCCACGGTGGGTGAGTGGTTATCGTGTCGGATTACTAACCCCAAGCTTGCCACGGTGGGTGAGTGGTTATCGTGTCGGATTACTAACCCCCAAGCTTGCCACGGTGGGTGAGTGGTTATCGTGTGGGACTACTAACCCCCAAGCTTGCCACGGTGGGTGAGTGGTTATCGTGTGGGATTACTAACCCCCAAGCTTGCCACGGTGGGTGAGTGGTTATCGTGTCGGATTACTACCCCCAAGCTTGCCACGGTGGGTGAGTGGTTATCGTGTCGGATTACTACCCCCCAAGCTTGCCACGGTGGGTGAGTGGTTATCGTGTCGGATTACTAACCCCAAGCTTGCCACGGTGGGTGAGTGGTTATCGTGTCGGATTACTAACCCCAAGCTTGCCACGGTGGGTGAGTGGTTATCGTGTCGGATTACTACCCCCCAAGCTTGCCACGGTGGGTGAGTGGTTATCGTGTCGGATTACTAACCCCCAAGCTTGCCACGGTGGGTGAGTGGTTATCGTGTCGGATTACTAACCCCCAAGCTTGCCACGGTGGGTGAGTGGTTATCGTGTCGGATTACTAACCCCAAGCTTGCCACGGTGGGTGAGTGGTTATCGTGTGGGATTACTAACCCCCAAGCTTGCCACGGTGGGCGAGTGGTTATCGTGTCGGATTACTAACCCCAAGCTAGCCACGGTGGGTGAGTGGTTATCGTGTCGGATTACTAACCCCCAAGCTTGCCACGGTGGGTGAGTGGTTATCGTGTCGGATTACTACCCCCAAGCTTGCCACGGTGGGTGAGTGGTTATCGTGTCGGATTACTAACCCCAAGCTTGCCACGGTGGGTGAGTGGTTATCGTGTGGGATTACTAACCCCCAAGCTTGCCACGGTGGGTGAGTGGTTATCGTGTCGGATTACTAACCCCAAGCTTGTCACGGTGGGTGAGTGGTTATCGTGTCGGATTACTAACCCCAAGCTTGCCACGGTGGGTGAGTGGTTATCGTGTCGGATTACTAACCCCAAGCTTGTCACGGTGGGTGAGTGGTTATCGTGTCGGATTACTAACCCCAAGCTTGCCACGGTGAGTGAGTGGTTATCGTGTGGGATTACTAAACCCCAAGCTTGCCACGGTGGGCGAGTGGTTATCGTGTCGGATTACTAACCCCCAAGCTTGCCACGGTGGGCGAGTGGTTATCGTGTGGGATTACTAACCCCAAGCTTGCCACGGTGAGTGAGTGGTTATCGTGTCGGATTACTAAACCCCAAGCTTGCCACGGTGGGTGAGTGGTTATCGTGTCGGATTACTAACCCCCAAGCTTGCCACGGTGGCTGAGTGGTTATCGTGTCGGATTACTACCCCCCAAGCTTGCCACGGTGGGTGAGTGGTTATCGTGTCGGATTACTAACCCCCAAGCTTGCCACGGTGGGTGAGTGGTTATCGTGTCGGATTACTAACCCCAAGCTTGCCACGGTGGGTGAGTGGTTATCGTGTCGGATTACTAACCCCCAAGCTTGCCACGGTGGGTGAGTCGTTATCGTGTGGGACTACTAACCCCCAAGCTTGCCACGGTGGGTGAGTGGTTATCGTGTGGGATTACTAACCCCCAAGCTTGCCACGGTGGGTGAGTGGTTATCGTGTCGGATTACTACCCCCAAGCTTGCCACGGTGGGTGAGTGGTTATCGTGTCGGATTACTACCCCCCAAGCTTGCCACGGTGGGTGAGTGGTTATCGTGTCGGATTACTAACCCCAAGCTTGCCACGGTGGGTGAGTGGTTATCGTGTCGGATTACTAACCCCAAGCTTGCCACGGTGGGTGAGTGGTTATCGTGTCGGATTACTACCCCCCAAGCTTGCCACGGTGGGTGAGTGGTTATCGTGTCGGATTACTAACCCCCAAGCTTGCCACGGTGGGTGAGTGGTTATCGTGTCGGATTACTAACCCCCAAGCTTGCCACGGTGGGTGAGTGGTTATCGTGTCGGATTACTAACCCCAAGCTTGCCACGGTGGGTGAGTGGTTATCGTGTGGGATTACTAACCCCCAAGCTTGCCACGGTGGGCGAGTGGTTATCGTGTCGGATTACTAACCCCAAGCTAGCCACGGTGGGTGAGTGGTTATCGTGTCGGATTACTAACCCCAAGCTTGCCACGGTGGGTGAGTGGTTATCGTGTGGGACTACTAACCCCAAGCTTGCCACGGTGGGTGAGTGGTTATCGTGTCGGATTACTAACCCCAAGCTTGCCACGGTGGGTGAGTGTTTATCGTGTCGGATTACTAACCCCAAGCTTGCCACGGTGGGTGAGTGGTTATCGTGTGGGATTACTAACCCCCAAGCTTGCCACGGTGGGCGAGTGGTTATCGTGTGGGATTACTAACCCCAAGCTTGCCACGGTGGGTGAGTGGTTATCGTGTCGGATTACTACCCCCCAAGCTTGCCACGGTGGGTGAGTGGTTATCGTGTCGGATTACTAACCCCCAAGCTTGCCACGGTGGGTGAGTGGTTATCGTGTCGGATTACTAACCCCCGAGCTTGCCACGGTGGGTGAGTGGTTATGGTGTCGGATTACTACCCCCCAAGCTTGCCACGGTGGGTGAGTGGTTATCGTGTGGGATTACTAACCCCAAGCTTGCCACGGTGGGTGAGTGGTTATCGTGTCGGATTACTAACCCCCAAGCTTGCCACGGTGGGTGAGTGGTTATCGTGTGGGACTACTAACCCCAAGCTTGCCACGGTGGGTGAGTGGTTATCGTGTCGGATTACTAACCCCAAGCTTGCCACGGTGGGCGAGTGGTTATCGTGTCGGATTACTAACCCCCAAGCTTGCCACGGTGGTAGAGTGGTTATCGTGTGGGATTACTAACCCCAAGCTTGCCACGGTGGGTGAGTGGTTATCGTGTCGGATTACTAACCCCAAGCTTGCCACGGTGGGTGAGTGGTTATCGTGTCGGATTACTAACCCCAAGCTTGCCACGGTGGGTGAGTGGTTATCGTGTCGGATTACTAACCCCCAAGCTTGCCACGGTGGGTGAGTGGTTAACGTGTCGGATTACTAACCCCAAGCTTGCCACGGTGGGTGAGTGGTTATCGTGTGGGACTACTAACCCCCAAGCTTACCACGGTGGGTGAGTGGTTATCGTGTCGGATTACTAACCTCCAAGCTTGCCACGGTGCGTGAGTGTTTATCGTGTGGGACTACTAACCCCCAAGCTTGCCACGGTGGGTGAGTGGTTATCGTGTGGGATTACTAACCCCAAGCTTACCACGGTGGGTGAGTGGTTATCGTGTGGGACTACTAACCCCCAAGCTTACCACGGTGGGTGAGTGGTTATCGCGTGGGACTACTAACCCCCAAGCTTGCCACGGTGGGTGAGTGGTTATCGTGTCAGACTACTAACCCCCAAGCTTGCCACGGTGGGTGAGTGGTTATCGTGTGGGATTGCTAACCCCCAAGCTTGCCACGGTGGGTGAGTGGTTATCGTGTCGGATTACTAACCCCAAGCTTGCCACGGTGGGTGAGTGGTTATCGTGTGGGACTACTAACCCCCAAGCTTGCCACGGTGGGTGAGTGGTTATCGTGTGGGACTACTAACCCCCAAGCTTACCACGGTGGGTGAGTGGTTATCGTGTCGGATTACTAACCCCCAAGCTTGCCACGGTGCGTGAGTGGTTATCGTGTCGGATTACTAACCCCAAGCTTGCCACGGTGGGTGAGTGGTTATCGTGTGGGACTACTAACCCCCAAGCTTACCACGGTGGGTGAGTGGTTATCGTGTCGGATTACTAACCCCCAAGCTTGCCACGGTGCGTGAGTGGTTATCGTGTGGGACTACTAACCCCCAAGCTTGCCACGGTGGGTGAGTGGTTATCGTGTCGGATTACTAACCCCAAGCTTGCCACGGTGGGTGAGTGGTTATCGTGTCGGATTACTAACCCCAAGCTTGCCACGGTGGGTGAGTGGTTATCGTGTGGGATTACTAACCCCCAAGCTTGCCACGGTGGGCGAGTGGTTATCGTGTTGGACTACTAACCCCAAGCTTGCCACGGTGGGTGAGTGGTCATCGTGTCGGATTACTAACCCCCAAGCTTGCCACGGTGGGTGAGTGGTTATCGTGTCGGATTACTACCCCCCAAGCTTGCCACGGTGGGTGAGTGGTTATCGTGTCGGATTACTAACCCCAAGCTTGCCACGGTGGGTGAGTGGTTATCGTGTCGGATTACTAACCCCCAAGCTTGCCACGGTGGGTGAGTGGTTATCGTGTCGGATTACTAACCCCCAAGCTTGCCACGGTGGATGAGTGGTTATCGTGTCGGACTACTAACCCCCAAGCTTGCCACGGTGGGTGAGTGGTTATCGTGTCGGATTACTAACCCCCAAGCTTGCCACGGTGGGTGAGTGGTTATCGTGTCGGATTACTACCCCCCAAGCTTGCCACGGTGGGTGAGTGGTTATCGTGTCGGGTTACTAACCCCCAAGCTTGCCACGGTGGGTGAGTGGTTATCGTGTCGGATTACTAACCCCAAGCTTGCCACGGTGGGTGAGTGGTTATCGTGTCGGATTACTAACCCCAAGCTTACCACGGTGGGTGAGTGGTTATCGTGTCGGATTACTAACCCCCAAGCTTGCCACGGTGGGTGAGTGGTTATCGTGTCGGGCTACTAACCCCAATCTTGCCACGGTGGGTGAGTGGTTATCGTGTCGGATTACTAACCCCTGGCTTGCCACGGTGGGTGAGTGGTTATCGTGTCGGATTACTAACCCCCAAGCTTGCCACGGTGGGTGAGTGGTTATCGTGTCGGATTACTAACCCCAAGCTTGCCACGGTGGGTGAGTGGTTATCGTGTCGGATTACTAACCCCAAGCTTGCCACGGTGGGTGAGTGGTTATCGTGTCGGATTACTAACCCCAAGCTAGCCACGGTGGATGAGTGGTTATCGTGTCGGATTACTAACCCCCAAGCTTGCCACGGTGGGTGAGTGGTTATCGTGTCGGATTACTAACCCCAAGCTTGCCACGGTGGGTGAGTGGTTATCGTGTCGGATTACTAACCCCCAAGCTTGCCACGGTGGGTGAGTGGTTATCGTGTCGGATTACTAACCCCCAAGCTTGCCACGGTGGGTGAGTGGTTATCGTGTCGGATTACTAACCCCAAGCTTGCCACGGTGATTGAGTGGTTATCGTGTCGGATTACTAACCCCCAAGCTTGCCACGGTGGGTGAGTGGTTATCGTGTCGGATTACTAACCCCAAGCTTGCCACGGTGGGTGAGTGGTTATCGTGTGGGATTACTAACCCCCAAGCTTGCCACGGTGGGTGAGTGGTTATCGTGTCGGATTACTAACCCCAAGCTTGCCACGGTGGGTGAGTGGTTATCGTGTCGGATTACTAACCCCAAGCTTGCCACGGTGGGTGAGTGGTTATCGTGTCGGACTACTAACCCCCAAGCTTGCCACGGTGGGTGAGTGGTTATCGTGTCGGATTACTAACCCCAAGCTTGCCACGGTGGGTGAGTGGTTATCGTGTCGGACTACTAACCCCCAAGCTTGCCACGGTGGGTGAGTGGTTATCGTGTGGGATTACTAACCCCAAGCTTGCCACGGTGGGTGAGTGGTTATCGTGTCGGATTACTAACCCCCAAGCTTGCCACGGTGGGTGAGTGGTTATCGTGTCGGACTACTAACCCCCAAGCTTGCCACGGTGGGTGAGTGGTTATCGTGTGGGACTACTAACCCCCAAGCTTGCCACGGTGAGTGAGTGGTTATCGTGTGGGATTACTAACCTCCAAGCTTGTCACGGTGAGTGAGTGGTTATCGTGTCGGACTACTAACCCCCAAGCTTGCCACGGTGGGTGAGTGGTTATCGTGTGGGATTACTAACCCCAAGCTTGCAACGGTGGGTGAGTGGTTATCGTGTGGGACTACTAACCCCCAAGCTTGCCACGGTGGGTGAGTGGTTATCGTGTCGGATTACTAACCCCCAAGCTTGCCACGGTGGGTGAGTGGTTATCGTGTGGGACTACTAACCTCCAAGCTTGCCACGGTGAGTGAGTGGTTATCGTGTGGGACTACTAACCCCAAGCTTGCCACGGTGGGTGAGTGGTTACCGTGTGGGATTACTAACCCCAAGCTTGCCACGGTGGGTGAGTGGTTATCGTGTGGGATTACTAACCTCCAAGCTTGTCACGGTGAGTGAGTGGTTATCGTGTGGGACTACTAACCCCAAGCTTGCCACGGTGAGTGAGTGGTTATCGTGTGGGACTACTAACCCCCAAGCTTGCCACGGTGGGTGAGTGGTTATCGTGTCGGATTACTAACCCCCAAGCTTGCCACGGTGGGTGAGTGGTTATCGTGTGGGACTACTAACCCCAAGCTTGCCACGGTGGGTGAGTGGTTATCGTGTCGGATTACTAACCCCCAAGCTTGCCACGGTGGGTGAGTGGATATCGTGTCGGATTACTAACCCCAAGCTTGCCACGGTGGGTGAGTGGTTATCGTGTCGGATTACTACCCCCCAAGCTTGCCACAGTGGGTGAGTGGTTATCGTGTTGGATTACTAACCCCCAAGCTTGCCACGGTGGGTGAGTGGTTATCGTGTCGGATTACTAACCCCCAAGCTTGCCACGGTGGGTGAGTGGTTATCGTGTCGGATTACTAAACCCAAGCTTGCCACGGTGGGTGAGTGGTTATCGTGTCGGATTACTAACCCCCAAGCTTACCACGGTGGGTGAGTGGTTATCGTGTCGGATTACTAACCCCCAAGCTTGCCACGGTGGGTGAGTGGTTATCGTGTGGGACTACTAACCCCCAAGCTTGCCACGGTGGGTGAGTGGTTATCGTGTCGGATTACTAACCCCCAAGCGTGCCACGGTGGGTGAGTGGTTATCGTGTCGGATTACTAACCCCAAGCTTGCCACGGTGGGTGAGTGGTTATCGTGCCGGATTACTAACCCCAAGCTTGCCACGGTGGGTGAGTGGTTATCGTGTCGGATTACTAACCCCCAAGCTTGCCACGGTGGGTGAGTGGTTATCGTGTCGGATTACTAACCCCAAGCTTGCCACGGTGGGTGAGTGGTTATCGTGTCGGATTACTAACCCCCAAGCTTGCCACGGTGGGTGAGTGGTTATCGTGTCGGATTACTAACCCCAAGCTTGCCACGGTGGGTGAGTGGTTATCGTGTCGGATTACTAACCCCAAGCTAGCCACGGTGGGTGAGTGGTTATCGTGTCGGATTACTAACCCCCAAGCTTGCCACGGTTGGTGAGTGGTTATCGTGTCGGATTACTAACCCCCAAGCTTGCCACGGTGGGTGAGTGGTTATCGTGTCGGATTACTAACCCCCAAGCTTGCCACGGTGGGTGAGTGGTTATCGTGTCGGATTACTAACCCCCAAGCTAGCCACGGTGGGTGAGTGGTTATCGTGTCGGATTACTAACCCCCAAGCTTGCCACGGTGGGTGAGTGGTTATCGTGTCGGATTACTAACGCCCAAACTTGCCACGGTGGGTGAGTGGTTATCGTGTCGGATTACTAACCCCAAGCTAGCCACGGTGGGTGAGTGGTTATCGTGTCGGATTACTAACCCCCAAGCTTGCCACGGTGGGTGAGTGGTTATCGTGTCGGATTACTAACCCCAACCTTGCCACGGTGGGTGAGTGGTTATCGTGTCGGATTACTAACCCCAAGCTTGCCACGGTGGGTGAGTGGTTATCGTGTCGGATTACTAACCCCCAAGCTTGCCACGGTGGGTGAGTGGTTATCGTGTCGGATTACTAACCCCCAAGCTTGCCACGGTGGGTGAGTGGTTATCGTGTCGGATTACTAACCCCAAGCTTGCCACGGTGGGTGAGTGGTTATCGTGTCGGATTACTAACCCCAAGCTTGCCACGGTGGGTGAGTGGTTATCGTGTGGGATTACTAACCCCAAGCTTGCCACGGTGAGTGCGTGGTTATCGTGTCGGATTACTAACCCCTAGCTTGCCACGGTGGGTGAGTGGTTATCGTGTCGGATTACTAACCCCAAGCTTGCCACGGTGGGTGAGTGGTTATCGTGTCGGATTACTAACCCCAAGCTTGCCACGTTGGGCGAGTGGTTATCGTGTCGGATTACTAACCCCAAGCTTGCCACGGTGGGTGAGTGGTTATCGTGTCGGATTACTAACCCCAAGCTTGCCACGGTGGGTGAGTGGTTATCGTGTCGGATTACTAACCCCAAGCTTGCCACGTTGGGCGAGTGGTTATCGTGTCGGATTACTAACCCCAAGCTAGCCACGGTGGGTGAGTGGTTATCGTGTCGGATTACTAACCCCCAAGCTTGCCACGGTGAGTGAGTGGTTATCGTGTCGGATTACTAACCCCAAGCTTGCCACGGTGGGTGAGTGGTTATCGTGTCGGATTACTAACCCCAAGCTTGCCACGTTGGGCGAGTGGTTATCGTGTCGGATTACTAACCCCAAGCTTGCCACGGTGGGTGAGTGGTTATCGTGTCGGATTACTACCCCCCAAGCTTGCCACGGTGGGTGAGTGGTTATCGTGTCGGATTACTACCCCCCAAGCTTGCCACGGTGGGTGAGTGGTTATCGTGTCGGATTACTAACCCCCAAGCTTGCCACGGTGAGTGAGTGGTTATCGTGTCGGACTACTAACCCCAAGCTTGCCACGGTGATTGAGTGGTTATCGTGTCGGATTACTAACCCCAAGCTTGCCACGGTGGGTGAGTGGTTATCGTGTCGGATTACTAACCCCAAGCTAGCCACGGTGGATGAGTGGTTATCGTGTGGGACTACTAACCCCCAAGCTTGCCACGGTGAGTGAGTGGTTATCGTGTGGGATTACTAACCCCAAGCTTGCCACGGTGAGTGAGTGGTTATCGTGTGGGACTACTAACCCCCAAGCTTGCCACGGTGAGTGAGTGGTTATCGTGTCGGATTACTAACCCCCAAGCTTGCCACGGTGAGTGAGTGGTTATCGTGTCGGATTACTAACCCCCAAGCTTGCCACGGTGGGTGAGTGGTTATCGTGTCGGATTACTAACCCCAAGCTTGCCACGGTGATTGAGTGGTTATCGTGTCGGATTACTAACCCCAAGCTTGCCACGGTGGGTGAGTGGTTATCGTGTCGGATTACTAACCCCAAGCTAGCCACGGTGGATGAGTGGTTATCGTGTGGGACTACTAACCCCCAAGCTTGCCACGGTGAGTGAGTGGTTATCGTGTGGGATTACTAACCCCAAGCTTGCCACGGTGAGTGAGTGGTTATCGTGTGGGACTACTAACCCCCAAGCTTGCCACGGTGAGTGAGTGGTTATCGTGTCGGATTACTAACCCCCAAGCTTGCCACGGTGAGTGAGTGGTTATCGTGTCGGATTACTAACCCCCAAGCTTGCCACGGTGGGTGAGTGGTTATCGTGTCGGATTACTAACCCCAAGCTTGCCACGGTGAGTGAGTGGTTATCGTGTGGGATAACTAACCCCCAAGCTTGCCACGGTGAGTGAGTGGTTATCGTGTCGGATTACTAACCCCCAAGCTTGCCACGGTGAGTGAGTGGTTATCGTGTGGGATTACTAACCCCAAGCTTGCCACGGTGAGTGAGTGGTTATCGTGTGGGACTACTAACCCCCAAGCTTGCCACGGTGAGTGAGTGGTTATCGTGTCGGATTACTAACCCCAAGCTTGCCACGGTGGGTGAGTGGTTATCGTGTCGGATTACTAACCCCCAAGCTTGCCACGGTGAGTGAGTGGTTATCGTGTCGGATTACTAACCCCCAAGCTTGCCACGGTGGGTGAGTGGTTATCGTGTCGGATTACTAACCCCAAGCTTGCCACAGTGAGTGAGTGGTTATCGTGTCGGATTACTAACCCCCAAGCTTGCCACGGTGGGTGAGTGGTTATCGTGTCGGATTACTAACCCCAAGCTTGCCACGGTGGGTGAGTGGTTATCGTGTGGGACTACTAACCCCCAAGCTTGCCACGGTGGGTGAGTGGTTATCGTGTGGGACTACTAACCCCCAAGCTTACCACGGTGGGTGAGTGGTTATCGTGTCGGATTACTAACCCCCAAGCTTGCCACGGTGCGTGAGTGGTTATCGTGTCGGATTACTAACCCCAAGCTTGCCACGGTGGGTGAGTGGTTATCGTGTGGGACTACTAACCCCCAAGCTTACCACGGTGGGTGAGTGGTTATCGTGTCGGATTACTAACCCCCAAGCTTGCCACGGTGCGTGAGTGGTTATCGTGTGGGACTACTAACCCCCAAGCTTGCCACGGTGGGTGAGTGGTTATCGTGTCGGATTACTAACCCCAAGTTTGCCACGGTGGGTGAGTGGTTATCGTGTCGGATTACTAACCCCAAGCTTGCCACGGTGGGTGAGTGGTTATCGTGTGGGATTACTAACCCCCAAGCTTGCCACGGTGGGCGAGTGGTTATCGTGTCGGACTACTAACCCCAAGCTTGCCACGGTGGGTGAGTGGTCATCGTGTCGGATTACTAACCCCCAAGCTTGCCACGGTGGGTGAGTGGTTATCGTGTCGGATTACTACCCCCCAAGCTTGCCACGGTGGGTGAGTGGTTATCGTGTCGGATTACTAACCCCAAGCTTGCCACGGTGGGTGAGTGGTTATCGTGTCGGATTACTAACCCCCAAGCTTGCCACGGTGGGTGAGTGGTTATCGTGTCGGACTACTAACCCCCAAGCTTGCCACGGTGGGTGAGTGGTTATCGTGTCGGACTACTAACCCCCAAGCTTGCCACGGTGGGTGAGTGGTTATCGTGTCGGATTACTAACCCCCAAGCTTGCCACGGTGGATGAGTGGTTATCGTGTCGGACTACTAACCCCCAAGCTTGCCACGGTGGGTGAGTGGTTATCGTGTCGGATTACTAACCCCCAAGCTTGCCACGGTGGGTGAGTGGTTATCGTGTCGGATTACTAACCCCCAAGCTTGCCACGGTGGGTGAGTGGTTATCGTGTCGGATTACTACCCCCCAAGCTTGCCACGGTGGGTGAGTGGTTATCGTGTGGGACTACTAACCCCCAAGCTTGCCACGGTGAGTGAGTGGTTATCGTGTCGGATTACTAACCCCAAGCTTGCCACGGTGGGTGAGTGGTTATCGTGTCGGATTACTAACCCCAAGCTTGCCACGTTGGGCGAGTGGTTATCGTGTCGGATTACTAACCCCAAGCTTGCCACGGTGGGTGAGTGGTTATCGTGTCGGATTACTACCCCCCAAGCTTGCCACGGTGGGTGAGTGGTTATCGTGTCGGATTACTACCCCCCAAGCTTGCCACGGTGGGTGAGTGGTTATCGTGTGGGACTACTAACCCCCAAGCTTGCCACGGTGGGTGAGTGGTTATCGTGTCGGATTACTAACCCCCAAGCGTGCCACGGTGGGTGAGTGGTTATCGTGTCGGATTACTAACCCCAAGCTTGCCACGGTGGGTGAGTGGTTATCGTGCCGGATTACTAACCCCAAGCTTGCCACGGTGGGTGAGTGGTTATCGTGTCGGATTACTAACCCCCAAGCTTGCCACGGTGGGTGAGTGGTTATCGTGTCGGATTACTAACCCCAAGCTTGCCACGGTGGGTGAGTGGTTATCGTGTCGGATTACTAACCCCCAAGCTTGCCACGGTGGGTGAGTGGTTATCGTGTCGGATTACTAACCCCAAGCTTGCCACGGTGGGTGAGTGGTTATCGTGTCGGATTACTAACCCCAAGCTAGCCACGGTGGGTGAGTGGTTATCGTGTCGGATTACTAACCCCCAAGCTTGCCACGGTTGGTGAGTGGTTATCGTGTCGGATTACTAACCCCCAAGCTTGCCACGGTGGGTGAGTGGTTATCGTGTCGGATTACTAACCCCCAAGCTTGCCACGGTGGGTGAGTGGTTATCGTGTCGGATTACTAACCCCCAAGCTAGCCACGGTGGGTGAGTGGTTATCGTGTCGGATTACTAACCCCCAAGCTTGCCACGGTGGGTGAGTGGTTATCGTGTCGGATTACTAACGCCCAAACTTGCCACGGTGGGTGAGTGGTTATCGTGTCGGATTACTAACCCCAAGCTAGCCACGGTGGGTGAGTGGTTATCGTGTCGGATTACTAACCCCCAAGCTTGCCACGGTGGGTGAGTGGTTATCGTGTCGGATTACTAACCCCAACCTTGCCACGGTGGGTGAGTGGTTATCGTGTCGGATTACTAACCCCAAGCTTGCCACGGTGGGTGAGTGGTTATCGTGTCGGATTACTAACCCCCAAGCTTGCCACGGTGGGTGAGTGGTTATCGTGTCGGATTACTAACCCCCAAGCTTGCCACGGTGGGTGAGTGGTTATCGTGTCGGATTACTAACCCCAAGCTTGCCACGGTGGGTGAGTGGTTATCGTGTCGGATTACTAACCCCAAGCTTGCCACGGTGGGTGAGTGGTTATCGTGTGGGATTACTAACCCCAAGCTTGCCACGGTGAGTGCGTGGTTATCGTGTCGGATTACTAACCCCTAGCTTGCCACGGTGGGTGAGTGGTTATCGTGTCGGATTACTAACCCCAAGCTTGCCACGGTGGGTGAGTGGTTATCGTGTCGGATTACTAACCCCAAGCTTGCCACGTTGGGCGAGTGGTTATCGTGTCGGATTACTAACCCCAAGCTTGCCACGGTGGGTGAGTGGTTATCGTGTCGGATTACTAACCCCAAGCTTGCCACGGTGGGTGAGTGGTTATCGTGTCGGATTACTAACCCCAAGCTTGCCACGTTGGGCGAGTGGTTATCGTGTCGGATTACTAACCCCAAGCTAGCCACGGTGGGTGAGTGGTTATCGTGTCGGATTACTAACCCCCAAGCTTGCCACGGTGAGTGAGTGGTTATCGTGTCGGATTACTAACCCCAAGCTTGCCACGGTGGGTGAGTGGTTATCGTGTCGGATTACTAACCCCAAGCTTGCCACGTTGGGCGAGTGGTTATCGTGTCGGATTACTAACCCCAAGCTTGCCACGGTGGGTGAGTGGTTATCGTGTCGGATTACTACCCCCCAAGCTTGCCACGGTGGGTGAGTGGTTATCGTGTCGGATTACTACCCCCCAAGCTTGCCACGGTGGGTGAGTGGTTATCGTGTCGGATTACTAACCCCCAAGCTTGCCACGGTGAGTGAGTGGTTATCGTGTCGGACTACTAACCCCAAGCTTGCCACGGTGATTGAGTGGTTATCGTGTCGGATTACTAACCCCAAGCTTGCCACGGTGGGTGAGTGGTTATCGTGTCGGATTACTAACCCCAAGCTAGCCACGGTGGATGAGTGGTTATCGTGTGGGACTACTAACCCCCAAGCTTGCCACGGTGAGTGAGTGGTTATCGTGTGGGATTACTAACCCCAAGCTTGCCACGGTGAGTGAGTGGTTATCGTGTGGGACTACTAACCCCCAAGCTTGCCACGGTGAGTGAGTGGTTATCGTGTCGGATTACTAACCCCCAAGCTTGCCACGGTGAGTGAGTGGTTATCGTGTCGGATTACTAACCCCCAAGCTTGCCACGGTGGGTGAGTGGTTATCGTGTCGGATTACTAACCCCAAGCTTGCCACGGTGATTGAGTGGTTATCGTGTCGGATTACTAACCCCAAGCTTGCCACGGTGGGTGAGTGGTTATCGTGTCGGATTACTAACCCCAAGCTAGCCACGGTGGATGAGTGGTTATCGTGTGGGACTACTAACCCCCAAGCTTGCCACGGTGAGTGAGTGGTTATCGTGTGGGATTACTAACCCCAAGCTTGCCACGGTGAGTGAGTGGTTATCGTGTGGGACTACTAACCCCCAAGCTTGCCACGGTGAGTGAGTGGTTATCGTGTCGGATTACTAACCCCCAAGCTTGCCACGGTGAGTGAGTGGTTATCGTGTCGGATTACTAACCCCCAAGCTTGCCACGGTGGGTGAGTGGTTATCGTGTCGGATTACTTACCCCAAGCTTGCCACGGTGAGTGAGTGGTTATCGTGTGGGATAACTAACCCCCAAGCTTGCCACGGTGAGTGAGTGGTTATCGTGTCGGATTACTAACCCCCAAGCTTGCCACGGTGAGTGAGTGGTTATCGTGTGGGATTACTAACCCCAAGCTTGCCACGGTGAGTGAGTGGTTATCGTGTGGGACTACTAACCCCCAAGCTTGCCACGGTGAGTGAGTGGTTATCGTGTCGGATTACTAACCCCAAGCTTGCCACGGTGGGTGAGTGGTTATCGTGTCGGATTACTAACCCCCAAGCTTGCCACGGTGAGTGAGTGGTTATCGTGTCGGATTACTAACCCCCAAGCTTGCCACGGTGGGTGAGTGGTTATCGTGTCGGATTACTAACCCCAAGCTTGCCACAGTGAGTGAGTGGTTATCGTGTCGGATTACTAACCCCCAAGCTTGCCACGGTGGGTGAGTGGTTATCGTGTCGGATTACTAACCCCAAGCTTGCCACGGTGGGTGAGTGGTTATCGTGTGGGACTACTAACCCCCAAGCTTGCCACGGTGGGTGAGTGGTTATCGTGTGGGACTACTAACCCCCAAGCTTACCACGGTGGGTGAGTGGTTATCGTGTCGGATTACTAACCCCCAAGCTTGCCACGGTGCGTGAGTGGTTATCGTGTCGGATTACTAACCCCAAGCTTGCCACGGTGGGTGAGTGGTTATCGTGTGGGACTACTAACCCCCAAGCTTACCACGGTGGGTGAGTGGTTATCGTGTCGGATTACTAACCCCCAAGCTTGCCACGGTGCGTGAGTGGTTATCGTGTGGGACTACTAACCCCCAAGCTTGCCACGGTGGGTGAGTGGTTATCGTGTCGGATTACTTACCCCAAGTTTGCCACGGTGGGTGAGTGGTTATCGTGTCGGATTACTAACCCCAAGCTTGCCACGGTGGGTGAGTGGTTATCGTGTGGGATTACTAACCCCCAAGCTTGCCACGGTGGGCGAGTGGTTATCGTGTCGGACTACTAACCCCAAGCTTGCCACGGTGGGTGAGTGGTCATCGTGTCGGATTACTAACCCCCAAGCTTGCCACGGTGGGTGAGTGGTTATCGTGTCGGATTACTACCCCCCAAGCTTGCCACGGTGGGTGAGTGGTTATCGTGTCGGATTACTAACCCCAAGCTTGCCACGGTGGGTGAGTGGTTATCGTGTCGGATTACTAACCCCCAAGCTTGCCACGGTGGGTGAGTGGTTATCGTGTCGGACTACTAACCCCCAAGCTTGCCACGGTGGGTGAGTGGTTATCGTGTCGGACTACTAACCCCCAAGCTTGCCACGGTGGGTGAGTGGTTATCGTGTCGGATTACTAACCCCCAAGCTTGCCACGGTGGATGAGTGGTTATCGTGTCGGACTACTAACCCCCAAGCTTGCCACGGTGGGTGAGTGGTTATCGTGTCGGATTACTAACCCCCAAGCTTGCCACGGTGGGTGAGTGGTTATCGTGTCGGATTACTACCCCCCAAGCTTGCCACGGTGGGTGAGTGGTTATCGTGTCGGGTTACTAACCCCCAAGCTTGCCACGGTGGGTGAGTGGTTATCGTGTCGGATTACTAACCCCAAGCTTGCCACGGTGGGTGAGTGGTTATCGTGTCGGATTACTAACCCCAAGCTTACCACGGTGGGTGAGTGGTTATCGTGTCGGATTACTAACCCCCAAGCTTGCCACGGTGGGTGAGTGGTTATCGTGTCGGGCTACTAACCCCAAGCTTGCCACGGTGGGTGAGTGGTTATCGTGTCGGATTACTAACCCCTGGCTTGCCACGGTGGGTGAGTGGTTATCGTGTCGGATTACTAACCCCCAAGCTTGCCACGGTGGGTGAGTGGTTATCGTGTCGGATTACTAACCCCAAGCTTGCCACGGTGGGTGAGTGGTTATCGTGTCGGATTACTAACCCCAAGCTTGCCACGGTGGGTGAGTGGTTATCGTGTCGGATTACTAACCCCAAGCTAGCCACGGTGGATGAGTGGTTATCGTGTCGGATTACTAACCCCCAAGCTTGCCACGGTGGGTGAGTGGTTATCGTGTCGGATTACTAACCCCAAGCTTGCCACGGTGGGTGAGTGGTTATCGTGTCGGATTACTAACCCCCAAGCTTGCCACGGTGGGTGAGTGGTTATCGTGTCGGATTACTAACCCCCAAGCTTGCCACGGTGGGTGAGTGGTTATCGTGTCGGATTACTAACCCCAAGCTTGCCACGGTGATTGAGTGGTTATCGTGTCGGATTACTAACCCCCAAGCTTGCCACGGTGGGTGAGTGGTTATCGTGTCGGATTACTAACCCCAAGCTTGCCACGGTGGGTGAGTGGTTATCGTGTGGGATTACTAACCCCCAAGCTTGCCACGGTGGGTGAGTGGTTATCGTGTCGGATTACTAACCCCAAGCTTGCCACGGTGGGTGAGTGGTTATCGTGTCGGATTACTAACCCCAAGCTTGCCACGGTGGGTGAGTGGTTATCGTGTCGGACTACTAACCCCCAAGCTTGCCACGGTGGGTGAGTGGTTATCGTGTCGGATTACTAACCCCAAGCTTGCCACGGTGGGTGAGTGGTTATCGTGTCGGACTACTAACCCCCAAGCTTGCCACGGTGGGTGAGTGGTTATCGTGTGGGATTACTAACCCCAAGCTTGCCACGGTGGGTGAGTGGTTATCGTGTCGGATTACTAACCCCCAAGCTTGCCACGGTGGGTGAGTGGTTATCGTGTCGGACTACTAACCCCCAAGCTTGCCACGGTGGGTGAGTGGTTATCGTGTGGGACTACTAACCCCCAAGCTTGCCACGGTGAGTGAGTGGTTATCGTGTGGGATTACTAACCTCCAAGCTTGTCACGGTGAGTGAGTGGTTATCGTGTCGGACTACTAACCCCCAAGCTTGCCACGGTGGGTGAGTGGTTATCGTGTGGGATTACTAACCCCAAGCTTGCCACGGTGGGTGAGTGGTTATCGTGTGGGACTACTAACCCCCAAGCTTGCCACGGTGGGTGAGTGGTTATCGTGTCGGATTACTAACCCCCAAGCTTGCCACGGTGGGTGAGTGGTTATCGTGTGGGACTACTAACCTCCAAGCTTGCCACGGTGAGTGAGTGGTTATCGTGTGGGACTACTAACCCCAAGCTTGCCACGGTGGGTGAGTGGTTACCGTGTGGGATTACTAACCCCAAGCTTGCCACGGTGGGTGAGTGGTTATCGTGTGGGATTACTAACCTCCAAGCTTGTCACGGTGAGTGAGTGGTTATCGTGTGGGACTACTAACCCCAAGCTTGCCACGGTGAGTGAGTGGTTATCGTGTCGGATTACTAACCCCAAGCTTGCCACGGTGGGTGAGTGGTTATCGTGTCGGATTACTAACACCAAGCTAGCCACGGTGGATGAGTGGTTATCGTGTGGGACTACTAACCCCCAAGCTTGCCACGGTGAGTGAGTGGTTATCGTGTGGGATTACTAACCCCAAGCTTGCCACGGTGAGTGAGTGGTTATCGTGTGGGACTACTAACCCCCAAGCTTGCCACGGTGAGTGAGTGGTTATCGTGTCGGATTACTAACCCCCAAGCTTGCCACGGTGAGTGAGTGGTTATCGTGTCGGATTACTAACCCCCAAGCTTGCCACGGTGGGTGAGTGGTTATCGTGTCGGATTACTAACCCCAAGCTTGCCACGGTGAGTGAGTGGTTATCGTGTGGGATAACTAACCCCCAAGCTTGCCACGGTGAGTGAGTGGTTATCGTGTCGGATTACTAACCCCCAAGCTTGCCACGGTGAGTGAGTGGTTATCGTGTGGGATTACTAACCCCAAGCTTGCCACGGTGAGTGAGTGGTTATCGTGTGGGACTACTAACCCCCAAGCTTGCCACGGTGAGTGAGTGGTTATCGTGTCGGATTACTAACCCCAAGCTTGCCACGGTGGGTGAGTGGTTATCGTGTCGGATTACTAACCCCCAAGCTTGCCACGGTGAGTGAGTGGTTATCGTGTCGGATTACTAACCCCCAAGCTTGCCACGGTGGGTGAGTGGTTATCGTGTCGGATTACTAACCCCAAGCTTGCCACAGTGAGTGAGTGGTTATCGTGTCGGATTACTAACCCCCAAGCTTGCCACGGTGGGTGAGTGGTTATCGTGTCGGATTACTAACCCCAAGCTTGCCACGGTGGGTGAGTGGTTATCGTGTGGGACTACTAACCCCCAAGCTTGCCACGGTGGGTGAGTGGTTATCGTGTGGGACTACTAACCCCCAAGCTTACCACGGTGGGTGAGTGGTTATCGTGTCGGATTACTAACCCCCAAGCTTGCCACGGTGCGTGAGTGGTTATCGTGTCGGATTACTAACCCCAAGCTTGCCACGGTGGGTGAGTGGTTATCGTGTGGGACTACTAACCCCCAAGCTTACCACGGTGGGTGAGTGGTTATCGTGTCGGATTACTAACCCCCAAGCTTGCCACGGTGCGTGAGTGGTTATCGTGTGGGACTACTAACCCCCAAGCTTGCCACGGTGGGTGAGTGGTTATCGTGTCGGATTACTAACCCCAAGTTTGCCACGGTGGGTGAGTGGTTATCGTGTCGGATTACTAACCCCAAGCTTGCCACGGTGGGTGAGTGGTTATCGTGTGGGATTACTAACCCCCAAGCTTGCCACGGTGGGCGAGTGGTTATCGTGTCGGACTACTAACCCCAAGCTTGCCACGGTGGGTGAGTGGTCATCGTGTCGGATTACTAACCCCCAAGCTTGCCACGGTGGGTGAGTGGTTATCGTGTCGGATTACTACCCCCCAAGCTTGCCACGGTGGGTGAGTGGTTATCGTGTCGGATTACTAACCCCAAGCTTGCCACGGTGGGTGAGTGGTTATCGTGTCGGATTACTAACCCCCAAGCTTGCCACGGTGGGTGAGTGGTTATCGTGTCGGACTACTAACCCCCAAGCTTGCCACGGTGGGTGAGTGGTTATCGTGTCGGACTACTAACCCCCAAGCTTGCCACGGTGGGTGAGTGGTTATCGTGTCGGATTACTAACCCCCAAGCTTGCCACGGTGGATGAGTGGTTATCGTGTCGGACTACTAACCCCCAAGCTTGCCACGGTGGGTGAGTGGTTATCGTGTCGGATTACTAACCCCCAAGCTTGCCACGGTGGGTGAGTGGTTATCGTGTCGGATTACTACCCCCCAAGCTTGCCACGGTGGGTGAGTGGTTATCGTGTCGGGTTACTAACCCCCAAGCTTGCCACGGTGGGTGAGTGGTTATCGTGTCGGATTACTAACCCCAAGCTTGCCACGGTGGGTGAGTGGTTATCGTGTCGGATTACTAACCCCAAGCTTACCACGGTGGGTGAGTGGTTATCGTGTCGGATTACTAACCCCCAAGCTTGCCACGGTGGGTGAGTGGTTATCGTGTCGGGCTACTAACCCCAAGCTTGCCACGGTGGGTGAGTGGTTATCGTGTCGGATTACTAACCCCTGGCTTGCCACGGTGGGTGAGTGGTTATCGTGTCGGATTACTAACCCCCAAGCTTGCCACGGTGGGTGAGTGGTTATCGTGTCGGATTACTAACCCCAAGCTTGCCACGGTGGGTGAGTGGTTATCGTGTCGGATTACTAACCCCAAGCTTGCCACGGTGGGTGAGTGGTTATCGTGTCGGATTACTAACCCCAAGCTAGCCACGGTGGATGAGTGGTTATCGTGTCGGATTACTAACCCCCAAGCTTGCCACGGTGGGTGAGTGGTTATCGTGTCGGATTACTAACCCCAAGCTTGCCACGGTGGGTGAGTGGTTATCGTGTCGGATTACTAACCCCCAAGCTTGCCACGGTGGGTGAGTGGTTATCGTGTCGGATTACTAACCCCCAAGCTTGCCACGGTGGGTGAGTGGTTATCGTGTCGGATTACTAACCCCAAGCTTGCCACGGTGATTGAGTGGTTATCGTGTCGGATTACTAACCCCCAAGCTTGCCACGGTGGGTGAGTGGTTATCGTGTCGGATTACTAACCCCAAGCTTGCCACGGTGGGTGAGTGGTTATCGTGTGGGATTACTAACCCCCAAGCTTGCCACGGTGGGTGAGTGGTTATCGTGTCGGATTACTAACCCCAAGCTTGCCACGGTGGGTGAGTGGTTATCGTGTCGGATTACTAACCCCAAGCTTGCCACGGTGGGTGAGTGGTTATCGTGTCGGACTACTAACCCCCAAGCTTGCCACGGTGGGTGAGTGGTTATCGTGTCGGATTACTAACCCCAAGCTTGCCACGGTGGGTGAGTGGTTATCGTGTCGGACTACTAACCCCCAAGCTTGCCACGGTGGGTGAGTGGTTATCGTGTGGGATTACTAACCCCAAGCTTGCCACGGTGGGTGAGTGGTTATCGTGTCGGATTACTAACCCCCAAGCTTGCCACGGTGGGTGAGTGGTTATCGTGTCGGACTACTAACCCCCAAGCTTGCCACGGTGGGTGAGTGGTTATCGTGTGGGACTACTAACCCCCAAGCTTGCCACGGTGAGTGAGTGGTTATCGTGTGGGATTACTAACCTCCAAGCTTGTCACGGTGAGTGAGTGGTTATCGTGTCGGACTACTAACCCCCAAGCTTGCCACGGTGGGTGAGTGGTTATCGTGTGGGATTACTAACCCCAAGCTTGCCACGGTGGGTGAGTGGTTATCGTGTGGGACTACTAACCCCCAAGCTTGCCACGGTGGGTGAGTGGTTATCGTGTCGGATTACTAACCCCCAAGCTTGCCACGGTGGGTGAGTGGTTATCGTGTGGGACTACTAACCTCCAAGCTTGCCACGGTGAGTGAGTGGTTATCGTGTGGGACTACTAACCCCAAGCTTGCCACGGTGGGTGAGTGGTTACCGTGTGGGATTACTAACCCCAAGCTTGCCACGGTGGGTGAGTGGTTATCGTGTGGGATTACTAACCTCCAAGCTTGTCACGGTGAGTGAGTGGTTATCGTGTGGGACTACTAACCCCAAGCTTGCCACGGTGAGTGAGTGGTTATCGTGTGGGACTACTAACCCCCAAGCTTGCCACGGTGGGTGAGTGGTTATCGTGTCGGATTACTAACCCCCAAGCTTGCCACGGTGGGTGAGTGGTTATCGTGTGGGACTACTAACCCCAAGCTTGCCACGGTGGGTGAGTGGTTATCGTGTCGGATTACTAACCCCCAAGCTTGCCACGGTGGGTGAGTGGTTATCGTGTCGGATTACTAACCCCAAGCTTGCCACGGTGGGTGAGTGGTTATCGTGTGGGACTACTAACCCCCAAGCTTGCCACGGTGGGTGAGTGGTTATCGTGTGGGACTACTAACCCCCAAGCTTACCACGGTGGGTGAGTGGTTATCGTGTCGGATTACTAACCCCCAAGCTTGCCACGGTGCGTGAGTGGTTATCGTGTCGGATTACTAACCCCAAGCTTGCCACGGTGGGTGAGTGGTTATCGTGTGGGACTACTAACCCCCAAGCTTACCACGGTGGGTGAGTGGTTATCGTGTCGGATTACTAACCCCCAAGCTTGCCACGGTGCGTGAGTGGTTATCGTGTGGGACTACTAACCCCCAAGCTTGCCACGGTGGGTGAGTGGTTATCGTGTCGGATTACTAACCCCAAGCTTGCCACGGTGGGTGAGTGGTTATCGTGTCGGATTACTAACCCCAAGCTTGCCACGGTGGGTGAGTGGTTATCGTGTGGGATTACTAACCCCCAAGCTTGCCACGGTGGGCGAGTGGTTATCGTGTCGGACTACTAACCCCAAGCTTGCCACGGTGGGTGAGTGGTCATCGTGTCGGATTACTAACCCCCAAGCTTGCCACGGTGGGTGAGTGGTTATCGTGTCGGATTACTACCCCCCAAGCTTGCCACGGTGGGTGAGTGGTTATCGTGTCGGATTACTAACCCCAAGCTTGCCACGGTGGGTGAGTGGTTATCGTGTCGGATTACTAACCCCCAAGCTTGCCACGGTGGGTGAGTGGTTATCGTGTCGGACTACTAACCCCCAAGCTTGCCACGGTGGGTGAGTGGTTATCGTGTCGGACTACTAACCCCCAAGCTTGCCACGGTGGGTGAGTGGTTATCGTGTCGGATTACTAACCCCCAAGCTTGCCACGGTGGATGAGTGGTTATCGTGTCGGACTACTAACCCCCAAGCTTGCCACGGTGGGTGAGTGGTTATCGTGTCGGATTACTAACCCCCAAGCTTGCCACGGTGGGTGAGTGGTTATCGTGTCGGATTACTACCCCCCAAGCTTGCCACGGTGGGTGAGTGGTTATCGTGTCGGGTTACTAACCCCCAAGCTTGCCACGGTGGGTGAGTGGTTATCGTGTCGGATTACTAACCCCAAGCTTGCCACGGTGGGTGAGTGGTTATCGTGTCGGATTACTAACCCCAAGCTTACCACGGTGGGTGAGTGGTTATCGTGTCGGATTACTAACCCCCAAGCTTGCCACGGTGGGTGAGTGGTTATCGTGTCGGGCTACTAACCCCAAGCTTGCCACGGTGGGTGAGTGGTTATCGTGTCGGATTACTAACCCCTGGCTTGCCACGGTGGGTGAGTGGTTATCGTGTCGGATTACTAACCCCCAAGCTTGCCACGGTGGGTGAGTGGTTATCGTGTCGGATTACTAACCCCAAGCTTGCCACGGTGGGTGAGTGGTTATCGTGTCGGATTACTAACCCCAAGCTTGCCACGGTGGGTGAGTGGTTATCGTGTCGGATTACTAACCCCAAGCTAGCCACGGTGGATGAGTGGTTATCGTGTCGGATTACTAACCCCCAAGCTTGCCACGGTGGGTGAGTGGTTATCGTGTCGGATTACTAACCCCAAGCTTGCCACGGTGGGTGAGTGGTTATCGTATCGGATTACTAACCCCCAAGCTTGCCACGGTGGGTGAGTGGTTATCGTGTCGGATTACTAACCCCCAAGCTTGCCACGGTGGGTGAGTGGTTATCGTGTCGGATTACTAACCCCAAGCTTGCCACGGTGATTGAGTGGTTATCGTGTCGGATTACTAACCCCCAAGCTTGCCACGGTGGGTGAGTGGTTATCGTGTCGGATTACTAACCCCAAGCTTGCCACGGTGGGTGAGTGGTTATCGTGTGGGATTACTAACCCCCAAGCTTGCCACGGTGGGTGAGTGGTTATCGTGTCGGATTACTAACCCCAAGCTTGCCACGGTGGGTGAGTGGTTATCGTGTCGGATTACTAACCCCAAGCTTGCCACGGTGGGTGAGTGGTTATCGTGTCGGACTACTAACCCCCAAGCTTGCCACGGTGGGTGAGTGGTTATCGTGTCGGATTACTAACCCCAAGCTTGCAACGGTGGGTGAGTGGTTATCGTGTCGGACTACTAACCCCCAAGCTTGCCACGGTGGGTGAGTGGTTATCGTGTGGGATTACTAACCCCAAGCTTGCCACGGTGGGTGAGTGGTTATCGTGTCGGATTACTAACCCCCAAGCTTGCCACGGTGGGTGAGTGGTTATCGTGTCGGACTACTAACCCCCAAGCTTGCCACGGTGGGTGAGTGGTTATCGTGTGGGACTACTAACCCCCAAGCTTGCCACGGTGAGTGAGTGGTTATCGTGTGGGATTACTAACCTCCAAGCTTGTCACGGTGAGTGAGTGGTTATCGTGTCGGACTACTAACCCCCAAGCTTGCCACGGTGGGTGAGTGGTTATCGTGTGGGATTACTAACCCCAAGCTTGCAACGGTGGGTGAGTGGTTATCGTGTGGGACTACTAACCCCCAAGCTTGCCACGGTGGGTGAGTGGTTATCGTGTCGGATTACTAACCCCCAAGCTTGCCACGGTGGGTGAGTGGTTATCGTGTGGGACTACTAACCTCCAAGCTTGCCACGGTGAGTGAGTGGTTATCGTGTGGGACTACTAACCCCAAGCTTGCCACGGTGGGTGAGTGGTTACCGTGTGGGATTACTAACCCCAAGCTTGCCACGGTGGGTGAGTGGTTATCGTGTGGGATTACTAACCTCCAAGCTTGTCACGGTGAGTGAGTGGTTATCGTGTGGGACTACTAACCCCAAGCTTGCCACGGTGAGTGAGTGGTTATCGTGTGGGACTACTAACCCCCAAGCTTGCCACGGTGGGTGAGTGGTTATCGTGTCGGATTACTAACCCCCAAGCTTGCCACGGTGGGTGAGTGGTTATCGTGTGGGACTACTAACCCCAAGCTTGCCACGGTGGGTGAGTGGTTATCGTGTCGGATTACTAACCCCCAAGCTTGCCACGGTGGGTGAGTGGATATCGTGTCGGATTACTAACCCCAAGCTTGCCACGGTGGGTGAGTGGTTATCGTGTCGGATTACTACCCCCCAAGCTTGCCACAGTGGGTGAGTGGTTATCGTGTGGGATTACTAACCCCCAAGCTTGCCACGGTGGGTGAGTGGTTATCGTGTCGGATTACTAACCCCCAAGCTTGCCACGGTGGGTGAGTGGTTATCGTGTCGGATTACTAAACCCAAGCTTGCCACGGTGGGTGAGTGGTTATCGTGTCGGATTACTAACCCCCAAGCTTACCACGGTGGGTGAGTGGTTATCGTGTCGGATTACTAACCCCCAAGCTTGCCACGGTGGGTGAGTGGTTATCGTGTGGGACTACTAACCCCCAAGCTTGCCACGGTGGGTGAGTGGTTATCGTGTCGGATTACTAACCCCCAAGCGTGCCACGGTGGGTGAGTGGTTATCGTGTCGGATTACTAACCCCAAGCTTGCCACGGTGGGTGAGTGGTTATCGTGCCGGATTACTAACCCCAAGCTTGCCACGGTGGGTGAGTGGTTATCGTGTCGGATTACTAACCCCCAAGCTTGCCACGGTGGGTGAGTGGTTATCGTGTCGGATTACTAACCCCAAGCTTGCCACGGTGGGTGAGTGGTTATCGTGTCGGATTACTAACCCCCAAGCTTGCCACGGTGGGTGAGTGGTTATCGTGTCGGATTACTAACCCCAAGCTTGCCACGGTGGGTGAGTGGTTATCGTGTCGGATTACTAACCCCAAGCTAGCCACGGTGGGTGAGTGGTTATCGTGTCGGATTACTAACCCCCAAGCTTGCCACGGTTGGTGAGTGGTTATCGTGTCGGATTACTAACCCCCAAGCTTGCCACGGTGGGTGAGTGGTTATCGTGTCGGATTACTAACCCCCAAGCTTGCCACGGTGGGTGAGTGGTTATCGTGTCGGATTACTAACCCCCAAGCTAGCCACGGTGGGTGAGTGGTTATCGTGTCGGATTACTAACCCCCAAGCTTGCCACGGTGGGTGAGTGGTTATCGTGTCGGATTACTAACGCCCAAACTTGCCACGGTGGGTGAGTGGTTATCGTGTCGGATTACTAACCCCAAGCTAGCCACGGTGGGTGAGTGGTTATCGTGTCGGATTACTAACCCCCAAGCTTGCCACGGTGGG
Organism: Meconema thalassinum; assembly: GCA_946902985.2. Lineage (NCBI taxonomy): Eukaryota > Metazoa > Arthropoda > Insecta > Orthoptera > Tettigoniidae > Meconema > Meconema thalassinum. Next base: position 444,816,307 of record OX336394.1, on the reverse strand, counting down.
TGAGTGGTTATCGTGTCGGATTACTAACCCCAACCTTGCCACGGTGGGTGAGTGGTTATCGTGTCGGATTACTAACCCCAAGCTTGCCACGGTGGGTGAGTGGTTATCGTGTCGGATTACTAACCCCCAAGCTTGCCACGGTGGGTGAGTGGTTATCGTGTCGGATTACTAACCCCCAAGCTTGCCACGGTGGGTGAGTGGTTATCGTGTCGGATTACTAACCCCAAGCTTGCCACGGTGGGTGAGTGGTTATCGTGTCGGATTACTAACCCCAAGCTTGCCACGGTGGGTGAGTGGTTATCGTGTGGGATTACTAACCCCAAGCTTGCCACGGTGAGTGCGTGGTTATCGTGTCGGATTACTAACCCCTAGCTTGCCACGGTGGGTGAGTGGTTATCGTGTCGGATTACTAACCCCAAGCTTGCCACGGTGGGTGAGTGGTTATCGTGTCGGATTACTAACCCCAAGCTTGCCACGTTGGGCGAGTGGTTATCGTGTCGGATTACTAACCCCAAGCTTGCCACGGTGGGTGAGTGGTTATCGTGTCGGATTACTAACCCCAAGCTTGCCACGGTGGGTGAGTGGTTATCGTGTCGGATTACTAACCCCAAGCTTGCCACGTTGGGCGAGTGGTTATCGTGTCGGATTACTAACCCCAAGCTAGCCACGGTGGGTGAGTGGTTATCGTGTCGGATTACTAACCCCCAAGCTTGCCACGGTGAGTGAGTGGTTATCGTGTCGGATTACTAACCCCAAGCTTGCCACGGTGGGTGAGTGGTTATCGTGTCGGATTACTAACCCCAAGCTTGCCACGTTGGGCGAGTGGTTATCGTGTCGGATTACTAACCCCAAGCTTGCCACGGTGGGTGAGTGGTTATCGTGTCGGATTACTACCCCCCAAGCTTGCCACGGTGGGTGAGTGGTTATCGTGTCGGATTACTACCCCCCAAGCTTGCCACGGTGGGTGAGTGGTTATCGTGTCGGATTACTAACCCCCAAGCTTGCCACGGTGAGTGAGTGGTTATCGTGTCGGACTACTAACCCCAAGCTTGCCACGGTGATTGAGTGGTTATCGTGTCGGATTACTAACCCCAAGCTTGCCACGGTGGGTGAGTGGTTATCGTGTCGGATTACTAACCCCAAGCTAGCCACGGTGGATGAGTGGTTATCGTGTGGGACTACTAACCCCCAAGCTTGCCACGGTGAGTGAGTGGTTATCGTGTGGGATTACTAACCCCAAGCTTGCCACGGTGAGTGAGTGGTTATCGTGTGGGACTACTAACCCCCAAGCTTGCCACGGTGAGTGAGTGGTTATCGTGTCGGATTACTAACCCCCAAGCTTGCCACGGTGAGTGAGTGGATATCGTGTCGGATTACTAACCCCCAAGCTTGCCACGGTGGGTGAGTGGTTATCGTGTCGGATTACTAACCCCAAGCTTGCCACGGTGATTGAGTGGTTATCGTGTCGGATTACTAACCCCAAGCTTGCCACGGTGGGTGAGTGGTTATCGTGTCGGATTACTAACCCCAAGCTAGCCACGGTGGATGAGTGGTTATCGTGTGGGACTACTAACCCCCAAGCTTGCCACGGTGAGTGAGTGGTTATCGTGTGGGATTACTAACCCCAAGCTTGCCACGGTGAGTGAGTGGTTATCGTGTGGGACTACTAACCCCCAAGCTTGCCACGGTGAGTGAGTGGTTATCGTGTCGGATTACTAACCCCCAAGCTTGCCACGGTGAGTGAGTGGTTATCGTGTCGGATTACTAACCCCCAAGCTTGCCACGGTGGGTGAGTGGTTATCGTGTCGGATTACTAACCCCAAGCTTGCCACGGTGAGTGAGTGGTTATCGTGTGGGATAACTAACCCCCAAGCTTGCCACGGTGAGTGAGTGGTTATCGTGTCGGATTACTAACCCCCAAGCTTGCCACGGTGAGTGAGTGGTTATCGTGTGGGATTACTAACCCCAAGCTTGCCACGGTGAGTGAGTGGTTATCGTGTGGGACTACTAACCCCCAAGCTTGCCACGGTGAGTGAGTGGTTATCGTGTCGGATTACTAACCCCAAGCTTGCCACGGTGGGTGAGTGGTTATCGTGTCGGATTACTAACCCCCAAGCTTGCCACGGTGAGTGAGTGGTTATCGTGTCGGATTACTAACCCCCAAGCTTGCCACGGTGGGTGAGTGGTTATCGTGTCGGATTACTAACCCCAAGCTTGCCACAGTGAGTGAGTGGTTATCGTGTCGGATTACTAACCCCCAAGCTTGCCACGGTGGGTGAGTGGTTATCGTGTCGGATTACTAACCCCAAGCTTGCCACGGTGGGTGAGTGGTTATCGTGTGGGACTACTAACCCCCAAGCTTGCCACGGTGGGTGAGTGGTTATCGTGTGGGACTACTAACCCCCAAGCTTACCACGGTGGGTGAGTGGTTATCGTGTCGGATTACTAACCCCCAAGCTTGCCACGGTGCGTGAGTGGTTATCGTGTCGGATTACTAACCCCAAGCTTGCCACGGTGGGTGAGTGGTTATCGTGTGGGACTACTAACCCCCAAGCTTACCACGGTGGGTGAGTGGTTATCGTGTCGGATTACTAACCCCCAAGCTTGCCACGGTGCGTGAGTGGTTATCGTGTGGGACTACTAACCCCCAAGCTTGCCACGGTGGGTGAGTGGTTATCGTGTCGGATTACTAACCCCAAGTTTGCCACGGTGGGTGAGTGGTTATCGTGTCGGATTACTAACCCCAAGCTTGCCACGGTGGGTGAGTGGTTATCGTGTGGGATTACTAACCCCCAAGCTTGCCACGGTGGGCGAGTGGTTATCGTGTCGGACTACTAACCCCAAGCTTGCCACGGTGGGTGAGTGGTCATCGTGTCGGATTACTAACCCCCAAGCTTGCCACGGTGGGTGAGTGGTTATCGTGTCGGATTACTACCCCCCAAGCTTGCCACGGTGGGTGAGTGGTTATCGTGTCGGATTACTAACCCCAAGCTTGCCACGGTGGGTGAGTGGTTATCGTGTCGGATTACTAACCCCCAAGCTTGCCACGGTGGGTGAGTGGTTATCGTGTCGGACTACTAACCCCCAAGCTTGCCACGGTGGGTGAGTGGTTATCGTGTCGGACTACTAACCCCCAAGCTTGCCACGGTGGGTGAGTGGTTATCGTGTCGGATTACTAACCCCCAAGCTTGCCACGGTGGATGAGTGGTTATCGTGTCGGACTACTAACCCCCAAGCTTGCCACGGTGGGTGAGTGGTTATCGTGTCGGATTACTAACCCCCAAGCTTGCCACGGTGGGTGAGTGGTTATCGTGTCGGATTACTACCCCCCAAGCTTGCCACGGTGGGTGAGTGGTTATCGTGTCGGGTTACTAACCCCCAAGCTTGCCACGGTGGGTGAGTGGTTATCGTGTCGGATTACTAACCCCAAGCTTGCCACGGTGGGTGAGTGGTTATCGTGTCGGATTACTAACCCCAAGCTTACCACGGTGGGTGAGTGGTTATCGTGTCGGATTACTAACCCCCAAGCTTGCCACGGTGGGTGAGTGGTTATCGTGTCGGGCTACTAACCCCAAGCTTGCCACGGTGGGTGAGTGGTTATCGTGTCGGATTACTAACCCCTGGCTTGCCACGGTGGGTGAGTGGTTATCGTGTCGGATTACTAACCCCCAAGCTTGCCACGGTGGGTGAGTGGTTATCGTGTCGGATTACTAACCCCAAGCTTGCCACGGTGGGTGAGTGGTTATCGTGTCGGATTACTAACCCCAAGCTTGCCACGGTGGGTGAGTGGTTATCGTGTCGGATTACTAACCCCAAGCTAGCCACGGTGGATGAGTGGTTATCGTGTCGGATTACTAACCCCCAAGCTTGCCACGGTGGGTGAGTGGTTATCGTGTCGGATTACTAACCCCAAGCTTGCCACGGTGGGTGAGTGGTTATCGTGTCGGATTACTAACCCCCAAGCTTGCCACGGTGGGTGAGTGGTTATCGTGTCGGATTACTAACCCCCAAGCTTGCCACGGTGGGTGAGTGGTTATCGTGTCGGATTACTAACCCCAAGCTTGCCACGGTGATTGAGTGGTTATCGTGTCGGATTACTAACCCCCAAGCTTGCCACGGTGGGTGAGTGGTTATCGTGTCGGATTACTAACCCCAAGCTTGCCACGGTGGGTGAGTGGTTATCGTGTGGGATTACTAACCCCCAAGCTTGCCACGGTGGGTGAGTGGTTATCGTGTCGGATTACTAACCCCAAGCTTGCCACGGTGGGTGAGTGGTTATCGTGTCGGATTACTAACCCCAAGCTTGCCACGGTGGGTGAGTGGTTATCGTGTCGGACTACTAACCCCCAAGCTTGCCACGGTGGGTGAGTGGTTATCGTGTCGGATTACTAACCCCAAGCTTGCCACGGTGGGTGAGTGGTTATCGTGTCGGACTACTAACCCCCAAGCTTGCCACGGTGGGTGAGTGGTTATCGTGTGGGATTACTAACCCCAAGCTTGCCACGGTGGGTGAGTGGTTATCGTGTCGGATTACTAACCCCCAAGCTTGCCACGGTGGGTGAGTGGTTATCGTGTCGGACTACTAACCCCCAAGCTTGCCACGGTGGGTGAGTGGTTATCGTGTGGGACTACTAACCCCCAAGCTTGCCACGGTGAGTGAGTGGTTATCGTGTGGGATTACTAACCTCCAAGCTTGTCACGGTGAGTGAGTGGTTATCGTGTCGGACTACTAACCCCCAAGCTTGCCACGGTGGGTGAGTGGTTATCGTGTGGGATTACTAACCCCAAGCTTGCCACGGTGGGTGAGTGGTTATCGTGTGGGACTACTAACCCCCAAGCTTGCCACGGTGGGTGAGTGGTTATCGTGTCGGATTACTAACCCCCAAGCTTGCCACGGTGGGTGAGTGGTTATCGTGTGGGACTACTAACCTCCAAGCTTGCCACGGTGAGTGAGTGGTTATCGTGTGGGACTACTAACCCCAAGCTTGCCACGGTGGGTGAGTGGTTACCGTGTGGGATTACTAACCCCAAGCTTGCCACGGTGGGTGAGTGGTTATCGTGTGGGATTACTAACCTCCAAGCTTGTCACGGTGAGTGAGTGGTTATCGTGTGGGACTACTAACCCCAAGCTTGCCACGGTGAGTGAGTGGTTATCGTGTGGGACTACTAACCCCCAAGCTTGCCACGGTGGGTGAGTGGTTATCGTGTCGGATTACTAACCCCCAAGCTTGCCACGGTGGGTGAGTGGTTATCGTGTGGGACTACTAACCCCAAGCTTGCCACGGTGGGTGAGTGGTTATCGTGTCGGATTACTAACCCCCAAGCTTGCCACGGTGGGTGAGTGGATATCGTGTCGGATTACTAACCCCAAGCTTGCCACGGTGGGTGAGTGGTTATCGTGTCGGATTACTACCCCCCAAGCTTGCCACAGTGGGTGAGTGGTTATCGTGTGGGATTACTAACCCCCAAGCTTGCCACGGTGGGTGAGTGGTTATCCTGTCGGATTACTAACCCCCAAGCTTGCCACGGTGGGTGAGTGGTTATCGTGTCGGATTACTAAACCCAAGCTTGCCACGGTGGGTGAGTGGTTATCGTGTCGGATTACTAACCCCCAAGCTTACCACGGTGGGTGAGTGGTTATCGTGTCGGATTACTAACCCCCAAGCTTGCCACGGTGGGTGAGTGGTTATCGTGTGGGACTACTAACCCCCAAGCTTGCCACGGTGGGTGATTGGTTATCGTGCCGGATTACTAACCCCAAGCTTGCCACGGTGGGTGAGTGGTTATCGTGTCGGATTACTAACCCCCAAGCTTGCCACGGTGGGTGAGTGGTTATCGTGTCGGATTACTAACCCCAAGCTTGCCACGGTGGGTGAGTGGTTATCGTGTCGGATTACTAACCCCCAAGCTTGCCACGGTGGGTGAGTGGTTATCGTGTCGGATTACTAACCCCAAGCTTGCCACGGTGGGTGAGTGGTTATCGTGTCGGATTACTAACCCCAAGCTAGCCACGGTGGGTGAGTGGTTATCGTGTCGGATTACTAACCCCCAAGCTTGCCACGGTTGGTGAGTGGTTATCGTGTCGGATTACTAACCCCCAAGCTTGCCACGGTGGGTGAGTGGTTATCGTGTCGGATTACTAACCCCCAAGCTTGCCACGGTGGGTGAGTGGTTATCGTGTCGGATTACTAACCCCCAAGCTAGCCACGGTGGGTGAGTGGTTATCGTGTCGGATTACTAACCCCCAAGCTTGCCACGGTGGGTGAGTGGTTATCGTGTCGGATTACTAACGCCCAAACTTGCCACGGTGGGTGAGTGGTTATCGTGTCGGATTACTAACCCCAAGCTAGCCACGGTGGGTGAGTGGTTATCGTGTCGGATTACTAACCCCCAAGCTTGCCACGGTGGGTGAGTGGTTATCGTGTCGGATTACTAACCCCAACCTTGCCACGGTGGGTGAGTGGTTATCGTGTCGGATTACTAACCCCAAGCTTGCCACGGTGGGTGAGTGGTTATCGTGTCGGATTACTAACCCCCAAGCTTGCCACGGTGGGTGAGTGGTTATCGTGTCGGATTACTAACCCCCAAGCTTGCCACGGTGGGTGAGTGGTTATCGTGTCGGATTACTAACCCCAAGCTTGCCACGGTGGGTGAGTGGTTATCGTGTCGGATTACTAACCCCAAGCTTGCCACGGTGGGTGAGTGGTTATCGTGTGGGATTACTAACCCCAAGCTTGCCACGGTGAGTGCGTGGTTATCGTGTCGGATTACTAACCCCTAGCTTGCCACGGTGGGTGAGTGGTTATCGTGTCGGATTACTAACCCCAAGCTTGCCACGGTGGGTGAGTGGTTATCGTGTCGGATTACTAACCCCAAGCTTGCCACGTTGGGCGAGTGGTTATCGTGTCGGATTACTAACCCCAAGCTTGCCACGGTGGGTGAGTGGTTATCGTGTCGGATTACTAACCCCAAGCTTGCCACGGTGGGTGAGTGGTTATCGTGTCGGATTACTAACCCCAAGCTTGCCACGTTGGGCGAGTGGTTATCGTGTCGGATTACTAACCCCAAGCTAGCCACGGTGGGTGAGTGGTTATCGTGTCGGATTACTAACCCCCAAGCTTGCCACGGTGAGTGAGTGGTTATCGTGTCGGATTACTAACCCCAAGCTTGCCACGGTGGGTGAGTGGTTATCGTGTCGGATTACTAACCCCAAGCTTGCCACGTTGGGCGAGTGGTTATCGTGTCGGATTACTAACCCCAAGCTTGCCACGGTGGGTGAGTGGTTATCGTGTCGGATTACTACCCCCCAAGCTTGCCACGGTGGGTGAGTGGTTATCGTGTCGGATTACTACCCCCCAAGCTTGCCACGGTGGGTGAGTGGTTATCGTGTCGGATTACTAACCCCCAAGCTTGCCACGGTGAGTGAGTGGTTATCGTGTCGGACTACTAACCCCAAGCTTGCCACGGTGATTGAGTGGTTATCGTGTCGGATTACTAACCCCAAGCTTGCCACGGTGGGTGAGTGGTTATCGTGTCGGATTACTAACCCCAAGCTAGCCACGGTGGATGAGTGGTTATCGTGAGGGACTACTAACCCCCAAGCTTGCCACGGTGAGTGAGTGGTTATCGTGTGGGATTACTAACCCCAAGCTTGCCACGGTGAGTGAGTGGTTATCGTGTGGGACTACTAACCCCCAAGCTTGCCACGGTGAGTGAGTGGTTATCGTGTCGGATTACTAACCCCCAAGCTTGCCACGGTGAGTGAGTGGTTATCGTGTCGGATTACTAACCCCCAAGCTTGCCACGGTGGGTGAGTGGTTATCGTGTCGGATTACTAACCCCAAGCTTGCCACGGTGATTGAGTGGTTATCGTGTCGGATTACTAACCCCAAGCTTGCCACGGTGGGTGAGTGGTTATCGTGTCGGATTACTAACCCCAAGCTAGCCACGGTGGATGAGTGGTTATCGTGTGGGACTACTAACCCCCAAGCTTGCCACGGTGAGTGAGTGGTTATCGTGTGGGATTACTAACCCCAAGCTTGCCACGGTGAGTGAGTGGTTATCGTGTGGGACTACTAACCCCCAAGCTTGCCACGGTGAGTGAGTGCTTATCGTGTCGGATTACTAACCCCCAAGCTTGCCACGGTGAGTGAGTGGTTATCGTGTCGGATTACTAACCCCCAAGCTTGCCACGGTGGGTGAGTGGTTATCGTGTCGGATTACTAACCCCAAGCTTGCCACGGTGAGTGAGTGGTTAACGTGTGGGATAACTAACCCCCAAGCTTGCCACGGTGAGTGAGTGGTTATCGTGTCGGATTACTAACCCCCAAGCTTGCCACGGTGAGTGAGTGGTTATCGTGTGGGATTACTAACCCCAAGCTTGCCACGGTGAGTGAGTGGTTATCGTGTGGGACTACTAACCCCCAAGCTTGCCACGGTGAGTGAGTGGTTATCGTGTCGGATTACTAACCCCAAGCTTGCCACGGTGGGTGAGTGGTTATCGTGTCGGATTACTAACCCCCAAGCTTGCCACGGTGAGTGAGTGGTTATCGTGTCGGATTACTAACCCCCAAGCTTGCCTCGGTGGGTGAGTGGTTATCGTGTCGGATTACTAACCCCAAGCTTGCCACAGTGAGTGAGTGGTTATCGTGTCGGATTACTAACCCCCAAGCTTGCCACGGTGGGTGAGTGGTTATCGTGTCGGATTACTAGCCCCCAAGCTTGCCACGGTGGGTGAGTGGTTATCGTGTGGGATTACTAACCCCAAGCTAGCCACGGTGGGTGAGTGGTTATCGTGTGGGACTACTAACCCCAAGCTTGCCACGGTGGGTGAGTGGTTATCGTGTCGGATTACTAACCCCAATTTAGCCACGGTGGATGAGTGGTTATCGTGTCGGATTACTAACCCCAAGCTAGCCACGGTGGATGAGTGGTTATCGTGTCGGATTACTAACCCCAAGCTTGCCACGGTGGGTGAGTGGTTATCGTGTCGGATTACTAACCCCCAAGCTTGCCACGGTGGGTGAGTGGTTATCGTGTCGGATTACTAACCCCAAGCTTGCCACGGTGGGTGAGTGGTTATCGTGTCGGATTACTAACCCCAAGCTAGCCACGGTGGGTGAGTGGTTATCGTGTCGGATTACTAACCCCAAGCTTGCCACGGTGGGTGAGTGGTTATCGTGTGGGATTACTAACCCCCAAGCTAGCCACGGTGGGTGAGTGGTTATCGTGTGGGATTACTAACCCCAAGCTTGCCACGGTGGGTGAGTGGTTATCGTGTGGGACTACTAACCCCCAAGCTAGCCACGGTGAGTGAGTGGTTATCGTGTCGGATTACTAACCCCAAGCTTGCCACGGTGAGTGAGTGGTTATCGTGTGGGATTACTAACCCCCAAGCTAGCCACGGTGGGTGAGTGGTTATCGTGTGGGATTACTAACCCCAAGCTTGCCACGGTGGGTGAGTGGTTATCGTGTGGGACTACTAACCCCCAAGCTAGCCACGGTGGGTGAGTGGTTATCGTGTCGGATTACTAACCCCAAGCTTGCCACGGTGAGTGAGTGGTTATCGTGTGGGATTACTAACCCCAAGCTTGCCACGGTGGGTGAGTGGTTATCGTGTCGGATTACTAACCCCCAAGCTTGCCACGGTGAGTGAGTGGTTATCGTGTCGGATTACTAACCCCCAAGCTTGCCACGGTGGGTGAGTGGTTATCGTGTGGGACTACTAACCCCAAGCTTGCCACGGTGGGTGAGTGGTTATCGTGTGGGATTACTAACCCCAAGCTAGCCACGGTGGGTGAGTGGTTATCGTGTGGGATTACTAACCCCCAAGCTTGCCACGGTGGGTGAGTGGTTATCGTGTGGGATTACTAACCCCAAGCTTGCCACGGTGGGTGAGTGGTTATCGTGTCGGATTACTAACCCCCAAGCTTGCCACGGTGGGTGAGTGGTTATCGTGTGGGACTACCAACCCCAAGCTTGCCACGGTGGGTGAGTGGTTATCGTGTCGGATTACTAACCCCAAGCTTGCCACGGTGGGTGAGTGGTTATCGTGTGGGACTACCAACCCCAAACTTGCCACGGTGGGTGAGTGGTTATCGTGTCGGATTACTAACCCCAAGCTTGCCACGGTGAGTGAGTGGTTATCGTGTCGGATTACTAACACCAAGCTTACCACGGTGGGTGAGTGGTTATCGTGTCGGACTACTAACCCCCAAGCTTACCACGGTGGGTGAGTGGTTATCGTGTCGGATTACTAACCCCCAAGCTTGCCACGGTGGGTGAGTGGTTATCGTGTGGGATTACTAACCCCCAAGCTAGCCACGGTGGGTGAGTGGTTATCGTGTGGGATTACTAACCCCCAAGCTTGCCACGGTGGGTGAGGGGTTATCGTGTGGGATTACTAACCCCCAAGCTTGCCACGGTGGGTGAGTGGTTATCGTGTCGGATTACTAACCCCAAGCTTGCCACGGTGGGTGAGTGGTTATCGTGTCGGATTACTAACCCCAAGCTAGCCACGGTGGGTGAGTGGTTATCGTGTCGGATTACTAACCCCAAGCTAGCCACGGTGGGTGAGTGGTTATCGTGTCGGATTACTAACCCCCAAGCTTGCCACGGTGGGTGAGTGGTTATCGTGTCGGATTACTAACCCCAAGCTTGCCACGGTGGGTGAGTGGTTATCGTGTCGGATTACTAACCCCAAGCTTGCCACGGTGGGTGAGTGGTTATCGTGTCGGATTACTAACCACCAAGCTTGCCACGGTGGGTGAGTGGTTATCGTGTCGGATTACTAACCCCCAAGCTTGCCACGGTGGGTGAGTGGTTATCGTGTCGGATTACTAACCCCCAAGCTTGCCACGGTGAGTGAGTGGTTATCGTGTGGGATTACTAACCCCAAGCTTGCCACGGTGAGTGAGTGGTTATCGTGTGGGACTACTAACCCCAAGCTAGCCACGGTGGGTGAGTGGTTATCGTGTCGGATTACTAACCCCCAAGCTTGCCACGGTGGGTGAGTGGTTATCGTGTCGGATTACTAACCCCCAAGCTTGCCACGGTGGGTGAGTGGTTATCGTGTCGGATTACTAACCCCAAGCTTGCCACGGTGGGTGAGTGGTTATCGTGTCGGATTACTAACCCCAAGCTAGCCACGGTGAGTGAGTGGTTATCGTGTCGGATTACTAACCCCCAAGCTTGCCACGGTGGGTGAGTGGTTATCGTGTCGGATTACTAACCCCCAAGCTAGCCACGGTGGGTGAGTGGTTATCGTGTCGGATTACTAACCCCAAGCTAGCCACGGTGAGTGAGTGGTTATCGTGTCGGATTACTAACCCCAAGCTTGCCACGGTGAGTGAGTGGTTATCGTGTGGGACTACTAACCCCAAGCTAGCCACGGTGGGTGAGTGGTTATCGTGTCGGATTACTAACCCCAAGCTTGCCACGGTGGGTGAGTGGTTATCGTGTGGGACTACTAACCCCAAGCTTGCCACGGTGGGTGAGTGGTTATCGTGTCGGATTACTAACCCCCAAGCTTGCCACGGTGGGTGAGTGGTTATCGTGTCGGATTACTAACCCCCAAGCTTGCCACGGTGGGTGAGTGGTTATCGTGTCGGATTACTAACCCCCCAAGCTTGCCACGGTGGGTGAGTGGTTATCGTGTGGGACTACTAACCCCAAGCTTGCCACGGTGGGTGAGTGGTTATCGTGTCGGATTACTAACCCCCAAGCTTGCCACGGTGGGTGAGTGGTTATCGTGTCGGATTACTAACCCCAAGCTTGCCACGGTGGGTGAGTGGTTATCGTGTGGGACTACTAACCCCAAGCTTGCCACGGTGGGTGAGTGGTTATCGTGTCGGATTACTAACCCCCAAGCTTGCCACGGTGGGTGAGTAGTTATGGTGTCGGATTACTAACCCCCAAGCTTGCCACGGTGGGTGAGTGGTTATCGTGTGGGATTACTAACCCCCCAAGCTTGCCACGGTGGGTGAGTGGTTATCGTGTCGGACTACTAACCCCAAGCTAGCCACGGTGGGTGAGTGGTTATCGTGTCGGATTACTAACCCCCAAGCTTGCCACGGTGGGTGAGTGGTTATCGTGTCGGATTACTAACCCCCAAGCTAGCCACGGTGGGTGAGTGGTTATCGTGTCGGATTACTAACCCCAAGCTTGCCACGGTGGGTGAGTGGTTATCGTGTGGGACTACTAACCCCAAGCTTGCCACGGTGGGTGAGTGGTTATCGTGTCGGATTACTAACCCCCAAGCTTGCCACGGTGGGTGAGTGGTTATCGTGTCGGATTACTAACCCCCAAGCTAGCCACGGTGGGTGAGTGGTTATCGTGTCGGATTACTAACCCCAAGCTTGCCACGGTGGGTGAGTGGTTATCGTGTGGGACTACTAACCCCAAGCTTGCCACGGTGGGTGAGTGGTTATCGTGTCGGATTACTAACCCCCAAGCTTGCCACGGTGGGTGAGTGGTTATCGTGTGGGATTACTAACCCCCTAGCTTGCCACGGTGGGTGAGTGGTTATCGTGTCGGATTACTAACCCCAAGCTTGCCACGGTGGGTGAGTGGTTATCGTGTCGGACTACTAACCCCAAGCTTGCCACGGTGGGTGAGTGGTTATCGTGTCGGATTACTAACCCCAAGCTAGCCACGGTGGGTGAGTGGTTATCGTGTGGGATTACTAACCCCAAGCTAGCCACGGTGGGTGAGTGGTTATCGTGTCGGATTACTAACCCCAAGCTAGCCACGGTGGGTGAGTGGTTATCGTGTCGGATTACTAACCCCAAGCTTGCCACGGTGGGTGAGTGGTTATCGTGTGGGATTACTAACCCCCAAGCTTGCCACGGTGGGTGAGTGGTTATCGTGTGGGATTACTAACCCCCAAGCTTGCCACGGTGGGTGAGTGGTTATCGTGTGGGATTACTAACCCCCAAGCTTGCCCCGGTGGGTGAGTGGTTATCGTGTCGGATTACTAACCCCCAAGCTTGCCACGGTGGGTGAGTGGTTATCGTGTCGGATAACTAACCCCCAAGCTTGCCACGGTGGGTGAGTGGTTATCGAGTCGGATTACTAACCCCCAAGCTAGCCACGGTGGGTGAGTGGTTATCGTGTCGGATTACTAAACCCCAAGCTTGCCACGGTGGGTGAGTGGTTATCGTGTGGGATTACTAACCCCAAGCTTGCCACGGTGAGTGAGTGGTTATCGTGTGGGATTACTAACCTCCAAGCTTGTCACGGTGAGTGAGTGGTTATCGTGTCGGACTACTAACCCCCAAGCTTGCCACGGTGGGTGAGTGGTTATCGTGTGGGATTACTAACCCCAAGCTTGCCACGGTGGGTGAGTGGTTATCGTGTGGGACTACTAACCCCAAGCTTGCCACGGTGAGTGAGTGGTTATCGTGTGGGATTACTAACCCCAAGCTTGCCACGGTGGGTGAGTGGTTATCGTGTCGGATTACTAACCCCCAAGCTTGCCACGGTGGGTGAGTGGTTATCGTGTCGGATTACTAACCCCAAGCTTGCCACGGTGGGTGAGTGGTTATCGTGTGGGACTACTAACCCCAAGCTTGCCACGGTGAGTGAGTGGTTATCGTGTGGGATTACTAACCCCAAGCTTGCCACGGTGGGTGAGTGGTTATCGTGTCGGATTACTAACCCCCAAGCTTGCCACGGTGGGTGAGTGGTTATCGTGTCGGATTACTAACCCCCAAGCTTGCCACGGTGGGTGAGTGGTTATCGTGTCGGATTACTAACCCCCAAGCTTGCCACGGTGGGTGAGTGGTTATCGTGTCGGATTACTAACCCCCAAGCTTGCCACGGTGGGTGAGTGGTTATCGTGTCGGATTACTAACCCCAAGCTTGCCACGGTGGGTGAGTGGTTATCGTGTCGGATTACTAACCCCAAGCTAGCCACGGTGGGTGAGTGGTTATCGTGTGGGATTACTAACCCCCAAGCTTGCCACGGTGGGTGAGTGGTTATCGTGTGGGATTACTAACCCCAAGCTAGCCACGGTGGGTGAGTGGTTATCGTGTCGGATTACTAACCCCCAAGCTTGCCACGGTGGGTGAGTGGTTATCGTGTCGGATTACTAACCCCCAAGCTTGCCACGGTGGGTGAGTGATTATCGTGTCGGATTACTAACCCCCAAGCTTGCCACGGTGGGTGAGTGGTTATCGTGTCGGATTACTAACCCCCAAGCTTGCCACGGTGGGTGAGTGGTTATCGTGTGGGATTACTAACCCCAAGCTTGCCACGGTGGGTGAGTGGTTATCGTGTGGGACTACTAACCCCAAGCTTGCCACGGTGAGTGAGTGGTTATCGTGTGGGATTACTAACCCCAAGCTTGCCACGGTGGGTGAGTGGTTATCGTGTCGGATTACTAACCCCCAAGCTTGCCACGGTGGGTGAGTGGTTATCGTGTGGGACTACTAACCCCAAGCTTGCCACGGTGAGTGAGTGGTTATCGTGTGGGATTACTAACCCCAAGCTTGCCACGGTGAGTGAGTGGTTATCGTGTCGGATTACTAACCCCCAAGCTTGCCACGGTGAGTGAGTGGTTATCGTGTCGGATTACTAACCCCAAGCTTGCCACGGTGGGTGAGTGGTTATCGTGTCGGATTACTAACCCCAAGCTTGCCACGTTGGGCGAGTGGTTATCGTGTCGGATTACTACCCCCCAAGCTTGCCACGGTGGGTGAGTGGTTATCGTGTCGGATTACTAACCCCAAGCTTGCCACGGTGGGTGAGTGGTTATCGTGTCGGACTACTAACCCCAAGCTTGCCACGGTGATTGAGTGGTTATCGTGTCGGATTACTAACCCCAAGCTTGCCACGGTGAGTGAGTGGTTATCGTGTCGGATTACTAACCCCAAGCTTGCCACGGTGATTGAGTGGTTATCGTGTGGGATTACTAACCCCCAAACTTGCCACGGTGAGTGAGTGGTTATCGTGTCGGACTACTAACCCCAAGCTTGCCACGGTGATTGAGTGGTTATCGTGTCGGATTACTAACCCCAAGCTTGCCACGGTGGGTGAGTGGTTATCGTGTCGGATTACTAACCCCTAGCTTGCCACGGTGGGTGAGTGGTTATCGTGTCGGATTACTAACCCCCAAGCTTGCCACGGTGAGTGAGTGGTTATCGTGTCGGATTACTAACCCCCAAGCTTGCCACGGTGGGTGAGTGGTTATCGTGTCGGATTACTAACCCCAAGCTTGCCACGGTGAGTGAGTGGTTATCGTGTCGGATTACTAACCCCAAGCTTACCACGGTGGGTGAGTGGTTATCGTGTCGGACTACTAACCCCAAGCTTGCCACGGTGATTGAGTGGTTATCGTGTCGGATTACTAACCCCAAGCTTGCCACGGTGAGTGAGTGGTTATCGTGTCGGATTACTAACCCCTAGCTTGCCACGGTGGGTGAGTGGTTATCGTGTCGGATTACTAACCCCCAAGCTTGCCACGGTGGGTGAGTGGTTATCGTGTCGGATTACTAACCCCCAAGCTTGCCACGGTGGGTGAGTGGTTATCGTGTCGGATTAATAACCCCAAGCTTGCCACGGTGGGTGAGTGGTTATCGTGTCGGATTACTAACCCCAAGCTTGCCACGGTGGGTGAGTGGTTATCGTGTCGGATTACTAACCCCAAGCTTGCCACGGTGGGCGAGTGGTTATCGTGTCGGATTACTAACCCCAAGCTTGCCACGGTGGGTGAGTGGTTATCGTGTCGGATTACTAACCCCCAAGCTTGCCACGGTGAGTGAGTGGTTATCGTGTGGGACTACTAACCCCCAAGCTTGCCACGGTGGGTGAGTGGTTATCGTGTCGGATTACTAACCCCCAAGCTTGCCACGGTGGGTGAGTGGTTATCGTGTCGGATTACTAACCCCAAGCTTGCCACGGTGGGTGAGTGGTTATCGTGTCGGATTACTACCCCCCAAGCTTGCCACGGTGGGTGAGTGGTTATCGTGTGGGACTACTAACCCCCAAGCTTGCCACGGTGGGTGAGTTGTTATCGTGTCGGATTACTAACCCCAAGCTTGCCACGGTGGGTGAGTGGTTATCGTGTCGGATTACTAACCCCAAGCTTGCCACGGTGGGTGAGTGGTTATCGTGTCGGATTACTAACCCCAAGCTTGCCACGGTGGGTGAGTGGTTATCGTGTCGGATTACTAACCCCAAGCTAGCCACGGTGGGTGAGTGGTTATCGTGTCGGATTACTAACCCCAAGCTTGCCACGGTGGGTGAGTGGTTATCGTGTGGGACTACTAACCCCCAAGCTTGCCACGGTGGGTGAGTGGTTATCGTGTCGGATTACTAACCCCTAGCTTGCCACGGTGGGTGTGTGGTTATCGTGTCGGATTACTAACCCCAAGCTAGCCATGGTGGGTGAGTGGTTATCGTGTGGGATTACTAACCCCCAAGCTTGCCACTGTGGGTGAGTGGTTATCGTGTCGGATTACTAACCCCCTAGCTTGCCACGGTGGGTCAGTGGTTATCGTGTGGGATTACTAACCCCCAAGCTTGCCACGGTGGGTGAGTGGTTATCGTGTGGGATTACTAACCCCAAGCTTGCCACGGTGGGTGAGTGGTTATCGTGTCGGATTACTAACCCCCAAGCCTGCCACGGTGGGTGAGTGGTTATCGTGTGGGATTACTAACCCCAAGCTTGCCACGGTGGGTGAGTGGTTATCGTGTCGGATTACTAACCCCAAGCTTGCCACGGTGGGTGAGTGGTTATCGTGTGGGATTACTAACCCCCAAGCTTGCCACGGTGGGTGAGTGGTTATCGTGTCGGATTACTAACCCCAAGCTTGCCACGGTGGGTGAGTGGTTATCGTGTCGGATTAATAACCCCCAAGCTTGCCACGGTGGGTGAGTGGTTATCGTGTCGGATTACTAACCCCCAAGCTTGCCACGGTGGGTGAGTGGTTATCGTGTCGGATTACTAACCCCAAGCTTGCCACGGTGGGTGAGTGGTTATCGTGTGGGATTACTAACCCCCAAGCTAGCCACGGTGGGTGAGTGGTTATCGTGTGGGATTACTAACCCCCAAGCTAGCCACGGTGGGTGAGTGGTTATCGTGTGGGATTACTAACCCCCAAGCTTGCCACGGTGGGTGAGTGGTTATCGAGTCGGATTACTAACCCCCAATCTTGCCACGGTGGGTGAGTGGTTATCGTGTGGGATTACTAACCCCCAAGCTTGCCACGGTGGGTGAGTGGTTATCGTGTCGGATTACTAACCCCCAAGCTTGCCACGGTGGGTGAGTGGTTATCGTGTCGGATTACTAACCCCCAAGCTTGCCACGGTGGGTGAGTGGTTATCGTGTGGGATTACTAACCCCCAAGCTTGCCACGGTGGGCGAGTGGTTATCGTGTGGGATTACTAACCCCCAAGCTTGCCACGGTGAGTGAGTGGTTATCGTGTCGGATTACTAACCCCCAAGCTAGCCACGGTGGGTGAGTAGTTATCGTGTCGGATTACTAACCTCAAGCTTGCCACGGTGGGTGAGTGGTTATCGTGTCGGATTACTAACCCCCAAGCTTGCCACGGTGGGTGAGTGGTTATCGTGTCGGATTACTAACCCCCAAGCTAGCCACGGTGGGTGAGTGGTTATCGTGTCGGATTACTAACCCCAAGCTTGCCACGGTGAGTGAGTGGTTATCGTGTCGGATTACTAACCCCAAGCTTGCCACGGTGGGTGAGTGGTTATCGTGTCGGATTACTAACCCCAAGCTTGCCACGGTGGGTGAGTGGTTATCGTGTCGAATTACTACCCCCCAAGCTTGCCACGGTGGGTGAGTGGTTATCGTGTCGGATTACTAACCCCAAGCTTGCCACGGTGGGTGAGTGGTTATCGTGTCGGATTACTAACCCCAAGCTAGCCACGGTGGGTGAGTGGTTATCGTGTCGGATTACTAACCCCCAAGCTTGCCACGGTTGGTGAGTGGTTATCGTGTCGGATTACTAACCCCCAAGTTTGCCACGGTGGGTGAGTGGTTATCGTGTCGGATTACTAACCCCCAAGCTTGCCACGGTGGGTGAGTGGTTATCGTGTCGGATTACTAACCCCCAAGCTAGCCACGGTGGGTGAGTGGTTATCGTGTCGGATTACTAACCCCCAAGCTTGCCACGGTGGGTGAGTGGTTATCGTGTCGGATTACTAACGCCCAAACTTGCCACGGTGGGTGAGTGGTTATCGTGTCGGATTACTAACCCCAAGCTAGCCACGGTGGGTGAGTGGTTATCGTGTCGGATTACTAACCCCCAAGCTTGCCACGGTGGGTGAGTGGTTATCGTGTCGGATTACTAACCCCAACCTTGCCACGGTGGGTGAGTGGTTATCGTGTCGGATTACTAACCCCAAGCTTGCCACGGTGGGTGAGTGGTTATCGTGTCGGATTACTAACCCCCAAGCTTGCCACGGTGGGTGAGTGGTTATCGTGTCGGATTACTAACCCCCAAGCTTGCCACGGTGGGTGAGTGGTTATCGTGTCGGATTACTAACCCCAAGCTTGCCACGGTGGGTGAGTGGTTATCGTGTCGGATTACTAACCCCAAGCTTGCCACGGTGGGTGAGTGGTTATCGTGTGGGATTACTAACCCCAAGCTTGCCACGGTGAGTGCGTGGTTATCGTGTCGGATTACTAACCCCTAGCTTGCCACGGTGGGTGAGTGGTTATCGTGTCGGATTACTAACCCCAAGCTTGCCACGGTGGGTGAGTGGTTATCGTGTCGGATTACTAACCCCAAGCTTGCCACGTTGGGCGAGTGGTTATCGTGTCGGATTACTAACCCCAAGCTTGCCACGGTGGGTGAGTGGTTATCGTGTCGGATTACTAACCCCAAGCTTGCCACGGTGGGTGAGTGGTTATCGTGTCGAATTACTAACCCCAAGCTTGCCACGTTGGGCGAGTGGTTATCGTGTCGGATTACTAACCCCAAGCTAGCCACGGTGGGTGAGTGGTTATCGTGTCGGATTACTAACCCCCAAGCTTGCCACGGTGAGTGAGTGGTTATCGTGTCGGATTACTAACCCCAAGCTTGCCACGGTGGGTGAGTGGTTATCGTGTCGGATTACTAACCCCAAGCTTGCCACGTTGGGCGAGTGGTTATCGTGTCGGATTACTAACCCCAAGCTTGCCACGGTGGGTGAGTGGTTATCGTGTCGGATTACTACCCCCCAAGCTTGCCACGGTGGGTGAGTGGTTATCGTGTCGGATTACTACCCCCCAAGCTTGCCACGGTGGGTGAGTGGTTATCGTGTCGGATTACTAACCCCCAAGCTTGCCACGGTGAGTGAGTGGTTATCGTGTCGGACTACTAACCCCAAGCTTGCCACGGTGATTGAGTGGTTATCGTGTCGGATTACTAACCCCAAGCTTGCCACGGTGGGTGAGTGGTTATCGTGTCGGATTACTAACCCCAAGCTAGCCACGGTGGATGAGTGGTTATCGTGAGGGACTACTAACCCCCAAGCTTGCCACGGTGAGTGAGTGGTTATCGTGTGGGATTACTAACCCCAAGCTTGCCACGGTGAGTGAGTGGTTATCGTGTGGGACTACTAACCCCCAAGCTTGCCACGGTGAGTGAGTGGTTATCGTGTCGGATTACTAACCCCCAAGCTTGCCACGGTGAGTGAGTGGTTATCGTGTCGGATTACTAACCCCCAAGCTTGCCACGGTGGGTGAGTGGTTATCGTGTCGGATTACTAACCCCAAGCTTGCCACGGTGATTGAGTGGTTATCGTGTCGGATTACTAACCCCAAGCTTGCCACGGTGGGTGAGTGGTTATCGTGTCGGATTACTAACCCCAAGCTAGCCACGGTGGATGAGTGGTTATCGTGTGGGACTACTAACCCCCAAGCTTGCCACGGTGAGTGAGTGGTTATCGTGTGGGATTACTAACCCCAAGCTTGCCACGGTGAGTGAGTGGTTATCGTGTGGGACTACTAACCCCCAAGCTTGCCACGGTGAGTGAGTGCTTATCGTGTCGGATTACTAACCCCCAAGCTTGCCACGGTGAGTGAGTGGTTATCGTGTCGGATTACTAACCCCCAAGCTTGCCACGGTGGGTGAGTGGTTATCGTGTCGGATTACTAACCCCAAGCTTGCCACGGTGAGTGAGTGGTTAACGTGTGGGATAACTAACCCCCAAGCTTGCCACGGTGAGTGAGTGGTTATCGTGTCGGATTACTAACCCCCAAGCTTGCCACGGTGAGTGAGTGGTTATCGTG
Organism: Meconema thalassinum; assembly: GCA_946902985.2. NCBI lineage: Eukaryota > Metazoa > Arthropoda > Insecta > Orthoptera > Tettigoniidae > Meconema > Meconema thalassinum. Next base: position 444,796,069 of record OX336394.1, on the reverse strand, counting down.
TGGGATTACTAACCCCAAGCTTGCCACGGTGAGTGAGTGGTTATCGTGTGGGACTACTAACCCCCAAGCTTGCCACGGTGAGTGAGTGGTTATCGTGTCGGATTACTAACCCCAAGCTTGCCACGGTGGGTGAGTGGTTATCGTGTCGGATTACTAACCCCCAAGCTTGCCACGGTGAGTGAGTGGTTATCGTGTCGGATTACTAACCCCCAAGCTTGCCTCGGTGGGTGAGTGGTTATCGTGTCGGATTACTAACCCCAAGCTTGCCACAGTGAGTGAGTGGTTATCGTGTCGGATTACTAACCCCCAAGCTTGCCACGGTGGGTGAGTGGTTATCGTGTCGGATTACTAGCCCCCAAGCTTGCCACGGTGGGTGAGTGGTTATCGTGTGGGATTACTAACCCCAAGCTAGCCACGGTGGGTGAGTGGTTATCGTGTGGGACTACTAACCCCAAGCTTGCCACGGTGGGTGAGTGGTTATCGTGTCGGATTACTAACCCCAAGCTAGCCACGGTGGATGAGTGGTTATCGTGTCGGATTACTAACCCCAAGCTAGCCACGGTGGATGAGTGGTTATCGTGTCGGATTACTAACCCCAAGCTTGCCACGGTGGGTGAGTGGTTATCGTGTCGGATTACTAACCCCCAAGCTTGCCACGGTGGGTGAGTGGTTATCGTGTCGGATTACTAACCCCAAGCTTGCCACGGTGGGTGAGTGGTTATCGTGTCGGATTACTAACCCCAAGCTAGCCACGGTGGGTGAGTGGTTATCGTGTCGGATTACTAACCCCAAGCTTGCCACGGTGGGTGAGTGGTTATCGTGTGGGATTACTAACCCCCAAGCTAGCCACGGTGGGTGAGTGGTTATCGTGTGGGATTACTAACCCCAAGCTTGCCACGGTGGGTGAGTGGTTATCGTGTGGGACTACTAACCCCCAAGCTAGCCACGGTGAGTGAGTGGTTATCGTGTCGGATTACTAACCCCAAGCTTGCCACGGTGAGTGAGTGGTTATCGTGTGGGATTACTAACCCCCAAGCTAGCCACGGTGGGTGAGTGGTTATCGTGTGGGATTACTAACCCCAAGCTTGCCACGGTGGGTGAGTGGTTATCGTGTGGGACTACTAACCCCCAAGCTAGCCACGGTGGGTGAGTGGTTATCGTGTCGGATTACTAACCCCAAGCTTGCCACGGTGAGTGAGTGGTTATCGTGTGGGATTACTAACCCCAAGCTTGCCACGGTGGGTGAGTGGTTATCGTGTCGGATTACTAACCCCCAAGCTTGCCACGGTGAGTGAGTGGTTATCGTGTCGGATTACTAACCCCCAAGCTTGCCACGGTGGGTGAGTGGTTATCGTGTGGGACTACTAACCCCAAGCTTGCCACGGTGGGTGAGTGGTTATCGTGTGGGATTACTAACCCCAAGCTAGCCACGGTGGGTGAGTGGTTATCGTGTGGGATTACTAACCCCCAAGCTTGCCACGGTGGGTGAGTGGTTATCGTGTGGGATTACTAACCCCAAGCTTGCCACGGTGGGTGAGTGGTTATCGTGTCGGATTACTAACCCCCAAGCTTGCCACGGTGGGTGAGTGGTTATCGTGTGGGACTACCAACCCCAAGCTTGCCACGGTGGGTGAGTGGTTATCGTGTCGGATTACTAACCCCAAGCTTGCCACGGTGGGTGAGTGGTTATCGTGTGGGACTACCAACCCCAAACTTGCCACGGTGGGTGAGTGGTTATCGTGTCGGATTACTAACCCCAAGCTTGCCACGGTGAGTGAGTGGTTATCGTGTCGGATTACTAACACCAAGCTTACCACGGTGGGTGAGTGGTTATCGTGTCGGACTACTAACCCCCAAGCTTACCACGGTGGGTGAGTGGTTATCGTGTCGGATTACTAACCCCCAAGCTTGCCACGGTGGGTGAGTGGTTATCGTGTGGGATTACTAACCCCCAAGCTAGCCACGGTGGGTGAGTGGTTATCGTGTGGGATTACTAACCCCCAAGCTTGCCACGGTGGGTGAGGGGTTATCGTGTGGGATTACTAACCCCCAAGCTTGCCACGGTGGGTGAGTGGTTATCGTGTCGGATTACTAACCCCAAGCTTGCCACGGTGGGTGAGTGGTTATCGTGTCGGATTACTAACCCCAAGCTAGCCACGGTGGGTGAGTGGTTATCGTGTCGGATTACTAACCCCAAGCTAGCCACGGTGGGTGAGTGGTTATCGTGTCGGATTACTAACCCCCAAGCTTGCCACGGTGGGTGAGTGGTTATCGTGTCGGATTACTAACCCCAAGCTTGCCACGGTGGGTGAGTGGTTATCGTGTCGGATTACTAACCCCAAGCTTGCCACGGTGGGTGAGTGGTTATCGTGTCGGATTACTAACCACCAAGCTTGCCACGGTGGGTGAGTGGTTATCGTGTCGGATTACTAACCCCCAAGCTTGCCACGGTGGGTGAGTGGTTATCGTGTCGGATTACTAACCCCCAAGCTTGCCACGGTGAGTGAGTGGTTATCGTGTGGGATTACTAACCCCAAGCTTGCCACGGTGAGTGAGTGGTTATCGTGTGGGACTACTAACCCCAAGCTAGCCACGGTGGGTGAGTGGTTATCGTGTCGGATTACTAACCCCCAAGCTTGCCACGGTGGGTGAGTGGTTATCGTGTCGGATTACTAACCCCCAAGCTTGCCACGGTGGGTGAGTGGTTATCGTGTCGGATTACTAACCCCAAGCTTGCCACGGTGGGTGAGTGGTTATCGTGTCGGATTACTAACCCCAAGCTAGCCACGGTGAGTGAGTGGTTATCGTGTCGGATTACTAACCCCCAAGCTTGCCACGGTGGGTGAGTGGTTATCGTGTCGGATTACTAACCCCCAAGCTAGCCACGGTGGGTGAGTGGTTATCGTGTCGGATTACTAACCCCAAGCTAGCCACGGTGAGTGAGTGGTTATCGTGTCGGATTACTAACCCCAAGCTTGCCACGGTGAGTGAGTGGTTATCGTGTGGGACTACTAACCCCAAGCTAGCCACGGTGGGTGAGTGGTTATCGTGTCGGATTACTAACCCCAAGCTTGCCACGGTGGGTGAGTGGTTATCGTGTGGGACTACTAACCCCAAGCTTGCCACGGTGGGTGAGTGGTTATCGTGTCGGATTACTAACCCCCAAGCTTGCCACGGTGGGTGAGTGGTTATCGTGTCGGATTACTAACCCCCAAGCTTGCCACGGTGGGTGAGTGGTTATCGTGTCGGATTACTAACCCCCCAAGCTTGCCACGGTGGGTGAGTGGTTATCGTGTGGGACTACTAACCCCAAGCTTGCCACGGTGGGTGAGTGGTTATCGTGTCGGATTACTAACCCCCAAGCTTGCCACGGTGGGTGAGTGGTTATCGTGTCGGATTACTAACCCCAAGCTTGCCACGGTGGGTGAGTGGTTATCGTGTGGGACTACTAACCCCAAGCTTGCCACGGTGGGTGAGTGGTTATCGTGTCGGATTACTAACCCCCAAGCTTGCCACGGTGGGTGAGTGGTTATGGTGTCGGATTACTAACCCCCAAGCTTGCCACGGTGGGTGAGTGGTTATCGTGTGGGATTACTAACACCCCAAGCTTGCCACGGTGGGTGAGTGGTTATCGTGTCGGACTACTAACCCCAAGCTAGCCACGGTGGGTGAGTGGTTATCGTGTCGGATTACTAACCCCCAAGCTTGCCACGGTGGGTGAGTGGTTATCGTGTCGGATTACTAACCCCCAAGCTAGCCACGGTGGGTGAGTGGTTATCGTGTCGGATTACTAACCCCAAGCTTGCCACGGTGGGTGAGTGGTTATCGTGTGGGACTACTAACCCCAAGCTTGCCACGGTGGGTGAGTGGTTATCGTGTCGGATTACTAACCCCCAAGCTTGCCACGGTGGGTGAGTGGTTATCGTGTCGGATTACTAACCCCCAAGCTAGCCACGGTGGGTGAGTGGTTATCGTGTCGGATTACTAACCCCAAGCTTGCCACGGTGGGTGAGTGGTTATCGTGTGGGACTACTAACCCCAAGCTTGCCACGGTGGGTGAGTGGTTATCGTGTCGGATTACTAACCCCCAAGCTTGCCACGGTGGGTGAGTGGTTATCGTGTGGGATTACTAACCCCCTAGCTTGCCACGGTGGGTGAGTGGTTATCGTGTCGGATTACTAACCCCAAGCTTGCCACGGTGGGTGAGTGGTTATCGTGTCGGACTACTAACCCCAAGCTTGCCACGGTGGGTGAGTGGTTATCGTGTCGGATTACTAACCCCAAGCTAGCCACGGTGGGTGAGTGGTTATCGTGTGGGATTACTAACCCCAAGCTAGCCACGGTGGGTGAGTGGTTATCGTGTCGGATTACTAACCCCAAGCTAGCCACGGTGGGTGAGTGGTTATCGTGTCGGATTACTAACCCCAAGCTTGCCACGGTGGGTGAGTGGTTATCGTGTGGGATTACTAACCCCCAAGCTTGCCACGGTGGGTGAGTGGTTATCGTGTGGGATTACTAACCCCCAAGCTTGCCACGGTGGGTGAGTGGTTATCGTGTGGGATTACTAACCCCCAAGCTTGCCCCGGTGGGTGAGTGGTTATCGTGTCGGATTACTAACCCCCAAGCTTGCCACGGTGGGTGAGTGGTTATCGTGTCGGATAACTAACCCCCAAGCTTGCCACGGTGGGTGAGTGGTTATCGAGTCGGATTACTAACCCCCAAGCTAGCCACGGTGGGTGAGTGGTTATCGTGTCGGATTACTAAACCCCAAGCTTGCCACGGTGGGTGAGTGGTTATCGTGTGGGATTACTAACCCCAAGCTTGCCACGGTGAGTGAGTGGTTATCGTGTGGGATTACTAACCTCCAAGCTTGTCACGGTGAGTGAGTGGTTATCGTGTCGGACTACTAACCCCCAAGCTTGCCACGGTGGGTGAGTGGTTATCGTGTGGGATTACTAACCCCAAGCTTGCCACGGTGGGTGAGTGGTTATCGTGTGGGACTACTAACCCCAAGCTTGCCACGGTGAGTGAGTGGTTATCGTGTGGGATTACTAACCCCAAGCTTGCCACGGTGGGTGAGTGGTTATCGTGTCGGATTACTAACCCCCAAGCTTGCCACGGTGGGTGAGTGGTTATCGTGTCGGATTACTAACCCCAAGCTTGCCACGGTGGGTGAGTGGTTATCGTGTGGGACTACTAACCCCAAGCTTGCCACGGTGAGTGAGTGGTTATCGTGTGGGATTACTAACCCCAAGCTTGCCACGGTGGGTGAGTGGTTATCGTGTCGGATTACTAACCCCCAAGCTTGCCACGGTGGGTGAGTGGTTATCGTGTCGGATTACTAACCCCCAAGCTTGCCACGGTGGGTGAGTGGTTATCGTGTCGGATTACTAACCCCCAAGCTTGCCACGGTGGGTGAGTGGTTATCGTGTCGGATTACTAACCCCCAAGCTTGCCACGGTGGGTGAGTGGTTATCGTGTCGGATTACTAACCCCAAGCTTGCCACGGTGGGTGAGTGGTTATCGTGTCGGATTACTAACCCCAAGCTAGCCACGGTGGGTGAGTGGTTATCGTGTGGGATTACTAACCCCCAAGCTTGCCACGGTGGGTGAGTGGTTATCGTGTGGGATTACTAACCCCAAGCTAGCCACGGTGGGTGAGTGGTTATCGTGTCGGATTACTAACCCCCAAGCTTGCCACGGTGGGTGAGTGGTTATCGTGTCGGATTACTAACCCCCAAGCTTGCCACGGTGGGTGAGTGATTATCGTGTCGGATTACTAACCCCCAAGCTTGCCACGGTGGGTGAGTGGTTATCGTGTCGGATTACTAACCCCCAAGCTTGCCACGGTGGGTGAGTGGTTATCGTGTGGGATTACTAACCCCAAGCTTGCCACGGTGGGTGAGTGGTTATCGTGTGGGACTACTAACCCCAAGCTTGCCACGGTGAGTGAGTGGTTATCGTGTGGGATTACTAACCCCAAGCTTGCCACGGTGGGTGAGTGGTTATCGTGTCGGATTACTAACCCCCAAGCTTGCCACGGTGGGTGAGTGGTTATCGTGTGGGACTACTAACCCCAAGCTTGCCACGGTGAGTGAGTGGTTATCGTGTGGGATTACTAACCCCAAGCTTGCCACGGTGAGTGAGTGGTTATCGTGTCGGATTACTAACCCCCAAGCTTGCCACGGTGAGTGAGTGGTTATCGTGTCGGATTACTAACCCCAAGCTTGCCACGGTGGGTGAGTGGTTATCGTGTCGGATTACTAACCCCAAGCTTGCCACGTTGGGCGAGTGGTTATCGTGTCGGATTACTACCCCCCAAGCTTGCCACGGTGGGTGAGTGGTTATCGTGTCGGATTACTAACCCCAAGCTTGCCACGGTGGGTGAGTGGTTATCGTGTCGGACTACTAACCCCAAGCTTGCCACGGTGATTGAGTGGTTATCGTGTCGGATTACTAACCCCAAGCTTGCCACGGTGAGTGAGTGGTTATCGTGTCGGATTACTAACCCCAAGCTTGCCACGGTGATTGAGTGGTTATCGTGTGGGATTACTAACCCCCAAACTTGCCACGGTGAGTGAGTGGTTATCGTGTCGGACTACTAACCCCAAGCTTGCCACGGTGATTGAGTGGTTATCGTGTCGGATTACTAACCCCAAGCTTGCCACGGTGGGTGAGTGGTTATCGTGTCGGATTACTAACCCCTAGCTTGCCACGGTGGGTGAGTGGTTATCGTGTCGGATTACTAACCCCCAAGCTTGCCATGGTGAGTGAGTGGTTATCGTGTCGGATTACTAACCCCCAAGCTTGCCACGGTGGGTGAGTGGTTATCGTGTCGGATTACTAACCCCAAGCTTGCCACGGTGAGTGAGTGGTTATCGTGTCGGATTACTAACCCCAAGCTTACCACGGTGGGTGAGTGGTTATCGTGTCGGACTACTAACCCCAAGCTTGCCACGGTGATTGAGTGGTTATCGTGTCGGATTACTAACCCCAAGCTTGCCACGGTGAGTGAGTGGTTATCGTGTCGGATTACTAACCCCTAGCTTGCCACGGTGGGTGAGTGGTTATCGTGTCGGATTACTAACCCCCAAGCTTGCCACGGTGGGTGAGTGGTTATCGTGTCGGATTACTAACCCCCAAGCTTGCCACGGTGGGTGAGTGGTTATCGTGTCGGATTAATAACCCCAAGCTTGCCACGGTGGGTGAGTGGTTATCGTGTCGGATTACTAACCCCAAGCTTGCCACGGTGGGTGAGTGGTTATCGTGTCGGATTACTAACCCCAAGCTTGCCACGGTGGGCGAGTGGTTATCGTGTCGGATTACTAACCCCAAGCTTGCCACGGTGGGTGAGTGGTTATCGTGTCGGATTACTAACCCCCAAGCTTGCCACGGTGAGTGAGTGGTTATCGTGTGGGACTACTAACCCCCAAGCTTGCCACGGTGGGTGAGTGGTTATCGTGTCGGATTACTAACCCCCAAGCTTGCCACGGTGGGTGAGTGGTTATCGTGTCGGATTACTAACCCCAAGCTTGCCACGGTGGGTGAGTGGTTATCGTGTCGGATTACTACCCCCCAAGCTTGCCACGGTGGGTGAGTGGTTATCGTGTGGGACTACTAACCCCCAAGCTTGCCACGGTGGGTGAGTTGTTATCGTGTCGGATTACTAACCCCAAGCTTGCCACGGTGGGTGAGTGGTTATCGTGTCGGATTACTAACCCCAAGCTTGCCACGGTGGGTGAGTGGTTATCGTGTCGGATTACTAACCCCAAGCTTGCCACGGTGGGTGAGTGGTTATCGTGTCGGATTACTAACCCCAAGCTAGCCACGGTGGGTGAGTGGTTATCGTGTCGGATTACTAACCCCAAGCTTGCCACGGTGGGTGAGTGGTTATCGTGTGGGACTACTAACCCCCAAGCTTGCCACGGTGGGTGAGTGGTTATCGTGTCGGATTACTAACCCCTAGCTTGCCACGGTGGGTGTGTGGTTATCGTGTCGGATTACTAACCCCAAGCTAGCCATGGTGGGTGAGTGGTTATCGTGTGGGATTACTAACCCCCAAGCTTGCCACTGTGGGTGAGTGGTTATCGTGTCGGATTACTAACCCCCTAGCTTGCCACGGTGGGTCAGTGGTTATCGTGTGGGATTACTAACCCCCAAGCTTGCCACGGTGGGTGAGTGGTTATCGTGTGGGATTACTAACCCCAAGCTTGCCACGGTGGGTGAGTGGTTATCGTGTCGGATTACTAACCCCCAAGCCTGCCACGGTGGGTGAGTGGTTATCGTGTGGGATTACTAACCCCAAGCTTGCCACGGTGGGTGAGTGGTTATCGTGTCGGATTACTAACCCCAAGCTTGCCACGGTGGGTGAGTGGTTATCGTGTGGGATTACTAACCCCCAAGCTTGCCACGGTGGGTGAGTGGTTATCGTGTCGGATTACTAACCCCAAGCTTGCCACGGTGGGTGAGTGGTTATCGTGTCGGATTAATAACCCCCAAGCTTGCCACGGTGGGTGAGTGGTTATCGTGTCGGATTACTAACCCCCAAGCTTGCCACGGTGGGTGAGTGGTTATCGTGTCGGATTACTAACCCCAAGCTTGCCACGGTGGGTGAGTGGTTATCGTGTGGGATTACTAACCCCCAAGCTAGCCACGGTGGGTGAGTGGTTATCGTGTGGGATTACTAACCCCCAAGCTAGCCACGGTGGGTGAGTGGTTATCGTGTGGGATTACTAACCCCCAAGCTTGCCACGGTGGGTGAGTGGTTATCGAGTCGGATTACTAACCCCCAATCTTGCCACGGTGGGTGAGTGGTTATCGTGTGGGATTACTAACCCCCAAGCTTGCCACGGTGGGTGAGTGGTTATCGTGTCGGATTACTAACCCCCAAGCTTGCCACGGTGGGTGAGTGGTTATCGTGTCGGATTACTAACCCCCAAGCTTGCCACGGTGGGTGAGTGGTTATCGTGTGGGATTACTAACCCCCAAGCTTGCCACGGTGGGCGAGTGGTTATCGTGTGGGATTACTAACCCCCAAGCTTGCCACGGTGAGTGAGTGGTTATCGTGTCGGATTACTAACCCCCAAGCTAGCCACGGTGGGTGAGTAGTTATCGTGTCGGATTACTAACCTCAAGCTTGCCACGGTGGGTGAGTGGTTATCGTGTCGGATTACTAACCCCCAAGCTTGCCACGGTGGGTGAGTGGTTATCGTGTCGGATTACTAACCCCCAAGCTAGCCACGGTGGGTGAGTGGTTATCGTGTCGGATTACTAACCCCAAGCTTGCCACGGTGAGTGAGTGGTTATCGTGTCGGATTACTAACCCCAAGCTTGCCACGGTGGGTGAGTGGTTATCGTGTCGGATTACTAACCCCAAGCTTGCCACGGTGGGTGAGTGGTTATCGTGTCGAATTATTACCCCCCAAGCTTGCCACGGTGGGTGAGTGGTTATCGTGTCGGATTACTAACCCCAAGCTTGCCACGGTGGGTGAGTGGTTATCGTGTGGGACTACTAACCCCCAAGCTAGCCACGGTGGGTGAGTGGTTATCGTGTCGGATTACTAACCCCAAGCTTGCCACGGTGGGTGAGTGGTTATCGTGTCGGATTACTAACCCCAAGCTAGCCACGGTGGGTGAGTGGTTATCGTGTGGGATTACTAACCCCAAGCTTGCCACGGTGGGTGAGTGGTTATCGTGTGGGATTACTAACCCCAAGCTTACCACGGTGGGTGAGTGGTTATCGTGTGGGATTACTAACCCCAAGATTGCCACGGTGGGTGAGTGGTTATCGTGTGGGATTACTAACCCCCAAGCTTGCCACGGTGGGTGAGTGGTTATCGTGTCGGATTACTAACCCCCAAGCTTGCCACGGTGGGTGAGTGGTTATCGTGTCGGATTACTAACCCCCAAGCTTGCCACGGTGGGTGAGTGGTTATCGTGTGGGATTACTAACCCCCAAGCTTGCCACGGTGGGTGAGTGGTTATCGTGTGGGATTACTAACCCCAAGCTAGCCACGGTGGGTGAGTGGTTATCGTGTCGGATTACTAACCCCCAAGCTTGCCACGGTGGGTGAGTGGTTATCGTGTCGGATTACTAACCCCCAAGCTTGCCACGGTGGGTGAGTTGTTATCGTGTCGGATTACTAACCCCCAAGCTTGCCACGGTGGGTGAGTGGTTATCGTGTCGGATTACTAACCCCCAAGCTTGCCACGGTGGGTGAGTGGTTATCGTGTGGGATTACTAACCCCAAGCTTGCCACGGTGGGTGAGTGGTTATCGTGTGGGACTACTAACCCCAAGCTTGCCACGGTGAGTGAGTGGTTATCGTGTGGGATTACTAACCCCAAGCTTGCCACGGTGGGTGAGTGGTTATCGTGTCGGATTACTAACCCCCAAGCTTGCCACGGTGGGTGAGTGGTTATCGTGTCGGATGACTAACCCCCAAGCTTGCCACGGTGGGTGAGTGGTTATCGTGTCGGATTACTAACCCCCAAGCTTGCCACGGTGGGTGAGTGGTTATCGTGTCGGATTACTAACCCCCAAGCTTGCCACGGTGGGTGAGTGGTTATCGTGTCGGATTACTAACCCCAAGCTTGCCACGGTGGGTGAGTGGTTATCGTGTCGGATTACTAACCCCAAGCTAGCCACGGTGGGTGAGTGGTTATCGTGTGGGATTACTAACCCCCAAGCTTGCCACGGTGGGTGAGTGGTTATCGTGTGGGATTACTAACCCCAAGCTAGCCACGGTGGGTGAGTGGTTATCGTGTCGGATTACTAACCCCCAAGCTTGCCACGGTGGGTGAGTGGTTATCGTGTCGGATTACTAACCCCCAAGCTTGCCACGGTGGGTGAGTGGTTATCGTGTCGGATTACTAACCCCCAAGCTTGCCACGGTGGGTGAGTGGTTATCGTGTCGGATTACTAACCCCCAAGCTTGCCACGGTGGGTGAGTGGTTATCGTGTGGGATTACTAACCCCAAGCTTGCCACGGTGGGTGAGTGGTTATCGTGTGGGACTACTAACCCCAAGCTTGCCACGGTGAGTGAGTGGTTATCGTGTGGGATTACTAACCCCAAGCTTGCCACGGTGGGTGAGTGGTTATCGTGTCGGATTACTAACCCCCAAGCTTGCCACGGTGGGTGAGTGGTTATCGTGTGGGACTACTAACCCCAAGCTTGCCACGGTGAGTGAGTGGTTATCGTGTGGGATTACTAACCCCAAGCTTGCCACGGTGAGTGAGTGGTTATCGTGTCGGATTACTAACCCCCAAGCTTGCCACGGTGGGTGAGTGGTTATCGTGTGGGACTACTAACCCCAAGCTTGCCACGGTGAGTGAGTGGTTATCGTGTGGGATTACTAACCCCAAGCTTGCCACGGTGGGTGAGTGGTTATCGTGTCGGATTACTAACCCCCAAGCTTGCCACGGTGGGTGAGTGGTTATCGTGTGGGACTACTAACCCCAAGCTTGCCACGGTGGGTGAGTGGTTATCGTGTCGGATTACTAACCCCCAAGCTTGCCACGGTGGGTGAGTGGTTATCGTGTCGGATTACTAACCCCAAGCTTGCCACGGTGGGTGAGTGGTTATCGTGTCGGATTACTAACCCCAAGCTTGCCACGGTGGGTGAGTGGTTATCGTGTGGGATTACTAACCCCCAAGCTTGCAACGGTGGGTGAGTGGTTATCGTGTCGGATTACTAACCCCCAAGCTTGCCACGGTGGGTGAGTGGTTATCGTGTCGGATTACTAACCCCAAGCTTGCCACGGAGGGTGAGTGGTTATCGTGTCGGATTACTAACCCCCAAGCTTGCCACGGTGGGTGAGTGGTTATCGTGTCGGATTACTGACCCCCAAGCTTGCCACGGTGGGTGAGTGGTTATCGTGTCGGATTACTAACCCCCAAGCTTGCCACTGTGGGTGAGTGGTTATCGTGTCGGATTACTAACCCCCTAGCTTGCCACGGTGGGTCAGTGGTTATCGTGTGGGATTACTAACCCCCAAGCTTGCCACGGTGGGTGAGTGGTTATCGTGTGGGATTACTAACCCCAAGCTTGCCACGGTGGGTGAGTGGTTATCGTGTCGGATTACTAACCCCCAAGCCTGCCACGGTGGGTGAGTGGTTATCGTGTGGGATTACTAACCCCAAGCTTGCCACGGTGGGTGAGTGGTTATCGTGTCGGATTACTAACCCCAAGCTTGCCACGGTGGGTGAGTGGTTATCGTGTGGGATTACTAACCCCCAAGCTTGCCACGGTGGGTGAGTGGTTATCGTGTCGGATTACTAACCCCAAGCTTGCCACGGTGGGTGAGTGGTTATCGTGTCGGATTAATAACCCCCAAGCTTGCCACGATGGGTGAGTGGTTATCGTGTCGGATTACTAACCCCCAAGCTTGCCACGGTGGGTGAGTGGTTATCGTGTCGGATTACTAACCCCAAGCTTGCCACGGTGGGTGAGTGGTTATCGTGTGGGATTACTAACCCCCAAGCTAGCCACGGTGGGTGAGTGGTTATCGTGTGGGATTACTAACCTCCAAGCTAGCCACGGTGGGTGAGTGGTTATCGTGTGGGATTACTAACCCCCAAGCTTGCCACGGTGGGTGAGTGGTTATCGAGTCGGATTACTAACCCCCAAGCTTGCCACGGTGGGTGAGTGGTTATCGTGTGGGATTACTAACCCCCAAGCTTGCCACGGTGGGTGAGTGGTTATCGTGTCGGATTACTAACCCCCAAGCTTGCCACGGTGGGTGAGTGGTTATCGTGTCGGATTACTAACCCCCAAGCTTGCCACGGTGGGTGAGTGGTTATCGTGTGGGATTACTAACCCCCAAGCTTGCCACGGTGGGTGAGTGGTTATCGTGTCGGATTACTAACCCCAAGCTTGCCACGGTGGGTGAGTGGTTATCGTGTCGGATTACTAACCCCAAGCTAGCCACGGTGGGTGAGTGGTTATCGTGTGGGATTACTAACCCCCAAGCTTGCCACGGTGGGTGAGTGGTTATCGTGTGGGATTACTAACCCCAAGCTAGCCACGGTGGGTGAGTGGTTATCGTGTCGGATTACTAACCCCCAAGCTTGCCACGGTGGGTGAGTGGTTATCGTGTCGGATTACTAACCCCCAAGCTTGCCACGGTGGGTGAGTGGTTATCGTGTCGGATTACTAACCCCCAAGCTTGCCACGGTGGGTGAGTGGTTATCGTGTCGGATTACTAACCCCCAAGCTTGCCACGGTGGGTGAGTGGTTATCGTGTGGGATTACTAACCCCAAGCTTGCCACGGTGGGTGAGTGGTTATCGTGTGGGACTACTAACCCCAAGCTTGCCACGGTGAGTGAGTGGTTATCGTGTGGGATTACTAACCCCAAGCTTGCCACGGTGGGTGAGTGGTTATCGTGTGGGATTACTAACCCCCAAGCTTGCCACGGTGAGTGAGTGGTTATCGTGTCGGATTACTAACCCCCAAGCTAGCCACGGTGGGTGAGTAGTTATCGTGTCGGATTACTAACCTCAAGCTTGCCACGGTGGGTGAGTGGTTATCGTGTCGGATTACTAACCCCCAAGCTTGCCACGGTGGGTGAGTGGTTATCGTGTCGGATTACTTACCCCCAAGCTAGCCACGGTGGGTGAGTGGTTATCGTGTCGGATTACTAACCCCAAGCTTGCCACGGTGAGTGAGTGGTTATCGTGTCGGATTACTAACCCCAAGCTTGCCACGGTGGGTGAGTGGTTATCGTGTCGGATTACTAACCCCAAGCTTGCCACGGTGGGTGAGTGGTTATCGTGTCGAATTACTACCCCCCAAGCTTGCCACGGTGGGTGAGTGGTTATCGTGTCGGATTACTAACCCCAAGCTTGCCACGGTGGGTGAGTGGTTATCGTGTGGGACTACTAACCCCCAAGCTAGCCACGGTGGGTGAGTGGTTATCGTGTCGGATTACTAACCCCAAGCTTGCCACGGTGGGTGAGTGGTTATCGTGTCGGATTACTAACCCCAAGCTAGCCACGGTGGGTGAGTGGTTATCGTGTGGGATTACTAACCCCAAGCTTGCCACGGTGGGTGAGTGGTTATCGTGTGGGATTACTAACCCCAAGCTTACCACGGTGGGTGAGTGGTTATCGTGTCGGATTACTAACCCCAAGATTGCCACGGTGGGTGAGTGGTTATCGTGTGGGATTACTAACCCCCAAGCTTGCCACGGTGGGTGAGTGGTTATCGTGTCGGATTACTAACCCCCAAGCTTGCCACGGTGGGTGAGTGGTTATCGTGTCGGATTACTAACCCCCAAGCTTGCCACGGTGGGTGAGTGGTTATCGTGTGGGATTACTAACCCCCAAGCTTGCCACGGTGGGTGAGTGGTTATCGTGTCGGATTACTAACCCCAAGCTTGCCACGGTGGGTGAGTGGTTATCGTGTCGGATTACTAACCCCAAGCTAGCCACGGTGGGTGAGTGGTTATCGTGTGGGATTACTAACCCCCAAGCTTGCCACGGTGGGTGAGTGGTTATCGTGTGGGATTACTAACCCCAAGCTAGCCACGGTGGGTGAGTGGTTATCGTGTCGGATTACTAACCCCCAAGCTTGCCACGGTGGGTGAGTGGTTATCGTGTCGGATTACTAACCCCCAAGCTTGCCACGGTGGGTGAGTGGTTATCGTGTCGGATTACTAACCCCCAAGCTTGCCACGGTGGGTGAGTGGTTATCGTGTCGGATTACTAACCCCCAAGCTTGCCACGGTGGGTGAGTGGTTATCGTGTGGGATTACTAACCCCAAGCTTGCCACGGTGGGTGAGTGGTTATCGTGTGGGACTACTAACCCCAAGCTTGCCACGGTGAGTGAGTGGTTATCGTGTGGGATTACTAACCCCAAGCTTGCCACGGTGGGTGAGTGGTTATCGTGTCGGATTACTAACCCCCAAGCTTGCCACGGTGGGTGAGTGGTTATCGTGTCGGATTACTAACCCCCAAGCTTGCCACGGTGGGTGAGTGGTTATCGTGTCGGATTACTAACCCCCAAGCTTGCCACGGTGGGTGAGTGGTTATCGTGTCGGATTACTAACCCCCAAGCTTGCCACGGTGGGTGAGTGGTTATCGTGTCGGATTACTAACCCCAAGCTTGCCACGGTGGGTGAGTGGTTATCGTGTCGGATTACTAACCCCAAGCTAGCCACGGTGGGTGAGTGGTTATCGTGTGGGATTACTAACCCCCAAGCTTGCCACGGTGGGTGAGTGGTTATCGTGTGGGATTACTAACCCCAAGCTAGCCACGGTGGGTGAGTGGTTATCGTGTCGGATTACTAACCCCCAAGCTTGCCACGGTGGGTGAGTGGTTATCGTGTCGGATTACTAACCCCCAAGCTTGCCACGGTGGGTGAGTGGTTATCGTGTGGGACTACTAACCCCAAGCTTGCCACAGTGAGTGAGTGGTTATCGTGTCGGACTGCTAACCCCAAGCTAGCCACGGTGGGTGAGTGGTTATCGTGTCGGATTACTAACCCCAAGCTTGCCACGGTGGGTGAGTGGTTATCGTGTCGGATTACTAACCCCAAGCTAGCCACGGTGGGTGAGTGGTTATCGTGTCGGATTACTAACCCAATGCTTGCCACGGTGGGTGAGTGGTTATCGTGTCGGATTACTAACCCCCAAGCTTGCCACGGTGGGTGAGTGGTTATCGTGTGGGACTACTAACCCCAAGCTTGCCACGGTGAGTGAGTGGTTATCGTGTGGGATTACTAACCCCAAGCTTGCCACGGTGAGTGAGTGGTTATCGTGTCGGATTACTAACCCCCAAGCTTGCCACGGTGAGTGAGTGGTTATCGTGTCGGATTACTAACCCCAAGCTTGCCACGGTGGGTGAGTGGTTATCGTGTCGGATTACTAACCCCAAGCTTGCCACGTTGGGCGAGTGGTTATCGTGTCGGATTACTACCCCCCAAGCTTGCCACGGTGGGTGAGTGGTTATCGTGTCGGATTACTAACCCCAAGCTTGCCACGGTGGGTGAGTGGTTATCGTGTCGGACTACTAACCCCAAGCTTGCCACGGTGATTGAGTGGTTATCGTGTCGGATTACTAACCCCAAGCTTGCCACGGTGAGTGAGTGGTTATCGTGTCGGATTACTAACCCCAAGCTTGCCACGGTGATTGAGTGGTTATCGTGTGGGATTACTAACCCCCAAACTTGCCACGGTGAGTGAGTGGTTATCGTGTCGGACTACTAACCCCAAGCTTGCCACGGTGATTGAGTGGTTATCGTGTCGGATTACTAACCCCAAGCTTGCCACGGTGGGTGAGTGGTTATCGTGTCGGATAACTAACCCCTAGCTTGCCACGGTGGGTGAGTGGTTATCGTGTCGGATTACTAACCCCCAAGCTTGCCACGGTGAGTGAGTGGTTATCGTGTCGGATTACTAACCCCCAAGCTTGCCACGGTGGGTGAGTGGTTATCGTGTCGGATTACTAACCCCAAGCTTGCCACGGTGAGTGAGTGGTTATCGTGTCGGATTACTAACCCCAAGCTTACCACGGTGGGTGAGTGGTTATCGTGTCGGACTACTAACCCCAAGCTTGCCACGGTGATTGAGTGGTTATCGTGTCGGATTACTAACCCCAAGCTTGCCACGGTGAGTGAGTGGTTATCGTGTCGGATTACTAACCCCTAGCTTGCCACGGTGGGTGAGTGGTTATCGTGTCGGATTACTAACCCCCAAGCTTGCCACGGTGGGTGAGTGGTTATCGTGTCGGATTACTAACCCCCAAGCTTGCCACGGTGGGTGAGTGGTTATCGTGTCGGATTACTAACCCCAAGCTTGCCACGGTGGGTGAGTGGTTATCGTGTTGGATTACTAACCCCAAGCTTGCCACGGTGGGTGAGTGGTTATCGTGTCGGATTACTAACCCCAAGCTTGCCACGGTGGGCGAGTGGTTATCGTGTCGGATTACTAACCCCAAGCTTGCCACGGTGGGTGAGTGGTTATCGTGTCGGATTACTAACCCCCAAGCTTGCCACGGTGAGTGAGTGGTTATCGTGTGGGACTACTAACCCCCAAGCTTGCCACGGTGGGTGAGTGGTTATCGTGTCGGATTACTAACCCCCAAGCTTGCCACGGTGGGTGAGTGGTTATCGTGTCGGATTACTAACCCCAAGCTTGCCACGGTGGGTGAGTGGTTATCGTGTCGGATTACTACCCCCCAAGCTTGCCACGGTGGGTGAGTGGTTATCGTGTGGGACTACTAACCCCCAAGCTTGCCACGGTGGGTGAGTTGTTATCGTGTCGGATTACTAAACCCAAGCTTGCCACGGTGGGTGAGTGGTTATCGTGTCGGATTACTAACCCCAAGCTTGCCACGGTGGGTGAGTGGTTATCGTGTCGGATTACTAACCCCAAGCTTGCCACGGTGGGTGAGTGGTTATCGTGTCGGATTACTAACCCCAAGCTAGCCACGGTGGGTGAGTGGTTATCGTGTCGGATTACTAACCCCAAGCTTGCCACGGTGGGTGAGTGGTTATCGTGTGGGACTACTAACCCCCAAGCTTGCCACGGTGGGTGAGTGGTTATCGTGTCGGATTACTAACCCCTAGCTTGCCACGGTGGGTGTGTGGTTATCGTGTCGGATTACTAACCCCAAGCTAGCCACGGTGGGTGAGTGGTTATCGTGTGGGATTACTAACCCCCAAGCTTGCCACTGTGGGTGAGTGGTTATCGTGTCGGATTACTAACCCCCTAGCTTGCCACGGTGGGTCAGTGGTTATCGTGTGGGATTACTAACCCCCAAGCTTGCCACGGTGGGTGAGTGGTTATCGTGTGGGATTACTAACCCCAAGCTTGCCACGGTGGGTGAGTGGTTATCGTGTCGGATTACTAACCCCCAAGCCTGCCACGGTGGGTGAGTGGTTATCGTGTGGGATTACTAACCCCAAGCTTGCCACGGTGGGTGAGTGGTTATCGTGTCGGATTACTAACCCCAAGCTTGCCACGGTGGGTGAGTGGTTATCGTGTGGGATTACTAACCCCCAAGCTTGCCACGGTGGGTGAGTGGTTATCGTGTCGGATTACTAACCCCAAGCTTGCCACGGTGGGTGAGTGGTTATCGTGTCGGATTAATAACCCCCAAGCTTGCCACGGTGGGTGAGTGGTTATCGTGTCGGATTACTAACCCCCAAGCTTGCCACGGTGGGTGAGTGGTTATCGTGTCGGATTACTAACCCCAAGCTTGCCACGGTGGGTGAGTGGTTATCGTGTGGGATTACTAACCCCCAAGCTAGCCACGGTGGGTGAGTGGTTATCGTGTGGGATTACTAACCCCCAAGCTAGCCACGGTGGGTGAGTGGTTATCGTGTGGGATTACTAACCCCCAAGCTTGCCACGGTGGGTGAGTGGTTATCGAGTCGGATTACTAACCCCCAAACTTGCCACGGTGGGTGAGTGGTTATCGTGTGGGATTACTAACCCCCAAGCTTGCCACGGTGGGTGAGTGGTTATCGTGTCGGATTACTAACCCCCAAGCTTGCCACGGTGGGTGAGTGGTTATCGTGTCGGATTACTAACCCCCAAGCTTGCCACGGTGGGTGAGTGGTTATCGTGTGGGATTACTAACCCCCAAGCTTGCCACGGTGGGCGAGTGGTTATCGTGTGGGATTACTAACCCCCAAGCTTGCCACGGTGAGTGAGTGGTTATCGTGTCGGATTACTAACCCCCAAGCTAGCCACGGTGGGTGAGTAGTTATCGTGTCGGATTACTAACCTCAAGCTTGCCACGGTGGGTGAGTGGTTATCGTGTCGGATTACTAACCCCCAAGCTTGCCACGGTGGGTGAGTGGTTATCGTGTCGGATTACTAACCCCCAAGCTAGCCACGGTGGGTGAGTGGTTATCGTGTCGGATTACTAACCCCAAGCTTGCCACGGTGAGTGAGTGGTTATCGTGTCGGATTACTAACCCCAAGCTTGCCACGGTGGGTGAGTGGTTATCGTGTCGGATTACTAACCCCAAGCTTGCCACGGTGGGTGAGTGGTTATCGTGTCGAATTACTACCCCCCAAGCTTGCCACGGTGGGTGAGTGGTTATCGTGTCGGATTACTAACCCCAAGCTTGCCACGGTGGGTGAGTGGTTATCGTGTGGGACTACTAACCCCCAAGCTAGCCACGGTGGGTGAGTGGTTATCGTGTCGGATTACTAACCCCAAGCTTGCCACGGTGGGTGAGTGGTTATCGTGTCGGATTACTAACCCCAAGCTAGCCACGGTGGGTGAGTGGTTATCGTGTGGGATTACTAACCCCAAGCTTGCCACGGTGGGTGAGTGGTTATCGTGTGGGATTACTAACCCCAAGCTTACCACGGTGGGTGAGTGGTTATCGTGTCGGATTACTAACCCCAAGATTGCCACGGTGGGTGAGTGGTTATCGTGTGGGATTACTAACCCCCAAGCTTGCCACGGTGGGTGAGTGGTTATCGTGTCGGATTACTAACCCCCAAGCTTGCCACGGTGGGTGAGTGGTTATCGTGTCGGATTACTAACCCCCAAGCTTGCCACGGTGGGTGAGTGGTTATCGTGTGGGATTACTAACCCCCAAGCTTGCCACGGTGGGTGAGTGGTTATCGTGTCGGATTACTAACCCCAAGCTTGCCACGGTGGGTGAGTGGTTATCGTGTCGGATTACTAACCCCAAGCTAGCCACGGTGGGTGAGTGGTTATCGTGTGGGATTACTAACCCCCAAGCTTGCCACGGTGGGTGAGTGGTTATAGTGTGGGATTACTAACCCCAAGCTAGCCACGGTGGGTGAGTGGTTATCGTGTCGGATTACTAACCCCCAAGCTTGCCACGGTGGGTGAGTGGTTATCGTGTCGGATTACTAACCCCCAAGCTTGCCACGGTGGGTGAGTTGTTATCGTGTCGGATTACTAACCCCCAAGCTTGCCACGGTGGGTGAGTGGTTATCGTGTCGGATTACTAACCCCCAAGCTTGCCACGGTGGGTGAGTGGTTATCGTGTGGGATTACTAACCCCAAGCTTGCCACGGTGGGTGAGTGGTTATCGTGTGGGACTACTAACCCCAAGCTTGCCACGGTGAGTGAGTGGTTATCGTGTGGGATTACTAACCCCAAGCTTGCCACGGTGGGTGAGTGGTTATCGTGTCGGATTACTAACCCCCAAGCTTGCCACGGTGGGTGAGTGGTTATCGTGTCGGATTACTAACCCCCAAGCTTGCCACGGTGGGTGAGTGGTTATCGTGTCGGATTACTAACCCCCAAGCTTGCCACGGTGGGTGAGTGGTTATCGTGTCGGATTACTAACCCCCAAGCTTGCCACGGTGGGTGAGTGGTTATCGTGTCGGATTACTAACCCCAAGCTTGCCACGGTGGGTGAGTGGTTATCGTGTCGGATTACTAACCCCAAGCTAGCCACGGTGGGTGAGTGGTTATCGTGTGGGATTACTAACCCCCAAGCTTGCCACGGTGGGTGAGTGGTTATCGTGTGGGATTACTAACCCCAAGCTAGCCACGGTGGGTGAGTGGTTATCGTGTCGGATTACTACCCCCCAAGCTTGCCACAGTGGGTGAGTGGTTATCGTGTGGGATTACTAACCCCCAAGCTTGCCACGGTGGGTGAGTGGTTATCGTGTCGGATTACTAACCCCCAAGCTTGCCACGGTGGGTGAGTGGTTATCGTGTCGGATTACTAAACCCAAGCTTGCCACGGTGGGTGAGTGGTTATCGTGTCGGATTACTAACCCCCAAGCTTACCACGGTGGGTGAGTGGTTATCGTGTCGGATTACTAACCCCCAAGCTTGCCACGGTGGGTGAGTGGTTATCGTGTGGGACTACTAACCCCCAAGCTTGCCACGGTGGGTGAGTGGTTATCGTGTCGGATTACTAACCCCCAAGCGTGCCACGGTGGGTGAGTGGTTATCGTGTCGGATTACTAACCCCAAGCTTGCCACGGTGGGTGAGTGGTTATCGTGCCGGATTACTAACCCCAAGCTTGCCACGGTGGGTGAGTGGTTATCGTGTCGGATTACTAACCCCCAAGCTTGCCACGGTGGGTGAGTGGTTATCGTGTCGGATTACTAACCCCAAGCTTGCCACGGTGGGTGAGTGGTTATCGTGTCGGATTACTAACCCCCAAGCTTGCCACGGTGGGTGAGTGGTTATCGTGTCGGATTACTAACCCCAAGCTTGCCACGGTGGGTGAGTGGTTATCGTGTCGGATTACTAACCCCAAGCTAGCCACGGTGGGTGAGTGGTTATCGTGTCGGATTACTAACCCCCAAGCTTGCCACGGTTGGTGAGTGGTTATCGTGTCGGATTACTAACCCCCAAGCTTGCCACGGTGGGTGAGTGGTTATCGTGTCGGATTACTAACCCCCAAGCTTGCCACGGTGGGTGAGTGGTTATCGTGTCGGATTACTAACCCCCAAGCTAGCCACGGTGGGTGAGTGGTTATCGTGTCGGATTACTAACCCCCAAGCTTGCCACGGTGGGTGAGTGGTTATCGTGTCGGATTACTAACGCCCAAACTTGCCACGGTGGGTGAGTGGTTATCGTGTCGGATTACTAACCCCAAGCTAGCCACGGTGGGTGAGTGGTTATCGTGTCGGATTACTAACCCCCAAGCTTGCCACGGTGGGTGAGTGGTTATCGTGTCGGATTACTAACCCCAACCTTGCCACGGTGGGTGAGTGGTTATCGTGTCGGATTACTAACCCCAAGCTTGCCACGGTGGGTGAGTGGTTATCGTGTCGGATTACTAACCCCCAAGCTTGCCACGGTGGGTGAGTGGTTATCGTGTCGGATTACTAACCCCCAAGCTTGCCACGGTGGGTGAGTGGTTATCGTGTCGGATTACTAACCCCAAGCTTGCCACGGTGGGTGAGTGGTTATCGTGTCGGATTACTAACCCCAAGCTTGCCACGGTGGGTGAGTGGTTATCGTGTGGGATTACTAACCCCAAGCTTGCCACGGTGAGTGCGTGGTTATCGTGTCGGATTACTAACCCCTAGCTTGCCACGGTGGGTGAGTGGTTATCGTGTCGGATTACTAACCCCAAGCTTGCCACGGTGGGTGAGTGGTTATCGTGTCGGATTACTAACCCCAAGCTTGCCACGTTGGGCGAGTGGTTATCGTGTCGGATTACTAACCCCAAGCTTGCCACGGTGGGTGAGTGGTTATCGTGTCGGATTACTAACCCCAAGCTTGCCACGGTGGGTGAGTGGTTATCGTGTCGGATTACTAACCCCAAGCTTGCCACGTTGGGCGAGTGGTTATCGTGTCGGATTACTAACCCCAAGCTAGCCACGGTGGGTGAGTGGTTATCGTGTCGGATTACTAACCCCCAAGCTTGCCACGGTGAGTGAGTGGTTATCGTGTCGGATTACTAACCCCAAGCTTGCCACGGTGGGTGAGTGGTTATCGTGTCGGATTACTAACCCCAAGCTTGCCACGTTGGGCGAGTGGTTATCGTGTCGGATTACTAACCCCAAGCTTGCCACGGTGGGTGAGTGGTTATCGTGTCGGATTACTACCCCCCAAGCTTGCCACGGTGGGTGAGTGGTTATCGTGTCGGATTACTACCCCCCAAGCTTGCCACGGTGGGTGAGTGGTTATCGTGTCGGATTACTAACCCCCAAGCTTGCCACGGTGAGTGAGTGGTTATCGTGTCGGACTACTAACCCCAAGCTTGCCACGGTGATTGAGTGGTTATCGTGTCGGATTACTAACCCCAAGCTTGCCACGGTGGGTGAGTGGTTATCGTGTCGGATTACTAACCCCAAGCTAGCCACGGTGGATGAGTGGTTATCGTGTGGGACTACTAACCCCCAAGCTTGCCACGGTGAGTGAGTGGTTATCGTGTGGGATTACTAACCCCAAGCTTGCCACGGTGAGTGAGTGGTTATCGTGTGGGACTACTAACCCCCAAGCTTGCCACGGTGAGTGAGTGGTTATCGTGTCGGATTACTAACCCCCAAGCTTGCCACGGTGAGTGAGTGGTTATCGTGTCGGATTACTAACCCCCAAGCTTGCCACGGTGGGTGAGTGGTTATCGTGTCGGATTACTAACCCCAAGCTTGCCACGGTGATTGAGTGGTTATCGTGTCGGATTACTAACCCCAAGCTTGCCACGGTGGGTGAGTGGTTATCGTGTCGGATTACTAACCCCAAGCTAGCCACGGTGGATGAGTGGTTATCGTGTGGGACTACTAACCCCCAAGCTTGCCACGGTGAGTGAGTGGTTATCGTGTGGGATTACTAACCCCAAGCTTGCCACGGTGAGTGAGTGGTTATCGTGTGGGACTACTAACCCCCAAGCTTGCCACGGTGAGTGAGTGGTTATCGTGTCGGATTACTAACCCCCAAGCTTGCCACGGTGAGTGAGTGGTTATCGTGTCGGATTACTAACCCCCAAGCTTGCCACGGTGGGTGAGTGGTTATCGTGTCGGATTACTAACCCCAAGCTTGCCACGGTGAGTGAGTGGTTATCGTGTGGGATAACTAACCCCCAAGCTTGCCACGGTGAGTGAGTGGTTATCGTGTCGGATTACTAACCCCCAAGCTTGCCACGGTGAGTGAGTGGTTATCGTGTGGGATTACTAACCCCAAGCTTGCCACGGTGAGTGAGTGGTTATCGTGTGGGACTACTAACCCCCAAGCTTGCCACGGTGAGTGAGTGGTTATCGTGTCGGATTACTAACCCCAAGCTTGCCACGGTGGGTGAGTGGTTATCGTGTCGGATTACTAACCCCCAAGCTTGCCACGGTGAGTGAGTGGTTATCGTGTCGGATTACTAACCCCCAAGCTTGCCACGGTGGGTGAGTGGTTATCGTGTCGGATTACTAACCCCAAGCTTGCCACAGTGAGTGAGTGGTTATCGTGTCGGATTACTAACCCCCAAGCTTGCCACGGTGGGTGAGTGGTTATCGTGTCGGATTACTAACCCCAAGCTTGCCACGGTGGGTGAGTGGTTATCGTGTGGGACTACTAACCCCCAAGCTTGCCACGGTGGGTGAGTGGTTATCGTGTGGGACTACTAACCCCCAAGCTTACCACGGTGGGTGAGTGGTTATCGTGTCGGATTACTAACCCCCAAGCTTGCCACGGTGCGAGAGTGGTTATCGTGTCGGATTACTAACCCCAAGCTTGCCACGGTGGGTGAGTGGTTATCGTGTGGGACTACTAACCCCCAAGCTTACCACGGTGGGTGAGTGGTTATCGTGTCGGATTACTAACCCCCAAGCTTGCCACGGTGCGTGAGTGGTTATCGTGTGGGACTACTAACCCCCAAGCTTGCCACGGTGGGTGAGTGGTTATCGTGTCGGATTACTAACCCCAAGTTTGCCACGGTGGGTGAGTGGTTATCGTGTCGGATTACTAACCCCAAGCTTGCCACGGTGGGTGAGTGGTTATCGTGTGGGATTACTAACCCCCAAGCTTGCCACGGTGGGCGAGTGGTTATCGTGTCGGACTACTAACCCCAAGCTTGCCACGGTGGGTGAGTGGTCATCGTGTCGGATTACTAACCCCCAAGCTTGCCACGGTGGGTGAGTGGTTATCGTGTCGGATTACTACCCCCCAAGCTTGCCACGGTGGGTGAGTGGTTATCGTGTCGGATTACTAACCCCAAGCTTGCTACGGTGGGTGAGTGGTTATCGTGTCGGATTACTAACCCCCAAGCTTGCCACGGTGGGTGAGTGGTTATCGTGTCGGACTACTAACCCCCAAGCTTGCCACGGTGGGTGAGTGGTTATCGTGTCGGACTACTAACCCCCAAGCTTGCCACGGTGGGTGAGTGGTTATCGTGTCGGATTACTAACCCCCAAGCTTGCCACGGTGGATGAGTGGTTATCGTGTCGGACTACTAACCCCCAAGCTTGCCACGGTGGGTGAGTGGTTATCGTGTCGGATTACTAACCCCCAAGCTTGCCACGGTGGGTGAGTGGTTATCGTGTCGGATTACTACCCCCCAAGCTTGCCACGGTGGGTGAGTGGTTAGCGTGTCGGGTTACTAACCCCCAAGCTTGCCACGGTGGGTGAGTGGTTATCGTGTCGGATTACTAACCCCAAGCTTGCCACGGTGGGTGAGTGGTTATCGTGTCGGATTACTAACCCCAAGCTTACCACGGTGGGTGAGTGGTTATCGTGTCGGATTACTAACCCCCAAGCTTGCCACGGTGGGTGAGTGGTTATCGTGTCGGGCTACTAACCCCAAGCTTGCCACGGTGGGTGAGTGGTTATCGTGTCGGATTACTAACCCCTGGCTTGCCACGGTGGGTGAGTGGTTATCGTGTCGGATTACTAACCCCCAAGCTTGCCACGGTGGGTGAGTGGTTATCGTGTCGGATTACTAACCCCAAGCTTGCCACGGTGGGTGAGTGGTTATCGTGTCGGATTACTAACCCCAAGCTTGCCACGGTGGGTGAGTGGTTATCGTGTCGGATTACTAACCCCAAGCTAGCCACGGTGGATGAGTGGTTATCGTGTCGGATTACTAACCCCCAAGCTTGCCACGGTGGGTGAGTGGTTATCGTGTCGGATTACTAACCCCAAGCTTGCCACGGTGGGTGAGTGGTTATCGTGTCGGATTACTAACCCCCAAGCTTGCCACGGTGGGTGAGTGGTTATCGTGTCGGATTACTAACCCCCAAGCTTGCCACGGTGGGTGAGTGGTTATCGTGTCGGATTACTAACCCCAAGCTTGCCACGGTGATTGAGTGGTTATCGTGTCGGATTACTAACCCCCAAGCTTGCCACGGTGGGTGAGTGGTTATCGTGTCGGATTACTAACCCCAAGCTTGCCACGGTGGGTGAGTGGTTATCGTGTGGGATTACTAACCCCCAAGCTTGCCACGGTGGGTGAGTGGTTATCGTGTCGGATTACTAACCCCAAGCTTGCCACGGTGGGTGAGTGGTTATCGTGTCGGATTACTAACCCCAAGCTTGCCACGGTGGGTGAGTGGTTATCGTGTCGGACTACTAACCCCCAAGCTTGCCACGGTGGGTGAGTGGTTATCGTGTCGGATTACTAACCCCAAGCTTGCAAAGGTGGGTGAGTGGTTATCGTGTCGGACTACTAACCCCCAAGCTTGCCACGGTGGGTGAGTGGTTATCGTGTGGGATTACTAACCCCAAGCTTGCCACGGTGGGTGAGTGGTTATCGTGTCGGATTACTAACCCCCAAGCTTGCCACGGTGGGTGAGTGGTTATCGTGTCGGACTACTAACCCCCAAGCTTGCCACGGTGGGTGAGTGGTTATCGTGTGGGACTACTAACCCCCAAGCTTGCCACGGTGAGTGAGTGGTTATCGTGTGGGATTACTAACCTCCAAGCTTGTCACGGTGAGTGAGTGGTTATCGTGTCGGACTACTAACCCCCAAGCTTGCCACGGTGGGTGATTGGTTATCGTGTGGGATTACTAACCCCAAGCTTGCCACGGTGGGTGAGTGGTTATCGTGTGGGACTACTAACCCCCAAGCTTGCCACGGTGGGTGAGTGGTTATCGTGTCGGATTACTAACCCCCAAGCTTGCCACGGTGGGTGAGTGGTTATCGTGTGGGACTACTAACCTCCAAGCTTGCCACGGTGAGTGAGTGGTTATCGTGTGGGACTACTAACCCCAAGCTTGCCACGGTGGGTGAGTGGTTACCGTGTGGGATTACTAACCCCAAGCTTGCCACGGTGGGTGAGTGGTTATCGTGTGGGATTACTAACCTCCAAGCTTGTCACGGTGAGTGAGTGGTTATCGTGTGGGACTACTAACCCCAAGCTTGCCACGGTGAGTGAGTGGTTATCGTGTGGGACTACTAACCCCCAAGCTTGCCACGGTGGGTGAGTGGTTATCGTGTCGGATTACTAACCCCCAAGCTTGCCACGGTGGGTGAGTGGTTATCGTGTGGGACTACTAACCCCAAGCTTGCCACGGTGGGTGAGTGGTTATCGTGTCGGATTACTAACCCCCAAGCTTGCCACGGTGGGTGAGTGGATATCGTGTCGGATTACTAACCCCAAGCTTGCCACGGTGGGTGAGTGGTTATCGTGTCGGATTACTACCCCCCAAGCTTGCCACAGTGGGTGAGTGGTTATCGTGTGGGATTACTAACCCCCAAGCTTGCCACGGTGGGTGAGTGGTTATCGTGTCGGATTACTAACCCCCAAGCTTGCCACGGTGGGTGAGTGGTTATCGTGTCGGATTACTAAACCCAAGCTTGCCACGGTGGGTGAGTGGTTATCGTGTCGGATTACTAACCCCCAAGCTTACCACGGTGGGTGAGTGGTTATCGTGTCGGATTACTAACCCCCAAGCTTGCCACGGTGGGTGAGTGGTTATCGTGTGGGACTACTAACCCCCAAGCTTGCCACGGTGGGTGAGTGGTTATCGTGCCGGATTACTAACCCCAAGCTTGCCACGGTGGGTGAGTGGTTATCGTGTCGGATTACTAACCCCCAAGCTTGCCACGGTGGGTGAGTGGTTATCGTGTCGGATTACTAACCCCAAGCTTGCCACGGTGGGTGAGTGGTTATCGTGTCGGATTACTAACCCCCAAGCTTGCCACGGTGGGTGAGTGGTTATCGTGTCGGATTACTAACCCCAAGCTTGCCACGGTGGGTGAGTGGTTATCGTGTCGGATTACTAACCCCAAGCTAGCCACGGTGGGTGAGTGGTTATCGTGTCGGATTACTAACCCCCAAGCTTGCCACGGTTGGTGAGTGGTTATCGTGTCGGATTACTAACCCCCAAGCTTGCCACGGTGGGTGAGTGGTTATCGTGTCGGATTACTAACCCCCAAGCTTGCCACGGTGGGTGAGTGGTTATCGTGTCGGATTACTAACCCCCAAGCTAGCCACGGTGGGTGAGTGGTTATCGTGTCGGATTACTAACCGCCAAGCTTGCCACGGTGGGTGAGTGGTTATCGTGTCGGATTACTAACGCCCAAACTTGCCACGGTGGGTGAGTGGTTATCGTGTCGGATTACTAACCCCAAGCTAGCCACGGTGGGTGAGTGGTTATCGTGTCGGATTACTAACCCCCAAGCTTGCCACGGTGGGTGAGTGGTTATCGTGTCGGATTACTAACCCCAACCTTGCCACGGTGGGTGAGTGGTTATCGTGTCGGATTACTAACCCCAAGCTTGCCACGGTGGGTGAGTGGTTATCGTGTCGGATTACTAACCCCCAAGCTTGCCACGGTGGGTGAGTGGTTATCGTGTCGGATTACTAACCCCCAAGCTTGCCACGGTGGGTGAGTGGTTATCGTGTCGGATTACTAACCCCAAGCTTGCCACGGTGGGTGAGTGGTTACCGTGTCGGATTACTAACCCCAAGCTTGCCACGGTGGGTGAGTGGTTATCGTGTGGGATTACTAACCCCAAGCTTGCCACGGTGAGTGCGTGGTTATCGTGTCGGATTACTAACCCCTAGCTTGCCACGGTGGGTGAGTGGTTATCGTGTCGGATTACTAACCCCAAGCTTGCCACGGTGGGTGAGTGGTTATCGTGTCGGATTACTAACCCCAAGCTTGCCACGTTGGGCGAGTGGTTATCGTGTCGGATTACTAACCCCAAGCTTGCCACGGTGGGTGAGTGGTTATCGTGTCGGATTACTAACCCCAAGCTTGCCACGGTGGGTGAGTGGTTATCGTGTCGGATTACTAACCCCAAGCTTGCCACGTTGGGCGAGTGGGTATCGTGTCGGATTACTAACCCCAAGCTAGCCACGGTGGGTGAGTGGTTATCGTGTCGGATTACTAACCCCCAAGCTTGCCACGGTGAGTGAGTGGTTATCGTGTCGGATTACTAACCCCAAGCTTGCCACGGTGGGTGAGTGGTTATCGTGTCGGATTACTAACCCCAAGCTTGCCACGTTGGGCGAGTGGTTATCGTGTCGGATTACTAACCCCAAGCTTGCCACGGTGGGTGAGTGGTTATCGTGTCGGATTACTACCCCCCAAGCTTGCCACGGTGGGTGAGTGGTTATCGTGTCGGATTACTACCCCCCAAGCTTGCCACGGTGGGTGAGTGGTTATCGTGTCGGATTACTAACCCCCAAGCTTGCCACGGTGAGTGAGTGGTTATCGTGTCGGACTACTAACCCCAAGCTTGCCACGGTGATTGAGTGGTTATCGTGTCGGATTACTAACCCCAAGCTTGCCACGGTGGGTGAGTGGTTATCGTGTCGGATTACTAACCCCAAGCTAGCCACGGTGGATGAGTGGTTATCGTGAGGGACTACTAACCCCCAAGCTTGCCACGGTGAGTGAGTGGTTATCGTGTGGGATTACTAACCCCAAGCTTGCCACGGTGAGTGAGTGGTTATCGTGTGGGACTACTAACCCCCAAGCTTGCCACGGTGAGTGAGTGGTTATCGTGTCGGATTACTAACCCCCAAGCTTGCCACGGTGAGTGAGTGGTTATCGTGTCGGATTACTAACCCCCAAGCTTGCCACGGTGGGTGAGTGGTTATCGTGTCGGATTACTAACCCCAAGCTTGCCACGGTGATTGAGTGGTTATCGTGTCGGATTACTAACCCCAAGCTTGCCACGGTGGGTGAGTGGTTATCGTGTCGGATTACTAACCCCAAGCTAGCCACGGTGGATGAGTGGTTATCGTGTGGGACTACTAACCCCCAAGCTTGCCACGGTGAGTGAGTGGTTATCGTGTGGGATTACTAACCCCAAGCTTGCCACGGTGAGTGAGTGGTTATCGTGTGGGACTACTAACCCCCAAGCTTGCCACGGTGAGTGAGTGCTTATCGTGTCGGATTACTAACCCCCAAGCTTGCCACGGTGAGTGAGTGGTTATCGTGTCGGATTACTAACCCCCAAGCTTGCCACGGTGGGTGAGTGGTTATCGTGTCGGATTACTAACCCCAAGCTTGCCACGGTGAGTGAGTGGTTATCGTGTGGGATAACTAACCCCCAAGCTTGCCACGGTGAGTGAGTGGTTATCGTGTCGGATTACTAACCCCCAAGCTTGCCACGGTGAGTGAGTGGTTATCGTGTGGGATTACTAACCCCAAGCTTGCCACGGTGAGTGAGTGGTTATCGTGTGTGACTACTAACCCCCAAGCTTGCCACGGTGAGTGAGTGGTTATCGTGTCGGATTACTAACCCCAAGCTTGCCACGGTGGGTGAGTGGTTATCGTGTCGGATTACTAACCCCCAAGCTTGCCACGGTGAGTGAGTGGTTATCGTGTCGGATTACTAACCCCCAAGCTTGCCACGGTGGGTGAGTGGTTATCGTGTCGGATTACTAACCCCAAGCTTGCCACAGTGAGTGAGTGGTTATCGTGTCGGATTACTAACCCCCAAGCTTGCCACGGTGGGTGAGTGGTTATCGTGTCGGATTACTAGCCCCCAAGCTTGCCACGGTGGGTGAGTGGTTATCGTGTGGGATTACTAACCCCAAGCTAGCCACGGTGGGTGAGTGGTTATCGTGTGGGACTACTAACCCCAAGCTTGCCACGGTGGGTGAGTGGTTATCGTGTCGGATTACTAACCCCAAGCTAGCCACGGTGGATGAGTGGTTATCGTGTCGGATTACTAACCCCAAGCTAGCCACGGTGGATGAGTGGTTATCGTGTCGGATTACTAACCCCAAGCTTGCCACGGTGGGTGAGTGGTTATCGTGTCGGATTACTAACCCCCAAGCTTGCCACGGTGGGTGAGTGGTTATCGTGTCGGATTACTAACCCCAAGCTTGCCACGGTGGGTGAGTGGTTATCGTGTCGGATTACTAACCCCAAGCTAGCCACGGTGGGTGAGTGGTTATCGTGTCGGATTACTAACCCCAAGCTTGCCACGGTGGGTGAGTGGTTATCGTGTGGGATTACTAACCCCCAAGCTAGCCACGGTGGGTGAGTGGTTATCGTGTGGGATTACTAACCCCAAGCTTGCCACGGTGGGTGAGTGGTTATCGTGTGGGACTACTAACCCCCAAGCTAGCCACGGTGAGTGAGTGGTTATCGTGTCGGATTACTAACCCCAAGCTTGCCACGGTGAGTGAGTGGTTATCGTGTGGGATTACTAACCCCCAAGATAGCCACGGTGGGTGAGTGGTTATCGTGTGGGATTACTAACCCCAAGCTTGCCACGGTGGGTGAGTGGTTATCGTGTGGGACTACTAACCCCCAAGCTAGCCACGGTGGGTGAGTGGTTATCGTGTCGGATTACTAACCCCAAGCTTGCCACGGTGAGTGAGTGGTTATCGTGTGGGATTACTAACCCCAAGCTTGCCACGGTGGGTGAGTGGTTATCGTGTCGGATTACTAACCCCCAAGCTTGCCACGGTGAGTGAGTGGTTATCGTGTCGGATTACTAACCCCCAAGCTTGCCACGGTGGGTGAGTGGTTATCGTGTGGGACTACTAACCCCAAGCTTGCCACGGTGGGTGAGTGGTTATCGTGTGGGATTACTAACCCCAAGCTAGCCACGGTGGGTGAGTGGTTATCGTGTGGGATTACTAACCCCCAAGCTTGCCACGGTGGGTGAGTGGTTATCGTGTGGGATTACTAACCCCAAGCTTGCCACGGTGGGTGAGTGGTTATCGTGTCGGATTACTAACCCCCAAGCTTGCCACGGTGGGTGAGTGGTTATCGTGTGGGACTACCAACCCCAAGCTTGCCACGGTGGGTGAGTGGTTATCGTGTCGGATTACTAACCCCAAGCTTGCCACGGTGGGTGAGTGGTTATCGTGTGGGACTACCAACCCCAAACTTGCCACGGTGGGTGAGTGGTTATCGTGTCGGATTACTAACCCCAAGCTTGCCACGGTGAGTGAGTGGTTATCGTGTCGGATTACTAACACCAAGCTTACCACGGTGGGTGAGTGGTTATCGTGTCGGACTACTAACCCCCAAGCTTACCACGGTGGGTGAGTGGTTATCGTGTCGGATTACTAACCCCCAAGCTTGCCACGGTGGGTGAGTGGTTATCGTGTGGGATTACTAACCCCCAAGCTAGCCACGGTGGGTGAGTGGTTATCGTGTGGGATTACTAACCCCCAAGCTTGCCACGGTGGGTGAGGGGTTATCGTGTGGGATTACTAACCCCCAAGCTTGCCACGGTGGGTGAGTGGTTATCGTGTCGGATTACTAACCCCAAGCTTGCCACGGTGGGTGAGTGGTTATCGTGTCGGATTACTAACCCCAAGCTAGCCACGGTGGGTGAGTGGTTATCGTGTCGGATTACTAACCCCAAGCTAGCCACGGTGGGTGAGTGGTTATCGTGTCGGATTACTAACCCCCAAGCTTGCCACGGTGGGTGAGTGGTTATCGTGTCGGATTACTAACCCCAAGCTTGCCACGGTGGGTGAGTGGTTATCGTGTCGGATTACTAACCCCAAGCTTGCCACGGTGGGTTAGTGGTTATCGTGTCGGATTACTAACCACCAAGCTTGCCACGGTGGGTGAGTGGTTATCGTGTCAGATTACTAACCCCCAAGCTTGCCACGGTGGGTGAGTGGTTATCGTGTCGGATTACTAACCCCCAAGCTTGCCACGGTGAGTGAGTGGTTATCGTGTGGGATTACTAACCCCAAGCTTGCCACGGTGAGTGAGTGGTTATCGTGTGGGACTACTAACCCCAAGCTAGCCACGGTGGGTGAGTGGTTATCGTGTCGGATTACTAACCCCCAAGCTTGCCACGGTGGGTGAGTGGTTATCGTGTCGGATTACTAACCCCCAAGCTTGCCACGGTGGGTGAGTGGTTATCGTGTCGGATTACTAACCCCAAGCTTGCCACGGTGGGTGAGTGGTTATCGTGTCGGATTACGAACCCCAAGCTAGCCACGGTGAGTGAGTGGTTATCGTGTCGGATTACTAACCCCCAAGCTTGCCACGGTGGGTGAGTGGTTATCGTGTCGGATTACTAACCCCCAAGCTAGCCACGGTGGGTGAGTGGTTATCGTGTCGGATTACTAACCCCA
Source organism: Meconema thalassinum (assembly GCA_946902985.2). Taxonomy (NCBI): domain Eukaryota; kingdom Metazoa; phylum Arthropoda; class Insecta; order Orthoptera; family Tettigoniidae; genus Meconema; species Meconema thalassinum. The sequence goes on along the minus strand of OX336394.1, from coordinate 444,763,164 downwards.
AGCTAGCCACGGTGAGTGAGTGGTTATCGTGTCGGATTACTAACCCCAAGCTTGCCACGGTGAGTGAGTGGTTATCGTGTGGGACTACTAACCCCAAGCTAGCCACGGTGGGTGAGTGGTTATCGTGTCGGATTACTAACCCCAAGCTTGCCACGGTGGGTGAGTGGTTATCGTGTGGGACTACTAACCCCAAGCTTGCCACGGTGGGTGAGTGGTTATCGTGTCGGATTACTAACCCCCAAGCTTGCCACGGTGGGTGAGTGGTTATCGTGTCGGATTACTAACCCCCAAGCTTGCCACGTTGGGCGAGTGGTTATCGTGTCGGATTACTAACCCCAAGCTTGCCACGTTGGGCGAGTGGTTATCGTGTCGGATTACTACCCCCCAAGCTTGCCACGGTGGGTGAGTGGTTATCGTGTCGGATTACTAACCCCAAGCTTGCCACGGTGGGTGAGTGGTTATCGTGTCGGATTACTAACCCCCAAGCTTGCCACGGTGGGTGAGTGGTTATCGTGTCGGATTACTAACCCCCAAGCTTGCCACGGTGGGTGAGTGGTTATCGTGTGGGATTACTAACCCCCAAGCTTGCCACGGTGGGCGAGTGGTTATCGTGTGGGATTACTAACCCCCAAGCTTGCCACGGTGAGTGAGTGGTTATCGTGTCGGATTACTAACCCCCAAGCTAGCCACGGTGGGTGAGTAGTTATCGTGTCGGATTACTAACCTCAAGCTTGCCACGGTGGGTGAGTGGTTATCGTGTCGGATTACTAACCCCCAAGCTTGCCACGGTGGGTGAGTGGTTATCGTGTCGGATTACTAACCCCAAGCTTGCCACGTTGGGCGAGTGGTTATCGTGTCGGATTACTACCCCCCAAGCTTGCCACGGTGGGTGAGTGGTTATCGTGTCGGATTACTAACCCCAAGCTTGCCACGGTGGGTGAGTGGTTATCGTGTCGGACTACTAACCCCAAGCTTGCCACGGTGATTGAGTGGTTATCGTGTCGGATTACTAACCCCAAGCTTGCCACGGTGAGTGAGTGGTTATCGTGTCGGATTACTAACCCCAAGCTTGCCACGGTGATTGAGTGGTTATCGTGTGGGATTACTAACCCCCAAACTTGCCACGGTGAGTGAGTGGTTATCGTGTCGGACTACTAACCCCAAGCTTGCCACGGTGATTGAGTGGTTATCGTGTCGGATTACTAACCCCAAGCTTGCCACGGTGGGTGAGTGGTTATCGTGTCGGATTACTAACCCCTAGCTTGCCACGGTGGGTGAGTGGTTATCGTGTCGGATTACTAACCCCCAAGCTTGCCACGGTGAGTGAGTGGTTATCGTGTCGGATTACTAACCCCCAAGCTTGCCACGGTGGGTGAGTGGTTATCGTGTCGGATTACTAACCCCAAGCTTGCCACGGTGAGTGAGTGGTTATCGTGTCGGATTACTAACCCCAAGCTTACCACGGTGGGTGAGTGGTTATCGTGTCGGACTACTAACCCCAAGCTTGCCACGGTGATTGAGTGGTTATCGTGTCGGATTACTAACCCCAAGCTTGCCACGGTGAGTGAGTGGTTATCGTGTCGGATTACTAACCCCTAGCTTGCCACGGTGGGTGAGTGGTTATCGTGTCGGATTACTAACCCCCAAGCTTGCCACGGTGGGTGAGTGGTTATCGTGTCGGATTACTAACCCCCAAGCTTGCCACGGTGGGTGAGTGGTTATCGTGTCGGATTAATAACCCCAAGCTTGCCACGGTGGGTGAGTGGTTATCGTGTCGGATTACTAACCCCAAGCTTGCCACGGTGGGTGAGTGGTTATCGTGTCGGATTACTAACCCCAAGCTTGCCACGGTGGGCGAGTGGTTATCGTGTCGGATTACTAACCCCAAGCTTGCCACGGTGGGTGAGTGGTTATCGTGTCGGATTACTAACCCCCAAGCTTGCCACGGTGAGTGAGTGGTTATCGTGTGGGACTACTAACCCCCAAGCTTGCCACGGTGGGTGAGTGGTTATCGTGTCGGATTACTAACCCCCAAGCTTGCCACGGTGGGTGAGTGGTTATCGTGTCGGATTACTAACCCCAAGCTTGCCACGGTGGGTGAGTGGTTATCGTGTCGGATTACTACCCCCCAAGCTTGCCACGGTGGGTGAGTGGTTATCGTGTGGGACTACTAACCCCCAAGCTTGCCACGGTGGGTGAGTTGTTATCGTGTCGGATTACTAACCCCAAGCTTGCCACGGTGGGTGAGTGGTTATCGTGTCGGATTACTAACCCCAAGCTTGCCACGGTGGGTGAGTGGTTATCGTGTCGGATTACTAACCCCAAGCTTGCCACGGTGGGTGAGTGGTTATCGTGTCGGATTACTAACCCCAAGCTAGCCACGGTGGGTGAGTGGTTATCGTGTCGGATTACTAACCCCAAGCTTGCCACGGTGGGTGAGTGGTTATCGTGTGGGACTACTAACCCCCAAGCTTGCCACGGTGGGTGAGTGGTTATCGTGTCGGATTACTAACCCCTAGCTTGCCACGGTGGGTGTGTGGTTATCGTGTCGGATTACTAACCCCAAGCTAGCCATGGTGGGTGAGTGGTTATCGTGTGGGATTACTAACCCCCAAGCTTGCCACTGTGGGTGAGTGGTTATCGTGTCGGATTACTAACCCCCTAGCTTGCCACGGTGGGTCAGTGGTTATCGTGTGGGATTACTAACCCCCAAGCTTGCCACGGTGGGTGAGTGGTTATCGTGTGGGATTACTAACCCCAAGCTTGCCACGGTGGGTGAGTGGTTATCGTGTCGGATTACTAACCCCCAAGCCTGCCACGGTGGGTGAGTGGTTATCGTGTCGGATTACTAACCCCAAGCTTGCCACGGTGGGTGAGTGGTTATCGTGTGGGATTACTAACCCCCAAGCTTGCCACGGTGGGTGAGTGGTTATCGTGTCGGATTACTAACCCCAAGCTTGCCACGGTGGGTGAGTGGTTATCGTGTCGGATTAATAACCCCCAAGCTTGCCACGGTGGGTGAGTGGTTATCGTGTCGGATTACTAACCCCCAAGCTTGCCACGGTGGGTGAGTGGTTATCGTGTCGGATTACTAACCCCAAGCTTGCCACGGTGGGTGAGTGGTTATCGTGTGGGATTACTAACCCCCAAGCTAGCCACGGTGGGTGAGTGGTTATCGTGTGGGATTACTAACCCCCAAGCTAGCCACGGTGGGTGAGTGGTTATCGTGTGGGATTACTAACCCCCAAGCTTGCCACGGTGGGTGAGTGGTTATCGAGTCGGATTACTAACCCCCAATCTTGCCACGGTGGGTGAGTGGTTATCGTGTGGGATTACTAACCCCCAAGCTTGCCACGGTGGGTGAGTGGTTATCGTGTCGGATTACTAACCCCCAAGCTTGCCACGGTGGGTGAGTGGTTATCGTGTCGGATTACTAACCCCCAAGCTTGCCACGGTGGGTGAGTGGTTATCGTGTGGGATTACTAACCCCCAAGCTTGCCACGGTGGGCGAGTGGTTATCGTGTGGGATTACTAACCCCCAAGCTTGCCACGGTGAGTGAGTGGTTATCGTGTCGGATTACTAACCCCCAAGCTAGCCACGGTGGGTGAGTAGTTATCGTGTCGGATTACTAACCTCAAGCTTGCCACGGTGGGTGAGTGGTTATCGTGTCGGATTACTAACCCCCAAGCTTGCCACGGTGGGTGAGTGGTTATCGTGTCGGATTACTAACCCCCAAGCTAGCCACGGTGGGTGAGTGGTTATCGTGTCGGATTACTAACCCCAAGCTTGCCACGGTGAGTGAGTGGTTATCGTGTCGGATTACTAACCCCAAGCTTGCCACGGTGGGTGAGTGGTTATCGTGTCGGATTACTAACCCCAAGCTTGCCACGGTGGGTGAGTGGTTATCGTGTCGAATTACTACCCCCCAAGCTTGCCACGGTGGGTGAGTGGTTATCGTGTCGGATTACTAACCCCAAGCTTGCCACGGTGGGTGAGTGGTTATCGTGTGGGACTACTAACCCCCAAGCTAGCCACGGTGGGTGAGTGGTTATCGTGTCGGATTACTAACCCCAAGCTTGCCACGGTGGGTGAGTGGTTATCGTGTCGGATTACTAACCCCAAGCTAGCCACGGTGGGTGAGTGGTTATCGTGTGGGATTACTAACCCCAAGCTTGCCACGGTGGGTGAGTGGTTATCGTGTGGGATTACTAACCCCAAGCTTACCACGGTGGGTGAGTTGTTATCGTGTCGGATTACTAACCCCCAAGCTTGCCACGGTGGGTGAGTGGTTATCGTGTCGGATTACTAACCCCCAAGCTTGCCACGGTGGGTGAGTGGTTATCGTGTGGGATTACTAACCCCAAGCTAGCCACGGTGGGTGAGTGGTTATCGTGTCGGATTACTAACCCCCAAGCTTGCCACGGTGGGTGAGTGGTTATCGTGTCGGATTACTAACCCCCAAGCTTGCCACGGTGGGTGAGTTGTTATCGTGTCGGATTACTAACCCCCAAGCTTGCCACGGTGGGTGAGTGGTTATCGTGTCGGATTACTAACCCCCAAGCTTGCCACGGTGGGTGAGTGGTTATCGTGTGGGATTACTAACCCCAAGCTTGCCACGGTGGGTGAGTGGTTATCGTGTGGGGCTACTAACCCCAAGCTTGCCACGGTGAGTGAGTGGTTATCGTGTGGGATTACTAACCCCAAGCTTGCCACGGTGGGTGAGTGGTTATCGTGTCGGATTACTAACCCCCAAGCTTGCCACGGTGGGTGAGTGGTTATCGTGTCGGATGACTAACCCCCAAGCTTGCCACGGTGGGTGAGTGGTTATCGTGTCGGATTACTAACCCCCAAGCTTGCCACGGTGGGTGAGTGGTTATCGTGTCGGATTACTAACCCCCAAGCTTGCCACGGTGGGTGAGTGGTTATCGTGTCGGATTACTAACCCAAGCTTGCCACGGTGGGTGAGTGGTTATCGTGTCGGATTACTAACCCCAAGCTAGCCACGGTGGGTGAGTGGTTATCGTGTGGGATTACTAACCCCCAAGCTTGCCACGGTGGGTGAGTGGTTATCGTGTGGGATTACTAACCCCAAGCTAGCCACGGTGGGTGAGTGGTTATCGTGTCGGATTACTAACCCCCAAGCTTGCCACGGTGGGTGAGTGGTTATCGTGTCGGATTACTAACCCCCAAGCTTGCCACGGTGGGTGAGTGGTTATCGTGTCGGATTACTAACCCCCAAGCTTGCCACGGTGGGTGAGTGGTTATCGTGTCGGATTACTAACCCCCAAGCTTGCCACGGTGGGTGAGTGGTTATCGTGTGGGATTACTAACCCCAAGCTTGCCACGGTGGGTGAGTGGTTATCGTGTGGGACTACTAACCCCAAGCTTGCCACGGTGAGTGAGTGGTTATCGTGTGGGATTACTAACCCCAAGCTTGCCACGGTGGGTGAGTGGTTATCGTGTCGGATTACTAACCCCCAAGCTTGCCACGGTGGGTGAGTGGTTATCGTGTGGGACTACTAACCCCAAGCTTGCCACGGTGAGTGAGTGGTTATCGTGTGGGATTACTAACCCCAAGCTTGCCACGGTGAGTGAGTGGTTATCGTGTCGGATTACTAACCCCCAAGCTTGCCACGGTGGGTGAGTGGTTATCGTGTGGGACTACTAACCCCAAGCTTGCCACGGTGAGTGAGTGGTTATCGTGTGGGATTACTAACCCCAAGCTTGCCACGGTGGGTGAGTGGTTATCGTGTCGGATTACTAACCCCCAAGCTTGCCACGGTGGGTGAGTGGTTATCGTGTGGGACTACTAACCCCAAGCTTGCCACGGTGGGTGAGTGGTTATCGTGTCGGATTACTAACCCCCAAGCTTGCCACGGTGGGTGAGTGGTTATCGTGTCGGATTACTAACCCCAAGCTTGCCACGGTGGGTGAGTGGTTATCGTGTCGGATTACTAACCCCAAGCTTGCCACGGTGGGTGAGTGGTTATCGTGTGGGATTACTAACCCCCAAGCTTGCAACGGTGGGTGAGTGGTTATCGTGTCGGATTACTAACCCCCAAGCTTGCCACGGTGGGTGAGTGGTTATCGTGTCGGATTACTAACCCCAAGCTTGCCACGGAGGGTGAGTGGTTATCGTGTCGGATTACTAACCCCCAAGCTTGCCACGGTGGGTGAGTGGTTATCGTGTCGGATTACTGACCCCCAAGCTTGCCACGGTGGGTGAGTGGTTATCGTGTCGGATTACTAACCCCCAAGCTTGCCACTGTGGGTGAGTGGTTATCGTGTCGGATTACTAACCCCCTAGCTTGCCACGGTGGGTCAGTGGTTATCGTGTGGGATTACTAACCCCCAAGCTTGCCACGGTGGGTGAGTGGTTATCGTGTGGGATTACTAACCCCAAGCTTGCCACGGTGGGTGAGTGGTTATCGTGTCGGATTACTAACCCCCAAGCCTGCCACGGTGGGTGAGTGGTTATCGTGTGGGATTACTAACCCCAAGCTTGCCACGGTGGGTGAGTGGTTATCGTGTCGGATTACTAACCCCAAGCTTGCCACGGTGGGTGAGTGGTTATCGTGTGGGATTACTAACCCCCAAGCTTGCCACGGTGGGTGAGTGGTTATCGTGTCGGATTACTAACCCCAAGCTTGCCACGGTGGGTGAGTGGTTATCGTGTCGGATTAATAACCCCCAAGCTTGCCACGATGGGTGAGTGGTTATCGTGTCGGATTACTAACCCCCAAGCTTGCCACGGTGGGTGAGTGGTTATCGTGTCGGATTACTAACCCCAAGCTTGCCACGGTGGGTGAGTGGTTATCGTGTGGGATTACTAACCCCCAAGCTAGCCACGGTGGGTGAGTGGTTATCGTGTGGGATTACTAACCTCCAAGCTAGCCACGGTGGGTGAGTGGTTATCGTGTGGGATTACTAACCCCCAAGCTTGCCACGGTGGGTGAGTGGTTATCGAGTCGGATTACTAACCCCCAAGCTTGCCACGGTGGGTGAGTGGTTATCGTGTGGGATTACTAACCCCCAAGCTTGCCACGGTGGGTGAGTGGTTATCGTGTCGGATTACTAACCCCCAAGCTTGCCACGGTGGGTGAGTGGTTATCGTGTCGGATTACTAACCCCCAAGCTTGCCACGGTGGGTGAGTGGTTATCGTGTGGGATTACTAACCCCCAAGCTTGCCACGGTGGGTGAGTGGTTATCGTGTCGGATTACTAACCCCAAGCTTGCCACGGTGGGTGAGTGGTTATCGTGTCGGATTACTAACCCCAAGCTAGCCACGGTGGGTGAGTGGTTATCGTGTGGGATTACTAACCCCCAAGCTTGCCACGGTGGGTGAGTGGTTATCGTGTGGGATTACTAACCCCAAGCTAGCCACGGTGGGTGAGTGGTTATCGTGTCGGATTACTAACCCCCAAGCTTGCCACGGTGGGTGAGTGGTTATCGTGTCGGATTACTAACCCCCAAGCTTGCCACGGTGGGTGAGTGGTTATCGTGTCGGATTACTAACCCCCAAGCTTGCCACGGTGGGTGAGTGGTTATCGTGTCGGATTACTAACCCCCAAGCTTGCCACGGTGGGTGAGTGGTTATCGTGTGGGATTACTAACCCCAAGCTTGCCACGGTGGGTGAGTGGTTATCGTGTGGGACTACTAACCCCAAGCTTGCCACGGTGAGTGAGTGGTTATCGTGTGGGATTACTAACCCCAAGCTTGCCACGGTGGGTGAGTGGTTATCGTGTGGGATTACTAACCCCCAAGCTTGCCACGGTGAGTGAGTGGTTATCGTGTCGGATTACTAACCCCCAAGCTAGCCACGGTGGGTGAGTAGTTATCGTGTCGGATTACTAACCTCAAGCTTGCCACGGTGGGTGAGTGGTTATCGTGTCGGATTACTAACCCCCAAGCTTGCCACGGTGGGTGAGTGGTTATCGTGTCGGATTACTTACCCCCAAGCTAGCCACGGTGGGTGAGTGGTTATCGTGTCGGATTACTAACCCCAAGCTTGCCACGGTGAGTGAGTGGTTATCGTGTCGGATTACTAACCCCAAGCTTGCCACGGTGGGTGAGTGGTTATCGTGTCGGATTACTAACCCCAAGCTTGCCACGGTGGGTGAGTGGTTATCGTGTCGAATTACTACCCCCCAAGCTTGCCACGGTGGGTGAGTGGTTATCGTGTCGGATTACTAACCCCAAGCTTGCCACGGTGGGTGAGTGGTTATCGTGTGGGACTACTAACCCCCAAGCTAGCCACGGTGGGTGAGTGGTTATCGTGTCGGATTACTAACCCCAAGCTTGCCACGGTGGGTGAGTGGTTATCGTGTCGGATTACTAACCCCAAGCTAGCCACGGTGGGTGAGTGGTTATCGTGTGGGATTACTAACCCCAAGCTTGCCACGGTGGGTGAGTGGTTATCGTGTGGGATTACTAACCCCAAGCTTACCACGGTGGGTGAGTGGTTATCGTGTCGGATTACTAACCCCAAGATTGCCACGGTGGGTGAGTGGTTATCGTGTGGGATTACTAACCCCCAAGCTTGCCACGGTGGGTGAGTGGTTATCGTGTCGGATTACTAACCCCCAAGCTTGCCACGGTGGGTGAGTGGTTATCGTGTCGGATTACTAACCCCCAAGCTTGCCACGGTGGGTGAGTGGTTATCGTGTGGGATTACTAACCCCCAAGCTTGCCACGGTGGGTGAGTGGTTATCGTGTCGGATTACTAACCCCAAGCTTGCCACGGTGGGTGAGTGGTTATCGTGTCGGATTACTAACCCCAAGCTAGCCACGGTGGGTGAGTGGTTATCGTGTGGGATTACTAACCCCCAAGCTTGCCACGGTGGGTGAGTGGTTATCGTGTGGGATTACTAACCCCAAGCTAGCCACGGTGGGTGAGTGGTTATCGTGTCGGATTACTAACCCCCAAGCTTGCCACGGTGGGTGAGTGGTTATCGTGTCGGATTACTAACCCCCAAGCTTGCCACGGTGGGTGAGTGGTTATCGTGTCGGATTACTAACCCCCAAGCTTGCCACGGTGGGTGAGTGGTTATCGTGTCGGATTACTAACCCCCAAGCTTGCCACGGTGGGTGAGTGGTTATCGTGTGGGATTACTAACCCCAAGCTTGCCACGGTGGGTGAGTGGTTATCGTGTGGGACTACTAACCCCAAGCTTGCCACGGTGAGTGAGTGGTTATCGTGTGGGATTACTAACCCCAAGCTTGCCACGGTGGGTGAGTGGTTATCGTGTCGGATTACTAACCCCCAAGCTTGCCACGGTGGGTGAGTGGTTATCGTGTCGGATTACTAACCCCCAAGCTTGCCACGGTGGGTGAGTGGTTATCGTGTCGGATTACTAACCCCCAAGCTTGCCACGGTGGGTGAGTGGTTATCGTGTCGGATTACTAACCCCCAAGCTTGCCACGGTGGGTGAGTGGTTATCGTGTCGGATTACTAACCCCAAGCTTGCCACGGTGGGTGAGTGGTTATCGTGTCGGATTACTAACCCCAAGCTAGCCACGGTGGGTGAGTGGTTATCGTGTGGGATTACTAACCCCCAAGCTTGCCACGGTGGGTGAGTGGTTATCGTGTGGGATTACTAACCCCAAGCTAGCCACGGTGGGTGAGTGGTTATCGTGTCGGATTACTAACCCCCAAGCTTGCCACGGTGGGTGAGTGGTTATCGTGTCGGATTACTAACCCCCAAGCTTGCCACGGTGGGTGAGTGGTTATCGTGTGGGACTACTAACCCCAAGCTTGCCACAGTGAGTGAGTGGTTATCGTGTCGGACTACTAACCCCAAGCTAGCCACGGTGGGTGAGTGGTTATCGTGTCGGATTACTAACCCCAAGCTTGCCACGGTGGGTGAGTGGTTATCGTGTCGGATTACTAACCCCAAGCTAGCCACGGTGGGTGAGTGGTTATCGTGTCGGATTACTAACCCAATGCTTGCCACGGTGGGTGAGTGGTTATCGTGTCGGATTACTAACCCCCAAGCTTGCCACGGTGGGTGAGTGGTTATCGTGTGGGACTACTAACCCCAAGCTTGCCACGGTGAGTGAGTGGTTATCGTGTGGGATTACTAACCCCAAGCTTGCCACGGTGAGTGAGTGGTTATCGTGTCGGATTACTAACCCCCAAGCTTGCCACGGTGAGTGAGTGGTTATCGTGTCGGATTACTAACCCCAAGCTTGCCACGGTGGGTGAGTGGTTATCGTGTCGGATTACTAACCCCAAGCTTGCCACGTTGGGCGAGTGGTTATCGTGTCGGATTACTACCCCCCAAGCTTGCCACGGTGGGTGAGTGGTTATCGTGTCGGATTACTAACCCCAAGCTTGCCACGGTGGGTGAGTGGTTATCGTGTCGGACTACTAACCCCAAGCTTGCCACGGTGATTGAGTGGTTATCGTGTCGGATTACTAACCCCAAGCTTGCCACGGTGAGTGAGTGGTTATCGTGTCGGATTACTAACCCCAAGCTTGCCACGGTGATTGAGTGGTTATCGTGTGGGATTACTAACCCCCAAACTTGCCACGGTGAGTGAGTGGTTATCGTGTCGGACTACTAACCCCAAGCTTGCCACGGTGATTGAGTGGTTATCGTGTCGGATTACTAACCCCAAGCTTGCCACGGTGGGTGAGTGGTTATCGTGTCGGATTACTAACCCCTAGCTTGCCACGGTGGGTGAGTGGTTATCGTGTCGGATTACTAACCCCCAAGCTTGCCACGGTGAGTGAGTGGTTATCGTGTCGGATTACTAACCCCCAAGCTTGCCACGGTGGGTGAGTGGTTATCGTGTCGGATTACTAACCCCAAGCTTGCCACGGTGAGTGAGTGGTTATCGTGTCGGATTACTAACCCCAAGCTTACCACGGTGGGTGAGTGGTTATCGTGTCGGACTACTAACCCCAAGCTTGCCACGGTGATTGAGTGGTTATCGTGTCGGATTACTAACCCCAAGCTTGCCACGGTGGGTGAGTGGTTATCGTGTCGGATTACTAACCCCCAAGCTTGCCACGGTGAGTGAGTGGTTATCGTGTGGGACTACTAACCCCCAAGCTTGCCACGGTGGGTGAGTGGTTATCGTGTCGGATTACTAACCCCCAAGCTTGCCACGGTGGGTGAGTGGTTATCGTGTCGGATTACTAACCCCAAGCTTGCCACGGTGGGTGAGTGGTTATCGTGTCGGATTACTACCCCCCAAGCTTGCCACGGTGGGTGAGTGGTTATCGTGTGGGACTACTAACCCCCAAGCTTGCCACGGTGGGTGAGTTGTTATCGTGTCGGATTACTAAACCCAAGCTTGCCACGGTGGGTGAGTGGTTATCGTGTCGGATTACTAACCCCAAGCTTGCCACGGTGGGTGAGTGGTTATCGTGTCGGATTACTAACCCCAAGCTTGCCACGGTGGGTGAGTGGTTATCGTGTCGGATTACTAACCCCAAGCTAGCCACGGTGGGTGAGTGGTTATCGTGTCGGATTACTAACCCCAAGCTTGCCACGGTGGGTGAGTGGTTATCGTGTGGGACTACTAACCCCCAAGCTTGCCACGGTGGGTGAGTGGTTATCGTGTCGGATTACTAACCCCTAGCTTGCCACGGTGGGTGTGTGGTTATCGTGTCGGATTACTAACCCCAAGCTAGCCACGGTGGGTGAGTGGTTATCGTGTGGGATTACTAACCCCCAAGCTTGCCACTGTGGGTGAGTGGTTATCGTGTCGGATTACTAACCCCCTAGCTTGCCACGGTGGGTCAGTGGTTATCGTGTGGGATTACTAACCCCCAAGCTTGCCACGGTGGGTGAGTGGTTATCGTGTGGGATTACTAACCCCAAGCTTGCCACGGTGGGTGAGTGGTTATCGTGTCGGATTACTAACCCCCAAGCCTGCCACGGTGGGTGAGTGGTTATCGTGTGGGATTACTAACCCCAAGCTTGCCACGGTGGGTGAGTGGTTATCGTGTCGGATTACTAACCCCAAGCTTGCCACGGTGGGTGAGTGGTTATCGTGTGGGATTACTAACCCCCAAGCTTGCCACGGTGGGTGAGTGGTTATCGTGTCGGATTACTAACCCCAAGCTTGCCACGGTGGGTGAGTGGTTATCGTGTCGGATTAATAACCCCCAAGCTTGCCACGGTGGGTGAGTGGTTATCGTGTCGGATTACTAACCCCCAAGCTTGCCACGGTGGGTGAGTGGTTATCGTGTCGGATTACTAACCCCAAGCTTGCCACGGTGGGTGAGTGGTTATCGTGTGGGATTACTAACCCCCAAGCTAGCCACGGTGGGTGAGTGGTTATCGTGTGGGATTACTAACCCCCAAGCTAGCCATGGTGGGTGAGTGGTTATCGTGTGGGATTACTAACCCCCAAGCTTGCCACGGTGGGTGAGTGGTTATCGAGTCGGATTACTAACCCCCAAACTTGCCACGGTGGGTGAGTGGTTATCGTGTGGGATTACTAACCCCCAAGCTTGCCACGGTGGGTGAGTGGTTATCGTGTCGGATTACTAACCCCCAAGCTTGCCACGGTGGGTGAGTGGTTATCGTGTCGGATTACTAACCCCCAAGCTTGCCACGGTGGGTGAGTGGTTATCGTGTGGGATTACTAACCCCCAAGCTTGCCACGGTGGGCGAGTGGTTATCGTGTGGGATTACTAACCCCCAAGCTTGCCACGGTGAGTGAGTGGTTATCGTGTCGGATTACTAACCCCCAAGCTAGCCACGGTGGGTGAGTAGTTATCGTGTCGGATTACTAACCTCAAGCTTGCCACGGTGGGTGAGTGGTTATCGTGTCGGATTACTAACCCCCAAGCTTGCCACGGTGGGTGAGTGGTTATCGTGTCGGATTACTAACCCCCAAGCTAGCCACGGTGGGTGAGTGGTTATCGTGTCGGATTACTAACCCCAAGCTTGCCACGGTGAGTGAGTGGTTATCGTGTCGGATTACTAACCCCAAGCTTGCCACGGTGGGTGAGTGGTTATCGTGTCGGATTACTAACCCCAAGCTTGCCACGGTGGGTGAGTGGTTATCGTGTCGAATTACTACCCCCCAAGCTTGCCACGGTGGGTGAGTGGTTATCGTGTCGGATTACTAACCCCAAGCTTGCCACGGTGGGTGAGTGGTTATCGTGTGGGACTACTAACCCCCAAGCTAGCCACGGTGGGTGAGTGGTTATCGTGTCGGATTACTAACCCCAAGCTTGCCACGGTGGGTGAGTGGTTATCGTGTCGGATTACTAACCCCAAGCTAGCCACGGTGGGTGAGTGGTTATCGTGTGGGATTACTAACCCCAAGCTTGCCACGGTGGGTGAGTGGTTATCGTGTGGGATTACTAACCCCAAGCTTACCACGGTGGGTGAGTGGTTATCGTGTCGGATTACTAACCCCAAGATTGCCACGGTGGGTGAGTGGTTATCGTGTGGGATTACTAACCCCCAAGCTTGCCACGGTGGGTGAGTGGTTATCGTGTCGGATTACTAACCCCCAAGCTTGCCACGGTGGGTGAGTGGTTATCGTGTCGGATTACTAACCCCCAAGCTTGCCACGGTGGGTGAGTGGTTATCGTGTGGGATTACTAACCCCCAAGCTTGCCACGGTGGGTGAGTGGTTATCGTGTCGGATTACTAACCCCAAGCTTGCCACGGTGGGTGAGTGGTTATCGTGTCGGATTACTAACCCCAAGCTAGCCACGGTGGGTGAGTGGTTATCGTGTGGGATTACTAACCCCCAAGCTTGCCACGGTGGGTGAGTGGTTATCGTGTGGGATTACTAACCCCAAGCTAGCCACGGTGGGTGAGTGGTTATCGTGTCGGATTACTAACCCCCAAGCTTGCCACGGTGGGTGAGTGGTTATCGTGTCGGATTACTAACCCCCAAGCTTGCCACGGTGGGTGAGTTGTTATCGTGTCGGATTACTAACCCCCAAGCTTGCCACGGTGGGTGAGTGGTTATCGTGTCGGATTACTAACCCCCAAGCTTGCCACGGTGGGTGAGTGGTTATCGTGTGGGATTACTAACCCCAAGCTTGCCACGGTGGGTGAGTGGTTATCGTGTGGGACTACTAACCCCAAGCTTGCCACGGTGAGTGAGTGGTTATCGTGTGGGATTACTAACCCCAAGCTTGCCACGGTGGGTGAGTGGTTATCGTGTCGGATTACTAACCCCCAAGCTTGCCACGGTGGGTGAGTGGTTATCGTGTCGGATTACTAACCCCCAAGCTTGCCACGGTGGGTGAGTGGTTATCGTGTCGGATTACTAACCCCCAAGCTTGCCACGGTGGGTGAGTGGTTATCGTGTCGGATTACTAACCCCCAAGCTTGCCACGGTGGGTGAGTGGTTATCGTGTCGGATTACTAACCCCAAGCTTGCCACGGTGGGTGAGTGGTTATCGTGTCGGATTACTAACCCCAAGCTAGCCACGGTGGGTGAGTGGTTATCGTGTGGGATTACTAACCCCCAAGCTTGCCACGGTGGGTGAGTGGTTATCGTGTGGGATTACTAACCCCAAGCTAGCCACGGTGGGTGAGTGGTTATCGTGTCGGATTACTACCCCCCAAGCTTGCCACAGTGGGTGAGTGGTTATCGTGTGGGATTACTAACCCCCAAGCTTGCCACGGTGGGTGAGTGGTTATCGTGTCGGATTACTAACCCCCAAGCTTGCCACGGTGGGTGAGTGGTTATCGTGTCGGATTACTAAACCCAAGCTTGCCACGGTGGGTGAGTGGTTATCGTGTCGGATTACTAACCCCCAAGCTTACCACGGTGGGTGAGTGGTTATCGTGTCGGATTACTAACCCCCAAGCTTGCCACGGTGGGTGAGTGGTTATCGTGTGGGACTACTAACCCCCAAGCTTGCCACGGTGGGTGAGTGGTTATCGTGTCGGATTACTAACCCCCAAGCGTGCCACGGTGGGTGAGTGGTTATCGTGTCGGATTACTAACCCCAAGCTTGCCACGGTGGGTGAGTGGTTATCGTGCCGGATTACTAACCCCAAGCTTGCCACGGTGGGTGAGTGGTTATCGTGTCGGATTACTAACCCCCAAGCTTGCCACGGTGGGTGAGTGGTTATCGTGTCGGATTACTAACCCCAAGCTTGCCACGGTGGGTGAGTGGTTATCGTGTCGGATTACTAACCCCCAAGCTTGCCACGGTGGGTGAGTGGTTATCGTGTCGGATTACTAACCCCAAGCTTGCCACGGTGGGTGAGTGGTTATCGTGTCGGATTACTAACCCCAAGCTAGCCACGGTGGGTGAGTGGTTATCGTGTCGGATTACTAACCCCCAAGCTTGCCACGGTTGGTGAGTGGTTATCGTGTCGGATTACTAACCCCCAAGCTTGCCACGGTGGGTGAGTGGTTATCGTGTCGGATTACTAACCCCCAAGCTTGCCACGGTGGGTGAGTGGTTATCGTGTCGGATTACTAACCCCCAAGCTAGCCACGGTGGGTGAGTGGTTATCGTGTCGGATTACTAACCCCCAAGCTTGCCACGGTGGGTGAGTGGTTATCGTGTCGGATTACTAACGCCCAAACTTGCCACGGTGGGTGAGTGGTTATCGTGTCGGATTACTAACCCCAAGCTAGCCACGGTGGGTGAGTGGTTATCGTGTCGGATTACTAACCCCCAAGCTTGCCACGGTGGGTGAGTGGTTATCGTGTCGGATTACTAACCCCAACCTTGCCACGGTGGGTGAGTGGTTATCGTGTCGGATTACTAACCCCAAGCTTGCCACGGTGGGTGAGTGGTTATCGTGTCGGATTACTAACCCCCAAGCTTGCCACGGTGGGTGAGTGGTTATCGTGTCGGATTACTAACCCCCAAGCTTGCCACGGTGGGTGAGTGGTTATCGTGTCGGATTACTAACCCCAAGCTTGCCACGGTGGGTGAGTGGTTATCGTGTCGGATTACTAACCCCAAGCTTGCCACGGTGGGTGAGTGGTTATCGTGTGGGATTACTAACCCCAAGCTTGCCACGGTGAGTGCGTGGTTATCGTGTCGGATTACTAACCCCTAGCTTGCCACGGTGGGTGAGTGGTTATCGTGTCGGATTACTAACCCCAAGCTTGCCACGGTGGGTGAGTGGTTATCGTGTCGGATTACTAACCCCAAGCTTGCCACGTTGGGCGAGTGGTTATCGTGTCGGATTACTAACCCCATGCTTGCCACGGTGGGTGAGTGGTTATCGTGTCGGATTACTAACCCCAAGCTTGCCACGGTGGGTGAGTGGTTATCGTGTCGGATTACTAACCCCAAGCTTGCCACGTTGGGCGAGTGGTTATCGTGTCGGATTACTAACCCCAAGCTAGCCACGGTGGGTGAGTGGTTATCGTGTCGGATTACTAACCCCCAAGCTTGCCACGGTGAGTGAGTGGTTATCGTGTCGGATTACTAACCCCAAGCTTGCCACGGTGGGTGAGTGGTTATCGTGTCGGATTACTAACCCCAAGCTTGCCACGTTGGGCGAGTGGTTATCGTGTCGGATTACTAACCCCAAGCTTGCCACGGTGGGTGAGTGGTTATCGTGTCGGATTACTACCCCCCAAGCTTGCCACGGTGGGTGAGTGGTTATCGTGTCGGATTACTATCCCCCAAGCTTGCCACGGTGGGTGAGTGGTTATCGTGTCGGATTACTAACCCCCAAGCTTGCCACGGTGAGTGAGTGGTTATCGTGTCGGACTACTAACCCCAAGCTTGCCACGGTGATTGAGTGGTTATCGTGTCGGATTACTAACCCCAAGCTTGCCACGGTGGGTGAGTGGTTATCGTGTCGGATTACTAACCCCAAGCTAGCCACGGTGGATGAGTGGTTATCGTGTGGGACTACTAACCCCCAAGCTTGCCACGGTGAGTGAGTGGTTATCGTGTGGGATTACTAACCCCAAGCTTGCCACGGTGAGTGAGTGGTTATCGTGTGGGACTACTAACCCCCAAGCTTGCCACGGTGAGTGAGTGGTTATCGTGTCGGATTACTAACCCCCAAGCTTGCCACGGTGAGTGAGTGGTTATCGTGTCGGATTACTAACCCCCAAGCTTGCCACGGTGGGTGAGTGGTTATCGTGTCGGATTACTAACCCCAAGCTTGCCACGGTGATTGAGTGGTTATCGTGTCGGATTACTAACCCCAAGCTTGCCACGGTGGGTGAGTGGTTATCGTGTCGGATTACTAACCCCAAGCTAGCCACGGTGGATGAGTGGTTATCGTGTGGGACTACTAACCCCCAAGCTTGCCACGGTGAGTGAGTGGTTATCGTGTGGGATTACTAACCCCAAGCTTGCCACGGTGAGTGAGTGGTTATCGTGTGGGACTACTAACCCCCAAGCTTGCCACGGTGAGTGAGTTGTTATCGTGTCGGATTACTAACCCCCAAGCTTGCCACGGTGAGTGAGTGGTTATCGTGTCGGATTACTAACCCCCAAGCTTGCCACGGTGGGTGAGTGGTTATCGTGTCGGATTACTAACCCCAAGCTTGCCACGGTGAGTGAGTGGTTATCGTGTGGGATAACTAACCCCCAAGCTTGCCACGGTGAGTGAGTGGTTATCGTGTCGGATTACTAACCCCCAAGCTTGCCACGGTGAGTGAGTGGTTATCGTGTGGGATTACTAACCCCAAGCTTGCCACGGTGAGTGAGTGGTTATCGTGTGGGACTACTAACCCCCAAGCTTGCCACGGTGAGTGAGTGGTTATCGTGTCGGATTACTAACCCCAAGCTTGCCACGGTGGGTGAGTGGTTATCGTGTCGGATTACTAACCCCCAAGCTTGCCACGGTGAGTGAGTGGTTATCGTGTCGGATTACTAACCCCCAAGCTTGCCACGGTGGGTGAGTGGTTATCGTGTCGGATTACTAACCCCAAGCTTGCCACAGTGAGTGAGTGGTTATCGTGTCGGATTACTAACCCCCAAGCTTGCCACGGTGGGTGAGTGGTTATCGTGTCGGATTACTAACCCCAAGCTTGCCACGGTGGGTGAGTGGTTATCGTGTGGGACTACTAACCCCCAAGCTTGCCACGGTGGGTGAGTGGTTATCGTGTGGGACTACTAACCCCCAAGCTTACCACGGTGGGTGAGTGGTTATCGTGTCGGATTACTAACCCCCAAGCTTGCCACGGTGCGAGAGTGGTTATCGTGTCGGATTACTAACCCCAAGCTTGCCACGGTGGGTGAGTGGTTATCGTGTGGGACTACTAACCCCCAAGCTTACCACGGTGGGTGAGTGGTTATCGTGTCGGATTACTAACCCCCAAGCTTGCCACGGTGCGTGAGTGGTTATCGTGTGGGACTACTAACCCCCAAGCTTGCCACGGTGGGTGAGTGGTTATCGTGTCGGATTACTAACCCCAAGTTTGCCACGGTGGGTGAGTGGTTATCGTGTCGGATTACTAACCCCAAGCTTGCCACGGTGGGTGAGTGGTTATCGTGTGGGATTACTAACCCCCAAGCTTGCCACGGTGGGCGAGTGGTTATCGTGTCGGACTACTAACCCCAAGCTTGCCACGGTGGGTGAGTGGTCATCGTGTCGGATTACTAACCCCCAAGCTTGCCACGGTGGGTGAGTGGTTATCGTGTCGGATTACTACCCCCCAAGCTTGCCACGGTGGGTGAGTGGTTATCGTGTCGGATTACTAACCCCAAGCTTGCCACGGTGGGTGAGTGGTTATCGTGTCGGATTACTAACCCCCAAGCTTGCCACGGTGGGTGAGTGGTTATCGTGTCGGACTACTAACCCCCAAGCTTGCCACGGTGGGTGAGTGGTTATCGTGTCGGACTACTAACCCCCAAGCTTGCCACGGTGGGTGAGTGGTTATCGTGTCGGATTACTAACCCCCAAGCTTGCCACGGTGGATGAGTGGTTATCGTGTCGGACTACTAACCCCCAAGCTTGCCACGGTGGGTGAGTGGTTATCGTGTCGGATTACTAACCCCCAAGCTTGCCACGGTGGGTGAGTGGTTATCGTGTCGGATTACTACCCCCCAAGCTTGCCACGGTGGGTGAGTGGTTAGCGTGTCGGGTTACTAACCCCCAAGCTTGCCACGGTGGGTGAGTGGTTATCGTGTCGGATTACTAACCCCAAGCTTGCCACGGTGGGTGAGTGGTTATCGTGTCGGATTACTAACCCCAAGCTTACCACGGTGGGTGAGTGGTTATCGTGTCGGATTACTAACCCCCAAGCTTGCCACGGTGGGTGAGTGGTTATCGTGTCGGGCTACTAACCCCAAGCTTGCCACGGTGGGTGAGTGGTTATCGTGTCGGATTACTAACCCCTGGCTTGCCACGGTGGGTGAGTGGTTATCGTGTCGGATTACTAACCCCCAAGCTTGCCACGGTGGGTGAGTGGTTATCGTGTCGGATTACTAACCCCAAGCTTGCCACGGTGGGTGAGTGGTTATCGTGTCGGATTACTAACCCCAAGCTTGCCACGGTGGGTGAGTGGTTATCGTGTCGGATTACTAACCCCAAGCTAGCCACGGTGGATGAGTGGTTATCGTGTCGGATTACTAACCCCCAAGCTTGCCACGGTGGGTGAGTGGTTATCGTGTCGGATTACTAACCCCAAGCTTGCCACGGTGGGTGAGTGGTTATCGTGTCGGATTACTAACCCCCAAGCTTGCCACGGTGGGTGAGTGGTTATCGTGTCGGATTACTAACCCCCAAGCTTGCCACGGTGGGTGAGTGGTTATCGTGTCGGATTACTAACCCCAAGCTTGCCACGGTGATTGAGTGGTTATCGTGTCGGATTACTAACCCCCAAGCTTGCCACGGTGGGTGAGTGGTTATCGTGTCGGATTACTAACCCCAAGCTTGCCACGGTGGGTGAGTGGTTATCGTGTGGGATTACTAACCCCCAAGCTTGCCACGGTGGGTGAGTGGTTATCGTGTCGGATTACTAACCCCAAGCTTGCCACGGTGGGTGAGTGGTTATCGTGTCGGATTACTAACCCCAAGCTTGCCACGGTGGGTGAGTGGTTATCGTGTCGGACTACTAACCCCCAAGCTTGCCACGGTGGGTGAGTGGTTATCGTGTCGGATTACTAACCCCAAGCTTGCCACGGTGGGTGAGTGGTTATCGTGTCGGACTACTAACCCCCAAGCTTGCCACGGTGGGTGAGTGGTTATCGTGTGGGATTACTAACCCCAAGCTTGCCACGGTGGGTGAGTGGTTATCGTGTCGGATTACTAACCCCCAAGCTTGCCACGGTGGGTGAGTGGTTATCGTGTCGGACTACTAACCCCCAAGCTTGCCACGGTGGGTGAGTGGTTATCGTGTGGGACTACTAACCCCCAAGCTTGCCACGGTGAGTGAGTGGTTATCGTGTGGGATTACTAACCTCCAAGCTTGTCACGGTGAGTGAGTGGTTATCGTGTCGGACTACTAACCCCCAAGCTTGCCACGGTGGGTGATTGGTTATCGTGTGGGATTACTAACCCCAAGCTTGCCACGGTGGGTGAGTGGTTATCGTGTGGGACTACTAACCCCCAAGCTTGCCACGGTGGGTGAGTGGTTATCGTGTCGGATTACTAACCCCCAAGCTTGCCACGGTGGGTGAGTGGTTATCGTGTGGGACTACTAACCTCCAAGCTTGCCACGGTGAGTGAGTGGTTATCGTGTGGGACTACTAACCCCAAGCTTGCCACGGTGGGTGAGTGGTTACCGTGTGGGATTACTAACCCCAAGCTTGCCACGGTGGGTGAGTGGTTATCGTGTGGGATTACTAACCTCCAAGCTTGTCACGGTGAGTGAGTGGTTATCGTGTGGGACTACTAACCCCAAGCTTGCCACGGTGAGTGAGTGGTTATCGTGTGGGACTACTAACCCCCAAGCTTGCCACGGTGGGTGAGTGGTTATCGTGTCGGATTACTAACCCCCAAGCTTGCCACGGTGGGTGAGTGGTTATCGTGTGGGACTACTAACCCCAAGCTTGCCACGGTGGGTGAGTGGTTATCGTGTCGGATTACTAACCCCCAAGCTTGCCACGGTGGGTGAGTGGATATCGTGTCGGATTACTAACCCCAAGCTTGCCACGGTGGGTGAGTGGTTATCGTGTCGGATTACTTCCCCCCAAGCTTGCCACAGTGGGTGAGTGGTTATCGTGTGGGATTACTAACCCCCAAGCTTGCCACGGTGGGTGAGTGGTTATCGTGTCGGATTACTAACCCCCAAGCTTGCCACGGTGGGTGAGTGGTTATCGTGTCGGATTACTAAACCCAAGCTTGCCACGGTGGGTGAGTGGTTATCGTGTCGGATTACTAACCCCCAAGCTTACCACGGTGGGTGAGTGGTTATCGTGTCGGATTACTAACCCCCAAGCTTGCCACGGTGGGTGAGTGGTTATCGTGTGGGACTACTAACCCCCAAGCTTGCCACGGTGGGTGAGTGGTTATCGTGCCGGATTACTAACCCCAAGCTTGCCACGGTGGGTGAGTGGTTATCGTGTCGGATTACTAACCCCCAAGCTTGCCACGGTGGGTGAGTGGTTATCGTGTCGGATTACTAACCCCAAGCTTGCCACGGTGGGTGAGTGGTTATCGTGTCGGATTACTAACCCCCAAGCTTGCCACGGTGGGTGAGTGGTTATCGTGTCGGATTACTAACCCCAAGCTTGCCACGGTGGGTGAGTGGTTATCGTGTCGGATTACTAACCCCAAGCTAGCCACGGTGGGTGAGTGGTTATCGTGTCGGATTACTAACCCCCAAGCTTGCCACGGTTGGTGAGTGGTTATCGTGTCGGATTACTAACCCCCAAGCTTGCCACGGTGGGTGAGTGGTTATCGTGTCGGATTACTAACCCCCAAGCTTGCCACGGTGGGTGAGTGGTTATCGTGTCGGATTACTAACCCCCAAGCTAGCCACGGTGGGTGAGTGGTTATCGTGTCGGATTACTAACCGCCAAGCTTGCCACGGTGGGTGAGTGGTTATCGTGTCGGATTACTAACGCCCAAACTTGCCACGGTGGGTGAGTGGTTATCGTGTCGGATTACTAACCCCAAGCTAGCCACGGTGGGTGAGTGGTTATCGTGTCGGATTACTAACCCCCAAGCTTGCCACGGTGGGTGAGTGGTTATCGTGTCGGATTACTAACCCCAACCTTGCCACGGTGGGTGAGTGGTTATCGTGTCGGATTACTAACCCCAAGCTTGCCACGGTGGGTGAGTGGTTATCGTGTCGGATTACTAACCCCCAAGCTTGCCACGGTGGGTGAGTGGTTATCGTGTCGGATTACTAACCCCCAAGCTTGCCACGGTGGGTGAGAGGTTATCGTGTCGGATTACTAACCCCAAGCTTGCCACGGTGGGTGAGTGGTTATCGTGTCGGATTACTAACCCCAAGCTTGCCACGGTGGGTGAGTGGTTATCGTGTGGGATTACTAACCCCAAGCTTGCCACGGTGAGTGCGTGGTTATCGTGTCGGATTACTAACCCCTAGCTTGCCACGGTGGGTGAGTGGTTATCGTGTCGGATTACTAACCCCAAGCTTGCCACGGTGGGTGAGTGGTTATCGTGTCGGATTACTAACCCCAAGCTTGCCACGTTGGGCGAGTGGTTATCGTGTCGGATTACTAACCCCAAGCTTGCCACGGTGGGTGAGTGGTTATCGTGTCGGATTACTAACCCCAAGCTTGCCACGGTGGGTGAGTGGTTATCGTGTCGGATTACTAACCCCAAGCTTGCCACGTTGGGCGAGTGGTTATCGTGTCGGATTACTAACCCCAAGCTAGCCACGGTGGGTGAGTGGTTATCGTGTCGGATTACTAACCCCCAAGCTTGCCACGGTGAGTGAGTGGTTATCGTGTCGGATTACTAACCCCAAGCTTGCCACGGTGGGTGAGTGGTTATCGTGTCGGATTACTAACCCCAAGCTTGCCACGTTGGGCGAGTGGTTATCGTGTCGGATTACTAACCCCAAGCTTGCCACGGTGGGTGAGTGGTTATCGTGTCGGATTACTACCCCCCAAGCTTGCCACGGTGGGTGAGTGGTTATCGTGTCGGATTACTACCCCCCAAGCTTGCCACGGTGGGTGAGTGGTTATCGTGTCGGATTACTAACCCCCAAGCTTGCCACGGTGAGTGAGTGGTTATCGTGTCGGACTACTAACCCCAAGCTTGCCACGGTGATTGAGTGGTTATCGTGTCGGATTACTAACCCCAAGCTTGCCACGGTGGGTGAGTGGTTATCGTGTCGGATTACTAACCCCAAGCTAGCCACGGTGGATGAGTGGTTATCGTGAGGGACTACTAACCCCCAAGCATGCCACGGTGAGTGAGTGGTTATCGTGTGGGATTACTAACCCCAAGCTTGCCACGGTGAGTGAGTGGTTATCGTGTGGGACTACTAACCCCCAAGCTTGCCACGGTGAGTGAGTGGTTATCGTGTCGGATTACTAACCCCCAAGCTTGCCACGGTGAGTGAGTGGTTATCGTGTCGGATTACTAACCCCCAAGCTTGCCACGGTGGGTGAGTGGTTATCGTGTCGGATTACTAACCCCAAGCTTGCCACGGTGATTGAGTGGTTATCGTGTCGGATTACTAACCCCAAGCTTGCCACGGTGGGTGAGTGGTTATCGTGTCGGAAAACTAACCCCAAGCTAGCCACGGTGGATGAGTGGTTATCGTGTGGGACTACTAACCCCCAAGCTTGCCACGGTGAGTGAGTGGTTATCGTGTGGGATTACTAACCCCAAGCTTGCCACGGTGAGTGAGTGGTTATCGTGTGGGACTACTAACCCCCAAGCTTGCCACGGTGAGTGAGTGCTTATCGTGTCGGATTACTAACCCCCAAGCTTGCCACGGTGAGTGAGTGGTTATCGTGTCGGATTACTAACCCCCAAGCTTGCCACGGTGGGTGAGTGGTTATCGTGTCGGATTACTAACCCCAAGCTTGCCACGGTGAGTGAGTGGTTATCGTGTGGGATAACTAACCCCCAAGCTTGCCACGGTGAGTGAGTGGTTATCGTGTCGGATTACTAACCCCCAAGCTTGCCACGGTGAGTGAGTGGTTATCGTGTGGGATTACTAACCCCAAGCTTGCCACGGTGAGTGAGTGGTTATCGTGTGGGACTACTAACCCCCAAGCTTGCCACGGTGAGTGAGTGGTTATCGTGTCGGATTACTAACCCCAAGCTTGCCACGGTGGGTGAGTGGTTATCGTGTCGGATTACTAACCCCCAAGCTTGCCACGGTGAGTGAGTGGTTATCGTGTCGGATTACTAACCCCCAAGCTTGCCACGGTGGGTGAGTGGTTATCGTGTCGGATTACTAACCCCAAGCTTGCCACAGTGAGTGAGTGGTTATCGTGTCGGATTACTAACCCCCAAGCTTGCCACGGTGGGTGAGTGGTTATCGTGTCGGATTACTAGCCCCCAAGCTTGCCACGGTGGGTGAGTGGTTATCGTGTGGGATTACTAACCCCAAGCTAGCCACGGTGGGTGAGTGGTTATCGTGTGGGACTACTAACCCCAAGCTTGCCACGGTGGGTGAGTGGTTATCGTGTCGGATTACTAACCCCAAGCTAGCCACGGTGGATGAGTGGTTATCGTGTCGGATTACTAACCCCAAGCTAGCCACGGTGGATGAGTGGTTATCGTGTCGGATTACTAACCCCAAGCTTGCCACGGTGGGTGAGTGGTTATCGTGTCGGATTACTAACCCCCAAGCTTGCCACGGTGGGTGAGTGGTTATCGTGTCGGATTACTAACCCCAAGCTTGCCACGGTGGGTGAGTGGTTATCGTGTCGGATTACTAACCCCAAGCTAGCCACGGTGGGTGAGTGGTTATCGTGTCGGATTACTAACCCCAAGCTTGCCACGGTGGGTGAGTGGTTATCGTGTGGGATTACTAACCCCCAAGCTAGCCACGGTGGGTGAGTGGTTATCGTGTGGGATTACTAACCCCAAGCTTGCCACGGTGGGTGAGTGGTTATCGTGTGGGACTACTAACCCCCAAGCTAGCCACGGTGAGTGAGTGGTTATCGTGTCGGATTACTAACCCCAAGCTTGCCACGGTGAGTGAGTGGTTATCGTGTGGGATTACTAACCCCCAAGATAGCCACGGTGGGTGAGTGGTTATCGTGTGGGATTACTAACCCCAAGCTTGCCACGGTGGGTGAGTGGTTATCGTGTGGGACTACTAACCCCCAAGCTAGCCACGGTGGGTGAGTGGTTATCGTGTCGGATTACTAACCCCAAGCTTGCCACGGTGAGTGAGTGGTTATCGTGTGGGATTACTAACCCCAAGCTTGCCACGGTGGGTGAGTGGTTATCGTGTCGGATTACTAACCCCCAAGCTTGCCACGGTGAGTGAGTGGTTATCGTGTCGGATTACTAACCCCCAAGCTTGCCACGGTGGGTGAGTGGTTATCGTGTGGGACTACTAACCCCAAGCTTGCCACGGTGGGTGAGTGGTTATCGTGTGGGATTACTAACCCCAAGCTAGCCACGGTGGGTGAGTGGTTATCGTGTGGGATTACTAACCCCCAAGCTTGCCACGGTGGGTGAGTGGTTATCGTGTGGGATTACTAACCCCAAGCTTGCCACGGTGGGTGAGTGGTTATCGTGTCGGATTACTAACCCCCAAGCTTGCCACGGTGGGTGAGTGGTTATCGTGTGGGACTACCAACCCCAAGCTTGCCACGGTGGGTGAGTGGTTATCGTGTCGGATTACTAACCCCAAGCTTGCCACGGTGGGTGAGTGGTTATCGTGTGGGACTACCAACCCCAAACTTGCCACGGTGGGTGAGTGGTTATCGTGTCGGATTACTAACCCCAAGCTTGCCACGGTGAGTGAGTGGTTATCGTGTCGGATTACTAACACCAAGCTTACCACGGTGGGTGAGTGGTTATCGTGTCGGACTACTAACCCCCAAGCTTACCACGGTGGGTGAGTGGTTATCGTGTCGGATTACTAACCCCCAAGCTTGCCACGGTGGGTGAGTGGTTATCGTGTGGGATTACTAACCCCCAAGCTAGCCACGGTGGGTGAGTGGTTATCGTGTGGGATTACTAACCCCCAAGCTTGCCACGGTGGGTGAGGGGTTATCGTGTGGGATTACTAACCCCCAAGCTTGCCACGGTGGGTGAGTGGTTATCGTGTCGGATTACTAACCCAAAGCTTGCCACGGTGGGTGAGTGGTTATCGTGTCGGATTACTAACCCCAAGCTAGCCACGGTGGGTGAGTGGTTATCGTGTCGGATTACTAACCCCAAGCTAGCCACGGTGGGTGAGTGGTTATCGTGTCGGATTACTAACCCCCAAGCTTGCCACGGTGGGTGAGTGGTTATCGTGTCGGATTACTAACCCCAAGCTTGCCACGGTGGGTGAGTGGTTATCGTGTCGGATTACTAACCCCAAGCTTGCCACGGTGGGTGAGTGGTTATCGTGTCGGATTACTAACCACCAAGCTTGCCACGGTGGGTGAGTGGTTATCGTGTCGGATTACTAACCCCCAAGCTTGCCACGGTGGGTGAGTGGTTATCGTGTCGGATTACTAACCCCCAAGCTTGCCACGGTGAGTGAGTGGTTATCGTGTGGGATTACTAACCCCAAGCTTGCCACGGTGAGTGAGTGGTTATCGTGTGGGACTACTAACCCCAAGCTAGCCACGGTGGGTGAGTGGTTATCGTGTCGGATTACTAACCCCCAAGCTTGCCACGGTGGGTGAGTGGTTATCGTGTCGGATTACTAACCCCCAAGCTTGCCACGGTGGGTGAGTGGTTATCGTGTCGGATTACTAACCCCAAGCTTGCCACGGTGGGTGAGTGGTTATCGTGTCGGATTACTAACCCCAAGCTAGCCACGGTGAGTGAGTGGTTATCGTGTCGGATTACTAACCCCCAAGCTTGCCACGGTGGGTGAGTGGTTATCGTGTCGGATTACTAACCCCCAAGCTAGCCACGGTGGGTGAGTGGTTATCGTGTCGGATTACTAACCCCAAGCTAGCCACGGTGAGTGAGTGGTTATCGTGTCGGATTACTAACCCCAAGCTTGCCACGGTGAGTGAGTGGTTATCGTGTGGGACTACTAACCCCAAGCTAGCCACGGTGGGTGAGTGGTTATCGTGTCGGATTACTAACCCCAAGCTTGCCACGGTGGGTGAGTGGTTATCGTGTGGGACTACTAACCCCAAGCTTGCCACGGTGGGTGAGTGGTTATCGTGTCGGATTACTAACCCCCAAGCTTGCCACGGTGGGTGAGTGGTTATCGTGTCGGATTACTAACCCCCAAGCTTGCCACGGTGGGTGAGTGGTTATCGTGTCGGATTACTAACCCCCCAAGCTTGCCACGGTGGGTGAGTGGTTATCGTGTGGGACTACTAACCCCAAGCTTGCCACGGTGGGTGAGTGGTTATCGTGTCGGATTACTAACCCCCAAGCTTGCCACGGTGGGTGAGTGGTTATCGTGTCGGATTACTAACCCCAAGCTTGCCACGGTGGGTGAGGGGTTATCGTGTGGGACTACTAACCCCAAGCTTGCCACGGTGGGTGAGTGGTTATCGTGTCGGATTACTAACCCCCAAGCTTGCCACGGTGGGTGAGTGGTTATGGTGTCGGATTACTAACCCCCAAGCTTGCCACGGTGGGTGAGTGGTTATCGTGTGGGATTACTAACCCCCCAAGCTTGCCACGGTGGGTGAGTGGTTATCGTGTCGGACTACTAACCCCAAGCTAGCCACGGTGGGTGAGTGGTTATCGTGTCGGATTACTAACCCCCAAGCTTGCCACGGTGGGTGAGTGGTTATCGTGTCGGATTACTAACCCCCAAGCTAGCCACGGTGGGTGAGTGGTTATCGTGTCGGATTTCTAACCCCAAGCTTGCCACGGTGGGTGAGTGGTTATCATGTGGGACTACTAACCCCAAGCTTGCCACGGTGGGTGAGTGGTTATAGTGTCGGATTACTAACCCCCAAGCTTGCCACGGTGGGTGAGTGGTTATCGTGTCGGATTACTAACCCCCAAGCTAGCCACGGTGGGTGAGTGGTTATCGTGTCGGATTACTAACCCCAAGCTTGCCACGGTGGGTGAGTGGTTATCGTGTGGGACTACTAACCCCAAGCTTGCCACGGTGGGTGAGTGGTTATCGTGTCGGATTACTAACCCCCAAGCTTGCCACGGTGGGTGAGTGGTTATCGTGTGGGATTACTAACCCCCTAGCTTGCCACGGTGGGTGAGTGGTTATCGTGTCGGATTACTAACCCCAAGCTTGCCACGGTGGGTGAGTGGTTATCGTGTCGGACTACTAACCCCAAGCTTGCCACGGTGGGTGAGTGGTTATCGTGTCGGATTACTAACCCCAAGCTAGCCACGGTGGGTGAGTGGTTATCGTGTGGGATTACTAACCCCAAGCTAGCCACGGTGGGTGAGTGGTTATCGTGTCGGATTACTAACCCCAAGCTAGCCACGGTGGGTGAGTGGTTATCGTGTCGGATTACTAACCCCAAGCTTGCCACGGTGGGTGAGTGGTTATCGTGTGGGATTACTAACCCCCAAGCTTGCCACGGTGGGTGAGTGGTTATCGTGTGGGATTACTAACCCCCAAGCTTGCCACGGTGGGTGAGTGGTTATCGTGTGGGATTACTAACCCCCAAGCTTGCCCCGGTGGGTGAGTGGTTATCGTGTCGGATTACTAACCCCCAAGCTTGCCACGGTGGGTGAGTGGTTATCGTGTCGGATAACTAACCCCCAAGCTTGCCACGGTGGGTGAGTGGTTATCGAGTCGGATTACTAACCCCCAAGCTAGCCACGGTGGGTGAGTGGTTATCGTGTCGGATTACTAAACCCCAAGCTTGCCACGGTGGGTGAGTGGTTATCGTGTGGGATTACTAACCCCAAGCTTGCCACGGTGAGTGAGTGGTTATCGTGTGGGATTACTAACCTCCAAGCTTGTCACGGTGAGTGAGTGGTTATCGTGTCGGACTACTAACCCCCAAGCTTGCCACGGTGGGTGAGTGGTTATCGTGTGGGATTACTAACCCCAAGCTTGCCACGGTGGGTGAGTGGTTATCGTGTGGGACTACTAACCCCAAGCTTGCCACGGTGAGTGAGTGGTTATCGTGTGGGATTACTAACCCCAAGCTTGCCACGGTGGGTGAGTGGTTATCGTGTCGGATTACTAACCCCCAAGCTTGCCACGGTGGGTGAGTGGTTATCGTGTCGGATTACTAACCCCAAGCTTGCCACGGTGGGTGAGTGGTTATCGTGTGGGACTACTAACCCCAAGCTTGCCACGGTGAGTGAGTGGTTATCGTGTGGGATTACTAACCCCAAGCTTGCCACGGTGGGTGAGTGGTTATCGTGTCGGATTACTAACCCCCAAGCTTGCCACGGTGGGTGAGTGGTTATCGTGTCGGATTACTAACCCCCAAGCTTGCCACGGTGGGTGAGTGGTTATCGTGTCGGATTACTAACCCCCAAGCTTGCCACGGTGGGTGAGTGGTTATCGTGTCGGATTACTAACCCCCAAGCTTGCCACGGTGGGTGAGTGGTTATCGTGTCGGATTACTAACCCCAAGCTTGCCACGGTGGGTGAGTGGTTATCGTGTCGGATTACTAACCCCAAGCTAGCCACGGTGGGTGAGTGGTTATCGTGTGGGATTACTAACCCCCAAGCTTGCCACGGTGGGTGAGTGGTTATCGTGTGGGATTACTAACCCCAAGCTAGCCACGGTGGGTGAGTGGTTATCGTGTCGGATTACTAACCCCCAAGCTTGCCACGGTGGGTGAGTGGTTATCGTGTCGGATTACTAACCCCCAAGCTTGCCACGGTGGGTGAGTGGTTATCGTGTCGGATTACTAACCCCCAAGCTTGCCACGGTGGGTGAGTGGTTATCGTGTCGGATTACTAACCCCCAAGCTTGCCACGGTGGGTGAGTGGTTATCGTGTGGGATTACTAACCCCAAGCTTGCCACGGTGGGTGAGTGGTTATCGTGTGGGACTACTAACCCCAAGCTTGCCACGGTGAGTGAGTGGTTATCGTGTGGGATTACTAACCCCAAGCTTGCCACGGTGGGTGAGTGGTTATCGTGTCGGATTACTAACCCCCAAGCTTGCCACGGTGGGTGAGTGGTTATCGTGTGGGACTACTAACCCCAAGCTTGCCACGGTGAGTGAGTGGTTATCGTGTGGGATTACTAACCCCAAGCTTGCCACGGTGAGTGAGTGGTTATCGTGTCGGATTACTAACCCCCAAGCTTGCCACGGTGAGTGAGTGGTTATCGTGTCGGATTACTAACCCCAAGCTTGCCACGGTGGGTGAGTGGTTATCGTGTCGGATTACTAACCCCAAGCTTGCCACGTTGGGCGAGTGGTTATCGTGTCGGATTACTACCCCCCAAGCTTGCCACGGTGGGTGAGTGGTTATCGTGTCGGATTACTAACCCCAAGCTTGCCACGGTGGGTGAGTGGTTATCGTGTCGGACTACTAACCCCAAGCTTGCCACGGTGATTGAGTGGTTATCGTGTCGGATTACTAACCCCAAGCTTGCCACGGTGAGTGAGTGGTTATCGTGTCGGATTACTAACCCCAAGCTTGCCACGGTGATTGAGTGGTTATCGTGTGGGATTACTAACCCCCAAACTTGCCACGGTGAGTGAGTGGTTATCGTGTCGGACTACTAACCCCAAGCTTGCCACGGTGATTGAGTGGTTATCGTGTCGGATTACTAACCCCAAGCTTGCCACGGTGGGTGAGTGGTTATCGTGTCGGATTACTAACCCCTAGCTTGCCACGGTGGGTGAGTGGTTATCGTGTCGGATTACTAACCCCCAAGCTTGCCACGGTGAGTGAGTGGTTATCGTGTCGGATTACTAACCCCCAAGCTTGCCACGGTGGGTGAGTGGTTATCGTGTCGGATTACTAACCCCAAGCTTGCCACGGTGAGTGAGTGGTTATCGTGTCGGATTACTAACCCCAAGCTTACCACGGTGGGTGAGTGGTTATCGTGTCGGACTACTAACCCCAAGCTTGCCACGGTGATTGAGTGGTTATCGTGTCGGATTACTAACCCCAAGCTTGCCACGGTGAGTGAGTGGTTATCGTGTCGGATTACTAACCCCTAGCTTGCCACGGTGGGTGAGTGGTTATCGTGTCGGATTACTAACCCCCAAGCTTGCCACGGTGGGTGAGTGGTTATCGTGTCGGATTACTAACCCCCAAGCTTGCCACGGTGGGTGAGTGGTTATCGTGTCGGATTAATAACCCCAAGCTTGCCACGGTGGGTGAGTGGTTATCGTGTCGGATTACTAACCCCAAGCTTGCCACGGTGGGTGAGTGGTTATCGTGTCGGATTACTAACCCCAAGCTTGCCACGGTGGGCGAGTGGTTATCGTGTCGGATTACTAACCCCAAGCTTGCCACGGTGGGTGAGTGGTTATCGTGTCGGATTACTAACCCCCAAGCTTGCCACGGTGAGTGAGTGGTTATCGTGTGGGACTACTAACCCCCAAGCTTGCCACGGTGGGTGAGTGGTTATCGTGTCGTATTACTAACCCCCAAGCTTGCCACGGTGGGTGAGTGGTTATCGTGTCGGATTACTAACCCCAAGCTTGCCACGGTGGGTGAGTGGTTATCGTGTCGGATTACTACCCCCCAAGCTTGCCACGGTGGGTGAGTGGTTATCGTGTGGGACTACTAACCCCCAAGCTTGCCACGGTGGGTGAGTTGTTATCGTGTCGGATTACTAACCCCAAGCTTGCCACGGTGGGTGAGTGGTTATCGTGTCGGATTACTAACCCCAAGCTTGCCACGGTGGGTGAGTGGTTATCGTGTCGGATTACTAACCCCAAGCTTGCCACGGTGGGTGAGTGGTTATCGTGTCGGATTACTAACCCCAAGCTAGCCACGGTGGGTGAGTGGTTATCGTGTCGGATTACTAACCCCAAGCTTGCCACGGTGGGTGAGTGGTTATCGTGTGGGACTACTAACCCCCAAGCTTGCCACGGTGGGTGAGTGGTTATCGTGTCGGATTACTAACCCCTAGCTTGCCACGGTGGGTGTGTGGTTATCGTGTCGGATTACTAACCCCAAGCTAGCCATGGTGGGTGAGTGGTTATCGTGTGGGATTACTAACCCCCAAGCTTGCCACTGTGGGTGAGTGGTTATCGTGTCGGATTACTAACCCCCTAGCTTGCCACGGTGGGTCAGTGGTTATCGTGTGGGATTACTAACCCCCAAGCTTGCCACGGTGGGTGAGTGGTTATCGTGTGGGATTACTAACCCCAAGCTTGCCACGGTGGGTGAGTGGTTATCGTGTCGGATTACTAACCCCCAAGCCTGCCACGGTGGGTGAGTGGTTATCGTGTGGGATTACTAACCCCAAGCTTGCCACGGTGGGTGAGTGGTTATCGTGTCGGATTACTAACCCCAAGCTTGCCACGGTGGGTGAGTGGTTATCGTGTGGGATTACTAACCCCCAAGCTTGCCACGGTGGGTGAGTGGTTATCGTGTCGGATTACTAACCCCAAGCTTGCCACGGTGGGTGAGTGGTTATCGTGTCGGATTAATAACCCCCAAGCTTGCCACGGTGGGTGAGTGGTTATCGTGTCGGATTACTAACCCCCAAGCTTGCCACGGTGGGTGAGTGGTTATCGTGTCGGATTACTAACCCCAAGCTTGCCACGGTGGGTGAGTGGTTATCGTGTGGGATTACTAACCCCCAAGCTAGCCACGGTGGGTGAGTGGTTATCGTGTGGGATTACTAACCCCCAAGCTAGCCACGGTGGGTGAGTGGTTATCGTGTGGGATTACTAACCCCCAAGCTTGCCACGGTGGGTGAGTGGTTATCGAGTCGGATTACTAACCCCCAATCTTGCCACGGTGGGTGAGTGGTTATCGTGTGGGATTACTAACCCCCAAGCTTGCCACGGTGGGTGAGTGGTTATCGTGTCGGATTACTAACCCCCAAGCTTGCCACGGTGGGTGAGTGGTTATCGTGTCGGATTACTAACCCCCAAGCTTGCCACGGTGGGTGAGTGGTTATCGTGTGGGATTACTAACCCCCAAGCTTGCCACGGTGGGCGAGTGGTTATCGTGTGGGATTACTAACCCCCAAGCTTGCCACGGTGAGTGAGTGGTTATCGTGTCGGATTACTAACCCCCAAGCTAGCCACGGTGGGTGAGTAGTTATCGTGTCGGATTACTAACCTCAAGCTTGCCACGGTGGGTGAGTGGTTATCGTGTCGGATTACTAACCCCCAAGCTTGCCACGGTGGGTGAGTGGTTATCGTGTCGGATTACTAACCCCCAAGCTAGCCACGGTGGGTGAGTGGTTATCGTGTCGGATTACTAACCCCAAGCTTGCCACGGTGAGTGAGTGGTTATCGTGTCGGATTACTAACCCCAAGCTTGCCACGGTGGGTGAGTGGTTATCGTGTCGGATTACTAACCCCAAGCTTGCCACGGTGGGTGAGTGGTTATCGTGTCGAATTACTACCCCCCAAGCTTGCCACGGTGGGTGAGTGGTTATCGTGTCGGATTACTAACCCCAAGCTTGCCTCGGTGGGTGAGTGGTTATCGTGTGGGACTACTAACCCCCAAGCTAGCCACGGTGGGTGAGTGGTTATCGTGTCGGATTACTAACCCCAAGCTTGCCACGGTGGGTGAGTGGTTATCGTGTCGGATTACTAACCCCAAGCTAGCCACGGTGGGTGAGTGGTTATCGTGTGGGATTACTAACCCCAAGCTTGCCACGGTGGGTGAGTGGTTATCGTGTGGGATTACTAACCCCAAGCTTACCACGGTGGGTGAGTGGTTATCGTGTCGGATTACTAACCCCAAGATTGCCACGGTGGGTGAGTGGTTATCGTGTGGGATTACTAACCCCCAAGCTTGCCACGGTGGGTGAGTGGTTATCGTGTCGGATTACTAACCCCCAAGCTTGCCACGGTGGGTGAGTGGTTATCGTGTCGGATTACTAACCCCCAAGCTTGCCACGGTGGGTGAGTGGTTATCGTGTGGGATTACTAACCCCCAAGCTTGCCACGGTGGGTGAGTGGTTATCGTGTCGGATTACTAACCCCAAGCTTGCCACGGTGGGTGAGTGGTTATCGTGTCGGATTACTAACCCCAAGCTAGCCACGGTGGGTGAGTGGTTATCGTGTGGGATTACTAACCCCCAAGCTTGCCACGGTGGGTGAGTGGTTATCGTGTGGGATTACTAACCCCAAGCTAGCCACGGTGGGTGAGTGGTTATCATGTCGGATTACTAACCCCCAAGCTTGCCACGGTGGGTGAGTGGTTATCGTGTCGGATTACTAACCCCCAAGCTTGCCACGGTGGGTGAGTTGTTATCGTGTCGGATTACTAACCCCCAAGCTTGCCACGGTGGGTGAGTGGTTATCGTGTCGGATTACTAACCCCCAAGCTTGCCACGGTGGGTGAGTGGTTATCGTGTGGGATTACTAACCCCAAGCTTGCCACGGTGGGTGAGTGGTTATCGTGTGGGACTACTAACCCCAAGCTTGCCACGGTGAGTGAGTGGTTATCGTGTGGGATTACTAACCCCAAGCTTGCCACGGTGGGTGAGTGGTTATCGTGTCGGATTACTAACCCCCAAGCTTGCCACGGTGGGTGAGTGGTTATCGTGTCGGATGACTAACCCCCAAGCTTGCCACGGTGGGTGAGTGGTTATCGTGTCGGATTACTAACCCCCAAGCTTGCCACGGTGGGTGAGTGGTTATCGTGTCGGATTACTAACCCCCAAGCTTGCCACGGTGGGTGAGTGGTTATCGTGTCGGATTACTAACCCCAAGCTTGCCACGGTGGGTGAGTGGTTATCGTGTCGGATTACTAACCCCAAGCTAGCCACGGTGGGTGAGTGGTTATCGTGTGGGATTACTAACCCCCAAGCTTGCCACGGTGGGTGAGTGGTTATCGTGTGGGATTCCTAACCCCAAGCTAGCCACGGTGGGTGAGTGGTTATCGTGTCGGATTACTAACCCCCAAGCTTGCCACGGTGGGTGAGTGGTTATCGTGTCGGATTACTAACCCCCAAGCTTGCCACGGTGGGTGAGTGGTTATCGTGTCGGATTACTAACCCCCAAGCTTGCCACGGTGGGTGAGTGGTTATCGTGTCGGATTACTAACCCCCAAGCATGCCACGGTGGGTGAGTGGTTATCGTGTGGGATTACTAACCCCAAGCTTGCCACGGTGGGTGAGTGGTTATCGTGTGGGACTACTAACCCCAAGCTTGCCACGGTGAGTGAGTGGTTATCGTGTGGGATTACTAACCCCAAGCTTGCCACGGTGGGTGAGTGGTTATCGTGTCGGATTACTAACCCCCAAGCTTGCCACGGTGGGTGAGTGGTTATCGTGTGGGACTACTAACCCCAAGCTTGCCACGGTGAGTGAGTGGTTATCGTGTGGGATTACTAACCCCAAGCTTGCCACGGTGAGTGAGTGGTTATCGTGTCGGATTACTAACCCCCAAGCTTGCCACGGTGGGTGAGTGGTTATCGTGTGGGACTACTAACCCCAAGCTTGCCACGGTGAGTGAGTGGTTATCGTGTGGGATTACTAACCCCAAGCTTGCCACGGTGGGTGAGTGGTTATCGTGTCGGATTACTAACCCCCAAGCTTGCCACGGTGGGTGAGTGGTTATCGTGTGGGACTACTAACCCCAAGCTTGCCACGGTGGGTGAGTGGTTATCGTGTCGGATTACTAACCCCCAAGCTTGCCACGGTGGGTGAGTGGTTATCGTGTCGGATTACTAACCCCAAGCTTGCCACGGTGGGTGAGTGGTTATCGTGTCGGATTACTAACCCCAAGCTTGCCACGGTGGGTGAGTGGTTATCGTGTGGGATTACTAACCCCCAAGCTTGCAACGGTGGGTGAGTGGTTATCGTGTCGGATTACTAACCCCCAAGCTTGCCACGGTGGGTGAGTGGTTATCGTGTCGGATTACTAACCCCAAGCTTGCCACGGAGGGTGAGTGGTTATCGTGTCGGATTACTAACCCCCAAGCTTGCCACGGTGGGTGAGTGGTTATCGTGTCGGATTACTGACCCCCAAGCTTGCCACGGTGGGTGAGTGGTTATCGTGTCGGATTACTAACCCCCAAGCTTGCCACTGTGGGTGAGTGGTTATCGTGTCGGATTACTAACCCCCTAGCTTGCCACGGTGGGTCAGTGGTTATCGTGTGGGATTACTAACCCCCAAGCTTGCCACGGTGGGTGAGTGGTTATCGTGTGGGATTACTAACCCCAAGCTTGCCACGGTGGGTGAGTGGTTATCGTGTCGGATTACTAACCCCCAAGCCTGCCACGGTGGGTGAGTGGTTATCGTGTGGGATTACTAACCCCAAGCTTGCCACGGTGGGTGAGTGGTTATCGTGTCGGATTACTAACCCCAAGCTTGCCACGGTGGGTGAGTGGTTATCGTGTGGGATTACTAACCCCCAAGCTTGCCACGGTGGGTGAGTGGTTATCGTGTCGGATTACTAACCCCAAGCTTGCCACGGTGGGTGAGTGGTTATCGTGTCGGATTAATAACCCCCAAGCTTGCCACGGTGGGTGAGTGGTTATCGTGTCGGATTACTAACCCCCAAGCTTGCCACGGTGGGTGAGTGGTTATCGTGTCGGATTACTAACCCCAAGCTTGCCACGGTGGGTGAGTGGTTATCGTGTGGGATTACTAACCCCCAAGCTAGCCACGGTGGGTGAGTGGTTATCGTGTGGGATTACTAACCTCCAAGCTAGCCACGGTGGGTGAGTGGTTATCGTGTGGGATTACTAACCCCCAAGCTTGCCACGGTGGGTGAGTGGTTATCGAGTCGGATTACTAACCCCCAATCTTGCCACGGTGGGTGAGTGGTTATCGTGTGGGATTACTAACCCCCAAGCTTGCCACGGTGGGTGAGTGGTTATCGTGTCGGATTACTAACCCCCAAGCTTGCCACGGTGGGTGAGTGGTTATCGTGTCGGATTACTAACCCCCAAGCTTGCCACGGTGGGTGAGTGGTTATCGTGTGGGATTACTAACCCCCAAGCTTGCCACGGTGGGTGAGTGGTTATCGTGTCGGATTACTAACCCCAAGCTTGCCACGGTGGGTGAGTGGTTATCGTGTCGGATTACTAACCCCAAGCTAACCACGGTGGGTGAGTGGTTATCGTGTGGGATTACTAACCCCCAAGCTTGCCACGGTGGGTGAGTGGTTATCGTGTGGGATTACTAACCCCAAGCTAGCCACGGTGGGTGAGTGGTTATCGTGTCGGATTACTAACCCCCAAGCTTGCCACGGTGGGTGAGTGGTTATCGTGTCGGATTACTAACCCCCAAGCTTGCCACGGTGGGTGAGTGGTTATCGTGTCGGATTACTAACCCCCAAGCTTGCCACGGTGGGTGAGTGGTTATCGTGTCGGATTACTAACCCCCAAGCTTGCCACGGTGGGTGAGTGGTTATCGTGTGGGATTACTAACCCCAAGCTTGCCACGGTGGGTGAGTGGTTATCGTGTGGGACTACTAACCCCAAGCTTGCCACGGTGAGTGAGTGGTTATCGTGTGGGATTACTAACCCCAAGCTTGCCACGGTGGGTGAGTGGTTATCGTGTGGGATTACTAACCCCCAAGCTTGCCACGGTGAGTGAGTGGTTATCGTGTCGGATTACTAACCCCCAAGCTAGCCACGGTGGGTGAGTAGTTATCGTGTCGGATTACTAACCTCAAGCTTGCCACGGTGGGTGAGTGGTTATCGTGTCGGATTACTAACCCCCAAGCTTGCCACGGTGGGTGAGTGGTTATCGTGTCGGATTACTTACCCCCAAGCTAGCCACGGTGGGTGAGTGGTTATCGTGTCGGATTACTAACCCCAAGCTTGCCACGGTGAGTGAGTGGTTATCGTGTCGGATTACTAACCCCAAGCTTGCCACGGTGGGTGAGTGGTTATCGTGTCGGATTACTAACCCCAAGCTTGCCACGGTGGGTGAGTGGTTATCGTGTCGAATTACTACCCCCCAAGCTTGCCACGGTGGGTGAGTGGTTATCGTGTCGGATTACTAACCCCAAGCTTGCCACGGTGGGTGAGTGGTTATCGTGTGGGACTACTAACCCCCAAGCTAGCCACGGTGGGTGAGTGGTTATCGTGTCGGATTACTAACCCCAAGCTTGCCACGGTGGGTGAGTGGTTATCGTGTCGGATTACTAACCCCAAGCTAGCCACGGTGGGTGAGTGGTTATCGTGTGGGATTACTAACCCCAAGCTTGCCACGGTGGGTGAGTGGTTATCGTGTGGGATTACTAACCCCAAGCTTACCACGGTGGGTGAGTGGTTATCGTGTCGGATTACTAACCCCAAGATTGCCACGGTGGGTGAGTGGTTATCGTGTGGGATTACTAACCCCCAAGCTTGCCACGGTGGGTGAGTGGTTATCGTGTCGGATTACTAACCCCCAAGCTTGCCACGGTGGGTGAGTGGTTATCGTGTCGGATTACTAACCCCCGAGCTTGCCACGGTGGGTGAGTGGTTATCGTGTAGGATTACTAACCCCCAAGCTTGCCACGGTGGGTGAGTGGTTATCGTGTCGGATTACTAACCCCAAGCTTGCCACGGTGGGTGAGTGGTTATCGTGTCGGATTACTAACCCCAAGCTAGCCACGGTGGGTGAGTGGTTATCGTGTGGGATTACTAACCCCCAAGCTTGCCACGGTGGGTGAGTGGTTATCGTGTGGGATTACTAACCCCAAGCTAGCCACGGTGGGTGAGTGGTTATCGTGTCGGATTACTAACCCCCAAGCTTGCCACGGTGGGTGAGTGGTTATCGTGTCGGATTACTAACCCCCAAGCTTGCCACGGTGGGTGAGTGGTTATCGTGTCGGATTACTAACCCCCAAGCTTGCCACGGTGGGTTAGTGGTTATCGTGTCGGATTACTAACCCCCAAGCTTGCCACGGTGGGTGAGTGGTTATCGTGTGGGATTACTAACCCCAAGCTTGCCACGGTGGGTGAGTGGTTATCGTGTGGGACTACTAACCCCAAGCTTGCCACGGTGAGTGAGTGGTTATCGTGTGGGATTACTAACCCCAAGCTTGCCACGGTGGGTGAGTGGTTATCGTGTCGGATTACTAACCCCCAAGCTTGCCACGGTGGGTGAGTGGTTATCGTGTCGGATTACTAACCCCCAAGCTTGCCACGGTGGGTGAGTGGTTATCGTGTCGGATTACTAACCCCCAAGCTTGCCACGGTGGGTGAGTGGTTATCGTGTCGGATTACTAACCCCCAAGCTTGCCACGGTGGGTGAGTGGTTATCGTGTCGGATTACTAACCCCAAGCTTGCCACGGTGGGTGAGTGGTTATCGTGTCGGATTACTAACCCCAAGCTAGCCACGGTGGGTGAGTGGTTATCGTGTGGGATTACTAACCCCCAAGCTTGCCACGGTGGGTGAGTGGTTATCGTGTGGGATTACTAACCCCAAGCTAGCCACGGTGGGTGAGTGGTTATCGTGTCGGATTACTAACCCCCAAGCTTGCCACGGTGGGTGAGTGGTTATCGTGTCGGATTACTAACCCCCAAGCTTGCCACGGTGGGTGAGTGGTTATCGTGTGGGACTACTAACCCCAAGCTTGCCACAGTGAGTGAGTGGTTATCGTGTCGGACTACTAACCCCAAGCTAGCCACGGTGGGTGAGTGGTTATCGTGTCGGATTACTAACCCCAAGCTTGCCACGGTGGGTGAGTGGTTATCGTGTCGGATTACTAACCCCAAGCTAGCCACGGTGGGTGAGTGGTTATCGTGTCGGATTACTAACCCAATGCTTGCCACGGTGGGTGAGTGGTTATCGTGTCGGATTACTAACCCCCAAGCTTGCCACGGTGGGTGAGTGGTTATCGTGTGGGACTACTAACCCCAAGCTTGCCACGGTGAGTGAGTGGTTATCGTGTGGGATTACTAACCCCAAGCTTGCCACGGTGAGTGAGTGGTTATCGTGTCGGATTACTAACCCCCAAGCTTGCCACGGTGAGTGAGTGGTTATCGTGTCGGATTACTAACCCCAAGCTTGCCACGGTGGGTGAGTGGTTATCGTGTCGGATTACTAACCCCAAGCTTGCCACGTTGGGCGAGTGGTTATCGTGTCGGATTACTACCCCCCAAGCTTGCCACGGTGGGTGAGTGGTTATCGTGTCGGATTACTAACCCCAAGCTTGCCACGGTGGGTGAGTGGTTATCGTGTCGGACTACTAACCCCAAGCTTGCCACGGTGATTGAGTGGTTATCGTGTCGGATTACTAACCCCAAGCTTGCCACGGTGAGTGAGTGGTTATCGTGTCGGATTACTAACCCCAAGCTTGCCACGGTGATTGAGTGGTTATCGTGTGGGATTACTAACCCCCAAACTTGCCACGGTGAGTGAGTGGTTATCGTGTCGGACTACTAACCCCAAGCTTGCCACGGTGATTGAGTGGTTATCGTGTCGGATTACTAACCCCAAGCTTGCCACGGTGGGTGAGTGGTTATCGTGTCGGATTACTAACCCCTAGCTTGCCACGGTGGGTGAGTGGTTATCGTGTCGGATTACTAACCCCCAAGCTTGCCACGGTGAGTGAGTGGTTATCGTGTCGGATTACTAACCCCCAAGCTTGCCACGGTGGGTGAGTGGTTATCGTGTCGGATTACTAACCCCAAGCTTGCCACGGTGAGTGAGTGGTTATCGTGTCGGATTACTAACCCCAAGCTTACCACGGTGGGTGAGTGGTTATCGTGTCGGACTACTAACCCCAAGCTTGCCACGGTGATTGAGTGGTTATCGTGTCGGATTACTAACCCCAAGCTTGCCACGGTGAGTGAGTGGTTATCGTGTCGGATTACTAACCCCTAGCTTGCCACGGTGGGTGAGTGGTTATCGTGTCGGATTACTAACCCCCAAGCTTGCCACGGTGGGTGAGTGGTTATCGTGTCGGATTACTAACCCCCAAGCTTGCCACGGTGGGTGAGTGGTTATCGTGTCGGATTACTAACCCCAAGCTTGCCACGGTGGGTGAGTGGTTATCGTGTTGGATTACTAACCCCAAGCTTGCCACGGTGGGTGAGTGGTTATCGTGTCGGATTACTAACCCCAAGCTTGCCACGGTGGGCGAGTGGTTATCGTGTCGGATTACTAACCCCAAGCTTGCCACGGTGGGTGAGTGGTTATCGTGTCGGATTACTAACCCCCAAGCTTGCCACGGTGAGTGAGTGGTTATCGTGTGGGACTACTAACCCCCAAGCTTGCCACGGTGGGTGAGTGGTTATCGTGTCGGATTACTAACCCCCAAGCTTGCCACGGTGGGTGAGTGGTTATCGTGTCGGATTACTAACCCCAAGCTTGCCACGGTGGGTGAGTGGTTATCGTGTCGGATTACTACCCCCCAAGCTTGCCACGGTGGGTGAGTGGTTATCGTGTGGGACTACTAACCCCCAAGCTTGCCACGGTGGGTGAGTTGTTATCGTGTCGGATTACTAACCCCAAGCTTGCCACGGTGGGTGAGTGGTTATCGTGTCGGATTACTAACCCCAAGCTTGCCACGGTGGGTGAGTGGTTATCGTGTCGGATTACTAACCCCAAGCTTGCCACGGTGGGTGAGTGGTTATCGTGTCGGATTACTAACCCCAAGCTAGCCACGGTGGGTGAGTGGTTATCGTGTCGGATTACTAACCCCAAGCTTGCCACGGTGGGTGAGTGGTTATCGTGTGGGACTACTAACCCCCAAGCTTGCCACGGTGGGTGAGTGGTTATCGTGTCGGATTACTAACCCCTAGCTTGCCACGGTGGGTGTGTGGTTATCGTGTCGGATTACTAACCCCAAGCTAGCCACGGTGGGTGAGTGGTTATCGTGTGGGATTACTAACCCCCAAGCTTGCCACTGTGGGTGAGTGGTTATCGTGTCGGATTACTAACCCCCTAGCTTGCCACGGTGGGTCAGTGGTTATCGTGTGGGATTACTAACCCCCAAGCTTGCCACGGTGGGTGAGTGGTTATCGTGTGGGATTACTAACCCCAAGCTTGCCACGGTGGGTGAGTGGTTATCGTGTCGGATTACTAACCCCCAAGCCTGCCACGGTGGGTGAGTGGTTATCGTGTGGGATTACTAACCCCAAGCTTGCCACGGTGGGTGAGTGGTTATCGTGTCGGATTACTAACCCCAAGCTTGCCACGGTGGGTGAGTGGTTATCGTGTGGGATTACTAACCCCCAAGCTTGCCACGGTGGGTGAGTGGTTATCGTGTCGGATTACTAACCCCAAGCTTGCCACGGTGGGTGAGTGGTTATCGTGTCGGTTTAATAACCCCCAAGCTTGCCACGGTGGGTGAGTGGTTATCGTGTCGGATTACTAACCCCCAAGCTTGCCACGGTGGGTGAGTGGTTATCGTGTCGGATTACTAACCCCAAGCTTGCCACGGTGGGTGAGTGGTTATCGTGTGGGATTACTAACCCCCAAGCTAGCCACGGTGGGTGAGTGGTTATCGTGTGGGATTACTAACCCCCAAGCTAGCCACGGTGGGTGAGTGGTTATCGTGTGGGATTACTAACCCCCAAGCTTGCCACGGTGGGTGAGTGGTTATCGAGTCGGATTACTAACCCCCAAACTTGCCACGGTGGGTGAGTGGTTATCGTGTGGGATTACTAACCCCCAAGCTTGCCACGGTGGGTGAGTGGTTATCGTGTCGGATTACTAACCCCCAAGCTTGCCACGGTGGGTGAGTGGTTATCGTGTCGGATTACTAACCCCCAAGCTTGCCACGGTGGGTGAGTGGTTATCGTGTGGGATTACTAACCCCCAAGCTTGCCACGGTGGGCGAGTGGTTATCGTGTGGGATTACTAACCCCCAAGCTTGCCACGGTGAGTGAGTGGTTATCGTGTCGGATTACTAACCCCCAAGCTAGCCACGGTGGGTGAGTAGTTATCGTGTCGGATTACTAACCTCAAGCTTGCCACGGTGGGTGAGTGGTTATCGTGTCGGATTACTAACCCCCAAGCTTGCCACGGTGGGTGAGTGGTTATCGTGTCGGATTACTAACCCCCAAGCTAGCCACGGTGGGTGAGTGGTTATCGTGTCGGATTACTAACCCCAAGCTTGCCACGGTGAGTGAGTGGTTATCGTGTCGGATTACTAACCCCAAGCTTGCCACGGTGGGTGAGTGGTTATCGTGTCGGATTACTAACCCCAAGCTTGCCACGGTGGGTGAGTGGTTATCGTGTCGAATTACTACCCCCCAAGCTTGCCACGGTGGGTGAGTGGTTATCGTGTCGGATTACTAACCCCAAGCTTGCCACGGTGGGTGAGTGGTTATCGTGTGGGACTACTAACCCCCAAGCTAGCCACGGTGGGTGAGTGGTTATCGTGTCGGATTACTAACCCCAAGCTTGCCACGGTGGGTGAGTGGTTATCGTGTCGGATTACTAACCCCAAGCTAGCCACGGTGGGTGAGTGGTTATCGTGTGGGATTACTAACCCCAAGCTTGCCACGGTGGGTGAGTGGTTATCGTGTGGGATTACTAACCCCAAGCTTACCACGGTGGGTGAGTGGTTATCGTGTCGGATTACTAACCCCAAGATTGCCACGGTGGGTGAGTGGTTATCGTGTGGGATTACTAACCCCCAAGCTTGCCACGGTGGGTGAGTGGTTATCGTGTCGGATTACTAACCCCCAAGCTTGCCACGGTGGGTGAGTGGTTATCGTGTCGGATTACTAACCCCCAAGCTTGCCACGGTGGGTGAGTGGTTATCGTGTGGGATTACTAACCCCCAAGCTTGCCACGGTGGGTGAGTGGTTATCGTGTCGGATTACTAACCCCAAGCTTGCCACGGTGGGTGAGTGGTTATCGTGTCGGATTACTAACCCCAAGCTAGCCACGGTGGGTGAGTGGTTATCGTGTGGGATTACTAACCCCCAAGCTTGCCACGGTGGGTGAGTGGTTATCGTGTGGGATTACTAACCCCAAGCTAGCCACGGTGGGTGAGTGGTTATCGTGTCGGATTACTAACCCCCAAGCTTGCCACGGTGGGTGAGTGGTTATCGTGTCGGATTACTAACCCCCAAGCTTGCCACGGTGGGTGAGTTGTTATCGTGTCGGATTACTAACCCCCAAGCTTGCCACGGTGGGTGAGTGGTTATCGTGTCGGATTACTAACCCCCAAGCTTGCCACGGTGGGTGAGTGGTTATCGTGTGGGATTACTAACCCCAAGCTTGCCACGGTGGGTGAGTGGTTATCGTGTGGGACTACTAACCCCAAGCTTGCCACGGTGAGTGAGTGGTTATCGTGTGGGATTACTAACCCCAAGCTTGCCACGGTGGGTGAGTGGTTATCGTGTCGGATTACTAACCCCCAAGCTTGCCACGGTGGGTGAGTGGTTATCGTGTCGGATTACTAACCCCCAAGCTTGCCACGGTGGGTGAGTGGTTATCGTGTCGGATTACTAACCCCCAAGCTTGCCACGGTGGGTGAGTGGTTATCGTGTCGGATTACTAACCCCCAAGCTTGCCACGGTGGGTGAGTGGTTATCGTGTCGGATTACTAACCCCAAGCTTGCCACGGTGGGTGAGTGGTTATCGTGTCGGATTACTAACCCCAAGCTAGCCACGGTGGGTGAGTGGTTATCGTGTGGGATTACTAACCCCCAAGCTTGCCACGGTGGGTGAGTGGTTATCGTGTGGGATTACTAACCCCAAGCTAGCCACGGTGGGTGAGTGGTTATCGTGTCGGATTACTAACCCCCAAGCTTGCCACGGTGGGTGAGTGGTTATCGTGTCGGATTACTAACCCCCAAGCTTGCCACGGTGGGTGAGTGGTTATCGTGTCGGA
The DNA here is from genome assembly GCA_946902985.2 of Meconema thalassinum. Taxonomy (NCBI): domain Eukaryota; kingdom Metazoa; phylum Arthropoda; class Insecta; order Orthoptera; family Tettigoniidae; genus Meconema; species Meconema thalassinum. Next base: position 444,718,399 of record OX336394.1, on the reverse strand, counting down.
TTACTAACCCCCAAGCTTGCCACGGTGGGTGAGTGGTTATCGTGTCGGATTACTAACTCCCAAGCTTGCCACGGTGGGTGAGTGGTTATCGTGTGGGATTACTAACCCCAAGCTTGCCACGGTGGGTGAGTGGTTATCGTGTGGGACTACTAACCCCAAGCTTGCCACGGTGAGTGAGTGGTTATCGTGTGGGATTACTAACCCCAAGCTTGCCACGGTGGGTGAGTGGTTATCGTGTCGGATTACTAACCCCCAAGCTTGCCACGGTGGGTGAGTGGTTATCGTGTGGGACTACTAACCCCAAGCTTGCCACGGTGAGTGAGTGGTTATCGTGTGGGATTACTAACCCCAAGCTTGCCACGGTGAGTGAGTGGTTATCGTGTCGGATTACTAACCCCCAAGCTTGCCACGGTGAGTGAGTGGTTATCGTGTCGGATTACTAACCCCAAGCTTGCCACGGTGGGTGAGTGGTTATCGTGTCGGATTACTAACCCCAAGCTTGCCACGTTGGGCGAGTGGTTATCGTGTCGGATTACTACCCCCCAAGCTTGCCACGGTGGGTGAGTGGTTATCGTGTCGGATTACTAACCCCAAGCTTGCCACGGTGGGTGAGTGGTTATCGTGTCGGACTACTAACCCCAAGCTTGCCACGGTGATTGAGTGGTTATCGTGTCGGATTACTAACCCCAAGCTTGCCACGGTGAGTGAGTGGTTATCGTGTCGGATTACTAACCCCAAGCTTGCCACGGTGATTGAGTGGTTATCGTGTGGGATTACTAACCCCCAAACTTGCCACGGTGAGTGAGTGGTTATCGTGTCGGACTACTAACCCCAAGCTTGCCACGGTGATTGAGTGGTTATCGTGTCGGATTACTAACCCCAAGCTTGCCACGGTGGGTGAGTGGTTATCGTGTCGGATTACTAACCCCTAGCTTGCCACGGTGGGTGAGTGGTTATCGTGTCGGATTACTAACCCCCAAGCTTGCCACGGTGAGTGAGTGGTTATCGTGTCGGATTACTAACCCCCAAGCTTGCCACGGTGGGTGAGTGGTTATCGTGTCGGATTACTAACCCCAAGCTTGCCACGGTGAGTGAGTGGTTATCGTGTCGGATTACTAACCCCAAGCTTACCACGGTGGGTGAGTGGTTATCGTGTCGGACTACTAACCCCAAGCTTGCCACGGTGATTGAGTGGTTATCGTGTCGGATTACTAACCCCAAGCTTGCCACGGTGAGTGAGTGGTTATCGTGTCGGATTACTAACCCCTAGCTTGCCACGGTGGGTGAGTGGTTATCGTGTCGGATTACTAACCCCCAAGCTTGCCACGGTGGGTGAGTGGTTATCGTGTCGGATTACTAACCCCCAAGCTTGCCACGGTGGGTGAGTGGTTATCGTGTCGGATTACTAACCCCAAGCTTGCCACGGTGGGTGAGTGGTTATCGTGTCGGATTACTAACCCCAAGCTTGCCACGGTGGGTGAGTGGTTATCGTGTCGGATTACTAACCCCAAGCTTGCCACGGTGGGCGAGTGGTTATCGTGTCGGATTACTAACCCCAAGCTTGCCACGGTGGGTGAGTGGTTATCGTGTCGGATTACTAACCCCCAAGCTTGCCACGGTGAGTGAGTGGTTATCGTGTGGGACTACTAACCCCCAAGCTTGCCACGGTGGGTGAGTGGTTATCGTGTCGGATTACTAACCCCCAAGCTTGCCACGGTGGGTGAGTGGTTATCGTGTCGGATTACTAACCCCAAGCTTGCCACGGTGGGTGAGTGGTTATCGTGTCGGATTACTACCCCCCAAGCTTGCCACGGTGGGTGAGTGGTTATCGTGTGGGACTACTAACCCCCAAGCTTGCCACGGTGGGTGAGTGGTTATCGTGTCGGATTACTAACCCCAAGCTTGCCACGGTGGGTGAGTGGTTATCGTGTCGGATTACTAACCCCAAGCTTGCCACGGTGGGTGAGTGGTTATCGTGTCGGATTACTAACCCCAAGCTTGCCACGGTGGGTGAGTGGTTATCGTGTCGGATTACTAACCCCAAGCTAGCCACGGTGGGTGAGTGGTTATCGTGTCGGATTACTAACCCCAAGCTTGCCACGGTGGGTGAGTGGTTATCGTGTGGGACTACTAACCCCCAAGCTTGCCACGGTGGGTGAGTGGTTATCGTGTCGGATTACTAACCCCTAGCTTGCCACGGTGGGTGTGTGGTTATCGTGTCGGATTACTAACCCCAAGCTAGCCACGGTGGGTGAGTGGTTATCGTGTGGGATTACTAACCCCCAAGCTTGCCACGGTGGGTGAGTGGTTATCGTGTCGGATAACTAACCCCCAAGCTTGCCACGGTGGGTGAGTGGTTATCGTGTCGGATTACTAACCCCAAGCTTGCCACGGTGGGTGAGTGGTTATCGTGTCGGATTACTACCCCCAAGCTTGCCGCGGTGGGTGAGTGGTTATCGTGTCGGATTACTAACCCCCAAGCTTGCCACGGTGGGTGAGTGGTTATCGTGTGGGATTACTAACCCCCTAGCTTGCCACGGTGGGTGAGTGGTTATCGTGTCGGACTACTAACCCCAAGCTTGCCACGGTGGGTGAGTGGTTATCGTGTCGGATTACTAACCCCCAAGCTTGCCACGGTGGGTGAGTGGTTATCGTGTCGGATTACTAACCCCCAAGCTTGCCACGGTGGGCGAGTGGTTATCGTGTCGGATTACTAACCCCCAAGCTTGCCACGGTGGGTGAGTGGTTATCGTGTCGGATTACTAACCCCCAAGCTTGCCACGGTGGGTGAGTGGTTATCGTGTCGGATTACTAACCCCCAAGCTTGCCACGGTGGGTGAGTGGTTATCGTGTCGGATTACTAACCCCTAGCTTGCCACGGTGGGTGAGTGGTTATCGTGTCGGATTATTAACCCCCAAGCTTGCCACGGTGGGTGAGTGGTTATCGTGTGGGATTACTAACCCCTAGCTTGCCACGGTGGGTGAGTGGTTATCGTGTCGGATTACTAACCCCAAGCTAGCCACGGTGGGTGAGTGGTTATCGTGTGGGATTACTAACCCCCAAGCTTGCCACGGTGGGTGAGTGGTTATCGTGTGGGACTACTAACCCCAAGCTAGCCACGGTGGGTGAGTGGTTATCGTGTCGCATTACTAACCCCAAGCTTGCCACGGTGGGTGAGTGGTTATCGTGTCGGATTACTAACCCCCAAGCTTGCCACGGTGGGTGAGTGGTTATCGTGTGGGATTACTAACCCCAAGCTTGCCACGGTGATTGAGTGGTTATCGTGTGGGACTACTAACCCCAAGCTTGCCACGGTGGGTGAGTGGTTATCGTGTCGGATTACTAACCCCCAAGCTTGCCACGGTGGGTGAGTGGTTATCGTGTCGGATTACTAACCCCAAGCTTGCCACGGTGGGTGAGTGGTTATCGTGTCGGATTACTAACCCCAAGCTAGCCACGGTGGGTGAGTGGTTATCGTGTCGGATTACTAACCCCAAGCTTGCCACGGTGGGTGAGTGGTTATCGTGTCGGATTACTAACCCCCAAGCTTGCCACGGTGGGTGAGTGGTTATCGTGTCGGATTACTAACCCCCAAGCTTGCCACGGTAGGTGAGTGGTTATCGTGTCGGATTACTAACCCCCAAGCTTGCCACGGTGGGTGAGTGGTTATCGTGTCGGATTACTAAACCCAAGCTTGCCACGGTGAGTGAGTGGTTATCGTGTCGGATTACTAACCCCAAGCTTGCCACAGTGAGTGAGTGGTTATCGTGTCGGTCTACTAACCCCAAGCTAGCCACGGTGGGTGAGTGGTTATCGTGTGGGACTACTAACCCCAAGCTTGCCACAGTGAGTGAGTGGTTATCGTGTCGGACTACTAACCCCAAGCTAGCCACGGTGGGTGAGTGGTTATCGTGTCGGATTACTAACCCCAAGCTTGCCACGGTGGGTGAGTGGTTATCGTGTCGGATTACTAACCCCAAGCTAGCCACGGTGGGTGAGTGGTTATCGTGTCGGATTACTAACCCCAAGCTAGCCACGGTGGGTGAGTGGTTATCGTGTCGGATTACTAACCCCAAGCTTGCCACGGTGGGTGAGTGGTTATCGTGTCGGATTACTAACCCCAAGCTAGCCACGGTGGGTGAGTGGTTATCGTGTGGGATTACTAACCCCCAAGCTTGCCACGGTGGGTGAATGGTTATCGTGTCGGATTACTAACCCCCAAGCTTGCCACGGTGGGTGAGTGGTTATCGTGTCGGATTACTAACCCCAAGCTTGCCACGGTGGGTGAGTGGTTATCGTGTCGGATTACTACCCCCAAGCTTGCCGCGGAGGGTGAGTGGTTATCGTGTCGGATTACTAACCCCCAAGCTTGCCACGGTGGGTGAGTGGTTATCGTGTGGGATTACTAACCCCCTAGCTTGCCACGGTGGGTGAGTGGTTATCGTGTCGGACTACTAACCCCAAGCTTGCCACGGTGGGTGAGTGGTTATCGTGTCGGATTACTAACCCCCAAGCTTGCCACGGTGGGTGAGTGGTTATCGTGTCGGATTACTAACCCCCAAGCTTGCCACGGTGGGTGAGTGGTTATCGTGTCGGATTACTAACCCCCAAGCTTGCCACGGTGGGTGAGTGGTTATCGTGTCGGACTACTAACCCCCAAGCTTGCCACGATGAGTGAGTGGTTATCGTGTCGGATTACTAACCCCAAGCTTGCCACGGTGGGTGAGTGGTTATCGTGTCGGATTACTAACCCCAAGCTTGCCACGGTGGGTGAGTGGTTATCGTGTCGGATTACTAAACCCTAGCTCGCAGGTTCGCTCCTGGCCTTGGTAAGCTTAGATATCTAACCTCCTTGACTTTCATAGTGATTCAAGGAACAACAAAATTCGGCATACAAGCTACCCTCTGGGTGTCAAATAACAAAGCTTGCACCAAGGCCATACGATATTATTATTATTATATCTCAGGGATACTTAAATTAAGGACGACTTTAAGGGGTCCGATAGATGAATTTCTAAGTACAATGGCAGCTACTTGGAATTTAATTCCATACCAATTCACTTGTAATACATAATGCATGACCCATTGCGCAATGTGGCAACAAATATAAACTTTTATAGACAACACCTTATGCGATTTTATGAACAAAATTGCCGACCGCGGTCTATTAATGGCTGAGGTACACCGCCATAGACCATCTCTGGGGTGTTTTCGCACGGTGTATTCCAGCCAGTCCAAGACGACCCACAGTCTTTTTCCTCTTCTGTCCAACGCTCCGAGAAGATCCAAGAAACCTTCACCACCAAATTAACAATATGTGTCTACCATTGGAGGCTGTCATGAAGGGTGGACCAACAATGTACTGACAGTCTCAGCTAGCAGTAGAAATTGTCATCAAGGTGAAGAGAGGACCTACGGCTAGCAACGTAGAATTTCATCAAGGCAAGGGTAGTAATGTCGGCCATGTGTAGCAGTAGCCTTATGTGCGTGTTCGGACACAGAAATCGAAACATCCTACTCTCTCTGCTCTAGATCCTATGGAAATAGAGCTTAGATTTTGAAACAATTAAGTTCAAAGACTATTCAGTTACTTGAGTTTAGATCGTTGCATTTTACCTCAAAAATGTTAACATTAAGGCTGTGTTTCGACCTCCAACAATTAGGCCAGCAGAGAGAACCTGAATTACCAATAAATTAGCTACTGTTAGCACAGCATGTGGTGTAGACTTCACCTACAATAGGGCCCAGGGTGTCAGCAGAGTGAACCTGTACTACCAATAAATTAGCTACTGTTAACACAGCATGTGGTGTAGACTTCACCTACAATAGGGCCCAGGGTGACAGCAGAGTGATCCTGCATTACCAATAAATTAGCTACTGTTAGCACAGCATGTGGTGTAGACTTCACCTACAATAGGGCCCAGGGTGTCAGCAGAGTGAACCTGTGTTACCAATAAATTAGCTACTGTTAGCACAGCATGTGGTGTAGACTTCACCTACAATAGAGCCCAGGGTGTCAGCAGAGTGAACCTGCATTACCAATAAATTAGCTACTGTTAGCACAGCATGTGGTGTAGACTTCACCTACAATAGAGCCCAGGGTGTCAGCAGAGTGAACCTACATTACCAATAAATTAGCTACTGTTAGCACAGCATGTGGTGTAGACTTCACCTTCAATAGGGCCCAGGGTGTCAGCAGAGTGAACCTGCATTACCAATAATTAGCTACTGTTAGCACAGCATGTGGTGTAGACTTCAACTACAATAGGGCCCAGGGTGTCAGCAGAGTGAACCTGCATTACCAATAATTAGCTACTGTTAGCACAGCATGTGGTGTAGACTTCACCTTCAATAGGGCCCAGGGTGTCAGCAGAGTGAACCTGCATTACCAATAATTAGCTACTGTTAGCACAGCATGTGGTGTAGACTTCACCTACAATAGGGCCCAGGTTGTCAGCAGAGTGAACCTGCATTACCAATAAATTAGCTTCTGTTAGCACAGCATGTGGTGTAGACTTCACCTACAATAGGGCCCAGGGTGTCAGCAGAGTGAACCTGCATTACCAATAAATTAGCTACTGTTAGCACAGCATGTGGTGTAGACTTCACCTACAATAGAGCCCAGGGTGTCAGCAGAGTGAACCTACATTACCAATAAATTAGCTACTGTTAGCACAGCATGTGGTGTAGACTTCACCTACAATAGGGCCCAGGGTGTCAGCAGAGTGAACCTGTATTACCGATAAATTAGCTACTGTTAACACAGCATGTGGTGTAGACTACACCTACAATAGGGCCCAGGTTGTCAGCAATGTAAACCTGTATTTCCAATAAATTAGCTACTGTTAGCACAGCATGTGGTGTAGACTTCACCTATAATAGGGCCCAGGTTGTCAGCAGAGTGAACCTGTATTACCAATAATTTAGCTATTGTTAGCACAGCATGAGGTGTAGACTTCACCTACAATAGGGCCCAGGGTGTCAACAGAGTGAACCTGCATTACCAATAAATTAGCTTCTGTTAGCACAGCATGTGGTGTAAACTTCACCTACAATAGGGCCCAGGTTGTCAGCAATGTAAACCTGTATTACCAATAAATTAGCTACTGTTAGCACAGCATGTGGTGTCGACTTCACATACAATAGGACCCAGGGTGTCAGCAGAGTAAACCTGTATTACCAATAACTTAGCTACTGTTAGTACAGCATGTGGTGTCGACTTCACCTACAATAGGGCCCAGGGTGTCAACAGAGTGAACCTGCATTACCAATAAATTAGCTACTGTTAGCACAACATGTGGTGTAGACTTCACCTACAATAGGGCCCAGGGTGTCAGCAGAGTAAACCTGCATTACCAATAAATTAGCTACTGTTAGCACAGTATGTGGTGTAGACACCACCTACAATAGGGCCCAGGGTGTCAGCAGAGTGAACCTGCATTACCAATAAATTAGCTTCTGTTAGCACAGCATGTGGTGTAAACTTCACCTACAATAGGGCCCAGGGTGTCAGCAATGTAAACCTGTATTTCCAATAAATTAGCTACTGTTAGCACAGCATGTGGTGTAGACTTCACCTACAATAGGGCCCAGGTTGTCAGCAATGTAAACCTGTATTTCCAATAAATTAGCTACTGTTAGCACAGCATGAGGTGTAGACTTCACCTACAATAGGGCCCAGGGTGTCAACAGAGTGAACCTGCATTACCAATAAATTAGCTTCTGTTAGCACAGCATGTGGTGTAGACTTCACCTACAATAGGGCCCTGGGTGTCAGCAGAGTGAACCTGCATTACCAATAAATTAGCTACCGTTAGCACAGCATGTGGTGTCGACTTCACATACAATAGGGCCCAGGGTGTCAGCAGATTGAACCTGTATTACCAATAACTTAGCTCCTGTTAGCACAGCATGTGGTGTCGACTTCACCTACAATAGGGCCCTGGGTGTCAGCAGAGTGAACCTGCATTACCAATAAATTACCTACTGTTTGCACAGCATGTGGTGTAGACTTCACCTACAATAGGGCCCTGGGTGTCAGCAGAGTGAAACTGCATTACCAATAAATTACCTACTGTTTGCACAGCATGTGGTGTAAACTTCACCTACAATAGGGCCCTGGGTGTCAGCAGAGTGAACCTGCATTACCAATAAATTACCTACTGTTTGCACAGCATGTGGTGTAAACTTCACCTACAATAGGGCCCTGGGTGTCAGCAGAGTGAAACTGCATTACCAATAAATTACCTACTGTTTGCACAGCATGTGGTGTAAACTTCACCTACAATAGGGCCCAGGGTGTCAGCAGAGTGAACCTGCATTACCAATAAATTAGCTACCGTTAGCACAGCATGTGGTGTCGACTTCACATACAATAGGGCCCAGGGTGTCAGCAGATTGAACCTGTATTACCAATAAATTACCTACTGTTAGCACAACATGTGGTGTAGACTTCACCTACAATAGGGCCCAGGGTGTCAGCAGAGTGAACCTGTATTACCAATAAATTACCTACTGTTAGCACAACATGTGGTGTAGACTTCACCTACAATAGGGCCCAGGGTGTCAACAGAGTGAACCTGTATTACCATTAAATTAGCTACTGTTAGCACAGCATGTGGTGTAGACTGCACCTACAATAGGGCTCAGGGTGTCAGCAGAGTGAACCTGCATTACCAATAAATTAGCTACTCTTAAGACAGCATGTGGGGTAGACTTCACCTACAATAGGGCCCAGGGTGTCAGCAGAGTAAACCTGTATTACCAATGAGATTACAAAAAATTACAAAAAATATAGATAAATTCCTCTGTTCCTCACCAGAGAGCAGCTGCCAGAAATTACTGTATGGACCAAGGTAGAACGGCGGACAGTGTAGTAAGTAAGGAGAAGGTAAACGGGGGCGTGGTGAAAATATAGAGACTCCTCGAAGAAGGAGGATGTCCAAATGAAAAAGGGTTAGTTGGATATAAGGAAACATAAACAGAAGGGAAGAGTATCTGAAAGATACCTAACGTCATACAGGCAACGGCGAGAAAACAGATGGAATCTCCTCCTGTGACGAACAAAGGGGATCAAATACAGGCTCTGTTGCCACAGAGGATAATAGTACAATTTGAAATAGGTGATGCACAGAGAGACTGAGATGAACTATCTTCCTAGATCCTTAATAACTGGTAGCCAAGTGTCTCTGTTAAAATTATTGGGATTTTTACGAATTTAAACTACCTCCCTTGTAATTCTAGACCAGTTGTGCTTAACAAGGGCAAGCGCATGAGCATTCTTGAAACATACATCGTGCTCTGAAGACAGGGCATGTTCAGCTATAGCTAATTCGTCAGGTTGGTTTAGACGGATGTTCCTTTGATGCTCATTGATGCGAGTTGTCAATGGACCGTTTTGTTTGTCCAATGTAGACTTTTCCGCAAGTACAAGGGACTTCATACACCCCAGGTTGTAGTATTGGGGACAATTTATCTTTGTTTAATGCTAAACGTTGATCAATTTTCGTCATAGTGTCGAAAACTGTTTTTATCTTGTGCTTGCGGAGTATCTTAGCAACACGGTCAGTGGTGTTGTGAATATAAGGGCGGTAAGCACTTCCCCTCTCGTCGGAGCTCTGAGAAGGTTGTCTATCCCTCCTTCTGGGATGTAGGGACCTATAGATAGTGGATTCATTATAGCCATTATCCTTAAACATAGTTTGTAACGCATGTAACTCTTCCTGAAGAGTTGATGCCTCACAAATACGTGCCGCTCTTTTGGCTAGACTTGTTATAATTCCTTGTTTTTGTGCTGGGGGGTGGTGGGAGTCAGCATGTAAATAACGGTTAGTGTGAGTTGGATTACGGTAGACGCTGTGCCCCATGGAGCCATCTGCCTTCCTCCTCACAAGAACATCCAAAAAAGGTAAGCATCCACCCGACTCTAGCTCCATTGTGAAGTGGATTGAAGGATGCAGCTGATTTAGGTGGTTCAGAAAGTGGTTCAGTTTCTCAGAACCCTCCTCCCACACCACGAACGTGTCATCCACATACCTCCACCAAATCACAGGTTTGAAAGACGCCGAAGATATAGCCTCCCCCTCAAAATGTTCCATGAAAAAATTTGCCACGACAGGCGAGAGTGGACTTCCCATGGCCACACCATCAGTCTGCTCGTAAAATTTACCATCCCACAAAAAATAACTGGAACACAAGAAGTGGTGGAATAATCGAGCAATGTCCTCAGGAAACAAATCCTTGATGAGGGACATGACCGAGTCCACCGTCACTCTGGTGAACAAGGACTCTACATCAAAAATCACCAAAATAGCATTCGGTTGAAAGGCGATGGTTGACAATTTTTCGACGAAGTGGGTTGAATCCCTAATGTAAGACTGTGTGCGCTCCAAGTGCGGCTGAAGCAACTTGCTGAGATATTGCGCAAGAGCGTAAGTTGGAGATCCTATTGTGATCACAATATCTTTATTGGAATTATTATGTTCTGTTACAACTTCATACCTGTTATATAAAAAACGATTATTTATATAACAAAATCAGCACGTCTATTTTGTTTAGCAAACCTTGTGATTACCGAATCGATGTCTATAGTGATGTCACGATGTATGTGCAGTAAAGCACGGATAGGATTTTGGGGCATTTTTTCGCACCAAAACATTTTGCCGACGTCTAAACTGCAAACTTGGTTGGCAACTTAAGCTGTGACTTTCTCCCTTTGTCGGTACCAACTCGACTTTATGAAACTGTAACGTACCTTGATACTTGTCTCGAAGCGCGATATAAAAGTCGCAAAACACGCCGTTGCAATTTATACGAATATTTTTGGTGCGCTAAACGCATCAAATTTCTATCCATGTAGCTTTCAAAAATTTGGTCTGGTTTCGTACTGCCTCCGTAAAATGAATTATAAGGAATGAAAATGGGAATAATACATTTTTTTCGAAGCCCATGATAAAATTTAACCAAGGAATATGATGGCTGGAACTTGGCAGAAACCAGTCGTGAGGCGACGTTGAGCAGGAGGGAAATTCCGTCACGTGATTGTATTGCGCAATGGAAGTTTCCAGAAGCTTCGAATCGACATAGCAACAGCGAATATTCCCAGGAATTGTCTAAATATTGTTATAAATTATCCCATTGGATATGAGCTTACAGCCAATAGGAAGAAGTTTTAGAGAAGACGGGAGTTCCAGCAACTAAATTTTTATGGATATTTAATTCATTTAAGGCCCTAGAGAGTGGATTTATATATTGGAAAAGAGAAGAATATGATAATAAAATATTGGAAATATTTTATAAGTCGATAGCAGGTCGCTATTGGAAGGAATAAGCGATTTGCTAGAGCCCGCGCGAATTTGAGAGGGAACTCAAAAAGGCCGCCAGAATCGGTAGACTTGGAGGGGAGATGCCAAGCATCGAGGCTCTTTAGTATCTGAATGTCCGAGAGGTCAGACGTGTGTTACAGGAAGGGAGAGAGGAGTTCCGAGTGTTTCACCTAGCTTGTAGAAGGTGACTCGTGGAGACAAGGCCTAAGCGAGGGTAGAGTTAGGAGATTACCGCGCCTTGAAACTAAGTGAAGTTGCGATGAACTTATATGCCGCAATCACTTCGGTCTGATCGGCTTCAGAGACATTATTTCAACTACAAATTGTAGCTTGTTATCAGATATTGTGTATTACGAACTTTCAGAAGTTTGAGGAAAGTATTTCAGCAATTATAAGCAGTTTTGTGAAGCACGAGAAAAGTGTTTCTTTCCAGCGCGATAAGACACTTTTGTTCGAGCGACTACAGCGCATGCACCAGCCACAAGTGAGTACGGGTGTATGTTAGCATTGCTTGTGTGGAACTGTATTACAACGAATAGGATGGAGATGTATTCCATAGTGAAGAACAATATTCATTCTACTATTATGAAGATTATTATGGACTAAATTAATATGTGCGCCAGGAGTATAGGCAGATAGAATCAATATAGTCAACGATGGAGATTCATTAGAGGAGACTGTTCATGAATGTCTACTTGATGAGCGATCATGAGACTTGATGTACAACTCTATTCTGGTGCATTCTTGTCCACATGAGCTCAACATTAACACCAGCGACTACAGAACGATGTTCATTTTCCATCTACATGAATGTTTGTTATGCGAGTAAGGTCCATGACTTTCTTTTCGAATGCCTTTCGAAGTGGAAAGCAGAACTTTCGACGCTACTCGCTATTATGATGAGACTGCGCTGTGACGGAGAAAGAAGAAACATCAAGATTATCAAGAGGTCCAGGGTTATCCCAGTCACAAGGAAGATGATGATTGGAGACCCGCAGTTCGAACCCGGTCGGAGCTTGCTGTTTTCCAGTAGGGGAATTCGTTCCTTTCCTGAGGTCACGAGTTCTTGGAGACGAGCTAGGATCCAGCCCAGATTTTTGGGAGAAGTAACAACCGAGTATTTTGTAATAATCTATCTTGATCTTCTAGACTTCGAGACCAGGTAGCAGTGTTCACTAACCTTGTAGTTAGAGCTTGTAGTGACATTTCCTGAGCAAATCCTTTATCCATATTTCGACACAATATTTATGTACTCCATGTATTGCCTTTTATTCTTCGAAATTTATTGTAGTGTTCGTCTTGCGACGCTTTTAGCTTCGTTTGTTAGGAATCCAGTTTCTGAACCGAGATTATTTTTCTTGTTCGAGGAACAAGCTTTTGTCATTTCCTTTAAGGAACAGTAATTTATTTTCGACGTTGATGAATTCATTCTGAATGCAGGCGATATACGTTTTCTTCTATGTTACCCATTAAATTAATTTCTATTAGTTTCATTTGGGCATTTTATTCGTCGAGATGAAACGTCAAGAAAGAAGATCTTGGTAGTGATATATTGTGAAATATCATGTCATCTTGCGGAAAAGAAAAATTTAACGTGGATACGATTATTACCGTCAGAACTCATAGACATTAGTTCTGAATGGAGAGATTACGAATATGACTAATTGTATGTTTTATTGAAGAAAGCTATGGACTTTCAGTCATTTAAATTTATTTGAAGCTAGAATCTTCTTGGAAGATTTATTATCATCCGACGTTAGGGTAGTTATCGTTTGACATCCTCGTCGTGATCGATTCTTGTTGGGCACACAGATATGTTTTTGTGATTAAATATTTACGAGGAGTAATATCATGTCACGTTGTAGACATAATATGCCTTCTTCGATAAAGTCGATCCTAGATGTATGAAGATGAGATGCAGTATTTTTATTAAATGTATGCACTACGGTTTATATTTATCAGAGTAACGTTTCAAGAGTAATAAGAGAGGAGGTTAGTATCGTAAAGTCCAAAGGTCGTTAAGATGTATAAATTAATGATTTAGCAATTGTTGTTATTGTTCATTGGACCAGCGATTGTTGTGACAACGCTGAGGAATTATGCCCTTTTTAAGGAATGCCAGTTTGAAAGAAGAGAAGGTGATAACACTTTGATAGTTGTTTTATGTGTACAGATTTCCGTATGTAGTTGGCATACGCGGGTTTGCGAAGGTGTTTTCCGCATTTTATAGTACAGCCATTGCGTGGGCATGACTAAGTTTGTCAAGGCATAAAGGTGTGAGTAGAGAGTACTCCTTATTTTGTATACACGACTTTGGATTAGAGGACATGAAGGGTCACGGTTGAAATTGAAACGGGAAATAGATAATGACATCTGTCATGTTATACTCTTATCAAGATTATTAAACCCAAGTATGTAACGACATTATGTTTCACCTTGAGTGGTCGAATGTATTTAAACTATTTTTGACACCAGATCAGAGAGGAGAGACTGGTGGTGGTTATTTCTGAAGATGTAGACGATTTTAAGGATCTCAGTTCACTGTATTTGATAGAACTGTTAGATCAGAGCTCATGCTCAAGTGTATAAAGACGCTACTTATTTGAATGGACTATAGCTTATGCAATAAGCGTCATTGTAAATTCATTAAATGTTAACTTTCATTATTTGCCAATCGAGTGTATAATAAGTTAGGCATAGGAAGTTTATGGTTTGTTTAACGTAGTGATTAGAGTATGAATGAGTATGTGACTGGATGTGGTTTGTTTCTTGTTCAGTGTGAATGAAATGAACTCCATTGGGACGTCACAATGCGAGAGTATGAATGGAAGTGTGTATAGAAGTTTTATGTTAATAGCGTGTAGGATGTGCGTACAGTTCACGTATTTGTCTGACGTGAATCTGTTTAATTTTAACACAGCTTTTATTGTTATGGAGAGGTGCATTTGTGGGCCAGGATGGAATAGCGAGGGGTTGATTAAACTCGTTTCTAGCCAAGGCCATGGCTAGGCCGCACAAATGGAGAGAGTTGTTGCAAACCGCACTGCTTGCACCTTTTTAAACCAGCTAGCGCTGGGAATGTAACGGGATATGTTATGTCATCAGACGCATGGCGAGGGTCGCGCGCTCTTAGCGACCAGATGTTCATTGGAACGCGCCAGAGGAATGTAAATACACAGGGGTGTGTAATGGTTGAACAGCTTGATGTATTAACACAAGCTACCCCAAATTTTATTATAGCGTTCATAGAACGCAGTTCTATCAGTGGCGTGAATGTAAAGATGAGAGAATGGGAGTGTGGTTTTATTTTATTGTATGAATGTTGAGCCATAGTTTACATCTTTCGTTATTAAATCGTTTAGTTTTATTAGAAGCCGCGTCGTTATGATTTATTTTGGATATAAGGAGATGCAACTGTGAAACCCATTATAGGTCCAGAGGCTGACCACGAGATCCCCGAGAATAAGGTAGGTGTTCTACTGCGAGCTGAGTATATTTTTTCATGTAATTCACAGTTGTGTCGTAATTTCCGCCACGTATATTCGCGAGGGTCTAGTTGGAAGTAGATCCTTGACTAGTATTTTGCGCCGGAGCAGTCAGGGTCTACGAATCAAGCCTTGCTTCGGATATCCAACACACCACCTCAAGAATATACGGGGACAGTACGTTTGGCTATTTTCTGATTGCATTTTTAGGGATTCCATTTTTCTTAATAATATCGATTCTCTGACGCCCCCCCCCCCCCCCAAAGCCAAATTCTAGATCCACGCCTGTATATCATCAAACTCATCCACAGATTATAAGAGGTTGACGGGTCAATTGATTCCTAGAAAGTATTATACAAGTATGAGCCAACGTAAAACATGCAGACAGAATATCTGTTCAAAGTTCTGTGTAACAATAAAATATTAAACATCCTAGTTAGACTATTTGGTAGCAGGCATTGGTTGTCATGCACATCACTAAGATTGCTATGTTACACGATATACATGGTAAATACAACTTACAATATTAGGGAACTCATCAGTTTGAGACAGCCATTGTGGCTCACTCTTAATGAGTGGTTGTTGCTCCATAACGTTCAGCCAACTGGAACACACAAAGTGCGCTTATAAGAGTTCGTACTTATACCACTACGCCATATCATTATATAACTAATCAAATGAGGTTATTTCAGAATTCAAGTGAGGCTACTGGTAACGAGAATATAACCCGTCAAGCGCACAGTGAGAAGAAGAGGTTCACGATAAAACCTATTCGACCGTGGCGCTCGACTTTATAAGATATCAGTTAAGGTATAATATGAATGTTTATCATTACGACAGAATGAGAAGTTACTGGTGCCAGCCATTGAAATGATGCATCCTATTCCTAAGTAGACTACACACAAACCTGAGCACAATAACATGGTGCAGGCGGAATAAATTCCACTAAATTACATTACCAACCTATCAACGTGAAAGTAAATTCAAGTCACACCACGAGTACTAGGAAATTAGCAGCAACTGTATACAATGATTTTCAGAAAATACTAGAGAAAACTTCCGCCTCGTGTTACAAGCAAGCCACTGAAAACCAAACACAACTTATCTCTCTCATAGATCCAACATTGACCGGAAGGGACTGGAAGATGTATTTATCCTCACCAACTTATAACACTATCACGGGAAAACTTGCATAATTGTCGCCATAGAGAAGTTTCTAGTAACACATTTAAATCTGTGCATCCTCGACACTCAAATATTGTTAATTAATCTGCACAGGGCACGGACACGTCCAAGTAGAACTCAGGTTGTAAGAATCATCTTCATTATTAAATGTATTCAAGTCTGTAAAGTGTACTTTAAAAATCCCTAAACATAACTCAAAATACTCAGATCTTAATATTTTACCGAGAGGTAAATGGAAGACACTAACTCGGTGACGATATTGGTATTGCTACCAACCTCGTCCATCTGATGATAAATAGCTTATGCAAGGGTATAAAAAAAACGTAAGACTGGGGATATATTTCCAACACATATCAGATTAAGTTATTAGTAATATCATATAGCCTATTCTTATACCCTGGTGACAAACTACAAAACTGCATGTAAGAAATACACATTCCATCAAACCTAAAGTGAGCCTACAGTTACCCCATTCATAAAACTACCCAACACACACACTTCCATCCTCGCCACTGTCTGACGATTTTGGTTAACGTGTTGGAAGCTTGGACAAGCTGTTTCACTAAGTTTAACCTTGTCCCTCCTCGCCACTGTCTGACGATTTTGGTTATCGTGTTGGAAGCTTGGACAAGCTGTTTCACTCAGTTTAACCTTGTCTCCCCTCGCCACTGTCTGACGATATTGGTTATCGTGTTTGGAGCTTGGACAAGCTGTTTCACTCAGTTTAACCTTGACTCTGCCCGCCACTGTCTGACGATATTGGTTATCGTGCTGGGAGCTTCGACAAGCTGTTTCACTCAGTTTAACCTTGACTCTGCCCGCCACTGTCTGACGATATTGGATATCGTGCTGGGAGCTTGGACAAGCTGTTTCACTCAGTTTAACCTTGACTCTCCCCGCCACTGTCTGACGATATTGGTTATCGTGCTGGGAGCTTGGGCAAGCTGTTTCACTCAGTTTAACCTTGCCCCTCCTCGCCACTGTCTGACGATATTGGTTATCGTGTTGGGAGCTTGGACAAGCTGTTTCACTCCGTTTAACCTTGCCCCTCCTCGCCACTGTCTGACGATATTTGTTATCGTGTTGGGAGCTTGGACAAGCTGTTTCACTCATATTAAACTTGTCTCTCCTCGCCACTATCTGACGATATTGGTTATCGTGTTGGGAGCTTGGACAAGCTGTTTAACTCAGTTTGACTTTGCCTTTACTTATCATTCAAAACATCCACCCTTAGGCCCCATTTATTAGTGACAAACTTGAGACATAGTCTGATATATGGCCCTAGATTATGGTGAATTGCCACGCATCAAAATAAGACGAACCTAGGCTCGACGGATCGGGTGTATGTGAGATCTTCCCTACAAGCGCAAGTAATACCTTCTTATTGCGATTTTAGCGCTGCCAGCCCAAAAGTGAGGCACAGCCTATTAATCAGGATTGCCCTCTACGATCCTACCGTGCTGATTAAATACATCTCAACCAAGGAACACCACGGTCCAATTGACTGCACATTAAAGAGTAAATTCTTCTTCTAATGAACCAATAAATAAATAAAACCACGTCAGGTGGGCCTAATGTTATTATTACTAGTATTACCGCCCTTGAAATGGTTGTCCATGGTTTCCCCATTTTCAACTCCAAGCAAATACCACGGCCGCTTCCTTCCAATGCCTTGACTATTTTTATTCTCCTCCACTCATTTCATCTCTTATTAACTACTGTCATGAAGTAGGCGTCAGTATGGTCATCCGGCCGTAAAATCACCCTCCACAGGGAAGAAATGAACATTGAAACCAGTCCCTGACCCCGTTGAAGCGGTAATAATAAGCGGTAGACATAGCCTACATATGATTAAGGTAGACAACTCTCTCAGAGATTCAAGTTTCGAATTCTGGCTCTGACAGCGGCCATCCTGGGTGTGATGTTTGCTAGGCAAATGCTGGAATGGTAAAATACTGTACTTCAACTCCCGGGACATCTGCTCATTACAGCCATGCAAACTACTACAGACACAACACAAGCACAGGCTATCAGACAAATTAACATACACAAATACACGATCAAGATTTACCTATAACAACTGCCATACTTACTTTCGGCAGCTCGTGGCGCAGTGGCTAGTGATCCCTGAGGTCCGTGTTCGATCACCAGCTCAGTCTCGCGAGGCTAACATGAGAAGAGGTGGGTTTCCCACTTCTACTCCAGGAGAATGAGGTCCGTGTTTGATCACCAGCTCAGTCTCGCGAGGCTAACATGAGAAGATGTGGGTTTCCCACTTCTACTCCAGGAGAATGAGGTCCGTGTTCGATCACCAGCTCAGTCTCGCGAGGCTAACATGAGAAGAGGTGGGTTTCCCACTTCTAATCCAGGAGAATGAGGCCCGTGTTCGATCACCAGCTCAGTCTCACGAGGCTAAAATGAGAAGTGGTGGGTTTCCCCTACTCCAGGAGAATGAGGTCCGTGTTCGATCACCAACTCAGTCTCGCGAGGCTAACATGAGAAGAGGTGGGTTTCCCACTTCTACTCCAGGAGAATGAGGTCCGTGTTCGATCACCAGCTCGGTCTCGCGAGGCTAACATGAGAAGAGGTGGGTTTCCCACTTCTAATCCAGGAGAATGAGGCCCGTGTTTGATCACCAGCTCAGTCCCGCGAGGCTAAAATGAGAAGTGGTGAGTTTCCCACTTCAACTCCAGGAGAATGAGGGCCGTGTTCGATCACCAGCTCAGTCTCGCGATGCTAACATGAGAAGAGGGGGGTTTCCCACTTCTACTCCAGGAGAATGAGGTCCTTGTTCGATCACCAGCTCAGTTTCGCGAGGCTAACATGAGAAGTGGTGGGTTTCCCACTTGTACTCCAGGAGAATGAGGTCCGTGTTCGATCACCAGCTCAGTCTCGCGATACTAACAAGGGGTTCCCACTTCTACTCCGGAAGAATGCTCGGAAGGTTCCTAACTTAGGGCCACGGAGGGGGGGGGGGGGGTGCTAACATTCTTGTGTGTATTTCAGTTTACGATGTTAATCTTTGAGATATTAATTCCATTCTTCTCTCTTTCATCTATCCTGTCGACCTCCCTTGGTCAAGACTTGATCCCTTCCGACCCCGACGCTATTGGGGGATTCGTAACTTTCACTCTCCTTGTAATTTCTAGCCTGATACCCTCAGATGTATCTCCTGCCTACTGTAAAGCGTTCTGGATAAAGCTACATCCTAACGGCTAGCAAGATCGGAAGTTGAGGATTCTGATGATTATGGGTTCGTTTCTCCCTCTTCCTCTGCCAAGGCACTTAGGGGTGGACTCTTTCCTCTCTCCTATTTTATCTACCTGATTTCAAATTGTATGGCACTGGCAGGAATCGAATCCGGATCTCTGGGCGACAGCCAAGAACAACATTTCATTTTGCATTGAATTCCATGGTAAAACTATCAGGGTTCATTGCTTGATCTAATATTCTAACATATTTCGTAGTTATATTAACTTAAAAGGTGTGCATGTTTGCCCCACCTATGGGTATGGGTATTTGATAAATTTCTGTATTTCCGCGTTTCAGACTGTTTTATGATGGATTCGCGCAATTATTTTTCTATCTCTGTATGTCTGTGTGTTTGATTGTCTGTGTACATCTTTGTCTACTTATAAGTCGAGAAAGTCTCGGCTGGAGAACGTAAATCTTGGTACAGATATCCATCAGGGGCACGACATAAATCATAGATCTATCTCTTCTCCGTACTGTACCCGTATATTCGAGAGGCGGTCTGTCAGATTTCCGAAGCAAAGCTGGATTTGTAGAAACTGACTGCTCCGGCTAAATACTAGTCAAGAATCCACTCCAACATGAACCTCAAGAATATACGCAGCGGCAGTTGCGATGAAACTGTGAATTACATGTATGCACTTAGCTCAAAGTAGAGCACCTACCTTGTTTCCTCGGGGATCTCGTAGTCAGCTTCTAGACCTATAAAAGGGGTTTCGCAGTGTCATCTCTCTATATCTAAAATAAATTCATCCGACGCGGCGTCTAACAAAGAACTAAACAATTTAATAACAAAAGTAAACTATAACTAAACATTCATACAATTAATTGAATACACACACTCACTCTCACCTCTTCACATCTACGCCACTGGAAAACCACGTTCCTTGAACACTGGGATAAAATATTGGGGTTGGCCGAAGCCTTAACAACAAGCTAAAACAATTAACAGAGACTGGTGTGCTTCACATTCCCTTGCCACGCTTACGGTGTGCACCTGCACCCTGCAGCGCGTGTCTGAGTCACGTGATAGATTATATAACCAGACCCGTTACATCTCTGCCCTACCGGCTGATTCATTCATTTATACAATGCTGGTGACAAAAAGTTTTTACATTTGTGGCCATGCCTCGGCCTTGACCGGAAACGAGTTCTCAGACAGAACTTCGCTCGACAGCACTCGTCAATAAATTACGCACTTCTGTCGCCTACATTACAAAAATCTCATTTATCCCTAACAAAAACGCAAATCATTCATACACCCTTCATTGGAAATAATTGAAACTTCTACACACCTTTCCATTCATTCTCTCGCGCCGTGATATCCCAAGGGAGTGGTTACCATATACACTGAACAATAAGTAAACCGCATTCAAATCACATTGACTTTCATACCCAAAACACTTTGCAAAAACATTGAATAACTTCCTAATACTAACACGTTATTCCCTTGATTGAATATGAATAATGATAGTTTATAACAAAATGAATTTAAAATACACTTAATAGCATGAGCTATTATCAGACTAAAATTTTATCTCTATTTACAAAAGAGCGTCTACTCTGATCTCGCATTAATGCCAATCGCAATTTAATGGGATCCTCACAATCTTCCATCACTTCAGAAATGCTACTGCTGAATCTCAATTCTAGTTTGTAGTCAAAATAAGTCGGATATGTTCAACCATCTAAGGCAAAACATATGCATTTACATACATGGGTTTAATAAAGTTTAATAAAAGTAATACATAACAGACTTCAATAAGAGACTTCTCGTTCAAATTTCGGCTACAACCCTACCATCTTCACTTATCCAAAATCGTGTATAAAGTAAAAGGAGTTTTACCAACTCACATGCTATGCCATGCCAAATAGTCTTGCCAATGCAACGACTTTATTACAATGCGGAATCTCCTTCGCTAAACGACTCCTCGTATGCCAACTGCACACGGAATAACACACACTTTAACAAATATATTAAGGTTATCATCTTCACTTCCTTTAAACTGGCATTCCTTAAAAAGGGCATAATTCCTCAGCGTTGCCAAACCAACCGCTGGTATAACAAACAATAACATCAGTTGATAATCCACTATATTTATACATGCCAACGACCTTTGGACAAAGTGTGAAATACCTCCTTGCAATTACTTTAAAAACGATACTGGGATATCTCCAAACTGTTGCGTATACATTTAATAAAAAATACTGTACTGTCTCTCCATGCTTCTGGTTTCACTTTCACAGATGACGGAATATCATTTCTACAATATGACATATTACCCATCGTGAATAAATAACTACAAAAGTTATTTCTGTAGGTCAGATAAATATCAATCTCGACGAGGTAATCTAGCTAGGACTTCCCTAACGTCGAATGATAATAATCTTCCAAGAAGATTCTATTCTCAAATTATTTTAACTTACTGAAATATCATAGCTTTCTCCAATAAAATATACAGCTAGTCTGATTCGTATTATCTCCATTCTAAACGAATGTCTATGACTTCTAATGACTTTCATCATTTCCAAGTTAAATGTTTCTTTCCAATGAAAATGAAAATCCACTGCCTGCTTCTAGTCGACCAACCGGGTGCTAAATTCGTAACAGTGCTGTGATATTTCAGAATACATCACTCTTTCTTTCTTCTTTATTGATGTTGCTTCTCGACGGATAAGAAGCCCAAATGAAACTAATGAAATAATTTAATTTGTAGCATAGACGAAAATGTCTATCACCTGAATTCAAAATGAATTCATCAAAGTCGAAAATAAATCTACTGTTCCTTAATGGAAATTACAGGAATACTAGTTCCTTAAACAAGTTAAGAATCTCAGTTTAGAAAGTGGATTGCAGACAAACAAAACTGAAGACGTCGAAAGACGATCCCTACAAATGATCTCGAAGAATAAAATGTCTATACATGGAATACATAAATGTTGTGTCAAAATAGCCTATGGATAAAGGAAGTGCTCTAGAACGTCACTAATAATGCTCTAACTACTATTTAATGAACACAGCTATCTTGTCTGGAGCGTTGGAAGTTCAAGTTGAGTATTGGACAATACTCAGA
Organism: Meconema thalassinum; assembly: GCA_946902985.2. NCBI lineage: Eukaryota > Metazoa > Arthropoda > Insecta > Orthoptera > Tettigoniidae > Meconema > Meconema thalassinum. Next base: position 444,696,078 of record OX336394.1, on the reverse strand, counting down.
TGTTACATCCATCAAGGACCTAGGCTGGGTCCTAGTATAGTCTCCAAGAACTCACGACCTCAGGCGAGGAACGAATCCCTCTTCCGGAAACCATCAAGCTCCAACCGGGATCGAACTGCGGACTGCCACACGTCATCTTCATTGTTACCGGGAAAACCCCGTATATCTTGAAAATCTTATTGTCTCTTCTTTCTACGTCATGGTATCGATTCATCGTAATAACAAGAAGTGTAGAAAGCTCAGCTTCATATTCCGAAATAAATTCGAAATGGAAGTCATGGACCTCACTCGTATACGGAATATTCATTGAGATGGACTATGAATATAGTTTTGTAGTCGCTGGTGTTAAATGAGAACTCATGTCTGACGATAATGCTCTAGAATGTGGTTGTACATAACGTCTCATGTTTGCTCGTAAAGTAGACAGTCATGAACAATCTCCTTAACGAAGCTCCATCGTCGAATATACTACTCCGTTCTGCTTGTATTCCTGACGCACATACTTATTTAGTCCATAATTGCAATCATATTACAATTCTTAATAATGTTCATCCGTTGAAAATACACCGTCATCATACTGGTGTTCCAATATAGTTCCTCAATAGTAATGCTGTCAATCACTGTTGCTCACGTGAATCTGTGCACTCGCTGTAGTCTGTCTCGAACAAAAATGCTTTTCAGCGCTGGATTCTGACACATTTCTATCGCATTACAAAAATGCCTGTGTTTCCTAAAATCTTCCCTCAAATTCGGTGAAAGTTTGTAATACACATCTATCTATGTGGTCTACACTATAGACTGTAGTTGAAATAATGTTCTTATTGTCGATTAGTTAGAAGTTATTGCGGCATTTGCACTCCTCGCAACTTCACTCATTTTACAAGCGCGGCGATCTCCACCATCTATCCCCGCTATACCGTGTCTCCACGAGTCAACCTTCACGGACTCGGCTGATACACTCGGACTATAACTCTCCCGGCAAAACACGTCTGATCGCTTCCAACTTCTGAGGAACAAGAGCCTCGATGCCTGGCGTCTCCCATCCAAGACACCAGATCTAGCCGCCATTTTTCGTTCCCTCGAAAATTTGAGCGGGCACTAGAAAATTGCTTAATTCGACGTATTTCGACCTGCTGTTGACTTATAAAATATCTCCAATATTTTATTATAATTTTCCTCACTTTACCAAATCATAAATTCACTCTCTTGGGGCTTAAATGTGATAATTTTCCATAAAATTTAGTTGCTCGAACTCCCGTCTCCTCTAAGACTTCTCCTTATTGGCTGTGGGCTCATATCCAATCGTATAATTTATAACAATATTTAAACAAATCCTGGGATTATTCGCTGTTGCTAGGCCGATTCTAAGTTTCCAGAACCTTCGATTGCGCAATAATATCACGTGACGGAGTCTCCCTCCTGCTCAACGTAGCCACACGACTGGTCTGTGCCAAGTTCCAGCCTCGATATCGCTTGGTTAAATTCTATCATGGGCTCCAAAAATATTCCCATTTTCATCCCAAATAATTCACTTAGAATACATTCTGAAATTGGCGTAGAAGGACGAAACAAAACTTATTTTCAGCCCCTGAAAGTGCGAAATAAAACTCGGGGGCCCTGAAGGGTCCTCGAAAACCACATTTTAAGGCCCTAAAACCAACATTTTTTGTGGTATTCCCAGAAAACTAATTTAATTTAATATGCTAAAGAAAGAATGCAAGCCGTTAACCATGACAACAGAATCTCAGAGGTCCATCTATTTCAATAAGGCGCTATGCGATTCAATTTATTACATTACTGTGAAGTTTTCAAACGGCTAGATGGTTATTTCGGAACCAAATTAAGCTGTAAATTTCATCAATACGTAAATATCCTTAAGGGGGCAAGGGGTCCAATGGCATTTTTCCACGGATTTTCACTTGCGGGTGTGGTTCGGAAGGTCTATTATATCTCTATCCCTGTATTATATATTATGGCATACAACGACGAGACAAAGCCCGTTTTTAGCTCCTCGGTATCAGAAACAAAACTCTAGAGCTCCCGAAAACTACATTTTAAGGCTCTAATACCAAGAGTTTTTGAGATATTCCCAGAAAACTAATTTAATTTAATAAACTAAAGAAAGATTGCAAGCCGGTATCCATGACAACAGGTTCTCAAGAGTTGACATCCGACTTTCCATTTGTTTCTGTAAGAAGCAATGCCACTCCATTTATTAGATTTCTGTGAAAGTTTGCAAATGGCTATAAGGTTATCACGGAACCAACTTAGACTGTAAAAAATCAATGCGCTTAAGGTGGTCAAGAATTTTTCGCGCAATTTGCACGTGTCATATGTCGTAAGGAATTATATCTCCAAACAGCAACATTATAAAAAAAACATAATTAATCATACTAATATATCACAAGTAGATCCGTGAAGAATTATACAGCCTATTTTCATATAGGCCTATCCTATTTATGTTAATTGCCACTATCAACATACAAAATGTCAGTTTGATTGCTGTAATAGATTCGTAGATATTGAGAACCGACTAAATATTTCGGATGATCGCCATGCTAGATTTTATATATGTAGCTCCTAGAGTTATGTACTGTTACATGAAGATTATTGTGTACGTATAGTATTCAAACATCAATAGCATGATTAGGACACACGAAGTAACAAGGAGATTTTAAGATTTCGCACAGCTGCCATCTTGTGGTTATGGAAACATTTGAAATAAATTAGATGCCAGTGGATTAACATTCGTATAAGGATTTACTGTACCAAGTTTCACTGCACTCGGATGGTTAAATTGCGAGAATCGTCCATGTGAATATATATACTTAGCGTCGCCGCCATGTTGGATTTGTGATCACCAGGTTATTTAAAGTCCTATCGGTGAACGTATGTTCATAGCGGTTATGAACATTAAAAAAATCAGTTTGATTGCTATAATAGATTCGTAGATACTCAGAGCCGTCTAAATATTTCGGATGGTCGCCATGTTGGATTGTTAAATGTATAGGCCATAGAGTCATGTACCATTCAAGAAAAATTATTGCGTAGGTTCATTATTCAAACTTTCACTTCGATCGCATGATTACGACACAAGGAATAAAAACTTAATTTTAAAATTCGCACAGCCGCCATCTGGAGGTTATGTAAACAATTGAACTAAATTAGATACCCGTGCATTACAATGTGTATAATAATTTCCTGTACCAGATTTCATTGCATTTGGAACATTAAATCGCGAGAAAGGTCTATTTAAATTTTCAAATTCGCTTGGCCGCCATGTTCGTTTTGTAGTTAACCGGTTTTTGAAAGTCCTACAGATGAACTTCCAGTAATGCCCTTTATCACCGTATAAAATTTCAGGGTGATACCGCTAATAGTTTCAGAGATATAGAATTCCGGTGAAATACTTCGCACATCCGCCATCTTGTGGCTATGTAAACAATTGAACCAAGTGAGATGTCAGTGCATTACAGTATGTATAAACATATACTGTACCAAGTTTTATTGGGTTTGGTTGGTTAAATCGCGAGAAACGTCTATTTAAAAGTCGCGAATTCGCGTGGCCACCATGTTGGTTTTGTAGTTACCAGTTTTTCAAATGTCACATAGGTGAACTTCTAGTAGTTCCCTTTATCATGGTAAAAAATTGCAGGGTGATATCGGTAATAGTTTGGGAAATATTGAGTGCTGGTGAAATATTTCGCACAGCCATCATATTGGATTGGTGAGACGTAACAAAGTTGAAGAGCACGGTCCGGGACGTCCGGAATAGTGCTATGAACTTACCGAGTTTCATTGAAATCGATCCAGCTGTTTAGGCGTTATTAGGGGGGACACACACATACCTCACACACACACACACACACACACACGCGCGTACACACATACGGACAAAAGGTGATCTCATAAGCCTATTTTTTCAAAATTGAAAATAGGCTAAAAATGAGATGGTGTATTTCTGTCTGTCAGTCGTCCTGTCTGTTACTCAATCACGCTAGAACCACTGGTCCGATTGAAAGGAAATTTTGCATGGATGTAGCTGATTTACCAGGTTTACACATAGGCTACTTTTGATTTCGATATTTTGCACTATTTCAAAATTGCGACCATTTTAGAGACGTCACTACACCCTTTGGTTTCAAAATTTCATGTTTTCATTTCAAATAAAAATAGAACGCTAAGAAGCATGAAGAAAAGTTCACTCAGGAAATCTACCCCAGGTGGTACCCAATCCACCCCCACTCAGGATGGGGCATGCAGGTCTTCGGAGTCTGGGGAACCTGCACTTCCATGTTTTCCATCCCTATTACCTTTACACAAACAAGAGAAGAATAAGTGAAACCTCACCTACCTAGCTACAATCAACATTATCTCCCTTCTTAAGGTAGGTAAGATAAAGCAAACACTTGAAGTGCTCGACAAGTACAAAATAAAGATAGCAGCGCTCCAAGAGACTCGGTTTATGGACGAGGATGCATTTGAGTCAGGTGCGTATAGGATCTACAAGGGAAAACCGGGTGAAAGAGTGATGAGGACATTACCTCATCTGGGCACAGGTTTTGCCGTACATCACAGTATGGTTGACCACATTTTGGATTTTTCTTCACCTAACGGAAGGACCGCCTCACTATCATTCCGATCTCGTAACAAAGCCATAGTGAACTTCCACGCACCCACAAATGACACCAACCGGAAAGACCTCGAGATAGTGGAACACTTCTGGGACTCCCTAGAAAAAATACTAGACAAGATTCCACATAACCACTCAACTATACTCATGGGGGACTTCAATGCCCAAGTCAGCAGGGAACAGAAATACCGAAGGATAGTAGGTCTCTACCCAGCCCACAAGAGAACAAATAGAAACGGTGAGCGCCTCATAGAACTCTGTGACAAGTACCACTTGGTCCTAAAATCAACAGCCTTCAAGCGTCTACCTAGGAAAGCCAAGACTTGGAGAAGCCCAAATCCTTTGCTAGGTGAATTTCAGCTTGATCATGTGGCTAAAGACAGACTACACCACAGGGAGATACAGAACGTCAAAGTACTGAGAGGAGCCAATATAGATTCTGACCATTACCTTTCACTAGTCAAGGCTAATTTTCAACCCTTGAGAAAGGTTGCAAAACCACCAAGGAGCTCTAGAATACCTCGATTCAATACTCAACGCCTACGTGATGAAAACTGTAACTTCCAACAAACCCTTTGGATGAATACACAGAAAGGTTGGACAGCCCTCCAGAAAGCATTACTGGATGCCGCTCACGAAACTATTCCCGCTACGTCCAATAAAGGAAAACACCCTTGGTGGACTACAGATTGCGATAAGGCCATAGAAGAAAGACGTCGATCCTGGATCAACCAGTACAAGAATGATTTCAACCTTGAGGCTTTCATCACGCAAAGAAAGGCAACAGGGAACACTGTACGTGGAGCTAAATGGAATTACCTACGCACCTTGCTACAACAGGCAGAAGAGGACTTCAAGAGACACAACTCCAGAGACCTGTACAAGCGTCTTAAGAAACAGACGACCCAGTACACTGCCCCTACCTTACTTCTTCGTGGACTAGACGGCAAGATCCAACTAAATACAAGGATTGTACCACCGTTCTTGCAGATTATTTCCAGAAGCTCCTCAACACAGAAGAACCTAGTGCAAGATTAATCTTCCATGAACCATCTATCAGGAATCCTGATTCTCAACCGCCTGACAGAGAGGAAATAGGGAGTATAATCAATAACCTGAAAAATAATAAAGCCTCAGGTGAAGATGGAATAGTAGCAGAGATGTGGAAATGCGCAGATGAACAGTCCTTGCAGAGCATCCAACATATCATACAAGACATATGGACAACAGAGACCCTACCGGAAGGGTGGACATCAGCAGTAATTCACCCGTTACACAAGAACGGAAGCAAGACTGACCTCAACAATTACCGAGGTATCTCCTTATTGCAGGTTACCTACAAGGTTCTTTCGAAAGCATTGTTATCTAGAGTCACCAACCAACTAGACTCTCAATTAGGGGAATACCAGGCCGGCTTTCGAAACAATCGATCTTGTCCAGAGCAGATACAAAATCTCAAGACCATCCTCAGTTATAAGAGTCGTGGGGGACAACCCTGGGTAGTTTTCTTAGTGGATTTTCAGAAGGCATACGACTCGGTGGACAGAGAGAGTCTTTTCTCCACCTTGCGAGAATTTGGCCTTGATGAAAAAACCCTTAAACTAGTCCAGGCCACCTTGACAAACACAACATCTAAAGTCAAGTTCAGAGGTGAACTATCCGAGAGCTTCCCCATCAAGACGGGAGTTAGACAGGGTGATGGACTCTCCTGCATCCTCTTCAATTGCATCCTGGAGAAGATCATAAGGGAATGGATGGTGCGACTAACACCAAGGACTGGTCTGCAGCTTGGATACAAGAAAGATAACCTTCATGTGTCATGACTGGCCTTTGCTGACGACCTCGCCATACTGACCAACACTATAGAGGAAGCTATTCACCACCTACAGAGTCTTCACGATGTAGCGGTTCGGGCTGGCCTGAAGATCAACATTGGGAAGACTGAATTCATGACTAACATCAAGGAAGCCCCATCCACAATTCCACTTGAGGGAGTCTTCTTCCGAAAAGTCCCTGCGGTCAAGTACCTAGGAGAGTGGATCTCGGCAAACCAGAGTGAGAATCTGGCCATAGATACCAGTTGCACCAAGTTTGAGAGGGCCTACCACTCCTGCCGCAGCATCTACTCATCGAAGTTCCTCTCCAAAAACCTAAAACTCAGACACTACAATTCAGTAGTAAAACCATCTGTTCTGTACGCCTCAGAATGCCTCGTGATGACCAGGAAAGGCCCACTCAGGATACTTGAACTCAAGGAGAGGAAGATCCTGCGGAGGATACTAGGACCTATACGGGAAGAGGGAGGCACCTACAGAATTCGGCACAATGATGAGCTTTACAGCCATCAAGAAGATATTGTTACTTGTATAAGAAAGAGGCGCTTGGCCTTCTATGGACTCTTGACCCGCATGATCCCTTGCCGGCTCACCAGTAAGATCTTCACAGTGGCAGGAGGAGGGAAGGCCTCTAGGTCCAAGTGGATCTCTACGGTCAGGACGGATGTAGACCACCTAGGGATCCCACTTAATTCCATACAGGACCACCAACAACTCCGGTAAGCCATCCGACAGGGAGTTTTTCCTGTATCACTGACAGCTAGGAAGAACACTGGTGTCAGCAGACCACCATGGACGGAGGAAAGAAAGCTGGCTCATAGTCAGATGATGAAAGAGTACTGGAAGAAGAGAAAAGACAAAGCGACGAGGAGACACGAGCCACGTGGTCCTCAGTAGGCCCAAACGAAGAAGAAGAAGAAGAACGCTAAGAAATAGCAAACTTTTGATGGCACATACGAGCTTTAAAAGTTAATGTTCTATCCGAAAGGTCCTAATCACGTTTCGTGTATCTCCAACGGTTAGCGAGTAAAACACACATTTGTGACATCACTACACCCTTTGGTTCCAAAATTTCATGTTTCCATTTCAAATAAAAAGAGAACGCTAAGAAATAACAATTTTTTAATGGCATACACGAGCTTTAACATTTAATTTTCTATCGGAAAGGTCCTTATCACTTTTCGTGTATCTTCAATGGTTAGCGAATAAAACCTAAATTTGTGCAATAAAACACGGTCAACACCGAGCGGTTCAGTCTATCTCTCTCTATAAAAAGAAAGTTCGCCTGTTTTCTTCTGAATTTCTACGGAAATTTGAGTTATTTACGCGTTTCAGACTGTTTTATGATGGATGCGCGCGAAAATATTTGTTTTGTCTGTCTGTTTGTTTGATTGTTTGTTTGTCTGTGAATACAGGTATCCATCAGAGGCACGACACTAATCATTGATGTAACTCTTCTCCGTACCTCTCATAAAAGGGGGCCTACCCCCTTAAAATATATGCTGAAATAGGCGTAGAAGGACGAGACAAAACTCATTTATAGCCCTTCAATGTGACAGGCACTAAAACCAACCGATTTTGAGATATTACCAGAAAACTAATTTAATTTAATAAACTAATGAATTAATGCAAGCCGGTAACCATGGCAACATATTCTCAGAGGTCCATCTATTGCAATTCTATCTAATATATAAAAGTGAAAGTCTGTATGTGGGTATGTATGTGGGTGGGTCTGTTCCGTATACAAATCTACACCGTTCCACCAATCTCAACCAAATTTTGCATACACATAGTTTAGGACCCGGAAGGAACCGCTGGCTACATGAATTTTCGATAGTCTTTCTCATTCTTTTGATTTAGGCCCTTTTGGACTCAAGCACAGGCTAATCAAATCATAAAATATACTCATGAAGGAATGGCAAGGCAGATAGTTTCCATGGCAACATAGCTCAAGTCGAGACACGGCCGTCTGGATGACAGTTGCGCTCTGCACTACCGGTATAGAAAATGAGGATCTTTACTTGAAATCCCGTTAGTTACTCACCTACTCACACAGCGCTGTCAACCGAGTTTAGCATAACAGAGACTTGACACTATCTTCTACTATATATTTGTCAAATACCACTCACTCACTCATTCATTCATCACGAAATCTCAGAAACCACCGAACGGATTGGAATGAAATTTGGTATGCAGCTTCCCCAAGGACCGCAAATGCCCACTATGAAAGGATTTTTGTATATTCAGGTTCTAAAGGGGTGTTAAGGGGGTAGACCTTCATTTCATTGACTAGCAATATCTCCCGATTGGTTTCATTGGGGGATGTGATACTCGGCACATAAACTCATCATTAAAAATAAGAAGACCCGAGTCTCAGGGTTTTTCGATGTGGTGTATATTATGAGGTGAAAGGGGTGAAAAGTGGGGATTGAAATATTCCTAAATGAGCGTGTATCTCTTAAACGACAAATGCGAGGAGTTTGAAACTCAGCGAAAAAAAATCAGCATAAAAAATAAATAAATATTTGTTTGACCGTTTTTTTATAAATCCAATTTAAGGGGCCCATGGGGAAGGGTGAAATTCTGGTGGGGGGGACAGGAAAGAAAGTGTCCTACCTGATTGACTGACTGACTCACTCATCAAACTCAGGGGAAAAAACTGCTTTAAAGTAAGTAAATAGCTGTTCGACAGGTTTTTTTTTCATAAATCAAATTTAAGGGGTTCATGGGGAGGGGTGAAATTCTGAAAAAAGAAAATTGAAAGAAAATGTCCTGACTCACTCACTCACTCACTCACTCATCATCATCGCCCTGCCAAAATTATTGAAGTTAGAAACATGACAGTTTGGGGATATGTTCATTGTATGTCAAAACAGTCTACTACGGGAGGATTTTCGGATATTCAGGTTCTAAAGGGGTCTTAAGGGGGTTAAACCTGCATTTCATTGAATAACAATATCTCTCGAATGGTTTCATTGGGGGATGTGATTCACGGCATATAAACTCATCATTAAAAAGTAAGAAGACACGTGCCTGATGGTTTTTCGATGTGGTTTATATTATGAGGTGAAAGGGGTGAAAAGTAGGGATTGAAAGATTCCTAACGGAGCGTGTATCTCTTAAACGATATAGGCGAGGAGTTTGAAACTCAGCGGAAAGAAATCAGCATACAAAATAAGTTAATATTTGTTTGACCGTTTTTTCATAAATCCAATTTAAGGAGCCCATGGGGAGGGGTGAAATTCAGGGGGAAAAAAACTGGAAAGAAAGTGTCCTAACCGATTGACTGACTGACTGACTGACTCACTCATCAAACTCAGGGGGAAAAACTGCTTTAAAGTAAGTAAATAGCTGTTCGACAGTTTTTTTTGGATCAATCAAATTGAAGGGGTTCATCGGGAGGGGTGAAATTCTGAAGAAAAACAAATGAAAGAAAATGTCCTGAATCATTCACTCACTCATCATCGCCCAGCCAAAAATATTGAAGTTGGAAACATGGCATTTTGGAGATATGTTCGTTGTATGTCAAAACCGTACACTAAGGGAGGATTTTTGGATATTCAGGCTCTAAAGCGGTCTTAAGGGGGTTAAACCTGCATTTCATTGAATAACAATATCTCAAGAGTGGTTTCATTTGTGGATGTGATACTCGGCATATAAACTAATCATTAAAAATAAGCAGACAGGTGTCTAAGGGTTTTTCGATATGGTGTATTATTATGAGGTGCAAGGGGTGAAAATTGGGGGTTGAAGGATTCCTAACGGAGCGTGAAGGCCTATCTCTTAAACGACATAGGTGAGAAATTTGAAACTCAGAGAAAGAAAATCAGCAAAATAAATAAGTAAATCGGTGTTCGACCGGTTTTTTTCATAAATTAATTTAAGGGGCCAATGGGGAGGGGTGAAATTCTGGGGGAAAAAGGAGAGAAATTGTCCTAACTGACTGACTGACTCACTCACTCATCAAACTCAGGGGAAAAAAGACAGCTTAAAAAATAAGTTAATAGGTGTTCAAGAGTTTTTTCATCAATCCAATTTAAGGGGCCCATGGGGAAGGGTGAAATTCTGGTAAAAATAATTGAAAGAAAATGTCCTGTCTGACTCACTCACTCATCACGCCCAGCGAAAACTATTAATGTTGGAAACATGAAATTTTGGGAATATGTTCGTTGTATGTCGAAAACGTCAACTAAGGAATGATTTGTGTTTATTCGGGATTTAAAGAGGTGTTAAGGGGGTAAAGATGCATTTCATTGAATAACGATATCACATGATTTGTTTCTTTGGGGATGTGATATTCGGTATAGAAACTAATCATTAAAAATAATCAGACATATGTCTAAGGGTTTGTCGATGTGATGTATATTATGAGGCGAAACGGGTGAAAATTGGGGGTTGAGGGATTCTTAACGGAGCGTGTATCTCTGAAACGACATAGGCGAAAAAATTTAAATTCGGCGGGAAAAACAGCTTAAAATACAAGTAAATAGGTGATAAAATCCAATTTCAGGAGCCCTTGGAGAGGGGAGAAATTCTGGGGGGGAAACAGGAAAGAAAGTGTCCTAAATGATTGACTCACTTAGTCACTCATCAAACTCAGGGGGAAAACAGTTTTAAATAAGTAAATAGGCGTTCGACAGTTTGTTTCATAAATCCAATTTAAGGGGTTCATGGGGAGGGGTGAAATTATCAAAAATAAATGAAAAAATATCCTGACTGACTCACTCACTCATCATCGCCCAGCCAAAATTATTAAAATTAGAAACATGAAATGTTGGGGATATGTTCATTGTATGTCGAAAACGTCCACTAAGGAAAGAGTTTTGGATATTCAGGTTCTAAAGAGGAGTTAAGGGGGTAAACGTGCATTTCATTGAATAACAATATCTGACGAGTGGTTTCATTTGGGGATGTGATACTTGGCATATATACTAATCATTACAAATAAGCTGACACATGTCTAATGGTTTTTCCATGTAGTGTATGTTATGAGGTTAAAGGAATGAAAAGTGGGGGTTGAAAGATTCCTAACGGAGCGTGTATCTCTTAAAATACATAGGCGAGGAGTTTGAAACTCCTCGGAAATCAATCAGCTTAAAAATAAATAAATAAATAAATAAAATAAATAGGTGTTCGACCGTTTTTTCATAAATGCAATTTAAGGGGCCTATGGGGAGGGGTGAAATTTTGGAAGAAAAACGTCCACTAAGGAATGATTTTTGGATGTTCACTCTCATCGACCAACAAAAACTATTAAAGTTAGAAGAATTACATTTTGGGGATATGTTCGTTGTGTGTCGAAAACGTATACTAAGGAGGGATTTTTGGATATTCAGGTTCTAAAGGGGTGTTAACGGGGTTAAAACTGCATTTCATTATATAACAATATGACACTCATTCGTTCATTCATTCATTTATTTGCAATGGAGGGTGTGGCCCCCGGAGGCAAATTGGATATACATATCAAATAAATAATTACACATAACAATTCAATAACAATTATACAACAATTAAACTGGAGTATTTACACAAATAGTCAGTCTTTTCTTAAACACACCTATATGTTTGGGAAAAGGCTCTAAGACTGCGGCAGGTAGAGAGTTCCAGTTATCAATGGCACGGTTTACAAAATAATATTTACCATAATTTGTTCGCTGTGGTCGGCCCTTAACTTTGAAAGGATGATCGCTCCTACCCTTGTAAGTAATGTAAGTAATGACGCGAGCGAAGCAAGGCTAAAAATGAGATGGTGTGTGTCTGTGTATTACTCAATCTGGCAAGTACCACTGGTCCGATATACGTGAATTTTACATGGAAGTAGCTGATTTACCTGGTTAACATATAGGTTACTTTTGATTACAATACTTTGCACTATTTAAAGATGGCGACCATTTTAGTGACGTCACTACACCCTTTGGTTTCAAACTCATATTTCCATTTGAAATAAAAAGAGAACGCTAAGAAATAGCAAACTTTTGATGGCATATACGAGGTTTAAAATTACATTTTCTATCCGAAAGGTATCTCCAACGGTTAGCGAGTAAAATCTAAATTTGTGCTATAAAACACGGTCAACGCCGAGCGTTGTAGTTGGACAAAATGTATCATCCTTAATCTCCCTCTGCGCAGCACCTCGCATATCCCCTGTTTTAACTGTCACCTTCACATTTTAATTTATTTATGATGCGTAGCGAAGCACGGGTACTTCAGCTAGTTATTTATATTAGTGTGAAAGTTTGCAAACGGCTAGAAGGTTATCACGGAACCAAATTAAGCTGTAAAATTCATCAATACGTAGAATGCGCTTAAGGGGGTCAAGGGGTAATCTAGAGTTTTTTCACGCGATTTAGACCTGCTGGTTTGGTACGGCAGGTCTATTATATTCCAATCCCTATATTATATTATTATATTAGTATTATATTATGGCGTACAACGACGAGACAAAGCTCCTCAGTGCCAGGAACAAAACTCGGGAGCCCTAAAGGGTCCTCTAAAACTACATTATAAGGCTCTAAAACCAACAGTTTCTGAAATATTCCCAGCAAACTAATTTAAACTTAATTTAACAAACTAATGAAGGAATGCAAATCGGTAACCATGACAACATTATCTCAAGGGGTGGAATCCAACTTTCCATCTATTTATTTAAGAAGCAATGTCACTCCATTTATTACATTTCTGTGAAAGTTTGAAAATGGCTATTAGCTTATCACAGAACCAACATACTATAGACTGTATAATTCATCAATGCAATTAAGGGGGTCAAGGGGTAACCTAGAAATGTTTCACGCAATTTTCACGTGCGACATATAGTACAGAAGGTCTAATATATCTCCAAACAGCAGCAATATTTTCAAAAATTCCTGAATTGAATCAGCATAATTTGCGGCTTTTAGGAATTTGGGCCAATTGAGGCTAAAGAACCTGAATTTTCATTCACCACAAGCCTTTATAATTTATGAAAGGGGTCTTCCTGTTGCAACCATTCTGATTGCAAGGCTCAGCTCTTTTGGGTTTGTTTGGTAAGGAAATGGCGCTTGCTGGGAGGGCAGTTTGCATCTCTCTGTGGCATGGCAGGTGGCCTTGCCAATGAAGTTTCTTTTCTTCTTCTTTTCGTTTGGGCCTACTGAGGACCACGGGGCTCGTTTTGACTTCTTGTAAGGAATTTGTGTTTTTTCTTAGCCCAGGCAGCTTTCATCTTCTGGCTGTGTCTGCTTTCTTTCCTGTGTCCACTTTGTTCTGGTAGTCCCTGTACTCTTCCTGCTGGTGAGAGACACTGGAAAGACACCATGTTGAATCATCTGTCAGAATTGTGATCGATCCTGTATGTTTTTTGATGAAATTCCAAGTTGCTGTAAGTCTGACTTCACTGTGGTGTTCCATTTGTTTTTGGACGCTCTCCCTCTTCCTGTCGTGGTGAAGATCTGGCTGGTAAGTCTATCTGGACCCATGCGTGTCAGATGTCCGTAGAAAGCTAATCGTCTCTTCCTCATGGATGTGACGATATCTTCTTGATGATCATAGAGCTCATTGTTGTGCCTGATCCTGTAAGTACCATCCTCTTCCCTTATTGGTCCTAAAATCCTTCTAAGTATTTTCCGTTCCTTGAGCTCTAGTTTCCTCAGTGGGCCTTTCCGGTTCATCAAGAGACACTCAGAGGCATATAGAACGGAAGGTCTTACTACTGAGTTGTAATGTAGAAGTTTAAGGTTCTTAGAGAGGCACTTGGATGTGTAGATGCTCTTACAGTAGACCCTTTCCAGTTTCGTGCATCTAGTGTCTATTGCTAAGGTCTCACTCTCGTTTGCTAGAATCCACTCCCCTAGGTACTTCACTGCAGTAACTTTTTGAATTGCGGTGTCTTTCACAAGAATAGTAGATGGGGCTCCCTTTATATTTGTCATGAACACTGTTTTTTTGTATATTGACCTTCAAGCCAGTTTTAGCTGCTATGTTATAGAGGCTCTGTAGTTGGTGAGTAGCTTCTTCTATGTTGTTCGCTAACAAGGTAAGGTCATCGGCAAAGGCCAGGCAAGGTACATTGAGATTGTCTTTCTTGTACCCAATTTGCAGTCCTGTTCCTGATGGTAAAGTGGTAGTCCATTCCCTGATAATCTTCTCAAGTACACAATTGAAGAGAATACAAGACATGCCATCACCTTGTCTAACTCCTGTTTGGATAGAGAAGCTGTCTGAGAGTTCACCTCTGAACTTGACTTTGGAGGTCGTAGTCTTCAGTGTAGCCTGGATTAGTCTGGTGGTCTTCGCATCCAGTCCTAATTCCCATAGAGTGCAGAAGAGGGTCTGTCTGTCTATTGAATCATACGCCTTCTGGAAATCCACTAGTATGACTACCCATCGATGTCCGCCGCAATTCTTGTACCTTAAGATTGTCTTGAGGTTCTGTATTTGCTCTATGCATGATCTATTTGCACGAAAACCGGCCTGATATTCACCTAGTTGGGAATCTAGTTGACTAGTAACTCTGGTTAGCAAGGCTTTAGATATTATCTTGTATGTGACAGATATTAGAGATATGCCTCTGTAGTTATCAAGGTCAATCCTACTACCTTTCTTGTGTAGAGGATGGATCACAGCTGAGGTCCATCCCTCAGGTAAGGTCTCCGTTGCCCATATGTCCTGTATGATTTGATGGAGGTTTTGTATTGATTGTTCATCAGCATGTTTCCACATTTCTGCAACTATACCGTCTTCACCTGAGGCCTTGTTGTTCTTTAGGCTCTTGATAATCTCCCTTATTTCTTCTATGGTTGGCGGTAAGGAGCCTGGATTTCTGGAAGGAGGGTCTTGGAACAGGTGAGTCTCTCTTCAGGTTCCTCTGCATTGAGGAGCTTCTTGAAATACCCTGCAAGGGTACTGGTGCAATCCTTGTTGTTGTACTGAAGTTTTTCATCAGGTCCACCAAGATGAAGGGTAGGAGCTATGTATTGTGTCGACTGTTTTCTGAGTTCTCTGTAGAAATCCCTCGAGTTATGTCTTTTGAAGTCCTCTTCTGCCTGTTTTATTAGAGCCTTATTATGGTTCCTCTTGGTTTGTCGCACTATATTGGAAGTTATTTTTCTTTGTGTAAGAAAGGCCTGGTAGTTAGCTTCATTCTTGCACTG
Source organism: Meconema thalassinum (assembly GCA_946902985.2). Lineage (NCBI taxonomy): Eukaryota > Metazoa > Arthropoda > Insecta > Orthoptera > Tettigoniidae > Meconema > Meconema thalassinum. The sequence goes on along the minus strand of OX336394.1, from coordinate 444,680,485 downwards.
GTTCCAAGTGACCCAGGCTCTACGCCTTTCTTCTATAGCCTGGTCACATGTAGTCGTCCACCAGGGATGCTTGGCTTTGTTGGATGAGGCAGGCATGGTTTTTTGAGCCGCATCCAGTAGAGCCTTTTGTAGGTTGGACCAACCTTGCTTCTCTGTGTTTTCCTTCAGGGTGACTTGGAAACCACAGTCTTCATCCCTCAGTTTGTGGACGTTGAACTTTGGTATTTTACCAACTTTGGAGGTATTTGGTGGTCTCCTAATTGGCTGCAGGTTGGTTTTCACCAGAGATGAGTAATGGTCTGAGTCTAAGTTAGCTGCCCTTAGCACTTTGACATTTTGTATCTCTTTGTGATACTTTCTGTCCATAGCCACATGATCCAACTGGAACTCTCCTAGCATTGGATTTGGGCTCTTCCAAGTCTTGGCCTTCCGAGGCAGGCGTTTGAAGGCAGTTGATTTTAGGACCAGGTCATACTTATCGCAAAGATCTATGAGGCGTTCTCCATTCTTATTGGTCCTCTTATGGGCTGGATAGAGGCCCACTATCCGACGATATGTTTTCTCCTTGCCAATTTGTGCGTTGAAATCACCCATGAGTATGATGGTATGATGTTGTGGAATCTTGTCAAGGGTTTCTTCTAGAACACTCCAATATTGCTCAACTGACTCTAGGTCTTTTCTGTTTGTGTCGTTTGTGGGTGCATGAAAGTTCATTACGGTATATGCCCTATTGCGGAACCTTAAAGATATTGAAGAAGTCCTACCATTAGGCGAAATGAACCCTATGATGTTATCAACGATACTATGATGTACAGCAAAGCCAGTGCCAAGGCGAGGGACGTTCATCATCACTCCGATGCCTGGTTTCCCTTTGTAAATCCTGTATCCTTGAGATTCTATTGCATCTTCGTCCGTGAATCTAGCCTCTTTCAGTGCTGCTATCTTGATGTTATGCTTGTCCAGCACATCCAGGGTATGTTTCATTTTACCTACCTTTAACATGGAGTTGATGTTAATTGTAGCTAGGTAGGTGATATTTCTCTTATTTCTTGGCAGTTGCGTATACGGCGGAGCACATGAAAGTGCAGGCTCCCCAGAGTCCGATGGCCTGCATGCCCCATGAGTGGGGGTGGATTGGTTACCACCTGGGGTATTCTTTATGTTAATGTTTCCCTTCATGTTGAGTTCAACGAGTAAGTAAGTAGGCCACCCTAAAGGGCGACGGGTTGTTTACCATCAAGGTTGTTAGCCCTGAGGTTTATAATATCAGCCGCTCCTAACATGGAGAACAGACGCTGTTTGCAGCCGCTCGATTCGAGTCAGACGCTGCTCCCTCCTTTCTCAACCGGGCTTGGGACCGGCTATGGCGGAGTTGAAGTTTCTTTTATATATTATTTTATGCTATTTTGTATATATATATATATATCTTTGGCTGTTTTGTTGGGAGTCCGTACTGAGGGATTTTGTGTTAGAGTATCTGTCCGGATTATCTTTGGAGATTGTAGGAAGCCATGTGAGTATCTGTTGACTTGGTCGGATTGCGTGATAAGATCCCGAGAAGTGAAGTGTTAGTGATTGATGCTTAGTGTTAAATGAAAAGGAATAAGTGGAAGAGATGTTTCTTTTTAATTGCTCTCCCCCATTATGAGTATAATCAACCACAACCCCGCTATAGTGAGAATGAACGGTTACAATTGGAAACCCAAAGTCAGGCACGAACAAGGGAAACTAGGAAAAGAAATGGAGGAGGATATGATTCGGGATATGCTACAAATGCTACTAAGTAAATTCACCGGTGTGGAAGAGTCAGTAAGCCAGAAAATAGAGTCTTTAAGTACGGAAATAGGATCAGTAAAAGAGTCAGTAAGCCAGAAAATAGTCAGTGAAAGAGTGTATGAGTAAGGAGATAGGAGAAGTTAGGCAGCAAGGAGAGTCTATGAAAGTGCAAATAGAATCCATAGGTAAGCAGGTAGAATCTGTAAAGGTGTACGTAAACCAAGCAATAAAGAAGCAGGCTGAAGCAACCAATGCTAAGATTGAGGAGCTAAGCAAAGAAGTACAAGAGCATAAAACTGTGATGAGAGAAGGAATAGCGAAAAATAAGGATAGCGTGGATAGCCATAAGGAGGAACAGGTGACATTGATGGACAGGAATGAGAAGCTCAAGGAATAGAGATAACGAGGTGAAGACGAACAAGGTTATATGGAGAAAGTGAATGAGCTATGTGCGATTAAGGAGCAGGAAAATTATCCGAGAAGTGGGGGCGTGAGAAAGCAGGTGATATGGAAGAAACTGAAAGAAAGGAGGCAGGTGAAAGAAAGGAAAAGGCAGAAGAGAAAGGAGAAACGGATAAGGAAGAAGGTAAAAGTGCAAGAAGTCATGGAGAAGACAACATACTGGAAGAAGATAAGGTGATGAAGAAACAGTGGTTAAACAAAGCGGAAGAAGAGAAAGGAACTGTTGAGTAAGACAAGACAGACGGGGTGGAAAATGTGGAAGAAAAGAAGAGAGAAGTGGCTGAGAATGAAGACAAAGAGGACCAGGAGAATGGATGAAAGGATGAGTTGGAAAGCAAAGAAAAGGAGTAGGAAGAAGATGGGATGTCAGGCAAAGGATGATAAGAGTGTGAGGGATCAGAAGAAGAAGAAGAAGAAGAAAATGAGGAAGGAAAGGAGACAGGAACGGTGGAGATGAAGATGAGGAGTACAAGGTACGGAATGACATGGCGGATGAAGAAAACGACGAGATGGAAGGCAGAGGAAGAATGGGAAAGAAGGAGAAACAGAACAAAAGGAAGAACCAGGAAGGTGGAATGGAAGAAACTGAAGGGGACGAAGATGATGATGATGATCTATAATTTGCTGTACTCTGTGTGTTTTTAGTATGCTTGATGAATATTACGTTTCATGTAGGTATTTTTATGTGAGAATCACAGAGAGGGGCGGGTCAGCTCTTTTGGGTTTGTTAGGTAAGGAAATGGCGCTTGCTGGGAGGGCAGTTTGCATCTCTGTGTGGCCTTGCCAATCAAGTTTCTTTTATATGTTCTTTTTTCTTGATGCTATTTTGTTTTAATATATATATATCTTTGGCTGTTTTTGTTGGAGTCCGTACTGAGGGATTTTGTGTTAGAGTATCTGTCCGGATTATCTTTGTAGATTTTAGGAAGCCAAGTTAGTACCTGTTGAGATGGTTAGATGAGAAAAAGAAGTGTGTTGGGTTTGGATTATAAAAGTGGATTGCTTATATATAAAGAAAAAGCTGTATAGTGGGAATTATTGATGAATTAAATGAGTACCTGTGTTCCTATGGTGAGGTGCAGGTTCCTTCATGTTTTAATTGATGGTGATCTGAGTGATTGGCGGTTAATAGAGGAATGTCCATCGCATGTATCGGGTATGTGTGCTATATGTCTGCCCTGTTTTTGAAATGAAATGTCCCTTTTGATTATAATCAACCACAACCCCAAACAAGAAGTATGTACGGTTACACTGTGTATGGGGACCTAACACAACGTACAGGGTCAGTTTTTATGTGACGTGCATTGTGTTTCGTCTACAAGACTTTCAATTCTATTTCACGTCATGAAGTACACGTTAGGTGAATTTAGTTTGAGAGCACATTTTAACTCATCATTTATTTTTTAATTATTTTTGTCGACATACGGGCTCATCGTAAGAATCCATTTGCTGAAGAAACTATCCAAGCTGGAGAAACACTATTGCAAACCATCACAGCAACTTGAATGTCCAAGTGGAGCAACCTGGTAGAGAACCTCGACATGAAGCTGGATAGTAGACAGGCCTGGAAATTGCTTAAAAACCTTAGCGGCGACCCTGTAAAACCACAGAAGAACTTCACTGGAGTGACACCTGATGAAGTGGCGACCCAGCTCCTTCTGAATGGTAAAACAAAAGGGAGGGTTACCACAGGAACTCTTCAGCGTGATTTGGAAGCAGAGAATCACTTTCTTCGAGATCCCTTCTCGATGGTTGAACTTAAAGCTGCCATCTCCAGCTTGAAGATGTACAAGGCTGCTGGTGTCGATGACCTACGAGTAGAACAGATAAAGAACTTTGGCCGTAAAACATTGGAGTGGTTACTAAGCCTAATTAACACATGTGTTGCCAAGCTACATATCCCTAAAATGTGGAGGAAATCTCGAGTCATTGCACTACTCAAGCCTGGGAAAGAACCAAACGACCCGAGAAATTTTCGACCTGTATCCCTGTATCCATACCTTCAAGATACTGGAACGCCTGGTACTTAACCTAATCAGTATTATCCTCGAAGAGAAGTTCATTTCACAACAAGCAGGTTTTCGTGCTGGCAAATCATGTTGTAGCCAGATCTTGAATCCCACCCAACACATCGAGGATGGTTTTGAGCGCGGTCAGATAACGGGAGTCGCCTTCGTTGACTTAACAGCTGCATACGACTCTGTGAATCATAGGAAGCTGTCAAAGAAAGTGTATGACCTTACCAAGGACCACCAACTGACATCCCTAATTAGCATCTTCCTTCAGAACAGAAGATTCCAAGTCTCGCTACAGGGGAAAAGGAGTAGATGGCGAACCCAGAAGAACGGTCTCCCTCAGGGTAGCGTGCTGGCTCCAGCGCTGTACAACATCAATACAAATGATCAGTCAATTCCAGCAAGTACCAGGCTCTTCATCTATGCCGACGACACAGCAATAGCTGCTCAGGGCTCTTCCTTTAAAGAAGTGGAAGGAAAGCTGACTTTAGCGATGGACGAACTCTCCAAATACTATGATGCCAACTATCTGAAGCCGAACCCTAATAAGACACAAGTGTTTGCGTTCCATCTACGAAACAGGGAAGCACGGCGACAGCTGGACATCAATTGACGAGGGGAGCGACTGAAACATTGCCCAACACCAGTTTACAAACTCTACCCTATTGTTGGAATAGCCCCACCCAACATCCGGAGGGCCACTGCTGCGGACACTGAGAGAACAAAGCAGGAGAATAACCACCGACATCCACTATAAGGTCACCAGACAGCAAGGTCTCGCCTCAGATCCCGCAAGACTTTCCTTGCTAGGACTACGCCGCTGGAGAGAACAAAGCAGGAGAATGACCACCGACATCCACTATAAGGTCACCAGGCAGCAAGGTCTCGCCTCAGATCCCGCAAGAGTTTCCTTGCTAGGACTACGCCGCTGGAGAGAACAAAGCAGGAGAATGACCACCGACATCCACTATAAGGTCACCAGACAGCAAGGTCTCGCCTCAGATCCCGCAAGACTTTCCTTGCTAGGACTACGCCGCTGGAGAGAACAAAGCAGGAGAATGACCACCGACATCCACTATAAGGTCACCAGGCAGCAAGGTCTCGCCTCAGATCCCGCAAGACTTTCCTTGCTAGGACTACGCCGCTGGAGAGAACAAAGCAGGAGAATGACCATCGACATCCACTATAAGGTCACCAGGCAGCAAGGTCTCGCCTCAGATCCCGCAAGAGTTTCCTTGCTAGGACTACGCCGCTGGAGAGAACAAACCAGGAGAATGACCACCGACATCCACTATATGGTCACCAGGCAGCAAGGTCTCGCCTCAGATCCCGCAAGAGTTTCCTTACTAGGACTACGCCGCTGGAGAGAACAAAGCAGGAGAATAACCACCGACATCCACTATAAGGTCACCAGACAGCAAGGTCTCGCCTCAGATCCCGCAAGAGTTTCCTTGCTAGGACTACGCCGCTGGAGAGAACAAAGCAGGAGAATGACCATCGACATCCACTATAAGGTCACCAGGCAGCAAGGTCTCGCCTCAGATCCCGCAAGAGTTTCCTTGCTAGGACTACGCCGCTGGAGAGAACAAACCAGGAGAATGACCACCGACATCCACTATATGGTCACCAGGCAGCAAGGTCTCGCCTCAGATCCCGCAAGAGTTTCCTTGCTAGGACTACGCCGCTGGAGAGAACAAAGCAGGAGAATGACCACCGACATCCACTATAAGGTCACCAGACAGCAAGGTCTCGCCTCAGATCCCGCAAGACTTTCCTTGCTAGGACTACGCCGCTGGAGAGAACAAACCAGGAGAATGACCACCGACATCCACTATATGGTCACCAGGCAGCAAGGTCTCGCCTCAGATCCCGCAAGAGTTTCCTTGCTAGGACTACGCCGCTGGAGAGAACAAAGCAGGAGAATGACCACCGACATCCACTATAAGGTCACCAGGCAGCAAGGTCTCGCCTCAGATCCCGCAAGAGTTTCCTTGCTAGGACTACGCCGCTGGAGAGAACAAAGCAGGAGAATGACCACCGACATCCACTATAAGGTCACCAGACAGCAAGGTCTCGCCTCAGATCCCGCAAGACTTTCCTTGCTAGGACTACGCCGCTGGAGAGAACAAAGCAGGAGAATGACCACCGACATCCACTATAAGGTCACCAGGCAGCAAGGTCTCGCCTCAGATCCCGCAAGAGTTTCCTTGCTAGGACTACGCCGCTGGAGAGAACAAAGCAGGAGAATGACCACCGACATCCACTATAAGGTCACCAGACAGCAAGGTCTCGCCTCAGATCCCGCAAGACTTTCCTTGCTAGGACTACGCCGCTGGAGAGAACAAAGCAGGAGAATGACCACCGACATCCACTATAAGGTCACCAGGCAGCAAGGTCTCGCCTCAGATCCCGCAAGACTTTCCTTGCTAGGACTACGCCGCTGGAGAGAACACCAGAGACAACTCGTCTCAATAGATGGAGGAGCTCACTGCCCACAGACATGTCACCAAAGGAAGAACTGGCTCATGGCGCCGACTTACCTTATCCTGTGTGGAGGTCCCTCAACCGCCTAAGAGTGGGTCTCCCTCGATGCAAGACCAACCTGCAAAAATAGGGGATCCCTCCAGCAGACGCAGACACCTCTTGTGAATGTGGAGCTGAACAAGACCCAACTCACCTACTTACCTGCCCCCTCCTGGAGAACCCATGCACAATGGAAGATGTTTTTAGAGGAAGTAACAAGGCCATCGCAGCTGCAATTTTTTGGAAATGTTGACTGGACACGGAAATGAATGATCGTAAGAATGATTTTTTTATACTGTGTGGTAGATATACCCATATTTGGATATCGCGGTGATATGTTGTAGACAATAGAATTGCCTGTCTGTCTGTCTTTCTGTGTATCTTTATGTACGCCTATAACTCGTGTTTGGATGCTTGGTGCATCGTAAAATTAGGCATGGCATCCATGAGAGTCAATACACCAATCATTTATAAAATTCTTCACCGTACTTTTCATACAGTAGAAGGGTGGATATAGGGAAAAACTTCTCAAAATACATGCTAAAATAGGTGAAATATAAAAATTATCCTAGAAGGACAACCAAGGCATATGTTGCGCTTCTCAATGTGAGACACAAAATTAGGGAGTCTATAAAGGGTCTCGGAAAATCACATTTTAAGGCCCTTAAATTAAGAGTGTGTGTGATATTCCCAGGAAACTAACTTCATTCTGATAAACTTATGAAGGAATGACAAGCCGCTAACCATTGCAACAGTAGGTCAATTGATAATGTCTGGTGTTAACACCGGACACTGTTCGAAGAACGGGTACTTCTGCGGATTTTAGGATTTTGGGCCATTAGAGGAAAGCTCAATGTTTGTCTGTCTGTCTATCTGTCTGACTGTTATTTACTCAAATCTTCACCGTTCACCGATCTGAACCGAAATTTGTATACTTACCATTTGCAACCCGACGGGTAACACTGCCAACATGAAATTTCGGACAGACCACTCCATTCCCTGCATTTAGGCCCTTTGGCACAAATCTACACCGTTTCACTGATCTGAACCACATTTTACATACTTACACTTCCCAACTCGAGGATTAACACCGTCTACTTGAAATTTTGGACATACCACTCCAATCCCTCCATTTAGGCCCTTTGGCACAAATCTCACCATTTCACCGATCTGAACCAAATTTTGTATACTTATTATTTGTGAACCCTGCGGGTAACACTGTCTACAAGGAATGTCGGACAGACCACTCCATTCCCTGCATTAAGACCCCTTAGCACAAATCTACACCGTTTTACCCAATTGCACCAAATTTTACATACTTACCCTTTGAAACCTGCTGGTAACAATGTCCACTTGATATTTTGGACAACCCTCTCCATTCCCTACATTAAGAAATAACAGACAATAAATTGCAGTCACGGGGAGTAATTAGTGCAAAAGGATGTCTTAGGGTCCTTAAAATAGCTATCATGATGAAAATATTATGCCTCTAATAGTGCGATGTTGTTGGTGCAGTACACGGAGGTTATCAGCTGCGATAAGCGTTACTTACTTCTTACTTAATTCTTGCCGCTCCTTCCGGAGCATAGGGCCTTGGCGAAATTTCTCCACGCAGTACGGTTCCTGGCCATTCTCTTCACTTGACACCAGTTCTTGTCCACCTCAGCAATTTCATTTTCGATCGTCCTCTTCCAGGTCTTCTTAGGTCGACCTCGCTTCCTGGCGCCTTGAGGATTCCAGTCTAGCGCCGCCCTCTCTAGCTCCGTCCGGCTTCCTTAGTGTGTGACCAATCCAGCGCCATTTCCTCTCCTTGATCTGGATGCTAATCGGTTGTTGATTGGTGATGGTCCAAAGATCTTCATTTGAGATTATGTTCGGCCACCTCACATTCATGATGCGACGCAGACATCTGCTAATGAACACCTGTAGCTGGTTGTTGATCGGTTTTGTGACTTTCCATGTTTCACAGCCGTAGAGAAGAATCGACTTTACGTTGCTATTGAAAAGGCGGAGCTTGGTCTTCCTGGAAATGTTTCTATTTCTCCAGATGGAGTAGAGCTGGACAAAGGCACTATTTGCCTTCCTGATACGGCTTCGAACATCTTCCTCTGCTCCCCCATCATTTGTGAATATACTTCCAAGGTAGAGGAAGGACTCAACTCGCTCAATGTCCTTTCCGTTGACTGTCAAACTAGTCGTGATGTCAGAACTTATCCTGCTTATCTCTGCAACCTCCCCAGCTTATCTTCTATGTCTCGGTACCGTTGTGCCATAAGACAAATGTCGTCTGCGAAATCCAGATCTTCAAGCCTGTCATTTATACCCCATTGAATACCCCTCTTCCGTCCTCCCATTACCTTCTTCATCACACCATCCAGGAAACAGGAACAGAGTGGGGGAAGGACACACCCCTGTCTCACTCCGGAACTGACCTTTATCTTTTCTGTTAATTTGCCTTCGTGAAGAACCTGGGACTCATACCCTTCGTACATCTCTTCCATGATTCTGATGATCTTTGTTGGAATTTTATATTCCTCGAGGGTCTTCCACATGATTCTTTGATTTACTGAGTCGAAGGCTTTCTCGAAGTCAACAAATGTGAGGTAAAGGGTATTCCACCACTCCACACTCTGCTCCAGGATGATTCGGAGGGTGTTGATGAGATCCACACAGCTGCGATGTTGTCGAAATCCAGCCTGTACCTTCCGAAGCCTTTTCCTACGCAGTCTTTTATACGATTCAGGATGACTCTCGCCAGCACTTTGCTTGGAATGCACAGCAAGGTGATACCCCTCCAGTTGTTACAGTTTGTGGTGTCCCCTTTCTTCGGCAACTTGACTATCAACCCCCTCTTCCAGTCGGTTGGTATTTTCTCCTCCTTCCAGATCTTCTCCAACAGCGGGTGCAGCAGATCGATCGTAATATCCAGGTCTGCTTTCAGTACTTCCGCTGGGATATTATCCAGACCTGGTGCCTTCCCGCATTTCATCTGCTTCAACGCTGTCCGTATTTCACCCCGTGTTGGGGAGTCGAGGCTGATGCATGGGTCACTTTCTCCTTCCTCTTCATCTTCTCCTCGCTGCTTACTTTCTGGTCCTCTATCTCTATTAAGAAACTCCGCAAAGTGTTCTCTCCATCTTGTCAGCTGCTGTTCACACGTCGTGAGGATCTCGCCCGTCTTGCTCTTCACAGGCCTAGTTTTATTAAAACCTTTCTTCGAAAGCATCTTTGTGATGCCATAGAGCTCCTTAACGTCCCCCCTTCTTGCCGCTTCTTCTGCTTTCTCCGCCTGCTCATAAATCCACCCCCTATGATCCTTCCGTACACTCATCTTTACCTCCCTGTTTGCTGTTGAATACTTTGCTTGTGTGAGAGCCTTCTGCTGCCTAGTCTTGTAGGTGTTGAACTTGGCCTTAATCTCCTTCCTATAATTTATCTTGTCCCAGGTCTGATCGGATATCCATTCTTTCCGCAGGTAGTTCTTGTACCCGAGCTGCATCTCACTGGTTTCCACGAAGATATTCTTTACCTCGCTCCACACAGTCTCCACGTCCTTCTCTGTCTCGGAGTCCAACACCTGGAATTTATTTCTGAGCTCCAGTTTAAATTGGTCCAATCTCTGCTGGTTCTTAAGCTTGCCCACATCAAACTTGTTGTGCCGAGTGTTAAACTTTCGGCGGACTGCGACGATCTTCATGCGGAAGTTGGCAACCACAAGATGATGGTCACTACCAACGACCGCTCCTCTCTTGTTCCTAACATCTTCCAAGCTTCTTCTGAACCTCCTGCTCACCGCGATGTGATCAATTTGATTTTCTGTGACTTGATCAGGAGACACCCAGGTGACCTTGTGGCACCGCCTATGAGGAAACACCGTGCCACCCATCACCAAATCCTGACTGGCGCAATACTCCGTAAATTTCTCCCCATTGTCATTCATCTCACCAATGCCATGTTTACCCATGATCTGCTCCAACCCCTCGTTGTTTGAGCCCACCTTCGCGTTAAGTCTCCCATAACAATGATAATGTCGTTCTTACTTGTTTGTCTTGTGACATCTCGCAGCATTTGGTAGAATTCTTCCTTCTTCTCTGGCTCCGACTGTTCTGTAGGCGCATAGCATTGGATGATGATCACATTCCTGATATTTGTCTTGAACCTAGCAAACATGAGCCTACTAGAAATTGGCTTCCACTCCATAAGGCTTCTCTTTGCATTTCTGTTGAGCAGCAACCCCACTCCATCCCTGTGTTTTTCATCATCACCCCCAGAATAGAGAAATGTAATTCCATCTGTTGTCTGTATTTCACCAAATCCTGGCCACCTCACTTAACTCAATCCTAGGATATCCAGCCCATAGTTCTTCATCTCCCGTGTCACTTGTTTCAGTCTGGTTTTCTCCATCAAGGTTCTCACATTCCAGAAACCGATTTTCGTAGTCCTCTTCATGCCAAAAGTCGTCATCAGGTTATCCGTCCGGTTTTGTAATTTTGCTTCAGTTTATTTAAGAGGAGCGAGTGATTAACCCAATGCCTCCGAGTGCCTTGGAGGGGCTGCCATCTTAAGCCTGAGGCACCAGGCTGATTTTCTGTCAGGGTTTCTTCCCTTAGCCTTTGAAGAACCAACTCCAAACTACAAGGCAGCAGTTGTTTCACCAGAGCCCCGTTAGCCGTAATTTCTTCAGGGTTCCTGTAGGGCCTTCACAGCTACCGTAGCGGTCTTGAGGCACACAAAGTCCCCACTGTACTTCACCCCTACAGGCAATCCCCTACTTAATTGCGTTGCCCGTCTCCCACGACGAGGACGAGGGGTTGGATTTGTGGAAGACTGCGATAAGCATTGGTGCTTTTACATTAACTTTCATTTATTCAGATCCTTAACCTTATCCTTCAGCGCTATAGGGCGATTAATGACACTTTTGCTACCTCAGGAGCTCGGGACAGCCGAAGTTTTCTAATGTGCTCTGATTATTTTCCTATGGTGCCATGCGACAAAAGGCGACACTATTGATCTCTACTTGTCTAACAGCCAATAAGATATAGGCGTATGGCGGTGTCATTTAATACCACATACTCCTCATTCTAATCATATTTTTCAATTCGTTTGTAAATTACATGTGTCAGTACTGTAGACCCCGACCGTGCTCTTCAAATTGTATTGTGTCTCACCAATCCAACATGGCGGCTGTACGAAATATTTCACCATTATTCAGTATCTCCGAAACTATTACCGGTATCACCCTGAAATTTTGTACGGTGATAAAGGGAACTACTAGAAGTTCACCTATGAAACTTTCAAAAACCTGGTATCTATAAAACCAACATGGCGACCAAGCGAAGTTGAGACATTTAAACAGACTTTTCTCAAGATTTATGCATCCAAACGTAATGAAACATGGTACAGGAAATGTTTATACACATTGTAATGCACTGGTGTCTAATTTAGTTCAATTGTTTACATAATCTCAAAATGGCACCGTGCGAAATATTTCACTGGCATTCAATATCTCCGAAACTATTTATGATATCACTCTGAAATGTTGTACGGTGATAAAGGGCTCTGCTACAAGGTTATCTATGTAACTTTCAAAAACCTGTATTGTACAAAACGAACATGGCGGCCAAGCGAATTTCAAATCTTTTAATAGACTTTTCTGGTGATTTAACCATCTGAGCGCAGTGAAATGTGGTACAGTAAATGATTTTACATGTTGTAATGCACTGGCATCTAATTTAGTTCAATTGTTTACATAACCTCAAGATGGCGGCTGTGCGAAATTTTAAAATTAAGTTTTTATTTCTTGTGACGTAATAATGCGATCGAAGTGAAAGTTTGAATAATGAAGCTACGCAATAATTTTCCTTGAATGATACATAACTCTATGGCCTATATGTAAGAATTGAGGCTTTCACGGCCGCCGTTACAAAGTTCATCGATGTATTCCGGGCTTAAGGGCCGTGTTCCAGGGGCTTGAGACGGTCCCGACGTTTCGCCGAAAACTGCGTCCGGCATTTTCCAGGGTTCCTCTGACTTCGACAGCAGCGAAGCACTCAGTGGAATGCCGGACGCAGTTTTCGGCGAAACGTCGGGACCGTCACAAGCCCCTCAAACACGGCCCTTAAGCCCGTAATACATCGATGAACTTTCTATGGCCTATACATATGACAATCCAAAATGGCTAGCATCCGAAATATTTTGACGGTTCTCAATATCTACGAATCATTTACAGCAATCAAACTGATTTTTTTTGTTCATAGAGGCTATGAACGTAAGTTGACCTCTATGACTTTCAGTAACCAGGTGAGTACAAATCCAACATGGCGGCGACGCGAAGTATAAATATTTTAATGTACGTTTCTCGCGATTTAACCATCCGAATGCAGTGAAACTTTGCACGTTATGTGCTTATACAAATGTTAATCCTCTGGCATCTAATTTATTTCAATTGTTTTCATAACCACAAGATGGCAGCTGTGCGAAATTTTAATATCGTGTTTTATTTCTTGTGTGCTAATCATGCGATTGATGTCTGAACACCACACGTACACAATAATCTTCATGTAATAGTACATAAATAAAATTCCAACCTGGTGACCATCTGAAATATTTAGACGGTTCTCAATATCTACGATTCTATTACAACAATCAAACTGACATTTTGTATGTTGATAGAGGCAATTAACATGAATAGGATATATGAAAATAAGCTGTATAGTTCTTCACGGAACTACTTGTTTTTTTCTGTTAGCTTAAGTATCATGTGCCAGTTCTGTAGTAGTATTCATTATCATCCATAAAACAAATAAATCCTCCGGGCGAAGCCGGGCACTACTGCTAGTCCTGGATATTCATGCTCCACAAGCATTTATAATATATTAAAGGGGTTTTCCTGAGGAAGGCGACTTAACACAACGGTGAGGGTCAGTTTTTATGTGAGGTGTATTGGGTTTCGTCTACGAGGTTTTCAATTTCATTTTCACGTCAGGAAGTACACGTTATGTGAAATTAGTTTGAGCATATTCTAACTTATCACTCTTTTGTCGACAAACGGGTTCATCGTAAGGATGATTTTGTTTGATACTGTGTGGTTGAAGTATCCATATTTGGACATATGGGTGATATGTTGTAGGTTGGTTGGTTCCTCAGTTTAGGGGCTGTGACAACGCGGTCATGTAGTCTCGTGTACTTTGGATGTATGTAGAATCTGTCTGATAACCGATGTTAATTCTGATGGCTGTATTAGTGTGTGTTATCTGTATTTCAGGAAAGGACTGCAGATGATCAATTTCAAGTAATTCCTATTATTGCTACCAAATGCTGCCGCCAACGACACCTTGCTGTGAACTCGGCTACTAGATGCCACCGCAACCGGCACCTGGCAGTAAACGTTGGAACTAATAGAGCATTATCAAATCTAATCTACAAATTTAGCTTCACACAATTGCAGTTAGTGGGAGGTTCCTTCACATGCCATAATTCTATGACATGGGCCCGCTGGCTTTACTTTCCCTCCAAAAAAGGCATACTGAGGGATTTTCAAAGCTCTTAAGAAATCCGACGACTTCGGCCGGGTTTGAACCCGCGATCCTGGGCATAGAAACTCAGCATACTACCAAGCACTCCACCGAAACCGTTGTGGTATGTTGTAGTCAATGGATTTGTCTGTTGGCCTTTCTGTGTATCTTTATGGACGCCTGTAACTCGTGTTTGGATGTTTGGAGTAACGGAAAATTAGGTATGGTATCCATGAGTGTCAATACACCAATCATTTATAAACTCTTCACCGTAATTCTCATAGAAGGTTGGGTATAGGGCAAAACTGTTCAAAATACATGCTTAAATAGATGAAATATAAAAATTATCCTAGAAGGACAACCAAAGCATACGTTGCGCTTCTCAATGTGAGACACAAAATTCGGGAGTCTATAAAGGGTCTCCGAAAACCACATATTAAGACCCTTAAATTAACAGTGGGTCTGAATTTCCCAGAAAACTACTTCACTGTGATAAAAGTATGAACGAATGAAAAGCACCTAGATTCCTTGAAGAATGAGGATGTCACAAATAAGCATAACGGGGGTAGGGGGGGGGGGGGGGGGGTAGAAGGGGCAGAGGGAGACATCCTCATTCTTCCGGGAGTCTCTACATTTTCCCCCGCTCCCTTCACCTTCTCACTCCTTACCACTCTGTCCCCCGTTCTTATTAATACGGCGCGTTATTTATACCATGGTCCATACAGTAATTTCTGGCAGCTGCTCTCTGGTGACGAACAGAGGAATTTATCTAGTTTTTTGTCATCTCATTGATATACTTTCTTTGGCCACATTGTTTAATTTCATTGAAAAAGGAGGCAAGGTTCCTTAGAAACGTCTGGTGGTATTTAATTCAATTGAACACGGCATTAGCCAAAAACCATGAATTATTTGAATAGTAATCCGGGCCTTAATCTTAATTGTGATTTTTGATGCAGTGCTTAGCAGATTTTTGTGATATGGGCATTCACAGGATATTGTATCAAATTATTATGGATTAAGTCACTCAGGAAATATAGTGAAGTGACGTGTGATAATGTGCGACGAAATAATTGCTGGGGCAGATGAGCATTATTTGTTTCTTTTGATCACTTCGCTTTTGAACCCTGTGAATTAAGGTTGAGGAACGAGCTGATCGGTTCCTTTGAAAATGGGCTCTTGCATCATAATTTAACTTTGCTACACCGTCAGTCTCAGAGATAGGAATGATTAATTTGTATTCTTGCTTGCCAGATACAGTTAACCTTTTGTTTTCTTTTATCTTATCCTTGACTGTGTTCTTGGTTTTTCTTCCTTTGTAACGATAAGGCTTCAACAAGTGTTTTTTTTATGAAATCCATTTTGAGGTTCCCCTCCTTTGCTTTTAAACATAACGCTCGCTCCGGAGACATTTTGTCGCATGCCTAACTGAGCCTTTTTTATCGGGCTGGATTTCCGCACACTATATATATGGTGTGTGGTGGCAGTTGCATTGTTTATTAGATATAGCTCATTGTTTCATTAGACTGTGATGTGTGAAGGTGCATGTGAGTGTGCCTGGTGACAGACTGTTTTAGTGGTAGTATTTTGTTGGTGGTGGAACTTAAGTATTTTAGTTAGTAGAACTTTGGTATTCAATTGTTAGTAGAAGGTTAGTATGTTCGTAAGTAGAATTGTTCTATTACTTATTCTGAAAGGGTGTAGCAGCCTTTCAGAATAAATCAATTCTTTACTTGTCTTATAGACGGTTAAGATATTGATTATATAAGCCAACTAATGGCTACACTGCGTTCTGCTGCACGGCTGAAAGCAACGGTAAACTACAGCCGTGAAGCTCTTCTCGAGGATATGCACCTCTCAATGCATAATTACATGTGATTATGGCCTCCTCCCTTGCAAAATTCCAATCCGTAGGTAAACTAGTCCCCCGTTGGGATCTCTGGGTGGGAACTACTCAAGAGGGGGTTAACATCACAGAAGTGACAAAGAGGAAATCTGACATTCTACGGACCGGAGCGTGGAATGTTAGAAGTCTGCTGGGATGTGGAAGGTTAGAAAACTTAGGAAGAGAAATAGATAGGTTGAGGTTGTATTTGGTTGGGATTAGTGAAATGCGCTGGCAGGAAGAACAGGACTTTTGGTCAGGAGACTATAGGATCATTAGCTCTAAATCAAACAATGGCCAAGCAGGGGTTGGTCTCATATTGAGTAGGAAACTTGGACAACGGGTCGAATGTTATGAGTAATATAGTGAACGGATTATTGTAGCAAAAATCAATACAAAATCTACGTGAACCACAGTGGTACAAGTCTATATGCTTACCAGTCAAGCTGGTGATGAAGATGTTGAAAAGATCTACGAAGAAATATATGAAATTCTGAGGTATATCAAGGGTGATGAAAATGTTATAGTAATGGGAGATTGTAATGCTGTATTAGGAAAAGGGAGAGAGGGGAAGAAAGTTGGAGATTTCGGATTAGGTGAAAGGAATAATCGAGGAAGCAGGCTGATGGAATTCTGCACCAAGCATGAGTTGGTCATAGCTAACACCTTATTCAATAACCAAATTAGAAGAATATACACATTGATGAGACAAAAGATACAGGCCGTTACCAAATCTACTTCATTATGGTCAAGCAGAGGTTTCGAAACCAGATTTTGGATTGTAAAACATACCCCGGTGCTTACATAAACTCTGACCACAATCTGGTTGTTATGAAATGCAGATTAAAGTTGAAGAAACTGAAGAAAAGTCAAAAGCCCAAAAGCTGGGCAATAGACAGACTGAAAGAGAAGGATGTAAACGAAGGATTCAAGGAGAGTATAAAGGAAGGACTAATGGAAAACCCTAAACGAACTTCAATTGCAGATGAATGGGCACTTTTGAAGAATGAAATAACAAAATCCGCAGAAGAAAAGATTGGTAGGAAAGAAAGAATTGGTAGAAAACCGTGTATCACTCAGGATATACTAGAATTGATGGACGAAAGGCGGAAACAAAAGAATGTAAGAGATGGAAAGGGGAAAGCAGAATACAAAAGTCTGAGAAATGAGGTTAACAAGAAGTGCAAGGAAGCGAAAGAAGAATGGTTGAAAGAGAAATGTGCAGGCATAGAACATTGCCTGAAATTAGTAAAAGTAGACACAGCTTATCGAAGGATTAAAAATACTTTTGGGGATAAGAAGACTAAATGCTGTAATATTAAGGACACAAATGGAAAGCCTCTAACAGATAGGGTAGATAAGGTTGAGAGATGCAAAGCTTACATAGAATGTTTGTATAAGGGAAAGGAGATTGAGAATCATGTAATAGAAAGAGTGGAGGAAATTGATGAGGATGCAAAAGGAGATTTAATATTGAGATCAGAATTTTACAGAGCATTGGAAAACTTAAGTAGGAACAAAGCACCTGGCATAGATGATATACCGATTGAGTTGCTACGTTGCATAGGAGATGAAGGTCTGATCAGGTTATTTCACTTGGTGTGTAGGATTTATGAGACAGGTGAGGTACCCTCTGATTTCAAGAAGAATGTTATCATCCCTATACAGAAGAAAGTGGGAGCTGACAGATGTGAAGAATACCGTACAATCAGCTTAATTACTCATGCTTCAAAGATCCTATCTAGAATAATTTACAAGAGGATGGAAAGCCAGATAGAAACGGAGTTGGGTGAAGACCATGTTGGTTTTAAGAGAAATTTAGGAACAAGGGAAGCTGTACTAAGTCTCTGGCTGATTTTGGAAGGTAGAATAAGGAAAGATAAGAGAACGTTCATGGCATTTGTAGACTTAGAAAAGGCTTTTGATAACGTTGATTGGACTAAATTGTTTGACATTTTGAAATCGATTGGAATAAAGTACAGGGATAGGAGGGTGATATACAATCTATACAGAAACCAGACAGCAGTCATTCTAGCTGAAGGACATGTGAGAGAAGCTGGTATTCAGAAAGGTGTAAGGCAAGGCTGCAACTTATCACCCATACTTTCCAATATTTACATTGAGCAAGCAATGAAGGAAATTTGAGAAAAGTTTAATGTGGGAGTGAAGATTCAAGGAGAAATAATTTAAACTCTGAGGTTTGCCGATGACATAGTCATCTTGGCCGACACGTCTGAGGATTTGAATGAGTTTTTGAATGGTATGGACCCCGTCTTGAGGAAAGAATTCACGATGAAAGTTAATAAATGTGAAACAAAAATATTGGAATGCAGCCGAAATAAATCAGAAACCTCTGTGGACATCATATGGCATGTGTTGAATTATACCAAACAGGAGAAGCATACTCTGCTGCGGAATAGCATAGTGCCATTGCAGAAGTTTGGATCGTTTCAGGTTGACTACCCCACTGTGATCCAGCCAGTTTGCGTAGGAGATTGTTCCTGGAAGAAACTTGCGACTTGGAGTTCATGCAGTGCTTTTTGAAAGTAAGAGATCTGTCAAGTGTCACTCCTAGATATTTTGGAGTTTCACAGTGTTCCAGTTCGACCCGTGACCATGCGAACTTTAACTTGCGAGTAGCTTCCCTATTTCTCAAATGAAAAGCACACACTTGTGTCTTTGAGGGGTTTGGCATAAGCTGGTTTGTGTTGCAGAATCTGGAAAGATCTTTAAGGGCATTCGTGAGGGTGTTCTCCACTGATTCAAAATCTGCGCTCTGAGTAGCTAGAGGAAAGTCATCAGAATACAGGAAACTTCTGCTGTTCGGGGCTATAAGTTGGTCGTTTGTGTATATATTGAAAAGGATTGGTACCAGTACACTTCCTTGCGGGAGGCCGTTTTTCTGTAGTCTTTATCGACTACGCTGTCCTTGAAATTCGACGAAGAACCTGCGATTTTGCAAAAGAGTGGCGATGAGCCTGGTTAGGGTAAAATCCCTGGTGAGGTTGTAGACCTTGAATAGTAGTAGCTGATGGTTGACAGTATCATTCGCTGCTGATAAGTCGACAAATACCACTCCTGTCACCTTACGAGCTTCAAACCCATCTTCTATAAACTGTGTGAGATTTAGCAATTGTCCAGTACAGCTTTTACCAGGGTGAAATCCAGATTGCTGAGGTATAAGTAAGGGGTCAATTACAGGTGATAGGCGATTTAAAATCAATCTCTCCAGCAGTTTGTAGAGGTGACATAGTAGTGCAACTGGTCTAAAATTCTTTGGATTATTTCCTTCTTTGCCAGGTTTCAGCAAAGCGATCACTCGGCTCTTCCTCCATATCTTTGGAATTTGGCTTCTGCTCACACAGTTGGAGAATCCATTTCTTTGTTGTTAAGCCAAAGTGTTTAATTTGCTCGGTCCGTATGTCATCCAAGCCAGCCGATTTTCCATTTTTGCTCTGTTTGATAACCTTCTCTAATTCTTCCATGCTGAATGATGATGTGAGATCATCACTCTTCTCTTGCTCTTCACTTTGCAATTTGTTTTTTTTTTTAATTTGTGGGTTGCCTTCCCGTTTAGTAGTAACTGATGTGCTATTTGATTGGCAGTGATATTATGATGTGCAGTGATCTTAGTTGGATCATTGCTTAGACGTCTCAGAAGTCTCCATGCTTTATGACTGTCTTTTTTTTCAGATCCAAGTTTTCAATAGTTTTTATCCATTGATCCCTTTTTGTCTCCCTTATAGAATAAATGAGCTTGTTTCCTGCTTTCACAGTTGCTTCACTGAAAGGATTTTCTTCAAATAAGTTGCTATATTCTACTCGAAGGGTGGCTTGATCTGATGTAAGCCCGGGAATATAAGATGTTCGACAGCCACGGGGGATAGACATCCTTGAACATCTCTTTACAGCCATGGTAAAGGTGTCATAACATTGGGTACTGGTTCTATGAAAGATACTTCGGTGTCCAGCAATTCTGTAAACCATGAGCAGTCAGCCTTCTTAAAGTTGAATCTCCTCCGAAAATATACCTTCTGTGGTCTTATAGCAGCGAATAATTGGCACATTATTGGTCTGTGCTGTGAGTTTGGTATTGGGGAACAGACAGATTTTACACACTCTTGACTGATACTGCTGCTACCAAATATGAAGTCAGGATTGTAAGCTCGCCTCCACCTGCCGCTGTTAAAGGATCACGGTAGTTTTGCATCATGGATTAAAGTCAGATGAGTTATTTATGCCCATTATTGTACTGCTGTCCCATTCTCATCTTCGAGATCGTAACCCCAAACAGTACTATGGCTGTTGAAATCGCCGATCACAATCTGCACATGTTTATTTTCAAAATTGGATGGTGTGTTAATAATGAATTCAGCACCAGGTGGTTTATAAAAGGATGAGATGGTACAATTAGTTGTCTCTAGGGTGAGGATTTCAATGTTGTTTTCTTCTGTAAATGCTGTAGATACAATTTGGATATCAGGATGAACAAAGATAGCACTTCCATATTTATCATGTGGTCTTTCAATGGCGAGACGCATTCCGTGTATTTTTGGTCTGCGTATGTCCCACCGTCTAGGTGTCTCCTGTATATACAGTATATGGCACTGGTGATGACTACATAGCTCTTGTAACAGTTCTTCTTTGGCAGGTGTTATGCCTTCTATGTTAATAGAGATAATCGTTAACTGTGGCCCTGAAAAGGGCTCGAAAATGGATGTTTCCGGTGTGAAAGGATCAGTCGCCAGTGATTCAGTAGTTGACTGACGTTGCCCAGGATACGCCCGATTGTACATCATTTTCTTTGAATCACAATATAAACACAATCTTCGGGGAGGCTCCTTTCGTGTATCCCACTTTCGGGATGATATGCGATGTTTTTAGCTCGGTCATCGCATATCGCTTTCTGGAAGGGGGAAGACGGGTACAATACGCCCGCCATCTTGAAAATATTTAGATGATGACCTTGTAGTTTGGGGAACGTACACTTCCCACACTAAGGTACGCTGTTGCAAAATTTGGAAGAGTTCGGATAATTACGTCAGTTGTAATTTGATTTAAGCTTTGAATATTTGGGTGGCAGCCATTACGTTTTCGTCAAGATGGGAGCGATATAAAACATGGCACTGCGGTGTCCTTTGCTAGTGCTACCTCCGTACCAAATTTCGCTCAATTCGATTTCGTCGTGTTTGAATTGACAGGGGGGGGGGGGGACAGGGACAGACAGGCTGACGAATTTTGGGCCGTGTAGATCTCATATTTTCGCAAAGATTGAAAGTAGGCTCAAACACCATGTGGATGGACAATGGAGATTGTTGCCTAATGCCGTTGTCTATCGGGAAAATGATTCAATTAGGAGGGAAAGGGTGCAGATGACCTCGTAGTTCCGCCCCTTAAGGTAAGCAAGACCCGTCTAGGGGCGAAAAAAATTGAAAAATTATAATTTTTTGTTGGCGTTTTTAGTTATACCCAATGTAGGGAACAGGAATGTGTCAAAAAAGTCGAAAATATATGAAAAACGGTCATTTTATAAGATATAAATGTTTATGCTGCACCAGGAATGACAACGCCCACTTTTACAGAGATTTTTGTTGATGCGTATAACTTCTGAACTATTATAGATAGATTTTTGATCTCACTTCCAGTCTGCTCTGTTGAGCGCAGACTTTGTGTTGGTACTGTACCATTTACTTCATGGCCCGCGCGCCACTAGGTGACAAACCTAGAGCAGTACTCGGATTACGAACATGTGGTATTTACCGTTCGGGAGTGCTTGCTGCCGAAGGTTGACGAGGATGCGCGAGTCTCATCGAAGATCGTAGAGGAGGAAAATGGAGTCATTGAAAGCCAACAGGTGATATTTGTGACGTCAAAGAACGCTCTAAGTTTACATCTGTATAAAGAACATGAATTATAACGTTAAGACTAAGTGGAGAATTGCGTTATAAAATCAAGTCTCAAGTAACATGGTAGAATGCTTATATACATGTATGAAAGTATTAAGAAGCTAGTATTTTTGAAAAAAACGTTTATACTGCGCCCTAGCGGAGAATTAAGTCCTACTCAGATACCCGCTTGGAGGGGGTAGGAGGAGCGCTCGCGTGTTGCAGCAATTACGAAAAGCGAAGATTGATATGTGAATTCAATGTGGAACTAAAGGTGATAGTCCCGTGTGTATTCATAAAAGTATCGGAATCCGGGATAGCTGCACAAAGGCGAAGTGTGTACCGTAAAGCACACGAACATGGGGACCGAGAAAAGGATATATTTCTCGCAAGGCTCCGTTATATAAAAGGGAGACAGAACAGTTCACAATTTTATCTACAAGTGAAAGGTTCCTTGTAGCTGCATTATAACTTGTGTCGATCGCAGCAAGTGTGTATAACCCGCTTGAGCGTGAACTGTGTCTCATTGTACTCGTGTAAGGTGGGTCATTATCACGAGCAGTAAGACTTGCTTAGCGCTGTGGCAGGAGAAACATTATTCCCGTTTACGATGTTGCATTCTCAGACAACGGGGGGAACATTTATAGACTGTAATATGTGGTTGGCCATGTCAGGCTATGCCGGTGACACTTGAACTGCATTTGTAATGCAGTAGGAACTTCGAAAGTAAACCGTATCACAACTGAGGGTCTGAAGACACATATTTATGTACAAGATGTATAACACAATTTACACTCGCCAAATCAATACTTTACTTTACTAAAATCAAACTACGCGGGACAAACAGGTAGGAGCATACGCACTCGTTATGCTGAGCATGTTTCGGCCATAAAGCACAGGAAGTTCTCAGCCATGGCGGTACATATGGAAGAAACGGGACATAAGTTCACGGACATAAATAATGATGTCAAAATTTTGCATTACGCATCGAAAGGCAGCTATATGAATGTTTTGGAAAATATTCATATCAACACTTATCAGTTATCTAATGAATGCAATAATCTGAACGAGATTAACTTTGAGACTAACGTATTATTTGATACATTAGCAGATCATTTAAATAACAAAAAAAAAACGCCTCCTCAACCCCCGCCGTAATAGATTAATTCCTACATATATCCTGACTTGATCAAAATTTCTTGACACCACACCCAATCATCCTTACAAGGAATAAATATTCAACGTTTCACGTAACTCAATCATCACTTCAAATAATAAGTGCTTATTCCATGGTTGACATTAATATGTCTAATGACACAGGCTCAACAAATGAAGAACAAGAGAAAAAGTACGAACTGTATTTTTATTTTTGGTTAGGATTTCGATGTCATATGATGTTTCACACCAACATATGGGCAGAAGAAGGAAACATATCAAGTTTCCGAAACATGTACTGCCCCCGTAATTTGAATTATATTGAGACCACGGTGGCTGTATTGGAAAATATGAGTAAAGTTATGGATGTCATAGTTGTGACGTGGATACTCATGACGTAGGCACGGATGACGCAGACTTGAGGCAAGCAGGCTGGTTGAGCTGAGATTCTTGGTGACGTCATGATTTTGTTCGAGAAAGATCTTAGATTTACGACGCAGTCGCAGGAAACAAGGTATTGTGCTAAGGAAGAAGCTACGCTATTGGAGGAGAGACTCGAACCAATGAACGATAGTTTGGAAGGAAGACGGAGATTGCTGAAACTACGATATTTGATTACTTTTGGCATGCAGATTTGTGGAAAACTATTTTCAGTTATGGCATTGATTTGGAATTTTGAAGAAATTAATTTTGAGTTTTTGAAATTTGAAAATCCATCAAGTATAGCCAAAGTTAAAACTTCTAGCAATGACGCAGCAACAGGCTATGGAAGGGATGGATACGCCCCTTAAGAAGTTGATAAAAGGTCGTGCACAGGAGAGAGGAGCTCTGAGAACTCATACTCAGATCTCATACGTCAGATCGCATATATATTTCTGGTGATATATAGTTATTTTCAAGTGATTCAGTGCAGCAAGTTGTCTTTAGCGTGGTTAAAGCCCGGCGCATCGAACGAACTCGGAGCAGTTCCATTTTACGCTGCTCGAAACTAGGTGAAGTTGAAACGCTCACATTAACGTTTCCACCAGTCAAGATATCAAGCGCTAACTTCAGCCTTTATTATAGTTCTATTGGGCAGTACAACATTGAGGTGTGTACAAGATTTGAACAATTTCACAGTTATACTTCGAAAGATATTGGAACTTTAAGGCTGCCAACAAAAGTGATTTTCTCGCCACATGAGAAACACTTTTAAAATTCCACATTATACACTACGGCTGACACGTGGAGTGCAACAGTGATATTGGAGAATACGTTTGGTATTACAACGATACATTCGACTATGGAACATTATAATCTTGCAGTGCTTTCAATGATTATAACAGTAGTTGAGATGGAAGGCTAAGGCTTTAATGCAATTGGGACATATATCGTTGGAGTAAAGTAACAGCATGGAACTTCGTTAATCGTCTTTCTACAAAAGCGAGCATGTAGTGAACATCCAACTACACTCATGCATCGTGAATCCATCGCTGAATTATACCAGATAACAGTGGAAATATTTTCATACTCCACAACTATGAATATTTCTGCGGAAATAACTACAATAAACTTCATGGCGAATTCCTGCAAGAACTTCAGGGAACTTTCAAGAGAGGCCAGGGTTGTCCCGGCGCACAAAGAAGAGTTTTGCCAGAAGGATGTTTTTCGTATCCACGGAGCAGTGCAATTTCGGAGGAGGAAGCAGTTCGATTCTCCGAGGACGCTGATTCCAGGTTCGAGGACGGAGCACATCTTCACGCTGGTGAAATGGAACCAACAGCAGTTTTCTTTGAAAACTTTCCTCTAGATCTTCAATCAACAGATAAGGTAGTCGTGAACGTTTCTTGTATTATTTGAGTCTTGTAGCGATATCTGAGCAACCATTTTCCCATATTTTCTGTCCTATCTTTTGCCCCATTTTCTTGATTGATATTTCTGTACTCAGTACACTTCGATGATTTATGCCTTTTTCTTCGATTTTTGAGACATTGCTATGTCATTGGCATTCTTAATAATTTTGGATCAGTTGAGACTGATATTAGATTCTTTCAGTAATTTGCATATTTTTGTAGTCACGATTTGACTGTAAAGTTAACGATTTGCTATGGCAGATTTGAATTCAGACAGCGTGTCACTTTATTAAAGTAATTCTATTCAGTAAATTACTTTGACCAATTTTCTGTCATCCTCAAGAAAGAAGAATGATTAAAAGATTTTAGAGCGTTAAAATCTCTTACGATATCGACGATCTTTGAAATACTAGTCGTCTTATGAACATGATTGCAACATAGACATTTATCATTGCATTATAGACAATTTTATGAAATATGAACTTTTATTTCGATTTATTGAATACACTATAGTAATGAACATTTGATAGGAGTTTTTCTCAATTCTAGATTGGAACAATAATGTTTGCATTCCACAATCTAATTGTGTTCTATTCGACTATTCATGCAGTTTAGTTGAACTTTGTTTGAAGATAGTATTTTTATACTGCGTTACTTTAAAGATGTTAATCTCAATTTTGATAGACCAGGGAGGAGTGTCTAATCGTATTTGCTATTAAATTTATTTGTGATTGGCAAATTTTTACTTCATATCGATTCATGAATGAAACCCACGAAGGTTAAATAATAACAGTCATTATTACAATTGATGAATATAAGAATTTTTAAAGAGGAACAATGGATGTATAATCGTTAGTTCAGTGGACGTGTAAAAGTCGCTGTTGAATAATGCCCTTGAATTATGAAGGAGGTTCCCACAATAATTAATGAAGTTGATGAATTTATAAGTGGAGGATTTTTGTGTGTAGTTTGGAAGATTTTTATGCCATATATATGAAAATATATGATGAATTTTGGGCCAATTGTTGTGCAATTTTGTGCGTTATAAGCGAAGTATTTTCCCGCTGATTGTATTGTTCTTGTTCTTTGAAAGGTTATTCATATGAAGATACTGTTAAAATTAACAAGAGTGTTAAATAATTTGAGATAAAGATTTTGAATGGAAGTTACCGTCACAAATATTAATAATTATTATTAAACCTTATTAAACCTGAATTTGACAGTTAAATATAACTAACCTTCATTGGTCGATTATATCATCACGATTTAAGTAATTATCAACCGGATAAACGTGTGGTTTAATGTATTTCTTGTATAAATAATATAAACAATATAATATTGTAAAATAATTTTGTAAATATCTTTGTTAAATAATTTGAAATGATAGTGATTAATACAGGCGTGTATAAAATTTTCAATTGTCATTTGACATTGTTATAAACAATTTATTATTGTTATAAATAATTAATGAACTTTTGTTATTAACTTTTAGAGTTTTTTTTAATACTCTAAACAACGCAAGTTAAGCAAGTGGTTTGAACAAATAATCATGATTTGGGATTGTTGGAGTAATCCACTGGTGTTTGAATGAAGCATGTAAGACATTTGCGTGATAATATTTCAGTTGAGATGTGAACATTTACGTGTTTGAAATGGGAGAGCCAAGCTCTGAGGTAACACGCTTATGCTAGTGTTGAACGAACGGGAGTCCGCTTTGACAATACAGGTGCATTGCAGCTGGCCCGGACAACTGTGTTACAGAGGCCAAGGACGTTCCATAATAGCCTTGTGGCTATAAATAAAATGTGAAGTATATAAACACGCAAAACACTTGATATATGTGTCTCATCCCAAATCCCGTTTCCATCCCCAGTGCATTACTATTTTACGTTGCTATGAGCTTGAGAAAGCTGAAACATTATATGTAGAGAATAC
Source organism: Meconema thalassinum (assembly GCA_946902985.2). Classification (NCBI taxonomy): domain Eukaryota; kingdom Metazoa; phylum Arthropoda; class Insecta; order Orthoptera; family Tettigoniidae; genus Meconema; species Meconema thalassinum. The sequence goes on along the minus strand of OX336394.1, from coordinate 444,653,506 downwards.
AGGTCCTACAGGAGGACATGGTTATGTGGTCGATGGCTTCTGATTGCCACGTTGATTTTGTTGTTTATTTTTGTTAAAATCATTCTTTTTGTGAATTAAATTATTGTGCAGTTTAAAGTTTCTCGTCTTCGTTCTGGTTCATTTTAAATATCATGGTGGAGGTTATTGTGTGGGCATACTTTAAGTGATCCAGTTGACAACCCAGTCCCCGAGATAAATATAAGAGGTAAGTAAAGGTAAGTATGAACCCCCGTATATTTTGGTGTGTTCCACAATAATTTCTTGTTAACTATTGTGCTCTAATCTCGATAGTATCTGTCAGTGCCATTTTCATTGATGTAGCTGTGCCGGTGCGATTGATTATTGGCAATCCGATTGAGGGGGCGGATATCTGACAGCCTACTATCGGGATTTCGGGTACAGTAGGATTGGCGACCCTATAACGTGGGGCACGATCAGCAAAACATTGGATTACCAAGTTATTGCAGTAGAATTGACACCGCAATTTTTGTGGAGTGTTCGAATAACATTGGATTACCAAGTTATCGATGTCAAAGGGATTGTGAAGACTCAAATAAAGAGGTTGATTCTTTGTTAGATGTCTTAGCCAATTGTAGAATTTGAGAGTGTGATTATATAGGAATAAATGTTGTGTTGTATTAGGAAAATTACACTCAGAAAAGATCAGATCTTATACAACTTGAGAGAAGTTAAATAGGCTGGAAACTTAGAAAAATCGCCTATGATCTGGAATCTTATTTTATTTGACCGGCTTATGACACGTATAGTCATATTAAAGATAAAATTAAACTATTTGGATTATAAATGTAAATTATTTGTGTTAGGATACTTTAAAATGAACCAAAGAAACTTGAACATGTGCTTGAGTTTATTTCAACATGAAGTGTCTACGAAGGTTAATTATAAGTTAGATTTAAGACAGAAAATTGCTCAAATTTTATATATGGTGAAAAAGGTTGCTCAGATGTTGTTATTTTGCTCTGTTTGATGTATGTCCCTAAAGCAGTTTATTATTGAAATATTATTGAAATGGCAGACGAAAGTATTAAGAAAATGTTGGAAGAGATGTCCAACAATATGAGGGAGATGGAAGCCAGAAATACTAGTCAAATGAAGCAGATGATGGAGGAGAATTCTAGTAGTTTGTCAGCTAATATGTCTATTAGGCTGGATGAAAGTGCGAGGGAGATGAAAGCTAGCATGAATGAAAGTTTGAAAGTTCTTCAGACCAGTTCTGCAAACCTAAAAAATAATATGTCGCGTTTACAGATCAATACCCAGGGAATCGAGAATGCTGTAACTGACATGCGCACAGACGTGTCCAATGTCCATAAAGATTTATCCAATGTGCATAAAGATGTGTCTGATGTTAAAAATGATGTTTCTAAGGTACAAAAAGATCTTACTATGTTGAATCTTGATGTTGCTAATGTCCGGGGTGATATTTCATGTGCTAGAGCTGAAGTAATTGTTGTTAGGAATGATGTTGCTACTGTACAGGATAAAGTAGAAGAAGTTCAAAGAGAGGTTAGTAATGTTCGAACTGATGTGTCAAATGTTCAAGTAGACATCAATAATATTCATTCAGATAGCGGCTTCGGTGGCGTAGTCGGTAGCATGCTGAACTGCTGTGCCCAAGATAGCGGGTTCAAACCCGGCTGAAGTCGTCGGATTTTTTAAGAGCGTTAAAAATCCTTCAGTATGCCTTCCTTCGGAGGGGAAGTAAAGCCGGCGGTCCCATGTCATAGATTTATGGCATGTAAAAGATCCTTTCACAGACTTAACTTGTGTAAAGCAAAATTTGTTAGGTTAGATTTCGTCAGAACGCTCTATCAAAGTTCCAACGTTCGCCACTAGGTATCATTGATATCTGGTGGCGAAAGTTGGAACTACTTGAAATTGAACGGAACTTGTAGCTCGCCCTTTAGGGTGTCCGCTGGAAGCAGCTACAGACTCAGGCGAGCCGAACATGTCTTCGGACACTCCCGGCACTAAAAGCCAGACGATAAATAAAAAATTCATTCAGATGTTAACGATATGCAAAGCGATATCAATAAAATACAAGTAGAAGTCAATACTGTTTTTGTAGACATTGCTAAAGTTCAGACTGATGTTAACAAAGTTAGGGAGGAAATTGAAACTTCAAAAATGCTTTGTACTCGTAACATTAGTGCATTAACAACTCGATTAGTTGACGAGTCTGTTAGGACAACAGCTTCTTTAGCTGGTTTAAAATACGATATAGAGGTCATGAGAACCCAAGTATTAGATCACAATCGTTTACTTAAGGAGGACATCGAAGTAGATATTGCAGAAATGTTAACTGCAAATGTAACAGTGTGGAAAGATGAATGGAACAGGTCAAGTGGGGAACATGTAGATCAGATTCAGGAACGAATTGAAAGAAAACTTGCCAGTACACAAGTAGACATTAATAACGAAGTAGTTCAGATTAGGAAAGACTTGAATGTAAGGATGGATTCGCTATCCGAAAAGCAGGTAGAGGATAGAACCCAAATAGGTCAGGAAGTGCAAGCATTAAAAACTGCGTTAGAGGAACAGATTCATAAGGTTGTCTCTGATGTTAATGAAACTACGAGCAAGCTGCAGAATTTGAAACTAGGAGAAGCTAGCATGATGGAAACCTATAAGGAAGAGTTGATTAGGAAAGTCATCACGGAAATCACAGACAAGGATACCAAAGGATTGACTGGTGAAGAGGAGAGAAATTACGTGAGAAAAGGTCACCTTACTACAGAAGAGAGAGATATTAGTCCTGAGGAACGTATATCCAGATTCAGGGAAGAAGAAGAGGATCGGAATATTGAACCCGAATGGAAGTATCGTGATAGTGGGAGGAATTATATGGATTCATATCCGAGAAATGTGACAGTCATCCAGAATTTTGAAGACAAACCTCAAAAATTTAGCAACACTGATAGTCTCACACCGATCGAATATATCAGGAATCTTAAAGACTATTTCATAGAAGCCCACATTCCTAGAGAGAGAGAGATGAGAATCGTAGAAAGATTTCTAGCTGGAGGACCCCTCGAATGGTTTAGAGCATTTCGGTACACTTTCAGCAATTTTGACGAATTTGCAGAGGCACTGATTAAACGATTCTGGTCAATAGAAGCTCAGAATTCATTAAGAGCTGAGGTATACTCGAGGAAGTATTCAGGTACTCTTCCAACACGGTACGCTGATTTCTTCACGAGCCAACTATCACGCTTGAGATTTTTGCAACCCCCATTGTCAACAGAGCAGTTGATAGATGCTATTTCACGTATGCTGCCTGTGGAGGTAAGAAGACTGATCATATCGTCAAACATTAGAGATTTGACCAGTATGGACGAATTGTTGAGAAGGCTTGAGTCCAATGCCAAATTTGGTACAAAAAGGTCAGAGGCACGAATTCAAAGACGTTAATACGGTCTATATGGATCAAGTGCAGCAAACTGATAAGCCTGAGGAAGGAAAAACTGAAAATGTAGGTCCTAACAGGAATAATTATTTCCGCAACCACAGATCCCAAGGTTACCGTCCATATCAGCAAAGACGAGGCTGGAATAATAATAGAGGGAATTACAACAACGGAAAAGGTAGATACTACAACAATGGTTATAATAGAAATTATAACAGAAATAACCAGTACCAGAATCAGAATCAGAATTCTCAAGGTCAGGTTATGACACCCGACAAGTATCAAGAAAGAGAGAAAGAAAGTCAGCAGTATCTGAAGGAATTACGAGAAAAGGAAGCTGAAAATCAAAAGAAAAGACAGGATGTAGTGATCGATCCTGGTCCTTCTACAAGTCAGCAGGGGAACTTTGAGATTGGTAACACCAAAAAAAAAAAAAAAAACCGCCGATTTCTCAACGACAGTGAGAAACTATGAATACATTGCCACACCACACCTGATTACCATTAACGAAATTTACGAAGTAACTGATGAGGATTTATTAGAAGAGAGGGGAATCGTCAAAGAGGAAAGACCATGTGCATTACCTATTATTTCTGTACTGATAGATGGCCAACAGTATAAAGCTCTTATGGATACTGGTGCAATTATTTCGATCATCTCTGATGAATGCTATCAAAGTCTGTTAAAAGGAGAAAACATGACAGTTTTACCAGTTTCTACCGTCAAAGTGAGAGGAATTTTCCAAGACAAGGCAGTGAAATGCAAGATCCAAGTGCTGTTGAACTTTGAAATTAATGGAAGGAATTATGAACAGATCTTCATTGTGGTTAACAAGATCCATTTCGATATTGTGCTAGGAATCGATTTTATATCAAAAGTTGGAGCCATTATTGATATGAAGAATAGAAGTATTAGCTTTAATGATGGGTACATGATCACAGAAGAGATCGAAGAACAGGACGTGAAAAACAGTCTGGAGATAGACCTTAGGGAAGAAATTTTAAATACCATTATTAACGACGTAGAGAATATAACAGAAATACCCAGTAGAAAAACTGAAGGATTTGAAGAAATTCAGGGGGAATTTGAAGATTTGATAAAGGAATTCCAAGATATTTTTGATGAAAAGCCTGGATTGACAAAGACTATAAGTATAAGATAAGGCTGACCGATGAAACCCCTTACCAGAAGAGAATATACCCCATACCTGAGAAATACTATCAAGAAGTACGAGGGTTGATCAGAAAAATGGAGGTAGACGGGATTATTAAAAAACAGGCGTCGTCTTACATAAACCCCATCACTGTAGTGAAGAAAAGTAATGGTCAGATACGTCTTTGTCTCGATGCTCGGACCATCAACTTGAAGATTCTTCCAGAAAATGACCGACCACCTAAGATCAGAGATCTGCTTAGAAAGTTCAAAGGGAGAGCATGTTTCAGTGTGTTTGACTTGACATCTTCGTTTTACCAAGTTCAACTGGAGGAAGAAAGTATGCAGTACACTGGATTCCTATTTGACCAGACGTCATGGGTCTTTGTGAGAATGCCTTTTGGAATGGTCAACAGTGGACCAGCACTCATTCGAGCACTTGATAGCAAGCTCACTGACGAAGTAAAGGAGAATGTAATCTGCTACATTGACGATTTAATTGTATCTTCACCCAATGCCGCAGAACATTTAGTGCACTTGAGAAAGTTGTTTGAAAATTTAAGGGAGGCCAATATCAAGGTCAATTTTGGAAAATGTCAATTCTTGAAGAAGGAGATCAATTACTTGGGGAATACCATTGATAAAGATGGATATCATCCAAACATGCAGAAAGTAGATGCGATCACTAGATTCCCAAAGCCAACTAAGGTGAAACAAGTCAGAGAATTTGTAGGCGCATGCCAATTCATTAGCAGCCACTGTCCGAGATACTCTGAAATTATGGCTCCTCTGTATGATTTACTCAAGAAAAATAATAGATGGAAATGGAGTACCGCAGCAGACGAGGCTTTTGAGAAAGCAAAGGAGATGCTCAGAAACAACGTCAAACTGGAGTACCCAGACTTTGAGAAGGTGTTCTATATAGAGTCTGATGCATCAAGAATAGGCATTAGTGCAGTCTTATACCAAAAAGACGAGGCAGGCAACAAGCACTACATTGCGTTCACTAGTCGGAAGTTAAAGAAACACGAGGAAAATTACTTTACGACAGAACTAGAAGCGTTAGCTTTTGTAACAGCTTTGCAAGCTTGGAAAAAAATGTTGCTGGGACATAAGGTTATCATTATTACAGATCACAAAGCACTTCAGTTTATGCTGCAAACTGACATGTCTAGTGATAGATTGACACGTTGGGCTTTGTTCACCCAACAGTTTAACGCCACTATCGTCCATCAGCCTGGGAAAGATAACTTACTGGCTGATGCTTTATCACGTAACCCTATCAAAAATGTGCAGATACACCATGTACAATTGGAGCAGCAAGATCAAGAGACCGTTAGGAGGTTAGCCCGAATCGGTGTGTCACAGAAGTGACACGCTCCAATCAGGAAAATGTACAGGTTCCTTAAGGGTTACATGGACAATACTGATGTTGACTATGCAGCTACACAGAGAGATTCACGACACTTTGTCTTGAGTGGAGACATCGTATGTAAGTATGCTGACTCTGCGCATACAAAGCTTCGAATAGTCGTGCCACCTAAACTTGTTGTCAATTTAGTGTGGGTAGCTCATCACGCAACTGGACATGCCGGTTTAGATAAAACTCTTGATACTCTTAAAGAGAGGTTTATTTGGACTAACATGCGTTCCAGCATTGCTAATGTCATTCGTTCATGTGATAAATGTCAAAGAGCAAAGTATGCTTCCGCTCTATTAAAAGGAAAACCTAAGGCGATGACTCCCTCTAAACCGAATGAACTCATGGCGACAGACATATTTGGTCCTTGTCCGAAGGGATATCAGGGTAATCAGTATCTGTTGGTTACCGTGGATGTCTTCTCAAAATTTGTAACAATGAGTCCCACGCAAAAAGCTAACACGAGGAACGTTGTAAGCAGACTGGAACATGCTGTATTTCCAAAAGCTGGGAAACCAGAATATCTACTTTCGGATCATGGAGCTCAGTTTACGTCCTTAGAATTTGCAGCAGATATGGAAAGGCTTGGTATTAAGCACATATTTTCAAGCGTGCGATATCCGGAATCGAATTCTTCGGAAAGATATATGGCTGAATTTTCGAAATTCTGTCGAATTTTCTGTCCAAATGAGCATTCTGGTTGGGTGAGATTTGTACCCCTTATTGAGGAATGTCTAAATTCTACAGTGCAGGAGAGCACAGGAGAGGTGCCAATGAGACTTCATCTAGGAAGAAACCCAGAAAGGCCGTGGGATAATCTTTTTAACCACGTTCCTAGAGATCCCGACTTAGGAAGGCAGCAGAGAATAGACAGAGCGAAAGAACAACTCCAGAAAGCAGCACAAAAACGACTGAAAAGAGTAGCTGGAAAACGTTTTGGTGCTCCCTTAGAAATTGGAAATCTGGTATTACTACGCAGACCTGTCAAGGCTGATGTGAGTAAGAAAATCTATCCCAAGTTTGGAATAGTATTCATGGGTCCGTTCAGAATTACGAATGCCTATGGAAACAACTGTTATGAACTCTACGATGATGAGAATAATGTCGTTTATGGCAAGTTCAATGCTGGAAACTTGAAGAGATATTATCCAAGAGTAAGCCAATAATAATTCAATTTCGTGTTCAAGTGAATTCTGATACTTATAACACAGAGTTTAAAAACAATTTGCAACTGTTTTTAAAACGTGGTGAAGGGAGAATGCCCCCGTAATTTGAATTATATTGAGACCACGGTGGCTGTATTGGAAAATATGAGTAAAGTTATGGATGTCATAGTTGTGACGTGGATACTCATGACGTAGGCACGGATGACGCAGACTTGAGGCAAGCAGGCTGGTTGAGCTGAGATTCTTGGTGACGTCATGATTTTGTTCGAGAAAGATCTTAGATTTACGACGCAGTCGCAGGAAACAAGGTATTGTGCTAAGGAAGAAGCTACGCTATTGGAGGAGAGACTCGAACCAATGAACGATAGTTTGGAAGGAAGACGGAGATTGCTGAAACTACGATATTTGATTACTTTTGGCATGCAGATTTGTGGAAAACTATTTTCAGTTATGGCATTGATTTGGAATTTTGAAGAAATTAATTTTGAGTTTTTGAAATTTGAAAATCCATCAAGTATAGCCAAAGTTAAAACTTCTAGCAATGACGCAGCAACAGGCTATGGAAGGGATGGATACGCCCCTTAAGAAGTTGATAAAAGGTCGTGCACAGGAGAGAGGAGCTCTCAGAACTCATACTCAGATCTCATACGTCAGATCGCATATATATTTCTGGTGATATATAGTTATTTTCAAGTGATTCAGTGCAGCAAGTTGTCTTTAGCGTGGTTAAAGCCCGGCGCATCGAACGAACTCGGAGCAGTTCCATTTTACGCTGCTCGAAACTAGGTGAAGTTGAAACGCTCACATTAACGTTTCCACCAGTCAAGATATCAAGCGCTAACTTCAGCCTTTATTATAGTTCTATTGGGCAGTACAACATTGAGGTGTGTACAAGATTTGAACAATTTCACAGTTATACTTCGAAAGATATTGGAACTTTAAGGCTGCCAACAAAAGTGATTTTTTCGCCACATGAGAAACACTTTTAAAATTCCACATTATACACTACGGCTGACACGTGGAGTGCAACAGTGATATTGGAGAATACGTTTGGTATTACAACGATACATTCGACTATGGAACATTATAATCTTGCAGTGCTTTCAATGATTATAACAGTAGTTGAGATGGAAGGCTAAGGCTTTAATGCAATTGGGACATATATCGTTGGAGTAAAGTAACAGCATGGAACTTCGTTAATCGTCTTTCTACAAAAGCGAGCATGTAGTGAACATCCAACTACACTCATGCATCGTGAATCCATCGCTGAATTATACCAGATAACAGTGGAAATATTTTCATACTCCACAACTATGAATATTTCTGCGGAAATAACTACAATAAACTTCATGGCGAATTCCTGCAAGAACTTCAGGGAACTTTCAAGAGAGGCCAGGGTTGTCCCGGCGCACAAAGAAGAGTTTTGCCAGAAGGATGTTTTTCGTATCCACGGAGCAGTGCAATTTCGGAGGAGGAAGCAGTTCGATTCTCCGAGGACGCTGATTCCAGGTTCGAGGACGGAGCACATCTTCACGCTGGTGAAATGGAACCAACAGCAGTTTTCTTTGAAAACTTTCCTCTAGATCTTCAATCAACAGATAAGGTAGTCGTGAACGTTTCTTGTATTATTTGAGTCTTGTAGCGATATCTGAGCAACCATTTTCCCATATTTTCTGTCCTATCTTTTGCCCCATTTTCTTGATTGATATTTCTGTACTCAGTACACTTCGATGATTTATGCCTTTTTCTTCGATTTTTGAGACATTGCTATGCCATTGGCATTCTTAATAATTTTGGATCAGTTGAGACTGATATTAGATTCTTTCAGTAATTTGCATATTTTTGTAGTCACGATTTGACTGTAAAGTTAACGATTTGCTATGGCAGATTTGAATTCAGACAGCGTGTCACTTTATTAAAGTAATTCTATTCAGTAAATTACTTTGACCAATTTTCTGTCATCCTCAAGAAAGAAGAATGATTAAAAGATTTTAGAGCGTTAAAATCTATTACGATATCGACGATCTTTGAAATACTAGTCGTCTTATGAACATGATTGCAACATAGACATTTATCATTGCATTATAGACAATTTTATGAAATATGAACTTTTATTTCGATTTATTGAATACACTATAGTAATGAACATTTGATAGGAGTTTTTCTCAATTCTAGATTGGAACAATAATATTTGCATTCCACAATCTAATTGTGTTCTATTCGACTATTCATGCAGTTTAGTTGAACTTTGTTTGAAGATAGTATTTTTATACTGCGTTACTTTAAAGATGTTAATCTCAATTTTGATAGACCAGGGAGGAGTGTCTAATCGTATTTGCTATTAAATTTATTTGTGATTGGCAAATTTTTACTTCATATCGATTCATGAATGAAACCCACGAAGGTTAAATAATAACAGTCATTATTACAATTGATGAATATAAGAATTTTTAAAGAGGAACAATGGATGTATAATCGTTAGTTCAGTGGACGTGTAAAAGTCGCTGTTGAATAATGCCCTTGAATTATGAAGGAGGTTCCCACAATAATTAATGAAGTTGATGAATTTATAAGTGGAGGATTTTTGTGTGTAGTTTGGAAGATTTTTATGCCATATATATGAAGATATATGATGAATTTTGGGCCAATTGTTGTGCAATTTTGTGCGTTATAAGCGAAGTATTTTCCCGCTGATTGTATTGTTCTTGTTCTTTGAAAGGTTATTCATATGAAGAAACTGTTAAAATTAACTAGAGTGTTAAATAATTTGAGATAAAGATTTTGAATGGAAGTTACCGTCACAAATATTAATAATTATTATTAAACCTTATTAAACCTGAATTTGACAGTTAAATATAACTAACCTTCATTGGTCGATTATATCATCACGATTTAAGTAATTATCAACCGGATAAACGTGTGGTTTAATGTATTTCTTGTATAAATAATATAAACAATATAATATTGTAAAATAATTTTGTAAATATCTTTGTTAAATAATTTGAAATGATAGTGATTAATACAGGCGTGTATAAAATTTTCAATTGTCATTTGACATTGTTATAAACAATTTATTATTGTTATAAATAATTAATGAACTTTTGTTATTAACTTTTAGAGTTTTTTTCATACTCTAAACAACGCAAGTTAAGCAAGTGGTTTGAACAAATAATCATGATTTGTGATTGTTGGAGTAATCCACTGGTGTTTGAATGAAGCATGTAAGACATTTGAGTGATAATACTTCAGTTGAGATGTGAACATTTACGTGTTTGAAAAGGGAGAGCCAAGCTCTGAGGTAACACGCTTATGCTAGGGTTGAACGAACGGGAGGCCGCTTTGACAATACAGGTGCATTGCAGCTGGCCCGGACAACTGTGTTACAGAGGCCAAGGACGTTCCATAATAGCCTTGTGGCTATAAAGAAAATGTGAAGTATATAAACACGCAAATCACTTGATATATGTGTCTCATCCCAAATCCCGTTTCCATCCCCAGTGCATTACTATTTTACGTTGCTATGAGCTTGAGAAAGCTGAAACATTATATGTAGAGAATACAGGTCCTACAGGAGGACATGGTTATGTGGTCGATGGCTTCTGATTGCCACGTTGATTTTGTTGTTTATTTTTGTTAAAATCATTCTTTTTGTGAAATAAATTATTGTGCAGTTTAAAGTTTCTCGTCTTCGTTCTGGTTCATTTTAAATATCATGGTGGAGGTTATTGTGTGGGCATACTTTAAGTGATCCAGTTGACAACCCTGTCCCCGAGATAAATTTAAGAGGTAAGTAAAGGTAAGTATGAACCCCCGTATATTTTGGTGTGTTCCACAATAATTTCTTGTTAACTATTGTGCTCTAATCTCGATAGTATCTGTCAGTGCCATTTTCATTGATGTAGCTGTGCCGGTGCGATTGATTATTGGCAATCCGATTGAGGGGGCGGATATCTGACAGCCTACTATCCGGATATCGGGTACAGTACCTATAGTATTTTTTAGTAAAGTAAAGTAATGATTTGGCGAGTGTAAATTGTGTTATACATCTTGTAAACATGGTCAATACGGAACCTGGAACGAGTGCGGTTTATACATATTTATGTGCCAGGCTAGTTCATAGTGTGAAAATGTATTACCAATATCCGATTGAGATGGGTATTACAAACGGTTCGAAGCAAATGCTCTCATTCTGCTACATACTGCTGTTCTTCAACCTAAAGTCACGTGCACGTTTTCGTGGAGTGGATTCCTATTACTCGACAGTGGCGTATGCTCGAGATAGCTTGAGGAGACAAGGACATATTCGTGGTCCTGGTTCGAGTCCCGAGTCCACTGAAGTTGGAGTTTGTACTTGGGAGGAGTTCTTGGGTCGTTCACTCAGCATATTGATATATCCTTTTTTATTACTTCATCAGACCGTGACTCAAGGTAGATGCCATCCAGTGTGTTTTGTAGTGGAGTAGAAGTATTTCCTAGTAACCATTATAATTATCATGGTTAGTTGCATTAGATAGTATGGTAAGACAGAAGCCTAAATTCGACATTTTGTCAATTTTGACTTTGGCCTACCCGGATTTTGATTTATATTAAACTAGCAGAAGTACCCATTCTTCGAACGGTCTTAGGTATTAATAACCAGACGTAATCAATTGAGCTACTGTTGCGATGGTTCGAGACTTGGAACCTGTTTGTCGGCAAAGAAAAATGATTAGTTTAAATATGCTCTGAAACTAAATTTACCTAACGTGTACTTCCTGACGTGAAAATAAAATTGAAAACCTCGGCAATACACGTCAAATAAAACTGACCTTCACTGTTGTGTCAAGTCCCCATCCAGAGGAAGACCCCTTTAATAAATTACAAAGGCGTGTGGGGCATGAACATTCAGATTTTTTAGCCTCCAATGGCCCAAATTTCTTAAAGCAAAAATAAACTATTTCAATTCAGGAACTTTTGAAAATAATGTTGCTGTTTGGAGATATAATAGACCTTCTGTACGACATAACGCATATTTAAGTCGTGTGAAAAAATATAGGCTACCCCTTGACCCCCTTAAGCGCATTGATGAATTTTGCAGTTTCAGTTGATTCCGTAACAACCTTATAGGCATTTGCAAGCATTCACAGAAATTTAATAAATGGAGTGGCTTTACTTCTTGCAGAAATAGATGGAAAGTTGGATGTCACCTTTTGAGATACCGTTGCCAATGGTTACTGGCATGCATTCCTTAATTAGTTTATTAAATGAAATTAGTTTTCTGGGAATATCTCAGAAACTATTGGTTTTAGAGCCTTAAAATGTAGTTTTCGGGGACCCTTTACGGCTATTTAGGGGCACCGAGTTTTGTTTCTGACACCAAGGGGCTGAAAATAAGCTTTGTCTCGTCGTTGTAGGCCGTAGTATATTAAGTTAATAATAATATAACAATATATAGATAGGGATATAATAGAACTTCCGTACCACACCCGCACGTGTAAATCGCGTGAAATAAATCTCGAGTACCCCTTGACCCCCTTAAGCGCATTATATGACATTGATGAATTTTACTGCTTAATTTGGTTCCGTTATATCGTTATAGCCGTTTGCAAACCATCTCAGTAATGTAATAAATTGAATTGTATTGCGTCTTACAGCAATAGATGGACATGTGAGATTCCGTTGCCATGGTAACCGGCTTGCATTCTTTCGTAATTGTATTAAATGAAATTAGTTTTCTGGAAATATCTCAAAAACTGTTGGTTTTAGGGCCTTAAAATTTTCGTTTCTCACATTGATGGGCTGAAAATGAGCTTTGTCTCGCCCTTCTACGCCTATTTCAGCAAGTATTTTAAGGGGGTAGGCGCCCTTTTATGAGAGGTACAGAGAAGAGTTACATCAATGATTAGTGTCATGCCTATGAAGGATATCGGTACCAAATTTTACGTTGATCCACCCAGCCATTCTCGAGTTATAAGGGAACATAGTTGTCCACAGACAGACAAACAGACAGACATACAGACAGACAGACAGACAAAAAAATTATTTTCTCGCGTATCCGTCATAATACAGTCTGAAACGCGTAAATAACGCAAAATTCCGTAGAAATTCAGAAAAAAAAACCAGACAAATTGTCATTCTTATATATAGAGAGATAAATGCATCCAGTTGTTTAAATGCCATGATAATTAAATTTTGGAGTTATTTGTAGTTGTTTTTGCTTACTTTCATTGTCGAGAAGTGGAGTACATAGGGGAAGATAGTTGTTTATTTCCATTTTTTTTTATTTTTATTTGGAAATATTTTGTGTGTTTACGCGTCTTGGTTAAGCGTGACTGGGCTATAAATTATTGTTATTTAAATGTAATTCAATAGAGTGATATACTTTCATACACTCTGCGCTGACATTGAAATGATTCAGTATTTGAATGAGTGCACCATTAAAGAATTTTCTTCGATCGTTATAGATACAGGGTGTTTAGAAAATCAGGTAATATGAAGATTTTGTTTAAATATTCAAATAGGGACTTCACTTAATTTCCGACAGGCAAGATATGTTTGCAGTGTGCCCTAAAGATTCATCTGGAATTAACTTAATTTTCTTAACCAAGATTAACGGCGTAGGGGACATTGTTAGGCATGTTGAGTCTATCAGAATGAGTGTTGAACTATATTTTGGATTAGATAACTTTTCTTAATGAGGAAGTCACATATTTAGTGTGCAGTATCGTAACTTAAGACTTAATAATAGTGTAATTACCGGTATAAATTTCCCAGTTGATTAAAGATATTCTGATGAGCAACAAATATTTTTATACACAATTTCTCAGAAGGGACATTAAGAAAATCTACATAATAAGTAATGGAAAAGATCACGTAATAAAATATTGTGAGGCAAGACTTTAATGCAGGAGAGATATTTTATACCATTCCGAGTATGTTTCAGCCAAGCTAATGAACTCCAATTCAATAGTGAGAGTGAATTTCTGTATGTGCGGTATACATGCGAGGCTAAGGGGTTATTAATTTATATTTTGAGTAGGAGATCGCCATTTTGGTGTATTAGATGAATCGTTATGCCTGTGGGTATTGTCAAGATTATCATGATAGATATTAGACATGAATTCGTTTCATGGTGATTTTATTTGTTGGTATTGAGCTTTTGAAAGCCACGTATTTGAGATTTTCTTTCTGAAAATCCATGTTGTCGAATCTTTGTTGGATAGATTCTTGTGATATGATGTTGGATCCGCTGTGTGTTCAGCCATTTAATACACCACCACCATACTCACTAGAAGTAATTGACTATGTTGAAACTATTTCAAATGGGTAATTTATCTGCGATTGAGATTAATATATGCTTACATCATTAGTTAATTTAACTGGAAGGATTACTTTGAAACTTTCAATTAGCTTCATCGCTCGTTGAATTTAAATATGATTATGACACATGTAAAACACCATAATATGAATTTTAAATCCAATGGTTAGGTTGCATTAAGCCAAGTTAAAATGAAACGAAAACCAATTATTGGAAAATACTTTGGTCCAAGAAAACATTGAATTGAAAATGTTTACACATAGTTATTGTGATGAAAAATGCATTCGAGATGCATTTATGAAATGTATTAGTGTTGTAATATAGCTGGAACTTAAATGATTTGATAAGTTGTAAATATATATATCTTGCACTTTGGCGATTGAGTTATAATATGCTAGGGTGTACGACAAATCCAATATATATATATATCTTACACTTTGGCGATTGAGTTATAATATGCTAGGGTGTACGACAAATCCAATATATATATTTTTTGTTTATGTGTCACTCTGGACAGGAGTTTTTGTTGTAAATACTCGTTTTGAGCACCCTTAGGGATGTTTTTTTTGTGAGCTTCATTTTAGGGTTGTAACTTTCTTGTTTGTTCACATTTTTCTGAATAAATTATATTTTTAGTTAGCTGTATAATTGGCGTGGTCTTTTGGAGAGGTGAGGAAAGGGTGTATTGGGAAGGCCATCGCTGGGTATTTCGGGGTATTCCACGCCTCCGAGATATTCCTTCATTTCTTGCTCTATGATCCTAGTTCGCTTTTTCGGCCATGGTAATTCGTAATGGCCCCTTGTTAGTTGTATCTGTACCCTATTATCCCATTCATCTGTGAGTAGGACCTGGGGGTTTTATAGCCGTGGATTTTCAGGTTCTACGATCCGGCAGTCTTCTTGGGATGCAGCAGGCAATGGTAGGTAATTACGGGTAAAGTTCCAATGAACATTTCCTGCATTGTTTATGTCACTAGTGGTTACTGAACATCGTCATCACTGTGATTTTTCACTGACCTATTGAAGAAATATTGTTTTATGGGCGGAACAGCGAAGTAATGTGACTCAATTATTAATAACTAGCAGAGTCCGCGTAGAGTATCTACGCAATAACAGTGCAATGAGCTGTTAGTAACATTACATTTATTTAATTAATAAGTTGATACCAGTGCAGGAAGGAAAGATCCAACTGGGCTGTGAAATTAGGACATTTGGGATACAACCAGGACTTTTTTTTTCACATACAGTAGATCCCGAGTGAGGTGTACCGAGTTGTATTAAAGAATCCAAATCAACTTTCTTCCAAGATAATGCATTTTGTTAAGATACTTTTTGAATGTATCTATCAAAGGTTTCTCTAAACACACAGTTGGTTATTTTGTTACTTGTTGACACAACCGATAGCGAGCTAAAGAATCTTACCCGTGAAAGGGCTACGTAAAGCTCTCTATGAGTAAAGACGGGTTTTGTCAAGCAAAGGCTGATTTTATCGAAAGTCTGACCCTGAGATTTATTTATTTTCATTGAGAAAGCCAAACGTACTGGAAATTGCCTTCTTTTAAATTTAAAAGGCATGTTCGTATCAGAGGGGATAAGGGTTAACCTGGGTATGAAAACGACTTCTCTCTTATCAGAATCTATAATTGTTGCCTCTATCATATTACGTTGTAATCCGTTAACTATTAGCCTTGTCCCATTGCAGACCCCTTTTGATGGTAGAATATTTCTTAATGACATAATGATAGCACCTTTCTTAAGTCTAAGTTTGTGTGGAGGCATGCCAGTTGGTGTCAGACTGTTCAAAAATTCTTCAGATTAAGCTAAGTGATCCTGCGCATGCTCACGCACAATACAGTCTACACTCTCGTAGACTACATCATCTCCAGGTAAGCGCTGAAGTACTCGATTGTTCAGTTCAAGCGATGCTTCATTGGCGACCGTAAGAATAGTTCTTCCTTTAAGCAGGTGTGGAGTGACAGCAGTAAAATCAAAATCACCGTATAGCTGTTCAACTGGATCTAGTATTTGTGGATAGCATGCAGATGGTACCGGAACTAACGCCCCAGTCTTGCCTTCTCCTATTTCTAAAAGCCATGTTGAAAATTATTTTTCAGAATTTAAAGCGTATGTTATGGGTGAGTTTAAGTACATGGAATTTATTCCAGAGGCTATGCCGTTTCAAATAGCTAGCAACTGTCAAAGAACATGATCCTTTAATTATGACAGGAAAGACTTGGCGAAAATCACCACCCAGTAAGATGTCTTTACCACCGAATGCTTCAGTACAGTTGGTCAGATATTTGAGAAGTCTGTCCACAGCTAAAAATGCGTACACATGCGGCATTGGTGCTTCATCCCAAATAATACATTTTGTATTGAACAGGGCTGTTGCTTCTGGTGTGTTTGGCGTAACGTTGCACGTAGAATTAGAATTGAGAATCAGAGGGATTTTGAAGACAGAATGGGCAGTTCGTCCTCTTTGTAGAAGTGTAGCTGCTATTCCTGTAGACGCTACTGGAGTAGCTTGATCTCCTTTTGCTCTGATTTTATGTAACGATGTAGAGTAAACAAATGTTTATCAGATCGAATCTACAACCCTTAGTTGCGCTTCATTAACCTATTGTCTGTTGCTGATAGCCCTAGCGTGCTGTTCTAAAACATCACACGAATGCATTCCTGGACTGTTTTGAGTAGTTTTACATCTGACAAGTTAAGTTTCTTAAGATCTAGGCCGTAGGTGTGAAGAAGAACATTGATTTCAATGAGTGCATACTGTGGGCCATTTTCTTCAGAGTATCTGCGTACAAAATATTCAGACATTGCTTCTTTATGTTGGTCCCAAAGCTCGGGACATTTTCTGGCTCTCCGAAAACACAGATAATGACAAATAACATTCGTAAGCGACTTGGCATATGAGAGTGAGTAGCCTCAAGGATAGTATCATGCCAAACTTTATCTCCTTGAAGAAGTCCAAGTATTTTACATGTTTCCTGGAAAGTCTTGCGTAGAACTCCATTGACTGTCCTGACATTTACCTTTGGCACCCTTTACTCTTATTATTAGCATTCGTAAGAAGTATCATTCTCTATCGTGCATACTAAATACTGGCATTCTCCCTATTACACCTTGTCCACCACGCTTACGCTTCTTCCATTTCGTTTTACATTAATCGTACACATATTGATTTGGTATATCTGCGTACGTATGAAGGACTGCTTGGTCATCATTTTGATTAAGTTCAAACCAAGCAGTTAGCATCGTTTGTTTTGAAGAAGCCGCTGCTACCGCCTGGTCTTCCTGGCCTTCATGAAAAACTATCTGTTGCTGTTGAGGTAAACGCACTGGCAGTCTAATTACTTTATGGGATTTCTCTGACATGGTGAACTCTCTGATTCTCCACATTGCTTCCGGAGCACTTCCGTATCCGCCATCGAGGAATGTCAAAATGTCATCATGATTAAGGTTCCCGCTACTGATTTTTGTTTCCTGCTTAAGACATGCGGAATCATGCCCCTTATATACATATTAGTATAGGTATTTCACACTTTTAGCAGAGGCGCAAACTTCCACATTGATATGAGCAATTAACTTCATTAATAACGACGGATTGTAAGGGACTACCCAGCGATTATCAATGTCAAACTTACCAAGTTTAAAAGATGTCGTGAATCTTCTTCTGTACATAGGATATCCGTTTACATTCTCTCCAGTTATTTCTCCGAACTCCTTCGGAAAGTTTTTGCAACATGTATCTTCCTTCATGCAAGTAGAATGTTTATTTATAACACCACTGGGGCCATGAATCATACATTTTGTTACTATTTGAAATAGCTTCGAATTGATGCCCGGATCAGGTATTTCGGCACTTACATACTTGTCGATGTCATCTTTCGTGCGAATTTTCGAATATGAATCGAGAGAAGGTAATATATGAGCATGTAGTAGTCTTCGTTTCTGGAATTCGATAACGGAAATATAAGCCTGAACCTTTCCAAGTATGTTCCTTTATAGAAGATCATCCAAAAGTTCCGTTAATTTCATTTAGGATATTCTCACCACTATGTCTGCTCTGTTTTCAGGCCTTTGCAAGTCTTTCATTGCGTCTAAAATCTCAGGCCACATGGGATTACAGGTAAAAGTAAGGAACAAATCTGGCCGTCCAAATTTCCTAACTTCCTTGGAAAGATGAAGGTAATATTATCATTCTCTGACTTTGCTTGAATTTCTATCGCATCCAACAGTTCCTGATACAGTTCAACCCGCAAGTCATTCTGATGACATCGTAGGTAATTTAGTCGTGCTCCTTCTACCTTTACATATGCATCGACTATGTACTGCTGGAATAACTTGCCACTGCCTTGTAAAATACTGAATCCACGCCTCACAGAAAGCCGGTAGGCATAATATTGTGACTGTGTTACACGAAATCGTTTGTCCGATCGACTTTCCTCAAGATGTAGCATTCCTAAATGCCAACTGAATTCTCCTGTTGGAAAAAAGTAACGGATATACCATTGGGTCACAGCATCGTTTGGTTGACGAAATGGTCTTACAACTATCCCCAATCGGATAAATGCAGATGTCTCGGTTGGCGGGTGGCTCACCGTCATCCCCAACAAAAATTGCTGCAACTTCCGTTCTTGAAGTAGGTGCATTATACCTTCGTAAGTCTGATGTCGTATTTTCCATTAATACCATTGTTACGTTAACTGTGGGATTAGAATTTGTTATTGTGAGCATTTGAGGATACGACTCAGCAAATGGGTTTATGCTCCTTATAAGGGAATCTAATTTCTCCATTTTGGGTCGTAAACAACCACTGTTATTAAGCATATGCCTGGCTGTTGCTTCACTCGTATCAAATATGTACAGTTGCCCATACCCTGGTTTCTGGTGTTATTTTGTATATAGAGGAAATATCATACGGTAAATTTGTCCGTCGATACGAAAACAGTACGGTCCTACTCCAGGAGGTACTTCGATTTCGGTTCCCATTGAAGCAAAACCTAAAGCAGCGTTATATTCCGGAACATGCTTTCGATAAATCTTTGCTTCATGGGAGTTTGTTGTTAGTAGCTGTTTTATTAAAATAGGGGCTTCGGGTGTGTCTGCAAGTGAAACTTTTCCATCATGACAACATTTGGTGTACTTGCGGGAAGAACTGAGCTCATTAGGCCAGTAAAACGCGCCACAGTAGTTGCAACTCTGCGCCATACTTCCGCAAGTATCTTCGTCAATAGTATCGCAAGCTGTGAATTATTTGTTTCCTGTACCTGGTCATTTAATCTGACGGGTTTTTCAAAGTATCGTCTAATGAGGTTAACCACTTCCCGTTCGTCAGGGGATTTCCTTTTCCTAACATGTTCATTCCTCTTCCTCATACCAAGTAATCTCATCTCTCTGTCTAGAAGAGCTTCATGTTCTCTTCGTAATGCTGCACTGTTTTTTACATCCTCCAGTCTCCTCGCTCGTTTTTCTCCTAAATCTTCGTCCGTTAAATGAACAGGAGGCCTACCACCGCGTTTGACTTTCACTGCTCTTCCGCGTTTCGCGTGGTGATTATTAGTTGAGGGAATTTCAATTCTAATGCTAGGATTCATTTCCTCATAATCATCGAAATGCCCACTATTGTAATCATCTGTAAAACGTCAGGATTTCCAGAATTACCGAAGAAATACAAACACTGTCTACCACTATATACTTCAAACGTGAAAGGAAATATATCACCAGCAGCAGTGAGTTCACATGTAGTACCATAAGTTGATAGCCGTATCATGTCATTATAATACTCGACAGGAGGTGTATGGTTGTCACCCCCGGCGTCGTGATTGTATGTCCAGCATTGAAATCTAACCCAGTTACTCGTAACATGATTTATAATAAAGTCACGTATTTGAAGATAAATTCCCGTAGAACCAAAAACGCAGTAAGATAAGGAATGGAAGAGACATGACCCATCTTTGCTCATCAGAATGACACGATGAGCCGTAGGAATGCCATTTATATTCAAATCTTCGTAACTCATTGTAACACGTATACAGAGCGACAGACAGAACTAAAGTGAGCGGGACGATAGCTCTATAGCACGTTTGATTGAGAATACTGACATTTTGTGTGGCAATACGTTTTTATTAGTTTATCGTAGCGGCCGTCTCGATCGACTTGCTAATCATCAACAAAGCTAAAACATAAACAAAACATATATTCAGTTTTGCTACCAACTGTTGCCACAGCTCGTAGAACTAGATCTGATAGTGGAAACTCCCTCGAGAAACTAGCGAAACCGATTCTGCTTGCTATCTACCTTCATTGTATATTTCTTCTGGGAAATCAATGTCATGATTTTATGTTTCTTGACTCCTTCTGCGCATAATATCTTCGGCCATGTAGTCTTTGTATTTCTCCCACAACTGTGCTGGTTGTGAAGGGGAACATGTTAGATAAAATAGTTTCCAACAGCGTACGTATTTCAAATGGATTAGAAGGGGTCGCTGAATCTACGATGAAGATGTGTACTCTACTTTCTATTCAAGGCGTTGCCTAGGTCAACCATATTTTGTAAGATGGGCAATGTCCTTTAGCAATTTTTACCTGACTATCATGATGCCAAGTAAGTCATTGTCACCTAGCGTCAATCTTTAAGACGGTCAATCTGCCCATCAAGTCAGGTTCAGTATTGGTGCAACTTTGACTATCATTATAGAGAGTCAGTCGTTGTCGCCTTGCGACAATTGTCCGTGAAGTTATTAGATTCACCTTTATTTGTTTAAACACACTTTTTAAACAAATAAGTATATTTCCACTGACTTATCAAGAAAAGCAAGATTTTTCCTGTACTATTGAGACCATTTGGAAGCTTTTGGTACAAACCACAACTTCTAACACCCTCTGGTTTAGGAGCTTGAGTTTTGTGATACATACACCTTAGCGTATTATATATATAGATTGAATCGTTGATTTCAAGAGGGTAACAAGTCCATTTATTTGAAAACAGATAATTTGAAATAGGCATTTTCTTATTTTTTTATTTTTTATTTTTCTTATTTATTTATTTATTCAAGCGATAAAGGAAGTAGAAGCAAAACAACCAGTGATGGACGAAATTATGCAATGTATGGGGCAGGAATGTTCTAAGAATTGTCAGAGGTAACAAAATATAATGAAAAACTTCAACCTCATTTTACTCAGTTTAACATTTTACACTACTTTGGTACCATTTGCAAGAAAACTAATACAGATAGGTCCATAATTTTTTTTAATGTATCAACATCATCCTAATGAACAGTTATAAGAAGGGATATCCCGTTAAGTAGCATACAAAATGAAATATAATTTATTTTCGACATAATTTTGGTTTAACATTTAGTACCTTAAACAAAAATTCTTATTGGCAAAAGTATTTCGTTTTTGTCAATAATCCATATTATTATTGCAGATAATGATCCAAACAGTAATCCCTGAAAGTTTCAATTGGCTAACCCAAACAGATTTTGAGTAAAGAGTACCACAAATTTGAAGATTTAACATGGGCAAGATAGGCAGGTCTTTATTACTTTAAAACAGCAATAATTAACTAAAGTGATCAAATAATAGACACAATGAGATAAAGCAGAATTGCCCTTTTCTATTGTTATCGACATTGCATAACAATACACTACTAAAACAACTATTTAACTACCTTAGGAAAAATATAACAAAAATAATTGGTTCATAGAAGTTCAAAATGATTTAGATGAGTTGATTATTAAAATGAAACAAATCGAAAACCGAGAAGAAAAATGATTCTGAAGGGGACCAAGTACACCGTATACGAACAACGTTAATTTCCAAAGTATTGCAGATAGAGCAGTGAAATTTGATATTGATGTAACAGTAGCCTTTATCTCTGTGCTAAATGCATTTTAAACAATATTAATTCATCCATTTTATATTATACTTTACTTTTTCATGTAAGGAAAAAAACTAATATTTTTTTACACATGATTTTTTATGAGCAAAGTATGAATTAGTTTATAATGAATTTGTGTTTATCACGGAAGTCTGTGTTAGTTTCAAAGGTGGTACTAGTTTCAAACTTGTATCTTTCGTAGTATCCATGATAAGTATCCCACACCAAAAAAAAAAATGTTTACAGAAATTTAACTTCAGAGTTAATATTGAAAAAAAAAAACATGTACTTTTTGTGGTTTAAAGCTTTCCTGCTCTGGATCATCCTTTTGGCTCCTCTCCTTTTCTTTCTTGCTTCTTTGGTCATCTGTTCTGCCTGTCGATCATCATATTTCACATGCAGGTCATCCATTTTCTGAAGCTGTTGTATGGCGTCAAGGCCTGGTCCAATCCCTAGGTGGACAAGCACTTGTGCTTTTTGGGAATCATGGTAAATTTTGGGGTTAAGGGTAATGGGAGATAGGGAAAGGGTGGAAGTATAACGGTAAGGTGAGAGGCAATCTTGAAAGACACCCCCCTTGCCTTTGAGAACACAACCATTTTTAAAAAATATTTTTCTTCAGATACTCTTTCTTTGAGAAAGTTGCACCGTACGTACTATATAATAAGGCTTTAAGGCCACTATTGATAATTACGTTTATCTTGAAACTGCCTTTCTCAGTATTCGTTGCTCCGCGGATATAGATCAACACGTGTCTTCAAAGGCCCTTCCTGGGTAAAGATTACACCAATTACACTATATGAATCTAGCATTAACACACTACGAATCAACATTTTTATCTTCAAATGATGTACTACTTGAATGTGCATTTCGACAACAATGGATCAACATGTGCCGCTTCAAATTATATTTCTCAGAAAAGTTTCTTCCACACGTACTACATGAATGTGGCCTTCGACCACTATGAATCAACATGTGCTTCTTCAATCCTTTTACCTCTGTAAACTTACCTCCGCACATAACGCAGGAGTGGGACTTGACACTAGTATGGATCAACAAGTGTCTCTTTAAAGTCACTTTATGGGTGAAATCTGCTCCGCATATACCGCATGAGTGAAGCATTACACCACTATGGATTATCACGTGTGCCTTCAACTGTCTTTTATCTGCAAAGTTTGCCCCGCATGTACTGCAGGAATATGGCTTCAGACCACTATGGATCAACAGGTGCCTCTTCAGATCTCCTTTATGGGCGAATTTGGCATGGCATGTATTACATGAGTATTGCTTCAGACCACTATGGATCAACAGGTGTCTCTTCAAAGCCCCTTTATGGACGAATTTTGCTGAGCATGTCTTACATGAATAGGGCTTCAAACCACTATGGATCATCGCGTGTTTCTGTAAAGTTCCTTTCATAGTGAACGTGGCTCCACAAACGTTACATGAATGTGGTTTTAGACCACTATGGATCAACAAATGTGTCTGCAAATGCTGGTTTTGAATGAATGTTGCTCCACATGCATTACATGAGTATGGCCTTACAACACTATGGATCAGATTATGTTTCTTCAATCTCCCTTTGTCAATAAACTTGGCTCCACATATATTACATGGGTGTGGCCTTACACCACTATGGATCAATACATGTCTCTTTAGATTGCTAATCAGCTTAAATGTTCCTCCACAGGTATTGCAGGAATGAGGCCTTATGCCACTATGGATCAACAGGTGTTTCTCCAAATTACATTTTCGAGTAAAATTTGCTCCGCAAGCATTGCATATGTATGGCGACATACCGCTTTGAGTTGACATTTCAATCTTCATGTTTCTATATTGATTGAGTGAGGCTCCAACTGAACCTCTTGCGGGTGTATATTCCGATCTGTGAAAGGTAGGATGTTTCAGTGCAGAATTTCTAATGCTGGCACAAAGTAAATAGCCACTATATCAGAATATCAAAAATCACAATGCACTGTCAATTCCGGATAAGAATGAAATAATCATCACTATCTAAAATCTTCTATTATTTCATTTCACCCTTATTCGTAGGTATAGGTATAAAAGCCTAAAAATAATGCATCTTTTGATGATCGAAACTAGAATTTTTAACCTCATGCAATTTGCTTCAGGGTTAGGGAATATCACACTATACAATTTGGGAACAATCGTGATGACTGACTGAAAGGCATTTCTTTTCACTATGTTTGATGATCAAGAGAAACGGAATAATACCTTTGTGATCACGAGATCGCTAAAAAGTTAAAAATTAACTAGTGAATTTTTCCTGGGATATACACAAGAAGGGTTCAACGACCATACACGATCCCACCCCAAAATAAGAGGAGGAGTTCGACTGTCTCCATTATTATTCAACATTTACTCCGGAGCGGAATTTCGGGCAGTAGAAGATACAGCAGTGGGAATCAAGGTCAACGGGGAACTAATACGTACACTTAGATATGCAGACGACACAGTTCTTCTGGCCAGTAGTATTGAACCCCTACAGCCATTCATTAATAAGCTTCATATAGCTGGAGAAGAAATGGTTCTATCGATCAACACAAAGAAAACAAAATTAATGGTTTTCGGTCATACAAGGGTTGAAGTAATTCTGACACTGAAAGGGCAACAAATCCAACAAGTTGACAAGTTTAAGAACCATGGTTGTTGGTATTCAGAGGATTTGAATCCAGACCTTGAAATTAAGACCCTAATAGAAATAGCAAGGTTAACTTTCAAAAAATATGAGAGCTTTATTGTGTGATGATGTCTTGAATTTAAAACTAAGACAGCGTATAGTGAAGTGTTATGATTGGTCCAACTTGCTTTAAGGAGTAGAGGTTGGGAATGTAAATCGTTCTCCATTAATAGTGTTGAAGCTCTGGAAATGTGGCACCATAGAAGGAAGCTGAAAATCCCTTGCATAGATCACATCTCTAATAAACAGGTACTGTGGAGAGCAAACTCGAATTAGGAGCCGTTGATTACCATCAAATGTAGGGATATAGCATACCTGGGCCATGAGTTAAGTGGTGCAAAATACGCAAGTTTACACCTCCTTTAAAAGGGCAATATTGACGGGCATTGAAGAGCAGGCAGGAATAAGGACGTCTTGTCTACGGAATCTTCAAGACTAGACTGGCACAACAACTATTGAACAACTATACCGTGTTGCTGAGGATAGACGAACGATATCCATTTCGATCGACAACGTCCGGAAGGCAGAGCAGGGCATATGAAGATAAGAAAGAAGAAGAAGAAGGAGAGCTCTTTCTACTGTTCAATGGTGTGGTGTTCGTGCAGTCAATATATATTATACAGACATTATGTTTTATATGCCGGAGATTTTAGATAACAGTTCTTCCTCATGAACCTGTTCATCATTCTACAGCACGAAAAAAGTGATTGTGCTTCCAACAGTTAACATGGTCTCTCATCGTCTCGATTAAGAGAATAAATAAAAAGTAGGTGCTGCTATATATCTGAAGTACGAGCATTCAACTTTCATTTCTCTCACTTAATGCAATGAACATTAGTCATTAAATGCTTTTCCTATAATGAGTTGCAATGGCGGATTACGTTAGAAAAGAAAGGACTGTTTGAGGACATCTCAACTAATTCATTGAAACGGAAAACTGAACACCAAGTAAAACTCGATGGGTTTGTTCGTTCAAATAACACAAATCAATTCGCATAATAATTCGCCCACATAATTTTGTAATGAGCCATTCGCGGTGATATCTCTGCAGTGCCTTTACACCAACGCAATCTGTTATTAATCGACAAAATAGATACACAAAATTAACATTCCCGATTCCTATACACCGAACCATCAAGTTCAATAAATTTGTTGTTTGCACCGCCTCACGCCTCTTCAACACCTTCGATTTATATAAGTTCGTCAACATTGCAAGCACTGCAGCTCTCAAAAGTCGTCTTTCATCCTTCTTGGTCTTTCTCCCATACCTGATTACTGCATGAATTTTATAACTTTATGAATTTTGTTGCACATATATTTATAATACCTACAACGAACTTAAGATAATTATGTCAAACTATGAAATCGATGGGCTGCGTAAAAGGTGCAATTTATAATGCTATTTTTGGTTCAATTATAACAGCTGACAACCTATTCAATTATAACATCAGGACAACAGCTGACAACCTAGCTTTTCTTGTACACGGTGTTAGTTTTTCAGGCTGATACTGTGTCTGTATGCACTCTTTTGTATATAATTTTTCCACTATAATTATTGTTATAATTGTTGTTTTATTACTGTCATTTTGTTACTATCATTGTTACATTATTTTTATTTATATCGAGAATGTAAGTGAAATGTTTTATTTTAATCTTATATATATTAAAATAGTTGTGACGAAATTTCACCATTTACTAAAACTGAAATAACTTGGGAAGTATTTGCGCTACGACGACGCTTGTTTTCTTAAAATGTAATGTCCGTCACGCATTATCGATTGAACCCCACCTTCCTTGATTATATCATGCGTGTATTAAAATAATTGCGAGTATTCATTTCTTCAAGGTCGCACGAAAATAGAATCTAATATGTATATTAAGGCTTTCACGTCCCGGATTAAATAAATAATTCATATTTTTTGGGCTAATGCCGTGTGTATTTACATTAGAACCATACGTTTCGGAGAAACCTTGCCTCCTTTTTCAATTGAAAATATGAATTATTTATAGAGTCTAATAACTTGACGGACATATTGTCGCTAGGCGACAACGACTAACACTGTATCATGATATTCAACGCCGCACCATTGATGGACAGGTTGTCACCAGGCAACAATGCTTTACTCTGTATGATGATAGTCCGGTAAAATTTGCTAAAGGACACATGGGCAAACTGACCGATTGTGAATCAAGGATTGCATTGAATTTTAGTATTCTCTATGCTATCGTATGCACAGTTAATCAGCATATTAGCAAAATGTAATATAATGCTATCCTGTCGGAGAAAATAGTGGCAAAGGTTCCTACATTCTCTTATCACCATTTTGCAGTTTTTATGTATCTACAACTGTGTACATGGGTGTGAGTGTGTAGATTTTTTTGATAACCTGCGTTATTGTGATTGTTGCACTAGCATGTGTTAATTGGAGATAGGATATGGTATTTGAAGCCACTTTTCAGTGTTGCCTTAATAATCGAAATGTAATGTTTTGAGTCGGTCTACCCAATTGTAATGGGAGGTTCCCTAAATTATTGCATGCGATTACGACTAAGCATACAATAACAAAAATGAGTGGATAGGAATGGATGACAAGTGGGGGGGGGGGGGGGGGGGCATTGGTGCTTTACGCTATACGCGATTATTTTGCTTACCAAATTAACATGTTCGGGTCAGTAGCAGAAGCCGCTACAGTCGAATGTTGGAACCGCCATTCGTGTACAATCAAAACGATGATTCATATGAAGAGTGAGAGGCGACCCTCAATTACAAATGTTATACAAATTAAAGGTGACGGTAATTGTCTGTTCAGGTCATTGGCATATTGTGTGTACAACAATCAGAGTTTATGAATTGTTAAACATGCTATGGACATCTGGAATAATTATTCTCCTTTTATTATTGACGCATACTGTAAACGCCGAAAATACGCCACTAAATAGAACAATTTCTTTACTGTACTCTGGAGATGGCCGGAGATATCAGTGCTAAGTCAGAGTCGAGTATGGTTGAAAACGTGAATACCAAGGAACTGAAACGAGCACTACGCGACTCAAACCAATATCAGAAACAGATGATCACAAAACCGTTCTCAGTCACTTATTGATGTGCTGTTTATGATACTATAACCTACATAGAACCATCCTCGATCGGAAGTCTGTGTAACATTTGTCAGTACTGCTCACCCATATACTTTTCAAAAGAGAAAAATGCAAGTGGTCACTGTGACATGCAAAGCTGTCTCAAGCCTTTATTCTACATCTATTTCGACGTATATGTCCTCTCTACCATTTGAAAACGCGCTAAGATGACTTAGTTTAACTTATGATGGGGAGATGGCAGCGCCTTTCGGCAAACTGCTAATTATGGGTTGATGCTTCAACCACCAGAGACCGGCATAGTTGTCTTCTTGTACGGCTCTCATCAAAACACCTTTGAAAAAGTATAATAAATCGTCATCATTAAACAAAAGACTGTATGTCTTCATACCGCCAAATTATTTTAGTGGCGTCGTGTGAAAATTAATTTGATATGCACATTGTCACTGTATGTGGCTCTCTCGGATTGGTCAAATTTAAAAAAACCTTGGTGCCTTGTGCGAGAGACCTTTTCCCATGGGCCTCCACCTTGTGAATTGTGAACTTGTAACTGATTGCCGGAATAAGCAACACGTAAAATTTTGGTTTCAACGTCGTGAGGCGAGGGCGTCAGCCCCCGTTTCCGAAAAGATGGGGATAATATTATGAGATTTTGCTGAATCTGAAGAATGTGGTGTGTAACTATCATCTCAGATATTCGTGAGCGAGTTTTTCTGCCTAAATATGAAGATATGATGTTATATGGTTGGATCTCAGTGTGCGTCTTCTGGCAGCCATCTTCGTGCTTTTCTTGTGGTCTAAATTCTTTAAAGATAACTCATCTGCGTTTTTAATATTAGTGTCTCCCAAAAAGGATTGCTTAAGGTATGTCTTAATGTTTTTATATAATTTAAATTTTTGGAGCTCCATAGTAGGTTCTTTACTTGTTTAATTTAATTTCTTCTGAAGGCTTTGGCTAGGCCCAAAAATGTTACCACTAGATATGTAAATTTTTTGTTAAATATTGTTAGTCTGGGGGACACATCTATATTTTCTTTCAATTTTTATTATGTAGTGTCTTGCTATGACTTTTCTTCCTTGTTATTTTCGGGTACTGACCATACTCGTTAATTGAGTAGTAGGTCTAATTTTGATCGTTAGTCGTTATGGTTTTGTTTTGATCCGTAGCATTTTAAAATACCCTTTGTTCTCTTCGTGTCAAGATATTATTATATCTTCTTGTTTTCTCACTGGAGAAGTACATTTTTTATTTAAATTCTGCGTTTGCTGTAATTTAAAACTGGATATACTTTCAACTGTTCTGGTCGCCATGGTAATTTGTTTACCGGAGTGCATTGTGGTCTGATGCTAATTGTTTTTGGAGTGTTGTTGTGGTACACGGTCGAGTCTTGTTGTGTTGTCGTTTAATTAGGTTTTTTTAATCTTTCTTGTTTTGTTTATTTGGTGTTTTCTGTCTTTAGTACTCCTGCGTGTACCGATCATTCCCTTTTGTTTATGTTTATTCGCTTCTTGGTCGGAGCTCGTGGTTCAGTTGAAGGTAAGTCAGGTTCATGTTAAGTGTTTTGGTGGTTCTTTATTTATTTCAAGGCTTTTCCTTCCCTTTCTTCAGTTAATACTTCATGGTATTTTCAATGTTATATTTTGCTAATCTAACTTCCTTCCAAAAGGTAAAATTCTTGTAAAATTGTTTTGGTCGCTTAATTAAAATGTTTCTATTGTTTTCCTATAGATATTGTTAACTGGTACCGACCTTAAGCCTTGTTTTTTATATCCAGTGAAAGTTTTAGGTAGGTTTTAGTTTATGTTTTAGTATTTTATGTGTGCTGATGCATTTTCTTTCATACCTCTTGTCAATCTGTTCCTTAAAGATTATTAAATTTTATTTATATTAAGCTAACTATTGTGGTATTATTTCATCGGTGGCAGTTCTGTAGGTTATCGGGGGGTATCTGTGGGATTTCCTCATCTGCGCCTTCCTTCTTCTTTAGGTAACGTGTGCTGATGGGGTGAGCTCCGAGAAAAGGTAAGTAGGCCGAACCAGCCCCTCAGTTACCTAGCAGTCTCTATTCTCATTGCTGTAGCGATGGCAAAGTGAAACTTCCACTTCCAGAAATTAAGCTGTTGTTTACGAATTGTGACGAAATCAGTAAAACTTTTAGGAAAATTGTTCGGTACTATAATAATGCTATGTCGTTTGTATCGTTTGGTGCTGCTGTTGAGCTATACCAAGCCATGGGCCTTACTGTATGACAATCAATGGTGTCATTCATCATAGAATTTCCCCTTTATATGCCAGAAAACAGGAATTAGTTCACATGGCCAAATATACATCTTATAATTTTCAGAGGCAAATAATTTACGGTTACTGAATAATATTAATAACGAACTGAGAGAAGATACCCTCAGTCTTTTGAATAGTATACTAGATCAGCCCAATCCTTACGTGCACCCTTATAAGACAATGCACTGGAAAGTAAGTGAAGAGAAAAATCAGCTCTAAAAGAAAATCGTCGTCAAATGGGATTGTTAATTCGTTTCTATTATGAGCTTAGCGACACACACACAGAGGACGGGCAGGGACCCACACATTTTCACATTTTTCAAAAAATGAGGAACAAGTAGTCTTATGAGATCGATCCGGGCAAATGTGTGTCTGTCTGTCTATGCTTCTCTCTGACTGTCCTTCTGTCTGGCTGTGTGTGTGTCCCCCCCCCTATCAACTCCGAAACGGCTGCAGCAATCGAAACAAAATTTGGTAGGAGTAAACATCTATACCTGGATATCTCAATGCCATATTTGAAAATGATGTCAGTTCTTCCAACTGCTGAAAAATTGCAGTTGAAATTTGAGCTCCATGTTGGATATCTTGGAAGGTATGAATGGGAGCTATTTCAAAATTGGCACACCTATAGATAATACTATCTCAGTTTAATTTCCAGGAGGCCATACATGGCAGTGTTGCCAAAATGATTCTAAACCTGCTGATAAGTCCTATTTTTAAATGCATATAACTTCTACACTATCAATTGGAATTCAAAAAATATAATTACGAGCAACGGTTCAAAGCGACCACCTTGCATTTCCAAACACTCGTTAGAGCATACTTTGCCAGACCCTATGCAACTCACCTCCATCCACTATTACCGATGCAGCAAGCACGCGAGCTATTAAGTCCTGCACATCCTTGGGTGTAGTACTATAAACTTGTTCCTTTAAGTGTCCCCACAAATAAAAATCTAGTGGATTAAGGTCGGGGTAGCGAGGTGGACAGAACATTGGACTTCCACGACCAATCCATTTCCCTGGAAACGCTTCATTTAAATAGTTACGCACAGTCATTCCAAAGTGTGGCGGTGCACCATCATACTGAAACCATAGCTGTCGCCGAAAACCAAATGGAACGTTTTCTAAGGCGTCAGGCAAAGTATTGACAAGAAACGTAGGATAAAGGGGGGGCATTCAACTTGTCCGGCAATAGGTAAGGGCCTAACAGCACTCCTCCCACGATTCCAGCCCACAGGTTTATGCCAAAGCGTGCCTGAAAGCCACGTTCATGGGTGACATGTGGGTTGTGTTCCGACCAACAATGGGTGTTGTGATGGTTGAAAATACCTTCCCGATTGAAGCTACATTCGTCACTCCATATCACATTCTAAATAAAATGTTCGTTATCTTCAACTAGTTGCAAAAGCCATTCACAGAACTGAACTCGTCGAATGCGGTCATCTGGCCGCTGGTGTTGAGTTAACGTGTAATGATATGGATGCAGTTTTTCGTCGCGCAACACGTACACAACCAGTGTTTCAGATACCTGGAACTGCCTTGCAATATCGCGGGTACTTCGCTGAGGTGATTGGTGAACGGTTTCAAGAATTGCGTCCTCCGATTGTGGCGTACGTCGAGTCTTTGGACGACCTCTGTCCACTACTTGTGGACGAAGATGACCGGATTCCCGCAGGCGTTGCTCGAGGAGACGAAAAACATTTTTATCGGGATGGCGCCTTTGGGGGCATACTCACGAGCAGCAGCAGAAGCTTGGTTATTGGATGCACCCAACACTAGGAGCATATCGACGTATTCACCGTTTGTGAACTCCATCATGGAGCCACCCTACATGAACTTGACAGGACCAGTTATGGTTCAGCAATGCGTGGTTAGTCGACTCATGCATGCCGTTTAATGGACCACACTGTGCGTTCTTTTTTCCGTTATCGTTTTACAGACTAAGCGAGGATCCCACCATTACCGCCACTGAGGGCAGTGTCCTGGAGCTTGGGACTCTAGTCAGGGATACAACTGGGGAGTGTTACTAGCACTTCGCCCAGGCGGACTCACCTGCAAAGCGAACAGGGGCCTGATGAAGGGATGGGAACAGTGGGAGGGTTATGCAAGGAAGGGGGAAGGAGGCGGCCGTGGCCTTACGGAGGTACTGCGCCCGAAATTTGGATGATTTAGGATGAAAATGATGTTATTATCCGAGCCCATGATAAAATTTAACAATAGAATATAAATCTTGGAAGTTGGCTCAAGGCAAATTTTGTTAGAGAACGCAAGCAATAGGAGAAACACATCACGTGATCAGAGACGCCCAGAATATTCTCGATCATTGGAAAGTGCATAGCAACAAGGAAATTGCGTGAAATATTACCAGTTAATTGTTATAAAATATATCATTGGAAATATGTTTTCAGCCAATGAGAGGAGGCTTTATGGAGCAGACATGGATTTTTACCTAGTTAATGTGATTAACTATGCCATTTAAGCCCTATCTAACAATGTTACTCCATTGATAACGTTAAAAAAAATTAAAAGAATAAATTACTACTACTTTGAATGACGCCAATCGGAAGAATTTCACTGTAATAAGCATTATTACATGTGCGCGCCACTAACTGCGCGGCATTGAGAATGGCGCAATTTTCTGACGAGTTGAAGAGGGGACGACAGCTTAGAGCGTTCTTCTCTCGACAGACTTGATAGCAATAAGACGTATCGTCCGGAGGAAATTCATTCCCGTTGACTAGATACAGTGCGAGTTCCTACGTGATATTATAGGCAGCAGTGTTACCGGCCAACATATTTCGAGAGCCCCGCTTCAAATTAGGGGAAGTTGAGTGGCGGACAATTTATTTAATAGCAGACAAGTATTCGACTTTGTCGAAATAAAAGTGTTTCCAGTTTACTTATCCAGGGATAAAGTATAACTATAGAAGGTTCCATTAAAATCGAGCAAGTATTTTCCGAGATATTTGAGACTTTGTGGTGTCACACAAAGTTGCTCAACTCCAAGCAGGAAAATCATAATAGAGTGGTGTGACTTCAAGCAAGTCCACATAGCAGCTCGAAGTAAGTACAAGTGATATTGCATAAACATTGTGACTTTGTTGTGTATGAACAGTATAATGGCTACAGACAATTATGAAGAGGAAATAGTTTATGACTTTTTAAGTATGTTTGTGATGATGTATTAAACTATTACGCGTCTGGGATATATCAAAACAGAGTTGTGATTGCAACAATGGAACAACGTTAGAGAAACAATGTGAAGATCTATAACATACAGATAAACAGAATGCCGAGACAACAGGATGCATTAAGTACACTTCCATCCAGTATATTTCATGTATTTCCATGTACATTCATTCTCGACCATGAGCTTATATAACCTTTCATTGACCAACCAAATGAACTTTACCATCTACGACAGTCGAATTACGAATTTGTAACGATGATGCTATCCAGAATATATTGCTCAATGACAATGGAAGACAGAAGATATCAGCCCGATGATAGTTCGAGACGAAACTCAAGTCCGAGAAACGCAGTTCGATACCAAGAGGAGACGGAGATGCCGAGAAGCAATTCGTATCCGATGGAGGGGACTGGGATTGATTTGAACAAATCATACCTGGATGATGACGATCCAGTTGGGTATTTTCTGATTCCCGACAGTGAACTTCAATTTTCTACAAGACCCAGGTAGATGTTTTCCATAATTATTCATGTTTGAGTGTGTAAATTGCTTTGGGAACAACAATTCTCCATATTTGTTACTCATGTATTTTCACTTCGATGTTAAGTAAATTTTATTCTTCGAATTTGTATAAGATGAAAGACAGTTTATCATCTATACTTATTAAATATTTCAAGATTCAGTTTCTGAACTGAAGTCAGTTGTTTGAGAAATTTATTTTCCATTGGGAAAATGTTTAAGGAAGTCATTATTCTACGATTTCGATTTTTATTCAAGACTTCAGACTTTTAGTCTAGAACATTCATTAAATTAACTTTACTTTAAATGCATTTGGGTGTTCTTTTTGAAAGAAGAAATATGTATCCAGGAGAAAAAATAGACGAGTGATATAATGTGAAATATCGCTATAATTAGAAACAGTTCGCCGATCTAAGCAAGCTATATTCGTCATGTATACAATGTGACAGTCAATAGGTATGAACATTCTTTTTGTTGAAAAAAGCTACATTCAGTTAACGACAAACTTATATTGAATTGGAAGAAGACTTTGTTCTTCATTAAATACCAATGATTAGAGACACATCTTTTGAACGATAACTGATTCGATCTTAGGAAAGTATAGTTAAGACTTTTTCCAGTCATGATCGATCCTTATTGAGCGATAAGATAACATGAGATGTTATTAAGGCACACGTGTAACACTGCGTTATGTGCCAATGCAGTTTTGCAAACGTGCACTTTAGTAATGACCAGTAAGAAGAAACATGTATATTTGTATTAAATATTTAGATACATGGTGTTATGTCTGAGTAATTTTGTTTTAGTAAACCATTGAAAGATCTATTAATACCATCGTTTGAAGACGATCAATCTAATTGTAGAACATACATCTCTGTTCATTGATATGTTGTGTTGTTGAGGCAACAATTAAGATCGAAGCTAAGAGAAAACTATACCAGTACAGTGGAACTATTGTTGAAAACCAGAGTGTTATTGACTTGTAATTTTTATAGTGGAGTTATGGAAGTTTTTGCCATAAATAGTAGTTTGTTATACGAAGGGGATTTCCGTATTTATTGTCATGATGTACTGAGGATTGTATAAAAGTAGCGCTATTGTATTTTAAAGAGAGTCAGTGAAGACTTTTCATGTAATTAGATCTGCGGCTTGAATGTCGTTTATTGGCGGAACTCCATTAAGAAAAGATATAATGTCCCTGTTCTCTGAATTAATATTAACCTTATTAATATTAACCTTATTAAACCAAATTAGAAACAACAATGTACTCATCTTAAATGATCGGTCATTGAGATACCGATATTGTCTTTTAACTTGATACGACAAGAAATTGGTCAAGCATTATAAAGAGAAAGCTATAGTAATTACACTATGAGAGAGTAGCGTTAAGAATGAAGCTAACGCGGTCGTATTGCTCAAGAATTATTCCTAGAGGCGATAGACACCTATATATAGTGTAACAATATTTTATTTCGTTAATTTGAAGGGTTTATTATATTTAATAATAATTATAACAGTTAAATGTTTTTAGCTTAGAGCTAGAAGGAGCGAATGTTTTTTGAACGAGTGTTTGATTTTTATTGTTAATATAGAGTGAATGTTAGCGTCGGAAGTCATGAACATCGATCGCAATTGTAAGAATGAGTGTTAAAAGTATGAATGGATTTCAAATAGGATTAGTCAAGTTATGACTGTTTTTGTAAAGCCTGATTTTGTCAAACGCAAGGGCTGAGTTTTACGTGTTCATTTGCTAGCAGTGGGAGTCGAGAGTTGGCTGTGCGAGAAATGAATGAACGGAATTCACACCTGTGATGTGAAGGTCAGCATAGAAGGCTATGATCTAACCAGTCCAGTTATTCGCAGACACGCGACAGAAATATGTTTGTTATTTTATTGGAATGCACGTTTCAAGGTGCGGTAGTATAAAATGTTTTGATTTATTTTTAAAACTTGTAGACGGGGGAGCGTCTCGTAAATTCAACAGTTTAAACATGAATAAATGTAGGGAGTTTTTATGTGTGTGTCAGTGGCGTAAATGTAGATTCAAAATTTAGGGTGTTATGTAGGTTATAAATTGTTATATAGTTTTATTAATAAATTTATATTTTTCTACATGTCTGTTCGATGTTTCTTTATTTCTATAAATGAGATATGTTATGGAACAGCATAAATTAGATAGGATGTATTTTTCCCATCCGACATAGCCCCGAGAAACGCAGGTAAGTTTACACACGTGCGCATTAAAGATAGTTATTTACAGCCATAACATACTTCCAGCTTGCTGTGTATAATCTTGGAGAACTCACTGGCGGGAATGCGATATGATCTTTAGCCGGGATGTTCACATTTCAAAAATCCAGCTTCGCTTTGGACGACGAGCGAGCACCTCCTTGATTTTTACGGGTACAGTACCATCTGGGCACTTGCCCGAAGACGAAGTCGAAAACCACGGTAAATCACTTCGAGGATGGCTGAGTTGGGAATCGAGCCCCCTCTAATCATTTGTACCACCCGAGGCTTAGTAGACCCCGTACCAGTCCTCATACCACTTTTCAAATTTCGTTGCAGAGCCGGGAATAGAACCGCGGACGTCCAGGATGGGAACTAATCACGCTGACCACTACGCAGCGGAGACGACTCACACTGTCAAAATGAAGTGATGTCATGCTTGCTTACGAACGCAGTTAAACGACCGGAACTGACTTAACGCACACACAAAAAAAATTGACGTAGATTCGAACCGGAGCTTGTGGGTTTCATAACCCAGCAGTCTACTCAGAGAGCTGCGACGACTAGTACGGTATCGCGGGATGATACACATTTATCTGTACATTCCTATGCGCTTCAGTATGTGACAGTGTTGCCAGCTCCTCGCTTAAATACTTGTGGTTTTAAACAGCACCCGATCCGATTTTGCTAGAGAAATTTTGTCTTGCAATTGGATGAGGAACCGCATTCCGCCCTCCAAGTGCGGCATTTTACGTTCACCCTGTATAAATGAGCATATTCTTAAGAGCCACCAGGGCTGCCAACGGATAATACATGCTCTCAATTCCTTTTATCCAAATACCAATATATCAGAAATTATGCAAGCCGACAACTTTAAACTATGCACACGTATAGTACCTGACATTCTGTATTCATTTGGAGTAACTTATATACGTCAGTGCTACCAACATGATTCTAAGCCTGCTGAGAGGTCCAACTTTAAATACATATAACTTCTATACTATCATTTCGATTTCAACCATATTTCGTAAGTGCAATGTGTACCATAACAGATATGTCTATGCGTATTCTGTTGCCAACTGTTAATAAATGATGTCTCTATTTTTGTTAACCTAATATCAATATATAAGAAAGCATGCAAGACAATAACTCTAAACTTCGCACACGTATAGTACCTGGCATTCTAGATTAATTTGGAGTAACTAATATACGTCAGTGCTGCCAACTTGATTCTGAGCCTGCTGATAGGGCCCCATTTTAAAATGCATTTGACTTCTATACTAAATAATGGAGTTCATTCAAAATTGGCACAACAATAGATTATATTATTTCGCATTATTTCTGATCTGTACATTAATGACATTGATGCCAACATGATTTTTCGCGCGCTGTTAGATCCAATGTTTAACTGCATGTAACGTCCTGGCTATCCATTGGACTTAAACCGAATGTTGTATTCTGTACCCTAAGAGATGTACCTAAGAATAAATTCAGTCACCGGAGCTGCCAACTGTAGTGCTCTATTAGGCTACTTTATGCCAGGTATACAGTATTTCGAACTAATTAGAAATTTCGATATTACCAACATAATTTCTTCATTTTTCTAGATAGATCCATATAGATTAATCATTGGCATGAATCATACATTTTAAGAAGAGTAGGCTCGTTAGTTCGTCACGAAACTTGTTATTTTTCTTCAAACTATCCTTCAACATTCCTGTATGATTAAGTTACTATGAAATAAACATATACTTTTGGAATACCGAGGCATCCGCGTTTTTTACCCCTGTTTGTTTTCAGAAGCCCGGGTTGGCCCTTCAATCTCTGAAAGATGCATTTGAACGTCTCGGTCACTAGAACGCATATACCTGACCACCTCGTTTGTTTTGGCATTTGGGGTTATTCCAGCAAAACATATCAACGAAAGACATTTATGCATTTAACGCCCTAAAAGTGACATCAAAGACTGAAGCCTTGCACACCGGCCTTGCCAATAACTTGGATATAATAGACCTAGACTTGTATGACTTAAAGCGTTGATGATTCAGCAGCACCGAAGAAGAATACGGCAATGCCCAAGTATACTAGAAACTAGGAGCTTCACGAATGACCCGTTTCTCCGCTCTCTGATAACCAGAGCTGGTCCGTAAAGCTGTCGTGATTAACAAAGAGGCCATTTTACGTTATTATCGGTACTCAGATCGATCGCAAGTATCAGCAAGCCAAAGATGCCTCGATATTCGATCACATTTAGCTAGGAACCATGAATCTTTCGTATGATTAGAACAAATCATGTGCGGTGTTTGAAACTAAGAACTAAAACTAACGAGCTGGGCACCTCGAACTTCATGGGAGCTACGTAACAAGCCCCCTATAGACATCCGGTTAGAGGTTTAAACGACTGTGGAGAAGATTTCATCAAACAAAAGAAGTCAAAAAATACTGAGAAGCTCACTGCAAAGTTATTATGAATCACATGAAGTGACAATGTACTATGATACACCTCAGAAAGGCACTGCCTGACACATACTGAGAAGCTTACTGCAAAGTACTTATGAATCACGAGCAGTGACAATGTACTATGATACACCTCACCAAGACACTGGCCAGCACATACTGAGAAGCTTACTGCAAAGATCTTATGAATCACGAGCAGTGACAATGTACTTAGATACACCTCACCAAGACACTGGCTAGCACATACTGAGAAGCTTACTGCAAAGGTCTTATGAATCACGAGCAATAACAATGTACTATAGTACAACTCACCAAGACACTGGCTAGCACATACTGAAAAGCTTACGGTAAGGTTCCTATAAATCACGAGCAGTGATAATGTACTATGGTACACCCCACCAAGACACTGGCTAGCAAACACTGAGAAGGTTACTGTAAGGAACTTATGAATCACGAGCAGTGACAATGTACTATGATACACCTCATCAAGACACTGGCTAGCACATACTGAGCGGCTTACTGCAAAGGTCTTATGAATCACGAACAGTAACAATGTATTATGATACACGTCAACAAGAAACTGGCTAGCACACACTGAGAAGCTTACTGTAAGGTTCTTATGAGTCACGAGCAGTGACAATGAACTATGGTACAACCCACCAAGACACTGGCTAGCACAAACTGAGAAGCTTACTGTAAGGAACTTTTTAATCACGAGCAGTGACAATGTACTATGATACACCTCACCAAGACACTGGCTAGCACATACTGAGAAGCTTACTGCAAAGGTCTTATGAATCACGAGCAGTAACAATGTACTATAATACACCTTGTCAAGACACTGGCTAGCTCATACTTGGAAGCTTACAATAAGGTTCTTATGAATCACGAGCAGTGACAATGTACTATGGTACAACTCACCAAGACACTGGCTAGCGCATACTGAGAGGCTTAATGTAAGGATCTTA
Source organism: Meconema thalassinum (assembly GCA_946902985.2). NCBI lineage: Eukaryota > Metazoa > Arthropoda > Insecta > Orthoptera > Tettigoniidae > Meconema > Meconema thalassinum. The sequence goes on along the minus strand of OX336394.1, from coordinate 444,613,692 downwards.
TGAATCACGAGCAGTGACAATGCACTATGGTATACCTCACCAAGACACTGGCTAGCACACACTGAGAAGCTTACTGTAAGGATCCTATGAATCACGAGCAGTGACAATGTACTATGGTATACCTCACCAAGCCACTGGCTAGCACACACTGAGAAGCTTACTGTAAGGTTCTTATGAATCACGAGCAGTGACAATGTACTATGGTTCACCCCACCAAGACACTGGCTAGCACACACTTTGAAGCATACAGTAAGGATCCTATGAATCACGAGCAGTGACAATGTACTATGATACACCCCACCATGACACTGGCTAGCAGAGACTGAGAAGCTTACTGTAAGGTTCTTATGAATCACGAGCGGTGACAATGTACTATGATACACCTCACCAAGACACTACCTAGCACATACTGAGAAGCATACTGCAAAGATCTTATGAGTCACGAGCAGTGACAATGTACTATGATACACCTCACAAAGATACTGGCTAGCACACACTGAGAAGCTTACTGTAAGGTTCTTATGAATCAAGAGCAGTGACAATGTACTATGATACACCCCACCAAGACACTGGCTAGCACACACTGAGAAGCTTACTGTAAGGTTCTTATGAATCACGAGCAGTGACAATGTACTACGGTTCACCCACCAAGACACTGGCTAGCACACACTGAGAAGCTTACTGTAAGGATCCTATGAATCACGAGCAGTGACAATGTACTATAATACACCTTGTCAAGACACTGGCTAGCTCATACTTGGAAGCTTACAATAAGGTTCTTATGAATCACGAGCAGTGACAATGTACTATGGTACAACTCACCAAGACACTGGCTAGCGCATACTGAGAAGCTTACTGTAAGGATCTTATGAATCACGAGCAGTGACAATGCACTATGGTATACCTCACCAACACACTGGCTAGCACACACTGAGAAGCTTACTGTAAGGATCCTATGAATCACGAGCAGTGACAATGTACTATGATACACCTCACCAAGACACTAGCTAGCACATACTGAGAAGCTTACTGTAAGGTTCTTATGAATCACGAGCAGTGACAATATACTATGGTTCACCCCACCAAGACACTGGCTAGCACACACTGAGAAGCTTACTGTAAGGTTCTTATGAATCACGAGCAGTGACAATATACTATGGTTCACCGCACCAAGACACTGGCTAGCACACACTGAGAAGCTTACTGTAAGGATCCTATGAATCACGAGCAGTGACAATGTACTATGATACACCCCACCATGACACTGGCTAGCACAGACTGAGAAGCTTACTGTAAGGTTCTTATGAATCACGAGCGGTGACAATGTACTATGATACACCTCACCAAGACACTACCTAGCACATACTGAGAAGCATACTGCAAAGATCTTATGAATCACGAGCAGTGACAATGTACTTAGATACACCTCACCAAGACACTGGCTAGCACATACTGAGAAGCTTACTGCAAAGGTCTTATGAATCACGAGCAGTAACAATGTACTATAGTACAACTCACCAAGACACTGGCTAGCACATACTGAAAAGCTTACGGTAAGGTTCCTATAAATCACGAGCAGTGATAATGTACTATGGTACACCCCACCAAGTCACTGGCTAGCAAACACTGAGAAGGTTACTGTAAGGAACTTATGAATCACGAGCAGTGACAATGTACTATGATACACCTCATCAAGACACTGGCTAGCATATACTGAGAAGCTTACTGCAAAGGTCTTATGAATCACGAGCAGTAACAATGTATTATGATACACGTCACCAAGAAACTGGCTAGCACACACTGAGAAGCTTACTGTAAGGTTCTTATGAATCACGAGCAGTGACAATGAACTATGGTACAACCCACCAAGACACTGGCTAGCACAAACTGAGAAGCTTACTGTAAGGAACTTATGAATCTCGAGCAGTGACAATGTACTATGATACACCTCACCAAGACACTGGCTAGCACACACTGAGAAGCTTACTGTAAGGATCCTATGAATCACGAGCAGTGACAATGTACTATGGTATACCTCACCAAGCCACTGGCTAGCACACACTGAGAAGCTTACTGTAAGGTTCTTATGAATCACGAGCAGTGACAATGTACTATGGTTCACCCCACCAAGACACTGGCTAGCACACACTTTGAAGCATACAGTAAGGATCCTATGAATCACGAGCAGTGACAATGTACTATGATACACCCCACCATGACACTGGCTAGCACAGACTGAGAAGCTTACTGTAAGGTTCTTATGAATCACGAGCGGTGACAATGTACTATGATACACCTCACCAAGACACTACCTAGCACATACTGAGAAGCATACTGCAAAGATCTTATGAATCACGAGCAGTGACAATCTACTATGATACACCTCACAATGATACTGGCTAGCACACACTAAGAAGCTTACTGTAAGGTTCTTATGAATCAAGAGCAGTGACAATGTACTATGATACACCCCACCAAGACACTGGCTAGCACACACTGAGAAGCTTACTGTAAGGTTCTAATGAATCACGAGCAGTGACAATGTACTATGGTTCACCCCACCAAGACACTGGCTAGCACACACTGAGAAGCTTACAGTAAGGATCCTATAAATCACGAGCAGTGACAATGTACTATAATACACCTTGTCAAGACACTGGCTAGCTCATACTTGGAAGCTTACAATAAGGTTCTTATGAATCACGAGCAGTGACAATGTACTATGGTACAACTCACCAAGACACTGGCTAGCGCATACTGAGAAGCTTACTGTAAGGATCCTATGAATCACGAGCAGTGACAATGCACTATGGTACACCTCACCAACACACTGGCTAGCACACACTGAGAAGCTTACTGTAAGGATCTTATGAATCACGAGCAGTGACAATGTACTATGGTATACCTCACCAACACACTGGCTAGCACACACTGAGAAGCTTACTGTAAGGATCCTATGAATCACGAGCAGTGACAATGTACTATGGTATACCTCACCAAGCCACTGGCTAGCACACATTGAGAAGCTTACTGTAAGGTTCTTATGAATCACGAGCAGTGACAATATACTATGGTTCACCCCACCAAGACACTGGCTAGCACACACTGAGAAGCTTACTGTAAGGATCCTATGAATCACGAGCAGTGACAATGTACTATGATACACCCCACCATGACACTGGCTAGCACAGACTGAGAAGCTTACTGTAAGGTTCTTATGAATCACGAGCGGTGACAATGTACTATGATACACCTCACCAAGGCACTACCTAGCACATACTGAGAAGCATACTGCAAAGATCTTATGAATCACGAGCAGTGACAATGTACTATGATACACCTCACAAAGATACTGGCTAGCACACACTGAGAAGCTTACTGTAAGGTTCTTATGAATCAAGAGCAGTGACAATGTACTATGATACACCCCACCAAGACACTGGCTAGCACACACTGAGAAGCTTACTGTAAGGTTCTTATGAATCACGAGCAGTGACAATGTACTACGGTTCACCCCACCAAGACACTGGCTAGCACACACTGAGAAGCTTACTGTAAGGATCCTATGAATCACGAGCAGTGACAATGTACTATAATACACCTTGTCAAGACACTGGCTAGCTCATACTTGGAAGCATACAATAAGGTTCTTATGAATCACGAGCAGTGACAATGTACTATGGTACAACTCACCAAGACACTGGCTAGCGCATACTGAGAAGCTTACTGTAAGGATCTTATGAATCACGAGCAGTGACAATGCACTATGGTATACCTCACCAACACACTGGCTAGCACACACTGAGAAGCTTACTGTAAGGATCCTATGAATCACGAGCAGTGACAATGTACTATGGTATACCTCACAAAGCCACTGGCTAGCACACACTGAGAAGCTTACTGTAAGGTTCTTATGAATCACGAGCAGTGACAATATACTATGGTTCACCTCACCAAGACACTGGCTAGCACACACTGAGAAGCTTACTGTAAGGTTCTTATGAATCACGAGCGGTGACAATGTACTATGATACACCTCACCAAGACACTACCTAGCACATACTGAGAAGCATACTGCAAAGATCTTATGAATCACGAGCAGTGACAATGTACTTAGATACACCTCACCAAGACACTGGCTAGCACATACTGAGAAACTTACTGCAAAGGTCTTATGAATCACGAGCAGTAACAATGTACTATAGTACAACTCACCAAGACACTGGCTAGCACATACTGAAAAGCTTACGGTAAGGTTCCTATAAATCACGAGCAGTGATAATGTACTATGGTACACCCCACCAAGACACTGGCTAGCAAACACTGAGAAGGTTACTGTAAGGAACTTATGAATCACGAGCAGTGACAATGTACTATGATACACCTCATAAAGACACTGACTAGCATATACTGAGAAGCTTACTGCAAAGGTCTTATGAATCACGAGCAGTAACAATGTATTATGATACACGTCACCAAGAAACTGGCTAGCACACACTGAGAAGCTTACTGTAAGGTTCTTATGAATCACGAGCAGTGACAATGAACTATGGTACAACCCACCAAGACACTGGCTAGCACAAACTGAGAAGCTTACTGTAAGGAACTTATGAATCTCGAGCAGTGACAATGCACTATGATACACCTCACCAAGACACTGGCTAGCACACACTGAGAAGCTTACTGTAAGGATCCTATGAATCACGAGCAGTGACAATGTACTATGGTATACCTCACCAAGCCACTGGCTAGCACACACTGAGAAGCTTACTGTAAGGTTCTTATGAATCACGAGCAGTGACAATGTACTATGGTTCACCCCACCAAGACACTGGCTAGCACACACTTTGAAGCATACAGTAAGGATCCTATGAATCACGAGCAGTGACAATGTACTATGATACACCCCACCATGACACTGGCTAGCACAGACTGAGAAGCTTACTGTAAGGTTCTTATGAATCACGAGCGGTGACAATGTACTATGATACACCTCACCAAGACACTACCTAGCACATACTGAGAAGCATACTGCAAGGATCTTATGAATCACGAGCAGTGACAATGTACTATGATACACCTCACAAAGATACTGGCTAGCACACACTAAGAAGCTTACTGTAAGGTTCTTATGAATCAAGAGCAGTGACAATGTACTATGATACACCCCACCAAGACACTGGCTAGCACACACTGAGAAGCTTACTGTAAGGTTCTTATGAATCACGAGCAGTGACAATGTACTATGGTTCACCCCACCAAGACACTGGCTAGCACACACTGAGAAACTTACAGTAAGGATCCTATAAATCACGAGCAGTGACAATGTACTATAATACACCTTGTCAAGACACTGGCTAGCTCATACTTGGAAGCTTACAATAAGGTTCTTATGAATCACGAGCAGTGACAATGTACTATGGTACAACTCACCAAGACACTGGCTAGCGCATACTGAGAAGCTTACTGTAAGGATCTTATGAATCACGAGCAGTCACAATGCACTATGGTATACCTCACCAACACACTGGCTAGCACACACTGAGAAGCTTACTGTAAGGATCCTATGAATCACGAGCAGTGACAATGTACTATGGTATACCTCACCAAGCCACTGGCTAGCACACACTGAGAAGCTTACTGTAAGGTTCTTATGAATCACGAGCAGTGACAATATACTATGGTTCACCCCACCAAGACACTGGCTAGCACACACTGAGAAGCTTACTGTAAGGATCCTATGAATCACGAGCAGTGAAAATGTACTATGATACACCCCACCATGACACTGGCTAGCACAGACTGAGAAGCTTACTGTAAGGTTCTTATAAATCACGAGCGGTGACAATGTACTATGATACACCTCACCAAGACACTACCTAGCACAGACTGAGAAGCATACTGCAAAGATCTTATGAATCACGAGCAGTGACAATGTACTATGATACACCTCACCAAGACACTGGCTAGCACATACTCAGAAGCTTACTGTAAGCTTCCTATGAATCACGAGCTGTGACAATGTACTATGATACACCCCACCAAGACACTGGCTAGCACACACTGAGAAGCTTACTGTATGGATCTTATGAATCACGAGCAGTGGCAATTTATTATGGTACATCTCACCAAGATACTGGCTAGCACACACTGAGAAGCTTACTGTAAGGTTCCTATGAATCACGAGCAGTAACAATGTACTATGATACACCTCACCAAGACACTGGCTAGCACATACTCAGAAGCTTACTGTAAGGATCTTATGAATCACGAGCAGTGACAATGTACTATGATACACCTCACCAAGATACTGGCTAGCACATACTCAGAAGCTTACTGTATGGATCTTATGAATCACGAGCAGTGACAATGTACTATGATACACCTCACCAAGACACTGGCTAGCACATACTCAGAAGCTTACTGTAAGGTTCCTATGAATCACGAGCAGTAACAATTTACTATGGTACACCTCACCAAGATACTGGCTAGCACACACTGAGAAGCTTACTGTAAGGATCTTATGAATCACGAGCAGTGACAATGTACTATGATACACCTCACCAAGACACTCGCTAGCACATACTGAGAAGCTTACTGTAATGTTCCTATGAATCACGAGCAGTGACAATGTACTATGATACACCCCACCAAGACACTGGCTTGCACACACTGAGAAGCTTACTGTAAGGTTCCTATGAATCACGAGCAGTGACAATGTACTATGATACACCCCACCAAGACACTGGCTAGCACTGAGAAGCTTACTGTAAGGATCTTATGAATCCGGAGCAGTGACAATGTACTATGGTACAACTCACCAAGATACTGGCTAGCACATGCTGAGAAGCTTACTGTAAGGATCTTATGAATCACGAGCAGTGACAATGTACTATGATAAAACTCACCTTGATTCTGGCTAGCACACACTGTGAAGCTTACTGTAAGGATCTTATGAATCAAGAGTAGAGACAATGTACTATGATACACCTCACCAAGACACTGGCTAGCACACACTGACAAGCTTACTCTCAGGATCTTATGAATCAGGAGCAGTGACAAAGTGCTATGGTACAACTCACCAAGATACTGGCTAGCACATGCTGAGAAGCTTACTGTAAGATTCTTATGAATCACGAGCAGTGACAATGTACTATGATACACCTCACCAAGACACTGGCTAGCACACACTGAGAAGCTTACTGTAAGGTTCTTATGAATCACGAGGAGTGACAATGTACTATGGTACACCTCACCAAGACACTGGCCAGCACATTCTGAGAAACTTACTGTGACGATCTTGTGAATCACGAGCAGTGACAATGTACTATGATACACCTCATCAAGACACTGGCTAGCACATACTGAGAAGCTTTCTGTAAGGTTCTTATGAATCACGAGCAGTGACAATGTGCTATGATACACCCCACCAGGATACTGGCTAGCACATACTAAGAAGCTTACTGTAAGGTTCTTATGAATCACGAGCAGTGACAATGTACTATGATACACCTCACCAAGACACTGGCTAGCACACACTGAGAAGCTTACTGTAAGGTTCTTATGAAACACGTGCAGAGACAATGTACTATGATACACCTCACCAAGACACTGGCTAGCACATACTAAGAAGCTTACTGTAAGGTTCTTATGAATCACGAGCAGTGACAATGTACTATGATACACCTCACCAAGACACTGGCTAGCACATACTAAGAAGCTTACTGTAAGGTTCTTATGAATCACGAGCAGAGGCAATGTACTATTATACACCTCACCAAGACACTGGCTAGCACACACTGAGAAGCTTACTGTAAGGTTCTTATGAATCACGAGCAGTGACAATGTGCTATGATACACCTCACCAAGACACAGGCTAGTTCACACTGAGAAGCTTACTTTAAAGATCTTATGAGTCACGAGCAGTGACAATGTACTATGATACACCTCAACATGACACTGGCTAGCACACACTGAGAAGCTTACTGTAAGGTTCTTATGAATTACGAGCATAGACAATGTGCTACGGTACTCCTCAACAAGACACAGGATAGCATACACTGAGAAGCTTACTGTATGACAATGTACTATGATACACTGCACCAAGACACTGGGTAGCACATACTGAGAAGCTTACTGTAAGGATCTTATGAATCAAGTGCAGTGACAATGTACAATGTTACACCTCACCATGAGACTGGCTAGCACACACTGAGAAGCTTACTGTAAGGTTCCTATGAATCACGAGCAGAGACAATGTACTATGGTACACCCTGGGTAGATTATTGGCTGAGGAATAACCTAACCACCAAGGGAAGATGATAAAGAAAAGGAGGTAGGTTTCGGACTGGAGAAAAAGGATAGAAAATAGGAGGAGAGTCCCACAAAAGTTGTAAATTTAACTTTAATTGCACTTAGAGGCGGACTGCAAATCCGTTGTCTGATACCTAAAGTGGGTAAGGACCTGGTCGAAGCTGACGGGAAACGCAGCTAGGACTTGGGCGGTTTGCAAGAGAGTGGCTTTAGTGTATTCCTTCTCAAGCATGCATATGCCTACTATGGGGAAGGGTGATGGTCTGGTAAGACAGAGAGTAACAGATTTATTGTATATCTGTTCAAAGAAATTCGTTTTTGCAAAAGTAATTCGGAGAATGCCAATAATTTGAATCAGGTTTGGTATTTCCAGTTTTCGAAGTTGTAGAGTTCCTGAAAAAGCGACCAAGTGCTTCCAAGAAGGATAGTGATAAAAGAATTATACTGTGGGGAATAATTTGGGTGAGTGAACCAATAGTTGCATTTTAAATGGCTAAGCTTTTTCCCAGCAAGGAGCCGACTAAAAGTTTAGGAAAAAAGAAACACTTATCTTTTGGAAAACCAACCATGAGTTTTCGGAGAGGATCTCCAGAAGCAGGTAGCTGGCGTAGCGAGCCGTGCTTGCCTTACTGGCCAGTTAGAATTAGCTATTAAAGCTAAGAGAAACTTTAACGAGATGACAACTAAGAGTTCTTGCTCCAATACAACGAGTGGTGAAAGCTCTATCAGTAGATTTAATGGCATTGAGTAGGAAGAGCCAAGGAAGACAGGATCTTACCTAACTCTTGTACTAAAAAAATGAAAAAGCGAAAAGAAACTCTTAATTTATTTAACAATTCTAAAGAAGTTGATAACTTTAACAAATATATATTTTCAATTCGGTTAACAATTTTGAGGTCGCAGACCTGAGAAAACATTTAACGATTGCGCCAGGCAATTAACAATTTATTAGGTTTCAAATCTTTAGAAGATCCTCGGAAGAATTTAAAATAGCTAAGATAAAAATTCAAAATTTTAAAGACAATTAAAGTGATTAAAGTTTAACAATAAATAGAGTACAAGGTGTGTACTTTAAGAAATTCCTGAGAGAATATTCTAGAGAGAGTAACAACTTCGAAAATAACAATAACAAAAACAGGAAGAATAAGATAGAAGTTTCTATAACTTCTTGTATTGAAGCAGCATTACTTTTAGTAGTTACACAAATAGGGCAGGTCACTTACTGTGAAACCTGGAGACAAAGCCAAAAAGAAGGTTCTAGACCTCCAATGTTTAAATAGGAATCATGAGACAAATGGGGCAAGTTTCCCTTTCGTGAAACCTAGAAATAACTCAATTACTTGAAAGAATTGTATCCCCTAAATTAGAAGGGAGAAACAAGATAATTTGAACCGTGTACAAGACACGTAGTTATGCAGGAATTAATTAATTACACATAAGAAAAAATGGGAGGGCACATCTTTAGATTGACACCTCATTGAAAAAGACCTACAGTAACAATTTTATTATGGTTTGTTAGTAAAAGGTTTAGGAAAGAGCAATTGGGATGAAAGGTAAATGTTCATGGCTGTGTTTATAAGAATCAGACGAGCGCGACGCGGATGAAATACTGAAAGAACATTATTTATCACTATATTTCGTTGAAATGGATGAAAAGTTCACTGTAGTAGCGCAAAAATTTATGGCAAGGAAAGTTATTGCAATCGTGGTCATGACTGGTTGCACTAGATAGGCGAAAGTCTATTGCTTAAGAAAGTTATGGATTATCATTAAATGCGCCAGAAAAAATCCCAACGGTGGAAGAAAATTTAGCTATTAAGCATTAAGTTATAAGGAAGATTCCTTAGTTTGAAATGGCATTCCCACAAGTGAGTGAAAGATACATGACGGCATGACTTGTAGATAAAGTGCAGATTCTGGAAGGTTCCAGAACGATCCTAATGGAAGAATAGGGCCAAAGTTACTCCAGCGGTGGAACAAGCTTAATATTTATAGACAGTGGGTATTCTATAATATCCCCCGTTGTGAGAAGCTCTCTCATTTAATAAGCATAAGAAATGCTGCTTTTCACAAAGATTGGCTTAATTGGACAGAAGCCCATCATGGAAAATCACACGAAGGATGATTATTGCCACGAATAAATATCTCACACTGCCTATAAAATAATCGTTAAAAGCATGAAGATAGTAAAACCGATGAAGATGAGGTTAAAACCTGAAGTATGTACTTATCTTTGTTGCATGGCGAAGGTGAAGTTCCCTTTGACGTATGAACTTAATGTGCCAACATGGCGTAGAATGTAGAAAGTGTCTCTTGGTTTGAGGAGACTGGCTCTAGTTGAGCCTTGACTGACTGAGTCAACTGCCGACGTGCAAGTGAGACCCACTCAGCGAAGCGCGGAGGGACCAAGGAAGGAAAAAGAGTGGGGGTAGGAGACAAAAGGAGAACATAACAGAATAGACAACTTTATAAGACAAAAAAATTCTTCTTGATGAATGGTCTTCAAAGAGTTGATAGCAGGCGATAATAGCACTGCATGGTGGGTGAAAAGGTAGACGAAGTTCTCTTGATCACGGAGATGATAGCTGGCGATGGCGACGAGATCTGGTGTTGAAATTGATAAGCAAGTCCTCTTGTACAGGGAAGAATTGAGGAACTTCTGAGATTCGCTGCTAGATGACGCTAGGTGGGTCATGGAAGATATATATCTAGAACAGACTCACAAAGAACATAAGAGACATGACCACCAAAGAGAAACTAGAAGATCACCGTTGGTGTTTGATAAAAAGGAAGAAATAAACATGCAAAGAGCATTAAAAATTATATTCTCTCTTACCGTGTATTCCAAGAATACACCAAGCTGGGAGGGGAAACACCAACAGAGAACAAAATAAACAGTTAAACATTTGAGGGTAATGGAGCAATTAAAAACAGTGGTCTTGTGATCTGACCGTTAGTGGTCAAGATTCTAGCCACCCTGACTCTCCCATCCCTTCCAGGGTAACACTCGGTCACTCTACCAGAAATCCAGACCAGGGGAGGAGAAACATCCCTAACCAAGACCAAGTCCCCCACTTTGATGTCGGGACTGGAATGAAACCACTTCTGTCTCCGTTGCAAGGAAGTTAAATATTCCAAGTTCCACCTCTTCCAAAAAGAATTACGGAGGGCTTCAAGTTTACGCCAAACATTAGGTAAATTAGAATCCCTGTAAGAATTGGGAAGAGGAGGAGGGGCAGAAAGAGAAGTGCCGATAAGGAAGTGACCAGGTGTTAGTGGAAGCAGGTCATCAGGGTCATTGGAAAGCGGAGTTAAAGGGCGAGAATTAACAACTCCTTCAATCAGAACAGAGAGTGAATTGAATTCTTCATAAGTCAGAATGCGATTACCTAAAACCTTTCTTAAATGACGTTTAGTGAGCTTTACGCAGGACTCCCATCTACCACCGTGATGAGGAGCATAGGGAGGTATAAAACGCCATTTGAAACCCTTTGAGTAGGAAAAATTAGAAATTTGTTCCATGGCAGGAGAAGAAGTGAGAGCTTTCTTCCACAGTGAAGCTGCGCCCTGAAAAGTGGAAGAGTTATCAGAGAACATCTCTGAAGGAACACCACGCCTAGCAGTGAAGCGAGAGACAGCTGATAAAAAGTAAGAAATAGAAGCATTCGTTACTAGTTCCAAGTGGATTGCGCCAATAACCATGCAAACAAAGAGAGAAACATAGAGCTTACCAAACAATTTGCGTTTAGCTTCAGGGGAATTTCGTTGATATTGGAACGGACCCATATAGTCCACACCAGTTAGAGCAAATGGGCGTATAGGAGAGGAGCGAAAGGAGGGCAGATCGCTCATTAATTGAGTATTGATTTTAGGTTTTGCTTTGAAGCAAGGAATGCACTTGTGAATTACAGAAGAAACTTCATGAATTCCATTTATAATCCAGTACTTTTCCCTTAAGAGGCAAAGCAGAGTGCGTGTGCCAACATGCAGATTACGATAATGAAAGTCACGTATAATTAAAGAAGTTACGTGATGTTTAGAAGGCAAAATAACGGGATGCTTTTTGTCCTCAGAGAGCAAAGATTGCGAGAGCCTTCCACCTACCCTGAGTAACCCATGGTCATCAAGGAACGGGGCTAAAGCACGAAGACGACTGGATTTGGGAATATCCCTTTTAGAAGAAAGCAAAGACAATTCAGAAGAAAAGGCTTCTTGCTGTGTCAGTTGTAAAACCTTAATGGTAGCGAGATTCAATTCATGATTGGTAAGGTGTGGTTTGGGGAAAAGAGGTTGGTCAACCACAAGATAGTTCCATCTAAGGAGATCTAACAATTCGAATTAGTTTATGAAAGGAAGAATAGCGGGACAGCAAGGGATGAGAAGCGTTGGAAACAAGACACGAAGCAATAGATAGAGGTACTTTAGCGTCAGGCAAGTTGGAGTTTGTTGCTGGAGGTTTAGAAGGCCAAGAAGAAGAGTCTTCGATTAACCACGAGGGCCCATGCCAGTACAACTGGGAAGCTGCCAATTGAGAGGGTAAACATCCACGAGAGATAATATCGGCTGGGTTATCAGCACTGGGCACATGCCTCCATTGACATCCCACAGAAAGAGTTTGAATTTTGGAAACCCTGTTTGCAACAAAAGTTTGCCAGTGAACGGGGTTCTTGGCGATTCAAGAAAGAGTGATCATGGAATCGCTCCAGAGATAGATTTGCGAGAATTCGACTTTTAACACTTCCCGTAATTTTTGACAAGTTCTGCAGCCATGAGTGCAGCACACAATTCAAGCCTAGGCAAAGTAATAGTTTTAAGAGGAGCTACCTTCGATTTGGCACAAACAAGGTTGGGAACTGAAGATCCATTTAATGGACCGCGATAAACTAAATATGCGCAGCAACCGTAAGCTTTCTCGGAACTGTCCGCGAACACATGAAGGAAAAAATATGCATTAGAATGAGAGCTAATTAAATTCCTGGGAATTTCAATAAGGGAAAGATCCAGCAAATTGCTGCGAAACGAGAGCCAACGATTAAGAAAAGAAAGAGGAACATTGTCATCCCATTCACATTTGAGCGACCACAGCTCTTGCATGAAGAGTTTGGCTATAACGATAACTGGGGCAAGGAATTGAAGCGGATCAAAAATGTTTGCAATTTCAGAGAGAATTTGTCTTTTTGTGTTAGGAAGCTCTTCTGCGAATGAAACTTTATAGATGAGAGTGTCAGTGCTAGTGCACCAATGAACTCCTAGAGTTTTTATGGATTCGGAGTTTCCACAAATTTCGACAGAGGAGGGATCTACGTCTTCGATGGGAAACTGGGCGAGAAACTCAGGGGAGTTGGAATTCCACTTAAGTGGGAAACCTCCATTCCTTAGCAATGCCTGAAGTTCTAAAGACACAAAAGAAGCTTCCTCCAAAGTGGGGAAGGACTGCAAATAATCGTCAACATAGAATGACGTAGTTAGTGCTTCAGAAGCTTTAGAATTAAATAAATGACCATCTTGTGAGGCTAACAAGTGTAGGGATCGGATAGCAAGGAAAGCAGAGGGTTTTAAGCCATAAGTAACCGTTTTTAAGCGAAATACCTTAATGGGCTTACTGATTTCATCACGCCACAAGATTCTTTGGAGATCTCGTTGTTCCGGTTGAATTAAAACTTGGCGGTACATCTGTTTTATATCAGCTATGACAGCTATGGGAAATAATCGAAAGTTTAAGAGTATAGCAGATAGATCTGACTGAATAGCAGGACCGGAGTAAAGGGTGTCGTTAAGGCTGTTGCCATTAACGTCAGGTGATGAACCATTGAAAACAACTCGGATTTTATCTTTTACAAGAGGGTTTTTCCACACGGGATGATGATTTAAATAAACCGTTTCACTTGGGGGGTGCAATTCATCATCAGATTTGTTAACAACTTCCATATGATCTAAGCTTTCATACTCATCCATGAAATCAGTTTACTGCTGTTTAACAAGAGGTTCTTTCTTGAATTTGCTCTCGATAGCAAAGAGAGCTTTGCGAGCTTTGGGCTGAGAGTTAATAAGTTTGGGAGGATTATGTAATCTTGGCATTTGAACAACGAACCGGCCATCAGAAGAACGAGTGGTGGTGTTCAAAAAAAGGTGCTCACAGAATTCATTTTCTGAAGAGGTTACGTTAGGAGGATCAACGCTTTCAAGCCTCCAGAACTGTTCCAGGTCAGTATTGGCAAAGTAGCATTGCGATGCGGGTTGGGGAGAATAATGGGGAAGTTGACCGGTGACGATCCATCCAAAATTAGTGTCTCTGGCGACCACGTTTGAGGATAACTTGCGAACCTGTTTACGAAGGCAATTCCAGAAAACATTGGCACTAAAGAGTATGTCAATAGGGTTTTGTATTTTGAACAAAGGATCGGCTAGCCTTAAATGCGAGGGAATGTTTAACCCTGAAATATCCACAGAGTGACTTGGAGTGTCTTCTCCAATGCTATTGAGAATTAGGCAATTAAATTTACGAAGGTTGTTTCTGTGACAAATATCTCCTATGGTTAGCTTTGAGAATTGTAAAGCTTGTGATTTTAAGTTGTTAATGCCTGATACGTTAATAGAAGTGGGGTTTACAGGTAGGCCTAGTTTTCTAATCAAAGAATTAGACACAAAATCATGAGTTGCCGCTGAATCAAGAAGACCGCGTGCACGGACCCAGTTGCTAAAGTTATCCTGAACTTCGATTTGGACAGTGGACAACAATACTTGAGCACTGCGAATGGACTTGGCATTTTGAATATTCGATGAAGCATTAGAACTGTTAGCATTATCACTTTTTTGAGAAGTAGATGCTGTCGATGACCTTGCCTGATCATGACGATGTAGCAAAGTGTGATGAGCCTTTTCACAATGGAAGCAAAGTCTTGTGGACTTACAATTTGAAGCAGAATGAGTTGGCGCTAGGCAATTGAAGCAATGTTTGTTCTGGGAAACTAATTTTCTTCTGTCGTCGACTGACATTTCTTTAAAGGATTTACAGAGGTATAGGGCATGGGGATCTTTGCAATGTATGCACTTTAAAGGTTCGTTTAAACTCTTGCGGGGTTCGCTTTGAGTGTATAAAACAATAGAGCTAGCAACACGACGTTCACTAGACCTAGTTGGGTAACCAGTAGTGTTTGATTTAAATTTAGATGAACTGGACCCAGGTTTTTGGGTATTAGACGCTAAGCGTTCGCTTTTAGGTTTGATAGACATTTATTCAAATTTAGAACTCGGGGAAGAGGGTTTACTTTGATTAGCTAAAGCGGTTAAAAGTTGGCATCTAGCGTTTATGAAAGTGACTAAATGCTCGTAAGAGTAATCGTCTTCTCTTGAAAGTTCGATTTCCCAAGCTTTGAGGGTAGCAGTATCAACTTTAGAAACCACTAAATGTATTAGGAAAGTGTCCCAGTGTTCAGTGGGTTGATCTAGTTGGGATAAAGCTTTAACATGAAGCTGAGTAGTATCAATGAGAGTACGCAAACTAGTGACGTCATTGTGCTGTGACGCAGGTAGGTTGAATAGAGCCTTCATATGGCGTTGAATACGTAACCGTAAATTTCCATATCTTTCTTTTAATAAGTTAAAGGCAATGGGGTAATTTTCGGCACGTAGAGGAAGTGCTTCAACAAACTGCAAAGCTTGACCTCGGAGGATAGATCTCAAGTAATGAAACTTGTATATGACTTGAATTTCTTCATTGTCATGAACAAGAGAGCAAAATAATTCATAGAAAGAATCCCAAGTAGATTCATCTCCAGAGAAATGGGGTAAATCAATTTTAGGTAAAATTGGTTTGGGCTTGTGAGTACCATCACGGAAAGAAGTTTGTGGTTCGTGAAGGGAACCAAGAACAGAAGCGTCCTTTTTCTGCTCCTCTTCGAGTTGGCGTATTATTTTGAAAGCAGAACCTATGCCTTCGTAATATTGGTTTTCTACTTCGACTCGATCTTCGGTTTGATTGAGCATACAAGTTTCTATTTCAGTTTGGATGTTGCAATAATTTTCATAGGAACGTTCAAAATCCCTTACACGATGTTTCAACAAGTCTAATTGAGCTTCTGAGGGAACTAACTCTATTATGTACTTTCTGAATCGGGTAATTTGCCCTTTATAAGATGCTCGTTTAGAAGTAAGTTTTTCATCCTTATCCTTTTCAGTAGGAACCATGTCAAGGAAAATAGATTAAAATGTAACTCACGAAACTGTGGAACCTTGGAAATGCTGTCAAGCTGGCAGCAGCAAATAAGTTGAAAGAAAGGAACACACCACGGGAGACAGGAGCGGCCTCTTTCCCCTTCACAGGCTTTGCTCGATGTAGTTATAGCTGAAAGATTCAAAGCAGATATTAATAATTTGCAAAGTATTGCCAAATGATCTTTGAAAAAGAATAGGAATAGAAAATGGACTCTCCCGGGTTTCAGGGACCAAATTTTGGGTAGATTATTGGCTGAGGAATAACCTAACCACCAAGGGAAGATGATAAAGAAAAGGAGGTAGGTTTCCGACTGGAGAAAAAGGATAGAAAAATAGGAGGAGAGTCCCACAAAAGTTATAAATTTAACTTTAATTGCACTTAGAGGCGGTTGCCACTGCAAATCCGTTCTCTGATATCTAAAGTGGGTAAGGACCTGGTCGAAGCTGACGGGAAACGCAGCTAGGACTTGGGCGGTTTGCAAGAGAGTGGCTTTAGTGTATTCCCTCTCAAGCATGCATATGCCTACTATGGGGAAGCGTGATGGTCTGGTTCTTTTTTTTTTTCGTGTAGCCTCCTGAGAGGCCGAGTGCAGGTCTTTCTAGTCGACGCCCGTGGGCGACCTGCGCGTCGGGATGAGAGAGGGAATGGATGAAGATGAATGAAACTGGGCAAGGATGTGGAAGGAAGCGGCCGTGGCCTGTCAGAAGGTGCTGTCCCAGCGTTTGCCTGGTGTTGAAAATGGGAAACCACGGAAAACCATTTCAAGGACAGCTGACGGTGGGGCTCGTACCCACGCGTCTACCGAGTCAGCAGAGAGCTTGGCCCCTTAACCTAACGCAGCGCTGTCTGGTAAGACAGAGAGTAACAGATTTATTGTATATCTGTTCAAAGAAATTCGTTTTTGCAAAAGTAATTCGGAGAACGCCAATAATTTGAATCAGGTTTGGTATTTCCAGTTTTCGAAGTTGTAGAGTTCCTGAAAAAGCGACCAAGTGCTTCCAAGAAGGATAGTGATAAAAGAATTATACCGTGGGGAATAATTTGGGTGAGTGAACCAATAGTTGCATTTGGATATGGCTAAGCTTTTACCCAGCAAGGAGCCGACTAAATGTTTAGGCAAAAAGAAACACTTATCTTTTGGAAAACCAACCATAAGTTTTCGGAGAGGATCTCCACAAGCAGGTAGCTGGCGTAGCGAGCTGTGCTTGCCTTACTGGCCAGTTAGAATTAGCTATTAAAGCTAAGAGAAACTTTAACGAGATGACAACTAAGAGTTCTTGCTCCAATACAACGAGTGGTGAAAGCTCTATCAATAGATTTAATGGCATTGAGTAGGAAGAGCCAAGGAAGACAGGATCTTGCCTAACTCTTGTACTAGAAAAATGAAAAAGCGAAAAGAAACTCTTAATTTATTTAACAATTCTAAAGAAGTTGATAACTTTAACAAATATATATTTTCAATTTGGTTAACAATTTTGGGGTCGCAGACCTCAGAAAACATTTAACGATTGCGCCAGACAATTAACAATTTATTAGGTTTCAAACCTTTATAAAGCCCTCGGAAGAATTTAAAATAGCGAAGATAAAAATTCAAAATTTTAAGAACAATTAAAGTAATTAAAGTTTAACAATAAATAAAGTACAAGGTGTGTACTTTAAGAAATTCCTGAGAGAATATTCTAGAGAGAGTAACAACTTCGAAAATAACAATAACAATAACAGAAAGAATAAGATAGAAGTTTCTATAACTTCTTGTATTGAAGCAGCATTACTTTTAGTAGTTACACAAATAGGGCAGGTCACTTACTGTGAAACCTGAAGAGAAAGTCAAAAAGAAGGTTCTAGAACTCCTATGTTTAAATAGGAATCACGAGAAAAATGGGGCAAGTTTCCCTTTCGTGAAACCTAAAAATAACTCAATTATAACTTGAAAGAATTGTATCCCCTAAATTAGAAGGGAGAAACAAGATAATTTGAACCGTGTACAAGACACGTAGTTATGCAGGAATTAATTAATTACACATAAGAAAAAATGGGAGGGCACATCTTTAGATTGACACCTCATTGAAAAAGACCTACAGTAACAATTTTATTATGGTTTGTTAGTAAAAGGTTTAGGAAAGAGCAATTGGGATGAAAGGTAAATGTTCATGGCTGTGTTTATAAGAATCAGACGAGCGCGACGCGGATGAAATACTGAAAGAACATTGTTTATCACTATATTTCGTTGAAATGGATGAAAAGTTCACTGTAGTAGCGCAAAAATTTATGGCAAGGAAAGTTATTGCAATCGTGGTCATGACTGGTTGCACTAGATAGGCGAAAGTCTATTGCTTAAGAAAGTTATGGATTATCATTAAATGCGCCAGAAAAAATCCCAACGGTGGAAGAAAATTTAGCTATTAAGCATTAAGTTATAAGGAAGATTCCTTAGTTTGAAATGGCATTCCCACAAGTGAGTGAAAGATACATGACGGCATGACTTGTAGATAAAGTGCAGATTCTGGAAGGTTCCAGAACGATCCTAATGGAAGAATAGGGCCAAAGTTACTCCAGCGGTGGAACAAGCTTAATATTTATAGACAGTGGGTATTCTATAATATCCCCCGTTGTGAGAAGCTCTCTCATTTAATAAGCATAAGAAATGCTGCTTTTCACAAAGATTGGCTTAATTGGACAGAAGCCCAACATGGAAAATCACACGAAGGATGATTATTGCCACGAATAAATATCTCACACTGCCTATAAAATAATCGTTAAAAGCATGAAGGTAGTAAAACCGATGAAGATGAGGTTAAAACCTGAAATATGTACTTATCTTTGTTGCATGGCGAAGGTGAAGTTCCCTTTGACGTATGAACTTAATGTGCCAACATGGCGTAGAATGTAGAGAGTGTCTCTTGGTTTGAGGAGACTGGCTCTAGTTGAGCCTTGACTGACTGAGTCAACTGCCGACGTGCAAGTGAGACCAACTCAGCGAAGCGCGGAGGGACCAAGGAAGGAAAAAGAGTGGGGGTAGGAGACAAAAGGAGATGCTCGATGACGCTAGGTGGGTCATGGAAGATATATATCTAGAACAGACTCACAAAGAACATAAGAGACATGACCACCAAAGAGAAACTAGAAGATCACTGTTGGTGTTTGATAAAAAGGAAGAAATAAACATGCAAAGAGCATTAAAAATTATATTCTCTCTTACCGTGTATTCCAAGAATACACCACACCCCACCAAGACACTGGCTAGCACACACTGAGAAGCTTACTGTAAGGATCCTATGAATCACGAGCAGTGACAATGTACTATGGTATACCTCACCAAGTCACTGGCTACCACACGCTGAGAAGCTTGCTATAAGGTTCTTATGAATCACGAGCAGTGACAATGTACTATGATACACCTCACCAAGACACTGGCTAGCACATACTCAGAAGCTTACTGTCAGGTTCCTATGAATCACGAGCAAAGACAATGTACTATGGTACACCCCACCAAGACACTGGCTAGCACACACTGAGAAGCTTACTGTAAGGATCTTATGAATCACGAGCAGTGACAATGTACTATGGTACACCTCACCAAGACACTAGCTAGCACACACTGAGAAGCTTACTATAAGGTTCCTATGAATCACGAGAAGTGACAATGTACTATGATACACCTCACCAAGACACTGGCTAGCACACACTGAGAAGCTTACTGTAAGGTTCTTATGAATCACGAGCAGTGACAATGTACTATGATACACCTCACCAAGACACTGGCTAGCACATGCTGAGAAGCTTACTGCAAGGTTCCTATGAATCACGAGCAGTGACAATGTACTATGGTACACCCCACCAAGACACTGGCTAGCACATACTGAGAAGCTTACTGTCAGGTTCCTATGAATCACGAGCAGTGACAATGTACTATGATACACCCCACCAAGACACTGGCTAGCACATGCTGAGAAGCTTACTGCAAGGTTCCTATGAATCACGAGCAGTGACAATGTACTATGATACACCTCACCAAGACACTGGCTAGCACATACTCAGAAGCTTACTGTCAGGTTCCTATGAATCACGAGCAGTGACAATGTACTATGATACACCCCACCAAGACACTGGCTAGCACATACTGAGAAGCTTACTGTCAGGTTCCTATGAATCACGAGCAGTGACAATGTACTATGATACACCTCACCAAGACACTGGCTAGCACATGCTGAGAAGCTTACTGCAAGGTTCCTATGAATCACGAGCAGTGACAATGTACTATGATACACCTCACCAAGACACTGGCTAGCACATACTCAGAAGCTTACTGCCAGGTTCCTATGAATCACGAGCAGTGACAATGTACTATGATACACACCACCAAGACACTGGCTAGCACATACTGAGAAGCCTACTGTAAGGTTCTTATGAATCACGAGCAGTGACAATGTACTATGATACACCTCACCAAGACACTGGCCAGCACACACTGAGAAGCTTACTGTCAGGTTCCTATGAATCACGAGCAGTGACAATGTACTATGATACACCTCACCAAGACACTGGCTAGCACATACTCAGAAGCTTACTGTCAGGTTCCTATGAATCACGAGCAGTGACAATGTACTATGATACACCTCACCAAGACACTGGCTAGCACATACTGAGAAGCCTACTGTAAGGATCTTATGAATCACGAGCAGTGACAATTTACTATGGTACACCTCACCAAGACACTGGCTAGCACAAACTGAGAAGCTTACTGTAAGGTTCCTATGAATCACGAGCAGTGACAATGTACTATGATACACCTTGTCAAGACGCTGGCTGGCACATACTGAGAAGCTTACTCTCAGGATCTTATGAATCAGGAGCAGTGACAATGTACTATGATACAACTCACCAAGATACTGGCTAGCATACACTGAGAAGCTTACTGTAAGGATCTTATGAATCACGAGCAGTGACAATGTACTATGATACACCTCACCAAGACACTGGCTAGCACATACTCAGAAGCTTACTGTCAGGTTCCTATGAATCACGAGCAGTGACAATGTACTATGATACACCTCACCAAGACACTGGCTAGCACATACTGAGAAGCCTACTGTAAGGATCTTATGAATCACGAGCAGTGACAATTTACTATGGTACACCTCACCAAGACACTGGCTAGCACAAACTGAGAAGCTTACTGTAAGGTTCCTATGAATCACGAGCAGTGACAATGTACTATGATACACCTTGTCAAGACGCTGGCTGGCACATACTGAGAAGCTTACTCTCAGGATCTTATGAATCAGGAGCAGTGACAATGTACTATGATACAACTCACCAAGATACTGGCTAGCATATACTGAGAAGCTTACTGTAAGGATCTTATGAATCACGAGCAGTGACAATGTACTATGATACACCTCACCAAGATACTGGCTAGCACACACTGAGAAGCTTACTATAAGGTTCCTATGAATCACGAGCAGTGACAATGTACTATGATACACCTCATTAAGACACTGGCAAGCACATACTCAGAAGCTTACTGTAAGGTTCCTATGAATCACGAGCAGTGACAATGCACTATGACACACCCCACGAGCAGTGACAATGTACTATGATACACCTCATTAAGACACTGGCAAGCACATACTCAGAAGCTTACTGTAAGGTTCCTATGAATCACTAGCAGTGACAATGTACTATGATACACCTCACCAAGATACTGGCTAGCACACACTGAGAAGCTTACTGTAAGGTTCCTATGAATCACTAGCAGTGACAATGTACTATGATACACCTCACCAAGACACTGGCTAGCACATACTCAGAAGCTTACTGTAAGGTTCCTATGAATCACGAGCAGTGACAATGCACTATGACACACCCCACCAAGACACTGGCTAGCACACACTGAGAAGCTTACTGTAAGGATCTAATGAATCACGAGCAGTGACAATGCACTATGACACACCCCACCAAGACACTGGCTAGCACACACTGAGAAGCTTACTATAAGGTTCCTATGAATCACGAGAAGTGACAATGTACTATGATACACCTCACCAAGACACTGGCTAGCACACACTGAGAAGCTTACTGTAAGGTTCTTATGAATCACGAGCAGTGACAATGTACTATGATACACCTCACCAAGACACTGGCTAGCACATGCTGAGAAGCTTACTGCAAGGTTCCTATGAATCACTAGCAGTGACAATGTACTATGGTACACCCCACCAAGACACTGGCTAGCACACACTGAGAAGCTTACTGTAAGGATCCTATGAATCACGAGCAGTGACAATGTACTATGATACACCCCACCAAGACACTGGCTTGCACACACTGAGAAGCTTACTGTAAGGTTCCTATGAATCACGAGCAGTGACAATGTACTATGATACACCCCACCAAGACACTGGCTAGCACACACTGAGAAGCTTACTGTAAGGATCTTATGAATCACGAGCAGAGACAATGTACTATGATACATCTCACCAAGATACTGGCTAGCACACACTGAGAAGCTTACTCTCAGGATCTTATGAATCAGGA
Organism: Meconema thalassinum; assembly: GCA_946902985.2. NCBI lineage: Eukaryota > Metazoa > Arthropoda > Insecta > Orthoptera > Tettigoniidae > Meconema > Meconema thalassinum. The sequence goes on along the minus strand of OX336394.1, from coordinate 444,590,627 downwards.
GCAGTGACAATGTACTATGGTACAACTCACCAAGATACTGGCTAGCATACACTGAGAAGCTTACTGTAAGGATCTTATGAATCACGAGCAGTGACAATGTACTATGATACACCTCACCAAGACACTGGCTAGCACACACTGAGAATCTTACTGTAAGGATCTTATGAATCACGAGCAGAGACAATGTACTATGATACACCTCACCAAGACACTGGCTAACACACACTGACAAGCTTACTCTCAGGATCTTATGAATCAGGAGCAGTGACAATGTGCTATGGTACAACTCACCAAGATACTGGCTAGCACATTATTATTATTATTTATTAAATCGTTACAAATACACACATTTTACAAAATTCAGATTAACTGGACACATTTTATGAATTTCCTTACACTTCCTACTATTGTTTAACCTGTCAATTTACAATTATTAAATTATATTGTTGCAATATGATAATGACAGGTCGAAATAGGATACAAATTCATACAGAGCAGGAAGAGATATCACATAAGCCACTAAAAGGTGCAACCTTGTGTGTGGCCTGCAGATCGTTGATTACTATTTCTAAAAATTTTATAATGGCTTAGCCGAATAACACGTTCTATGTAAATGATGTATACACAAAAATTCATGAATAAGAAGGAAAATTGAATTTGTGTTTTATAAACTTGTAGGCTCAACTAATTATATTTTCAATTTTAATTTTGTTTTCTCTGAGAAAATGTTTTATTTGCATCTTCAGGTTTGCATGATTTCCTTTAAATTCTTTTAATTTAATTGGGAGAATGTTATATAATTTTGGTGAGAAATACAGAAAGTTACGTTTGGCTATACCTAACTTAGGTTGATATAAAATAGAGTGATTCTCTGTAATACTTCTGGTTTCATACCCGTGGCTAACAACTTGAATTCTATTTCTATCTTTAAAAATGTATTTATATATTTCAAAAGCATACAATTGTTTAATGTTGAAGACCCTTGTCTCAGCATACAGTCTCATAGTCGGATATAATCTATCTTTCTTCAACATTATTCGTAATACGAGATTCTGCACTATCTGAACACCTTTTAGTACATTTTCATAGGCGCCTCCCCAGGCAAGAATACCATATGTAAGAACTGACTGGACTAGAGCATGGTAGATGTCTCTTATTAATTTGTAATTGACAATATGTTTTAAATTGTGAAATATATAGATTGTTCTTCTTATTTTACTTGTAAGGTGTTTGCATTGGCTTTTCCATTTCATGTCACTATCTATAAATAATCCCAGATATTTAACTGTATCCACTTTAGCTATTTTAGGACAGTCACAGTTCTGATTACAGTTCAAAGTGGGTATTTTTAGTTCATTAAAATTATCTTCAACTGCTTTTAAACTGAATCTTACGAACTTTGATTTATTTATATTTAAAAATAGTTCGTTACCATCTAACCATACCTTTAACATTTTCAATGCAGCAGTTGCAATTTGTTTTACATTTCCCCATGTTCTACCTTCAACACAAACTACCGTATCATCTGCGTATGATAAGACATTAACATTTTCAATTCCATGTATAGATGATTCAATATCGTTGATAAAAATCAAAAATAATAATGGACCCAGCACTGTGCCTTGTGGTATTCCTCTTTTCACTCTTAAAGGTAGGCTTGTAGTTCTATTTATTCTAACGTATTGAATCCTTTCAGTCAAATAGCTTTCTATCAATTTCAGTGCTATGCCTCTGATGCCATATCTTTCCATCTTCTGAAGGAGGATATGGTGAGGTATGGTGTCAAAAGCCTTCTCTAAGTCGAGAAATATGCCCAAGGTCGGTTTCATACTGTTCATATTTTCATAAATTCGCCTAGTTAATTCCCCAATAGCATCAGTGGTGCTGACATTTTTTATAAAGCCAAATTGTCTAGTTGATAGTAGATTGTGTTTCTTCAAAAACTGATAAATATGATTTTTTATACATTTTTCAAATAATTTTGATATGACTGTCGTTAACGATATCGGTCGATAGTTCTTTAGTTCTGAAGGATTGCCTGCTTTATGTAGCGGATTTACAATTGTAATTTTTAATTGCTTTGGGAAGTATCCAACTGAAAGTGACTCGTTTATTATTGTTAGTAAAGGACTCTTTAAAGAATTAAAATACTGCTTAATAATTTGAGCTGAGATGTTATCTATTCAAATTGCTTTAGTGGCGCTTATTTCGTGTAGGTACTTATGTAAATCCGCTTCGGTAATTGGGATTAAAAAAAACAGGAATATGTGTTTCTGTTGATTTTCAAGGAAAAATCTGGATTGTTCCTAATATTTTTAGACGTGTCAGTAGTTTTGTTAATAAAATAATCATTGAATGTATTAGCTATAGTGAAATCATCATCGTAAACATGATTTTGAGATCTTATTTTTGTTATTTTTCTTTAAGACTTATTCTTTGTGTTATTTCATTGACAATGCCCCATACTTTTCTTGGATTATTAGAATTGGAATTTATTAATTGTTTATAGTGGTCAGTTTTAGATTTATTAAGCAATTCGTTTAATTAATTTCTATACCGCTTATATTTCTCCTTCATGGCATTGTTCTCTTTATTTGCTATATATTCCTGATACAACCTATCTCTGGTATGAATGGACTTAATTAGCGCGTGCGTGATCCACTCCTTTCTCTTTCGTTGCTTTGAATTAAATTGTATTGAAGAATTTTTTATGCAATTTTGGATAGTTTGTATAAATCTATCTACTTTAGAATCCAAGTGGTTGTTCTCTAATACTGTGTGGGTCCCAATTAATATTGCTCAATTTATTTTTAAGTATCTCACTATCTAACTTAAATCTATGTCCACGTATGTTACACTGAGTTGCTTCTTAGTCACGGCCATTTTCAAGATTTATACTAACTAATATAGGATAGTGATCTGTAATTCTGCTCTGTGATATAATGGGTAAGATGTTATCATTAGAAATACCGCTACGAATAAGTGCATGATCAATACAGGTTTTGCTCGTTGAAGTTTCTCTAGTGGTGCCATATATCAACGATCTAAAATTATGCTCATGCAGTAAGTTTAAATATTCATTAGAGTCGTACTCATCAAATAGATCTATGTTAGTGTCGCCTAGAATCACCTCGGTTTCTAGTGTACATTTTTGCTGGACATAATCATGGAGATTATTAATAAATAGTTGTTTATTGTATTTTGGCGAATGGTATATGCCTGTCAATGCAATTCTATTGTTCCCATAATTTATTTTGAGCCTAAGGAGTTTGAAATCATTGTAAGTCACAGTTTCTACCTCATGGTCAATAGAATTCTTCACCATAAAAACAACTCCATCACATTTATTAAAGCATCCTTCGTTATAGTATGTTTTATAGATGGAATGCTTGCATATATTAAAGTTACCTAATTTCCAAGTTTCTGTGAGTATAACGAGATCAAATATATGGTTATATGCTTCTAACTCGGCATCTAAATTTATTTTATTTTTAGATAGACTTCTAATATTTGTGTGAAATATGCTTAAGTTATTTACCTTCTTAAATTTAAGTATTTGAGACACACATTGATCAATACCTCTACCTACTTCTGTATGAATTTGATAACTTACAAAGTCATCATTAAATAAAGTCATACACAGAAATATTTGACAGGAAGAGGATATTTACAATTAGTCAGCTGTTGAGATCTGTTAGTAAGGTATACTAATTACTGTATTGGATGTTTCCTCAGAAGTGAAAGGGCGAGGTAGTAGGTAGGGGTGATCGCTTTGGGGCAGGCAGTAACAGGGGAGCAGTAAGTGGGAGGGGAGGGGTTAGTGACCTTCGCGTGAGCTGGTGTTTCCAAATGACAAAGGAAGCTGAAGTGCGTACCAACTTATACGTCTTAAAGTCTTTAGCAGCTGATGTTAACCTATACTCTAAACTAACTCGAAGGATTCGAATGAATCATGCAATAAATTAATGAAGGAAGTGAAATTAATAAAATATAATGCGTATTAGTGAGTTTAATTAAATTAAAAATTAAATTGAAAAGGAAATTAAAAATGTAATGTTTTTATTATAATGAGATGGACTCCAGGAATTAAAAAGTGTCAATTACTCATCTGGTTTCCTACTGGGCTGGTAACTCCTTCATTTTCGTCACTCGGACCTTTCTTCCGTCGGTGTTTCTTACAAAAATGACACCATCTTGACTCCAAACGTTCTTCAATTGAAATCGAGACACAGCAGTCTTCAGAACAGCAAGTCGATTTGCGGTGAGGTCTTCCCTTATAGTTGTTCTCGTTCCCATGAGATGCCTTTTCTTCTTGAAGAACTCACTCCTAGTTCTATATGAGGTAAACCTCACTATAATTGGTCGCGGCATGTTTGTTGACTTCGTTCCCTCTCGGTGGCTCCTATCAATGTCATTCTTGTTGACGTTCTTGTTGATGTTCCTTGCAACTTGGAGCACAAGGTCGTCCGTGTCCTCTGCATCATTCTCATTAATGCCAAATAGTCTGACATTGAGCCTACGTCCATACTGTTCTATTTCGTCCAGTCTGTCATTCATAGTCTGGTTCAGTTCGTCAAGTTCACGCTTTCTTAATTCTAATTTCCTCTCCAGATCGTGGCATAGTTCATTATTGAACTTCACGGACTGCTCCAGCTCTTTTATCACACACTCCGTGATTTTGTCCACAATATTGCTGGCAATTAGGTTTATGAATTCCTTAGACTGAAGTGATTCCATTAGTACCTTCCTTACAGTCTCCTCAATTGAGTTGGCACTACTGGGACTGATGGGCTGCTCCGCGCCTTGCTGCTTTTTCTTGCTCGAACAGCCCATAGCGAAAATTCAATTTTTAGGAGAAACTGTCGCACTTAAGATAATGTTTCTTTTTGCAAATAGTTCCCAGCCACTAATAAAAACTTTTAAAAATAGATTGCCACAATCACCTGTATTTAACACCTCCGATTACACAGTTATTCCTGGAGGGAACTCACTCACGTGTCACTCGCACTGTGCCATTACGGGAATTAGTCAATGCTGAGAACCTTACTGTAAGATTCTTATGAATCACGAGCAGTGACAATGTACTATGATACACCTCACCAAGACACTGGCTAGCACATTCTGAGAAACTTACTGTAAGGTTCTTATGAATCACGAGGAGTGACAATGTACTATGGTACACCTCACCAAGACACTGGCCAGCACATTCTGAGAAACTTACTGTGAGGATCTTATGAATCACGAGCAGTGACAATGTACTATGATACACCTCACCAAGGCACTGGCTAGCATACACTGAGAAGCTTACTGTAAGGATCTTATGAATCACGAGCAGTGACAATGTATTATGATACACCTCACCAAGACACTGCCTAGCACATACTGAGAAGCTTACTATAAAGATCTTATGAATCGCGAGCAGTGACAATGTACTATGATACACCTCACCAAGACACTGGCTAGCACATACTGAGAAGCTTACTGTAAGGGTCTTATGAATCACGAGCAGAGACAATGTAATATGATACACCACACCAAGACACTGGATAGCATACACTGAGAAGCTTACTGTAAGACAATGTACTATGATACACCTCACCAAGACACTGGCTAGCACATACTGAGAAGCTTATTGTAAGGATCTTATGAATCACGAGCAGAGACAATGTACTATGATACATCTCACCAAGATACTGGCTAGCACACACTGAGAAGCTTACTCTCAGGATCTTATGAATCACGAGCAGAGACAATGTACTATGATGCACCTCACCAAGACACTGGCTAGCACATACTAAGAAGCTTACTGTAAGGTTCTTATGAATCACGAGCAGAGACAATGTACTATGATACACCTCACCGAGACACTGGCTAGCACATACTAAGAAGCTTACTGTAAGGTTCTTATGAATCACGAGCAGAGACAATGTACTATGATACACCTCACCAAGACACTGGCTAGCACATACTAAGAAGCTTACTGTAAGGATCTTATGAATCACGAGCAGTGACAATGTACTATGATACACCTGACCAAGACACTGGCTAGCACACACTGAGAAACTTACTGTAAGGTTCTTATGAATTACGAGCAGTGACTATGTACTATGATACACCTCACCAAGACACTGGCTAGCACATACTAAGAAGCTTACAGTAAGGATCTTATGAATCACGAGCAGTGACAATGTACTATGATACACCTCACCAAGACACTGGCTAGCACACATTGAGAAGCTTACTGTAAGGTTCTTATGAATTACGAGCAGTGACTATGTACTATGATACACCTCACCAAGACACTGGCTAGCACACACTAACAAGCTTACTGTAAGGCTCTTATGAATTACGAGCATAGACAATGTGCTACGGTACTCCTCAACAAGACACTGGATAGCATACACTGAGAAGCTTACTGTAAGACAATGTACTATGATACACCTCACCAAGACACTGGCTAGCACATACTGAGAAGCTTACTGTAAGGATCTTATGAATCACGAGCAGAGACAATGTACTATGATAAACCACACCAAGACACTGGATAGCATACACTGAGAAGCTTACTGTAAGGCCCTTATGAATCACGAGCAGAGACAATGTACTATGATGCACCTCACCAAGACACTGGCTAGCACATACTAAGAAGCTTACTGTAAGGTTCTTATGAATCACGAGCAGAGAGAATGTACTATGATACACCTCACCAAGACACTGGCTAGCACATACTAAGAAGCTTACTGTAAGGATCTTATGAATCACGAGCAGTGACAATGAACTATGATACACCTCACCAAGACACTGGCTAGCACACACTGAGAAGCTTACTGTAAGGTTCTTATGAATTACGAGCAGTGACTATGTACTATGATACACCTCACCAAGCCACTGGCTAGCACACAATGAGAAGCTTACTGTAAGGATCCTATGAATCACGAGCAGTGACAATGTACTATGATACACCTCACCAAGACACTGGCTAGCACACACTGAGAAGCTTACTGTAAGGTTCTTATGAATCACGAGCAGTGACAATGTACTATGATTCACTTCACTATGACACTGGCTAGCACACACTGAGAAGCTTACTGTGAGGATCTTATGAATTACGAGCAGTGACAATGTACTATGATACACCTCACTAAGACACTGGCTAGCACACACTGAGAAACTTACTGCAAGGTTCTTATGTATTACGAGCATAGACAATGTGCTATGGTACACCTCACCAAGACACTGGATAGCACACACTGAGAAGCTTACTGCAAGGTTCTTATGAATCACGAGCAGTGACAATGTACTATGATACACCTCACCAAGACACTGTCTAGCACATACTGAGAAGCTTACTGTAAGGATGTTATGAAAAACGAGCAGTGACAATGTACTATGATACACCTCACCAGGACACTGGCTAGCACACACTGAGAAGCTTACTGTAAGGATCCTATGAATCACGAGCAGTGACAATATACTATGGTAGACCTCACCAAGACACTGGCTAGCACACACTGAGAAGCTTACTGTAAGGTTCTTATGAATCACGAGCAGTGACAATGTACTATGATACACCTCACCAAGACACTGGCTAGCACACACTGAGAAGCTTACTGTAAGGATCCTATGAATCACGAGCAGTGACAATATACTATGGTAGACCTCACCAAGACACTGGCTAGCACACACTGAGAAGCTTACTGTAAGGTTCTTATGAATCACGAGCAGTGACAATGTACTATGATACACCTCACCAAGACACTGGCTAGCACACACTGAGAAGCTTACTGTAAGGTTCAAATGAATCACGAGCAGTGACAATGTACTATGATACACCTCACTAAGACACTGGCTTTTTTTTTTTTTTTTTAGCGTTTGGCTTTTTAGTGCCGGGAGTGTCCGAGGACATGTTCGGCTCGCCAGTTTTGTAGCTGCTTCGAGACGGACACCCAATGGGTGAGCTACAAGTACCGTTGGGGAGGGAAGGAGGGAAGTTGGAATGTAAGGACGAGGAGTTGGAAGGTAGCGGCTGTGGCCTATAGTTAGGGACCAACCCCGGCATTTGCCTGGAAGGAAGATGGGAAACCACAGAAGACCATCTTCAAGGTTGCCGGCGGGGGGATTCGAACCTCCTCGCCTCCCGGATGTGAGCGACTGCCATCAGTCATGCCGTAACCACCACGGCTAACTCACCCGGTAAGACACTGGCTAGCACACACTGAGAAACTTACTGTACGGTTCTTATGAATTACGAGCATAGACAATGTGCTATGGTACACCTCACCAAGACACTGGATAGCACACACTGAGAAGCTTACTGCAAGGTTCTTATGAATCACGAGCAGTGACAATGTACTATGATTCACCTCACGATGACACTGGCTAGCACATACTGAGAAACTTACTGCAAGGTCCTTATGAATCACGAGCAGTGACAATGTACTATGATACACCTCACCAAGACACTGGCTAGCACACACTGAGAAGCTTACTGTAAGGTTCTTATGAATCACGAGCAGTGACAATGTACTATGATTCACCTCGGCAAGACACTGGCTAGCACACACTGAGAAGCTTACTGCAAGGTTCTTATGAATCACGAGCAGAGATAATGTTATATGATGCACCTCACCAAGACACTGGCTAGCACACACTGAGAAACTTACTGTAAGGATCTTATGAATCACGAGCAGAGACAATGTGCTATGATGCACCTCACCAAGACACTGGCTAGCACACACTGAGAAACTTACTGTAAGGATCTTATGAATCACGAGCAGAGACAATGTGATATGATACACCTCACCAAGACACTGGCTAGCACACACTGAGAAGCTTACTGTGAGGATCTTATGAATCACGAGCAGTGACAATGTACTATGATACACCTCACCAAGTCACTGGCTAGCACACACTGAGAAACTTACTGTAAGGATCTTATGAATCACGAGCAATAGAAATAAGGAGCGCAATGGCCCAAGGGTCCAAACGTTGACAAACATAATAACAAGTACTTAATACATCCTACTTATGTTAATTGCCACTATCAACATACCAAATTTCAGTTTTAATGCTGTAATAGATTCGTTGATATTGAGAATGGACTAAATATTGCAGAAGATCGCCATGTTGGATTTTTATATATGTAGGTCTTATAATTATGTTCTGTTATATGAAGATTATTGTGAACGTGTACTATTCAAACTTCAATCGCATGATTAGGACACAAGCAGTAAAATCGAGATTTTAAAATTTCGCAGATCTGCCATCTTGTGGTTATGGAAACAATTGAAAATTAGATACCAGTTGATTAACATTTGTATAAGGATTTACTCTACCAAGTGTCACTGCACTAGGATGGTTAAATTGCGAGAAATGACCGTGTGAATATTTATACTTCGCGTCACCGCCTTGTTGGATTTGTGATCACCAGGTTATTGGAAGTCCTATAGGTGAACTTATTTTCAAAATTGGTTTGATTGCTGTAATAGATTCGTAGATATTGAGATCCGTCTAAATATCTCGGATGGTCGCCATGTTGGATTGTTATATGCATAGGCCATAGATTCATGTACCATTCAAGCAAAATTATTGCATAGGTTCATTATTCAAACTTTCACTTCGATCGCATGATTACGACACAAGAAATAAAAACTTATTTTATAAATTCGCACAACCGCCATCTTTAGGTTATGTAAACAATTGAACAAAAATTTGATACCAGTGCATTACAATGTTTGTAAACATTTCCTCTACCAAGTTTCATTGCGTTTGGATCATTAAACCGCGAGAAAGATGCATTTGAAATGTTCAACTTCACTTGGCCGCCATATTCGTTTTGTAGTTAACCGGTTTTTGAAAGTCTTAGAGATGAACTTCCAGTAGTGCCGTTTATCTCCGTACAAAATTTCAGGGTGATACTGCTAAAAGAATCACAGATATTGAATGCCGGTGAAATATTTCGCACAGCCGCCATCTTGAGGTTATGTAAACAATTGAACGAAGTTAGATGTCGGTGCATTACAATGTGTACAAACAAATACTGTATTAAGTATTATTGCGTTTTGTTGGGTAAATCGCGATAAACGTCATCGCTTAGCCGCCATGTTGGTATTGTAGTTACCAGGTATACAAAAGTCACATAGGTGAACTTCTAGTAGTTCCCTTTATCACCTTAAAATATTCCAGGGTGATATCAGTAATAGTTTCGGCGATATTGAAAGCTGGTGAAATTTTTCGCACGGCCGCCATGTTGGATTAGTGAGACGTAACAAAATTTGAAGGGCACGGTCGGGGTCGTCTGGAATAGTGCTATGAATTTAGAGAGTATCACTGAGTCGCTCCAGCTGTTTAGAAGTTATTAGGGAGGGACACACACGAATCAATCACACACACATGCACACACAGACAGAAACATGGACAAAAGGTTATCTCATGAGCCTATTTTCATAGATGAAAATAGGCCAAAAATGGTATTCCTACAGTGACTTTTAAAGTATGCAATCCCATCTTATTCTCTGGCCAAGTTAGTTTTTGGTTTGGTAGCTTTTTGTTCTTGGTTTCAGAAGAAATATATGGTTTGAGGACACAGTGGAGAAGTGTGTAGTAATGGATGCTCCTTACAAAACTCATCCATATTCTTATCTCCGCGTCATGTCTACTTCTTCCATGCATATTTCCACAAGACAAACAGACTGACAGAGATTCCCTATATATTTCCAGACAGTGAGAACACTGAACGAGAATGGATAATTTGTGTGCTGCTAAGAAGAGAGTTAATATCAATATCCACTTCAATGATGAGACACAGACAATGAGAGACTTATCGCACTTTGCAAACAAATCTTATTCAAATCCCAAAAAGCGAATTATCACATATTTTGTATGATGAACACTTACTCATTTAAGTGACTTCCACTTCTTTCACGTACCTGGATTTCGTCTTCCAAATCCTAGGGAAGGGATGGATTAATTTATTTCTGTGCTCTTATAAATAACAAAGCAGGTAATTGTACAGCACTGGTCAGCAGAAGTGAAGATAATATTCCCTGAAAGATATTTGTACTGTCCATCACATCCTAGTGCTAGAGCTGATACCGATAAGTGGTTATAATCTACTATTCTGTAACTTATAATAAACTATCTTCTTTTATGCGAATCTTCAAGTAAAGGAGAATGCTGAGACCGTTACTCCCAAGAGGCAACAATCTGCTACTAACTCTTTACTATATTTCAGGGCTCATTAACACCTCCAATGGGCTGGAAAAAGGGTATGCGGCTGCAAGAAGTTTTTTAGTATGTACTTACAAATAAAAGTATAAGGAATTACTTTCTCCGCAAGATCATTCTGTTACTTTTAACCCACATCTTCAATTATCTTCATGCTTAAGTTCAACTACATATTCTTGCAATGCTTCACTGTCATTAGTTAGAAGCATACCAGCAAAAAACGGGAAGTTGAAGTGAAAACACACAGAAGACCACTCATAAGGTTGGTCAAACCCAGCCCCTGTCAGTAGCATTCATAGGAGGATCTCTGACTAGAATACAGTTATCTTTAATCAATTTTCAAACCTAGACTTTAAATCTACAGTGGTCAACAAAAACAATGTGATTGTTCCAAACCTATGTTAGCTTCACATAATATACCTTCTGCCAATGACATTATAATGCATCCCCAGAAGCTCAGTGATTAGAACATCGCACAAAGTCGGCGGTCGTGGGTGGATGTATCGTTTGGGACTGATATTATTTTCGCCATACTTCCATGAATATGAATTGTGCAAACACAACCTAATAGCTAAACGCTTCGGTTTATCATCAGCACAATTGTGAAAACACAACTCTAAATCTCTAAATGCTATAAAGGAGATGTTTTGTAAAGAGGAATGAAGATACTTACCGCTCTCAGTTTGGAAGATGGTGTTTCTGTTTTCTTGCATGGAACAATCTCCTGAATAGAAGATTCCTCAATTTTAATATCCGTGGTATGATCTGTATTGGCCTGCAAAGAAATGACTTGGTTCACAAATATTTGACTTCGCGTAAGTGGAATTAGGTCTTACAGATGACTTGTAAACTTGCACTGAAAGATTCAAGGAATAAAATAACACACTGAAGGTATTTCAACCTCCCGTTCATAGTTTTCTTAGGTCGGCTGTGACAAGGAAAAAAACTAACAGTTCTTGTATAGTTTATATCTGAAAACATTTCAGTAAGTAAAATCTTGTACCAAGCGTTGTTAGTTATACCGTCTTTGCTCTTATCAGGGATACTTAAATTAAGGACGAATTTAAGGGGACAGATAGATGAATTTCTAAGTACAATGGCAGCTACTTGAAATTTAATTCCATACCAATTCACTTGTAATACTTAATTCATGACCCATTGACGTTGTCAAGATTGCGCAATGTGGCAACAAATATACATTTTTATAGACAACAGCTTAAGCGATTTTATGAACAAAATTGCCGACCGCGGTCTATTAATGGCTGAGGTACACCGCCATAGACCATCTCCGGGGTGTTTTCACACGGTGTATTCGTGCCAGTCCAAGACGACCCACAGTCCCTTTCCTCTTCTGTTCAACGCTCCGAGAAGATCCAAATAACCCCCACCACCAAATTAACTATATGTGAGTACCATTGGGGGCTGTCACAAAGGCTGGACCAACAATATACTGACAGTCTCAGATATCAGTAGACATTGTCATCAAGGTGAAGAGAGGACCTACGGCTAGCAACGTAGGATTTCACAGGCCGGAAGTTTGTTTCAGACGACTGCCCTTGACCTTGAAGCCTGCGGGTGAGCCTACACACTCACTCTCTCACCCTATCGCTTCACACTTGTCACCACCGATCTGATGTAATGAAAACTCAGACTTGAGCAGACAGTACAGTCCACGCCGAAGTATTGTGTGACGCAGAAGTACACGTTACGTAGTTACGAACAGAACGTCATTATATTTGCCAATGACTGTACTTCAGCAAGAGTGTGAAACAGCTTAGTCAATCATCGGACTGCTTGGGGCAGCTGATAACAACACAGGTACTGTAGTAACTCGCCTCCAGGCTTCCATTAAGATTTTTCACTCGTCTATATCAAACGTCCGGCCTGCATCAAGGCAAGGGGTAGTAATGTCGGCCATGTGTAGCAGTAGCCTTAAGTGCGTGTTCGGACACTTCTGAACTCAGAATGTACATTTCCAATTGAAGCTCGACGCGCTCGAAAACACTTGTGTCTAGCGGGCTAGCCTAGGTTTTGAAAGGAGCTATTATTTTCATACCAATGAGATTGAGAATCATGTAATGGAAAGGGAGGAGGAAATTGATGAGGATGCAAAAGGAGATTTAATATTGAGATCAGAATTTGACAGATCATTGGAAGACTTAAGCAAGAACAAAGAGCCAGGCATAGATGATATACCGATTGAGTTGCTACGCTGCATAGGAGATGAAGGTCTGATCAGGTTATTTCACTTGGTGTGTAGGATTTATGAGACAGGTGAAGTACCGTCTGATTTCAAGAAGAATGTTATCATCCCTATACCGAAGAAAGTGGGAGCTGACAGATGTGAAGATTACCGCATAATCAGCTTGATTACTCATGCTTCAAAGATATTGTCTAGAATAATTTACAAGAGGATGGAAAGCCAGATAGAAACGGAGTTGTGTGAAGACCAGTTTGGTTTCAGGAGAAATGTAGGAACAAAGGAAGCTGTACTAAATCTCTGGCTGATTTTGGAAAGTATAATAAGGAAAGATAAGAGTACGTTCATGGCATGTGTAGACTTAGAAAAGGCTATTGATAACGATGATTGGACTAAATTGTTTGACATTTTGAAAACGATTGGAATAAAGTACAGCGATAGGAGGGTGATCTATAATCTATACAGAAACCAGGCAGCAGTCATTCGAGCTGAAGAACATGAGAGAGAAACTGGTATTCAGAAAGGTGTAAGGCAAGGCTGCTACTTATCACGCATACTTTTCAATCTTTACATTGAACAGGCAATGCAGGAAATAGGAGAAATATATAAAGTGGGAGTGGAGATTCAAGGTGAAATAATTTCAAATCTGAGATTTGCCGATGACATCGTCATCCTGGCTGACACGCCGGAGGATTTGAATGAGTTTTTGAATGGTATGGACTCTGTCTTGAGGAAAACAGTCATGATGAAAATTAATAAATGTAAAACAAAAATATTGGAATGCAGCCGGAAAAAAATCAGAAACATCTATGGACATCAAATTGGCAGGTGAAAAGCTGAAGGAAGTAGGAGACTTCTGTTATTTAGGAAGCAAAATAACCAGTGATGGACGAAGCAAAGAACGATATAAAAAGTAGGTTGGCTAAGGCAAGGAAAGCATTTATACAAAAAAGGAATATGTTGACATCGAATATAGATTTAGGTACTAGGAAGTAATTTTTGAAAGCCTTTGTCTGGAGCGTGGCACTCCATGGAAGTGAATCTTGGACTATTGGTGCAGCAGAAAAGAGGAGAATTAAAGCGTTTGAAATGTGGTGTTACAGGATAATGAAAAAATCAGATGGGTGGATAGGGTTACAAACGAAGAGGTATTAAGACGAATGGGAGAAGAGAGATGTTTCTGGACACCTGGTAATGAAGAGAAGAGACAGGTTGGTAGGGCAAATACTTAGACACCAAGGAATAGCATGCTTAGTTATGGAAGAAAGTGTTGAGTACAAGAACAGTAGGGGTAGACCAGGGTTAGAATATGTTAAACAGATTGCCTTGGATGTAGAGTGTGGTAGCTATGTAGAGATGAAACGATTAGCTCAGGACAGGGAGGTATGGAGCGCTGCATCAAACCAGACGAAAGACTGAAAACTCAAACAACAACTACCGAAGGAAACCCAGGACCCCCTATCACAAAATTCAGAAATGTATTATTCGTCGGACAATTTTCAAGGTACTCTCAAAAATCGAAACTTCCATCTTTCTCTGGTTTAGATCCTATGGAAATACACCTTATATTTGGAAACAATTAAGTTTAAAGGTCTCTGTAGTTCCTTGAGGTTTAGAGTGTTGCATTTGAGCTCAAACTCCGACAATTTGGATAGCAGAGTGAACCTACATTACCAATAAATTAGCTACCGGTACTGTTAGCACAGCATATGGTGTAGACTTCACCTACAATAGGGCCCAGGGTGTCAGCAGAGTGAACCTGTATTACCAATAAATTAGCTACTGTTAGCACAGCATGTGGTGTAGACTTCACCTACAATAGGGCCCAGGGTGTCAGCAGAGTGAACCTGCATTACCAATAAATTAGCTACTGTCAGCACAGCATGTGGTGTAGACTTCACCTACAATAAGGTCCAGGGTGTCAGCAGAGTGAACCTGCATTACCAATAAATTAGCTACTGTCAGCACAGCATGTGGTGTAGACTTCACCTACAATAGTGCCCAGGGTGTCAGCAGAGTGAACCTGCATTACCAATAAATTAGCTACTGTTAGCACAGCTTGTGGTGTACACTGCACCTACAATAGGGCCCAGGGTGTCAACAGAGTGAACATGTACTACCAATAAGTTAGCTACTGTTAGCACAGCATGTGGTGTACTTCACCTACAATAGGGCCCAGCGTGCCAGCAGAGTGAACCTGCATTACCAATAAATTAGCTACTGTTAGCACAGCATGTGGTGTACACTTCACCTACAATAGGACCCAGGGTGTCAGCAGAGTGAACCCTCATTACCAATAAATTAGCTACTGTTAGCATAGCATGTGGTGTAGACTTCACCTACAATAGGGCCCAGGGTGTCAGCAGAGTGAACCTGTATTACCAATGAGATAGCTACTGTTAGCACAGCATGTGGTGGACTTCACCTACAATAGGGCCCAGGGTGTCAGCAGAGTGAACCTGTATTACCAATGAGATAGCTACTGTTAGCATAGCATGTGGTGTAGACTTCACCTACAATAGGGCCCAGGGTGTCAGCAGAGTGAACCTGTATTACCAATGAGATAGCTACTGTTAGCACAGCATGTGGTGTAGACTTCACCTACAATAGGGCCCAGGGTGTCAGCGGAGTGAACCTGTATTACCAATGAGATAGCTACTGTTAGCACAGCATGTGGTGTAGACTTCACCTACAATAGGGCCCAGCGTGCCAGCAGAGTGAACCTGCATTACCAATAAATTAGCTACTGTTAGCACAGCATGTGGTGTACTTCACCTACAATAGGGCCCAGCGTGCCAGCAGAGTGAACCTGCATTACCAATAAATTAGCTACTGTTAGCACAGCATGTGGTGTACACTTCACCTACAATAGGACCCAGGGTGTCAGCAGAGTGAACCCGCATTACCAATAAATTAGCTACTGTTAGCATAGCATGTGGTGTAGACTTCACATACAATAGGGCCCAGGGTGTCAGCAGAGTGAACCTGTATTACCAATGAGATAGCTACTGTTAGCACAGCATGTGGTGTAGACTTCACCTACAATAAGGTCCAGGGTGTCACCAGAGTGAACCTGCATTACCAATAAATTAGCTACTGTTAGCACAGCTTGTGGTGTACACTGCACCTACAATAGGGCCCAGGGTGTCAACAGAGTGAACCTGTACTACCAATAAGTTAGCTACTGTTAGCACAGCATGTGGTGTACTTCACCTACAATAGGGCCCAGCGTGCCAGCAGAGTGAACCTGCATTACCAATAAATTAGCTACTGTTAGCACAGCATGTGGTGTACACTTCACCTACAATAGGACCCAGGGTGTCAGCAGAGTGAACCCGCATTACCTATAAATTAGCTACTGTTAGCATAGCATGTGGTGTAGACTTCACCTACAATAGGGCCCAGGGTGTCAGCAGAGCGAACCTGTTTTACCAATAAATTAGCTACTGTTAACACAGCATGTGGTGTAGACTTCACCTACAATAGGGCCCAGGGTGTCTGCAGAGCGAACCTGTTTTACCAATAAATTAGCTACTGTTAACACAGCATGTGGTGTAGACTTCACCTACAATAGGGCCCATGGTGTCTGCAGAGCGAACCTGTTTTACCAATAAATTAGCTACTGTTAACACAGCATGTGGTGTAGACTTCACCTACAATAGGGCCCATGGTGTCTGCAGAGCGAACCTGTTTTACCATTAATTAACTACTGTTAACACAACATGTGGTGTAGACTTCACCTACAGTAGGGCCCAGGGTGTCAACAGAGTGAACCTGAATTACCAATAAATTAGCTACTGTTAGCACTGCATGTGGTGTAGACTTCACCTACAATAGGGCCCAGGGTGTCAGCAGAGTGAACCTGCATTACCAATAAATTAGCTACTGTTAGCACAGCATGTGGTGTAGACTTCACCTACAATAGGGCCCAGGGTGTCAGCAGAGTGAACCTGCATTACCAATAAATTCGCTACTGTTAGCACAGCATGTGGTGTAGACTACACCTATAATAGGGCCCAGGGTGTCAGAAGAGTGAACCTGCATTACCAATAAATTAGCTACTGTTAACACAGCATGTGGTGTACACTTCACCTACAATAGGACCCAGGGTGTCAGCAGAGTGAACCCGCATTACCAATAAATTAGCTACTGTTAGCATAGCATGTGGTGTAGACTTCACCTACAATAGAGCCCAGGCTGTCAGCAGAGTGAACCTGCATTACCAATAAATTAGCTACTGTTAGCACAGCATGTGGTGTAGACTTCACCTACAATAGGGCCCAGGATGTCAGCAGAGTGAACCTGCATTACCAATAAATTAACTACTGTTAGCACAGCTGCGGTGTAGACTTCACCTACAATAGGGCCCAGGATGTCAGCAGAGTGAACCTGCATTACCAATAAATTAGCTACTGTTAGCACAGCATGCGGTGTAGACTTCACCTACAATAGGGCCCAGGGTGTCAGCAGAGTGAACCTGTATTACCAATAAATTAGCTACTGTTAGCACAGCTGCGGTGTAGACTTCACCTATAATAGGGTCCAGGGTGTCAGCAGAGTGAACCTGCATTGCCAATAAATTAGCTACTGTTAGCACAGCATGTGGTGTGGACTTCACCTACAATAGGGCCCAGGATGTCAGCAGAGTGAACCTGTATTACCAATAAATTAGCTACTGTTAGCACAGCATGTGGTGTAGACTTCACCTATAATAGGGTCCAGGGTGTCAGCAGAGTGAACCTGCATTGCCAATAAATTAGCTACTGTTAGCACAGCATGTGGTGTAGACTTCACCTACAATAGGGCCCAGGGAGTCAGCAGAGTGAACCTGCATTACCAATAAATTTGCTACTGTTAGCACAGCATGTGGTGTAGACTTCACCTATAATAGGGTCCAGGGTGTCAGCAGAGTGAACCTGCATTGCCAATAAATTAGCTACTGTTAGCACAGCATGTGGTGTGGACTTCACCTACAATAGGGCCCAGGGTGTCAACAGAGTGAACCTGCATTACCAATAAATTAGCTACTGTTAGCACAGCATGTGGTGTAGACTTCACCTATAATAGGGTCCAGGGTGTCAGCAGAGTGAACCTGCATTACCAATAAATTAGCTACTGTTAGCACAGCATGTGGTGTAGACTTCACCTATAATAGGGTCCAGGGTGTCAGCAGAGTGAACCTGCATTGCCAATAAATTAGCTACTGTTAGCACAGCATGTGGTGTAGACTTCACCTACAATAGGGCCCAGGGTGTCAGCAGAGTGAACCTGCATTACCAATAAATTAGCTACTGTTAGCACAGCATGTGGTGCAGACTTCACCTACAATAGGGCCCAGGGAGTCAGCAGAGTGAACCTGTATTACCAATAAATTAGCTACTGTTAGCACAGCATGTGGTGTAGACTTCACCTATAATAGGGTCCAGGGTGTCAGCAGAGTGAACCTGCATTGCCAATAAATTAGCTACTGTTAGCACAGCATGTGGTGCAGACTTCACCTATAATAGGGTCCAGGGTGTCAACAGAGTGAACCTGCATTACCAATAAATTAGCTACTGTTAACACAGCATGTGGTGTAGACTTCACCTACAATAGGGCCCAGAGTGTCAGCAGAGTGAACCTGTATTACCGATAAATTAGCTACTGTTGGCACAGCATGTGGTGTAGACTTCACCTACAATAGGGCCCAGGGTGTCAGCAGAGTGAACCTGTATTACCGATAAATTAGCTACTGTTGGCACAGCATGTGGTGTAGACTTCACCTACAATAGGGCCCAGGGTGTCAGCAGAGTGAACCTGTATTACCAATAAATTAGCTACTGTTAACACAGCATGTGGTGTAGACTTCACCTACAATAGGGTCCAGGGTGTCAGCAGAGTGAACCTGCATTACCAATAAATTAGCTACTGTTAGCACAGCATGTGGTGTAGACTTCACCTACAATGGGGCCCAGGGTGTCAGCAGAGTGAACCTGCATTACCAATAAATTAGCTACTGTTAGCACAGCATGTGGTGTAGACTTCACCTACAATAGGGCCCAGGGTGTCAGCAGAGTGAACCTGCATTACCAGTAAATTAGCTACTGTTAGCACAGCATGTGGTGTAGACTTCACCTACAATAGGGCCCAGGGTTTCAGCAGAGTGATCCCACATTCTGAATACAATAACATCAGCAAATACTCACTGCTAAAATAAGTAATATTTATATGAGAGGAAATATAGAACTTATGATCACCTGCACTTCATGTTCCGATTTGACTGCGCAGCTTTTATCTTCGAATATTTCACCAGACTCATTCAGCAGATTATAAGAGTGTAACTGGTCAATAGATTCCTAGAAAGTATTATACAAGTATGAGCCAACGTAAAACATGCAGACAGAATAACTGTTCTATGTTCTTTGTAACAATAAAATATTAAACATCCTGGTTAGACTATTTGGTAGCAGGTATTGGTTGTCATGCACATCAGTAAGATTGCCATGTTACACGATATACAACTTACAATATTAGGGAACTCAGACAGCCATCGTGGCTCACTCTTAATGAGTGGTTGCTGCTCCATAATGTTCAGAAAACTGGAACACACAAAGTGCGCTTATAAGAGATCGTACTTTTACCACTACGCCATATCATTATATAGCTAATCAATTGAGGGTATTTCAGAATTCAAGTGAGGCTACAGTTAACGAGACATAACCCTTCAAGCGCACAGTGAGAACAAGAGGTTAACGATAAAACCTATTTGACTATGCCGCTCGACGTTATAAGATATCAGTTAGGGTATAATACGAATGTTTATCATTACGATAAAATGGGAAATTACTGGTGCCAGCCACTGAAATGATTTGTCCTATTCCTATGTAGACTACGCACAAACCTGAACACAATAACATGGGGCAGGCGGAGTAAATTCCGCTATAGTATATTACCAAATTATCACCGAGTAAGTAAACTCAAGTCACACCACGAGCATTAAGAAATTAGCAGCAACTGGATACAATGAGTTTCAGAAAATACTAGAGAAAACTTCCGGCTCGTGTTACAAGCAAGCCACTTCAAATCAAACCCAACATATCTCTCATAGATCCGGCATTGACCGGAAGGGACTGGAAGATGTATTTATCCAGTGGCGGCCGGTAATAAGGTTGCAGTGTTGCACAACGACCAGATTAATTCATGAAAAACAATTAACACCGTAATAATATTTTAGTAAGAAAAGCAGAACAAGCTCCTTTTATGTCTGTTAGGTAGTCAGCCCGAAGGCTGGTTGGATCCTCAAAAAGCACCGCCGTTACGATATGTGAGTAGATACCCACAAAACCCCAAGGCAGCGCTATATTGAGGCGTTCTAGGCAAGAAGAGGAGTGAGGTAGTTTGCCATTGCTTTCCTCACTGAGTCAGAACAGTACTCCTAACCCTATGAGTAGAACCTTTCACAGCATTCACAGGCACTGACTGTGCCCTGAATGCCATTACTAAGCACCACCCATACCTCAGTAGCTTCCATATAATCACAGCCATGAGTGAGATGTATAGGAATTCATAATTCTGTTCTTTAATAATTTAGGAAATCTTATAGTATAGTAAGTTACTGTGAACTGACTGAGAAACAGAAGCGCGCCAACTGTCTGGGAGCGCTTGTTCGTATGGTCGTTGCCAGGCCCTAGCACCGACCAGATCTCAATAGTGAAAGGTATGGCAGAGATCTAGACCGGGTAAGCCCTATCCCAACAGTTAACGCGGCTAGTCGTTGCCTGCTGACTGAAACAAGGAAGCCAAGGCGCGGCCGGAGACATCCGAGATGCTCCGTTAACTGACGAAACCATGTCTTGCAATGTTGCGCGTACTTGTGACACTCGCAGTTCTCGCCCTCGTATATAACATACGTTATTTTCTTCTCGTGAAGGTTTTCATATAGACTAACTTATATTCCATTTAATCCGATGAAAATGTTCCCTGAACTGCGGCATTCGTTACGAATGAGATACATCCGTTTTACCGAGCAATTGCATACAGTTTTCTCCGATATCAAGCAGTCTTTCACCCTATCAACTCATGGGTGCCCCCAGAAGGGGTTAGGGAGGGGGGTGGTGGTGCAAGGAGGGGACATGTCCTCCCCCCCACCCCCCTGAAATCCCGAGAATATTTCGTTTGTTTATTGTCACACCAGTTTATTTCATAAATTAAAATTACCGATGGTTAACTGTTTTAGAAGTAGGGATAATTCCACAGTTTTATTTAACTTAGTGATTAGGGATTATTTGAGAATATCTTCATCGGCGGACAGGATTAACATTACCATTTTATTGAACTGCTTGATTTTTATTTTTGGTGATACAGCCATATTTTGCCTGTTAAAAAAAAAGAACATTATGACGATGATTCACAAAGAAAAGCGAACTCCTATGGACAAAAACGCTGAACCAAAAAAAAAACCTCCCATTCATGCCATAAAGATTACGTACCCAACGGTTTAAGAGAAGCCAAATAATGAATATCACGAAGCAAGAACAGGCCGGACGTTTGTTTTAGACGATTGCCTTTGACCTCGAAGCCTGCGGCTGAGTCTGTACACAATCACTCTCTCACCCTATCGCTTCACATTTGTCACCACCGATCTGATGTAATGGAATTCCAAACTTGAGCACGTGGCGACATCGCCTTGCAGACAGTACAGTCAACGTCGAAGTATTATGAGACGCAGAAATACACGTTACGTATTTACGAACAGAACGTCATTATATTTGCCAATGACTGTACTTCAGTAGGAGTGTGAGACAGCTTTGTCAATCATCGGACCGCTTGGGGCAGCTGATGACACAGGAACTGTATTGACTCGCCTCCAGGCTTCCATTAAAATTTTTCACTCACCTAAAACCAACGTCCGGCCTGTAAGAAATGAAACGAAAATTGGGTGGGGGAGTGTACGTCTCAATATCACCTAGTGGCATGTCGGTAATGAAATGAAAAATATTAATCCCCCTCCCTAGAAAAAATCCTGTGGGTGCCCATCTACCACCTCCCCCCTAATAAAATTAGAGCAACACCCAGAACAATTATCCGCCAGCCGCCACTGTATTTATCCTCACCAACTTATAACACAATCACGGGGAAACTTGTATAATTGTCGTCGCAGAGAAGTTTCTAGTAACACATTTAAACCTGTGCATCCTCGACAATCATATATTGTTAATTATTCTGCACAGGGCACGAACACGTCCAAGTAGAACTCAGGTTGTAAGAATCATCCTCATTATTACCGTAAATGTAAAGAGCACTTTAAAAATCCCGACATGCAACTCAAAATTCTCAGATCCTAATATTTTACCGCGAGCTACATGGAAGTCAGTAACTCGGTGACGATATTGGTTATCGTGTTGGGAGCTTGGACAAGTTGTTTCACTCAGTTTAACCTTGTCTCTCCTCCCCACTGACGATATTGGTTATCGTGTTGGGAGCTTGGACAAGTTGTTTCACTCAGTTTAACCTTGTCCCTCCTCCCCACTGCCGATATTGGTTATCGTGTTGCGAGCTTGGAAAAGTTGTTTCACTCAGTTTAACCTTGTCCCTCCTCACCACTGTCCGACGATATTGGTTATCATGTTGGGAGCATGAACAAGATGTTTCCCTCAGTTTAACCTTGTCTCTCCTTGCCACTGTCTGACGATATTGGTTATCGTGTTGGGTGCTTGGACAAGCTGTTTCACTCAGTTTAACCTTGTCCCTTCTCGCCACTGTCTGACGATATTGGATATCGTGTTGGGAGCTTGGACAAGCCGTTTCACTCAGTTTAACCTTGTCTCCCCTCGCCTCTGGCTGACGATATTGGTTATCGTGTTGGAAGCTTGGACAAGCCGTTTCACTCAGTTTAAACTTGTCCCTCCACCCCACTGACGATATTGGTTATCGTGTTGGGAGCTTGGACAAGTTGTTTCACTCAGTTTAACCTTGTCTCTCCTCCCCACTGTCTGACGATATTGGTTATCGTGTTGGGAGCATGGACAAGCTGTTTCACTCAGTTTAACCTTGTCCCTCCTCCCCACTGACGATATTGGTTATCGTGTTGGGAGCTTGGACAAGTTGTTTCACTCAGTTTAACCTTGTCCCACCTCGCCACTGTCTGACGATATTGGTTATCGTGTAGGGAGCTCGGACAAGCTGTTTCACTCAGTTTAACCTTGTCTCTCCTCCTCACTGTCTGACGATATTGGTTATCGTGTTGGAAGCTTGGACAAGACGTTTCACTCAGTTTAAACTTGTCCCTCCTCCCCACTGACGATATTGGTTATCGTGTTGGGAGCTTGGACAAGCTGTTTCACTCAGTTTAACCTTGTCCCTCCTCGCCACTGTCTGACGATATTGGTTATCGTGTTGGGAGCTTGGACAAGCTGTTTCACTCAGTTTAACCTTGTCTCTCCTCCTCACTGTCTGACGATATTGGTTATCGTGTTGGAAGCTTGGACAAGACGTTTCACTCAGTTTAAACTTGTCCCTCCTCCCCACTGACGATATTGGTTATCGTGTTGGGAGCTTGGACAAGCTGTTTCACTCAGTTAAACCTTGTCCCTCCTCCCCACTGACGGTATTGGTTATCGTGTTGGGAGCTTGGACAAGCTGTTTCACTCAGTTTAACCTTGTCCCTCCTCGCCACTGTCTGACGATATTGGTTATCGTGTTGGGAGCTTGGAAAAGCTGTTTCCCTCAGTTTAACCTTGTCCCTCCTCGCCACTGTCTGACGATATTGGTTATCGTGTAGGGAGCTTGGACAAGCTGTTTCACTCAGTTTAACCTTGTCTCTCCTCCCCACTGTCTGGCGATATTGGTTATCGTGTTGGAAGCTTGGACAAGCTGTTTCACTCAGTTTAACCTTGTCCCTCCTCCCCACTGACGATATTGGTTATCGTGTTGGGAGCTTGGACAAGTTGTTTCATTCAGTTTAACCTTGTCCCTCCTCGCCACTGTCTGACGATATTGGTTATCGTGTTGGGAGCTTGGAAAAGCTGTTTCCCTCAGTTTAACCTTGTCCCTCCTCGCCACTGTCTGACGATATTGGTTATCGTGTTGGGAGCTTGGACAAGCTGTTTCCCTCAGTTTAACCTTGTCCCTCCTCGCCACTGTCTGACGATATTGGTTATCTTGTAGGGAGCTTGGACAAGCTGTTTCACTCAGTTTAACCTTGTCTCTCCTCCCCACTGTCTGACGATATTGGTTATCGTGTTGGAAGCTTGGACAATCCGTTTCACTCAGTTTAAACTTGTCCCTCCTCCCCACTAATGATATTGGTTATCGTGTTGGGAGCTTGGACAAGCTGTTTCACTCAGTTTAACCTTGTCCCTCCTCGCCTCTGTCTGACGATATTGGTTATCGTGTTTGGAGCTTGGACAAGCTGTTTCACTCAGTTTAACCTTGTCTCTCCTCGCCACTGTTGACGATATTGGTTATCGTGTTGGAAGCTTGGACAAGCTGTTTCACTCAGTTTAACCTTGTCTCTCCTCGCCACTGTCTGACGATATTGGTTATCGTGTTGGGAGCTTGGACAAGCCGTTTCACTCAGTTTAACCTTGTATCCCCTCGCGTCTGTCTGACGATATTGGTTATCGTGTTGGGAGTTTGGACAAGCTGTTTCACTCAGTTTAACCTTGTCTCTCATCGCCACTGTCTGACGATATTGGTTATCGTGTTGGGAGCTTGGACAAGCTGTTTCACTCAGCTTAACCTTGTCTTTCCTCCCCACTGACGATATTGGTTATCGTGTTGGGAGCTTGGGCAAGCTATTTCACTCAGTTTAACCTTGTCTCTCCTCGCAACTGTCTGACGATATTGGTGATCGTGTTGGAGGCTTGGACAAGCTGTTTCACTCAGTTTAACCTTGTCTCTCCTCGCCACTGTCTGACGATATTGGTTATCGTGTTGGAAGCTTGGACAAGCTGTTTCACTCAGTTTAACCTTGTCCCTCCTCGCCACTGGCGATATTGGTTATCGTGTTGGGAGCTTGGACAAGCTGTTTCACTCAGCTTAACCTTGTCGCTCCTCGCCACTGTCTGACGATATTGGTTATCGTGTTGGGAGCTTGGACAAGCTGTTTCACTCAGTTTACCCTTGTCCCTCCTCACCACTGTCTGACGATATTGGTTATCGTGTTGGGAGCTTGGACAAGCTGATTCACTCAGTTTAACCTTGTCTCTGCTCGCCACTGACGATATTGGTTATCGTGTTGTGAGCTTGGACATACTGTTTCACTCAGTTTAACCTTGTCCCTCCTCATCACTGTCTGACGAAATTGGTTATCGTGTTGGAAGCTTGGACAAGCTGTTTCACTCAGTTTAACCTTCTCCCTCCTCGCCACTGTCTGACGATCTTGGTTATTGTGTTGGAAGCTTGGACAAGCTGTTTCACTCAGTTTAACCTTGCCTCTCTTTTCGCCACTGTCTGACGATATTGGTTATCGTGTTGGGAGCTTGGACAAGCTGTTTCACTCAGCTTAACCTTGCCTCTCCTCGCCACTGTCTGACGGTATTGGTTATCGTGTTGGGAGCTTGGACAAGCTGTTTCACTCAGTTTAACCTTGCCTCTCCTCGCCACTGTCTGACGATATAGGTTATCGTGTTGGAAGCTTGGACAAGCTGTTTCACTCAGTTTAACCTTGTCCCTCCTCGCCACTGTCTGACGATATTGGTTATCTTGTTGGAAGCTTGGACAACTGTTTCTTTGCTAAGAATGTGCGCTGGTATTTAAATATTTTATTTTGAATTTATATTTTTTGGATTGGCGCTATTTTGGAAACGGTGAATTTTAGAAAAACGTTTGTTTGACGTTAATGAAGGGTGGGTATGCCCTCTAGGAGGAGAGGAAGTTTCAAGCGTATAGGAGGAGAAAAAATGATAGCCTACTTTCTCGCGAACATTGGCGATAATTGGCGAACGGATGGTCGGATTTTAACGAATGTGTGTTGGTATTTAAAAAAATGAAAATTATTGGTTTTGGATGTTTTATTATTTTGGAAACGGTGAATTTTGTGAAAAAGTTTGACGTTAATGAAAGGTGTCTATGCCCTCTAGGGGGACAGCAAGTTTCAAGTGTGTAAGCCAAAAGAAAATGAATTTTGAAAAATGCTGACTATTTTGAAACGGTGAACTTGGCGAAAAAAAGTTTGTTTGTGATGAAAGGTTGGTATTTACTTCCTCTACCCGCACCATAAATTTGAAGTCGCTAGGTTAAAAACCTATACACATTTTGGGCCATTTTTAACCTATGTTTTTTGTCATATTTGAAATATTTTTGGAAAACGGGAAAAGGGGGGTTTAGTGTAATTAAATAAGTTTATTGACCCATGAATTATACGTGGAAGGAAACCCTAACCACTTTACAAAATATTTTGCACCTTTGACTTTAATTACACGTTCAATGAGATAATCGTTGGAATATAATGTTTTTGCACTTCTTCGTAATAGATTCGTCCTTTGATGGGTTGACCGCTTTGATCTTCTAAGAGATACGTCACTAGTTGACCTAGCTTGACTTGACGAATTTTAAAAATTTCTGTCGACCACTGGTGAGTGTACGATTTTGAAAACACACTTCCATATTTACTGATGCAAACAAAATCTCCAATTTTAAGGTAAAGTCGCCTAGGGTCAGCTCTTTTTATAGGGTTAAACAGTCTATTGAGTCTGGTTAGGTTCTTGGTGACGAGACGAGGTTTCATGCCGAAGGTGGAATGAATGGTGTTGTTGTATCGTGACACAAGTTGAGGTAACCAGTCTAACCATCGATAGGAACCATGTATTGTAAACTGATTCCTCATATAACTTTTTAATGTTCGATTGAAGCGTTCAACTACGCTAGCTTTGAGATTGCTACAGGGAGTGTAATGGTGAATATCCTTAGATTTGAGAAAACTGGAGAAATCATTGTTGAAAAATTCTTTCCACTGGTCGGTTTGTAACAAGTGAGGTTGACGTTTTGATTGTTCAATAATATGTTAAAAGGCCTTTGTGACCAAGACACCAGTTTTATTTTTTACTGGTTGAACAAAAGCCATTTTGGAATAAACATTAATGACGGTCAACATATTGCGTACACCGTCATTAACGTTAGAATAAGGTATCATCTCAACCAAGTCTGCCTGCCAATGTTCATCGATTCCTTTGGAAATGACACGACTGCGTTCATAAATGCGTCGGGCTGATTTATGCAATTCATTAGCGATGCCCACTTTGATGGGGGATGGCATATAAGATAATTCTAGCATCTCGGAGTTGTTGTTCAATGTGGGCGATTTCTGCCTCATGTCCAGTGTGACCAGCTTGTTTTGATGTATGAAGCAAGTATAAGCGTTCTACTAACTGATTGGGATTATTCCAGAAGGTTATATCTATGTAGGGTTTCAATTTCTTAAACCTTACACCGGAGGCAGAGTGATGTTTTTGCTTGCCAAACATGTTTGCAATGATGGTTTTATATTTTGGGATATATTGGCATTGAGCTGCTGAGAGGATTTATAGTTTCTTTCGTGAGCGTTGGTGTCTAATAAAATGGATTTATATTTAGCAAGGTCCTCGGGCATAAAATCTTGTAGAGAAGGGGTGCGAGAAAATAGCAGCTTTAACAGACCTGGTGTTAATTTATAGTTAATCTTTTTAATGCCAGCTTTCGTACGAGCAAATTTAATGGATGAATCCCCAATTTTAACACTATCATTCTCGTAGCGAACATCTGTCTTACCAATAAATAGAAAGGTCGGATACGGTTCCAGTGTTGCCCCATAATGTTTGATTACAATGTTTTTGAGTTGAGCTTTATTTTGAGGGGTTGCCAAGACTTGTGAAAACGGAGACGATGTGGAGGAAGACGGTGTTGCCGCTATGACGGATGATTTTTATTTTAGAAAATGTTGAAGGGGTGAGGTTTTTTCTTTCAGGACTAAATACGGTTTCGTTTTCACTTTCACTTTGTACATGTTGTTGTTGTTGTTCTTCTTCTTCTTCTTGTTCTTCTTCATGTTCTTGTTCACTAACATTAGAGGAGGAGGAGGAGGATTTTACTTGTCGTGTGGAATCTGTTTGAGTAAATTTTGAACTTGTTAAGGGTTTGGTTTGAGAGGTAGCAGCAGCAGTAGCAGCAGAAGCATTTGGTTTTAACCTCATGGGATCAACCGATGATGGAGCGTGCTTTATCATGGGTAAATGATTGACGTTTTTTAAACGTTGTAATTCACGAAATTTTTGTCGAATCGTATTTCGTGCCTCAATAAGACGCTGTATGATTTGAACATGTTTCGCCATGGTGAAGATAAAGACACACTAACAGGACATGACAAACCATGGGTCTTTTTAAACAGAAATAAAATGATCAAACCCCAAGCGATAACGTCCCTCACATCGTTCACTCTGTTTATTAATGACCAAACAGGCATGGGGATGATGGTTCCAACACGAGGCACACAATTGCGTGAAAGCTGTAAAGGACATATCTGGATTCACATGATCTTGAAAAATATGATCGAGATTTCTAGAGTCTTGGCGGAAGAGAACGATGAGATTCGCATTGTCACGAATCAACTGTTTGGGACTTTTAGAATAGGTTTGAGCCAGATAAAAACAATCCACTTGTTTATGGCGTCCCATACTAAAATAATCTTGAATAATGGCCTGTCGTTGAGTTGCAATATCATCAAAAATTAAAATGGAATCTGGTTGAATGACATCTTGAGGTGAGGTGAATGTAAAATAGCCCATGGCTTCTTTATTTAACGAAGACATAATTTGTTCCAGATACACATACAGAGGTTGGTACAAGGATTTGGCAAAAATATAAATATTTTGAAATCGTAAGCCATGGGGCGCGGTAATAATGTTCAGCAAAACATTGGTCATTCCACAACCCGAAGGCCCTACCATCATACATCGAACGGTAGATGGGAATAGGGTGCCATGACGTTTAGTTTCGCACACGGACAGTGATAGCTCTGAAACCAAATCAGAGACGGGCAAAGCATGAGGTTGTTTCATTAATTCCATAGTGTTGACGACTGAGTTTTTTTCCTGTGTGTATAAGGTTTATATATAGGCAACGGTGAGTAGGCGAGCTCGTGTAACCATGGCCACGGCCACCTCTTTGTCAAAACAGTCTTGAGAGGTGGCTACAAAAAGCTAAGGTAATGGGACCAGTAGATGACAGTGGACCAGTAGATGGCACTTACATAGTTAATGCAATTTGTTAAGCTTGTAAGAGAAGTTTGAATGTATTTGGATTAATAGTCCCCAAGTATGATTCTAGAGTGCAGCACACAAATTGAAATGAAATGTTGTAGTACCTTCTATGAGTTTCCAAAGAAGTTCTATAGGCATCTGTGTGAGCATTGGATGTAAAATGGCGTCAGCTTAAAGGTGCTGTTATCGAAGAATATACTGCTACGAAATAAGATTCTCTACCTTACTTGTTATCGAATGTTTGCTGTGAAAGGTTCACCAAGTAGCATCGTGGTGATAAAAAAGATATGCAATGAACATGAAAAACAAATCTCAAAAAGATAAAAAAGCCAGGCCAGAAACCAACTCGATCTGCCGCACACCCAGTGTTAAAACTTTAAAAAAATCTAAAACGACTGGCTATCGAAAAAGCTTTACAGGCGGTGCGATTGTCTACAGCTCCGAGATCGCACCATAATGCATCGATAAAAAGAAAGAATGAAAGAAAGAAAGAAAGAAAGAAAGAAAAATCGTGTGCGTGTCATTCCTATTGCTAAGCGTGGAGGTTTTTGCCGGCTTTATTTGCGGGGTTGGCAGCTTTGGGCACTCTTTTGGGTGGTGCCAGTGCTGTAGCGAAAACCATAAAAGCCGTAGAGCAAGGCAAGCAACAACTCAAAGAAAGCGAGCGACACAATAAAACGTTAGAAGCCATTGCGATGGGAGCTAGAAATGGCAATCCTTTAAAGCCAGTCTTTCATCCACAAGGTAGTAGCCTACCGTCTAAGAAAAACATGTTCATTTTCGATAAGCGCTTAAGGCAACTGCCTCGTCATGCCATGACCCATGAACAAATAGAAAGCTATGCCAAACAACTAAAGATTTGTTATTTTCGAGGTGAATTTATGCAAATGAACTACCCAAAGCACCATGGAAAGAAGAACGAGCCATGACCAATTTAGATGATGATGCAGGCCCAGGAACCCATTTTGTAGTCTATGAGAAACGAGGTTCCACAGTATGGTACTTTGACAGTTATGGAAATTTACCACCCCCGATCGAGTTGCTACGTTACTTGGGAAACCGAGTAAAGATATTCTATAATGTGAATCGTCAACAAACATTTGCATTTTTGGTTTCAGGTGATAGAATTATTTTCCACTAGGTCCCATGCTCATCTATATTACATAAAACTACATGGCTGACTCACTCACTGACATTTGACAGTCAAGTGTGTGGACGTTTGTGTTTGATTTTTTTTATATAAGAGGTCGCGTTAAGCCAGCAGTCTCATCATTATGAATGTCAACGCCAGGACCTTTACCGTGCACAGCCGCGGGCCTGAAGTGTCCCTGGATGTTTTTCCCCCATTGAATATCATCCCGAACAATCCTATGTGCTAGGATTAATTTCTTTGGAAAGTTACAAAAGAATTTATAATATACAACTGGATATTAATGACAAATTTTATTATGATGATTATATGTTGAGACTACCCGCAGGAGGTTATATCATAGACGATGTGCACGAAGCTATTAGCGTGTCGATGATAAAACAATTTGGTGTCAAACCATTTGCGGATGGGTCACACAAATTTGAACTTACAGCCAATATGATTACTCATCGCTGTCGTATATTCTCTACGTTTAACATTGACTTTGAAACACGACTTCATTCTATTGGTCCTTTACTAGGATATAAACCAAGAGTGTTGGCAGCTCACCAACCCCATGATTCAGATTATCCAGTGAAATTCATCGAGGACCATCACATTTCTGTAAGTTGCAATATTATTACAGACGTATTTACGAATCAAGAACAAAGCCATTCCCCGTATGCTTTTATTGTCACCTCCCTTTGTGGCTATATTATTCGTGAAAACCCTTCAGTGGTTCTATATAATCCTGTGTGTGTCAGCGATATTAGTAATATTACCTTACACTTAGTAAATAGAAAGCAACAACTGATTGCTTTCGACGCCAACACCCCTGTGACCTACAAGTTGGTTTTAAAGACGCTATGAAATGTATCTATAAAGCAACAACAACGTCTACGAGGTCGGTTAGTTGCCCGCCGTGTATGAAACGGTTGACACGAGTAAACCGCCAACGATTACAACGCATTGGTTATACGTTACACCCCAATCATGAACAAGGAGCTGTTGCAAGTGTTAAATCCCATACAAGTGGAAGATGGCGTCGTGCGCATTGATATGCATTCCTATCAACCTCAAGCAACAGGACTGAATAGCAATGACGAGATTTAATTCATCATTAACAATCAAGATATTTTTACTGTACTTCATGAAAGTGTCCTTCAAATTGAGGGTAAATTGATGAAAGCAGATGGCAGCACACCCACAACGTCTGCGTTGGCGAATCATGGTTTGGCTTTTCTGTTTTCTGAAGTACGTTATGTGATAAATGATATTATCATAGTCTGTCTGTTAGGTAGTCAGCCCGAAGGCTGGTTGGATCCTCAAAAAGTACCGCCGTTATGTTATGTGAGTAGATACCCACAAAAACCCAAGGCAGCACTATTTTGAGGCGTTCTAGGCAAGAAGAGGAGTGAGGTAGTTTGCCATTGCTTTCCTCACTGAGTCAGAACAGTAGTCCTAACCCTATGAGTTGAACCTTTCACAGCATTCACAGGCACTGACTGTGCCTCGAATGCCATTACTAAGCCCCACCCATACCTCAGTAGCTTCCATATAATCACAGCCATGAGTGAGACTGAGACATCGGTGAAAAGCCACCTTTTACTCTATCCTGTGCCAACTGACAAATGCAAAAGTACTGTATTCATCAAGAGATGGCGAACAGGCCAAATTATCATAGATATGACTCGAAATGTGGGCATGACTAGTCTTATGAAATTATATCCTTCCTATAGCGAGGAGGAAAGTAAAACGCTTTCTATGGCAGGATGGTGCCCCAAGAGTAGCAATGACTGTCTAGTTCATAGTGGTGGCAGTTTTACAGGCTTCCTACCCTTAAAATTACTCCTTGGCTTTGCCGAAGATCATAAGCGTATAATTTTTAACGCAAGACAAAGTTTGTATCTGGTGAGAGACCGCAGTGATTATAATGCACTAAAAGGAGCCTCCGAACAAGTGATAGACTCAAAAATTCAACTGCTTCGATTACTATGAAAAGTGCCCCATGTGACGCTATCGGATCGTAAAAAGCCAAGCATGTTAAATTTGGTGCAAAAATATAAAGCCTTGCCTATCGCGATTCGAAGTTGGAGTCTACATGATACCCCTTGCTACCTACCACAGACACTCATAGTTGGAGTGTTTGATCACATGCACTTGAGAAATATACGATTATTTTTAAATAATGTTTGCTTTCCCTATGAGGGGGAAATAAGTTTGGCCCCCTTTATGATATGTTTGCTAAATTTCAATCGTCTTATTATGAAAAACAGGATAGCCCTATGTAGTCGCCACAAGTGATTAAAGCAAAAGAACCACTGATTGTTTTCGACTGTTCATATCTAGAGGAATCTATGAAAATCACCACCATTGATTTAAGGGTAGATTTTGAAACACAGGAAAATGTACCAGACCATACCAGTGCCTACTGTTTGATTATTCATGCCAGATAATTGAAATACCATCCTTTGTCCAATTATGTGACCAGCATGTAAGCCATCTGTAGTCAGGTGAAAAAAAATCATCATTCATAGGATTGATGATAAGCGTCTGCATGCATTGCACACTATCTGTTGCGCTTCGCAACTGTGCACACATACAACAGCAAACGTCATGTGCCCCTCAATAAGCAACAACAACAACGTGACAGACAAACCATGGAATTTAAAATGTGAATTTAATCGTCTCAAAACTTTTGAAACATGGACAGTCCCCTTTATGGATTATGGAGAATTGGCTGCGAGCGGATTTTATTACATAAATCGCGGGGATGTGGTCAAGTGAATTTTTTGCAATGTTGAAATTGGAAACTGGGAAATAGGGGATCGATCATTTAGTGATCATCAGCGATGGAGTCCATCCTGTCCTTACCAGAATCGCTATGATGTTGGCAATATTCCATGGAGTTTGAATTACCCTGTCATTGTACCAGACCCTGCAAAACTAGGAGTTACCTGTGGACCGTATGTGCAAACTATTCATTTGAATGCTATTCCAAATTAAACAAACAAACTTTGTAATAAAATTGTAAGCGTTTTTTATGTTATGAATAAAACCTGTAAAAAATATATTTAGCTCTTGTTCAATTTATTTGTTCCTTTTTTTCTGAAGTCCTTTGACTTTTGCCATGTTAAACCATGAAATGGGTTAGTTGTTGATTAGACGTCAACGAGATAACAAGTAAAAATATATTTAAAAAACATCATGCGTACACTCATCGTGGATTGTCAGGGGTTTGAAATTTCAGACAACAAATTTATATTTAAGGAAGTAGCTTTTATCGATTGTAGTACGTTTTGGGTGTCTAACCCAATCCATTTGGTGCTTAATCCTCCCTATGCTTTTGAGTTGTTTAGTGAAAAAGATAAAAAGCGGAGCCAATGGATTGAAAATCATTTGCAATTAGTATGGAAAAAGGGTGATATTTCTTACAAGTATCTTGACATCGTCATGAAAGCCCATTTGTCCTCGGCCAATGTCCTATTTGTTAAGGGGCGTGAAAAACGCCAGTGGCTTCAACCATTTTTACCCTTCCACTGTCAATGTATTGACCTTTTAGATCTGGGTTGTCCATCCCTGCAAACGCTTATGGACACTTGTCCTTGCGACAATATTCAGAATAAAGCCTTAGCGCATGCATGGCAATTGTTTCATTGGCTCACCACGAGTTCATGTTGGGAGTTGTTCAATAAAATTAAAACTGAAAGTGTATCGTCCAATGATAGCAGTGAGACGTGTACACGTGAGGTGAGAACATCAACGTTATAAACATGGACGCCACTACAATCGACAAGGCTATTGGAAAGTTCTTTGTGTGCAAGAAAAAACTGATAAGCTTTACACATCATGAATTATTGGCACTACCTAAATCATTTCTTTTTTATGTTGCTGCCTACGCTGTGAAAGAAATTTGGGAAAAGGCGCCTGCCGTGTGGACTAGTGACCCTGTATTGAGTGAACTACAACCATGCAATCATTTTTCCCATCACAAGCAATTAACCATGGCAAAAATACCTTCCATTCGACAGTGTGCCACATGTCAATTGATGAAATTATATCATGGTCATAAAACTCACTGTAAAGACATTGTTTCATCATTCCATGGCTGTCATGCGGAAAACAACCACCTACCATCCTCGTCAGCAGTCGCCGACAAACAACAACAACAACATCAAGAACAAGAAGAAGAAGAAGAAGAAGAACTAGAAGAACAACAAAAAAAGTGTTTTTCACCGATTAAAACCTCTATGTCCCAAGTGTACTGGCCGTGGAATTATTGATAACATCATTAAAAACTTACCATTCGAAGCTCACTTACCGGCTTACAGCTTCTGCGGACCTGGTACTCGTCTTCAAGATCGTTTGAGGAGATGGAATATGGGAATTAATGCTTTGGATCATGCATGCCTTAATCATGATATAGCCTACGAAAACAGTGATCCCACACTAAGACACATTGCCGACAAATTCTTGTTAAGCATTGCCAAGCAGCGATTAACAGCTCCAGATGCCAGTCTATCAGGACGAATGGCGGCATTTATGGTGATTGGTGCTATGAAGAGCAAATTACTTTTATCTAGATATGGACTTTAACTTCATGAATTTGTTTTAAAAAATGTATAGTATCACTGTTATCATTTTGAAAAAATAAATAAATAAACACGAGACCATGTTGTTTTTTCCATTAATATTGACTAATATAAATGGTGTTTGAATTTAAAATTATAAACAATAAAAAGGACGACAGTATATTATTATTGACTAATTGTTTCAAATATCATAATTATAAACAATAATATAAATGATGTTTGAATTTAAAATTATAAACAATAAAAAAGGACAGTAATGTATTATTATTAACTAATAGTTTCAATATAATAATTATAAACAATAATATAAATGGTGTTTCAAATAAAATTATAAAGAATAAAAAGAAATTACAATGCATTATTATTGACTAATAGTTTCAAATTTCATAATTATAAACAAGAAATATAAATGGTGTTCGTACTAAATAACAAAATAAGTTGAAACGTTATGGGCTTAAGGGTCGCTTGTTTATTAAACACCCTCCTGATGCACTGCAAGCACAAGTAAAAAAAAAATGTTTTAAATGTAGTCATAGTAGCATATAAAATAATTAACAAGTTTTTCGGAGTGTGTTGTTTTTATTATTATTATTATTATTATTTTGTAATAAAACTTGTCATTATGATTTAGTTTGTACAAAACCATGTGACCGTTTAAATAATGTTTATTATTATTTTGTGATAAAACACGTCATTATGATTTTGTTGTACAAAACCATGTGACTGTTAAAAATAATGTTTTTTCAATTATTATTATTATTATTAATATTATTATTATTTTGTAATAAAACTTATAATTATGATTTTGTTTGAACAAAACCATGTGACAATTTAACACAATGCAACGTTAACTTTAAATTATTTATTATTTATTTAATTAGTAAATAGTGTTGATTTGTTTCTTTTTTTACTTAAGGTTGCATTTCATGAGTGCGTGTGCTAAATGCACAAGCTATCCTTAAGCGCATGACGTTTTAACTTATTTTAAAAACTATACATGTACATAAAAAGAAAACAAACATGCATCATAGGCAATGTTTGTATTCACGTAGCCCTAAAGGCTATAAAAATTTCTCTCACTAAATAGTGAACTTACAAAAAAATACCATTTTTACCTATAGTCATTATAGCCATCATTGAATTAAATGTAGCCCCAAAGGCTAAAATCAAACATAAAAAGTTAAGAAAATTATTATTATTATTATTATTATTATTATTATTATTATATACCATTGTAAACCATGAGCATCAATTAATAAACGTCAAAACGGTCGAGCACAAAAAAAATTGTTTTTGTTTTGTTTTAGTAAGTCATCAATAAACAAATAAAAGTCTTGGCTTGCGTACAATTATTATTCGTTTTCTAGTTTTACAAAACGAATCATGCAACGATTATTTCTTCACCCTCATAGATTAAATACACAGGGTGAATACTGGAATTGACATCTTCCATGACATTATCAGGTAGATTATTAAATCGTGTGGGTAGAAATGTCTCAAAGTCTTGACAAACGCAAAGAGCTCGTTCACCAAATTTGGTTTTGAATTTTTGAATTTTATGAATGCGAAAGGGTGTTTGAGTAGGCAATTCACTCATTTTCTTGCGTACAAAGCCGCAATCTTGGCCAATAGCGTTCAAGGCGTCCATGCTTGGCTGTAAGGAAAGAAAAGAGTGTTATTTTTAAACACTCTTATTCTTACATAACAACAACAACGTTGTCAATACATTAATGCGTGTTGTTTTTAAGCCTGAGCGTTTAATGCCTAAAGTTGTAGATAGTATTGGATAAATTGACAAAAATATAATAATGTTTGTAGGAGGTATGCGATAACTGTTGAACCTACATCAACAGACAATTTGTTTGTGTTTCATGGTCCACATGACGTAAATAGGTGTACTGCTGTAAATGACAATCATCATCGATAAGAAAAATTTGTGTTTTAGTGCGTATGACGTTCCATTAATAGTGCTTGATGAATTTCTTGCCACGGACTGCGTCCGTCAAAACAAGTGGTTTTTCACACTGGAAGAAGCAACAACTGTGTTTGCTGAATATAACCTAGGCTGTCTGCAATAGGGTGATTCATGTTATCATACATGTTCATGTTTTCTAAAAGAAAGAAATAAACCAATCTATCATTTTAAACTATTTTTAAAGCTAAAAATAAACCAAAACATTTGTTTTAAATTTTGTTTTAAATTGAAAAGAAAACAATAGTTAATATCTACCATAGGGTAGAGAGTGGTTGTTAAATGACATTAATAACGTGCTAAAGCATCATTAGACAAATCAATTAAAATGTATTTATAGGGATAGGGTTCAATGACTTGCGCATCTGCTAATGAAGTGGCGCAAAACACGAACCATTGCCACTGTCGAAACGTATTGCCAAAATTTGGTAAATATATAAATGGTGATAAATCACCACTATTTTTTTTATAAAAAATAGTGGAGCTCTGACGTCTATAAAATCCAAAATAAAGTTTTGGTTTAAAGGTTTATTACCACCTAAACTGTTTTTTGTATGGGTACAAATAAGACTTGTTTATGTTGTATCATCAGTAACTGATCTTCAACTTCTGAGCAAAGGGCTTCATACATTTTTTTCTACAAAGTTAAATAACAAATTGCAAAATTATTATTATTATTATTATTATTATTATTATTATTATTATTGACATGTCATGATTCATATTATCATACTTATATATAAAAATGAGATGGTGTGTGTCTGTCTTTCTGTCTGTCTGTCTGTTACCTAATAACGCAAGAACCACTGGTCCGATTTAAATGAAATGTTGCATGGATGTAGCTGAAATACCAGGTTTACATATAGGATACTTTTAATTTCGATATTTTGCACTATTAATAAATGGCGACCATTTTAGTGACGTCACTACACCCCTTGGTTTCAAAATTTCATATTTCCATATCAAATAAAAAGAAAACGGTAGGAAATAGCAAACTTTTGATGGCACATACGAGCTTTGAAATTTAATTTCCTATCCGAAAGGTCCTTATCACTTTTCGTGTATCTCCAACGGTTAGCGAGTAAATCCTACTTTTGTGACGTCACTACACCCTTTGGTTTCAAAATTTCATATTTCCATTTCAAACAAAAAGAGAACGCTAAGAAATAGCAAACTTTTGATGGTATAAACGAGCTTTAGCATTTAATTTTCTATCAAAAAGGTTCTTATCACTTTTCGTGTATCTCCGGCGGTTAGCGAGTATAACCTAAATTTGTGCAATAAAACACGGTCAACACCGAGCGGTGCAGTATATCTCTATATATATAAATAGATAATTTGTCTGTTTTTTTTTCTGAATTTCTACGGAAATTTGAGTTATTTACACGTTTCAGACTGTTTTATGATAGATGCGCGCGAAAATAATGTTTTAGTCTGTCTGTTTGTTTGATTGTCTGTGGACAAATTTGTTCCCTTATAACTCGAGAACGGCTGGGTGTATCAACGTAAAATTTGGTACAGATATCCATCAGAGGCACGACACTAATCATTGATGTAACCCTTCTCCGTACCTCTCATAAAAGGGGGCCTACCCACTTAAAATGCATGCTGAAATAGGAGTAGAAGGACGAGACAAACATCATTTTCAGCCCCTCGATGTGAGAGACAAACCTCGGGGGCCCTGAAGGGTACCCGAAATCCACATTTTAAGGCCCTAAAATCAACCGTTTTTGAGATATTCCCAGAAAACTAATTTCATTTAATAAACTAATGAACGAATACAAGCCGGTAACCATGGCAACAGATTCTCAGAGGTCCATCTATTGCTGTAAGACGCAATGCAATTCCATTAATTACATTGGTGTGAAAGTTTGCAAACGGCTAGAAGGTTATCACGGAACCAAATTAAGCTGTAGAATTCATCAATACGTATAATGCGCTTAAGGGGGTCAAGGGGTACAGTAGAATTTTTTCACGCGATTTACACCTGCGGGTGTGGTACGGCAGGTCTATTATATTCCTATCCCTATATTATATTATTATTATTATATTATGGCGTACAACGAGGAGACAAAGCCCCCTCGGTGCCAGAAACAAAACTTGGGGACCCTAAAGGGTCCTCGAAAACTACATTATAAGGCCCTAAAACCAAAAGTATCTGAAATATTCCGAGAAAACTAATTTAATTTAACAAACTAATGAAGGAATGGAAATCGCTAACCATGACAACATTATCTGAAAGGGTTGCATCCAACTTTCCATCTATTTCTGTAAGAAGTAATGTCACTCTATTTATTACATTTCTGTGAAAGTTTGCAAATGGCTATACGGTTATCACGGAACCAACGTAGACTGTATAATTCATGAATGCAATTAAGGGGGTCATGGTGTAACCTAGATTTTTTTCATGCAATTTTCACGTGCGACATATAGTACAGAAGGACTATTATATCTCCAAACATTTGCGAAGTGAAATGCCATGCCCTGTGGTTCAGATTCCACGTAAAATGGAGGTCCCGTGGCTTATGATCTCGCGATTAATGGTCCCGTAAAACTACAATCATCCTTTATATCTCCAAACAGCAACATTATTTTCAAAAATTCCTGAATTGAATCAGCATTTTTTGCGGCTTTTAGGAATTTGGGCCATTTGAGACTAAAGAACCTGAATTTTCATGCACCACAAGCCTTTATAATTTATGAAAGAGGTCTTCCTGTGTATGTGGACCTAATACAACGTAGAGGGTCATTTTTTATGTGAGGTGTATTGCGTTTCGTCTACAAGTCTTTCAATTCTATTTCACGTCAAGAAGTACAAGTTAGGTGAATTTAGTTTGAGAGCAAATTTTAACTAATCTTTCTTTTGTCGACATACGGGTTCATCGTAAGGATGATTTTGTTTGATACTGTATGGCAGATATACCCATATTTGGATATCTGGGTGATATGTTGTAGACAATAGAATTGTCTGTCTGTCTTTCTGTGTATCTTTATGTACGCCTATAAATCGTGTTCGTAGGCGTGGTGCATCGTAAAATTAGGTATGGTAAACATGAGTCAATACACCAATCATTTATAAAACTCCTCACCGTACTTTTCAAACAGTTGAAGGGTGGATATAGGGAAAAACTTCTCAAAATACGTGCTGAAATAGGCGAAATATAAAAAATTATCCTAGAAGGACGATCAAAGCATATGTTGCGCTTCTCAATGTGAGACACAAAATTCGCGAGTCTATATGGGGTCTCCGAAAACCACATTTTAAGGCCCTTAAATTAACAGTGTGTGTGGTATTCCCTGAAAACTAACTTCGTTCTGATAAACTTATGAAGGAATGAAAACCGCTAACCATTAAACAGTAGCTCAATTGATAATATCTGGTGTTAATATATAACACCGTTCGAAGGACGGGTACTTCTGCTATACTGTGCTACTCAATAACGCAAGAACCACTGGTCCGATTTAAATGAATTTTTGCATGGATGTAGCTGATTTACCAGGTTTACATACAGGATACATTTTATTTCGATAATTTGCACTATTAAATATGGCGACCATTTTAGTGACGTCACTACACACTTTAATCAAAACTTCATATTTCCTTATCAAATAAAAAGAGAACGCTAAGAAATAGCAAACTTTTGATGGCATACATGAGCTTTAACATTCAATCTTCTATCCAAAAGGTCCTTAACACTTTTCGTGTATCTCCAACAGTTAGCGAGTAAATCCTAAATGTGTGCAATAAAACACGGTCAACACCGAGCCGTGCAGTATATCTCTACATATATAAATAGAAAATTTGTCTGCTTTTATTCTGAATTTCTACGGAAATTTGAGTTATTTCCACGTTTCAGACTGTTTTATGATAGATGCGCGCGAAAATAATGTTTTGGTATGTCTGTCTGTTTGTTTGATTGTGGACAACTTTGTTCCCTTATAAA
The DNA here is from genome assembly GCA_946902985.2 of Meconema thalassinum. Taxonomy (NCBI): domain Eukaryota; kingdom Metazoa; phylum Arthropoda; class Insecta; order Orthoptera; family Tettigoniidae; genus Meconema; species Meconema thalassinum. Next base: position 444,549,350 of record OX336394.1, on the reverse strand, counting down.
TCGAGAACGGCTGGGTGTATCAACGCAAAATGTGGTACAGATATCCATCAGAGGCACGACACTAATCATTGATGTATCTCTTCTCTGTACCTATCATAAAAGGGGGCATACCCCCTTAAAATACATGCTGAAATAGGAGTAGAAGGACGAGACAAAGCCCATTTTCAGCCCCTCAATGTGAGAGATAACATTCGGGGGCCCTAAAAACACATTTTAAGGTCCTACGTCCAACCGTTTTTGAGATATTCCCAGAAAACTAATTTAATTTAATAAACTACTGAACGAATGCAAGCCGATAACCATGGCAACAGATTCTCAGAGGTCCATCTATTGCTGTAAGACGCAATGCAATTCCATTAATTACATTAGTGTGAAAGTTTGCAAACGGCTAGATGGTTATTATGGAACCAAATTAAGCTGTAAATTTCATCAATATGTAAAATGCGCTTAAGGGGGTCAAGGGGTAATCTTGGATTTTTTCATGCAATTTTCACGTGCGACATATAGTACAGAAGGTCTATTATATCTGCAAACAACAACATTATTTTCAAAAATTCCTGAATTGAATCAGCATTTTTTGCGGCTTTTAGGAATTTGGGCCATTTGAGACTAAAGAACCTGAATTTTCATGCACCACAAGCTTTTATAATTTATGATAGAGGTCTTCCTGTGTATGGGGACCCAACACAACGGAGGGTCAGTTTTTATGTGACGTGTATTGCGTTTCATCTACAAGACTTTCAATTCTATTTCATGTCAGGAAGTACACGTTAGGTGAATTTAGTTTGAGAGCACATTTCAACTAATCTTTTTTCTTTTCTTTTTTTTTTTGTCGACATACGGGTTCATCGTAAGGATGATTTTCTTTGATACTGTGTGGTAGATATACCTATATTTGGATTTCTGGGTGATATGTTGTAGACAATAGAATTGTCTGTCTGTCTTTCTGTGTATCCTTATGTACGCCTATAACTCATGTTCGGATGCTTGGTGCATCGTAAAATTAGGTATGGTAAACATTAGTCAATACACCAATAATTTATAAAACTCTTCACCGTACTTTTCATACAGTAGAAGGGTGGATATAGGGAAAAACTTCTCAAAATACATGCTAAAATAGGCGAAATATAAAAATTATCCCAGAAGGACGACCAAAGCATGTGTTGCTCTTCTCAATGTGAGACAAAAAATTCGCGAGTCTATAAAGGATCTGCGAAACCACATTATAAGGCCCTTAAATTAACAGTGTGTGTGATATTCCCAGAAAATTAACTTCGTTCTGATAAACTTATGAAGGAATTACAAGCCGCTAACCATTGCTACAGTAGCTCAATTGATAATGTCTGATGCGTCTCTAAAAGCAACAGTACTTAAAAGGGATGTAACACCAATAACATTGTTATTATTATTATTATTATTATAATGTCTGGTGTTAACACCGAACACCGTTCGAAGAACTGGTACTTCTGCTAGTGAATAAATAAATAAATATTTTAAAAAATGCGGCTGCAGTCGGCGGTCCTGTTGACGATGATTTACATTAAGCGGCAATGTTAAACTGTCCTTGATGAAACTCATATTTTTGCAATAATCACTAATCCTATTTCCATTTATGATGCCGTAATCTATTGTTCATATTTACATTTATTCGGTTGGCACAATCATCGTTCATGCTTACTCTGCTGATTCCCCGTTCATATTTAATCTGCATGAGATTCACTGTTTATGTTTCTCATGTTTAATTTCTTTGGCAACAGGCAACAAGTCTTAAAAATATGCTTCGTGAGGAAGTAAATATATTAAATCGAAGGAAAAAGGGCGATAATCCATAACTCTGGCCTGTAAATCCCCATCCCCCTGTTTGAGGAGACAGTAATTATTTCCCTATTCCGAGAACATACTCTGGCACGGAATAAAATTTCTCAACGTTGAGAAGCCCACAAAAAAAATCTTCGAAGATATTAATTGTAAACTATTATAATTGTTAACACAATTTAATACACGCATTGTATTTCAATAACTCAATGAATAAATTGGATTCAAAAAATCTTGAATTGATCAGGCCACGGCGTGTACTAGCCATCGTGTTTAACAATAACATACTATTTGAAATGAAAATCCACAGCCTGTTTCCAGTCTCCGACCGGGTCAGGAATGGAATGAATGAAGCCCCCATCTAGCGGCGAGGATTTGAACTGTGCCGGCTGCCGAGGCCTGACGCACTCCTCTGGGGCAATGATTAAATGAATGACAGATGAAATGAAATGATAGTGGAGAGTGTTGCTGGAATGAAATTTGTGACAGGGAAAACCGGAGTACACGGAGAAAAACCTGTCTGCCTCCGTTTTGTCCAGCACAGATCTCACATGGAGTGACCGGGATTTGAACCACGGACCCAGCGGTGAGAGGCCGGCGTGCTGCCGCCTAAGCCACGGAGGCTCGCAATAACATACTATTTCTGACAAGTAATTAAAACAACAATTGACATAACGTGGAAGTCTGGTAAAGGATCAATATTGAAAGCTTTCATAATTTTCGACAGAGTTGCCACATATGCCACATGCCCTAACTTTAGTAGGACCCTCTAAGTCAACCTTAGGAAACCCACTTATAATTATGGGAGTGTCAATCCCTCACTTGTTACATATAAACCTGGGAGTATTTATCGCTATTATCACTAACTTGTTCATTAACAACTAGCTTCACGTAATTCATATATCCTAATACCTCGCTTAAGGTTCCGCAATCCCTCACATATTCTAAATTTCAATTTCATCACTTGTCAAATTATCCTCGATGTTTATATCCTTGAAGAATTTACCATATTTGATTATTATTATTCTAATTACAAAAATAAGTATTAATTTTATAGCTTCAATGTGTCTATAATCCTGTTGCCTCATTAAACAGTCATCGAAATAAGTACTAGTAATATCGAGAGAAATATATATCTTCTTCTTCTTCCTAGCGTTGTCCCGCTGGTGCAGGGTCCGCTTTTTTGGTCATTGACCTCCATTTTGTCCGGTTTCGTGCGTCAGCTGGATTTAGGCCAGTAACCTTCAAGTCACCATTTATTGTGTCTTGCCAACGCTGCTTCGGTCGTCCTCAGGGGCGCAGGCCTTCAACCTCAAAATGAAGGACAGTGTTAGTAACTGTATCAGGCGCTGCACGCAGGTCATGGCCATACCATCGGAGCCGTTTCTCCCTCATCTTGCCCACAATTGGGGCGACACCCATTTGCTGCCGAATTGTGTCGTTTCTGACATGGTCAATAAGGGAGATGCCCTTTGTCCAACGGAGCATACTCATTTCCGTGGCGTGCAGGCGACGTTCTGAAATTTTGTCGGATGTTCGACATTCAACTCCATACAGCGCAACTGGCCGTACCACTGTCCGATATATATGCAAATGTGGAAATTTACCTCACTTCCTAATATGACTGGTGCTTCCTCTGCGACGAATGTTTCAAATGAATCGCAAAAGAATAAGATTTTGGGTTAGAATATCCATGGGTTACAAAGAAAATAACTTTCCACCGTAGTAGAACGATGACGGGGTGATCCCTTGGTGTGGGAGATATCCATAGACCATGTTTCCTATTCAACGGCTTCCTCGCTGGAAGGCCCCATCCAAGCATCCGCATGATCCGCAGCCTCTTAGCATATGAAAGACTGACAGTTCAATGATGATACTAACCACATAGTTCACGTGAAATAAAGAATGGAAGAAGACTTATTGTGTTTGAGAGAAATCAGCATTAATAACCACCTCACGCTTTTAAATTTGAGTTACAGTTGTTGCACAGTAAATATAAATTTATCAAGGTGCAAAGTAGTAGAGTTACTTTTCTTTTCTCAATCAGCTGAGTGTAAATATCAACCACGTCTTTCAAAAAGGAATCTTTTGTAGGTTTCAAAATAGTTTAAACTCAATCCTGGGACAGCCTATGAACTTAAACACACTACGAGATTCTTCCTGCAACAATGGGAATAAGACTAAGAAGACCGTTGCCGTGGAATACTGTAAACGAGAGGGTCTGAGTGTAAGAACAGAATACACTCAGACTTGTGAGGAAAAACTGAGAGGAGGATGGTTCGATTCCCACCTCAGGTATCCTATATGCTGAGTGGTTTTCCTTGGTTTCCCACTTCTACCCCAGAAAAGACTACCTCGATCCCAATCATAGCATTAAACTCAAATACACATATTACTACTGACACGTCAGTAAAATAGCCTATGTTATTGTGCTGTCTGTAGTAATATAAAGATTTTTTATACACACGCAAGTACATGGGTAGATATAATGAGCAGGAAAATTCAGGAGTTCAATTTATTGGACGAGTGTTGCCAAACGCAGCTAAATTTGTTTATAAAAGTACAACCATGATTTTACTGCAACCCGGACGGAATATTGCTAGGTCAGGTGTGGTAGCTATGTAGAGATGAAATGATTAGCTCAGGACAGGGAGGCATGGAGTGCTGCATCAAACCAGTCAAAAGACTGAAGACTCAAACAACAACAGGACTGTCTCACTCTTTTGAGATTGTGTGCCCTTGACTCTTGTTGTGATTGATGACAACACGTGCAATTTAACTGTGGTGGTGACATCAAGATCAGTCTTGTCACTGTTTACGGCCTTGAACTCATGATATCTGTCGGTATACTCGCATTACTAAATCCATTTTTAAAAACACTTCCCTTATTTCCATGTTACAGTTCAAGTCCTGAGAAACTTTCGCTAGGAGCTCAGAAATAGTCGGACGTGGTTTGATGAATCCTACTGAGCATGATAGATACGATACAAATATAATTGATTTATTGTATGTCAATGTATTGGTTGACAAAGCTAGTATGTTTATTCCGGGGGTGCAAGAGGTAGATTCTCTCTATCCAAATGTCGTCCTCACCTGCACGTGGTACACCCTGCTCCATACTTACGAGGCTCTGACGACCGAATAACTCCCGGGATAAGGAGTTCCCCTCTCTCCTGCCAACGGCTTATGTAAGGCGGATGAGCAGATTGAGGTTAGGGCACTCTCTTGCCCTTGAGATGGGAAACTATCTCTTAAGACGGATGAACCAATAATGGTCAACGGTGGACCAAGCGCATGAGCAACTAGTATTGCCCGAACGGTTTGGAAGGCGGATGAAGGCTGCAACAGTCCAGGACTGCCAGTCGTCATAGCTTCTATGCCACTAGATAAAGGCCCCGTATCTGTCAAGTACTGTGTGCCTGTTGATGTGCAACAACATGCCCACATTAAAAGATGTCACGCACAGGCGTCTTCTAAACAACGAAGGAAGGATACATTAATCACAAGTCCGGCGGCGATCGGGGAGCAGGATTGTGTTGTCTGGGAGCTCCTAGTGATGAACCGTTACGTAGGCGACGAATGTGTGATCTTCGCTTTGCTTGAGGATGGGCTGCAGAGCAATTCGTATGCTGCATTTGTGACTAAGCAGGCCTGTTTAGGATCCACTCTGCTTACCCTGAATGGGGGGGGGGGGGGCTAAGAAAAAGGTGCCCTAAAAATAGTCAGCCTAATATCACCCGACTCGATAACCGCGTTCAGAGGGTACACCACAAGCGGTCGAACCACAATGAAAATTAATTTTGCTGCATGGAATGTCCGTACTTTGATGGACAATGACACACATAATCGGCCACAGAGGCGAACGGCAATTGTTGCCCGTGAGCTGAAAAGATTCTACATTCATATTGCCGCACTCAGCGAAACAAGGTTAGCCAATGAAGGACAACTGAAAGAACATGGAGGTGGCTACACTTTCTTCTGGAAAGGGAAAGACACTGAAGATCAACGTATTCATGGAGTTGGCTTTGCCATTAAGAACGAGCTTGTCAACCTTCTCGATCAACTTCCACATGATATAAGTGAAAGGCTTATGACACTACGACTAAAGTTCAAAAACAGCCGACGAGCGACTGTAATTAGTGCATAAGCTCCAACTCTCACCTCTGATGATGAACGGAAGGAAGTATTTTACTCTCAACTTGATGTGATCTTGAAGGATATACCGCAATCTGATAAAAGCATCCTCCTAGGAGACTTCAATGCTCGCGTTGGAAGAGACGCAGCATTATGGGCTGATGATATTGGAAAAGATGGTGTTGGGAAATGCAATTCTAATGGGACACTCCTTTTATCCAAGTGTTCTGAACATAGCTTCGTAATCACAAACACACTATTCCGACAGAAGGACAAATTTAAGACTTCATGGCAGCATCCTAGATCAAGACACTGGCACCTACTTGATTACGTGATTGTGTGAGCAAGCGACAAGCGTGACGTACTACTCACAAGGGCTCTGACTGCTGGACGGATCATCGATTAATAAGATCTGTAATGACTCTACAAATTCTCCAAAAGCGCAGAGAAAGCACATCAGACGTAGGGTGAACACTGAACGTTTACAAAACGTTACTGCTAAAAGGAAGTTTCATGAACTTCTGAATGAAAAGTTACCAGATAATTACCCTGAAAAGGTTGAGGAACATTGGCAAACAGTCAAGTCTGCTATACTCTCAGCGTGTGAAGAAACGATTGGTTTCGTCAAGATGAGGCATGCTGACTGATTTGATGAGAATGATGCAGAAATCCAGAATCTTATTGATAAGAAGAGGAAAGCATTCCATGCACGGCAGGCCAATCAAATTTCTATATCCAAACAGCAACTGTATAAAGATGCAAAGGATGAAGTGCAAAGGAAAACTCGGGTCTTGAAAAATCAATGGTGGATCTCCAAAGCAACAAGAACTATACATGGGCCACATTATCATGGTTTGAATCCTCTGCAGTCTAAAGGTAGCACGGAACATCTTAGAGACACAAACTCCATTAATTCCCGTTGGAAAGAACATTTTGAAGAACTACTCAACAGGGATACACAGGTTGATAATAACATTTTCACCCGACTTCATCAGAGACCTCCTAAAGACCACCTTGATGATCCTCCGCCTCTATCAGAAATTGAATCTGCCATCATTCAGCTCAAAAACAATAAAGCATCAGGCATGGATGGGATTCCTTCTGAGCTCTTTAAAGTAGGGAATACTCTAGTTCATCACATACACCAACTCATAGTTAAAATATGGACTACCATTACCATGCCTAAAGACCTAAGGGATGCCTTGATAATAACCGTCTTTAAGAAAGGTGATAGGGCACAATGTGGTAATTATCGAGGGATATCGTTGCTTTCTGTTGCTGGTGAAATCCTGGCCAACGTCTTATCCAACCGTTTGAAGCCGTTGGCCGAAGAAATACTGCCTGAAACTCAGTGTGGCTTTCGACCTAATCGAAGCACAACTGATATGATCTTCTGTGCTAGGCAGATGCAGGAGAAATCCAGACAGCAAGGACGCCCTCTATATATGGCTTTCATAGATATTGTTAAAGCATTTGATTCGGTCAATCGAGAAATGCTATGGAGGGTTCTTGCCACACTTGGCTGCCCCCCAAAATTCATTCAGATTCTTCGATTACTACATGATGATATGAATGGCATGGTCCTTAACTGCAATGGCCCTGGAGAGCCATTTAAGATTACAACGGGTGTCAAACAGGGATGTGTGATTGCCCCCACACTCTTTTCAATATATTTTAGTGTTGTACTAAATTTGGTCCTAGAAAAGATTCCAAAGGGTGTAGAAATTATATTCAGGACAGATGGAGGTTTATTCAATCTCAACAGATTACGTGCAAAAACTAAAGTGTCAGCTACATCCGTTCTTGATCTCCAGTATGCTGATGACAATGTCATCTTAGCAAATTCAGATGAAGATCTTCAAACCACCCTGAATGTGTTCAATGAGGCATACAGAAGCATTGGTCTGGACATAAACACCAATAAAACACAGGTTCTTCATCAGCCTACATCACATGACAGGGCTACTGCTCCTGCTATCATGATTGATGGATATAAACTAAAGAATATAGATCATTTTCCCTATTTGGGTAGTCACCTATCAACAAATGCGAACATTGACGCTGAGACCCAACACCGCCTCCAATGTGCCAGAGCAGCCTTTGGTCGTTTGCTCGTTCGCGTGTTTGACAACCACGACATTAGCATTTTAACAAAATTATACGTTTATCAAGCTGTTGTAGTTCCCACTCTGTTTTATGGTTGCGAAACCTGGGTTACTTACAGAAGGCACCTCTTATCTTTAGAAAAATACCATCAACGATGCCTTAGGAGAATTCTTGGTATTAAATGGCAAGACCGGCGCACTAACACAAGTGTTTTAGAGGAAGCTAGCACTATTAGTATAGAGGCTCTCATTATAAAACACCAACTTCGATGGACAGGACATGTAGTTCGCATGCCTGAGTCCCGCCTCCCAAAACAAATTTTATATTGCCAGCTGAATGTCGGTCAGAGAAAGCAGGGTGGGCAACAAAAATGCTACAAAGATGTTCTGAAGACCAACTTGAAGAAATGTCAAATTGATACAGGTAACTGGGAGGCTGTCGCATCAGAGTGGCGCCGCAACGTCCACCAAGGCCACTTGTTTTTCGAACAAGAGAGAAGAAGGTTTCAGGCTGAAAAAAGAAATGCCAGAAAAGAGAGCATGATTCGCAGAATGATCAACCCCCAAGATCCATTGGCTGCTCAAGACCTTGTGTGCCAATATTGTGGAAGAGTGTGTGGTTCTCGGATCGGACTGTACAGTCACCAAAGAACTCACGCAATATGATTAGGCCTAATGTTGGTTTACAGCGAAGATTTACATAAATGTATCTTGGAAGACAATCATACTCGTATCACGAGTGATATCCTAAATAAATGTTTATTCCAACACGTTACTTCCAATATTATTGAAGACGTAGGATGCCAATTCAATTGATCAATTTCATCAATTGATTCTGTAATAAGACCTTGTGGTGTGCTGGCGGCCACTCCTGAGGTCCTGGGCTAGTTTCCTAGCTCGATCAGATAATTTAATTCTGGTCTGAGGGTTGGAACGGCGCACACTCAGCTTCGTGTTGCAGAACTGTGAAGAGGTAGGTTCGATTCTCATCTGGGCCATTCTCGGGTTCCTCACTTCCACTCCAGGATAATGCTGCGATGGATCCTAAGTTAAAGCTATGCCTGCCTCCTTTCCAGTCCTCACCTGAATTACAAAAAGTATACAAACTTCTACAAATACTACAATAACACAGATTGTCATACACACCCTACACACGGGGCCAAATGAGTATGTTATCAAAAAGCCCTAAATAAATTAATATGAACAACAACACAATGATTCTACAATAAGAGTTTCTTTTAAAATGTAGTTCTAGTAGTTGCGCATATCAGCAAATTTATGTTCTCCATTTGAAGCATTACACATTTCATTAAGTTTACTGTATCAACATGTGTTGTAGGAATTTGCTGTTCATCAGTGTCAGCCATAGAATCAAGGAGAGAAGAGGTCCATATCATGTGCTATATATAGCCTACTGTTATACCTTGGCAAGGAAGAAGAAAGGAACATGCCTCAACACGTACTTTTAGGGGGACCAGGTTTGATTTCTGTATTTTTTGCTAAGTGTGATCTTGAGCCTCTCTGTTATTTTTTCGTCGTTGACATTTTAAATAATAATTATGATTTTTAGCTGCCTTGAGTGTTTTTTTTAGTTTTTCAATGAAGGTCCCAATTCTCACGTTTCCTTCGCAGCATGTTATAGAAATTAATGTGCAATGATATTTTTTGCTGCACTTACTTTATTTCACCCTTCAAAATTTTAAAGGGGATATGAAATGAACTATAGACATTTTGTGAAATCCAATATTTTTTTCTGAAATTTCAGCCTCCTAATGAATTTGGCACTAATTTTAGTGTAATGAGGATCCTGTTTCTCTCTCGATACTTTATTGGTATTGCTAACAGCATCAAGTGTTCTGTTTTATTATCTCCACGTGGGAAGATTGTGATTTCCGGAACATTGAAGTGGACCGAGCATTTAGGACGAGAATATTTAGTGGAACGAAGGCAGGGGGCGGGAAAGAGGGGAGGAGGTGGGAAGGCTAGTGTTTACTAGCTCTGCTTATAGGTGGCGCTACGGGTCCACATGTCGCTAGTACGCGGCCATTCGCCCGACAGTCATGGCGTCATAGGTGCCAAGAATTAGCATGGCTGTTGGCCATCTGTAGTAGGGTGATCTGTGGTTTCTTGTATGGGTGAACAGAGCGTGTTAGAATACAACAAGAGTAAAGGCGAAGTAGATTGCTCAGTTTACGGCTGCAAGCCGATGTGTAAGAAGGCTAAGGATATGGGTCTTCATTATATTCCATAAGATGCAATTAGCAATGGCCGAAAGGTGACGATAACGAAGAAATACAGAGAACAGGAACGAGTTGGATACAGTTGGTGTGGACGTTGGGGGACGGTCTAGACACTTGAGGTAATGATAATAATAATAATAATAATAATAATAATAATGGACTAATAGGAGCTAATTACCTGTGACAGAAAAGAAGCACTGCTGAACCATGTTTGCTACATTTATTTATTTATTTATTTATTTAATAATTATTAGATACAACCATGAAAAGATCATTTTACACTAATATTTTAACAATTTCAAATAATAATAACAAAAACAACAACAACAACAATAACAGGTAACAATTGGCAGTGACGGCAGAAAGGATAAATCTCGGGAAGGACGCCGGGAGTGATTGGGGTAGTGAGTGATTAGGAGGGCGAAGGGTTAGGAAAAGAGGGTGAAAGGGATCTTCTAATGTTATATTTGAATGTTCGATAGGGAGAGAATATGTCAATGTTTGGAAGGGAGTTGCTAAGGGTAGGTAGACGGTGGAAAATAGAGCGCTTCTGTACTTCAAGACGTGGGCGAGGTACGTGGTGTAAATGGTTCTGGCGTGTTGAACGGGAGGGAACATGGAGTGAAAAGTAGCTTAAGAGCATGTTACATTTTGTGTAACTATTCATAATTTTATGTAAGAAACACAGGTCAGTAAATTGTAGACGGTTTCTCAGGTCGAGTACATTGAGCTGGTTTAGAATATCGGATTTGGCGAAGTGCCTTAGTGAAGGATTGCGAGCTTTGACTACTGATATGAAGAAATTAAAGACACTGTTCAATTTAGAAATATTGGTTATAGCCGAAGTAGACCAGATTGGAGAAGAGAAATCTAGGATAGGGAGAACATATGTGGTGAAGTATAATTTAAGTGCAGTGAGGTCTTTAATTTCTGTGAATCTGTATAGAATGCCGAGACTGCGCATTGCGCGAGATTTGATATGGTCAATGTGGGGAGAGAATGTCAGTTTATCATCGTGAATAATACTTAAATCTCTCACCTGAGAAACCGTATCCAATTTATTTCCACATATTTTATAGTTCGCCTGATTTCCAGATTTCAGTAGTGAGAAAGACACATTGAAGCACTTTTTCGGATTTGGGGATAACTTCCATTTGTTGAACCACCAATCAGTACAAGTATTCACTGCTTCCTGGAGGTCAGCGTGGTCGTCAGAATTGGAAATTTTTCTGAATATCTTGAGGTCATCAGCGTATAGAAGAAGGGAACACGGAGAATTTTGCACACGTGTTTATATCGTCCATATACAGCACGAAGAGAAGGGGTCCCAGGATACTGCCCTGAGTTACTCCTGATATGACTGGGAGCCAGGACGATACAGACCCTGGAAGCACTACCCGTTGTTGCCTATTGGACAGGAAGCTTTGTATTAGGGATAGGAAGGATCCATGTACGTTGTATCGTGAAGCAAGCTTGTGGAGGAGAAGGAAATGGTTCACGGAATCAAATGCTTTGGCCAGGTCGACGTAGATTACATCTAGCTGAGATTTTTGATCTAATGCAGAAATTATGTGATGGTTCAGAACAGTCAGATTTGTTAAACATGATTTTCCAGGGACGAAGCCATGTTGTTCTTCTGAGAGGTGTGGTTTGGTGAAAGTGAGGAGACGGCAATGTATTATTCTTTCGAAGACTGAAGAGAGTATAGGGACGATAGATATAGGTCTGTATGAGGAAATTTCATGCTTGCTGCCTGATTTAAAGACAGGTGTGACATCAGCTCTTTTCCATGAGTCAGGAAAAGTGCCGGAAGTCATGCACCAGTTGAGTATCATGGATAAGGGGATGCTGAGAGATGCAGAGGTGTTTTTCAGGAATATAGGGCTTATGTCTGATGGTCCGGTAGATCTGTTTGCGGGCAGACTTTTTAAAATATTTTGAATTTCATCGGGGGTCGTTGAAATTTGAGACAGTGAATCAGAACAGACGCTAGTAAGCTGAGGGGGACTGGGGATTGGCACGGGAACTGAAAAGGTTGAATGGAAATATTCATTGAAATGTGTGGACCTCAATTCAAATGGGATTTCTTCATTATGGAGGTTTAGGTTAAGTGGAATTCTGGGAGACTTTCTACGGGATGATATAAGTGTCCAGAACTTCTTCGAGTTATTCTTGAGATTTCCTGTTATGGAAGAAATGTAGCGGTTGTAATCTTCTGTCATATAAACTCTTGAAATTTTCCGTAGGTGAATAAATACATTGCGTGTATGAGGATTAGGAACTGATTTCCACAGTGACCACGCTCGAGTTTTATTTTGGAGAAGGAGTTTGGTGTTTTGACTTAGCCAGTGCGGGTATTTGTTGGATTTGGGTACGGAGAACGTAACGTGTTGTTTAATGGCCGAGTAAAGTAAATCCTCAAACAAGGCCACTGCGCTGTTAACGTCCTCTCAGCTGTTAGCAGGCACCAGGATAGAGATGATAAATCCTGATTGATAGCTTGCCAGTCGACCTTTCTCCAAAGAGGGAAAGCTTTCTTATCGGTGGTGGGGCTATTTTTATGTCTGCTGGCTGGGACGGGGAGAGTGGCTTCTATTGAGCTATGGTCGGTGTTCAGGATATTTCTTCCAACGGTCACAGTGACATTGCGCAGGGTTGAAAATATGAGGTCCAGTGTTTCAGATTTCCTTGTTGGGTGTAGATTGAACTGTTTCAGATGTAGACCGTTTATAAAATTTGATAAAATGAAAGTATCTATTTGGGGAGAGTGTATGGTACCATTGTTTATTGATGTCCAGGAGATATGGGAGTTAAAATCGCCTAGCAACACTATTTCATTTTCTTGATTGAGGGCAAGAACAGTAGAGTTGAAACATTCTTCTAAGGTGTCAATTTTGCTGGAAGGTGGGCGGTAGAAGCAACCTACGAGTAAATTCTTCCTTTTTGGGATAATAATCTCAACCCATATTATTTCGCAGGAAGTTTCTAAGTCAGGCCGATGTTTTGCCTTCAGTTTGTTCTGAATTGCGATTGCAACACCACCACCCCTTGAGGATCTGTCGCGCCGAAACACATTGAACTCAGATGAAAACGGAAGTTCCCCACAAGATACGAAGTATGACAACCATGTTTCTGAGAGGCAGAGGATATCAAATTGATTGATTTCGGTTATATTTGCTATACAGTCGGTTAGTTTATTTTTGATGCTCTGTGCGTTCTGGTAGTAGAGGTTAAGGGGTCCTGGGTTTAAATGAATGTCACCTGATAGTAGTAGTAGTATCAAGTAAACAGTACTGGAGGAAGCACGGCAACGTTGTACAGGTCCACGAGGTGTGGTGGAAACTTGGCGGAGCACTGGGAGGTTACAAGCTGCAGCGGTCGAGAAAGTAAAATGTCTCTCTGCGCAGTACCACAGAATTTTCTGATCACACGACACATCACTGCGGTCGGAAATGTTTTCAGGCACAGTTGCACACCATATAGTACACTTGAACAGGTAAAATACTACTAAAACACTGTAATATGTCAGAGCTACTGAAACACGAGGTTTGTCACTTGCCGCCATCTTTAACAACATTTCGGAGGGTGTATGTATGGACCACTTCCTTTGTAAGATTTGCTTGCTGAATTCATTCTCGCCTTGTTGACAGGGAAGCTTTCCCGTTCCTGAATGATGCGTCTCTCGCAAACGTGCACTGTTTCAGTGTGTCCTCACTTGCTAAACTCCTTCTTCCCTTGACGACAGGGAAGCCTTCCTGTTCCTAAATGATCCGCCCTGCGCGAACCTGCCCTGCTTCTGTGTGTTTTCATTTGCTAAACGTCTTCCCGCATTAGCGACAGGGAAGCATTCCCGCTCCCGAGTGATTCACCCGGCACTGAAGCGCTAGGAGAGGATTTGTTGTTTAAGTGGGTGATGTGTAACATGCTAGGCTTAACCTCACTTTAAACGCGCCATGAGCTTGTTTAATTAACATGGAATTTTGGCTTGATACACTCTTAATATAACTTCCCTAACAATTCCACGGCTAGTTGTTCTTACCCGCAATCCGTAACATTTGGAGGAGTATACGCACACGACTTTCTTTCTACATATAACTTCGTGATTTAAAAGGACATTACACTTAGCACTTTGCCGCCATGTTACATACATACGTAAGTCATCTGCCTTGATACATGAATATTGAAACTGCGTCCTCCTTTCAATTTTTCCTGTAACCATGTGGGGCGGAGCTGAGTCGTCTGGAGAGTAAATTCACCAAATATTTTCATCATGGTGTAGGCTACTCTCCCACATGTGTTTGACAAATAACTCTTCTGTAAAATTTCTGGAGTCTATGGTACAGTTAGCAAACTCGGATATAGCTTTCAAACGTAACAGCGTCATGATTCGAAATGCACAAACAAATCCGAGCAGACAAGCAATGCTTGATAATACGTACGGTAATGCACACAAAATCCAGTGGGACACACAAATTAGATCACGTGTATCGCACAGTATTTCAGGGATCACAATTACTGATTATAGCCCATAGGCCTATCATCCATCTTCGATCCGCAATGGCCTCTGTTGTGTAGAAGTCTTCCCATATATCCTTCCTTTTTTCCTTTAGCTTTGGAACAGCTGATCGTATGCTGGCAAGATAAGGTGGTATCTCAGGTCCTCTATCAGAAAAGTCTCCTTCGTAAGTTCATAAACGAGTCTCGATCTTATCGACTTGGACACAATAAGGACTCTCATAAAGTACCTTGATTTTATCTTTTCCAGGTCCTCCAGTTGCTTCGCCGGCCTTTCACCGCTGGGTCCGTGGTTCAAATCACGGTCACTCCGTGTGAGATTTGTGCTGGACAAATCGGAGGCAGACAGGTTTATCTGCGGGTTTTCCCTGTCACAATTTCATTCCAGCAACACTCTCCACTATCATTTCAATTCATCTCTCATTCATTTAATCATTGACCCAGAGGAGTGCGACAGGCTTCGGCAGCCGGCACAGTTCATAGGCGGCAGCAAGGCCGGACTCTCACCTCTGGGTCCGTGGCTCAAATCCCGGTCACTAAATGTGAGATTTGTGCTGGGCAAAGCGGAGGCAGACAGATTTTTCTCCGGGTACTCCGGTTTTCCCTGTCACAATTCCATTCCAGCAACACTCTCCACTATCATTTCATTTCACCTGTCATTTATTTAATCGTTGCCCCAGGGGAGTGCGACAGGCTTCGGCAGCCGGCACAGTTCATATCCTCGCCGCTAGATGGGGGCTTCATTCATTCCATTCCCTGACCCGGTCGATCGACTGGAAGCAGGCTGTGGATTTTCATTTTTCAACCCAAAAGTGTCCCATAGCGAGTCTTATCGCGGCCATGTTTGACCGACCGCTGCGTCCCAAGTGATAGTTGAATTGCCAATAGCCTGCCATATTTACGAATTACTTAAAATATTTGACAGGAATGGATCAAGGATTTATGGGAATGTACACATCTTTCATATTTGTTATCCTTAATTTTCGTAGGTGCCAGCCAGATATGGGTCCAGAATTGTGGCAATCGTGATATGCTGTTACCTATAAGAATATATTTCAGGCGAAAGGCCCTGAAGATTCCTTGCTGTATGCTCTACTGTAGCCTTAGGTCTATTCTGGCATTTCACAAAGTGTTACCGTTCACAGAAGGTACACACACACACTGGGCATCCGGGTCATGGAATATTGTCCTTTTGCACATCTTATGGTGGAAGCATTGCGCTCCTCATCCGACAGTTTGGTCCCTACCAATTTCTATCGCACATTGCATATGCGCCGTAGAATTCCCTTTTTATGTGTTCTGACTTGCCTTTCCATATCTTGAGGAGATCTTGTTCTGATTTTGTGGCAGCAAAAGTTGCATTCTCAGTTCTTCTATGAGGAATGGTTCTCGTGCAAGTTCTTAAGCCAATCTAGTATATGATGTTTTTGCTATTCCTAGTATATTTTTCAGGCATCTGGCTTTGACCTCTTCTATTGCTTACAAGTCTGTTATTGAAGCCTATGCCATGCCCTTTTTGAGCCACAGCATTTCTGGGACAAAAGTGTATAAATAACTGTATTTAGTGGGAATGCTCTCACCGAAGAGGAAATTGCAAGGTTTGTTGACACAATCATAGCAGATCAGCTTAGGCGAGTGTTCTATTCTATTCAGTTATTTTGTAATGATGAAAGCATCGCTCAGTAGTGCATAGTAATGGGAATAGCAACTACATATGACATCACCTTTTGATTATGATGATTATCGTCTTACGGGGACAGAACAGCAAAGCCATCTGATCTGAAATATTTTGACTTAAAATAATGAAACAGTTTCTCAGCAGGGACGGTAGGATTTAGACAAAGTCCGTATCTTCGAGTACGCTAAGACGTTACACTCTCTAGCAGATGGGATGAGAAGATGCCAACACAAAACAAATTGTTGTCGAGAGCTGGAATATTTGTTTCAAGAGTGGAATATACGAGAGGGAATACGGTATTGGCAGCCATCAAAATCCGGAAAATAATCTATAGTACTGTAATAGGTAATGTGGCTAAGATACAGGAATTAACCATTTTAGCATTATTGTTTGGCGCTGGTTTTTCCCCATAGTCCGAAAGTGGTGAACGCGGAATTAGGCTTCACATACAAACACAAACCTACGTCCCAGACACCCTTGCTTGTTGTGCAGGCAGTAACAGTCTTCTAACCAAGTAGCGACAATGGCTTTTTCTCACCCAACTTTAGTACATCAGTTTATTTATTTATATCGTATGGCAAAACAAGGAACATTAATAATACATGTATCCTACAATTATTATATACACACTTATTTACGGGTCAACATTCAAAACGTACTGTAATGTCCAGACATTTCAGCCAGTCCACTGCCTTTGTACAGGCACTATGTAATTCTTGAACAGATCCATTGAATCTTCTTCTTGGGCAGTGCACAGCAACGTGCTGGACGGTCTGGGGCAGAGTAGCACAGTCGCAGATCTGCCCCACTTGTGAAGCCAGAATATACACCTGCCATGATTTGTCCTGATTCTGTTTAGAGACGTCCACTCTCTTCTCGGCCGTGGCTTCGGTGGCGTAGTTGCTAGCATGCTGAGCTTCTATGCTCATGGTCGCAGGTTCAAACCCGGCCGAAGTCATCGGATTTTTTATGAGCGTTAAAAATCTCAGTATGCCTTCCTTGAGAGGGGAAGTAAATCAGCAGTCCCATGTCATAGATTTATGGCATGAAAAAGAACCTTCCACTAACTATACTTGTCTGAAACCAAAATTTGTAGGTTAGAATTGATAACGCTCAATTATTTCCAACGTTCTCTGCCTGGTTCTGACTGCGATGCCATCTAGTAGGCAATTCCGAAAGCTAGGTGTCATGTACGGTAACACTTGGCGGCAAAAGTAGGAACTACTTGAAATTACTGTCTGCAGTCCTTACTTGAATTAAAACAGATAACACACACTAATACAGCCATCACAATTAACACCGGTTTTCATACAAATTCGACATACACCCAAAGTACACGGGGCCGTATGACCGCGTTGTCGCAGCCCCTAAACTAAGGAACCAACCATCCCTTCTCGGTAAGTTGAAACCAGCAGGAGCTCTACAAGGATGATGGATTAAACGCAGACAGTCAGGATTTGGTCCATTCTTCATGCCAGATCTCAGCAGCATCAAAATGAGTTTCCAGGAGCTTCTGACCTAGCTTCCATGTTGGGTTTCTGGAATTAAATATCTTCGTTTTCTGACGGTTGCAGTACAGATGTAAGGGCAGCTGATGGTTCCTTCGACACTTCTGCCATTCTCTTACAAGAGCCAGTTTCCTTCGTATATGAGGGGGAAGGATGTTGGATAAAACGGGTAGCCATTTTAGAGGTGTCGATTTGATGGTGCCAGATATTGTCCTCAAGGTGTCATTCACTGGAGTATCAACTTTTGAAGTATGTGCACTGTTAAGCCACACGGGGCAGCAGTATTCCGCAACTGGGGAGACCAAGGCAAAAGCTGATGTCCGCACTACCGTCGCGTTTGCTCTCCGGCCTGTTCCACAGAGCATGTGTTGTATGTTGTTCCTTGCTAGCCTATTTTCCTAAAAAAAAGGCTTATGAGATCACCTTTTGTCCGAGTGTCTGTGTGGGTGTGTGTGTCCCCCCTAATAAAATCTAAACGGCTAGAGCGATTTCAATGAAACTCGGTATGTTGTTAGCACTATTTTGGACGACCCCGACTGTACCCCTTAAATTTTGTTATGTCTCACCAATCCAACATGGCGGCTGTTCGAAATATTTCACCAGCATTCAATATCTCCGAAACTATTACCGATATTATCCTGAAATTTTGTACGGTGATAAAGCGAACTACTAGAAGTTAACATATGTGACTTTTGAAAACCTGGTAACTACAAAACCAACATGGCGGCCAAGCGAAGTTGCGACTTTAAATAGACGTTTCTCGCGATTTAACCAACCAAACGCAATGAAACTTGGTACAGTATATGTTTATACACATCGTAATGCACCGACATCTAACTTTGTTCAATTGTTTACATAACCTCAAGATGGTGGCTGTGCGAAATATTTCACCGGCATTCAATAGCTCTGAAACTATTACCGGTATCATCCAGAAACATTGCAAGGGGATAAAGGGCAGTACTGGAAGTTCATCTATCAGACTTTCAAAAACCGATTAACTACAAAACGAACATGGCGGCCAAGCGAATTTGAAAGTTTTAAATAGACTTTTCTCTCGCGATTTAATGATCCAAACGCAATGAAACTCGGTGCAGCAAATGTTTATAGACATTGTAATGCACTGATATCTAATTTAGTTCAAATTGTTTACATAACCTCAACATGGTGGCTATGCGAATTTTAAAATTAAGTTTTTATTTCTTTTGTCGTATTCATACGATCGAAGTGAAAGTTTGAATAATGAACCTACGCAATTATTTTCCTTAAATGGTACATGACTCTATGGCCTATACATATAACAATCCAATATGGCGACCATCCGAAATATTTAGACGGTTCTCAATATCTTCGAATCTATCACAGCAATCAAACTGAATTTTTAGCCTACTTTTCACATTTTGCAAAAATGAGGAGAAAGTAGACTTATGAGATCGGGCAAATGTGTGTCTGTCTGTCTGTCCTTCTGTCTATCTGTCTGTGTGTCCCCCCTATCAAATCCTAAACGGCTGGAGCAATCGAAACAAAATTTGGTAGGAGTAAATATCTATACCTGAATATCTCACGGCCATATTTGAAAATGATGTCAAAGCTACCAACTGCTTAAAAATCGCAATTGAAATTTGAGCTCCATGTTGGATATCTTGGAAGGTATGAATGGGAGCTATTTCAAAATTGGCACACGTATAGATAATAATATTGCAGTTTAATTTCCAGGAGGCCATACATGGCAGAGTTGCCAAAATTATTATAAGCCTGCTGATAGGTCCAATTTTTAAATGCATATAACTTCTAAACTATCGATTGGAATTCATCCAAATTTCGTATGTTGTATGTGCACATAACCAGATATGACTGAGCGTATTCTTCAGACCCACCAGGGATGCCAACTGTTAATAAATGCTGTCTCTATTTTTGTTACCCTAATATCAATATATCAGAAAGTAAGCAAGCCATTAGCTCTAAACTTTGCACACGTATACTACCTGGCATTCTAGATGAATTTGGAGTAACTAATATTCGTCAGTGCTGCCAACATGATTCTAAGCCTGCTGATAGGTCCAATTTTGAAATGCATGTAACTTCTATACTAACTAATGGATTTCATTCAAAATTGGCACAACAATATATCATATCATTTGAGATTATTTCTGACCATTACATGCATGACATTGTTGCCAACATGATTTTACGCGCGCTGTTAGATCCAGTGTTTAACTATATGTAACGTCCATGCTATTCATTGAACTTCAGCCAAATTTTGTTTTCTGTACCTTAAGAGATGGAACTAAGAATATATTCAGCCACCAGGGCTGACAACTGTAGTGCTCTATTAGGCTACATAATGCCAGGTATACAGTATTTCGAACTAATTAGAAATTTCGATATTACCAACTTAATTTCGTCATTATTCTAGATAGATCCATACAGATTAATCATTGGCATGAATCTTAAATTTTAAGAAAAGTAGGCTCTTTAGTTCGTCACGGAACTTCTTGTTTAATGTTCATAGGGGCTATGAACATAAGTTCACCTATAGGACTTTCAATAACCTGATGATCACAAATCCAACATGGCGGCGACGCGAAGTATTAATATTCGCATGGATGTTTCTGGCAATTTAACCATCCGAATGCAGTGAAACTTGGTACAGTAAATTCTTATACAAATGTTAATCCACTGGCATCTAATTTATTTCAATTTTTCCATAACAACAAGATGGCAGCTGTGCGAAATTTGAAAATCTCGTTTTTACTTCTTGTGTCCTAATCCTCGGATTGAAGTTTGAATACTACACGTACACAATAATCTGCATGTAACAGTACATAACTACATATATAAATTCAACATGGAGACCATCCAAAATATTTAGTCGGTTCTCAATATCTACGAATCTATTACAGCAATCAAACTGAAACTTTGTTAGTTGATAGTGGCAATTAACTTAAGTAGGATCTATGAAAATAGTTTTTAGTTCTTCACAGAACTACTTGTTTTTATCTTGGCTGTACTGTTAGAGAGATGTTGCTTGTATGAAAGCGTTCGGTCCGTTGTGACGATCAGATACTTTGGATAGGGGTTATAATTGAGTTTTTGGCCTTTGAATTCGACCTGAGTTACGTAGTTGGCTTTTTGGTTATCTAGATGGAAGCAGCTTACTTCAGTTTTGTTCAAATTAGTTTTAAGTCGCCACGTGTTGAAATGTTTGTTCAGGTTATGAAGATCCTTTGTGACTGTAGTTTCTGCTGTTTTGAAGTCAATAGATTGGGCAGCCAGAGCTTTATCAATTTCCTGGAAGATCTGCAGGATAGAAGTTGAACAGTAGAGGAGCATGAACTGATCTTTTAGGAAAACCATCGTTTGGTACATAAGGTCTAGTCTTACTGCCGTTTAAATGTACTTCGAATACTCTATTGCATAGCATGTTATTCAGCAGTGTTGCAAGGATCTTACAGTAGATGATCTTCAAGCACTTCAAAATCATTCCTTGTCGACACGCTGTGCCATAAGCTGATGTCAAGTCCACAAAAACAGCGATGGTTAATTCTCTTAAGCAAGAATGGAAGCCTACCACTTCTTAAGATATCATTAAGAAACATATCTAACCAGGGTCGAGTTCTAGGTCTACAATATTTCAGGAATTCTTCATATATTCCATCCACTCCTGCTGCTTTGCCTGGCTTTATTTCTTTTAGAGCTGTTGCGATTTCTGCAGTTGTGAATTCTTCTGAGAACTGGGAGATTGGTTCAATCAAGAATAGCCCGGTTATTAGCTCTTTCTTGAGTTTTTTGGATTCCACTTTATTGACGTTTTGAATTTTGGATAGTTTGATGATTCGTTTGGCTGCCTCTACTGGAGATACCTCTGAGGTCTTATTGATATATTTGGGAGTACAACTTCTTAGAAGAGTCCACGCTTTTCTGCTTGAGTGTTGAAAATTCATGCTTGCTGTCATTGAGTTCCATTTATCATTTTCTGGCAGAATATAGGCGGTGCAGTAGTTCATCAGCGGCTTCTGTACTGTTAATGAGTTGGTATTCTTCGTAAAGCTACTGGAGATACCTCTGAGCTCTTATAAATATATTTGGGAGTACTACTTCTTAGAAGAGTCCACGCTTTTCTGCTTGAGTGTTGAAAATTCATGCTTGCTGTCATTGAGTTCCATTTATCTATTTCTGGCAGAATCTAGGCAGTGCAGTAGTTCATCAGCGGCTTCTGTTCTGTTAATGAGTTGGTATTCTTCATAAAACTACTGGAGATACCTCTGAGCTCTTATAAATATATTTGGGAGTACTACTTCTTAGAAGAGTCCACGCTTTTCTGCTTGAGTGTTGAAAATTCATGCTTGCTGTCATTGAGTTCCATTTACATCTTCTATTCCAGCCGGGGATATATTCTTTTCAAATCCCCTGGGAATGTGTTTCTTTGCAATGGAGCATATAACTAACAAATCACTTATAGTTGCGCAGTTTGGGCGGAATCCACTGGATATTGTGATACATCTCATTAGTAAGCGATTCCCAGTTTGCCTTTTCAAAATTCCAGCGAGGTATCTTATTATTGGGACTTCAATGCCTATTTTTAGAAGAATTGGTCTATGCTGACTACGAGGAAAATTGTTCAGTGCTTTCCTGCTGCATGGTAAAGCTCTTCAATGCTCGTCCCTTGAAACAAAACTGAGGTCAGGGTTGTTGTCTTCCTGAGTGAAAGAAACCTAGCTCCCATGCATCGTACACAAGGAGCACATCTTCTGTTCCAGACCATTCTAATACGCCAAGACCATCACTATTAGTTTCTCCATACCTCCAGGAAGTACTCAATTTCCCATGATGACTGCCGGATGATTTTCATTCTTGATGGTTTCATTACACCAAGGTTGAGATGGAGGTTTAAATTTTTTTACTATTTCCAAGTCTGCAACTTTAGTCCTGGTGGTGAAAATGTCTTCAGAGCTGGTGTCAAGAATTTCTACTTGCTTAATATTATTCCGAATGTGCGTAGAGATGCCATGGTTTTTATGGAAGGTAGCTGCAGCAAGATTGAATCCTGGTAGTTTACACCTGGAGTGAACTTGAATTTGGTGTTTCTTGAAGCAGAAGGACATCTATGTTGTTGTCATTAGGCAGTTTAAGAAGTAGTCGCTTTTTGATCGGCTTGTACCCTCAACATTCAGTTGTAGAACCTTCAGAGTGGGCCTTATGTCCTTTGTTTGGCTCTGAAAAGAACCGTTTTAATTGGAATAATGTTCCGTCATAATAGCCAAAGTTTAATGTATCCTCTAATTGCTGGGATATCCTTTAAGCAGAGCTTAAGGTCCAGCGGCCAATTCCGTTGCTTACTTAGCACCTCCCGGGAGACACTTGTAGGGTAATTTGATTGGAATAATGTTCCGTCATTATAGCCGTTGTCTAATGTATCGTCTAATTGATGTAATATCCTTTAAGCAGAGCTTAAGGTCCAGTAGCCAATTTCATTGCTTACTTAGCACCACCCGGATGAGAGTTGTAGGGTAATTTGATTGGAATAATGTTCCGCCCCCATAGCCGAAATGTAATGTATCCTCTAAATGCTGGGATATACCTTAAGCCAAAATAATATATATGTAAATTTCCAGCAACAATTTAGATTTGTAAGTATTGTTGTATATTGTACATCATGTTGGAGAATAAAAGTGTGAGTGGAAGAACCTTATAAGAATTCAGCAATTCCAACAACTTTAAATATTTCTCTTTAAAAATATGGCTACACTGCAAATCGCCCCCGCGCAGTGCACCGTGGATATCCCACTCAGTCCCAAAACGTAACGTTGCGCGTAATATGAAACTACAGCATGTAGGTATGGCCCTTGGAACAGTGTGGCCCTCAGGCTCAAATGATTGTAAACACCTGAATTAGACCGACATTACTTTTTACCACGCTCCCATTACTATCTATACCAGACGCTCTCTTGTTTGTATCGGCTGCACAATCGACAGTACGTTACACGGGACAAGGAATAAACAAGTGAGATGCAACATAATGAAAATATCGGGTAGAATGGAAAGGACTGAGCACAAGAAGTTGAGAGTGCTGAAATAAATGATCATTGGCTACATTAATTAAATTAGTATTCAATTTCTTTTATTAATAAAGCACAATTTATACGGAGTGAGTATTGTTGGCTTAATCGTCTCAAAACACAATAATCTCGTGGATCTTTAACACAAGAAAACAGTCTGTAGAAAAAACAGGAGCTTAGCCAATGACATGCGTATACAGAACCCACACATAAAGTGTGTGTGTGGTGCGAGTGCAGACAAACTTGGCTGCGCAAATTTGTTGACCATAGCAGCTGCAGTAAAGAGTCCTTGTAAATGCAGCACTGCTGAGGGTAACAGGAGCACATGTGAGAATAAAACAATGATTGAGGAGATTGTTCATATCATCATTGCCACATATTAGAATAGTCAGTACTCTGGCCGCTACACTTACATCTCACAGCTTTTACAAGATTCTCGCACACGATGAACACACATTGTGAGTTTCCTTGTTCATTGTACGTACTCGCTACAACGTACAAGCCCTGTAAGGGGAAGTTTCCCTAGCAACATGTGCGAACAACATCCACAGTTACAACGATATCGAGTAGGGCTGACGAGCTTGTTGATCACAAGTCCACTACGTGATTGCAGTTTCTTGACACTTTCCCATTTGACATTCCTGGACTCGTACAGACTGATGTAGGTGAGATTCTTCATGTGCTGCGAGACCAAATGGAAGGGGAATCCAAGAACATCGCAACGGTCCAGGATGAGTTGCTTAATATTACTCAGGGTTGCCATCTTTTTCATGCCTTCAACTCCAAGACTTGTACAGCCCAATACGTTCAGGTATTGCAGGCTTCGACAACAACTGAGGTACTCAATGGAGTCCTTGGAAATGCTGGAGTATTCCAATGAGACGTCTTCCAGCAACCGGAGAGAGGGTAGATTCATCAGAGAATTGTCTGTCAGATCACAACTATTCAATTGCAACCGTCTGAGAAGCGGACAGTTCCCTGCGACGGCATCGATGAACTCTTTGTGGTCGCAAACAAGGTGAAGTTTCAGAGAAACCAGCTGGCTCAGACAATGGCTCCGTAAGAGTTTCATCCCCATCTTGTGGTAGCTCTCATTCACCGAGTGTGAATTTCTCCCCGAGAATGCGCAAAACGTTAGGGATTTGATTGTCTGTAAATTTACGTCCATCTCCAAGCTATCATCTTCCAAATTGTCCTTGCTAGCACTTTTCAATTGCTTCTCTTTGACCGCACATGTGCACATGATGTGCAACCAATCGAGCTTTTTACACACAGACAACAAGGGCAGAATACATTCTCCTATCGATGTACAATCAACTTGCAGTTGTCGCAAGGTACATCCTTCCTTCTCTAGAAAATAGACGAGGTCTTCTTTAATTAACATTAATTTCCCAAAGCTGATCCCTTCCAAGGATGGGCAGCCATCTGCGAGGGGTTTCACATCGATGGCATAGTTGTAGGGGCGAGACATTAGTACCAGCGTCTTCAGGTTTGCCAACCTGGCAATTTCCTGCAGACACAAGTTACCAGTAAGGAAAGAAATTCGTATCTGCAGTTGCTCGATATTCGGACAGTGCGAACTCAGAATCTGTACCATCTTATAGTCCATCGTGCTTTCTGTCAGTATGAGTGTTCTGAGGTGCCGACATTTACACACAACTGCCTTTAAAAACTCTTTCCCTACATGTTTCCATAGGAGCAGTCCTTGGAGTTTAGGCATTCTCTGCACTTCCTTTAAGATTGCCTTCTCCCGCTTATTGCCAGGTTGGTACAACAGATGTTTCCAAGTGCCAATGTCGCGGGAAGCCTCCTTCCACCGTCTGCAAACGTGCTCGGCAGATGACATGATACATTCCACAGAGAGATTGGAAAATATCTCGACTAGCATTTCATAGGGTAGGTCTTCAATCGAGCACATTCTTCTATCTGAAATGAAATAAAGCCACCAATAAGCTGACAGGATGTACATTATAAACTAACCCCGTGACTGCCACCCAGCATATAGCCAGTGGATTATAGGGGGACCTCCAGCTGTATTACCTGGATATAACGCCATTGGGCTGAGTGCGCCCCGTTCCATCTCTACTGGAGCCGGGAATCGATCTCGGTGCCTCCTGGGCCAAAGGCGCAGCTAACGAAATGGTGTCTTTAGTTTTACATGACCACATCGACTATATTTGAAAACGGAAAAATTCTAATAAGAAAGGTTGTTTTTCAAACACATTCCAGGGGTGCCAATTCGTCCCTCAGCCGATAGCCCTAAAAATCTCTAATCGTCAGTTAGTCACATAGGGATCTGTTGATTTTAAGATCTTGTTATTGATCACGACATCTTGCACTATTCCTTGAGTTAACTGAAGTGTACTGCATGTGCATTCCCAGCAGTTTCAGGTTGATTGGGCTAAAATGACTCAATAATAGTATAGAAGTATGACTCACAATACTGTGCGCGTCAAAAGTAGGCGCGTTTTGGTCGGATAACAGTCCTACACTTGCAAGCAATGTTTTGAACATCTCAGTGGGCGCGGCCGCTCTCTGGCGTTAGGGCGTCTCCTTGGGTGCGAGAGCGGTACAAAGAATATCTGATTCGTCATACACGTCAAGAAAATAGGCTAAATACCAGGTGAATCAGCTGCCCCTAACAATAGTATGTTATGTAGCCCAACTAACACGTGTTGTCGGGAAGGTCGATATTTCTCTGCAAGCATCCCGTATGGTACTAATGCACTGCGAGCATATGTGATATGTGATAAGCGACCTGAAGGGCAAATCTGTATTTTGGGAATTATTTCTAAATATTGTTGTTCTTTCTTTCTTTCTTTCTTTCTTTCTTTCTTTCATAAAAGAGGGCGTGGTCAAGAATACGTAGTTTACTGATGGCTCTTGGTTTAGTGGTTAATTCGAAGAAGAGTCCATTGCAGGTTCCGTGTTGACGTTTTATAATTAGTGGTTAATTTTAACATGGTTAGTCGTCTTGAAAAGAAAAGGGGAGCGAGCTACCTAGACATTTGTACAATGTCCTCCTAAATATCTGTTTATTTCAGTCCCGTTGGTTTAACTTGCGTAATGCTATTCAGGGACTCTTGTTGGCAAGTTCAGGGCGTACTGAACCAGTCAAACGGTCCTCCTTGTTTTGGGCTCACTCAACTCAATTGAGTGTTTCTTCTTCAGTTTCGTAGAATGTTAGATTAACTTGGCAAGAAAGGGAAGGGGGGAACACCTACTATCATGAGTACAGGAGGCACCAAGTGATGTTAAACTGGCAGTGAAATAGGGTACAGTAGTGTAGATTATAGTTTTACTGAGCTGAAGAATGGATCTCAGGGGAACTTTTGCTCATAGCACCAAATTACATTAAAGAGCACCAGATTGTGAACGCCTGGCCTGGTCAAATGTGATAGCACACTCCAGGCGTGCCAATAGCCCTCTCTGTTTGTTGCATGTGTTAAGATCTTGTGAACAAATGTTATTGAACACGAAATCTTGCATTCCTAATTAACTGCTCTATCCAATATCTAAATCACGGCAGAAGTAAGCTGATCACTAATTCTGGAGGAGACCAGCAGACCAAATTCAGACTTTTACTCTTCTACTTGGATTACTAATTATAATAGCTTTCTGGGATTCATTACCAATTGAAACTACTGTCAATTATCACAGCTGCACAGGAAATATGTGCTAAATTACGTAAACATGTGTTTTAGTTAGTTTTTGAGGATTAAATGAGCGGAACTACGAGGTCATCTGCCCCTATTTAGCCATGTTCAACAGCGCAGGAGCTCCCTTCATCTGTTAGCAAGGCGCACTCATTGACGGCACTCCTGTTGCCAACATGCAGGATACAAAATACTCGGCGCAGGTCTGACCTGGATAAAGATTAATGATGCGCGAGGCAAAAGCCATTGGTCTGGATTTAACTAATTGTTTAGCAGAACCGTAAGCACAGGGTTGGCAATACCGTATTCACGCGCACAATGGCGGACACAGCTGGAGAGATCTAAAAGGAGCACGGTGCGCGGGAGGAGTTAACATTGATTATTACATCAGTTCCTGAATTACTTTTCATAATTAGGAAAGGTATTTTGGTTAATTTCAGTGCTTCAAAAAACTGTACCGTACGATGATGTCTCATTCAGTGTTACCGCCAGTGAAGCATTTATAGCGTACTCTTGTATGTTTTAAATTGGGTCCTGTTCTTATCTTGGTAAATGCCACACACTCTACTCTCAGCGTTGGAGCTAGCTATGGATTAGTTTTGTTTTCGAAGTGTGCACTTGGTGATTTCCATCACGTCCCTTTGGGCTCCTTTAAATGTGCATTTCTATGTCACTGTTTCTCTGGTTCACTAAAGATAATTCGGTACATGATGAGTGTAATTCATTCCCCAATGATGCACATAAAGCCATCAACATTGGCAGATTGGGAGTCAATAGTAATGGCAGTAACAACATGGATAGCATAATAATATCAACGTGTTGGTACCACTGGATCTTTTAAGTTTTAATATTTAGTTAGATTTCCATATTTCTTTAAGATTTTGATTTAAACTACTTTTCATGCAAGGAGAATGTTTATTGAACTATTGCTTTTTTATGATTAATAATGGAAATATTTTAATAATGTACACAACTACCTTACTGTAAGAATGAACCCCCCTCGACACTGCGGATGTCATGCTCGGACTGAGTATGTGTGGGATTCTCTTGAGAGATGATAGACTCAAATCTGTTGTGGATCAACTGGTCATTGGCTGCATTACTAGTTATGTTAAGTTCAATCTCTGAATAACAACGGATGCTACACACACAACTGGCTGTACGTACCTTTGTAGAGAAGTTGGCTGTGAACCAAACGCAAGGCTGCTAAACGTTAATCTTGAACTAAACGTACCGTTGCTACCAGGCGGAAAATAGCTGATAGGCGTAAAGGCGCGGCCAGGGTGCGGCTCTAGTTCTATACCAACAAACGAAAACTAAATTTCCTCTAACCGAGTTAATTTAGCAGTCAGCTTATTGGCACTAACCAATGTGGCGGGATTAGACTGATTTGTTTGTGCTCTGTAACAATTACTCAAAATGTTTCATTATCATTAATATTATTTTGAATGTTAATTAGCTGTCATACCGTAGAGGAGAGATGACATGTCAAACATACATTGATAGGCTACCTTGACGACAAATGCGACACTTTAAAGATTTCATAACGATCCCGCAAGGTTTAAGTACCGGTCAGTGTCAAAGTCACTTAAACTTTCAGTATATTCAATCCTTCCATTCTTTCTTTTATTCATGTGTTATCCGTACCGGTATTGGGCGAAGTCCTCAACGATTTGATATACATACAGTGACTCCTTTTTGACAACTCCAGCTGTGCCATCAGCGGTGAAAATAAGAATCTTTCATACCTCGTGGAGACATTTCTTGTATGGAAGAACAGACCGTCTTAATTTGTTCGTGCTTTATACACAATTAATGAGTTTTACTCGTTAGAATACAAAATGAGTAAAGGCGAAGTAGATTGCTCAGTTTACGGCTGCAAGCCGATGTATAAGAAGGCTAAGGATATAGGTGTTCATTATAGTATATATAACAAGTAGTTCCGTGAAGAAGTATACAGCCTATTTTCATATATCCTACTCATGTTAATTGCCTCTATCAACATACTAAATTTCAGTTTGGTTGTTGTGATGGATTCATAGATATTGAGAACCGTCTAAATATTTCAGATGGTCGCCTTGTTGGATTTTTATTAGTGTACTACTGTACTAGCTGTACCCGGCATGCGTTGCAATGCCAATCAAAGAAAGTGTTGCCATTGTAAATTTGTTTCTTGAAGTGTTCTGGAAACAATCTTTTTTCAATTTCCGTTAACAGCCTCAAAACTATAGTAAAATGGATAAAATAATTTAGAAACATTCGTGGGATATGAACGCATACGGAATTTTGTTTTAACGATTCGTGCACTGTCACTCATTTTAACATGTACTCTTGCGCTACCTACTGTGAAATGGATTTACTAAGTTAGAAACCTTCATGTAAGTGTACACAACATCTCAAGAAAGTTTCATCGCAATCGATGAATGGTATATGAACGCATACGGGATTTTGTTGATACGCTTCGCGCGTAATCACACATTTGTTGAATCTACTCGTACGCTACCTATTGTAAAATAGATTTACTAAGCCTTAAAAGTAGTGTGGTAAGGGCAATTCTTCTGCATTTAGGAAGTTGTGAGCCCCTGGCGCCCCTTGGGAAGGAAGGAGTGGTGGTAGGAGGGCGTTCGTAGATTCTATTCTTTGTCTCGATGTGCTCTTTACGGGGAAGTAGGTGTTGAAAAGGTGGAAATATGGTTTTGGATCTAAAAATGCGTTTTTCACATTTTTCCTAATTTTTGGAAAACCGAAAAAGTGATCATGACGTGCGTCATGTTATTTTTTTTTCATTTCGTTGTCCTCTTTACGGGGATGTAGGTGTTGAAAAGTTAAAAAGCTGGAAACATGTTTTTTGGTCTAAAAATGGGTTTTGTGATTTTCCCTAATATTGGGAAAACTGAAAAAGTGATCATGACGTGTGTGATATTACTTTTTCGTCTCGTTGTCCTCTCTACGATGATGTAGGTATGGAAAAGGTGAAAAGCTGGAAACATGGTTCTTTGATCGAAAATGTGTTTTTGATATTTTTCAAGATATTTGGAAAATGAATCATGTGATTTCTATGACGGGCATGTTGATGTTTTCGTCTCATCGTCCTCTTTACGGGGATGTAGGTATTGAAAAAGGTAAAAAGCTGGTAACATGGTTTTTTGATGGAAAATATGTTTTTGTTATTTTTCAAGATATTTGGAAAACGAATCATGTGAATTCTATGACGGTCATGTTGATGTTTTCGTCTCGTTGTTCTCTTTACGGGGTTGTAGGTACTGAAAAGGTGAAAAGCTATAAACATGGTTTTTTGATGGATTTTTTAAAATTATTTTAAGATATTTGGAAAACAAATGAAGTGATTTCTTTGACGGCCATGTTGCTATTTTTGTCTAGTTGTCCTCTTTACGGGGATGTAGGTGTCTAAAAGGTAAGAAGCTGGAAACATGTATTTTGGTCGAAAATGCGTTTTCGTTATGCTTCCAGATATTTGAGGAAAACAGGAAAAAATTAAGAAACCGGATTTGAAGTCACGTTGTGTTGGCGTGTCAGGCGCTGTGATGTTGCTAAAAATTTGTTTTTTGCTCACACGCAGAGAAATAGTTTGTTGAAAAGAGACTTGCAGGCTTCAGGCCGTCCACTGCGAGCGGGCATGCAGGCATGTGCTCTTATCATTTGCGTGGTCCGCAGCAAGAAAGATAACAGCCTCTAGTTCGCACGCAGGTGCTGTTATCTAACACAGACAAGTAACCCGATATTTGGTTGAAGGAAAAACAGGTCTGTCGAGAAGCTGAACATTGCTTTCTCACACACACGCAGAGTTTGCAAAGCTTGTGAGAATCATTCTGAGAAGAGCGTTTCACAACATTTTTTGAGTGAATGAGAACAAGGCTTAAGATTGCATCAAGCTTCAAAAATTAATTTCGAACTACTATGTGAATTAATGTTGATAAAAATAATGTTGAAGACAAACACACCTTCAACCTTTGTACAAAAATAGAGAAAGTTCTGATAGCCGATAATTTGGAAACGTGGTATCAGGAGAAAGCTATTCAAGCGCTTATTACTAAATTTGATAAGTTGCAACAGGGTCCCAGTGGCTTGGCCCTCAATTGGCAACTCAAACTAACACTAGGGGCGCTGCGGTTGGTCTGGATAAGTAGGGTAAAAATACTCAATAACACGCGTTTGATATGGAACACTTTTTATTTTTCGGTTATAATCAGTAAATGTGGTCCCTAAAATAATGACAGTGTTATTTTAATTGTATATATGTATAACTGTGCGATACACGTGATCTAATTTGTGTGTTCCTCTGGATGTTATGTGCCAATTGCATATTATCAAGCATAGGTTGTCGGCTGGTATTTGTTTTGGAGTAGTTCGAGTCATGGCGCTGTTACGTTTAAAAGCTATATTTGAGTCTGCTCACTGTACCTTAGACTCTGGAAATGATTTGCTGCTTGGTAGGGTGAAGGGGTGAGTTTAACTTGTATTAAAATTCGGGGGAGACAGGAATTGCTTGATTTGGATGGTTAGCAGGTGGGTTTGTTGTTGAAAATTGAACTGGTAGCAGGTTCTCGCAGAGTAGATATTAACCCTGCGAAGTCAAATTTGGCCTATATGACTCGTAATGGAATGGCTCGGATATCGCAGAGCGAGGTGATGGTGGTTGGTAGGGTTATTGGAAATGAACTTGGGAGCGGGGAAGGATACCTGACTGATGAAGCTTGGCTGTCTTCGGATGGTGTATGCTTGGCTGTCTTGCTACGGCTTGGCTCGGCGAGACTGTGTTTGGCTGTCTAGGTGCGATTTTGCTCGGCGTTACAGTGAACAACCCGTTGTCAGTGAGTGTAGTGGTGAGTGGTCCAACCCGCTGCTGTTGCCCGTATTTATTTGGTATCGTCACCTTTCAGCTATTGCTACTTGCATCTTTTGGAAAGTGATGAAAACTTATATCCGCAGCCCTCTTATACATCGATTTACAGCCGTAATCTGAGCAATATACTTTGCTTTTACTCATTTTGCACTCCATCAACGAGTAAAACTTATTACTTATGTATGTATAAAGACACGAAGAATTTACCACGATCTGCTTACCAATACAAGAATCCATATACAGTCACCACGTGACAAATGTACCCTACTTGGTAAGTTTTTCATTTTTACCGCTAGATGTCATATCAGATAGCTGGAGTTGCCAATAGCATTGCGTATTTGCAAATCAATATTTGTAAATACAATCCATTAAATGAAGGAAGTAGCTATATTCCCACACCGAGCTTTATCGCTTTCAGAAAGGCAGTGATTAACATACGCAATAAAGACGATTACTGCTTTTTGTGGAGTATAGTTAGCTGTCTGCAACCCTGTGAAAATCATCATGATGCTCATAGACCAGGGCAGTACAAAGATGTGTTTAACCACATGAAACAAACTCTCAATCTGAAGCGTGTTTCATTCCCAATGCCTTTAGATAAAATTCATTTATTTGAGAAAGTTTACCCAAATTTCTCATTCATAGTGTATGGCGTTGAGGATTCCAATATTGTGGGCCCCTTGTATGCCACCAAACAGGTAAAGCAACATCACATTCACCTGCTTTTCCTGTCTGATGGGGATAAAAAATATTATTGCTGGGTAAAGAATTTTATGTAGATTGGTAGGCAGTCAAATGTCCGATCATGATCCTAAGAAACATATTTGTGAGCTCTGCCTTTAATATTTTGAAACTGCTGAACTTTTGGAACGACATATGGGGGACTGCGAGGGGCAGTCTGCTGTAAAGCTTGTCCTGCCCGAAGGGAATGACGCAGTCTTGAAATTTAAGGCCACTAATAAACAAGACATGGTACCATTTACTGTTTATGCCGATTTTGAGGCACTCGCTGATCCCCTTCAGGGATGTGAACCAACCCCCCCATACAAGCTCAACCTATCCAGTGCATAAACATGAGCCTTTTGCTGTAGACTATTATGTTGTCTGTCACTACGATACATCCCAATGTGAGTATGCAAGTCACGAAGGTTCGGATTGTGCGCGGTGGTTTGTTGATCAAATGGCGACTTTAGCGGGAAAAGTAGAAAAAAATCGACAACCCTGTACCTATTCAGATGAATGACGTACAGCAAAAAAATATGATCAAGCCACCACCTGCCACATATGCGAAAAGCCTATTTTAGGCGGAGAAAAGAAGTAAGAGACCACTTCCACAGGACAGGGCATTTTAGAGGTGCCACCCAGAGCGAATGCAATTTGAAGTACTCTACACCTCGCTTCCTGTCTTCTTACACAATTTCTCTCGCTATGACCTTCACTTCATTGTTAAAGAATTTGCTCATGTAGATAAGAGCAAATTCATCATTTTTGGCAAAGAACCATGAGAGCTTTACCTCACTTTCATTGAGAAAAGGAAGCATGAACATTCGCTTTCACGACTCATTCAAGTTTGTCTAGTTCGCTGGATAGTCTCGTGAAAGGCTTAAGCGAGGATGATTTGAAACATACCCATTCCCACTTAACGGATACAAAAAAAATTAAATTATGTGTTCGTAAAGGCCATTTTCCTTATGATTATGTGGGAAGTTACGGGGTGCTTAGAGAAACGTCTTTTCCGCCGAGAGGAAAATTATTTTCTCAGTGAACTCAATGCACCATCAGTGAAGAAGAATTTGCCCACGCACACCATGTTTGGCGAGTGTTTGGCATAGAAACCATGGGCCAGTATGCTATGCACTACTTAAAATTAGACGTGTTGTTGTTGACAGACGTATTTGAGACGTTTCGTCAGCTATGTTATACGATATACGGGCTGGATCCCGCTCACTACTATACCAGTCCGGAGTTAAGTTGGGACGCTGCCCTAAAATTTACCAAAATAGAGCTTGATTTACTGATGGATCCTGATATGGTACTGATGATGGAAAGAGGGATTCGTGGGGGGTTCGTATCGCTCAATCAGCGACATGCCAAGGCAAATAATAATTACATGCCTGATTATTGTCCCGAAGAACCAGAATCCTACCTAATGTATTTTGATGTCAACAATTTATACGGTCTCGCTATGAGCCGACCACTGCCGTACAAAAACTTTGTCTGGCTGTCTGAGGATGAAATTAAAGATTTTAATGTGCATAGCGCAAGAGAGCAACAGGACGTAGGGTATGTCTTTGACGTTGACAGCTTATCCCGCCCATCTCAGCGACATGGTGATTTCCCCTGTTGCATGGAGAAAATGGGGCCGCCCGATAGTAAGGGCAATCATAAAAAAATGATGGGCACCTTGTATGACAAAAATCACTATGTGTTGCATATGGACATGCTGGTAGAATGTTTAGTCCAGGGCTTAACGCTGAAAAAATCCATAGAGGTATCTCTTTCTGTCAGAAACGGTGGTTGAAACTGTTCATGGATTTAAATACCAGTCACAGACAAAGTGCCACTCAGCCATTTCAAATATATTTTTTTAAACTGATGAATAATTTTATCTATGGCAAGAGTCTGGAAAATGTACGGCAGTATAGGGACATTAAATTGGTCAACACATGGAATGGCAGATGGGGGGGGGAGCTCAAAAATACATTTTAGAACCAAATTTTAAATCTTTGATCATTATTGATCATCTTCTACTGACTATTGAACTTGCCAAAACTAAAGTGATCATGAATAAACCTATCTATTTAGGCCAAGTCATTTTAGATATTTCAAAATTGCATATGTATCAATTTCACTATGGTTTTGCAATGCAGCGATTTGGTAGTATTTCCTTGTTATATACAGAGACGGATAGTTTTATTTACCATATCCGTGACTGTGATCCATATGTCGTTATCAAAGAAAACCCAAAATGGTTTTACACGTCCTCGTTTAGTGAAAAGAACGTGTTCGATATCCCCCGTCTGAATAAAAAAGAAATTGGTTTAATGAATGATGAGTGTTCTGACACCATCATGACTGAGTTTGTTGGGCTTGCACCGAAAATGTTTAGTTTTCGGCAGTGGATCAATGTGAATCTATGCGAGCCAAAGGGAATAGCCAGCACGTGGTTAAACGACTCTGTGTGGATGATTATTTACACGTCCTTCTGACCCACACAGG
Organism: Meconema thalassinum; assembly: GCA_946902985.2. Lineage (NCBI taxonomy): Eukaryota > Metazoa > Arthropoda > Insecta > Orthoptera > Tettigoniidae > Meconema > Meconema thalassinum. The sequence continues at coordinate 444,513,560 of OX336394.1, read as the reverse complement.
CATGCCACATAGTCAGTTTAGGATTCTATCTAAAAACTATGATTTATTTTTAATGAAACAGCGAAAACAAACACTCGCTTCGTTGGACGACAAGAGACAGTGGTCTCAGGATATGATGACAAGCGTCCCATTTAGTTACAACCAGTAATGGTTGTTGATATTGTTGTACAACACGACAAGTGTTTGGTTTGGTTGCTATAACATGTGTGATGCCATCTCGAGCCTCGGAATAAAAATAAAAATTTGTAGTGTATCATATTTTTTTTAACCTGTGTGCATGGATGTATGAATGGATGTGTGAATGTGTGTAAATAGTTGTACATAAACTGTATGTCTTGTGCTATTTGCCTGTCAACACATAAAGAGAGCCATGCATCAACGTTTGCATGGCTCACTGTGCACAGCCTAGATTAAAAACATGTTGGCTTTTTTAGGTTAGGTTAGGAAAAAAGAAACAAGTAGTCACCCTCACTATTGATGTCGCTTAGTAGGCCTCATGTTTCAGCAAAGTGAGCACCCACCCTCAGTAGGCATGCGGCTTAATAGGCCTTACTAGATTGTGGCTTAGTAGGCCTCATGTCTGAGCAAAGTGACCATCCCCCTCTCAATAGGCATACGGCTTAATAGGCATCACTAGGTCGTAGATTAGTAGGTCTCATGAAAGAACAAAAATATCTGCTTCTTTTACTGTAAACAATCTCACTTTATGGCTAGGGTTATGAGTGGTGATATATTTCAAAACAACACCAGTCGAATATCTGAACAGAAATTGTTTTTTTAAACCCGATGCATGTTATCCTTGTGACCTACAGGTACAGAAGCCAATAGACAGATGGTTATTTATTTGTGTTTTTTTATTTACTTAGTAAACGTCAACGACTACTTTTCAGGTTCAATGATGAGCCATGATGAAGATTCATTTATCGTCACCAAACACACCACGTTCAATGAATATGCCACGATGGTGTATCATAATCCCCAACGTGTGGGCTATCCTTCGGAATATAGAAGCATCAAAGTACGCATTGATACCACTGTTTATGACAGCATCATTGCTCAAGATGATGATGACTTGTTTCATGATCCAGCTCATCACTATTTCAAATCCTGTATGCTAAATTTTGGTTTTCGAAATAATTTATCCACGCAAGTGATTCATAAAGTAATTGTTAAATTAGCGGACGAGGATTTTTTTGCAGATTTTTGGTGTACGTTATGTACAAAACCCCTGTTTGATGTTTATTTTCCAATAACCTCTGAAATGTTTTGTTTTCATTTTTATAAATTTCCTGATGAGGAACGAATCACTTCGTATCGGCAACAAGCATTTCACCAACTTTGTCTTACCATACCTATCAATCAATATTCGCCCCATAGAATGAGATCTGTTAGAAACTAACAACATGTCATGATTATGGTTTCTTTTTTTCATTCGGCTTTCAGGAGCATATGTGACGTTTAGAATACATTTGGCTATTTTTTGTTTTAGTTTATCGTGTATTCATGATGATGGACACACACACTGGTTTAAATTTGTAGTTCTTATTTTGTTTCTTTCTTTGTTTCCTTGGATATAGAAATGAAATGAAAATCCACAGCCTGCTTCCAGTCTCCGACCGGGTCAGGTATGGAATGAATGAAGCCCCCATCTAGCGGCGAGGATATGAACTGTGCCGGCTGCCGAGGCCTGACGCACTCCTCTGGGGCAATGATTAAATGAATGACAGATGAAATGAAATGGTAGTGGAGAGTGTTGCTGGAATGAAATTTTGACAGGGAAAACCGGAGTACCCGGAGAAAAACCTGTCTGCCTCCGTTTTGTCCAGCACAGATCTCACATGCAGTGACCGGGAGTTGAACCACGGAACCAGCGGTGAGAGGCTGGCGTGCTGCCGCCTAAGCCACGGAGGCTTCCTTGGATATAGACATGGTTATTAAATGCAAAGCGTGTTAACTTTACCTTTTTATAGGCTACCAACAACATTCAGATGTTTGCTCATAGTATCTGTTGATACTATTTCTTTATTCAACAGAATGCAGTGTGAATTTGCACAACAGCAGGGCAAACGAATACAAGTCATTCAACAAGGGGATTATATGCTAATTCCCATTGACAACAGAGGCATACATTTACCTCCAAGAGATCTTGAAAATGATTCACACTTAATTTTCATAAAACATTTCCTATTAAATAATTTCCAAATTTATATTTTGTGTGAAAATGATGAAAATGAATGTCAACTTTTAGAAGTAGGCTACACACTGTGGCTCAATGATTTGCTTGTTTTACATACGTTTTGCCGAAAGGTGATGCAGTGGTCATGGGAACATTGTCCACAGGCCTACGTTTTTGTTAATCTGTCAGTTAAACTGTTGCCACAAATCCTTCAACCTCCCGTATAACAAGTAATAATAAGCGCCATTTCATTAGCAGATGCGCAATTGATTCAACCCTATCCCTATAAATACATTTTAATTGTTTTGTCTAATTATTATTATTATTTAGCGTATGATGCTTACTAGACAGAAAAGAATTATTTACACTATTTACAATAAACACTATTCTCAGCATTAGGACCATCTCTTCAATTTGGACAGGAAGGTCAGTAATCCACGCAATTGCATCAGGAGTTGCTGAATGGAGATCATCCAAGGCGCCGGGATATGAATGCAGAGGGCACTCTTGCACAATATGCTCGATAGTCTGCATTTCAAAACCACAGTCACATCGGGGGGAATCTATCCAACCCCACTAGTGAAGGGCTGCACCTGCTCGACCAGTACCACATCGGATTCTGTTGAGCCTTGACCAAACTGCCCGAGGAAGATTAAAACCAGCAAGTCTTGTGGTGGGGTCACTGATTTGAAGTAGGCCGCGAGGTGAGGATTTCGCCATTCATCTCTCCAGGCATTTCGGAGGTTGAACTCGGTGGACGAAAGATCAATAGCCGTTTTGCATGCTGGCTTTCGGGATTTCAACCTCTATATAGAGAGCCGTATGACATCCTGATGAATAGGAAGTTCAGCATTTTCTTTCAGCCTGTACCACAAGCGAACAAGAGTTTGCTGTCTCCTTATATGGGGTGGAGCGATATTACAAAGTACAGGTAGCCTCCAGGTAGGGGTGCAACGTAGAGTACCAGAGATGATGCGCATTGCCTGGCGGAGTTGTATATCTACGAGTTGGCAGTGAGAGCTGTTCAACCACACGCCTGCACAATATTCAGCTGGAGAATACACGACAGCCAGAGTGGTAGTCCTGAGTGTGCTGGCGTCAGCACTCCATGATGTTCCAGCTAACCTACTAGGTAAGTTATTGCGACTTTTTAGTTTTGCAGCAGTTTTTTTGTTGTATGTTGTTGATAAGTCGGAGTCCTGTCCAATGTTATGCCTAAGTACTTAGGACATCTGTTGTACTTTAGGTATTGATTCCTAAACTTAACTCTAGGTTGGTAGTTTGCCTCTAGGTTGTTAAGTTGGAATATGGCAACTTCAGATTTTGAGGCACTTGGCTGGAGACGCCACTTCTTGAAGTACTCATCCATCTTCTGATGATTTGCATTCATTATATCCTCTGCTTCATTAAAGGTGGTATTTTGGACTGTTAGATTTATATCGTCCGCATAGATGAATTTTCGGGATAGAGTTTCGGGCAGATCATGGGTATACAAGTTGAATAGGAGAGGGGATAGAACTGATCCCTGTGGCAGACCATTATTAATAGTGTGTAACCTGCTTCTAACATTTTCAGTGAACACTTGGAATAGTGTGTTACACAGCATATTGCCAATCAGGGTGACTATTTTAAGGCAAGGACCTGCCTTTATAAGTTTGAGGAGAAGTCCTTTCCTCCAGACAGTATCATAGGCTGGTGAGAGATCCAGGAAGACAGAAACATTTTTAAGCTTCTTCTCAAAACCAGCTTCTAGATAGGAAGATAGGGCAATGACTTGATCGCAGCAGTCTCGTTTTGGGCGAAATCCAGCTTGTTCAACAGGAATCAGTGACTCAATTGCAGGAGCAATCCTAATGATGCTCTAGCAGGTTTTTGATGTGATTGAACAACCCCTCCACCCTGTGGTAGGAATCAACCATTCTTTTTAAATTTAAAATAACAAATTAAAAGAAGGTCTTGGTTAGTAGGAATAAAAGAGCGGTTCTGGCGCAGGGGCTAATGGGCAAGATTGCCGCCGCGCGCAACCAGCCCTATGTTATTCTTATGGAGGGGTCATTCAGAGCTGGCGCAGTGGCTAATGGGCAAAATGGCCGCCACGGCCTGAGACCGTGGATGACGTCACAGGGAGAGGTCGGCCGCGTAGTTGCTAAATGGAATATTTAATATTATTATTATTAGGTAATTGATCATGTGCAATCCTAACCAGCTTTATATTGTCAACCACTTGGTGTAGTGGCTAGCATTCTTAGCTGTTACTGCGAAGGCCCGAGTTCGATTCCTGGCTCTGACAAGAAATTTAATTTCTGGTCTCACGAGTGGAACGGGGTACACTTAGTCTTGTAAGGCAAAAGTGAGAAAAGGCCGGTTGTAATTCATACCTGCCATTCAGCCTAACCCAACTTCATTTAACCTCACCTAACCTAACCTAACTCAACCTAACCTAACCTAACTTCACCTAACCTAACCTATTCTAACCTAACTTCACCTAACCTAACCTAACCTAACTTCACCTAACCTAGCCTAACCTAACCTAACTTCACCTAACCTAACCTAACCTAACTTCACCTAACCTAACCTAACTTCACCTAACCTAACCTAACTTCAAAGTCAGAGCAAATATAAGAGCAAATGTAAGAACACATATTAAACTAAGTTATAACCTAACCTAACCTAACCTAACTTAACCTAACCTAACCTAACTTAAAATTGCAAGCAAAAAAAAAGTAAGAGCAAAAATTGTGAGCAAAATAATGAGAGCAAATGTGAGAGCAAAAATAATAAACTTAGTTTTAACCAAACCTAACCTAACCAAACCTAACCCACAGAAACCTCATTTAAGGATTTTAGATTTTACATTTTAACATTCTAGATTTTTGATTTTATCATTTTACATTTTTAGATTTTACATTTTAAATTTAAGATTTTTTGATTTTAGATTTTAGATTTTCCGAAAAGAGTAAACTACAAAGTCACATACCTAACCTCACCAAACCTAACTTTACCAAACCTAACTTAAGCTAATCCAAAGGCTAATGCACATACACAATGTATATAAGAGCACATGCAACTAGCCTTATGCTAGTCTTATAGGCTACTGTACAACATGATCACTACCCCAACCGGGTATTTTTTTTTTCATTTTGTTGTTTACACATTTGTCAATTTTCCAATTTCCCACATTCTGTTTTTTAAATGTCAGTTTTAAGTTTTTCCAATTTCATAATATGGAAACATGGATTTTGCATTTTGTTGTTTACACATTTATCAATTTCACAATTTCCCATTTACAGTTCTTAAAATGTCAGTTTAAAGTTCTTCAATTTCATGATATAGAAACATGGATTTTCCAATTTGTTGTTTACACATTTGTCAATTTACCAAATTCCCATTTACAGTTTTTAAAATTTCTGTTTATTGTTTCTTCTATTTTGTCAATATGGAAACATGGATTTTCCAATTTGTGTTTTACATGTTTTGCATTAGGAGTGGAGAGAAGTTGGTAGTAATTAAAAATGTACAAGCAGTGTACATACAATATTTTTTATTTTAAATACATGTACACTATTTACACATAATACATTTTTATATTCTTTTTTGTTATAAATTGTACAGTTGTTTTTATTTTGTTTTCTATTTTTATTTATTTTTTAGTATGAATATAATTTTTCTTTTTGTGTTTTTCTATTTTTGTAGTGCTATTGTTTTAATTTTTTTTAATTGCTTTGTTTTATGTATTTGCTAGATGCATGCAGAGGATTTTGATATTCAAAACTTAACTCTTTAAGCATGGTCAATGATTGAGTAATGACCATAGGCATGTGTACCTATACCATTAGCATCAATTACTCTTTTATCATCACCAGGACACAAAGCAATTTTGTTTAGTCTTATAGATGATATTTCATGTTGTTTAGAAGCGATAATGTTCATGGGTATTCTTTTTACATTGTTTTTCATGACACAATCCTTATAATCTGAAAGCTTATACAATTTTTGACAACACCTCTGTTAATACCTTTAATCGTTTTGATTTCTTTACCATTTATGTCTAAAGCGTACATTTTAGCTCTAAGTCCAACAAATGCTTTTATAATTTGTCCACAAGCCTCGTCTTTAAATTTCCCCAACGTTTTCTTGTTTGATGTAGAGTAACATATGTGATTAGTAGGATAATCTGATGTGTCCAGGTGTTCTAGGAAATCCAACTTGTCTTGATATACATCTTGGGTGTTAACCAAATAAATGAACGAGTCGGTATCCATATACATGAGTTTAAGATTGTTCATTCCATAATAGGGTAGCAGGACATCATAGTGGTGGGAATACATGAGAGTTTTTGAAATATCCAGTATACACATTCCAATATATATAGGCTTATTGAATACAATGTTACGTTTAGCCATGTGGAGCAGCTAGGTTAGGACCATAAATTGTTCTGTCAATAAATGTCGGCTTTGCTATTAGCTTTTCTGCCTTTTTGCTGTCAGTCACAAGACGTATGTCTATTCTTTTACGGATATTTTCCATTGCTTTTCCAAAAATGGCATTGTTGAATAATTTGTACAGATTTTTCTCAAAATCATTTTTGGCTTGTTTTCTAAGGTTGTTATTAAAATCAACGTAGGCCTTTAACCAAGGTCTTTGCTTAAACTTTAACACACGATGAACTTTTATCAATTTTATTCCATGTTCTAAAGCCTGTTTTAATGCCATGTAGTGAACAACATATCGCCTTCGATTTCCAAGATGAGGAATTAGTTTTTTCAGAGACGAATCCTTAGGTTGTGTACACTCTGGTAGGAAAGGTAAATCGTTGTGTAGATCATGAAGGTCAGATGGGTAATCAACATCAACGTCTAGAATGTATCCCACAGGATCGTCTTTCTTTAGTTTTTCTAGATCAACAGTATCTGGAGAAACCCACTGAAATCCACCATAAGGAAGGGAGTGGCACATAGCCCACCCGTATTGGTTGTTGGCATCATCGTAGGTAATAAACTGCGATGGTTTCTCAGAATCATAGGTTTCCATGTATTTATTGTTAGCTTCAGCATACCGATGAGACACTTGGCATATGCCTCCACGTATTCCAGACTCGATTAAAAGAATCTGATCGTAATCCTGTAGCAATTCCAGTTCAATTCCTGTGTAAAGGAGCATTGCCTCGAAACTTAAACCAGGCGAAGTAAAAAAGTGTGCAGCATCCACTCGGTGTGTTTCTAGTGTTTTGTTTCTAAACGTTTCAAAGCTGTCTGCAAGAAGGAGTACATCTGAAGTTAGGTAGAGGTCACTATATTCCCCTAGAGTTTTAATGTCGAACTGTTTCCAGACATTTTTGGCATGTTCATAGTCCCCTTGACTAACATTTTCTTGACTTAATTTGTTAAAGAATGCCTCTTTTGGAGGTAAAAACGTTTCACTTAACTTTTCCCATGAGTCAATGTAGTCGTAACAAAATACCCCTTTGCGAGTCATGAGCATTGCATTTTCTTTTCCAAAGTACGTGTCTGTTTCAGGGTATGATGTTAAGTTGGAAACTAAGTGTTCCAAACTACTTGGCATTAACCGAAACGTATCCACAAATCTAAGCTTAACATTTCCCACATATTTGGTGAAGGAAATGTACTTTTCTTTAGAGTTAGCGATAACATCCACTCTCTCAGTAGTACATCCCAATTGCTTTACAATGAAATTTGTGTCGTAGCCGCTCATATTATGTAGAAACACAGGGACGGGGTTACGTGTTTTACACCTCAAATTACAGTTATTGTGAGCACTTCCACGGTATTCCCCTGTAATATGGCAGTGGTCTCGGACTTTCCAGTCCTGTTGGGTAAATGGATTTTGACTCAAATAACAGGTTTCAGAACATTGGAACTCTGCTTCTTGATCCTGAGTTAAGGCCTTTGGAACATATAAGCTGTAAAGGCGATCGATTTCATTAGCTATTGAGATCAAACAATCCATAAACTTTTCTGCAGCGTCAGGCCCACGATAAATAACAGGTTGACTTGAAAGATTTGTATTTATGTGTTCACAGCAAGTGAGGGTTTAACGTATATACCAAAGCTCATAGGAACATGACTCTGGTATGGCACTGTATAACTTGCCTCAGGATTAGGTAGACATGTGTGATAGGGTAAGAGTATACTTTCAAAATCTGGATAGATAACGTAAGGTATTCTCAGCATTTTTTTCAACATTTAAGAATTTGACAATGGGGTTTTAATAGGCATTTCAACCCTAGCAATACCATGCTGGACACACAAAGCTCTATGTTCTTTCAATTTTTCCATTCCTTATTGTCCATATCGATTATCAAAGTGTGTAAAACACCGTTTACACGTATATATTTTATGTTCATAGCGGGTAATCTGATGTCTTACTAGTTTATCAAAATCTTTGATAAAGACGTAGTGGTTCTGGCCGGATGATGAACTTAGCAGAAGGAGGTCGCGATGGTCTTGCAGCTCTTGATCCACAACCTTCAGAGGGAACAATTTGTTGTCTTGTTCCAATCCAAATACATTAATGGATATATCGTTGGCTTTTTCAAATTTGGGAATGTCAGCTAGTAATGTAGGAAATGATATTACAGAAAAATCCTACTTTTTTCCAGTTCTTTGTATTTACTAATGCGTTGAGCATCCTTTTTAACCAGTTTTGCTAAAATGGCATACATAAAACACCTTTCATCATTCAAATTTTCAGGATTAATGCAGGCTTTTCTTGCTTTTATATATAACTGCTGGTAATGGAATATATGTGCTGCCACGCAAGGGATTGTACTTATTTATTTTCAATCATACTCCTTCCACTGCTAACAAAGCCCAATTACTGCCTTTTAGCTCAGATTCTTCCATTTCCGTAGTTAACTTTGTAAATTGTGTTTCCAAGAAACTACCCAAGTCTGTTTCCAAAAATAGGGCCTGATTTCGTGTTTTAAAAGCACGATCTGTAATTTCATTGGTAGATGTATGAATGAATCTACATTCAGCCACAAGATTAACTTTTATCGACTTGTGCATTGCTAGTTCTTTCTGCATAGCTTGTATTATTTGCTGTTTGAACTCTTTAAGGTATGAATTTAAATCCTTGCACGTATCGCAACGAATGAAATAGGATTTAAGTCGACCTTGAAAAGATGTCTCATATTCAATAAGTCCATTTTTGTCAGGGACCAATGACAGTAGGTAATGTTTTGTTGGCTCAGATTTTTGTCTTTTAGCTGCCGACACAACATTACAACATTCTTCATGACGACGTCCATTGTAGGCATTGTTGAATTTATTGCCACACGTTTTACACTCATGAAATTCACCACACGATACTTCATGTTGCTTCCTATGATAGTCTCGAAGAAAAGTCTTTCCACACTCTTTACACATATAGCTAGGAATGGCTTCTTCTATTATGCATGTTGATTTCTGCAAACAGCTGCTTACTGCGTATCACAAGGCTAGAGGTTGGTCGGTGAGACGGTCTTTCACGATGTGAACACCGTGAGAGGTAGTAGTCAACTGGTGATATTCTTGTGAAGGGTCCTCTAATATACCCCTATTCTAGACCAACAGCTCTTTACAGCGTATGACAAGGCTGTATACTGGATAGTGAGATGGTCTTTCACGATGTGAACACTGTAACAAGTAGTAGTCAACTGATTATATACTTGCTAAGGGTTCTCTAATATACAATAGTCAAGACCAACAGCTACTTACTGAGTAGTACAAGGCTGTACAATAGTTGTTTTGACAGTCTTTCACGATGTGGTCACTGTGAATGGTGGTAGTCAACTGATGATATTCTTGATAAGGGTCCTCTAATGTACCCCTGGTTAAGGGTAACAGCTGCTCACTGCTTATGACAAGGCTAAAGACTGGTTGCTTCAACGGTCTTTCACAATGTAAACACTGTGACAGGTAGTAGTCAAATGAAAATATTCTTATGGCCTACTCAAGGTTATCAGGTACTTACTGCATATCAAAAGGCTGTACACTCATGTGTGTTAGGCACTCTTTCTTGCTAAGGACCCCAAATTCCCTACACAAGGCTACTGATACAAGTTTACCTATGTATATTTCATAAACCTGTAAAGTACAAAACGAACATGGCGACCAAGCGAATTTAAAATATTTTAATATACTTTTCTCGTGATTTAACTCTCTGAGCGCAGTGAAATGTGGTACAGTAAATGATTTTGCAGATTGTAATGCACTGCCATCTAATTTAATTCAATTGTTTATATAACCTCAAGATGGCGGCTGTGCGAAATTTTAAAATTAATTTTTTATTTCTTGTGTCGTAATCATGCGATCGAAGTGAAAGTTTGAATAATGAACCTAGGCAATAATTGTCCTTGAATGGTACATAACTCTATGGCCTATACATATAATAATCCTAAATAGCGAGCTTCCGAAATATTTAGACGGTTCTCAATATCTATGAATCTTTTACAGCAACCAAACTGATGTTTTTTATGTTCATAGAGACTATGAACATATGTTCACCTATAGGACCTTCAGTAACCTGGTGAGCACAAATCCAACATGGCGGCGACGCAAAGTATAAATATTTAAATGGACGTTTCTCGCGAATTAACTATCCAAGTGCCGTGAAACGTTGCACATTAAATGCTTATACAAATGTTGATCCACTGGCATCTAATTTATTTCAATTGTTTGCATAATCACAAGATGGCTGCTGTGCGTAGTTTTAAAATCTCGTTTTTACTTCTTGTGTTCTAATCATGCGATTGAAGTTTGAATACCACCCGTACACAATAATCTTAATGTAATAGTACAAAAATAAAAATCCAACCTGGCGGCCATCTGAAATAGTTAGACGGTTATCAATATCTACGAATCTGTTACAGCAATTAAACTGAAATTTTGTATGTTGATAGAGGCAATTAACATGAGCAGGATATATGGAAATAGGCTGTATAGTTCTTCACGGAACTACTTGTTGATTATTATAATCAGTTACTATTGATGAATAATGATGGACTTCGGTCCTTTTTTATTGTTTGTGATTTAAAAATAGGTTTAGTTCAATTACCATTTATATGATTTTTATACAGTTTATTTATAATCATGAAACTATTAGTCAATAATAATGGCAAAAACACAACATGGGCTCTTGTCTTTTTATTTATTTTTTGGAATGATAACAGTGGTACTATACTTTTTGTAAATAAATTCATCATGTTAAAGTCCATATCTAGACGAAAAAAATAATATCACACACGTCATGATCACTTTATAGTTTTCCGAAAGTTAGGAAAAATGTGAAAAACGCATTTTTAGACCCAAAACCATATTTTCACCTTTCAACACCTACATTCCCGTAAAGAGCACAACGGAACGAAAAAAACTAATCTACGCACGCCCTCCTACCACCACTCCTTCCTTCCCAAGGCCGCCAGGGGCTCACAACTACCTAAGTGCAGCAGAATTGCCCTTACCACACTACTCTTAAACTTTTCCTCGAGTGTACTCAACGATTCACTAAAGTTTCATCGCAATCGCATGAATGGTATATGAAAGCATATGGGACTCTTTTGTAACGATTCACGTGCCGTCGCTCATTTATTGAATCTACTCGTGCGCTACCTGTCGTGAAATGCAAGTACTCCAGACACCTTCCCTGGAGTGTACACAACAATTCACCAAAGTTTCATCGCAATCGAATGAATGCAATTGGTATGAATGCATACGGGATTTTGTTGAAACGATTTGCGCTCCATAGCTCATTTGGTGAATCTACTCGTGCGCTACCTATTGTAAAATGGATTTACTAAGCCCGAATACTTTCCTGGAGTGCACATAACAATTCACCAAATTTCATCTCAATCGGATGAATGGTATATGAACGCATACGGTTCTTGGTTGAAACGATCCACCTGCCATGGCTCATTTGTTGAATAAACTCGTGCGCTACCTATTGTAAAATGCATGTACTAAGTCAGACACCTTCACTGGAGTGTACACAGAAACTCACCCAAGTTTCATCGCTTTCGTACGATTAGTATATGGACGCATATGGGACTTTGTTGAAACGCTTCGCGCGTTGTCGCTCATTTGTTCAATCTTCTCGTGCGCTACCTATTGAAAAGTGGATGATCTAAGCCAGAAACCTTCCCTGATGTATACACAACATCTCACCCAAGTTTCATCGCTATCGGACCAATGGTATATGAACGCATACGGTACTTTTTTGAATCGCTTCGCACGTCGTCGCTCATTTGTTGAATCTACTCGTTCGCTACCTCTTGAAAAAAGGATTTACTAAGTTAGAAATCTTCCTGAAGTGTACACAACATCTCACCCAAGTTTTATCGCTATGGGACGAATGGTATATGAACGCATACGGGACTTTGTTGAAACGTTTCACGCGTCATCGCTCATTTGTTGAATCTACTCGTGCGCCACCTATTGTAAAATGGATTTTTATGCCAGAAACCTTCCCTGGAGTGTAGACAACAGCTCACCCAAGTTTAATCGCAATGGGATGAATGGTATATGAACGCATGTTGTCATTGTTGAAACGAACCGCAGGCCGTTTTGTTGAAGCTACTCGCGCGCCATCTATGCAAATTAGATTTACTATGCCTATAACTTTCCCGGAAGTGTTTACAACAACTCACCAAAATTTGATCGCAATCGGATGGATGTATATGAACGCATAGCCAACACTCATTTGTTTAAACTACTCGCGCGCTATCTATTGTAAGTTGGATTAACTATGCCTATAACCATCCCGGAAGTGTACTAAACAACACACCAAAATTAGGTCGCAATCGGATGAATTGTATATGAACGCATAGCCAACACTCATTTGTTTAAACTACTCGCGCGCTATCTATTGTAAGTTGGATTAACTATGCCTATAACCATCCCGGAAGTGTACTAAACAACACACCAAAATTAGGTCGCAATCGGATGAATTGTATATGAACGCATAGCCAACACTCATTTGTTTAAACTACTCGCGCGCTATCTATTGTAAGTTGGATTAACTATGCCTATAACCATCCCGGAAGTGTACTAAACAACACACCAACATTAGGTCGCAATCGGATGAATTGTAGGCTATAAGAACGCATCGCCAACACTCATTTGTTTAAACTACTCAAGCGCTCCCTATTTAGAATTGGCTTAATTAAGCCTATAACCATCCCTGAAGTGATTACAACAACTCACTAAAATTTGATTGCAATCCGATGAATGATTTATAAACGCATAAAAGACGAACTAACGAACATTCATCTATATATACATATATATGAGATTACATGAAGATTATTGTGTACGTGTGGTATTCAGACTTCAATCGCGTGATTAGGACTCAAGGAGTAAAAACGTGATTTGAAAAATTCGCATAGCTGCCATCTTGTGGTTATAAAAACAATTTAAATAAATTAGATGCCAGTGGATTAACATTTGTATAAGCATTTAACGTGCAAAGTTTCACTGCACTCCGATGGTTAAATCACGAGAAACATCCATATAAATATTAATACTTCGCGTCGCCGCCATGTTGCATTTGTGCTCACCAGGTTACTGAAAGTCATATAGGTGTACGTATGTTCATAGCTTCTATGAACATTAAAAAATTCAGTTTGATTGCTGTAAAAGATTCGTAGATATTGAGATCCGTCAAAATATTTCGGATGCTCGCCATTTTGGATTGTTATAATTATAGGTCATAGAGTTATGTACCATTAAAGGAAAATTATTGCGTAGCTTCATTATTCAAACTTTCACTTCGATCGCATGATTACGACACAAGAAATAAAAACTTAATTTTAAAATTTCGCACAGCCGCCATCTTGAGGTCATGTAAACAATTGAACCAAATTTGATGCCAGTACATCACAATATGTATAATAATTTACTGTACCACATTTCACTGCGCTCAGAGAGTTAAATCACGAGAAAAGTCTATTAAAATGTTTCAACTTTGCTTGGCCGCCATGTTCGTTTTGTACTTTACAGGTTTTTGAAAGTTACATAGATAAACTTGTAGCAGTGCCGTTTTTTCACCGTAAAAAATTACTGGGTGATATCATAAACCGTTTCGAAGATATTGAATGCCAGTGAAATATTTCTTACAGCCGCTATTTTGAGGTTATGTAAACAATTGAACTAAATTAGACACCAGTGCATTACAATGTGTATAACATTTGCTGTACCATGTTTCATTACGTTTGGATGGTTAAATCGCGAGTAAAGTCTATTTAAATGTCTCAACTTCGCTTGGCCGCCATGTTGGTTTTGTAGTTATCAGGTTTTTGAATGTCTCATAGGCAAACTTCTAGTATTTCTCTTTATCACCGTACAACATACCAGGGTGATATCGGTAATAGTTTTGGAGATACTGAATGCTGGTGAAATATTTCGCACAGCCGCCATGTTGGATTGGTGAGACACACTAAAATTTGAAGGTCGGGGTCGGCCAGAATGGTGCTATGATCTAACCGAGTTTCATTGAAATCGCTTCAGCCTTTTAGAATTTATTAGCGGGACACACACCATCACACACACACACACACACCATCACACACACACAGACACACGGACAAAAGGTGATCTCATAAGCCTATTTTTTCATAAAATGAAAATAGGCTAAAAATGGATATGTTTATCTGTCCGATGCTAATGGACTGCGACACCGTTAAACCGATTGCATTGCAATTTTGTAAGGTTGTAGTGCACACCCCCAAGGAAGGTTTTTGGCAACAATAATTTTAGATAGCCCTCTCCATTCCTTTCATTTAGGCCCTTTGGCACAAATCTACACCGTTTTTCTTGGCTCAGATCTTTACCGTTTCACCGATCTGAACCGAATTTTACGTGCTTACCATTTGGAACAAGACGAGTAACACTATCTACTTGAACATTCTGACTGCCCTCTCCATTCCCTTCATTTAGGCCCTTTGGCACAAATTCTGAATTTCCATGCCCCACAAGCTTTATAATTTTATTTAAGGGCGTCGTCACGAGGATGGGAACTTACAGCATTGGCGAGGATTCGTTATTTTACAGTATGAGCGGAGAAAATGTTATTTTCCTTGCTTCTATGCATACTTTATTGGATTTATTCTGTTTTGCCGACATAATGCAAACCATATTTTAGGGTCTTTTTTATATAGGTGGTGACACTGTTCGTACGGAAGTTCGCGACACTGTCGTCTATCTGTTATTCCTTCATGCTAATATTATCTCTTACAGAGACAGAATGCAAGTGGAATAGGACCTCGGGATATGGTGTTGCCAGGGTACCGTTCATCAATCACTATCCTCTTATCTTATCATACTAATATATAACAAGTAGTTCCGTGAAGAACTATACAGCATATTTTCATATATCCTACTCATGTTAATTGCCTCTATCAACATATAATATTTCAGTTTGAAGGTTGTGATAGATTCGTCGATATTGAGAATTGTCTAAATATTTCAGATGGTCGCCAGGTTGGATTTTTATTTATGTACTATTACATTAAGATTATTGTGTACGTGTGGTTTTCAAACTTCAATCGCATGATTAGAACACAAGAAGTAAAAACGAGATATAAAAATTTCGCACAGCTGCCATCTTGTGGTTATGCAAACAGTTGAAATAAATTAGATGCCAGTGGATGAACATTTGTATACGTATTTAACGTGCAACGTTTCACTGATCTCGGATATTAAAATCGCGAGAAACGTCCATTTAAATATTTATATTTCGCGTCGCCGCCATGTTGGATTTGCTCACCAGGTTACTGAAAGTTCTATAGGTGAACATATGTTCATAGCCTCTATGGACATTTAAAAAAATCAGTTTGATTGCTGTAAATGATTCGTAGATATTGAGAACCGTCTAAATATTTCGGATGCTCGCCATTTTGAATTGTTATATGTATAGGCCATAGAATTATGTACCATTAAAGGAAAATTATTGCATAGGTTCATTATTCAAACTTTCATTTCGATCGCATGATTACGACACAAGAAATAAACATTTAATTTTAAAATTTCACACAGCCCCCATCTTGAGGTTATAAAAACAATTGAACTAAATTAGATGCCAGTGCATTACAATATGTATAATCATTTATTGTACCACATTTAACTGCGCTCAGAGAGTTAAATCACGAGAAAAGTCTATTAAAAAGTTTCAAATTGGCTTGGCCGCCATGTTCGTTTTGTACTTTACAGGTTTCTAAAAGTTGCATAGTTAAGCTTGTATAAGTACCCTTTATCACCGTACAAAATTTCAGGGTGATATCTGTAATAGTTTCGGATAGAATGTCAGTGAAATATTTCGCACAGCCGCCATTTTGAGGTTATGCGATCAATTGAACTAACTTAGACTTCACTGCAATACAATGTGTATAAACATTTGCTGTACCAAGCTTCATTACGTTTGGATGGTTAAATCGCGAGAAAGTCTCTTAAAAGTCTCAAGTTCGCTTGGCCGCCATGTTGGTTTTGTAGTTACCAGGTTTCTGAATGTCTCATAGGCGAACTTCTAGTAGTGCCTTTTATCACCGTTCACAATGTCAGGGCGATATCGGTAATAGTTTCGGAGAAACTGAATGCTGGTGAAATATTTCGCACAGCCGCCATGTTGGATTGGTGAGAGACAATAAAATTTGAAGGGCACGGTCGGAGTCGGCCAGAATGGTTCTACGATCCTACTGGGCTTCATTATAATCGCTTCAGCCTTTTAGAAGTTATTAGGGGACACACACACGCACGGACAAAAGGTGATCTCATAAGCCTTTTTTTTATTAGCCTACTTTCGATTTTTGCAAAAAAATGAAAGTAGACATGAGATCAACACAGGGCGAAAAAAGTGTGTCTGTCTGTGTGTGTGTGTATGTGTGTGTGTGAGTCTGTGTGTGTGTACTCTGAATGTCTGTCCCCCCCCCCCCCCCCCCTATCAATTCGAACACGGTGAATGCGAATTGAACGAAATTTAGTACAAAGGTAGCACTAGCAAAGGACACCTCAGTGTCATGTTTTATATCGCCGCCATCTTGACGGAAACGTAATGGCGGCCACACAAATATTCAAAGCTTAAATCAAATTACGACTAACCTAATCATTCGATCTCTACCAAATTTTGCAACAACATATCTTTATGGGGGGAGCATCCTTTGACCAAACTAATAGGTCATCAGCGTAATAGTTTGCGGATGGCGGCCATCTTTGTGTGAAAATCGATTCCCCCTATTAATTCGAACACGGTGCAACCGAATGGAACGAAATTTGGTACAGAGGTAGTACTAACAAAAGGCACCTCAGTGTCATGTCTTATATCGCCGCTATCTTGACGGAAACGTAATGGCGGCCACACAAATGTTCAAAGCTTAAATCAAATTACGATTAACCTAATCATCTGATCTCTACCAAATTTTGCAACAACATACCTTTATAGAGGAAGCATCATTTGACCGAATGAATAGGTCATTAGCCTAATAGTTTGCGGATGGCGGCCATCTTTGTGTGAAAATCAATTCCCCCCATTAATTCAAACACGGTGAAACCGAATGGAACGAAATTTGGTACAGAGGTAGCACTAGCAAAGGGCATCTCAGTGTCATGTTTTATATTGCCGCCATATTGACAGAAACGTAATGGCGGCCACACAAATGTTCAAAGCTTAAGTTAAATTATGACTAACATAACCATCCGATCTCTACCAAACTTTGCAACAACATACCTTTATGGAGGGAGCATACTTTGACCAATCTAATAGGTTATTAGCCTAATAGTTTGCGGATGGCGGCCATCTTTATGTCAAAATTGATTCCCCCTATTTATTCGAACACGGTGGAACCGAATGGAACGAAATTTGGTACAGAGGTAGCACTAGCAAAGGGCACCTCAGTGTCATGTTTTATATCGCCGCCATCTTGACTGAAACGTAATGGCGGCCACACGAATGTTCAAAGCTTAAATCAAATTACGATAACCTAATCATCCGATCTCGACCAAATTTTCCAACTACATACCTTTATGGAGGAAGCATCTTTTGACCAATCTAATAGGTCATTCGCCTAATAGTTTGCGGATGGCGGCCATTATTTGTGTCAAAATCGATTCCCCCTATTAATTCGAACACGGTGAAACCGAATGGAACGAAATTTGGTAGAGAGATAGCACTAGCAAAGGGCACCTCAGTGTCATGTTTTATATCGCCGCCATCGTGACGGAAACGTAATGGCGGCCACACAAATGTTCAAAGCTTAAATCAAATTACGATTAGCCTAATCATCCGATCTCTAGCAAATTTAGCAACAACATACCTTTTTGGAGGGAGCATCCTTTGACCAAACTAATAGGTCATTAGCCTAATATTTTGTGGATGGCGGCCATCTTTGTGTGAAAATCGATTCCCCTTATCAATTCGAACACGGTGAAACCGAATGGAACGAAATTTGGTACAGAGGTAGCACTAGCAAAGGGCACCTCATTGTCATGTTTTATATCACCGCTATCTTGACGGAAACGTAATCGCGGCCACCCAAATGTTAAGAGCTAAAATGTAATTACGACCAACCTAATAATCTAGTCTCTACCAAATTTTGCAACACCATATCTTTATGTGGGAAACATATTCTGACCAAACTGCAAGAACATCAGCCCAATAGTTTGCAGATGGTGGCCAAGTATGTGTGCAAATCGATTCCCCCTATCAATTCAAACACGGGGAAACCGAATTGAATGAAATTTGGTACAGAGGTAGCACTAGCAAAGGGCACCTCATATTCATGTTTAATATCCCTATAGCAGGTTGTATTTCAACAAGCTACTACAACCAACATTCAATCATACTCCTTGAAAAGGACAAAGAGTTATAACAATACCCATGCATTTAGGAGAAAGTAGGCTATATGTTCTTTACTGAACATCTTGTTTTATTTATTTCATAAAATGAAATTAAGCTAAAAATGAGATGATGTTTGTCTGACTGTCGCCCTGTTACTCAATCACGCAAGAACCACTGGTCCAATTGAAATGAAATTTTGCATGGATGTAGCTTTTTTACCAGGTTTACACATAGGCTACTTTTGATTTCGATATTTTGCACTATTTAAAAATGGCGACCTTTTTAGTGACGTCCTACACCCTTTGGTTTCAAAATTTCATATTTCCATATCAAATAAAAAGCGAACGCTATGAAATAGGAAACTTTTGATGGAACATACGAGCTTTAAAATGTAATTTCCTATTCGAAAGGTCCTTATCACTTTTCGTGTATCTCCAACAGTTAACGAGTAAAACCCACATTTGTGACGTCACTACACCCTTTGGTTTCAAAATTTCATATTTCCATCATACTAATATATAAAATGAAATGGTGTGTGTCTGTCTTTCTGTCTGTCTGTCTGTGTGTTACTCAATCACGCAAGAACCACTGGTCCAATTGAAATGAATTTTTGCATGAATGTAGCTGATTTACCATGTTTACATATAGGATACTTTTAATTTCGATATTTTGCAGTCTTAAAAAATGGCGACCATTTTAGTGACGTCACTACACCCTTCGGTTTCAAAATTTCATATTTCCATTTCAATTAAAACGATAACGCTAAGAAATAACAAACTTTTGATGCATACACGAGCTTTAACATTTAATTTTCTATCCAAAAGGTCCTTATCACTTTTCGTGTATCTCCAACGGTTAGCGAGTAAAACGTAAACTTGCGCAATAAAACACGGTCAACACCGAGCGGTGCTGTATATCTCTACATACATAAAAATTAAAATTTGTATGTTTTTTTTCGCAATTTCTACGGAAATTGGAGTTATTTACGCGTTTCAGACTGTTTTATTATGGATGCACGCGAAAATAATTTTTTGATCTGTCTGTTCGTTTGTTTGTCTGTGGACAACTTTGTTCCCTTATAACTCGAGAACGGCTGGGTGTATCAACGTAAAATTTGGTACAGAAATCCATCAGAGGCACGACACTAATCATTGAAGTAACCCTTCTCCGTACCTCAGAGGGCCTACGCCCTTAAAATACATGCTGAAATAGGAGTAGAAGGACGAGACAAAGCTCATTTTCAGCCCCTCAATGTGAGAGACAAAACTCGGGCCACATTCTAAGGCCCTAAAACCAACCGTTTTTGAGATATTCCCAGAAAACTAATTTCATTTAATAAACTAATGAATGAATGCATGCCAGTAACCATGGCAACATAATATCCGAGGTCCATCTATTGCTGTAAGACGCAATGCAATTCCATTAATTAAATTAGAGTGAAAGTTTGCGAACGGCTAGAAGGTTATCACGGAACCAAATTAAGCTGTAAAATTCATCAATACGTATAATACGCTTAAGGGGGTAGAATTTTTTCACGCGATTTACACATGCGGGTGTGGTGCGGCAAGTCTATTATATTCCTATCCCTATGTTATATTATTATTATTAGTATTATATTATGGCGTACAACGACGAGACAAAGCCCCTCGTTGCCAGAAACAAAACTCGGGGGCCCTAAAGGGTCCTCGAAATCTACATTACAAGGCTCAAAAACCAATAGTTTCTGAAATATTCCCACAAAACTAATTTAATTTAATTTAACAACCTAATGAAGGAATGCAAATCGGTAACCATGACAACATTTTCTCAAGGGGTGGCATCCAACTTTCCATCTATTTCTGTAAGAAGCAATGTCACTCCATTTATTACATTTCTGTGAAAGTTTGCAAATGGCTATAACATTATCACGGAACCAACGTGGACTGTAAAATTCATCAATGCAGTTAAGGGGGTCAAGGGGTAACCTAGAATTTTTTCATGCAATTTTCACGTGCGACATATAGTACAGATGGTCTATCATATCTCCAAACAGCAACATTGTTTTCAAAAAATTCCTGAATTGAATCAGCATTTTTTTTTAGGAATTTGGGCCTTTTGAGGCTAAAGAACCTGAATTTTCATGCACCACTAGCCTTTATAATTTATGACAGGGCTCTTCCTGTTTATGGGGGACCTAACACAACTTAGCAGGTCAGTTTTTATGTGACGTGTATTGCGTTTCGTCTACATGGCTTTCAATTCTATTTCACGTCAGGAAGTACACTTTAGGTGAATTTAGTTTGAGAGAACATTTTAACTAATCTTTTTTTTTTTTTTGACATACGGGTTCATCGTAAGGATGATTTTGTTTGATACTGTGTGGTAGATATACCCATATTTGGATATCTGGGTGATATGTTGTAGACAATAGCATTGTCTGTCTGTCTTTCTGTGCATCTTTATGTACGCCTATTACTCGTGTTCGGATGCTTGGTGCATCGTAAAATGGGGTATGGTAACCATGAGAGTCAATACACCAATCATTTATAAAACTCTTCACCGTACTTTTCATACAGTAGAAGGGTGGATATAGGGAAAATCTTCTCAAAATACATGCTAAAATAGGCGAAATATAGAAATTATCCTAGAAAGACGACCAAAGCATATGTTGCGCTTCTCAATGTGAGACACACAATTCGGGAGTCCATAAAGGGTCTCCGAAAACCACATTGTAAGGCCCTTAAATTAACAGTGTGTGTGATATTCCCAGAAAACTGACTTCGTTCTGAGAAACTTATGAAGGAATGACAAACCGCTAACCATTGCAACAGTAGCTCAATTGATAATGTATGGTGTTAACACCGAACCCCGTTCAAAGAACGGGTACTTCTGCTAGTAATCCATAAGATGCAGTAAGCAATGGCTGAAAGTTGACGATAACCAATAAATACAGAGAACAGGAACGAGTTGGAATACAGTTGGTATGAACGTTGGGGGACAGTCTAGACACTTGAGGCAATAATAATAATGGACTAATAGGCCCTAAATACCTGTGACAGAAAAGAAGCACTGCTGAAACATGATTGCAACATTCTGATGTACCTGTACTGCGCCCTCCTTTCAATTTCTCCTGTAACCATGTGGGGTGAAGCAGCGCCCTCTAGGGAGCAAAATTGACCAAATATTTTCATCATGGTGTACTCTTCCACATATGGTTGACAAAATAATAACATTCCCACCCATTCTGTAAAATTTCTGGAATCTATGGTACAGTTAGCAAACTTGAATATCAGGGAATGTTCTCCGCAGTGCCTACAAGCTGCTGCGAGAGATTACGTCACCAGTTACGTTGGCAGCACGTCTGTCACTTGTTAACTTTATACTCACCACAGCCATTCATAACATACTGTTGCATTCTCCAAATAATCTAACAAAACGCACTGATGATTTCGACAGCCCACACATGTGACCTTCACCCTACAAATGACACTGTGCTGCCTACTAAACTGATGACGCAACCTCTTGCAGCAGGACGTAGCCACTGCGAAGAACATTTCCTAGCGCCCTGTAGCTTTCAAACGTAACAGCGTCATGATTCGAAATACACAAACAAATCCGAGCAGCCAAGCAATGCTTGATAATACGTACGTTCAAGCACACATAACCCAGTGGGACACACAATTTAGATGTCGTATATCGCACAGTATACATATGTCAGTATTTCGGGGATCACATTTACTGATTATAAAAGGAAAACACATAAGTGACCCATAGCGAGTCTTATCCCGGCCATGTTGGGCCGACCGCAGTGCCCCAAGTGATAGTTGAATTGCCAATAGCCTGCTATATTTACGAATAACTTAAAATAACTGGCAGGTATGGATCAAGGATTTAAGGGAATGTTTATTATCCTTACTTTTCGTAGTTGCCAGCCATATATGGGTCCAGAATTGTGGCAATCAAGGTGTGTTATCTATAAGAATATATTTCAGCCGAAAGGCCATAAAATTACAGACTTAAGTTCTGATGCAACACAGAATGCTGTATGCTCTACTGTAGTCTTAGATCTATTCTGGCATTTAACAAAGTGGTATCGTTCACAAAAGGTACACTCTCACTGGGCATCCGGGTCATGGAATTGTGTCCTTTTGCACATCTTATGATGGAAGCATTGCGCTCCTTATCCTACAGTTTGGTCCCATGCAATTTCTGTCACACATTGCATCTGCGCGGCAGAAATCCGTTTTTATGTGTTCTGACTTCTCTTTCAATATCTTGTTCTGATTTTGTGGCTGGCAGTGGCAGCAAAAGTTGCATTCTCAGTTCTTCTATGAGGAATGGTTCTCGTGCTAGTTCATAAGCCAATCTAGAGTATGATATTTTTGCTATTCCTAGTATCTTCTTCAGGCATCTGGCTTTGACCTCTTCTATTGCTTTCATGTCTGTTATTCAATCCAGTGCCATGTCCTTTTTAGCAACAGCATTTCTGGGACAAATGTCTATAAATAACTATAATAGTGGGAATGCTCTCACAAAATATTGTTGACACAATCATAGCAGATCAGCCTAGGCGAGTGTTCTCTTCCATTAGGTTACTGTGCAATGATGGATGCATTGCTCAGTAGTGCATAATATTGAGAATAGCAACTATAATGAAATTATATCTTCACCATCTGCTCCTAACGTGTTTGACTAAAATAATGGAAAAATGTATCAGAAGCGATGGCAGGATTCATAACCAGTCCGTAGCTTCGCGTACCCTAGGAAGTTACACTCTCTAGCAGATGGGATGAAAAATATGAACAAAAAACATATTTTTATGGAGAGGGAATACGGTGTCGGCAGCCATTAAAATTCAGAAAATAGTCTATAACAACTGTGCCCGTTTAGACCGAAGTCCAACGACCACATTTGCAAATTATCGAAATCAGTTCAGCACGAGATCAAGCAGTTCTGGGTCTATCTTGGCGCAAACTTAAAAAAACCCTGGCTTCACTGATCTCGACAATACGCGTCAATACGCATGTTAATGCACGTACAGCATTAACAGTTATATTTGTTTTATTCAAAGTACTGTATTTTGGTGCCATGATTTATGGTTGTTGAGAGGTGGGGTGCAGAAATAAATTAGTCATGGAGCCCTGCAATGTGAAGGGAGAAACTAGCCTAGTACGTGTTTCTTTGGAGACAGTTACCATGGGGATCAACAGGATGTATGAGCACGACAGTATTACTTCCATGATATGTATGTAGCAGAGGCAACTAAGTGGTGCAATAAACCAATGACCGATGTGCTTTATTTGATTTCGATTATATTACATTTCATTATTTTCTTAATAACATTTAAGTGGTCCTCCGCAAATTACTTTTAATAAACGTAATGTTTATATGCGACCACCAGAGGTAAGGTTCGGTCGTGAGCACGCACTCTATTCGCGATCAAACATTTTTGGTCCTCCGGGCCGGATATTCCAATTTATATTTGTTTCAGTGACAGTATATACAGTGCATTTATAATAACCACAGTCTTATGCTAATATTACTACGATCTTACGACGCCAAATCGGGCCTACCAACCGCGCTGGTCATAGCTGCCGCGCTATGGAATGTACAACCTGTGGACATTTTGCAATGGCAACCCTGAGTCATTCTATGAGATGGATCTTTGATGACAACAAATTATTCCCACACCTTTGAAGGTCAGATCCAATTTATTCTTATTTTATTTTCTATCCTTTCACAATGGCAGAGGAGACTATTAATATATTAATACGCAAACGGGGTATAATAAAGGGCAGCGTGACACGTATTAAAAGCTTTATAGATGGGTTTAACATTGAGCAAGGAATTACTGCTATCACATCACGCAGAGAAAGTTTAGAGGAACTTAAACAAAAGTATGAGGCGAATATGAAAAATGGAGACGATTTCTTGATTCCTTTGTATCTATGATCCATAACAATCAAGATTTGCATGACATTCAGAAATTCCAATACTTAATTAGCAGTTTAAGAAATGAACCACTTTCAATTGCCCAGAATCTTCCATTATCTGCTGAAAACTACAGCATACTTTGGCAGAGGTTATTTGACAGATTCCAAAACAAAAAATTAATTTCTTCAATTCACATAAAGCGGTTATTAGAGCAAGACTCAATCCAGAAGGAGAATGCCAATTTTCTCAGAGAGGCTATAAACAAAAGTCAGGCCAATGTGAAGGCATTACAGGCCCTTGAATTAAATGTTTCAATTGAGGATTTGTTATTGTCACAATTGTTAATCAACAAATTACACAGGCGTGGGAAATACATACTTCAGGTTCTGAGTTAGAATCCCTGGAGGCTCTATGGACATTTTTAGGGAAGAGATGTTTAGCACTTGAGGCAATCAAGCCAGGTACACAAGTTCAAGGTTTTCAACAGAGTAAACAGCCAAGTAGAATTACACCCAAACATACTGTTAGCAATGTGCATGCAAGTGTTGATTACCAATGTGTATTTTGTAAGGGTTCCCATTACATATATAAATGTGATGCCTTCAAAAAACTTAATGTCCATAACCAATACAATGTTATAAGAGAGAATAAACTATGTTTTAATTGTTTGGGCAACAATCATAATGTCGATGAGTGTCAATCAAACTCGTGCAAGATCTGCGGTAAATATCACAATACACTTCTGCACGATGACACGAGACATGACCGCACCAGGCCAATGGCAAGGTCACGTGGGACAGAGAGTGAACACATCTCTCACCATACAGCTAATCACCACACAGCGCGTCCAATAGATGCCACTCACTGCGCTGTAAAGAAATCCAATCTGTCAACAGTCGTGTTATCAACAGCAATAGTAAAAGATAAGGACAGTCATGGTAATATGCATGAGGCCAGATGTTTGCTGGACTCAGGTTCTCAAGCTAATTTCGAGAGCGAAGAATTAGCTCAATTAATACATCTTAGGAAACATAAACACATTACACCTGTAACTGGAATAAACAGAGCAGGGGTTCAAACTTCACATTGCGTTACAATTCCTTTACAGTCTGCGGTCAGCTCGTTCAATATAGATGCTACATGCCTAGTGCTATCGAAGATTACCAACAACCTGCCAAGTAGAAAAATTTACATTTCAAGATGGAATTTATCCGCCAATATACAATATGCTGACAGAAATTTCAACATTCCAGGCAAGATCGGTTTGCTACTCTGTGCAGACTTATTCTTTAAGGTCAAAATAGAAGGTAAGAAAACTCGTGATGGGTATCCAACCTTGCAGAATATGCAACTGGGATGGGTAGAAGCAGGTCAGGCACCCCTGCAACAACAACAAAGGGAAAATGCGACGTCGCTATTCATTCAAATATACCAACTGGACAGACAGCTTAAAAGGTTCTGGGAAATTGAAGAATTGCATACGTCACCTATCACTAAGGAAGAAAGAGATTGCGAAGAGCACTTTACGAAGAATACAGCGAGTGATGCTACGGGAAGGTTCCGATTTCGACAACCACTTAAACAAACTTCATAGCAGCTAGGGAATTCATATCCACGGGCAGTAGTGAGATTCCACGCCATTGAGAAAAAACTTAATCGTTATCCTAAGTTAAGCATGAATATTCAACATTCATGAATGAGTATTTACAACTTCGTCACATGAAACCAGTACCCACGTGCACCGAAGATGGAGGATAATTCATGCCACACCATGCAGTATTCAAACCGACAAGTACCAGCACTAAAACTCTTGTTGTCTTTGATGCGTCCGCAAAAACTGACAGTGGCGTATCTTTAAATGATAATTTACTCGTAGGCCCTACAATACAAGACGACCCGCATGCTATTGTACTACGTTTCAGGACACACAAGGTTGCTCTCGTCGCAGATAATACAAAAATGTACCGCCAGATTCAAGTTGTCAAAGACACGAAGCTACAATGAATACTATGGAGGAACAATAGTACAGAACCACTGCAGAGTTATGAACTCATGACAGTGACTCATAGAACGGCAAGCGCTCCGTTTCTAGCTACGAGATGCTTACAACAGTTAGCTGATGAAGAGACGAAGGAATTTCCACAAGCAGCAGCTGTCCTCAGAAAGGATTTTTATGTTGATGATCTTCTAAGCGGAGCTAATACTGAATTAGAGGCTATTCACTTACAGAAAGAATTAGATACACTACTGTTAAGAGGAGAATTTGAAATTAAGAATTTGTTGGTATATTAGCTTTCACGGCCAGTGAATTAAAACTCAGCAATTCTTCTAGGTTTGTGCCGTGTCTTGTGTGGGGTTTCGCCTAGGACACCAAGCTGGCTCATCGGCGGGCTCTAGGTGTCCCCGCCCGGACCCTCACAGGAGTGACGAACTGCGCGCCATCTCCCTTTATATTAGGTGCAACTGCACCACTTGACTACGAGAACTAAAAGCTCAAGCAGCCTTAACCTCCCTAGGAAGGCTTCCAAAAAGATGGTATATTAGCTTTCACGGCTAGTAAATTAAAACTCAGCATTTATTCTAGGTTTGTGCCGTGTCTTGTGTGGGGTTTCGCCTAGGACACCAAGCTGGCTCATCGGCGGGCTCTTGGTGTCCCCGCCCGGACCCCCACAGGAGTGACGAACTGCGCGCCACCTCCCTTTATATAAGGTGCAACTGCACCACTTGACTACGAGAACTAAAAGCTCAAGTAGCCTTAACCTCCCTATGAAGGCTTCCAAAAATAATATTAGCTTTCACGGCCAGTGAATTAAAACTCAGCATTTATTCTAGGTTTGTGCCGTGTCTTGTGTGGGGTTTCGCCTAGGACACCAAGCTGGCTCATCGGCGGGCTCTTGGTGTCCCCGCCTGGACTCCCACAGGAGTGACGAACTGCGTGCCACCTCCCTTTATATTAGGTGCAACTGAATTGCTGAGTTTTAATTCACTGGCCGTGAAAGCTAATATACCATCTTTTTGGAAGCCTTCATAGGGACGTTAAGGCTGCTTGAGCTTCTAGTTCTCGCAATCAAGTGGTGCAGTTGCACCTAATATAAAGGAAGGTGGCGCGCAGTTCGTCACTCCTGTGGGGGTCCGGGCGAGGACACCAAGGGCCCGCCGATGAGCCAGCTTGGTGTCCTAGGCGAAACCCTACACAATACACGGCACAAACCTAGAAGAATTGCTGAGTTTTAATTCACTGGCCGTGAAAGCTAATATACCATCTTTTTGGAAGCCTTCATAGGGAGGTTAAGGCTGCTTGAGCTTCTAGTTCTCGCAGTCAAGTGGTGCAGTTGCACCTAATATAAATGGAGGTGGCGCGCAGTTCGTCACTCCTGTGGGGGTCCGGGTGGGGACACCAAGAGCCCCCCGATGAGCCAGCTTGTTTTCCTAGGCGAAACCCCACAAAAGACACGGCGGCACAAACCTAGAAGAATTGCTGAGTTTTAAGAAATTGTGTTCTAACAGCAGTAAGGTCATGTCAAAAATACCAGATGAAAATAGAGAAACCAAATTGCCAATTCAACTCGACAGTGCAGACACGGTAAGGACATAGGGAATAATCTGTTACCCATCAACAGATCAATTTCAATTCGACAAAACTATCAAAAAGTTTGTTCACGTAACCAAGAGAAGTGTACTCTCGTCTATTGCTGCAAATTTTGACCCTTTGGGTTTATTAGGTCCAGTTATCCTCTCCTGTAAGGTCTTTATGCAACAAATCTGGTCTCTTCAATTTCAATGGGATCATGAACTACCATGTCAGCTTCTTAACAATTGGAATGCAATTTACTCGCAACTGCCAGAACTTGACGATATTAAAATTGACAGGTACATTTTAAGTGAGAACAAGATTATAAATTGTCAATTACATGGTTTTTGTGATGCCTCTGAATGTGCTTACGAAGCTTGCGTATACATTCGTACTACAAATGAATAAGGGATTATTACATGCAATTTAATGTGTTCTAAATCAAGAGTCGCGCCACTTAAACAATTGTCTATTCCACGTATAGAATTGTGCGGCGCTCTCCTATCAACAAGGTTACTGAAGCGAACATTCAAGAGTCTCACTTTGGATATTAGTTCTATTCATGCCTGGACAGACTCAACAATTGTTTTACAATGGATTTCTTCACCGTCGTCGAAGTGGAAAACATTTGTCGTCAATCGGGTCTCTCAAATCCAGGACACGGCAGAGACATGTACATGGCATCATGTATCTACACAACAGAATCCAGCTGACGTATTGTCACGAGGAAGCGGGCCCAAAGCATTAAAATTAATCGACCTCTGGTGGCACGGGGCGTCCTGGTTGTGCCAGCCTGAAGAATTATGGCCAATTACTACCGTGGAATGTACCTCAGAAGCACTCGAAGCTAAACCCACAGCATGTGCAGTCACCAGCTGCAACAATGAAGATATCACTTCACGGTTTTCCTCATTGTTAAAAATGAAACGTGTCTTAGCTTACTGTAAGCGATTTATCTACAATCTACAGCACCCTCGTACGACGATTACAGGATAATTAGGTACTGAAGAATGTAACAATGCACTACTTTGCCGTGTACAATATATTCAACACCAGGAATTTCAAGGGGAAATTCAAGACCTCCAATTGAGGAAGGAAGTTGACAAGAGAAGTCAGTTAAATTCACTCACTCCATTTCCCGATAAAAAAAAACAGATGTCTAAGAGTGGGCGAGCGATTACGCAATGCAGACGTAGCATACGACCAGAAACATCAATTTATAGTACCAGCGCATCACCATGTCACGAAATTGATTATCCGTGATGAACACTTGAGACTACTACATGTAAGCATACAGCTGCAGGTTGCTTCATTAAGAATGAAATATTGGATTCCTCACGCTAGGACAACTGTCAAAGGTGTCATTCGCAAATGCGTGACATGCTGCAGGTTCAAGGCTAATAGCTAATCGCAATTAATGGGTCAGCTGCCTACTGAAAGAGTTAAGCTTACTCGTCCTTTCCTATATACTGGAGTGGATTTCGTGGGGCCATTATATATAAAGCAAGGTTCTCCACGGAGTAACACGAAAGTTAAGTGTTACGTTGCACTCTTTGTCTGCTTAGCCACCAAGGCCATTCATTTGGAACTTGTAAGCAATATAACTACCGGAGCCTTCATTGATGCTTTAAGAAGAATGATTGCCCGGAGAGGAAAGGTATTTCAAATTCACAGTGACAACGGTTCGTCATTCATCGGAGCCAGAAATCAACTTCGAGAACTTTTAAGTTGTTTCAGTCAGAGCAACACCAACGACACATTGAAAGGGTTGGAATTCAAGAAGGATTTACCTGGATATTCATTTCTCCACGAGCACCACATTTTGGAGGGCTTTGGGAAGCTGGGGTAAAATATATGAAATTTCATCTTACTAGAGTTACCATGCATGCTCACTTGACATTTGAAGAAATGACTACTCTCCTCTGTCAGATAGAAGCCATTTTAAATTCACGACCAATCACTCTACTGAACAATGACACGAATGACACATCCTATCTGTCACCAGGACACTTCCTGATAGGAGAACCCATGATGGCCATTCCAGAACCAGATTTAACCTTGTCAACCACTTCCAGGCTTTCCAGGTGGCACAATCTTCAAAAAATGAAGCAACATTTTTGGAATAGGAGATCATCTGACTATCTGGGCAGCTTGCAGCAGCGCATGAAGTGGAGGTCGGCACAGCCCAGTGAGCCTACAGGAACGGTGGTCCTTATTAAAGATGATCATATTCCACCATTGGACTGGAGATTGGACGTCGTTCAGCAAACATTCCCAGGCAAGGACGGGTTAGTGAGAGTCGTAGATGTCCGCACGTCTTCGGGAGTTAATAGGAGACCTGTGCACAAGTTATGCCCACTCCCAATTGACCAGTGACTTCAGTGTATGCTTCGTCAATGTATTTGTGTATTTGTATAATAATGTGCATTGACAGTTTTAAGAGGGAACTCGATACTAGTGTTTGGGAAAGGGAATTAGGAGCTTTCAAGATAAAGTCCTGGCCAGATTTATTGCTCTCACGAACGCGACGCGTTTTCTTAGATGAACGGGCACTGTTTTGCACTAAAGTCTATTGATGGATTTGAAAAGTTCACTATTGCTGCACAGAAAGTTCATAAGGCAAAAAGTTATTGCAGTTATAGAGATCACTTAGTTGAATTTGAACATGAATATGGCTATTGAGTTGAAAAGTTTATGGGTTGCAATTATTAGTTTTGTTTAATTGTAAGCTTCAGCAATTAGACACTGTTGAAAATAGTTTATTGCGAGTTGAAGCATAAGTTGAGTAGAAAATTTCTAGAACCGTGATGACAGTCAGATAGGGCAATAGAGTCCCCACGGTGGAAAAAAGCTAAGTTTTTATAGTCAGTGGTTAATTAACATGAATCACTCGGTGTGAGAAAGTATTCTCATTTATTTCGTCCAAGAAGTACTAAATTTCATGTTGTAAAAGCTAGCTTTGATAGCTAAGGCAAGACAAGGAAAACCCACGATGACGGTTATTGCACAATAGTGAGCAATTCCACACACTAACTATACAATTGTATAAAAAAACATTAAAACATGTTTAAAAACATTGAAGTTTTGTACTTAGCTTGGTATTCATGTAGAGAAGGCATGAGTCCTGGTGATGGTTGATTTAAAAAATTGACATGGCGTCTAGTTTAAAATGTCTCACGAGGACAGGAGACTAGCCCGTGAGAGGGCCCCAACTGTAAGTTTGACGACTGAGGCAAAAGTGAGAGCGAAGTGGAACAGAGCGCGGAGAGGCGAGCAATACCGCACATGATAGAGGTAGGTAGGCAAGGGGGAGAGAAGGGAAAGCAAGGGAGAGGGGGTAGGGGAAGGAAACAAAAGAATTTATACAAGCATAGGAAACATTACAGAAACAAATTTTCTTGTAAAAATGAGGCTTCTCCATATAGTAGTAAGCTGGCGACGAACACGACGCCTGGTGGATTGGTGAGGAAGTCTTATTGTCCTGAGGCGATTGAAGAACTTCAGAAGGTAGTTGTAAGATGCTTCTAGGTTGGTTCCATAGAAGATGCACCTCTAGAACAAACTTATACAAAACATAAGCAAGTGCACGGGGAAAATAAAATGTAAGGTTTCGCTGTTGGTGTCTGTGGGAAGGGAAATTAAATTAATTAATTAATTAATATGGAAAACAAAGAGTGGGAAGAGCTAACTCTGACCGAACATATATTTCGAGAAATACACCATACTGGGGGTCTGCGCTAGACACTAGCAAGGAACAAGAAACACGATTAAGGATTGAGAGTAAGAGAATCACCCCTCCACCCTGACAGAGATCCATAACAGAGGGGAGTGGGGAAGGAAAGAGAACTGCAAATAAGGAAAAGACCAGGAGTTAAGGGAAGCAAATCATCAGGGTCATTGGAAAGCGGAATCAAAGGGCGAGAATTAACAACGCCTTCAATTAAAAAGTAGCTACAAGCTGCGAGAAATAAAGCTGCAATAAAGAATACAACAAGATAATAAAAAGGAGAAATAACAAATCTAAACAAAGAGTATAAGAGCAAGTACATTGATTAAGGCTAATAATATACCAAATGATTAAAGAAACTATGCGAGTAAGAGGCAAGAACGTCATAGGTAACAATAATCTAGTTGCAATAAACAATGACCTTAAATTATATGTCGCATAAGAGGGATTAACTAGAAGAATAATTAAGTCAACAAGAAGTGTGACGCAACAAGAATAAATGCGAAGATACATCGAATGTAACGACGAGAAAATATAAGTTTGTTTAACAATAAATAACAAGCATACACAATAGTTACGCGGAATGCAATACATGCGCGCAGTAAAAATATGTAACGATGTTATGAAACAACAAACAAAGCAAACATAGGTTACGTGTATAAACGAGTGAACGAAATAAGTAAAGAAAAACCTTGACCCACAAGTATAGCGAGATAACGGATATAAATAGCTGGAAAGGTCAGTGACCAGAACAAGTTTATCTGAGCCGGGGAGTGAGCATCTTACCGAATTACGGGAGAAAACTGGTTTGCCTACTGCTTGACAGTTGTTAGCAAGTAGCCTAACTTCAGATAAGGCGAACACACGATGACCTTCGTCATATTTGGAGACAATAGATAGTGACTTGCCATTACGTGAGTCAGTAAATAAACAAGATTGCAAAACAAGAGGTTGGAGATAAACAAACGGAATAAATACAACCAAACATTGATGGAAGCGGAACTTAAAGTAACGCACGTAGTCATACGTGGCTTGGCCACGAAAACCCATTTGAGGACATAGAAAACAGAGCAATTAAATAATTTATCATAATTTTGAGGATCACAGAATCCAACAGTTGCCAACAGAAAAAGCTTAATTCTCCTGAACGGCGGAGAAAAGCCGGGAATTTGAGAAATAAATTAAGCCTCTAGATTATTATCCTTGAAGTTAGAGAACCCAGGTTGTCAAGCGGTTTCAAATGCTGCTTTTACGTGAGAAGAAGAGGGAAGGGGGCGGCCGTGGCTCTTCGATTAAACCGCTTATGAATGAAACACAGCTCACAGCGAAGTGATGGTGACCGATTGCCATGGTTTGACGCAAAGCAAATATGGTTTCCGATGAAAAGTTTAAACAATTGCTGGCTACGAAAAATGACACCAGGCAATAAAACGAACGACTCAAGGTGAGGCAGGCTTGGATTGACATTTTGTGCAGAAATAGAGCAAAAAGCATTAAATGGCTTACAGCGGTGACGAAGTTGTTGACACTGAGACATTGTTTCAGCAAGTTATTTTGAAATGTATTGAGATTGGAAAAGTGGGTGTTCTCTTTTTCAGAAACTGGGCTTAAGATAGCACCAACAAAATTACATTGCTACTTAGTTTGAAGACTGGGATGTTGGATTCGACCAGTTACAATCCAACCGAAATTAGTGTCGCGAGCACAAGCGCCGCGAGCTAGGAAGCACTTTTGAGAACGCAGACTTTGCCAAAAAACATCAGCATTTAAGATTGTACGGCGAGCCTTAAGTAAGAAGGAATGTTTAAGCGGGTAGTGTCAACAGAATGGCTAGGAATATCTTCTCCAATGCTGTTAAGAATGAGGCAATTCAATTGAAGATTAGTTTTCCTTTGGCAAATATCTCTGAGTTTTAATTTTGAAGACAGCAAAGCTTGTGGTTTTAAATTGTTAATTCCGGATACATTAATAGAAGTGGGGTTTACTAGAAGACTCAGTTTTTTAATTAAATAGATAGAAACGAAATTGTGGGTCGCCGCTGAATCGAGGAGACCTCGTGCTCGGACCCAGTTGCCAAATTCATCCTGGATTTCAAATTGTACAGTGGACAATAGTACTTGTGCACTAAAGGGGTTTTAGCATTAGAAATGCAGGAAGACGCACTCGTTTGTTCCGAGCTGCTCTGCGTAGGGTTAGAAGATGCAGGCCCTGATGACCTCGATTGATCATGAAAATGCAAGAGAGTGTGATGTACTCTTTTACAATGGAAACAGAGCCTAGTGGACTTACAATTAGAAGCAGAATGCTTAGGTGAAAGGCAGTTAAAACAGTGTTTGTTCTGTGATACTAATTTCCTTCTTTCATCAACTGATTTTCTTTTAAAGATTTACACGAGTATAGAGCGTGAGAATCTTTGCATAGTATGCATTTTGAGGACTTATTGAGCGGTCTAGTATGTTCTCCTTGACGGTTGAAGGCAGTAGAAAGAGTTTGTTTGTTCTCGACAGATGGGAGCTTATGTTCATTTGACGAGACAAGTTTGTCAACAGAGGTGTTATGACGTGGAAGACTAGTTACAACGCTTTCGCACTGGAATGAGAGTGCGGTGAGAAATTGATATCGGCTGTTTAAACACGTGATGAGATGTTCAAAAGAATACTCGTCCTTGTGGGCGAGTTCAATTTCCCATGCCTTTAACGTTGAAAAATCGAATCTAGATGTAGCGAGGTAAATCAAGAAAGTGTCCCAAGTTTGGACCGGCTGCAAAAGTTGGTATAACGCTCTGACATGCAATTGCATAGAGTCGACCAGGTCTCTTAAAGAGGTGACATCATTGGGGCTTACAGCTGGCAAGTTGAACAAGGAGTGCGTGTGACGAGCAACACACAAGCGTACGTTACCATATCGCTCTTTAAGAAGGTCAAAGGCAATGTTGTAGTTCTCTGCACTTAAAGGCAGTGATTCAACCAAAGTCAAGGCCTGGCCTTGCAAAGACAAGCGCAAAAAATAGAACTTGTGGGTATCTAGAATACTGTGTTATTATGTATGAGGGAACAAAATATCTCATAGAAAGAGTTCCATTCACATTCCTGGCCCGAAAAATGAGGTAGGATTTTCTTCGGAAGTATAGCCTTCGGATTGTGAATGTCCTCATGGACTGAAGCAGATGCGAACTGAGCCGGATTGATGACCTCAGTGTCCGGTTCTGTGCAACTTCGAATTAATTGGTGGGCCTTAGCGATCCCCTCGAAGTACAAGGGTTCGACTTCATCCCTATCAGATTGAAGATCGGGGCAGATGGATTCGATGTCTGTCTGAATCTGATCGTAGTAATCGTATGACCGTTCGTACAGCTTTAAAGGTTGAAAGAGGATATCTAAATTGCAATCGGCGGGAGTTAAGTTATTAAGAAAGTTTAGGAAGAACGTCTTGCAATGAGAGTTTCATCCTTTGCAGTTACTTGAGTTGGAGGTACCATGATTGAAAATTACAACGGAGTGCAACTAACGATAATGGAGAGATTTTGAAATGCTGTCAGGTTGGCAGCAGCGGACAGGTTGCAAGGTGATGACACTAAAGAAGACAGGAACGATCTCTTTCCCCTTCACCAGCTTTGCACAGTACAGTTATAGCTAAAACATTAGTAGGGGATTAGTAGGAGTTCTACTTCACTCTAGAACCCTCGTCTCCCCACTACTAAGCCTCAGCCATGTAATATTTGTCGATATCTCTCGAACGCATCTTCCGATTTTGACAAATGATGTGTCGCTGGACTCAGAGTGACGTTCTCTTTGCTATGGACTACTCGTTATATATATTTTTTAAGTTTGAAAATTTTTGTTTTTGAAAGTAGGAGATAGTTTTTAACCTAATTATGATGGAACGTTGTGTCACGGTTCAAACGAATGGCGTTTATGTCCTTTATTTTTTATAATAAAACTTTTTTATTTTTTGAGATTTTTGGAAAACAGTCCAATTTTGGAATTCCTATATTTAGGAAACTTAGTTTTCTACAAAAAAGTTTATTTGACATAAATGAATGATCCCTAGCCCGTCTACCTCTAAAATAAATTTCAAGTCTCTACAATAAAAAACTGTGCAGTAGGGGGTTAGGGGGGTTTTAATCAGTGTCAAGACCGCCGCGTGAGTCCAAGCCGATAACTCCCGAACCCGTGCTCGGAGATTCACAAATGAGGTGTCGTTGGACTCAAGCTGACGGGGGCTTAGCTATGAACCACTCATTATATTAAAAAAAATGAAAAGTCGATTTTGGGGTAAACAAGTTTTTTTGTGATTTTTGCTGATATCTCACGAACCAATAAGGCTAGAGACTTGTCGAGGTGTCATTTTTACCGTCGCGTTGCCGTCTTGCTGTGGATACCTGTGTCGAGTAGGATCAAAAACCCTTCTTGGGGAAAAAATGTGATTTTAGACTTTTTGTTATATCTCGGGAACCAACGCTGCTAGGGACTTGTACGAGGACTCATAGGATTCTGGGTGACATCCCCTTTTGAATGTGGTGGTTATTGTTTTGCAAGAATAATAAAATTCACAAAGGGCCTAACGCCGTGTTGAAAAAAATGTTTACCTGTTTTTAAATTTTAAATGAAGCGTGGATGTCAAGACAGACGGTACCACTGGCATGTGTGTTAACGAGCCTGTCGCCAGCTATGGTAGCGGTATCCCAATAAAACAATGTTTTTTGCAGCACGGTGGGGTGGTTTATGATGGTTCGTTTTCCGATACTTGTTATGGTAGATGGATGGAGGCTAATATTCCAAAACGTGTGAAGCGTGCTAAGATTTTTACCCCTAAAGGGGATCTTTAACCTGTTAGTAAACGGTTATCAGTGACATGGCTCTGTGACATTCATGCATGTTCATAGGCCAGCAGACAGTTTTAGGATATGAAGCTATAACGTTCTATTGACAAAGCCATTTGTATTAAGGCAAGACATGAGCGTTAATGCAAATGCTAATTCTGTGATGAGATAGATTTAGGATGAAACGCAAGCTGTGAATGGTTAAATGAAATGTATCATTTAACACTTGTAGCTGGTAGCCTGCTAGCACCCCCCCCCTCCCCCCCCCCCTCGTTTGTTTTGTCACTTGAAGTCTGAAAAGATCAAACCTGCTTTGCTAGCTAGACGAGCTCCGTTCCCCACGTTCAACACTTGATAACACTATCTCAGGAATGTGCGGACCACACTTGGCAACACCGCTGGCTTGCGTTAGAGGGCAGATGAAAGTCGAACAATCTGACAACCGTGTCAGAGAAATAACGGAGTAAGCAACGACAACTCCGCCCCTTACCATTCCCACAGCCAATAGCTGGGCAAGAGTGTTGTTAACAGCTGTGGTGAGGGGGAGAGGAGAGGAGGGTGGGGTAATAGAATGTTGACCATGTTATGACACATAGTCTGTCATTACTGTTTTGTACTTTGCAGTGCAAACAAAGGCTGTGTCTTATCTATGTAAAAGTAATTGCATTTGTGTACTGAACCCCAGTTAGTCACCGTATTGGATACATTATATATTTACAGGTAGGTGTAACATTAACACTCTTTGATTTTTTTTATGCTAATGAATGTTTAAATTATTATCGGTTTACCATTTTATTGATGAATTGTTTTTATTTTGTTTGTTTTAGATAATCTGCATACCTGTTGTGGGAGACAGAAAAAAGGACGGAAAACCATTCCACTGGAGTCTATGAGAAAAGGCAAAAAGTTACTAATCCCAGGTAAGATTTTGTTTATATAACCTGCTTGATTGTTTTATGTTTGTTTTGTTTTAGGTGCTATTTGAAATGGATATACTATTGGTGGTTTATTTTATTTCTTTTTTTAGAGTGTTGGAAAACACTTGACCACTACAGCCAATGCTGTTTGTTTGGGATCATTGTTTACCGAGCAGTCTACGGCTGAAATCTGTGGTGAGATTGTTTATTTTATAAAAATCATGTCATTTACTGCTAGCGATAACTTAAATTGGGAACCCCTTGAGTCCTGTTTTAAAAAGCGTGTCTGCTATGGCCGCATCGTCAATGTTAGTGAGAGTTTAATTCCAAAAGACTTCGTAGAATCTTGTTTCGAAATGTTTAAAGAACAAATTTGTACAGCACAGAGGATGCATACGGCTTTAAAGGTCAATACACAACTCGTGTGCGATTTTATATATAAAACAAGGACGGTGAGCATAAAAACATTTTATATTGGCAGTAAAATGCAAGAGCTTTTGATAGCCAATAATCTGAACGAATGGTATCAAAACCATGTGGTCAATGCCTTGCTATCAAAATTTGATTTACTGCAAAAAGGACCCCGTGGTTTAGCGTTACACAAAATCCATTGCCTACAAATCAACACTTGTCATTCTACCCCTTGAATGCTGAGTCTAGCTATATTAAAACACCACCAGCAATAGCTTTGAAAAAGGCTGTGGTGAATATAAAGAACCATGACAATGATTGCTTCCTGTGGTGTGTGGCCGCGTATTTGCAGCCAGAAAAAGACTATAATGGTTCTCGGCCAGGTAAGTACAAGGCCATGTTTGAAGAAGTAAAACAAAATTTAAATTTAACTGCAGTGTCGTTCCCTATGGACTTAACTGAAATCCATAGGTTTGAACAAGACAACCATGACTTTTCGTTCATGGTGTATGGCCTTAATGGTAATGAGATTGTGGGTCCTCATTATGCCACAAAAGAACCGAAACGACACCACATTCATCTCTTATATTTATCTGTAGGAAAGGTGAATCACTATTGCCTTGTTAAAAGCTCAAGTAGATTGCTAAGCAGTCAAGTGTCCAAAGCACATGGTAAAAACATATTTGCGATCGATGCTTGCAATATTTTAAAACCCCTATGCTTTTGGAACGTCATAGGGTAGATTGCGTTTCTCAGGAAGCGGTGAGATTAATATTGCCACGAGGGGACCAGGCTGTGTTGAAAGTCAACAACATTTACAAGCGTGGCACTGTCCCCTATGTGGTATATGCAGATTTTGAAGCACTCACCACACCCATGGCGGGATGTGAACCAGATCCCGCCATCAGCCCAACCACACCCATTCAAAAGCATGAGCCCTTTGCCATAGGATTTAAAGTGGTATGTGCCAATGACCCCACGCAATCCGTTTACAAATCCCGCGAGGGCCCAGATTGTGCCAGATGGTTTTTGGATGAATTTGTTAAGTTGGCCGACCACGTACAGGAATTACTGGATCACCCAATACCCATGAGCCTAACTCAAGTACAACAGCAGCAGTATGAGCATGCCACGTTATGTCATATATGCGAAAAACCACTGATCAGTGCTGAAGACACCGTTCGTGATCACTCGCACTTTACGGGAGTGTTTCGTGGAGTTGCGCATAGTACATGCAATTTGAACTTTCCAGCTCCTCGTTTCATCAGTGTCTTTTTCCACAATCTGGCAAATTATGACATTCAGTTTATGATTCGTG
Source organism: Meconema thalassinum (assembly GCA_946902985.2). Classification (NCBI taxonomy): domain Eukaryota; kingdom Metazoa; phylum Arthropoda; class Insecta; order Orthoptera; family Tettigoniidae; genus Meconema; species Meconema thalassinum. Next base: position 444,473,881 of record OX336394.1, on the reverse strand, counting down.
AATTGGGTTATGTCAACAAGGGCTCGTTTACCATTATTCCCCAAAACCATGAGGGTTTTACAGCCTTGACATGGCAGTTGGGCGACTTTAGCATTCGATTTTCGGATTCCTTTCAGTTTATGGCATCCTCGCTAGATAGTCTTGTGAATGGTTTGGATGAAGAGGAATTTAAAAATACCAGAATGTATTTTAATGATCCTAAGCAATTTCAATTGTGCATTCGGAAAGGTATATTCCCGTATGATTTCTGCAACAGCTGGGACGTGTTAAAGCAAAGAAAACTCCCACCACAAGACAAAATTTACTCAAAACTAACACGCAGTACCGTTTCCGATGAAGACTATGCACATGCATGTCAAGTTTTCCAAGTGTTTGATACCAAGACGCTAGGTGAATATGCTATGCATTACCTAAAACTGGATGTATTGCTGCTCACCGATGTGTTTCAAAAGTTCCGAGAGTTGTGTCAGCACATTTACGGTCTCCATCCGGGCTGGGCTCTCGTTTGATGCCGCTTTGAAATACACTCAAGTGGAATTGGATTTACTCACTCATGTAGACATGGTTCTATTTTTTGAAAAGGGCATTCGCGGTGGCTTTGTGTCGCTTAACCAGCGTCATGCCGAAGCGAACAATGTCTACATGCCTGATTATTCACCAGATAAACCAGAATCGTACTTAATGTACTATGAAGTAGATAATTTGTATGGCTACGCCATGAGTCAGCCCTTGCCCTATGGGGAGTTTGCTTGGCTTACAGAGAAACAAGCCGTGAGGTGAAAACTTTAAGTTAATTTTTCAGGAGAGATCATTGAAGTTTGGAATTGCATAAAATGTGTAGTATTGAAGCTAGCTCTTTGCTAAGTATTTCAAAATGATGATACAAGGTTCTACTTTAATGTATTAACACCAAATTTAACAATTACATAGAGAACATAGGTATTCCAATGACTTGTTCCAAAGTTTGCATGCAGATAGGACTTTTTGGCCCTAAAATTAGCATTAGGTGTGGGAGTCATAAGGTTTTTCGTTTCAGAATTGCTTTGTAGAACTCGACATCAACAGAGGGTATCCATTTCATCATGCAATGGATATCTGTAGTATTCTCCTTGGTAACTTTCCTTCGTGATATAGAAACTCTTGCTTCTGGAAGTCGGATTGGTACTATGTTCTGTTGCTGATTGATATCAGTCCTGTTGGTTCTACTCTTCTATATATTGACTTTATCCCTCTCCTGAGTACCGTGACTTGTCTTAAAGTACACACTGAGCAGGTCTGCACAAAATTTCAGCTGCGATACCCGCAGACACGGTAATTTACTATACTGAAATAGTATCGGTTGAATCCGGTAGTCACGGAAATTGGATGATCTCATCTAAAATACATGGTATGGTGACCTCCTGTTGCAAGAGAGAAGAGTTCTTATTAGTAAAACTGGAGACCATACCTCTGATAACCACAAAGACTTCTCTATTTTTGAATGGACGGCGTCAACCTCTTGAATGCAAGAATGCCCCGGTGTTGAAAACTTCATGGGATTACCCTTATGTGGATATTTTCTTGAAGAAAGCTAGCCAAAGCAAAAGAAATCAGTGAGTTTCTATTCGGAGGAACACAGCTATCACTCCAAAGAATATATTCCCTAACTTCCAGTTGAAACATTTCTTAATACTTTAATTACAGCACTTGCAATGCCATGTCCAGATCTGCCACACAGTGCTTCATGCTAAATAGTACAATAGCCAAGTTTATTCCTCGATACATGAGCAGTACGATTGCAAGCGATCAGTTTTCTTTTATAAAAGAAGCAACTAATATTTGCATGAGGTAAAGCAATCACATTTTGTACTGTAGATCTAAGCATATCACCATAGCATCGCTTCGTCTGTCATGTTCTCTTTCCTGTCGCATGAATGATTTCTCTACTAAATGGTTATCAAACTTCATTGACAAACCCTCAGTGACTATTTTTCCCTTTTCGCCATGATAAACTCCTCACAAAGGTCACTCCGATCGGATTTTGGTGGTAAGAAGTCCAGATTATATTCAGTGTTAAATATTGGCAAGTACTTGGACAGTGTTACCACTTGATAGCAATTCTGTATGCAAACTTCATTATACATCTCATACATTCTAGTTGCATTTAAATCAGAACTTAAGTATTCCTTTTGTGCCACAGCCCTGCAGTAATGTGACTCTGCCCTTGGAAATGATTCAATGTGCTTTCTAACAACATCTTTAATTTTTTTGGAAATCCTCTCTTGTTTTCTTTCCTCTCTCATTGGATTTTTGAAGTCTTGGATGATTTATCTTTGTTAAAATGCACAGCGTATATTTCTTTCTGACTGACCAACAAGGTCTCTTGCATACTCTTACCTGCGTGCCTTTCACTTGCAAAACGTGAGAGAAGGACTTGCGTTTCCTAGGGTCAACTTTCATGGTCCTCGGAGAAGATTTACACTCAGAGTTTTGTAAAATATAATGTTTTTCTCATATCTTGCAGTGAATAAAATGAAATAATTATGGAATTCCTGTCATCTTTAGAAATCTTATGATAACACTTAAATTTGCACATACAGTCTTCATGTTTTACTTCCTTCGCAGCCACCACTTTGTCGCAGTCTCTTTTGAATATTCTTTTTCCATTGTTGAGGGTTATGCTTTCTCTTCCTGGACTTCTTACGAGCTATAGCCAAAGAGATTAGATGAGATAGAAGTGATCAACTGCAAACAGCTGATCCAGTGTGTACTGTCTACCAACATTCTGCAGATAGAACAATCTGGTCCTCAGCCTTGGAAACTGTTACAGATAGAACCAAATTTACCTGCCTATTGACTGGAAAAGGCAAATGATACGGATGTTGCCGTCATGGATAACGATAGTACATATCTCCCAGTACCATTCAGAACGAAAAAATAAAAATCCTCAAAAAGCATAGAGAAAACCCTCTGGTTCTCACCTCACGAAATGTCAGAATTTGATGTGAACATGGCTAGTCAACAAACAGGCCTTGGATATGTGCTAGAAGTGGATATTGAATATCCCTCATTCTTGTATGATAAACATGCCGATTTCCCATTCTGCCTTGAGCAAATGTTCCCCCCTGACAGTAAAGTGAAAATTGAAAACTCATGGGCACACTTTACAACAAAAATCAGTATGTGCTGCATATCGAAATGTTGTTGCAATGCCTAGCCCAAGGCTTGGTGTTGAAGAAAATCCATAGGGGTATTTCTTTTGCTCAAAAAGCATGGCTTGAGCGACTCAACACAGAGCACCGACAAATGGCAACACAGCAGTTCGAAATTATTTTTTTAAATTTAATGAACAACTGCATCTATGGCAAGTCCATGGAAAATGTCCGCAAATACCGTGACATTAAATTGGTGAATGTCTGGGACGGGCGGTGGGGTGCACGGCGGTACATTGCCAAGCCAAAATTTAAATCGATCAACATTATCGATGAGGATTTGGCCACTATTGAATTAAGTAAGACCAGCGTGACCATGGATAAGCCCATTTACTTGGGACAAGTCATTTTAGACTTTTCTAATCGGTCATGTATCGATTCCACTATGAGTTTGCCAAACGCTATTTTGAGGACGTCTCTCTTTTGTATATGGATGCAGACTCATTCATTTACCACATCCGCCACTGCAACCCCTATGACGTCATGAGGCAGCATAGTGACTGGTTTGACACTTCTTCGTATAGCGCTGACAACGTGTTTCAGCTGCCCAGAAAAAAACAAGAAGGAAATGGGCGTTTTAAAAGATGAATGCGGTGATTCCGTTATGACGGAATTCGTAGGTTTGGCCTTGAAAATGTATGCTTATCGCACACTAGACTGTAAGGAAGCCAAAAGAGCAAAAGTTGTAGGTAGGCCAGTGGTAAAATCGCTACGTGTAGATGACTACCTGGCAGTTTTACGCACTTGCAAAGCTATGTCCCATACACAGTACAGGATACAATCCAGCACCCATCATTTGTATCTTGTGGAACAGAGAAAACGCACCCCCGCCTCCATGGATAACAAACGTGTGTGGGCTGATGACCTGCTCACGAGCCTGCCCTAGGGTTATGACCGCAAGGAGGAGGAGGTGTGATTTTTCTGTTTGTTCGTTAAGGGACATGGCTTATTTTGTAACTCGTATATTTAGTATTTTGTATATATTAGTTTTTTGCCATTGTAAATAGCTAATTCTGTAAATAGTGGCAACCCACTTGGACCTTTTGCTCTTTAAAAAAAGTTCTATGCGATCTTATTTTTATTTTTATTTTAAATTTTACAGAGTTGGGAATTGGAAAATGGTATATAGTATAATTATTTAAAGCTGTACAAAGTTGTAGTTTTGTAAATATAAAATTATTAATATTTCTTTTTAGTAACTTTAACGAATAATATTTAATTTTTTGTAATGTAAATGGTAAACGAAAAATTTATTTTGGGATAAGTGTGCATGTTAGAATGTGCTTTGGGTATAAATAAAGTGGTTGTGTTTGTTCCCATATGACAGGTGTGAATGTATGAGTAGAGAGAGAAAACTGGTGTGTGTGTATGACCAGAGCAAACACGGCGAGGTAGAGAGGGTGGGGAGGGGGAAATTGTTACTTATATATATAACAAATGGTGAATAGTCATTTTATTTTGTCAATAGTTTTGTTTTCCTTCAAATGTAGCGGTCAAAAGACATTATTTTTTGTAAAGCATTCTTACCTGCACTAGTCGTAGACCTCCACATTTTCGCAGTCCCATAAACTAACTGCAGCATTATTATGGTCAAGCATACACATGAACATCGTTGACAAATCTCAACTTTCGACATACACCAAGTGGAAAATGTGTAAACAACAAAAATGGAATATCCATGTTTCGATATCAACAAAATTCAACAACGCAAAACTTGCAACATACATTTTTAAAAACTGAAAATGGCCATGTGTGAAATATGAACATTAGAAAAACTTCAAATGGACATTGTTTAAAAAGTGTAATCAACAAAATGGAAAATACATATCATCAAAAACACAAAACTTGAAACAGACATGTTTTTAAAAACTGTAAATTGCAAATTGGCAAATGGCAATGTGTGAAAATGTGAATATGAAAAATCAGCTCATCAACCTCATGATTTTTAAATATTAAACAATATCGTGCTTTGGTAAACCTCTGTTTTTATTTCATAACCATAGGGATTGGCAAAAGAAAATAGAATACAAACACATCCCAATTCCTCACTCCTGAATTCATCAATGTTTATGTCCATGCATCATCAACTTTCCTTTCATAGCACTCATAACAATGACGGCCGTCATCCTCTCACCCACTGAGGCATCACAGGATGTGAAATGTTGTTTAGCTCTTTTCATTAATAATTGATCTGCCACATGTCTTAAACCAGGATGACTATGGCGATAAGAAAGGTCATGTTCTTTGCATGCTTGATCCAAAAGATTAATGGGTACATCACCACGCTGCAAACGTTTTTACAGACGAGTTCCAGGGCCACAAAAACGATAACCTGGGAGATGGATTTCAAAAGGTAAGTATTGACTCATTTTGTCAATGACGCCATTGCCAGTACAGGTCTGGCATATCCTTTTCCATCGATGGTGAAAAGGTTTGGTCTTCCTCCTCCTCTGTGGATGATGATTGTGTTTGTTGTTGTTGTAGCTTTTTCTCGCCATAACACCCGTGGAATGATTCAACAAAGTCCTTACATGGTCTTTTATGACCGTGATACACTTTCACTAGCTGACGCATAGAGGGTATTTTTGCCATGGCCACTTGCTTATGGTGATCGTTATCCGTACAGGGTTTCAATTCACTCAACACAGGGTCTTGAGTCCATGATTTTGGAACATGTTGCCAGATTTCTTTCACTGCGTTGGCGGCCACATAATATATGAACGACTTGGGCAGCGCTAAGAGTTCCTCTTTGGTAAAACTGTCTAGTTTCTTTTTGCACACAAAGAACTTGCCGATGGCTTTGTCCGTAGCATTGCCTTTCTCCATGGTATCACGTGCTGTAGATGTTTACACGTTGCTTGTAGAAATCTCACTGGCGTCATTCACAGGTAAATCTTGAGTTTTAATTTTGTTCAACAACTCCCAACAGGCATGTGTGGTTAATCAATGAAAGAGATGCCACACATTGGATAGGGCTGTATGGGTAATATTGCCACAGGAACAAGTATCCATGAGCGTTTGCAATGAAGGACAACCCAAGTCCATGAGGTCGATACATTGACAGTATGAAGCCAAAAATGGTTGCAACTATTGACGTTTTCATTACCTTTCACAAATACCACATTGGCCGAGGACAAGTGTGCTTTCATGACCACGTCCAAATATTTATAGGAAATGGTTCCTTGATTCCAGTCTAGTTGCCTATGATTTTCAATCCACTATGTTTGTTTGCGGTCTTTTTCACACAACAAATCAAAAGCATGGGTCGGCTTAAATAGCAAATGCGTAGCTTGCGATATCCAAAAAGTGGTACAATCGATAATGGCCACATGTTTAAATATAAATTTGTTGTCACCAATTTTAAACCTTTGAAAATCCACAATGAGTGTGCGCATCATGTTGCCGCTTGCCTGGACCAAGTTCAACTGACGACTGACTGGCCATTGGCCACTAAAGTGTACCCATGACATGGACATACCTGCCATGTTAGTTTGAAAAAAATTGAGGTTAGGGTAGGACAGGGGGACATGAAAAAATAAGAATTAAAGAATTACACCATTTTATTATTATGACACGTTTCACAGGCTTTTGTCATTTTGGGATAAGGACGATACAAACTGATACAACAATATAGTCTCTTGTGTTTGTAACGTCCACAACACCGATGATGTCCCAATGCCTCTAAACTAAGCGTTTTTGTTGGTGAGCTGCTCACCGAAGAACCGTTGACACCATACAGTCCACACGTATCGTAACTTGTTTTTTCATCACCCAGAGGCACGAGTGAAGGGTAGATTGAATGACAGGATATATTTCCCACCTCCATTCTGTACAGGTAGGGGCAGGAAGGTGACCAGCGCTGATGTTCCTGCATGGGTTCATCGCTCTCTTGCCATTGGTCTATGATGATGGGACAGAAAGCACATTTCACTTCATCTCTTGTTTTTAAATAATAGAAGCCAGCGGCCGCCAAGGCTTGAGGGTTAATGAAGGGCACCGGCCACGTTGCAAAAGTCTTGAAACGTTGTTCCTCAGAGTTTAAATTCATGGATGTTGACTGCTCATGACGCTTTAAAGCAAGACATGACTGAGCGGCTTGACGTGGGTTGACCTGTTATTTATACACTCGTCACTTGGTTGGACAGTGGATAATAGATGACTTGTTTGTGATGAATAATCAAACAGTAGGCCGTTGTATTGGCTGGTACATTATCATGCGTTTCAAAATCTAGTCGAATGTCAATATTGGATGGCTTGACAGACTCTCCCAGGTAAGAACAGTCAAAGACAATCAGTGGTGCTCTTGCCTTAAACGCATGGGGTAGCAGCATGGGGCTGTTCTCTTTTTGATAATACGACCATCTAAATTTAGAAAACAAGTGGCACAGGTGACCAAACTTATTTTTTGAAAAGTCAAAATCCAGTCCTTCATAGGGAGACATAGCTCCGTTGAGGAAAAGACGTGCATTTCTCAATTGCAGGTGATCAAATAGCGTGGCATCTTTGGTTTGTTGATACTTGCGATTCGTTTGAGAACCCACGATGATGTGGAGAGGTCTCTCTGCATAGCGGGCTGTTTTTACAGACCAACTGTGTGTGTTGGTGGTGGGCAATAGCGGATACTCATGGAGTGCCCAGCTTATAAATTCCATGGGTAGAGGCATATCTCTCTTTACCATTTTGAGTATGTCCAGATTTTTGCCATCTTCAAGAGTCACATGGGGCGCTTTCCATAGCAAACGTTGTAGTTGAATTTTTGAATCTATGGGGCCATTGTCGGCTCCCTTGAGTGCATTAATATCACTCCTGTCTCTTACCAGATAAAGCACTTGCCTTGCGTTGACCACAATGCGCTGGTGAACTTCGGCAAAGCCTAAAATCAGTTTAAGAGGTAAATATCCAGTAAAGGTCCCATCGGTGTATACCATCCAGTTATTGGTCGTGTCAGGGCACCAACCCGCCATTCAAAGTGTTTTACCTTCTTCCTCACTATAAGAGGAGTATAGTTTCATGACACTGGAAATACCTTCATTTCGTGTGCTATCCACCACGATATCGTTAATGACATACCGCACCTCAGAAAACAGAAAGGCAAAAGCATGGTTGGCCAACTTGAATGTGGTGGGTGTAGAGCCATCGGCTTTGGTGAGCCGACCTTCAATCTGAATGACACTTTCATGCGGTAGGGTGTAAATATCTTGGTTGTTGATAACAAATTGAATTTCATCATTGTTATTGAGTCCAGATGTTTGAGCTTCATAGGAATAAAAAACAATTCTTACCACCCCTGTTTGCTCCTCGATGTGGTTCGCTACCTCTAGGATAGAATTCATCACGAGGGTTGACGTGGTATCCCAAATGTTGTAAAATCTGCTTGACTTGAGATGTTAACGTGTATTCACGTGGCAAACAACTAACACCATTCCTAGAAGGTGTTGTTGATTTATACACAAATTTCATAGTGGCTTTAGCACCCACTTGCAAGTCACTGGTGTGGTAGAATCTAGATCAATGAGTTGTTGATCTCTATTGAACAGTATTAATGTTATATTACTAATACCATCGACAGCCACAGAATGAAAAAGGACCACTGGAGGGTTTTCATGAATAATATAGCCATTGGGCAATGTCACAATAAAGTCATAAAGCGAATGCGATGATTCTTGATTGGTGTACACATTGGCTAATAATAATACACGTCACCGACACATGATGGTCCTCAATGAATTTCACTTCATGGTCCGATTTATGTTGTTTGTTTGGCTCCAACATGCGTGGTTTAAATCCTAGTAATGGACCAATGGAATCGGGGCGTGTTTTAAACTCAATGTTGAATGTGGAGAAAATACTGCAGCGATGAGTGTTGGTATTTCCTACAAGTTCAAACCTGCGCGTTCCATCGATAAATGACTTTAAACCATATTGATTGATCAACACCACGTAAATGTGTTCATAAATGTCATCGATCGTGTATCCACCAGAGTTCAGGGTGAGCACAGAATCATCATAGTAAAACTTGTTATTCACATTTTCACGTATTTTGTATATTCTATTGTACGTTTTAAGCGAAACAAGTCCTAAATCATAGGGTGTTTCACTCAATTCGATGGGCGGGTAAAGGTCTAGGCTGACTTCAGGTCCACGTCCATGCAGTGTAAACGTTTTACTTTCTGCCGACATACTGTTGGCGTTTTTGTTTTGCTTATGCTGTGTCTTATATAAAATAAATAAACACAAACGTCCTTACTGTCCTTACTGTTAAACGTGTGCTCACGTTTCACATTAAAAATATATCTTGATCCTGTTTCCAAAATAGGTCACTAGTTCCATGGGCGGGGGCAAATTCCCAAAACTGTCAATGTACCATACGGTGGAGCCCTCTTTGTCATAAGCTACATAATGCGTTCCTGGTCCTCGGTGATCATCCAAAATGAAAACAGCACATTCCTGTTTCCAGGGTCGTGGGGATAATTGGTTTCGCATAAACATACCTCGAAAATGAGAAAGCTTTAGTTGTTTAGCATAGTTCTCCACTTGTTGATGCGTCAGGGCATGTCTTGCTATGGCTGAGGTTAATTTTTTTAATATTTTGAAATGGTGAAATTCCAAATTCTTGTTGATAAAAGGCTGGCTTTAAATTGGCATTTCTAGGCCCCATAGCAATCGCTTCCATCATTTCATTACGTCGCTGACTTTCTTTGAGTTGTTGCTTGCCCTGCTGTGTGGCTTTAATGGTTTTCGCCACCGCACTGGCACCGCCCAAAAGTGAACACAGAGCAGCCAAACCGGCAAATAATGCAGGTAAAAATCCCGCTCGTTTGGGGACGGGAATCACTCGCCCTTGGTTTGAACCCTGTCGCTGACGTTTTGGAATTACACGTCTCTGTGCTGCTCGAAGGGCTTTTCCTATGGTCAACACATTATTTTTTCTTTTTTTTCTTTCGCAAGGGTTGTCCACGAATATCTTAAACCCAGGTTTTGCCCAGGACAAAGTCTTATTTTTAGACTTTTTAGTCTTTCTCAACACATACCTTTGTTTCACCATGATGATGACCGACAACCTTTCACAAGAAAGTTTAAGTCACAACTAACGTCAGGTTGTTATTTCATGGCTGTATATTCCAATTCCACATAAAGTGGGTAATATTTTATGGTTTTCTCGCTTGCTTTTCATCCCATGTCAACATGGGATGAAAGGATAATTCGTCACCTGCATTTACCATTTCATGGTTATGGGGCAACATCCTATGACCATTTATCTTTATTTGTAAATGGTTCTCATCGGGCATCGCGTATTTCATGTGAATGGTTCCATCATAAGTCAAGTGCTGGTCATGGACTAGCGGTGAATGGTTTCTGTCATTCGCAGGTTTTTCATTTGTCAGATACACTAAAAATACAGATGGGATAGATTTATAAAGCCTTTTCATTTCATAAGTCACGTAACGCTTGGTACAGACATCGTCTTCGTCTTGCGGGTCTTCCACGTGAATAATCCGATGGTGATTTGCACTATAGCCATTCACTATAAAAACTCATACACCTTGTTATCCACATACTTTCTTGTAGTAACGTCTGTAGATACTTGAGGATGTTTTACATGGGTTAACCACTTTCCCTTAAAGTCATAATCTCCCTGTTTTGTGCGTGGCACTACAGACCTATCAACATAGTGTTTATTAGCAGGATCTGTTTCTTGTTTAGGAACATGTATGGGGACAGACCTAGCTTTCGCCATCAACGCACGTCCAAGGACATTCATCGTCAACCTGTAGTACGAGTCTACTGTTTCTATGACAAGGCTCGGTGCCATGTATATAGACAGCCTGCTAGCCTGGCTAAGCCTTAGTTGATATGAAGATTATTAAGCAGCAAGAGTCATTCCCCGTGGGGGACATGGTTTCCCATCTCTGTCCCACATCACGTGAACAACGCCATGGTTCACTGTTTCCATCGTCCATTCGCTGCATCATTGTGGGACCTTCCCGCTGTGGAAAGACCAATCTTTTGCTAACATTCATCACAGCGCCCAATGGTCTGCGTTTTCAAAATATATATATTTTTGCAAAATCTCTCTACCAACCCCTCTACGTGTATCTGGATCAAGTCATGTCTGGATTACAAACAGAGAATATGGGTTTTTTCACATTTTCCAAGCAAGAAAATATTATTTCACTGGATGAGGTAAAGCCTGATTCACTCATGATTTTCGATGATGTATCTACTGAACGTCAAGGCATCATTCAAAGCTATTTCAGCATGGGTCGACACAAATATATCGATTGCTTCTATCTTGGACAAACGTATTCTAAAATGTCCAAACAGTTGATTCGTGACAATGCCAATGTCATTGTTTTATTTCGCCAGGACGAGAGGAACAGTCATCACATTTATAATGAACATGTGAATCCAGATATGACCTTTCAAATGTTTAGTGAATTGTGTGCCAAGTGCTGGAACAATCAACGTCATGCCTGTTTGGTCATTGACAAACAAAGTGAACTCAACCAGGGACGGTATCGCGTAGGGTTTGATCATTTCATTGCTATTTAAGGCACTGTCTCATTCCTGTCAAGTCATTTGTCACGACACCATGGTGTTAGCAGAGAGTCAATTGAAAAAGCATATTATTAGAGCAAAAAATACTATTCGCCAAACGTTTCGTCAATTGAAACGATCACGTGCAGATCATGCTTTGTTTATTCAACAACATTTAGCACCTCCGCTAAAAGACATGTTGTAACCCTCTTTCAAGCCATCTGAAACGCTACCCACCGTTTCACAAGCCACTCAGACACACCACGAGGACCCTGAGGAAGAGGAACAGGAACAGGAAGATTTAATTAGTGTTAGCGATGTTGAGGATGACGAGGAACAAGTGTTTACACCTAAAAAAAGGCCTCACCCCTTGCCGAGTTTTTAAGAAAAAATAAATCCTTGGTCATGGTCGAACACCTTGCACCGTCCAGGTCGTCTCCGTTTTCACAACTCTTGGCCACCCCTCAACATAAAGCTCAACTGAAAAACATTTTAATAACATATTATGGATCAACACTGGAACCCTATTTCACTGATCTAATTATTGGAAACACAGATACCACGTATGGTGTTCGCTATGAGGATGATAGTTTTAAAATTGGAGATTCATCCTTTAAATTTTCTCGTACTAAAGCTGTCATTAGGGGCATCAATTATAAATTAACGCCAGGACTGTTAAAGCTGCTCTTCTCTCGGCCCCCTTCCCTTGATTATACGTTAGATGACTTTGGCAAATATAAATCCATTTTATTGGACACCCATGCCCACAAAAGACAGTATGATCCCGCTCAACAAGTGAATGCCAATATATCTCAAAAATATAAAACCTTCATTGCAAAGATGTTTTCCACCAGTCAAAGTGGTCGACGTAAATTGTCCGCTTCGGGAGTGACATTTAAACTATTAAATCCCCTTGTGGATGTTACCTACTGGCATAATCCCAATAAGCGTGTTCTGCAGCTACAGTTGCTGCATGCTTCACGTCAAGCCGGCCATACCGGTCATGATTGGTAAATTCAAGAAATTGAACAAGAACTTCGAAATGCCAAAATTATTGTTTAAGCCCTCGCCCATTAAAATGGGTATTGCTCACGAGTTCCATCGCCCAGCTAGGCGTCACTATCCGCGACTAAAGGTGATTTCACGAGGTGTGGATGAACTTTGGCAGGCTGACTTGGTTGAAATGATACCCTATGCTGGCGTTAACGACGGTGTACGCTATATGTTGACCGTCATTGATGTCTATTCCAAAATGGCCTTTGTTGAACCAGTTTGTCGCAAGTCTGGTCCACTAGTTACCAAGGCCTTTCATCATATTATTCAACAATCCAAACCTCAACCCCAGTTGCTACAAACCGACCAGGGGAAAGAATTTTTCAACAAGGATTTCTCCAGTTTTATCAAATCTAAGGATATTCACCATTACACCACGTACAGCAATCTCAAAGCCAGCATGGTCGAGTGGTTTAACCGAACATTGAAACCCCATATGTAGAAAGCGTTTACCGCTCAGGGCACTTGTCGCTGGTTGGACATGTTATCAGAGCTAGTGTCACGTTACAATGACACCAAACATAGAACCATTGGGACCAGGCCACGCCTCGTGTCCAAAAATATTCAGCGACTGGATAAACTGTTTAACCCCATAACAACAGCAGATCCTAAACGTCACCGACAGAAAATTGGGGATTTTGTTCGTGTGAGCAAATTTAAGTCTGCCTTCAATAAGGGCTACACACCTCAGTGACCTATTTCGAATTAGTCAAGTCAACTTGGACAGTCCAGTCACCTATTTACTCGAGGACCTCAACCATCAACCCATAAAAGGTAGATTTTATCTCCATGAACTTCAGAAAATAGCGTTTCCTTAACATTATCTTGTGGAAAAAGTGTTGAAACAAAAAGGAAATAAACTATATGTCAAATGGTTAGGATTTAACTCTACCTTTAATTCTTGGATCAATAAATTACATGTTGTGTGAACCTGTGCATTTTTTATTTAGTTATTGAATCATGTTGTACAAGAGCCCTGTGTACGACGCTTAACACTTTAGGCATGTCCACACAGCTTATCAGCAACACGTCTTTCTCTTTCTCTCTCCTTACCTATGTCTCACTCCTCGACTCCATGCCCCTCCCATCTCCTCCTCCACTCCCAGTTTACACTCACCTCGTTTAGCTATTGGCTGTCATGGATTTCCCGCTCTTCCCTGAACCTCTGGCCCCTCCCCCTCTATCCCTATCACCACAGCTGATTACAACGCTCTTGCCTGGCTATTGGCTGTGGCAATGGTACGGGGTGGAGTTGTCATCGCTTACTCCGTTATCTCTCGACATGTTTCTCATATTGTTTGATCTTCATCTGCTCTCTAACGCAAGCCAGCGGTGTTGCCAAGTGAGGTCCGCACATTCCTGAGATAGTGTTATCAAGTGTTGAACGTGGGGAACGTAGCGCATCTATCTAGCAAAGCAGGTTTGATCTTTTCAGCCTTCAAGTGACAAAACAAATGGGGGGGGGGAGGGGCTTCTTGCAGGCTACCAGCTACAAGTGTTAAATGATACATTTCATTTAACCATTCACAGCTTGCGTTTCATCCTAAATCTATCTCATCACAGAATTAGCATTTGCATTAACGCTCATGTCTTGCCTTCATACAAAAGGCTTGGTCAATCGAACGTTATAGCTTCATATCCTAAAACTGTCTGCTGGCCTATGAACATGCGTGAATGTCACAGAGCCATGTCACTGATAACCGTTTACAAACAGGTTAAAGATCCCCTTTAGGGGTAAAAATTCTTAGCACGCTTCACACGTTTTGGAATATTAGCCTCCATCCATCCACCATAACAAATATCGGAAAACGAATCGTCATTAACCCCCCACCGTGCTGCCAAAACACCCATTGTTTTATTGGGATACCGCTACCATAGCTGGCGACAGGCTCGTTAACACACATGCCAGTGGTACCGTCTGTCTTGACATCCACGCTTCATTTAAAATTTAAAAACAGGTAAACATTTTTTTTCAACACGGCGTTAGGCCCTTTGTGAATTGTATTATTCTTGCAAAATAATAACTACCACATTCAAAAGGGGATGTCACCCCGAATTCTATGAGTCCTCGTACAAGTCCCTAGCAGCGTTGGTTCGCGAGATATAACAAAAAGTATAAAATCACATTTTTACCCCAAGATGCGTTTTTGATCCTACTCAACACAGATATCCACAGCAAGACGGCAACGCGACGGAAAAAATGACACCTCGACAAGTCTCTAGCCTTATTGGTTCGTGAGATATCAGCAAAAATCACAAAAAACACTTGTTTACCCCAAAATCGACTTTTCATTTTTTTTAATATAATGAGTGGTTCATAGCTAAGCCCCCGTCAGCTTGAGTCCAACGACACCTCATTCGTGAATCTCCGACCACGGTTTCGGGAGTTATCGGCTTGGACTCACGTGGCGGCCATGACACTGGTTAGAAACTCCCTTACCACCCTACTGCACAGTTTTTGTCCTAGAGACTTGAAATTTATTTTAGCGGTAGACGGGGTAGGGACCATTCATTTACGTCAAATAAACATTTTTGTAGAAAACCTAGTTTCCGAAATATAGCCGTTTTAAAATTGGACTGTTTTCAAAAAATCTCAAGAAATAAAAAATGGTTTATTATAAAAAATAAAGGACATAAACGCCATTCGTTTGAACCATAGCACAACGGTCTATCATAATTAGGTTAAAAACTATCGCCTATTTTCAAAAACAAAAATTTTCAAAATTTAAAAAAATATATTTAACGAGTGGTCCACAGCAGAGAACGTCTCTCCGAGTCCAACGACACCTCATTTGTCAAAATCAGAAGATGCTTTCGAGACATATCGACAAATATTACATGGCTGAGGATTAGTAGTGGGGTGACGAAGGTTCTAGAGTGAAGTAGAACTCCTACTGCTCCCCTACTAACATTCAAAGCAGATATTATTAATTTGAAAGATATTGAAAAATTGGATTCTCCCCTGTTTCGGAACCAACTTTTGGTAGATTTTTTCTGAGGCTTAACGCTACCTAAGGGATGATGATATGAGAGAAAAGGAGGTGGGTTTTGGCGTAGAGACTAGTATTGCAGATAGGATGAGAATCCATTTCTCTGATGTATTTTTTAAATCGGGGAACTGTTGGTTCTCTGGCAAAATAGTCGAATGCTTCCAGAGTGGGAAGGGATCAGACAACTTTAATGCATTTAGCAATATTTTTACTATTTTTTGTGAAAATCCCACAAGAATGCCAATTGTTGCTCTGAAGGTAGGCTAAACTTTTACCCAGAAAGTTGCCGACTAAAGGTTTAGAAAAGAGGAAGATCTCAAACCTAACTTAAACAAAATTGAGATTTTGGAAGTAAAACATGATTCAGAGAGAAAGTCTCTACAAATAGGTAGCTTGCGGAGCGAGCTATATTTGTTTCAATGATTTACTAGAAATAGCTGTAACAGCTAAGAGAACCTTTGAAAACGTTGTTATTTTAAATTTTGTTTATAATGCAACAAGTGGTAAAGTTTTTATTGTTTTAAAGATGACTTTTTCTATTTTGAAATGAACAATAATTTTGGGAGAAGAACCAGGGAAGAGAGGGTCCTGCCTAACCGTATTTCTTGCGAGAAAGATGAAGCAAACAATAATAATGAGTTTATTTAACAATAAAAAATTAGAAAATTAACATTTGGTAGAATTAGAATCTTGTCTTCAAGGTTATAAGAACTTTTCTTTGGTTAGTTCTACAAACATTTGATGGTCTCAGACCCAATAAAGTGAAAGTTATCAATGAACAATATTAAAGTGATTACAAGTTTCAAACTTGTTACAAGCACTAAACCTGTACAAAGGTTTTAAATGTGCTTAAAATTGGTAAATTTAAAGCTTTTAAAGACAATGAAATGTACAGTGATTGTAACTTTACAAATTAGGTAAGATGCAAGCGTTATTTGAATGCACGTCTGGCAAGCCAACAAGCTACAAACAAACATATTAAATCCTGAGCCTAACAGGAGAAAAGAAAAAAAAAAACGAAAATGGAAAGCGGAGATTACCGCTATCCTACTCAGAGGTTAACAATTTGATAAATTGTCATAGGACAGGTCACCTTTGGTGAAGCCTGAAGCAAAAAGATTAGACAACTCTTTCATTATTAGAAAAAGTATATTTCCCTAATTAACAATTAAAATGTGGACTAGCCACAAGTTGAAACAGAGTGAATATATTGTAAATCCAATAAGATAGGAGGGAGCCTCTTTGGGGTAAGCCTCGTAGAAAAAGAAAGAATTCCAATATTTAAATTTAATTTTGTGTGTAAATATGTTTGGGAAAGGGAAATAGGAGCTTTTTAGGAAAAGATTTATTGCTTTCATGAACGCGACGGGGTTGATAGTTGAACGGGCACTGTTTTGCACTAAAGTCAATTGATGGATTTTAAAAGTTCACTATTGCAGCACAGAAAGTTCATAAGACAAAAAGTTATTGCAGTTATAGAGATCACTTAGTTGAATTCGAACTTGAATATGGCTATTGATTTGAAAAGTTCATGGCTGGCAGTTATTAGTTTTGTTTAACTGGAATTCAGCAATTAGACACAGTTGAAAATAGTTTATTGCGAGTTGAAGCATAAGTTGATTAGAAAATTTCTAGAACCGTGATGACAGTCAGATAGGGCAATAGAGTTCCCACGGTGGAAAAAAGCTAAGTTTTTATAGTCAGTGGTTAATTAACATGAATCACTCGGTGTGAGAAAGTATTCTCATTTATTTCGTCCAAGAAGTACTAAATTTCATGTTGGATAGCTAAGGCAAGACAAGGAAAATCCTGCGAAGACCGTTATTGCACAATAGTGAGCAATTCCTAACACTGTCTGTAAAATTGTATAAAAACCCATTAAAACATGTTTAAAAACATTGAAGTTTTGTAATTATCTTGGTTTTCATGTGGAGCAGGCGATGGCTCCTGGTGACGGTCGATTTAAAAAATGACATGGCGTCTAGTTTAAAATGTCTCACGAGGACAGGAGACTAGCCCGTGAGAGGGCCCCAACTGAAATTTTGACGACTGAAGCAAAAGTGAGAGCGAAGCGGAACAGAGCGCGTAGAGGTGAGCAATACCGCACATGATAGAGGTAGGTAGGCAAGGGGGAGAGAAGGGGAAGCAAGGGAGAGGGGGAAGGAAACAAAAGAATTTATACAAGCATAGGAAACATGACAGAAACAATTTTTCTTGTACAAATGAGACTTCTTCATGGAGTAGTTAACTGGCGACGAACACGATGCCTGGCGGATTGGTGAGGAAGTCCTCTTGACCTGAGGCGATTGAAGAACTTCAGAAGGTAGCTGTAAGATGCTGCTAGGTTGGTTCCGTAGAAGATGCACCTCTAGAACAAACTTATACAAAACATAAGCAAGTGCACGGGAAAAATAAAATTTAAGGGTTCGCTGTTGGTGTCTGCGGGAAGGGAAATTAAATAAATAAATGAATATGGAAAAACAAAGAGCGGCAAGAGCTAACTCTGACTGAACGTGTATTTCGAGAAACACACCAAGGATCAAGAACACATTCCTGAAGGCTAGTGAAAAGGTGTTGGGATTTCAAGATACCGGAATAAATCCATGGATATCTGATAACACATGACAGAAGATTGAAGAGCGATGAAGGGCCAGATAATTCAATGCCGAGATGAGGAGGCGAAACAGCGCCTCACGGAGGGGTATAATGAAATCCAGCGGCGAGTGAAAAGAGGTGCGTGAGACGATAGAAGGAATCAGGTGAGCCAACTGGCAGAAAATGCCAAGCAGGCAGCAGCAAGTGTTGTACCGCATCACCAAGCAGCCAACCAGGAAATGCTTCAACAAACACAAGCCTATGAAGTCAAAGGAGGGGGAACTGCTGACCAACAGTGAGGAGCAGCTAAATCGCTGGAAAGAACATTTTAGAGAAGTACTTAACAGGACCTTGACACAACAGGAACAAGATCAACAGGAAATTCCTGAACTGCAGATTTACACTCACCCTCCGAAAAGAAATGAAATCACCAAGGTTCATAAAGAGCTGTAAGACAGGCAAAGCACCTGGCGTGAAAGACTTAGTGATGGAATTACTCAAGGCAGACTACGAGACAACCACAAATATGCTGCTGTCAATGTTTTATAAGAAATTTGGGAATCAGAGAGCACCCCGGAATACTGGAAGAAAGGAATCCTAATAAAATTGCCCAGCAAAGGAGATCTAACAGAATGCAACAACTGCCAGGGTATCGCACACTTGTCAACACCGAGCAAAGTGGACGGAAAGTTCAGGAGGGAACAGGCTAGCTTTAGGGAAAGCAGATCATGCACGGACCAAATCAACACCTTGAGGATCATTATTGAGCAATCCATTGAGTATAGGTCCCCGGTATATATGGTGTTCGTTGACTTCGAGAAGGAATTCGCCAGCGTACAACGAGAAGCCATCTTGGAAGCAATGCAGAGTTATGGGGTCCCACGAAAGATCATCAACGTGGTGAAGATGATGTACAGAGGATATACCTGCCAATCGAAACAAGATGGTAGTCTGTCAGACCAGTTCAATATAGAGTCAGGAATGCCACAGGGATGTTTGCTGTCACCGCTGTTATTTCTATTGACGTTGGACCGAGTCGTAAGGAACGTGACTGAACGGAAGAGGAGGGGTATACAATGTACTCTGACTGACTGACTGGAAGATGTGGATTTTGCAGACGACATTTGCCTACTGACTCACACTCTCAAGGATATAAGCGAGAAGCTCAGGAACTGGGAAGCAGAGAGTTGGCCTTGTTCAAGTTTTCGAAAGTGACACCACTAGGGAGATTAGCATGTCAGCAGTATCATTCCAGAACTTCAAACTAGGATTACATAACCTTGCAGAACCGAGAATTAAACCCGGACCGCTGTGGTGACAGCAAACAATGCTTCATTTACACTATTAGGTGTACAAGTGTACTCATTTGGCCTGATACATGTCTTCAAAGCCAACAATCCATCCTCTAAGCTCAAACCAGAATTGAATTGATTAACCCCTCAAATCATTGGAACCATGCAAATCCACAAAGTCGTTTTAAGTACACGACTTCATAAAATGCATATGTACGAGGTCTATAATTACTGCACAAATTGAAACAATTCAGTTTATGTACACAATGTGTGCTTTACTTTGACTAATTAATTATCCATTAAGGTTAAGTGTACTAATGGATATTTGAGGCCTTGATATCGCCAGACTCAATGAACAAATATGTTTCTATATAACAGATTGTTGTATCGAATATTATACCAGCGCAATATAATTTACTTCATTTTTAATCAGCTACACATCTATATAGAAGGCCCAATCAGAAAGAATGACCCCGAATGCTCCTCAGGACTTGCTCACCTGATGAGTTAAAAATGAAAGCAGGAGGCCATAGCCCTTATGGGATTTGTAAGGCTATTTATTATTATTATATTATTATTATAAGACAAAGTGAAGTTAGAATCCGTATTGACAATTGAATTCACAAGAAAGAAACCGATGTCTATGTTACGGTACGTCAAGTGCCAACAGACGTCACAGTCAACGGATGTTTCTTTGACTAGGTGTATAATTATTCAAATATTAGACAACAACTTCTAGCTACAACTTCATACAATAGTTGTTCAGTTTCATTTTCAATGGCAAAGCTTTCAATTTATTCATTAAATGTGTGAGTGTAAAAGAGCAACGTACAATATTTCGTCCCAATATAACTTTTATAGTTCAAAACTCTAATGTATACCACGGGGATTACAGCACCTCTTTTGGTAATATCAATGATGGCTAATGAGGTACCTTAAAATAAGGAATCAGTTTATTTACAGCCACACAAAGTGATAATTTTGCTGCATTTACAGAAATACATTTAACTCATATTTAATTGGGATCACACTAGCCAATAACAGTGTACATACTGCAACTGTTTCATAGCCTACGTCAGTCCCAGAAGACAAATGTGTGTGGCTCTGTTCATCTGATGTATCATGTTGCATTCATACTCTACAAATCACACTAACACCATTGGTCTGCGAGGGGATACCAACACCATAGATCTGCACTGTTTAGGTCCACTAAGTTAGGAGTCTGTGCATTTTCATTGGTGAACGTGCTTGCAATATATTCCCTTAATTTGGCCTTAAATATAGTTTTCGGAATAACAAAAAAAACTAACTAACTTTCCTCGGTTTTTCCCAACAAATTGGGGTCGCCGGAGCCAACCAGGATCATTTAAGTTTAGCGGGGATTTAAGACCGGATGCCCTTCCTGACGCCTCGTGATTTTACAGGTGAAAATTCCACCTTTCGAACCCCGGCTGTGCGGGTGAAAGACGAGCAGCCTTCACGCTCCCCTCGGAATAACGTAAGTACGATTAAAATGTTGGCATGCTTGTGTTGAGGTGCGGCATTTAATTAGGCTATACGGAAGAGACTTGTGCAACGGAAACGTTCTCGCCTGCTTTTTGCAAGGTTGCAGGATTGAATCCTGGCGCTGTCAGTTGGCATTTGAGGGTGCGTAAATGTATGTGTAGTAGATTTACTGGCAAGTTAATGATCTCCTTTGGGGCGAAATCTTTAGAACCTCAGTATTTAAAAGGGAAACAAGTAGTTCCGTGAAGAACTATACAGCCTATTTTCATATATCCTACTTATGTTAATTGCCACTATCAACATACACAATTTCAGTTTGATTGCTGTAATAGATTCCTAGATATTGAGAACCGACTAAATATTTCGGATGGTCGCCATGTTGAATTTTATATATGTAGGTCCTAGAGTTATGTACTGCTACATGCAGATTATTGTGAACGTGTAGTATTCAAACTTCAATCGCATATTTAGCACACAAGAAGTAACAAGGAGATTTTAAAATTTTTCACAGCTGCCATCTTGAGGTTATGGAAACAATTGAAATAAATTAGATGCCAGTGGATTAACATTTGTATAAGGATTTACTGTACCAAGTTTCACTGCACGCGGATGGTTAAATTGCGAGAAACGTCCATGTGAATATTTATAATTCGCGTCGCCGCCATGTTGGATTTGTGATCACCAGGTTATTTAAAGTCCTATAGGTGAACTTAAGTTCATAGCCCCTATGGACATTAAAATGCAGTTTGATTGCTAAAATAGATTCGTAGATATTCAGTATCGTCTTAATATTTCGGATGGTCGCCATGTTGGATTGTTAAATGTATAGGCCATAGAGTCATGTACCATTAAAGGAAAATTATTGCGTAGGTTCATTATTCAAACTTTCACTTCGATCGCATGACTACATCACAAGAAATAAAAACTTAATTTTAAAATTCGCACTGCCGCCATCTTGAGGTTATGTAAACAATTGAACTAAATTAGATACCAGTGGATTACAATGTGTATAAATATTTACTGTACCAGGTTTCAGTGCGCTTGGAACATTAAATCGCGAGAAAGGTCTATTTAAAATTTTCAAATTCGCTTGGCCGCCATGTTCGTTTTGTAGTTAACCGGTTTCTGAAAGTCTTATAGATGGACTTCCAGTAGTGCCCTTTATCTCCGTACAAAATTTTAGGGAGATACGGCTAATAGTTTCAGAGATATAGAATGCCGGTGAAATATTTCGCACATCCGCCATCTTGTGATTATGTAAACAATTGAACGAAGTTAGATGTCTGTGCATTAAAATGTATATAAACATATACTGTACCAAGTTTCATTGCGTTTGGTTGGCCAAATCGCGAGAAACGTCTATTTAAAAGTCGCAAATTCGCTTGGCCGCCATGTTGGTTTTGTAGTTACCAGGTTTTCAAAGGTCACATAGTGAACTTATAGTAGTTCCCTCTATCACCATAGAAAATGTCAGGGTAATATCTGTAACAGTTTCGGAGATATTGAATGCTGGTGAAATATTTCGCACAGCCACCATGTTGGATTAGTGAGTCGTAACAAAATTTGAAGGGCACGGTCGAGGTCGCCCGGAGTAGTGCTATGAAATTTCCGAGTTTCATTGAAATCGCTCCTGCCGTTTAGATTTTATTAGGGACACACACACACGAATCACACACACACGAATCACACACACACACACACACACACACACGGACAAAAGGTGATCTCATAAGCCTATTTTTTCAAAATTGAAAATAGAGGCTAAAAATACCAATCACATTATTATTATATTCTTGTGTACCAGGAGCTTCAACTAGGGAAACAGGATTCATAATTTAATATGATTATTTTGGCTGTTGTTTCCCAGAAGTGACGAACGACCAGACTATATTGCAAGTCCGTAAAATACCCAACTGCAAATTTCAGAGAATGCCAATCATCTCCATCATCAGGCTCCAGTTCCAGTTTCCCGGGCACTGTTGATAAACCTCCTCCATTCCATTCTGTTCATAAGCACTTTGCTCTCCATGATGTCTTCAAGTGTTCTTCCCATAAGTGTGATGTCACAGTTCCAGTTTCCCGGGCACTGTTGATAAGCCTCCTCCATTCCATTCTGTTCATAAGCACTTTGCTCTCCATGATGTCTTTAAGTGTTCTTCCCATAAGTGTGATGTCACAATTCCAGTTTCCCGGGCACTGTTCACAATCCTCCTCCATTCCATTCTGATCATAAACACTTTGCTCTCCATGATATCTTCAAGTGTTCTTCCCATAAGTGTGATGTCACAGTTCCAGTTTCCCAGGCACTGTTGATAAGCCTCCTCCATTTCATTCTGTTCATAAACACTTTGCTCTCCATGATGTCTTCAAGTGTTCATTCAATAAGTGTGATGTCCATCTTAACAATGTTCATCCAATAATATCTCATAACTCTCTGTTGGTTCTCGATAGACTGCACCACTGACTGTTTGGACGAAAATTATTGATGTACTAAAGTGGTGTGAGACAAAGCCATTGGTTGATACTTAGTTAGTTGATGGTCTGGAGACAACCATTGGTCGCTACTTGGTTAGAAGACTGTCTGTCTGGACGAAAATCACTGCTTGCACTACAAGAAAAGGAGTCTGGAGTTAGGTTTGTGTTTGTATGCGAAGCCTTGTTTCATGTTCACCACTTTCGTACTAAGCAGCAAAAGCAGCGCCAAAAAATAGCCTAATGTTAAAATGTGCAACTTCTGTATCTTAGTCACATTACCTATTACTGGATTGTGCCCGTATGTTCCACTCTCACAACATAAATATCCCAGCTCTCCACAGAAAATAGTTTTGTGTAGGTATATTTTCATCCCATCTGCTAGAGTGTGTAACATCGCAGCGCATGCGCATTGTCAAAGATACGGATTCAGTCTAAATCCTGCCGTCCTTTCTGGAAACATTGTTCAATTAGTTTTACTCAAAAACGTGAGGAGCAGACGACTAAGACAACAATGCATTCATCATAACCATATAACCTTGTAGAAGAGATCACTTACCTAAGCTGATGGGAGGCTGTTAATCTACTGTGATAGTGACAACAGGTGCCATTTCCTTTTCGGTGAGAGCATTCTCACTAAATATAGTTAAGATTTTGATAGATATTTATCCCATAAATATTGTGGCTCAAAAAGGGTAACGCGGCTGAGTTAGCTTCTCTGAGGGAGCAACAGCTGATCAGGATTGTCACAATTCTGGACCCATATCTGGCTTCTACGAAAAATTAAAATAATAAATATGAAAGATATGCACTATTCCACAAATCCTTCATCCATATTCGTAAATATGGTAGGCTATTGCATAAAATCTTTGAGGAATTCGATACCAAATGAAGGGAAGGAAGAAGAGCAGAATATACCGCTATTGAATATATTGAAAGATTATATCAGTTTGCCACTAGCCTTGCAGGATCGCTAGTAAATCTTTCAAGTGCCACATTTGTCGTCAGATTATGTATGCTTGACATTTCACCTTTTTGCTATGACAAATAGCCTAATAGAAATAATATTAATGATAATGACAATATTAATAATGATTAAGTTGAGTAATCTGTTACGTAGCACAAACAAATCAGCCAAAAACCGACACAAACGCTTTGGTTAGTGCCAACAAGCAAACTGCTAAATTAACTCTGTTAGAGGGAATTTCGTTTTCGTTTGTTGATATAAAGCCTCGCCTTTTCAGGAATCTGCACGCTCCCTATTATCTGTCGTTCGCCTGCTTTAGACTATGGAGCCTGGTATCCTGTTTTAAGGCTACCGTTAGAAGTTGTACGATTATTATTCTGCGGCTTCCAGATCAAATCCAAGGGGGAAACATTTTAACAGATCACTTATTCAACAAGGTTAATAATCGCAAACATTTCTCAATGTGTGACAATTTGCTCAATTACACCATACTCCCCTCCACCCACTGTATGAGATATTTGCGAAGACAACACTGAAGGAATGGCTTCAAATTTTAGATGCGTGTCTACCTCATCCTCTGTCTGGATATCAGCATCAGCGGTAGTTTGTCCAAATGAACCCTTTTTATCTGCTGAGCAGACGTCGGGAAAGGCACCCGGCCGTCCTTTTGCCTTTCCTACGAACGTATAGAAATGTGAATGTGTGTTAAATACACTCTACCCATCAGTTGGTGGATATTGGATGAAAATATCCAGGCTAGCTCAACTTACTTTCCGACATGAATAACACATGTTAATATACAAATGCACTCTATGAGCGGTCCTGAGGGCATTTAAGTCGTGCCCTGTGTCAACTTAAAGTATACATAAAAGCATGCACTACTGTATTCCTCGGGAGCTCACCTATCCGGTGTTAACACCGCACTTGCAACTAATTATGTTGCAAGACTGTATTAAGATTGCTCAACCTTTCAGTGTTCTTTCGTATTCCTAGACAACTATCACCGATACTGGGATGCGCTAGTATGGACATGCTACCAGTAGTATTTGAATTATGACACAGTTGTCTGGTCATTTCTAGTCAAAAACGTATTTGCAAACCAGACTCTACCTGTACAGAGACGCTCTAAAATAGAAAGATATCCTACACTGATCAAAAATCTGCTTTTCGTGTATCAATCACAAAACTGTGTTTCTTGCTAGGAAATGTCGGAGAATATGCTAATATGTTTGTCATGAATTCCTTTGAGTATAAAAATAAACACAGCTTTGAAGCCATTCTTCAGTGTTGCCACATTAACAATTAATATTGTATCTTTTAGTTGATCAACAAGAAAATAATTACAGCCTTGAAGCCATTTTACAGTGTTGCCACATTAACAATTAATATAGTATCTTTTAGTCGGTCAACATGAAAATAAAGACAGCCTTGAAGCCATTCTACAGTGTTGTCACTTTAACAATTAATATTGTATCTTTTAGTCGGTCAACATGAAAATAAAGACAGCCTTGATGCTATTCTACAGTGTTGCCACATTAACAATTAATATTGTATCTTTCAGTCGGTCTACATGAAAATCATTGCAATTATTAAAATACGTGAAAAGAAACTGAAGTAAATTAGAACGGTTTAAAATTTATACATTTTATTGATGACTATTGAAGAAGAAAACACAGGGATGACATGTCAAGCGAGCATCATCAGATACATATATACACAACAAATAGCTCTACAGAGACTGCCCTCTGAAAACAGAATACAAGAATACCAGTCAGAAAATTTTGTGAGTGTGGTAACTATTACTGAAACATATTAGGGAATTAAGCTGACGAAAGAACTACTCATTTCAATGTTGCAAAACTTAGATATGACTATACCATCAACAAATATATTATTGTCCCCCAAACTATTCTATCTTCGTAGATTACAGATTCTCGCCGCTATGGATTAGCCCTTATGGTGCCGATATATCGACCGAGGGAGCATCTGATAAAAATGCCACTGGCCGATCTATGAATTATTTTTTGTTTGTTTTATTTCCAGACACACAGCGATTTAACTATTGTAACGAAGACAACGCAGGAACCATTCCTTCTCAGATTATCTCGATAAGAAGTTCCATGAATAACTGCATTTATAATAGGTATTTTTTGAACATGCCTCTAAAAGCCAGAGTACTTAAAAGGGACGTAAAACCAATAACATTATTAACATTCTTTGAACATGTTGCAGTCAACTGACTTCCCGTGTGCGTTATCTTCTCTAGTACTTGATCTTGCCTGGAGCTTATTAATGTACGTGAAATATGGCAAGCTCCTTCAGCGAAGGGGATATAAATACGGTTTTAGTGCAAAGTGAAGTGTGTGAGAGTGAACATTCTACTGATGGCGACGGCTCTGATTTTACTGACGAAAAAACACATAATGCCAGAGGACTGTAAACGTATATCATTGTAGAAATTGACCGTACTCAATACCTTTTTGATAGATTTACTGTTAGCTTCGGATATTTATAAACAATTAAATAAATATTAACATTTTTATCACAAAAGATTCTATTTAGGTTGTGAAGGATGTCAAATTTTTATTAAGATTTCCAATTATTTTCTTTCTCACAGAATTATATTTACAGATTTTATTAATACCCAAATGAAGGAAATTGTAATTATTTAGCTTCTAGTACGTGAATAGTTTTTTTTTGTCTGCTAGAGAAAAAAATAACAACGCACTATCTTGAAAAATATAGGTGGGAGATAATTTGTAACACTTATAATTTCACTAAGCTTGGCTTGGTAATTTTAGCATATTCACTTATTAATTGCTGGGCTTCAAAAGGGATAAGATGTCTCTCATCAAATCTTAACTCATTTGGTGTCAAACAATTAATTAATGCCCTTCTCAATACATTTTGCAATGCACACGGTACATTCACCGCTAAGGGTTAATATGTGCGCCTTGAAAACCCCGTTGATAGCAAAATTGGCTTCGCATATTCTGCACAGGTACGGGTAAAGGTGTATCTTCAAATGTCCCAACAAATTTGGTTTGGCATATGCTACTTGGTCTTCTCACCACTATGGGTTAACTTGTGTTTCTTCAAAACATTTCTGTAGGCAAATTTGGCTCCGCATGTGCTGCTAGAGAATCGCTTCTCATCAGTATGGCTTAACATGTGTGTCTTCAAATAATCCTTGTAGGCAAACTTGGCTTCGCATGTTCAACATGAGAATGGTTTCTCCCCAGTATGGGTTAACGTGTGTCTCTTCAAAGTACTTTTCAGACTAAATTTGGCTCTGCATGAGTATAGCTTCTTACCAGTATGGGTTAACATGTGAGTCTTTAAAGGACCCTTCATACTAAATTTGGCTCCGCATGTGCTTCTCACCAGTATGGGTTAACATGTGCGTCTTCAAAGTACGTTTCAAACTAAATTTGGCCCCGCAAGTGCTACACGAGTATAGCTTCTTCCCCGTATGGGTTAAAATGTGTCTTTAAAGTATCTTTCCGACTAAATTTGTCTCCGCATGCACTACATGGGAATGGCTTCTCCCCAGTATGGGTTAACATGTGTCTCTTCAAATGACCTTTCTGACTACATATAGCTCCACATGTGCTACATGAGGAATGTTTCTCACCGCTATGGGTTAACAGGTTAGTCTTCAAATTTAGTTGATCAGTAATATTTCTTTCAAATACAGTGCTAGTATTCCGTCCTCTAATATTACCTAATGCGTATATCTTCCTTACCGCAGGATCCGAAGTATTAAGACATCCCAGCCTGAAATTGGTATTAATAGAATGCAGTGAGCTCATAATTGTGTTGAATTATCTGAGAATGGTGAATAAAACTTTCAAAACCCAGAGATCTAACTTATGACATGATAATTGGACCAACATTCATTAATATCACTTCCAGGAATACTGTCCCTATCTAATACCTGGAACTGATCTCGTTTTTAATATTCAATGCTATGTTTATCATACATCCGAATATTTTCAAATAACTTATATACTCTGCAAACAAAATGGTGCGTCACATCGGAGTATTTGGAGTCATAAGTTTCCTTGATAAATATGAAATCCGTATCTATTTCGAAAGTACTGATTATACATGGAAATGGCAAATTATCTCCAGACACATTCTGTTTACCAAAAGTCAACTTTGTCCTTGATCAGTTAAATAATTGAAACTATTGAATATTGCGGAAATTGTGTGATGATTCATACTACATGTGAGAGAGTTCAACTTATTTTACACCACAGTGGCCGCTTTAACAACATGGATATACGGGGATATGACTATTTAATGGAATCTGGATAACTGAAATCCATCTGACTTAGGAAGTGTGTGACAGAATAATCCATATTATATTCCCTACAGAATAGCCATGCTGGCATTTGGATTAAGGTGGGAATTTTGGATATGCAAATCATGTGATTTTGAAACAATTTGGGCTATTATGCTTCACTCTTGAATACATCGCGGATGAATAGTTATTTAGGGCTACATAAATTGTGTGGAGGTGAGCGATTAGCTTTAGGTCCAAGAAAATATCAGATACTATATATAACGGTGGCTTGTTATAATATACAGAAAGTGGTAACTCTTTAAGATGAACCACTCCATGTAGTGAACATTTATCCAATTCTTGGCTCACCACAATGTAACTCCTGTCTAAGCATGTACTGTACCTGGGAACATAAAATAAGCAATTTTCCCCCCTACGATTCAATATCTCGACCTGTATTTTTACGTCAACAAATTCACACGTCTTATTCTAAATTAATAATCGATGTTACATTCTATGTTTCAAAATATCTGACATAAGTATCTCAGAGGTTTGTCAAACCTGGCACAAAATCCTAAAAGTGATGAAAGAAAGTAAGAGATATCACTTCATGCACAAATCGATTCACTTGCTTAAATAAATCCATATACGCACGTTCAAAAGTGGCTGAGCTTTCGCACGGGCGGCGTACATGTTGAGTGACGTCACTCATTCTTGAGGTTACCATTCTATCTCCGCAGAACCTACACACCCTACATCCGAAGGAATTCGTTCAAAATAAACTAATCTTGGTAATCCCCTATAGTTCTTGTCCTCGACCCGTCCTTCCATAACAACTGTAAGGTTTCAATTCCAGCTGCCTTAGTATGTGCCGTACCAAGTTATCTCTTTTATTCATAACCGCTCGTCCTAATAACCTTCATTAAGTACTATATTTAATCTTTTAATTATCACTATTTTCCTGCAACACCACAATTAAATATTTATATTTTTACAAGCTGACCCGGCAGACGTTGTCCTGCCAATCAAAGAAAGTGTTGTAACTTTGTTTCTTGAAGTGCTTTTGGATACACAATATTTTATCAATTTCTGTAAACTGCCTCAAAACTATCGTGAAATGAATTAACCAATCTAGAAACATTCGTGGGAGCGTGCACAACAACTGTTCAAAGTTTCATCGCAATCGGATAAATGGCATATAGCGCATACGGGATTTTGTTTAAATGATTCGTGCGCTGTCACATATTTGTGAATTTACTCGTGCTCTAAGAACTGTGAAATGGATTTAGGAATTTAGAAAGCTTCACGTATGTGTACACAACAACTCATCAAAGTTTCATCGGAATCAGATGAATGACATATGGATGCATACGGGATTTTCTTTAAACGATTCGCGTGCCGTCACTCATTTGTTGAATCTACTCATGCGCTACCGTTTGTAAAATAGATTTGCTAAGCCTGAAACCTTCTCTGGAGTGTACTCAATGATTCACCAAGGTTTCATCGCAATCGGATGAATGATATAAGACCGCGTATGGGACATTGTGGAAACGATTCGCGCGCCGTCGCACATTTGTTGAAACTACTCGTGCGCTGCTTATTAATAACTGGATTTACTAAGAAAGAAACCTTTCCTGGAGTGTACACAGCAATTCACCAAAGTTTCATCGCCATCGGATAAATGCTATATGAACGCATACAGGACTTTGTTGAAACGATTCGCACGCCATCGCACATTTGTTGAATCTACTCGTGCGCTACCTATTGTAAAATGAATGTACTAAGCCGGAAACCATTACTGAAGTGTACACAACAATTCACCCAAGTTTCATCGTAATCGGACGAATGGTATTTGGACGCATACGGGAACTTATTGAAACGCTTCGCGTGTCGTCGCTCATTTGTTGAATCTACTCATGCGCAACCTCCTGTGAAATGGATTTACTAAGTTAGAAACCCTCACGTAAGTGTACACAACATCTCACCCAAGTTTCAATGCAATCGGATGAATGGTATATGAACGCATATGGGACTTTGATTAAAAGTTCGCGCGTCGTTTCTCATTTGTTGAATCTACTCGTGAGCTACCTATTGTAAAATGGATTTACTAAGTTACAAACCCTCACGTAGTTGTACACAACATCCCACCCAAGTGTCTTCGCTATCGGACGAATGGTATTTGAACGCATACGGGACTTTGTTGAAACGCTTCGCACGTCGCAGCTCATCTGTTGAATATACTCGTGCGCAACCTCCTGTGAAATGGATTACTAAGTTAGAAGCCTTCACTTAAGTGTACACAACAACTCATCAAAGTTTCATCTCAATCTATGAATAAAATATAAACTTATACGGGATTTTGTTGATAAGCTTCGCGCGTCGTCACTCATTTGTTGAATCTAGTCGTGCGCTACCTAATGTGAAATTGATTTACTAAGCCAGAAGCCTTCCCTGGAGTGTACACAACATCTCACCCAAGTTTCATCGCTATCGGACGAATGGTATTTGAACGCATACGGGACCTTTTTGATACGCTTCGCGCGTCGTCGCTCATTTGTTGAATCTATTCGTGCGCTATCTAATGTAAAATGGATTTACTAAGCCAAACACGTTCCCTGGAGCTCACTCAACATATCATCCAAGTATCATGGCAATCGGATGATTGGTATATGAACGCATACGGGACTTTGAAACGCTCTAACGTGCAGAGACAAACAGTAGAATTCGACATCACTGCCACCTTTGGTATAAAACACAACTTTTCGCCACGGGCGGAGTGTATGTAATGGCGGTAGTTGCACAGGTTGCGACCAGGTGGCTCTAACGTGCAGCGACAACCCGTCCAAAGACATCAGCTTTCACCAAGGCCAAGGCTAGTGGTTTCCATGACGACTGTTTTTGACTGTATATTGTGGTTCTAAAATTGTGTGTAAATTGTGGTTCTAAAATTGTGTTCATTCCACCTACCGGGTCGAATTGTAAATCTAAACCATACATGGACCCACACTAATATACATACCAAATTCCATCAAAATCGGTTTAGTCGTTTAGGAGGAGTTCAGTCACACACACACGTGTCGAAGAATTATATATATATACAAGCTGACCCGGCAGACGTTGTCCTGCCAATCAAAGAAAGTGTTGTAACTTTGTTTCTTGAAGTGCTTTTGGATACACAATATATTTTCCAATTTCTCTTAACTGCCTCTAAACCATCGTGAATTGAATTAACTAATTTAGAAACATTCGTTGGAGCGTGCACAACAATTCTCCAAAGTTTCATCGCAAACGGATAAATGGCATTTAACGCATACAGGATTTGGTTTAAATGATTCGTGCGCTGTCACTCATTTGTTGAATCTACTCGTGCTCTACCAACTGTGAAATGGATTTACTAAGTTAGAAAGCTTCACGTAAGTGTACACAACAACTCATCAATGTTTCATCGCAATCGATGAATAGTATATGAACGCATACAGGATTTTGATGGAGCGCTTCGCGCGTCGTCACTCATTTGTTACGTCTATTCGTGCGCTACCAATATTGTAAAATGGATTTACCAAGTTGAACACCTTCCCTGGCGTGTACACAACAACTCATTAAAGTTTCATCGGAATCGGATGAATGACATATGTACGCATAAGTGATTTTCTTTAAATGATTCGCGTGCCGTCACTCATTTATTGAATCTACTCATGCGCTGCCTATTGTAAAATAGATTTACTAAGCCTGAAACCTTCTCAGGCGTGTACTCAATGATTCACCAAGGTTTGATCGCAATCGGATGAATGATATATGACCACATACGGGACATTGTGGAAACGATTCGTGCGCCGTCGCTCATTTGTTGAATCTACTCGTGCGCTACTTATTAAAACTGGATTTACTATGACAGAAACATTTCCTGGAGTGTACACAACAATTCACCAAAGTTTCATCGCAATCGGATAAATGGTATATGGACGCATACGGTACTTTGTTGAAATGATTCGCGTGCCGTCACACATTAGTTGAATCTACTCGTGGGCTACCTGTTGTAAAATGGATTTATTAAGACAGAAATCTTCCGTAGGGAATACACAACATCTCACCCAAGTTTCATCGTAATCGGACGAATGGTATTTGAACGCATACGGGACCTTATTGAAACGCTTCGCGCGTCATCGCTTATTTGTTGTATCTACTCGTGCGAAACCTCCTGTGAAATGGATTTACTAAGTTAGAAACCCTCACGTAAGTGTACACAACATCTCACCCAAGTTTCATTGCAATCGGATGAATGGTATATGAACGCATACGGGACTTTGATTAAAAGTTCGCGCGTCGTTGCTCATTTGTTGAATCTACTCGTGCGTAACCTCCTGTGAAATGGATTTACTAAGTTAGAAACCCTCACGTAAGTGTACACAACATCTCACCCAAGTTTCATTGCAATCGGATGAATGGTATATGAACGCATACGGGACTTTTATTAAAAGGTTCGCGCGTCGTTGCTCATTTGTTGAATCTACTCGTGAGCTACCTATTGTAAAATGGATTTACTAAGTTAGAAACACTCACGTAAGTGTACACAACATCTCACCCAAGTTTCATCGCTATCGGACGAATGGACTTTGAACGCATACGGGACTTTGTTGAAACGCTTCGCACGTCGCCGCTCATTTGTTGAATCTACTGGTGCGCAACCTCCTGTGAAATGGATTACTAAGTTAGAAGCCTTCACTTAAGTGTACACAACAACTCATCAAAGTTTCATCTCAATCTAAGAATGGAATATAAACTTATATGGGATTTTGTTGAAACGCTTCGCGCGTCGTCACTCATTTGTTGAATCTAGTCGTGCGCTACCGAATGTGAAATTGATTTACTAAGCCAGAAGCCTTCCCTGGAGTGTACACAACATCTCACCCAAGTTTCATCGCTATCGGACGAATGGTATTTGAACTCATGCGGGACCTTTTTGAAATGCTTCGCGCGACGTCGCTCATTTGTTGAATCTATTCGTGCGCTATCTATTGTAAAATGGATTTACTAAGCCAAACACGTTCCCTGGAGCTCACTCAACATATCACCCAAGTTTCATGGTAATCGGATGAATGGTATATGAACGAATACGGGACTTGGAAACGCTCTTACGTGCTGAGACAAACAGTAGAATTCGACATCACTGCCACCTTTGGTATAAAACACAACTTTTCGCCACGGGCGGAGTGTAAGTAATGGCGGTAGTTGCACAGATTGCGACCAGGTGGCTCTAACGTGCAGAGACAAACCGTCCAAAGACATCAGCTTTCACGAAGGCCAAGGCTAGTGGTTTCCATGACGACTGTTTTTGACTGTATATTGTGGTTGTAAAATTGTGTGTAAATTGTGGTTCTAAAATTGTGTTCATTCCACCTACCGTGTCGGATTGTGAATCTAAACCACACATGGACCCACACTAATATACATCCCAAATTCCATCAAAATCGGTTCAGTCGTTTAGGAGGAGTTCAGTCACATACACACGTGTCGAAGAATTATATATATAAAGACTAGCTGACCCGGCAGACGTTGTCCTGCCAATCAAAGAAAGTGTTGTAACTTTGTTTCTTGAAGTTCTTTTGGATACACAATATTTTTTCAATTTCTGTTAAATACCTCTAAACTGTCTTGAAATGAATTAACTAATCTAGAAACATTCATGGGAGTGTGCACAACAACTCTCCAAAGTTTCATCGCAATCGGATGAATGGCATATAAAACATACGGGATTTTGTTTAAATGATTCGTGCGCTGTCACACATTTGTTGAATGTACTCGTGCTCTACCAACGGTGAAATGGATTTACTAAGTTAGAAAGCTTCACGTAAGTGTACACAACAGCTCATCAAAGTTTCATCGCAATTGATGAATAGTATATGAACGCATACGGAATTGTGTTGGAACGCTTCGCGCGTCGTCACTCATTCGTTGCATCTACTCGTGCGCAACCAATATTGTAAAATGGATTTACCAAGTTGAACACCTTCCCTGGCGTGTGCATAACAAATCATCAAAGTTTCATCGGAATCGGATGAATGACATATGAACGCATACGGGATTTTCTTTAAACGATTCGCGTGCCGTCACTCATTTGTTGAATCTACTCATGCGCTACCGTTTGTAAAATAGATTTACTAAGCCTGAAACCTTCTCTGGAGTGTACTCAATGATTCACCAAGGTTTCATCGCAATCGGATGAATGATATATGACCGCATACGGGACATTGTGGAAACGATTCGCGCGCTGTCGTTCATTTGTTGAATCTACTCGTGCGCCAGTTATTAAAAACTGGATTTGTTAAGCCAGAAACCTTTCCTGGAGTGTACACAACAATTCATCAAAGTTTCATTGCAATCGGATAAATGGTATATGAACGCATACAGGACTTTGTTGAAATGATTCGCGTGCCGTCACTCATTTGTTGAATCTACTCGTGCGCTACCTATTGTAAAATGGATGTATTAACCCAGAAACCTTCCGTAGAGTGTACACAACATCTCACCCAAGTTTCATCGTAATCGGACGAATGGTATTTGAACGCATACGAGACCTTATTGAAACGCTTCGCGCGTCGTCGCTGATTTGTTTAATCTATTCGTGCGCAACCTCCTGTGAAATGGATTTACTAAGTTAGAAACCCTCACGTAAGTGTATACAACATCCACCCAAGTTTCATTGCAATCGGATGAATGGTATACTGTATACACTTATACGGAATTTTGTTGAAACGCTTCGCGCGTCGTCACTCATTTGTTGAATCTAGTCGTGCGCTACCTATTGTAAAATTGATTTACTAAGCCAGAAGCCTTCCCTGGAGTCTACACAACATCTCACTCAAGTTTCATCGTTATCGGACGAATGGTATTTGAACGCATACGATACCTTGTTGAAACTCTTCGCGCGACATCGCTCATTTGTTGAATCTACTCGAGCGCAACCTCATGTGAAATGGATTTACTAAGTTAGAAACCTTCACGTAAGTGTACACAACAACTCATCAAAGTTTCATCGCAATCGATGAATGGTATATAAACTTATACGCGATTTTGTTGAGACGCTTCGCGCGTCGTCGCTCATTTGTTGAATCTAATCGTACGCTACCTATTGTAAATGAATTTACTAAGTCAGAAGCCTTCCCTGGAGTGTACACAACATCTCACCCAAGTTTCATCGCTATCAGACGAATGGTATTTGAATGCATACGGGAACTTTTTGAAACGCTTCGCCGTCGTCGCTCATTTGTTGAATCTAGTCGTGCGCTATCTATTGTAAAATGGATTTACTAAGCCAAACACCTTCCCTGCAGTGCACTCAACATCTCACCCAAGTTTCATCGCAATTGGATGGTATATGAACGCATATGGGACTTTGAAACGCTCAACGTGCAGAGACAAACAGTAGAATTCGACATCACTGCCACCTTTGGTATAAAACACAACTTTCCGCCACGGGCGGAGTGTATGTTATGGCGGTAGTTGCACAGGTTGCGACCAGGTGGCTCTACGTGCAGAGACGAACAGTTCGAAGGCATCACTTTTCACTAAGGCTAGCGGTTACCATGACGACTGTTTATGACTGTCTATTGTGGTTCTAAAATAGTGTGTAAATTGTGCTTCTAAAATTCTAAAATTCCACCTACCTGGTCAAATTGTGAATCTAAACCATACATGGACCCACCCTAACGTACATACAAAATTTCATCGAAATCGGCCCAGCCATTTAGAAGGAGTTCAGTCACATACACACGTGTCGAAGAATTATATATATATATAAAGATATATTCTGAAGCAAAAACAATCCAAGTTTCGCATCCATATAGCGCCAAGCTCCAGGCAATGGCTTCAGAAATTACTTTTTAATACCTAGATCTATAGTTCATTTAAACAGATGTCAACCCAATCTTTATATCTTATTTGCTTTGTCCATTCTGTGCTCAAGTTGGAGTCACCAACGTCTCTTAGTGTTTCAAAAGCCAATCGATTTCATTTCTTTCCGTTTATTCAGTTTCAAATGCAATGATTTTATTATGAAATCTTTCCTCAACACCTATTACACACCGTTTAGAAACATGATCAAATCCTCTGGTGATGATTCTAAGATGACATTGTCGTTAGTAAGTCACCGAGTCGAAATTACGTTATCTTCGTCCTCAATACTACTTTAAATTTCTTTGGCATTTCCTTTGTTACTTGCCATATCTATAGATTGCTAAGTACGAATGATAAAATGCAGTCTTACCTAATATCATTCTAAATACCAGTTTCTCTCTCATGTCTATCGATTCTAATAAATACCAGCTGGTTGTAGACACACTCAGAATCTTGAATTGTGTTCCGAAACTTTTCAAACTGTCAAACAATATCTCCAGTCAACATTATACACAGCTTTGTTTATACTAAATATGCCACGAACGTTTTCCTCTCGATCTTTATTCTACCAAGAACAGTCAAATACTTAATACAACTACCCTTGTTCCTCAGATTCTTGTTCACTGAACTTGTCTTTGCCTAACTCGGCTGTCATCCAATCCATCTGTTTCATAATCAGCTTCTAATGGCTAAAAGCCTTGTCGTTGCAGCCATTTCTTACGGTCTTCAGCAGTCCTCTTCATAGTGGCATACGAGTCACATTTTATCTCCATGAAAATGTTCTTTAGATACGATTGTCTTGGTCGTATCCTTGGTTTTCCCCACAAAGTTTTCCTTAAAAAAATACCTCGAGGAGAGTGTCATGTATGAGTTCGTGTCCCATGGATTTTGCTTTCCTTTTCTTGGTCGTGTTCAACAGGCATCGATTCTCCTGAATTTGGTTCAGAACAAGCTCATTTGTCTTTCTTTCCATCCAGCCTGTTCGGGTCATTCGTCTCCAAAACCACATTTCAGTTGCCTCAAGTTTTCATTCTTCTCTTTTCACAAGTGCCCATGTTTCACAACCATAGGTCAACACAATCCAAACAAAGGTCTTGAGAAATGACTTCCTTTCTTCAGAAGTTGAGGTGGCCATTGAGCAGCAAATTCTTCTTATTTTGAAAGGCTTTCTTCGCCAACACTATTCTTTTCTTAACTTCTGAGATGCATCTGTTGTCAAAATTAATCACACTTCCCAAATAGCAAAATTCCATTACTTGTTCAATGGCACTATCATTTAACATTATATTAGCTAAAATTAGTTGTTTCTTTTTATCAACCACCATTAATTTTGTTTTCTGATAATTAACTCTTAGCCCGAATGTTCCTAAGGATTTCTGAAAAACTTTTAACATTCTATTCATTTCACACGCAGAGTTTGCTAAAAGTGTAATATCATCTGCAAAGCGAATGCTATGAACCTGTAATCCATTACATTTTAATCCTTTTGTTTTCTCTTTTAATTTATTTACTTCAGCTTCTATATAGATATTAAAAGGAAATGGTGATAGAGTGCAACCCTGCCTTACACCTCTTCTTATTTTTGCTTCTCTTTTATTGCCATTAACTGTTATTTCGGTACTTTGGTTTTTAAATAAGTTCAGAAGAGGGCGCCTGTCTTTCCAGTTAATCGTGACTTTGGCAAATATAAGAAATAAGGTTTTCTAATTTACATTATCAAATAACTTTTCTATATCAATGAATACTATATAGGTTTTTCTATTAACTACAAGTCTTCTTTCTAAAATCCGACGTAATGCTAGGATAGCCTCCCTAGTCCCTTTCCTTGTTCTTAATCCATACTGATCACTATCCAGATGTTGGTCAATTTCTTGCTCAATCTATCTTTTATGATGATCAATACAATCTTTGATGCATGTGAAAAAATGGCTCAAGTTCTATAATTAGAACATTCACAAGCATTTCCTTTCTTGGGTAGTGTGATTGTTCGCATTTTAATAATATCAGGAGGTGCAATTCCGTCCTCATAGCATTCAGTAATGATTTGAAAAAGGCATTCCTTAATGCTTACATCACAACATTTTAAGAGCTCTGCAGGAATGTTATCTACACTAGTTGCTTTATTTCCTTTCAGTTTAGTGAGTGCTGCATAAAACTCTGCTTTAGTTATAGTTGGACCTTTATCATCTTCTTCAATTAGTTCTTAATCTTCTATATAAATACTATTGTCAGTAATATCTGGTCCATCATACAAATCTTCCAGGTATTCCTTCCATCGCTCACATGCCTTTTCATTTTCAAGCATTAGCTTCCTTTTGGAATCCTTACCTACGTTGCTTGCGATGCGTTGTTGATAGCTCAAAGCATTGCCAGGTTTCCCATTCTTCAGGTCATCCTCAATACCCACGCATACCCACTTCATCCAATTTTCTTTCACCTTGCGACATTTCCTTGTTATTTGATTCTTTAGAGACTCATACGCTTGAGTGTCTAAATTTCTAAATTTGTTCCTTTATTCAATAAGCTATAGGATTTTCTGGGTCATCCATTTCTTTTTCGGTTCCAATTTATTTTTGCCAAGTACTTCCGTTGCAGCTGTTTCTAAGCCATTTCTTATATCATCCCATCCTAAAGTCATCCTTAACCAATCATCTAACAACTTTAAATTTTTGTACTTCATTAGGATCCTGAAGCTTATTTAAACACCATCTCTTTTGTCCAAATGTTTCATTCCTCTCAACCTTATATCACATTTAGCTGCAATTAGGATGTTATCACTATCAATTTCCGCCCCAAGGTAACTATGGCTGGCTTTCAATTGGTTCCTATATCTTTATTTAACTCTGATGTAGTCAATTTGTAACCTTCTTCTATCCTCAGGTGCTATCCAGGTGTAACGTCTTCTGTTGGGATCTTCGAAACAGGTATAGGTTATTACCATCTCATGTTGCTCACAGAATTCGAGGAATCGTTCTCCTCTCACATTGACATCACCCATGCCATACTTACCAGCATACTTAACATCATTATGAGAGCCAGCGGAAGCATTAAAATAACCCATTAAAATAATGTTTGAATTCTCCTTTACTATGTCAAACAATTCTTCTATTTATTATACATTTCTTCAATTTCCTCATCATCAGCATTTGTTTATCCTTCTAATAAAAACTTTGAATCGTTAATCATCACACTCGTTGTAGGAGAACATTCCCATCTGTCAGCTCCTGCTTTCTTCAGTATAGAGACAATGGCAAACTGTTCATAACAAGTTTTATAACACTTCACATTCCTGTCAAAGATCCAAAGTATTAATAAGCGAAATAAACTGACCAGATCTTCAGCCCCTCTGCTTCGTAGCAACTCAGTTGGTACATAACCGATGTCTGGTGGTCCCTAACTACGGAGGTCTTCTAGCAGCCAACCAATTCTGATTGAAATATTAAAACTTCTCTTTTATGCTCAGCGGTTTTCCCTCCCCTTTCATTTCATTATTCTTGATATGCTTAGCCCTATACAAACGCTCTATGTGGTCATCCTATGAGTCTACCTTCTATTCTATAGCTATAAAAGGTTTTCACCTCAGCACTAATATTAGAGCACTTAAGCCTGCTTTACCCGAAAGAATTCTTAATCTTTCGATAAGCTGCATAAACAATTACTATTTAAAAACAATTATGTACATTTGTATATTTCTGTAGTTTCATTTAAGGAGCATGTACTGTACCCGTTCGTCCTGGGGATGCGATGACCCATCTGCTATTACATCGCATTCCTGGAGTTCCAGAACAGAGCGGAGTTAAATGAACCTCTAGTCAAATAAGGAATGTGTCGGAAATTCAGCTGAGTTATCGAAAAAGCAGTGGGTAACACGAGACAAAGTATCTCTAGGGTCGTTACGGGCTTAAGTTTAATAAAAATATGCAAATATAAATGGGCGCCATCAACTGAATTCCTAGCAAACCACATCCTTTCCGGTTAAGCCTTACTCAAGACAAGGAAAGACAAGGAAAATCACACCATCATCAGATCACAACTAAGATAAAAACAAATTTACTTCACTTTGATAGTCTGACAGACATTTTAAATATTCATCCTACCTGAGAGTATGGTCGAATGCCAACGTTAAATTGTCATTGTCCAAAAAATAAAACCATCTCTTTTCTAATCAAAAATATTCAATCCACATACAACAGAAAAATCTCTAAAGTTCTCTTGGGTTCTCAGGATCACTGTAGCACTATGTCTTTCGTCACTGACATTTGTGATACCTGAGACCTAATTTCTCTTTAATTTAACATCATAAATGTGGATTTGAAAAAGTTATTAATCTGTCTAAACATACACATAATATAATCACATATTTTAAACATCACGTAATTTATGGCTTGCATGGCATAATTTAAATGTTAAATACGTTAGCAAAATGCTCCTAAACATCGAATAATTAATTTACACTATTTACATTGTCATTCATAATTACTTGTTTGAGAATTACAGAAAATTCACGGCTCATTGGTCATCATTATCATCATCATCAAAATTAAATATTTCTCACATTAATTCTCATTTCAAAATTCAACATATTCCTGTCAGAATCATTAATTCATCACCATTAAATCATTTAAATGAAAATTATAATCACCACTTCATTATGTTTTCTAATTATTCACACACTCTTATTTTATCATCTACTTCAGATTAAATCATCTTAAATCATCAATACAAATTGTTTAATTCCTCAACTCAAGTTGCAATTCCTCAAATTATATCTCAATTAAATTTATTTTAATTCCATATAAATTCATTAATCATCAGCTTCTTTAATTAATTATCACCTTCTAATTCAGTTATTCATCATCTATCCAATCATCTATTAATTTATTTAAATCAGTTTATTTATCCAATCTTTAATTCATCCATTTATTTAATTCATTGGTTTATTCCAAAATTTAATTTATCAACTTATTTAAATTTTACTCTTCTGGTTATTTAGATTTTCATTATTTCTTCTAGTCATTCTGATTTTTATTTCTTTAGGTCAGATCATTAATATGCTTAATTTTCAGATTATTATTTCATTAATTATTATTCGCAGAAAATCTTGTATTATCAACTTTATTTATTTGTTTAATTTCCTAACAAATTGTTTAATATGGGTTATAGAACGTTGTCTTACAGTTTTATCACTTCCAAGTTATATCTCGTATTAAATTTTCATGCCAAAAAATATTATTGCCTTCACGACATCACGTTGGATCTGACTATCCACAACTACATTATATATCCTCAATTCTTCAAATATCACATTTGAATACCACAATTATTCCACAAAACTCCATAAATATTCAGCACATACAGCATGAATCTCAACAATTACGCTAGACTGGGTTCGACAACCTCATGTCTGCTTCAAAATGCATTAGCAACATTGCAACTATCATTAGGCAACTTCCTCAAAATGCCTATCACAAACTTCACTTAACCATGTTGCATGATCTACAAAAAATATATAACTGGCTTCAAATTATCAACGCACACAATCTCCAATAACTGTAATTACTCTGATCACATCTAGACAACTTCTTAAACAATTGGAAAAATATTAACTTAGTAATTCAAGATCTGCTTTCAAATAGCATAAATTCTCTTACAATTCTCATAATTCACATCACAGAAAAACACTAATGTGCTATAATCTCTCATATCAAAATCTGCAATACTGATCTGCCTTAAAATAAATCTGACCATTAATGATTCATCTTACAAGATTCAATTACTTTAAATCCTTCTCAAAGGTATCAAACACAATTATAAAAATCATCAAAAGCATCAGCTGTACCAGCTGTTAAACTGAAATTACTCTCAAAAGAGTATAGCAACAAAATAGTGGATTGGCAAACAAGAATTACAAGATGTAACCCTGCTGACATTTATCTGTACTTTATTTAACAAAATTTCGACTGATATGTGACTAGTAGTTCCTTGTTTGATTCACTTACAATCTCATGTACACTCGGATGATAAAAATGAGTCCCTCAATGGCAAGTAAGATGAGTAACCACCGTACAATCGTATAAATACGAAAGACCTCGCCCCGTCGACTAAAATGATAGTGCCCTAAACGATGGGTAAGATGAGTAACCACCATACAATCGTATAAATACGAAAGACCCCATCTCGAAGACTATATGAGTGAATGTACCAGATAGGAATCAACAAGTCTCTAGTTGTCATATAAAAGCGATATTCATTCACTAAAGTGAATAACATCTTAATATCTCCAAACAATCCAATGGAAAAAATCCCTACTGATGAATAATACACACTCGCTAGTATGCAATGAACTGACGAAGTAATATAGATAATCAATTGCAGATCACGAGTTCGAAATACTCGTTACACAAAAAACTATTCATGAAAAATATCCTTACTGGAAAAATGTCTTAAAGACCAAATATCTGCTTAATAAAGCCAACCAATGGTGAGAATTTCGTATAATGATACCTGCCATAGCATATGGTCACGCCATATTCTAGCAAAATACGAAGCATATAAAGTCAAAGCCATGTCTTAACAATCGTATCACTTCTATTCGAAAAATATACATGTGTGCCCAGTATTCACGAAAATAATCGTATCAGGAAGTTATAACTCTTACAGTACCTTATCATAATCAGCTGTTATTAAATTTCAAAGATCGTCGATTTTCCCTATGTAATGAATTTCTCGAAAGATCGGCGTGAATATCATTCCATCCATGCAATGACGATTGCCTTCAAATTCCAAGTGAATCAGCTGGTGGACCTCCTCCTCGTCAGGAATCGAATCCACTGCTCTGTGGTGCCATCGCGTCTCTGTCTGCGTTTACTCCGACATGATGAACTTCTGGTTATCCATAGCGGATATTGTCCAAATCCTCACGAAAAAGTTCATAGAAACAGCGGACCCCCTATTCCTCTTCTACGTTACGCCACTGTTCTATACAATGTTCAGTTTAAGAGTTGAAAGTTCAATTTCCACAGCGGTTTAGCCTTACTTGTAGAAAATAAAATTGTTTCAT
The DNA here is from genome assembly GCA_946902985.2 of Meconema thalassinum. Lineage (NCBI taxonomy): Eukaryota > Metazoa > Arthropoda > Insecta > Orthoptera > Tettigoniidae > Meconema > Meconema thalassinum. The sequence goes on along the minus strand of OX336394.1, from coordinate 444,430,036 downwards.
CAGAGTGTCTAAGTTTATGAAACACCCTGTATCTGTGTTCGTACTCGGTAATTCATAACACTGCATAAGAAATAATTGCATTAATGCACGAGCTAATGTTCCTAAGTGCATTTGCTTACAACATTCCGTTTGCTTATAAATTGTTAATGTTACTTGGACTGCGTTATGAAATGCGTAGTCGTAATGTCATTGAAAAACTATGTCCATTCGAAGTTCAAAGTTGCAGTATCACGTAACTATCTGCTTTTATAATTCAAATGCTGAATAAACGTTCTAACTCAATGTAGTAATGAAGTTCAGCTTCTGTCATAATGCTTGCGTATATAATGGGAAATAACCCGCTCGGTTTTACTGCAATGCTATAATCATCTCCGCCTAAAGCTGGCCTCGCCATGTCGCTCTACTATGCCGTTCTGCGTTGAAATATAGCTTGGAATAAAGTTCTCCAACTACTCGCAATGCTGTTTTAAAAACCCCGGCCTCCTATGCTTGTTTGCTGCGGATGTACGACCGGCTCACTGACCTACTTGCCGTTCGCTGCTCGGAGAAGTTGAAACTGTCGCTTTCACTTTCCGTGACAGTTTCTGTTCGCTGCGCGACCTTGTACCAAGCTTGGCGTGTGCTACACAGCTCGACTCTCTTGCTTGGCTCACAGAGCTAGACTGACAGTGTCTGCACTGCCTCGACCCTTACCTGCCTGGTGCGGTCACGTGACGTCCTCCCCACCACCGTGGTCTTGCGTCACAAATATAATCTCGAACCCCCATCATCTCGGCTATTAAGTTATAAAATAACATATCTGATTTCCTTCAAATTATTACCACATATAATGCATGTTATATCTCCTCTTCTAAGATGTTTAAATACCATGTTCCATATAGATCTTAATAAAGCTTCATATTTCCATCCATAATTCCATCTGCTTGACTGCGGTCAGCGCCTTCTAAATCCTAGACCTACTACGTCATCCTGACATTCCTCTTGACTCGATCTGAGCGCTATCTTTTCTTAACTCTTCCCAAAACCTCAACTACGGCTTAATGTCTGCTGGCGTAGCCGATAGCCTCAACTAGGTATCGTGTACATCTCTCCCGTACATCTCCTTTTTTATCAGGATTGAGAAAAAAAAATACACTCTCAGGCATTCTATATATAACATATGTACACGATAGCTCTACAATCCTCTTATTCAACATGATGGTACTTTCTAACTCTCAACAATGATGATTGACTTCCAATGATTAGCATCTTGATTCTGTATTACTTTGATGTCTGTTTCTGCTTTCACTACTCGTGCTTGCTCGATTGACATCTCTGACTCTCTCCTCGAGTGGTGTACTAGGCTGTCTAGTTTCTTGCCTCGATCTCTCGTATTCACGATTAACTCGTCCTTCATTAGGATCGTTTCTTCGGCCATCCTGCCTGTCGTTCCGATTATACTGTTGACCTTGGCTCCAGTTATTTCTACCACGATATCTATTGTTGTATCGATTCCTATCTTGATATCTGGAATTCTGGTTATAATTTCTATATCGGCTATCTCTTGCTTCCTGATCGTATGGCCTCTCATATGGTCCTCTATACCGATCATTTCCACGAACGTTACGGATGTTTCCTCGATTTCCTTCTGTTTTCCCAGGAATCTCTTCTGTCCGCTTGAGCTGCGTTATCAACGACTACCGCATTCACCTCTTGCGTGTTTCTATTGTCGTTTCTTGTATTTCTAGGCGTAACTTGAGCGCTTGTATAGTCCAATCGCTGTAAAATGTCGTCATAGTGCTCAAGTGTGTTTGCTCCCGACGCTATGAGTGATCGTTGTACCTCAATCGGTAACTGTCTCGCTATAGCTTGCAAAAGCTCTTCTTCAGGCAATGGAGGAATCAGAAACTGCAATTTAGCCAACTGTGACGTAAAATAATTGGCATAATGCGTCGGATGTGACGTAGAATAACGCTCCGAGTACATTTCTGCTCTTACGTTCAGTTGATCCTCTGCACTCCAAAATCTCCTCAAGAATGTTATTGCAAATTGCTCCATATTCGCAAAATTGCTTCTGAATGCTCTAAACCAAGTTAGCGCAGACCCGTCTAAGGCGCGTTCGACTATCCTTAGCTCTCTTTCTTTGGCTACTCTATGTTCCGCCATGTAGTCTCGAATATCTCGCAGAAATTCGACTGGTGTGACCCCTGTATTTCCAGAAAACTTCCTCGGCTTGTCATCCAGATTTCTGATAATGGTAACTGGACCTGAGTATCGTTCACTTGTACCCAACGTACTCCTATTTGGACTCGGATTATCCTGAGGGGTTGAACTTGCCCTTTCGAATGTCACATTCGGTTGCGTTTGACGGTCTTCTCCCATGCTAATTTCTTGATTACTCATACTGCGGTCTATCGCTGTCTGATTTATCGATATTTCCCCTGATGTAGTATTTTGACTGGTGAAACTATTAATCATAGATTCTAGTTTAGTCATCCTATCTTCTGCCAGTTTCTCTACGGTCTTGACCTGAGTCTTCAACTCATCTAACGACGTAACATTCTGCGTTTTATTACTCTCGTCTAAATCGTTTTTCAACTTGTCAATCTTGTCTTCGCATGTATTCTTTACTGACGCGACTTGTTCCTTTAACAGATCAACATCTGTCCTAAATAGAGTTGAATCTATCTTCATCGCTTCCTTGTTCTCCGTAAATCTCGCTTCTAAGTTCGCCATACCTGCGATTAATTTCTCATCTAATCCTGCACGTTTTTCTTTTGCTTCGGCATCGACCTCACTATACCGTTCTTCCACGATTGCACCGACTCTATTTTTGAATAAAGCTAAGTTTTCATTAAACTTTTGCTCAATATCATCATCCATCTCCCTAATATCTTTCTGCAATTGATTCTCTAATGATTTTAAATTAGAATTAACCTCTCCTAAGACATCCTCTTTAATGGTCCCAATTACTGACTTTAAATCCTTAATCTCATTACCTAGATTCATCTCTAGACCTTTGATTTTAGTCTCGAAAGATACTTCGGTAGACCACTCTTGAATTTTGCCTTCATCTGCCACTAAACCATCGATGTCGAATCTCAACTTCGATACATCTGATTTAATGTCTTTCTGTATAGACATAACGTCTGTTCTTAAAGTAAGAATATTTTCTTCTCCTCTACTTTCTAATTCAATAATATTCTTTCTTAATATTTGAACATTTTCCTTTCCTTTCATATTTACTGCAATTATATCTAATTGTAAAGTATTAAGCATTTCATTATTCTTTAAAGTTAATCTATTCTCTAACCTAGTTAACTTGTTTTCTAACTCTGTGTTAGTTTCTTCACTACGAGACTGTAATCTCTCTTCTAATGATTTAAAATTGTCGTCACTATTTGACTGTAATCTTTCTTCTAATGATTTAAAACTATCCTTCAAGTTAGCTTCAGTACTAGTCTGTAATCTAGTCTCCAATGACATCAGCTCATCTTTACTATTTGACTGTAACCTAGTCTCTAATAACATCAACTCATCTTTGCTATTTGACTGTAATCTGGTCTCAAATGAATTTAAACTGTCGTTCAGATTGCCTTCGTTACTAATCTGTAATGATTTTAAATTTTCTTCATTACTAGTCTGTAATGCTTGCACATTTTCTTTACATCTAGCTTCTAACCTAGCTTCTGAACCATTTATCTGTTCTTTAACTTCCGTTTCCATTTTAGAAATAGTTTCTGCAATACCAGACATACCACTCTGCAACTCTCCTAACACCTTAGCTAAATCTTCCGGCAACATAATTATATTTTCAATAGACGTTTTATTCAGAGACGTTAGACAACAACACATCACAATGTCTCAATTCCTGCATTCACTTGGGTATAGGAAAAATGACTTATAACTAACATGATATAATACTAATACGATTAACATGAACACTGGAAAGGGCACACAAGTATATTGTCTGACTAAGTTTAATAAATTTTGTAACACAATTAAATGAACTTGAGATCAATCTCTCAGTAATCTAAATCTGATGTGATTCAATAGAATAAACAAAATCGAAGCCCCACAGGTGGGTAAAGCCAATTCTCTTTCTCTCTCTCTGTACCCGTTCGCCCTGGGGATGCGATGACCCATCTGCTATTACATCGCATTCCTGGAGTTCCAGGACAGAGCGGAGTTAAATGAACCTCTAGTCAAATAAGGAATGTGTCGGAAATTCAGCTGAGTTATCGAAAAAGCAGTGGGTAACACGAGACAAAGTATCTCTAGGGTCGTTACGGGCTTAAGTTTAATAAAAATATGCAAATATAAATGGGCGCCATCAACTGAATTCCTAGCAAACCACATCCTTTCCGGTTAAGCCTTACTCAAGACAAGGAAAATCACACCATCATCAGATCACAACTAAGATAAAAACAAATTTATTTCACTTTGATAGTCAGACAGACATTTTAAATATTCATCCTACCTGAGAGTATGGTCGAATGCCAACGTTAAATTGTCATTGTCCAAAAAATCGAACCATCTCTTTTCTAATCAAAAATATTCAATCCACATACAACAGAAAAATCTCTAAAGTTCTCTTGGGTTCTCAGGATCACTGTAGCACTATGTCTTTCGTCACTGACATTTGTGATACCTGAGACCTAATTTCTCTAATTTAACATCATAAATGTGGATTTGAAAAAGTTATTAATCTGTCTAAACATACACATAATATAATCACATATTTTAAACATCACATAATTTATGGCATGCATGGCATAATTTAAATGTTAAATACATTAGCAAAATGCTCCTAAACATGGAATAATTTATTTACACTATTTACATTGTCATTCATAATTACTTGTTTGTGAATTACAGAAAATTCACGGCTCATTGGTCATCATTATCATCATCATCAAAATTAAATATTTCTCACATTAATTCTCATTTCAAAATTCAACATATTCCTGTCAGAATCATTAATTCATCACCATTAAAACATTTAAATGAAAATTATAATCACCACTTCATTATATTTTCTAATTATTCACACACTCTTATCTTATCATCTACTTCAGATTAAATCATCTTAAATCATCAATACAAATTGTTTAATTCCTCAACTCAAGTTGCAATTCCTCAAATTATATCTCAATTAAATTTATTTTAATTCCATATAAATTCATTAATCATCAGCTTCTTTAATTAATTATCACCTTCTAATTCAGTTATTCATCATCTATCCAATCATCTATTAATTTATTTAAATCAGTTTATTTATCCAATTTTTAATTCATCCATTTATTTAATTCATTGATTTATTCCAAAAATTAATTTATCAACTTATTTAAATTTTACTCTTCTGGTTATTTAGATTTTCATTATTTCTTCTAGTCATTCTGATTTTTATTTCTTTAGGTCAGATCATTAATATGCTTAATTTTCAGATTATTATTTCATTAATTATTATTCGCAGAAAATCTTGTATTATCAACTTTATTTATTTGTTCAATTTCCTAACAAATTGTTTAATATGGGTGGTGCATTCTTGGAATGCACGGTACCTGAGATTACAAATTTGAATGCTTTTGCACGTTCTTTCCTTCCTTTTTGTCAAACACCAACAGTGATCATTTGTTTTCTCCTCTATGTGCAAATTTCTTATATTTTGTGTGAGTATATTTCAGATATATATTCTGTGATCCACCTAGCGTCATATGACAACAAATCTCTGAAGCTCTTCAACTCTTCCTCGCGCAAGAGGAATTCCACATCCATTTGGCTACCAGATACTGTTGTCAACTCCTTGAAGACCAGCTCAGCAATAGAAGATCAATTTTTTGTTGTAAAGTTGGTTATGCTGATATGTATACCTTTTGTTTTCCTACCCCCACTCTCTCCCCCTTCCGTGGTCTCTCCTTGCTCCGCTGAGCTGCACTCACTTCTCAGTCGGCAGTTGACTTGATCAGTCAGGGCTCACCTAGAGCCGGTCTCCTCAAACCAAGAGACACTCTCTACGTTCTACGCCATGTTGGCGCATTAAAGCATCAGTGAGGAACTTCACCTTCGCCATGCAACAAAGATAAGTACCTTCTTCAAAGTTTTAACCTCATCTTCATGGTTTTAACTTCCTCGTGTTTTAACTATCTTTTATAGGCAGTGTGAAATTACTTATTTTGGGGCAAAATCATCCTCCGCGGGATTTTCCATGTTGAGCTTTTGTTTAATCAAGCTGATCTCAGTGAAAAGCAGCATTTCTTATGCTCGCCAAATGAGAAATCTTCTCACTACGTGGGATATTATCTAATATCCACTGTCTATAACTTACAAAGCAAGTTCCTCCGCTGGATTTACTTTAACCCCATTTTACTACTAAGATTGTTCTGGAACTTTCCAGATTCGGTACTCAATCTACGAGTCCTGCCGTCATGCATTTCTCATGTACTTGGGAGAATTCTGTTTAAAACTAAATTACTACAATAGTGAATTTTCGTCCACCGCTGGAACTTTCTATGGCGCATTCAATTGTAAATCACAACTGTTTCAAGAAATAGACTCTCATCTATATAGTGCAATCAGTTCTTTCCATAATTGCAATAACTTGTTTTCTCATAAACTTTAGTGTTTCCATAGTGAACTTTGAATCCATCTTCATAGACTACAGTGATAAACAGTGCTTTCTCCACGTTTCTACCGCGTCGCGCTCGTCCGGTTATATTAAATACGGCCATGAACATTGATCCTATATCCCAATGATCTTTCCTTAACCTTCTACTAACAACCATTATTTATAAAATTGAAACTTCTCTATAAGGTGTCATTCTAAGAAGTGCCCTTCCATTTTTGTTGGTTTATCATTAAGTATTTCTGTATAATCTTTATGATACGTGTCCAGCACACGTTTCAAACTTAAATTGTTCCTCCCTTCAAAAGCAGGGAAAACAATTCTCTCAACTCTTGAGTGAGTTATTTTTTGGTCTCGCTAAATGAAAACTGCCTCATTTGACTGGCGAGTCTTATTCAAAGTATCAGAGGTCTAGAACCTTCCTTCTGATTAACTCTTCAGGTTCACAGTAAGTGACCTGCCCTCTTTGCATAATTCTCATGTTAACTCTGTATAAATATAAGAAGTTATAGGAACTTCTATTTTATTTTTCACGTTGTTATTATTGTTATTTTCAAAGTTGTCACTTTCTCTAGAACATTCTCTCCGGAATTTCTTAAGGTGCACTTTTGGTACTTCAATTCACGTTCAAGCTTTAATTATTTTATTGTTCATTTGTTCAAATCTTATAAAGATTTTAGAAACCTGTAAGGTTTGAAACCTTGCAAATTATCAATTGCCTGGAGCAACCGTTTAATGTAGAGAGGTCTGCGACCCTATTTATTAAAAAGTTCAAACGAACTATGTTAATTAAAATTATATTACATAATTGTTAATTTCATCAAACTTTTTTCTAATTGTTAAATAAACTAAATATTTGTTTTTGGATTCATCATTTCTTTGATAATACAGTTAGGCAGGATCCTGGCTTTCCTAGCTCCTCCTAGGTTTATGCCCTCGTTCATATATATAATAAAGCTTTTACTATTTGTCTGGCCAGATCATCACCCTTCCCTATAGTACTTTCATTCGTGCTTGGGAGGAAACACACTAAAGCCTCTCTCTGGCAAACTGCCCAAGCCTTATCTGCGGTTCCCGTCAGCCTCGACCAAGCTCGTTCCTATTTTAGGTATCCGAGCACATATTTGCGGTGGCAACCGCTTCTAAATGAATTAAAAGTCAACTTATTAATTTTGTGGGACTCTCCTCCTATTTCTCTATCCTTCTTTTCCAAATCCCAAATCTACTTCCTTCTTTTAATCATCTTCCCTTGGTGGGTGGGTTATTCCCTAGCCTATAATCTACCCAAAATTTGGTACCAGAAACCCGGGAGAGTCCATTTTTTATGTCCATTGTTTGTCAAGTGTCATTTGACAATACTTTGCAAATTTTTAACATCTCCTTTGGATCTTTCAGCTATATCTACATCATGCAAAGCCTGTGAACGGGAAAGAGGCCGCTCCTGTCTCCTATGGTGTGTCCTGTTCTTTCTACTCTCTCGCTGTTGCCAACCTGACAGCATCTCCAAAGTTCTACAGTTTCGTGAGTTGTATTTCAATTTATTATTTTTGTCATGGCTCCTGCCGAAAAAGATGAAACTCTCATTGCTAGACGTTCTTCTTATAAAGGGCAACTCACTAGATTCCGAAATTTCATCAGCAAATTAAATCCCGCCGAGTGTGATTTAGATATCTTGACTCATCGCCTTAAGTTGTACGAACGGTCTTATGATTATTATGACCAAATTCAAACTGAGATTGAATCCGCTTGTCCAGAACTGCAATTGGACCGGGATGAGGTCGAACCCTTGTACTTTGAAGGAATTGCAAAGGCCCACCAATTGATTCGCAATATCTCAGAACCGGATACTAGGGTAATCAATCCGGCCCAGTTCGCACCTGCTTCAGTTCACAAGAACAAACCGAAACCGTTACTTCCCAAGATAAGCCTACCCCACTTCTCAGGCAAGGAAGGTGAATGGTATTCTTTTTACGAACTTTACTGTTCTTTAATTCATGAAAATATCGAGATCCCAGACATACATAAATTTTACTACCTCCGCACGTCTTTAGAATCGGAGGCCTTGACCTTGGTAGAGTCACTGCCTTTAAGCGCAGACAACTACCACATCGCCTTTAATCTCCTTAAAGAGAGATATGGCAATTTAAGGTTGAGTGTCGCTCGTCATATCCGCTGTCTCTTCAACTTACCTGCCGTCAAACCTAATGACGTCACATCTTTAAGAGACCTCTTAGATTCTATGCAGTTAAATGTCAGAGCGTTATACCAGCTAAAACAGCCTGTCCAAACATGGGACACCATACTTATTCACCTAGCTACATCAAGATTCGATTTTTCGACACTGAAGGCCTGGGAGGTCGAACTCGCCTACAACAAAGAATTTTCCTTCGAACACCTTGTCTCGTTTCTCAACAGTCGATGTCAATTCCTTACAGCACTCGCATTTCAGTGCGAAAAAGTCGAAACGAATCCTCAGTGTCAAATTTTTGAAAAAAAACTTGCTTCTTCAAAGGGACATCAGCCCCCATTTGTCGAAAACAAACAAACCCGTTCTTCTTTTAATAATCCAAGAGAAGATATCAGGCCGCTTAACAAATCGTTAAAATGCACGCTCTGTAAAAAGCTTCACACATTGTATTTGTGCAAATCCTTTAAAGAATTGTCTGTCGAAGATCGAAGAAAGTTTGTCTTAAACAGCAAGCATTGTTTCAATTGCTTATCACCTAAGCATTCTTCTTCGAACTGTACGTCATTAAATCTTTGTTTTCATTGTAAAAAACCGCATCATTCGTTATTGCACGTTCACGATAAATCGAGGTCATCAGCACCCACCTCTTTAAGCTCCATGCAGAGCCGCTCCGAACAAACTAATGCTTCTTCCTGCATTTCCAACGCCGACACTTTTCATAGTGCGCAAACCCTGTTGACCACTGTGCGATTTGAAATCCAAGATAGATTTGGAAATTGGTTCAAAACCCGTGGTCTTCTCGATTCCGCTTCAACGCACAACTTTGTTTTGAAATCGTTGATTAAAAAACTAGGTCTTTCGTCATCGCCTACTTCTATCAATGTGACCGGCATTGACAATTTGAAAACTCAAGTTTTGCAGTCTTCAAAATTAAAAATCAGAGACGTTTGTCAAAGAAACACCAATCTTAATTTAAACTGTCTCATTCTTACCAGTATTGGTAAAGACACTCCAAGTCACTCCATTAATACTTCCAGTTTAAACATTCCCTCGCACTTAAGGTTAGCCGATCCTCAGTTTAATGCTCAAGGTCCCATTGATGTGCTTTTCAGTGCCAATGTTTTTTGGAATTGCATTCGCAAACAAACACGCAAGTTATCTTCAACCGTGGTCGCTAGAGACACCGATTTTGGTTGGGTTATCACTGGTAAAATCAAACATACCAGTGTTCAAACCAAAGCTCAATGTCATTTCGTCACAGCTGACATAAATCCCATTTCTGAAAAAGAGAACGCTCATGTTTCAAATCTCAATATTTTTGAAAACCACTTGTCGAAACGATGTCTTATAGTGAATAACTGCGCTAACCCTGTAAGTTGTTTAAATGGTTTTTCCTTCTTCCCGCACAAAATGGCAATTCAAGTTCGCCTTGCTTTGTGTTATTTCGTATATCTTCTTATGTCATTTTTTATAGCAGTTAATTACTTAAACTATTCCTCGAAAACTATCTTCCCCTTGTGTAAAACCATGGCTATCAGTCACCATCACTTTGCTGTACGCTATGCTTCACTTCTTTCGTTACGTAGAGGGATGGCCACGGCCGGCTCCTCCCCCCTTCCTCGCAATTGGAAGTCGCTCATGAAACCGCTTGAAACTCTGAATTCCATTGCATCTAGAATAACTATTCTTATGCATAACCTTCGTCTCAATGTCCCAGCTTGTCTTCTTTGCTCGGAAGAATTAAGCTTCTTTTTGTTGAAAATTGTTCGATTTCGTGATCCTCTCAATTATGCGAAATTGATGTCCTACTTTATTTCATATAGCTTTAAATTGTTTGTTCACTTCCAAGTTACGATTGACTGCATGTCGTGTTACTGGTTCTACTTTAAGTTACAGCTGACTCAATTAGTGTGTGTGCACTTTGAACTGCTTGTTTTTGAGACTCGTGTGTATACCAGTCTGAGGAATGCCCAGTCGTTGTTTATTTCCTGTATGATTGACACAGTTCAAAACAAGTTTCTCTTATCTCAACTCTGGCCGACTGCCAACGATCGTCTTGCGAGTCGCTACCGCACGCTCGGAAGCCGTTCTCCTAGTTCCCAAAATAAACTCGTTCCGCTTAAGGACTCTGTCAGCTATTTATATGCCTTATCTCGTTGTACTATGTGTGTCAAGGCTGTACTTGTTTACGTATCTTACAATTGTTTCGATCCCTGTTTCAAAACTTCGTTGCGTATTTCTCACGCGTTCATGTATTCCACTTTGCTTATGTATTGCAATTTGCTTGCATATTTTGCGATCTTAATGTTCATTGATGAACAAACTTGTTTTTTCTCGACGTCACATTCGATGTGTTTTTGTATTCATGATTGTCATGTCACGTTTTTCGCTGACTTAAGTATTTTTCTGAGTAAACCCTTTGATACTCATTATAACTTGAGGTCATTGTTTATGGTTGCTCGTTTGTTACCTATGGCGTTCTTGCTTTCTACTCGCATAGTTCCTTTGTTTATTTGGTATATTCTTGTCCTGAATAGATGTACTTGTTCCCATACGCTTTGTTTAAACTTGCCAATTCTTCTTTCTCATCGTATCGCAATCTTTACTAGTGCTTTATTTTTCTCGGCTTCCAGCTATTTCGTGATTGAAAGTGTCGTTAATTCTCACCTTTTAACTCCGCTTTCCAATGACCCTGATGACCTCCTTCCACTTTCACCTGGTCGCTTCTTTACACGCCCTTCTCTCTCTGCCCCTCCCCCCCTTCCCAATTCTTTCAGGGATTTTGATTTACCTATTGTTGGGCGTAAACTTGAAGCCCTCAGTAATTCTTTTTGGAAGAGGTGGAACTTGGAATATTTAACTTCCTTGCAACGGAGGCAGAAGTGGTTTCTTTCCAGTCCCGACATTCAAGTAGGAGACTTGGTCTTGGTTAGGGATATTTCACCCCCCCCCTAGTCTGGCCTTTTCGAAAAGTGACTAAGTGTTACCCTGGAAGAGATAGGAGAGTCAGGGTATTCAGAGTCTTGACCAATAATGGTCAGATCACAAGACCACTTTTTTTCAATTATTGTATCACTCTTAAATGTTTAATTGCTTATTTGTTCCCTGTTGGTGTCTGGCCCTCCCAGTATGGTGCATTCTTGGAATGCACGGTACCTGAGATTACAAATTTGAATGCTTTTGCACGTTCTTTCCTTCCTTTTTGTCAAACACCAACAGTGATCATTTGTTTTCTCCTCTATGTGCAAATTTCTTATATTTTGTGTGAGTATGTTTCAGATATATATTCTGTGATCCACCTAGCGTCATATGACAACAAATCTCTGAAGCTCTTCAACTCTTCCTCGCGCAAGAGGAATTCCACATCCATTTGGCTACCAGATACTGTTGTCAACTCCTTGAAGACCAGCTCAGCAATAGAAGATCAATTTTTTGTTGTAAAGTTGGTTATGCTGATATGTATACCTTTTGTTTTCCTACCCCCACTCTCTCCCCCTTCCGTGGTCTCTCCTTGCTCCGCTGAGCTGCACTCACTTCTCAGTCGGCAGTTGACTTGATCAGTCAGGGCTCACCTAGAGCCGGTCTCCTCAAACCAAGAGACACTCTCTACGTTCTACGCCATGTTGGCGCATTAAAGCATCAGTGAGGAACTTCACCTTCGCCATGCAACAAAGATAAGTACCTTCTTCAAAGTTTTAACCTCATCTTCATGGTTTTAACTTCCTCGTGTTTTAACTATCTTTTATAGGCAGTGTGAAATTACTTATTTTGGGGCAAAATCATCCTCCGCGGGATTTTCCATGTTGAGCTTTTGTTTAATCAAGCTGATCTCAGTGAAAAGCAGCATTTCTTATGCTCGCCAAATGAGAAATCTTCTCACTACGTGGGATATTATCTAATATCCACTGTCTATAACTTACAAAGCAAGTTCCTCCGCTGGATTTACTTTAACCCCATTTTACTACTAAGATTGTTCTGGAACTTTCCAGATTCGGTACTCAATCTACGAGTCCTGCCGTCATGCATTTCTCATGTACTTGGGAGAATTCTGTTTAAAACTAAATTACTACAATAGTGAATTTTCGTCCACCGCTGGAACTTTCTATGGCGCATTCAATTGTAAATCACAACTGTTTCAAGAAATAGACTCTCATCTATATAGTGCAATCAGTTCTTTCCATAATTGCAATAACTTGTTTTCTCATAAACTTTAGTGTTTCCATAGTGAACTTTGAATCCATCTTCATAGACTACAGTGATAAACAGTGCTTTCTCCACGTTTCTACCGCGTCGCGCTCGTCCGGTTATATTAAATACGGCCATGAACATTGATCCTATATCCCAATGATCTTTCCTTAACCTTCTACTAACAACCATTATTTATAAAATTGAAACTTCTCTATAAGGTGTCATTCTAAGAAGTGCCCTTCCATTTTTGTTGGTTTATCATTAAGTATTTCTGTATAATCTTTATGATACGTGTCCAGCACACGTTTCAAACTTAAATTGTTCCTCCCTTCAAAAGCAGGGAAAACAATTCTCTCAACTCTTGAGTGAGTTATTTTTTGGTCTCGCTAAATGAAAACTGCCTCATTTGACTGGCGAGTCTTATTCAAAGTATCAGAGGTCTAGAACCTTCCTTCTGATTAACTCTTCAGGTTCACAGTAAGTGACCTGCCCTCTTTGCATAATTCTCATGTTAACTCCGTATAAATATAAGAAGTTATAGGAACTTCTATTTTATTTTTCACGTTGTTATTATTGTTATTTTCAAAGTTGTCACTTTCTCTAGAACATTCTCTCCGGAATTTCTTAAGGTGCACTTTTGGTACTTCAATTCACGTTCAAGCTTTAATTATTTTATTGTTCATTTGTTCAAATCTTATAAAGATTTTAGAAACCTGTAAGGTTTGAAACCTTGCAAATTATCAATTGCCTGGAGCAACCGTTTAATGTAGAGAGGTCTGCGACCCTATTTATTAAAAAGTTCAAACGAACTATGTTAATTAAAATTATATTACATAATTGTTAATTTCATCAAACTTTTTTCTAATTGTTAAATAAACTAAATATTCGTTTTTGGATTCATCATTTCTTTGATAATACAGTTAGGCAGGATCCTGGCTTTCCTAGCTCCTCCTAGGTTTATGCCCTCGTTCATATATAATAAAGCTTTTACTATTTGTCTGGCCAGATCATCACCCTTCCCTATAGTACTTTCATTCGTGCTTGGGAGGAAACACACTAAAGCCTCTCTCTGGCAAACTGCCCAAGCCTTATCTGCGGTTCCCGTCAGCCTCGACCAAGCTCGTTCCTATTTTAGGTATCCGAGCACATATTTGCGGTGGCAACCGCTTCTAAATGAATTAAAAGTCAACTTATTAATTTTGTGGGACTCTCCTCCTATTTCTCTATCCTTCTTTTCCAAATCCCAAATCTACTTCCTTCTTTTAATCATCTTCCCTTGGTGGGTGGGTTATTCCCTAGCCTATAATCTACCCAATGGGTTATAGAACGTTGTCTTACAGTTTTATCACTTCCAAGTTATATCTCGTATTAAATTTTCATGCCAAAAAATATTATTGCCTTCACGACATCACGTTGGATCTGACTATCCACAACTACATTATATATCCTCAATTCTTCAAATATCACATTTGAATACCACAATTATTCCACAAAACTCCATAAATATTCAGCACATACAGCATGAATCTCAACAATTACGCTAGACTGGGTTCGACAACCCAAAATGCTTCAAAATGCATTAGCAACATTGCAACTATCACTTGGCAACTTCCACAAAATGCCTATCACAAACTTCACTTAACCATGTTGCATGATCTACAAAAAATATATAACTGGCTTCAAATTATCAACGCACACAATCTCCAATAACTGTAATTACTCTGATCACATCTAGACAACTTCTTAAACAATTGGAAAAATATTAACTTAGTAATTCAAGATCTGCTTTCAAATATCATAAATTCTCTTACAATTCTCATAATTCACATCACAGAAAACACTAATGTGCTATAATCTCTCATATCAAAATCTGCAATACTGATCTGCCTTAAAATAAATCTGACCATTAATGATTCATCTTACAAGATTCAATTACTTTAAATCCTTCTCAAAGGTATCAAACACAATTATAAAAATCATCAAAAGCATCAGCTGTACCAGCTGTTAAACTGAAATTACTCTCAAAAGAGTATAGCAACAAAATATTGGATTGGCAAACAAGAATTACAAAATGTAACCCTGCTGACATTTATCTGTACTTTATTTAACAAAATTTCGACTGATATGTGACTAGTAGTTCCTTGTTTGATTCACTTACAATCTCATGTACACTCGGATGATAAAAATGAGTCCCTCAATGGCAAGTAAGATGAGTAACCACCGTACAATCGTATAAATACGAAAGACCTCGCCCCGTCGACTAAAATGATAGTGCCCTAAACGATGGGTAAGATGAGTAACCACCATACAATCGTATAAATACGAAAGACCCCATCTCGAAGACTATATGAGTGAATGTACCAGATAGGAATCAACAAGCCTCTAGTTGTCATATAAAAGCGATATTCATTCACTAAAGTGAATGACATCTTAATATCTCCAAACAATCCAATGGAAAAAATCCCTACTGATGAATAATACACACTCGCTAGTATGCAATGAACTGACGAAGTAATATAGATAATCAATTGCAGATCACGAGTTCGAAATACTCGTTACACAAAAAACTATTCATGAAAAATATCCTTACTGGAAAAATGTCTTAAAGACCAAATATCTGCTTAATAAAGCCAACCAATGGTGAGAATTGCGTATAATGATGCCTGCCATATCATATGGTCACGCCATATTCTAGCAAAATTCGAAGCATATAAAGTCAAAGCCATGTCTTAACAATCGTAACACTTCTATTCGAAAAATATACATGTGTGCCCAGTATTCATGAAAATAATCGTATCAGGAAGTTATAACTCTTACAGTACCTTATCATAATCAGCTGTTATTAAATTTCAAAGATCGTCGATTTTCCCTATGTAATGAATTTCTCGAAAGATCGGCGTGAATATCATTCCATCCATGCAATGACGATTGCCTTCAAATTCCAAGTGAATCAGCTGGTGGACCTCCTCCTCGTCAGGAATCGAATCCACTGCTCTGTGGTGCCATCGCGTCTCTGTCTGCGTTTACTCCGACATGATGAACTTCTGGTTATCCATAGCGGATATTGTCCAAATCCTCACGAAAAAGTTCATAGAAACAGCGGACCCCCTATTCCTCTTCTACGTTACGCCACTGTTCTATACAATGTTCAGTTTAAGAGTTGAAAGTTCAATTTCCACAGCGGTTTAGCCTTACTTGTAGAAAATAAAATTGTTTCATCAGAGTGTCTAAGTTTATGAAACACCCTGTATCTGTGTTCGTACTCGGTAATTCATAACACTGCATAAGAAATAATTGCATTAATGCACGAGCTAATGTTCCTAAGTGGATTTGCTTACAACATTCCGTTTGCTTATAAATTGTTAATGTTACTTGGACTGCGTTATGAAATGCGTAGTCGTAATGTCATTGAAAAACTATGTCCATTCGAAGTTCAAAGTTGCAGTATCACGTAACTATCTGCTTTTATAATTCAAATGCTGAATAGACGTTCTAACTCAATGTGGTAATGAAGTTCAGCTTCTGTCATAATGCTTGCGTATATAATGGGAAATAACCCGCTCGGTTTTACTGCAATGCTATAATCATCTCCGCCTAAAGCTGGCCTCGCCATGTCGCTCTACTATGCCGTTCTGCGTTGAAATATAGCTTGGAATAAAGTTCTCCAACTACTCGCAATGCTGTTTTAAAAACCCCGGCCTCCTATGCTTGTTTGCTGCGGATGTACGACCGGCTCACTGACCTACTTGCCGTTCGCTGCTCGGAGAAGTTGAAACTGTCGCTTTCACTTTCCGTGACAGTTTCTGTTCGCTGCGCGACCTTGTACCAAGCTTGGCATGTGCTACACAGCTCGACTCTCTTGCTTGGCTCACAGAGCTAGACTGACAGTGTCTGCACTGCCTCGACCCTTACCTGCCTGGTGCGGTCACGTGACGTCCTCCCCACCACCGTGGTCTTGCGTCACAAATATAATCTCGAACCCCCATCATCTCGGCTATTAAGTTATAAAATAACTTAAGGGTTATCTGACTTCCTTCAAATTATTACCACATATAATGCATGTTATATCTCCTCTTCTAAGATGTTTAAATACCATGTTCCATATAGATCTTAATAAAGTTTCATATTTCCATCCATAATTCCATCTGCTTGACTGCGGTCAGCGCCTTTTAAATCCTAGACCTACTAAGTCATCCTGACATTCCTCTTGACTCGATCTGAGCGCTATCTTTTCTTAACTCTTCCCAAAACCTCAACTACGGCTTAATGTCTGCTGGCGTAGCCGATAGCCTCAACTAGGTATCGGGTACAGTACATCTTTGTCATTTAGCCCCGAGTACTTTGGTTGCAATTTGTATGTTTGAATATTTCTGATAACCTGTGTATTCTGATGTCTGTAATAAATTGTGTATTTGGAATTAAGTTTAAGATTGGAAAGGAGGCGGCTGTGGCCCGAAGTTACAAACAATCCCCGTGTTTGCCTGGAGTAAAACTAGGAAATCCAAAATAAACAGTTCGAGGACGGCTGGTAAGGAGATGGAGTCCACCGCTTCTCAATTTGGCCTCATGAGGCTGAATTTACCCAGTCCCAGTCCAGAATTAAAATCCTTGGCAGGGCCAACAACCAAATCCGCACCTCCTGGTCGACAGCCAACAATGCTATCCACAACACCTTGAGATAGTCATTGCTCATATTTATTCGAACCATTTTCTTTAGCTTTATTGTACTTCACCATTTCCTCAATTTTCAGACGTATGTTTTCTGCTTTCTCTATTTCATGTCATTCGCTCTTGTTCATCCATCTTTCATTCATATTGTAGTATATCCTGAGTGAACCAAAATCAGTACCTTCTACTCGTTCTGTATCTTCTTTCCTCTCTGACAATATTTTCTTCTTCGGATTTCTTTTCAAAAATTCGCGTTCCTTGTATTGCAGGTCTCATCTACTTCATAACAACCAGATTGTAGGTAGAATTTGTGTTGGTCCCAGAGTTCGTTTTGTAATCCCAATTCAGATTTCGGAATCTCTTCTTGACCAATTTATAAACGTCCTATACCTCCTGGTCTCATTCCAGTGTTTATAGTTCTGTTGTGTTTGTTAAAAACGTGTTAGCTATGCCTTATTAGTTATCGATATAGAATTCTACCAGTCTGCTCAATCGTTCGTATTTTTCATGGATTCTACATTTCGCCACTATCTTTTCTTCTCTTCTGCTTCTTAACACGGCATTTCAATCTCACTTTTCAACCTTTACAACCTGAAGAATTACACCTTCTTTATTTGTTAATAGAATTTTATAACTTCCTTATTATATATTTGATTGGTGACCTTCTAGACTTATACTGCTCTAATGCACGTACCGTAGGTTTCGTTCTAATTTTAATTACAATAAGCCTATAATGCTCATAATGTTCTACCCACTGTCCAAGTTCCCCAGTCAATATGAGACTTATTCCCCATAACCAAAGCGATTATTTAGTGAGAAAGTCACGGGAAGGCGCCAGAGGGGAGGGCCGAGGATGAAGTGGATGAGGGAGAGCGTTGAGAAAAGAGGAGTGAAAGTGGAGAATGTACTGGAAGAGGGACGAGAGTGCTGGAGAGACAGAAAAGTATGGAGGTCCTTGATTCGCACCCCGACCCAGATCACTGGAACCAGGAAAAGAAGAAGAGGAACCGTTATTTGATTGAGAGCCCAATATCATCTAGTCCCCTGGCCAAAAGTCGCATTCTTCCTGCCTGCATACGCCACTAATCCAACAAAAATCCAACTTCAACCTATCTATTTCCCATTTCATGTTCTTAAACCTTCCTGTGGATAATCACACTTCTAATATCCATGTTTCAACCAATAGAATGCCAGACATCCCATTTGTCATCTTTGTGATGTTAACCTCCTCTCGAGTAGCCCTCGGCTGGAGATCAGAACATGGGAGATGTTTACAGCATGATTGCAATTTCACAAAAGAGAAGGGCAACATTACGTAGAATTATGCATAGACAGGTGCATTACCTCGGGGAGAACATTATGGCAGCAGTTTCCCGTTTCCGTGGGGCAATGGAGGACAAAGAGTGGCACAGGTAAGCAGAGGGAGGCAAGGGGTGGTAATTAGGGGCATTATTTATTATTGTTATAGATATCCTCAACATTTATGGACCAGTAAAGCATGACTTCTTCGGTACTGCTACACCCCTTCATAATAAAGTAATCAATCAATTATGCATCATGTTAATAGTCTACTATTATTACACACACTCCACAATGTTAGCAAAAATGTATTACGAATGTATTTTCATGGACTCATGTAACATTACATGAAGTATCTGCAAAGCTTCTGTATGAAATATTAAGATACTGTTGGTCTTCCGAATAATTTAGTCAAAATAATTATATTATATTGGTACGTGTTGCCCCTTGTGGCAAGTTCGTTAACTGGGTAGAAGCACAACCTAGATGTTAGGCCCCATAAAACAACAATTATCATCATCACCATCCTTCGCTGTCTGGAGAATCAGCCTCACTTGGGTTTCGTAATTTCGCACGTCACGTCACAAACTACTGTCGCACTCGCTCAAAAACACTGCCCGTCCCTCGCTGGTGAGGCCGCTTTATATAGCGGGCTGGTGACTCAATGAATGCTTCTAGAACAGTCCGGGATTCACAGCTTCTCGACATTTCCCTCACTAGCTGGGTCACGAACATTCTGGTCCATCATTTTTGTCCTCACAGCCCCGTTGCGTAAGGCGCTGGTAACACACAGAGGCAAGTGATAGCCCCGGGCGGCTGTGACTCACGCGGCGAGGCGACGAAACAACCTTGCAGCCGTAACACCACCCCCTTCCTAAAAGACTGATCGTCCAGATCAATTATTGGTCCGTCTGTGTCCCTCCGTAGGCTGCCAGGCGATCTCGATGCACGATCTTCATTTTCACCCTCGGGATCCGCTGGATCCTGTAGACGACATCGTTGATCCGTTTCACGAGTCGATACGGGCCCTCTAAGATCTTCTGCAGTTTGGGTGACAGGCCTTTCTTCCGTAATGGGTTGAAGAGCCAAACCAGGTCGTCCTCATGGAATCCGCCGGCATCCGTCTGCTGGTCGTATCGGGTCTTCATTCGGTCGGTCTCGATCCGCAGTCTCCTCCTTGCGAACGCGTGCACGTTCTCCAGTCGGTCAACCAGTTCTTGACAATACTGACTTACCGGGACCGGATCATCCCCAGATCGGCCGAAAGCAAGATCGACAGGTAGACGGAGTTCCCTCCCATACATGGCCCGGGCTGGTGTGCACCCGGTGGCTTCATGCACGGCGGCGCGGTAGGCCAGGAGAAATAGTGGAAGATGTTTGTCCCAATCCCTCTGGTGCTTGCTGACGACTATTCGGAGATGATTCTCGATGGTGCGATTGAATCGCTCTACCATTCCGTCGGACTGGAAATGTAGTGGCGTCGTCCTTGTCTTCTGGATTCCCAGCAGCTGGCATAGGTTCTAGAACACCTGCGACTCGAAGTTACTTCCTTGGTCGGAGTGCAGCTCCAAGGGTACTCCATACCGGCTGACGAATTCTGTCACCAGGGTCTCTGCGATCGTCGTGGCTTCTTAGTTAGGGAGTGCATACGCCTCTGGCCATTTGGTGAAGTAGTCGCTGACGACCAATATGTAACGGTTCCCTGCCTCGCTCAACGGGAATGGCCCAGCAACATCGATGGCCACTCTCTGCATGGGGCCGCCCACGTTGTAGGTCTTCAGTGGGCCTCGTCGTGTTCGTCCTGGGCCCTCGCTGGCAGCGCAATCGTGACGCCTCGCGCAGTGGTTCTCCACGTCTGCTCGGTATCCGATCCAATAGAACCGCTCTCTCAGCTTCTCCAAGGTCTTCTTTATCCCTAAGTGTCCACCAGATGATCCTCCATGGACTTCCTTCAGGACTTCCTCCGTCATAGCCTTTGAAACGACGACTTGGTCCCGAGATGTCTTCCCGTCGGTGCTCTCCCAGGTACGGCAGATGAGGCCATCCCTTACAATCAGCGAGTCCCACTGTGCCCAGTAGGACTTGAACTTTGGACTGCAGTCACTCACAATGTTCCACCCGGGTCTGGGTACACAGGCCCTCATCCATTCGGCTATCAGTCCCAGGTCATCATCTTCCGCTTGTGCCCGCGTGAAAGATTCGCGACTCCATCTCCCTTGAAGTTCCACGGTAGTCCATCGGCACTGTATCCCGGTGTTCTCCTCCCTTCTGGCACAGAAGGTGCAGTCTTCGGGGCACGGTCTTCGTGACAGGACGTCGGCGTTAGAATGCAGTTGGCCTTTCCTGTGCTGGATCTCAAAGTTGTACTGTTGGAGCCTCTCTAACCACCGCACGAGTTGACCCTCGGGCTGCTTGAAGTTCAGGAGCCACCGCAGGGATGCATGGTCGGTCCTGATGAGAAATTCTTGCCCGTATAGGTACTTGTGGAAGTGTTCAATGGTCTTCACGATGGCGAGCAGTTCCTTCCTGGTGACGCAGTAATTTCTCTCTGGCTTTGACTAGACCTTGCTGAAATATGCCACTACTCTCTCCTCGCCGTCCACTACTTGCGACAGGACTCCCCCTATACCAAAGTCCCTGGCATCGGTATCGACGATGAACCTTGTTCCAGGTCTGGGGTAGGCCAGAATAGGTGCGGTGCACAGAGTCTGCTTGCGTTCTTCGAAGGCATTGTGGCATTCTGCTGTCCATGTGAAGAGTTGGTCCTTCTCGGCCAGTCGATGCAGTGGTTTGGCGTTGTCGGCGAATCCTCTCACGAAGCGACGGTAATATGTGCAGAGTCCCAGGAAGCTTCGAAGTTGGGTCTTGGCCTTCGGAACCTTACAATTATATGTAAGGTTTACTTGGTTCGGGAGGCGATGGGTGGAAAAAATGTTACAGTTACGTTAGGAGAATAATGGGAAATTCAATTAATTTGTCGATGATAATGTCCGGTGACGGTAAATTAATTACTGAGAAGCAGGCCATTGCTAATGAATTAAATGTCTTTTATGGTAGTGTGTTCAATAAATCCAATAGCTGTGTGTTGGACCTTAACGGTGAATCAGGGGCTCCACTTCTCCAAATAAACCAGTCAGCAATTGTAAAGCTAATACAAAAATTACGTTACAATATATGGAAGGATCCTGATAATATTGTTAGTGAAGTACTTAAACTAGGAGGTAGGGCCGTGGCACGATACTTAGAGGTGATGTTTAATGTGTCCATAAACAATGCGCAAATCCCCGATGACTGGAAAAGAGTTACGGTAGTCCCAATATTTAAGGGAGGGAGCAGACTTGAATTGGGCAACTACAGGCCGGTTAGTCTTACGTCCATCGTTTGTAAAGAGATGGCGCATCTCATTTGCGACTACTTGAGGGAACAGTGGGAAACATTATCATGGTTTAATGATAGGCAACATGGATTTCGGAAAGGTTACTCATGCGAGAGTCAGATGCTTTCACTTTTTCAAGATATTAGCGAATCGTTAGACGATGGAGTTTCAGTCGACGCCGTAGTTATAGATCTTGCGAAGGTATTTGATGTCGTGCCGCATGACATGCTTCTCCATAAATTAGCTTCGGCGAAGCTTGATAGAAGAGTAATCCAAGTAAGATCCAAGAATTTTTGACGAGTCGTTCCCAGAAAGTGAAAGTTGAAGGCCGATTCTTGGATGAAATTACCGTAACGTCGGGTATCCATCAGGGCAGCGTAATCGGAACTTTGTTATTTTTGGCGTTTATAAATGACTTACCAAATGGGATTCGCAGTGACTGTCGATTGTTTGCGGATGATTGTGTAATATATCGAAAGATACATGACTCACAAGACAATGCAGTACTTCAAGATGACCTGAAGCTGGTCTATAAGAGGGCGATTGAAAATAAAATGAAAATAAACACAAGAAAATGTAGTCTAATAAAAATAGGGAAAGTGCGAAGGCAAGATTTTCAATATAACATTGGCTCGGAAATACTTGTAGGAGAAGATTCTTGCAAATATTTGGGCGTTCACGTAAGAAATGATATGACATGGAGTAGTCATATAGGATGTGTAGTTTCTAAAGCTTACAAATCCCTGCACTTTGTAATGAGGGTATTAAAAGGAAGTAGTACCTCTGCTAAAGAATTAGGATATTTGTCACTTGTAAGACCTATTCTGGAATACGCCTCGGCGGTTTGGGATCCATATCAAGTAGGGCTCATAAATGAGTTGGAAATGGTACAAATAAAGGCTGCTAGATTTGTGCTCAGTGACTTTAATCCCAGGAGCAGTGTGAGCCGTATGTTAAAGAAACTTGGGTGGGAATCACTTGAGGCTAGGAGGATGAAATCTAGACTCTGCGCTATGTACAACACGTATACAAATCAACCAGCATGGGGTGAGCTTAGCAATCGTATGGAAAAGCCTACTTACATGGGTAGGAGCGATCATCCTTTCAAAGTTAAGGGCCGACCATAGCGAACAAATTATGGTAAATATTCTTTCGTAAACCGTGCCATTGATAATTGGAACTCTCTACCTGCCGCAGTCTTAGAGCCTTTTCCCAAACATATAGGTGTGTTTAAGATAAGACTGACGATTTGTGTAAATACTCCAGTTTAATTGTTAGTGAATTGAAATGAAAATCCACAGCCTGCTTCCAGTCTCCGACCGGGTCAGGAATGGAATGAATGGAGCCCCCATCTAGCGGCAAGGATATGAACTGTGCCGGCTGCCGAGGCCTGACGCACTCCTCTGGGGCAATGATTAAATGAATGACAGATGAAATGAAATGATAGTGGAGAGTGTTGCTGGAATGAAATTTTAACAGGGAAAACCGGAGTACCCGGAGAAAAACCTGTCTGCCTCCGTTTTGTCCAGCACAGATCTCACATGGACTGACCGAGATTTGAACCACGGACCCAGCGGTGAGAGGCCGGCGTGCTGCCGCCTAAGCCAATTATTTATTTGTTATGTATATCTAATTTGCCACCGGGGGACACACCCCCAATTGCAAATAAATGAATGAATGAATGAATGAAAGGTGGCCTCTCTTACGGCAGGTCCAGCAGGCCGGGCCGCCTCTCCGGGAGTCTTTCGGCTGCGTCGTTGTTGGTGGCGCCGCGACTATTGAAGAAACGGCCTAGCGCCTCCATCAATTCATCGGCCAGGTGTTTGGTCTCATTGGTTTTGGCTAGTTCGTCGATGTCCACTTGACGCACCTGCACGTGCATTCTAGATGCCTGGTTTGCCGTCTCGAACGCAAGTGCGTGGCTCAGCGCATCTGCCAGGGTCTTACTGCGCGCGAGTCGCAGCACCTGTTGAGTGTCCGAGTCACGTAGCCCGTCGGTGAAGATCTGCGTCGCAATCTGTTCTAGAAAGTCGGCCGGCGCTGTTGGATATGAGAGCCTTACGAGGGGCGCGATGTCCGTCTCGAACTCCTGCAGGGTTTCCGCGTTCTTTTGTACCTGGGTCCGGAGCTGCATCTGGTAGGCCTGCTGAAGATGGCTATCTCCATATCGGGACTCCATATGGGCGATTAGTAAGCGTAGTCCTGGGATCCAGTCGGGATGGCCTGAAGGACGTTAAGGGCGTCGCCTCTGAGCGCTACAATGAGAGCTGTAGCCTTTTCTGTGCTGTTCCAGTTGTTGATGGAACAGGCCGCCTCGAACTGACGTAAGTATGCGCTCCACGGGACCTTTCCGTCGAAGGTTGGAGGCATCACTCTGCTCTGTCCCGTTCCCGGTGTAACTGGGGGTGGGCGTCGGCGCAGCTCGTCAACTTCCTCTTGTAGAGCGACGAACTTCTTTTCCACTGCCGTGACTTCCTCCCGCAGACCCTGTTCTAATTTCGTTTGACTTTCCTTTAATTTAGTCAGCAGACACTCTTCCAAATGTCTCTGGCCATCCAGAAATTTGGTAGTCAGGTCCTCGGCTAACTTATTCTGTCCGTCTTCCATCTTCTTCAGGTCCTCTGCTAACTTCTTCTGACCGTCTTCTAATTTGGAAGTTAGGTCCTCGGCTAAATTCTTCTGGCCGCCTTCCATCTTCTTCAGGTCCTCCTATTCTTCTGGCCGTCTTCTATCTTGGTTACCATGCCACTTAACTTTTCTAGCAGTGCTTGCAATTGCGCTTCCATATTAGTTGTTTGTCTAGTAATGGGCATGCACTCACAGGAGAATTAGAGAACTGTGGTAAAATGACCTGCTCGAGTTTTGAACCAGGACCTTCAGGTATTGTGTTTGTTCTTGGGTTCGTAATCCGGCTTCTGACACCAATTGATTCGTGTTGCCCCTAGTGGCAAGTTCGTTAACTGGATTACGGTGGGTAGAAGCACAACACAATTGTTCCTTTAAAGAAACGTTTGCTTTAATTCAGGTCAGAAATATACACCGTACAATAAGCCAATAGAAACAATTAGCTGTCTTACAGAAGCTACTTCCTTTATGGAGCTCGACTCACCCTTTCACTCGGTCATGCAGTTAATTCTCTCGCTAATGAGGTGATCCCTTGCGCTAGCTGGAAATAACTGAACTAAGTCTGTCACTCACTGTTTCGCAATTCACCACAATGACCTTGTCGCACTAGAAAACACACACTCTTCAAAAACACCGTTCCTCCGTATGATTCACAGTCCTTCGCTGTCTGGAGAATCAGCCTCACTTGGGTTTCGTAATTTCGCACGTCACGTCACAAACTACTGTCGCACTCGCTCAAAAACACTGCCCGTCCCTCGCTGGTGAGGCCGCTTTATATAGCGGGCTGGTGACTCAATGAATGCTTCTAGAACAGTCCGGGATTCACAGCTTCTCGACATTTCCCTCACTAGCTGGGTCACGAACATTCTGGTCCATCATTTTTGTCCTCACAGCCCCGTTGCGTAAGGCGCTGGTAACACACAGAGGCAAGTGATAGCCCCGGGCGGCTGTGACTCACGCGGCGAGGCGACGAAACAACATCGCAGCCGTAACAATATGGTCTCAAATCCACCATTTTGTCTTACTTACGTCCCCTTAAGCCTTAAATCTATCTGTTCCCCTCAACACCTGACAGAGCGCGGTGGACAAATGACCTGTGGGTGGACGACATAAATAGGTGGGTCTAACGGGAGGAGATACGCGTGAGAAGAAGCTCCGAAAGGTCTCATGAGATGCCGAGAGAATCTCAAGAAAGTCCCAAAAGCTAATGCTAGGTCTCTTAAGGTCTAGAATTTCAAATCCACCTGGAAAGGCCAAGACTATCCCTCCAAATATGTAAGGACGCCACTCAGCAAAGTTCAGTGATGCGTGTACGACGGTACAGTCTGTCAACAAAGTGGGCTAAAGCGAATCAGCGAGTCAGTCGAGTGTGACACAGCAATTAAGTACACTGCAACCGAAACCTTTGGTTACAAAACCCACCCTTGGGTTTCTGTAAGTATGTATTAGCGCCATGGTGTGTGATGTGGGTAAATGAGGTTACCTACCATGGCCACTTAGTGATGGAGCACCACAGAGAGTCTAGTGTTTTGTGGTGGTCCAGCAGTGGGTGACAGGTGGCTTAGACTACTGACAATGTTACTATGGTGATGTCATGTTTTATTCAAGATTATGTTATGTTCTGAGGTGTGGCAATGTGATGTTTTGGATCAATAGAATTTATGTCTACAGGTATGCTGATGTCGAAAGAGACGTTTAAGAAAACGCAAGAAGAAAGAAGCAGAAGGATATTAAATATTGCGAGGGGCCCTTTCTTCATGAAAGTTGTTGTGGACACTGTACAAGAGATGCAGGTAATGGTAGCATGCTTACAAGTTGACAAACAAGTATTGATAGTTTTGATTGCCAGAGAACAGCCAGAAAAGAAGAATTTGTAAGTGCAGAATAATAAAAAATATTATATGTTTGTGATTTCAGGGTATTTGTATTTGAACTGTCACCGTGTTATGTATCCAGTATTAGTTATTAATAAATAAGTCTATGTTGTGCGCATCGCCCCGCTACCCTGAGGTGGCATATTTATTACAATCAGCAAAGTTCACTGATGCGTGTACAGTCAGTCAACAAAGTGGGATAAAGCGAGACAGTCGACCGTGACACAGCAGTTAAAAGTACTAATACTTTTATGCAGGAAGACAACCAACAGACTGCTAATGATTCATCTTTGTGCAGTAATATTCCTTGAGGTGCAAAAGGCCGAGGCGTGGATAGAATAAGAGGACACGAGAGACTACCACAACGGAGTTCCGTGGCTCTAGTGGTCAATCATAATGCGACAGAGCGGTAAGTAGTTGCGTTCTGCCAGTTCTGCAAGTTTTCACCGGAGCCTACTACCGCTCTGTGGCAGTCTCCCGGACTCCTCCCTAAGCTAACCTGCGCGTTACCAGCTCTGCAAGTTTTCACCGGAGCCAGCTACCTCTCCGTGGCAGTCTCACGGACTCCTTCCTAAGCAAACCTGCTCTTTACCTGCTCTGCAAGTTTTCACCGGAGCCAGCTACCGCTCTGGGGCGGTCTCCCGGACTCCTCCCTAAGTTAACCTGATTTGCAAGTTTTCACCGGAGCCAGCTACCTCTCCGTGGCGGTCTCACGGACTCCTTCCTAAGCAAACCTGCTCGTTACCTGCTCTGAAAGTTTTCACAGGAACCAGCTACAGCTCTGTGGCGGTCTACTGGACTCCTCCCTAAGCAAATCTGCTCGTTACCTGCTCTGCAAGTTTTCACCGGAACCAGCTACCGCTCTGTGGCGGTCTCCCGGAACTCCTCCCTTAAGCAAACCTGCGCGTTATCTGCTCTGCAAGTTTTCACCGGAGCAAGCTACCAATCTGTGGCAGTCTCCCGGACTACTCCCTAAGCTAACCGGCTCGAAGAGGGCTTGGTACAGGCACAACCCAAGTATTTTCCAGAACCTCTGCCCTTCAGTTTGCGCCTCTTCTTGGACTGGGTCTCAACAAACACAACACCGCTCAGCGCTGCCGCAACCCCGATTTCAGTTCACGACTTGAGTGCACCGCCACTGCCTACATGGCAGTCCTCCGCCACACTTGCCGGACACGTCACCACCATCGCCTTGGTCCCGGGTTATAGACCCCCACAGCCACCTCGTTATGGCTCCTGTACCACCAGAGTCCTCCACCACACTTACCGAACATTTCACCACTACAGCCTTGGTCCCGGGTTATAGACCCCACAGCCACCTCGGTATGGCTCCTGTACCACCGCAGTCCTCCGCCACACTTGCGGGACACGTCACGACCACAGCCTTGGTCCCGGGTTATAGACCCCCACAGCCACCTCGGTATGGCTACTGTACCACCAGAGTCCTCCACCACACTTGCTGGACACGTCACCACTACAGCCTTGGTGCCAGGTGGTAGATCCTCACAGCCACCTCGGTATGGCTCCTGTACCATCACATTCCTCCTCCACACCTGCTGGACACGTCACCACTACAGCCTTGGTCCCTGGTTATAGACCCTTACAGCCACCTCGGTATGGCTCCTGTACCATCACATTCCTCCACCACACTTGCCGGACACGTCACGACCACAGCCTTTGTCCTGGGTTATAGACCCTCACAGCCACCTCGGTATGGCTCCTGTACCACCACAGTCCTCCACCACACTTGCCGGACACGTCACGAACACAGCCTTGGTTCCGGGTTATAGACCCTCACAGCCACCTTGGTACGGCTCCTGTACCACCTCAGTCCTCCACCACACTTGCCGGACACGTCACGACCACAGCCTAGGTCCCGGGTTATAGACCTCCACAGCCACCTCGGTATGGCTCCTGTACCACCACAGTCCTCCACCACACTTGCCGGACACGTCACCCCTACAGCCTTGGTCCCGGGATATATACCCTCACAGCCACCTTGGTACGGCTTCTGTACCACCTCAGTCCTCCACCACACTTGCCGGACACGTCAACACTACAGCCATGGTCCCGGGTTATAGACACTCACAGCCACCTTGGTATGGCTCCTGTACCACCACAATCCTCCACCACACTTGCCGGACACGTCACGACGACAGCCTTGGTCCCGGGAAATAGACCCTCACAGCCACCTCGGTATGGCTCCTGTACCACCACACTTGCCGGACACGTCACCACTACAGCCTTGGTCCCGGGTTATAGACCCCCACAGCCACCTCTATACGGCTCCTGTACCACCACAATCCTCCACCACACTTGCCGGACACGTCACCACTACAGCCTTGGTCCCGGGTTATAGACCCTTACAGCCACATCGGTATGGCTCCTGTACCACCACAATCCTCCACCACACTTGCCGGACACGTCACCACTACAGCCTTGGTCCCGGGTTATAGACCCCCACAGCCACCTCTATACGGCTCCAGTACCACCACAGTCCTCCGCCACACTTGCTGGACACGTCACGACTACAGCCTTGGTCCCGGGTTATAGACCCTCACTGCCACCTCGGTATGGTTCCTGTACCACCACACTTGCCGGACACGTCAGTAGTGAGTTTTGGACAGTTCTATACCCACCTCCACCTCCCCACCTCACAAGATGGCGGCGGTGCGATATCTCTCGAACTTATGGCCGGATTTTGACAAATGAGGTGTCATTGAACTCAGGCATACACCCCCTTTACAATGGACAGCATATTTCAACCCCAAAAATAAAACCTACCCCTACTAGGGGGTGAAATTGTAATTTTTTAGAGAATCTCTCTTTCCAATTGCAACATGTGAGAGTTTGAATGCCGATAAGGAATGAAATGTTGTTCCACATAAAGTGCATATGTTCGGTGGAAAGCCACTATGAATTAGCATGCCCACTCAGGGCTTTTGAAGAGGGTGGGGGAGCGGTTCCCTATGGACGGGTCCTTGTTGACAGGTCCCTGTGGACGGGTCATTGTTACCGGGTCATTGTGGACGAGTCCTTGTGGACAAGTCCTTGTGGACAAGTCCTTGTGGACAGGTCCTTGTGGACAAGTCCTTGTGGACAGGTCCTTGTGGAGGAGTCCTTGTGGATGAGTCCTTGTTGATGAGCCCCTTTGGACTGATCCCTTTTGGACCGGTTCCTACGGACTGGCTCATGAATTTATTTAAATTATGTCAAAGGGTCTAACTACATTTCACGTGTGTTGAACTGACGTTGTTCCCCAGTCTCTACTACTATAATGGGATAACGATATGAAAGGAAAGTGGCGAAATACATGTGAACACGTGCGAGATGTCATTATTAGCATTCTCCTTATGAAACAAGTCACATCCTGTTTTGGTTCATCCGTGAGAAAATGCAAGTTCATGTGTAATATGACCTAAAACACAGGTGTTCACCTGTGCACGTGCACGATAAGAGCTAACAAGTCACAACCTGTTTTGACAGTGGTGAGAGGTGAAGGGGGGAGAGTCAGTGAAAGAGAGAACACAGGTGAAGAGAGAAAGAAATATGTATTGCTCATCTTATGAATCAATAAGGTTAGGGACCTGTATGAGAGGTCGTTGGACTTGGGGTGACATTCTGTTTTTGAATATACTATTTATTTATGTCAAAAGGACCTAACTGCACTTTTGTTAATATCTCGCTAACTAATAATCAGAGAGTGTCAAGTGAGGTGTCATGGGACTCAGGATGGTCAACCCTTTTCCATGACCAACGAATTTACCCAAAAGATCTAAGGTCATTAGCTGTTTAATATCTCATGAATCAATAAGGCTAGAGAACTGTATGAGAGGTCGTTGGACTTGAGGTGACTTTCTGTTTTTGAATATACTATTTATTTATGTCAAAAGGACCTAACTGCACTTTTGTTAATATCTCGCTAACTAATAATCAGAGAGGGTCAAGTGAGGTGTCATGGGACTGAGGATGGTCAACCCTTTTCCATGACCAACGAATTTACCCAAAAGATCTAAGGTCATTAGCTGTTTAATATCTCATGAATCAATAAAGCTAGAGAACTGTATGAGAGGTCGTTGGACTTGAGGTGACATTCTGTTTTTGAATATATTATTTATTTATGTCAAAAGGGCCTAACTGCACTTTTATTAATATCTCGCTAACTAATAATCAGAGAGGGTCAAGTGAGGTGTCATAGGACTCAGGATGGTCAACCCTTTTCCATGATCAACGAATTTACCCAAAAGATTCAAAACAGCAAGGTCATTGACCTATGATTGTATAAGCTAATAATCAGAGAGGCTCAAGTGAGGTGTCATGGGACTCAGGATGGTCAACCCTTTTCCATGACCAACGAATTTGCCCAAAAGATTCAAAAAACAGCAAGGTCATTGACCTAATATTTTATAAACTAATAATCGAATATCAACATGTGAGGTGTTAAAGGACTTAGAATGGTCAACCCTTTCCCATGGCCAATGAATTTACCCAAAATACCCAAACCATCAAGGTCATCGACCTGAGATTTTATAAACTAATAATCGGATACGAACATGTGAGATGTTTACCATGTGTGTGATGAAACATAGCTAGGTAGAGAAAGAATTAGTGTAGGCTACATGTATAGTGATTGACAAGTCTTTTACCATTGAAACTTGTTTTTCAGATCAAACTGCAGTATAGAGAGAGTATAGGTTGTAGGTATGGGTTAATAAATGACGAACAGTGTACACACAAACTCTGATTTATCTATTCAAGAATTAAGAGTAGACTAACAGAAATATAATCATTTCCGGTTGTATAATGTTACCAGCTATCCATTTTATGTTGCAGTGTTAAGCACTTTTAGCTCGTGTACTGGTGGTCTTAACTCGATTTCCAGGTCTCATGCCTAGAACGAATCAAACTAAGGAACAAGGGCATGGTGGTGTAGTGGTTAAGCTGTTAGCCTTTTCGCTAGGGTTCTATTTCAGGTTAATATGCATGTCATAAACATATTAAACAAAACAAAACAGAGATAACGTTAAAACTGATTACATTTGTGTCTTTCCAAATTATTACTTGGATTACAAATACAAAGGTGAACTGGGTTTGATATACAGTTAATGCTGTCTATCACACACTAGACTGTAAGAAAGCCAAAAGAGCAAAAGGCGTAGGTAGAGCAGTGGTGAAATTGTTATATGTAGAGAACTACCTAGCGGTTTTATGAACTGGCAAAGCTATATCGCATAAAAAGTGCAGGATACAATCCAGCAATCAAATTTGTATCTTGTGGAACAGAGAAAATGCACTTTTACCTTGATGGATAGCAAATGAGTGCAGATGAATGACCTATGCATTAGCCTACCATAGGGTTATAACCACGAGGTGGAGGTGTGATTCTATATTTTATTGTTTAGAGACATGGCTTTTTTGTAACCAGTAGATTTAGTATTTTGTAAATATTCATTTTTGTAATTGTAAAATAGTGGAAACATTTTTTTTGTAATAGTAAATGTTAAATGTAAACCTAAAAGTTATTTGGGATAAGTGTGCATGTCAAGGATAAATAGCGTGGTTGTATTTGTTTTTTAAAGACAGGTATGGTTGTGTGAATGTAAACTATAGATAGAATGATAGAGAGAGAGAGAGAAAGTGTGTGTGTGTGTGTGTGTGTGTGTAGCATTGATTGTTCAACAAAAGCAAACACGGCACGGTGGGACGGTGGGGTAATTAATGTATATAGCAAATGGTAAATGGTTTACTGTAGTTTTTTTTAACACTTGTGTTTTTTTAAATGCAGCGGTAGATAGGTGTTATTTTGTAAAACAGTCTTACCTACAGTAGTAGTATTAGTAGTAGTAGTAGTAGTAGTAGTAGTAGGCCTATACGTTTTTGGAAACAAACAGAAAGAGAATGCACTATTGCCATGGCCAAGCACTTCCATTAAAATAATTTCAAGAAAATTTTAATCAGCAAATGTGTGTTTTACAAAACTAAACTTTCAGCATGGACTAAATCATAAACGTGTCGTCTGTGATATGAAAAAAATAGGAAATCCATGTTTCCATATCAACACAATTTAAAAAACTCTTAAAACTGACATTTAAAAAATGTAAATGGGAAATTGACAAATGTGTAAACAACAAAATGGAAAATTCTTGTTTCCGTATCATGAAATCCAAAAACTTTAAACTGACATTTTCAAATCGTGTACATGGAAAATTGATAAATGGCAATGTGTGAAATGTGAAAATGAAAAAAATGAACAAATGGCTATCATTATTTAAAAAATTAAAAACCGTCGTGTTGTATCGTTAAAGTGTGAATCAAACCACATCTACTTATTTGAATCACCCGAGACTTAGTAGACCTGTTATAGTTCTAATATACTTTTAAAATTTTATGATAAAGCTCGAATTGAACTCAAGAGCTTTAGAGTGCCAGCTAACTATTATAACCGTTACGTCACAAAGACAACTTTACACTACTCTTAATGAACAATAATAAGAAAAAGAATAATAAATATTGAAATTTTTTAAAGAATGAACATGGTGACACTGTTTCTGTTGCACTGTCTGCTAGCTACTAGCCAGCAGCTGGGGTCTTAGAAAACGATACAGTTGACATTTTTCAATGAAATGTGACATGTTTCAAAGTATACTATTATGGGTTGCTGTTGAGTAAAAACTAATCCTGTACAAGGAAGCAAGGGTTCGAACCCCTTACCTAACATTACTATTGCCTGAACATGGCTTGACGACACTGTATTATTATGATACTCGGTACACAAACCATAGATAGAGTGTATTGTTTAAGATCACTTTCTTTCTGAACATAGGTGGAGATTGTTGATGGTTAACAATGGCATTAATATAGTAGGAAGTGGGTATAGCAATTAAGAAAAAACAGACAATACCCATACAATATTTTTATTTATTTAATATTAGTACTTGTACAATAGTTACATTCAAAATACATTTCTTTTTTCTCTATTACTATTTAGTCCTTTTTGATTCTCTTGCATATGAAGGGTAGATAACCTTGTAGTTCAGCCCCTTAAAACAACAACAACACAACCTTTTGCATAGTTTGTGATGTTGATGACTCTTGAGATGTGGAAGATGTATTAAACATAACTTTTACAGCGGGGGTTAAATGTTGCTCAATAAACACTGCACTATTTAGAGTAGCAACATTTTTTTCTTGTACTAGCTTTTTAGCATTGTCATGATTAATTGTTGACACCAACAGTGTTTCATTTGGTGCACCACATTGATGATCACTCACACTTAAATCTTACCATTTCTACTTTCTAAATTGCCTCAACTTTTTTTTGACCTGTCTTTTGAGCATTGCCAAAATATTATCCCTTTTACATTTTGACGATTATAGTTATAAGAGTAGCCTTTATAGAGTACACGTTGTTTACCTTTGTTAGTTTTAGTAAGTTCCATATTAGCAACTAACCTGTTAGTATGATTTGCTCACTACAAAGGTTATAACTGTTCTGATAATAAAATCATTTAGCTTTGGCTTTTATATTTAATATGTGCAGTTTGAAGTGATAGCAAAAGTGAGAGCAAAGTGGTAGCATAGTGGTAGAAAATATAACATGTATTGTTAAGAAATAGTTTAAGCGGTTATGTGGATCCATTACATAATAATTTTAGCACGACGAAGCTCATTTTCTATATCCAATAGTTCTTCCTCATATTCAGTATAACCAGCCTGTTTATAGACATGCAGTTGCTGAAGCCGCCGGATTAGCTTACTTGGATTGTTCCAGTAGACAAATTTAACAAATGATTTTTTAGGTGTAAACAAAGCATTACCATTATCATTATTATCTTCATCATCAACATCATCATCATCATCATAACCATTATCATTATCATCATCATCAGCATCATCATCATGTTCATTATAATCCTCATCACTATTACTATATAGTCCTTTTTGATCCTTTTGCAATACCACATTTTGCACAGTCTGTGTTGTCTTTGATAATGTTGGGAGTTTTTCAGACATTGACAACTGTCCTAACACGACTTTCTGAGGAGATGATACATGCTTCTTAACAAACAATGCACTATCTTGAGCTGCAATATCTTTTTCTGGGACAAGTGTTTTAGCATTTTGAAGAGTTTTTTTAAACAGCAACGATGTTTTATCTGGTACACTACATTGATGATCACTCACACTTAAGACATCACTATTTTTACTTTTCAGCTCACCTCGACAATGTTTTGAACGATGTTTTGAACAACGCCAAATAACAGTTCCATTTTTATTAGTTCGTTTTACAATATATGTATATCCTTTATAGAATGCGTATGGCATACCATTGCTATTTGTTGATACTTCCATGTCAATTGTCAAGCATGAACTAATCTCTAGCAAAGTTCACTCGATAATATAAATAATAGTTTAAAGTGAGAGGAAAAGTGGGTGCAAGAGTGGGTGCAAGAGTGGGTGCAAAGCAAGAGTGGGTGCAAGAGTGGGTGCAAGAGTGGGTGTAAGAAAGGGTGCAAGAGTGGGTGCAAGAGTGGGTGCAAGAGTGGGTGCAAGAGTGGGTGCAAGAGTGGGTGTAAAAGGGAGTGCAAGAGTGGGTGCAAAAGTGGGTGTCGCTTATAGTAGGCATGAATTTTACTAGAATGTGATTTGAGTAAATGTAATTTCTAAACCCAAGTAGTGAATAGTCAGTTGGTTTTGATCTATGCAAGCGTAAACATGTCACATACACTGGTGATGGATACTCAAGGCTTTAAGGTCAACGAAAACAAGTAGAGTATATATTTAAAGAGGTGGCTATCATTGATTGCACAACACGCGGTTTACCATACCTTTTTTCGGACTAGTGTTTTAACATTGAAGTATTTTTTTTAAACAGCAACGATGTCTTATCTGTCACACTACATTGATGATCACTCACACTTAAGACCTAACTATTTTTACTTTTTAGTTCACTTTGACACTGTTTGAAACGATGTTTTGAACAATGTCAAATAACAGTTCCATTATATTGGTTCGTTTTGCAATATACGTAGAACCTTTATAGTAAGCATATGGCTTACCATAACTATTCGTTGATACTTCCATATCAATTTTCAAGCATGAAATAATCTCCAATAAATTTCGCTCGATAATAGAAATAATAGTTTAAAGTGAGTGCAAATGTGGGTGCAAAAGTGGGTGCAAAAGTGAGTGTAAAAGTGAGTGCAAAAGTGGGTGCAAAAGTGAGTGCAAAAGTGAATGTAAAAGTGAGTGCAAAAGTGGGTGTAGTTTATAGTAGGCATGATTTTTTACTAGAATGTGATTTGAGTAAATGTAATTTCTAAACCCAAGTAGTGAGTAGTCAGTTGGTTTTGATTTATGCAAGCGTAAACATGTCTCATACACTGATGATGGATACTCAAGGCTTCATGGTCAACAAAAACAAGTATATAGTTAAAGAGGTAACTATTATTGATTGCACAACACTGAATCTATTTTTGAAATTTTGACAAAGGGCCTAAGTGCACTTTTGTTAATATCTCGCGAACCAATAAGACTAGGGCATTGTATGAGGTATTGTTGGACTTTTTGCCGAAGACTGCTGGTAAACACCTATGTTCCCACGACCTTTTTAAAGATGGCGGCTAACCCACGAGGGGTGATAAAAAAGTAATCCAAGCGGCGCTTGTCGATAAGCAAACCAATAATCAAAGGGGGGTATGACAGAGCTTGAGGCGATAACCCCTCTTGATTGATCCCTGTTGATTTGCCCCTTTGGACTGGTCCCCGTTGACTACTCCCTCTGGACGGGTCCTTTTTGAAGGGAGTCATTTTTGACGGGGCCCTGCTGACGGGTCACTGTGGACGGGTCCCTGTTGACAGGTCCTTTTGACTAATCCCTTTGGACCGGTCCCTTTGGACTGATCCCTATGGGTTGACCCATGCATTTAGCCAAATTATGTCAAAGGGACGGGTCCAAAGGGATTAGTCAAAAGGACCTGTCAACAGGGACCCGTCCACAGTGACCCGTCAGCAGGGCCCCGTCAAAAATGACTCCCTTCAAAAAGGACCCGTCCAGAGGGAGTAGTCAACGGGGACCAGTCCAAAGGGGCAAATCAACAGGGATCAATCAAGAGGGGTTATCGCCTCAAGCTCTGTCATACCCCCCTTTGATTATTGGTTTGCTTATCGACAAGCGCCGCTTGGATTACTTTTTTATCACCCCTCGTGGGTTAGCCGCCATCTTTAAAAAGGTCGTGGGAACATAAGTGTTTACCAGCAGTCTTCGGCAAAAAGTCCAACAATACCTCATACAATGCCCTAGTCTTATTGGTTCGCGAGATATTAACAAAAGTGCACTTAGGCCCTTTGTCAAAATTTCAAAAATAGATTCAGTGTTGTGCAATCAATAATAGTTACCTCTTTAACTATATACTTGTTTTTGTTGACCATGAAGCCTTGAGTATCCATCATCAGTGTATGAGACATGTTTACGCTTGCATAAATCAAAACCAACTGACTACTCACTACTTGAGTTTAGAAATTACATTTACTCAAATCACATTCTAGTAAAAAATCATGCCTACTATAAACTACACCCACTTTTGCACTCACTTTTACATTCACCTTTGCACTCACTTTTGCACCCACTTTTGCACTCACTTTTACACTCACTTTTGCACCCACATTTGCACTCACTTTAAACTATTATTTCTATTATCGAGCGAAATTTATTGGAGATTATTTCATGCTTGAAAATTGATATGGAAGTATCAACGAATAGTTATGGTAAGCCATATGCTTACTATAAAGGTTCTACGTATATTGCAAAACGAACCAATAAAATGGAACTGTTATTTGACATTGTTCAAAACTCGTTTCAAACAGTGTCAAAGTGAACTAAAAAGTAAAAATAGTTAGGTCTTAAGTGTGAGTGATCATCAATGTAGTGTGACAGATAAGACATCGTTGCTGTTTAAAAAAAATACTTCAAATGTTAAAACACTAGTCCGAAAAAAGGTATGGTAAACCGCGTGTTGTGCAATCAATGATAGCCACCTCTTTAAATATATACTGTACTTGTTTTCGTTGACCTTAAAGCCTTGAGTATCCATCACCAGTGTATGTGACATGTTTACGCTTGCATAGATCAAAACCAACTGACTATTCACTACTTGGGTTTAGAAATTACATTTACTCAAATCACATTCTAGTAAAATTCATGCCTACTATAAGCGACACCCACTTTTGCACCCACTCTTGCACTCCCTTTTACACCCACTCTTGCACCCACTCTTGCACCCACTCTTGCACCCTTTCTTACACCCACTCTTGCACCCACTCTTGCACCCACTCTTGCACCCACTCTTGCATCCACTCTTACACCCACTCTTGCACCCACTTTTGCACCCACTCTTGCACCCACTTTTCCTCTCACTTTAAACTATTATTTATATTATCGAGTGAACTTTGCTAGAGATTAGTTCATGCTTGACAATTGACATGGAAGTATCAACAAATAGCAATGGTATGCCATACGCATTCTATAAAGGATATACATATATTGTAAAACGAACTAATAAAAATGGAACTGTTATTTGGCGTTGTTCAAAACATCGTTGAAAACATTGTCGAGGTGAGCTGAAAAATAAAAATAGTGATGTCTTAAGTGTGAGTGATCATCAATGTAGTGTACCAGATAAAACATCGTTGCTGTTTAAAAAAACTCTTCAAAATGCTAAAACACTTGTCCCAGAAAAAGATATTGCAGCTCAAGATAGTGCATTGTTTGTTAAGAAGCATGTATCATCTCCTCAGAAAGCCGTGTTAGGACAGTTGTCAATGTCTGAAAAACTCCCAACATTATCAAAGACAACACAGACTGTGCAAAATGTGGTATTGCAAAAGGATCAAAAAGGACTATATAGTAATAGTGATGAGGATTATAATGATGATGATGATGATGATGATGATGATGATGATGATAATGATAATGGTTATGATGATGATGATGTTGATGATGAAGATAATAATGATAATGGTAATGCTTTGTTTACACCTAAAAAATCATTTGTTAAATTTGTCTACTGGAACAATCCAAGTAAGCTAATCCGGCGGCTTCAGCAACTGCATGTCTATAAACAGGCTGGTTATACTGAATATGAGGAAGAACTATTGGATATAGAAAATGAGCTTCGTCGTGCTAAAATTATGTAATGGATCCACGTAACCGCTTAAACTATTTCTTAACAATACATGTTATATTTTCTACCACTATGCTACCACTTTGCTCTCACTTTTGCTATCACTTCAAACTGCACATATTAAATATAAAAGCCAAAGCTAAATGATTTTATTATCAGAACAGTTATAACCTTTGTAGTGAGCAAATCATACTAACAGGTTAGTTGCTAATATGGAACTTACTAAAACTAACAAAGGTAAACAACGTGTACTCTATAAAGGCTACTCTTATAACTATAATCGTCAAAATGTAAAAGGGATAATATTTTGGCAATGCTCAAAAGACAGGTCAAAAAAATTGTCGAGGCAATTTAAAAAGTAGAAATGGTAAGATTTAAGTGTGAGTGATCATCAATGTGGTGCACCAAATGAAACACTGTTGATGTCAACAATTAATCATGACAATGCTAAAAAGCTAGTACAAGAAAATATGTTGCTACTCAAAATAGTGCAGTGTTTATTGAGCAACATTTAACCCCTGCTGTAAAAGTTATGTTTAATACATCTTCCACATCTCAAGAGTCATCAACATCACAAACTATGCAAAAGGTTGTGTTGTTGTTGTTTTAAGGGGCTGAACTACAAGGTTATCTACCCTTCATATGCAAGAGAATCAAAAAGGACTAAATAGTAATAGAGAAAAAAGAAATGTATTTTGAATGTAACTATTGTACAAGTACTTATATTAAATAAATAAAAATATTGTATGGGTATTGTCTGTTTTTTCTTAATTGCTATACCCACTTCCTACTATATTAATGCCATTGTTAACCATCAACAATCTCCACCTATGTTCAGAAAGAAAGTGATCTTAAACAATACACTCTATCTATGGTTTGTGTACCGAGTATCATAATAATACAGTGTCGTCAAGCCATGTTCAGGCAATAGTAATGTTAGGTAAGGGGTTCGAACCCTTGCTTCCTTGTACAGGATTAGTTTTTACTCAACAGCAACCCATAATAGTATACTTTGAAACATGTCACATTTCATTGAAAAATGTCAACTGTATCGTTTTCTAAGACCCCAGCTGCTGGCTAGTAGCTAGCAGACAGTGCAACAGAAACAGTGTCACCATGCTCATTCTTTAAAAAATTTCAATATTTATTATTCTTTTTCTTATTATTGTTCATTAAGAGTAGTGTAAAGTTGTCTTTGTGACGTAACTGTTATAATAGTTAGCTGGCACTCTAAAGCTCTTGAGTTCAATTCGAGCTTTATCATAAAATTTTAAAAGTATATTAGAACTATAACAGGTCTACTAAGTCTCGGGTGATTCAAATAAGTAGATGTGGTTTGATTCACACTTTAACGATACAACACGACGGTTTTTAATTTTTTTAAATAATGATAGCCATTTGTTCATTTTTTTCATTTTCACATTTCACACATTGCCATTTGTCAATTTTCCATGTACACGATTTGAAAATGTCAGTTTAAAGTTTTGGATTTCATGATACGGAAACAAGAATTTTCCATTTTGTTGTTTACACATTTGTCAATTTCCCATTTACATTTTTTAAATGTCAGTTTTAAGAGTTTTTTAAATTGTGTTGATATGGAAACATGGATTTCCTATTTTTTTTCATATCACAGACGACACGTTTATGATTTAGTCCATGCTGAAA
The DNA here is from genome assembly GCA_946902985.2 of Meconema thalassinum. NCBI lineage: Eukaryota > Metazoa > Arthropoda > Insecta > Orthoptera > Tettigoniidae > Meconema > Meconema thalassinum. The sequence continues at coordinate 444,389,364 of OX336394.1, read as the reverse complement.
GTTTAGTTTTGTAAAACACACATTTGCTGATTAAAATTTTCTTGAAATTATTTTAATGGAAGTGCTTGGCCATGGTAATAGTGCATTCTCTTTCGGTTTGTTTACAAAAATGTATAGGCCTACTACTACTACTACTAATACTACTACTGTAGGTAAGACTGTTTTACAAAATAACACCTATCTACCGCTGCATTTAAAAAAACACAAGTGTTAAAAAAACTACAGTATACTATTTACCATTTGCTATATACATTAATTACCCCACCATCCCACCTTGCCGTGTTTGCTTTGGTTGAACAATCAATGCTACACACACACACACACATACACACTTTCTCTCTCTCTCTCTATCATTCTATCTATAGTCATACATTCACACAACCATACCTGTCTTTGAAAAACAAATACAACCACGCTATTTATCCTTGACATGCACACTTATCCCAAATAACTTTTAGGTTTACATTTAACATTTACTATTACAAAAAAAATGTTTCCACTATTTTACAATTACAAAAATGAATATTTACAAAATACTAAATCTACTGGTTACAAAAAAGCCATGTCTCTAAACAATAAAATATAGAATCACACCTCCAACTCGTGGTTATAACCCTATGGTAGGCTAATGCATAGGTCATTCATCTGCACTCATTTGCTATCCATCAAGGTAAAAGTACATTTTCTCTGTTCCACAAGATACAAATTTGATTGCTGGACTGTATCCTGCACTGTTTATACGATATAGCTCTGCCAGTTCATAAAACCGCTAGGTAGTTCTCTACATATAACAATTTTACCACTGCTCTACCTACGCCTTTTGCTCTTTTAGCTTTCTTACAGTCTAGTGTGTGATAGACAGCATTAACTGTATATCAAACCCAGATCACCTTTGTATTTGTAATCCAAGTAATAATTTGGAAAGACACAAATGTAATCAGTTTTGAACGTTATCTCTGTTTTTTTTTTGTTTAATATGTTTATGACATGCATATTAACATGAAATAGAACCCTAGTGAAAAGGCTAACAGCTTAACCACTACACCACCATGCCCTTGTTTCTTAGTTTGACTCGTTCCAGGCATGAGACCTGGAAATCGAGTTAAGACCACTAGTACAAGAACTAAAAGTGCTTAACACTGCAACATAAAATGGATAGCTGCTAACATTATACAACCGGAAATGATTATATTTCTGATAGCAATGCATTTTTTGTCATCAGCCTACTGTCTGAGCACTGACAGCAACACAGTTTAGTTTAGAACAAGCGTGTGTGTGTTTATAGATTATTAGCCTCAAGTATTTAAAGCTTGTTGTGTGTGTAGCGACCATCTTGTCCCGGTAACCACTGAGCATTTTTGTGTTTTAGCTATCCTCTTTAACCAATCAATTAAAGATAGTCTACTCTTAATTCTTGAATCGATAAATCAGAGTTTGTGTGTACACCGTTCGTCATTTATTAACCCATACCTACAACCTATACTTTCTCTATACTGCAGTTTGATCTGAAAAACAAGTTTCAATGGTAAAAGACTTGTAAATCACTATACATGTAGCCTACACTAATTCTTTCTCTACCTAGCTATGTTTCATCACACACATGGTAAACATCTCACATGTTCGTATCCGATTATTAGTTTATAAAATCTCAGGTCGATGACCTTGATGTATTGGGTATTTTGGGTTAATTCATTGGCCATGGGAAAGGGTTGACCATTCTAAGTCCTATAACACCTCACATGTTGATATTCGATTATTAGTTTATAAAATATTAGGTCAATGACCTTGCTGTTTTTTGAATCTTTTGGGTAAATTCATTGGTCATGGAAAAGGGTTGACCATCCTGAGTCCCATGACACCTCACTTGAGCCTCTCTGATTATTAGCTTATAAAATCATAGGTCAATGACCTTGCTGTTTTGAATCTTTTGGGTAAATTCGTTGATCATGGAAAAGGGTTGACCATCCTGAGTCCTATGACACCTCACTTGACCCTCTCTGATTATTAGTTAGCGAGATATTAATAAAAGTGCAGTTAGGCCCTTTTGACATAAATAAATAATATATTCAAAATCAGAATGTCACCTCAAGTCCAACAACCTATCATACAGGTCCCTAGCCTTATTGATTCATGAGATATTAAAAAGCTAATGACCTTAGATCTTTTGGGCAAATTCATTGGTCATGGAAAAGGGTTGACCATCCTGAGTCCTATGACACCTCACTTGACCCTCTCTGATTATTAGTTAGCGAGATATCAACAAAAGTGTAGTTAGGCCCTTTTGACATAAATAAATAATATATTCAAACACAGAATGTCACCTCAAGTCCAACGACCTCTCATACAGGTCTCTAGCCTTATTGATTCATGAGATATTAAAAAGCTAATGACCTTAGATCTTTTGGGTAAATTCGTTGGTCATGGAAGAGGGTTGACCATCCTGAGTCCCATGACACCTCACTTGACCCTCTCTGATTATTAGTTAGCGAGATATTAACAAAAGTGCAGTTAGGTCCTTTTGACATAAATAAATAGTATATTCAAAAACAGAATGTCACCCCAAGTCCAACGACCTCTCATACAGGTCCCTAACCTTATTGATTCATAAGATGAGCAATACATATTTCTTTCTCTCTTCACCTGTGTTCTCTCTTTCACTGACTCTCCCCCCTTCACCTCTCACCACTGTCAAAACAGGTTGTGACTTGTTAGCTCTTATCGTGCACGTGCACAGGTGAACACCTGTGTTTTAGGTCATATTACACATGAACTTGCATTTTCTCACGGATGAACCAAAACAGGATGTGACTTGTTTCATAAGGAGAATGCTAATAATGACATCTCGCACGTGTTCACATGTATTTCTCCACTTTCCTTTCATATCGTTATCCCATTATAGTAGTAGAGACTGGGGAACAACGTCAGTTCAACACACGTGAAATGTAGTTAGACCCTTTGACATAATTTAAATAAATTCATGAGCCAGTCCGTAGGAACCGGTCCAAAAGGGATCAGTCCAAAGGGGCTCATCAACAAGGACTCATCCACAAGGACTCCTCCACAAGGACCTGTCCACAAGGCCTTGTCCACAAGGACTCGTCCACAATGACCAGGTAACAATGACCCGTCCACAGGGACCTGTCAACAAGGACCCGTCCACGGGGAACCGCTCCCCCTCCCTCTTCAAAAGCCATGAGTGGGCATGCTAATTCATAGTGGCTTTCCACCGAACATATGCACTTTATGTGGAACAACATTTCATTCCATATCGGCATTCAAACTCTCACATGTTGCAATTGGAAGGAGAGATTCTCTAAAAAATTAAAATTTCACCCCCTAGTAGGGGTAGGTTTTATTTTTGGGGTTGAAATATTCTGTCCATTGGAAAGGGGGTGTCTTCCTGAGTTCAATGACACCTCATTTGTCAAAATCCGACCATAAGTTCGAGAGATATCGCACCGCCGCCATCTTGTGAGGTGGGGAGTTGGAGGTGGGTATAGAACTGTCCAAAACACACTACTCACGTCACCACTACAGGTTTGGTCCCGGGTTATAGACCCCCACAGCCACCTCTATACGGCTCCTGTACCACCACAGTCCTCCACCATACTTGCCAGACACGTCACGACTACAGCCTTGGTCCCGGGTTATAGACCCTCACTGCCACCTCGGTATGGCTCCTGTACCACCACACTTGCCGGACACGTCACCACTACAGCCTTGGTCCCGGGTTATAGACCCACACAGCCACCTCGGTATGGCTCCTGTATCACCACACTTGCCGGACACGTCACCACTACAGCCTTGGTCCCAGGTTATAGACCCTCACAGCCACCTCGGTATGGCTCCTGTACCACTACACTTGCCGGACACGTCACGACTACAGCCTTGGTCCCGGGTTATAGACCCACACAGCCACCTCGGTATGGCTCCTGTACCACTACACTTGCCGGACACGTCACCACTACAGCCTTGGTCCCAGGTTATAGACCCTCACAGCCACCTCGGTATGGCTCCTGTACCACCACACTAGCCGGACACGTCACCACTACAGCCTTGGTCCCGGGTTATAGACCCTCACAGCCACCTCGGTCTGGCTCCTGTACCACCACACTTGCCGGACACGTTACCACCACAGCCTTGTTCCCGGGTTATAGACCCTCACAGCCACCTCGGTATGGCTCCTGTACCAGCACACTTGCCGGAAACGTCACCACTACAGCCTTGGTCCCGGGTTATAGACCCTCACAGCCACCTCGGTATGGCTCCTGTACCACCACACTTGCCGGACACGTCACCACTACAGCCTTGGTCCCGGGTTATAGACCCTCACAGCCACCTCGGTATGGCTCCTGTACCACCACACTTGCCGGACACGTTACCACCACAGCCTTGGTCCCGGGTTATAGACCCTCACAGCCACCTCGGTATGGCTCCTGTACCACCACACTTGCCGGAAACGTCACGACTACAGCCTTGTTCCCGGGTTATAGACCCTCACAGCCACCTCGGTATGGCTCCTGTACCATTACCGACACACTTGGATCCTGCGCTACTAACTTTTGGCGGCTGCCATCTTATTCAGCACTGATAAAACTTTGTTGGTTCTGCAAATAACAATGTTGAGCCATGAATGCTGGACCCAACAACAACAATAATCCCAACATCCTTCACATAAAGCTTGTCTCAAAGGAAGATGTTGAAATAGCATTAAAAATATAAAACCTAAGTCGTCAGCTGGTCCTGATAACATTCCACCGTATGTAGTGAAAGGATATGCTGAAAGTCTCAGGGACCCGTTACATATTATATTTAACATAGCCATACAAATTTGTACGTTCCCTGGCGCCTGGAAAATCACTCGCGTCAGCTCTATACTAAAGTCGGAAATCCATCACTTAATGATAACTACCGTCCTATATCTATTTTATCAGCAGTAGTCAACGTATTTGAATTCATATTGCACGGAAGAATATCGGTATTTCTCAGACCGCTCGTAACAAATAACCAACATGGTTTCCTATCCAGGAAATCTACAGTGACGAATGCAACTAATTTTACTCAAATTATATATAAAGAGTCAGATAAAGAAGGGCAAATGGATGTCATATTTACAGATTTTGAGAAAACGTTCGACACAATAAATCATGATATCCTTCTTAACAAATTGTGTATTCTTGATTCTCCCACCAATTACTCAAATTATTCAGCTCCTACCTCAGAGAAAGGAAACAATTTGTTTTGATCCAGAAAATTGTCTCAAAGCAATCCATAGTTCATTCCAGAATACACCAAGGCTCGAACCTTGGACCTCTGATTTTTCTAGCAATGATAAACGATTTGCCATGTTGTTTGCTACACTGAAATAGTCTTTTATATGCAGATGACTTCAAAATTGTTAAATCAATTTCTTCCACTAATGACTGCACTCTACTACAAAATGACCTAAATGATATACACAAATGGAGTATACAAAAAATATACATAAACGTACCGAAGTGTGTTGTTATGACCTTTACACGTAAGAAGAACCGAATCACATTTGTTTATGGAATTGGACCAGAGTCATTGCAAACAGTAAGCGACAAGAAAGATCTAGGAATCATGTTTGACCGAGAGCTTGCTTTTACTTGTCATGTGCAAAAGACAGTCGGGGATGCTTACCGCATGTTAGGGTTTATAATAAGAAACACTAAGCCATTCATTAGGACCAGTACCTGCATAAACCTTTATATTGCCATGATGAGATCCAAGCTAGAGTAAGCCAAGTATGGAGTCGCTGGCAGAAAACATGCATTAAATCCATTGAGCAAGTTAAAAAGAAATTCCTCTGATATTTACACCTCAAAATAATGGACAATTACCCACACTCGGTACTGTACTCGTATATGTAAATGAGCTTGGAAATATTCGTGCTTTCAAAAGTTTTCTAACTGGACAATGTTAAATTATAGCGACACTGGAATCAAGCCACGAAACTGGTTTGTACATCTCGTCGAGTTAGCCAGTTAACTGAGCCGACCAACGAGGAAATTATTCGCAGTCACGTGAGCGACTTAGCACTACGCAGCACAGTGCTAAAGAACGATGGAACTATGATGCACGGTGATACTCGAAGACTTCCGAGTCGAGCCGAAAGCCACACGCGCGGGAAGTATGACTAAAGGATCGTAGGAGGGGAGACTCGAGCTTGGCACGTGTCGAACAGCCAATGAGAAGCGACCTTACTTAGATAAGAGCAAACAATGTAATTAGCATAGCTAATTGCCAGCATGACTTTAGCACATCATAATATCATAGAGGATATTAAATAATAAATAAGAACTATTTATAAACATTAAATTACAGCTAATTAAATGTATAATTAAGGATTATTATCTTCATCGCTTATAAGCAACCAATCAGATCCTTGTTCTGAAAGGTGACGCTAACTTGAGTATTGACGAGGGGAATCAGAAAAGAGAATCGAGGCTCTTAACAATTACGACTTCATGAGAAGAGGACGTGTCAATCAAATACTCGACAATCGGACAAAGCTGATAGAGATTATTATATCTTTGAAGAAGATGAATACGGCACGCAATTGGCAACGAGAAGGTAGGCACTTAGTTGGTTCATGTATATCAAGTCGACATACAACTACATTTAAAGCTTATTGAAATTATTCTACATATTTCTACCATGGCCAACGGCCTAGCCGTGTTGAAACACCGGATCCCATGAGAACTCCGCAGTTAAGCAACATTGGGCGTAGTCGGAACTTGGATGGTGTGCCGGTTCTAGGCACTGCGCGCTGTTGGCCAACATAAGGAGGAGCGGAAAGGCACTGGCCACCCTACCGCACGTAAACTCCGGCTGGGGGTAGCCTCCTCGGAGGCTCGGACCTGCCTTCGGGCAGAATACCGATTAAATTAAAATTTCTACCATGTCGAAATTGCTGAAGTTGAGGGAGGAAAATAAGACTGAATCTACAGAAGAAGTAATGACGAACTAAAATTTTATTGGGAACAGAACTATGATGACAGCGAGAGTATTCGAAATGACGTAACATCAATCTCGTGGGGGAGATTAACATCTCGTCTCTCCCATGTAAAATATTCCACATCTACAAAGTCATTTCACCGAATAAAATGACGAATACTTATATCAGAACTTTGGCGAAGAAGACATTCATGAACGAGGGCGGCTAGGGTTGATCCCAGTGCCATCAAGAGAGAAAGGGTTTCCCATCTCACACAAGAAGATAGCCTAGCAGAAAGGACGGCCACACGACGATGTTCGAGTTCGAATCCCTTACCTGACCGCATGGAAACTTCTGTAGCAGATCGAAGAGGCCCACACGACATCATGGAGTGTCGAGCTATCAGAAACAATCCGTTTCAGAGGGATAGCGTAGAAATCCCACTTCTAGCCATCTATAACGCAACAAAAGGTAGTCTCATGACAAACGGTATATCCCATTTTGTAGAATTGTAGAAACTTTTGAGAATATCCCACAACTTTTTATTAATGTCATTTTTCTGCGTTTTCATAATAACGTTATAGTTTTCGATGTTATAATTTCATAACTACGTCATGTGGATGCTTATTCTCGATTTTCGTCGATTTTGACAATTTAGAATTGTTATTTAAATTTTTGGAATTTTGCGACCTTCGATATTTGAATGAGGAGATATTACCATTTAGTTCTGAACATTTTAATGGTCAAGTTTAAATGTGTTTAGATCACATTTTGTCAGTTTTGAATATTATTATATTGTTCTTTGACAACGATGATAATATTGGAAATTTGTTCCAAGAATTTTATACACAGGTCTATTTCAGAGAATGTGATTCTTAAAGATCTTATCTGGAGATCCATGTAAAGTCACGGCCTGATAACTTATTAGACAGATCTGGTAATAAATATTTAGTGACATAATTAACAATCATGAAGTATAAAAGTTTATGAGAAATATATTAAAGAAAGAATTTATAAGAGAATGTAATGTGAAGTTAGTAAATACGAATTACAGCGTATTTTTGAAATAATTCGATTTTGAAGACAGATTTGAATGAAATATCACAGCTAATAGGAAGCTTTATGGAAATGTGAGTGATATTAAAGGAATAATATTGTTATTAGAAGACTAGTATTTTATTGTATTACCTGTTAAATTAATTCATCGATAGAACCATAGTTTATTTATATTACATATTTTTATTAAGGATGTTGAAACTATAAGAAGAATTTGTTAATGAGAAGTTAGTTGAGAATAATATGTTATTGGAAGTAACTGCTAAGTATCTCTAAGAGAGAGATCTATTTATTCCCGTGATGACGGAGGTATTTGTTGTATGACAATGAGCATTGTGAAGCCATTGGTCAATTGTTGATGGAATGTCTGTAGTGACAGACTTGCGCATATTTTGATGTTGGAAAACAGGATGTTTCAAGAAGAAGCAGTATTGTTGGTATTTATTAATATTTGAAGTTATTTAAATAGACTCATAGAGATGAAACTCCTTGAAAGCATTAGGACAGCGAATCCTAGATGAAGTTGTATCTGAAAGAAATTATAGGATCAATGGATCGTGGTTGAAACTGAGAGTAAACTGAGATCTATATAAATGGTTTTTAATCAGAGATTGAATTTACGGTAATTATTCAACGAATTGGAAAATTATATTTTTATTAAGTATTTTTATTTTGATGACAGACCAGTTATAGGAGGTCTATGAACTATGTCGTTACTTAATTGTATGAATTATAGAATCCCGAATTGAAACAGTTTCCCGAATAAGACATAGTATGGTGAATGAAAATTTTCTAAAGTCCGTTGAAATGTGAGTGAAGAAATAGGAAGACAATTTATGTCTATATTGTCTGTAAAGAAGGCAGTTTGCCCGTTGTAAATATTTTATTTTAAATTGAGTAGTTGCCGAACTACAGCGCCGATATTTGTGTTGTATATACAGTAAATAATATTTAGAATTCAAAGAAAGGTTCATAGTTATATTTATGCGTATTGTAAGTTTTAATGTGTATTTTAATTTGAGTAGATTTTTATCGCTTCTATGAGAAGGATTTAAGTGATAGGAGACGGTAGATAGATTGTATAGAGTAATGAATAGTTTTTGTAATGACGGAGATCTACGTCAGGGGTGAATTCATTTTATTTTGGGGATATTTTTCTAAACTTTATAACATTTTATTTTGTTATAAAACTCCCGTTACCTAGGGAACAGCAGTTGTTTGCTACGATTTAATTCATTATTTTCTTTGAGCTTTTGAAAGCTTCTATAAACAATATTATCGGTTTCTAGAAGAAAGAAATAAGTGTTTAATGTAACAAAGTAATGACATTTCGTCATTTAATTTAATTTAACGATAATAATGCATATTATGAATGCAAGTGTTAGGAAACGTGTATTTGTTAATATGACAGGCACGTTTTTACGATTCCCTGATCTTTTATAGAAATTTGGCATTTTCTTTGTAGTTAAATGGTAGTGGAATGTGCTGTAGGGTGGAAGTTCCCGAGGGACCTTATCCGCATCCTTACGCCCGAGATTTTCTTGGCTTCTCGTCTTTCCTGAGTATATAGAGAACCCTCTTGTTCTGTAGTTAGTTACTATAGCACATTCAGTTTGATAAATCCCTGTTCCATGTTCTGAGTATTTTCGCCAAGTAGCAATGTGTTGTTTGTAGCCGGGACTTCATGATGCTACAATCCATTATTTTTCCAGCGTTGGATTTTGGTGGATCATCCAGATATAAGGGTGCAGTACCCTATGGTGAACTTTTGTTGTATTTCGGCAAGACTAGTTTGGAGTCTCGAAGGCAAGTCAATGATATGAAATTCCTTTATAAAGTTATTAACGGTCAAATTGATAACTCAATTTTCCTATTGCTTCTAAATTTCAACATCCCTCGCTTAACTGCAAGATCAACCATAACAGTCAAAAATGATATAACCAATACTAATTCACATAACAATTCACCTGTATGGAGGCTTTGCAGTAATTACAACGATGCGGTTCTTGTAAACTGGAAACTAGATTTCTGTCTCACAATTAGACCGTTCTTGGAAATTATAATCCTGTCACTCTAATTCATACTTGAAATAAAATTATCACACAAAACAGAACCAACAATGTATATATGTGGATTGGCCTGTTCCCTAGTAATTAATGTTACCTTTTAGTTTACAATGTAATAATTTCAAAAACCTTATATATATATATATATATATATATATATATATATATATATATATTATACTAGCAGGTACCCGCGGCTTCGCTCGCGTCATAGTCGTGTCATATTGTTATTCAATAAAATGCAGGTTTAACCCCGTTAACACCCCTTTAGAACCTGAATATCCAAAAATCTTTCCTTAGTGGACGTTTTCGACATACAACGAACAAATCCCCAAAATTTCATGTTTCTAACATCAATAATTTTGGGTGGACGATGATGAGTGAGTGAGTCAGTCAGGACATTTTCTTTCATTTATTTTTAAGAATTTCACCCCTCCCCATGAACCCCTAAAATAGGATTTATGAAAAAAAAAACGGTCGAACACCTATTTACTTATTTTTAAGCTGACTTTTTTCCGTTGAATTTCAAACTTCTCGCTAATGTCGTTTAAGAGATACACGCTCCGTTAAGAATCCTTCAACCCCCAATTTTCGCCCTTTTCACCTCAGAATATACACCTTATCGATAAACCCTTAGACATATGTCTGCTTATTTTTATTGATTAAATTATGTGCCGAATATCACATCCCAAAATGAAACAACTCGTGAGATATTGTTAATCAATGAAATGCAAGTATAACCTAACACCCCTTCAGAACATGAATATACAAAAATCCATCCTTAGTGGACGTTTTCGACATACAACGAACATAACCCCAAAATTTCATGTTTCTAACTTCAATAATTTTGGCTGGGCGATGATGAGTGAGTGAGTAAGTCAGGACATTTTCTTTCGTTTATTTTTCAGAATTTCACCCCTCTCATGAACCCCTTAAATTGGATTTATGAAAAAGAAACGGTCGAACGCCTATTTACTTATTTTTAAGCTGTTTTTCCCCCTGAGTTTGATGAGTGAGTGAGTTAATCAGTTAGATCACTTTCTTTCCTGGTCCCCCCCCCAGAATTTCACCCCTCTCCAAGGGCCCCTTAAATTGGATTTATGAAAAAACGGTTGAACACCTATTTACTTATATTTTAAGCTGTTTTTTTTCGCTGAATTTCAACTTCTCGCCTATGTCGTTTAAGAGATACACGCTCCGTTAAGAATCCTTCAACCCCCAATTTTCACCCCTTTCACCTCATAATATACACCACATCGATAAACCCCTAGACATATGTCTGCTTAGTTTTAATTATTAGATTACATGCTGAATATCACATCCCCAATGAAACAACTCATGAGATATCGTTAATCAATAAAATGCACGTTTACCCCCTTAGGCTGTTTTTTTCCGCTGAATTTCAAACTTCTTGCCTATGTCGTTTAAGAGATACACGCTCCATTAAGAATCCTTCAACCCCCAATTTTCACCCCTGTCACCTCATAATATACACCACATCGACAAACCCTTAGACATATGTCTGCTTAGTTTTAATGATTAGATTACATGCTGAATATCACATCCCCAAAGAAATAACTCATGAGATATCGTTATTCAATGAAATGCACGTTTACCCCCTTAACACCGCTTCAGAACCCGAATAAACAAAAATCCTTCCTTAGTTGACGTTTTCGACATACAGCGAATATATTCCCAAAATGTAATGTTTCCAACTTCAATAGTTTTCATTGAGTGAGTAAGTCAGGTCATTTTATTTCAATTATTTTTACCAGAATTTTACCCCTCTCCATGGGCTCCTTGAATTGGATTTATGAAGAAACACTCGAACACCTATCAACTTATTTTTTAAGCTGTCTTTTTCCCCTGAGTTTGATGAGTGAGTGAGTTAGTCAGTCAGTTAGGACACTTTCTCTCCTTTTTTCCCCCAGAATTTCACCCCACCCCATTGGCCCCTTAAATTGAATTTATGAAAAAAAAAGTCAAACACCGATTTAATTATTTTTTAAGCTGATTCTTTTCCGCTGAGATTCAAACTTCTCGCCTGTCTGAGATACACGCTCCGTTAGGAATCCTTCAACCCCCACTTTTCACCCATTTCACCTTATAATATACACCACATCGAAAAACCCTTAGACACATGTCTGCTAATTTTTAATGATTAGTTTATATGCCGAGTATCACATCCACAAATGAAACCACTCGTGAGATATTGTTATTCAATAAAATGCACGTTTAACCCCCTTAAGACCCCTTTAGAACCTGAATATCCGAAAATCCTCCCTTAGTGTACGGTTTTGGCATACAACGAACATATCCCCAAAATGTCATGTTACTAACTTAAATAATTTTGGCTGGGCGATGATGAGTGAGTGAGTGAGTGAGTCAGGACTTTTTCTTTCAATATTTTTTCAGAATTTCACCCCGCCCCATGAACCCCTTAAATTTGATTTATGAAAAAATATGTCGAACACTTATTTACTTATTTTTAAGCAGTTTTCTCTCCCTGAGTTTGAAGAGTGAGTGAGTCAGTCAATCAGTTAGGACACTTTCTTTCCTGTCCCCCCCCCCAGAATTTAACCACTCCCCATGGGCCCCTAAAATTGGATTTATGAAAAAAAAATGGTCGAACACCTATTTACTTATCTTTTAAGCTGATTTTTTCCGCTGAGTTTCAAACTCCTCGCCTATGTCGATTAAGAGATACACGCTCCGTTAGGAATCCTTCAACCCCCACTTTTCACCCCTTTCACCTCATAATATACACCACATCGAAAAACCCTCAGACACATGTCTTCTTATTTTAATGACGAGTTTAGATGCCGAGTATCACATCCCCCAAGGAAACCAAACGGGAGTTATTGTTATTCAATGAAATGCAGGTTTAACCCCCTTAAGACCCCTTTAGAACCTGAATATCCGAAAATGCTCCCTTAGTGTACGGTTTTGACATATAACGAACATATCCTCAAAATGTCATGTTACTAACTTCAATAATTTTTGCTGGGCGATGGTGAGTGAGTCAAGACTCATTCTTTCAATTTTCCTTTTTCAGAATTTCACCCCTCCCCGTGAACCCCTTAAATTGTGTTAATGAAAAAACTGTCGAACACCTATTTACTTATTTTTAAGCAGTTTTTCCCCCTGAGTTTGATGAGTGAGTCTGTCAGTCAATCAGTTAGGACACTTTCTTTCCTGTTTTTCCCACCAGAATTTCACCCCTCCCCATGGGCCCCTTAAATTGGATTTATGAAAAAACGGTCAAACACCTATTTACTTATTTTAGCCTATTTTCAATTAAAAAAATAGGCTTATGAGATCACCTTTTGTCTGTGTGTGTGTGTGTGCGTGCGTGTGTGTGTGTGCCCCCCCCTAATAAAATCTAAACGGCTAGAGCGATTTCAATGAAACTCGGTAAGTTCATAGCACTATTACGGACGACCCCGACCGTGCCCTTCAAATTTTGTTACGTCTTACCAATCCAACAAGGCGGCTGTGCGAAATATTTCACCAGCATTCAATATCTCCGAAATTATTACTGATATCACCCAGGAATTTTGTACGGAGATAAAGGGATCTATTATAAGCTCACCTATGTGACCTTTGAAAAACTGGTAACTACAAAACCAACATGGCGGCCACGCGAATTCGCGACTTTTAAACAGACGTGTCTCGCCATTTAACAAACCAAGCGCAATAAAACTTGGTACAGTATATGTTTATACACATTGTAATGCACCAACATCTAACTTGGTGCAATTGTTTACATAACCACAAGATGGCGGATGTGCGATATATTTCACCGGCATTCTATATCTCTGAAATTATTAGCGATATTACCCTGAAATTTTGTACGGAGATAAAGGGCACTACTGGAAGTTCATCTATAAGACTTTCAAAAACTGGTTAACTACAAAACGAACATGGCGGCCAAGCGAATTTGAAAATTTTAAATAGACCTTTCTCGTGATTTAATGTGCCAAACGCAATAAAATCTGGTACAGAAATGTTTATACACATTGTAGTGCACTGGTGTCTAATTTAGTTCAATTGTTTACATAATCTCAAGATGGCGGCTTTGCGAATTTTAAAATTAAGTTTTTATTTCTTGTGTCGTAATCATGCGATCGAAGTGAAAGTTTGAATAATGAACCTACGCAATAATTTTCCCTTAATGGTACATTACTCTCTGGCCTATACATTTAACAATCCAACATGGCGACCATCCGAAATATTTAGACGGCTCTGCATATCTACGAATCTATCATAGCAATCAAACTGATTTTTTATGTCCATAGGGGCTATGAACTTATGTTCACCTATAGGACTTTAAATAACCTGGTGATCACAAATCCAACATGGCGGCGACGCGAATTATAAATATTCACATGGACGTTTCTCCCAATTTAACCATCTGAGTGCAGTGAAACTTGGTACAGTAAATCTGTATACGAATGTTAATCTACTGGCATCTAATTTATTTCAATTGTTTCCATAACCACAAGATGGCAGCTGTGCGAAATTTTAAAATCTCCTTGTTACTTCTTGTGTCCTAATCATGCGATTGAAGTTTGAATGCTACACGTACACAATAATCTTCATGTAACAGTGCATAACTCTAGGACCTACATATATAAAATCCAACATGGCGACCATCCGAAATATTTAGTATGAAAATAGGCTGTATAGTTCTTCACGGAACTACTTGTTTAATATGGTTTTTTTTTCGCTTGAGTTTCAAACTCCTCGCCTATGTCGTTTAAGAGATACAAGCTCCGTTTGGAATCCTTCAACCCCCAATTTTCACCCCTTTCACCTAATAATATACACCACATCGAAAACCCCTTAGACACTTGTCTTCTTATTTTTAATGATGAGTTTATATGCCGAGTATCACATACCTCAATGAAACCAAGCCGGAGATATTGTTATTCAATTAAATGCAGGTGTACCCCCTTAACACCCCTTTATAACCGGAATAGCCAAAAATCCTTCCTTAGTGGGCGTTTTCGACTTACAACGAACATATCCCCAAAATTTCCTGTTTCTAACTTTAATAGTTTTGGCTGGGCGATGATGAGTCAGTCATTCAGTCAGGACACTTTGTTTTATATAATACTCGCTGAAGTACCCGTTCTTCGAACGGCTTTTAGTACTTGCTGGCCTAAATCATTAATATATACAGGGTGATTCACCTAAAACTTGCACTGTAAATATTTCTGAAATGGAAGGTGATATTGATATGCGGGTTTAACCTAATGAAATTGTAACCAAGGGCTCGTATTTGTAGCTGATACACTGATATTTATAATTTTTAGAAAGTGGTTTTATTTACAACAATTACAATTTTTTAAATGGAACAATACCCATTGACATTAAAAAATAAAAGTAGAACAAATTAGAATACCAATGGTGTTTTGTGCACGATTCTAGTGCAAGTAGTTTACGAGATATTGATTGTTATTCGAAAATTGTACGCACTAACAACCAAGTGCTTAGTGGCGAGGTTACGATGTTGTTATGTTTGTTGAGGTTGTGGTTTGTGTACACTGAGTGCACTGCGACTTTCCAGTCAGTTATTGTGTGATACTTCAAGTAGTAGGACGTGCTTGGAGGATGAGATTTACCATTGCAGAAAAAGCCGACAAGCTCATGGTTTATGGCGAATGTAGGAAGAATGTCGTTCGTTCTTGTTCCGTGTACGCGGAAACATATCCCATTAGACGTCAACCATCTCGGCAATTATTTGTGAACCTTTTCAATCAATTACGTGAAAGTGGTAGTATAACGCCTAGAAAACGTAACAGAGACAAACAAGTGACTGGAGAAGAGGGAGAAATTAAGGTTCTGGCTGCTGTTGCAGTAGATCCACAAATTAGTTCCCGTGCAATTGCACATGGAAGCGGCATGAGTCAGGCAAGTGTACTACGCATTCTCCATCGTCATAAGTTCCATCCGTATCACATCTCTCTCCATCAAGTGCTGCATGGTAATGATTTTGAGAATCGTGTTAACTTTTGTACATGGGCATTAAGACGTGATACTCCAGATTCGTCATGTATCTTGTTTACTGATGAAGCAACATTTTCTAATCATGGCCAAGTCAATCTTAGAAACATGCACTATTGCACTATCGATTAAAAGCATGAAAGCATACCGTGCAAAATAGAAAGCACTATAACATTGTGAAACAGCGTAACGATCCAAATACTCACATACAGTAACCGGCACAAAGAGTATAAAATTATACTCAAAATCACGTCTAGTTTTGGACCCCACGAACTACCTCTATAAATAAAACAGTTCATGTAGAGACTAACATAGATTAACATCGCTTGGCGTTGACAGTGTTTTAAAATATATATTTAGGGTTTACTCGCTAACCGTTGGAGATACACGAAAAGTGATAAGGACCTATCGGATAGAAAATTAAATTTTAAAGCTTCTAGTGCCATCAAAAGTTTGCTATTTCTTAGCGATCTCTTTTTATTTGAAATGGAAATATGAAAATAGTCGCCATTTTAAATAGTGAAAAATATCGTAATCAAAAGTAGCCTATATGTAAGTCTGGAAAATCAGCTACATCCATGCAAAATTTCACTTAAATCGGGCTAGTGGTTCTTGCGTGATTGAGTAACAGACAGACAGACATGACGACAAACACCATCTCATTTTTATATATTACTAGCAGAAGTACCCGTTCTTCGAACGGTGTTATATATTAACACCAGCCATTATCAATTGAGCTACTGTTGCAATGGTTAGCGGTTTGTCATTCCCTCATAAGTTTATCAGAAATACGTTAGTTTTTCGGGAATATCACACACACTGTTAATTTAAGGGCCTTAAAATGTGTTTTTCGGAGACCCCTTATAGACCCGCGAATTTTGTCTCACAATGAGAAGCGCAACATATGCTTTGATCGTCCTTCTAGGATAATTTTTATATTTCGCCTATTTTAGCATGTATTTCGAGAAGTTTTCCCTATATCCACCCTTCTACGGTATGAAAAGTACGGTGAGGAGTTTTATAAATCATTGGTGTATTGACTCATGTTTACCATACCTAATTTTACGATCCACCAAGCATCCGAACACGATTTATAGGCGTACATAAAGATACACAGAAAGACAGACAATTCTATTGTCTACAACATATCACCCAGATATCCAAATATGGGTATATCTACCTTACGTATCAAACAAAATCATCCCTACGATGAACCCGTATGTCGACAAAAAAAAAAAAAAAGATTAGTTAAAATGTGCTCTCAAACTAAATTCACCTAACGTGTACTTCCTGACGTGAAATAGATTTGAAAGCCTTGTAGACGAAACGCAATACACCTCACATAAAAATGACCCTCTACGTTGTGTTAGGTCCCCACACACAGGAAGATCTCTTTCATGGATTATAAAGGCTTGTGGTGCATGGAAATTCAGGTTCTTTAGCCTCAAATGGCCCAAATTCCTAAAAGCCGCAAAAAATGCTGATTCAATTCAGGAATTTTTGAAAATAATGTTGCTGTTTGTAGGTATAATAGACTTTCTGTACTATATGTCGCACGTGAAATTGCATGAAATAATTCTAGGTTACCCCTTGACCCCCTTAATTGCATTGACGAATTATACAGTCTACGTTGGTTCCGTGATAACCTTATTGCCATTTGCAAACTTTCACAGAAAAATAATAAATGGAGTAGCCTAATAATAATTGCCGGGTGCAAGCTTCGTAATTTGACACCCAGAGGGTAGCTTGCATGTCGAAATTTCGTTGTTCCTTGAACACTATGAAAGTCAAGGAGGGTAGATATCTAAGCTCCTTGAACACTATAGCGCTTTCTAGTAGAGAAATTAGGAACTTTGTGTTGGCGGAAACTCCTGAGGTTAATTTTGCCATTATGAACACGGCCTACTGAATTCAAATGGGTTCTTTGACATGCCAACATCGTATGACATGCGAGTCAAATTTTTGCCGCCTTTCAAAAATCACGTACAGGCCGGACGTTTGTTTTAGACGATTGCCCTTGACCTTGAAGCCTGTGGGTGAGCCTGTACACAGTCACTCTCTCACCCTATCACTTCATATTTGTCACCACCGATCTGATATAATGGAATTCCAGACTTGAGCAGACAGTACAGTCCACGTCGAAGTATTGTGTGACACGGAAGTACACGTTACGTAGTTACGAACAGAACGTCATTTTATTTGCCAGTGACTATACTTCAGTAATAGTGTCAAACAGCTTTATCAATCATCGGGGCGCTTGGGGCAGCTGATAACAACGCTGGTACTGTAGTAACTCGCCTCCAGGCTTCCATTAAGAATTTTCACTCGTCTAAAACAAACGTCCGGCCTGTACCACGGCCAGGAGTAAACCTGCAATCTTGGGGTTAGTAGACCGACACGCTTTCCACTCACCCACCGTGGCAAGGTATAAATGCAGTGACATTGCTTCTTACAGAAATAGATGGAAAGTTGGATGCCACCCCTTGAGATAATGTTGTCATGGTTACCGATTTGAATTCCTTCATTAGTTTGTTAAATTAAATTAAATTAGTTTTCTGGGAATATTTCAGAAACTGTTGGATTTAGAGCCTTATAATGTACTTTTCGAGGACCCTTTAGGGCCACCGAGTTTTGTTTCTGGCACCGAGGGGCTTTGTCTCGTCGTTGTACGCCATAATATAATACTAATAATAATAATAATATAATATAGTGATATGAATATAATAGACCTGCCGTACCACACCCGCAGATGTAAATCGCGTGAAAAAATTCTAGAGTACCCCTTGACCCCCTTAAGCGCATTATACGTATTGATGAATTTTACGGCTTAATTTGGTTCCATGATAACCTTCTAGCCTTTGCAAACTTTCACACTAATGTAATTAATGGAATTGCATTGCGTCTTACAGCAATAGATGGACCTCGGAGAATTTGTTGCAATGGTTACCGGCTTTTATTTGTTCATTAGTTTATGAAATGAAATTAGTTTTCTGGGAATATCTAAAAAAACTGTTGGTTTTAGGGCCTTAAAATGAGGTTTTGTCTCTCACATTGAGGGGCTGAAAATGAGCTTTGTCTCGCCCTTCTACACTTATTTCAGCATGTATTTTAAGGGGGTAAGCCTCCTTTTATGAGAGGTAGGGAGAAGAGTTACATCAATGATTAGTGTCGTGCCTCTGATGGACAACTGTACCAAATTTTACGTTGATACACCCAGCCGTTCTCGAGTTATAAGGGAACAAAGTTGTCCACAGACAAACAAACAAACAAACAAACAAACAGACAGACAAAACTTTATTTTCCCGCGCATCCATCATAAAACAGTTTGAAACGCGTAAACAACTCAAATTTCCGTAGAAATTCAGAAACTTTCATTTTTATATTAGAGAGATACTGTATACCGCACCGCTCGGCGTTGACCGTGTTTTATTGCACAAATTTAGGGTTTACTCGCTAACCATCGGAGATACACGAAAAGTGATAAGGACCTTTCGGATTAAAAATTAAAAATTTAAAGCTCATGTATGCCATCAAAAGTTTGCTATTTCTTAGCGTTCTCTTTTTATTTGAAGTGGAAATATGAAATTTTGAAACCAAAGGGTGTAGTGACGTCACATATGTGGGTTTTACTCGCTAACCATTGGAGATACACGAAAAGTGATAAGGACCCTTCGGATAGAAAATTTAATGGTAAAGCTCGTGTATGCATCAAAATTTTGCTATTTCTTAGCGTTCTCTTTTTATTTGAAATGGAAATATGACATTTTGAAACCAAAGGGTGTAGTGACGTCATATATGTGGGTTTCACTCGCTAACCGTTGGAGATACACGAAAGGTGATACGGACCTTTCGGATAGGAAATTAAATTTTGAAGCTCGTATGTGCCATCAAAAGTGTGCTGTTTCTTAGCGTTCTCTTTTTATTTGCTATGGAAATATGAAATTTTGAAACAAAAGGGTGTAGTGAAGTCACTAAAATGGTCGCCATATTTTAATAGTGCAAAATATCGAAAGTAAAAGTATCCTATATGTAAACATGGTAAATCAGCAACATCCATGCAAAATTTCATTTAAATCGGACCAGTGGTTCTTGCGTTATTGAGTAATACACAGACAGACACACACCATCTCATTTTTATATATTAGTATGATTAGTATGATGATGATATACTGTAAAATTGTGAAAAAGCATAAAGATCCAAATACCACATACAATAACCGGCACAAAGAGTATAAAATTAGATTCAAAATCACGTCTAGTTTTGGACCCCACGAACTACCTCTATAAATAATACAGTTCATGTAGAGACTAACATACATAACATCCTCGGCGTTGACCGTGTTTTAAAATACATATTTAGGTTTTACTCGCTAACCGTTGGAGATACACGAAAAGTGATAAGGACCTTTCGGATAGAAAATTTTAAAGCTCCTAGTGCCATCAAAAGTTTGCTATTTCTTAGCGTTCTCGTTTTATTTGAAATGGAAAATGAAAATAGTCGCCATTTTTAAATAGTGCAAAATATCGAAATCAAAAGTAGCCTATATGTAAGCCTGGTAAATCAGCTACATCCATGCAAAATTTCACTTAAATCGGACCAGTGGTTCTTGCGTGATTGGTTAACAGACAGACAGGGCGACAAACACCATCTCATTTTTATATATTAGATTGATGATGATATACTGTAAAATTGTGAAAAAGCATAAAGATCCAAATACCACATACAAGAACCGGCACAAAGAGTATAAAATTAGACTCAAATTCACGTCTAGTTTTGGACCCCACGAACTACCTCTATAAATAAAACAGTTCATGTAGAGACTAACATAGATTAACATCGCTTGGCGTTGACCGTGTTTTAAAATACATATTTAGGTTTTACTCGCTAACAGTTGGAGATACACGAAAAGTGATAAGGACCTTTCGGATAGAAAATTAAATTTTAAAGCTCCTAGTGCCATCAAAAGTTTGCTACTTCTTAGCGTTCTCTTTTTATTTGAAATGGAAATATGAAATAGTCGCCATTTTTAAATAGTACAAAATATCGAAATCAATAGTAGCCTATATGTAAGCCTGGTAAATCAGCTACATCCATGCAAAATTTCATTTAAATCGGACCAGTGGTTCTTGCGTGACTGAGTAACAGACAGACAGACAGACAGGACGACAAACACTATCTCATTTTTAGCCTACTTTCGATTTTTGCAAAAAATGAAAGTAGACTTATGAGATCAACACAGGGCGAAAAAAGTGTGTCTGTCTGTGTGTGTGTATGTGTGTGTGTGAGTCTGTGTGTGTCTGTGTCTGTGTGTCTGTGTGTGTGTGTGTGAGTATGTGTACTCTGAATGTCTGTCCCCCCCCCTATCAATTCGAACACGGTGAATGCGAATTGAACGAAATTTGGTACAAAGGTAGCACTAGCAAAGGACACCTCAGTGTCATGTTTTATATCGCCGCCATCTTTACTAAAACTGAATGGCGGCCACTCAAGCGTTCAAAACGTAAAATCAAATAACGACTAACCAAATCATCCGATCTCTACCAAATTTGGTAACAACATACCTTCGTATAGGATGCGTCTTGTGACCAAACTACAAGGTCGTCCGCCATACCATTTCAGGATGGCGGCCGTGCGAATTATGCAAACTTTATAATCCATATCATGGGACCCATCAGTTCCGATTATCGAGCCGAGAATCGTTTTAACTGTTCTAAAGGAAGAGGCACGTTCGAAATTAAAAGTTTATTTTGTAATACTATAGTGCAGACGTGATTTTAAAAAGCTGAGCTGATTTAGTAATAAGACAAGATGGCAGCGGATATCTTGTGCCTGACTTATATTTCACTAATTTGAGTATTGCATGCAATATAACGTACTGATATAAAATAAATAAACTTTGTATGAAATGCTTTATATATAAATAATATACTCCAGTGATGAAATCGTTTAGTATAAATCACTATTTGCTAACAAGTTCTATGTAAGTCATTTTATATAGAACGATATTCGTTGACACAATTAGCTCAGTGGTAGAGCGTTAGCCTATCGCTCAAATGCCTATGGTTCAAACCCGATCAGAGCTAGTTTCTTTGCTTGAAATTTTATATGTTTATTGTTTTGTAATGACTCAGATGTTTTAAAATTAAGCGTTATATTGTGCATATTATGGTGTAAAATATATATTTAATTAAAACATAATTCGCCAGCAGATTTACTCGAGACATCTAGCTGCCAAAAAGGTAACTGCACGCCGACCAGATTTTATTGAAAAGTTTCTTCTTCTGGCCGCTAGAATGCACTCGCTCTGTTAGGATTATATTGTTAGATATTTCACCACTAGATATCACGACTAGTCTACGTGGGGCTCCATTGATTACTATACCATTTGCATTCTATGCGCATCGAATTTGAAGAATGACAAGATGATACTACGATACATTTTTACTTTTTATTTTAAAGGGTCTGTAACAGCCTATTGTGCGTTATTTGAAAATGTTAATTGAAGTAAAGAACAAAACGATTTCACATAGTATCTGAACTCTACCGTTGGTGCTAGTTCAGGATATTAATTAATACTTCTATTTCAGCCAAATAGCAATCGAAAATATCCACATAGTTGGTATACACACGTCTCTGTAGGGTCATGGAAAGATTTGTTAATTCAATTAGGGTTGTGAAAGTCATACGCAGCCAGACGTGTAAAGACATGCCTCAACTCAAAGTTGGATGTTGCCCGCGTCAGGCCGATTATGTAATAATAATAATAATAATAATAATAATAATGTTATTGGTTTTACGTCCCTTTTAACTACTGTTGCTTTTAGAGACGCCGGGGTGCCAGAATTTTGTCCCGAAGGGGATCTTTAACGTGCCAGTAAATCTACTAACACGGCTCCCTCGCATTTGTGCACCCTCAAATGCCAGCTGACTGCGCCAGGATACGAACCTGAAACATACGGTCCAGCAAGCGAGAACGTTACCGCTGAGCCACGCCGCCAGTCCGGTCGATTATGTCTCCAGATCCATAACATTCTTTAGATACTTCTTATCTTTCTTTCTTCAATGATGGTAGCAGTTTTTATCTAGGTTGTGGCGTTTGGTAGAGGTAAATCGTTTCTAAGGTCTTCAACAAAGAATAGTTCTATTATACTCATTGATAATAACAACGAGTTATAACTATACTCATACATTTAGGAGAAAGTAGGGTATATGTTCTTTACTGAACATCTTGTTATATATTAGTATGATGATGATATACTGTAAAATTGTGAAAAAGCATAAATATCCAAATTATCACATACCATAACCAGCACAAAGAGTATAAAATTAGACTCAAAATCACGTCTAGTTTTGGACCCCACAAACTACCTCTATAAATAAAACAGTTCATGTAGAGACTAACATAGATTAACATCGCTCGGCATTGACCGTGTTTTAAAATATATATTTAGGTTTTGCTCGCTAACCGTTGGAGATACACGATATATTTTTATATATTAGTATGATATATAATATAATATATACATATATATATATATATGACTTTAGATCAAATTTAGATTTAGTTTTTATATTATATTTGGATTAAGCATTTTACCACTATGCATTTTGATCTGTGTGAATTTCCTAGTTTTAGGAATTGCATTTAGATATTAATACTGAACCCATGTGCCATAGGGTCCAAGGAGGTCGAATCCATGTATTTGGGGAAGAAATGAAAGAAACGTACAGTTTCTAATGTAACATAGAGAAAGATCAAGCCAGGATTCTAGCCTAACATTGTGCAAGCAGCGCGAGCCAGGTGTTCGGGAGATGAGATCACCCCTCTTGACATTCAGAAGGAGCTGGTCATGAGTATTAATAACCGAGTGGAAAATTTCGACTGTTAGACAAGGAGGCCTGACTCGGAAATCGAGCTTAGCTTGCTGGAAAACGACAACACCGCTTATGCGCCAGAAGAAGAATAATTAAATTTAACCCGTTTACGAGTATAAAAACAAGTAAACAATTACAGTACGGTGAATCATTTCGAATGAGAGATTTTTATGTAAAGAAAAACCCTTTAATAATTGCACAGGAGAAAACTGCAAACGCAAGTAGACGTCATAGGGGATTTACCAAGGCCTGTGGAGAGGGAAGAATGCAAAAGAACAGCAACACCCACACAGTTGAGGACGAGAAATTAATTAATATCTCCGATTTGCACGATCGATTCTTATGCGCAATGAGATTATTCAACATTGAGAAGACGAGCTTTTTGAAGGTATAATTTTTATAATGGTGCAACCATTATTTTAAACGTTGGGCACGGAAAGGGCTAGAGTCTTATCTTTTTGTAGCGAAAGAGTATAAAGCTCCTGGCATCACCAAGCCAAACATGCAGTTTCAAACAGTCCAGGGGACGTGACGCTGGAGCATCAGTACAAGCAGTTCCAAACAGCCGGAGGGGGGCGTTGCTACGCTTCAGTATTCAGACAGCCGTGTGGGGCGTGACTCTGCGTCACACCGAAGACAGTTTACCAGTACTCCTTGAGGGAAGAAACGCTGTATTACACCGCAGAATTAATATCCGATAGCCACAGGCGTCGCAGTATTAATAACTTGCGTGCCTCCATAAGGAGTTGTAAAGAAGAAATATTAAAGTATCGCCGTGTTGAAAAATTAGGAAATTCCTAGTTACTGGATTTTAGGTCCGACAGTACACAAGTTTACAGTGAAAAGTTCGTAAAATATAGTCAGAGCAGGCTGCGAACGTTGGACTTAAGGCGATAGGTCTTTAAATAAACGACCGAAAAAATCATAACGTACGAAAGTACCGTAATAGAAAGATAAACAGTTATCAGTAGAGAGGCTGTGGGGGTTTTGACTCAAATACCGTTATTTATGCAAATGAGGGGGGCGTGGCAAGGTCAATGACCTTGAGGTAGGTCATGATCAATGACCTTGAGGTAGGTCATTGACCCCCAAGGTCGCCGGGACCCCGGAAGGTAAACAAACCTTGGAGGGTCCAGGAACCGGTTTGAGGGGGTGTGGGTGGAGGGGAGGGGGGGAGGGGGGAGGGTGGGGGAGGGGGGGGAGGTGGAGGGAAGGGTGGGGCTGGGGACGAGGGGGGAAGGATGGAAGAGGCTCTGCACGAGACCCTCCTCGACCCAGTCTCTCTCTTGGACTGAGCGCCTTCTCTGATATTATCCTGGGCTATATAGCTTTGCCTTATGCCCGATGAGATCCGAGTGTTGCCGAAGGTTTCCGAATCTTTGTCGGTGAATGAATCGTCAGATTTGAACGGTCAACTGGTGTGTGTGTGTGACGTCACAGCAGATTACGGGATGTGAGGTAGGTCATGGACGGGAGTGTTTTGAATGGAAAACATGAATGGTGGTGGATGGTGGTTGTTGAACCCTGGCGTGCTAGGTTTGCGGGTAAATAAACGTGAATGAAGATGGCACCGTGAATGGAGGTTGCGACGTCACAGCAGATTACGGAATGTAGCACAGGTCATGGATGAGAGTGTTTTAATGGGAAACATGAATGGAGATGGATGGTGGTTGTTGAACCCTGACGTGCTAGGTTGGCGGGTAAACAAACGTGAATGAAGATGGAACTGTGAATGGAGGTTGGGACGTCACAGGCAGAATGTAGTGTAGGTTATGGATGGGATTGTTTTTTTCTAATACTTAACGGTAAACAAATTGTTAATGGGTGGGGGGGATACAAAACGCATGGCATGTCGGTTCAGCCAGCTCGACATGAAATAAAAACAAGATGGTGTAATGTCTATTGATGACATTGGAATATTCCATCTAGTTGTGAAGATATGAACTGTGCCGACTGTCGAAGCCTATCGCACTCCTCTGAGTCAGCGATTGAATAAATGACTGATAAAATTAAATGATGGTGGAGAGTGTTGGTAGAATGAAAGTTTGTCTGGAAAACTAGGGTACCCGGAGAAAAACTAGTCTGCTTCTGTTTTGTCCAGCACAGATTTTACATGGAGTAACTGGGATTTGAAACACAGACCTAGCGGTGAGAGGTTGGCATGCTTCTCCCTAAGCCATGGAGGCATAATCACAGAGACCTAGTGCAGCCGAAGGATTTTCATTTATGCTGACTTGGGAGATTTGAATTTATGTGTTATGGAGCTGAGGATATAGAATGTGTGCTAGATGGTTAATGAACATGGATGGGTGTTAGAATGAATAATCTGATTTGAACGGTCAACCGATGTGTGATGTCACAGGAGTGAATTTCTGAGATTGACACCTGACATGTTGGCTCGCTCAGCTTCATATAAAAAAATAAAAGTGGGAATGATAGACAAATAAATCAATCAAAACAAGAATATTTTTTATTATTATTATTGTTTTTCTTTTTGTTACATTTACTTAATTTTTTTTGTGGCTTCTTCTTCCGCTTCCTCTTCATTTGCACTGTCATTTTCACTTTCGTTTTCAGCCTCAGCCTCCATCATCATCATCATGCGGACGAAAAACTCCGTCATGACACGGTCATTCGAGAAACTATAAAATAGAAAAAATGTCTATCAATGTCATTAGAATACCCAATCTAGCTGCGAGGATATAAACTGTCTTGATGTTTGTGTCAGGGAAAACCAAAGTACACAGAAGTTAGAATGATTTACAAGAGGATTGAAAGCCAGATAGAAACGGAGTTGGGTGAAGACCAGTTTGGTTTCAGGAGAAATGTAGGAACAAGGGAAGCTGTTCTAAGTCTTAGGCTGATTTTAGAAGGTAGAATAAGGAAAGATAAGACAACGTTCATGGCTTTTGTAGACTTAGAAAATGCTTTTGATAAAGTTGATTGGACTAAATTGTTTGACATTTTGAAATCAATTGTAATAAAGTACAGGGATAGGAGGATGATATACAATCTGTACAGAAACCAGACAGCAGTCATTCGAGTTGAAGGACATGAGAGAAAAGCTGGTATTCAGAAAGGTGTAAGGCAAGGCTGCAACTTATCACCCATACTTTTCAATCTTTACATTGAACAAGCAATGAAGGAAATTAGAGAAAAATTTAAAGTGGGAGTGAAGATTCAAGGAGAAATAATTTCAACTCTGAGATTTGCCGATGACATTGTCATCTTGGCCGACAAGCCTGAGGATTTGAATGAGTTTTGAATGGTATGGACTCCGTCTTACGGAAAGAATTCATGATGAAAATAAATAAATGTAAAACAAAAATACTGGAATGCAGCCGAAATAAATCAGAAACCTCTATGGAGATCAAATTGGTAGGTGAAAAGCTGAAGGAAGTAGGAGACTTCTGTTACTTAGGAAGCAGAATAACCAGTGATGGACGAAGCAAAGAGGATATTAAAAGTAGGTTGGCTCAGGCAAAGAAAGCATTTCTACAAAAAAGGAATCTGCTGACATCGAATATAGATTTAGGTATTAGGAAGTCATTTTTTGAAAGCCTTTGTCTGGAGCGTGGCGCTCTATGGAAGTGAAACTTGGACTATTGGTGCAGCAGAAAAGAGGAGAATAGAAGCATTTGAAATGTGGTGTTACAGGAGAATGATGAAGATCAGATGGGTAGATAGGGTTACAAACAAAGAGGTATTAAGACGAGTGGGAGAGGAGAGATGTTTCTGGCGACTGCTAATGAAGAGAAGAGATAGGTTGGTAGGACACATACTAAGACACCTGGGTAGTTATAGGCTAGGGAATAACCCACCCACCAAGGGAAGATGATTAAGAGAAGGAAGTAGATTTGGGATTTGGAAAAGAAGGATAGAAAAATAGGAGGAGATTCCCACAAAATTAATAAGTTTAGATTTAAATCCACTTAGAAGAAGTTGCCAATGGAAATTAACTCTCGGATACCTAAAGTAGGTACGAGCTTGGTCGAGGCTAACGGGAACCGCAGCTAGGACTTGGGCGGTTTGCAAGAGAGAGGCTCTAGTACATTTCCTCCCGAGCATGTATAAAAGTACTATGGGGAAGGGTAATGGTCTGGCAAGACTGAGAGGAACAAATTTACTGTATGTCTTCCTAAAGAAATTAGGTTTTACCAAGTGATTCAAAGAATGCCAATGATTTAACTCAAGCTTGGTATTTTCAATTTCCAAAATTATGGAGTTCCTGTAAGAGCGACCAAGTGTCTCTAAGACGAAATATGATAAAAGATTATGCCTTATTATGTAATCTTGGTAAATGAACCAATGGTTGCATTGGACAATGGCTAAGCTTTTACTCAGCGAGGAGCCGGCTAAAAGTTTAGACAAAAAGAAACACTTATTTTTTAGAAAACTGACCATAAGTTTTCGGAGAGGGTCTCCACAAGCAGGTAGTTGGCTTAGCGAACTTTACTTGCCTTACTGGCCAATTAGAATTAGCTATTATCGCTAAGAAGAACTTTAGTAAGGTGAAAATTAAGAGTTCTTGCTCAAATGCAACAAATAGTGAAAGCTCTATTAATGATTTTGATATCATTGAGTGAGGAGAGTCAAGGAAGACAGGATCTTGCCTAAACTTTATATTCGAAAATGAAAAAGCAAAGGGAAAAGATTTGTTTATTTTACAATTAGAAAAAAAATTGATGAAATTAACAATTATGCAATATAATTTTAATAAACATGGTTCATTTGAACTTTTTAACAAGTAGGGTCGCAGACCTCTTAACATTAAACGGTTGCTCCAGGCAATTGACAATTTAAAAGGTTTCAAACCTTACATATTTCTAAAATCTTTATAAGAGTTAAACCAATAAACAATGAAATAATTAAAGCTTGAACGTGAATTGAAGTACAAAAAGTGCACCTTAAGAAATTCTGAAGAGAATGTTCTAGAGAAAGTGACGACTTTGAAAATAACAATAATAATAACGTGAAAATAAGATAGAAGTTCCTACAACTTCTTATATTTATACAGAATTAATATATGAAAATTACACAAAGAGGGCAGGTCACTTACTGTGAAACCTGGAGAAAGTGAAAAGGAAGTTTCTAGACTTCCTATGTTTAATTAGGAATCACGAGAAAATGGGGCAGTTTCCATTTCGTGAAACCTGAACATGACTCGCTCAAGAGTGTAGAGAATTGTTTTCCCTAATTTTGAAGGGAGGAACAATGTAAGTTTGAAACGTGTGCTAGACACGTATCACAAGGATTTTACAGAGATACTTAATGATAAACCAACAAAAATGGAAGGGCACTTCTTAGAATGACACCTTATTGGAATAGACCTAGATTGAAAATTTATTGCAGATTGTTAGTGAGAGGTTTAGGAAAGAGAAATGGGAATTAAGGAAAATGTTCATGGCCTTATTTGAATATAAGCGGACGATCGCGACGCGGTAGAAAAGTTGAACAAGCACTGGTTTTCACTATAGTTCATTGAAACATATGAAATGTTCACTGTGGAAACACAAAGTTTGTGGAAAAGAAAGTTATTGCAATTATAGGAAGAACTGATTGCACTATATAGGTGAGAGTCTATTTCTTGAAACAGTTGTAATTTACAATTAAATGCGCCATAGAAAGTTCCAGCGGTGGACGAAAATTCACTATTGTAGTAATTTAGTTTTGAACAGAATTCTCCCAAGTACATGAAAAATACATGACGGCAGGACTCGTAGATGGAGTACCGAATCTGGAAAGTTCCAGAACAATCTTAGTAGTGAAATGGGGCTAATGTAAATCCAGCGGAGGAACTAACTGGTTGAATTATAGACAGTGGGTAATTAGATAATATCCCACGTAGAGAGAGGATTTCTCTTTAGAATAACTTAATAAAAGCTCTTTATGGTAAAGTCGGCTTGTACAGGCGAAAGCTCAACATGACAAATCCCACGAAGAATGATTTTTGCCTCAAGTAAATATTTTCACACTGTCTATAAAAGTATCATTTAAAACACGAGGAAGTTAAAACCATGAAGATGAGGTTAAAACTTTGAAGAAGGTACTTATCTTTGTTGCATGGCGAAGGTGAAGTTCCTCACTGATGCTTAAAGTTCCAACATGGCGTGGAATTTAAAAAATGCCTCGTTAGGTCAGGAGGCTGGCTCTAGTTGAGCCTTCACTGATTACTACGACTGCCGACTAAGAAGTGAGAGCAGCTCAGCGGAGCACGGAGGGTCCAAGAAAAGGGGGAAAGAGAGGGGGGTAGGAGACAAAAGGAGAACATATAAGCATTGCCAACTTAGCAAAACATAATTGATTTCTTGGAGAGCTGGTCTTCAAGGAGTTGATAGATGATACTAGCGCAGCATGGTGAGTAAAGAAGTAGACGTAGTCCTCTTGCTCAAGGAGAAAGTAGCTAACGATGGTAACGAGATCTGGTAGCCAAATGGATAAGTAAGTCATCTTGCACGATGAGGAATTGAGTAGCTTCAGAGGTTCGCTACTAGATGACGCTAGGTGGATCACAGAAGTTATATATCTGAAACATACTCATGAAGACATAAGAGACATTCCCAACAAGGAGAAAACAGATGATCACTGTTGGTGTTTGGCAAAGAGGAAGGAAGAAATGAACATGCAAAAAGCAATAGACATTATATCTCTCGTACCGTGTATTCAAAGAATACACCATACTGGGGGGACAAACACCAACAGCGAGCAAGAAAGCAGTTACACATTTATTGGAAGCGGAGCGATCAAAGACAGTGGTCTTGTGATCAGTCCATTTGTAGTCAAGATTCTGGCCACCCTGACTCTCCCGTCTCTTCCAGGGTAACAGTCGGTCACCCTACCAGAAATCCATACTAGGGGGGGGTGAAATATCCCTAACCAAGACCAAGTCCCCTACTTTAATGTCGGGACTGGAAAGAAACCACTTCTGCCTCCGTTGCAAGGAAGTTAAATATTCCAAGTTCCACCTTTTCCAAAAAGAATTACGGAGGGCTTCAAGTTTCCGCCAAGCGATAGGTAGATTAGAATCCCTGTAAGAATTAGGAAGAGGAGGAGGGGCAGAAAGAGAAGTGCCGATAAGGAAGTGACCAGGGGTGAGTGGAAGTAGGTCATCAGGGTCATTGGAAAGTGGAGTTAAAGGGCGAGAGTTAACAACACCTTCAATCAGAACAGACAGAGAATTGAATTCTTCGTAAGTCAGAATTCGATTACCTAAGACTTTTCTCAAATGACGTTTAGTGAGCTTTACGCAAGATTCCCACCTACCACCATGATGTGGAGCGTAAGGAGGTATAAAGCGCCATTTGAAACCTTTTGAGTAAGAAAAATTAGAGATTTGTTCCATGGCAGGAGAGGAAGTGAGAGCTTTCTTCCACAGGGAGGCTGCGCCCTGAAAGGTGGAAGCGTTATCAGAGAACATCTCAGAAGGAACACCACGCCTAGCGGTGAAACGAGAGACAGCTGATAAAAAATAAGAAGTAGAAGCATTCGTTACTAGTTCCAAGTGGATTGCGCCAGTAACCATGCAAACAAAGAGAGAAACATAAAGCTTACCAAACAATTTGCGTTTAGCTTCAGGAGAGTTTCGTTGATATTGGAACGGACCCATATAGTCCACGCCAGTTAAAGCAAATGGGCGTATTGGAGAAGAACGAAAAGAGGGCAGATCGCTCATTAATTGAGTGTTGATTTTAGGTTTCGCTTTGAAACAAGGAATGCACTTATGAATTACAGAAGAAACTTCATGAATTCCATTTATAATCCAGTACTTTTCTCTTAAGAGGCAGAGCAGAGTACGTGTACCAACATGAAGATTACGATAATGAAAGTCACGTATAATTAAAGAAGTAACGTGATGTTTGGAAGGCAAAATAACGGGATGCTTTTTGTCCTCAGAGAGTAAAGATTGCGAGAGCCTTCCACCTACCCTAAGTAATCCATGGTCATCAAGGAACGGGGCTAAAGCACGAAGACGGCTGGATTTGGGAAGATCTCTTCTAGAAGAAAGCAATGACAATTCAGAAGAAAAGGCTTCTTGCTGTGTCAGTTGTAAAATCTTAATGGTAGCGAGATTCAATTCATGATTGGTAAGGTGTGGTTTAGGGAGAAGAGGTTGGTCAACCACAAGATATTTCCATCTAAGGAGATAGGCAACAATCCGTAGTAATTTATGGAAGGAAGAATAGCGTGACAACAAAGGATGAGATGCGTTGGAAACAAGACACGAAGCAATGGGTAGAGGTACTTTAGCGTCAGGCAAGTTGGAGTTTGTAGCTGGGGGTTTAGAAGGCCATGAGGAAGATTCGTCGATTAGCCACGAGGGCCCATGCCAGTACAATTGGGAAGCTGCCAATTGAGAGGGTAAACAACCACGAGAGATGATATCAGCTGGATTATCCGCACTGGGAACATGCCTCCATTGACATCCAGAAGAAAGAGTTTGAATTTTGGAAACCCTGTTTGCGACAAAAGTTTGCCAGTGAGAGGGGTTTTTGGCGATCCAAGAAAGGGCGATCATAGAATCGCTCCAGAGATAGATTTGCGAAAATTCGACCTTTAATACTTCCCGTAATTTCTTGACAAGTTCTGCAGCCATTAGTGCAGCGCACAGTTCGAGCCTAGGCAAAGTAATAGTTTTAAGAGGAGCGACCTTCGATTTGGCACAAACAAGGTTAGAAACTGAAGATCCATAGAGTGAATCGTGATAAACTAAATATGCACAGCAACCATAAGCTTTTTCGGAACTGTCCGCGAACACGTGAAGGAAAAAAGATGCATTAGAATGAGAGCTGATTAAATTCCTGGGAATTTCAATAAGGGAAAGGTCCAACAAATTGCTGCGAAACGAGAGCCAACGAATAAGAAAAGAAAGAGGGACAGCGTCATCCCATTCACATTTAAGTGACCACAGCTCTTGCATGAAGAGTTTGGCTATGACGATAACTGGGGCAAGAAATTGAAGCGGATCAAAAAATTTTTGCAATTTCAGAGAGGATTTGTCTTTTTGTATTAGGAAGCTCTTCTGCGAGCGTAACTTTATAGATAAGAGTGTCAGTGCTAGTGCACCAATGAACTCCTAAAGTTTTTATAGATTCGGAGTTTCCACAAATTTCGACAGAAGAAGGATCTATGTCTTCAATGGGAAACTGAGCGAGAAACTCAGGGGAGTTGGAGTTCCACTTATGAAGTGGGAAACCTCCATTCCTTAGTAATGCTTGAAGTTCTAAAGATACAAAAGAAGCTTCCTCCAAAGAGGGGAAGGATTGCAAATAATCGTCAACATAGAATGACGTAGTTAGTGCTTCAGAGGCTTTGGGGTTAAATAAATGACCATCTTGAGAGGCTAGCAAATGTAGGGATCGGATAGCAAGGAAAGCAGAGGGTTTTAAGCCATAAGTAACCGTTTTCAAGCGAAACACCTTAATGGGCTTACTGGTTTCATCACGCCACAAGATTCTTTGAAGATCTCGTTGTTCTGGTTGAATTAACACTTGACGGTACATCTGTTTTATGTCGGCTATGACAGCTATGGGAAATAATCGAAAATTTAAGAGTATAGCAGATAAATCTGATTGAATAGCAGGACCAGAATAAAGAGTATCGTTAAGGCTGTTGCCATTAACGTCGGGTGATGAACCATTGAAAACAACTCGGATTTTATCTTTTACAAGAGGGTTTTTCCACACGGGATGGTGATTTAAATAAACCGTTTCGATTGGAGGGTGCAATTCATCATCGGATTTGTTAACAACTTCCATATGATCCAAGCTTTCATACTCATCCATGAAATCAGTGTACTGTTGTTTAACAAGAGGTTCCTTCTTGAATTTGCTCTCGATAGCAAAGAGAGCTTTTCGAGCTTTGGGCTGAGAGTTGATAAGTTTAGGAGGATTATTTAATCTTGGCATTTGAACAACGAACCGGCCATCAGAAGAACGAGTGGTCGTGTTCAAAAAAAGTTGCTCACAGAATTCATTTTCTGAAGAAGTTACATTAGGAGAATCAACATTTTCAAGCCTCCAAAACTGTTCCAGATCAGTATTGGAGAAGTAACATTGCGATGTAGGTTGGGGTGAATAATGGGGAAGTTGCCCTGTGACAATCCATCCAAAATTAGTGTCTCTAGCGACCACGTTTGAGGATAGCTTGCGAACCTGTTTCCGAAGGCAGTTCCAAAAGACATTGGCACTAAAGAGTATGTCAATGGGATTTTGTATGTTAAACGAAGGATCGGCTAACCTTAAATGCGAGGGAATGTTTAACCCCGAAATATCAACCGAGTGACTAGGAGTGTCTTCTCCAATGCTATTGAGAATTAGACAATTAAGTTTAAGAAAGTTGTTTCTATGACAAGTATCTCTTATGGTTAGTTTTGAAAATTGTAAAGCTTGCGATTTTGAGCTGTTGATGCCCGACACATTGATAGAAGTGGGGTTTACGGGTAGGCCTAGTTTTCTAATCAGAGAATTAGATACAAAATCATGAGTTGCCGCTGAGTCTAGAAGACCGCGTGCACGGACCCAGTTGCCAAAGTTATCCTGAACGTCAATTTGGACAGTAGACAACAATACTTGAGCACTGCGAATGGACTTAGCATTTTGAATGTGTGATGAAGCATTAGAACTGTTAACACTATCATTTTTAGGAGAAGTGGATGCTGTTGATGACCTTGCCTGATCATGACGATGTAGCAGAGTATGATGAGCCTTTTCACAATGGTAGCAAAGTCTTGTGGACTTACAGTTAGAAGCAGAATGCGTAGGCGCTAGGCAGTTGAAACAATGTTTGTTTTGAGCTACTAATTTTCGTCTGTCATCGACTGACATTTCTTTAAAGGATTTGCAGAGGTATAGGGCATGGGGATCTTTACAAAGTATACACTTTACCGGTTCGTTTAAACTTTTGCGAGGTTCACCTTGCGTGTTTAAAACAATAGAGCTAGCAACACGACGTTCACTAGACCTAGTTGGGTAACCAGTAATGTTTGATTTGAATTTGGATGAGCTGGACCCTGGTTTTTGGGTATTAGACGCTGAGCGTTCGCTTTTGGGTTTGATGGACATTAATTCGAATTTGGAACTAGGAGATGAAGGTTCGCTCTGATTAGCTAGCGCGGTTAAAAGTTGGCATCTAGCATTTATGAAAGTGACTAAATGCTCGTAAGAGTAGTCGTCTTCCTTAGAAAGTTCAATTTCCCAAGCTTTGAGGGTAGCAGCATCAACTTTAGAAACTACTAAATGTATTAGGAAAGTATCCCAATGTTCAGTAGGCTGCTCTAATTGGGACAAAGCTTTAACGTGGAGTTGGGTAGTGTCAATTAAAGTACGCAAACTAGTGACGTCATTGTGCTGTGACGCAGGTAGGTTAAATAGAGCCTTAATATGGCGTTGAATACGTAAACGTGAATTTCCATATCTTTCTTTTAATAAGTTAAAGGCAATGGGGTAATTTTCGGCACGCAGAGGAAGTGCTTCAACTAACTGCAAAGCTTGACCTCGAAGGATAGATCTCAAGTAATGAAACTTGTAAATGACTTGAATGTCTTCATTGTCATGAACAAGGGAGCAAAATAATTCATAGAAAGAATCCCAAGTGGATTCATCTCCAGAAAAATGGGGTAAATCAATTTTCGGTAAAGTAGGTTTGGGCTTGTGAGTGCTCTCACGGAAAGAAGTTTGGGGTTCGTGAAGGGAACCAAGAACAGAAGCGTCCTTTTTCTGCTCCTCTTCGAGTTGGCGTATTATTTTGAAAGCAGAACCTATGCCTTCGTAATATAAGTTCTCTACTTCTACACGATCTTCTGTTTGATTGAGCATACAAGTTTCAATTTCAGTTTGAATGTTACAGTAGTTTTCATAAGAACGTTCAAAATCCTTTACACGATGTTTCAACAAATCTAATTGCGCGTCTGAGGGATCTAATTCTTTTATGTACCTTCTGAATCGGGTAATTTGCCCTTTATAGGATGCTCGTTTAGAAGTAAGTTTTTCATCCTTATCCTTATCAGTGGGAGCCATATTAAAGAAGATAAATGAAAATGTAACTCACGAAACTGTGGAACCTTGGAAATGCTGTAAAGCTGGCAGCAGCGAATGAGTAGAAAGAATGGGACACACCATAGGAGACAGGAGCGGCCTCTTTCCCGTTCACAGGCTTTGCACGATGTGGTTATAGCTGAAATATTCAATACAGATATTAGAAATATGCAAAGTATTGTCAAATGACACTTTTTTAAAAAGAGAGAAGAAAAAATGGGCTCTCCCGGGTTTCTGGGACCAAATTTTGGGTAGTTATAGGCTAGGGAATAACCCACCCACCAAGGGAAGATGATTAAGAGAAGGAAGTAGATTTGGGATTTGGAAAAGAAGGATAGAAAAATAGGAGGAGAGTCCCACAAAATTAATAAGTTTAGATTTAAATCCACTTAGAAGAAGTTGCCAATGGAAATTAACTCTCGGATACCTAAAGTAGGTACGAGCTTGGTCGAGGCTAACGGGAACCGCAGCTAGGACTTGGGCGGTTTGCAAGAGAGAGGCTCTAGTACATTTCCTCCCGAGCATGTATAAAAGTACTATGGGGAAGGGTAATGGTCTGGCAAGACTGAGAGGAACAAATTTACTGTATGTCTTCCTAAAGAAATTAGGTTTTACCAAGTGATTCAAAGAATGCCAATGATTTAACTCAAGCTTGGTATTTTCAATTTCCAAAATTATGGAGTTCCTGTAAGAGCGACCAAGTGTCTCTAAGACGAAATATGATAAAAGATTATGCCTTATTATGTAATCTTGGTAAATGAACCAATGGTTGCATTGGACAATGGCTAAGCTTTTACTCAGCGAGGAGCCGGCTAAAAGTTTAGACAAAAAGAAACACTTATTTTTTAGAAAACTGACCATAAGTTTTCGGAGAGGGTCTCCACAAGCAGGTAGTTGGCTTAGCGAACTTTACTTGCCTTACTGGCCAATTAGAATTAGCTATTATCGCTAAGAAGAACTTTAGTAAGGTGAAAATTAAGAGTTCTTGCTCAAATGCAACAAATAGTGAAAGCTCTATTAATGATTTTGATATCATTGAGTGAGGAGAGTCAAGGAAGACAGGATCTTGCCTAAACTTTATATTCGAAAATGAAAAAGCAAAGGGAAAAGATTTGTTTATTTTACAATTAGAAAAAAATTGATGAAATTAACAATTATGCAATATAATTTTAATAAACATGGTTCATTTGAACTTTTTAACAAGTAGGGTCGCAGACCTCTTAACATTAAACGGTTGCTCCAGGCAATTGACAATTTAAAAGGTTTCAAACCTTACATATTTCTAAAATCTTTATAAGAGTTAAACCAATAAACAATGAAATAATTAAAGCTTGAACGTGAATTGAAGTACAAAAAGTGCACCTTAAGAAATTCTGAAGAGAATGTTCTAGAGAAAGTGACGACTTTGAAAATAACAATAATAATAACGTGAAAATAAGATAGAAGTTCCTACAACTTCTTATATTTATACAGAATTAATATATGAAAATTACACAAAGAGGGCAGGTCACTTACTGTGAAACCTGGAGAAAGTGAAAAGGAAGTTTCTAGACTTCCTATGTTTAATTAGGAATCACGAGAAAATGGGGCAGTTTCCATTTCGTGAAACCTGAACATGACTCGCTCAAGAGTGTAGAGAATTGTTTTCCCTAATTTTGAAGGGAGGAACAATGTAAGTTTGAAACGTGTGCTAGACACGTATCACAAGGATTTTACAGAGATACTTAATGATAAACCAACAAAAATGGAAGGGCACTTCTTAGAATGACACCTTATTGGAATAGACCTAGATTGAAAATTTATTGCAGATTGTTAGTGAGAGGTTTAGGAAAGAGAAATGGGAATTAAGGAAAATGTTCATGGCCTTATTTGAATATAAGCGGACGATCGCGACGCGGTAGAAAAGTTGAACAAGCACTGGTTTTCACTATAGTTCATTGAAACATATGAAATGTTCACTGTGGAAACACAAAGTTTGTGGAAAAGAAAGTTATTGCAATTATAGGAAGAACTGATTGCACTATATAGGTGAGAGTCTATTTCTTGAAACAGTTGTAATTTACAATTAAATGCGCCATAGAAAGTTCCAGCGGTGGACGAAAATTCACTATTGTAGTAATTTAGTTTTGAACAGAATTCTCCCAAGTACATGAAAAATACATGACGGCAGGACTCGTAGATGGAGTACCGAATCTGGAAAGTTCCAGAACAATCTTAGTAGTGAAATGGGGCTAATGTAAATCCAGCGGAGGAACTAACTGGTTGAATTATAGACAGTGGGTAATTAGATAATATCCCACGTAGAGAGAGGATTTCTCTTTAGAATAACTTAATAAAAGCTCTTTATGGTAAAGTCGGTTTGTACAGGCGAAAGCTCAACATGACAAATCCCACGAAGAATGATTTTTGCCTCAAGTAAATATTTTCACACTGTCTATAAAAGTATCATTTAAAACACGAGGAAGTTAAAACCATGACGATGAGGTTAAAACTTTGAAGAAGGTACTTATCTTTGTTGCATGGCGAAGGTGAAGTTCCTCACTGATGCTTAAAGTTCCAACATGGCGTGGAATTTAAAAAATGCCTCGTTAGGTCAGGAGGCTGGCTCTAGTTGAGCCTTCACTGATTACTACGACTGCCGACTAAGAAGTGAGAGCAGCTCAGCGGAGCACGGAGGGTCCAAGAAAAGGGGGAAAGAGAGGGGGGTAGGAGACAAAAGGAGAACATATAAGCATTGCCAACTTAGCAAAACATAATTGATTTCTTGGAGAGCTGGTCTTCAAGGAGTTGATAGATGATACTAGCGCAGCATGGTGAGTAAAGAAGTAGACGTAGTCCTCTTGCTCAAGGAGAAAGTAGCTAACGATGGTAACGAGATCTGGTAGCCAAATGGATAAGTAAGTCATCTTGCACGATGAGGAATTGAGTAGCTTCAGAGGTTCGCTACTAGATGACGCTAGGTGGATCACAGAAGTTATATATCTGAAACATACTCATGAAGACATAAGAGACATGCCCAACAAGGAGAAAACAGATGATCACTGTTGGTGTTTGGCAAAGAGGAAGGAAGAAATGAACATGCAAAAAGCAATAGACATTATATCTCTCGTACCGTGTATTCAAAGAATACACCAACACCCAGGAATAGCAAGCTTAGTTATGGAAGGAAGGGTCGAGGACAAGAACTATAGGGGTAGACCAAGGTTAGAATATGTTAAACAGATTGCCTCCGATGTAGGGATGTTGGAGCTATGTAGAGATGAAACGATTAGCTCAGGACAGGGAGACATGGAGAGCTGCATCAAACCAGTCAAAAGACTGAAGACTCAAACAACAACAATTCAACTTTTGCCGTACCCTACACAGATCTCACATGAAGTGAGTGAGATTTAAACTGCAGATCAGCGGTGAGAGCTGGTATACTACTGCTAATTTACATAACAGCGCAACAAAATTGTAATGTATGTGTAATGATACTGTCACAACTCTAAGATATTGAAAGCCTGTTTGACATTAGACTGGTATCAAGATTGATGATGTAGGCTATTAACTTTTATTTTTGTTAAAGCAGTATGTCTTGGCAATAAATTTAACAGGTCTTCAACCGGTAATACAATTTGCATTAAATTACAATAAATTAGTCATGTTTCTTAAGTGGGACTGGGAGAAAAAAGAAAGTTGTTTTTTCCAACTAGGCTGTAGCGCAGCATTAGGTCACGGGTCAAAGCTCTCTGCTGACTCGGTAGACGTGTGGGTTCGAGCCCCACCGTCGGCCGTCCTTGAAATGGTTTTCCGTGGTTTCCCATTTTCAACACCAGGCAAATGCTGGGACGGTACCTTCTGATAGGCCACGGCCGATTCCTTCCACATGCAAATGCTGGGACGGTACCTTCTGATAGGCCACGGCCGATTCCTTCCACATCCTTGCCCAGTTTCATCTTCATCCACTCCATACCGACGCGCAGGTCGCCCACGGACGTCGAATAGAAAGACCTGCACTCGGCCTCTGAGGAGGTCACACGACAAAAAAACTAGCTATGAAATTCAATTAAAAGCTTGGTAGAACGGACTCGGTAGACGCGTGGGTTCGAGCCCCACCGTCGGCCGTCCTTGAAATGGTTTTCCGCGGTTTCCCATTTTCAACACCAGGCAAATGCTGGGACGGTACCTTCTGATAGGCCACGGCCGATTCCTTCCACATGCAAATGCTGGGACGGTACCTTCTGATAGGCCACGGCCGATTCCTTCCACATCCTTGCCCAGTTTCATCTTCATCCACTCCATACCGACGCGCAGCTCGCCCACGGACGTCGAATAGAAAGACCTGCACTCGGCCTCTGAGGAGGTCACACGACAAAAAACTAGCTATGAAATTCAATTAAAAGCTTGGTAGGACGGACTCGGTAGACGCGTGGGTTCGAGCCCCACCGTCGGCCGTCCTTGAAATGGTTTTCCGTGGTTTACCATTTTCAACACCAGGCAAATGCCGGGACGGTACCTTCTAATAGGCCACGACCGATTCCTTCCACATGCAAATGCTGGGACGGTACCTTCTGATAGGCCACGGCCGATTCCTTCCACATCCTTGCCCAGTTTCATCTTCATCCACTCCATACCGACGCGCAGCTCGCCCACGGACGTCGAATAGAAAGACCTGCACTCGGCCTCTGAGGAGGTCACACGACAAAAAAACTAGCTATGAAATTCAATTAAAAGCTTGGTAGGACGGACTCGGTAGACGCGTGGGTTCGAGCCCCACCGTCGGCCGTCCTTGAAATGGTTTTCCGTGGTTTACCATTTTCAACACCAGGCAAATGCTGGGACGGTACCTTCTGATAGGCCACGGCCGATTCCTTCCACATGCAAATGCTGGGACGGTACCTTCTGATAGGCCACGGCCGATTCCTTCCACATCCTTGCCCAGTTTCATCTTCATCCACTCCATACCGACGCGCAGGTCGCCCACGGACGTCGAATAGAAAGACCTGCACTCGGCCTCTGAGGAGGTCACACGACAAAAAAACTAGCTATGAAATTCAATTAAAAGCTTGGCAGGATGGACTCGGTAGACGCGTGGGTTCGAGCCCCACCGTCGGCCGTCCTTGAAATGGTTTTCCGTGGTTTCCCATTTTCAACACCAGGCAAATGCTGGGACGGTGCCTTCTGATAGGCCACGGCCGATTCCTTCCACATCCTTGCCCAGTTTCATCTTCATCCACTCCATACCGACGCGCAGGTCGCCCACGGACGTCGAATAGAAAGACCTGCACTCGACCTCTGAGGAGGTCACACGACAAAAAAAAACTAGCTATGAAATTAAATTAAAAGTTTTGCAGGATGAATTAATGAGTAATGAAACTAATGGTAGGTAATGAATAATGATTGTGCGACCTCTGGAGAGGTCAAGTGCATGTCGTTCTAGTTAACACCCGTGGGCGACTTGAGCCCTATGACATAACGCTGCGCTTTAGTGAGTGGAGCTGCTGTTATTATAGTTAATATATATGAACAAGTGTTGAAGAAAGTACTACTTGCATACAATTTGCATTCTCGACTAGTACAAGTTATTACACAAAGGTCACACCCGGCTAAGTTTATAAAACCTTAACGCCTATCTAAGTGTTCAAAGCTACTTGACCACAATTTGACAAACGCTATTAACATTAACAGCAATAGTGTTAGCCAAGCTTGACATTGCATTTAAACAATAGTGTAATAATTAACTTGACTGTTTATTGCGAGACAAGATACAACTATGTGTATAGCTGTGTGGCTCAACTATACTGTTCTTGGCTGCTGTTAGCCTCTGAACTGGAGGGTCCTGGGTTAGATTTTTGGGAGGGTTGTGTGGATTGTATTTTCTGGTGATTAATTCCCCTGGCTTGGGGACTGAGTGTTTGTGTTGTCTTAATTAAAAATATATTCCGGTTCCATGGTTAATTGGTTAGCGTTCTAGGCTTTGATTTAATTTTTTTAGCCTGGTATCAATTTTAAAAAAATGAATATTACTTACATGAAAATGTCCAAAGACGAATCCCAATTTGCGGATTCTTCTTCTTCATCGCCATGATGGGTGTTTTCCTGATCAGACATAGCAGCAGTGAATGACAATTCTTTGTAAAGTAGCAGGTTCATTTATACTAAATATGGAGGTCATCCAGTTACTGAGAAAGCGGACAAACCGGTGTGTTGCCTCTGATTGTAAGGGTATATAAGCCGTGACATTATTGTTGCTAGCCAGAGAAGTCCACGAGTTGGTAGTATACACATCGCTTTGCTGCAAAGATCTTCTATCAGGTAATATTGAACACAGTACTTTTAGTTTCTCTGTCGATGGTTATACAGTTGACCTTAAATATTTATCAAGTGGATAATAATAATATCAAATGGGTATATAAAACTATTATTGCAACTAACAGTCATTACCAGGCTTGACGTCAGTCAAAAGAGATATTACCTTATCTCGCTCTATCCGACTGATTTACTGGGACTAAGCGCTGTTAGGAGACTCCTCGTCTTAGCAAATAAGTTTTGTATACACATTTGATGGTTTAGTCTAGAGGTTTGGATGGGGATGCAGGACACACTACTCAAGTGGATATATGAAACTATTATTGCAACTAACAGTCATTACCAGGCTTGACGTCAGTCAAAAGAGATATTACCTTATCTCGCTCTATCCGACTGATTTACTGGGACTAAGCGCTGTTAGGAGACTCATCGTCTTAGCAAATAAGTTTTGTATACACATTTGATGGTTTAGTCTAGAGGTTTGGATGGGGATGCAGGACACACTACTCAAGTGGATATATGAAACTATTATTGCAACTAACAGTCATTACCAGGCTTGACGTCAGTCAAAAGAGATATTACCTTATCTCGCTCTATCCGACTGATTTACTGGGACTAAGCGCTGTTAGGAGACTCCTCGTCTTAGCAAATAAGTTTTGTATACGCATTTGATGGTTTAGTCTATAGATCAGGGTTTGAGTTAATGTGCTAATAAATAAAGGTGGAGGGTACCTGAACCTTTTTAATAGTTTACCTAAACACTCTATAATTAACTTTCAGAACCAATATGTCTGCTATAACAGTTGCGAATCTCATTGGCAGAGCAACAGGTCTGGAGACTAAACGATTACAGGACCTGCCAGTTAACGAGTCCTATTTGGTGACAGCTGTTCGCAGGGTAAGCACGAAATATGGGGGAAGAATAGTTTGTGAACTAGAAGATTTCGCTGTCTTCTTACCTGCGAGGTTCATGGAACTCAACGACGAAGCTGTAAATGACCTCAACAAAGGAACCATCTACCTAAAATATTTGGGACTAGAAAACAAAAGATGTTTGGTAGAATTTATTGAAGAATCAAATAAAATTTAAAATTTGTTAATGTTAAAACAGAATTTGCAGAGACAATAAACGTTGTTTGTTTTCATTCTCTGCAAACTGTTCAGTGATTTGCTGTTTTTGTAGTAAATGTAATTACTGTAAGTGTCATGATGTCAGCACCAGAACTTAGTTGGCAGAACGTGGATAGTTGTTTTAATAATAAGTTATGTAGCTTAAAAATTAATAATGATGCTAAATTTTTAGACCCAAATGAATTTTTAAACGTTAGCTACAACATTTTTCAAAATAAAATGCAAGACTGTTTAAGAGAACATGTAGCGTTAAAGATTAACGCTGAGTTATTATGTGACTTTGCTATTTTGAAACAAGGTGTCGAAATCATTCACCCAATCTATTTACACACACACATGACTAAATTATACCGCACTGATAATATACACAGTTGGTATAGTAAAAGCATTGTCAATAAGCTCATGACGCGCTTTGCCGAGTTTCAAGAATTGGAAAGTGGCAAATCGCTGGAAGCTATCAATCATCTTAAAATTAATGTATGCACCTTTGATCCCATAAATAGTGGTTCATCTCATGTTAATTTGCCTAAACAGTTGGAAAACCGTCACGCAGTTATCAATGTGGATAATAATGATGTTTTCTGCTTTATTTGGTCCCTGGCTGCTGGGCTATGTTCTGCAAGTAAAAATGTTCACAGAATGGCAAATATCACCAGAAATTTATGGAATTAATGATCAGTCTAAATTTAGCAGACATAGAATTCCCAATGGACCTCAACGCCATTTCTCGTTTTGAATCTAAAAATCTGCTTTACTCCATTAATGTATACGGAGTTGAAGGGGACAAAGTTATTGGGCCACTCTATGTGACAAAGGAAAAAAAAGAAAAGCATTTTAATTTATTGTACATTGAAGGGGAATTGTGCAACCATTATTGTTATATCAAAGATCTTTCCAGACTAGTTCGTTCACAAGTTACAAAGAGTAAAAATAGGGTATATATATGTGATCGCTGTTTGCAATATTTTACTAGCAATCAAAAGTTGACAGCCCATACTATTGATTGCATTACACAACCAGCTGTAAAAATTACATTCCCAGAAAAGGATAAAGCCAGTATGAAATTTCAAAATGTGTCTCGTCAAGAACCGCTTCCATTTACAGTATATGCAGATTTTGAATGTTTAACCACACCCATTGACACATGTAACCCGGATCCAGCACGCCCGTACACTCAACAAGTACAGCAACATGTGCCATTCAGTTGTGCTCTAAACGTGATTTGCTCATATGACCCTTCGCTTTCTTACTTCAAATCTTATCGCGATGCAAATGCTGCTGCTTGGTTTTTAAATGAATTGGACGCCTTGGCAGATCGGGTGTACAATATCCTGGAAAACCCAATTCCGCTTCAAATGTTGGATGCAGACGAGGTGGCTTTTGCAACAGCAACCACTTGCCACATTTGTCAAAAACCAATAGCAACTTGTGACACGCCAGTGAGAGACCATAATCGGTACACTGGCAAATTTAGAGGAGCGGCTCATAGTGCATGTAATTTGGCCTATAAAAGAGCACGCTATATTTCTTGTTTCTTGCACAACATGTCTCGGTATGACAGTCATC
The DNA here is from genome assembly GCA_946902985.2 of Meconema thalassinum. Taxonomy (NCBI): domain Eukaryota; kingdom Metazoa; phylum Arthropoda; class Insecta; order Orthoptera; family Tettigoniidae; genus Meconema; species Meconema thalassinum. The sequence continues at coordinate 444,344,376 of OX336394.1, read as the reverse complement.
TAATTATTAAGGAATTTGTTAACCTTGAAAACCAAAAGTTTTCTTTAATTCCACAAAATCATGAAAATTTTATTTCGTTTTCGAAATGGCGAAATGGAATCAGTATACGATTTTTAGATTCGTATAGATTCCTCGCATCATCATTGGATGCGCTGGTTCAAGGGCTTCACCCAAACAATTTGAATTCTGTACGTCAAAACTTTACTGGTGACGAACAATTTGAATTATGCATTCGAAAAGGGGTGTTTCCCTATAATCATGTAAACAATTGGGCATGTTTGCAGGAAACTGCACTCCCTTCAAAGGATAAATTTTACAATGACTTAACAAAAAGTCATATTTCTGAAGAAGACTATTTACACGCCCAAAAAGTATGGGACGTGTTCAAGATATCAACTTTGGGCGAGTATGCTGATTTATACCTCAAAATTGATACACTACTTTTGACAGACGTGTTTGAACACTTTCGCAAACTGTGTCTTGAAATCTACAATCTAGATCCAGCCCATTACTACACCCTTGCCGGATATAGTTGGGACTGTATGTTGAAGGTGACTGAAATAGAACTGGAACTATTAACAGACATCGACATGTTACTCTTTTTTGAACGTGGAATACGTGGTGGTCTTGTTTCGCTTGTGCAAAAGCACGCCAAAGCAAATAATCCATATATGGATACATACAAACCAAACCAACCTACAACATACCTCACCTACCTAGATTGTAACAATTTATACGGATATGCTATGGAAAAACCTCTTCCATATCAAAATTTTCGATGGTTGACTTCAGATGAAGTTTCAAATTTTAATTTAAAAGATGTGTTGAGCAATGACACGCGTGGCTACGTTCTAGAGGTCGACTTATTATATCCCTGTGAGATACACAATGATCATTCTGATCTACCATTTTGTGTTGAAAAATTACAACCTCCCAGTTCACGTTCCAACAATAAAAAGTTGCTGGCAACGTTAAATTCAAAAAATCGGTACGTCATACACATTGAAAATTTAATGCAATGTTTGAAACATGGTTTGATACTGCAATCCATTCACCGCATTATTCGCTTTGACCAAAAACCATGGTTACAACCGTACATGCAATTGAATACTCATCATCGGCAGCACGCCAAGACCACATTTGAATCAAATTTTTATAAATTAATGAACAATGCGTGCTACGGTAAATCAATGGAAAATATTCGAAAGCATAGAATTATTCATTTGGTAAACCACTGGGACGGTCGATATGGCGCACGAAAATATATAGCTATGCCTAATTTCCATTCTGTACGAGTTATTGAAACTGATTTAGTAACCATTGAATTGTCAAAGACAGAAATCATGTATAACAAACCAATTTACTTGGGAATGGTAATACATGACTTTTCAAAATTTGTAATGTATCAATTTCATTATGAGTTTGCCAAACAAAAGTTTGGAGATGTAAAATTACTGTATATGGATACAGACAGTCTTATTTATCAAACCAATAAGATAGATGTTTACTCAGTGATGAGAGAACATCCAAATTACTTTGATACCTCAAACTATGAGGTTAACAATATGTTTGGCATAATTCCCATGAATAAAAAAAAATAGGTCTATTTAAGGATGAGTGCGCCGGTGATGTTATGACAGAATTTGTGGCTTTGGCGCCGAAAATGTACGCATTTTCAACACAAAAGAATAAAGGTCAATGCAAAGCGAAGGGTGTTCTTCGTAGCGTCACACAATTCCTCAATGTTGAGGAATATCGATGTGTACTCTACGCAAACACCTCTCGCTTATACCAGCAAACACGCATTCTTTCAAAGAACCATAATATTTTTACAGTAAATCAAAATAAAACATCGCTGACAGCATATGACAATAAACGTCTGTGGGATGGTGTAAATAGCTTGCCTTATGGACATTTCCACACCTAGTAAAAAAAAAAGAACACACTTTCATTTTCAATTCTTTTTATTAAAATTGTATGTTTTTTACAAGAAGAAAACTAAACCATATGTTGTGTATACTATGAACTGGTGGACTGACTCTCAAATAAATACTTCACAATATTTGATTCATGTTTAATACTTTGTCCTTTTCCTCACTAATCCACCACCAATCAATAGCTTTGACTTCATCGCTCCTGCTACAATCAAGGCTGCAATCTTCTCACCAATAGAAGCAGTAGATGACATCACACGCTGCATGGCCTTTCTTAGAAGAATGCGGTCTGCAACTCGACGTACTTCTATATTCTTGTTGTTGTAAGCAATGTCATGATCTCTACACGCTGCATCCAATATGTTGATTCCAGAGTACCCTTGTGCTAGACGTTGGCTTAGTTTAGTTCCAGGTCCACAAAATTGATAGCCAGGAATATGCAGTTCAATGGGAAGTAGATCAATGGCCTTGTTAACTAGACCATGACCAGCAAAGGTCTGGCATATCTTTTTCAAGCGTTGTCTTACTTTTTGGTGCTGGCGATACTGCCGCTGCTGTCTCTTCTTCCTCTTCTTCATCGCAACCATGGAATGATGAAGCAAAGTCTTTACAGGACGGTATATTTGTATGGCCGTGGTACAATTTGCTGAGCTGACACGTTCCACACTGTCTAATGGATGGCATTTTAGTAATAGACACTTGCTGGTGATGACTAAAGTCAGTGCATGGTTGTAGTTCACGCAGACCAGGATCTCTGCTCCATTCACTAGGTACACTGTGCCAAATATTTTTCACCGCGTTTGAAGCAACATAAAATAGGAACGCCTTGGGCAAAGCGTTCAATTCCTCATCTGTGAAACTGTCAAGCTTTTTTTTACAGGCAAAAAACTTGACAATAGCTCGCTCTGTGGGGTTTGAGTCCAAACCTTCAATTGCTGCCATATTACTACACGTCCACACTGATCACTGGTATGTCTCACACTGAAGCTGACGTTACAACGCTTTGCACTCAACATGCAAGTTTTGACATGCTCTGCGAGCTAGCCAATCAAAAAGCTTCCAAACATTTTGAAGTGTTTTATTTTGTAGAGGTTCATCAGGCACGGACAGGTTGTACAGTGCAGGACATCCCAGATCATGAAGGTCAACAAGTTGACATGTTGAATTAACATACTGACGCAACCATTCCTTTTTTTCACTTCCCTTTACAAATACAAGGTCAGCACCAAACAAGTGAGCTTTCAGAACAAGTGATAGATGCTGGTAAGGAATGTCGCCTTCTTTCCAGATTAGTCCCAAATTGCGTTGCAACCACTCTGTTTGTCTTCTGTCCTCGTCTGACTGCAAATGCAATGGAAACGGTGGTTCAAAGACAAAACTGGTTACTCTTGGTGCCCACATGGTTGTGCAGTCAATAATTCCTACTTCTTTAAATACAAACTTGTTTCCGTTCACCTTGAAACCCTGCACGTCGACAATCAATGTTTTCGGCATGGCGACGGATATCACACCTTCCACCACCGCTGCTTATTAACAACTAACTGATTGGATAGGAGCGGGAAAATAATATACACACAAAGAATCAATTACACAATTTTATTCATAAAGTTATCAGTACATCGCTTACAATTTTTTATCATAGGATTTGGACCATCCCAATCACAGTGAGAATCTCCTCGATGCATAAAGTGTCTACGACAAGGACGGCAGGCTGCAACATCCGCCGACATACGGAGGTGTAATGGTAGCTTATCCCAATTAAGGTCAATGTCGTGTGCACCGTACGCGGTCAGAAATCCAGCTGGTAAATAGGCAATCAGATGCTGCGGCATTTCACGAAGAAATTGTGCTTTATGGTAGGCGCGTATTGCTAAACTCACCAGGGTGCGATAAATCTCAAATGCTGCATCAGCGTCTCGACTTGTTGAGCAACGATCGCATTTGCAGTCCATACAATCTACCCGCTCTCCAACATGACAAGATGAAGCTTTGGCAACGCCATCGTCCACATTATTTGTTTGATTAGCGATGGGCTTGTTGTTGTACCCCCTGTCATGAATACCAAACGTAGACATGAATCCATCTGGTAAATAGTGAACCAGATGCGGCGGCATTCTAAGCACAGTATGATTCTTGTGATAGGCAGTTATAGCTTCACTCACTAGGGCGCGATAAATGGTAAACCTTGAATCTTCATCTGAGCCTGGTGAATCACTTTCACATTTGCAGACCCACCTCGCAGAGGGGGTTGTGACTTCATCGTAGCTTTCCATGACTGTGAAGGGCAATACAGGAAGACATGCTATTTATACTCTGGTCACCATATTGGACAGCGGTTGATAAAACACTTGCGCCTCGTGAACAATAAGGCAATAGGCTGTTGTTTTTTCTGGAATAACTGTAGATGTTTCAAATTCTAGTCTGATATCAATTGTTGTTTCCTTCATCGACTCCTCCAAATACGAACAGTCCATCACCACCAGAGGCGCCTTGGACTTGAAGTCTTGTGGTGATAATAGCGGACATGCCTCTTTCTGATAATAGGAAGACTGAAAGTTTACAAACATGTCATAGAGCTTACCATATTTGTTCTTGTTATAGTTTAAATCCATTCCCTCATAGGGAAAGGTAACTCCGTTCAAAAAAAGTCGTATATTTCGTAATTGGATGTGGTCAAATTTTGATGCATCTTTATTCTGTTGATATTTGCGATCTGTTTGAAATCCAACCAGGACGTAGAGTGGGCGCTTTGTATACCGTGAGGTTTTTATAGACCAAGTATGTGTATCGGAGAGTGGTAATACAGGGTATTCATGCAGCTCCCAGCTTCTAAATTGAATGGGTAAAGCTGTATCCTTCTCCACAATCTTGAGCAGACTCAATTTTTTCTGATCTGATAGAGTAACGTGCGGTACTTTCCATAGAATTCGTTGCAGTAGAATTTTTGTATCTATTGGCGCTGTATCAGCTCCCTTTAGCGCATTATAATCACTCCTGTCTCGTACAAGAATCAGATCCTGTCTTGCGTTCACAACAATGCGCTTATGATCCTCTGCAAAGCCTAGTATTAATTTTAGAGGTAAATGTCCAGTAAATGTACCATCATCGTTAATCATCCAGTCGTTGGTTGAGTTGGGACACCAACCAGCCATACAAAAAGCTTTACTCTCTTCGCTTCCGTACGAGGGATAAAGTTTCATGACACTTGTTATGCCAACATTTCGAGTAGTATCCACTTCAATACCGTTGATCACGTAGCGAACCTCAGAAAACAAAAAGGCCAAAGCATTGTTGGCCAACTTTGACGTTGTTGGAATGGTACCATCCAATTTGGTGAGTTGCCCTTCAATCTGGATGTAACTTTCATGTGGAAGCGTGTAGATATCTTGTTGGTTAATAGTAATTCGAATCTCATCATTATTATTTAGTCCCTGAGTATACGGTTGGTAGGAATGGTGTTCAATTCTTACAATACCCTCCTGAACTTCGACAGGGTTTGTCACGTCTAGAATCGAATTCATGACGTAAGATGTAACCAAGTTGTTGTAGGATCTGCTTGTTGACACGTGTTAACCTGTACACGCGTTGAGCACAACTAACACCTGCTCTTGACAGCGTTGCCGCTTTATACACTTGTTTCATGCTGGTTTCAAATACAGTTTGTAGGTCACAGGTGTATGAGGGTCTAATCGGATGAGACGTTGGTTTCTATTCACCAGTCTTAAGGTAATATTCCTGATGTTGGTCACACTCACAGGATGATAGAGCACCACCGACGGGTTTTCGCGGATGATATAACCACCAGGTGAAGTAACAATAAAATCATAAAGCGAATGCGAGGGATCTTGATTGGTGTAGACGTCTGTAATAATATTACACGTGACAGATACGTGATGATCTTCAATTATTTTCACCAGTTGGTCAGACTTGTGTATCACGTTCGGTACTAACACTTGTGGTGAATAGCCTAACAATGACCCAATCGAATCTGGTTGAGATTTAAAATCAATCCTAAAAGAAGAAAGAATACTGCAGCGATGTGTCACGTTGTTGGCTATGAGTTCAAACTTGCGTGTCCCGTCCAGAAATGCTTTTAGACTAAATTCTTTGGTGAGAGTTGTGTAGATGTGGTCGTGAATATCATCTACGGTGTAGCTGCCAGACGGTAGAGTTAACACATAGTCATCGTAGTAGAACTTATCATTGACGTCTTCAATTATGTTGCAGATTCTATTATAGCCTTCAAACGAAACAAGTCCCAGCACGTAGGGTCGTCGTCCCAATTCAATAGGAGGATAAAAGTCAACAGTTACTTCCGCACCTTGTCCGTGCACTGTAAACGTTCTACTTTCTGTTGTCATAATGACCACGTCACCCGCCGTGCTCGGTCTTATATAGAAAAGTCAAACATAGACGACCGCACTGTTGCGTGTTAAAATTTTGCACTCGTTTCACATTATAGTGTATTGTTGCACTGCTTCCAAAATAGCGAACAAGCTCTGTCGGAGGAGGAAGATTTCCAAAACTGTCAAAGTACCACACGGTTCGCCCATGCTTTATGTAGGCCACATAATGCGTTCCCGGTCCATGACTGTCATCCAAATTGACAACTGCACTTTCATGGCTCCGTGGACGAGACGGTAGTTGGTTGCGCATAAACACGCCTCGAAAGTGGGAGATCTTAAGCTGTTTTGCATATCTTATAACTTCCTCATGCGTCATGGCTCGTCGTGGCAGTGCATCGATTAACCGTTTTTTGGCGACATGTAAATGCCGAGTCCTTTCTTGTAGGGTGCTAGCTTCATGTTCACACCTTTACCGCGCAGTGCTATGGCCTCCATAGTTTTATTATGCCTTTCACTTTCCTTCAACTGTTGCTTCGCCTCCTCAACAGCTTTCACCGTTCGTGCTACCACACTTGCTCCTCCAAGAAGTGAACCCAGGGCTGCTAGTCCAGCAAACAGTGCAGGTAAAAATCCACCACGTTTCGGCACAGGAATAACTCGGGCACGTTTTCTAAAACGTAGTTTACTTTTGGGATTCGCATGCAATCGTGCTGCTCGGAGTGCTTTCTTAATAGCCAACTCACTATTTGTTTCTCCGCGCGAAGCTTGACGTGCCGCATGAAGAATAGCTTTAAAGCCTCCCTTTCTTGACAACTTCTTCCTTTTCTTCACCACATATCTCTGTTTCACCATCGCGACCAAAGAACAAGACAACCTCACACCGCAAAGTATAGAACACAACTAACGCTCCTCAGGAAGGGAACCTGTAGTTATTTATTCAATGGTGGCTGTATATTCAAGTTCTATATACAGAGGAAAATCGTTCATCGTTTTCCCCGCCTCTTTTTCTTCAGACGAGAGTTTCAAGAGAAAGAATAATTTGTCTCCGGCTTTCACCGGTTGATCAATAAGTGGTTGAACACTACCGTTTAATCGTACCTCTAAATGTTTCAAATCTGGTGCATACTCAATTACACGAATGGCACCATCATACATTAAACGGTAATTGTCATACCCCGAACGTAGTATGTAGGCGAGGTTATTGGGATCTTTTACCGGTTGTTGGTTTACAATGTGAAGCAGAAATATAGAGGGTATTGATTTAATAAAAAGCGATAACCGTTGTTCCAAAAATCGTTTGGTCGTCACGTCGTGAGGTTGCACAGGATCAGCAACTTCTGCTATTCGTCTTCGCTTCATCTGTAGAGCGTTCTCCTTAATTTCCCACACCTTTTCCATTTCAGAGTTTAAAAACCGTTTTGTACAAACATCTTGATCATCTTCAGGATCGGCCACATGCACAAGGCGTGCATTATTTGCTGTATAGCCCTTTGCAGTTAGGGTGGGCACAATACTGAGCACCTGTTTCACCTTGTTATCTACATAGTCCTTTCGAGCAGCGTCCGTGTTGTTTGTTGGAAGAGCCAGCTGAGTGATTCGACGTTGGTGTACGTCATAGTCCTTTGCTTCTGTTAACACCACAGCATTGGTTAACATATAGGCTTTGGTGCACACATCTTGATCGTTCACAGGATCTGCATCGCCTGTAATACGTTTATTCTGAGCCTCATAATCTCCTTTGATACGTCGTAATCGGTAATAATCTACATACTTTTTTGAACATGCGTCCGAGGGTAATACGGGTTCTGTTATATTGGTCAATCGCTTTCCATTAAAGTCGTAATTGCCATCTGTAGTGCGTGACAATACATTAGCATCGACATATCGTTTAGTAGCCGGATCTGTATCATGTTTTGGATCGTTTGTCAAAGCAAATCGTTCATTTGTTTTGAGAGTTCTTCCAAAGGCGTCCATGGTTACACTGGAACTGAAACACCCGTTTGCCTCATGTATATAGAGACCAGCTCTTCCCCTTTCACATTTAGTTGATATGCAGATTATTAAGCAACAACATTCACTTCCGGTGGGAGACTTGGTTTCACACCTCTTCTCAACATCGTCCGAACAACGTCATGGATCACTCTTCCCATCCTCCATTCGCTGTCTCATCGCCGGCCCGTCGGGATGTGGAAAAACCAATCTTCTGCTTACCCTCATCACCTCCTTAAACGGAGTGCGCTTTCAAAATATCTATATTTTTGCCAAATCGCTGTATCAACCGCTGTATGTGTTCTTGGAACAGGTCATGTCAGGTCTGCGCAACATGGGCTACTTCACATTCGCAGCACACGAAGATGTCATTTCTCCAGACAATGTTCGCCCCCATTCGCTTATGATTTTTGACGATGTGGCCACAGAACGACAGGGTATTATTCAGGCTTACTTTAGCATGGGACGTCATAAATATATTGATTGTTTTTATCTCGCTCAAACCTATTCGCGAATACCAAAACAGTTAATTCGTGACAATGCCAACGTGATTGTTCTCTTCCGACAGGATGAGCGCAACATGCATCACGTCTACGATGATCACGTGAACCCAGACATGACCTTTCAAGCCTTTACACAGTTGTGTGCCATGTGTTGGAACGCTCATCACTACAGTTGTCTTGTTATTGATAAGCAGAGCAACATCAACAATGGACGCTACCGCATGGGATTTGATCATTTCATTCGTATTTAAGTAGCTGCATTGCTTTTCTGAACATCATTTGTTCAGATGTCATGGCGACAACAGGGAGTCAATTAAAAAAGCACATAATCCGTGCACGAAATAGCATTCGACAAAAGTTTCGCTATCTAAAACGTGCACATGCCGACAGTGAACTGTTTGTCGAAAAACATTTGAAGTCACCTCTGGAAGCTGTGTTGAAAGGAACATCAAAACCTAGTACACGCTCAAAAGAAACACAAACAATTGAAGAGGAGGAAGAAAATGATGAAGAACCTGAGGATGTTTTTTCTCCATTGCTTCCGTCTTCTAGCTCCAAAGAATCACCGCTGCCCCAGTTTTTGAAAACATCAATAATTGCTGAAACACCCACTAGAGCCAAAGAAAAGCAGCCTACTCTTAAAGAAATATTAAATACGCCCGAACAATATGTGCGGTTAAAATCCATTTTACTACAAAATTATGGTGCGTTGGTTACGCCCTTCCTTGAAGATCTTTTTACTAAGAAAACTGATACTACCTATGGTGTTCGCTATGAAAACAATAGATTTCGAATTGGCGATTCACCAATCAAGATAAGTGACAATGTTTTGATTGTTAAAACAGTTCGTTATAAATTGACGCCAGGTCTTTTAGAACTTTTATTTTCACGTACACCTTCTACCGAGGACTATGATAAAGAAGATCTTGAAAAGTATAAAGACATCTTGATGGCAACAAATGGTTTTAGACGTAATTATAAACGTTCTGAAGCAGTAAATGCTAATAAGAGCTTCAAATATAAAACCATCATATCAAAATTGTTTCCCACCTATGCAAGTGTTCGCCGTGCAAATTCAGCGTCCCGTATCACGTTTAATACTTTGAAACCATTCATCGATTTCGCCTATTGGAACAATCCAAATAAGTTGGTTAAACGTCTGCAACTGTTGCGTGCATCAGAACAGGCTGGTCATACCGGACACGAGGCGGAAGTTTTAGAAATAGAAGAGGAGCTTCGTCATGCTGGCATTATTGTCTAATGAGTCAACGTGTTCATACACCCTTGCCTGTTAAGGCTGGCATTGCTCGCGAGTTGCATAGACCAGCTCGTCGTCTCTACCATCGTCGTTATGTCATCACACGGGGCGTTGACGATCTTTGGAAAGCTGATCTGGTTGAAATGATTCCCTATGCCAAAGCTAACAACGGGGTCAACTATCTGCTCACCGTCATCGACGTTTATTCCAAAATGGCCTTTGTTGAACCTGTTCGGAATAAATCTGCACAACTGGTCACCGCTGCATTCAAGACCATCGTTCATCGGTCAAGACGACAACCTCGTTTGCTTCAAACAGATCAAGGCAAAGAATTTTTCAACAAGAATTTTTCCGCTTATCTCAAATCACTTGACATCCATCACTATTCCACTTTTAGCAATCTAAAGGCAAGTGTTGTAGAACGTTTCAACCGCACACTCAAGACGCGCATGTGGGAACAATTTACAGCAAGAGGATCCTATCGCTGGCTTGAACTTGTAGGCGACCTGGTGACACGTTACAACAACACTAAACATAGAACCATCAAAATGAAACCACGCCTTGTAACCAAGAACATTGCGCAATTGGATCGCATTCATCACAAAATCAATACAGTAGATCCACGACGTCATCAATTACGTATTGGTGATTATGTGCGCATCAGTAAACATAAAACAATCTTCGCCAAAGGATACACACCAAACTGGAGCACAGAAATATTTCGTATTCGCAAGGTAAAACTTTCTAATCCAGTTGTTTATTTACTTGATGACCTCAACAAGCAGCCAATCCAAGGAGGATTCTACATGGAGGAACTGCAAAGGACGCAATATCCCAAGCATTATCTTGTTGAAAAAATTGTACAAAAACGTGGCAATAAACTTTTTGTTAAGTGGCTAGGTTTTAATGCCACATATAATTCATGGATTAATAAATCAGATCTGGTGTACACCTTCTTGTTTTTATTTCATGTCGAGCTGGCCGACTCAACATGCTATGCGATTTGTATCCTACCCCCACCCTACCATTTACAGGAAATACTACTCCTGATTCATTGACGTTTGTTTACCATTGAGCACATTCAACAACCAGTTCATTCCCCCTCTCCCTCAATTCCATTCACTACTCCCGATACCATTGATGTTTGTTTACCATTGAGCGCTTTCAACCCCATCTTGTTTGTCTCTCAGACCCATTCACACCTAACCAACCTACCACGTCAGGGTTCAACAACCACCATCCACCACCATTCATGTTTTCCATTCAAAACACTCCCGTCCATGACCTACCTCACATCCCGTAATCTGCTGTGACGTCACACACACACACCAGTTGACCGTTCAAATCTGACGATTCATTCACCGACAAAGATTCGGAAACCTTCGGCAACACTCGGATCTCATCGGGCATAAGGCAAAGCTATATAGCCCAGGATAATATCAGAAAAGGCGCTCAGTCCAAGAGAGAGACTGGGTCGAGGAGGGTCTCGTGCAGAGCCTCTTCCATCCTTCCCCCTCGTCCCCCACCCCACCCTTCCCTCCCCCTCCCCCCCTCCCCCCTCCCCCCCTCCCCCCCCTCCACCCACACCCCCTCAAACCGGTTCCTGGACCCTCCAAGGTTTGTTTACCTTCCGGGGTCCCGGCGACCTTGGGGGTCAATGACCTACCTCAAGGTCATTGATCATGACCTACCTCAAGGTCATTGACCTTGCCACGCCCCCCTCATTTGCATAAATAACGGTATTTGAGTCAAAACCCCCACAGCCTCTCTACTGTTATCTAATTTAAAGAATCCAAACAGGGAAAAACAGAGTAAGGTTCGCAACGTATTTCAAAAAGGTAGGAGTGCGAGAACCGAAGAAATAAAGAAGAACGGAGACTATAGACATTATCTCCAGAAAGCAGACGAACTATTCTAAAGCACTAGACTCGAGAAGTACTAGCTGCTATAAAATAAATCCATCGATCATCGATAGGTTATCGAGGGGACCTCGATCCGAATAGACTTTCGATAGGATCGATAAACCAGATCTAAAAAAGGAGCCGTTCAAGCTAGAGAAATAGCCGGTCATCCAGAATAGGATTCGAAGAATTAGGATTCCAGGGAGAGTAGATGTTTCGAGACTTTCGTATTCTGCAGGATAGGAAGCCGACATTGAATAAATTTCACCCTTGGAAACGGGAGATTAAGAGGTCACGTGTGATAGGCTAGGAAAATACGGCCTAGTGATCAAAAGTTGTGAAGTGTAAATTTATCAAGATTGTGTGTTAAAATAATATTTTTTAGTGTTTATTGTGTGTTCTAAATGGATACACCTGTGTATTAAAAATGTTGTCAATGTTAAGTGTATTGAATATGTGTCAAGAAGTGTTTGTACATGTGATGAATTTCTACAATATGGAATAAGTTCAAAAGTGGGCCAAAATGAAACACCGCACAAGGATAAAGGTCATGAGACGACCTTAAAAACATGTGAGTAATGAATTTCATTATATTTTGGTGTCAGGAAATGGTTGTGTACAAATCCACCGGAGTTTTTGAGTAAAAGGGATGTGTTTAAATAAATAAATACTGAATAAACAAGAACGCGGTCTGAACAATAATAGAAATTTGAGAAACTATAAATAGTTATGTAAAATAATCCAGTAGAGGAAATGTATGAATAAAATGTCAGTGTATTTGACGAATATCATAAGAGCAAGCGAAATATTAATAATTATCATGAAAGATATTTAAATAAAAGTAAATTTGAGTTATATGAAAGAAATAGCTTTTGAGCTTTTTGTAAAGAATGAAGATATGAAATAATAATAATAATAACCAAGTAAGGAAATATTAAATAAAGATCAAATTAATTGATGTGAACATAAGAGCGTTAGAGCCTTAATAAAAAGTATAGACATGATATTCAAATGCATGTTCTTAAAAAGAGAGAAAGTTATTGTCAAAGGAAAAGAATAATATAAAAATTGAGATGTGTATCAATTGTTAATATGATATTATCAGTTCTTTGGATGACGCTAGGCTTAAAAATAATGTATAGCGCAAAAGGAGCGCAATTAAAGTAAAATGTCACGCTAGGAACGCGTAAAAGTTAATGAACTTGGTAAATTACTTATGAGAGGTAGTTGATTGTAGCGAATTGAGAATTGGTATAAGTCCTCTATTTGTGACGTAGTATCACGAGGCCATAGTGTATTTTGTATTGAAAGGGAGCAAATGTATGGTATTGAGCGTAGGTCTTAAGCTATAGGCTGACCCTAAATCGCATTTTGTATAGTCCTCTTTATGGGAATGGTTCCCGAGGCATGTGAAGAGATTCGAACTCAGAATCCTCTTATAGTGAAAGCCCCTTTATTATTCGTCGTAGAATGTGTAATTACTCTTTCCCAATCAATGAGGACCTTTCATAATTAATAAATGCCAAGATTACGAATGTGGTTTATGAGCCCAGTAATATTGTTGATTTTAAACGAGGAGTAAAATGCCCGGTCTCCCCAAAGAATTGAGAATGAACGAAAAGCTGTTTGTAAAAGCATTAAAGAGAGCTCTATCTACAGACTAGACGGGAGGGTTCCCGCATAGTCATAAATAACTCTCAAGTTTCACGGTCGGACCCTTGGTGTAGGAGGGTGTCTGGAGGCCGTCTTGTAAGGAGTAATGAATACACCGTGAGTGTTTAAAGTTGTTAATGACCCGGGCGTTGAACCGAGGTCCTTGTAGATTGATATTTCCGCTTGCCTGTTCAGATCGTAGTTTTTTTTATGTGATAATGGTCTTATAAGACATATGAGATAAATAACAATCCCTATTGTAATGTTGTATGGAAGTAGGATTCCATGAGTTAATTGAAGGCAACTAGGTTCCGGGAGTGACCATAGTTTTTTGACTGTGTCAAGTATCTTCATACTCTGGAGTACACAAATAATTTCCTGATTACCTTAATGTATTGGTAAAACTAGAGAGAGATGATAACAGCTGAAAACATGTGAAAATGCCCAAATATTGAGTTAGATAATTAACATGTAATTTTTAAATGTAATTATACATTTGTTTTGATGATTATGAAAATATAAAAAGGTAGTATTTGAGGTGTACAAAGAATGACACCATTATTACAGAAAGCATTGAGCCAAAAGAGCTCGGAGTTATATGAAACTTACAGTTGATGCTTTATGGAAGTAAAAATAATTAGGAATTGTTGGTTTATATGGAAACCATATGTTTTAATAAAATATTTGTTTTATTTTTATGTTATTCCTTGTTCATTTGGAACAAGTAGATGATTATGGGTCAGTAATTTAATTGTTTAATTGTTTGTAGCGCCATAATTTTGATTAATTAAATGTGTTAAAATAGGAGTTGATTTTGTTGTTATTTTTGCAAGTGTATCCTCTAATTAATCCAAAATATGTGAGTCACAGAGTGGGGGAACTTACCGCTGCCCCGAAAATCCCGAATTGAGCTACGCTGGTATACTGTGATTGGCATATTTCTTGCTAAAAGGGCACAATACTTAATGTAGAAATAACAGGAAGTGTATTTTACTGTGTAGGTGCACTGTTATTGGGGCGCACACTGTGTACCATCAACAAATAAATACATAAACAATGGCAAAAATGTCTGTCAATGGTGGGATTCCAACTTCTTACTTAACCACGCCACCGCGCCATGAGTTGGCTATTACAAGACACCACCTGGCTACGGCTGTGTTTCTATCTCCCAAAATTTTAATAATGGCACCCCGTCGTCTTCGTTAAGCCGACATTTTGGACACGATCGCGGCCTATGGTGGGAGCTTAACGAAGAGGAGTGAATCAAAACTTTCTAAAATTATTCTGAGCATGGTCTCCAAATCAAAACGTCCCTGATTGGCTGAGCACTTATTGGGTCCTTCCCGCCACACAGCCTCAGTCAATTCCGTCATTAACCTCAATTTAACATAACCTAAGTTACTTAAATTATAAATATTAATGTTGGTGAAGGGTGGGTGACTTGTGGATTAGATAAGCCATTTTTAGTGTTGCCTTCTATAGATTTGTGGGTGGCATTGTGGTTTTTTGGCAATCTTGTTATCTTGTGGACATTAAGATAAATAGTTATATTTCGGGGGCCTATCACGGTTTATCACAACAGTAGCCTACTATCACGAATAGCTGGACTTTATTAAGATTTTGCTGCACCTTCGCGAAATAGTGGCGGTGGTTTGAGATTATTTTTGACTGCCATTATGGGGTTTTAATAGTTTTTCATAGAGCATTTTTGTTGACTTGTAGGTATGATTGATTTGACAAGTTAGGCCTGCATGTACAGCTTCTTTTTCTGGTTTTGAGAATAATGCTCATTACCATTAAGTGCTACCGTGTTGACCGACTGAAAGACATTGCAAATTTCGTTTACTAAGGCAACACTGAAATATGGGTTCCAACATGATATGGACTTGGAACTTATGTTCGCTTAACAAAATAATGATACATCAACAAGTCATCCTTGTAATCTCTGCAAATAATAAAAATATTTCCCGTCCAATATAGGCCTATTCATGTTGAACGGTAGAAAGTTATCAACCTTTATTAAGGCAACACTGAAAAATGTTCATTTTGATCTAGCCTACTTACTCGGAGTCATCTGCATCAATGTCCCTAGAGGTTCAGTTTTTTAAATTCTCCCTTTCCAATGGTCAAATAACACATGAATGTTCCCTATTTTTCTTAAGGGGATTCAATGATCTTATGCTGAACTAATTAAGCATAGGACATGTACCCCAACCCCTTAAAATATGAAGTTGTCAGGATAAAAACATGTCCATAGTCATAAGAAACTTGAGAACACTGAGATCAGGAGATGGTTGATCGACCATGGATGCAAGACCAGAAAGTCTTAAAGAGGAGTGTTTCATTTAGAGGCTTGGAACATCATGATCAAGACCCCTGTACTTGGGTGTGTGCTATATCTGTTTGAAAACCCGTTGACAGATCATAAGTTAATCTGTGGCTGGAATCCAGTCCGTCCTATGCTAAGCTGTGAGTACTGGACACCATTAGTGTTCTGTGACTACTGTATCAATTTATGAAAGTTGTGTCACAGGCCTATGCATAGACAAGTCGCTGAGAATGTTCTCTGAATGGTGAATACCAGTAGACTAGCCTACTTAGCTGCCTCCTTCACTAGCATTGCCAGGCACCTGGTTAGTTGGTAAAATGAAATAGAAAAATCACTTGAATGGTTCAAGTTGTCCTTGATTGTGGGACAGTGTACCCCATTCCAGATCTTAGATCAGAATTAGTATCCTTGACGGAGTTTGAGAAACAGTCACAATACCTATGGTACTACTAGACCTAGTACGGTACATGTAGATGGAAGCACTGTGTGACCAACCACTAGGTAGCTTATGTCCCATTAGTTGGGAGTGTTAGGGAATGGGAGATTGGTTCAACATGTCAGCCTTTGTTGTATATTTCATTAATGTATGGGATCTAAAAGTGTATCATAGGAATATTAAAGCAAGCCATTCTGTTAATAATTAGGAAGTGTCGTAGGCAACCAGAGAAGTGACACAAGAGAAAACACCTGAGTCTTCCAGGCAGTTGTCATCAACTGTATTTCACATAGAGAAGAATGACTAAAATAGTTCCTCATGAAAAAAATAACTGGTCAATGGCTTGAAAGACAGTAGTAAGGCCTAACATGCTGTCAGTAAAAGTGGAATATGTCTGGAATATTTAAATCAGTAATTGATAGCCAGGATTTTTAAAATTACCGTAGGTAATTACACCATAATATGATTAGTAGCCTATGCGCAAGATTTTAAATGGTAGGGGTTTCTCTGAACAAAAAAACAGCTCTTAACATGGATTATGTTCAGGTTAGGCCTACAAGTTATTGAGAGGGAGGTTTATTCTATACACCTGTTGCACATAAAATGAGCTTCTGATTAGAGCTCTGTGGGAATGTTTAAATGGATTGATGATACAGGTTTATCAAGCCACTTTCTATGCATCTTTTAAAAACATTTTAGCAATTCATAAGTTACTGTCATCATTGCTAATGCTGTAATCTGTCATGTTTATGTATGCAGCATGAGGAATTAGGAAACATTGGTAAGATTGGTATATTGAGTGGGGATATAGTAGGATAAAATGCAAATGTGTCATGGAAACCTAAGATGTATTTTTATTTCTCAACTTTATTTTCTGTAGACCCCAAACACAGCCTACCACCAGGGGAAAAAACTTGTTGGTGATGTTTTATGAGAGCAAATATGGAAACACTGTGATTTAAGTGGTTGGTATCAAAAGTTGTATAGGAAAAATGAAAATGTGAAGTCGCGCCCAAGTTTACGAAGTCTTGCCAGACTCAGCTGAAATTATCTTCGATGCAAATCAAATCTCAATAATTAAAACTTTAGGACGACCTTTGACATGAGCACTACAGGCCGGACGTTTGTTTTAGACGATTGTCCTTGATCTTGAAGCCCGCGGGTGAGCCTGCAGACTATCACTCTCTCACCCTATCGCTTCACACTTGTGACCACCGATCTGATGTAATGGAATTCCAGACTTGAGCACGTGGCGACATCGCCTTGGAGACAGTACAGTCCACGTCGAAGTATTGTGTGACGCGGAAGTACACGTTACGTAGTTACGAACAAAACGTCATTATATTTGCCAATGACTGTACTTCAGCAGTAGTGTCAGACAGCTTTGTCAATCATCGGACCGCTTGGGGCAGCTGATAACACAGTTACTGTAGTAACTCGCCTCCAGGCTTCCATTAAGATTTTTCACTCGTCTAAAACAAACGTCCGGCCTGTATAATAGGCCTATATTTAGGATCGACATAGCCTGCAGTAGGTCTAATGCTACTGTATGCACCTGAGCATGTTTTAAAAAAACTCAGCCTGCAGGTTAATAAGGTAGTAAGTATATTACTATAAATCTATCTCAAGCAAATCCAAGAAGTTACCAGATTGAGAAACTACATATCCATATTTTAAAAAAAGGGTGGCGGTGCAAACTGCACTTTTAATCCTTGCTTCATTAGTTAAACCATAATATTTGTACATAATTACAGTAAGGACTTCACATTACAAACGGCCACTTAAATTATATGCCTTAGGCATAACCTACAAATTACATGTCATGAAATTAGTAAATATATTCAGACAGCAACATCAATACGCAATGGTCAATAATGTAGTTTTATAGTGCACAAAAGGTTATTGTACTGAATGTAATTCGAACTGATGAATAGAAATGGTGGAAAAGACAGCCAATTGATTTACATCCAAAGTAGTAGAAACTTTCAGTTTATCAGCAAGAGTGTTGATTTGTACTTTTATTTTCACAAATTTTGATGAACAGTGTCACGCTGCAATTTAAATATAAACGTACATACAATTCCTCATCAATAAATGATTTGCACGTCATACTGTCATGAACTGGAATAGATTTTTAGCAATTTAATTGATGTAGAAATCTATTCCTCTCGCCGCCATGTTGGTGATAAATGTAAGCAATGGCTGGTAATAATTGCCAGCCAATAACAAGCTAGGATGGGGATCATAATTCGCGTTTCACTCACATTGCGTTTTAACTTGAGGTGACAAATCAGCTGTTCGTTAACACCACGGGGTGCCATTATTAAAATTTTGGGAGATAGAAACACACCCTACATATGGGCAACACGCCAACAGATAGGGTGCGTTCTTTTAAGCGGAATTAACAGCGCTGTATCAGATGCTAAGTAAAGCGGTACATCAAATAAAAACGGCAAATGGCGCAAATTATTTAATTATTTCGAAATAATAAATTGAATATAACATAAAGATGCGTCCACTAGGAGACTTCTCTTACAAGGTTACATTGGGCAGCTGGTAGAATGCTGAGCTTCTATCCCCACGATCGCAAGTTCACACCCTGCAGAAGTCGTCGAATTTTTAAAGAGCATTAAGAAAACCTCAGTATGAAGTAAAGCCGGCTGGCCCATGTTATAGATTTATGGAATGTAAAAGAACCTTCCACTAACTACAATTGTGTGAAGGTAAATTTGTAGGTTAGATTTTATTAACGCTCTATTAGTTCCAACGTTCATCGCCAGGTGGCAGTCGCGGTGGCATCAAGTAGCCATGTTTGCGGCTAGGTGTCGTCGACAGTAGCATTTGTTAGCAAAAGTAGGAATAACTTAAAATCGATCGCCTGCAGTTCTTATCTGAATAACAGATAACGCACACTAATACAGCAATCTCAATTAACACCGGTTATCAGACATATTCTACACACACCCAAAGTATACGGGACTACATGACCGCGTTGTCGCAGCCCATAAATCGAGGAAACTACCAAGATTACCATATCTAGAATCATCACCATCTATCTATCTATATATATAATGCACAAAGTTTGTCTGTCTGTCTGTCTGTCTGTCTGTTATGTATAAAAATCTACACCGTTTCACCGATCTGAACCAAAATTTGTATACTTACCCTATGGAACCCGACGAGTAACCCTGTCAACTTTAAATTTCGGAAAGACCACCCCATTCCATGCATTTAGGCCCTTTCGTCCAAATCTACACCGTTTCACCGATCAGAACCAAAATTCGTATTCTTACGCTTTGGCACCCTGCGAGTAACACTGTCTGCTTGAAATTGCGGACAGACCACTCCATCCCCTGCATTTAGATCCTTTGGCCCAAATCTACACCGTTTCACCGATCTCAACCAAAATTGGTATATATACCCTTTGGAACACTGCGACTAACACTGTCTGCTTGAAATTACGGAGAGGCTACTCCATCCCCTGCATTTAGGCCCTTTGGCACAAATCTACACCGTTTCACCGATCTGAACCAAAATTTGTATATTTACCCTTTGGAACCCTGCGAGTAAAACTGTCCACTTAAAATTTCGGACAGACCACCCCATTTCCTGCATTTAGGCCCTTTGGCACAAATTTACACCGTTTCACCGATCTGAACCAAAATTTGTATACTTACCCTTTGGAACCCTGCGGGTAACCATGTCCACTTGAAATTTCGGACAGACCACCCCATTCCCTGAATTTAGGCCCTATTGCACAAATCTACACCGTTTCACCGATCTGAACCAACATGTGTATACCTACCCTTTGGAACCCTGCGAGTAACACTGTCCACTTAACATTTCGGACAGACCACCCCTTTCCCTGCATTTAGGCCCTTTGGTCCAAATCTACACCGTTTCACCGATCAGAACCAAAATTCGTATTCGTACCCCTTGGTACCCTGCGAATAACACTGTCTGCTTGAAATTGCGGGCAGACCACTCCATTCCCTGCATTTAGGCTCTTTGGCACTAATCTACACCGTCACCGATCTGAACCAAAATGTGTATACTTACATTTTGGAACCCTGTGAGTAAAACTGTCTGCTTGAAGTTGCGGACAGACCGCTCCATTCCCTGCATTTAGGTCCTTTGGCCCAAATCCACACCGTTTCACCGACCTCAACCAAAATTTGTATATTTACCCTTTGGAACACTGCGACTAACAATGTCTTCTTGAAATTGCGGAGAGGCTACTCCATCCCCTGCATTTAGGCCCTTTGTCACAAATCTGTTTCACCGATCTGAACCAAAATGTGTATACTTACCCTTTGAAACACTGCGAGTAACACTGTCCATTTAAAATTTCGGGCAGACCACCCCATTCCCTGCATTTAGGCCCTTTGACACAAATCTTCACCGATCAGAACCAAAATTCGTATTCTTACCCTTTGGCACCCTGCGAGTAACACTGTCTGCTTGAAATTGCGGACAGACCACCCCATCCCCTGCATTTAGGCCCTTTGGCCCAAATCTACACCGTTTCACCGATCTCAACCAAAATTTATATATTTACCCTTTGGAACATTGCGACTAACACTGTCTGCTTGAAATTGCGGAGAGGCTACTCCATCCCCTGCATTTAGGCCCTTTGGCACAAATCTACACCGTTTCACCGATCTGAACCAAAATGTGTATACTTACCCTTTGAAACACTGCGAGTAACACTGTCCATTTAAAATTTCGGACAGACCACACCATTCCCTGCATTTAGGCACGTTGACACAAATCTACACCGTTTCACCTATCAGAACCAACATTCGGATACTTACCCTTTGGTACCCTGTGAGTAACACTGTCCACTTGAAATTTTGGACGGACCACTCCTTTCCCTGCATTTAGGACCTTTGGCAAAACTCTACACCGTCTCACCCTTCTCAACCAAATTTTACATACTTACCTTTTGAAACCCGACGAGTAACACTGTCTACTTAAAATTTCGGACAGACCACTCCATTACCTGCATTTAGGCCGTTTGAGAAAATCTACACCGTTTCACCCATCTCAACCAAATTTTACATACTTACCCTTTGGAACCCAACGAGTAACCCTGTCTACTTGAAATTTTGGGCAGACCACTCCTTTCCCTGCATTTACTTTTAATTTTGGGCAGACCACTCCTTTCCCTGCATTTAGGCCCTTAAGCAAATATCTACACCATTTCACCCATCTCAACCAAATTTTACATAAATAACCTTTGGAACCCGACGAGTAACCCTCTCTACTTGAAAATTTGGGCAGACCACTCCTTTCCCTGCATTAGGCCCTTTGCTAAAAATCTACACCGTTTCACCCATCTCAACCAAATTTTGTTCTTGCTCGACTGTGATTCATTATTACTATTACGTTAGTTTGTAAGTTTGTCGTGCCAATTCAATAGTTGTAGTGTATGTATGTCCCCTATGCGTTCATATACCATTCATCCGATTGCGATGATACTTGGGTCTGTTGTTGTGTGGATTCCAGGGAAGGATTCTAGCTACAAATTATGAATGTAACACGAAAGGGTTGTAACGTGTTTTTCGAGGGGTTTTATGCAACTGGCATAAGTCAGTAGGAAGCCATTCTATATTTATTTACGCGGCAAATTGTTCAGCCAAGATAATTTTTCATGTTAATTTATTATTATTATTAATTTATTATAATTATTATTAAGGTATTTTCGGAGCATTTTATAAAAATTATAAGCATACAGATAGGTTTTCTATGTCTTAGAAAACGCTAACAAGCAAATTATTACGAACGACGATATCATAGAAAATTATCTGATTACGGAATTTTACGGAGTTTTGTCAGTTAGGGTATTTGAGAGACATGACTCACTGGGAATTCTAATACAAGCTGATTCCTGTCGAGAAGCATGACGCAATCCTGGGTCGCAAGGTCTAGAAGAGGCGAATTGTTGAAACGGAAAACGACTTCTCCCTCTCGCCCGCGGAGTGAAATGAACCGGAGGAGGGGAAGTGGCGGCGTGCTCAGCCAATCAGCGGAGACGACGTAAGCTAGTTGGGACTGAAGAGTGGGGGAGCCGACAGGTGAATATATCGTTCGACGCGCCGTGAGACGAGGACTTTCTGTGAAATACTTGACGAGTATGGATGCGCGTGCGAGTGGCTCCGATGTTCGGTGGAGTTAAGGACAATCGGTGTAGAACTTGCAGTGTACGGTCGCAAGTGCGTGTCGCTCCGATGTTCAGTGGAGTTAGCGACGAACTTTTGTAAAACGTAACCAGTGCGGTTTTACGAGAGTTTGGGTCCGATGTACGGACCATAGAATTATCTAATCTACCAGAATATCAACATATAACGAAGAAGATGGCGACGTCCAGGAGACTGTGGGAAGCACACAGCATCATCAAGAACGAGGGAAATGCTTTGGCAATTTCCAGGGGTAAGCACTAATGACGCAGAAATACGCAATCTCTCATTTTTCTTTGTTTTATATTTTATAATTCAGTAACTTCATAGCTTGGAAATAAGAGTAAAATCAATTTATCAGACTCCGTTTTCACGTAATTTTCTATCGGTAATATTCAAATCACAACGCTCCAATTTAAATGTTAAACTTATTATTATTATTAATTTTGCTATACTTGTTTTATATAATAAATTCATTTCTTTTACAATGCAATCTTTGCTTTCAGTAGGTAGCATTAGATATAGACCAATTCCTTCTCCTGATACAATTGTTTGTTGGGTTAATGATCAAATCATACCACGATCTGAGTGAATAGATTCTTGACGGTGTTCTACCAGAGCTAGACGTTGTTAAATACAAATTTAGATTTCAGCATTGCATTGAGGTCTTGGCGCCCATTAAAACAACATAGCTTAGGCAAAGGTAAACAGTTACATTTTCACCCAACAGTGTGGGCTAGCAAAACCATTACATTTGGCACCCAACGTGAGGGCCAAAACCATTACATTTGTCGCCGACAACTTGGGGCTGAAAACCTAATAACATTTGTGGAAGGAGAAGGGTATATATTTCTGTGCCTGTATTTTGGGGGTTATTTGTCTGTATCAGTGTATATCATTATGGGGGATGAGAAAGAAAGACAGATGAGGTTACGTAGTGGTCATCAACGGGAGAATGATGATACGAGCAGTATGTCGAGTGATGGTAGTACCGGGGTAGCGGAGGTAAATCCCGATACTGAAACAGGGAGTGTAGGGGGTCAACCAGAATTAAAAACTTTACTTCTCGAGTTCATGTATCAGAACAAAGTTAGTAGTGATGCCTTAAATGCAAAATTAGAACAAAACAGTAGGGAAAATAAAGAAAGTACAGATGCCTTAAATGCTAAATTAGAACAAAACAACGCAAAACTGGAACAAAACAACGCTAAATTAGAACAAAACAGTAGGGAAAATAGAGAGAGTAATGAAACTTTAAACGCCAGATTAGAACAAAACAGTAAGGAAAATAGAGAGAGTACTGAAACTTTAAATGCTAAATTAGAACAAAACAGTAGGGAAATGAGTGACAAATTCGAACTGATTAGAGGCGAGATCAGGGGGGTGATGGAAGAAAAGGCTAAAGAGATTATTGCAGATGTAGACAGAAAATTAGGAAAAGTACAGGAGGAGTTGGAAATTAGAATCAGTACACAGGCTGAAAATTTAAAAGAACTAGTGCAACTGGAAACACAGCAGGTCAAAAAGCAATTGGGGGAGAAATTGACAAAATTCAGGTAGCTACTAAAGAGGTTAAGGAACAGCTGGGGGGTAGAATTGAGAAAGTCCACTCGCAAATAGTTGCAGAAGTAAATGATTTAAGAGAGAGTAATAGAGAGAGCATTAGCAAGATTGAGGAGAAACAAGCAAAGCTATATGATAAAGTAGAAGAATCAGAAGGAAACATTAAATTAACAGTAAACAGTATTGAGAGGAAGGCTGAGGTGAAAATCGCAGAATTAGAATTAAAATTAAAAGCTAGGATCAGGCAAGAAAATAGTCAGAATAGGCCAGTTTTTGTGAATAGCACACACAGGGAGGTAGAACTGGGTAAGTTCAGCAATCGACAGGGGTGCCCAATGGAGTTCATGAACACTATAGAAAATAAATTCGGGGAGAGGTTGGAAAATGGTAGTATTGAGTGGTGCCAGGTAGTTGAAATTTTAGAACAAGTGTTTGTGGGGGAAACGAGGAATTGGTTTGCTGTCTACAGAGACAAGTTTACTGATATTAATGATTTTAAAATGAAATTCTGTGAAAAGTTCTGGAATGAGGTTATTCAGTCGCAGCATCGTGAGGGAGTAGTGTGTGGTAAATATAACGCTAAAGGAAGCTCCACCATGACCGAATACTTTTTAGGGCAGGTATTAGTGTGTAAATATCTGGATGGCTTGAAGGAGGAAAGTGATGTGGTAAGGTTGCTACTTAGGCACTTTCCCTATAGGATCAAGGAGGCTGCTTGTATCCAGAATGTAAAGACTATATCACAAGTAGAAAATTTGTTAAGCACATTTGATGCACTAGGGAGAGGGGGTTATGAGGACAATTTCAACCGGAACCAGGGTAATAATAATAATAGACCTAATGAAGCCAGGCATCAAGAAGTTCAAGGGAACGGTGGCGAAGGGGCCAACGCTCAAAATAGAAATAATAATAATCAGCTATATCAGAACAGAGGAAATGGCTATGGTAATCAGTATCAAGGGAGGAACAATGATTTCAGGGGAAATCAAGGGAGGAACAATGATTACAGGGGAAATCAAGGGAGAAACAATGATTTCAGGGGAAATCAAGGGAGAAATTATAATGACAATAATTACAACCAGAATAGGGGTCAAGGAAGAGGACAGCCTAGTGGTAGTAATATACAGCCAAACAATGACAACACAGCCCAGAACAACCAGACCAGTTTAGTAGTTAGTAGTACTACGGCCAGCTGTAGCGGTTCTTTAAACGCGAACCAGGCTGCGAAGTAAGGTCAGAATCTCAGTCTGTAGCATGCCCTGTCCATACAATTATACAGGAACCCTATGACCTAAATGTAAGAAATGAATTATTACATGAACTAAATGATGAAGGTATTATTCAGGAAGTGGTTAGTAAGAGCCCCATAGTTAAATTTAACGTGTCCGAGGCGTACACAGATGTTTTAATTGATAGTGGTTGTATGAAGAGTTGCATAAGTAGTGCATTTTATGATAAAATGAAAGGAACTGGAGTAAATTTTGAGGAGATGCCAATTAAAAGCACTTTTGTTATCACAGCTGTTGGGAAGAGGTCTAAAGTAATTTCTAAGCAAGTTTTAGTAGACATTAAAATTAATAATCATGTAGAGAAGCAGATTTGCCTTGTAATTCCAAATTTAGTATTCAGTATTATCTTGGGTTCAGAGTGGCTAAGTAGAGTGTCTGGTAACTTATGTTATGATGTAGGGAGTTTGAAATTTAAATGGGGAGATTCTGAAGTAGAAGTAGCGTTCAATGACCAAATTCAGAGAAGTAGTGTTGTAGGTGTGATTTGTACTTTAAATGAGATATCGCCAGCCGTAGAGCGGGGTTCTCCATGTTTTGTGGGCAGTGTGATTACGAACGGAAGTCTAGAGGACTCGTTACGTGAAGCTGCATTTCAGGGAAATATAGAGGATGAACAGTGTGTTCGGCTCTATGATGTGTTATGGTGTAATAGGAGAGTTTTTGAGGATCGCATTGGTATGGCCAATTGCTATACACATTCATTGAACGTTATTGATAGGTCAGTATTCACAGGACATAGATATCCTGTACCTTTCGCTTATCAGAGTGCAGTTGAGGCACAAATTAACCAGATGCTTGAAGATGGGATTATTGAGCACTCTAACAGTCCGTATGTTAATTCTTTGATAACGGTACCCAAGACCGACGGCACTGTTCGTATTTGTTTAGACGCTCGTTTGGTTAACAGTAGAATTAGTTCAGATCAGCTGAAATCTATGTAAATAGAGGAATTAATGCAAACATTTGAGGGGAAGAAGTATTTCACTTGTGTAGATTTGAGTTCCAGTTTTTGGCAAGTGCCACTTATGTACGAAGATAGACCATTTACAGCTTTTAGTCATAAATATAACCTTTATCAATTTTGTAGAACACCTTATGGGTTAAAGAGTAGTTCAGCAGCTTTAATTAGGGCTTTAAACATAGCATTAGGGGATGACACAGGAGAGTTTGTAACCATTTACATAGATGATATGGTAATTAGTTCACGCAGTTTTGAGGAGCATCTACATCATTTAGATATAGTTTTTCAGAAGTTAGATCAGGCAGGGTTCACTTTGAAGCTGTCTAAGTCGTCATTCTGTCAGTCAGAAGTGACATTTTTAGGTCATAGAGTGTCGAGTAGAGGTGTGACACCATAGGAAGGTAGGGTTAGCATGTGTGGACAGTAGCAACAGGGCATCGTTACAGACACTGAGAAATAGGTAGGTAGAGCAACGTGAGGACGTTCATTTAAAGGGAGCCACTTGCAAGGTTGGAAGCAGGTGACGCAGAAACATTTATAGTTTCCAAACGTATTGGGAAAACAGCATATGTGCTGGAGAATAGTGAGGGAAACAGATTATACGGGACGTATAATATACATAGTCTACGAAAATATGTGTCATAAAGTGAGTGTGTTTAGCTGGCGAGCCAGCCTATCAAATGAGTAAGTGTGGTATTTGGTGCGTGGGAGGAGATGGTCTTCCAGGCAGGCGTATCAGAAGTCACACAGGGGGGTAGTATGTAAGTAAATGAGAGTTTTTAAGGTACAGGGAAATATGACGGGATTGTCGGATGCTGTTGAGCACTAAATTGTCTCGATGCACCAAGGCCATTTTGGCAGCGCTGATGGGTTCCCATTTATCTCCAAGAGATGGGGGAGCGCTTGTATAGGGCTTGTTAGCTTAAGGCGTCTACGAGATAAAAGATGGGCCATCAGAATGCGAGACAGTCCTTCATGAAACTCATACATATCAGCACACGTGATTTCTGTTTACGGCCTCGCCATGTAAGATTTGTAAGTGTGTCATTTAAGATAATTTGTACAATGGTATTATTTGTGTGAGGAGAAATGGTCTGTGTTGAGAACTAGTATTAAGTAGAATATGGTGTACGGGAACTTAACAAGACAGGGCGATTACGGCACAGAAATATTTGGTGTTATATGTAATGCGCATTTACTGTATTTTTTTTTCAGAAGTCAATATTAATTTAATCTACTTTAAAGAGAGATTAAGTATTATGGTCACGAGGCGCTGCCACAATAGTGTGATCGTGTGCTCAGTGATATGTGGAATTAAATGTCACCATAAGGAGGGGACCTCCAGTGAAATTAGGAAGTTCTATGGTGATATAAATATATCAGAACACCTTCAATGCGTGTGATATGACATCATAAATACATAGTGCTCACACATTAATTATGTCTATTTCTCCAACATAGAGAAATTTGAGAGGCGGAAATATCCGTGGAACACTTCTATATGTAAAACATTGGACTGGTTGCAAAGTGCAATCCATAGTGACAACGAACTTTGACGCAAAGTGCGTGAAGAAAAATTATGAGTGTATATATCTGTAATTTAGGGTGATTTCATTTATGTAATATGTATTTTGGATGGGGTTTATTAACGTGTCTGGGATAATCGGATAATGGACCGTCGTCACGGTAAATGATCCGATGATCCGAGGCGAATATGTAACGTGTTTTTCGAGGGGTTTTATGCAACTGGCATAAGTCAGTAGGAAGCCATTCTATATTTATTTACGCGGCAAATTGTTCAGCCAAGATAATTTTTCATGTTAATTTATTATTATTATTAATTTATTATAATTATTATTAAGGTATTTTCGGAGCATTTTATAAAAATTATAAGCATACAGATAGGTTTTCTATGTCTTAGAAAACGCTAACAAGCAAATTATTACGAACGACGATATCATAGAAAATTATCTGATTACGGAATTTTACTGAGTTTTGTCAGTTAGGGTATTTGAGAGACATGACTCACTGGGAATTCTAATACAAGCTGATTCCTGTCGAGAAGCATGACGCAATCCTGGGTCGCAAGGTCTAGAAGAGGCGAATTGTTGAAACGGAAAACGACTTCTCCCTCTCGCCCGCGGAGTGTAATGAACCGGAGGAGGGGAAGTGGCGGCGTGCTCAGCCAATCAGCGGAGACGACGTAAGCTAGTTGGGACTGAAGAGTGGGGGAGCCGACAGGTGAATATATCGTTCGACGCGCCGTGAGACGAGGACTTTCTGTGAAATACTTGACGAGTATGGATGCGCGTGCGAGTGGCTCCGATGTTCGGTGGAGTTAAGGACAATCGGTGTAGAACTTGCAGTGTACGGTCGCAAGTGCGTGTCGCTCCGATGTTCAGTGGAGTTAGCGACGAACTTTTGTAAAACGTAACTAGTGCGGTTTTACGAGAGGTTGGGTCCGATGTACGGACCATAGAATTATCTAATCTACCAGAATATCAACATATAACGAAGAAGATGGCGACGTCCAGGAGACTGTGGGAAGCACACAGCATCATCAAGAACGAGGGAAATGCTTTGGCAATTTCCAGGGGTAAGCGCTAATGACGCAGAAATACGCAATCTCTCATTTTTCTTTGTTTTATATTTCATAATTCAGTAACTTCATAGCTTGGAAATAAGAGTAAAATCAATTTATCAGACTCCGTTTTCACGTAATTTTCTATCGGTAATATTCAAATCACAACGCTCCAATTTAAATGTTAAACTTATTATTATTATTAATTTTGCTATACTTGTTTTATATAATAAATTCATTTCTTTTACAATGCAATCTTTGCTTTCAGTAGGTAGCATTAGATATAGACCAATTCCTTCTCCTGATACAATTGTTTGTTGGGTTAATGATCAAATCATACCACGATCTGAGTGAATAGATTCTTGACGGTGTTCTACCAGAGCTAGACGTTGTTAAATACAAATTTAGATTTCAGCATTGCATTGAGGTCTTGGCGCCCATTAAAACAACATAGCTTAGGCAAAGGTAAACAGTTACATTTTTCACCCAACAGTGTGGGCTAGCAAAACCATTACAGGGTGAGAGACTTAACAGGAAGTTTTAAATGCCCCAGTAACCCAATTGCACAATGCCAGTTGTGATGATGATGTTTAAAGGGGCCTAACATCGAGGTTATCGCCCCTAATGGTTTGGGGGATCGTGAAAATGAAACTAATACTAAAACTAACTACAAAACTTATGGGCTAGAAGAAGATAAGGACAAAAGAAAGGAATAAGGGAAATAAAAGACAGGAGGAAATGAAATGTCATCAACCCTAGATAAATGAGAATTGAGGACTTGGAAGGAAGGAGAGCCACGAAATGCAGATAGGAAAGGGAAAGAGGACAGGTTCCGTCCCAAAGGCAATGGAAGAAAAGGGGTAAAACCGGACCCAGCTCAGGAAACCCTCAGGGTTGCCAGCTCCCGAACTCACCACCCATGAGCCCTTGAAGATGTAGCACTATCCGGGGTGCACCACAGAAGTGGTGGGGCTACACACGCCCTGCCTCCTTGAGTGCCTTGAGCAGAAGACATGAGATATTAAGAAAAGAAAAAGAAGGCTGACGCCTCGAAGAATGAGGCTATCAGGAATGATTAGACAAGGGCCAATTAAGGCGGGAAAGTGAAAGAGTCGCTTGGCCTCGGATACCCTGATACCATCGGGGTCGGAAGAGAACAAGAGTTTGACCAAGGGAGGTTGACTGGAAAGGGAACTGAAAGGAGCCCGGCACCAGTAAGTAGAAGCAATGCTGGACTCAGCTGGGGTCCCGTGGTCACAAACCCACGTCCCACAAGTTGTGAGACCCTGGGGGGTGGAGGGTTGGAGGAGGGGGCAGGTGTGAGAATAGCTTGCTGAAATTCATCGCGAGGTGACATGAGAGGAGTGTCCGGAGGCCGCCGTGCACCAGGTATTGCTGACTATGCTGATGTTCATACAGGGCCTTTGCTCAAACCACTTTAGTGTTACGAAAGAGTGAGTGATTCACCGGCCAATGTATAGGACCGGGACCCCCCCCCCCGAACGTCTGTCATCATATATCGTCATCAACTGTGATATTCTCAGGTTCGTGCAGCTTGGACCCGAGCAGTACTTCATCAGCTTTTTCACTAGACGCTTCGAGTATAGGCCTAAGCCAGAAAATAAGGTTCAGACTTTGGAAGACATCGAAGGTAGAAATCTGAATTACCTATATCAGATTTAAAATTACACCATGTTCGTTTAGTAGTCATTTTTCATTACCTTATTAGTATCATAATAAGGGAAAATGACCTAGATGTTACGTCCATTATACTACTAAGCAACACCACAGTCTACCTAGCCTGTGATTTTTAAAATATGTATTTCCATTAGATTGTAAGTTTGATATACCCGTTCAGTAGTAGTCGTCTACATAAATAAAATTTATCACGTTGAGTGTTCAGGAGACTGAGATATTATCATCATTCCACCGGGCGAAGCCGGGTACTACTGCTAGTAACTTATATTTGGCAAGGTAAACTGGATTTAAAAATTGGACAATGGGACGATGAAGTTCTTGACTCCTTTGCCTTCTTACAAATATTTCCTAATTACTTATTGATATGGTGCTAATGGAAATGTAGGCCTATCATCGTGCAGTCTCATAGGCTACACCAATAGCCTCTACAAGTCACTAATGATCTCCTCAGGGCAATCAACTTGTGGGGCAGAGTTTGAAAAAATATGGAGCCTCTACTTAATTATGCAGTACGTCTACTTAATTGTGCAGGCTTTTCTTTCATCTTCCTGTCCAGATTCCTAGATCAATGGGACACATGACCTCGCTGTTCCTCCCCTTCAAATAATAACTATAACTCCCTTGGTCAACTCTTGTTCTCTTCAGACCTTTCAAGCCTAGTTTTTCATGGCCTTTTTCTTTACTCACTGCCCTAATTTTAAGAGGAGTCGAAACTCTTCCTTCTGTAGCATAACTATATGTCAACAGGTACAGGGTACCTCGATGTTACACTCCTTAAAAAATTGAACCCACCACCACCTGACCAAATGATGCAAAGACTTTTACCACTCGCAACCAGTGAGACACTGGTGATGGCCAAGGGGCTCTTAGTTGTGCCTAGTTGTGCCAGAATTCAATTTCCATGTTTCCTATCCAATCATCCTTCATACATTCATTTTCATTTCAGACAGTTTCGCCTTTCTGCATCCAGTCTAGTCTGCAAACCTCGAATAGGAAACAAGTCGCCTCCATGTTCCCCCATTAGCAGTTAGCACTGTGGCCTCCTCTGCTTCTACCCCCCTCACTTTGAAATTATTAAACACTGAATCTAACCATCGCTTCCTAGGTCTGCCTCTGCTTTTCTTACCCTCTACAGCAAAACTCTGGCTGGGTAATCTCTACTCTCCCATTCTCTACACATGACCTCACCATCTGAGTCGGCTCATACGAATAGCTTCATCTAGAATGTTCATTTCTAACTTAGCCTTTATCTCTTCATTACTGTCATTGCTACCAACAATTTGTCCCAGAAATCATTCTTGCTACACTCATATCAGTTAACTCTAGCTAATGTATCAGATATACTGAATCTACCCAGCTCTCACTTCCATACAGCAAGGTCGATCTAAATACTGAGTGATGTAGGGAGAGTTTCATCGCTACACTAACTTCTTTCTTATAGAATGCTGAACATCGCAACTGAGAACTCACTGCATTGACTTTTCTACATCTCGACCCTATTTCCTTCACCTTACTACCAACCTGAGAGATTACACAGCCCAAGTACTTAAAACGTTCAATAGCACTGAATGAGATACGAACTAACGATAAAATGTTCTATAGAATATACATAAATTAGCCAAAATACCTTATCAATAACGAAAAATAAATCAGGAAATTGAGCAACAATGATTGGTCCTCCGGTGACCATAACCCACCCACAATGCCGTTTAGATAACGACTTATGCGTGTGGATTATCCTCAAAGAGCGCCGTCAAGTGAAGTGTGCCAAGTGTCAGTCTTAAGTTAGACACTAAATTGTGCATGTTGCGATTTAACAATCTTAAATTTCAATCGAGAATAGCATAACGCGTCAATAATGTTCATCCAAAGCAATGATTTTTGCCTGACCCAATAGTTTAATCCAGACCAATGGTTTTTGCCTAGATCTATAATAAAATTGACAATGGTTTTTCCCTCGGGCGCTTTAGCTATATATACATCCCTTTGCCTTTGTCATGCACCAATAATCTTTAACTAGTACGGTGTATTTTGAATTCCACATGTTGGCAACAGTTGAACGAGAACATGGTCGGAACATGGCTGCCGTTGTTAAAAGAGCAATAAATAAAAACACATATTTCCATAAGTTAGCACATATTTCAGGTGCAGTAGTGAACATGGTTAATAATTTGAATAGGTAATGTCACCCAGAAGATGAAACAGAGTATGTAAAAGCCACGATGACATCTGATGCAAGTGTAAAAGCCACATTCTGGTCTCATTCAGAGTAAATAAATGTTCCACCTGCTCCTATTTTGTTCCTTCCAGCTGCCATTCTATTTTTATGCATTTCTTCTCAATCAACAAAATCTGCGCTTTTGAAATGCTGATCTTCATACCATACTCCCTACATTTCTGTTCAAGTTTAAACATATTGGCTTGCAAGCTTTCGACGGAGTCCGTCATTACTACCAGGTCATCCGAATAGGCCGGATTACTTACCTTGAAATACAGCCAGCCAGTTTATGCCCTTCAAGAAATGGTCCATATATAAAATATCGTAGTGGTTTAATCTTTCCCTCATTCCTGAAAAAAACTTGAACCAAGAACTCATCCTACCATCAACTCTCACTGCAGCCTGATTATCAACATAAATACTTCTGATTGCCTGTGGCAGCCTTCCATTGATACCACAATCCCTCAGGATGCTAGGCATCTTCTCCCTGGATGCTGTATCATACGCCTTCTCTAGTTACACAAACACAACTGTCTATTCTTCTCGTAGCATTTCCCAATAACTTGGCGCATACTCAAATTTTGATTTTGACATTCTCGTTGTGGTCTAAAGACACTCGGGTTTTCATCCATCTTACTCTTGGCCAATGTTCGAACTCTCCTTTCTACAATGACTGAGTACACATTGCCCGGGACACTTATCAAAGAAATACCACTATAATTATTGCAATCTTTCCTGTTAGCTTGCTTATAAATTGGTGTAATTACTGCTTTTCTCCAGTCGGTGGGTATATTTCCTAAACCCCAAGCCAATTCGATAACCCGATGCAACCATTTCAGCCGAGCTTTTCTACTATACTTTACCATTTCTGGATGAAATTCAACAACTCCTGCCTCTTTACAGCGTTCTTGCTTATTTACCACCCTCTCTACTTCAGCCGTGATCCTGTTCCTGTCCTCATTCTCCTCCTGCATAACCTCAAAGTCTGCCACATTGCCAGATAAGTCTCCATTAAGGGGAGGTATGACTGAAGAAGTAAGAGGAAAGAAAGAGTTACTACAAAGCTAGTGAAAAAGGAAGATGGAGAGCGGTTAACACACCCAGAAGAGATAAAGGGACGATGGAAGGAGTATTTCGATACGTTATTGAATGTGAGCAATTGTACTGGTGAGATGGAAGTGACACAACCTGACGACTCTATAACAGAAGATGATATAACAATGCTGGAGTTGGAATTAGCAGTACAGAAAATGAAGATGGGATAAGCAACAGGGGTGGATGAAATCAGTGTAGAAATGATCAAGGCTGCTGGACCTGTTGGTATGCAATGGTTGTATCGACTGCTAAAGTGTGTGTGGAAATGGAAATGTGTACCAGAAGACTGGGAGAAAGGGCTAATAATACCAGTGTTTAAGAAGGGGTACAAGAAGGTGTGTGATAACTATAGAGGGATCACCCTCATATCACAGATAGTAAAAATACTGGAAAGGATATTAGAAAGAAGAATAAGAAGGTGGAAGGAGAGTTGCAAGAGGAACAGTATGGCTTCAGGAGTGGAAGATCCACAGTGGACCCAATCTTTAGCTTGAGGCAGGTGATGGAAAAGGACTGGGAATATGGAGAGGATTTGATCATGACTTTCATAGATCTAGAAAAGGCATATGATAGTGTCCCCAGAGAGAAGGTATGGGAAACCATGGTTAAGAAGAGACTGGGAAGAGAAATGTTGGAAATGGTGCAAGCAATGTACAACAACTGTGTTAGCAGGGTACTGACCCCAGTTGGAAAGACAGATTGGTTTAGGAACAAGACTGGACTAAGACAGGGGAGTGTGCTGTCACCTCTCTTGTTCATAATGGTGATGGATGAAATTGTAAGGGAAACAAAGGAAGCATATGGACATAAAGAAATGAAGTTACTGTTATTTGCAGATGATATTTTGGTCTGGGGAAGGAACACCGAAGAAGTGCAAAAACAACTAGATGCACTGAATGAAAATATTCAGAAGTACGGCCTAAAAATCAGTATAGAGAAAAGCAAGACCATGGTGATGACAAGAGGGGAAAGGCAAGGAAAGGGCACTGTGAAAATTGGAAGTCAGAGTTTGGAAATTGTGGACACGTTCAAATACCTAGGAAGTGAATTGATGCAAACTGGTAGGTTGGACATGGAGATTGGCAGGAGGGTACAGCAGAGCAATGCATTCTATCAAAGTGTAAGAAAACTTGTTTGGGATAAGGAAGTACCAAGGAAAAGCAAGGAGGTAATGTATAAAGTGTACTATGTTCTCATATTGACCTATGCAGCTGAGACTTGGACCCTGACAAGCAGGCAAGAGAGTAGAATCCAAGCCAGTGAAATGAAATTCCTAAGAAGTATGATAGGAAAGACAAGGAAAGACAGAGTGAGGAATGATGATGTTAGGAAGGAAGTTGGGATGGGAAAACTAAATGAGAGAATTGAGAAGAATAAACTAAGGTGGTTTGGACATGTAAAGAGGATGGAGGAAAATAGAATACCATGACAGATGCTGGAGGCAAAGTGCAAGGGTAAGAGAGCAAGAGGAAGACCTAGAACAAGGTGGATTGATTCAGTGAAGAACAGCGTAAGAAAAAGAAATCTGGACTGGGACAAGATCGTGGAAGAAGAATGGTGGAAGGAAAGAGGAAAGTGGAGAAGTGCCATAAATACCCCGACCCGGCAGGAGCTGGATAAGGGGAAATGATGATGATGATGATGACTGAATTTTCCAAGTTTCAGAGTCTTGATCTTAACATTACCAGATTTTAATCTCTTGCATAGAGAGTTGCTGGCATCTATTTTTCTAATTTATATTGGAATAGATTCATAAGTATTTGAGTTACTGAACATTTTTGTATTAAAAAGTGGTTCCATAAAAAAGTCCCTTACATCAAAGGTTTTGTTTGACGAAGCTGATATTTTGTTCTACATGTAGTTAAAATGTGTAGAAACATTAGTTGCTCTGGGGTTTGGTGTTAGATGGATACTGTTTTTTCCAGAAATGTTTAAACTCTCATTTCAAATATTCTTGAAAATTCAGCATTATGAATGAAACAAACAAAAACAGTTTTTGCTTCAAAATATACAAAATTCAGTCATACCTCCACTTAAGTGGTAGTTTGTTATTAGATATAAAAGTTGGTAACCCTTCCAGATAAACCAAACCTCAAAGTTCATATTAATCCTACTCTCGACACACCACCGCAAGACTCGTTCTAATGTGCCACCCTTTTAAAGGCACAAATTAATCCGAATGTTTACTTTTTATCAACCAACAGCTTAATCCCACTCCTCCAAAATAGTATCATAAAATATTGACCAGGATTTGCACTCCAACATGTTTACAATATGTACACCGTTATTCCAATTATATTCTGGTGCTGGAAATATCGCTATACCAGTTTTGGACCTGTGTTAATGTTTGTTCGGTCTCAATGTGAGTTTAAATGTGTGCTTCAGTGTCAATGATTATAGCAGTAAGGCAATGGCGTAGCATTTACTTTTGAATTTTGTAAGTCCGGCATTCCTATCCTTGTGTTTTGGATTAAAGTTGAAGCCTAGTTGAAGCAAGGAGTAATAAGAAGAGGTCGTGAAGCCACAAGTCTTGTGCTCGTCTTGTGCTAAAATTGCGTGAGGTGTGACATCGTTCATCTTCATTTCCCCTTTTCCAGCTGACACTGGGTGGGGGCAAATATGGTTCCACTCCACTATGCTCTGTTGTTCCACCATTCCTCCTCCGACACAGTGTTCCAATCCAGGTTCCGTTTTCTAATACTATTCTCCACCGAGTCCCTCCAACGCATTCTTGGTCTTCCTCGTCCTCTCTTCCCAGTCATCCGTCGTTCCAGTGTTCGTCTTGGTAGCCTTACCTCATTCATGCGTTTGACATGTCCAAAACATCTCAATCTGTTTTGCTCCAGTTTGTCATTTAGTTTCTGTACTCCCAGTTCTTTCCGTATATCTTCATTTCTCACTCTGTCCCTCCTCGTTTTCTGGACCATATTTCTCAGGAATCTCATCTCAGCTGCTTGTACTCTGCTCTCATCCCTCTTAGTCATTGTCCAAGTTTCCGCTGCATATGTAATTATAGGAACATAATATGCTTTGTACATAACTTCTTTAGCCTTGTTCCATACTAGTCCCCGTACCTGTTGGTAGAAAGCACTCCCGAGTTGTATTCTTCTACTAATTTCAACATCTAGTCTTCCATCTTCAGTCAGTTCACTTCCCAAGTATTTGAAGTGTTTCACTGCTTCCAACTCCTTATCTCCTACTTTGATTACTCCTTTTTCTTCTTTCTTATCTCTCCTCATCACCACTGTTTTACTCTTCTCCACATTTATCTGCAATCCCCATTGCTCTATCTTTTCATTTATTACGTCCAACTGTTCTTGTACTTCGCCCCAGATCACAACATTACCTTCATCTTTGCCCTACTATACTGCGGGTCGAAATGTCGACGTGCGGGGCACAAACAGAACTCCCACCTGCCAAAGTCATGTAATTTCACAAGTAAATGCACCTTATTTGCCATTTATTGTGTTAAGTTTTTATCTTTAGAATACCCACCTATGGTACTTCCTAGTATTAATCGTTAAATGTTCAAATAGTGGCATATGTGTCCACCAATATAAGTATTTTGATTGCCAGCAAATAATTACGGATATTTTCCTTCGTTTCTTACTGGAAATAGTTTCTGCTTGTTAGTTAATGAACGGTATTATTGTAATCTAATTACCCAAATCTATTTTCAACGTGGCTTGAGCTCTAGATTTATTGCTAGTAGGTGTTAGAAGATAGATATGCCATTATTTTCATATTTTACCATGAAAATCTCAAACCTCAGCCACCTTGTTTATTTTGTTACCGGGACAGAACTGGTCTATTTTTTTAAAACATCGTGCTATAAAAACAATAATGCCACCACCCAATTAGGTCACATGCCTTAATATTTTAAATTGATTTCATTTATTTGAGAGACATGCGTGAATATAATGGCAGGCCTACTGGTATCTCGGTAATGATTTGCCTATTATTTGGTACTGCCCCCGTAATTGAATTATATAGAGACCACGGTGGCTATATTTGAAATTATTAGGAAAGTTATGGTTGTCATAGTTATGACGTGGGTAGTCATGACGTAAGCACGGATGACGCAAATGTTATGCCAGCAGGTTACTTGAGCTGAGATTCTCAGTGACGTCAGCATTTAGTCGAGAATGTTCCAAGATTTACGACGCAGTCGCAGGAAACGAGGAATTCTGCTGAGGAAGAAACTATGCTATTGGAGGGGAGGCTTGAACCAATCAACGATAGTTTAAAGGAAGACGGAGATTGCTGAAACTATGGTATTTTTATTACTTTTGGAATGCAGAATTGTGGAAATCCATTTGCAGTAAAAGCATTGATTTGGAATTTTGGTGAAATTTATTTTCAGTTTTTGAATTTTGAAAATCCGTCATGTATTAACGAAGTTGGAACTTCTAGCGATGACGCAGTACCACGCTTTGGAAGGGATGGAAACGCCCCTCGTGAAGTTAATAAAAGGGCTTGCGCAGAAGAGAGGAGTCTCTTTTTCGTTCTCCGATTATTCTGAGATCTCATAGTCAGATCATCGAAGTCTATTGTGAAAGTTCTTTTCTTATACATTCATTATAGTGAGACGTCGAAGTGAACAGCAGTGAAAAGAATCGTCTTTATAACGCGTGGCGAGGCCACTATATTAACGAGATCCAAGTCAAACTAGGTGAAGTTGAAACGGACCTTAGAAAGCTTCTACAAGTTTAGCTTCGAACAGTTAGCGGTTACCGATAAGCTAATTGTATTGTGCAGTGCTACATGCAGTAATAGAGAAAAGCTGAACAATTTCGACCGATTAGTTTAAAAGATATTAGCAGTTTTATACGACTGACAAAAGTGATTATCTCGCCACAAGAGAAGCACTTTTGTATAGCCAGAATCAACGCAACGGCTGACGCTGCGAGTGGAATAGAAAGACTTCAGATTGCTTGGTTACAGAACGATACAGTATAATGGAGCAATTGAATACGGCAGTTTATTCTTCTGACACTACAACCGAAGAGCAGATGGAAGGCTAAAAGGGCTTATTGCAATTGGGACATATTTCAACGGAGTAAGATAGCGACATGGAACTTCGCTAATTGCTATTCCACACAAGCGAACATGCGGTGAATTCCATCTACACCCATGTTTCGTAATTAAAGGCTGAATACCATCGAACAGCCATAGAAACAATTTCATACTCTGAATATGAATAATTTCTTCGGAAATTTCTACAAAACTTCATGGCGATTGTCTACTGGAACTTCAGGGAATTTTTCAAGAGAGGTCAGGGATGTCCCGACTCACAAAGAAGATTATTGCCGGAAGGATGTCTATTCGTCTTCGAGGAGCAGAGCGATTCACGGAGAAGGAAGCAGTTCGATTCTCCGAGGGTGCTATTTCCTATTTCGAGGATGGAGCTCAGCTTTAACGTGGTGAAATGGATCCATCAGCAGTCTTCTTTGGGGAATTTTCCTCTGGAACGTCAATCGGCAGATAAGGTAGTCGTGAACGTTTATTGTATTTGAGTTTATTAATGATGTTTGAGCAACCATTTTTCCCATATTTTTATCCTCATGTTTTTTGCCCTATTTTCTTGTTGAGATTCTTATTCTCAGTACACCTTGATGAGTTTTGCATATTTCGACGATTTATTAAGACATTGTTATGTCATGGGCATAGTAAACGATTTTGAATCAGTTGAGACTGATATTTAGAATTTTCAGTAATTAATATTTTTGTAGTCACGATTTGACTGTAAGTTAATGATTTTTATGGCAGATTTAAATTCAGACAGCGTGTCACTTTATTAAAGTAATTCTACCCCAGTTTAATTACTTTGACCAATTTTCTGTCATCATCAAGAAGGAAGAACATTTAAATGATTTTAGAGCGTTAAAATCTCTTACGTTGTCGACGATCTTGGAAATACTAGTCGTTATTTGAATTGATTGCAACACAGACATTTATCGTCAGTTATGAATGAACATTGCATCATAGACACTTTTGTGAAAGAGTAACTTTAATAATGAATTATTGAATGCATTAAAGTCAAGAACTTTTGTTAGGAGTTTTTCTCAATTAGAGATTTATATAACGATGTTTGCATTCCCCAGTCTAATTGGATTCTATTCGACTACTTTGCATTTTAGTCGCACTTTATTTGAAGATAGTATTTTCATACTACAATTTTTTTTTTTTTAGGATGTTAATCTTAAATTTTGATAGACCAGACAGGCGTATATAAGCGTATTCACTATTAAATTTGTTTGTGATTGGCAAGTTTTGACTTCATTTCGGTTCATGAATGAAATCCACGAAGGTTAAATAGAAAAACAGTTTTGAAACAATTAATGATTATAAAAATTTTTAAGTGGAACTATGAATGTATAATCGCTAGTGCAGCGCGTGTTGAAAGTCGCTGATTTATAAAGCCCTTGAATATGAAGGAAGTTCCCACAGGAATTAATGTTAAAGAATTATTTGTGGAAGTTTTTGTAAGTTATGTGGAAGTTTTTAATGCCATATAGATTTATATATGATGATTTTGGGCATATTTTTAATGCAGTTGGTGCATTGACTTGTTAGCGAAGGATTTTCCGCTGGAGTAAGATTGTCATAGTTCGTTGAAAATTAATCAAGTGAATTACTGTTATAATTAACACGAGTTTTGAAAGAATTTGAGATAAGATTTTGAATGAAGGTTGCCGTCACAAATCATTATTAAAACCTTTATTAAACCAGATTGTGACATTAACATGTATAACTAACCTTCATTGGTCGATTATATTAAACACGATTATGAAAATTACCAACCGAATGAACATGTGGTTAATGTATTTCTTAAATTAATAATTTAAACAATTTAAATGTTAATATTGTAAATAATTGCTGTAAATATTTTTGAAAATAATGTGTAACGAGAGTGATGTTAAAGGCGTGCTTATAATATTTTTATTGTCTTTGACAAATATTATAAACAATTTCTAATTGTTATAAATAATTTATGTGATTTTGTTATAAACATTTAAGAGCTAATTAAACATTTGGTTTGAAGTTAACAAGTTTAAGAAATTAACATAATGATCCAATAGGATGTGAGCAAAGTACTTGAAAGATTTGCGTAAATATAATGTGAGTTGTCTTGTAGACATTTAAAAGCTTCAGAGAGCAAGCTGTACTCTTACGTAACTTAGCACGTGAGAAGGGAGTGCATTTGACCAGTATGCAACAGGTTGGAAGGTAGCCCGCAGCTGTGCCAACATCTGGTTCTCAGAGAGTGAGGTCGTACACACTCTGGCCTTGCGACTATAAATACCATTCTCATGTTTATTAAAAGGAAACCAAATGCTCTATATATGTCACACCCTGACGTCCTTTTCCAATCCAATAGTGTTATGAATATTACGTTATTTGGAGCTCTTGGGAGCTAAAATGTTTTATATCATGTTGTATGATAATTTTTGCAAGTCATATAGGAGGACGTAGTCAGATTGACTTGGGCTACTGATAGCCACATTGATTTTGTTGTGTTATCAAAATCATACCCTTTATTAGAAATAAAGCTTTTGTACAGTTCAAAGTTCTCGTCTTCGTCTTGGTTCATTTTTAAATGTCATGGTGGAGGTTATTGTGTGAACAGACTTTAGTGATCCTGTTGTCAACTCAAACCCCGAGATAATTAAGAGGTAAGTAACGGTAAGAATGAACCCCCGTCTATTTTGGTGTGTTCCACAATGATTTCCTGTGAACTTCTGTGCTCTTATCTCGATAGTATCTGTCAGTGCCATTTTCATTGATGTAACTGTGCCGGTGCGATTGATAATTGGCAATCCGATTGAGGGGGCGGATATCTGACAGCCTACTATCCAGGTAAACGGGGACAGTACCATATAAATTAAGAATAGTGGTGGGCGTCTGGTTGCCTAAAATTCCACAGTAAGTACAGGTTATAAAAACTGCATGGTGGTAGGCCTATAGTACATTCATTTCCCAAGTGCTATACTATTTTTAAATAGTTGTATTGCTCTAGTTTATGTTCTTAAACTAAACGTTTTAAGGCAGTTTACATGATTTTCCAGTGCGATGAAAAGTATTGTAACTGCCGTACACTTCACGCTAGCCTGCAAAGATCAACAAATATTCCTTGATTTCCATCGTCATATACCTTACAACTTCGTACTATACCTGCACACGAATCTTCTACTGGTAATCATACTTACATCCTACCAATAAATAAGCTTACGGTACCGTAGGCTCCATTTACCGCTAGAGCCGGGCAGGTATGGGGGCGTGGTCAGTGCTTCAACTCTCCGCATGCTATAGCGCTAACAGGGCATCTCCTTATTACTCCTTGAGTTGAAGTGATTTTGTTGCTAAGTGAATTAAAATCGTTGAGGGTTCATGAAGTAACATTGATGTGATTTGGCAACCTGGGTTAAAAAAGGTCAAAATGCGTTGAGGACACACAAACACACAAGGGGAGGTTTAAAGTAGTGGATGTTGCTTACAAAACGCATTGGTTATCTTATCACTGCAGCATATGTACAGTATTTTCCTCAAGCAGATGAGAGTATTTTCCACAAGACAAATTGTCATCAACAGGATGACTAACTTTTCTTAACCCTGGAACCCTACACTGGGGTGTCCCAGAGAATTTTCGATTTGCTCTGGATTTGAGTTGGCAAACCTTAGAGCCTGCGGCCGCCATGACTTTTCTTTGTCTTTGACAATCATTCAGTTGCAGTGTTAGTCACAGTTGTAACGCATCACTTCTTTGCTATAGATCAGTTTTGGGGCACTGAGTTTCCCTGGGTAGGCTAGTGTTACCTACGTTTCTTGTTGAGTACTATCCGCGAGCCAAGGACACCAAAACCACTATGATGTGTGAAGAGTGTAAGATGTGTGTATGAAAAAATTGTCATATCCTATCTGTTAGTGTCAATTGTAGAGATTACATTCAGTAAAACACTCTAAAATGTGAGTGTTGCAAAATGTTGTAAAAACGTGTAAGTTTTTAAATATTATTAAATTTTTAGAATACAATGATTAAGTGTCACCGCACCCGGGAAACTGGAGCCGGTTCTTGATGATGATGATGAATGATTAAGTGTAATATAAACAAACTTTTCCGTAAGTCTAATCAAACCAAACTAACCAGTTGTTATACTAAATTCAATAAATATTGGTCTCAAATATGTAAATTAGGCCTACCATTCTTGTTTGTAATAAACAAGTGTAGGGGTCCAGGGTTGAACACTTCCAGACAGTGAGAACTCTGAATGATAATTTGTGGGCTAGTGAAGAGGAAGTTAATGTCAATAATGTATCTAATTAGATGAGACAAGCAGTAACAACACAAGAAATGCGATACATATCTGACGTTGCAAACAAAACTTACTCATATCCAAAACATTCAGTTATGCATAAACAAAAGTTAAGAAAAATGTTTCCTCTTATGTTATAAACTCACTCCTTTGGATGATTTCCCCATGGTTCACTTTCTCCATCCTGAGTTTCTTCTTGATGATGATGATAATTGTTGTTTTAAGGGGCCTAACATCGAGGTTATCGGCCCCGGGGGGGGGGGGGTTCTTCTTGCATGTCCTAGGAATAAAGTTAATTAATTAATTATTTTATTTATTTGCCATCACTAATACTTTTTACACAAATAACAAACTATGTAATTGTAAATCACAGCTGAGTTGAAGTGAAGCATTACACGGATGAGGTTATGTCTTCCCTAGTTCTAAAACTTATAATACACAATCTCCCCAAGATAACAAGTAAATCTCAGTGCGACACGAAATGCTGACTCAGTGCCTTTATGGAAGTGATAGCTTTAACCTTCGGGCGGGCGCGCCTTTTGCACTCACACCAGTTGGCGCGCTCCGGCATTTTGGCCGCTCTCATTCACGTTCAGTTCTCAAAGCCAGAAGTGTTTGTTGACATGAAATTCACTGGGATTTCAATTGTTACACTAAAAACATATTAAGTGAGCAAATGTTTTTTATTTTTCAACGACTTTTATCACATCTGCAAACTGAAAAGGAACAACGCAACACACATCTCAATGAAAATACTACTGTAAAAGAATAATATTCCAAATATAGGCCTATCACTTGTGTTCAGATTTTATCAAATCAAGGTTACAATGTTACAACTTAAGTTGGATACATAAGTTGTTCTCCTCAAATCACTGTTCCGAGTATTAGCCTTGAAGATCTTGAAGGAATTAATCCCAGCCACATCAAGAAGACGGTAAAATACCACCATTGACCACCTTCGAGTTGTTCTGGAAGTGAAGCACCTTGAACACATGAGGTCCACTGTGTCCACCCCTCCTTTGGTGCCATTATAGTCCATAATTTGGTGTGGTTTGCCTGTCTCTTCATCAGTTTTGTTGTCGTCGTGCATCGTAGACAAGACGAGCACTGCTTTCTTTCTCTTTGTCACCATAGAGATCAAAGTCATATCAGGTTGAGCACCAAACTTGTAACTTCCGGGTACTGATGAATAATTGTGCTCCACAAACTCTGGGGGAATCTCCTTTTTGTTACTTTTCAGGGTGCCCAAAAAGGTCAATCCGTCCTTCAGCAAATCTTCGGCTAGAGGATAGCTGCTAAAGTAGTTATCTGTAGTGACATTACGATTTGTTTTCTTGATGGGATCTGTCAGTCTGACAACAATATCATGAGGCTTGTTGGTGGTAGCATAAGGGCCAGTTTCTTGCTTTCCACAATAAATTTCAATATTGTACGTATAGAATGTTCGAGCATCACATAAGGCATTCATTTTGATGCCGTATTTGGCTGGTTTTTTAGCCATGTACTGCACAAATCGACAACGGCCCCGGAAAGCAACCAGCATTTCATCGACGGTCAGGAATTCACCAGGAGAATATGACTGTAGTGAATTGTGGACGAATTTATTCAGAATGTCTCGAATGGGAGCTAGTCTGTCACTGTTCATCCGCTCCGTTTGTGT
Source organism: Meconema thalassinum (assembly GCA_946902985.2). Classification (NCBI taxonomy): domain Eukaryota; kingdom Metazoa; phylum Arthropoda; class Insecta; order Orthoptera; family Tettigoniidae; genus Meconema; species Meconema thalassinum. Next base: position 444,299,469 of record OX336394.1, on the reverse strand, counting down.
ATTCACATCATCGAATCGTATACATCTCAATAAAAATCGGAATCGCCTTTCGCTGAAATTAGCGCGCAAAATTGTATACCCAGTCCCGTTTGTCACAAATGGTTCAGCTAGATTCGTACGATTCTCCCTTTTGACCGCCATAAATAATAATGCCCCCAAAAAAGCACGAATTTCTTTTATATCAGTCAACCTAAAATCCTTCTCTCGATTTCCAGTTTCCTTTTTCTGAATGTATATATTGGTGTTCTTAACAATACTATCAATAATGTCAGGGGACATTATTAGTGAAAAACATTCGATTTCAGTCATACAATGACGGGCAGTTACCTTAGGGCCTGGAAAAGTTTTGATAATGTTTCTTCCCCTTGTTTTTACAAGATTTGCGACAGGTTGATTTGCCCACAATGTTTCTCCATCTTTACCGATAAAAAAATCGAAGACTCTCGCTATTTTCAGCGTCTTCTTCACCTTCACTTTCAATTTCCACTTCAGACTCACTGTCGTGGTCGTCCACATGTATTTCTTCAGTCTCGAAATCTGGATCATTCTCATCGTCTTCCGTCAGATCTTCTAGCTGGTCCATTCGTTCGTCTTCCTCCAACTCTTGAAGAATTGTAGAAATATCTTCATGTCTGAGGTAAGGTTCCCTGGAACCCAAAAGTGAAGATTGAGTAAATCGTAGGTATTCATAAAATCCTACACAGTAAAAACGAGGGAACGAGGGAAAGGGAGGACAGCGAAATAGATGTGTAAAGCATAAATATTTGAAAAATATATCACCCTGAAATATATGATATTTGAGCAATTCATCATATAATATTATAAATCAAGTAAAAAGTAAAGAAATAAATACTTACATTGTGTGTGGTGGACGGTAAACGTTTAGCACTGTTAGGCGCGCGGCGGCAATGTGGCCGGTCGAACCTCCTACCGTGACACAGGCAACTTCCGTAATGAATTGCGCAATCCCTCTTCAAGTCTGAGGTGGTGTTGGCCTGCCATCTGACGTCTTAGATAGTAGTTAGAGAATACATAGGGGCGTGGTTGTCCCTCACGGGAATATAGCAAAGTAGCGCGTCTTTTTTAAAAAACCCGGCCAATTTGCCGCGTGCGCGCCCGCCCGAAGGTTAAGGATTGAGGACAAATGAATGTATTTTACTTTTTTTAAACTGGAAGGCAGCAAGGGGTGTTAGGATCTAACACGTCCACCTATCATTAAGCAAAAAGCGACTGTACCCTTAATATTTGTACCAGCACATCTTTTGAGAATGAAGGTCAGATTATTATACAATACATTTCTCACAAAACACTGCAATCAAAGCAAATTTTCAAAATAATATAGTGTAAGTACGTAAATTAAATTCCTCTATCGTGGAGTATGTTGCTGCTAATATCAAACATTATAAGTCTACTGGTGAACGGTAGCACATAGTTTGCAATGTAGATACAAGCCGAGGAAGACATTGGGCAAGCCAATTTCAAATGCTTTTAAGAATGTAGTCACAGGTCACTTAGAATGTTTCCAAGAAGGGATTTCCTGGCATCGTTGGTATTAATTGACATTCAGCCATTTATCAATGCAGGTTTGAAATTCATATATTGAATCCAACCTTTATACGGTACTTCCTAACTTAGAACAGAAAAATAGCTGAGCTAATTTCAAACATTACGGAGCTTAAATGTAACAAGCCATGTGTTAACTGACAGAAAATGAGTGGGTATCAGTGGCGTACCGACAAGGGGGGGTGGGGGGTTTAGTGTTTAAATACCTAAATACCCCCCTCCCCAGAGACATTTGTTTACTTGAATCTTTATATTGTCCGATCTATCACCTGTTTTACATTACCGCTTCTTTACTCCTGTATATATTTTAAAAGTGATCACGTTCGTCACTTGGGAAATGTCCTGTATTCTACTCGCGACGAGACGACTCCTTCAGAGTTGGAGCTAGCCAAGGATTAGGTTTACTGTTGAAGTGTGTGATCAGTAACTCATTTCACGTCGATTCGAGTTGCTTTAATTGTGTGTGTCCGTTTCATTTAGTTACCCGAGGAGTTTTTGGAATTTATTCCTATGAATGATACAGATAAAGCCATCAAGATAGGCAGATTTTGACTGTCAATAATAGCCGAATGGCAGTAAAAGAAACTCTCACATAATATCAATATTATAATATTAGAACTGCAAGGACATCTGCCCCTTGTATAATGTAATATATTAATGAATTCCCCCAGAAGGAAAACCTGCATACGCCAATGATAAGGTACCTTGAAATGGTTCTTCATGGTTCCCCATTTTCATTTCCATGTCAACGCTAGGACGTTAAGGGGAGGTATGACTGATTTTTTCGCATTTTCAAGCAAAAACTCTTTTTTTTGTTTTATTTATATAAAAATACCCCAATTCTTCCTCTTTCAGAAAATCATCTCAGTTTAGTAATTCCGGCTATTTTGAAGCTTGTAGAGGCCATTTAATGTGAGCGCACATGGCATTTAATAGCCCACTACCAAGTCCACTTTTCCTGTAATAGCATAATGATAGTTTTCTGTATGTTTTTTTTTTGCCGATTATTCAAGTATTCCGCGGCGTATGTGTCGTAGAGGCACACCTGTGCAAGCTGACAGTCGTTTGTTTACTACATAGTCCATATAACTACGTTATGTCATTTAATAGTTCAATTTTAACTAATTTAGAGAACGAATTCTCTCTTCTAAATTACATTCCATTTTTCTTCACACAACTATACTATGATAGTATTGTATTATTGTATTTGTATTATTTACATTCTGAATTTCGTATTTGTGTTGACTGTAGTAGTACAAGCATGGCTTCCCTGTTTGTTTATGTTATTGTAATGCAAAAGTAACATGTGGTTTCAGTACAGCGAATTACATATCCAAACTAGTGATTATTCAGTGATGTGTTTCGTCTTATTTCCTTTGTAGTTGTGTAATTTATAGTGTAGAGGTCTTAGTGCGTCGTTTTAGTGTATAGATAAGTAGTGATTATAGTTTTTAGGTTAGGCCTATAGCAATAGTGATTATTATTATTAGTGAGAAACCATGGAAATTCAAAAGAGTCCTAGGTGTAGCTATAGACCAGTGAAAAAACGTCCCTCAAAGAAAAGTAAGGCTGCCAAATTAGCTATAGCTAAAAGAAAGAGTCAGAAACCAGGACAAGAAGTCAGTTCAGTTAGGCCTAATGAAGAAGTGAATAACGTTTCTAGTAGCTCACTAGATGCAGATATGTCTGCATCTGAGAGCAAAATAAATTTATTTTCTGTTTCTGCCAGTGCAGAACAAAGTGTTGGGTCTGTGATCTATACCTTGGTGCATAAGGATGTTTGGCAAGAACTAGTGAAGGAGCTACTGTGTGGTGAGTGTAAGAACAAATCTATTTTTATTGAATTTAGGGAAACTCATGGGTTCTCCTCTAAAATTATAATTAAATGCAGAACATTTGGTTATGTTTCTGCTAACACCTACACTTCACCAAGAATTAAAGATGATAATTCTCAAAGACCTGGTTTCCATGTGAACAATGCTATGGTTGAGACATTTAGTAGTTTAGGTAAAGGCCAGCGTGGGCTGGATACATTTTCTATAGGTATGGGTATGAACACTTTAGGTCGAAGGCCTTTTGCAAAACACCTTAGAATTCTCATAGATGAGGGAAAATTAATGAGAAGAGAAGTACTTTCTATGGCTGCACAAGTAGTACACAATGCTCATGGGGCTAGTGATGAACAGACCATTGACATAGGTGTTTCATATGATGCAACAAGGCAGAAACGTGGCCATACATCGAATTATGGTGCAGGATTCGTAATTGACATTCTGACTGGAGTTGTATTAGACTACCATGTTCTGCCAAAGTATTGCCATCAGTGTGTTATTGCAGAAAGGGACCTGGGGAAAAATAGTGCAGAATATAATATTTGGTGGGAGGGTCATAAGAGCTCAGATGAATGCCAGAAAAATTATGATGGGTCCTCCAATGCAATGGAAAAAGACATTGGAGAGATCCTATGGAAGAGATCCATTGACAATGGTTTTCGATACACATCGGTGTTGTCAGATGGGGATGCCAAGACCTACGCCCACTTGAATGAGATTGAGGTGTACGGTCCAGAACAAAGGATTGAGAAAGAAGAATGCATAAACCATATTTCTAAGCGACTTGGTACTGCTCTTCGTAACACTGTCAAGGAATGGAGGGCGAAGGGTGTGACACTGGGTGGGCGTAAAGAGGGCAACTTGAAAGACAGCACTATAACTAAATTGACCCATTATTATAGGCATGCCATTGTCAATGATATTCCAGATGTAGGAAAAATGAAGAGGGCAGTTTTTGCAACTCTTAGACACTGTATGTCAACTGACCGCAAGCCTCAGCATTTGACTTGTCCTAAGGGTATCAACTCCTGGTGCTTCTATAACCGACAACAGGCAGAAGGAAAACCAAATGAGTTGCAAGCTGAATCCTTCTGTTGTTGAGAAGATAGCACCTGTGTATCTGAGACTAGCATCAGATCAGATATTGCAGCGTTGTACAGCGGGGAAGACTCAGAATGCTAACTAGTCCCTCCATAATGTAGTGTGGAGTAAATGCCCTAAGGAGATATTTGTTTCCAAGACAAAACTGGAACTTGGTATCCTCAGGGCTGTCTCAGAATTCAATATGGGGCACTACAAAACTCTGGAAACCCTTCATTCCATCAGAAATTCGACCATCCCTATAACCTCAAGTTCTCTATGCAATCTACAAGATGTTAGACGTGTTACTCAGGCACAAAAGAGGGGCTGTGATCGGGAGAAAATGACTAGGAGGCATGTAAAATGGCAGAAGATATCTAAGGAAGAAAGAACGAGGAGATGTGAAGGGGAAACATATGGGGCAGGGCAGTTTTGAGTGAGTTAATATTAACTTGCCTTTTTCTCGCATTGCTCTTTTCCAATGTTTTTCTGTGTACAAAATGCTCCTCGCGATGCAATTCTTTTTAGATGTTGTTGAAACTTGGTAAAGTAGTTCCAAAAGGTACACTAATGTAAGCTTGTTTCTGGTTTTGAACCTCTCTGAATTTTTAGTATGAATTTTGATAGATAACTTTAAACTATTAATGCTGAAATTTTAAAAATATATAAAATGAAAGTTTAAACTTTTCTGGAAAGAATAGTATTCATCTAACACAAAAACCCAAAGCAATTATTGTTTCTATACATCTTAACAAGATTTTTTTTTAAAATCAGCTTGGTCGAACAGAAACTTTGTCGCAAGGGACTTTTTTTATGTGACCACTTTTTGAATACAAAAAAGTGCAATATCTCAAAAACTAACAAAGCTATTTAATTACAAATTAGAACATTAGATGCCAGCAACTGTTTATGCAAGTGGTTTAAATTTGGTAATGATATGATAAAAACTGTGGAAGTTGAAAAACTCAAGTCATACCTCCCCTTAACTCTTACGAGGCCATGGTCACTACCTTCCAACTCCTAATCATATTTCACTAACACCAATCCTCATTAACACCTCTTTTAGGCTAAACAAAAGGGCGAACGGCCGTAAAAATCAATGCCACTTATAAATTCATTTCACCCCCTCCCTGACACAGCAGAATTAGGAATATTAAGGGGTAGAAAATAAGCAACTATAAGAAATGTGGTGTGAACGAGGGTTTCTTCTGAACGTACTATAAGTTAAAATACGTCGACTTAAGTATTAACAATTACTTTCTTCGTATGATTATAGGCAATTCTCTTACTTTTACCTCATATCTTCAATTATTTAATACATATACACAAAAGACCAAATGCATGTTATAGCAATGCTCAGATTGGGAAGGAGGTAATCACGGTCATAAGTTAAAACAATCCCAGCATGTGCCTGGAATAGTTAGACACCACATACTGTAAGGCCACTGCTAAGCCCCACTTCTATAACCCTCATGAGTGGATATCTGAAGAGAATACAGAAATCCTAATTGTATTGCTTTACCCTAACCTAAAGTCCTCAGGGGGCAATTAATGCAAACATAATGCTAGCTTCACATGATATACCTTTTGCCACTGATAATTAAGATGCATGTCCCATTAGCTCAGTGATCAGAACAACATTGTTCATTGTCGGTGGTCCCAGGTGGGTTGGATATCATAGTTCTTCTTATATACATGGTACGATGTTCGGAATAGGACATTCTGCAATCTTAATATCCCTAACATGGTCCATATGACTTATTTCACAAATATGTTCCCTTTTGCATAAGTAGAATTACATATTGTACATGACTTGTAAACTTGCACTGAGGGAATCAAGGAATAAATAACATACTGAAGTACATTCAAATTCGCATCCGTAGAGTTTTCTTATGTCAACGGAGACAGGGCAAAGACAGAGAAGTTTTGTATAGTTCAAATCAGAAAGCATTTCAGTTCCTATACATATGCCGAGTGTGGGCCTAGCAGATTGTCTCTAACATTGAGTGTGTGTGGAAACTTACAGTGCAGGAATATTAGACAGAATTTGGTCAAAGTGAGGAAATTTAGTTTATCAAGCTAAAAATTGGTGGAGATGTTCCTTGAATAGCCTGGATCAAAATACTAAAAGTCCCAAAAAATCCCTCTTAGGGAACATGCCGCCATCTTGGAAAAATGGCCGGCATCTTGGATTTCGTATCCAGCATCACATTGAACGTCATAACTCGGTACCTAAGGATGATAGGGACATGTGGTTTGGTCAGGATAACTTACCAGAATTCAGGCTATCATTTTGATACTATCTAACCTAGCTAAAAATCGAAATAGTTATTATAAATCACTTAAACTCTCATAGGGTAGCGTTAAAAGCCATCTTGATGTTCAATGTCGATTTTTCCCCTTTTACTGTCATGGGATTGAAATAAGTACTGAAATAAATGTTATTAAGTACATCAAAACGCACAAAAATATGTAATCAGCACTTTCGTAAACCAAAAATTACGGGTGTGAGAAGTTGTCAAACATGCGCATGCAACTCGAGGAGCGGCGCGCCGAGGAGGGGGGCATCTCAAAGCCGGTGTAACTGGTGAAGTAAACATATTCTGTAGGCGCAACTAAGCCCCTTTTTTTAATGATAAGTAAAAATTTGACACTTTTATATAGAAGGGAAGCATCTGATAACCTAATAAATAATAATAAAAAAACTAATTAATTTGTTAATACAGAAACTTTTCGTTCTAAAACTCTCTTTCTTAGTTACTTATATTGTATGTATAAAGAGAGAGGAATATTTCCTTTTAATTTTAATAATTAAGTATTTTTGCGCTACGCTCGTATGTAATTAAACTAAGAATGGACAGTCCGTCCACGCGTTGCCGAGCGACATCCCTGCCGCTGCGCCGTCAGAGCACTCTCGTTCCCCCACTCCACCTTCCCTGTGTTTATTTATTTATTTATTTATTTATGCTGGTTTACAACAGGGTCTTTAACCCCAATAACAGTAAACCTACAAAATTTTAACAGTAATTCTAATTTTTTTCATAACTTAAATCTAATCTTAAATCTAATATTAGCATCTAAATTAATTACATAATAATATAGCTTAACCTTAATGCTGTTACATATTCTACCTTTTTATTAATTAATTACACTCATGGCAATGTGGTCATAAATACCTTTACACATTTTTGGAGACTAAGATCGAAGTCTAGACTTTTATTACACACTACAGCTTTATTGTAATTACTGCAGAGTCTATAAAGCGGTGAATGTTTGTGTGACGTGGTGCATGTTTTCTTATTCCTAAAAGTTGTCCACGTTCTTGAAGATAGACGTGGAACATTGAAATTCAGCAACGATAAAAAATAAGAGTTATCTACCGCAGAATTTACAATCTTGTGTAAGATCTTGGAATCATTTATTTTCCTACGATCTTCCAAAGTAATAAGTTTTAGATTATTCAATAAAATTTTATATGGGGCCATATATGGGTAATTTCCGCTCATTTTATAATGTATAAATCTGGCGAATCGCTTCTGTACTCCTTCTAGTAATCGTATGTATTTTTTACGCCACGGATTCCACACTACGCTTGCATATTCTAATTTCGCCCTTACGTAAGCATTAAAGAGTGTAATGGCCGTTTTCACCTCCCGAAAAGGTCTTACATTTCTAATGACGAAGCCTAGTGCTCGGTACGCCTCACTTGTTACCTTGTTGATGTGAGAAGCGAAAGTCAAACCTTTGTCCAGTTCCACACCAAGGTCACTTACACCATTAACCTCCCGCAGCGTATTCAACCCCAGCTTATACTGGAAACTAACTTTATTCTTCCTTCGGGTAAATGACATTGTGACACATTTCGTAAGATTAAAATTAAGTTTATTTTTCTTACTCCATTCAAAGATGTTGTCCAAGTCATTTTGTAGAAGATAGCAGTCATGAGCAGAGGATACAGGACGGAATATCTTAAAATCATCAGCGTATAGAAGACATTTAGAGTGCTTAATACATTCAGAAATGTCATTGATTGCTATCAGAAACATAATTGGTCCAAGGTTCGATCCCTGGGGAATTCCGGAATTTACGGTATATTCCATTGATGAATTTCCGAGAAAGTATACGTATTGCTGTCTACCAGACAGATACGAGCTAAAAATTCGTAAATTTGCTTGTGAAAAACCGAAATTGTTTAATTTTGTCAAAAGAATATCATGATCTATACTATCGAATGCCTTTTCAAAATTCGTGAAAATAGCATCCATCTGTCCTCCGATATCCAACTCAGATGAAACATCGTGGGAGAAATTCATCAGATTTGTGACTGTAGATCTCCGCTGCATGAATCCATGTTGTTGTTCTGATATGGCTGGCGCTACATGAGTAACAATTCTGTCATGTAAGATAAATTCAAATATCTTTGCAACAGCTGATACTATACTCACGGGTCGATAGTTATTTATTAATGTTTGGTTACCTGATTTTAAAATAGGACAGACACGAGTTTTTTTTCCAAATATCTGGGAATGTATTTGTACTAATTGCTAGGTTATAATGAAAATGAAGGGGATCTTTTAAAATCTGTGAGCAACCCTTAATTACGTAAGGGGGTATTTGATCCGGGCCCGCTGATGTTTTTGGTCTCAGTTTTTTAAACGCTCTATCAATTTCCGCCATTGTTACTTCGCTTATGTGTAGGGTTACTGGCGTATTTGCCTCATCTTGCGATATTCTGTAGGAAGAAGGGTGTTGTGAATACACCGACTGGAAGTATTTTGCAAAACCCTGAACAACCGCTTCCCCGCTTTTTAGCTCTTCCTCATTGTATTGCATTATAGTACATGTACCATTGGCCCTTCTCCTGCTTTTCACGTACGTCCAAAAATTTTTACAATCACTATTAATGTTATTTTCAACTGTTGTTATATATCCTTTATGAGCTAGTTTGATGTCTGTTTTGGTCTTGTTTCTTAATTGTTTGTATCTCAATTTGCTATATATTCAGAATAGTCTTTTCTTTTTCTGTGGAAGTCTTTATCTTTCAAATCATTAATTATTTGTTTTGTAAACCAAACAGGGTATTTACTGGTTTTAAAAGGCATTAGTACCGGGACGGTATTTCGGAAAACTTCGTAAACTTTATCATAAAAAAATTAACTGCTGAATTTATTTCCATAATTTTGTAGAGATCGTCCCAATTTGTGTCTCTTAAACCGAGGTACAGTTCATCAAATTTAGCTTTTTTAAAATTAAATTTAGTTTGCTCTTTAATTCTGAAGGTGTTTTTGGCTCCATTGAGAGGTACAGTTAAATCCAGTGCGGGATGGTGGGCATCCTCGGATAAAAGAGGAGTATTATGTCTTACAAGATTTAGGTTTGTGTAGTTAGTGAGTATTAGGTCAAGAGTTCTTCCATTCGAATTCTGAATGTTGTTGCAAGTCTTAAGTTGAAGTAGGTTCATGAAGTTATACAGTAACTATGAATGGTTATTTTTATCTACATCATTAATTTCTGTACACGTTATTGTAGGAATGTTAAAATCTCCCGCTATAATGATGTTATTATTGTACATTTCATAATGCCTCTCTATCCACCCTAGAATTTCACGGTAAGACTCAAGGTCCGAGCTAGGAGGAATGTACAGGGAACAGACATACCAGACTCTTCCTTTTGTTTCCAACTTTAACAGCAAGACTTCTGAGTTCTGAGACCTTCCTTCAGCCTTGAGAACGGTAATACCCTCTTTTACCGCTATTAGCACCCCACCACCAGTCCTGCTTGAACCTCTCTCTTGCCTGTATACTCTGTATCCAGTGTTAATGACCTCAGTGTCATAAACACTGGAGTCTAACCAAGTTTCTGTTAAAATACATATATCTATATCATTACACAATAGGTTCTCGTTAAACACATACAATTTAGATTTCATGCCACGTACATTCTGATAGTAAATTGACAATTTATCTATTTTAAATTCCGTTCAGATCGTCCATACTATTAACTACTATGATACGGGAACCCTCATTTTTCTTCATTTTTATGATTCCGTTTCTTACCGATAGATACGCAAACTCCTTTTGTCTACGCTTCTGACGAGCCGCTGCCAGTAGTCTCCTCTTTTCCGGGGCGAGACTCTCGTTCACATACACCATGCTGTCCCCAGGGAGTCCCATATGCCTAGTAGATAAATTCCTCTTTACACGGCGCCGTTCCATGAAGATTTCTTTGTCGAACCGCCTCACAAATTTAACGACAATACCACTGCATTGTTGGCTTGGTTGTTTTGGAAGACGATGGCAAGCGTCCACCATTTCATCAGTCACATTTACGTCCAAGGCTTTTCCAACTAGTTTGACAGTGTTAAGAACGTTCTCATTCTTTATTTCGGGAACACCTTGTATCTCAATTGTATTGCGCCTGGAATACTGTTCAGATTCTAACACACGATTTTCCAATGCTTTCACTTTAGTGCGTAGATCAGAGTTTTCCTGCTTCAGGGAATCTATTTGTGCTAAGCACTGAGCTATGTCTGCCTGCTGTGATTTTAGCAGTAGCATATTATCATCTAATTTATTGTGACACATGTCCAGTGACTTACCCAGATCTGTCTCCCTCTGAAGTTGCTGGCTTTTCATGGAACGAAATTCCTCTCGTAGTTCGTTCAATAACACCATCACATCTCCTAATGATGGAGATGTGTCTTTATTGGAACAAAATTCACATAGCCATTCACCAGCTTTTCCATTTATCTGAACACACTTTCCATGGAACCAGTTTTTACACGTACCACACTGTACTTTCACTGCTGCCTTTCCCACTTCCTTCTTGCACACCGCGCACGAGCTCATGACGGAAAAGTGAAGTGAATGCTCCCTAACACAAATAACCGGAATTTCACGTTGTTTTACACAGCTGCCTATGAGATATTACTTTAAATTAATCTAACGTTCATATGTTGTTCCTGTGCCAACTTTTACTGTGATAATTCCTGTATTACACACTTGAAATACACATTCACACGGAGCACAACTTCCACCTGTACTCACTCCGTCGCCATCTTGCTTAGCAGTGGCGCCGGCCGGCCGGCCGAAATGAACGTCTTTACGGTAACGTTTATCATAAAATTTATCTTAAACGGTACGCCACAGAAAATAATCATAAAAGCGAAAAATGTGTGTTTCAGTTCGAACAGTCCCTTTATGCTTATTTTGCCGATGTTTACCATCCGGTTTAAAAGTTAATGCGGTTTCCTGTACTTTATAAATGTCCTACATCAAAAACGATTTTGCCATTACATTATATGCAACACGTGCAACTTGGGCAAGCTTGCCAAAGGCGAGAGTTCAATCATCTCGAAAAATTCACAGAATGGCTACGTATACATTCTCCTTTCGACAAACCTCAGGATATTTTGGTGTCCTAATCAACCGGTGTTATAGGTGACGAAACGGTGACCTGCGACTCAGCTTGGGAGATAGGAACCGCGAATTTGAAGAAACTGGAAGGGAAATCATTCGCCGAAGTTAAACTCCAACGAAAGGACAAAGTTGTCACTCTTGCAACTCTTGTTGCCCGAGGTGGGACTGTGCCTGTAAATCCGAACTAGCTGTTTCATCGAATGGCGTGTCGCTCGCAATGAAGAGGACCTTGAATCTTAGTTTTAATACGAGTTGGCTTTATTGCCGCCAGCGCTGTTCGATGCTTCAACTATCAGAAAAGGTACAAAATCAACTTAACGGACAGTGATAGAGAAGTTGTGTGCACCAATGACCTGTCTTCCCGAAGACCTTACCTACGTGTTTGACGGTGGAGATCTCCTGCCCCGAGTGGTATTGCCGAAATCGGGAAACTTCGATGATGTTAGTAAGAACTACATTTCGTACATCAAGGCGAACTATCAAGGGAAAGCTATTGTAACTTTGTGTTCGACGAAAGACGTGGACCAAATGAGACGACGTGCCAAGACGCCTTCTTCTGAAATTTTGGTGGATTTGGATGTGCAAGTGGTCTCGTCGCCGAATCAGTTCCTAGCCAATACTTCAATCAAATCAAGATTCGCCGCCATTTTAGGTCGTTGTTTCGAAGAAAAGGGGATTCCATATATTCATGCCAAGTCTGATGCTGATCGTCTCATCGTGACAACAGCGATCAAGGAAGCAGAGAAGGGAGGTCATGTGGCAATTGTTGGAGAGGATACGGATTTGTTGGTATTTCTTTCAAGCCTTGCAGAACTCGATAGAAACGTCTATATGATGATCCTTTCATCAAACGCCCATCCGAAGAAACTCTTTGGCTCTACGGAATTGCAAAAGGCTCTTGGGGACATGACCGACAATCTTCTCTTCCTCCGTGCCATGTCCGGTTGCGACAAAACTTCGGATCCCTACAGGAAGGGGGTACACGCGTTCAAGACTTTAAATAATAACCCAGGTCTTCGCCAAATAATTGCTGTTTTTAACAGCGCAGACGCTGCAGTGGAAGAGATCGTGAAGGCATGGGAAGAATTCTTCGTAGCGTTATACGGAGGTAGAACTATAGATAGCCTAAACAAGACAAGGTATAGTCAGTACCTTAAGACCATTGCCAAACAACGTCTCCATGCAGACTTCGACTTCTCAAGTCTTCCACCAACATCAGCAGCATCTCGACAGAATAGCCTAAGAGTTAACCACCAAGTGCAGGAATGGCGCGGAATCTCTCTTCCACCTACAGAGTGGGGATGGAAGAAGAACAGAATCGGCAAATTTTTACCGATTCCAACAGAAGCTCCTCCCGCACCAGACTTCCTCCTAAGCCTCATCATCTGAGAGTGCAAGACAGGTTGCGGCAGCAGATCTTGCGGTTGCCGAAGACAAGGTCTCTCCTGTTCAGCAATGTGCAGCAATTGCACTGGTGATGGTTGTTCTAACCAGCCAGAGACAGATACTCTTAAGGATATGGTGAGTGAGAACAGGAGGACAACCCTGAAGAATTGCCATGCAGATCCTCGCCACCCCTTCGCCGCAGAGTAGACTCTTCTGAAAGTTCAACCTTACCAAAGTAAAAGCGTCAAGATTAAGGCAAGTATCTCGTTGTTTTCTTTACCAACACATTACCAATATTAAACGCGTACGATATAATTAATAGTTGGCTTTATTCCTTTACAGTCACACTGCACTACAGCGTCCCGTGGCAGCAGAATATCCTCTTTTACGCGTTTTCGTGTTTGTACAAAAGAAATAGTAACGTGCTTCAACGTTAGTGTGTTGAAGGTGTGGTATAAGATAGCAAATAAGCAAATTGCTGCTTAATTTATTTTCTAATAGTAACGTTTATCATTCCTTTTCTATATAAATATAATATTCGTAGCTAAGAAAGAGAGTTTTAAAGCGCTAAGTTACAGTATTAACAAATTAATTATTGTTATGTTTAAATTATTTATTAGGTTATAAGATGCTATCCTTCTATATAAAAGTGTCAAATTGTACTTAAAATTATCATTAAAATAGGGGCATAGTTGCGCCTACAGAATATGTTTACTTCACCAGTTACACCGGCTTTGAGATGCCCCCCTCCTCGGCGCGCCGCTCCTCGATTTGCATGCGCATGTTTGACAACTTCTCACACCCGTAATTTTTGGTTTATGAAAGTGCTGATCACATATTTTTCTGAGTTTTGATGTGCTTAACAACATTTATTTGAGTACTTATTTCAATCCCATGACAGTATAAGGTGAAAAATCGACATTGAACATCAAGATGGATTATAATGCTACCCTATGAGAGTTTGTTTAAGTGATTTATAATAACTATTTCGATTGTAATCTAAGTTAAGTAGTGTCAACCTGATAGCCTGCATTCTGGTAAGTTATCCTGACCAAACCGCATGTCCCTATCACCCTTAGGTACCGAGTTATGTCGTTCAATGCGATGCTGGATACGAAATCCAAGATGCCGGCCATTTTTCCAAGATGGCGGCATGTTCCCCAAAGAGGGATTTTTTGGGACTTCTAGTATTTTTGATCCAGGCTATTCAAGGAACCTCTCCACCAATTTTTAGCTTGATAAACTAATTTTTCTCACTTTACCCTATTCTTCTTACACTATTAGTGGTGTGAGTCCAGTAACTCACTGTTAATATTTAATGTTAATATCAGTCATAAACAAGCAAAGTTGATGAATGTTGTGTAAATAAATATTGCATAGTGTGTGGTGCATTTTACTGTATTGAGTTCCTATTAAAGCAATATTGATCTCAAGAATACTCAAGGTAGGGAGAAACTTAATGTGCTTATGTCACCTTGGCACCTTATGAGGAATGCCTTAATTTCACATTCACAAACCTTAACGTAAATATTGTAAACAGAACAAATGAAGTGTCTGTTATACACACTATTGTTTCATTCACCAGCCTGTTGGGTTATGGCTAGGACAGGTGTTTGCCCATCTTATTGGTTTATTGCCACTATACCTACAGGTGTCATAGATGAGAATGATGTCTTTACCAACAGTCCACCAAATTCATTTTAACAGAACCTTTCTGTAATAGCTCCATACAACACAACAGCAAAAACACATGGTTATTTCACTCACAACCACAACAAATTCACACGTTCCATGCTTCTAGAGAATAGCGTCCTTCCCACTTGTTCAGAAATCCAGAATGGATATTTTAATAAAGTAAATAGATATCAGAAGAGCCACCTAACAGATGGTAATATAGTCGACTAAAAATCCAAAATAGTCTACTTCATGAAGATCACACGTTTGATGAAAGGTGGCTCTATCAAGAAGCGAAATTTTAGCAGGGAAGTTGCACAATATGTAAAAAAGTATCACAGATTTTAAGTCAGTCTAGCTATGGTCACCTTCTTTCCTTCAAATTATATTACACGGAATTTATATATCTTCATGTCTGTTAGCTCATGCCCAGAATGAAGAGGCTCTACAAGCAATGCAGCACATCAAGTTATAGAATTTCACCACAGGATATAGGCAATCAACAACACAAAGAAGGTTGAGAATGAGGTTTTTCCCTTTGCATCAGATTACCAGCAGTGCATGGGGATAAGGAAGCTATCTACACTATCGGCTTTCTACCGATAACAAGGTCAGTATCATTACAAATCAAAACTGGGCTCTGAGGCCATTTCACTCAGCTCAATTGTAAATACAAAACAAACTTCATGGAGTAATTGTTTTTAATAGAAAAGCTTGTAGTTTTACGTGACCATTCATGTGGCGACCATGAGACACGGGACCTCCGTTTTTAAGAGGAATCCCAACCACAGGGCGCGATATTTCACTCCGAAGGAATGTTAAAGAATTAACAAGGAACATGAATAGTAACCTAGTCAATTGTGATAGACTGTTCCCTTGTTCCATTTATGAAGTTATTGGTATTGTTCTGGGTGACTGGTTCACTGCATGACATACTATGCCCAGTTAAAGGACAGAAAATGGCTTGGATCATCTGACAAAGGCTATCTTTATAAGAAGGTCAACATTTGTTTACTAGCAGCCTCAATATTGGATTCAAATGTTGGTATTCCATTCTCGTATAGAAGTAATGCATAAATTAATAAAATGTATCACAGTATTTTTTTTTGGGGGGGGGGGGGGGGGGTTAGTTTGATGTTTTAGAAACTATTTCTATGTCGCGGAATTGGAAGCCAGATTACAGTATACAGAGAATCTCTTAAATATTATGATCATATACATAACTGGAGAAGCAAATCATTAATGGAATTTGATGATTTGCAACAAACAACAACCAGATATTAAATATCCAAAACAGGCCTTTTTCAGATGAGCCTGACTCCAAATACAATTTAGTCAGGGAGTCCTATCAAGAGCTAGGCCAATAGTGTGATGTTTGGCCCTTAAAACAACAACTATCATATCAAACTATCCAATAAAAAAATCACAGAGAAAAAAATATCTTCCATATACACTACGGAGCAAGTATATGATCAGTCAGAAAGTACTAGAATTACATTCAGGTTTCGTATTAATTCATAAATATTTCATCAGTGCACATGATCCCCTCACAAACGTATCACCAAACAAACCTTTGAAAATCTCAGCCACACTTGGTGGAGTAACATCAGATATCAATAAGCTTATAACGTGACTTAATAACCATAAAGCTGCTCTCAATATAATTAGGCACTTACAACTCGCGCATCTCCGCCACTTGATGAAGATAGTGCTTCCGTTTTGACATATATGACTATCTCTTCAGTCACATTCTCATTAATCGTAACTTCCGTGCTGTCCGCAGTACCTTCCACGATATGTGCTAACTACAGAGAAACAACAATTTGTTAATAATGTACCTCAGGAGGCATAAGAAATATATTTTGTACATACACAAACACGATGTGCACACCCTTTCTCCTTGAAGTAGCTGGTGATTCCTACTTTTTGTATTATCTTTTGTATTGATAGCAAATTTTATATGAAGCTTTTTTAATAGATATCCTTTTTGTACTATGTCAACGGGATAAGGAGTCTCCCCTATATTTGGCCAACGGTCACTTATAGTTGATGGTTGGGCTGTTAGGGGTTAGGGCACTTTCTATGTCCTTGGAAGGGGAAAGCGTTCCTAAAGGCAGAAGATCCTACAGAAGGACAATGGCATAGAACCTGGACCCCAGGTTGGGGTAAGTGTAGATGGGGCACTTTAAGATGCAGTGAAAGCAACCTGTCTAGAAGAAGGCACTTTGATAACAAACCCGTTGGTCCAGAAACCGTAGGTGGCAACCCCACCACTGGACTCGAGCTCATCAGGCTGATATCCTGATAGTTGTAAATTACACTTATCAAAGAAAGAAATAAAGAAAAATACAGGAATGATCTCAAGGTTGACGACAAAGGCTTTATTAAAGGACTGATTGGTTTTCGAATTGGTACATGGAATGTTAGGTCAATCATGACAGGAGGAATGAAGCAGCTGGAATCAGTGCTGGGTAATTACGGGTGTATACTAACAGCAGTCCAAGAGACAAGACTACCGAAAGGGATCATGAATGTTGGAAATCAATATATGATGTTTAATAGTAACGAAGATCGACCTGAATGGACTTCGTGAGTTGGAATTGTTGTACATAATAAGATATCTTCTGCAGTAAGTAAGTGGTTGCCAATAAATGATCGAATTTGTGCACTGATCTTGAAAGCATCCCCATATAAGATGTGTGTTGTAAATTGTAATGCACCATCAGAAGATGCGGAGGAGGAGGTGAAAAACAACTTTTATGCAGAATTGGAATCTACTGTAGATCATTTACCAAAACATGCTATTCATCTCATACTGGGTGACTTTAATGCACAAGTTGGACGAATATCGTCCAACCATCGGACCAGATAGTCTCCATGTCAATAGCAATGAAAATGGTATCAAAATGATCACATTTGCAAATGACAGAACAATGGTCATCAGCAGCACATATTTTCCACGTAAGGAAATACATAAAGCAACATGGATATCACCAGGTGGAGATACGAGGAATCAGATTGATCACATAATAGTAGATGGTACACACCGTGGGTGTGTTGAACAAGTACGAGCATTCCGTGGAGCGGATATGAATTCAGATCATCTTCTAGTAGTAATGAAATTGCGCCTCAAGCTGTCTACCAAATGGCGAATGCGAAAGCAAGAAACGGTCATCCCAGACAAAGATAAATTGGCCCTTACGTCTGTGAGGGAAGAATATCAAGATAGAATCAAGGAGTGCCTATCTACACCAAATACACTAGAAGATGTGGAAGGGCAGTGGTCTGTTTTGCGGAGGGCAGTTCTACAAAGTGCAAATGAAGTTTTGGGACAGTGACCAAAAACCAAAAACAAACCCTGGTTTGACAATGAGTGTCAAGTCGCAGTGAAAATCCGAACAATAAAAAGATTGCAATGGGTGAAATATCCATCGGAAGATAATAATGCAGCGTATATGGAAGTGAGACGTATGACATATCGACTCATCCGACAGAAAAAACGGGATCATGGTAAGGCACTACTGACAGCAATAGAGGAATCCAAGAAAGCATCGAGATCCTTCTTTAGAATGGTTAACCCTGCGAGGGGAATCTACAAGCAACATACACTAATACTAAAGGACGAAGATGGAGAAATTGTACCTCCTGAAGAACAGGCAGATCTATTTGGAAAACATTTTGATCAGTTACTAAATGTTCATGTTGAGATGGATGCTATAAATGCACAGGTGCCAATGATGACGGCGGAAATGCAAGTACCTGAGCCAACTATTGATGAGATAAGACATATTGTGGAATCTCTAAAGCACAACAAAGCTCCGGGAGGAAGTGGAATTACTGCCGAGTTGATTAGGTATGGTGGAGCAGTGTTAATGGAAAATTTGCAACAATTAATTGTTAATATTTGGAGGAAAGAAGTTATTCCAAGTGAGTGGAAAAGAGCCGTGATATGCCCCATTTTTAAGAAAGGTGATGCCACACAACCTTCTAACTACCGAGGGATTGCCTTACTCGAGATAGGATAAACATTTTTTACCTCACTGCTTATGAATCGACTTAGGCCATTTTTGGGAGACATTATAGGCTCATATCAATGTGGTTTTGTGTCTGGTCGGTCTAATATCGACCACATCTTTACAGTGAGGCAACTCATGGAGAAATTCTACGAATTTGACAAGGAACTGCATTTAATCTTTATTGATTTTCGTCAGGCCTATGACAGTATAAACCGTATAGTATTATGGACGGCTATGCACGAGATGGGTATTCCAATGAAGTACATAAGGTTGATCAAGACCTGTTACTCTGACTCTAGATGCCAGGTGCGGTTTGCAAATCAAGAATCAGAATCCTTTAGCGTTCAAAGTGGACTAAGACAAGGAGATCCTCTAGCCCCAGTCCTTTTCAATATAGCATTGGAAAAGATTTCACGTGGAACTGGTTGGAATAGGGAAATGGAGATGGTCGGATCCGACGTAATTCTTGCATTTGCTGATGATGCGGTGATCATGGGGAACACTTTGGATCAGGTAACGACTGATACATCAAGATTCCTACTGGAAGCAAAGAAAATGGGGTTGGTGGTTAATGAATCGAAAACAAAATACATGATTATATCACGTCGACAGAATATTCCGATCGCTATCGACGTTGGAATGCACAAATTTGAGACAGTTGAATCATTCAAATATTTAGGATCAATATTGTCAAACAAAAGTGAAATAGAAAAGGAAATAAGACAAAGAATCACCAACGCTACTCATGTTTCCTATAGCATGAATCGAATTTTCACGTCACGTCTAATATCTCAGGAAAACAAGATCCACCTATATATGACCCTAGTACGACATGTTTCAATGTATGGTTGTGAAACGTGGGCGACTCCAAGAACTTTTGAAGAACGTATATGTGCATTTGAAAGAAAAATGCTGCGGAAAATCTATGGCCCAAAATACTGCCCAGAAACTGACAGTTGGGAAAGACGGAGTAAAGAGGAGTTATATCGACGTTATAAAAAGGCAGACATCAGTAGAGAGATAGAGAGAAGACGATTACAATGGTTAGGACACATTATCAGAGCAGAAGGTACTCTCCCGAACCGTGTGTTCAATTTTCAGCCAACGGGAAAACGTCCAAGAGGTCGACCAAGAACGAGATGGAAAGATCGAGTTATGTTGGCACCAGGTAGATCCAGATGCAAGTATGGAAGATGCCAGGGATAGAAATCGTTGGTCTAATATATGCAACCATTATTCGAGAAGCTGAAATCATTCTTCCTGTTATGAAGTACAATGTTATAGCCTATATTATGTTATGCTTGCTATTTATATTGTAATCAAGAATTGTACATCCTTGTTTATCTGCTATGGGTCTTAATGGCCTGTCACATGCAATAAATTATGATGATGATGATGATGTCTGTAAGTTATATACTTGATTATATTTTACTGTACAACGTATTATTTCATTTTGTGGCTTACAATACTTGTGATTGTCGTTTGATGTGGTTGCTACATGATACACAAACACGCTAGACGTTCATCTTGGTTTATATGTCTCGGATTAGTTCTCAACTCAATGAATAATTTTAAGAAATTTGGCAAGGTTAAAATAGCAAGTCTGAAGCTGAAATTTCGCTGCGTTAAGTGCTCTTTAGCTGACTTTCACATTATTTATATTTTTCTGACATATTTTCAAGGTTTTGAAAGTTTTACAAGACAAAAATATAAAAGAATACCATACCTATTACTTACGATGTATTCGTTGCCATCACAACACAATATATAAGGTGCGTTCAAAAAGTAACGAGCCGGAGGCTGGAATGCGCAAACCGGTGACGACGTCGGCTAATCGTGGCGTGTGTAACGAGGTGTGGTTCCGACCAGAGCGAGGAAGGTCACAGCCCGTCGCTAAAGGGCACACGTGCACGTCACTTGACGACACAAAGCGAGCAGCAGCATGCATCAATCGTCCAACGCTGCCAGTTGCATTGCAAACAGTGACATGGAAGCGTCAAACGAAGAGCAAAGAGGTGTTGTTCGGTTTCTGACAGCGGAAGGAGTAGGGGGAACGGACTTTCATCGCCGAATGTCACAAGTGTACGGCGAACACTGCATGTCCCTTGCAAGGGTCAAGGCGTGGCACAAGCACTTCAGGGAAGGACGGGTGTCGTTAGCCGATGATGCCCGGTCTGGGGCACCCCCTGCATTACCGATGACAACTTCCAACTGGTTGATGCACTCATTACCCAGGACCGCCAAGTGACAGTGAACGCCAAGCCGCCGTGGTCGGATAGAGCGTCGGAAGTGTGCACACCATCATGAAGGAACGACTGTACTTGCGCAAAGTGTGTGTCGAATGGGTGCATCACAGTCTTCAACCAAACCAGGAAGCATGTCGAATGGCCCACTGTCTTGGTCATCTGCACGAGTGGTGGCTGTAGATGAGTCATGGTGTCAACACTTCGAACCAGAAATCAAACGACAAAGCCTCCAGTGGAAGCATCCAGGATCACCACCACCCAAAAAAGGTAAGGCCATCCACACGAGTGCAGGAATGGTAATGCTGACGTTCTTCTTTGATCAAGATGGCCCCCTTCTAATACACTTCATGCCGCAAGGGACAACAGTGAATGCTCAGCGTTACTCGCAAACCTTGACCACCCTTCGCCAAGCGATCAAAACAAAACGACCAGGCAATCTCATCCGTGAGGTCATTCTGCTCCACGACAATGCACGACCTCATACGGCCAAAAGAGTCGCGGCACTTCTGCAGAAATTTAAATGGGAGGTTCTCGGCCACCCTCCAGACAATCCAGACCTCTCTCACTGTGATTACGCCATGTTTGGTCCCCTGAAAAGGGCTCTGCGAGGCCAACGATTCACCTCGGATGCCGACGTCCAGCTGTACGTGCGGAACTGGTTCACATCACAGCCCAGGGAATTTTATGAGACAACCATTCACCGCCTCGTTGTCACAGTGGGACAAGTGCCTCAACAGCCAGGGCCAATACTTCTAACATACAGGTACTGGTTTCTGTAATTATGCCTCCGGCTTGTTACTTTTTGAACGCACCTTATACTTTGTTTCTGAGAATACAATACGTTCATGTAGCGACAGTGCTATAAATTCAGCAACAAAATTGATGATATTGTTTTTCATTTTATGAGAAATAAAATAGGTGTTTGATTCAAGATGAAAAGAAACACAAACTTGAATTTGTGAAACACACTTGCAGTTTGGAATTTTTCTTAAACACGAATTCCAAAAGTCACTAATTTAACTGAGAAAAATAAATGTTGACATGATTATCTACAGTTGCACATCATGTAATTGAGTGGTTATGAAGTCAAAGACAATTCAAAACCTCAATACACAGAGTCCAAGTTTCAGTAGCACACACTTACTAATATGCCAAGGATTCTTCGAAGTACCTACCTAATTTTGCAGCACGACTTAACCTTACAGATGATGCATTTTAGCCATAATAATTAAAGGTCGTTTCAAAAAGGATAACAAATAACCAGTTTAAAACCATTATAGACATTTGACAAAATAATAAATAAACAGCCCACGGAAGCAATCTGACCCAATCCACATTATTAATAAAATAGAGTCAAAAAACATAAACTTTTCTGTTGTTCAATTTCATAATTGAAATTAAAACCAACTACATAACTTAAAAAGGATTTGAGAATAATGTACACTGTCACCTGGCAATTCTAGTTCTTCTTTTACAAATGCATCTTCAAATACATCATCAGGTTCTTCAATTTTCATCCCCACTGGCCTATCAGAAGGTGGCTGTTCATACAAATCCTGGTAAGTAATGAACAAGAATTACTATATATAACAATTAAAGAATATGAGCTAATGATGATAATAGTAATAATAATAATAATAATAACATTAAGAAGAAACTGATACAAAACATTTGCTGACAAACTATCACATTATCAAGCCCCTAGAAAATGGCCTAAACCTCCGGATTTGGCCCTGGAAATAGAGTAAATTGTAAAATTCTCACAGATTACTTCCATGATCCCTTAACCTGCAATCCTCGTGAAGGAAAATTATTAATTATTATTATTATTATTATGAATTTAAAGTAAATAAAATAATTATTTACATTGATCACCACTTATCAGACTAATATATACAAATGAGATGGAGTGCGTCCGTCGTCCTGTCTGCTACTCAATCACGCAAGAACCACTGGTCCGATTTAAATGAAATTTTGCATGGATGTAGCTGATTTACCAGGTTTACATATAACTTAGGCTACTTTTGATTTCGATATTTTGCACTATTTAAAAATGGCGACTATTTTCATATTTCCATTTCAAATAAAAAGAAAACGCTGAGAAATAGCAAACTTTTGATGGCATATTCGAGCTTTAAAATTTAATTTTCACTTTTCGTGTATCTCCAACGGTTAGCGAGTAAAACCTAAATATGTGCTATAACACACGGTCAACGCCGAGCGATGTTAGTCTATGTTAGTCTCTACGTGAACTGTTTTATTCATAGAGGTACTTTGTGGGGTCTGAAACGAGACGTGTTTTTGAGTCTAATTTTATACTCTCTGTGCCGGTTACTGTATGTGAGTATTTGGATTTTTACGCTGTTTCACAATGATATAGTACTTTCTACTTTGCACGGTACGCTTTTTTTTCTTTTTAAGGATTTCTTTTTTGTTAACTGAATATTTCTGTTGGTCAATATTGAGCCCGTCAGAGGAGCTGCCAGGATGGCAAACAACCGCAATGACTTCCCTAACATCTCATCCGCCGGACCTAACTGCCGAGAGGATCAGGTGAACTTCCAAATAGGCCAAAGCGGCACGAGAAACTGTAGTCCACGGGGATCGTGGTACATGGTGACGAAGGTCATAGACTGCCTAAGGAAAGGTTCACCTTAAAAGCTAGACTGAGAAAAGAAACTTCCAGACTTATGTAAAACACCGTGAAAATGTATTTATTTTTAATTTTACAAACCCCTAGCCTAGTTCGGAGGGTTTCTATCGGTTAATCCGCAAGCTAAAAAATAATCAAAAATAAAGAGCAGGTCCCTACCTGAGAAGTTACAGTAAACCCTCGCGAAGGATCTGTCTCACAATAATAAAGCAACAACAGCAACACTAGGAAAATGGTACGACGCAAATCCCTAGGTCAAGTTACAAGATCAAGCTAAAATCAGAATTTACATTTAACAGGGTAGCAAAACAAATCTAAGTTAGGATGATACCATCTCCACATTTACATTTAACGTTAATTCATCTAGTTAAGTCCTATCAATTAATAACAAAATTTACGGCGGTGACGTCCGTAATAACAAACAATTACAATCAAAGCTAAGTGAACAGCCATAAAAAAACACCCAAGTCATTCTTATGAACTAAGTGCTAATCAGCACACAATAAGGTAACATAGAGTATTCATACACTTTAACATTATTAATAAATAAATAAGAGACCACAGTTTTATTCAAATACCTGCCTGCACCTTGGTTTACTCTTTGTAAGCCATAGTCATCTAATGTGTGTAGTTACGGTGACGACTGCGTAGTAAAGACTACGTCTAACATCGTATGGCCTGCGCTCCACCAGCTACGAACTCAAGGTTCGAGCAAGCTTCAGTCACAACAAAAATGTGTCAGCTGTCCTCAAGTCATTTCCTCCAGGAAATACCTACATAAACACGGCTATGTCAGCAGGTTCCAAATGCAAATGAACAAGGTTAAGCAGAAAGAATTCGTTAGTTAGCTTTTGTTTTATCAAAATTATGCGTTTTATTATTAAGATGTCGGTTTAGGTTATCGTTGGTTTATGGCGAATAATACTGACAAGCCTGGGCATGGAGCGTCTCCCCTGAGATCATCTCTGCCAAAAGCCTCGACTCAAAAGTCGGAATACAATCAACGAGCAATAACAACTCGGACACACAATAACACAAGTTACCAGCGGCGCACAGCTCGCGTTCAATAACTCTGGAATGGGCCTGGACACAATCAGTTACCCTCCCTAAACATCTGGTCCACGGGAACGATCCCGGACATGGTAAACACAATACCATCATTCATCAAAAATCTCCCTAACGGGGCTAGACTACAACGTACTATAGAAACCTGACATAACTGTACTCGTCAAACAACGGTACACAACAGCGTTTAACTAACAAATGACATTCTACAGAACAGATGATCAGATACAAGAATGAACACTGGGTTCCATAAGCTATAATTGCAATGAAAGGGAAAGTGAATGCTAAAAGCATTCTGTCCTATGATAACATCAGTCTGTCTCACTTAGAAGCATGCGCTCTCACACGGGCGCTGAGTCAGAAAACCTGTTCGTGTCGCCGCAGGCTACAAGATTCCTGCGCTGTATGACACAACACACAAACTAGGCCGGCAATTTAAGCAAGAAAAATAACAGTAAAACTGGCCTCACAATAATACCTTTACCATCTATATATATAAAGCACAAAGTTTGTCTGTCTGTCTGTCTGTCTGTCTGTTATGTATACAAATCTACACCGTTTCACCGATCTGAACCAAAATTTGTATACTTACCCTTTGGAACCCTGCGGGTAACCCTGTCAACATTAAATTTCGGACAGACCACCCCATGCCCTGCATTTAGGCCCTTTTGCACAAATCTACACCGTTTCACCGATCTCAACCAAAATTTGTATATTTACCCTTTGGAACACTGCGAGTAACACTGTCCACTTGAAATTTCGGACAGACCACCCCATTCCCTGCATTTAGGCCCTTTGGTCCAAATCCACACCGTTTCACCGATCTCAACCAAAATTTGTATATTTACCCTTTGGAACCCTGCGAGTGACACTGACCATTTAAAATTTCACACAGACCACCCCATTCCCTGCTTTTAGGCCCTTTGGTCCAAATCTACACCGTTTCACCAATCAGAACCAAAATTCGTATTCTTACCCTTTGGTGCCCTGCGAGTAACACTGTCTGCTTGAAATTGCGGACAGACCACTCCATTCCCTGCATTTAGGCCCTTTGGCCCAAATCTACACCGTTTCACCGATCTCAACCAAAATTTGTATATTTACCCTTTGGAACAGTGCGACTAACACTGTCTGCTTGAAATTGCGGAGAGGCTACTCCATCCCCTGCATTTAGGCCCTTTGGCACAAATCTACACCGTTTCACCGATCTGAACCAAACTTTGTATACTTACCCTTTGGAACCCTGCGAGTAACACTGTCCACTTAAAATTGCGGACAGATCACTCCATTCCCTGCATTTAGGCCCTTTGGCCCAAATCTACACCGTTTCACCGATCTCAACCAAAATTTGTATATTTACCCTTTGGAACACTGCGACTAACACTGTCTGCTTGAAATTGCGGAGAGGCTACTCCATCCCCTGCATTTAGGCACTTTGGCACAAATCGACACCGTTTCACCGATCAGAACCAATATTCGGAAAATTACCCTTTGTTACCCAGCGAGTAACACTGTCTGCTTGAAATTGCGGACAGACCACTCCATTCCCTGCATTTAGGCCCTTTGTCCCAAATCCTCACCGTTTCACCGATCTCAACCAAAATTTGTATATTTACCCTTTGGAACACTGCGACTAACACTGTCTGCTTGAAATTGCGGCGAGGCCACTCCATCCCTTACATTTAGGCTGATTGGCACAAATCTACACCGTTTCACTGATCTGACCCCAATTTTATATACTTACCCGTAGAACCCGACAAGTAACACTGTTCAATTTAAATTTCGGACAGACCACACTATTCCCTGCTTTTTGGCCCTTTGGCAGAAAACTACACCGTTTCACCGATCTCAACCAGATTTTACATAATTACCCTTTGGAACTCGACGAGTAACACTGTCCACTCGAAATTTCGGACAGACCACTCCATTCCACGCATTTAGGCCCTTTGGCACAAATCTACATCGTTCACCGATCGAAAACAAAATGTGTATACTTACCCTTTGGAACCCGATGAGTAACACTGTCCACTTTAAAATTTGGACAGGCCACTCCATTCCCTGCATTTTGGCCCTTGGCACAAAAATACACCGTTTCACCGATCTCAACCAGATTTTACATAATTACCGTTTGGAACTCGACGAGTAACACTGTCCACTCGAAATTTCGGACAGACCACTCCATTTCCCGCATTAAGGCCCTTTGGTACAAATCTACATCGTTCACCGATCGAAAACAAAGTGTGTATACTTACCCTTTGGAACACGATGCGTAACACTGTCCACTTGAAATTTCTGACATACCACTCCATTCCCTGCATATAGCTCAGGAATTCCTCGGGGTTGCCAGCTTCCTAACTCACCAGTCATGAGCCCTTGAGGGTGTACCAGAAGTGGTGGGTCTGCACACACCCTGCCTCTTTGAGGGCCTTGAGCAGAAGACAGGACATATTATGAAAAGGAAAAGAAGGCAGACCTCTCGAAGAATGAGGGTATCAGGAAAGATGAGACAAAGCCAATTAAGGCGGGAAATTGAAAGACTCCCTAGCCCTCGGATACCCTAATACAGTCTGGGTCGGAAGAGAACAAGAGTTGACCAAGGGAGGCCGACAGGAAAGAGAACTGAAATGAGCCCGGCACCAGGAAGTAGAAGCGATGCCAGACCCAGCTGGGGTTCCGTTGTCGCCAACCCACGTCCCACAAGTTGTGAGACCCTGGGGGGGGGGTCAGTTGTGAGAATAGCTTGCTGATTCATCGCGAGGTGACTTGAGAGTAGTTTCCAAAGCCCGCCGTGTTATCTCCTGCTGTCTATGCTGATGCCAGCACAGGGCCGTTGCGAAACAGTGAGTGATTCCCGGTCAATCTGTATAGGACGGGGAACCCCGAACGTGTGTCATCATTTTTCGTCATAATCTGCGATCATCTCAGGTTCGTGCAGCTTGGACCTATATTCTTTGTCTTTGCCGAGCAGTAGCCTACGCTCTTTCACTAGACGCATCCAGTACAGGCCTAAACCAGAAAATAAGGTTGAGACTTTGGAAGACATCGAAGCTAGACACCTGAATTACCTATATCAGTTTTAAAATAACACCATGTTCGTTTAGTAGTCATTTTTTCATTACCTTATTATTATCATCATAAGTGCAAATGACCAAGATGTTACGCGCATCATACCAATAATCACCGCCGCATAAAGTCTTTCTCGACTGTGATTTTTAAAATATTTATTTTTGGTTAGTTGGTTCTTAAGTTTAGGGGCTGCGACAACGCGGTCATGTAGCCCCGTGTATTTTGGGTTTGTGTAGAATCTTTCTGATAACCGGTGTTAATTGTGATGACTGTATTAGTGTGTGTTATCTGTTTTTTAATTTAAGTACAAACTGCAACTTAGAATTCTTCAAATAGTTCGTACTTTTGCCGCCAAGCGCCACCGTCAACGACTACTAGGCCAAGTTCGGAACTTAGCTACTAGACGCCACTGCAGTCGGCTCTTGGAAACGGATGTAGACATCTATGAGCGTTGTTTACCTATCCAATTTAGCTTCACACAGGTGTAATTAGTGCAAGGTTCTTTAACATGCCATAAATCTGACATGGGACCGCCGGCTTTACTTCCCCTCCGAAGAAAGGCATACTGACGGATTTTTAACGCTCTTAAAATATCCGACGTCTTCGGCCGGGTTTGAATCCGCTATCTTGGGCATAGAAGCTCAGCATGCTACCAAATACGCCACCGTAGCCGCCATATAGTTATTTTTATTACAGTACATTGTGTACATTATACGTTGAAGTGTCAATTCAATACCGGTAGTAGAATCCCTTATCATCCTCATCATAAGAGCAAATGACCTACAGTAGATGTTACGCCCATTACACCATTAATCACCACACACAATAAGCCTTCCTCGCCTGTGAATTTTGAAATATGTATTTCTATTACGGTAGTTTGTAAGTTTGACGTGTCAATTCAACAGTAGTTTTTATTATCATCCTTATCAAAAGGGCAAATGACCTAGATATTACTCCCTCATTGTCTTTGGGGGCAAATGACTTAGATTTTAAGTCCATTATATTTCTAAGGAGACCTTAAAACATTATCATCATTCCACCGGGCGAAGCCGGGTACTACTGCTAGTAGGTTATGAACCTCGAAGAATATGTGCATAAAAAGCACGCTATAAATCTGAATACAATCATATAACTCTGTCTTCCACATCAAAGACATTTAAAAGGTAGCAATGTCACTCATTGCTGGAGCTCTCTGCTCTCAAAGATAAAATAGACTTCAGTAGTTACTGGTATCAAACATCAAATAAACACGTGTCATCACACATGACACTAACAAAATAATAATTGTGGCGCAAATTCCACTCTCTGCTGGATTTGCTCAAAGATACGTTGGGAACTGGGTTCGATGCTAGGCAACGATGAAACATCCCTTTTACTTATAAGGTCCACATGACCTGGATGGCTTCTGAGCTCATCTCAAATGAAATATAATGCAGTTACAAAACTGGTAATTACAGTCAATTACCCAAATGATACGGCTACTCTAACGAAGTCAGGGGTGTAACATAGACTGGCTGCAAAAAATGCAGTCAAAGAAATATAACCATGGCATCAGATTGCCATAACTAAAGTCTGCAAAGACTTGGATAATCACCCCAGATAGGATTAAACAAAGTAGCCTCAAAATGACTGCAGTCACGTTTAGCAATAGGCAGAAATTGGCGTCCTACGACGTCCATCAAGCTGCACCGGGGTTGACCAAAATGTCAGACCCAAAGGTGACTCACAATCACTGCAAATAAATGACATTTAATTAGACTAAATTACATTCCCTACCTATGAAATGGCTGTCACTAAGTTCGGTTGGTTCACCAACTACACTAATCTAACTATACCACCAGAAACTAGAACAAGGAAGGGTGTACAAAACTCACGATACGAAGGAGTCCACACTTAGCTCTCTGTCCAACAACAAGGGTTGAACAAAAGCGCCTCTGGCTTTCAGGGTTGGCATCGTCCTCATCAGAACTTCCATCCGGGCTCTCCCAAAGACCAGGGTTCGGTCTGTCCCTGTAGTTGACCTCGTGAATGGACTGGACATGCCTAGGAAAGGCATCCTCGGTTCCTTCCTTCTCGTCTGATGTTCTAGAAGTTCCATAATCAAGCTGGTCCCATCCGAGACATCTCCCTCTAGCCCATGGTCTCGGTCTCGAACATGGTGTTGAAAAAGTTAACCACGTGGGCGGTAGTATAAGACTTGTAGTAGTTCATTATTATCACTTGAAGATTACAGTATTCGTCGTAGATATCACAGGCATTAAATATAACTGACAACACGGCCTCTACACTTTGCAGATGAAAATGATAAGTGGCCATGCACTGTTCTGCGGTTCACACGTGTACGGACGCTACTTTTTCTATCACGTGGCATCCGTGAAATGGGCGTCGTTTTATTACGGATAAATTCACCGTAGTAATTTCTATATAATATACTTTTATAATCCCACGTGTTCAAAGTAATAATGTCACATTTACCTGTATATTTTCGCACCAGGCTCTCGGCCCTCCACAAACACGTGGGTGTAAAATGTGGTGCTACAGTAATGTCGTAAATTTCACAATACTTGCCAAATAATTCACTATACAATTCGTATTGATCACTGCACATTAACAACAGTGATTCGTAGTACAATTGTGCTCGATGGCACCCGATAACTATTTCCACGCTGAAAAGCGGACTGTTTGCCACGTCTTATGCGACGGATATAATAACATGCCTACACAGGGCGGATTCTCCAGACGTAGTGCAAGGAACTGCGTTCCTCGTGGAAGCAAGTCGTCAAACTAAGTCGTTGAGCGACTACTTACATTCCTATTTGCGTATCTGCAATGATGTTACCTTACCTTAAAGTGAAAAAACATTCTCCAAAATATTTCAATAATGCTGAATGACGAAATGGAATATTCTGAGTCTCGTGGAAAGATAAAATTGATTAATAAGATCTCAGATAAATAATTAGCAGACTTCACCAAAGTCAAAAGTGCGATTCTCCGCTACTTCAAAGAGAATAGTATAAGCTCTCGGCTTCTCGTAGCTTTCTGGGTGTGTTCAAAGGTACTACATCCCGTCATAAATGTGCTGTCGTGAAAAATATCACATGAACCTTAGCTCAGCGGGTTCATCTGCCTCTCCGTCGTTTCAAATAAAATGTTGGGACGACATTTTTATTTGACTCAAAGTTCATTCATAAGTGATATTTTTTTAGATTAGCTGCATTGAAGGTTCCAATGCGCTCTCCTGTCCGAATGTCTTCAATCACATAACTTCCATTGTTCAAAGGTTGTCGAATACGACTGGGGCCATAATATAAAGACAGAAATTTCCCATATATGCGGTCTATAGGACTTGAGATTCCGGGTCTCCTTATAAGGACAAGGTCTCCCGCTACTAGTGGTTCTCTGAATCTCTGACGTCTAGTTCTTCTCAAGCGTTTGGCAGCTTGTCTGTCCAAAGTGACCCTTGCAGCTAAAAGTCTGCTGGCGTGTGATGGTTGTAAACAAGGTGGATTTACAATCACACGATTCCATATTCTCATTGGCATCTGGTTCAAATGCAAAACCATCGGTATTTGACCAGTGCTTTCATGGACTGTTGAATTAATACATTTCGCCATGATAACTAGGACTTCAGTCCATCGCCAGTGTTCTTCCTGACAATACAATCGACAGAATTTTGCGATAGTAGACATTACGCATTCTGCTGGGTTGCTCTCTGGATGGCGAATAGACGATAAAACATGACCTATCACCAACTCGTTCATAGCATTGGCAAATTCTGCGGAGGTGTACTGTGATCCATGATCAGTCAACAGGAATTGTGGCTTTCCTGCCTCCGGTATCACTTGTCGTCTAATTCTCTGAATAATCTGATGTGCGGTGGCTTTCTGAATCGGATGAAGCATCGTATATTTCGTGAACACATCAATAGTTACAACAATTAAGCGATTCCCACGACGGGCCTTAGGTATTGGGCCATAAAGGTCCTGTGCGTATAACTCTCTAGGTTGAGTTGGGAGTATTGGTCTAGGTGGTTCCTTCAACAAGTGTGACGTGTACTTGTTCCACTGGCATGCGTCGCAAGCACGTAAACACTGTCTAACGGTGGTTCCTAGCCTTTTCCAAGTAAAAGACTCTTTGATGGTTGCAATGGTCTTGTCAGTCCCACCATGTCCAATGGACAGATGAACCATAAGAATAACAGATTCTTGATATCTCCTCGGAATAACTGCACGCAGTTGAGTGTGGTCCTCGTCCACGAACTTATACAAAACACGATGATAGATCAAATAGTCATCTGCAACAGCAGCAATCCTCGCATATTGAGCATCCTGTGGATCCATTCGTCGTTCCAGGAAACGGATAATATGCCTGAGTTCCTCCTCACGTCGTTGTCCTTCAGGTAGATGACGAAGTCGGCGAAAGTGTTCCTCGCATTCTCCCTCGATGTCAATGGCATTTACCGTGGCTTCAGGATTCCGGCTGAGAATGTCGGCCAACACATTCTCTCTGCCTGGTCGGTAAACAATTTTCAAGTCAAACTGTTTGAGAAACAGCGTCCAACGTGTGATCCTGTCGCTTGCCAGTCTTGTTCGTAAAATGAAGGTCAGCGCATGGTGATCGGTCCTCGCAATAATCCTCTGGCCTAACAAAAGTTTCTGCCAGTACTCAAGCGCGTAGACAATCGCAAGTGCTTCAATCTCAGTGGTGAAATAATGAGATTCATGCGCTCGCAAACGTCGACTTAAGAAAGCGATGTAATGACGTTTCTTCTCATCATCCTCCTGCAATAGGATGGCACCTATTCCAATCGCAGATGCATCAGTCTCTAGAATAAAATACCGGGAGTAGTCTGGATATTCTAACTGAATCGAATCAACCAGCATCTGTTTAGCTTTTCTGAAAGCTGTCTCGCACTCGTCGTTTCAAGCCCATCTGCAATTCTTCTTCAGTAAACCTTGCAGTGGTGCGACAGCCTCAGAATACCTCTCACAATGAGCAGCAAAGAATTGCAGAATTCCTAGGAATTGTCTCACGTGTTTCACACGGGTTGGTGTTGGAAATGCAGCAACGGTTCTGATCTTTGCCGGATTCGGCCTGTATCCATCTCCATTAATTATGTGTCCCACAAATTTTACTTCTCTCTGGAAGAATCGACACTTGTCGAATTTCACTTTAAAATTAGCCTGTCCAAGATTCTCAAAAACAAGGCGTAAAGTTGTTAAATGCTCTTCCTCCGTTTCCAAAGCTATGATGATGTCATCCACGTAACATATCACCTTCTGTTTCACTTCAGGAGTCAACTTCGCATCAAGTGCTCTAATTAATGCGGCTCCGGCATTCTTCACTCCAAAGGGTAGTTTTCGAAAGACATAGGTGGTCTGATCGAACATAAACCCTGTATACGTCTGAGTATGCTCAGATAATCTTATATGGTAGTAGGATTGTACCAAGTCCAATGACGAAAATATCTTCTTTCCCTTAAACTTCCTGAGGATGTCCCTAATCTTGGGCGGTCTGTCGTGCTCAGGAGCTAAGCGTTCATTTAAGGCCCTTGCATCGAGACAAAGTCTCAAGCTTCCATCCACCTTAACCACAGGTGTTATAGGATTCAAGAAAGGAGTCGGTGACTTCTTGATCGTACCAGCTGCTTCCATCTCATGGATCTTCTTAGCAGTTTCCTCGCGGTGTTTCTCTGCGATGGAATAAATCCTCTTCTGGAATGGGGAATCATCCAGTAGTACAAGATCGTACTCGTAGTCCAATATCTCACCAGGTGTGGTGTCGAATATATCCTCGTATTCGCTCAATATTGCATCTAGTTTCTCTCGTATGGGTGCTGATAATGGTTCTGCCTCTTCGTCGGCATCTTGTGTCTCCTCAATTCCCTTGCCATTAAAATGCTCAACAACGTTGACTTCGGATACAAATTCCGGTTCTTCCTCTACTAAGTTCATTTGAATGGGTTCGTTCGGCTTAAACTCGACCGTATTACGTCCCATATCAATGATTCCATCATACTTCCGAATGAAGTCTGCACCCAATATGGCATCATGGTGCAAGCCTTTCATCACAAGAAATTCGTGCAAGTACACGTGGCTCGAAATTTTCAAAGTGCATAGAATCTGAATTTTGCACGTTACAACACGGTCAGGTATGACTCCTCTGACTCTTACTGCGGAAACTGGCAGCTCTGTCACCTCAGAGTTCGCTTTCAGTCTGGCATGGCAATCGGCGGAAATGACACTCATCATCGCCCCAGTATCGATGAGAATGACTACGTTACATCCATTCAGGGTAGCTACAATCTTCGGTAGACGCGTCAATTCGTAGTTGTGGTTCGTCGTTCGTCTAATAGATCTTCCTGAATTGGCTCCCAGAGTAAGATGGTGGCAGTTACTCTGTGCTCAATCGGGTAAGAATCTATTGGTTTTTCGGCGTTTTTGTTTCTTTCTTGGCGGGAAGTACCGGGCTGGTTTCGCTCCGTTTCTTCCGCCGTATTACGTGTTTCCCTCGTAGTAGGGTTCTGATCTCCCTCTTCTTGTATCTCTTGGAGTTCTCGGAGTTGCTGAAGATATTCACGACTCTCCCGTGCTCTTCCCCTCCAGTCTCGATCGGTTTGGTATCTTGGGTCTCGATCTCTATTGTAACCTCTGCTATAGCGGTAATCCCTGCGGATACTTCCATGTTGTGGATTCCGGTTACGATTCCCTCGGCGGTCGTTTTCGTGACGACGGTCTTCGTTCGTCCCTCGTTCGAAGCGCCGGTTCCAGTGACTACGACGGTCACCTCTCTGGTCTCTAGCATATGGAGGGTTGTTCCATTCTCTCCGACCAAGATTATAGTCATTGTCCAGAGCTCTCTTGAGTCTGTGTCTGCTGTGGCGTCTGGCACACTTTGTCCACAGTTGTCAAGTTGACAGGGGTTTCTTCACGCCTGTCAGCCTTCTGCTGACGATGTGTCGGAAACTGTTCGGTGTTAGCATCCAATCGTCGCAAGATTTGGTCGCATTGCTGAAAAGTGGATGCTCCAGCAGCGATCAATACACGTTGCACGTCTGCAGGGTATTGCCAATCGATGGTGTTTACCAGGTCTTGCTCTGACAGCGGGGATTGTAAACAACGGAGTTTCGCAAGCTGGGTTGCGAAATAGTTCGCATAGCGCGTCGGAGTGTTTGAGCTGTATCGGCGAGTGTACATCTCAGCTCTGATACTCTGCTGGATGTCGCTTGACCAGTAAGTCCTCAACAAGGCTTCTCTGAAATCTTGGTAGCCTACAAATGAGTAACGGAAGGCGCTAAACCAAGTGCTGGCTTGCCCCTCGAGCAAACGCTCAATAACTCGGAGTTCTCTCTCCGGAGTTACCATGGTGTCTCTCAAGTAGCTTTCCACATTAGCCAAAAATTCGACTGGAGTGATGCCACTTCCAGTATCTGAGAATCTAACTGGTTGCTCCTCTCTCGAACGGATGATAGTCACATTCCCCTGCGTGTGCGCGGGTCTGAACGAATTTGGCATATAGTTATGCGTTGGCGTACTCGTCTCTTGACTCTGTCGGTTGGGTACGGGTTGGAAAGGATGTGCGTCAAAGTTTAACGCTTGACTCTGCGCTGAACCGGAGAATTGAGATGGTTGCGGTTCCATAGGTGCGCTCGGTTGAAAATGTGCAGGCGTTATCCCTGCGGATTGCGATCCTGGTGTCGCCTGAGAGTCTCCCATCTGTGAGGGTAAGTGTGTCTCTCTTGGATGCGTCTCCAGTCGGTCGAGACGTCTCTCTATAACTTCGAGTCCTGGGATGGTCTTAGCTGTGACCTTATTCCCTAGATCGTTGAGCTGTAATTCTATCCTTTCAACTTTGCCTTTGAGGTTAGTGTCGACTTCGCGAATAGCCGTCCTCAAGTTATAGCTGAGGTCTAACCTCTCGGTTATCGCTACTTCCTCGAATCGTTTCTGTAGGGAATCGATTTCTTCCTCGACTTTTGACATGTTGTCCTGGATCCTACCAACATCATCTTTGACCTCGGCTACCTTTGCCTCCATAGTGGTCTTATGTTCATTGAGGTCACCCCTCAACATCATGACATCGATCTTATTCTCTTCTCGATGAACATCAATGATTTCACGTAACCCTGTTACTGTCTCTGTCAATTCCGTAATATTCTTTCTGTTTGTGTTCAACTCGTCCTTGACCTCGATCATACCATCGACGATCGTTTTGACGTTGTTGTTGACTGCGTTCGCTCCACCTCTCATCAGTATGAGACCTATATTCATGGTAGCCATGTCCTTTTTGACGTTATCCATGAATCCCTCGACGTGAGTCAAACGAGTCCCAAATTCATCTCGAGTGTGCTCCAAGTCGGCTCTCATATCGATCTGGACTGTTAATCGTTGTCTGGATCTGAGCGGTGTGCTCCTCTAATCGGGTCTTCACGTCCTCCCTAGCTCTATTCATCTGATCAGTTAAACTATCGATACGCTGGTTAGCTTCCTGATGGTGTCGTATAACATCAACTCTAACAGCCGCTAAACCTGCCGTAAGATCATTCCTAGCCTCTACTCTATAAGTATCCATGTCGGCCCTGACCTGCGTTAGATCAGCCCTAACATTATTGATTGACTGTGTGTTGATCTCAAGATCCAGTCTAACTTGGTCCAAATGACCACTTACAGTGTTGACAGCTTGGCTATTCTCACCCAAGTCACCTCGGACTTCAACCTAAATCACCTCTTACAGTACCTAAGTCACCTCGGACTTCACCTAAGTCAGCAGTAATCTGCTGGAGATTGGCATTGACACCTGCCATCATCTCCCCAAACACACGAATTGTTTCCTCATCCATGACAAGAAAATTATTTGAGAAAGAGAGGGATCAATCTCTAATGGAATTTACAGCTATGATTAGTTACTTGGTGGTATAAAGCTTGTTTCATTTAAATAAATATCCGGAGTACAGCTGGAGTATGCAAACTAAGTGCTTCTACATTTACAAAGACAACGGCGAGCAAAGCAAAGTATTACATTTACTCAGGATGAGGCATCATCAAAGAAATTCCTATCCATCATTTATCTAACACAAAAGCCTTACCCCATGGACTTGTATCAAACATGAATGCCATGCGGTTAATTGATCTGCAGTACGACTTTCTAAGTTCGTCCCAGTCCGGTCAATTTACCATTAATCAACATTAAGATCCTCTTAAATAACATGGAACTGACGGTCACCACGTTAACGTCGGCACATGAGTTGGGCGCCATTAAAATATGTGTTATGAGCCCGTCAGAGGAGCTGCCAGGATAGCCAACAACCGCAATGACTTTCCTAACATCTCATCCGCCGGACCTACCTGCCGAGAGGATCAGGTGAACATCCAAATAGGCCAAAGCGGCACGAGAAACTGTAGTCCACGGGGATCGTGGTACATGGTGACGAAGATCATAGACTGCCTAAGGAAAGGTTCACCTTAAAAGCTAGACTGAGAAAAGAAACTTCCAGACTTATGTAAAACACCGTGAAAATTTATTTATTTTTAATTTTACAACCCCTAGCCTAGTTCGGAGGGTTTCTATCGGCTAATCCGCAAGCTAAAAAATAATCAAAAATAAAGAGCAGGTCCCTACCTGAGAAGTTACAGTAAACCCTCGCGAAGGATCTGTCTCACAATAATAAAGCAACAACAGCAACACTAGGAAAATGGTACGACGCAAATCCCTAGGTCAAGTTACAAGATCAAGCTAAAATCAGAATTTACATTTAACAGGGTAGCAAAACAAATCTAAGTTAGGATGATACCATCTCCACATTTACATTTAACGTTAATTCATCTAGCTAAGTCCTATCAAGTAATAACAAAATTTACGGCGGTGACGTCCGTAATAACAAACAATTACATTCAAAACTAAGTGAACAGCCATAAAAAAAACATCTAAGTCATTCTTATGAACTAAGTGCTAATCAGCACACAATAAGGTAACATAGAGGATTCATACACTTTTACATTATTAATAAATAAATAAGAGACCACAGTTTTATTCAAATGCCTGCCTGCACCTTGGTTTACTCTTTGTAAGCCATAGTCATCTAATGTGTGTAGTTACGGTGACGACTGCGTAGTAAAGACTACGTCTAACATCGTATGGCCT
Organism: Meconema thalassinum; assembly: GCA_946902985.2. Classification (NCBI taxonomy): domain Eukaryota; kingdom Metazoa; phylum Arthropoda; class Insecta; order Orthoptera; family Tettigoniidae; genus Meconema; species Meconema thalassinum. Next base: position 444,261,330 of record OX336394.1, on the reverse strand, counting down.
GCGCTCCACCAGCTACGAACTCAAGCTTCGAGCAAGCTTCAGTCACAACAAAAAAGTGTCAGCTGCCCTCAAGTCATTTCCTCCAGGAAATACCTACATAAACACGGCTATGTCAGCAGGTTCCAAATGCAAATGAACAAGGTTAAGCAGAAAGAATTCGTTAGTTAGTTTTTGTTTTATCAAAATTATGCGTTTTATTATTAAGATGTCGGTTTAGGTTATCGTTGGTTTATGGCGAATAATACTGACAAGCCTGAGCACGGAGCGTCTCCCCTGAGATCATCTCTGCCAAACGCCTCGACTCAAAAGTCGGAATACAATCAACGAGCAATAACAACTCGGACACACAATAACACAAGTTACCAGCGGCGCACAGCTCGCGTTCAATAACTCTGGGATGGGCCTGGACACAATCAGTTACCCTCCCTAAACATCTGGTCCACGGGAACGATCCCGGACATGGTACACACAATACCATCATTCATGAAAAACCTCCCTAACAGGGCTAGCCTACATCGTACTATAGAAACCTGACATAACTGTACTCGTCAAACAACGGTACACAACAGCGTTTAACTAACAAATGACATTCTACAGAACAGATAATCAGATACAAGAATGAACACTGGGTTCCATAAGCTATAATTGCAATGAAAGGGAAAGTGAATGCTAAAAGCGTTCTGTCCTATGTTAACATCAGTCTGTCTCACTTAGAAGCATGCGCTCTCACACGGGCGCTGAGTCAGAAAACCTGTTCGTGTCGCCGCAGGCTACAAGATTCCTGCGCTGTATGACACAACACACTAACTAGGCCGGCAATTTAAGCAAGTAAAATAACAGTAAAACTGGCCTCACAATAATACCTTTACCATAGGTTATAAACCTCGACGAATATGTGCATAAAAAGCACGCTATAAATCTGAATACAATCATATATACTCTGTCTTCCACATCAAAGACATTTAAAAGGTAGCAATGTCACTCATTGCTGGAGCTCTCTGCTCTCAAAGATAAAATACACTTCAGTAGTTACTGATATCAAACATCAAATAAACACGTGTCATCACACATGACACTAACAAAATAATAATTGTGGCGCAAATTCCACTCTCTGCTGGATTTGCTCAATGATACGTTGGGAACTGGGTTCGATGCTAGGCAACGATGAAACATCCCATTTACTTATAAGGTCCACATGACCTGGATGGCTTCTGAGCTCATCTCAAATGAAATATAATGCAGTTACAAAACTGGTAATTACAGTCGATTACCCAAATGATACGACTACTCTAACGAAGTCAGGGGTGTAACATAGACTGGCTGCAAAAAATGCAGTTAAAGAAATATAACCATGGCATCAGATTGCCATAACTAAAGTCTGCAAAGACTTGGAAAATCACCCCAGATATGGTTAAACAAAGTAGCCACAAAATGACTACAGTCACGTTTAGCAATAGGCAGAAATTGGCGTCCTACGGCGTCCATCAAGCTGCACCGGGGTTGACCAAAATGTCAGACCCAAGGGTGACTCACAATCACTGCAAATAAATGACATTTAATTAGACTAAATTAAATTCCCTACCTACGAAATGGCTGTCACTAAGTTCGGTTGGTTCACAAACTACACTAATCTAACTATACCACCAGAAACTAGAACAAGGAAGGGTGTACAAAACTCACGATACGAAGGAGTCCACACTTAGCTCTCTGTCCAACAACAAGGGTTGAACAAAAGCGCCTCTGGCTTTCAGGGTTGGCATCGTCCTCATCAGAACTTCCATCCGGGCTCTCCCAAAGACCAGGGTTCGGTCTGTCCCTGTAGTTGACCTCGTCAAACTAAGTCGTTGAGCGACTACTTACATTCCTATTTGCGTATCTGCAATGATGTTACCTTACCTTAAAGTGAAAAAACATTCTCCAAAATTTTTCAATAATGCTGAATGACGAAATGGAATATTCTGAGTCTCGTGGAAAGATAAAATTGATTAATAAGATCTCAGATAAATAATTAGCAGACTTCACCAAAGTCAAAAGTGCGATTCTCCGCTACTTCAAAGAGAATAGTATAAGCTCTCGGCTTCTCGTAGCTTTCTGGGTGTGTTCAAAGGTACTACATCCCATCATAAATGTGCTGTCGTGAAAAATATCACATGAACCTTAGCTCAGCGGGTTCAATATTGATCCGCTTTTTGTCGTTTTTTGCCATGATCAAAAACGCAAATTCACAGACGAATCTGTCAAAAACTACGGACTGTCACATTAGTTCATTTAGTGCTCATATTAATCTTACTGCAGAACTGGGCAAACGCATTTCAATAAAGTTGGTATTTTGCCTTTCGCGGCTAATAAAACCCCGCACAAAACACGGCGTAAACCTAGAAAAGTTGCTGAGTTTCAATTGCTGGGCCCTGAAATTCAATATACAATAATTTTGGGAGCCTTTATAGGGAGGTGAAGGACTATTTTAGCGTTTAGCTCTCGCAGTAAAGTGGCGGAGGTGTTCTAAATAAGAATTGACGGCATAAACATAGAAAATGTATCTGTGATTAAAACTGATTTTCTTATTATTACTTGGGATGATTGAAGTTTGTTTCGTTACTGTTAGTCTTTATTATGACATGCTACGCAGTTTTCGCAATTATACTTACTGCGGATATGATAATTTCTACCAAGATTGATGTATTTTTAGCATAATGTTTATATGTCTAAATATAGTATGAAGACGTTAAACGATCGGTTATCAATATTTAAGAAAGGTTATTTAACTTTTACTACATAGAGGCTCATATTTATTTCTAATAAATAAACACACTTTCCTACCTACAAAGCAGAGGCAGACAGGCTTTTCTCCGGGTACTCCAGTTTTCCCTATCACAATTTCATTCCAGCAACAATCTCCAAAATCATTTAATTTCATCTGTCATTCATTTAATCATTGCCCCAGAGTGTGACAGGCTTCGACCCGTTCGGTCGACTGAAAGCAGGCTGTGGATTTTCCCTTTCCTACCTCTGATTAATAATTGGGCGAGTAAAAATGCATGTAGTCTACACATGTAGTTGGTAAAATGGAAATAACATAACTGCATTACGAATATGTGATTATATTAATGACTAGCTGTACCCGGCATGCGTAGCAATGCCAATCAAAGAAAGTGTTGGCGTTGTAACTTTGTTTGTTGAAGTGCTTTTGGATTCCAAATATTTATTTATTTTCCGTTAACCACCTCTATTGTAAAATTGATTTACTATCTCAAAAAATCATTGGAGCGTGCTCAACAACTCACCAAAGTTTCATCGCAATGAAATGAATGGTATATGAACGCATACGGGACTTTGTTGAAACGATTCGAGCGCCGTCACCCATTTGTTGAATATACTCGTACGCTACATATTGTAAAATGGATTTACTAAGTCGAAAACCTTCCCTGGCGTGTACACAACAACTCATGAACGTTTCATCGCAATCGTATGAATGGCATATGAACGCATACGGGATTTTGTTTAAACGATATACGCGCCTTCACTCATTTGTTAAATCTACTTGAGCGCCACCCATTGAAAAATGGATTTACTAATTCATACACCTTCGCAGGACAGTACTCAACTCACCAACGTTTTATCACAATCGGATGAATGGTATATGAACGCATACGGGACTTGGTAGAAACGATTCACGCGCTGTCGCTCATTAGTTGAATCAACTCGTGCGCTACCAATTGTAAAATGGTTTTACTAAATCAGAAATATTTGCGGGAGTGGAAACAACATTTCAACAAATTTCATTGCAATCGCATGAATGGTATATGAACGCATACGATTTTTCTTTTAACGAAACGCGCGCCGTTACTCATTTGTTGAATCAACTCGTGCGCTACCTATTGTAAAGAAGGAGTTACTAAGTCAGAAACCTTTCCTGGAGTGTGCACAACAATTCAACCAAAGATTCATAGCAATCGGATGAGTGGTATTTGAACGCTACGGGACTTGGTTTATGCGATTCACGTGCCGTCGATCATTTGTTGAATCTACTTGTGCGATACCTATTGTAAAGTGGATGTACTAAGCCAGAAACCTTCCCTGGAGTGTACAAAACATCCCACCCAAGTTTCATCGCTATCGGACAGATGGTATATGAACGCATACGGGACTTTGTTGAAACGCTTCGCGCGTCTTCGCTCATTTGCTTAATCTACTTGTGCGCTACCTGTTATAAAATGGACTACTAAGCCTGAAACTTTCCCTGGAGTGTACACAACAACTCACCCAAGTTTAGTCGCTATCGGACGAATGGTATATGAACGCAAGCGGGACTATGTTGAAAAACTTCGCGCATCGTCGCTCATTTGTTTAATTAACATGTGCGATATCTATTGTAAAGTGGATTTACTAACCCAGAAACCTTCCCTGAAGTATTCACAACATCTCACCCAAGTTTCATCGCTATCAGATGAATAGTTTATGAACGCATACGGGACTTTGTTGTTACGTTTCGCGCGTCGTCGCTCATTTGTTGAATCTACTCGTGCCCTACCTATCGTAAAGTGGATTTGCTAAGCCAAAAACCTTGCCTGAAGTGTACACAACCACTCACCCAAGTTTCATCGCTATCAGACGAATGCAATGTGAACGCATACCGGACTTTGTTGAAACGCTTCGCCCGTCGTCGCTCATTTGTTGAATCTACACGTGCGCTACCTATTGTTAAGTGGATTTACAAAGTCAGAAACCTTCCCTGATGTGTACACAACAACTCACCTAAGTTTAGTCGCTATCGGACGAATGGTATAAGAAGGCATACGGGACTATGTTGAAACACTTCGCGCGTCGTCGCTCATTTGTTTAATCTACATGTGCGATACCTATTGTTAAGTGGATTTACTAACCCAGAAAGCTTCCCTGAAGTGTACACAACATCTCACCCAAGTTTCATCGCTATCAGACGAATAGTATATGGACGCATACGGGACTTTGTTGAAACGCTTGGCGAGTCGTCGCTCATTTGATGAATCAACTCGTGCGCTACCTATTATAACATGGATTTAATAAGCCAAAAACCTTGCCTGCAGTGTACACAACCTCTCCCCAAGTTTCATCGATATCGGACGAATGGTATGTGAACGCATACAGGACTTTGTTGAAACGCTTCGTCCGTCGTCGCTCATTTGTTGAATCTACTCGTGCGCTACCTATTGTTAAGTGGATTTACTTAGCCAGAAACCTTACCTGAGGTGTACAAAACATCTCACCCAAGTTTCATCGCAATGGGATGAATGGCATATGAACGCATGTGGGACTTTCTTGAAACAAACGCACGCCATTTTGTTGAAGCAACTCGCGCGCCATCTATTGCAAATTGGATTTACTACGTCTATGACTTTTCCGGGACTGTACACAACAACTAACCAAAATTTGATCGCAATCGGATGAAATGTATATGAACGCATCTCCATTACGCATTTGATTAAACTACTCGCGCGCTATCTATTTTGAAATGGATTAACTAAGCCTATAAACCTCCCGGAAGTGTTTACAACAACTCACCAAAATTTGATCGCAATCGGAAGAATGGTTTATGAACGCATAAAAGACGAACACACAGACATTCCTATATATATATATATATATATATATATATATATCTTATATCTATATATATAAAAATCAATGTTACGTGATAGTTGGTCTGTCTGTCTGTCTGTCTGTGGGTATGTCTCCTATGCGTTCATATACCATTCATCCGATTGCGATGAAGATTGGGTGAGATGTTGAGTACACCCCAAGGAAGGTTTCTGACTTAGTAAATCCATTTTACAATAGATAGCGCACGCGTAGATTCAACAAATGAGCGACGATGCGCGAAGCGTTTCAACAAAGTCCCGTATGTGTTCATATTGTACAGCCCCGGGGTGGGGGGGCAGTACCCCCTGAGAGCCACCCCCATCTTTTACCAAAACCACCCCAACTGGCAACACCATAAGACCAGGACATTATCTATACACAGCAAGCGGCGGCCACCCAGCCTGGGAGGTTAGCCAACTACTTGCAAAACATACACAAACATTTACACTACAACTATCTGGGGCAGCTACATTTACGCAATGCTGACCACGCAGCGCCGGAAGGTATAAGAAAGGAGTCCTAACTGGAGCCATTATCTGTTCCCCAGTGTTCTTCGCCAGCGGCCACGCCAGACGTCCGTTCATCAGCAGGTGAGATTCAGTTCGTGCTCAGACTCCTTTTAATTCTTGTGAACACCTACTCCTAACTTGTACACACACATTGTACTTTATACTTGTCTACATTCCCCAAGAGGGACTTATCAATCTACATCTACTGACCAATAAACATATGGTCAGTAAGCTACACTTGCATTACTAATTACACTCCACTTCACGTCCTCATATCCCACCTGACCTTCGTCACAATTGCCCGTGACCGTAGTAGCCAGTAATTGCTTTGTCAGACTCCATTGTACTCAAGGCACGCGACTCGACTGCATAGCGTCGAGCCGCTGACTTAGCACGTCTAGTGTATTACTCATCCCGCTCAGCTGGTAGGCCAGTAGAGTAGCCTGCATTTAGAGATCCCTCCCCTAGCAAATACTTACATCTTGCAGGAACACCCCCAAGAGATTAAACACTTAATACCAACACGCTACACTAGTAAGCTCTCCCAGCTCCGGGAAGCTACTCTCAACCAGGAACAGACTTCCAAATTAGCACAGTGACACAAAGCGTGTTTTATCCCAAACTACCCCCCAACCAAGGGATTAAAACATATTTGGTGGAGGCGCTGCTACCACGCACAATAAGGGTAGAACTCAAACAACGAGCCCTCGTGGTAGAACGACCCATACCGCACACAGCCAAGCGATAGTTTAGAAAAAAAAAATGGAAGACAGCATTATTTTTTCCCCCTTCACCCTAGCAACACAAGGGAAATTTTTCTCTTCCCCTCTTTGTTACACGGGGACTGGCATTATTATTAACAACCCCCTAACCAAAATCACTATCAACACACATATAAATATGAACTCGCCCGCACGACAGGCCATGCTGAGGTACATTGACTTGTACCAGGGGATCATAGCATCCCACAACAGAATTAGGGCCCAGCAGGACCGCTTACGAAAAGTGCAAAAGCTCGTGCGGATGCATTATGGGCCGATCATGAGGGCACTTGCCAACCCGCTGAGCTCCAGCAGAGAGTCCCGGGAAATCAGGGCTCGAATAGCCACAATTAGTGCACAATTGAATCTTACACACTGGCGGCTACATAAAAGACATGATGAACTGACACAACAATACTACAGACTGAGGGAGGAACACCATAGGGCGCAAACACAGAACACGAAGGTAGCCGACCAAGCCAAAGAGCTCACGAGCGATTACACCGAGCTTTGGGGCGAATTTGTAGAGCTCCAAACTACCAACATTCATTTTGAGCTGGCAATAGGAAACTTCACAAAGCACACAATCGGCATAGACATATTAACGCAGCAATTCGCACGGATGTCCATCTCAGACACTAGCAAGACACAGGGGAAGGAGTTCGCCGTGGCCACAATTCAGAAAACGGCCAGATTAAGCTCCAACACACTACAGGGCCAAGATCACATGAACACACGCCCCTCAGCTCCGGTTAGGGAGGCAATTTTGCCAGACCGAGGGGCAGAACCTACGCCAACCCCCTCAGAACGGACGAACGAGAGGGAGTTGCCAGGGCTATCAGGCACACACCGTAACACAGGGAGAAACCGGGAGGTAACCATGTCATGGGCTGAGGACATAGAACCCGTGCCACAGCACGATAAGCCCACACAAACCTACACACATAGGCAGACACAAGGGAAGGAGTCTACCGTGGCCATAGGCCAGAAATCGGTCAGACTACCCTCCAACACATTGCCAGGGCAATCACAGACAAATACACGACCTTTACCGCTAGTTCAGAGGGCGATTTCGCCAGAGCGAAAGCGGGCACCAACATGTGCATCCCCAGTACAAATGCATAAGAGGGTGTTACCTTCAGCCTCTCAGGGTGCAAAACGCACGCCTGTGCACACTGACCAGCCTCAAACACACAATACACGGGGCATACGAAAGGTTTTATTACCTACCCCACGAGGCCAGGCAGACAGGAAGACACACACCCCTATAAACACTGCTAGGGTAGCGCGGAGCGCAATCAGTTCCTCAGGCACAAGCACACTCAGGCCAATATTGAGGCACTAAGGTGAACGTAGACCCAGATTTACTTTGCTACAAACACCCCTGGAAAATAGTAAAGAAGCCCCTCAATGGGAGTCTGAGGCCTATGCCTTAATAACAGGGCAAAAGTATTCACCTTCTCGAGCAATAGCGCTCGGAAGTGGAAAACAACTTTCACCATGAAAAAAAATCCACTCTTCCAATAATGGAAAGCAGCCTAGGAAAAAGGCAACCCACATGGCATAATAAAATTGGAGCCATGGAGGTAGACACAGTGATAGACAATTCCACGGACGACACCTCACAAACTACATAAATCACACGCCCACATAACAACCATAGGCTCCCATAAACGCAATTTCGCCCATATGAATTAGAATCATCCACGCACAGAAGGATTCATATTATATGTATAGATACTCAAAGATCATAGTGTACATGTCTTAAATAGACACAAAGGTTTGCACATAACACACACTAATGTCACTCGCGTCACAATTATACACACGAGTAGGTTCTTTTACATGCAGGAAACACTGTAATTGACACACAAAGGACAGGTTTCACCCCTGTAGAGGGTTAACACAGAACACACGGGCACAAAACTATATAATTTACATACTATAGACATATTTAAGCCATAAGTGCATGTCATTATTTTTCTTATTTTTTACACTGCCCATAGCAGGAATTTTCCTCGTCCCCCATGATGTCGCTTAAACTAAGCGTACTATACCAGGGAATAACACACACAGTTCAGGGGAAAACTCGGCAATATATTTTGAGGTAACAGGGTAAACACCGTTGCCATAAAAAGAGGCCGAATATGATAAAAAGGGTAGGGACTCGCATGAGACCGAACCCAGGATCCCACAGAGGACCAACACACATTCACGCGCACGGCAATGGAAAACACATAATTATACAACTTTTCATAGACACTAGCCTTCATTCACACAGAACCATACCAAAAGACATGTTTCCCAGATGCCATAGACAGGGTATCCAGGAAGGGAAAATATACCTTATAAGTGCATAAACATGAGAAGGGAGTGAACATTTTATGTCATATTACAATGTCACATTGTAAGACACTGCGCAAAACGTGCGCCACAGGACGGGAAAATTTCTCTCATCCCCTCCGACAGTTGCAAGCTCAGTATGAACACCATAGGGTGAAATCCCAGACTTTGGGAAAACCCACATATTTTTGGAAGGCACACAGTAAGCTCAAATTGACACGAAACCTCATTAACACTGACAAAACTGTCCCGGAGACACAGGCCCAACGGGCGACAGGAATGATCACCCTGGACAAAGACGGTCTCGAACCCGCGACCTTCTGAATACCAGGAACGCAAGGTCGGCTAACTATCCAATTGGAGGATAGAACAATAAGGGACAGTCACACTAACAGGAATTAATATGCACAAATTAATAAAACCAGCTCCGACGCCTAGTCACCAAACACGCGACTAGAGGCCCGGAGACACACGTACATAAAGACATCTAACTACCACTAACAGGAATATATTCACCCCACGCCTACAATAACACAAAATTTGGGGACACAATATATGAACAGAGGTAGGTTCTTTTCCATTACGGGGAACCCAACGCACACTATACATGCAGACATTAGAAAGGCGTGTCAGTAAACCTACACACATTGTCTTGGCACATGTGGCAAGCGGGCCGCCAGACAAGCAAGCAAAGTACTTCCTACACAGTTGAAATTTAATACTATCGCCAGGTCAGCGATAACACATACATGACCATGCGACCTTCGCCAGTAACCAACAGGCAGACTAAGAGCGCTCTGCTCCGGCGTAACATACACAGCCATTCACGCCATTTTCAAAACCCGATAACTCCCGAAATTAGGGTACGAGGGTCGTCCCGAATGGCACAAAATATTCACACTAAAGTATATTTTCATACGCATGTCGCAAACAGACAATACACGTGCCATGTTACATAAAATACAGAAATTGTAGTACCGAGGCCTGAGACCAAGGCAGGGGCGAACACCCAGAAACACAATACAAACGTGCCAAAAAGGACGCTAGCCAATGGCATTTTTGGCGCGAAAAACACAATCAGAAACCACACTAGGGACGCACAAATCCCAACAGACAACGCAGACATAAAACACGGAGTGCACACGGGATCGCGGGTCCGAATGCCCAATAAAATCGGACGCCATGGTTAACAAGAATCCAGATAGACCCATTCACAGGGGAAAATTCACTCCCACTTAGACGGAAATTGGCCCTATACTAGCTCATAAACGGTTGAGTCACACAATTATGAACACAGGGAGGTTCTTTAACACACATACAGGAGCATAGATTCGTTCCAAGGTACTCGCTACAACAGCCTACTTAGGGCATTAGCGACCCCGGGACTACCAATAGGGACCGTACCGAAAGCGCCAGACTTCCACGGAGACAACAATACACTTTTCTTTGAACCATAGCGCCCAAAACCTAAAATACGGGGGACGCCACTCTCACAGACACAGAACAGGTAACACCACAGTTCTAAGACCTAAAATCTTGACAAATTTGGATTACCCCGAACAATAGGCAATAGCCTTGCTAGACACAGAGCATAGATAATTACACAAGACAAAGGTCTTGCGGAAGAAATGTCCACACAACATTGGTAGCGAAAAACAGGACAGGTTAACACATTGGCCCTCCCAGAATGCAAAACAATGTCCACATACGGACAATGGCAAAAGTCACGTTCCGTCAGCCGCCATACATAACATCAGAGACTTTCCGTATACAAGGACGCAAAAACAAACACAACGAAACACTGAGTTGCGAATTCCAGTGCATTGCAACACCGTGGCCGGTAGACATTCCCAGCATAGCCAGACGTGACAATGACACTCCAACATGATGACACTATCATACAAAACAAACAATAACAATAGCATACAGTTGACACAGGATTCAGCGCTATCACAATAGGCCTAGCATCCAGTGATGTACAAATACTATAGGCCGGATTTATCTTAGGAACACAGGAGCATGTATACAAGGATGTTAACAAGCTGCACGCGCCACCTGACAATTAGCCACGCGACACACGATGACTTATCCGATAACGGCCCGCGCGCCAGCGCGCGGTAGCGGTACGCAACCACACACACGCAGCCGCGCTAATTACAGCCACGGGCACCTCCTGCCTACACGCGCACAACAATCAGGGGCGGATGCAGACAGATTCCATGAGGGAACAACCCCCTCCCCTAATAATTTCTTTTCTTGTTTTTTTTATCTTTAAAAACCATCATAGGCGATCAGGACATGCCCATTTACATTTATAATCACTTGCTACCCCAACGTTATGACTAGGAAACCAGATTAGGCCGTGACGTCACAGCGTCACCGCACTTAACCATCCCAAAGGACAGCCCGAAGGCGGCGCCCTCAGACACAAACATTTATACACAACGTGGGTATCACAGACCCACAGGTATTCAACAGACTGGTATTCTAGAACATAGTAGATGCTTTATGGCATCTCAATTTCACCAGTGCACATCACAAGGAGCGGATAGAAACCAAATAGTGACCAAGTGAGAATGACAGGAGCAGAGATGGATAGTGCCATCAGGATGGCGAAGATTACAACCACGGGATACCATCCTAGCACCCTTCTACCTACATAACCTGTCACTTACAACACTATCCAACACAAACACACAGACACATAAAAACAGCTAGACTACATTCCAAAATATACATCGGGGTTGATAGACTTCATGCGTCTACCCAAAATTCGGGTATGCTACACCCTGGTCCGAAATGCCTACACCCGAGTATTAGGGGTGAGTCGGAAACAACATGAAGCATAATGCACATCTCTTACACTAACAAATATTTTCTTACTAAGTAATCCCGCATGCAAGTGACATAGAATTATTATACCTCGAACCATACTTTATCCTCAAATGAGAGCGGATACGCCTCATATCCATCCGCACGCATGGAATATCCCAACCACATACCAGGGATTTTATTATTATTACACCTGCATGGAATTTTAAAAATTTTTGCACACCTGGGAAGTACCTACCCCGTCCACACACCGTAAGTACCTCCTAGCAGTATCATCGGCTCCCGGCCACCATTAACATGGAGCCCAACGATGCATAACCCTCTCCTACCACGCTTTAAGCCCATTCAGCAACTAACACCCCCGGATCCCAACAACAAGGGACCCAACGCCACAAAAACCTACTAACGCCTCCAGGAAATTCCCAAGGCATTACCGCTGGAAATCCGACATGGCGAATACAGGCCTGAAGTAGTCCATGCATTTAGAAGATCCTACAACCCCAGAACACTTAAAATTTACATAATTACATGGTAAATTACTTACAAATCACACTTACTTTTTTTTAAATAAAGGAGTTTGACATCACACTGAATGGTGATGAGATGTAACTGGAAGGCAGAGGCAACACACAAGAACAGAGCTGGAGAAGGCGATGATGAGGCCTGACCCAGTTAACTGACTGACAGACGTAAGGTTGAAGCATCGAGGGCTTGGCGCGGGCAAACGTCAAGACCTAGGGGTGCGTCTAGCCTACCCCCCTTGTCGGAGACAGTTATACCCACTATGCGCTACGGTCATCGAAGCCAAAACCTGCAGGGGAGACTTCCGACGGCTGGTGGGAGAATTAGCCAGCTCCACACTAGACTCAGGAGACAAACCTAGGGACGACCACACTAAGACTAGACTTCTAGTTAGTATGTGACTTAAGTAGAGCTTCTATGGCGGGAAGTTAGTCTTCCATTCGCGTGACGTGAAGAAGGATCTCAGGATTCAACGGGACCAATCCTAGATCCGCCAAGTCCTTGCCCCGTGAGGCGAGGTGAAGACGATCTAACAAACAAACGATAAGTGAATAATGAATAATGCGTATGGAATGAATGCGGTCATTCGGTCTTGTGCCCACATAAATGGATGACAACGGGTCTCCAGAGCTTAAATGGTAACTCACCGGGCGGCCAGAGGTGTAAATGAGGAATGCGGCGAGCTCTCAAAGGGGTCTCGTGGGCAACCCAGCAATAAACATAAACAAATGATAGATGAAGAATAATGCCGAGAGAGGCAAGTATAACAACGACCAACAGGATAGCCGGGCGAGGCGTATGCTCTTTAGCAGCGCAGGCGCCCTGAACTTTATTAACTACTATTAATTTATTAATTACTTATAAATGTCGACAATTAGTATTAAGACGGAGGGGACTACGAGTCATTGTTGGGTTCCGGTCCCGACGATGAGCTACAAGGGCACCCGGAAGAGAAATCGACCGGACGAGCCTCCATCAAAATTCTAGCATATAAGTTACAGTGCCATTTAAAAGGCAACTTAGATTTAAGCAAATTTAATAAGCACTGTTACGAGACAGTAGCATAGCACATTTCGGCATTAGATTAAGGTCCCCCTCGGCCTGTATATACAGAATATTTTATCAATTAGTATTAATTAATATAACTTATGTTAAACTTTTCTTTTAAAAAATTAAGATAACAACGCTCGGCACATGGTAACTAAAATCCGTTGCCAAGTTAAGCCCGACAATGCGTTAAGGAAAATAGGATTAAGATAGAACGCTCGGCACCTGGTAACTAAAATCCGTTACCAGGGTAAGCCCGACAATACATAGAATACATAGGCTAAGTTAGAGAATACATAGGCTAAGCTAGGCTAACATAGGCTAACCTAGATTAAGTTAGACTTAAGTGGCGCCACAGTTGTTTTTTTTATACAATGCGCAGCGATTTGTAATAACAACAACATATTCTATTTTCAGGAAAGCGAGGAAGCAAATGAATGTACATGTTTTCCAGATAGATGGCCACTAATGCATTTTTGTTTCGCAGATGACGAGGATTACACACAAACCCCTTGTAAATATAGACCCCAAAAACACACATCCTACGCTACATATGTCCAAAACACATACACTCTCACATACTTTCAGTTGCACCCTTAAAGGTGACAACGTCAGCGGCCAGAGGTGAACAGTATACGTGGGATGCTGAACATTGCTGAACGCAAACACATCCCCACACGCAAATGAAGCGTGACTTCAGGATCTAAGGGCGGCACGGAAGTTGTAAGTGCCGAACCTTCGACCCTAAGGTGGAATTCCGACCCACGACGGAAAACCACGAGATCCCATAATAAGTATAACGGAAAAATAGCGGACTAGCCACTAAATCGCACCAGGAATAGCTGAGTAAGGAAGGATATACAAGGCACGATGGTAGAGAGCGCACGAGACAAAGAGATATAGATCAATGGCCAAGGCGAGAGATCTCTAAGGTATGGTACAAAAAAACAAAATTGTAAACTATAGTATAAGGTAAGAGTATATAAGCAAAGGTAGGATCACCGTATCCAGAAAATAACATTGTACTAGCATGATTATTATTATTATTACTGAAATTGTGATTATTACTATCATAATAACCAATGTATCCTACACTGTATCAAAAACGTTATCACAGGCTCACATAATATGTCACACCATTTGACACCATCCACACTGTAAAACACTTTTTTTTTTTCCTTTCCACTCTCTTTAACGACAAAATTTGTGAAGGTGTCCCGTTTTACCCCAACACAATAAACTACTTTTTACATATTCCTTTAACTTATACCCTGGGGCACCTATATTTTCTATCTTCTTCAAGACTTTAGACTTATTCACATTTATGGTAAGACCAAAGCGATCACATGCACTTTTGTAACAATTAACTGACTCTTGCAGCTCTTCTGGTGTGAGAGTTGGTGACGCAGCATCATCTGCATACAACATGTTAGTAACCTTAGTAACCTGAGTTTTCCTCAAGGAGCGGAGACGAGTTAGGTTGAAAAGCCCTCCATCAAAACGATACTTGACCTCCACACCTGGGATGTTTGTGGGTGAATCATAAAGCATTGCAGCCAAGTACAGCGCAAAAAGCGTTGGAGCCAGTACACATCCTTGTTTCAGTCCATGGGTAATGGGAAATTCATCGGACATCTTATTCTGATGGCAAACCTGACCTGTCATGCCATCATGGAGAGCCTTGATTAGATCTACAAAACGCTGAGGGCAACCAAACCGCTTCAGCACTGCCCACATGGCTGGTCTTGGAACCGAATCAAATGCCTTTTCCAAGTCATAAAAGACTAAGAAGAGTGGATTCTGTTGTTCTCTACATTTTTCTTGTAGCTGTCTCACACAGAAAATCAAGTCAATTGTGCTTCTGGAAGTTCTAAATCCGCATTGTGACTCTGGGAGGATCTTCTCAGAGATAACCTTGAGGCGGTTAAGTAGAATTCTTGCAAGAATCTTCCCCACAATTGATAGCAGTGATATACCACGGTAGTTGCCACAAACACTGCGATCACCCTTTTTAACGATAGTGACGATAGTGGCATTCTTTAGGTCTCCAGGTACCTTTCTTGATTCCCATATTCTGAGAATAAGGATGAAAATTCTTGTTTCGAGGGAATGACCTCCGGCTTGAATTAGTTCCAGAGGGATGTTATCTGGGCCAGGTGCTTTTCTGGGTTTCAATTGAGTGAGAGCTGCACTGAATTCATGATAAGTAGGAGGTACTGTCAACCACAGTTGTTCAGGTTGTTGCGGCACAGCACAGAGGAAGTCTTCAGCAGCTTCTGATGGACGATTTAGGAGATTGGAGAAGTGCTCCTTCCAGCGTTCCAAGATTTCTTGACTATCAGTAAAGGTAGTAGAATTATCAGCGCTTTTCAGTGTACCTGATGATGAGCGAGATGGTCCATATATTTCCTTGAGTACGGCATAGAAGTTCCTCAAGTCTTGAGCATCCGATAGTCTCTGCAGTTCCTGAGCCTTCTGTTGCCACCAAGTATTTTTTAATCTGCCTTATCTGCGTCTGGCATTTACCCTTGAGTTCCAGTAGTTTATCTCTCTTTGTGTTGGAAGTTGGGTCTTGTAGATGGGCAAGATAGGCATTCCTTTTGGCATTGATGAGAGACAGAATTTCCTCATTGTTGTCATCAAACCAGTCTTGTCTTTTCCGCTCTATAAAACCAATGGTTTCCTCAGCTGACTGTGTGATAATCTTCTGTAATGTGGCCCATTCTTGCTTGTGGCACACCTCTTCCTCAGTTCAATATCTCCATCTCAAATTTGCCATTAGAACAGGTTGACCACTTCTCGTACCTGGGCAGTACCATCTCTGTGAGCTGTACCTGTGAGCAGGATGTGGATAAGAGAATTGGCGCAGCCCACGCAGCGTATGGACGATTAGCGCACCGGGTCTTCATGAATAAAGATCTGTCTATGAGTACAAAGCTTATGGTGTACAAAGCAGTAGTCATTTCTACATTGTTGTATGGTTGTGAAACGTGGACCCTTTACCGACGTGATCTTAGGAGGCTTGAGCGTTTCCACCTACAAAAACTTCGATCAATCCTGAGGATTAAATGGGAAGACCGCATTACCAATATTGCTGTTCTGGAAAAGGCTCAAATCAACAGCATAGAATCATCCATAATAGGACACCAATTTAGATGGATTGGTCATGTCCATCGGATGGATGATGTGAGATTACCTCGTCAAATGCTATATGGTGAGTTATGCTATGGCACCAGACCTCATGGTGGTCCTAAGAGGCGCTACAAGGACCAATTTAAGCAGACCCTGAAATTGACAGGTCTTGATTCACAAACCTGGGACATGCTGGCTGAAGACCGCTCAACTTGGCGCCATACCATCTCGGATACTGTAAAGACGTTTGAAAGGGATCGACGCACACATGCAGAGGCCAAGCGTCAAGCTAGGAAACTTCGAGCAGCCCAACCTCGTCCTCCTCCAGCAATACTATGTGACTTGTGTGGTCGCTTGTTCCATGCTAGGATTAGACTCTTTAGTCACCGTAAACACATCCACAAACTGGACTGAAGGAAGAAGATTTATGCTCGGATTCGAGTTAAAGCCGATGATGATAATGATGACATTGCAGAGAGAATTTTTTTTCTCCAACACAGCGCCGGACGGCACAGCCACCCGTCCAGCATTGGTTTTTTCCTCCCTGGAAAACACCAACATATATATATAATGTCAAGAGAATGTATTTTTTTGTATTATTATTATTATTATTATTTTAAATGTCAACTTTTTACGATGATCAATTCCAGATGAATTATAAACTATAAACTATGTATACACCCAAAACCTACCCCTCTGAGCACACGCTGGACTCACATCACCACGACATCGCTACTCCTACACGACACCGACACGGAAGACAAAGAAGAAGAGGTACAAGGAGAAACCAAGAAGGAACCACCACAACGACACGCCCACTCTGTTTCCCGTTCGCGAGGACGCGAACTAATTGATGAGGGGGACTTGTACAGCCCCGGGGGGGGGGGGCAGTACCCCCTGAGAGCCACCCCCCATCATTTACCAAAACCACCCCAACTGGCAACACCATAAGACCAGGACATCATCTATACACAGCAAGCGGCGGCCACCCAGCCTGGGAGGTTAGCCAACTACTTGCAAAACATACACAAACATTTATACTACAACTATCTGGGGCAGCTACATTTACGCAATGCTGACCACGCAGCGCCGGAAGGTATAAGAAAGGAGTCCTAACTGGACTCATCCCGCTCAGCTGGTAGGCCAGTATAGTAGCCTGCATTTAGAGATCCCTCCCCTAGCAAATACTTACATCTTGCAGGAACACCCCCAAGAGATTAAACACTAAACACCAACACGCTACACTAGTAAGAAAGGAGTCCTAACTGGAGCCATTATCTGTTCCCCCAGTGTTCTTCGCCAGCGGCCACGCCAGACGTCCGTTCATCAGCACGTGAGATTCAGTTCGTGCTCAGACTCCTTTTAATTCTTGTGAACACCTACTCCTAACTTGTACACACACATTGTACTTTATACTTGTCTACATTCCCCAAGAGGGGCTTATCAATCTACATCTACTGACCAATAAACATATGATCAGTAAGCTACACTTGCATTACTAATTACACTCCACTTCACGTCCTCATATCCCACCTGACCTTCGTCACAATTGCCCGTGACCGTAGTAGCCAGTAATTGCTTTGTCAGACTCCATTGTACTCACGGCACGCGACTCGACTGCATAGCGTCGAGCCGCTGACTTAGCACGTCTAGTGTATTACTCATCCCGCTCAGCTGGTAGGCCAGTATAGTAGCCTGCATTTAGAGATCCCTCCCCTAGCAAATACTTACATCTTGCAGGAACACCCCCAAGAGATTAAACACTAAACACCAACACGCTACACTAGTAAGCTCTCCCAGCTACGGGAAGCTACTCTCACCCAGGAACAGACTTCCAAATTAGCACAGTGACACAAAGCGTGTTTTATCCCAAACTACCCCCCAACCAAGGGATTAAAACAATATACCATTCGTCCGATAGGGATGAAACTTGGGTGAGATGTTGTGTAAACTTACGTGAAGGTTTCAATATTAGTGAATACATTTCACAGTAGATAGCGCACGAGTAGATTCAACAAATGAGCGACGACACGCAAAGCGTTTCAACAAAGTCCCGTATGCATTCATATACCATTCGTCCGATAGCTACGAAACTTGGGTGAGATGTCGTGTACACGTCATGGAAGGTTTCTGGCTTAGTAAATCCAGTATACAATATGCAGCCCACAAGTAGATTCAACAAATGAGGGACGCCGCGCGAAGCGTTTCAACAAAGTCCCGTATAAGGTCATGTAACATTCTGCCGTTAGCGGTGAAACTTGGGTGAAATATGGTGGACACTCCAAGGAAGGGTTCTGGCTTAGTAAATACATTTCACAGTAGGTAGCACACGAGTAGATTCGACAAATGAACGACAACACGCGGAGCATTTCTATAGTCCCCTATGTCTTCATATCCCATTAGTACGATAGCGATGAAACTTGGGTGAGATGTTTTGGACACTTACGTGACGGTTTCTAACTTAGTAAATACATTTTACAGTAGGTGGTGCACGAGTAGATTCAACAAATGAGTGACGGGGCGCGAATCGTTTAAACAAAATCCGGTATGCGTTCATATACTATTCATCCGATTGCGATGAAACATTGATCAGTTATTTTGTACCCGCCAGGGAAGGGAACTTAGTAAATCCATTTCACAATAAGTAGCGCAAGAGTAGATGCAACAAATGGGTGACGACGCGCGAAGCGTTTGAACAAAATCCCCTATTGCGTTCATATAACCTTCTTCGATTGCGATGAAACCTTGATGAGTTATTGTGTACATGCCAGGGAAGGGCTTTGACTTACAAATACATTTCTCAATATGTAGCGCATGAGTAGATTCAACAAATGAGTGACAGCGCACGAATCATTTAAACAAAACCCCGTATACGTGCATATACCGTTCATCCGATTGCGATGAAACATTGATGAGTTATTGTGTCCACGCCAGGGAAGGGTTTCGACTTGAAAATCCATTTCACAATAGGTAGCGCACCAGTATATGCAACAAATGGGTGACGACGTGTGAAGCGTTTGAACAAAATCCCATATGCGTTCATATAACCTTCTTCGATTGTGATGAAACCTTGATGAGTTATTGTGTACACGCCAGGGTAGGGTTTCGACTTAGTAAATCCATTCCTCAATAGGTGGCGTACAAGTAGAATAAACAAATGAGTGACAGGGCACGAATTGTTCAAACAAAATCCCGTATACGTTCATATGCCATTCATGCGATTGCGATGAAACTTTTGAAAGTTGTTGTGCACGCTCCCACGAATGGTTCTAAATTAGAAAATCCATTTTACGATAGCTTAGAGGCAGTTAACGGAAATTGAAAAACATGCTGTGTATCCAAAATCACTTCAAGAAACAAAATTTCAACGCCAACACTTTCTTTGATTGGCATTGCAACGCATGCCGGGTACAGCTTGTAAGATATAAGATTTAGGCCAGCAATTACTAAAAGCCGTTCGAAGAAGGGGCCTTCAGCTAGTCTATAATAAAAGTAAAGTTATAACCTCATGGACCCAAACTCAGAACAGTTAAAATATCCACGAATTGATCTGGAATGTCTAAAACAAAATTCAAAAAATTTCCTTGCAAATATCACCAACCAAAGTCCTTCCAATCTGTTGGTATTAGAAGATACAGTATTGGGATCTTCCAGGGACAGTAGGACTGAGTTTTTAGTAAAAAAATTACAAAATAACTGTTTTTTGTTTTCCCCTGTGGATCATTTCAGTAAAACTGTTTTCAGGCACTGCCATTTTTAAAGGCTCAACGACATTTTTAAATCTCCTCTGCCTAAGAAGAAGATGGAAGGCAAATCATATGAAAGTAGGCTATACTTTTAAAACTAGAAATCCTAGAAAGCCATAGGTCAACTCAAACGAAAGGTCTAGGTGCTTCTTATCTCTACAACAAAACATTAGAGTTTTCAGATTTTTTCCAAAAGAGTTTAATTGGGTGAGCCAAACTGGTTAATATAGCATGCGATTTTATAAAAAATGCTTTTATCTCCAAACAACATTTTTAGGTAATCAAAATGCTCCATGCGCATGAGATATTCACCAATTTGCTTTAAAAATCACTGAATATTCAGAAATACATGTTTTGTAAGATAAGAATGCAAGATCTCCAGTCACTTTGTAAATTACGGACCAAAAAAATTATCAAAATTCATAAAACATGATGGCACAACAAGAAAAAAATTATCTGACAGCAAACATGTATCACTTTCCTGAAATGTCTCAATGTTATATTATTTAGAATAGATTTATGTATATGTAACGAAAATATCAAGCGTTTTACACAATTGCTAATGCGCATGGAGCATTTTGATCACACGGTATATTTTAATAATATAATTGGTAAAATTCAATTATATTTCATCCGATTGTTTTGAAATTAGGTATGTGACTTAGTGTCACTATTCTAAGTATGCAGTTTAAATTGCAACTCATTTTGATAAACAATGAGGAAGTTGAAGTGTCCCTTAAACAAAATTCAATTTCCTTGCAGTAGGGAGGCTGGGGGGGTTTTGAACCAAATACCGTTATTTATGCAAATTAGGGGGGCGTGGCAAGGTCAATGACCTTGAGGTAGGTCATGATCAATGACCTTGAGGTAGGTCATTGACCCCCAAGGTCGCCGGGACCCCGGAAGGTAAACAAACCTTGGAGGGTCCAGGAACCGGTTTGAGAGGGTGTGGGTGGAGGGTGAGGAGTGGGGGGGAGGGGGTGGGGGGGAGGGGGGGGATGAGGGGGAAGGATGGAAGAGGGTCTGCACGAGACCCTCCTCGACCCAGTCTCTCTCTTGGACTGAGCGCCTTCTCTGATATTATCCTGGGCTATATAGCATTGCTTTGATCCCGATGAGATCCGAGTGTTGCCGAAGGTTTCCGAATCTTTGTCGGTGAATGAATTGTCAGAGAATTGAACGGTCAACTGGTGTGTGTGTGACGTCACAGCAGATTACGGGATGTGAGGTAGGTCATGAACGGGAGTGTTTTGAATGGAAAACATTAGTGTAACTGGTGTGTGTGTGACGTCACAGCAGATTACGGGATGTGGGGTAGGTCATGAACGGGAGTGTTTTGAATGGAAAACATGAATGGCGGTGGTTCTTGAACCCTGACGTGGTAGGTTGGTTAGGTGTGAATGGGGTCTGAGAGACAAACAAGATGGGGTTGAAAGCGCTCAATGGTAAACAAACATCAATGGTATCGGGAGTAGTGAATGGAATTGAGAGAGAGAGGGGGAATGAACTGGTTGTTGAATGTGCTCAATGGTAAACAAACGTCAATGAATCAGGAGTAGTATTTCCTGTAAATGGTAGGGTGGGGGTAGGATACAAATCGCATGGTATGTTGAGTCGGCCAGCTCGACATGAAATAAAAACAAGAAGGTGTACACCAGATCTGATTTATTAATCCATGAATTATATGTGGCATTAAAACCTAGCCACTTAACAAAAAGTTTATTGCCACGTTTTTGTACAATTTTTTCAACAAGATAATGCTTGGGATATTGCGTCCTTTGCAGTTCCTCCATGTAGAATCCTCCTTGGATTGGCTGCTTGTTGAGGTCGTCAAGTAAATAAACAACTGGATTAGAAAGTTTTACCTTGCGAATACGAAATATTTCTGTGCTCCAGTTTGGTGTGTATCCTTTGGCGAAGATTGATTTATGTTTACTGATGCGCACATAATCACCAATACGTAATTGATGACGTCGTGGATCTACTGTTTTGATTTTGTGATGAATGCGATCCAATTGCGCAATGTTCTTGGTTACAAGGCGTGGTTTCATTTTGATGGTTCTATGTTTAGTGTTGTAACGTGTCACCAGGTCGCCTACAAGTTCAAGCCAGCGATAGGATCCTCTTGCTGTAAATTGTTCCCACATGCGCGTCTTGAGTGTGCGGTTGAAACGTTCTACAACACTTGCCTTTAGATTGCTAAAAGTGGAATAGTGATGGATGTCAAGCGATTTGAGATAAGCGGAAAAAGTCTTGTTGAAAAATTCTTTGCCTTGATCTGTTTGAAGCAAACGAGGTTGTCGTCTTGACCGCTGAACGATGGTCTTGAATGCAGCGGTGACCAGTTGTGCAGATTTATTCCGAACAGGTTCAACAAAGGCCATTTTGGAATAAACGTCGATGACGGTGAGCAGATAGTTGACCCCGTTGTTAGCTTTGGCATAGGGAATCATTTCAACCAGATCAGCTTGCCAAAGATCGTCAACGCCCCGTGTGATGACACGACGACGATGGTAGAGACGACGAGCTGGTCTATGCAACTCGCGAGCAATGGCAGCCTTAACAGGCGAGGGTGTGTGAACACGTTGACTCATTAGACAATAATGCCAGCATGACGAAGCTCCTCTTCTATTTCTAAAACTTCCGCCTCGTGTCCGGTATGACCGGCCTGTTCCGATGCACGCAACAGTTGCAGACGTTTAACCAACTTATTTGGATTGTTCCAATAGGCGAAATCGATGAATGGTTTCAAAGTATTAAACGTGATACCGGACGCTGAATTTGCACGGCGAACACTTGCATAGGTGGGAAACAATTTTGATATGATGGTTTTATATTTGAAGCCCTTATTAGCATTTATTGCTTCAGAACGTTTATAATTACGTCTAAAACCATTTGTAGCCATCAAGATGTCTTTATACTTTTCATGATCTTCTTTATCATAGTCCTCGGTAGAAGGTGTACGTGAAAATAAAAGTTCTAAAAGCCCTGGCGTCAATTTGTAACGAACTGTTTTAACAATCAAAACATTGTCACTTATCTTGATTGCTGAATCGCCAATTCGAAATCTATTGTTTTCATAGCGAACACCATAGGTAGTATCAGTTTTCTTAGTAAAAAGATCTTCAAGGAAGGGGGTAACCAACGCACCATAATTTTGTAGTAAAATGGATTTTAACCGCACATATTGTTCGGGCGTATTCAATATTTCTTTAAGAGTAGGCTGCTTTTCTTTGGCTCTAGTGGGTGTTTCAGCAATTATTGATGTTTTCAAAAACTGGGGCAGCGGTGATTCTTTGGAGTCAGAAGACGGAAGCAATGGAGAAAAAACATCCTCAGGTTCTTCATCATTTTCTTCCTCCTCCTCCTCTTCAATTGTTTGTGTTTCTTTTGAGCGTGTACTAGGCTTTGTTGTTCCTTTCAACACAGCTTCCAGAGGTGATTTCAAATGTTTTTCGACAAACAGTTCACTGTCGGCATGTGCACGTTTTAGATAGCGAAACTTTTGTCGAATGCTATTTCGTGCACGGATTATGTGCTTTTTTAATTGACTCCCTGTTGTCGCCATGACATCTGAACTAATGATGTTCAGAAAAGCAATGCAGCTACTTAAATACGAATGAAATGATCAAATCCCATGCGGTAGCGTCCATTGTTGATGTTGCTCTGCTTATCAATAACAAGACAACTGTGGTGATGAGCGTTCCAACACATGGCACACAACTGTGTAAAGGCTTGAAAGGTCATGTCTGGGTTCACGTGATCATCGTAGACGTGATGCATGTTGCGCTCATCCTGTCGGAAGAGAACAATCACGTTGGCATTGTCACGAATCAACTGTTTTGGTATTCGCGAATAGGTTTGAGCGAGATAAAAACAATCAATATATTTATGACGTCCCATGCTAAAGTAAGCTTGAATAATACCCTGTCGTTCTGTGGCCACATCGTCAAAAATCATAAGCGAATGGGGGCGAACATTGTCTGGAGAAATGACATCTTCGTGTGCTGCGAATGTGAAGTAGCCCATGTTGCGCAGACCTGACATGACCTGTTCCAAGAACACATACAGCGGTTGATACAGCGATTTGGCAAAAATATAGATATTTTGAAAGCGCACTCCGTTTAAGGAGGTGATGAGGGTAAGCAGAAGATTGGTTTTTCCACATCCCGACGGGCCGGCGATGAGACAGCGAATGGAGGATGGGAAGAGTGATCCATGACGTTGTTCGGACGATGTTGAGAAGAGGTGTGAAACCAAGTCTCCCACCGGAAGTGAATGTTGTTGCTTAATAATCTGCATATCAACTAAATGTGAAAGGGGAAGAGCTGGTCTCTATATACATGAGGCAAACGGGTGTTTCAGTTCCAGTGTAACCATGGACGCCTTTGGAAGAACTCTCAAAACAAATGAACGATTTGCTTTGACAAACGATCCAAAACATGATACAGATCCGGTTACTAAACGATATGTCGATGCTAATGTATTGTCACGCACTACAGATGGCAATTACGACTTTAATGGAAAGCGATTGACCAATATAACAGAACCCGTATTACCCTCGGACGCATGTTCAAAAAAGTATGTAGATTATTACCGATTACGACGTATCAAAGGAGATTATGAGGCTCAGAATAAACGTATTACGGGCGTTGCAGATCCTGTGAACGATCAAGATGTGTGCACCAAAGCCTATGTGTTAACCAATGCTGTGGTGTTAACAGAAGCAAAGGACTATGACGTACACCAACGTCGAATCACTCAGCTGGCTCTTCCAACAAACAACACGGACGCTGCTCGAAAGGACTATGTAGATAACAAGGTGAAACAGGTGCTCAGTATTGTGCCCACCCTAACTGTAAAGGGCTATACAGCAAATAATGCACGCCTTGTGCATGTGGCCGATCCTGAAGATGATCAAGATGTTTGTACAAAACGGTTTTTAAACTCTGAAATGGAAAAGGTGTGGGAAATTAAGGAGAACGCTCTACAGATGAAGCGAAGACGAATAGCCGAAGTTGCTGATCCTGTGCAACCTCACGACGTGACGACCAAACGATTTTTGGAACAACGGTTATCGCTTTTTATTAAATCAATACCCTCTATATTTCTGCTTCACATTGTAAACCAACAACCGGTAAAAGATCCCAATAACCTCGCCTACATACTACGTTCGGGGTATGACAATTACCGTTTAATGTATGATGGTGCCATTCGTGTAATTGAGTATGCACCAGATTTGAAACATTTAGAGGTACGATTAAACGGTAGTGTTCAACCACTTATTGATCAACCGGTGAAAGCCGGAGACAAATTATTCTTTCACTTGAAACTCTCGTCTGAAGAAAAAGAGGCGGGGAAAACGATGAACGATTTTCCTCTCTATATAGAACTTGAATATACAGCCACCATTGAATAAATAACTACAGGTTCCCTTCCTGAGGAGCGTTAGTTGTGTTCTATACTTTGCGGTGTGAGGTTGTCTTGTTCTTTGGTCGCGATGGTGAAACAGAGATATGTGGTGAAGAAGAGGAAGAAGTTGTCAAGAAAGGGAGGCTTTAAAGCTATTCTTCATGCGGCACGTCAAGCTTCGCGCGGAGAAACAAATAGTGAGTTGGCTATTAAGAAAGCACTCCGAGCAGCACGATTGCATGCGAATCCCAAAAGTAAACTACGTTTTAGAAAACGTGCCCGAGTTATTCATGTGCCGAAACGTGGTGGATTTTTACCTGCACTGTTTGCTGGACTAGCAGCCCTGGGTTCACTTCTTGGAGGAGCAAGTGCGGTAGCACGAACGGTGAAAGCTGTTGAGGAGGCGAAGCAACAGTTGAAGGAAAGTGAAAGGCATAATAAAACTATGGAGGCCATAGCACTGCGCGGTAAAGGTGTGAACATGAAGCTAGCACCCTACAAGAAAGGACTCGGCATTTACATGTCGCCAAAAAACGGTTAATCGATGCACTGCCACGACGAGCCATGACGCATGAGGAAGTTATAAGATATGCAAAACAGCTTAAGATCTCCCACTTTCGAGGTGTGTTTATGCGCAACCAACTACCGTCTCGACCACGGAGCCATGAAAGTGCAGTTGTCAATTTGGATGACAGTCATGGACCGGGAACGCATTATGTGGCCTACATAAAGCATGGGCGAATCGTGTGGTACTTTGACAGTTTTGGAAACCTTCCTCCTCCGACAGAGCTTGTTCGCTATTTTGGAAGCAGTGCAACAATACACTATAATGTGAAACGAGTGCAAAATTTTAACACGCAACAGTGCGGTCGTCTATGTTTGACTTTTCTATATAAGACCGAGCACGGCGGGTGACGTGGTCATTATGACAACAGAAAGTAGAACGTTTACAGTGCACGGACAAGGTGCGGAAGTAACTGTTGACTTTTATCCTCCTATTGAATTGGGACGACGACCCTACGTGCTGGGACTTGTTTCGTTTGAAGGCTATAATAGAATCTGCAACATAATTGAAGACATCAATGATAAGTTCTACTTCGATGACTATGTGTTAACTCTACCGTCTGGCAGCTACACCGTAGATGATATTCACGATCACATCTACACAACTCTCACCAAAGAATTTAGTCTAAAAGCATTTCTGGACGGGACACGCAAGTTTGAACTCATAGCCAACAACGTGACACATCGCTGCAGTATTCTTTCTTCTTTTAGGATTGATTTTAAATCTCAACCAGATTCGATTGGGTCATTGTTAGGCTATTCACCACAAGTGTTAGTACCGAACGTGATACACAAGTCTGACCAACCGGTGAAAATAATTGAAGATCATCACATATCTGTCACGTGTAATATTATTACAGACGTCTACACCAATCAAGATCCCTCGCATTCGCTTTATGATTTTATTGTTACTTCACCTGGTGGTTATATCATCCGCGAAAACCCGTCGGTGGTGCTCTATCATCCTGTGAGTGTGACCAACATCAGGAATATTACCTTAAGACTGGTGAATAGAAACCAACGTCTCATCCGGTTAGACCCTCATACACCTGTGACCTACAAACTGTATTTGAAGCCAGCATGAAACAAGTGTATAAAGCGGCAACGCTGTCAAGAGCAGGTGTTAGTTGTGCTCAACACGTGTACAGGTTAACACGTGTCAACAAGCAGATCCTACAACAACTTGGTTACATCTTACGTCATGAATTCGATTCTAGACGTGACAAACCCTGTCGAAGTACAGGAGGGTATTGTAAGAATTGAACACCATTCCTACCAACCGTATACTCAGGGACTAAATAATAATGATGAGATTCGAATTACTATTAACCAACAAGATATCTACACGCTTCCACATGAAAGTTACATCCAGATTGAAGGGCAACTCACCAAATTGGATGGTACCATTCCAACAACGTCAAAGTTGGCCAACAATGCTTTGGCCTTTTTGTTTTCTGAGGTTCGCTACGTGATCAACGGTATTGAAGTGGATACTACTCGAAATGTTGGCATAACAAGTGTCATGAAACTTTATCCCTCGTACGGAAGCGAAGAGAGTAAAGCTTTTTGTATGGCTGGTTGGTGTCCCAACTCAACCAACGACTGGATGATTAACGATGATGGTACATTTACTGGACATTTACCTCTAAAATTAATACTAGGCTTTGCAGAGGATCATAAGCGCATTGTTGTGAACGCAAGACAGGATCTGATTCTTGTACGAGACAGGAGTGACTATAATGCGCTAAAGGGAGCTGATACAGCGCCAATAGATACAAAAATTCTACTGCAACGAATTCTATGGAAAGTACCGCACGTTACTCTATCAGATCAGAAAAAATTGAGTCTGCTCAAGATTGTGGAGAAGGATACAGCTTTACCCATTCAATTTAGAAGCTGGGAGCGGCATGAATACCGGGTATTACCACTCTCCGATACACATACTTGGTCTATAAAAACCTCACGGTATACAGAGCGGCCACTCTACGTCCTGGTTGGATTTCAAACAGATCGCAAATATCAACAGAATAAAGATGCATCAAAATTTGACCACATCCAATTACGAAATATACGACTCTTTTTGAACGGAGTTACCTTTCCCTATGAGGGAATGGATTTAAACTTTAACAAGAACAAATATGGTAAGCTCTATGACATGTTTGTAAACTTTCAGTCTTCCTATTATCAGAAAGAGGCATGTCCGCTATTATCGCCACAAGACTTCAAGTCCAAGGCGCCTCTGGTGGTGATGGACTGTTCGTATTTGGAGGAGTCGATGAAGGAAACAACAATTGATATCAGACTAGAATTTGAAACATCGACAGTTATTCCAGAAAAAACAACAGCCTATTGCCTTATTGTTTACGAGGCGCAAGTGTTTTATCAACCGCTGTCCAATATGGTGACCAGAGTATAAATAGCATGTCTTCCTCCATTGTCCTTCACAGTCATGGAAAGCTACGATGAAGTCACAACCCCCTCTGCGAAGTGGGTCTGCAAATGTGAAAGTGATTCACCAGGCTCAGATGAAGATTCAAGGTTTACCATTTATCGCGCCCTAGTGAGTGAAGCTATAACTGCCTATCACAAGAATCATACTGTGCTTAGAATGCCGCCGCATCTGGTTCACTATTTACCAGATGGATCCATGTCTACGTTTGGTATTCATGACAGGGGCTACAACAACAAGCCCATCGCTAATCAAACAAATAATGTGGACGATGGCGTTGCCAAAGCTTCATCTTGTCATGTTGGAGAGCGGGTAGATTGTATGGACTGCAAATGCGATCGTTGCTCAACAAGTCGAGACGCTGATGCAGCATTTGAGATTTATCGCACCCTGGTGAGTTTAGCAATACGCGCCTACCATAAAGCACAATTTCTTCGTGAAATGCCGCAGCATCTAATTGCCTATTTACCAGCTGGATTTCTGACCGCGTACGGTGCACACGACATTGACCTTAATTGGGATAAGCTACCATTACACCTCCGTATGTCGGCGGATGTTGCAGCCTGCCGTCCTTGTCGTAGACACTTTATGCATCGAGGAGATTCTCACAGTGATTGGGATGGTCCAAATCCTATGATAAAAAATTGTAAGCGATGTACTGATAACTTTATGAATAAAATTGTGTAATTGATTCTTTGTGTGTATATTATTTTCCCGCTCCTATCCAATCAGTTAGTTGTTAAGAAGCAGCGGTGGTGGAAGGACTGATATCCGTCGCCATGCCGAAAACATTGATTGTCGACGTGCAGGGTTTCAAGGTGAACGGAAACAAGTTTGTATTTAAAGAAGTAGGAATTATTGACTGCACAACCATGTGGGCACCAAGAGTGACCAGTTTTGTCTTTGAACCACCGTTTCCATTGCATTTGCAGTCAGACGATGACAGAAGACAAACAGAGTGGTTGCAACGCAATTTGGGACTAGTCTGGAAAGAAGGCGACATTCCTTACCAGCATCTATCACTTGTTCTGAAAGCTCACTTGTTTGGTGCTGACCTTGTATTTGTAAAGGGAAGTGAAAAAAAGGAATGGTTGCGTCAGTATGTTAATTCATCATGTCAATTTGTTGACCTTCATGATCTGGGATGTCCTGCACTGTACAACCTGTCCGTGCCTGATGAACCTCTACAAAATAAGACACTTCAAAATGTTTGGAAGCTTTTTGATTGGCTAGCTCGCAGAGCATGTCAAAACTTGCATGTTGAGTGCAAAGCGTCGTAACGTCAGCTTCAGTGTGAGACATACCAGTGATCAGTGTGGACGTGTAGTAATATGGCAGCAATTGAAGGTTTGGACTCAAACCCCACAGAGCGAGCTATTGTCAAGTTTTTTGCCTGTAAAAAAAAGCTTGACAGTTTCACAGATGAGGAATTGAACGCTTTGCCCAAGGCGTTCCTTTTTTATGTTGCTTCAAACGCGGTGAAAAATATTTGGCACAGTGTACCTAGTGAATGGAGCAGAGATCCTGGTCTGCGTGAACTACAACCATGCACTGACTTTAGTCATCACCAGCAAGTGTCTATTACTAAAATGCCATCCATTAGACAGTGTGGAACGTGTCAGCTCATCAAATTGTACCACGGCCATACAAATATACCGTCCTGTAAAGACTTTGCTTCATCATTCCATGGTTGCGATGAAGAAGAGGAAGAAGAGACAGCAGCGGCAGTATCGCCAGCACCCAAAAGTAAGACAACGATTGAAAAAGATATGCCGGACCTTTGCTGGTCATGGTCTAGTTAACAAGGCCATTGATGTACTTCCCATTGAACTGCATATTCCCGGCTATCAATTTTGTGGACCTGGGACTAAACTAAACCAACGTCTAGCACAAGGTAATTCTGGAATCAACAAATTGGATGCTGCGTGTAGAGATCATGACATTGCTTACAGCAACAAGAATGCAGAAGTACGTCGAGTTGCAGACCACATTCTTCTAAGAAAGGCTGTGCAGCGCGTGACATCATCTACTGCTTCCATTGGTGAAAAGATTGCAGCCTTGATCGTGGCAGGAGCTATGAAGTCAAAGCTAATGATTGGTGGTGGTTGTGGATTAGCGAGGAAAAGGACAAAGAAATAACCATGAATCAAATATTGTTAAGTATTTATTTGAGAGTCAGTCCACCAGATTACAGCATTCACAAAAGATGTTTTGGTTTCTTCTTGTAAAAACATACAATTGTAATAAAAAAGAATTGAAAAATTAAAGTGTGTTCTTATTTACTAGGTGTGGAAATGTCCAAAAGGCAAGCTATTTACACCATCCCACAACCGTTTATTGTCATATGTAGACAGCGATGTTTTATTTTGATTTACTGTAAATATATTATGGTTCTTTGAAAGAATGCGTGTTTGCTGGTACAAGCGAGAGGTGTTTGTGTAGAGTACACATCGATATTCCTCAACATTGAGGAATTGTGTGACGCTACGAAGAACACCCTTCGCTTTGCATTGACCTTTATTCTTTTGTGTTGAAAATGCGTACATTTTCGGCGCCAAAGCCACAAATTCCGTCATAACATCGCCAGCACACTCATCCTTAAATAGACCAATGTGTTTTTTATTCATGGGAATTATGCAAAACATATTGTTAACCTCATAGTTTGAGGTATCAAAGTAACTTGGATGTTCTCTCATCACAGAGTAAATATCCGTCTTATTGGTTTGATAAATAAGACTGTCTGTATCCATATACAGTAATTTTACATCTCCAAACTTTTGTTTGGCAAACTCATAATGAAATTGATACATTACAAATTTTGAATAGTCAAGTATTACCATTCCTAAGTAAATTGGTTTGTTATACATGATTTCTGTCTTTGACAATTCAATGGTTACTAAATCAGTTTCAATAACTCGTACTGAATGGAAATTGGGCATAGCAATATATTTTCGTGCGCCATATCGACCATCCCAGTGGTTTACCAAATGAATAGTTCTTTGCTTTCTAATATTTTCCATAGATTTACCGTAGCATGCATTGTTCATTAATTTATAAAAATTTGACTCGAATGTAGTCTTGGCGTGCTGCCGATAATGAGTATTTAATTGCATGTACGGTTGTAACCATGGTTTCTGGTCAAAACAAATAATGCGGTGAATGGTTTGTAGCTTCAAACCGTGTTTCAAACATTGCATTAAATTTTCGATGTGTATGACGTAGCGATTTTTCGGATTTAACGTTGCCAGCAACTTTTTATTGTTGGAACGTGAACTGGGAGGTTGTAGTTTTTCAACACAAAATGGTAGATCAGAATGATCATTGTGTATCTCGCGGGGATATAATATGTCAACTTCTAGAACATAGCCACGTGTGTTATTGCTCAACGCGTCCTGTAAATTAAAATTTGAAACTTCATCTGAAGTCAGCCATCGAAAATTTTGATACGGAAGCGGTTTTTCCATAGCATATCCGTATAAATTGTTACAATCCAGGTAGGTGAGGTATGTTGTAGGTTGCTTTGGTTTGTATGTATCCATATATGGATTATTTGCTTTGGCATGCTTTTGCACAAGCGATACAAGCCCGCCACGTATCCCGCGTTCAAAAAAGAGCAACATGTCGATGTCAGTTAATAGTTCCAGTTCTATTTCAGTCACCTTCAACATACAGTCCCAACTGTATCCGGCAAGGGTGTAGTAATGGGCTGGATCTAGATTGTAGATTTCAAGACACAGTTTGCGAAAGTGTTCAAACACGTCTGTCAAAAGTAGTGTATCAATTTTGAGGTATAAATCAGCATACTCGCCCAAAGTTGATATCTTGAACACGTCCCATACTTTTTGAGCGTGTAAATAGTCTTCTTCAGAAATATGACTTTTTGTTAAGTCATTGTAAAATTTATCCTTTGAAGGGAGTGCAGTTTCCTGCAAACATGCCCAATTGTTTACATGATTATAGGGAAACACCCCTTTTCGAATGCATAATTCAAATTGTTCGTCACCAGTAAAGTTTTGACGTACAGAATTCAAATTGTTTGGGTGAAGCCCTTGAACCAGCGCATCCAATGATGATGCGAGGAATCTATACGAATCTAAAAATCGTATACTAATTCCATTTCGCCATTTTGTAAACGAAATAAAATTTTCATGATTTTGTGGAATTAAAGAAAACTTTTGGTTTTCAAGGTTAACAAATTCCTTAATAATTAGATGACTGTCATACCGAGACATGTTGTGCAAGAAACAAGAAATATAGCGTGCTCTTTTATAGGCCAAATTACATGCACTATGAGCCGCTCCTCTAAATTTGCCAGTGTACCGATTATGGTCCCTCACCGGCGTGTCACAAGTTGCTATTGGTTTTTGACAAATGTGGCAAGTGGTTGCTGTTGCAAAAGCCACCTCGTCTGCGTCCAACATTTGAAGCGGAATTGGGTTTTCCAGGATATTGTACACCCGATCTGCCAAGGCGTCCAATTCATTTAAAAACCAAGCAGCAGCATTTGCATCGCGATAAGATTTGAAGTAAGAAAGCGAAGGGTCATATGAGCAAATCACGTTTAGAGCACAACTGAATGGCACATGTTGCTGTACTTGTTGAGTGTACGGGCGTGCTGGATCCGGGTTACATGTGTCAATGGGTGTGGTTAAACATTCAAAATCTGCATATACTGTAAATGGAAGCGGTTCTTGACGAGACACATTTTGAAATTTCATACTGGCTTTATCCTTTTCTGGGAATGTAATTTTTACAGCTGGTTGTGTAATGCAATCAATAGTATGGGCTGTCAACTTTTGATTGCTAGTAAAATATTGCAAACAGCGATCACATATATATACCCTATTTTTACTCTTTGTAACTTGTGAACGAACTAGTCTGGAAAGATCTTTGATATAACAATAATGGTTGCACAATTCCCCTTCAATGTACAATAAATTAAAATGCTTTTCTTTTTTTTCCTTTGTCACATAGAGTGGCCCAATAACTTTGTCTCCTTCAACTCCGTATACATTAATGGAGTAAAGCGGATTTTTAGATTCAAAACGAGAAATGGCGTTGAGGTCCATTGGGAATTCTATGTCTGCTAAATTTAGACTGATCATTAATTCCATAAATTTCTGGTGATATTTGCCCATTCTGTGAACATGTTTACTTGCAGAACATAGCCCAGCAGCCAGGGACCAGATAAAGCAGAAAACATCATTATTATCCACATTGATAACTGCGTGACGGTTTTCCAACTGTTTAGGCAAATTAACATGAGATGACCCACTATTTATGGGATCAAAGGTGCATACATTAATTTTAAGATGATTGATAGCTTCCAGCGATTTGCCGCTTTCTAATTCTTGAAACTCAGCAAAGCGTGTTGTGAGTTTATCAACAATGTTTTTACTATACCAACTGTGTATATTATCAGTGCGGTATAATTTAGCCATGTGGGTGTGTAAATAGATTGGCTGAATAATTTCGACACCTTGTTTCAAAATAGCAAAGTCACATAATAATTCAGCGTTAACCTTTAACGCTACATGTTCTCTTAAACAGTCTTGTATTTTGTTTTGAAAAATGTTGTAACTAGTGTTTAAATATTCATTGAGATTTAAAATGTTTGCATCATTATTGACTTTAGTGGAACAGATATTGTTATTGAAACAACTATCCACATCTTGCCAACTTTGTATCGGTGACGACATGATGTCCCTTAGTACTTAACAATTACAAAAAACTGAACGGTTTGCAGAGAGAGTGAACCAAAGTTTATTTTCCCTGCAAATTCCGTTTTTACATAAACTAATTTTAAATTTTATTTTTTTCTTCTATGAATTCAACAAGACATCTTTTGTTTTCCAGTCCCATGTATTTTAAATAGACGGTTCCTTTGTTGAGATCGGCTACATCTTCCTCGCTGAGTTCCTTGAATCTCGACGGTAGAAATACTACAAAGTCCTCCAGTTCACAAAGAATACGTTCCCCAAATTTCGTCTTGACTCGACGAACAGCAGTTACCAAATAAGACTCGTTTACCTGCAGATCCTGTAGTCGTTTAGTCTCTGGTCCAGCATCTTTCCCTATGGAATTCGCATTTTTTATTGCCGACATTCTGAAATCGAATTTGATATCTATAATAGTGTTTTAGTATACCTAAGCCATTAGCAAATATGTATATACACACAAAAGTTATCAAAACCCTTCTACACACCCATTATCGCTAGCCACTAATTTAATTGTCAGCAGCTTGCGTTCACCATTTTCCTACTTCTCCTCAATCCATTACAAGAACACAGGTTATCAAACAAGTTATACACCCAGGTGCTACATGGTCAGGAGCTGGCCATGACTGTACTTTGGTGAAGCCGGGTCAGATTGTTTGTATAATTTATCTGTTCCCTGGCAAAGCCGAGGCAAACTGCTTGTGTAATTTAACGGTCCCCCCCGGGCGAAGCCGGTTTACAACTGTTCCCGGGCGAAGCCGGGGCGGATTGTCTGTATAATTTAACTGTTCCCGGACAAAGCCGGGGCAGATTGCATGTATAATTTAACTGTTCTCGAGCGAAGTCGGTGCATGCTTTTGGTATAATATAACTGTTCGCGGGCAAAGCCGGGTTGGGTTTCTGGTATAACATAACTGTTCACGGGCGAAGCCGGGTCGGGTTGTTTGTATATTATATCTGTTCCCGGGTGAAGCCGTCGCAGGTTGCTTAAATAATTTATGTGTTCAATACACCCAAGTGCATGGGGGGGCTACATTGGTCGGGAGGTAATGATTTAAAAGTCCTTAACTAAATAGGTTACTTGACTTGGAACTAAAGTATAAAAGTGAATCCATGTCTCGGAGCTAATGTTACATAAGAGATCATTATCTATTCCGAGAATGCCTCGAGCACTGTCATTATCTCGCGGGGCAATGCAGTGAAATCGACAACATTTAATTGGATAATAACAGTAATTATATATAATTGAGCTGCATTAATTTTATATATCCCAGGCAGCTAGTGGTTTAAGATGCAAGTCACGTTAAAACCAATCTTATTACATGCTATGAATTCTGCTCGTTTCATACTTGAAGTAATTATTGCTTGTCTGATTCATACCGTCTGACTTTTAAACCAGCTTTGTCAATAGGCCATTATACTATTAAAATTCTAAACATCTTCATGTGGATTTAAGCCTACCATCTCAGCATTTACAAGTAGTGTAATGTACAGTTGTTGTTTGAGTCTTCAGTCTTTTGACTGGTTTGATGCAGCTCTCCATGCCTCCCTGTCCTGAACTAATCGTTTCATCTCTACATAGCTCCAACACCCTACACCCGACACAATCTGTTTAACATATTCTAACCTTGGTCTACCCATACAGTTTTTGTCCTCGAACCTTCCTTCCATAACTTAGCTTGCTATTCCTGGTGTCTTAATATGTGTCCTACCAATCTATCTCTTCTCTTCATTAGCAGTCGCCAGAAACATCTCTCCTCTCCCACTCGTCTTAATACCTCTTTATTTGTTACTCTCTCTACCCATCTGATCTTCATCATTCTCCTGTAACACCACATTTCAAATGCTTCAATTCTCCTCTTTTCTGTACAGTACATTCACTTATTTTGTAAACCATTTGGTTGAGTTAGTCTCCCAGTAGCACATAGTCAAATATATACACTAGGATATACTTTAAAGTTATATACTTAAGTATGTTGAATATTACCTGATAGACAAGGATCCAATTACAATCTGGTGTGAATGCTGTAAGCTCCTAGCCAACTCTACCTTCATTTCAATTCTGCTCGAGTATTTATACCCCTCCGAATACAGGAACGCCCATGGATTACCGTTCCTTTCACACAAACATGACCTCCATACGACATTACCCTGCGTTAATACAGGAATCGTTACTGACCTTCCTTTCACCAGAAATAGCTCCACACTGTATAACCCTGTACAACTAGTTTAAACACTTCTAATTAATCCGCCTTTCACCAGAAACCACACAGTATATAAGGAGAATGTTCCTTTTCACAACATATCATTCGCTGCAATGTCTGGGGACAAGATCAATGAAGTCATGGAGATGGAAGAAGAAGAAAACAACGAGGAGTTGACGCTGGATCTGTTAATGTAAGTATTATTTATTTACTAAAGCCTTATGTAGCAGCACGCCAGTCTCTCACGGCTGGGTGCGTGGTTCAATTCCAGTCACTTTATGTTAGATCTGCGCTGGGCAAACCAAAAGCAGACAGGTTTTTCTCTGGGAACACCAGTGTCAAAACTTTCTTCTGGCAACACCCTCCACTATCATTTCTTTTTATCTGTCATTCATTTAAACATTGACTCTAAAAAGTGAGACAGGCTTTGGCAGCCAACACAGATCTTTCTCGCCGCTAGATGGAGTTTAATTCATTCCATTCCTGATCTGATCAAATACTGGAAGCAAGCGGTGTTTTTTTTTCTTCTTCAAAATGATTAGAAATACTGAACGTAGTTACCGCCTTTGTAGCCCATGTTTACTTGGGTGTGAGTAGAATTTGTCTGATAACCCGTGTTATTGCGATGAATAAAAAAAAAAGGATTGGGAAGGAAGTCAGATTTTTTTAGGTGTGTTAAAATCCTTTAGTATGCCTTCCTTTGGAGGGGGAGTAAAGCCAGTGGTTACATGTTCTCACTTTATGACATGTAAAAGATCCGTCCACAGACTAAACTTGTATGAAGCTAAATTGACAGGTTAGATTTTGTCAAAACAAGTTCCAACATTTACCACTAGATGGCATTATTATCTGGTAGCAAAAAACTTGGAACTTGTAGCTCACTCTAATGGCGTTCGCTGGAAGCACCTACATACTGAAGTGAGTCACACATGTTCGTGAACACTGCCAGCACTGAAACCCATACTCAAGTTCCAACATTCACCACTAGGTATCATTAATATCTAGTAGCAAAATTTTGAAACTACTTAAAAATGAACAGAACTTGTAGCTCACCCTAAGGGCGTCCGCTGGAAGCTGCTGCAGACTTAGGTGAACTGTACTTGCTCTCACACACTCCCAGCAATTCACAGCACCTACATACTCAAGTGAGTCAGACATGTTCGTGAACACTGCCAGCACTGAAACCCATACTCAAGTTCCAACATTCACCACTAGGTATCATTAATATCTAGTAGCAAAATTTTGAAACTACTTAAAAATGAACAGAACTTGTAGCTCACCCTAAGGGCGTCCGCTGGAAGCTGCTGCAGACTTAGGTGAACTGTACTTGCTCTCACACACTCCCAGCAATTCACAATACAATATTTAGATAAACAAGCGTTATAAAACAATTTTGTTGTACTCTTTATTGTATACATTTTTTTTTATAGCTTTGGAAATGATCCAGTGTTGGTGGAGTTTTTTACACAGTTAATGACGGCGATGGAAGGGTGTGAGAGAGTAGGAGAGGATGAAGAAGAAGAAGATGATGATGATGATGAAGAGGAAGATGAAGAGGAAGAAGAATAAGGATTAATAAATCAGATCTGGTGTACACCTTCTTGTTTTTATTTCATGTCGAGCTGGCCGACTCAACATACCATGCGATTTGTATCCTACCCCCACCCTACCATTTACAGGAAATACTACTCCTGATTCATTGACGTTTGTTTACCATTGAGCACATTCAACAACCAGTTCATTCCCCCTCTCTCTCTCAATTCCATTCACTACTCCCGATACCATTGATGTTTGTTTACCATTGAGCGCTTTCAACCCCATCTTGTTTGTCTCTCAGACCCCATTCACACCTAACCAACCTACCACGTCAGGGTTCAACAACCACCGCCATTCATGTTTTCCATTCAAAACACTCCCGTTCATGACCTACCCCACATCCCGTAATCTGCTGTGACGTCACACACACACCAGTTACACTAATGTTTTCCATTCAAAACACTCCCGTTCATGACCTACCTCACATCCCGTAATCTGCTGTGACGTCACACACACACCAGTTGACCGTTCAATTCTCTGACAATTCATTCACCGACAAAGATTCGGAAACCTTCGGCAACACTAGGATCTCATCGGGATCAAAGCAATGCTATATAGCCCAGGATAATATCAGAGAAGGCGCTCAGTCCAAGAGAGAGACTGGGTCGAGGAGGGTCTCGTGCAGACCCTCTTCCATCCTTCCCCCTCACCCCCCCCTACCCCCCCCCTCCCCACTCCCCCCCTCCCCACCCCCTCCCCCCCACTCCTCACCCTCCACCCACACCCCCTCAAACCGGTTCCTGGACCCTCCAAGGTTTGTTTACCTTCCGGGGTCCCGGCGACCTTGGGGGTCAATGACCTACCTCAAGGTCATTGATCATGACCTACCTCAAGGTCATTGACCTTGCCACGCCCCCCTAATTTGCATAAATAACGGTATTTGGTTCAAAACCCCCCCAGCCTCCCTACTCCTTGCAAATATCACCAACCAAAATCCTTTCAATTGGATGGTATTAGAAGATACACTATTGGGATCTTCCCGGATTATTGGGGTTCTTCCTCAAAAACGTAAACATAGATGGTTGAACAAGACCAGCGATAAGGCCATTGACCTTGTTATTCAAACCTTTAAAAAGTGCAGTTGCAACAAAATAAAAAAAATAACTGGCATGAATTCATCAAAGCCCAGAAATAAGCCCCAAGAATCATCAGATCTGAAGAACGCACATTATATCAAAATAGACTGACATAAATAGACCAAAATTGAAGACTCCACGGGAAGAACGGGGTAAGCCACATTATGTAGATTTTTCAGGAGAGCCAATTTAATCTTTCAACACTAACAAGAAATACTTACAAACACCCCAATTGAGGGTAAGCGATATAGTTACTTAGCCAAATGTATTTCTTATAAAGGAAGTACATGTAAAGTGAGAGGATATAGGACGTTCTTTCGGTTTCCACTAAAAATAAAAAACTCTATATCTCGCTGACTTACCGCATTATTTGAAGTTAATTACAACTGATCTGTAGTTACGATAGCTGGCCACTAGAGTGCGTCATAAACTCATATCCGAATAAAATGGGCTTATCCCGGACATTTCGTGTGGTCTTCTATTACACGGAAAATAGTACAAGAAACTGTAACAAAAAATTTGCTGACGAACTATCACATTACTAAGTACCTGTTTTATGTCTTAAACATCCGGATGAGGCCCTGGGAATAATAAAGAAAACTGCAAACTTCTCAAAGATAACTTCTATGACCTTTTAATCAGCGATACTCCTGAAGAACAATTCTGATTTGAGCAACCGATTCCAAATCCGGATTCATAACTCCCTTCATTAGAAGAAATCGAGAAAATAATCCATGAACCTAAAAATAGCTCAACTCCGAAAGAAGATGTAATTTTGAGATTAAGAGGTGAAAGCCTAGCTGAGAAATTTCAAGTAATTCTTGTAGATTTATGGAGAAAATACTTGAAGACTGGAATTGCAATCTAATTCACCCACTACATAAAAAGGGGGAGAGAACAGGCATCAATACCTACGAAGGAATATCCTCACTATCACTCGCGTAAAAGAATCCATCTAAAGCATTATTCACGGGACTTGAAAACCAAACTGAACTCCTAGTTGGTGAATAACATGCATGATTCATAAATCGCAGGTCCTGTGCAGACCAATCTCAAAACCACCTTGCAAATCCATAAAGCCAGGCAAACAATGCTCACTTTGGAGACTTCAGGAAAGCTGGCGAGTCAGTAGACCCACACACACTATTCAATATTCTAGAAGTATTCAAAATTGACAGGAAAACAAGAGAATTGATTCGACAGACACGGACAGCCATAACTTCAATAGTAAAATTTCAGTCAGCTCTCTAATCGTTTTCATATTAGCACAGGACTTTGACAAGGAGACGACTTTCACCGTTATTGTTCACTCGTGTCCTTGAATAAGTTACCAGGACAAGGGAAAAAGAGAAATAACGATTGGTTGACGACTAAACATTAAATTCATCCGCAGTGTTTGGCCTTCGCGGATGATCTAGTTATTCTTTCTAACAATACACAAGAGGCAGTTCAGGTCCTTGAAAGAATTCACGAAATTACAGGTAAGACGGGATTCCAAATGCATGGAGGAATCCGCTGGTCATCTAGACGGGAAACCTCCGAAGACTTAATTCAGCAAAAAATCATCAAGTAAATAAATTCAAACCCCATGGCAGCTGCAGCAGTCCGGTTCGAATCCTGCTAGCAGCACTCATCCTGAATGGCCTTCCCGGGATTTTCCACACTCCTTCCAGGCAAATGACGGGATAGTACTTTACTTCACTATTGAGTCGTGACGCAAACAAAGAGAGAACTTCCAAATAACAGAAGGCCTATACCTACAGATGTAATTAATAAATCAATATCTAAGACATTATACCACAGTAATCAAACCTGAAGCACTCGAGGCTCAGAAACATTGATCATTGAAGGTAGATCTCTTAGTAAGGACATAGAGAAACAAGCAAGGAAAATCCTTGGTCCAGTCTGCTCAGAAGAAATCTGGATGAAACGGAAGACTCGGAAGGTTTATCAGCATTCTGATAGGATCACTGAACCTTCAGGAAAAGGCAATTTAAGTTCTACTGCACATTCTCAGAATGAACCATCACAGGTTCACCAAAATGATTCTCAACCTTGCTCTCTCAATGAAAGTCAAGAACCAGTGGCTTAGTGAAATAGAAAAAGAACTTCAAGAAATTGGAATCACAGAAGAAATTATATAAGATCGACCCCAGATCAAAACAGTAATTAACAAGCACCATTTTGCTGAGAAAATGGATACAAGGAGCAATAAATCAAGGACTGACGAACAGAGGTGTTAATATTATTATTAGGAAAATTAAAAGCAGATACATATTTCTATTTGGTAGGAGGCCAATAACATAAATAGTTGGTTGGCTCCACAGTTGTGTAGAATCTATCTGATAACCGCCGTTAATTGAGATGGCTGTATTAGTGTGTGTTTTCTGTAATTCAGGTAAGGATTGCAGACATTCAAATTTCAAGTAGTTCTTAATTTTGCCACCAAATGCTACTGTCAACGAAAACTAGTTGTGCACCTGGTTACTAGATGCCACCGCAGCCGGCTCCTGGCGACGAACGTTAAAACTTAAGAGCGTTAGTCAAGTCTTACCTCTAATTTAGCTTCACACAAGTGTAATTAGTGGAATGTTCTTTTGACATGCCATAAATCTAAGACATGGGACCGCCGGCTTTACTATCCCTCCGGAGGAAGGCATACTGAGGGATGTTCAGCGTTCTTAAAAAATCCGAATCGGCCAGGTTTGAACCTGCGTCCTTGGGCATAGAAGCTCAGTTTGCTACAAACTAAGCTACCAAAGCGATAACCTAGATGTTAGGCCCCTAAAAAGAGAATTATCACCATCACTATTTGGTAGTATTAAGTCACATGACATAATTCCTATTAATTACCCAAAGATTTGTCATGCTCATCAGTAATGGTTCACAATATATGTAACAATGTATGGAACTAAAATACAACTTACAATCTCAGAGAATTCTTCTGGTTCACATTTGATTGATGGTTGGCCCTCCATAATGTTGAGGAATCTACAACACAGGATAATTAAGTAATATACTTGAACATTCAGGATACACTGTAACAAGTACAGGATATATTTGTCATTTAAATACAGAAAAGTTTAATGGTATATTCCAATACCCTTCCAGGAATTATTTTTGTATTTTGCTCTATTTTCCTTAAATGTATGCAACCATACATAAAGTGGAATATCTATCTACGTCAGGGCTTTGAGGATGAATTGGTATCCCTGTAATTGTCTAACCCTTCGAAACATTCCAGAAGTGTTTCCTTCTTAGTAACCAATAAAGAGGTGGTGGTGTTGATTGCTGCTTCAAGGGGCCTAACTATTTGGTGCTGATATGGAATAAATAGCCTTATTTTACAAGAACCATCCACATGTAATGTTTGCATCATCACAAATTATACACGTCAGGGAGGTATTTGTGTGTTTATCACATGAACAGTGCTAGATTGTCTAAATAGGACTGGAGGTTCAGAGAGACAGTGATTCTATACAGGCAATTGCTGAAGCGCAGTACTAGGAAACCAAGTCAACAGTTTTAATGTCTACATTACTCAGCTTAATGTACAGACTTTCAACCGCCAGTCACTTTGATAGGAATTGCTAAGCATAGGGAACAAATTTCAGTATACTGAGCATAGATATCATGTATATTATGACCGTATGTAACACGAGCCGAAAATTGAACCAACAACTTTGACGCAGCGTGAGGACAGAATTAATGAGTGAGACATCTGCGCGGATTAACATCTTTGACCTGCAGCGCGCGTTACACTTATTGCCAGATAACCTTGAGCGAGTTAAAAATTAAAGGAAGGAGGAGACGTTTGCTACTTCTCTGAGAAAACAAGAATCCAAAGTTAATTGCAAAAATTGCAACTGATTGTAATCAGCGGGGTTTGAACTCGACATGGTAAAGTATTGCATTTCAAATTGTAATATTGTGGCAGCCACGGCGAGAAATGTGTTGTGGCACCGTAGTTTGGGCTCGACGTGGTAAAGTATTGCATTTCAAATTGTAATATTGTAGCAGCCACGGCGAGAAATGTGTTGTGGCACCGTAGTTTGGGCTCGACGTGGTAAAGTATTGAATTTCTAATTGTAATATTGTGGTAGCCACGGCGAGAAATGTGGTGTGGCACCGAAGTTTTAGCGTTACCTGTATTTCATGGTTCGCTCAGAACTATCTGAGCTTAAAAGTAGTTTCTTAGTTCCCAGCTTAT
The DNA here is from genome assembly GCA_946902985.2 of Meconema thalassinum. Taxonomy (NCBI): domain Eukaryota; kingdom Metazoa; phylum Arthropoda; class Insecta; order Orthoptera; family Tettigoniidae; genus Meconema; species Meconema thalassinum. The sequence continues at coordinate 444,217,591 of OX336394.1, read as the reverse complement.
TTTGTTCCTACCGACACCGAAATCGTCGTCTGTGGCTTCACTGCCTGCATGTACTTAGCTGCCCTATAACATTTCCATGCCTGCCAACCTTACAAAACCGAAAATCAAGAGATTTTCATATGAGAGGCAAATATAAGCTCAATTAATTTGTAAATTAAATGCAAAATTAATGATTTAAACTAGCATTCGGCACTTATTATCCCATAACTCCCACTTTTAACACAATTTTCTTCACTTCTTCTTTCTTTACTAGCCTACACTTTACATTATCTTGGATTTTCTTCGTTCCCACGTGTTTCGAAATATCACCTTTCCACCAATCTATATATATAAAAATCAATGTTACGAATAGTTTGTCTGTATGTATGTCTCCTATGCGTTCATATACCATTCGTCCGATTGCAATGAAACTTGGGTGAAATGTTGAGTACACTCCAAGGAAGGTTTCTGACTTAGTAAATCCATTTTACAATAGGTAGCGCACGCGTAGATTCAACAAATGAGCGACGATGCGCGAAGCGTTTCAAGAAAGTCCCGTATGTGTTCATATACCATCCGTCCGATAGCGATGAAACTTGGGTGAGATGTTGTGTACACTTACGTGAAGGTTTCAAAATTAGTGAATACATTTCACTGTAGATAGCGCACGAGTAGATTCATGAAAATTAGCGATGACACGCAAAGCGTTTCAACAAAGTCCCGTATGCATTCATATACCATTCGTCCGATAGCTATGAAACTTGCGTAAAATGTTGTGTACACTGCAGGGAAATTTTCTGGCTTAGTACATCCACTTTACAATAGGCAGCGCACGAGTAGATTCAACAAATGAGCTACGATGCGCGAAGCATTTCAACAAAGTCCCATATAAGGTCATTTACCATTCATCCGATAGCGATGAAACTTTGGTGAGATGTTGTGTACACTCCAGGGAAGGTTTCTGGCTGAGTACATCCATATCACAATACGTAGCGTAAGAGTAGAATCAACAAATGAGCGACGATACGCGAAGAGTTTCAAACAAGTCCCGTATGCATTCATAAACCATTCGTCCGATAGCTATGCAACTTGGGTGAGATATTGTGTACACATCATGGAAGGTTTCTGCCTTAGTATATCCACTATACAATAGGCAGCGCACAAATAGATTCAACAAATGAGGGACGACGTGCGAAGCGTTTCAACAAAGTCCCGTATAAGGTCATATAGCATTCTGCCGTTAGCGGTGAAAATTGGGTGAAATATGGTGGACACACCAAGGAAGGTTTCTGGCTTAGTAAATACATTTCACAGTAGGTAGCACACGAGTAGATTCGACAAATGAACGACGACACGCGGAGCGTTTCAATACAGTCCCCTATGCCTTCATATCCCATTAGTCCGATAGCGATGAAACTTGGGTGAGATGCTGTGGACACTTATGTGACGGTTTCTAACTTAGTAAATACATTTTACAGTAGGTAGCGCACGAGTAGATTCAACAAATGAGTGACGGGGTGCGAATCGTTTAAACAAAATCCGGTATGCGTTCATATATTATTCATCCGATTGCGATGAAACATTGATCAGTTGTTGTGTACACGCCAGTGAAGGGTCTCGACTTAGTAAATCCATTTCACAATAAGTAGCGCAAGAGTAGGTGCAACAAATGGGTGACGACGCGCGAAGCGTTTCAACAAAATCCCCTATTGCGTTCATATAACCTTCTTCGATGGCGATGAAACCTTGATGAGTTATTGTGTACACGCCAGGGAAGGGCTTCGACTTAGTAATACATTTCTCAATAGGTAGCGCACGAGTAGATTCAACAAATGAGTGACAGCGCACGAATCGTTTTAAGAAAACCCCGTATACGTGCATATACCATTCATCCGATTGCGATGAAACATTGATGAGTTATTGTGTACACGTCAGGGGAGGGTTTCGACTTAGTAAATCCATTTCACAATAGGTAGCACACGAGTATATGCAACAAATGGGTGACGACGCGCGAAGCGTTTCAACAAAATCCCCTATGCGTTCATATAACCTTCTTCGATTGTGATGAAACCTTGATGAGTGTACACGCCAGGGTAGGGTTTCGACTTAGTAAATCCATTTCTCAATAGGTAGCGTACGAGTAGAATCAACAAATGAGTGACAGCGCACGAATCGTTCAAACAAAATCCCGTATACGTTCATATGCCATTCATCCGATTGCGATGAAACTTTTGAAAGTTGTTGTGCACGCTCCCACGAATGATTCTAAATTAGAAAATCCATTTTACGATAGCTTAGAGGCAGTGAACGGAAATTGAAAAACATGTTGTGTATCCAAAATCACTTCAAGAAACAGAATTTCAACGCCAACACTTTCTTTGATTGGCATTGCAACGCATGCCGGGTACAGCTTGTGTGATATAAAAACATTACATTGACAAACAGTAAAAATAATTAACCTTTGCTGGATTCAATCATGCACGGAAATTGTTGAGAATTGCTTCAAAAAAGATAGAGTTGTATTTTTAAAGCATAGTGAAGAATTAAACAACGAGCAAAAACACAAGAATGTAACAATCATTTTGTAACAAAGTCAATAAGCAACCGCTTACCCTGAAACAAATCCCATTTACGAATTCAGGTAGCCCAATAACATTCATCACCTGCCCACAATAAGCACTTCCAAAACATACGGCACTGGAAAATTTTAGAAGTTCACCAATAATTTACAAACATCTGACAAGTTCAATCGATAGAAACATTATGCATAATATGTATATAACACATAACTTTTTACAAAAGGAAATATGGTACCTTACTTACGTTATAAATATGGACTGTATTTTCCAATGATACGGCAGGTTTATGGTCAACTTAATTTTCCAATAACGATTTGTAATTGAGTATTTTGCGTTTTTGAATACATCTTACATCAAATGTTGACATAATGGGCCAAACTAGTAACTTATATGACAAATACAAGTAGATCATATTATTAATTTACCTGAGTGTGATATTGCCAAACAGTGTTCCTTATTGACAGAGCTACAGTTTTACAATATGTCATTTTCTTAGAATTATTTGGAGTCCAACTTTAGACTAAAATATCGAGAGAGAAAAAGACCTTTCGTTCTCTAGGAAGGACCCGGCGTAACCAGTCGCACCAAAAACCGCACTTTACTCCTACACAGGCGGCATTCCAGTATTAATTAGAGATGGTCAACAGTCGACTGAAAACAGTCGAATTAGTCGATAGTTAAAACAAGCGACTTATTCGGCTGCTTTTAAAAACAGTCGAATGAATTCAACGACTACTCACCGTATCATAAACAAGTCGTTTGCAAACGACTGATCCCAAAGCTATCGTTGGAAATCATTCGAATGAAACAAGTCGTTGGCAAACGACTACTTCCAAGCGAATGGAATCATTCGAATAAAAGTAGTCGATGTAAACGACTGATCCCAAAGCAATCGTTGGAAATCATTCGAATGAAACAAGTCGTTGGCAAACGACTACTTCCAAGCGAATGGAATCATTCGAATAAAAGTAGTCGTTGTAAACGACTGATCCCAAAGCAATCGTTGGAAATCATTCGAATGAAACAAGTCGTTGGCAAACGACTAATTCCAAGCGAATGGAATCATTCGAATTTAAGTAGTCGTTCTAATCAAACGACTTCTTCAGGATAACTTCATTCTACAATTTATTGTGCTGTGTGTTTATTGTAGAGCTTTAATTAATAAGTTAAGTATACCTTTAGGTGCCTATAGTTTTATACAGTTCGTTGATTCTTTCAGTGAAATAGCCTAAATCCAATTGTCCAAGTTATTGGACAATTCAATATTGTCATTCAATATTTAGGTTATGTTTGAACTCCAGATACCGGTTTTGTGGCACATCATCCCAGGCAAGCCGGTAAATACCTTTGCCTCCCAGTCAGATGGATCATTTAGCCGTAATTTTGAATTATAGTAAGGTTGTAGTTTGCGTGGTCAGATTTAGACAATAGCCTACTCCATGAAGGGGTCATGGCTACGCCTTCTATGTTTGTTTAATGAATAGAGTAACTGAAATGAGGGATGTATACTGATTTTAAGATTTGTGGAATGAGTTTATGATTTTTTAATAGAATTTAATGAAGTCTTCAGTAAAGTTGAAAGAGACATGATCGTGTTTAGACAATAGCCTACTCCATGAAGGGGTCATGACTATGCCTTCTATGTCTGTTTAAGGTGTAGTGTGGCTGAAATGAGGGAGGTTTACTGATTTTGGTGTTTGTGAAGTAGTCCTTTCGTTTATAATTTAGGTTTTTGTGAAGCTTGTTGCGGAGTTGTTTTATGGATTTTATTGCTCTGCAAATGAAGTGTATTAGGGGGTTCTGGGTTTGGTTTAGCTGTAGTTTACAGGGTTATGGCTGAGAGTTGTTGTAGCAGGCCTAACAACTGTGTCAGAGCAGTGGCGTTCTGTGTGGGAGGGGGGAAGGGGTTAGTGGATGAGACATGAGGGCAGGGATGGAAGAGTTGTAGCGTTGTCTGTGGTTAAACTGCCGTTGCCTTATGGCTGATTTTATGTACTGACATCCATCATAAGATAGAGTGGTGATGTGAATCTCTACATCTATTGCAGCGGGTACTGTGAAGACAGCTTGACCGTACGCACAAATTGATTCTGGTCGTCAATTGTTTGGAGATGGGCAGCACCGCAGCAGTCGACTGAAAAATGTTAATCCATCGACTTGTTTGACTGCTTTTAAAAAACAGTCGAATGAATTCAACGACTACTCACCGTAACATAAACAAGTCGTTTGCAAACGACATATCCGTGTTTTAACTTTTAACATGTAGAACGCGCTCGGATTGGTTTACGTTCTGGTCGTCAATTGTTTCAGCACATGGATAGCGCGCGCATTAAAAAAAACTTAGTATTTACATTGTTCCCAACATCTCCACTGAAAGTTCGCCCTCGTTGCTGTTCTAAAGTGTTCTACTTTCGTGTGTATTTACTGTAGGCCGTAATTTTCTTGTTCAAGTCGTATTTCAGCTCTACGTTCTTAGTACTTCAGAGAGGATTAAATTAGTGAACACATAGACTAACTTGTTTATGACTCTTATGGACATATTTTACATTTACTATTTTTTGGCATTAAAATATGAAGTGTGATTATTGCAATGTTGGCTATAGAATTGTTCCCGGTACCGGTACTTAAGAACTCCCTCTCAGTAATAGTGATTTAATTTACTCTTAGGTTAATTAAGTATTGGTCTATTACTTCACTTAACCACAGTACATACAGGTAATGTGCCCTGTATCACTACCGGTATCGGGGAACATTTACTCACACATTTTGCATTAAATGAAATGTGCAACATTGCAAATAATGGCTGCACTCTACACGACGTAAACCACAATTTCGAAGCACAGTAAAAATAAATAAATAACTTTGACCAATTGCATGTTGCCGAGCGTAGAGTAGTCCAAACTAACGTCTGCAAAAATAGGTGGGTTAAGGAGAAGTTTGATTTTCATCTGTTGGTACGCCTCAACTCAGCGGGTAATGGCTTGCCGTGCTTTGTACGCTGCCTTGAAGCGACTACTTTCAGTCGAATACATGGAACAACACGCTTAGGAGCAATGCGAATTCAGGTAACCATTCGACTGAAAGTAGTCGACTATCGAGTCGATAGTTTCTTCCAATCAATGACTAGTCAGTCGATGGTTAAAAGTAGTCGATAGTCCCATCTCTAGTAATAATGTACCTAGAGTTCAATGATTTTAGCTAAAATCCGTCCTTCCTGTGTTACAATGCGACCACTTCACAACAAATTCACATTTTTGTCTCGGAGGACTAGCGTTACCAACTGAAAATTTCAAAATTCAGGACATTGCTCAGAAAAGAAAATGTCTGATGAGTTCAATCGACAGCAAAATGATGCAAAATAGGTATATTACATAACTTTTTACAAAAGGAAATACCTTACTTACTGATCAGTCCCGGCTGCAGTTCTTTTCCTTGAAACTGTATTTTTTAACAGAACCTACTTTTAAAAGAAGACGCGAATTATTTTCTTGAAGCACATATTTATAGAATTCTTCACACTACGTATCTTTGACATTGATCCTCACAAGTAACGGTTCCTCCATTGAGCATATACGATACGGTACCGTATGAATAAACTGACATTGCTGCCTGATCTGGCGAACTGGCGAATTGTACAAAACTTCTGAAACAAAACTCAATGTTCTGGTACTTATTAAAGAAAGCAGACCATTGTTGGTCTAGTGTTGTGTCTTAATCCAAATAAGCCCTTACGTTGCAGAACTGGCCCAATAATTTTGAATCATCTACCGGTATTTCTACACCTTTTGACTGTAAATATTGAAAAAATGGCACAATATCCTCAAAACTGGTCCTTAATGTTTCGAAGTTTTAACCATTTGAAACACTTGAATTCCTACTTAGGTTGCATCCGTTGATCCAAGTTGGTTTCATAGAAACAAACTTTCCAAACCATATTCTGAAAATGTATTTGACATCTGCGTGGTTTTAAGGGGAAAACCTAAATGAGCAATCAAGAAAAATGCCTAACATTTTCGATAAATGAGAAATGCCGGCCGGACATAACCAAAATGAATGAAAAGCAGGACATGTTGGTAACCCTCCATAGGACTAATCCACTTAAAAGGAAAATTCTCATACACACCCAGTAAAATGAGACAATCTGTCACAGTAAAACAGTTCCGTGATACGTACCTCACTTGTATACCCTCAAACACGCAGAGTGCTGGGCTGTAGGCCTATTGGTCACAAGCACGTCTTCACGCTGCTTCTCTAAGTAGACTCGCAGGCTAATGTTTACATCACTAGACTAACCACACGGTATAACGCATTCTTACTTTCATCGTGGAGACGTAATTTTATTGTGATTTCCTAATAAATCTTACCAAACAATTATTCCTAGCCTCAGTGGCGTACGCAAGATTTCTTTCTGGGGGAAGGTTCATTCAGGGTTGTGTACATTATTAAAACATTACCGGCACTGTTGTTTCGATGATTACTGTATTCATAAAAAGCAATAAATGAACATTCCCTTTTCTTGTAAATTATTTTCATTATATTTTCCAAATTGCAAATAATACACAAAATTAATAAAGAGAATATGGTACTGGTAACAGTACGGTGTCCTACATAGGCCTATTTATTTTACGACCGTATTGCAAGAGAGCGATATTTGATAAACGCGGTTCCATCTGAAAAACTATAAGCAAGAAAAACATGCAAAACCTAACAGTAGAATATTAACATTATTCAATTGTTGCTTAATACCGGTACTAATAATACGTTGAATTTACGTATGGTTCATTACGAAATTTGTGCCATGGCACCAATTAGTTGAATGGTTGAAATTATTATATACTAGCAGTAGTACCCGGCTTTGCCCGGTGGAATGATGATAATGTTTTAAGGTCTCCTTAGAAATATAATGGACTTAAAATCTAAGTCATTTGCCCCCAAAGACAATGAGGGAGTAATATCTAGGCCATTTGCCCTTTTGATAAGGATGATAATAAAAACTACTGTTGAATTGACACGTCAAACTTACAAACTACCGTAATAGAAATACATATTTCAAAATTCACAGGCGAGGAAGACTTATTGTGTGTGGTGATTAATGGTGTAATGGGCGTAACATCTACTGTAGGTCATTTGCTCTTATGATGAGGATGATAAGGGAAACTACTACCGGTATTGAATTGACACTTCAACGTATAATGTACACAATGTACTGTAATAAAAATAACTATATGGCGGCTTCGGTGGCGTATTTGGTAGCATGCTGAGCTTCTATGCCCAAGATAGCGGGTTCAAACCCGGCCGAAGCCGTCGGATATTTTAAGAGCATTAAAAATCCGTCAGTATGCCTTTCTTCGGAGGGGAAGTAAAGCCGGCGGTCCCATGTCAGATTTATGGCATGTTAAAGAACCTTCCACTAATTACACCTGTGTGAAGCTAAATTGGATAGGTAAACAACGCGCATAGATGTCTACGTCCGTTGCCAAGAGCCGACTGCAGTGGCGTCTAGTAGCTAAGTTCCGAACTTGGCCTAGTAGTCGTTGACGGTGGCGCTTGGCGGCAAAAGTACGAACTATTTGAAGAATTCTAAGTTGCAGTTTGTACTTAAATTAAAAAACAGATAACACACACTAATACAGTCATCACAATTAACACCGGTTATCAGACAGATTCTACACACACCCAAAGTACACGGGGCTACATGACCGCGTTGTCGCAGCCCCTAAACTTAAGAACCAACCAAAAATAAATATTTTAAAAATCACAGTCGAGAAAGACTTTATGCGGCGGTGATTATTGGTATGATACGCGTAACATCTAGGTCATTTGCACTTATGATGATAATAATAAGGTAATGAAAAAATGACTACTAAACGAACATGGTGTTATTTTAAAACTGATATAGGTAATTTAGGTGTCTAGCTTCGATGTCTTCCAAAGTCTCAACCTTATTTTCTGGCTTAGGCCTGTACTGGATGCGTCTAGTGAATGAGCGTACTGCTCGGCAAAGACAAAGAATATAGGTCCAAGCTGCACGAACCTGAGATGATCGCAGATGATGACGAAATATGATGACACACGTTCGGGGTTCCCCGTCCTATACAGATTGACCGGGAATCACTCACTGTTTCGCAACGGCCCTGTGCTGGCATCAGTATAGACAGCAGGAGATAACACGGCGGGCTCTGGAAAGTACACTCAAGTCACCTCGCGATGAATCAGCAAGCTATTCTCACAACTGACCCCCCCCCCAGGGTCTCACAACTTGTGGGACGTGGGTTGGCGACCACGGAACCCCAGCTGAGTCTGGCATCGCTTCTACTTCCTGGTGCCGGGCTCATTTCAGTTCTCTTTCCTGTCGGCCTCCCTTGGTCAACTCTTGTTCTCTTCCGACCCAGACTGTATTAGGGTATCTGAGGGCTAGGGAGTCTTTCAATTTCCCGCCTTAATTGGCTTTGTCTCATCTTTCCTGATACCCTCATTCTTCGAGGGGTCTGTCTTCTTTTCCTTTTCATAATATCTCCTGTCTTCTGCTCAAGGCCCTCAAAGAGGCAGGGTGTGTGTAGACCCACCACTTCTGGTACACCCTCAAGGGCTCATGACTGGTGAGTTAGGAAGCTGGCAGCCCCGAGGAATTCCTGAGCTACATGCAGGGAATGGAGTGGTAGGCCTATGCCAGAAATTTCAAGTGGACAGTGTTACGCATCGGGTTCCAAAGGGTAAGTAAGTATACACACTTTGTTTTCGATCGGTGAACGATGTAGATTTGTACCAAAGGGCCTTAATGCGGGAAATGGAGTGGTCTATCCGAAATTTCGAGTGAACAGTGTTACTCGTCGAGTTCCAAACGGTAATTATGTAAAATCTGGTTGAGATCGGTGAAACTGTGTAGTTTTGTGCCAAGGGCCAAAATGCAGGGAATGGAGGGGCCTGTCCAAATTTTAAAGTGGACAGTGTTACTCATCATCATCATCATCTTGTACAGTTTCCAGCCCCAGGCTGGGTCTGTTTGGAACATCGGGTTACTCATCGGGTTCCAAAGGGTAAGTATACACATTTTGTTTTCGATCGGTGAACGATGTAGATTTGTGCCAAAGGGCCTAAATGCAGGGAATGGAGTGGTCTGTCCGAAATTTCGAGTAGACAGTGTTACTCGTCGAGTTCCAATGGGTAATTATGTAAAATCTGTCCGAAATTTAAAGTGAACAGTGTTACTTGTCGGGTTCTACGGGTAAGTATATAAAATTTGGGTCAAATCGGTGAAACGGTGTGGATTTGTGCCAAACAGCCTAAATGCAAGGGATGGAGTGGCCTCGCCGCAATTTCAAGCAGACAGTGTTAGTCGCAGTGTTCCAAAGGGTAAATATACAAATTTTGGTTGAGATCGGTGAAACGGTGTAGATTTGGGACAAAGGGCCTAAATGCAGGGAATGGAGTGGTCTGTCCGCAATTTCAAGCAGACAGTGTTACTCGCTGGGTATCAAAGGGTAAGTTTCCGAATATTGGTTCTTATCGGTGAAACGGTGTAGATTTGTGCCAAAGTGCCCAAATGCAGGGAATGGGGTGGTCTGTCCGAAATTTTAAGTGGACAGTGTTACTCGCAGGGTTCCAAAGGGTAAGTATACAAAGTTTGGTTCAGATCGGTGAAACGGTGTAGATTTGTGCCAAAGGGCCTAAATGCAGGGGATGGAGTAGCCTCTCCGCAATTTCAAGCAGACAGTGTTAGTCGCAGTGTTCCAAAGGGTAAATATACAAATTTTGGTTGAGATCGGTGAAACGGTGTAGATTTGTGCAAAAAGGGCCTAAATGCAGGGAATGGCGTGGTCTGTCCGAAATTTCAAGCAGACAGTGTTACTCGCAGGGCACCAAAGGGTAAGAATACGAATTTTGGTTCTGATCGGTGAAACGGTGTAGATTTGGTTCAAAGGGCCTAAATGCAGGGAATGGGGTGGTCTGTCCGAAATTTTAAGTGGTCAGTGTTACTCGCAGGGTTCGAAAGGGTAAATATACAAATTTTTGAGATCGGTGTGGATTTGGACCAAAGGGCCTAAATGCAGGGAATGGGGTGGTCTGTCCGAAATTTCAAGTGGACAGTGTTACTCGCAGGGTTCCAAAGGTTAAATATACAACTTTTGGTTCAGATAGGTGAAACGGTGTAGATTTGTGCAAAAGGGCCTAAATGCAGGGCATGGGGTGGTCTGTCCGAAATTTAATGTTGACAGGGTTACCCGCAGGGTTCCAAAGGGTAAGTATACAAATTTTGGTTCAGATCGGTGAAACGGTGTAGATTTGTATACATAACAGACAGACAGACAGACAGACAAACTTTGTGCTTTATATATATAGATTTCGAATGTAACACTATTTATATGCAGTGAATCCTATGTGGTCTTTGAAGTTAAATACGGTACCGGTGTAGCAATGATTCTTTTGTATTCGAGGAAGGGGGTTGTATTAGAATTCTTTTTAAATGATTGGTACTACCGGTATGTATTCGTTTCTAGAATATATTAACTGCCTTGAACTTTGTACGCATATTTTAAATTGTGGTATTGCTGTAATTTTTCCATCAGACTCTGGTACTGTACCCGATTTCAGCAGTGTCATGAATGCCAAAATCCAGGATAACAGCGGATCGATACCAACGGCAGTACCCCGGCTAATAATACTTACCGAAATATCAGGCATCACACACTCTGCACATCGTGGACACTTATCAGGTAATATCATCAAAACACAATGGTAAATCCTCCACAGGATCAGCGACAACACACACCAGAGCGCAAGACTCTCATTCACATGGGCGTAACAGGGACACGGGAATGGATAAAATGGTTCAAGCCGCTATAATAACCATGGCATTTTCCTAACCTCCCACTATCTATAAATCACACCGCAAGAGTATTGTGAAAATGGTATAAGCAGACGCAATGCGTGCCCAAATTTATTAAAAAAGTAAACAACGTAAAGATGGTTGTAAACAAACCAAAAATCCATAACTAAATGTCATTATCATTAATGTTTTATGACACACTAACGCCAACTAAATCACAAAAATAACGACTTAAAATCAACAACTAATAAATTGGCAACATATCGCTATGCCTTCGCTATCAGGATCAACAAAAAATTATTTTAAAAAAAGGAAACAACCCCCTTAATAAATTTAAACAGTGACGGCCTCTCACTATTTACAATATCGATATTTTAATCTATACACAGCTCCTGAGTTTTACTCCTTACTTAATTACCGAAATACCCCTTAATTCAAATACTACATTTACGAAATTCCGAATACTATCTATATACATGTCATCTTAGAACATTATCTACCCCAATGTTCCTCCACTAATCTTTATAGACATACGATCTATTGACACTATCTGACAGTGATCAATATCGAGGTTATCGGTCAAAATATGGCTTAGCATTCCGATCAATAAAGGAATAGCAAGCTTAGTTATGGAAGGAAGGGTCGAGGACAAAAACTGTAGGGGTAGACCAAGGTTAGAATATGTTAAAAAGATTGCCTCGGATGTAGGGTGTCGGAGCTATGTAGAGATGAAACGATTAGCTCAGGACAGGGAGGCATGGAGAGCTGCATCAAACCAGTCAAAAGACTGAAGACTCAAACAACAACAATAAAGATGAGAGTGCTATCCAATGGACCCCTGTTCTGATCCAATATTCGAAAACAGTAATAATAATAAACTGAATTAATATCAACGTCCTGAATACTAAACTTTTGGAGCACACGTTATCGACATCCCAGCTGATCTTCAAGAACACGACAGCCTATCAGATCAACATCAAACGCCACCAAGGTGATCCTACGATACGAATGAAAATGCTGTCATCAAACACAGTAAAAATAATCTATCAGCAGTCGAAATAAACTCCACAACCCAATAACTCAACGTTCCAACGAACGGCAACAACAGCTCAAAGCTGACTAACTAGACTGCAATCCGAATCACACACTAAACGCAGCAAACTAACAACAATAACAACCATTGACAGAGGAAAGGTCCCCAGGACATAACATCCCTTACTGAGGTCGACCTTCGAAATACCAAAGAAACAATTGGTATTATCGCACAACTGTCCAATGTAAACACCACAATCTAACAATACCAAAATGAACATCTCTCCCTCAAGTTATAAGTAATTCAATGACGTTGATACTCATTTTAAATACGCTTTAAAAGCAATAGCATTTACAGATCGTATGACTCTTTCCTAGTGTTTGTTAAATAAGCACGAAACATTTCTAACTATTATCCGTTTCAAATTACACTGATTGTGAGTGTCAACTCAAAAACATTGGTCACTTAGGCGTGAACCATATTCATTAAACATTGAAATATTTGATTATGTATATACATTGTGTCACTCTATAACAATAGTCGTGTACATCGCTCGAATTATCATTACATTTTATAATTCAAAATTGTTTTTCGAAAGAATTCTTCGTCTGAACGATCAGAGTAGCAAACAACTTCCAAGTAACGAGAAATTTACTAAAAGTCAAAACTGAAAATTAATTTACACTTCCAAAGGAAGAATAAAATATAAATTTGGAAAATATCAAGATAGGATTGAAGTCTCAAATTAATCAAAATAAAAAAAAAAAAAATAATAATAATCAAAATTTTCTGAAAAACCGAAAAAATCCAATATCAAAAATGGAATAAATTTTCAAAGTGAAAATTTCAGAATCCTAAATTCAAATTTCACCGAATTGTGAAAATCCAAAATCGAGAAAAATAATTCAAATGGTAAAGTCTGATAATTGTGCAGAATCACAATACGAAAAGAATCATCGAAGATCAAAATAACTAAATCCAAAAATAGGAATATCTAAAAAAATTAATTTGCGAAAGCCAATTTTCAAAAACTGAAAATTCTCTAAACTGCGAAGTGGGAACTGCGCAAAAAATATGGAATGCGAAGAAGTGAAAGTGCGTAGAAAACTGTTCATCTGGAAACACACTCCAATCCAAAATAATTAATTTCAAAAACCCAAAAGGTCGAAATCCAAATCTGTCTCAACATAAAAATGCTTAAATGCCACCGGTAATCATCGAAGTGAGAACTCCACTAAACCAGACGCGGTTAACACGAAGTTAACTTGCCTGCAATTATCCCAAACATAGCTGGAACTGAAGCTAACCAGCATACTAAATGCGAAAAGAACTTGTTTCGAAGAAGTAAATCACAGATTACCAGTGCTATAACTTTATACAGAACAAACTACTACTGAAATAAATGATCACACCTGGCATGCTTTACCACTCTAAATACAGGGCTATATGAATGAAGAGCTGGTCTTACTTTAAACAGGGCTGGCGATGAAACACGTGTAATCCCATATACACACAGGTTCGGGAAACTGCTTCCAACTTCAAGCAGCTGGTGGGTATCTAGCCTCCCTCCAAGTCTCACTTCACCTTTTCTTGATTGCAGCGAAATTGCACGTAGCCGGCCCACGGCTCCATAGTTCGTAATGGGACCCGGATAGCCTCGGCGTTCGGTCCGCCCCCTGACAGTCCACTCGTTCGGTTCTCGGTCTTCCCTTCGACCTTGCTCTTCTTCTCGTTCCTCTGTACAATTTTGTAGCCTCTCTCCATCCTTAGACAGGTTATAGTCCATGATGATCTTCATTAGATTGTGCATTGCATGAAGTAGCTGTGTGAAAATTGCGTTTTCTGCATTTCATTTTTAAGTGACTCCACTCGAAGCAATTCTAACACCCATGATGTAGACCACATTTCCCACAGCATAATTTAGCAATTTAACATGGCTCCCTCTGAGAAATCAAATGTTCCTTCCAACCATGTGTCCATGATGTTCGTCACCATTTTATTCCACACCATTTCACAATCGAACATATCGTTCCCAAACTAACGTGCCCCTTTCAAAATGTTTCCTTCCAAATATGTACTTACAGTGTCCTTCACGATGTATATTCATAATTCCACCTTCTCTACGAACGCGTCACATAATGCAGACTGATAATTCATTGTAAGACCAAGGCACCGGTCTCTACCATAAGTATTCCATAACACACTCAAATTCATATACGGACTTACGTGCTTCGCACAATATTAGCACCGTGATACAACAAGGTTACACATATTCGTATTGTTCTTTCCTTCACTGAAACACTTGTACACACTCCCGTATCACGTTTTCGGAACTCACGGCTGACATCTGACCGGTTCAAAGACCCGTGTCGCATTACCTCACACAATGGCCATCTCATCCTTCCGCATGCTTCCAGAAGGTCCCATAATGCAAGGCTCGGACATGAATATCCTTATACTGACTTCGGGCTTTAATTATCCAAGGAAAACATTTCCTGATACTATCTTAAATAATTTCTTCGATTTATTTCCAATCTTCAATACTTCCAAATGCATTAAATAGCATACTTGCCAAAATAGAATATTCCATTTCTAAGGTCACCCATTGGATCTTCCAATCACGTTCTCTTTCCTCAAGTACTGCCTGTGGTCTATCTCGTAGGATGATCCAATCAGAACCGCCCTTACTAGGAGGTGATTACCTCCAGCTAACAAGCCTCTTGTTGGACAATACTTCATGACTTTAAATTTTGTGTTACGGACCTGTTCCGATATACATTTTCCAATTTTAATTAAATGATCCCTTTTCTATGGTTGCCTTTCATATCTATTCCTGGCATCTCTTAATACGAATTCGGGGACAATACAGACAGACAAAAGTTTCATTTTTGCGCGCATCCGTTTAAAAACAGTCAGAAACGCGCAAATAACGCAAATTTCCTCGGAAATTCAGAAAACACAGACAAACTTTCAAATTTATATAGGCTATATAGGGATATCAGATAACCACGTGTGGAGTAAACATGCACACCTTTTAAGTTAATATTACTATGAAATATGTTAGAATATTAGATGATGCAATGACCTGTGATAGTTTTACCACGGAATTCAATACAAAAATATATGTTATTCTTGGCTGTCGCCCCAGAGATCCAGATTCGATTCCCACCACTGCCATGATACTTTAAATCTAGTATAGAAAAAAAGGAGAGAGGAAAGATTCAGCCCCTAAGTGACTTGGAAGAGGAGGAGGGAGAAACGAACCCATAATCCACGGAATCCTCAACTTCCGATCTTGCTAGCCGTTAGGATGTAGCTTTAACCAGATTGCTTTACAGTAGGCAGGAGATACATCTGAGGGTATCAGACTAGAAAGGACTAGGAAAGTGAAAGTTATACATACTTACTTACTTACTTACTCGTCGGCGCTACAGTCCCTGAAGAACCTTGGCCTCCTTTATCACCTGCCCCCATTCATCTCTATCTTCCGCCTTCCTTCTCCAGTTTCTGATTCCCAGACTCCTAAGGTCGTCTTCCACGTCATTTATCCACCGTCTGCTGGGTCTTGCTCTTCCCCTTCTTCCATCCGGTCTTTGTGTAAGCACCTTTTTTGACACTACGCGATTCTGGCATTCTCTGTACGCGTCCTGCCTGGTGTATTCTTTGGAATACACGGTAAGATAGAGTAAGCTTTTGCTTCTCTTTGCTATAGTTCATTCCTTCCTTTTTCTCAAACACCAACAGCGATCTTCTGATTTCTCCTTGTTGGTCATGTATCTTATGTTACCTGTGAGTCTGTTCTAGAGATAGATCTTCCATGAATCACCTAGCGTCATCTAGCAGCGAATCTCTGAAGTTCCTCAATTCTTCCCTGTACAAGAGGACTTCCTTATCAATCTGGCCACCAGATCTCGTCGCCATCGCCAGCTATCACCTCCGTGATCAAGAGAACTTCGTCTACTTTTTCACCCTCCAGGCTGCGCTAGTGTTGCCTGCTATCAACTCTTTGAAGATCATTTCATCAAGAGAAATTAACGTTTCAATGTTGGTTATTCTTATATGTATTCCTTGTGTCTCCTACCCCCACTCTTTTCCCTTCCCTGGTCCCTCCGTGCTTCGCTGAGCGTGTCTCACTTGTACGTCGGAAGTCGACCTAGTCAGTTAGAGCTCCACTAAAGCTCGCCTCCTCAACTCGAGAGGCAAACTTTTAAATTCTACGCCATGTTAGAATTTTAGTATCAACCGTCAAAGGGAACATCACCTTGGCCATGAAGCAAAGCTAAGTACTACTTCTACGTTCTTCAACTTATTTTAATTGATTAAATAGCTACATGCTTTTTAATGATCATTTTATAGGCAGAGTGAGATTTCTATATTTGGGGCAATAATCATCCTTCGAGGGATTTTCTATGTTGGGCTTTTGTCTACCTAAGCCAATCTTAACAAGAAGCAGCATTTCTTATGCTTATTAAATGAGAGATTTTCTCACAACGTGGGATACCATTAAATTACCAACTGTCCATAAAATACTTAGCTCGTTCCTCCGCTGGACTAACTTTTGCCTTATTCTTCAGTCATGATTGCTCTGGAACCTTCCAGAATCTGCACTCTATCTACCGGTTGTACTGTCATGTATTTTTCACTCACATGTGGGAATACTTTTTCAAACTAAGGAATCTTCTTTATGAACTACTAATCAATAATTAATTTTTCTTCCTCCGTTGGGATTTATTTTCTCTGGCGCATTCAACTATAATCTACAACTTTCTCAAGCAATAGACTCTCGCATATCTAGTGTAACTAGTTATTTTCCATCATTGCAATAACTTTCTTTGCCATAAACTTTTTGTGCTGCTACAGTGAACATTTCATCTATTCCTACAGACTATAGTGAAATCAGTGCTTGTTCAACCTTTCATCCGCGTCGCGTTCGTCCGAATATTATAAATACGGCCATAAACACTTTTCCTCAATCCCATGATCTTTCCCAAACCCCTTACTAACAAACCAAAATAATAAAATTGTTACTTTAGGTCTTTTTTCAATGAGGTGTCACTCTCAATAAGTGCCCTCCCTCTCTTGCTTTATGTACCACGAATTAATGTCTGTAAAACTTCGTGTCTAGTACACGCCTTAAATTATATTGTTTCTCCCTTCTAATTAGGGAATACAATTCTTCCAACTCATAAGTGAGTTATCTCTAGGTTTCACGAAAGGGAAACTTGCCCCATTTGTCTCGTGATCCCTACTTTAACATAGGAATTCTCGAAACTTCCTTTCGATTGTTCTCTTCAGGTTTCACAATAAGTGACCTGCCTTATTTGCATAATCCAACCAAGTAATTCAGCATCAATACAAGAAGTCGTAGAAACTTCTATTTTATTCTTTCTGCTTTTTGTTGTTGTTACTTTCGAAGTTGTTACTCTTTCTAAGATATTTACCTAGAAATTCTTAAAGTACACACCTTGTACATGATTTATTGTCTAACTTTAATTACGTTAGTTATCTTTAAATTTTTCATTTATTTATCTTCGTCATTTCAGAATCTTACGAAGATTTTAAAGTATATAACAGGTTTGAAACCAAAAGAATTTATTTATTTATTTATTTATTTATTTATTTATATTGTGAACATTACAGGAAGCCCCAATTACATTGCTCACTACTAGAATCATATAGTATACAACAATATATAAATAGAAAAACAAAAGATACATAAAGAGAAGATATAGATAGAGAAACACGTTATAAATACTAATAATAATAAGAAAAGGAAGGTTAGGTATGAGAAGGAAATGGGCTGAATACAGTACAATATATTACAGGACATCTTGCAGTTTATCACAGGTCGCTGCAAACTGGTTTTCTGTTTGTTGTTTGAGTCTTCAGTCTTTTGACTGGTTTGATGCAGCTCTCCATGCCTCCCTGTCCTGAGCTAATCGTTTCATCTCTACATAGCTCTGACACCCTACATCCGAGGCAATCTGTTTAACATATTCTAACCTTGGTCTACCCCTACAGTTTTTGTCCTCGACCCTTCCTTCCATAACTAAGCTTGCTATTCCTGGGTGTCTTAGTATGTGTCCTACCAACCTATCTCTTCTCTTCATTAGCAGTCGCCAGAAACATCTCTCCTCTCCCACTCGTCTTAATACCTCTTTGTTTGTAACCCTATCTACCCATCTGATCTTCATCATTCTCCTGTAACACCACATTTCAAATGCTTCAATTCTCCTCTTTTCTGCTACACCAATAGTCCAAGTTTCACTTCCATAGAGCGCCACGCACCAGACAAAGACTTTCAAAAATGACTTCCTAATACCTAAATCTATATTCGATGTCAGCAGATTCCTTTTTTGTAAAAATACTTTCTTTGCCTGAGCCAACCTACTTTTAATATCCTCTTCGCTTCGTCCATCACTGGTTATTCTGCTTCCTAAGTAACAGAAGTCTCCTACTTCCTTCAGCTTTTCACCTGCCAATTTGATCTCCATAGAGGTTTCTGATTTATTTCGGCTGCATTCCAGTATTTTTGTTTTACATTTATTTATTTATTTATTTTCATCATGAATTCTTTCCGTAAGACGGAGTCCATACCATTCAAAAACTCATTCAAATACTCAGGCTTGTCGGCCAAGATGACGATGTCATCAGCAAATCTCAGAGTTGAAATTATTTCTCCTTGAATCTTCACTCCCACTTTAAATTTTTCTCTAATTTCCTTCATTGCTTGTTCAATGTAAAGATTGAAAAGTATGGGTGATAAGTTCCAGCCTTGCCTTACACCTTTCTGAATACCAGCTTCTCTCTCATGTCCTTCAACTCGAATGACTGCTGTCTGGTTTCTGTACAGATTGTATATCACCCTCCTATCCCTGTACTTTATTCCAATCGATTTCAAAAAGTCAAACAATTTAGTCCAATCAACGTTATCAAAAGCCTTTTCTAAGTCTACAAAAGCCATGAACGTTCTCTTATCTTTCCATATTCTACCTTCCAAAATCAGCCTAATACTTAGTACAGCTTCCCTTGTTCCTACATTTCTCCTGAAACCAAACTGGTCTTCACCCAACTCCGTTTCTATCTGGCTTTCAATCCTCTTGTAAATTATTCTAGACAGGATCTTTGAAGCATGAGTAATCAAGCTGATTGTACGGTAATCTTCACATCTGTCAGCTCCCACTTTCTTTGGTATAGGGATGATTACATTCTTCTTGAAATCAGGGGGTACCTCACCTGTCTCATAAATCCTACACACCAAGTGAAATAACCTGATCAGACCTTCATCTCCTATGCAGCGTAGCAACTCAATCGGTATATCATCTATGCCTGGTGCTTTGTTTCTGCTTAAGTCTTCCAAAGCTCTATCAAATTCCGATCTCAATTTTAAATCTCCTTTCGCATCCTCATCAATTTCCTCCTCCCTTTCCATTACATGATTCTCAATCTCCTTTCCCTTATACAAACTCCCTATGTAAGCTTTCCATCTTTCAACCTTTTCTTCCCTATCTGTTAGAGGCTTTCCATTTGTGTCCTTAATATTACAGCACTTGGTCTTCTTATCCCCAAAAGTATTCTTAATCCTTCGATAAGCTGTGTCTACTTTTCCTAATTTCAGACAATTTTCTATACCTGCACATTTCTCTTTCAACCATTCTTCTTTCGCTTCCTTGCACTTCTTGTTAACCTCATTTCTCAGACGTCTGTATTCTGCTTTCCCCTTTTCATCTCTTAGATTCTTGTGTTTCCGCCTTTCATCCATCAATTCTAGTATATCCTGAGTGATCCACGGTTTTCTACCTATTCTTTCTTTCCTACCAATGTTTTCTTCTGCGGATTTTGTTATTTCATTCTTCAAAAGTGCCCATTCGTCTGTAATTGAAGTTTGTTTAGGGTTTTTCATTAGTCCTTCCTTTATACCCTTCTTGAATCTTTCGTTTACATCCTTCTCTTTCAGTCTGTCTATTGCCCACCTTTTTGGCTTTTGACTTTTCTTCAGTTTCTTCAACGTTAATCTGCATTTCATTACAACCAGATTGTGATCAGAGTTTATGTCAGCACCAGGATATGTTTTACAATCCAAAATCTGGTTTGACCATAATGAAGTCGATTTGGTAACGACCTGTATCTCCTGGTCTCATCCATGTGTATATTCTTCTATTGTGGTTATTGAATAAGGTGTTAGCTATGACCAACTCATGCTCGGTGCAGAATTCTACCAGCCTGCTTCCTCGATCATTCCTTTCACCTAATCCGAAATCTCCTACTATCTTCTCTTCTCTCCCTTTTCCTACCACAGCATTCCAATCTCCCATTACTATAACATTTTCATCACCCTTGATATACCTCAGAATTTCGTCTATTTCTTCGTAGACCTTTTCAACATCCTCATCATCAGCTTGACTGGTAGGCATATAGACTTGTACCACTGTGGTGCAGGTAGGTTTAGTATTGATTTTTGCTACAATAATCCGTCCACTATATTGCTCATAATATTCCACCCGCTGTCCAAGTTTCCTACTCAATATGAGACCAACCCCTGCTTGGCCATTGTTTGATTTAGTGCTAATGACCCTATAGTCTCCTGACCAAAAGTCCTGTTCTTCCTGCCAGCGCATTTCACTAATCCCAACCAAATCCAACCTCAACCTATCCATTTCCCTTTCTAAGTTTTCTAACCTTCCACTTCCTAGCAGACTTCTAACATTCCACGCTCCGATCCGTAGAATGTCAGATTTCCTCTTTGTCACTTCTGTGATGTTAACCCCCTCTCGAGTAGTCCCCACCCGGAGATCCAAACGGGGGAATAGTTTACCTCCGGATTGAAATTTTACAAGGGAGGAGGCCATCATCACATGTAATTATGCATAGAGAGGTGCATATCCTCGGGAATAGCATACGGCTGTAGTTTCCCGTTGCTTTCAGCCGTGCAGCAGGACGCAGTGTAGCCATTATTTGGCTTATATTATCAATATCTTAACCGTCTATAAGACAAGTAAAGAATTGATTTATTCTGAAAGGCTGCTACTCCCTTTCAGAATAAGTAAAGAGCAATTCTACTAACAAAAATACTAACCTTCTACCGTACTAACAAATAAATACCAAAATTCTACAAACAAAAAACTTAAGTTCCACCAACAACAAATACTACCACTAAAACAGTCTGTCACCAGGAACACTCACATGCACCCTCACACATCACAGTCTACTGAAACAATGAACTATAACTAGTAAACAATGCAACTGCTACCAGACACACTCACACACCACAGTCTAATAGAACAATGACATATATCTAATAGAGAAACTAACTACCTACTTACAACTAAAACTAACTACATACTTACTGTACTGTTATTTGAATTGACAATATTTACAAAATGCAATTTAGATAGAAAATACTTTCAAAATGTTATTTAGATTCAAAATTGTCACAAAATGCAATTTAAGGGGGACGTATGCAAAATTGCACTAAGTGAGATACTGAAAATATCAAAGTCAAGATGATGAATTTTATTATAGTGGGAAAAAATTCTGTTAATCGGCGAGTTTTTATGGTTGTCTGTGTGGACTCTCGGAATAAATAGAATGTTCCGGAATCTACTAGGTTTCACAGCTGGTACATATAACGTAATTCTCTCTCGAATTTTAGCGTCGTCAATTTTATTGTTTACTATTTTATAGAGAAAATGCAGGCCCTGACAATTTCGCCTGTGAGATAGTTTTCTGACATTGAAGGACTGTAATATAAATGTGTACGATTCGTAAGAGGGATAATAGCCAAATATTTTGTAATATACATATTTTAAGAATTTCTTTTGGATGTTCTCTATAAGCTTATTATGTTTCAATGTGTATGGATTCCATATAACTGAAGCATATTCTAGTTGTGATCTGATGAAGGCATTAAAGAGCTATATTAAAATCCCATAGGAGAAATTAAATGAATTTCTTATTACAAATCCCATACATTTATGTGCTTTAGAGACAATTTTCTCTATATGTCTTTGAAAATTCAGATGTTTGGTAAATACAATTCCCAGATCCTGAACTTCATGGATTTTTAGTAAGCATTCCCCGTCAATGTCATAGTGAAACTTTGTGTAATTTTTTCGCCTAGTAAAATTAATTTGCTTGCATTTACTGATGTTAAATGGCAGTTTGTTTTCTTTCGTCCATATGTTTAGTTCATTTAAATTATTTTGAAGTTTGATACAATCGTAAGGGTCACGTATTGATTTATATAATTTTATATCGGCTGCGAATAATAGCATATCTGAGTGTTGAACTTTATCAGAGATGTCGTTTAAAAATAATAAGAATAGTAATGGTCCTAAGTTAGATCCCTGAGGAACTCCTGAGTTGGTGGGAAATGTTTTGGATAGTTGCGTTTTATATTTCACAACTTGTGTTCTGTTCTTCAGGTATGAAATCAGCAGACGAAACAGCGGTTCAGAGAAATTATTCGTTGATAGTTTAGTGATGAGTACGTCATGATCCACTTTGTCAAATGCCTTTTGAAAGTCGGTATGTATTACATCTACTTGGCCTTTGTGATCTAGCTCCGTGGATACAAATTGCGTAAAATTAATATGGTTAGTCACGGTTGACCTTTTTGGTATAAATCCATGCTGATCTGGGGAAATGATCACTTTAACATGTTGAAAAATATGACTATACAAAATACTCTCAAATATCTTAGCCGGAGATGACGATACAGCTACAGGTCTGTAATTCTTAATCTGAACTGAGTTTCCGGATTTTAGAATTGGTGTTACTTTTGTATGTTTCCATTTATCTGGAAATGTGCAGGTCTTCAGTATGAGATTGTATATTATAGTCAGTGGTTTAGTAATATATTCCTTACAGCCTTTAAAGAGGTAAGGTGGTAATCCATCAGGCCCCGCTGACTTTTTTGGTTTTAGTTTCTTAATGGCGAATTCAACCATATCCTCGGTGACTTCAGATATAACCAAATAATTTTGAAAATAATGTTGCTTTACGTTATTGCTGTTTGTGTTCAAATTATAGTTGGGAATAGTTTGCGAATATACTGATTTGAAATAGTCAGCGAAACAATTGGCAATTTCCAGTGATTTACAATCTTCTTTACCTTCATATTCCATCGCCAATCCTGATCCTTTACGCTCATTTCTATTTTTTATAAAGTTCCAGAAGCTGTTGCTATCTTTTTACATGTTCCGCTCAGTAAGAGCTACATAGTCATCATATGCTTTTTATGTCTATTTTAGTTTTAGATCTAAGTTGAGTATAATTATTTAAGTAATATTCGGATAAATTTTTCTTTTTTCTATATTTTTCCTTTAGCTTTAAATTTGATATTATAGACTGAGTGAACCAAACAGGATATGTGCGCTTGTAATGTTTAGTCTTTGGAACGCACTGGTCAATTATAGAGTATATTTTTTCATAAAAGATATCAAATGCTTCGTTTACATTTATACAATTATTCATGTTATCCCAATTGCATTTTTTCACTAATTCATACAATTTTAAGAAGTCTGCCCTGAGGAAGTTATATTCATAGGTTGAACTTTCATGTGATCTGGTTATTTTCCCCTGTTTGTATATAATTTGCAATGCTGGATGATTTTCATCTAATCTGACTAAGGGGTCGGTTTCTCCCTGGATATGCAACTGGTCAATGCTACTGATTATTAAATCAAGAGTTCTCCCATTAACATTCTTAATATCGTTAAACAGCCTGGCATTCAGCAGATGCAAACAATTCTGTAACTCTTTGGATTTGTTTGAACCTTTCAATAGATTGTAAGATATCAGTTACTTCCGGTAAATTAAAGTCACCAATGATACAAATATCGTAATCTTTAAATAACTGCATATTTTCTTCTATTTTCTCATAAAATTATTTGTATGCTTCTATATTGGAATTCGGCGGAAAGTATGAAACACATATATAACATTCCCTATTGTTGAATGAAACTTTAATCCATAATGATTCGGTATCCGATTCTAACATTGGCATTATCTTCGAATGTATTGTACTTTTAGCACTTATTAAAATTCCACCACCATCTTTCTTGGAACTTAAAGAAAAATCTCGGTCTTTCCTATACACAATATATCTGTCATCAAAGAGCTCAGAACTGTTTACACCCTCAAGAAGCCATGTTTCTGAAAGACAAATAATATCATAGTCATTTGACAGTGTATTTAAAAATAAAGTATTGGATTTGGTCCGTAGTACTCTTACGTTCTGGTAGTAAATGATGGTTTGTATTTTCTTATGAGTCATCTTCAATGTTCTGGTTAAAGTTTGTCAAGGTCCTCTTCAGTGTTGATGGAGATTACCTGAGAGTGGTCGTGTTTCCTCATGAGTATTCTGCCATTCTTTGTCCATAAGTGCTTTAGGTCCTACGCTCGTTTCACTTCCCTTGCCTTCGCTAGAAGTTTTTTCCGCTCCCCGCAAAGGCTTTCATTTATATACACTGGGTTGTTGTAGGTGTATCCAAGGTCAAGGGTACTCAGATTACGTTTAATTCTCCATTGTCTGAGGATTTCTTCTTTGTAGTGACGTCTTATAAATTTCACGATTACAGGCGCAATCTGGGAATTGTTACGAGGGGGAAGTCTGTGGCAAGCGTCAATATGTTCCTCTTTCCGTTCCACGTGGAGTGTTCGCGCGACTTCTTGAACCAACCTGCTTGTGTCCTCTGCAGGGTTTGACGGTATATTATGTATTTCTATCATATTGATCCTTGAATATTGCTCAGAATCAGTAAGTCTTGATTTTAGTTCCAAGTTTTCTTTCTTTAACTTTAGGTTCTCCTGATGCATCTCTTCAATTGCTTGCCTGCAATGTTTAATAGTTTCTGCTTGTTTCCGCAGGGTTTCCTTACTTTCGTCCAATTTATCGTGCACCAGATCTAACGACCTCCCCAAATCAGTTTCCCTCTGTTTACACAATTCCTTTAACTCAGAGATTTCTTTGTTTAAATTAGTCAATAAGTTAAAAACTTCGTCGTTGTTAGGTAGGGCTAACTGATTCTTTCCCTCTTCATGTAGGCTAAGCTTCTTCTTGGGACACTTATTACATTTCCATTGTTTGTGCGAAGAAATTATGGACTTGAGATCATCTTCTTTTAAATTTACACAATAATTATGATACCAGTTCTTACATACAGCACATTGAATTTTTGAATTGATGTCTTGCCTGGACACCGCCTTGTTGCACTCAAAACAGACACCCATTATTGCACTGGCTCCTAATAATGCTACTAGTATTGGTAATTGCCTGGCGCAAGCTTTAGATTTTTTCGGAGGTCTGCGACCCCAGTTGTTTATAGAAATCAAAATTATATATTTGTTACAAAACTACTACCCAACGTTGTTAAATAAATTCAAAATTTCTTTTTGGCTTTATCATTTCTCTAACATAACGGTTAGGCAAGATCCTGTCTTCCTTGACTCTTCCCACTTAATGCAAACAAATCTATTGATAGGGCTTTCACCACTTGTTGCATTTGAGCAAGAACTCTTAGTTGATAACTTAGTAAAGTCTCTCTTAGCTTTAATAGCTAATTCTAACTTGCCAGTAAGGCAAGCATAGCTCGCTACCCCAGCTTCCTACTTGTGGAGATTCTCTCCAACACTTATGGTTGGTTTTTCAAAATATAAGTGTTTCTCATTGTCTAAACTTTTAGTCGGCGCCTTGCTGGGTAAAAGCTTAGCCATTTCTAAATGCAACTATTGGTATACTTACCAAAATTATTCCCAAAGGTATAATTGCTTTATCCCTATCCTTCTTGGAAGCATTGGTCACTCTTTAGAAATTCTACAATTTCAAAAACTAAAAATATCGAAACCGATTCAAATTATCGGCATTCTTCAAATTGCTTGTTTGAAAACAAACTCCTTTGAACAGATACACAATCTTTATCTTGCCAGACCATCACCCTTCCCCATAGTAGGCATATGTATGCTTGAGAGGGAATACACTAAAGCAGCTTTCTCGAGAACAACCCAAGTTCCAGCTGCGTTTCCCGTTAGCTTTGCCCAGGTCCCTACCCACTTTAGGTATCGGAGAGCGGATTTGCAGTGGCAGCTGCCTTTGAGTACATTTAAAGTTAATATTATAACTTCTTTTGGACTCTCCTCCTATTTCTCCATGCTTTTTCTCCAGTCCGAAACCCACTTCCTTTTCTTTATCATCTTCCCTTGGGGGTTAGGTTATTCCCAAGCTAATAATCTACCCAAAATTTGGTGCCGAAAGCGGGAGAGACCATTTATCACATTTTCTATTTTGTCAAGGGATATTTGACAATATTTTGCAAATCATTAATATCATCTTTGAATTTTTCAGTTATAACTACATCGTGCAAAGCCTGTGAAGTGGAAAGAGGCCGCTCCTGTCTCCTTTGGTGTGTCCCTTTCTTTCAACTTATTTGCTGCTGCCAGCCTGACAGCATTTCCAAGGTTCCACAGTTTCGTAAGTTATACTTTAATTTACCTATTTTGTCATGGCTCCTACAGAAAAGAATAAGGATGAAAAACTTACTTCTAAACGAGCATCCTATAAAGGGCAAATTACCCGATTCAAAAAATTCATCAAAGAGCTAGATCCCTCAGAAGCTTAATTAGACTTGTTAAAACATCGTGTAAAGGATTTTGAACGTTCATATGAAAATTATTGTAACATCCAAACTGAAATAGAAAGGTGTATGCTAAATCAAACTGAAGATCGAGTCGAAGTAGAAAACCAATATTACAAAGGTATAGGTTCTGCTTTCAAAATAATACGCCAACTCGAAGAAGAACAGAAAAAAGACGGTTCTGTTATTGGTTCCCTTCACGAACAACAAACCTCTTCTCGCGGCGGCACTCACAAGCCCAAACCAATTCTACCTAAGATTGATTAACCCCACTTCTCTGGAGACGAATCCACTTGGGATTCTTTCTATGAACTATTTTGTTCTCTTGTTCATGACAATGAAGGCATTCAAGTCATCTACAAGTTTCATTATTTGAGATCTATCCTCCGAGGTCAAGCTCTGCAGTTAGTTGAAGCACTCCCGTTAAATGCCGAAAACTACCCCATTGCCTTTAACTTGTTGAAAGAAAGATACGGAAATTCACGGTTACGTATTCAACGCCATATGAAGGCTCTATTTAACTGACCCGCGTCACAGCACAATGACGTCACTAGTTTGCGTACTCTCATTGATACTACACAACTTCACGTTAAAGCTCTGTCCCAATTGGATCAACCCACTGAACACTGGGACACTTTCCTAATACATTTAGTGGTTTCTAAAGTCGATGTTGCTACCCTAAAAGCTCGGGAGATTGAACTTTCCAGAGAAGACGATTACTCTTACGAGCATTTAGTCACTTTTATAAATGCTACATGCCAACTCTTAACTGCTTTAGCTAATCAAAGTGAACCCTCATCCCGGAGTTCTAAATTCGAATCAATGTCTCTTAAACCAAATAGCGAACGCTTAGCGTCTAGTACCCAAAAACCTGGGTCCAGCTCATCTAAACTCAAGTCAAACACCACTGGTTACCCAATTAGGTCTAGTGAACGCCGTATTGCTAGTTCTCTCGTTATAAACACTCAAAGCGAACCCCGCAAGAGTTTAAATGAACCATTAAAGTGCATACTTTGTAAAGATTCCCACGCCTTATATCTATGTAAATCTTTTAAAGAACTGTCGGTCGACGACAGAAGAAAATTAGTTTCCCAGAATAAACATTGCTTCAACTGCCTAGCACCCACGCATTCTGCTTCAAATTGCAAGTCCACCAGACTTTGCTTCCATTGTGAAAAAGCTCATCACACTTTACTACATCGTCATGATCAGGCAAGGTCATCGATCAGCATCTACTTCTCAGAAAAGTGACAATGCTAACAGTTCCAATGCTTCGTCTTACATTCAAAATGCCAAGTCCATACGTAGTGCCCAAGTACTATTGTCTACTGTCCAAATCGAAGTTCAGGATAACTTTGGCAACTGGGTCCGTGCACGCGGTCTTCTTGATTCAGCGACAACTCATGATTTTGTGTCTAATTCTTTGATTAGAAAACTAGGCCTACCTGTAAACCCCACATCTATTAGCGTATCGGGCATTAACAGCTCAAAATCGCAATCTTTACAGTTCTCAAAGCTAACCATAAGAGACATTTGTCACAGAAACAACTTTCTCAAACTGAATTGTCTCATTCTCAATAGCATAGGAGAAGACACTCCAAGTCACTCTGTGGATATTTCAGGGTTAAACATTCCCTCGCATTTAAGGCTAGCCGATCCTCTGTTCAATGTACAAAACCCCATTGACATACTCTTTAGTGCCAATGTTTTCTGGAATTAACTTCGTAAACAGATTCGCAAGTTATCCTCAAACGTGGTTGCCAGAGACACTAATTTTGGTTGGATCGTCACGGGTCAACTTCCCCATTATTCTCCCCAACCCGCATCGCAATGTTATTTCGCTAATACTGACTTGGAACAGTTCTGGAGGCTCGAAAGCGTTGATTCTCCTAACGTGACCTCTTCAGAAAACGAATTCTGTGAGCAACTTTTTCTGAACACCACCACTCGTTCTTCTGATGGCCAGTTCATTGTTCAGATGCCAAGATTACATAATCCCCCCAAACTTATTAACTCTCAACCCAAAGCTCGAAAAGCTCTCTTTGCTATCGAGAGCAAATTCAAGAAAGAACCTCTCGTTAATCAGCAGTATACTGTTTTTATGGATGAGTATGACAGCTTAGATCATATGGAAGTTGTTAACAAATGTGATGACGAATTGCACCCCCCAATTGAAACGGTTTTCTTAAATCATCATCCCGTGTGGAAAAACCCTCTTGTAAAGGATAAAATCCGAGTTGTTTTCAATGGTTCATCACCTGACGTTAATGGCAACAGTCTTAACGATACTCTTTACTCTGGTCCTGCTATTCAGTCAGATCTATCTGCTATACTCTTAAACTTTCGATTATTTCCCATAGCTGTTATTGCGGATATAAAACAGATGTAACGTCAAGTTTTAATTCAGCCTGAACAACGAGATCTCCAAAGAATTTTGTGGCGCGACGAAATCAGCAAGCCCATTAAGGTATTTCGCTTAAAGACGGTTACTTATGGCTTAAAACCTTCCGCTTTCCTTGCTATCTGATCCCTACACTTGTTAGCCTCTCAAGATGGTCATTTATTTGATTCTAAAGCTTCCGAGGCACTAACTACATCATTCTATGTTGACGATTACTTGCAGTCCTTCCCCACTCTGGAGGAAGCTTCTTTCGTGTCACTAGAACTTCAGGCATTGCTAAAGAATGGAGGATTCCCACTTCATAAGTGGAATCCCAACTCCCATGAGTTTCTCGCCCAGTTTCCTATTGAAGATGTAGATCCCTCCTCCGTCGTAATTTGTGGAAACTCCGAATCCATAAAAACCCTTGGAGTTCATTGATGCACCAGCACTGACATTCTCATGTATTAAGTTTCGCTCGCAGAAGAGCTCCCTAACACAAAAAGACAAATTCTCTCTGAAATTGCGAAATTTTTTGATCCGCTTCAATTCCTTGCCCCGGTTATCGTTACAGCCAAACTTTTCATGCAAGAGCTATGGTCGCTCAAATGAGAATGGGACGACACTGTTCCCCTTTCTTTTCTTAACAGATGGCTCTCTTTTCGCAGCAATTTGCTTGATCTTTCCCTTATTGAAATTCCCATGAATTTAATTAACGCTCATCCTAATGCATCTTTTTTCCTTCATGTGATCGCGGACAGTTCCGAAAAAGCTTACGGTTGCTGTGCATATTTGGTTTATCGCGGTTCCTTAAATGGATCTGCAGTTTCCAACCTTGTTTGTGCGAAATCGAAGGTGGCTCCTCTTAAAACTATCACTTTGCCTAGGCTTGAATTGTGTGCTGCTCTCATGGCCGCAGAACTTGTTAAGAAATTACGGGAAGTCTTAAAAGTCGAATTCTCGCAAATCTATCTCTGGAGCGATTCCATGATCACCCTTTCTTGGATCGCCATAAACCCCTCTCATTGGCAAACTTTTGTTGCAAAAAGGGTTTCTAAAATCTAAACTCTTTCTTCGGGATGTCAATGGAGGCATGTGCCCAGCGCTGACAACCCTGCCGACATTATTTCTCGTGGATGTTTACCCTCTCAATTGGCAGCTTCCCAGTTGTACTGGCATGGGCCCGCGTGGTTAATCGAAGACTCCTCTTATTGGCCTTCTAAACCCCCAGCTACAAACTTCAACTTGCCTGACGCTAAAGTATCTAAATCTACTGCTTCGTGTCTTGTTTCCAACGTTTCTCATCCCTTATTGTCACGCTATTCTTCCTTTCACAAATTAATTCGAATTGTTGCCTATCTTCTCAGATGGAAATATCTTGTGTTTGACCAACCTCTTCTCCCCAAACCACACCTTACCAATCATGAATTGAATCTCGCTACCATTAAGGTTTTGCAACTAACACAGCAAAAAGCCTTTTACTCTGAATTGTCTTTACTTTCCTCTAAAAAGGATCTTCCCGAATACAGTCGTCTTCGTGCCTTAGCCCCGTTTCTTGATGACAATGGGTTACTCAGGGTAGGTGGTAGGCTCTCGCAATCTTTGCTTTCTGAGAACAAAAAGCATCCTGTTATTTTGCCTTCTAAACATCACGTAACTTCCTCAATCATACGTGACTTTCATTATCGCAATCTGCATGTTGGTACACGCACACTGCTTTGCCTCTTAAGGGAAGAATACTGGATTATAAATGGAATTCACGAAGTTTCCTCTGTAATTCACAAGTGCATTCCTTGCTTCAAAGCGAAACCTTAAGTCAATACTCAATTAATGAGTGATCTGCCCTCCTTTCGCTCTTCTCCTATACGTCCCTTTGCTCTAACTGGTGTGGGCTATATGGGTCCGTTCCAATATCAACGCAATTCCCCTGAAGCTAAACGCAAATTGTTTGGTAAGCTCTATGTTTCTCTCTTTGTTGGCATGGTTACTGGCGCGATCCATTTGGAACTAGTAACGAATGCCTCTACTTCTTACTTTTTATCAGCTGTCTCTCGCTTCGCTGCTAGGCGTGGTGTTCCTTCGGAGATGTTCTCTGATAACGCTTCCACTTTTCAAGGCGCAGCTTCCTTGTGGAAGAAAGCTCTCACATCATCTCCTGCCATGGAACAGATTTCTAATTTTTCCTACTCAAAGGGTTTCAAATGGCGTTTTATACCTCCCTACGCTCCACATCACGGTGGTAGGTGGGAATCCTGCGTAAAGCTCACTAAACGTCACTTAAGAAAGGTTTTAGGTAATCGTATTCTGATTTATGAAGAATTTAATTCGCTCTCTGTTCTGATTGAAGGTGTTGTTAATTCTCGCCCTTTAATTCCGCTTTCCAATGACCCTGATGACCTGCTTCCACTTACACCTGGTCACTTCCTTATAGGCACTTCTCTTTCTGCCCCTCCTCCCCTTCCCAACCCTTACAGGGATTCTAATTTACCTATTGTTTGGCGTAAGCTTGAAGCCCTCCGCAATTCTATCTGGAAGAGGTGGAACTTGGAATACTTAACTTCCTTGCAACGGAGACAGTAGTGGTTTCTTTCCAATCCCGACATCAAAGTGGGGGACTTGGTCCTGGTTAGGAATGTTTCTCCTCCCTTGGTCTGGATTTCTGGTAGAGTGACCGAGTGTTATCCTGGAAGGGATGGGAGAGTTAGGGTAGCCAAGATCTTGACCACTAACGGTCACATCATAAGACCACTGTCTTTAATTGCTCCATTACCTTTAAACTTTTAATTGTCTGTCTTGTTCTCTGTTGGTGTTTTACCTCCCAGCTTGGTGTATTCTTTGGAATACACGGTAAGATAGAGTAAGCTTTGCTTTTTCTCTAACACCAACAGTGATCTTCTGATTTCTCCTAGTTGGTCATGTCTCTTATGTTACCTGTGAGTCTGTTCTAGAGATATATCTTCCATGCCTCACCTAGCATCATCTAGCAGCGAATCTCTGAAGTTCCTCAATTCTTCCCTGTACAAGAGGACTTCCTTATCAATCTGGCCACCAGATCTCGTCGCCATCGCCAGCTATCATCTCCGTGATCAAGAAAACTTCGTCTACTTTTTCACCCTCCAGGCTGCGCTAGTGTTGCCTGCTATCAACTCTTTGAAGATCATTTCATCAAGAGAAATTAACGTTTCAATGTTGGTTATTCTTATATGTATTCCTTTTGTCTCCTACCCCCACTCTTTTCCCTTCCCTGGTCCCTCCGTGCTTCGCTGAGCGTGTCTCACTTGTACGTCGGAAGTCGACCTAGTCAGTTAGAGCTCCACTAAAGGTCGCCTCCTCAACTCGAGAGGCAAACTTTTAAATTCTACGCCATGTTAGAATTTTAGTATCAACCGTCAAAGGGAACATCACCTTCTCCATGAAACAAAGCTAAGTACTACTTCTACGTTCTTCAACTTATTTTAATTGTTTAAATAGCTACATGCTTTTTAATGATCATTTTATAGGCAGTGTGAGATTTCTATATTTGGGGCAATAATCATCCTTCGAGGGATTTTCTATGTTGGGCTTTTGTCTACCTAAGCCAATCTTAACAAGAAGCAGCATTTCTTATGCTTATTAAATGAGAGATTTTCTCACAACGTGGGATACCATTAAATTACCCACTGTCTATAAAATACTTAGCTCGTTCCACCGCTGGACTAACATTTGCCCTATTCTTCAATCATGATTGCTCTGGAACCTTCCAAAATCTGCACTCTATCTACCGGTTGTACTGTCATGTGTTTTTCACTCACATGTGGGAATACTTTTTCAAACTAAGGAATCTTCTTTATGAACTACTAATCAATAATTAATTTTTCTTCCTCCGTTGGGATTTATTTTCTCTGGCGCATTCAACTATAATCTACAACTTTCTCAAGCAATATACTCTCGCATATCTAGTGTAACTAGTTATTTTCCATCATTGCAATAACTTTCTTTGCCATAAACTTTTTGTGCTGCTACAGTGAACATTTCATCTATTTCTACAGACTATAGTGAAATCAGTGCTTGTTCAAACTTTCATCCCCGTCGCGTTCGTCCAAATATTATAAATACGGCCATAAACACGTTTCCTCAATCCCATGATCTTTCCCAAACCCCTTTCTAACAAACCAAAATAATAAAATTGTTACTTTAGGTCTTTTCTCAATGAGGTGTCACTCTCAATAAGTGCCCTCCCTCTCTTGCCTTATGTACCACGAATTAATGTCTGTAAAAATTCGTGTCTAGTACACGCCTTAAATTATATTGTTTCTCCCTTCTAATTAGGGAATACAATTCTTCCAACTCATAAGTGAGTTATCTCTAGGTTTCACGAAAGGGAAACTTGCACCATTTGTCTCGTGATCCCTACTTAAACATAGGAATTCTCGAAACTTCCTTTCGATTGTTCTCTTCAGGTTTCACAATAAGTGACCTGCCTTATTTGCATAATCCAACCAAGTAATTCAGCATCAATACAAGAAGTCATAGAAACTTCTATTTTATTCTTCCTGCTTTTTGTTGTTGTTACTTTTTAAGTTGTTACTCTTTCTAAGATATTTACATTGAAATTCTTAAAGTACACACCTTGTACTTCATTTATTGTCTAACTTTAATTACGTTAGTTATCTTAAAATTTTTCATTTATTTATCTTCGTCATTTCAAAATCTTACGAAGATTGCAAAGTATATAAAAGGTTTGAAACCAAAAGAATTGTTAATTGCCTGGCGCAAGCTTTAGATGTTTTCGGAGGTCTGCGACCCCAATTGTTTATAGAGATCAAAATTATATATTTGTTACAAAACTACTACCCAACGTTGTTAAATAAATTCAAAATTTCTTTTTGGCTTTATCATTTCTCTAACAAAACGGTTAGGCAAGATCCTGTCTTCCTTGACTCTTCCCACTTAATGCAAATAAATCTATTGATAGGGCTTTCACCACTTGTTGCATTTGAGCAAGAACTCTTAGTTGATAACTTAGTAAAGTCTCTCTTTGCTTTAATAGCTAATTCTAACTTGCCAGTAAGGCAAGCATAGCTCGCTACGCCAGTTTCCTGCTTGTGGAGATTCTCTCCAACACTTATGGTTGGTTTTTCAAAATATAAGTGTTTCTCATTGTCTAAACTTGTACTCGGCGCCTTGCTGGGTAAAAGCTTAGCCATTTCTAAATGCAACTATTGGTATACTTACCAAAGTTATTCCCAAAGGTATAATTGCTTTATCCCTATCCTTCTTGGAAGCATTGGTCACTCTTTAGAAATTCTACAATTTCAAAAACTAAAAATATCGACACCGATTCAAATTATCGGCATTCTTCAAATTGCCTGTTTAAAAACAAACTCCTTTGAACAGATACACAATCTTTATCTTGCCAGACCATCACCCTTCCCCATAGTAGGCATATGTACGCTTGAGAGGGAATACACTAAAGCAGCTTTCTCGAGATCAACCCAAGTTCCAGCTGCGTTTCACGTTAGCTTTGCCCAGGTCCCTACCCACTTTAGGTATCGGAGAGCGGATTTGCAGTGGCAGCTGCCTTTGAGTACATTTAAAGTTAAAATTATAACTTCTTTTGGACTCTCCTCCTATTTCTCCATCCTTTTCCTCCAGTCCGAAACCCACTTCCTTTTCTTTATCATCTTCCCTTGGGGGTTAGGTTATTCCCAAGCTAATAATCTACCCACTGCCCATCCTAGCACCCCTTGCTTAATTTCCACAACAATATAAATTCTGTCCGAAGAGTTCCTGTAGTTCCACATTTGTCCTTATTATCCAACATTCCTCCTCTCACACTAGTCCGTATATTTTCCTCAAGAACTTCCTTTCCCATCTTCGCAGCCAGTCTTCTTTTCTCCTATTCAGAACCCAACGTCCCGATCCATACATAACCACAGGTCTTAGTATTGTAATGTACATTTTTACTTTAGTATTCTTAATAATATTTCTGGATTTAAACATCTATTTCCACTTTTTGTTCTATCTTTTATTTCCACTGATGTTTTGTTATCCTCCGTTATTATTGAGCCCAAATATTTGAATTCTTCTACTCTTTGATATTAATTCCCATTTAATTTAATATACGGTTCTCTTCTTGCCTGTCTGGAGTCTCCCATCTTCCTATACTTAGTTTTACTTGTTTTCACTCCTAATCCTAACATTCGTGCCCTTTCTTCCAACAGGACATAGCTCTCTTCTAATGCTTTACAGTTCCTAGCTATTAATGCTACATCTTCCGCATATGTTATCACCTGCAGTTGTCTGTTAAATATGGTCCTTCCTGGATTGATTGCTAGTTGTTGAATTATTTTTTCTAGAGCTACATTAAAGAGTAATGCAGAATTTACATCTCCTTGTCGCAAACCCCTTCCTACAACGATATCTTCGGACATCTCTTGTTCTAATCTAAACTTGCTGATTGTGGTTTCCAATTTTAGCGAGATTTTAAATTCTTTCATAATTTTAAAAATGTCTTCTCAAACTAAGATGTCATATCCCTGCCTAAGATCTATATACAGTTGATCCAGCTGCTTATTATGTTCATCAACTTCTCCAGTATCTGCCTCACTACAAATATCTGGTCCGTTGTAGAGCGATTCCTCCTAAATCCAGCTTGATAGTCACCCACTACTTTCTCTACACAACGCTCCAGTCGAGAGGCATCTTATATGCTACGTCCAACAGAGTAATCCACGATAATACAAAGGAAATATTATTCCTACCGTCCAATTCCTGTCCATACTTCCTTTAATAGTTCATGTAATGCATTTAACACTACCCCTCCACGGAATTTTAGCAACTCTGCTTCTATTCCGCCTTCTCCAGCAGCTTTATTGTTCTGAAAGTCGGGGTCGGGAGGGAACAAGTCTTGACCAAGGGAGGTCGACAGGAAAGATGAAAGAGAGAAGAATGGAATCAATATCACAAAGATTAAGATCGTGAACTAAAATACATACAAGAAAGTAAGCACCATATAGGGGATGGGGGCTGAACTACCTGAAATTAATGATTAGTACAAAATCTGGTTTTCGAGGACCCTTTAGGGCCACCGAGTTTTATTTCACACATTGAGGGGCTGAAAATGAGCTTTGTCTGGTCCTTCTACGCCTATTTCAGCATGTATTTTAAGGGGTTATGCCCCCTTTTATGAGAGGATACATCAATGATTTGTCTCGTGCCTCCGATGGACATCCGTGCCAAGACACTGGTTGTCAAGCTAATTACATTGGACAGAGCGGAAGACGAGTAGATACACGTTATAATGAACATAGGAATGCGATAAGATACGGAACACATTCAGCCGTATGCGAACATTTGTGTGACACGGGGCACAGCTTTACTAAAATCGAAACTGACCTAAAAATAATTCATCACGAATCGAAAGGCAGAGCTCTCGACATAAAGGAAGCAATCGAGATTCAAAACATTACGCACAAAAACGTAAGCACTAAAATGGTGGACAATAGCTCTTCAGTGCCAGTTATCTCTGTGTGCCTCCAGGACAATGTCCACTGCCAGACAATTCGCCCCAGACCATTACACAACCATTCATACAATATATACGCTTAAATTTGAACTTTAGGAACTCTAAAAAGAAAACATGAACTTATGGTATTATACGACGTCCACAAACTCTACACCGCATTAAATATACCGCGTTTGTTGCGCCTCGCTGCTTGTGTTGGCTCGGGAAGCGTCCAGAGGTTAGACTATATGACTGTAACGAGGAAAGTGGGGGATGTGGGTTAACCATAACAAAAACGGAACCAGATCCTCGCCAGGTGGAAAGTGGGGATGTGTGGTAACCATAACAGTAACGGGGCCACACCCTCGCCAGGTGGAAAGTGGGGATGTGTGGTAACCATAACAGTAACGGGGCCACACCCTCGCCAGGTGGAAAGTGGGGATGTGTGGTAACCATAACAGTAACGGAGAAACACCCTCGCCAGGTGGAAAGTGGGGATTTGTGGTAACCATAACAGTAACGGGGCCACACCCTCGCCAGGTGGAAAGTGGGGATGTGTGGTAACCATAACAGTAACGGGGCCACACCCTCGCCAGGTGGAAAGTGGGGATGTGTGGTAACCATAACAGTAACGGAGCCACACCCTCGCCAGGTGGAAAGTGGGGATGTGTGGTAACCATAACAGTAACGGAGCCACACCCTCGCCAGGTGGAAAGTGGGGATGTGTGGTAACCATAACAGTAACGGAGCCACACCCTCGCCAGGTGGAAAGTGGGGATGTGTGGTAACCATAACAGTAACGGAGCCACACCCTCGCCAGGTGGAAAGTGGGGATGTGTGGTAACCATAACAGTAACGGAGCCACACCCCCGCCAGGTGAAAAGTGGGGATGTGTGGTAACCATAACAGTAACGGAGCCACACCCTCGCCAAGTGGAAAGTGGGGATGTGTGGTAACCATAACAGTAACGGAGCCACACCCTCGCCAGGTGGAAAGTGGTGATGTGTGGTAAGCATATCAGTAACGGAGCCACACCCTCGCCAGGTGGAAAGTGGGGATGTGTGGTAACCAGAACAGTAACGGAGCCACACCCTCGCCAGGTGAAAAGTGGGGATGTGTGGTAACCATAACAGAGACGGAGCCACACCCTCGCCAGTTGGAAAGTGGGGATGTGTGGTAACCATAACAGAGACGGAGCCACACCCTCCCTAGGTGGAAAGTGGGGATGTGTCGTAACCATAACAGTAACGGGGCCACACCCTCGCCAGGTGGAAAGTGGGGATGTGTGGTAACCATAACAGTAACGGGGCCACACCCTCGCCAGGTGGATAGTGGGGATGTGTGGTAAACAAAACAGTAACGGAGCCACACCTCCGCCAGGTGGAAAGTGGGGATGTGTGGTAACCATAACAGTAACGGGGCCACACCCTCGCCAGGTGGAAGGAGGGGATGTGTGGTAACCAAAACAGTAACGGAGCCACACCCCCGCCAGGTGGAAAGTGGGGATGTGTGGTAACCATAACAGTAACAGGGCCACACCCTCGCCAGGTGGAAAGTGGGGATGTGTGCTAACCATAACAGTAACGGGGCCACACCCTCGCCAGGTGAAAAGTTGGGATGTGTGGTAACCATAACAGAGACGGAGCCACACCCTCGCCAGTTGGAAAGTGGGGTTGTGTGGTAACCATTACAGAGACGGGGCCACACACTCGCCAGTTGGAAAGTGGGGATGTGTGGTAACCATAACAGAGACGGAGCCACACCCTCGCCTGTTGGAAAGTGGGGATGTGTGGTAACCATAACAGTAACGGGGCCACACCCTCGCCAAGTGAAAAGTGGGGATGTGTGGTAACCATAACAGAGACGGAGCCACACCCTCGCCAGTTGGAAAGTGGGGTTGTGTGGTAACCATAACAGAGACGGGGCCTCACACTCGCCAGTTGGAAAGTGGGGATGTGTGGTAACCATAACAGAGACGGAGCCACACCCTCGCCAGTTGGAAAGTGGGGATGTGTGGTAACCATAACAGAGACGGAGCCACACCCTCGCCAGTTGGAAAGTGGGGATGTGTGGTAACCATAACAGAGACAGGACCACACCCTCGCCAGGTGGAAAGTGGGGATGTGTGGTAACCATAACAGTAACGGGGCCACACCCTCGCCAAGTGGAAAGTGGGGATGTGTGGTAACCAAAACAGTAACGGAGCCACACCCTCGCCAGGTGAAAAGTGGGGATGTGTGGTAACCATAACACTAACGGGGCCACACCCTCGCCAAGTGGAAAGTGGGGATGTGTGGTAATCATAATAGAATCGGAGCCACACCCTCGCCAGGTGGAAAGTGGGGATGTGTGGTAACCATAACAGAGACGGAGCCACACCCTCGCTAGGTGGAAAGTGGGGATGTGTGGTAACCAAAACAGTAACGGGGCCACACCCTCGCCAGTTGGAAAGTGGGGATGTGTGGTAACCATAACAGAGACGGGGCCACACCCTCGCCAGGTGGAAAGTGGGGATGTGTGGTAACCATAACAGAGACGGAGCCACACCCTCGCCAGTAGGAAAGTGGGGTTGTGTGGTAACCATAACAGAGACGGGGCCACACCCTCGCCAGGTGGAAAGTGGGGATGTGTGGTAACCATAACAGAGACGGAGGCACACCCTCGTCAGTTGGAAAGTGGGGATGTGTGGTAACCAAAACAGAGACGGGGCCACACCCTCGCCAGGTGGAAAGTGGGGATGTGTGGTAACCATAACAGAGACGGAGCCACACCCTCGCCAGTTAGAAAGTGGGGATGTGTGGTAACCATAACAGAGACGGGGCCACACCCTCGCCAGTTGGAAAGGGGGGATGTGTGGTAACCATAACAGAGAAGGGGCCACACCCTCGCCAGTTGGAAAGTGGGGATTTGTGGTAACCAAAACAGAGACGGGGCCACACCATCGCCAGGTGGAAAGTGGGGATGTGTGGTAACCATAACAGAGACGGAGCCACACCCTCGCCATTTGGAAAGTGGGGATGTGTGGTTACCATAACAGAGACGGGGCCACACCCTCGCCAGTTGGAAAGTGGGGTTGTGTGGTAACCATAACAGAGACGGAGCCGCACCCTCGCCAGTTGGAAAGTGGGGATGGGTGGTAACCATAACAGAGACGGAGCCACACCCTCGCCAGGTGGAAAGTGGGGAAGTGTGGTAAACATAACAGAGACGGAGCCACACCCTCGCCAGTTGGAAAGTGGGGATGTGTGGTAACCCTAACAGAGACGGAGCCACACCCTCGCCAGTTGGAAAGTGGGGATGTATGGTAACCATAACAGAGACGGAGCCACACCCTCGCCAGGTGGAAAGTGGGGATGTGTGGTAACCATAACAGAGACGGAGCCACACCCTCGCCAGGTAGAAAGTGGGGATGTGTGGTAACCATAACAGTAACGGTGCCACATTCTCGCCAGGTGGAAAGTGGGGATGTGTGGTAACCATAACAGTAACGGAGCCACACCCTCGCCAGGTGGAAAGTGGGGATGTGTGGTAACCATAACAGAGACGGAGCCACACCCTCGCCAGTTGGAAAGTGGGGATGTGTGGTAACCATAACAGAGACGGAGCCTCATCCTCGCCAGGTGGAAAGTGGGGATGTGTGGTAACCATAACAGTAACGATGCCCCATTCTCGCCAGGTGGAAAGTGGGGATGTGTGGTAACCAGAACAGTAACGGAGCCACACCCTCGCCAGGTGGAAAGTGGGGATGTGTGGTAACCATAACAGTAACGGTGCCACATTCTCGCCAGGTGGAAAGTGGGGATGTGTGGTAACCATAACAGTAAAGGAGCCACACCCTCGCCAGGTGGAAAGTGGGGATGTGTGGTAACCATAACAGTAACGGAGCCACACCCTCGCCAGGTGGAAAGTGGGGATGTGTGGTAACCATAACAGTAACGGTGCCACATTCTCGCCAGGTGGAAAGTGGGGATGTGTGGTAACCATAACAGTAACGGAGCCACACCCTGGCCAGGTGGAAAGTGGGGATGTGTGGTAACCATAACAGTAACGGAGCCACACCCTCGCCAGTTGGAAAGTGGGGATGTGTGGTAACCATAACAGAGACGGAGCCACACCCTCGCCAGTTGGAAAGTGGGGATGTGTGGTAACCATAACAGTAACGGTGCCACATTCTCGCCAGGTGGAAAGTGGGGATGTGTGGTAACCATAACAGTAACGGAGCCACACCCTCGCCAGGTGGAAAGTGGGGATGTGTGGTAACCATAACAGTAACGGAGCCACACCCTCGCCTGGTGGAAAGTGTGGATGTGTGGTAACCATAACAGTAACGGTG
Source organism: Meconema thalassinum (assembly GCA_946902985.2). NCBI lineage: Eukaryota > Metazoa > Arthropoda > Insecta > Orthoptera > Tettigoniidae > Meconema > Meconema thalassinum. The sequence goes on along the minus strand of OX336394.1, from coordinate 444,176,341 downwards.
CCACATTCTCGCCAGGTGGAATGTGGGGATGTGTGGTAACCATAACAGTAACGGAGACACACCCTCGCCAGTTGGAAAGTGGGGATGTGTGGTAACCATAACAGTATCGGGGCCACACCCTCGCCAGGTGGAAAGTGGGGATGTGTGGTAACCATGACAGTAACGGAGCCACATTCTCGCCAGGTGGAAAGTGGGGATGTGTGGTAACCATAACAGTAACGGAGCCACACCCTCGCCAGGTGGAAAGTGGGGATGTGTGGTAACCATAACAGTAACGGAGCCACACACTCGCCAGGTGGAAAGTGGGGATGTGTGGTAACCATAACAGTAACGGTGCCACATTCTCGCCAGGTGGAAAGTGGGGATGTGTGGTAACCATAACAGTAACGGAGCCACACCCTCGCCAGTTGGAAAGTGGGGATGTGTGGTAACCATAACAGTAACGGGGCCACACTCTCGCCAGGTGGAAAGTGGGGATGTGTGGTAACCATAACAGTAACGGGGCCACACCCTCGCCAGGTGGAAAGTGGGGATGTGTGGTAACCATAACAGTAACGGAGCCACACCCTCGCCAGGTGGAAAGTGGGGATGTGTGGTAACCATAACAGTAATGGTGCCACACCCTCGCCAGGTGGAAAGTGGGGATGTGTGGTAACCATAACAGTAACGGGGCCACACCCTCGCCAGGTGGAAAGTGGGGATGTGTGGTAACCTTAACAGTAACGGAGCCACACCCTCGCCAGGTGGAGAGTGGGGATGTGTGGTAACCATAACAGAGACGGAGCCTTAATCTCGCCAGGTGGAAAGTGGTGATGTGTGGTAACCATAACAGAGACGGGGCCACACCCTCGCCAGGTGGAAAGTGGGGATGTGTGGTAACCATAACAGTAACGGGGCCACACCCTCGCCAGATGGAAAGTGGGGATGTGTGGTAACCATAACAGTAACTGTTCCACATTCTCGCCAGGTGGAGAGTGGGGATGTGTGGTAAACAAAACAGTAACGGATTCACACCCTCGCCAGGTGGAAAGTGGGGATGTGTGGTAACCATAACAGTAACGGTGCCACATTCTCGCCAGATGGAGAGTGGGGATGTGTGGTAACCATAACAGTAACGGGGCCACACCCTCGCCAGGTGGAAAGTGGGGATGTGTGGTAACCATAACAGTAACGGTGCCACACCCTCGCCAGGTGGAAAGTGGGGATGTGTGGTAACCATAACAGTAACGGGGCCACACCCTCGCCAGGTGGAAAGTGGGGATGTGTGGTAACCATAACAGTAACGGAGCCACACCCTCGCCAGGTGGAAAGTGGGGATGTGTGGTAACCATAACAGTAACGGAGCCACACCCTCGCCAGGTGGAAAGTGGGGATGCGTGGTAACCATAACAGTAACGGTGCCTCACCCTCGCCAGGTGGAAAGTGGGGATGTGTGGTAACCATAACAGAGACGGAGCCACACCCTCGCCAGGTGGAAAGTGGGGATGTGTGGTAACCATAACAGTAACGGAGCCACACCCTCGCCAGGTGGAAAGTGGGGATGTGTGGTAACCATAAAAGTAACGGTGCCACACCCTCGCCAGGTGGAAAGTGGGGATGTGTGGTAACCATAACAGTAACGGGGCCACACCCTCGCCAGGTGGAAAGTGGGGATGTGTGGTAACCATAACAGTAATGGAGTCACACCCTCGCCAGGTGGAAAGTGGGGATGTGTGGTAACCATAACAGTCACGGAGCCACACCCTCGCCAGGTGGAAAGTGGGGATGCGTGGTAACCATAACAGTAACGGTGCCACACCCTCGCCAGGTGGAAAGTGGGGATGTGTGGTAACCATAACAGTAACGGGGCCACACCCTCGCCAGGTGGAAAGTGGGGATGTGTGGTAACCATAACAGTAACGGAGCCACACCCTCGCCAGGTGGAAAGTGGGGATGTGTGGTAACCATAACAGTAATGGTGCCACACCCTCGCCAGGTGGAAAGTGGGGATGTGTGGTAACCATAACAGTAACGGGGCCACACCCTCGCCAGGTGGAAAGTGGGGATGTGTGGTAACCATAACAGTAACGGAGCCACACCCTCGCCAGGTGGAAAGTGGGGATGTGTGGTAACCATAACAGTAACGGAGCCACACCCTCGCCAGGTGGAAAGTGGGGATGTGTGGTAACCATAACAGTAACGGTGCCACATTCTCGCCAGGTGGAAAGTGGGGATGTGTGGTAACCATAACAGTAACGGAGCCACACCCTCGCCAGTTGGAAAGTGGGGATGTGTGGTAACCATAACAGTAACGGGGCCGCACTCTCGCCAGGTGGAAAGTGGGGATGTGTGGTAACCATAACAGTAACGGGGCCACACCCTCGCCAGGTGGAAAGTGGGGATGTGTGGTAACCATAACAGTAACGGAGCCACACCCTCGCCAGGTGGAAAGTGGGGATGTGTGGTAACCATAACAGTAATGGTGCCACACCCTCGCCAGGTGGAAAGTGGGGATGTGTGGTAACCATAACAGTAAAGGGGCCACACCCTCGCCAGGTGGAAAGTGGGGATGTGTGTTAACCATAACAGTAACGGAGCCACACCCTCGCCAGGTGGAGAGTGGGGATGTGTGGTAACCATAAAAGAGACGGAGCCTTATCCTCGCCAGGTGGAAAGTGGGGATGTGTGGTAACCATAACAGAGACGGGGCCACACGCTCGCCAGGTGGAAAGTGGGGATGTGTGGTAACCATAACAGTAACGGGGCCACACCCTCGCCAATTGGAAAGTGGGGATGTGTGGTAACCATAACAGTAACGGTGCCACATTCTCGCCAGGTGGAGAGTGGGGATGTGTGGTAAACATAACAGTAACGGGGCCACACCCTCGCCAGGTGGAAAGTGGGGATGTGTGGTAACCATAACAGTAACGGTGCCACACCCTCGCAAGGTGGAAAGTGGGGATGTGTGGTAACCATAACAGTAACGGGGCCACACCCTCGCCAGGTGGAAAGTGGGGATGTGTGGTAACCATAACAGTAACGGAGCCACACCCTCGCCAGGTGGAAAGTGGGGATGCGTGGTAACCATAACATTAACGGTGCCACACCCTCGCCAGGTGGAAAGTGGGGATGTGTGGTAACCATAACAGAGACGGAGCCACACCCTCGCCAGGTGGAAAGTGGGGATGTGTGGTAACCATAACAGTAACGGAGCCACACCCTCGCCATGTGGAAAGTGGGGATGTGTGGTAACCATAAAAGTAACGGTGCCACACCCTCGCCAGTTGGAAAGTGGGGATGTGTGGTAACCATAACAGTAACGGGGCCACACCCTCGCCAGGTGGAAAGTGGGGATGTGTGGTAACCAGAACAGTAACGGAGTCACACCCTCGCCAGGTGGAAAGTGGGGATGTGTGGTAACCATAACAGTCACGGAGCCACACCCTCGCCAGGTGGAAAGTGGGGATGCGTGGTAACCATAACAGTAACGGTGCCACACCCTCGCCAGGTGGAAAGTGGGGATGTGTGGTAACCATAACAGTAACGGGGCCACACCCTCGCCAGTTGGAAAGTGGGGATGTGTGGTAACCATAACAGTAACGGAGCCACACCCTCGCCGGGTGGAAAGTGGGAATGTGTGGTAACCATAACTGTAACGGTGCCACATTCTCGCCAGGTGGAAAGTGGGGAAGTGTGGTAACCATAACAGTAACGGAGCCACACCCTCGCCAGGTGGAAATTGGGGATGTGTGGTAACCATAACAGTAATGGTGCCACACCCTCGCCAGGTGGAAAGTGGGGATGTGTGGTAACCATAACAGTAACGGGGCCACACCCTCGCCAGGTGGAAAGTGGGGATGTGTGGTAACCTTAACAATAACGGAGCCACACCCTCGCCAGGTGGAGAGTGGGGATGTGTGGTAACCATAAGAGACGGAGCCTTATCCTCGCCAGGTGGAAAGTGGGGATGTGTGGTAACCATAACAGAGACGGGGCCACACCCTCGCCAGGTGGAAAGTGGGGATGTGTGGTAACCATAACAGTAACGGGGCCACACCCTCGCCAGATGGAAAGTGGGGATGTGTGGCAACCATAACAGTAACGGTTCCACATTCTCGCCAGGTGGAGAGTGGGGATGTGTGGTTAACATAACAGTAACGGATTCACACCCTCGCCAGGTGGAAAGTGGGGATGTGTGGTAACCATAACAGTAACGGTGCCACATTCTCGCCAGATGGAGAGTGGGGATGTGTGGTAACCATAACAGTAACGGGGCCACACCCTCGCCAGGTGGAAAGTGGGGATGTGTGGTAACCATAACAGTAACGGTGCCACACCCTCGCCAGGTGGAAAGTGGGGATGTGTGGTAACCATAACAGTAACGGGGCCACACCCTCGCCAGGTGGAAATTGGGGATGTGTGGTAACCATAACAGTAACGGAGCCACACCCTCGCCAGGTGGAAAGTGGGGATGTGTGGTAACCATAACAGTAACGGAGCCACACCCTCGCCAGGTGGAAAGTGGGGATGCGTGGTAACCATAACAGTAACGGTGCCACACCCTCGCACGGTGGAAAGTGGGGATGTGTGGTAACCATAATAGAGACGGAGCCACACCCTCGCCAGGTGGAAAGTGGGGATATGTGGTAACCATAACAGTAACGGAGCCACACCCTCGCCAGGTGGAAAGTGGGGATGTGTGGTAACCATAAAAGTAACGGTGCCACACCCTCGCCAGGTGGAAAGTGGGGATGTGTGGTAACCATAACAGTAACGGGGCCACACCCTCGCCAGGTGGAAAGTGGGGATGTGTGGTAACCATAACAGTAACGGAGTCACACCCTCGCCAGGTGGAAAGTGGGGATGTGTGGTAACCATAACAGTCACGGAGCCACACCCTCGCCAGGTGGAAAGTGGGGATGCGTGGTAACCATAACAGTAACGGTGCCACACCCTCGCCAGGTGGAAAGTGGGGATGTGTGGTAACCATAACAGTAACGGGGCCACACCCTCGCCAGGTGGAAAGTGGGGATGTGTGGTAACCATAACAGTAACGGAGCCACACCCTCGCCAGGTGGAAAGTGGGGATGTGTGGTAACCATAACAGTAATGGTGCCACACCCTCGCCAGGTGGAAAGTGGGGATGTGTGGTAACCATAACAGTAACGGGGCCACACCCTCGCCAGGTGGAAAGTGGGGATGTGTGGTAACCATAACAGTAACGGAGCCACACCCTCGCCAGGTGGAAAGTGGGGATGTGTGGTAACCATAACAGTAACGGAGCCACACCCTCGCCAGGTGGAAAGTGGGGATGTGTGGTAACCATAACAGTAACGGAGCCACATTCTCGCCAGGTGGAAAGTGGGGATGTGTGGTAACCATAACATTAACGGAGCCACACCCTCGCCAGTTGGAAAGTGGGGATGTGTGGTAACCATAACAGTAACGGGGCCACACTCTCGCCAGGTGGAAAGTGGGGATGTGTGGTAACCATAACAGTAACGAGGCCACACCCTCGCCAGGTGGAAAGTGGGGATGTGTGGTAACCATAACAGTAACGGAGCCACACCCTCGCCAGGTGGAAAGTGGGGATGTGTGGTAACCATAACAGTAATGGTGCCACACCCTCGCCAGGTGGAAAGTGGGGATGTTTGGTAACCATAACAGTAACGGGGCCACACCCTCGCCAGGTGGAAAGTGGGGATGTGTGTTAACCATAACAGTAACGGAGCCACACCCTCGCCAGGTGGAGAGTGGGGATGTGTGGTAACCATAACAGAGACGGAGCCTTATCCTCGCCAGGTGGAAAGTGGGGATGTGTGGTAACCATAACAGAGACGGGGCCACACGCTCGCCAGGTGGAAAGTGGGGATGTGTGGTAACCATAACAGTAACGGGGCCACACCCTCGCCAGATGGAAAGTGGGGATGTGTGGTAACCATAACAGTAACGGTGCCACATTCTCGCCAGGTGGAGAGTGGGGATGTGTGGTAAACATAACAGTAACGGATTCACACCCTCGCCAGGTGGAAAGTGGGGATGTGTGGTAACCATAACAGTAACGGTGCCACATTCTCGCCAGGTGGAGAGTGGGGATGTGTGGTAACCATAACAGTAACGGGGCCACACCCTCGCCAGGTGGAAAGTGGGGATGTGTGGTAACCATAACAGTAACGGTACCACACCCTCGCCAGGTGGAAAGTGGGGATGTGTGGTAACCATAACAGTAACGGGGCCACACCCTCGCCAGGTGGAAAGTGGGGATGTGTGGTAACCATAACAGTAACGGAGCCACACCCTCGCCAGTTGGAAAGTGGGGATGTGTGGTAACCATAACAGTAACGGAGCCACACCCTCGCCAGGTGGAAAGTGGGGATGCGTGGTAACCATAACATTAACGGTGCCACACCCTCGCCAGGTGGAAAGTGGGGATGTGTGGTAACCATAACAGAGACGGAGCCACACCCTCGCCAGGTGGAAAGTGGGGATTTGTGGTAACCATAACAGTAACGGAGCCACACCCTCGCCATGTGGAAAGTGGGGATGTGTGGTAACCATAAAAGTAACGGTGCCACACCCTCGCCAGGTGGAAAGTGGGGATGTGTGGTAACCATAACATTAACGGGGCCACACCCTCGCCAGGTGGAAAGTGGGGATGTGTGGTAACCAGAACAGTAACGGAGTCACACCCTCGCCAGGTGGAAAGTGGGGATGTGTGGTAACCATAACAGTCACGGAGCCACACCCTCGCCAGGTGGAAAGTGGGGATGCGTGGTAACCATAACAGTAACGGTGCCACACCCTCGCCAGGTGGAAAGTGGGGATGTGTGGTAACCATAACAGTAACGGGGCCACACCCTCGCCAGTTGGAAAGTGGGGATGTGTGGTAACCATAACAGTAACGGAGCCACACCCTCGCCAGGTGGAAAGTGGGGATGTGTGGTAACCATAACTGTAACGGTGCCACATTCTCGCCAGGTGGAAAGTGGGGAAGTGTGGTAACCATAACAGTAACGGAGCCACACCCTCGCCAGGTGGAAAGTGGGGATGTGTGGTAACCATAACAATAACGGTGCCACACCCTCGCCAGTTGGAAAGTGGGGATGTGTGGTAACCATAACAGTAACGGGGCCACACCCTCGCCAGGTGGAAAGTGGGGATGTGTGGTAACCATAACAGTAACGGAGCCACACCCTCGCCAGGTGGAGAGTGGTGATGTGTGGTAACCATAACAGAGACGGAGCCTCATCCTCGCCAGGTGGAGAGTGGGGATGTGTGGTAACCATAACAGAGACTGAGCCACACCCTCGCCAGGTGGAAAGTGGGGATGTGTGGTAACCATAACAGTAACGGAGCCACACCCTCGCCAGGTGGAAAGTGGGGATGTGTGGTAACCATAACAGAGACGGGGCCACACCCTCGCCAGGTGGAAAGTGGGGATGTGTGGTAACCATAACAGTAACGGGGCCACACCCTCGCCAGGTGGAAAGTGGGGATGTGTGGTAACCATAACAGTAACGGGGCCACACCCTCGCCAGGTGGAGAGTGGGGATGTGTGGTAACCATAACAGTATCGGTGCCACATTCTCGCCAGGTGGAGAGTGGGGATGTGTGGTAACCATAACAGAGACTGAGCCACACCCTCGCCAGGTGGAGAGTGGGGATGTGTGGTAACCATAACAGAGACTGAGCCACACCCTCGCCAGGTGGAGAGTGGGGATGTGTGGTAACCATAACAGAGACTGAGCCACACCCTCGCCAAGTGGAAAAACTGCGCATGCTCCGTTTTATTTCTCGTCTATTTCTCTCACTACTGATGTTTTGGTATTGCCAATGCACGGCCGACTGGATGCGAGCTGCGCTCTCCACTACCGGCCTAGACAATGGGGCTCTTTACATAAAACACCGTTAGTTACTCAACTGCTCAAACGGCGCTGTCAACCCAACATTGCATGACAAAGATATATGACACTGTAATTTTTCATTATAATTTCTGCAATATCAAAATGCAAATTATGTAACAAATTGAAGTAGCGTGATATTAAAACTGAGAGAAACTAGACATACCGTGCACCTTATTAGAATAGAATTCTATTAGGTTCACTCGGTTCTTATAAAACTTCATCAACTTTCCTGCTGAGTGGTTAGTACAGAAGTCATTTGGAAGCAACCGGTATTTCGGCTTGTGCAAAAATATCCGTAATCGGTGACACAAATTTCTCTACAATGACGCTGGCAAGTCCGTGGAGTGGAGATTTCATATAAGAAAGTCTTTCCACTGTGAATACAACGTAACTTGGATTTGCAGTTTTCATTGTCGGCAAAGGCATTGCGGAAATTGTAATTTGATGACAGTTGATGTTAAATAGCCTAACATCGAGGTTATCGGCCACTAATTTTTTGGCGGTGAAAATTAAATATGAGGATGAAATGAACACTAGAATTGAAACTAACTACAACTAACATCTAACTCACGGATTAGGAGAAGAAAGGGACGAAAAGGAAGGAATAATGGAAATAAAATATAGGTAAAAGAAATACCATCAATCCTCGAAAAATGAGAATTGACGGATTTGGAAGGATGTAGAGCCATGAAAGGCAGATAGGAAGGGAAATAAGAGCGAGTCCGCCACAGAGTCAATGGAAAAAGGGAAGAAACAGATCCAACTCAGGTATCCTCCCGAACTCAACAGCCGTGAGCCCTTGAGGGTGTAGCACTATCCATGGCGCTCCTTGATAGTTGGGGCAACACACACCCTGCCTCCTGTATGACCTTGTGCAGAAGGCAGGAGATATGATGAAAAGAAAAAGAAGAGGTCTGACCCTTTGAAGAATGAGGATATTAAGAAAGATGAGACCAAGGTTCTTATATAAGAGGTTGCCTCGTTCCGCGCGCATGCACTCTACTCGGCTGATGACGTATTGCTCAGACCCAGCAACAGCCAACACCACAGTCTCCAGTAAGCTGGCAGCTTCAGCTATTCTTTATGGTGTTGTGTTGATGAGTTTATCAATTCTCGTTACGTGTCATTATATAGTGGTGTTTGATAGTGCTTCATTAAGTACTGCTCTACACGTTTCCCCCAAGTAATAGCTAAGTGCTCGTTAAATGACAGAGCCATTTGTGTTTCATTAGCTTCGTGGTACGACCTTATAGTTTTGATATTTTTTATTTCTTTCAGTTTTCTACGATGCCTGGAATGAGATGCACGGTGGCTTTGTGTACAAACAGTCCTATTAAAACGAAGCGGGATCCCGGGAGTGCGCATATTAAGTATCATTCATTCCCTAAAGACAATTTAATTAGGCAAAAATGGGTGCTGTGTACTAGAAAAGCCGGGAGGTGGAATCCGAATACTTCACAAATATGCTCTGAACATTTTACGGAGGATGACTAAGAGAGGGACCTGAAAGCAGTATTATTGAATTTAATTCCTAAGAGAAAAATAAAACAGACTGCTGTGCCTTCACTTAAATTAGGAACTGATATACCCGAAGAAACCCTGCTGCAGATACGTGAACGTGAAATACGTTGTGAGAAGAGAGAAAATAAAAGAACTGTGAATCACATTTTAGAAAGCTCGTACTGTACGCGTTTGGAGAGACGAGACAGAAAATCATACAGCTAGTGGAAAGTTTTCTAAATTAGCCCATGTTAATATTTATCGATGCTGGAAGCGGACATAAAACTGGTTTGGTTAGCGAAGAAATTAACTGAGTTAATTCGGCCGGCCAATAGCAAATTAGTAGTCGCAAGGGGACTCGGAACTGGCTTCGCCAGTATGACAAAGAGCCCGAGCAGCAACGAGGACGCCCGAGTGGAAAAGTGGAGAGAGGAACAGAGCGTGGGGCGAGGAGAAGAAGAGGGCAGCCGACGCGAGGCTGACACGCGACCATGACCAATGAGGAGCCACCTATTAAAATTAACACCAACAGAGTAATTAACATATATAATTACTAGGACAAAGTTATTACATTAAACCATCATGAAGAGTGTTAAATGATAATTAAGAACGATTGAATATAATTACAGCCGATTTCTTAAGTTATTAATGAAGAGTTTGATCAATTAATATAAGCAACCAATCAGAGCCATGGATTGAAAAGGACGCGGTTTTTGGAAATAAGACGCGGGGGAAAGAAGAGAGGAAGCGAGACTCTTTTCAGCCACGTCTTTGAAGCAGAAGGACGTTCAAACAAACTTCTCTCCAAGTTGAACGAAGGAGATAGAATTATTCATCGAAGGCACTCAGTAATGTGCAAGTGATATTAACATAGACATTCAGCGAGGAAACAATTTTAAATTTATACAACAAAGCTACAACTTCAAGAATGATAAAACTTCAAAAGTTGAGGGAGGAATTTCATGACGATTTTACAGGCGTCGTGATGAACGCTTAAACAATTAAGGGAACGACGCTATGATGGCATCAAGAACATCCGAAATGACTTAACATCAACATCTCGGGGGAGATTAACATCTCATCTCTCCCGTAATAGAAATTCTACAATTATCAGTCATTTTACCATCTCAAATGACGATCAACAGGAAACTTTGGGGAAGAAGACTTGAAGTTATTCATGGACGAGGGCGACCAGGGAATTACCCAGTGCCGAAGAGAGAAAGGGCTATCTCATCTCAATCAGAAGAGTCATCGGCGGAAGGAGGAGACAGCACGATGATGATCGAGTTCGAATCCCAAGACCTGACCGCACGAGATATTTGGAGGGAGAATTGGACAAGAATGCTGACCACCACGCAGTCTTCAGCCGCTAGAAACATTCCGTTTCTAATGGGTAACAAAAGGAAGTCCACTTCATGTCAACTCTAACCCAGCACAAGGTAGTCCACGGACCAACATCTATTAAATGGTTCTTATCCCATTGTTTTTCATTTATGGTAATTGTAGAATTGTATATCTTGAATATCCGACAACTATTGTTGAATGCCATTTTTCTATATTGTTTATTAGTTTATTGCAGTTTTCATTGTTATATTCGTAAAAACATCATGCGGATGTTTGATCGTATTTTTCAACGACTTCGGAATTTTAGGGATTTTTCATTTCGATTTTTCGATTTTTGCGATATTTGAAATTTGAAGGGAGATTTTATAGTTTACTTCAGATTTTATAGTTAGGTTCAGAATTGTATAGTTTGTTAAGAATAGTAAAATTCAAACGTGTATTAAATCGGACGATAACTATGTTTTATTAATAAATGTAATGATGGAAATGTTTTCCAAGTATGTGAAAGGAAGTATATGTCAAAGAATGCAATTACGAAAGATCTATTGTAGAGATCTATAGAAAGTCACGAACTGAGAAATAATGAAACAGATTTAGTGAAGAAATTTTATAAGTAATGTTTTTTGAAAGTATTTGAATTTGTTGAACAGACAGTAAAGAAAGAATTTGTGAAGTATTATAATGTGGAATTAACAGATGCGAACCAGACCATATTTTGAAGTAAGAAATAATGTAATGATGGAATGAAAGAAATGTTACAGTTTGTTGAAAGATTTTTGAGAAATGTGAGTGAAGTAAAGAAATAAGATTTTATTTAAAGATTATCATTTTATCGCATTACCTATTAAATTGAGTCATGGAGAGAACCAGTATTTTTATTATATGGTCATTAAGATTGTGATGACTGAAAGAAGAGTTTATTATTGGAAAGTATAGGGAAATAAATGTTATGGAAGTTTGCGAAGTATCTCGATGGATGAGATTTATTATTCCCGTTGTAGACGAGGTATTTGTTGTGAGACAATGAGCCAGTGTGTAGCCATTGATCTATTTTTGTGGAAATTTCTGTAGTGACAGACGCGTGTATTTCATGAAAGTAAGAAGTTATAAGAGAATTGTTATGGAAGTTTATTAATTGTGGATGTTATTGAAATAGTCTCAATAGAGTTGAAACTCCTTGAAATTCACAGGACAGCGGATCCTGGATGAAGTTAAATCTGATAGAAATTATAGGATTTAATGGATCTTTGTTGAAGCTGAGAGTAAACTGAGATCTATTAAATGGTTCTTATCCTAATGTTTTTCATTTATGGTAATTATTCGACGAGTAGAAATGTGTATTTTTATTAAGTATATTTATTACATGAACAGATAAGTTGAAGGAGGTTTTTGAACTAGTCTCTACTTAATTGTATGGATTATAGAATCCCAGATTGTAACGTAAAACACGAACAAGACTAAGTAGAGTGAAGTAATATTTTTCTGAAGCCCGTTGAGATTTAGAAATGATGTGGAAGGACAGTTACATGTTGTATTGTCGGGAGAAAGAAACGAACGTGTTGTATATATTATTTCTAAGTAAGTAGTTGATGAACTACGACGTGATTATTTTCATTGTATAGAATGTTATATTAAAGGTAATTCAGATAGAGTCGTAAGTAGATTTAGGAGTGTTTTATATTTTAAATTTAAACCTTAAAACTTTGTGTAGAGATTTTGCGCTTCTTAGAGGAAGAAATATTAATGTTCGGGTGCGGGAGATGAATTGTATAGAGTAATGATTAGCATTTTTAATGACGGAGATCTACGTCAGGGGTAACGTCATTTATTTTTGGGATTATTTAAATTTTTAGCTTATAATATTTTTCTTGTTATAAACTCCCGTCACCTAGGGCACAGCAGTTGTTCGCTGTTTAGAAGCTTATTTAAGCTTACACGGAACAATTTTTACGGTTTCTTAGCGAAACAATTTGTATTTTTATGTGGATTAATGACACTTAGTCATTCATATTTATTTCATTGTTTTATTTTAGAGAGCTTTTAATCAAAGCTCGGTGACACGAGATGTGTATTGTATTTTTTAATAAATAGATGGATTCGTGTTGACGAATTCCTGATTGTTTTATAGGAAACTGGCATTATACTTGTAGTTAGATGGTAGAGGAATGTGCTGTAGGGTGGAAGTTCCTGAGGGACCTAATCCGTATCCTTACGCCCGAGATTTTTATAGAGATTTTTTTTATCCTAAGAAGTTAGATGACCCTACTGTTCTGCAGTTAGATACTGCAGCACATTCCACCTGAGAAAATACCTATCCCTTATTCTGAGTGTTTTCGCCAAGTGGCACCATATCGTTTTTAGCCGGGACTTCAAGATGCTACAATCCCAGATTATTTCCAGCCGGAGGATATTGGTGAATCATCCTGATATAAGGGTATAGTACTCTGTTCAAGAAGTGTGTGATGACGTCCAGACTACAACGGAGGAAAATCAAATAGTTGTTTTGAAGATGGAAAATGAAAAGTTGCGACAAAAGAACGCAGAGCTGGAGAAGAGAATCGTACTGAAAAGCCAAGAAATTGGCAGGCTTAAAAGAGAACTTTGTAAAATGAAGAGAAAAAGGATTGATGAAACCAGAGTGCGTAAAAATGCCCGGGAAATACTCGGTTCAGTTTTTACCGAAAATCAAATAGACAGCCTTTTAAATAAGAAAATGAAATTTAAATGGACAGACGATGAAATATCTCTTGAATTTTCCCTGAGATATATTAGTATGCGTTCATATCTCTTTCTGAAGAAGAAAATGAACATTCCTTTGCCTGGACTGTTTACTCTGCAAAAATGGGCATCAACAGTCGATATGAACAATGGAGTTCTCCAAGATGTTTTCCGCTTTCTAGGCGTTGCTGGTTCATCTCTGAGCAAGAAAGAAAACATTACGGTTCTTCTTTTTGATGAAATGAAAGTTAAAAGCGTCATGGAATATGACAGGAAAGGAGATGAAGTTATCGGGCCACACTCCATTGTGCAAATAATAATGGCTCGGGGACTTTTTGCTCAATGGAAGGTGCCTCTCTTTGTTGATTTTGACGTGAAAGTAACCCGCGAGATTTTAAACTCTAGTATTTCAAAACTTGCCGATACAGGGTACATTGTAAAAGCATGTGTTAGCAACATGGGGGTGGAAATGTTGGACTATGGAAGGAACTAGGAATTAGTACTGAAAATACCTGGTTCACTCCTCCCTCTACGGAAGAAAAAAATATACATGTTTGCTGACGCGCCACATCTTCTGAAACTAGTACGGAACTGGTTTTTAGACACTGGGTTCCAGCTAAAGAGCGGGCAGATTGTAAATAGAAATCCTATCGTAGCATTATTAAATGATCAGAAGAAAAGGGATCTCAAAATGTTGCATAATCTGAACGAAAGTCACATCACCGTGGAAAAGACTCAGAGACAAAATGTGAGGAAAGCGTGTCAGTTATTGTCGCACAATACAGCCACTGCTCTGCAATTTATGAAACCGGGAGCTGATCCTCAGCTGGCTGAATAAACTGGAAAATGTATTGAAATAATTGATAGGTGGTACGATGTGATGAATACATACACTCCCAAGCCTTCAGGTAGACCTTCCAAGGACCCATATGGAAAAGATCTGGAATCTCAAAATGCAATTCTCAACGACATGCTTGAATTAATTGTAACAATGGGATGCTGTGGCAAGAAGAATATACAGCTTTTTCAGAGAGGAATCATCATATCCATTAAATCTTTGAAGTACAGTATCTTCTATTAGATTTGAAGAGTGTCCATGGTATTGAGTACATACTCACCCATCGTCTCAACCAGGACGCTTTAGAAAATCTATTTTCTCAGATTAGGACGAAAGGTGGTCTGAATGATCATCGTTCTCTTTTAGACACATTATATCGTTTAAGAATGATTATTTTAGGGCGAAATCAAGGACTCCTTCAAAATAATTCTAATACAGGAACCGAAGATGATTCCGAATATATTCCAGCCAAAGTCCTTCGAATGTCTGGTGTATTAGGCAAGAAGGAAGAGGATCATCCGGAGAAAGATAGCGAAGTAGTTGTCACAAAAGAAATTATTGCCTCTTCGATTCCTGAAAACGAATTGAGCACCCCCCTAAGCTTAGATCGACATGTCCAAACCTTGGTAGCTATACATTTACTAGCTCTGAATCGCAGACTCTGAATCCACAAAATGCATGGATCAAAAGTTTGTCGTTCGGTGGACTCATAGAGCCTTCTAAAAGCTGGGAAAAAGAGGTAAAATTGCTAGAAGATGAATTTAAGGAGTACCATGGTCTCAAGGGGTAAATTGTGCATTACCAATTTGGTTGAATCTCTTTACAAGAAATGTCCTGAAATAAATCGTGTAGTGGTAGAGACATTCATTCGACAGAGGAGTTTCATGCGAATGAATTCATGAATGCAATGAAGACAACCACAGGGGAGCTACAAGAGGAGTAATGAATGTTCAGTCTCTCAAGACAAAATAACCAAGAAGATGAAGAAATACACCAGGTGAATATTTTTCAGGCTTGAACGCTCGATTGAGTTCGTGAACAGTGAGCAAATGTAATAGTTTTCCATACTTAATCTCAACAGTTTAATTGAGCATGAATTTTAATAGAATTAAAACTGCGCGGTGTATTGTACATTATGTTGAACGTTATCATTTATGACTCAATTTTGAAGCTTCAGAATTCTCGTTCTGTGTCGATTCGAATAACTTTTATATTTAATTATTCATGATGATGATGATAATTGTTGTTTTAAGGGGCCTAAAATCTAGGTTATCGGACCCTAATAGTTTGGTTGATAGTGAAAATGAAAGATAAAATGAAACCTACAGCTAAAACTAACTACTCTCTTACAAACTAGAACAGGAAATGGGAAACAAAAAGTGTATTTACACGCTCTGATTATTTAAAGCTCTATTATATTAAACTGCATTTATAGCTACAAGTATCACGAGTTCTTATGTTGAACATCAACCCCGTGGTTACCTCCTGCAGTAGTGCAAGGCTAGCCGTAACAGTAGTCCCATCCGGTCAGCGCTGGTCGGCTAATGACGGCACGCAGCAGGGGAGCGCTGTTACCACAGACCTTATGAGAACGAGGCAACCTGTTCTCTACTAGCCTTAAGATGAGACAAGGTCCAATTAAGGCGGGAATTTGAAAGACTCCCAAGACCTCGGATATCGGAAGAGAACAAGAGTTGATCAAGGGAGACCGACAAGAAATACACCAGAGAGGACCCCGGCGCCATTAAGTGGAAGCAATCACGTAATCAATAAGGGCCCCCTGGTCGCCAACCAACATCCCCCAAGTTGTAAGCCCCTGAGGGAGGGGGAGCGTCATACTCGTAATATCGTAAATGAACGAGAGGTGACCAAGGGTGGTTGACATGAAAGATGACAGAAAGGAGCCCGGCACAAGTAAGTGCAAGCAATACCGGACTCAGCTTGTCACCAAACCCACGTCCAACTAGTCATGAGCTCCTGGGGGATGTACTGAAGAATGATTCAACAGAATCGCAAGGAAACTTTATGATACCCATTCTTCAGAAGATACCTTATGGGTAGCCTATGCACTGGACGGTTTATTCCGTAGTAAATTGGATACCTTCGTAAGTCTCAGAGGCCAGGAAGTCCTTAACATGTGCGTTACTAGCAGCAGTAAAGTATTATCCCGGCATTTGCCTCGATAAAGTGTAGAAGAATCACACTCAGGATAGTTTCTGTGATGCGGGGTTTTGAACCTAAGATCACTGGACTTACTACAGCTGCCCTCGCAGCCGTGGTGCACGATTAAACGATCACAACTACGGCGCGGGACTCTTAAAATGACGACTACACACAACAAACGAAGGAGAGTTTGTGTCTGGAAAACAGTTATCGCGGGAAATCACGTTAAGCCAATCATCACACACATCTGTCACACGGAAACTCGTGAAATGAATACATACCTCCTATTTTCTTCCTATTCGAAGTGCAAAATGGATTTGAGCCGCGGCGTTCAAACCAAAGTTTATAATACCCCAGAATTTTACAATTTCATTAGCAAACACTCCAAACAACATTGAAATTCAGTATATTAATACCGACTACTTACAATAATTGGATCTGAAACAAAACTTCGTTTTTCTAAACGTAACACTTTGAGAAACATATTTAATAAAACAAATGCAAAGCTAATCGCGACTATATATGGGTTGGAGGTGCGCTCTATCGGCAACTAGTGGACATTTTTCAATTACAAGTTATGCATGGGTTCTAACTGGGTATGTCAAGGCCGGTATAGAGAGCGCAGCTCGCATCCTTCGCCCGTGAACCATCGCTTGCAATGTTGTCTGACGCCTCATTTCCAAGCCTTGTCTTATAACTAGGGCCCGGAGTTTTTAATGCATACACACATATGCAAATGCATATTTATAACGTTAGTGCATACATCGATATATATTTCTCTTCTGTGTGATCGATTAATCCAAGATTTCTGAACGAAATAAAAAATGTACATGCCTTGGCAACACGATAAGCCTTCCCTGGTCAAGAATGTGCTTTCAATGTCGCAATACAGAACAAGCAGGTAGATGGATAATGACCCCTTCACAACAGCTATTTCCTTCAGTCCTATGTACTTTCTCCTAACAGTAGCCTCCCAAAGTTTGCTTAAACAAGTGCGCTCATCTGTTAACTTGCTCTTCGTCTATTGCAGTGTTTTACCAGATCAAACTGTAAAAATGCCTAAAGATAAGAGCTCTAGGTCATTTTTAGTAAAACAGTGGATATCAGGCAATACCGGTAGTGACTATACAAGTGACGGTGATGTAGTGTACTGTCAAGTGTGCGAGAAGAGTGTAAAATGCGATAAAACTTTTCAACTTGAGCAGCATTCGAAAACAACTTCACAGCTTAGATCAAAATAACTGAGTAAGAATAGACAATAGCTAATTTTAACCGACATTAAAACACGGTGTGAAGTTATTACATTTTCTGCTGATCTCTGTGAATCTTTTGTATGCAGCAACATTCCACAGCATAAATTGAATAATTCACATCTACGCTCGTTTCTTGAAAAGTATTGTGCTAATCAAAGGATACCAGATGAACCTATCCTTAGGAAGAACTATTTACTTTCACAGCACGCTTCTGTCGTGGATTCGATACGGTCTGACATAGGAGGGACCTGTGCATGGATATCGGTAGATAAAACAACAGATTCATGTGGTCGATACATTGCGAACTTCATAGTGGGTAAATTATGTCCAAAAGAACCTGGAAAACCTCATTTACTTTCGTGCAAAATGCTAGAAAAAAAAAACAACCACGCTACAGTTGCAAGATATGTTAATGATTCTCTGCGACTTCTGTGGCCTAGTGAATCGGAAAGTGTTTGTTACAAAGTGCGCCTTTTAGTCACAGATGCAGCTTCATATATGTTGAAAGCTGGTCAGTCTCTTGGAGATGTTTAGCCTACTTTTCACATTTTGCAAAAATGAGGAAATTGTAGACTTATGAGATCGGGAAAATGTGTGTCTGTCTGTCCTTCTGTCAGTCTGTCGGTCTGTCTGACTGGCTGTGTGTGTGTGTGTGTGTGTGTGTCCCTATAAACTCCTAAACGGCTGCAGCAATCGAAAAAAAAATTCGAATATACCTGAATATCTCACGGCCATATTTGAAAATGATGTCAGTGCTACCAACTGCTGAAAAATCGCAATTGAAATTTGAATTCCATGTTGGATATCTTTGAAGGTATGAATGGGAGCTATTTCATAATTGGCACACGTATAGATAATAATATTGCAGTTTAATTTCCAGTAGCCCATACATGGCAGTGTTGCCAAAATGATTATAAGCCTGCTGATGGGTCCAATTTTAAATGCATATAACTTCTACATTATCAATTGGAATTCAACCAAATTGCGTATGTGCTATGTGTACATAAACAGATATGACTGAGCGTATTCTTAAGAGCCACCAGGGCTGCCAACTGTTAATAAATGCTCTCATTTAAAAAATCCAAATGCCCATATATCAGAAAGTATGCAAGCCGACAGCTTTTAACTATGCACACGTATAGTACCTGACATTCTATATTAATTTGGAGTAAGTTATATACGTCAGTGCTACCAACATGATTCTAGGCCTGCTGAGAAGTCCAACTTTAAATACATGCAACTTCTATACTATCATTTGGATTTCAACCAAATTTCGTGTGTGCTATGTGTGCCATAACAGATATGACTATGCCGATTCTTAAGAGTAACCAGGGCTGCCAACTGTTTAGAAATTCTGTCTCTATTTTTGTTACCCAAATATCAGTTTATCAGAAAGTATGCAAGCCAATAGCTCTAAACTTTGCACACGTATAGTACCTGGCATTCTAGATTAATTTGGAGTAACTAATATAGGCCTACGCCAGTGCTGCCAACATGATTCTAAGCCTGCTGATAGGTCCAATATTAAATGCATGTAATTTCTATACTAACTAATGGATTTCATTCAAAATTGACAAAACAATAGATCATAATATTTCAGATTATTTCTGACCAATACATGTATGTCATTGTTGCCAACATGATTTTACGCTTGCTGTTAGATCCAATGTTTAACTGCATGAAACGTCCATGCGATCCTTGGGACTTCAACCAAATTTTGTATTCTGTACCTTAAGAGATGGAAATAGGAATATATTCAGTCACCAGGGCTGCCTACTGTAGTTCTCTATTAGGCTACATTATGCCAATTACACAGTATTTCGAACTAATTTGAAATGTCGATACTACCAACTTAATTTCGTCATTATTCAAGATAGATCCATATAGATTAATCATTGGCATGAATCTTACATTTTAAGAAAAGTAGGCTCCTTAGTTCGTCACGGAACTTCTTTGTTTTGTTTTTCTTTTTTTCAAATCTCATCCATGTGACATGTTTGACCCATGGATTGCATCGTATTGCAGAAGAGATACGTACTCTCTTTCCATCTGTCAACAAAGTCATTTCAAGTGGGAAGAAACTGTTCCTAAAAGCACCGGCTCGTGTACAGTTGTACATAACTCTCCTGCCTCAGGTTTCTCTTCCGCCGGAACCTGTTCTCACAATATGGGGAACTTGATTATCCGCAGTATCGTTCTGCCAGGAGTACTTTAATCAAGCGAAAGATGTAATTACAAGTATTGACGATAGTCATACTGCGTGTGTTCGTGAAGCAAAGTGCGCATTTGAATCTGAAACTGTAGGCATTATCAAGATATCAGTTTCATCCACGTGCATTATTCGTCACTTTCCAAGGCGATTAAGGGCCAAGAAACTCACGTTGCATCCATACACGAATCCCTTCAGTTAATTCAAAAGACCATTATTTCTTTAAATGGTGTACCTGGTGAAACTGGAGAAAAAGTGAAAAGTAAACTCAGTGTGGTGTTGGACTCAAACCCAGGACTGAAGAAGATTCAATCCATAAGCAACTACATAAGCGGAATCAGGCAGTCTTTACCAGAAGAATGTTCAGAGCAGTCAGTGCCAGTGTACAAGTATTGCCCAGTTACGTCCGTCGACGTAGAACAATCATTTTCAGCATATAAATCAATTGTGTCCGACAACAGAAAGTCATTGACCCCTGGAAACATTGAAAAACTATTGATAACCTACTGCCATGCAACATTTTGCAAGGAATGAAACATGTGTATCAATGTAAAGCTGAGTTAAAATTAAATAATACGTTTGGTAAGTGTATTTTGTTTTATTTTTAGTGCATATTTTCGTGAATATTTTCATCATTTTTAGTGCACATGTGCATGCATATTTTTGTAGTTTCTAGTGCATATGAATCCTGGCCCTACTTAGGCTGTGTCTCAAAGCTCAAGTTGTCTGATATTGACTAGCCGCTAGCAACTACTCCCTAGGTACTACGCACTACGGAGTTTTGGGACATGTGTGCTTGATCACAGCCTCCTTCATAGACTTGTGTTCTGAAACGCACCGGACTTACATGCTGGTACCAAACCAACACTCAAGATGGCGCTTTCATGACAAGTGAGGAGTGTTCAAATCTCGATCGAAGGTTCAAATTTAAGATATCAGCTGTTTTAAAATAACGAAACAAATCTTTGGATTGCTTTGGCTACCATCATGGATGCGGCTGGCATATCTCACTTTAGCCGAGACATAATAATGGTTAGTGTTTGGCTGATTGTTTGGCTGATAAGCGAATTCAGTTCAGGAGGAAGAGAAGAAGGGCAATCATGTGAATAAGGCAGCGGTAAGTTGAAAACTTGAGACGAGGCCCTTTACTGCGTTTTCATGGCGAACTCAAATCGATTTGAATACACTTACCAGGATAATAAAATAGGGCGGTTAGGGATTATACTATCTCAGATGATAAAAATAAGTAAAATTATTCCAGTGAACGAAATAGTTGATCATAAGGTGGAAATAACATTTCATGAAGTGTTCAGGAACATGTAAACGTGGATCGTATTGAAAGCGATTCTGCGCGCTCTTGAGTTACAATTTTAAAATAATTCAGGCCTACTTTCGTGACCCAGGGGCCGTTCTAGGCGTACTGCCACCGTGCCATGGCACTGCCCTCTAAGAGAAAATAAATTATTCATAGTCCTGAAAGAATAATTTCGAACGCCTACGTTTAATACAGGTGGGTATCTAATTAATTTCAAATTACTTAGTAGTTTAAATATTCTGTCCGTAGGGTATGATCATTGATTCCATCTTCATCCCAGTGATATCTTGTGCCGCGGTCTATACGGCACGGTTGATGCATGCGCAGTCCAATTTACGATCTTTTCCGTAGCCTCTCTCGTCACTCACTGTGAGGAAATATGCTGGTCTCCGTGCCGAATAGAGTTTGGCTCAAGGCAGTACTGAAAGTGAAGTGCAATTCTATCTCTCGGTCATTACGAGGCACTGGGCCAGCGCTTTGCCTGTCTGTCACACGCCTCACAAGGGGAGGAAGGGAAGAGGGTGTAGACCAATGGCTGGAAGCAATTTGACACTCATTGGTTATTGCAGGGGAAGGGGACGGGGGGGGGGGGGGGTGTTCGTTGACACAAACTGACAACCAATCGCTCTCACACAGAAAATATTAATTCTAGATTTCTCTAAAAGGGGGCTCAGTGTCCAACATTGAAATCTAAACTGACCCTAATAAATAGTGAAAATTATGTGTATTTATTAATTCCTTATCTGGTAAAGTGAATAACAAACAGAATGAATAAAAAAAGAAAAAGTACGATCATGACTACCGTACATGTTAAGGCTTCACGGAATAATGTCGATAGCTAAGAACTTATGGTTGATAACCATCTGCACCTGATAGGCCTGAATGAAATCGGGCGAAATCCTGTATGTAGGCTATCTTCAGTTCTTGTTAACGGTTCGTGGTTATTTTTAGTGAGTGACAAGGTGTTAAAGAGTCAAACATTGAGTTTGAGTTGTAGACTAGTCGTGAGTAAAATGTGTATTTTATATATTTTCCTACCGTTGGCCTATATTAACGGTAAGTCCCGATGTGAAATGTTGACAATCAAGATTAATGTAGGCCCTATATATAAATCAGAAATCGAACCCTAGGTGCGAAATGAGCAAGTAAACTGCTCTGCTATCATGTTATGTCAATACCAATATTTTCATATCTTTTTACTTGGCACTACCCCTTGTGTTGGATTGGAGCCGCCCCTGCTTTCGTCTGTCACCTTACACTTGAATCGCTTGTTTTACTTTCCGCCCATATCCTTCATTACTGTCGTGGTTGATAAGCGTAGTTTGTTTGCACGCGTTTTTAGCGTTAATGTATTTTTTTCTGTTTTACATTTAGTGTCTGGTGTATCCGTACATAAAATGTGGTCAATAGAAAAATTGAAAATACACCGTATTACTTTGCCGCGTAATCCGTTCCTTTTCCCATTTGTCCACTAGATTGAGTAATTTGAACACAGACTGGCTGAGTGCCGCAGCGGTAACTTTCTCGCCTGTTTTCCCAATGTAGAGGGATCAAATCCTGACGCAGTAAGGATGCTTAGGCCCAAATGTGAGGGAGCAGGGTCAGTAGATTTAGTGGCACGTTACAGATCCCATTCGGGCAACATTCCGGCAGCCCGGTGTCTTTAAAAACTTCAGTAATTAAAAGGGACGTAAAACTATTAACATGTTATTATTATTATACTGAACATAAACTTGTTAAGAACAAACAACATCAAAATCTATCGCGCATCCTTTTTTCATGTTTACAAACAACCCGTCAAAAAAACGTGATAGGGAGCATGAATCGAGATGTCGTTTCAGTCCACGGTCGTGATTTCTGAAAAACCAGGCATTTATATTCCGCACCATTCCTGCTTTCCACGGAAAGATAGTTTTCAGAAGAACTACCTATTTATAATAAATTAAATAAACAGAACAACAGAGCACGTGGGTTGAAACACGGTTGAGAAGTTGGCAAAGAGTATAGACCAAATCCCAAGCAAAGAGGAGTCACAATTAAGACCAAAGATAACCTACAATTTCTGTAACTTCCTTGTACAAGTCGACAAGTCGGCCAATCTAGGATACACTTTCGTTCACTAGTTACTACAGACTTGATTGCTATGTGCTAAGCACCTTTGGATCATGACTTGTGACGTCACATCCGGAATATTAGTCGACTAGTTCACTACATCTGAAAATGTAGCTTAGGGACAGAGCCTATAACGTAGGCCACAGGTTTGACATAGCCTACATGGTACAACGCCGTGAGGTTAACAGCTGAATTTCCTTTATTTTTAGCCAGTTTATTTTGCAACAGTTGACATTCTTTTTACGATTCATGATAGCCTTTTCTTGAGCTGCTGAACAGAAGCCTCATTGTTGTCGAAGATTGCAATATAACGTGCTTTGTAATTCGTATTTTTTGTCTCCAATAATTGGTAGACATGACAAAACTTGTGTTACGATGACATGTTTTACAGGGGAAGTAATACTTAAGTGCCCAGTGCAGATTTCCAGTGACAGTCAATTCATAATATTTAATTATTGAAGGTAGAGAGGTGTGGCTATTTAACTAGGATCAGCCTTATGACGACAATGTACAAGTTACCCTCTTGTTAGTAGGAGTCGATAATGATTCTCTTTTGAACTGTGTGGTTTGTAATACCTGTACAGTATACTAATGTCAATTTCACGTGCCTAATTAAGGGTATTGATAGATTTTTACCGTCCATGCTTTGTTGTCTGACAAAATAATATTTAACCTACTCACTGCAAATCAAGTTTGTGTTTACATAGGAATAAGGAGACCAAATGTAGGATTTTCTATTTCCCTGCTCTTAAAAGCAGCCAAAACTACTTATTGATTTTATCAATTCAATCTCAATGATAACATCTTATTCGACCAGCGTCATGGGCGTATTTGTTTTACTGTTGTTGACAAACATATAACCGCTATGCACTTCCTATGTGATTTATTGTATATGAGAATGATTTGGCGTTGCCTACTGGCATAAGTAAGGTCTTTAATTAATTCTTCAGTGCTTGTCTTGTGTTCTAGTTTCCTGAACACAATGGAGGAACAACCATTTATTAAAAGTGAGCCAGACTGGTTGGATCATACAATTGAGTTCTTTAACATTGTGAGTTGCATTTGGGTTCGCATATGGTGTAACATTGCATTCTTAGTGATGTGCATGACAAGTACACACTACTTAATGGTAAATGGCACGCTAACGTTTAGTAACGTAACTTAGTACTCATATTGTGTCAGCATATTTTTGATTGGGTCATACTTGTGTTACTTCGCAGGAGACAAATGTCCTGTTGCCCTCAGATAACTTTAAATACGAGGCTGCTGATATATTTGGCGATGAAAGGATAGCAGTTAAGGAGGAACATGAACTACAGGTACTGATCGGTTCTGCGTTATTTCTCGTGTAATAATAATAATAATATGAAATAATTCTAGAATGGATATTTTTTGGAAGATTGGAATACTTAGTCTTCTTTTCTATAAGAACACCAAGAGTAGCTGATTATTGTAGCCTATTGATTCTGCAGTTCCACTCTGCTGGCTCCCTGGATCCTATTATACTATAATTACTACAATCTGGACGCTATGGCCTTAAATAACAAAGTTACACTGCACACAGTTTTATAGAATATTATTTCTACTCTTTTGCTCTGATATTAGACTTTGCAATTTGCAGCAGATTTCACACAGCACGATGACTGACCATGCGGTGCTCAGTTCGCAAGTGTTTCATTAATATACCAAAAAGTGTGTGAAATATTCGACGCGTTATTAGCGTATTCCGCACTAGCAAATAAATATTCTCCGCCGTATTATAAATGATTTCAATAAATGTTTACAGCTTTCAGTACCTCGCCGTCCAATGCACAAATCTCCGCACTCACGCTGTTAAGCGTTCGATAAGTATTGTACAGTAATAAGTAAGCGCTTCCGGCTTCTTTCCTCTGGGACCAGTCAGGTTGCTTCTTCACCATGTCCTTCTACATCATTCCAAATATTTGTTACTGTCGCCGATAACCTAGATGTTAGGCCCCTCAAAGCAACAATTATCGTCACCATGTGTATTATTCCCACATGGAATAATGTCTAGTATCATGCAGTAAATTTCCAACTCAGTTTGTTGTGATTTTTGTGTCTACTGTTATTTAAATATTTGTTTCCATCGCTTGAGTCTGATGAAGTTCACAGCTCACTCGATCCTTCCACAGCCCTCTCATGCATCTTTCCCCATGTGATAGCTCAGCTTGCAATCTCTGCGTATAATTTGATGTTACGTGTCTGACGTAGAATTCAGATATAAGCGCGCTTTATGATCAAGTGAACGGGGACAATATGTTGTGTTCGTATTGATCCGAGATACCTCTGAGCCGAAGGCCATATCAACCCTCGTGAGATCCCACACCAGCGAACACCCATAGATTTGACCTGATCCGAACACGAGACCGTTACTCTCTGGTTTTGGGTGTGGTAATGAAACTAGTCCAGCATTTGCTAATTAATGAAATGAAGGCTCAAAATCTACTACAAATAACCAAAAATTTTAAGTTAAAAACTCGTGTCCTTGAGTGATTCATTCACCAATTATCCCTAGCTTACTCTGTATTGGGGATCTGGTGGTTAGTCCACAAGCTATCTAGAAAATGAACACTCCTGAAAATAAACTCCATCTTACATTGCAGTCCGGATACCACCTCCAGAAGTTCCATATTCCGAAACGTCATAAAATACAAGCTAAGAAATGGTACATAAATAGTTTCAACGCAAATACAAATGTCAGTTATTCGTCAGATCTAATTACATTGCTTCTATCATCCGCAGTATATGCCTAATCCCCTGTCGTTCCACAACAATCAGTAACATCTTCAAACAAACCAGAATAGAGATAAAAAGTTACGATGGAATCACATCCACCATTTAAATTAATTTATATCAAGCTAGCTAAATCCTGTACAAAGTGTCCTACAAATGTCGCATCTGAAACTCATTCCTTGACATACAAGAAAATATGTACAATAATAAACATGATCTCGATTGAGTTGTCGTATTGTTGACAGAAAGTCGTCTCGCCAAGTCTCATATTTGTTATCTAGGTCTTGCATATCGCATTGTGTTGGATGGTATTCAAGATGATGGAACACTGTGTATGATATAAGTTCCCCCCTATGTAAAGGAACGTGTTTGAAAAACAAGTAATTTATCTGCAGGATGATACTGATCTGGCTGAGGATATTAAGATAGAAGAATTTTCTATGCCGGACATTTCTCCAAGCGTCCAAATAGAAAGTCCTTCTTTAGTGAGTGATGGAGATTTGAAAGAGGTAAGTTACTACTTGTTGCAGCTTATAAGCAGAGGCGGCTCCAGTCCCACGCAAGTAAAAAAATATGAAAATATTGGTATTTTCATAACATTATATCATAGCAGGGTTCGATTTTCGATGTATATATAGGGCCTATACTAATCTTGATAGTCAACATTTCACATCGGGACTTACCGAATATAATTCATTCATTCGTTTATTTGCAATTGGGGGGTGTCCCCCGGTGGCAAATTAGATATACATAACAATTAAGTAATTGTACATAACAATTCACTAACAATTAAACTGAAGTATTTACACAAATAGTCAGTCTTTTCTTAAACACACCTATATGTTTGGGAAAAGGCTCTAAGACTGCGGCAGGTAGAGAGTTCCAATTATCAATGGCACGGTTTACTAAAGAATATTTACCATAATTTGTTCGCTGTGGTCGGCCCTTAACTTTGAAAGGACGATCGCTCCTACCCATGTAAGTAGGCTTTTCCATACGTTTGCTAAGCTCACCCCATGCTGGTTGATTTTTATACGTGTTGTACATAGCGCAGAGTCTAGATTTCATCCTTCTAGCCTCAAGTGATTCCCACCCAAGTTTCTTTAACATACGGCTCACACTGCTCCTGGGATTAAAGTCACTGAGCACAAATCTAGTGGCCTTTCTTTGTACCCTTTCCAACTCATTTATGAGCCCTACTTGTAGAGACGGGAATTTACCTATTTGCCTATTTTATTCCTGTGTTTAGAAACGTAGGCTTTCGAGATATAAATCAGTTTTAGGTTCTTTTAAGCTAGATTTCGTTGGTTTTATTGTGCCTATAAATGCCTATTTCAAGGGTTTGTGCCTATTTGGAGTATAATTGCCTATTTGATGCCTTTTGACTGTATTTTAAAGTGCATTATATTGCAGCTGGTGTGCTCGATATAATTATATTCTCATTTCTCAATATGTGTTTACCTCACGAAGAAGAATGGGAATTCTCGGAAGTCACCAGAAATAGTGCCTGGGATCTCCATATTAAGCCTCCAAACTTAACAACCCTTCGTTTTGTATTTCGCTTTTCTTTATATTGAAAATTTACCCGTTAGTATGTGTGTGAATTAATATAATAAACTTTATGCTGATTGAATAACAAAAGAACTAACTTAGTGCCATGTATTCGAGTTTTTTCAATCTCGATATTAAGCCTCCAAAGTTAAAAACCCTTCGTTTCAGGTATTGTCCCCTTCAAAAGCCGCGTTAGGTTGGCGCTGCAACCTAACGGTGAATTAATATGCAGTATATCCTGTACGTGTCTGAGTGTTGAATGGGCAGGCAGTTAAAAGCAGCCAGGAGGGATGCGATCCAGCTGGCAGTTAAAATGCCGCGGCGATCACAGTGCGTTGGTGCTGTAACGTATCTTGTGTTGAATGGACATGAAGTTTAAAGCAGCTTGGAGGGATGTGATCTAATTGGCAGTGGTTGTAGCATGGCCTCTTTCCGAGATAGATGGAAACTTGGTGGTCCCGTCTTGAGCTACTGTTGCCATGCCGCCAGGAGGGATGCGATCTAGCTGGCAGTGAAAATGCCGCGGCGATCACAGTGTGTTGGTACTGTAACTTATTTTGTGTTGAATGGACAGGCAGTTTAAAGCAGCCAGGAGGGATGCGATCCAGCTGGGAGTGGAAATTCAGCGGCGATCAGTGCGTTGGTGCTGTAACCTATCTTGTGTTGAATGGACAGGCAGTTTAAAGCAGCCAGGAGGGATGCGATCCAGCTGGAAGTGAAAATGCAGCGGCGATCAGTGCGTTGGTGCTGTAACCTATATTGTGTTGAATGGACAGGCAGTTTAAAGCAGCTTGGAGGGATGCGATCTAGCTGGCTGTGGGTGTAGCATGGCCTCTTACCAAGATAGATGGAAACTTGGTGGTCCCGTCTCGAGCTACTGTTGCTATGGAGATGGCCGGCCTTGCTATTACTTCATCGGTTTATTTTCTGATTATATTAGCCTTTGCTTGATTGCAAAGA
Source organism: Meconema thalassinum (assembly GCA_946902985.2). NCBI lineage: Eukaryota > Metazoa > Arthropoda > Insecta > Orthoptera > Tettigoniidae > Meconema > Meconema thalassinum. The sequence goes on along the minus strand of OX336394.1, from coordinate 444,147,741 downwards.
GCCAAAATCAGAAGAATGAGAAAGACTATCAAAAATTCATGTAGCCAGGCGTTCCTTCTGGGTCCTAAACCATGTGTATGCAAAATTTGGTTGAGATTGGTGGAACGGTGTAGATTTGTATACGGAACAAATCCACCCACCCACCCACATACATACATACATACATACAGATTTTCACTTTTATATATAAGTATGTTATTAAATTATAAGTTGCTTTTTGTTAATTGTTTTTGTAGTAATTACGTATGTTATTAAATTACAAGAAATTTGTTCATGCCTATTTTGTTGCCTATTTTACATGTTAGTGCCTATTTACATGCCTATTTTGGCTATTTTAAGAGCCTATATGCCTGCCTATTTTAACTGTTTTTAGTGCCTATAATTCTCGTCTCTACCTACTTGATATGGATCCCAAACCGCCGAGGCGTATTCCAGAATAGGTCTTACAAGTGAAAAATATCCTAATTCTTTAGCAGATGTACTACTTCCTTTTAATACCCTCATTACACATCCTATATGACTACTCCATTTCATATCATTTCTGACGTGAACGCCCAAATATTTGCAAGAATCTTCTTCTACAAGTGTTTCCGAGCCAATGTTATATTGAGAATCTTGCCTTCGCACTTTCCCTATTTTTATTAGACTACATTTTCTTGTGTTTATTTTCATTTTATTTTCAATCGCCCACTTATAGACCAGGTTCAGGTCATCTTGAAGTACTGCATTGTCTTGTGAGTCATGTATCATTCGATATATTACACAATCATCCGCAAACAATCGACAGTCACTGCGAATCCCATTTGGTAAGTCATTTATAAACGCCAAAAATAACAAAGTTCCGAATACACTGCCCTGAGGGATACCCGACGTTACGGTAATTTCATCCTTAAATCGGCCTTCAACTTTCACTTTCTGGGAACGACCCGTCAAAAATTCTTGAATCCATAAAATTACTCTTCTATGAATCTTCGTCGAAGCTAATTTATGGAGTAGCACGTCATGCGGCACGACGTCAAATGCCTTCGCAAAATCTATAACTACGGCGTCGACTGAAACTCCATCGTCTAACGATTCGCTAATATCTTGAAAAAGTGATAGCATCTGACTCTCGCATGAGTAACCTTTCCAAAATCAATGTTGCCTATCATTAAACCATGATAATGTTTCCCACTGTTCCCTCAAGTAGTCGCAAATGAGATGCGCCATCTGTTTACAAACGATGGACGTTAGACAAACCGGCCCGTAGTTGCCCAATTCAAGTCTGCTCCCTCCCTTAAATATTGGGACTACCGTAGCTCTTTTCCAGTCATCCGGGCTTTGCGCATTGTTTATGGACACATTAAACACCACCTCTAAGTATCGGCCACGGCCCTACCTCCTAGTTTAAGTACTTCACTAACAATATTATCAGGACCCTTCGATATATTGTATTAGCTTTACAATTGCTGACTGATTTATTTGGAGAATTGGAGCCCCTGATTCACCGTTAAGGTCCAACACACAGCTATTGGATTTATTGAACACACTACCATAAAATACATTTAATTCATTAGCAATGGCCTGCTTCTCAGTAATTATTTTACCGTCACCGGACATTATCATCGACAAATTATTTGAATTTCCCTTTCTTCTCCTAATATATACGATAGGAAACTATATTAAAATACCGTTATATAAAGGAAACTCTTTCAGCACTCAACCATTCACTCACTAATAGCCTACAACACAAACTCAATGTTTGACTCTTTAATACCTTGACTCACTAAAAATAACCACGAACCGTTAACAAGAACTGAAGATAGACTAGACCTGGACTAGACTACAAACAGGAATTCGCGCGATTTCATCCAGGCCTGACAGTTGCAGATGGTTTATCAACCATAAATATTTAGCTACCGAGAGTAATCCATGAAGCTTTAACATGTAGGCCTACGGTAGTCATGATCTTACTTTTTTTTCTCTCTTTTATTCATTCGCTTAGTTATTCACTTTACCAAATAAGGAATTAATAAATACATATATATTATTTTCACTATTTATTACGGCAAGTTTGAATTTCACTGTTGGACGCAGAGCCCCCTTTTAGAAAAATCTAGAATTAATGCTCTTTGTGTGAGAGCGATTGGTTGTCAATTTGTGTCAACCAACGCCCCACCCCACCAATAACCAATGATTAACATTACTTCCAGCCAATCAGGCCATTGGCCCACACCCTCTTCCCTTCCTCCCTTTGTGACAGCTTGTGACAGGCATGTCGCTGGCCCAGTACCTCATAATGACCGATAGATAGCATTGCACTTCACTTTCAGTACCACTTTGAGCCAAACTCGATTCGGCACTGAGACCAGCATATTTCCTCATAGCGAGTGACGAGAGAGGCTACGGAAAAGATCGCAAATTGAACTGCGTATGCGTCAACCGTGCCGTACAGACTGCGGCTCAAGATATCACTGGGGTGAAGATGGAATCAATGATCGTACTCTACGGACGGAATATTTAAACTACTAAGTAATTTGAAACTTATTAGATATCGGTATTAAACGTAGCCGTTCGAAATTATTCTTTCAGGAGTATGAATAATTTATTTTCTCTTAGAGGGCAGTGCCATGGAACGGTGGCACTACGCCCAGAACCACCCCTGCTTATAAGAGGCATCACCTGTTCGCCTTCTTCCTCTCACAACTGCAATTAAGGGATTCAGGCCGTACTGATGACAAATGGAAGCTTTCTGCTATTAGGTTGGGTTTGTTACGGAAAGTACAAGACACGTAGAAGTTTGCCTTCTGCTGACTTAGTAATAAAGACAGTGACAATAATAATTATGACACATGAAATTTTCCTCCACCAAATTGTACTTGAAATGATTTGGGGGGGGGGGGGGATGTGATCGAATATTCCTTCAGATCCTCTCCTCACTACTACAATACATGAGAAATGATCGGTGACAACTGCTATCTATTTATAAGTGAGAGAATGACAAACACATCATATCATTCGCCGTGAATTAATCTCAAATATCAAATTATGACGATTATCCACCTAATACACTTAGTATTAGTACAAATATTGCGAATTGAGTCGACCAGAGCAAACAAAATATGAAGACTAAATGTCAGATCAATCAAATTCCTATCAAACCAACGTATCACTTCTATCAAACGCTCATGAAATTCTAGCGTCGACAAACCTATAGGGAAAGGCATGGCACAAAATCAAACGAATCAAAAATCTTACTCGAAATACTTGAGTGTTCTGATTATTTTCATGAGCCTCGACTCGAACCTATGACCATTCACTCTACAATGGTGGAATCAGCATGTGTGGATACACCGATGACCCAGGATCTCATAATCTATAAATGGGTTTTAAAATAACGTTCCCATCGAATATAAGACATAAAACTGAAAAATCTACCTCAAAATAAATGCAAAATTCACAAATTATAAATTCGTACTCAAATAACGTACCCTTCCAGAAAACTATACTGAACAATCAAAATCGAAACTTCAAATCCACAAATATAATGTGATCTTGAAACACGTAGGGGAATAAACTTCCGTTGCTAACAATCAGCTGATCCGATGTTAATTGCCACTCAAATGTTGGGCTTACTAACGCCTCAGTAAGCCTCAAATATCAAACTCAATATCCATCACCAAAACATCTGTTCACTTCAGGATGATAAGTGTGACTCATTTCTCGCTGAGGCTTCAAGGTCACATGTATCTCCGTTGAACAATCAAAATGCCTTTGTTTGTGGTTATGCATATCATTATTTTGTATATCTAAGTGAAAACCCAACTCACTCGAACCTCAACATAAACAATTTGGCTCCCATGGCCTCGCAGATAGAGTCTCTCACGAGCCCTTTGTCGAATATTCACATATTACAGGTTTACCTGCCTCGAAGAACATCATTATGGGCTTTCTTGCCTCGATGATTATCACAAACTATGGGCGATGAGTGGCTACACCTGTCACCACTAGTCGACATTCACTTATGACATAGCTGGACTTAGAATGGCACATTATTCATAAACCTTATCTAATATTGCACCTCAAATAATAAAACGTGCTCAATCTTGATGATCAATCGCCTACATGTAAATTCGAAGGTGTCTCGGGTTGAATGACCCGGTAGTCGCAACATTAGTAATCATATTATATCACTGGTCATGGTATCATATATTCTCACTCCATCCTGATGTTTATCCATGTTTTCACACTCAATATACAAGGATATGTTTCAACATACACTTCATCTAATGAACAGGGGACCAGAAGTGAATAACATCCTATAATCTAAAGGGTAACTTTCCTTACTTCTAACTATTCGTGATACGCTGTTTCTACTTAATAAGACACCTACTTTAGCCTATCACAAATATAAAAAAGTAAGGGCAAAAGTATCCTAACTGGACTGTGTTATATTTACATTCACAAATACTCTTCCATAAACGGGAAATGACAAAGTAATATAGCCAAAAAGGATAACTTATCTTGTTTTCTTCCCCCTCCGTAGTTTATGGTGACGGGCACAGACGGCCCCTTCCATAACGACTGATTTATAGAATAGGCACTCGTTTCAATGATGTTTTTTTATCTTACTCACATAAATATTTTGTACACATTACTGATTCACAGTAATATTTTTTTTATCATCTGGCCCAAATAATATGATACACAAACTATGGGCTCCACCAGTTATACACTCCCTAGCCACTCCGGTCATGTGACTGTGGGCTCCACCATTTATACACTCCCTAGTCACTCCGGTCATGTGACTGTGGGCTCCACCATTTATACACTCCCTAGCCACTCCAGTCATGTGACTGTGTGCTCCACCATTTGTACACTCCCTAGCCACTCCGGTCATGTGACTGTGGGCTCCACCATTTGTACACTCCCTAGCCACTCCGGTCATGTGACTGTGGGCTCCACCATTTATACACTCCCTAGCCACTCCAGTCATGTGACTGTGTGCTCCACCATTTATACACTCCTTAGCCACTCCGGTCATGTGACTGTGGGCTCCACCATTTATACTCTCCCTAGCCACTGTGGTCATGTGACTGTGGGCTCCACCATTTATACACTCCTTAGCCACTCCGGTCATGTGACTGTGGGCTCCACCATTTATACACTCCCTGGCCACTCCGGTCATGTGACTGTGGGCTCCACCATTTATACTCTCCCTAGCCACTCCGGTCACGTGACTGTGGGCTCCACCATTTATACACTCCCTAGTCACTCCGGTCATGTGACTGTGGGCTCCACCATTTATACACTCCCTAGCCACTCCGGTCATGTGACTGTGTGCTCCACCATTTATACACTCCCTAGCCACTCCGGTCATGTGACTGTGGGCTCCACCATTTATACACTCCCTAGTCACTCCGGTCATGTGACTGTGGGCTCCACCATTTATGCACTCCGTAGTCACTCCGGTCATGTGACTGTGGGCTCCACCATTTATACACTCCCTAGCCACTCCAGTCATGTGACTGTGTGCTCCACCATTTGTACACTCCCTAGCCACTCCGGTCATGTGACTGTGTGCTCCACCATTTATACACTCCTTAGCCACTCCGGTCATGTGACTGTGGGCTCCACCATTTATACTCTCCCTAGCCACTGTGGTCATGTGACTGTGGGCTCCACCATTTATACACTCCTTAGCCACTCCGGTCATGTGACTGTGGGCTCCACCATTTATACACTCCCTGGCCACTCCGGTCATGTGACTGTGGGCTCCACCATTTATACTCTCCCTAGCCACTCCGGTCACGTGACTGTGGGCTCCACCATTTATACACTCCCTAGTCACTCCGGTCATGTGACTGTGGGCTCCACCATTTATACACTCCCTAGCCACTCCGGTCATGTGACTGTGTGCTCCACCATTTATACACTCCCTAGCCACTCCGGTCATGTGACTGTGGGCTCCACCATTTATACACTCCCTAGTCACTCCGGTCATGTGACTGTGGGCTCCACCATTTATACACTCCCTAGCCACTCCGGTCATGTGACTGTGGGCTTTACCATTTATACTCTCCCTGGCCACTCCGGTCATGTGACTGTGTGCTCCACCATTTATACACTCCCTAGCCACTCCGGTCATGTGACTGTGGGCTCCACCATTTATACACTCCCTGGCCACTCCGGTCATGTGACTGTGGGCTCTACCATTTATACACTCCCTAGCCACCCCGGTCATGTGACTGTGGGCTCCACCATTTATACTCTCCCTAGCCACTCCGGTCACGTGACTGTGGGCTCCACCATTTATACACTCCCTAGTCACTCCGGTCATGTGACTGTGGGCTCCACCATTTATACACTCCCTAGCCACTCCGGTCATGTGACTATGTGCTCCACCATTTATACACTCCCTAGCCACTCCGGTCATGTGACTGTGGGCTCCACCATTTATACACTCCCTAGTCACTCCGGTCATGTGACTGTGGGCTCCACCATTTATACACTCCCTAGCCACTCCGGTCATGTGACTGTGGGCTTTACCATTTATACTCTCCCTGGCCACTCCGGTCATGTGACTGTGTGCTCCACCATTTATACACTCCCTAGCCACTCCGGTCATGTGACTGTGGGCTCCACCATTTATACACTCCCTGGCCACTCCGGTCATGTGACTGTGGGCTCTACCATTTATACACTCCCTAGCCACCCCGGTCATGTGACTGTGGGCTCCACCATTTATACACTCCCTAGCCACTCCGGTCATGTGACTGTGGGCTCTACCATTTATACACTCCCTAACCACTGTGGTCATGTGACTGTGTGCTCCACCATTTATACACTCCCTAGCCACTCCGGTCATGTGACTGTGGGCTCTACCATTTATACTCTCCCTAGCCACCCCGGTCATGTGACTGTGGGCTCCACCATTTATACACTCCCTAGCCACTCCGGTCATGTGACTGTGTGCTCCACCATTTACACACTCCCTAGCCACTCCGGTCATGTGACTGTGGGCTCCACCATTTATACACTCCCTAGCCACTCCGGTCATGTGACTGTGTGCTCCACCGTTTATACACTCCCTAGCCACTCCGGTCATGTGACTGGATTCTCCAAAGTCGTTTGTTCTCCTCGCGCATTTATATTGTGTCTATTTTGTACATATGATATTCTGTTTTCATAATTCTTGCCTGTATACCTCTATTTCCATATATTTCCATAGAATCATTATATTTCTCTAATTCGGGAATGAAAGGGCGTGTCTTCGCTGTTCTATGACGCGCCCCGCGGATTTCTGTAGGCTGGGGATTCACCGAATCGACACCTGCCAAGGAGTGGTCTGCTGTCCTGGCCTTCATCCTATGTATTGGTGATGTATTTTGCCAGTCTCCCTTGTCAACACGTATTGTGAAATTCTACCTCTCATCTTGAAGTGAAAACGTTTGCTTGGAATTAAAACTACTTCGTGTAATTTGTTGTCGATCATAATCCTGATTGAAATGTAGCGAACTATCAATTTTAGATTTTTTTCAAGTATGTTGCATAGGTCTTAAATCATTGACTAAGGGGCACAACGCGTTCCTGCCGATTAGTGAGATAACTATGGTTAAGCAGAGGACCTTGATTTATAAATATGACGTTCAAAGGGAATGTATATCCACTTCAATCTGGGAGTTATGTCCCAAATACACAGAAGAGAACGGATAGGTGCAGAAAGGTGGCCTTTCATGTTCACCGTCGATATATATCAGCTTCTCTTTTATTTGTATGTCAACAATGACAAATCTCTATTACTGTATTTTACATTTCTTATAACTCATTAAGATATGTGTGAGTATTTCTACCCTTATTATTCCCGTTTCCACAGTGTTGGGAAGGAGATTGAGAGAGTTCCTATGGGACAACGGTTCTTTCTTACAGCCGGAGTTTATGAGAACAAAATTCTTGTGTAGAAGTGACGCTCCCAGCAAACGTTATCATGTTTGTGTTTGTTGGTGTCTACTCATTGATGTTTTTGTTCTTAGCCGTCAGTGATCCATCATGTGTGATATTTATCAATATGTACGTTGATGTTTCTAGACTAAACCCACTTTGTTACCTCTATGTACTGTTTAATCAGAAAAATATTGTGAGGAGTTCGTAACAAATGTCCACGGCCTATTAAAATGTACAATCCCGCATTCGCCTGGTATTACAAATGAGGAAAAATACTAAACATTTTCTTAGAAAGCCGACGCTGGTTTTCAAACCCAGTTGTCTTCAGACCGGGGAAGTACCTTGACCACATGGCCTGGGTCTTGAAGTTTTGTGATATTTTAAATAAGCTCAGCTCTTTCCCCAATACTTTTTTTTCCGACTACATTCATGAAAGCTTTTGAAATAGGCCGTGAGTTCGAGCGAAGCTATTGAAATGAAGGTCAACGTCACTGCAGTCAGAATTGCTCCAGGCATTATTTCGTATGTGGATTCCTCAGGGAGATAGAAACACTGGCTCATGTCCTTAAATCTTTTCCAGTTTTGCAATGGTGAAATCCCGGCACCATAAAATCATACACTTCATTGTTGTCAGAGTTCTTGTAAAAGGAAAATATATGTTACGGTATATTTTTAAATGATGAAAGAAATATGTAATATTTGACACTCGCGCGCATGCGCACAATGGCCATTTTCAACAAGGCAAATGGTGCTTCTGGGTGCGTCTAACTGAGATGCTTGTTTATGAGAATTAAAAAGGGTCGCCAATAATGTTAATTATGTTTTTACAATATGCATTGAAGTAGAATTATATTAAATAAGCCAAGTATTGAAGGACTTCAACTTCAGGTTGAGTGTGTATAATGGTTAGGTAGCTTAATATTGCACTGACACATGGCCGAGGGGCTGTAGTTACTGTCGAGAAATTTGTATTATAAATCGTCGAGAGGGTTCGATTCCCACCTCGGATTTGTTTTCTTATTTCCGTTTTCTTCCTTCTTACGAATTGTATTACATTGTCGAAACATATCTTACATGTATCATTCCCGTGACGTAACGAACTCTACGTTGTATATATAGTAAAACACTACGATGATTTTTAGTCTATTTTCATTTATGAAAAATAGGCTTATGAGATTACCTTTTGTCCATGTGTCTGTGTGTGCGTGTGTGATTCGTGTGTGTGTGTCCCTAATAATCTCTAAACGACTGGGTCGATTTCAGTGAAACTCGGTATCGTCATAGCACTATTTCGGCCGACCCCGACCGTGCCCTTCAAATTTTATTACGTCTCACCAATCCAATATGGCACCTGTGCGAAATATTTCACTAGCATTCAATATCTCCGAAACTATCACCGATATCACCCTGTAATTTTTAACGGTGATAAACCGCACTACTAGAAGTTCACCAATGAGACATTCAAAAATCTGATAACTAAAAAACCAGCATGGCGGCCAAGCGAAGTTGAGACTTTTAAATAGACTTTTCTCGCTATTTAACCAACCAAACGTAATAAAACTTGGTACAGCAAATGTTCATACACATTGAAATGCACTGGCATCTAATTTAGTTCAATTGTTTACATAACCTTAAAATGGCGGCTATGCGAAATATATCACTGGCATATCTCAGAGACTATTACTGATATCAACCTCATACTTTGTACGGTGATAAAGGGCACTGCTACATGTTTATCTATGTAACATTCAAAAACCTGTTAAGTACAAAACGAGCATTGTGGCCAAGCGAATTTGAAACATTTTAATGGACTTTTCTCGCGTTTTAACCATCTGAGCGCCGTGAAATGTGGCACAGTAAATGATTATACGTATTGTAATGCACTGGCATCTAATTCGGTTCAATTGTTTACATAACCTCAGAATGGCGACTGTGCTAAATTTAAAAATTAAGTTTTCTTTTCCTGTGTCGTAATCATGCGATCGAAGTGAAAGTTTGAATAATGAAGCTACGCAATCATTTTCCTTTAATGGTAGTAGGTAATATAAGGCGGTTCTGGGGCAGGGGCTAATGCGCAAGATGGCCGCCGTGCGCAACTGTCCTATGTTATTTTTATGGAGGGGACAGTCAGAGCTGGGGCAGGGGCTAATGCGCAAAATGGCCGCCACGCCCTGAGACCGTGAATGACGTTACAGAGAGAGTTCGGCCGTTTAGTTGCTAATGGGAATATTTATTATAATAATAATAATAATTATTATTATTATGTAATTATTGATTGATCATGTACAATCAATACCAGCCTTATATTGTCCACTTCTTGGTGTAGTGGCTAGCATTTTGGCTGTTACTGCGAAGGCCGGGTTCGATTCCTGGCTCTGCCAAGAAATTTAATTTCTGGTCGCAGGAATGGAACGAGGTACACTCAGTATTGTGAGGTAGAAGTGTCAAAAGACGAGTTTAATTCATACTTCAGCCATTCTACCTAACCCAACTTCACCTAACCTAACCTAACCTATCCTAACCTAACCTAACTTAAAAGTGCAAGCCAAAAAAGTGAGAGCAAAAAGTGTCAGCAAAAAAAAGTGAGAGCAAATGTGAGAGCACAAATAATAAACTTAGTTATAACCTGACCACACATAACCTAACCTAACTTAACCTAACATAACCTAACTTCAAAGAGTGAGCAAATATGGGAGCAAAAAGTAACAGCAAAATGTGTGAGCAAAAAGTGCGAGCAAAAAGTGGGAGCAAAAAAGTGGGAGAAAAAGGTGGAAGCAAAATGTGAGAGCAAAAAAGTGGGAGCAAAAAGTGGGAGCAAGAAAGTGGGAGCAAAAAGTGGGAGCAAAAAGTTGGGGAGAAAAAAGTGGGAGCAAAAATGTAAGAGCAAATGGGAGAGCACAAATAATAAACTTAGTTATAACCTAACCTAACCCACAGACACCTCATTTAAAGATTTTAGATTTTACATTTTAACATTATACATTTTAACATTTTAGATTTTTGATTTTTTCATTTTACATTTTTTTTCGATTTTACATTTTGATTTTTTTGTATTTTAAATTTTAGTTTCTTAGATTTTACATTTTAAATTTAAGTTTTTTGATTTTATATTTTACATTTTCCGAAAAGAGTCAACTACTAGGTCACATACCTAACCTCACCTAAACTAACCTTACCAAACTTAACTTAAGCTAATCCAAAGGCTAATGCACATACACAAAGTATATAAGGGCACATGCAACTATCCTTATGCTAGTCTTATAGGCTACTGTACAACATGATCACTACCCCAACGGGGTATTTTTTTCATTTTGTTTACACATTTGTCAATTTTCCAATTTCCCATTATCAGTTTTTTTAATGTTAGTTTTATGTTTTTCAATTTCATAATATGGAAACAGGGATTTTGCGTTTTGTTGTTTACACATTTGCCAATTTTCCAATTTCCCATTTTCAGTTTTTTTAATGTCAGTTTTAAGTTTTTCAATTTCATAATATGGAAACATGGATTTTGCATTTTTTGTTTACACATTTATCTATTTCACAATGTCCCATTTACAGTTTTTAAAATGTCAGTTTAAAGTTTTTCAATTTCATGATATAGAAACATTGATTTTCCAATTTGTTGTTTACACATTTGTCAATTTACCAAATTCCCATTTACAGTTTTTAGCCTACTTTCGATTTTTGCAAAAAATGAAAGTAGACTTATGAGATCAACACAGGGCGAAAAAAGTGTGTCTGTCTGTGTGTGTGTATGTGTGTGTGTGAGTCTGTGTGTGCGTGTGTGTATGTGTGTGTGTGTGAGTCTGTGTGTGTGTGTGTCTGTGTGTGTACTCTGAATGTCTGTCCCCCCCCTTATCAATTCGAACACGGTGAATGCGAATTGAACGAAATTTGGTACAAAGGTAGCACTAGCAAAGGAGACCTCAGTGTCACGTTTTATATCGCCGCCATCTTGACGGAAACGTAATGGCGGCCACACAAATGTTCAAAGCTTAAATCAAATTACGACTAACCTAATCATCCGATCTCTACCAAATTTTGCAACAACATACCTTTATGTGGGGAGCATCCTTTGACCAAACTAATAGGTCATGAGCGTAACTGTTTGCGGATGGCGGCCATCTTTGTGTGAAAATCGATTCCCCCTATTAATTCGAACACGGTGCAACCGAATGGAACGAAATTTGGTACAGAGGTAGTACTAACAAAAGGCACCTCAGTGTCATGTTTTATATCGCCGCCTTCTTGACGGAAACGTAATGGCGGCCACACAAATGTTCAAAGCTTAAATCAAATTACGATTAACCTAATCATCCGATCTCTACCAAATTTTGCAACAACATACCTTTATAGAGGAAGCATCCATTGACCAAATGACTAGGTCATTAGCCTAATAGTTTGCGGATGGCGGCCATCTATGTATGAAAATCAATTCCCCCTATTAATTCAAACACGGTGAAACCGAATGGAACGAAATTTGGTACAGAGGTAGCACTAGCAAATGGCATCTCAGTGTCATGTTTTATATCGCCCCCATATTGACAGAAACGTAATGGCGGCCACACAAATGTTCAAAGCTTAAGTTAAATTACGACTAACATAACCATCCGATCTCTACCAAACTTTGAAACAACATTCCTTTATGGAGGGAGCATCCTTTGACCAATCTAATAGGTTATTAGCCTAATAGTTTGCGGATGGCGGCCATCTTTATGTCAAAATTGATTCCCCCTATTAATTCGAACACGGTGGAACCGAATGAACGAAATTTGGTACAGAGGTAGCACTAGCAAAGGGCACCTCAGTGTCATGTTTTATATCGCCGTCATCTTGACAGAAACGTAATGGCTGCCACACAAATGTTCAAAGCTTAAGTTAAATTACAACTAACATAACCATCCGATCTCTACCAAACTTTGCAACAACATTCCTTTATGGAGGGAGCATCCTTTGACCAATCTAATAGGTTATTAGCCTAATAGTTTGCGGGTGGCGGCCATCTTTATATCAAAATTGATTCCCCCTATTAATTCGAACACGGTGGAACCGAATGGAACGAAATTTGGTTCAGAGGTAGCACTAGCAAAGGGCACCTCAGTGTCATGTTTTATATCGCCGCCATCTTGACTGAAACGTAATAGCGGCCTCACGAATGTTCAAAGCTTAAATCAAATTACGATTAACCTAATCATCCGATCTCTACCAAATTTTGCAACTACATACCTTTATGGAGGGAGCATCCTTCTACCAATCTAATAGGTCATTCGCCTGATAGTTTGCGGATGGCGGCCATCTTTGTGTCAAAATCGATTCCCCCTATTAATTCAAACACGGTGGAACCGAATGAACGGAATTCGGTACAGAGGTAGCACTAGCAAAGGGCACCTCAGTGTCATGTTTTATATCGCCGCCATCTTGACGGAAACGTAATGGCGGCCACACAAATTTTCTATGCTTAAATCAAATTACGATTAGCCTAATCATCCGATCTCTAGCAAATTTAGCAACAACATACCTTTATGGAGGGAGCATCCTTTGACCAAACTAATAGGTCATCAGCCTAATATTTGGCGGATGGCAGCCATCTTTGTGTGAAAATCGATTCCCCTTATCAATTCGAACACGGTGAAACCGAATGGAACGAAATTTGGTACAGAGGTAGCACTAGCAAAGGGCACCTCAGTGTCATGTTTTATATCACCGCTATCTTGACGGAAACGTAATCGCGGCCACCCAAATGTTAAAAGCTAAAATGTAATTACGACCAACCTTATAATCTAGTCTCTACCAAATTTTGCAACACCATATCTTTATGTGGGAAATATATTCAGACCAAACTGCAAGAACATCAGCCCAATAGTTTGCAGATGGTGGCCAAGTATGTGTGCAAATCGATTCCCCCTATCAATTCAAACACGGTGAAACAGAATTGAACGAAATTTGGTACAGAGGTAGCACTAGCAAAGGGCACCTCATATTCATGTTTAATATCCCTATAGCACGTTGTATTTCAACAAGCTACTACAACCAACATTCAATCATACTCCTTGAAAAGGACAAAGAGTTATAACAATACCCATGCATTTAGGAGAAAGTAGGCTATATGTTCTTTACTGAACATCTTGTTAAAATTTCAGTTTCATGTTTTTTCTATTTTGTCCAAATGGAAACATGAATTTTCCAATTTGTGTTAAACATGTTCATTTTGCATTAGGAGTGGAGAGAGGTTGGTAGTAATTGAAAATGTACAAGCAGTGTTTTCTATTTTATTTATTTTTTATTATGAATACCATTTTTTTATTTTTTTATTTTTATTTTTTGTAGTGCTATTGTTTTATTTCCTAAATTGTTTTGTTCTGTGTATTTGCTAGTTGCAGGCAGAAGATTTTGATATTCATAATTTAACTCTTTAAGCATGGTTAATGATTGAGTAATGACCATAGGCATGTGTACCTATACCATTTGCATCAATCACTCTTTTATCATCACCAGGACACAAAGCAATTTTGTTTAGTCTTATAGATCATATGTCATGTTGTTTAGAAGCGATAATGTTCATTGGTATTCTTTTTACGTTGTTTTTCATGACACAATCCTTGTAATCTTGAAAGCTTATACAATTTATGACAACACCTCTGTTAATACCTTTAATCTTATTGATTTCTTTACCATTTATGTCTAAAGCGTACATTTTAGCTCTAAGTCCAACAAATGCTTTTATAATTTGTCCACAAGCCTCGTCTTTAAATTTCCCCAACGTTTTCTTGTTTGATGTAGAGTAACATATTTGATTAGAAAGGATAATCTGATGTGTCCAGGTGTTCTAGGAAATCCAACTTGTCTTGATATACATCTGGGGTGTTAACCAAATAAATGAACGAGTCGGTATCCATATACATGACTTTAAGATTGTTCATTCCATAATAAGGTAGCAGGACATCATAGTGGTGGGAATACATTAGAGTTTTGAAATATCCAGTATACACATTCCAATATATATAGGCTTATTGAATACAATGTTACGTTTAGCCATGTGGAAAGCAGCTAGGTTAGGACCATAAATGGTTCTGTCAATAAATGTCGGCTTTGCTATTAGCTTTTCTGCCTTTTTGCTGTCAGTCACAAGACGTATGTCTATTCTTTTACGGATATTTTCCATTGTTTTTCCAAAAATGGCATTGTTGAATAATTTGTACAGATTTTTCTCAAAATCATTTTTGGCTTGTTTTCGAAGGTTGTTATTAAAATCAACGTATGCCTTTAACCAAGGTCTTTGCTTAAACTTTAATACACGATGAATTTTTATCAATTTTATTCCATGATCTAAAGCCTGTTTTAATGCCATGTAGTGAACAACATATCGCCTTCGATTTCCAAGATGAGGAATTAGTTTTTTCAGAGGCGAATCCTTAGGTTGTGTACACTCTGGTAGGAAAGGTAAATCGTTGTGTCATCATCGGCTTTAACTCGAATCCGAGTATAAATCATCTTCCTTCAGTCCAGTTTGGGGATGTGTTTACGGTGACTAAAGAGTCCAATCCTGGCATGGAACAAGCGACCACACAAGTCACATAGTATTGCTGGAGGAGGACGTGGTTGGGCTGCTCGAAGTTTCCTAGCTTGACGCTTGGCCTCTTCATGTGTGCGTCGATCCCTTTCAAACGTCTTTACAGTATCCAAGATGGTACGGCGCCAAGTTGAGCGGTCTTCAGCCAGCATGTCCCAGGTGTGTGAATCAAGACCTGTCAAGTTCAGGGTCTGCTTAAATTGGTCCTTGTAGCGCCTCTTAGGACCACCATGAGGTCTGGTGCCATAGCATAACTCACCATATAGCATTTGACGAGGTAATCTCACATCATCCATCCGATGGACATGACCAATCCATCTAAATTGGTGACCTATTATGGATGATTCTATGCTGTTGATTTGAGTCTTTTCCAGAACAGCAATATTGGTAATGCGGTCTTCCCATTTAATCCTCAGGATTGATCGAAGTTTTTGTAGGTGGAAACGCTCAAGCTCCCTAATATCACGTCGGTAAAGGGTCCACGTTTCACAACCATACAACAATGTAGAAATGACTACTGCTTTGTACACCTTAAGCTTTGTACTCATAGACAGATCTTTATTCATGAAGACCCGGTGCGCTAATCGTCCATACGCTGCGTTGGCTGCGCCATTTCTCTTATCCACATCCTGCTCACAGGTACAGCTCACAGAAATGGTACTGCCCAGGTACGAGAAGTGGTCAACCTGTTCTAATGGCAAATTTGAGATGGAGATATTGAACTGAGGAAGAGGTGTGCCTGGTGAAGGTTGTGCCAAGACTTTAGTCTTATTGACATTTATGGTAAGACCAAAGCGATCACATGCACTTTTGTAACAATTATCTGACTCTTGCAGCTCTTCTGGCGTGAGAGTTGGTGACGCAGCATCATCTGCATACAACATGTTAGTAACCGTAGTAACCTGAGTTTTCCTCAAGGAGCGGAGACGAGTTAGGTTGAAAAGCCCCCCATCAAAACGATACTTGACCTCTACACCTGGGATGTTTGTGGGTGAATCATAAAGCATTGCAGCCAAGTAAAGCGCAAAAAGCGTTGTAGCCAGTACACATCCTTGTTTCAGTCCATGGGTAATGGGAAATTCATCGGACATCTTATTCTGATGGCAAACCTGACCTGTCATGCCATCATGGAGAGCCTTGATTAGATCTACAAAACGCTGAGGGCAACCAAACCGCTTCAGCACTGCCCACATGGCTGGTCTTGGAACCGAATCAAATGCCTTTTCCAAGTCGTAAAAGACTAAGAAGAGTGGATTCTGTTGTTCTCTACATTTTTCTTGTAGCTGTCTCACACAGAAAATCAAGTCAATTGTGCTTCGGAAGTTCTAAATCCGCATTGAGACTCTGGGAGGATCTTCTCAGAGATAACCTTGAGGCGGTTAAGTAGAATTCTTGCAAGAATCTTCCCCACAATTGATAGCAGTGATATACCACGGTAGTTGCCACAACCACTGCGATCACCCTTTTTAAAGATAGTGACGATAGTGGCATTCTTTAGGTCTCCAGGTACCTTTCTTGATTCCCATATTCTGAGGATAAGGATGGAAATTCTTATTTTGAGGGAATGACCTCCGGCTTGAATTAGTTCCAGAGGGATGTTATCTGGGCCATGTGCTTTTCTGGGTTTCAATTGGGTGAGAGCTGCACTGAATTCATGATAAGTAGGAGGTACTGCCAACCACAGTTGTTCAGGTTGTTGCGGCACATCACAGAGGAAGTCTTCAGCAGCTTCTGGTGGACGATTTAGGAGATTGGAGAAGTGCTCCTTCCAGCGTTCCAAGATTTCTTGACTATCAGTAAAGGTAGTAGAATTATCAGCGCTTTTCAGTGTACCTGATGATGAGCGAGATGGTCCATATATTTCCTCGAGTACGGCATAGAAGTTCCTCAAGTCTCGAGCATCCGATATTTTCTGCAGTTCCTGAGCCTTCTGTTGCCACCAAGTATTTTTAATCTGCCTTATCTGCGTCTGGCATTTACCCTTGAGTTCCAGTAGTTTCTCTCTTTGTGTTGGAAGTTGGGTCTTGAAGATGGGCAAGATAGGCATTCCTTTTGGCATTGATGAGAGACAGAAATTCCTCATTGTTGTCATCAAACCAGTCTTGTCTTTTCCGCACTATAAAAACCAATGGTTTCCTCAGCTGACTGTGTGATTATCTTCTATAATGTGGCCCATTCTTGCTGAATATCATTTGTTACTGGGTTTTCTGATAACTGGGTGACGATCCTGTTTCCAAAATGTTTGTACATGGATTCATCCTGAAGTTTGGATGTATTAAACTTCTTTCTTGACAAATTTTTGATGTTCCTAGGTGGTTTAGGTCTGAAGGATATCCTGAGCTTACATATAAGAAGTTTATGATCTGTCCAACAATCGTCTATATTCCTTGCTGTTCTGGTAATAAGAGTGTCCTTCTTATCACATTGCCGGGTAATGATATAATCAAGAATGTGCCAATGTTTGGAACGAGGATGCATCCACGTGGTTTTGAAGCGGTCAGGTAGCCGGAACTGCGTGTTGGTAATGAAACGTTCGTGTTCTGCACAAAGACCAAGAAGCAACAGTCCATTGGGATTACATTTTCCAAGTCCCTGTTTGCCCACCACATTATTCCATAGCCAGTGATCTTTCCCAACTCTGGCATTGAAGTCACCGAGGAGCAAGAGTTTATCTGCAGATGGTACCTTGGAGATGATTTCACTTAGCTGATTATAGAACTGAGCCTTTACTTCATCATCAGAATCTAAGGTAGGAGCATAGGCAGAGATGAGTGTCATAAAGGAACCTCCTGAGAGTGGTATGCGGAGAGTCATGAGCCTTTCGCTGATTGCAATGGGCGTAAGTTGGTGATAATTTCTCCAGTTTGGACCTCACAGCGAAGCCCACACCATGAATACGACATTCACCCTCCTCCTTTCCTTTCCAGAAGATAGTATATCCTGTTCCAGAGTCAGTTATCTTGCCTTCAGAAGACAGCCTAGTTTCACTGAGAGCAGCAATGTCAACATTGAGTCTTGATAACTCATGGGTTACGAGAGCTGACCTTCTCTCAGGTCTAATGTTATTGTTCAAATCAAGCAAGGTTCTGATGTTCCATGATCCAATAATCAATTTGTGATTCTTTGCTGTTTTTGAGTTTCGACCGCATGAGGGGTGACCTGCTGAGTGCGGTTGCCCAGCCGGACCAAGATTGTGACTTCCGATGTTTAGCCCACCTTTTCTGGGGCCTTCCCCATGTGGGGTGGGCAGTGGTGATCCTAAATAGGCCTGCCCAAACACAGATGCAGGACCGAATTCCTGAGTAGTCACAGAGTCTCCGGAAGACGACCATCACACATCTGCTGCCAACGTGCAGGTCCGAACTAGGGGCTTCCAGTTACACCCATAACCTGCCCCCACCGTCCATATCCCATCGCCGTTGGACTTTGAAAAGTGACGTTCGGAAGTAGTGCCACTGGCGTGAATTTGTTTAGGGTGGATCTCAGCTTGCCAGGACGAGACCCACACACTATGATCTCTGAGCCTTATCCTGCGGCTCACAAAAAATGAGACATGCAGGACCGAACACAGAGACTGCAACGAACTGCCGCATACTCAAGTACTACTGAGGTGCGTCTTTACAGCCAGTCCGTATGGCGTGGCCTCTTCCGCCTCTATGACCGTTGGGAGCCATGAGAGTGATTGGATCCTCCTCCGTTCATTTTGCCGTTGGGCCAAAACGTGCCCATCGTTGTGTAGATCATGAAGGTCAGGTGGGTAATCAACATCAACGTCTAGAATGTATCCCACAGGATCGTCTTTCTTTAGTTTTTCTAGATCAACAGTATTTGGAGAAACCCACTGAAATCCACCATAAGGAAGGGATTGGCACATAGCCCACCCGTATTGGTTGTTGGCATCATCATAGGTAATAAACTGCGATGGTTTCTCAGAATCATAGGTTTCCATGTATTTATTGTTAGCTTCAGCATACCGGTGAGACACCTGGCATTTGCCTCCACGTATTCCAGACTCGATTAAATGAACCTGATCGTAATCCTGTAGCAATTCCAGTTCAATGACTGTGTAAAGGAGCATTGCCTCCAAACTTAAACAAGTTGAAGTAAAAAGTGTACAGCATCCACTCGGTGTGTTTCTAGTGTTTTGTTTCTAAACGTTTCAAAGCTGTCTGCAAGAAGGAATACATCTGAAGTTAGGTAGAGGTCACTATATTCCCCTAGAGTTTTAATGTTGAACTGTTTCCAAACAGTTTTGGCATGTTCATAGTCTTCTTGACTAACATTTTCTTGACTTAATTTGTTAAAGAATGCCCCTTTTGGAGGTAAACACGTTTCACTTAACTTTTACCATGAGTCAATGTAGTCATAAAAAATACCCCTTTGCGAGTCATGAGCATTGCATTTTCTTTTCAAAAGTACTTGTCTGTTTCAGGGTATGATGTTAAGTTGGAAACTAAGTTTTCCAAACTACTCGGCATTAACCGAAACGTGTCCACAAATCTAAGCTTAATATTTCCTACATATTTGGTAAAGGAAATGTAGTTTTCTTTGGAGTTCGCGATAACATCCACTCTCTCAGTAGTACATCCCAATTGCTTTACAATGAAATTTGCGTCGTAGCCACTCATATTATGTAGAAACACAGGAACGGGGTTACGTATTTTACACCTCAAATTACAGGTATTGTGAGCACTTCCACGGTATTCCCCTGTAATATGGCAGTGGTCTCGAACTTTCCAGTCCTCTTTGGTAAATGGTTTTTGACACAAATAACAGGTTTCAGAACATTGGAACTCTGCTTCTTGATCCTCAGTTAAAGCCTTTGGAACATTTATGCTGTAAAGGCGATCGATTTCATTAGCTATTGAAATCAAAGAGTCCATAAACTTTTCTGCAGCGTCAGGTCCACGATAAATAAGAGGTTGGCTTGGAAGGTTTGTCTTAATGTGTTCCACAGCAGGTGAGGGTTTAACGTATATACCAAAGCTCATAGGAACATGGCTCTGGTATGGCACTGTATAACTTGCCTCAGGATTAGGTAGACATGATTGATAGGGTAACAGTATACTTTCAAAACCTGCATTGATAACGTAAGGTATTCTCAGCATTTTTTCAACATTTAAGAATTTGACAATGGGGTTTTTAATAGGCATTTCAACCCTAGCAATGTCATGCTGGACACACAAAGCTCTATGTTCTTTCAATTCTTCCATTCCTTGTTGACCATATTGCTTATCAAAGTGAGTAAAACACCGTTTACACGTATATGTTCGTGGTGGGTAATCTGATGTCTTACTAGTTTATCAAAATCTTTGATAAAGACGTAGTGGTTCTGGCCGGATGAAGAACTTAGCAGAAGGAGGTCGCGATGGTCTTGCAGCTCATGATCCACAACCTTTAGAGGGAACAGTTTATTGTCTTCTTCCAATCTAAATACATTAATGGATAAATCGTTGGCTTTTTCAAATTTGGGAATGTCAGCTAGCGATGTAGGAAATGATATTACTGAAAAATCATACTTGTTTTCCAGATCCTTGTATTTACTAACGTGCTTAGCATCAGTTTTAACCAGTTTTGATAAAATGGCATACATAAAACACCTCTCGTCCTTAAAGTTTTGAGGATTAATGCAGGCTTTTCTTGCTTGTATAGCTGCTGGTAATGAAATATATGTGCTTCCACGGAAGGGATTGTACTTATTTATTTTCAATCGTACTCCTTCCTCTGCTAACACAGCCCAATTACTGCCTTTTAGCTCAGATTCTTCCATTTCAGTAGTTAACTTTGTATATTGTGTTTCCAAGAAACTACTTAAGTCTGCTTCCAAAAATAGAGCTTGATTTCGTGTTTCAAATGCCCGATCTGTAATTTCGTTCGTGGACGATTGAATGAATCTACATTCAGACACTAGATTAACTTTGATCGACTTGTGCATTGCTAGTTCTTTTTGCATAGCTTGTATTATTTGCTGTTTGGACTCTTTACGGTATGAATTTTAATCCTTACACGTATCACAACGTATGAAATAGGATTTAAGTCGACCTTCAAAAGATGTCTCATATTCAATAAGTCCGTTTTTGTCAGGGGCCAATGTCAGTAGGTAATGTTTTGTTGGCTCTGCTTTTTGTCTTTTAGCTGCCGACACAACATTACAATATTCTTCATGCCGACGTCCATTGTAGGCATTGTTGAATTTACTGCCACACGTTTTACACTCATGAAATTCCTAACTTCAGATGTATTCCTTCTTGCAGACAGCTTTGAAACGTTTAGAAACAAAACACTAGAAACACACCGAGTGGATGCTGCACACTTCTTTACTTCAACTGGTTTAAATTTGGAGGCAATGCTCCTTTACACAGGAATTGAACTGGAATTGCTACAGGATTACGATCAGAATGTTTTAATCGAGTCTGGAATACGTGGAGGCAAATGCCAGGTGTCTCATCGGTATGCTGAAGCTAACAATAAATACATGGAAACCTATGATTCTGAGAAACCATCGCAGTTTATTACCTATGATGATGCCAACAACCAATACGGGTGGGCTATGTGCCACTCCGTTCCTTATGGTGGATTTCAGTGGGTTTCTCCAAATACTGTTGATCTAGAAAAACTAAAGAAAGACGATCCTGTTGGATACATTCTAGACGTTGATGTTGATTACCCACCTGACCTTCATGATCTACACAACGATTTACCTTTCCTACCAGAGTGTACACAACCTAAGGATTCGTCTCTGAAAAAACTAATTCCTCATCTTGGAAATCGAAGGCGATATGTTGTTCACTACATGGCATTAAAACAGGCTTTAGATCATGGAATAAAATTGATAAAAATTCATCGTGTATCAATGTTTAAGCAAAGACCTTGGTTAAAGGCATACGTTGATTTTAATAGCAACATTCGAAAACAAGCCAAAATGATTTTGAGAAAAATCTGTACAAATTATTCAACAATGCCATTTTTGGAAAAACAATGGAAAATATCCGTAAAAGAATAGAAATTCGTCTTGTGACTGACAGCAAAAAGGCAGAAAAGCTAATAGCAAAGCCGACATTTATTGACAGAACCATTTATGGTCCTAACCTAGCTGCTTTCCACATGGCTAAACGTATCATTGTATTCAATAAGCCTTATATTGGAATGTCTATACTGGATATTTCAAAAACTCTAATGTATTCCCACCACTATGATGTCCTGCTACCCTATTATGGAATGAACAATCTTAAAGTCATGTATATGGATACCGACTCGTTCATTTATTTGGTTAACACCCCAGATGTATATCAAGACAAGTTGGATATCCTAGAACACCTGGACACATCAGATTATCCTACTAATCACATATGTTACTCTACATCAAACAAGAAAACGTTGGGGAAATTTAAAGACGAGGCTTGTGGACAAATTATAAAAGCATTTGCTGGACTTAGAGCTAAAATGTACGCTTTAGACATAAATGGTAAAGAAATCAATAAGATTAAAGGCATTAACAGAGGTGTTGCCAAAAATTGTATAAGCTTTCAAGATTATAAGGATTGTGTCATGAAAAACAATGTAAAATGAATACCAATGAACATTATCGCTTCTAAACAACATGACATATCATCTAAAAGACTAAACAAAATTGCTTTGTGTCCTGGTGATGATAAAAGAGTGATTGATGCTAATGGTATAGGTACACATGCCTATGGTCATTACTCAATCATTAACCATGCTTAAAGAGTTAAATTATGAATATCAAAATCTTCTGCCTGCAACTAGCAAATACACAAAACAAAACAATTTAGGAAATAAAACAACAGCACTACAAAAAATAAAATAAAAAATAATAAAAAACAAAAATAAAAATGGTATTTATAATTAAAAATAAATAAAATAGAAAACAAAATAAAAACAACTGTACAATTTATAACAAATAAATATATAACAAGTAGTTCCGTGAAGAACTATACAGCCTATTTTCATATAGCCCACTTATTGCAACTATCAACATACACAATTTCAGTTTGATTGCTGTAATAGATTCGTAGATATTGAGAACCGACTAAATAATTCGGATGGTCGCCATGTTGGATTTTATATTTGTAGGTCCTAGAGTTATGTACTGTTACATGCAGATTATTGTGTACGTGTAGTATTCAAACTTCAATCGCATAATTAGGACACTAGAAGTTACAAGGAGATTTTAAAATTTCGCACAGCTCCCATCTTTAGGTTATGGAAACAATTGAAATAAATTAGATGCTAGTGGATTACCATTCGTATAAGGATTTACTGTACCAAGTTTCACTGCTCTCGGATGGTTAAATTGCGATAAACGTCCATGTGATTATTTATACTTCGCGTCGCCGCCATGTTGGATTTGTGATCACCAGGTTATTTAAAGTCCTATAAGTGAACTTGAGTTCATAGCCCCTATGAACAATAAAAAATTCAGTTTGATTGCTACAATAGATTCGTAGATATTGAGAGTCGTCTAAATATTTCGGATGGTCGCCATGTTGGATTGTTAAATGTATAGGCCATAGAGTCATGTACCATTATAGGAACATTATTGGGTAGGTTCATTATTCAAACTTTCACTTCGATCGCATGACTACATCAAAAGAAATAAAACTTAATTTTAAAATTAGCCCAGCCGCCATCTTGAGGTTATGTAAACAATTGAACTAAATTAGATACCAGTGCATTAAAATGTGTATAAATATTTTCTGTACCAGATTTCAGTGCGTTTGGAGCATTAAATCGCGAGAAAGGTCTATTTCAAATTTTCTAATTCGCTTGGCCGCCATGTTTGTTTTGTATATAACCGGTTTTTTAAAGTCATATAAATGGACTTCCAGTAGTGCCCTTTATCTCCGTACAAAACTTCAGGGAGATACCGCTAAGAGTTTCAGAGATACAGAATGCCGGTGAAATATTTCGCACATCCGCCATCTTGTGGTTATGTAAACAAATGAACGAGGTTAGTTGTCGGTGCATTACAATGTATATAAACATATACTGTACCACGTTTCATTGCGTTTGGTTGGATAAATCGCGAGAAACGTCTATTTAAAAGTCGCAACTTCGCTTGGCCGCCATGTTGGTTTTGTAGTTACCAGGTTTTCAAAGATCACATAAGTGAACTTATAGTAGTTCCCTGTATCACCATACATGATGTCAGGGTAATATCGGTAATCGTTTCGGAGATATTGAATGCTGGTGAAATATTTCATACAGCCGCCATGTTGGATTGGTGAGTCATAACAAAATTTGAAGGGCACGGTCGAGGTCGCCCGGGATAGTGCTATGAACTTACCGAGTTTTATTGAAATCGCTCCAGCCGTTTAGATTTTATTAGGGGGGGACACACACACGAATCACACACACACACACACCCACACACACACACACACACACACACACACGCACACACACACGGACAAAAGGTGATCTCATAAGCCTATTTTTTCAAAATTGAAAATAGGCTAAAAATGTATTATGTGTAAATAGTGTACATGTATTTAAAATAAAAATATTGTACGGACAGTGCTTGTAAATTTTTAATTACTACCAACCTCTCTCCTCTCCTAATGCAAAATGAACATGTATAACACAAATTGGAAAATTCATGTTTCCATATTATGAAATTGAAAACTTTAAACTGAATTTTAAAAACTGTAAATGGGAAATTGTGAAATTGATAAATGTGAAAACAACAAAATGGAAAATCCATGTTTCCATATTATGAAATTGAAAAACTTAAAACTGACATTAAAGAAAACTGAAATTGGGAAATTGGAAAATTGACAAATGTGTAAACAACAAAATGCAAAATCCATGTTTCCATATTATGAAATTGAAAAACTTTAAACTAACATTAAAAAAAAACTGATAATGGGAAATTGAAAAATTGACAAATGTGTAAACAACAAAATGAAAAAAAAAATACCCGGTAGTGATCATGTTGTACAGTAGCCTATAAGCCTAGCATAGGGATAGTTGCATGTGCGCTTTGCTAGTGCAACCTCTGTACCAAACTTCGTTCCATTCGGTTTCACCGTGTTCGAATTGATAGGGGGAATCGATTTTCACACAAAGATGGCCGCCATCCACAAAATATTTGGCTAATGACCTATTAATTTGGTCAAAGGATGCTCCCTCCATAAAGATATGTTGTTGCAAAATTTGGTAGAGATCGGATGATTAGGTTAATCGTAATTTGATTTAAGCTTTGAACATTTGTGTTGCCGCCATTACGTTTCCGTCAAGATGGCGGCAATATAAAACATGACACTGAGGTGCCCTTTGCTAGTGCTACCTCTGTACCAAATTTCGTTCCAGTCGGTTTCACCGTGTTTGAATTAATTGGGGGAATTTATTTTCACACAAAGATGGCCGCCATCCGCAAACAGTTACGCTCATGACCTATTAATTTGGTCGAAGGATGCTTCCTCCATAAAGGTATGTTGTTGCAAAATTTGGTAGACATCGGATGATTAGGTTAGTCGTAATTTGATTTAAGCTTTGAACATTTGTGTGGCCACCATTACGATTCCGTCAAGATGGCGGCGATATAAAACATGAAACTGAGGTGTCCTTTTCTAGTGCTACCTTTGTACCAAATTTCGTTCAATTCGCGTTCACCGTGTTCGAATTGATAGGGGGGACAGACATTCAGAGTACACACACTCACACACACAGACACACACACATACACACAGACAGACACACTTTTTTTTCGCCCTGAGTTGATCTCATAAGTCTACTTTCATTTTTTGCAAAAATCGAAAGTAGGCTAAAAATCAAAAATCTAAAATGTTAAAATGTATAATGTTAAAACGTAAAATCTAAAATCTTTAAATGAGGTTTCTGTGGGTTAGGTTAGGTTATAACTAAGTTTATTATTTGTGCTCGCCCATTTGCTCTTACATTTTTGCTCCCACGTTTTTGCTCTCCACCTTTTTGCTCCCACTTTTTGCTCCCACTTTTTTGCTCCCACTTTTTGCTCCCACTTATTTGCTCTCACTTTTTGCTCCCACCTTTTGCTGTTACTTTTTGCTCCCATATTTGCTCACACTTTGAAGTTAGGTTATGTTAGGTTAGGTTAGGTGAAGTTAGGTTAGGTTAGGTTAGGTGTGGTTAGGTTATAACTAAGTTTATTATTTGTGCTCTCACATTTGCTCTCACTTTTTTTATGACACTTTTTACTCTCACTTTTGTTTGCTCGCACTTTTAAGTTAAGTTAAGTTAGGTTAGTTTAGGTTAGGTTAGGTGAAGTTGGGTTAGGTAGAATGGCTGAGGTATGAATTAAACCCGTATTTTGACACTTTTGCCTCACAAGACTGAGTGTACCCCGTTCCACTCCTGCGACCAGAAATTAAATTTCTTGGCAGAGCCAGGAATCGAACCCGGCCTTCGCAGGAACAGCCAAAATGCTAGCCACTACACCAAGAAGTGGACAATATAAGGCTGGTATTGATTGTACATGATCAATCAATAATTACCTAATAATAATAATAATAATAATTATTATTATAATAAATATTCCTTTTAGCAATTACACGGCCGAACTCTCTCTGTAACGTCATTCACGGTCTCAGGGCGTGGCGGCCATTTTGCGCATTAGCCCCTGCCCCAGCTTTGACTGTCCCCTCCATAAGAATAACATAGGACAGTTGCGCGCGGCGGCCATCTTGCTCATTAGCCCCTGCCCCAGAACCGCCTTATATTACCTACTAATGGTACATAACTCTATGGTCTATACATATAAAATCCAAAATGGCGACCATCCGAAATATTTAGACGGTTATCAATATCTTCGATCTTTTACAGCAATCAAACTATATTTTTAATGTTCATAGAGGCTATAAAGATAAGTTCACCTATAGGAGATTCAGTAACCTGGTGAGCACAACTCCAACATGGCGGCGACGCGAAGTATAAATACTTAAATGGACGTTTCTCGCG
Organism: Meconema thalassinum; assembly: GCA_946902985.2. NCBI lineage: Eukaryota > Metazoa > Arthropoda > Insecta > Orthoptera > Tettigoniidae > Meconema > Meconema thalassinum. The sequence goes on along the minus strand of OX336394.1, from coordinate 444,120,287 downwards.
ATTTAACCATCCGAGTGCAGTGAAACTTTGTACGTTAAATGCTTATATGAATGGTAATCGAATGGAATCTACTGTGTTTCAATTGTTTTCATAACCAAAATATAGCAATTGTGCGAAATTTTAAAATTTCGATTTTACTTCTTGTGTCGTAATCGTGCGATTGAAGTTTGAATACCACACGTGCACAATAATCTTCATATAATAGTACATAAATAAAAATCCAACATGGCGACCATCCGAAATATTTAGACGGTTCTCAATATCTACGGATATATTACAACAATCAAACTGAAATTTTGTTTGTTGATAGAGGCAATCAACATGATTAGGATATAGGAAAATAGGCTGTATAGTTCTTCACGGAACTACTTGTTGTTACTGCGAGGTTGAGATAACGGCTTAACAAATCGGCTTCTTAAAGCATTCTTACGAAAGCCGTTGTCATGTAGATTTGCAATGTGTCTTTAAAAGGAATATATGAGGCACGTCCAGAAAGTAAGTTCCGTTTGGTAATAAAATTAAATTGTGTACAGATACAGAAAAATTATTTATTGCACAACATTCTACACCTCTTAAACTACTTTTCCACATAACTGCCGAACTTTTGCAGGCATTTGTCATAGCGTGGCACAAGTTTTTGGATACCTACTTCATAGAAGTTTGCTGCCTGTGTCTTCAACCAGTTGGAAACATCTTCTTTCAGCTCGTCGTCATTGTTGAAGTGTTGACCGCCAAGGAAAGACTTGAGATGTGTGAACAGATGAAAGTCGCTAGGAGCGAGGTCAGGGCTGAACGGAGGGTGGTCAAACACGTCCCAGCCAAATCCCTGTAGGAGGTTTTTCGTCACATTTTCAGTGTGTGGTAGTGCGTTGTCGTGAAGGAAAAGTAGTGTGTTTTGGCCGGTTCACGGCCCTCCTCCTCCTCGCCCTCCTTACGAGATGGCGGCGACGCGATATCTCTCGAACGCATGGTCGGATTTTGACGAATGAGGTGTCATTGAACTCGGGCTGAGACCCCCTTTCCAATGGATAACATATTTCCACCCCAAAATAAACCCTACCCCTACTAGGGTTGAAAATTGTAATTTTTTAGAGAATCTCGCTTTCCAAGTGCAACATGTGAGAGTTTGAATGGCAATATGGAATTAAACGTTGTTCTACACAAGAGACATGTATACGGTGGATAGCCAATATGAATTAACATGCTTGTTTTTTGTTTTTATGCATGCCCACTCATTGCTTTTGTAAGAGGGCGGGCTTTTTAAAAGATGGCGGCTGTAGTGTAACCTAACCTAACCCAACCTAACGGGTCATTGTTGACAGGTCCTTGTGGACGAGTCCTTGTTGACGAGTCCTCGTGGACGAGTCCTTGTAGACAAGTCCTTGTTGACAGGTCCTTGTGGACGAGTCATTGTTGACGAGTCATTGTTGACGGGTCCTTGTGGACGAGTCCTTGTGGACAAGTCCTTGTTGACAGGTCCTTGTGGACGAGTCCTTGTGGACGAGTCCTTGTTGATAGGTCATTGTTGACAGGTCCTTGTAGACGAGTCCTTGTGGATGAGTCCCTTTTGACTGGTCCCTACTGACTAGCCCATGAATTTATTTAAATTATGTCAAAGGGCCTAACTACATTTGCGTGTGTAAAGCAGTGTGTTGAACTGACGTTGTTCACTAGTCCCCACTACTATAATGTGATAACGATATGAAAGGAAAGTGACGAAATACATGTGAACACGTGTGAGATGACGTTATTACCGTCCTCCTTGTGAAAACCACATGTAAGCTAACAAGTCACATTCTGTTTTGGTTCGTGTAAGTGTAAAACTTGATAGATAGAGGGCATGTCAAGGGTTAAGTGCAAAACTTGGTGGATGAATATGTTCTAGTGCTAGGGTAAATGAAAACACCCTAGTACACTGGCCACATGTAATTTGTGGACAGGCCAAGAGACCTAACTTGGTGGATGGTTGTGTCATTTGTAGTTGAAAGAGAATAATACACATTCTTAAGGTGTTAAAACCGAGGAGATGGTACGTGCAGTAAACCGACTTGTCATTTCCTGAGTCATATTACAGACATGACAGAGAGCGCACAGTTCTGTTGCTATGACTAACGCTGCAGTAATTTGAAACCTCAGGTGTTCATCAAGACAATAGGTGATGATCATGCAACGTTAGCAGTCATTGGATATTACACAGGTGTTCCTTCCGGTGTCATGTTGCTGACATGGCAGAGAGCGCATAGTTCTATTGCTATGACTAACGCTGCAGTAATTTGAAATCCCAGGTGTTGATCAAGACAATGGGTGATGATCATGCAAAGTCAGCAGTCATTGGATACCACACATGTGTTCCTAGTGTACTTTGGACTCTCAGCTGTATTGGGAAAGGAATTGCAATGATCTGCAAAAACTGCTGACACGAGCGATGAGAGTTTATATAAGAGAGGTGTCATATATTTCCCTACTGTCAGTCTTTATTACTCGCTTTGAGTGAACAGTGCTCTATTACTGCTCAAGAGTTGTAAAAAAGCCTTTTTGGTAGAAAATCATTAAATTATTCTGCAAGGTAAGTACTTATTAATGGATTGTAGTCTTTTATTACTAATTGATGTTGAAGTTATTGATTGGAATCTTTTTATTGATTGATTGATTTGTTTACAGATAATTGGGTGCCTGTAGGTTACCAGATTCCAACAATCTGTTCATTCAGTGACAGCAGTTGATAAATTATAAAAAGGTAAGTGCCCCTCTAATAACTTTTAAACAGTTGGAGTGATATTTTTCCAATGTTCACCACTACATGTCAGTGAAAATGGTATATTTGGCAGTCAAAAGTTGGAACTACTTGATCATGGTGTGTAAAGCTAAATTTGTAGGTTAGATTTTGATTACCGCTCTATTAAGTCTGAATGTTCATTGCTAGGTGTTAGTGACAGAGGGAGTATATAAAGACTTAACCTCAGTTCACCTAACATAACCTAACTTTACCTAACTTAACCTTGTCACGTGACATGTTCTACAAGTTTAGACTTGTTTTAAGACTGGCTATGACGTCACACTTAGCTCACTTAACTGGCGATCACTGGCTTCTATCACGTGACATGTTCTACAAGTTTAGACTGTACCCGATACCTATTTTAGGCTATCGGCTACGCCAGCAGACATTAAGCTGTAGTTGAGGTTTTAGGATGAATTAAGAAAAGATAGCGCACCGATCGCGTCAAGAAGAATGCCAAGATGACGTAGGAGGTCAAGAATCAAGGAGGCATTGAAATCTGTGAGAAGATAGAATTATGGACAGAGATGTGAAGCTTTATTGAAACATTTATGGTATAGCAATTTAAACATCTTAGAAGAGGATATATAACATGCATTATATGTGGAAATAATTTTATGGAAATAAGTTATTTTATAACAGAACAGCCGAGAGGATTCGGGTTCGAGACTATGTTCATGACGTAAGAGCACTGTGGTGGGGGAACAAGCCACGTGCCGCGCGGAGCACATAAGCCGAAACACAGCGCTAGCAAATCCAGTTGAACCCAGGGAGACGGGCAGTTCAGAGCAGCTCTATAGCACAGTGAGACGGACATTGAAGGTCACGCAGCATACGGAAACTGTCACGGCAAGAGTGTAGGCGACATTTCTCGCATCGCCGAGCAGCCAAGGCCGAGCGGGTCGTTGATCCAGGCGGGCTGGCCGAGGAGACAATTGTAGACAGCCGGGGTATTTCAAAACCACACTGCTCGTATTTGAAGACTTTATTTCAAGCTTCATTTCGACGCTGTTCAAACACAGGCTTTTACGAATAACCTTATAACCATGCTGTTATATAACACATTCAAAGCGACTTTTACTATTCCAAGTAAACTGAATGTTTAGCATAGGCTCTGATGAACATTATACCGTGCATTTATAAGATTTATATCTTATACAATTTTCATGAGTTACCTATTACGAACAGATACAGGGTGTATCGTAATCTTGAACTCTATCAAGTAAAATTTTATTTTACTCAAGTGGGACTTTGCAGTAAGTTGAGATTGGACTTACAATTCTCAAACTGAACATTTAACGGAACAGTGGCGTATCTTAGAAGAGGAGTAAGGGGGTCCGCTGTTTCCATGAACTTTTCGAGAAGGAGTTGGACAATATCCGCTATGGGTAATCCGAGGTTCAACATGACTGAGTAAACGTGAATAGAGACGAGATGGCACCACAGAGCGATGGATTCGATTCCTGACGAGAGGAGTCCAACAGCTGATTCGCTTGGGATTTCGAAGGAAATCGTCATTTCATGGATGAAATGATATTCACGCCGATCTTACGAGAAATTCTTATGTAGGGAAAATCGACGATCTTGGAAATTTTATTACAGCTGATTATGAAAGGTACTGTAAGAGTTATGTCTACCTGATACGATTATTTTCATGAATACTGGGCACACATGTATGTTTTTCTAATAGGAGTGATTTGATTATTAAGAAATGGTTTGAATTTATATACTTCGAATTTGCTAGAATATGGAGTGACCATATGATATGGCAGGCATCATTATTCGAAATTCTCACCATTGATTGGCTTTATTAAGCAGATGTTTGGTCTTTTAGATTTTTCCAGCTAGGATATTTTTCATGAATAGTTTTTTTTGTGTAACGAGTATTTCGAACTCGTGATCTGCAATTGATTATCAAAAATTACTTCGTCAGTTCATTGCATACTAGCGAGTGTGTATTATTCATCAGTAGGGATTTTTTTTCCATTGGATTGTTTGGAGATATTAAGAAGTTATTCACTTTAGTGAATGAACATCGTTTTTATATGACAACTAGAAACTTGTTGATTCCTATCTGGTACATTCACTCATATAGCCTACGAGGTGGGGTCCTTCGTATTTATACGATTGTATGGTGGCTACTCACCTTACCCATCGTTTAGGGAACTATCATCCAAGCCGACGGGGCGAGGTCTTTCGTATTTATACGACTGTACGGTGGTTACACATCTTACTCGCCATTGAGGGACTCATTTTTATCATCCGAATGTACACGAGATGTAAGTGAATCAAACAAGGAACTACTAGTCACATATCAGTCGAAATTTTGTTAAATAAAGTAACGATAAATGTCAACAGGATTGCATTTAGTAATTCTTGTTTGCCAATCCAATATTTTGTTGCTATACTCTTTTGAGAGTAGTTTCAGTTTAACAGCTATTACAGCTGATGCTTTGATGATTTTTATAATTGTGTTTGATACCTTTGAGAAGGATTTAAAGTAATTGAATCTTGTAAGATTAATCATTAATGGTCATAATTATTTTAAGGCAGATCAGTAGTGCAGATTTTGATATGAGAGATTATAACACATTGGTGTTTTTCTGCGATGTGAATTTATGAAGAATTTGTAAAAGAGAATTTATGCTATTTGAAAGCAGATCTTAAATTACTGAAGTAATATTTTTCCAATTGTTTAAGAAGTTGTCTAGATGTGATCAGAGTAATTACAGTCATTGGAGATTATGTGCGTTGATAATTTGAAGCCAGTTATATATTCTTTGTAGATCATGCAACATGGTTAAGTGGAGTTTGTGATAGGCATTTTGTGGAAATTGCCATGTGATAGTAGCAATGTTGCTAATGTATTTTGAAGCAGACATGAGGTCGTCGTACCCAGTCTAGCGAAATTTGTTGAGATTCATGCTGTATGTGCTGAATATTTATGGAGTTTTTGGAGTAATTCTTATATTCAAATGTGATATTTGAAATATTGAAGAAATATAATGTCGTTGTGGATAGTTAGATCCAACGTGATGTCGTGGAGACAATAATATTTTTTGGCATGATAATTAAATACGAGATATAACTTGGAAGTGATAAAATTGTAAGACAACGTTCTATAAACCTTATTAAACAATTTGTTAGGAAATTAAACAAATAAATAAAGTTGATAATACAAGATTTTCTGAAAATAATAATTAACGAAATAATAATCTGAGATTTAAGCATATTAACGATCTGACCTAATGAAATAAAAATCAGAATGACTAGATGAAATAATAAAAATCTAAATAACCAGATGATTGAAATTTAAATAAGTTGATAAATTAAATTTTGAAATAAATCGATGAATTAAATAAAGTGGATGAATTAAAGATTGATAAAATAAACTGATTGAAATAAATTAATAGACGATTGTAATGATGATGAATAACTGAATCAGAAGGTGATAATTAATTAAAGAAGCTTATGATCAATGAATTTACATGGAATTAAATACATTTAATTGAGAGATAATTGGAAGGAATTGCAACTTGAAATGTGAATTTAAATGATGTAATTGTGATGAATTAACGATTCTGACAGGAAGATGTAGAATTTTGAAGTGAGAATTAATGTGAGAAATATTTAATTTTGATGATGACGATAATGATTTTCAATAAGCTATGAATTTTCTGTAATTCACAGATGAGTGAGTGTTAATGACGATGTAAATAGTGTAAATTAATTATTCAATGTTTAGGAACATTTGATTAACATGTTCAACATTCAAATTATGCCATGCAAACCATAAATTTACGTGATATTTAATATGTGTGATTATTATATGTGTATGTTTAGGCAGATTAATTACTTAATTAAATCCACATTGATGTTAAATTAAAGAGAAATTAGGTCTCAGGTTTCACAAATGTCAGTGACGAAAGACATAGTGCTACAGTGATCCTGAGATCCCAAGAGAACTTTATAAATTTTTCTTGTTATGTGGATAAAACTAATTTTGAATTAGAAAAGAGATGGTTCGATTTTTGGACAATGACAATTTAACTTTGGCATTCGACCATACTCTTAGGTAGGAGTTGTATTTAAAAACGTCTGTCTGACTATCAAAGTAAAATAAATTTGTTTTTATCTTAGTTGTGATCTGATGATGGTGTGATGTTCCTTTTTCTTTCCTTGTCTTGAGTAAGGCTTATCCGGAAAGGAAGTGGTTTGCTAGGAATTCAGTTGATGGCGCCCATTTATATTTGCATTATTTCTATTAAACTTAAGCCCGTAACGACCCTAGAGATACTTTGTCTCGTGATACCCACTGCTTTTTCGAGAACTCAGCTGAATTTCCGACACATTCCTTATTTGACTAGAGGTTCATTTAACTCCGCTCTGTCCCGGAACTCCAGGAATGCGATGTTATAGCAGATGGGTCATCGCATCCCCAGGACGAACGGGTACAGAGAGAGAGGGAGAATTGGCTTTATCCAACTAGTGGGGCTTTTCGATTTTGTTTATTCTATGGAATCACATCAGATTTAGATTACTGAGAGATTGATCTCAAGTTCATTTAATTGTGTTACAAAATTTATTAAACTTAGTCAGACAATGTACTTGTGTGCCCAATCCAGTGTTCATGTTAATCGTATTAGTAATAACATGTTAGTTATAAGACATTTTTTTCCTATACCCAAGTGAATGCAGGAATTGAGACATTGTGATGTGTTGTTGTCTAACGTCTCTATATTAAACTTATATTGAAAATATAATTATGTTGCCGGAGGATTTAGCGAAGGTGTTAGGAGAGTTACAGACGGGTATGTCTGGTATTGCAGAAACTATTTCTAAGATGGAAACGGAAGTTAAGGAACAAATTAATAATTCAGAAGCTAGATTAGAAGCTAAATGTAAAGAGAATGTACAAGCATTACAGGCTAATAGCGAAGGCAATCTGAACGACAGTTTAAAGTCATTAGAGACTAGATTACAGTTAACTAGTGAAGATAATTTAAAATCATTAGAGACTAGGTTACAGTCAAATAGCAAAGATGAGTTGATGTTATTAGAGACTAGGCTACAGTCAAATAGTGAAGCTAACTTGAAGGACAATTTTAAGTCATTAGAAGAAAGATTACAGTCAAATACTGAAAGTCATTTAAAAGCTAGTGAAGCTAACTTGAAAGATAATTTTAAGTCATTGGAAGAAAAACTACAGTCAAATAGTGAGGATAATTTTAAGTCATTGGAAGAGAAATTACAGTCTCGTAGCGAAGAAACTAATACTGAATTAGAAAATAAGTTAACCAGATTAGAGAATAGCTTAACGTTAAAGAATAATGAAATGCTGAAGACTTTACAATTAGACATAATTGCAGTAAACATGAAAGGAGAGGAAAATGTTCAAATATTAAGGAAAAATATTATTGACTTAGAAAGTAGAGGAGAAGAAAATATTTTTACTTTAAGAACAGACGTTATGACCATACAGAAAGACATTAAGTCAGATGTATCGAAGTTGAGATTCGACATCGATGGTTTAGTGGCAGATGTAGGAAAAATTCAAGATTGGTCTACCGAAGTATCTTTCGAGACCAAGATTAAGGGTCTAGAAACGAATCTAGGTAACGAAATAAAAGATTTAAAGACAGTAATTGGGACCATTAAAGAGGAAGTCTTGGGAGAGGTCAATTCTAATTTAAAGTCGTTAGAAAATCAATTGCAGAAGGATATTAGGAAGATAGACGACGATATAGAGCAAAAGGTTAACGAAAACTTAGCTTTATTTAAAAATAGAGTCGGAGCAATTGTGGAAGAACGGTATAGTGAGGTCGATGCCGAAGCAAAAGAGAAACGTGAAGGGTTAGATGAAAAATTAATCGCAGGTATGGCAAACTTAGAAGCTAGGTTTACGGAAAGCAAGGAAGCGATGAAAATAGATTCAACTTTATTTAGAACAGATGTTGACCTGTTAAAAGAACAAGTCGCGTCAGTAAAGAACACGTGCGAAGAAAAAATCGACAAGTTAAGGAACGATCTAGACGAGAGTGACAAGACGCAGGATGTTACATCGTTAGATGAGTTGAAGACTCAGGTCAAGAGATTAGCGGAAGACAGGATGACTAAACTAGAATCCATAGTTAACAGTTTCACCAGTCAGAATGTAACATCAGGGGAAACATTGATAAATCAAACAGCGATAGACCGCAGTATGACGAATCAAGAACCGAGCATGGTAGAAGACCGTCAAATGCAACCGAATGTGACATTCGAAAAGGCTAGTTCAACCCCTCAGGATAATCCAAGTTCGAATAGGAGTACGTTGGGTCCAAGCGAACGATACTCAGGTCCAGTCACTATTATAAGGAATCTGGTTGACAAACCGAGAAAGTTTTCGGGAAATACAGGAGTTACACCAGTAGAATTTCTGCGAGATATTCGAGACTACATGGCGGAACACAGGGTAGCCAAAGAAAGAGAGCTAAGGATAGTAGAACGCGCCTTAGATGGATCTGCACTTACGTGGTTTAGAGCGTTCAGAAGCAATTTTGCGAACATGGAGCAATTTGCCATGGCTTTCTTGAGGAGATTCTGGAGTGCCGAGGATCAACTTAACGTAAGAGCGGAGATGTACTCCAAACGCTATTCTACGTCACATCCGACGCATTACGCCAACTATTTCACGTCACAGCTGGCTAAATTACAGTTCCTTATTCCTCCATTGCCAGAAGAAGAGCTTTTGCAAGCTATAGCGCGACAGTTACCGATAGAGGTACAGCGATCACTGATAGCATCGGGAGCCAATACGCTGGAACATTATGACGATATTTTGCGGCGATTGGATTATACAAGCGCACAGGTCACGCCTAGAAGTAATAGAAACGACAACAGAAACACGCAAGAAGTAAATGCGGTAGTCGTGGACAATGCAGCTCAAACGGACAGAAGGGATTCCTGGGAAAACCGACGGAACGAAGGGAATCGAGGAAACATCCGTAACGCTCGAGGAAATGATCGATATAGAGGACCATATGAGAGGCCATACGATCAAGAAGCGAGAGATAGCCGATATAGGAATTATAACCAGAATTCCAGATATCAAGACAGGAATCGATATAACAATAGATATCGGGGCAGGAATAACTGGAGCCAAAATCAACAGTATAATGGGAACGACAGGCAGGATGGCCGAAGAGACGATCCTAACGACAGACGGGACAATCGTGGACATGAGAGGTCGAAACAAGAGGATAGACAGCCTAGTGCACCACTCGAGGAGACAGTGAGAGATGTCAATCGAGCAAGCACGAGTGAAGAAAGAAGAAATAAACGTCAGAATAACACGGAATCAAGATGTTAATCATTGGAAGTCAATCATCATTATTGAGAGTCAGAAAGAACCATCATGCTGAGTAAAGGAATTGTAGAGCTATCGTGTACATGTAATATATATAGAATGCCTGAGAGTGTATTTTTTTTTCAATCCTGATAAAAAAAGGAGATGTACGGGAGAGATGTACCCGATACCTATTTTAGGCTATCGGCTACGCCAGCAGACATTAAGCTGTAGTTGAGGTTTTAGGATGAATTAAGAAAAGATAGCGCACCGATCGCGTCAAGAAGAATGCCAAGATGACGTAGGAGGTCAAGAATCAAGGAGGCATTGAAATCTGTGAGAAGATAGAATTATGGACAGAGATGTGAAGCTTTATTGAAACATTTATGGTATAGCAATTTAAACATCTTAGAAGAGGATATATAACATGAATTATATGTGGAAATAATTTTATGGAAATAAGTTATTTTATAACAGAACAGCCGAGAGGATTCGGGTTCGAGACTATGTTCATGACGTAAGAGCACTGTGGTGGGGGAACAAGCCACGTGCCGCGCGGAGCACATAAGCCGAAACACAGCGCTAGCAAATCCAGTTGAGCCCAGGGAGACGGGCAGTTCAGAGCAGCTCTATAGCACAGTGAGACGGACATTGAAGGTCACGCAGCATACGGAAACTGTCACGGCAAGAGTGTAGGCGACATTTCTCGCATCGCCGAGCAGCCAAGGCCGAGCGGGTCGTTGATCCAGGCGGGCTGGCCGAGGAGACAATTGTAGACAGTCGGGGTATTTCAAAACCACACTGCTCGTATTTGAAGACTTTATTTCAAGCTTCATTTCGACGCTGTTCAAACACAGGCTTTTACGAATAACCTTATAACCATGCTGTTATATAACACATTCAAAGCGACTTTTACTATTCCAAGTAAACTGAATGTTTAGCATAGGCTCTGATGAACATTATACCGTGCATTTATAAGATTTATATCTTATACAATTTTCATGAGTTACCTATTACGAACAGATACAGGGTGTATCGTAATCTTGAACTCTATCAAGTAAAATTTTATTTTACTCAAGTGGGACTTTGCAGTAAGTTGAGATTGGACTTACAATTCTCAAACTGAACATTTAACGGAACAGTGGCGTATCTTAGAAGAGGAGTAAGGGGGTCCGCTGTTTCCATGAACTTTTCGAGAAGGAGTTGGACAATATCCGCTATGGGTAATCCGAGGTTCAACATGACCGAGTAAACATGAATAGAGACGAGATGGCACCACAGAGCGATGGATTCGATTCCTGACGAGAGGAGTCCAACAGCTGATTCGCTTGGGATTTCGAAGGAAATCGTCATTTCATGGATGAAATGATATTCACGCCGATCTTACGAGAAATTCTTATGTAGGGAAAATCGACGATCTTGGAAATTTTATTACAGCTGATTATGAAAGGTACTGTAAGAGTTATGTCTACCTGATACGATTATTTTCATGAATACTGGGCACACATGTATGTTTTTCTAATAGGAGTGATTTGATTATTAAGACATGGTTTGAATTTATATACTTCGAATTTGCTAGAATATGGAGTGACCATATGATATGGCAGGCATCATTATTCGAAATTCTCACCATTGATTGGCTTTATTAAGCAGATGTTTGGTCTTTTAGATTTTTCCAGCTAGGATATTTTTCATGAATAGTTTTTTTTTGTGTAACGAGTATTTCGAACTCGTGATCTGCAATTGATTATCAAAAATTACTTCGTCAGTTCATTGCATACTAGCGAGTGTGTATTATTCATCAGTAGGGATTTTTAGCGTACTTTCGATTTTTGCAAAAAATGAAAGTAGACTTATGAGATCAACACAGGGCGAAAAAAGTGTGTCTGTCTGTGTGTGTGTATGTGTGTGTGTGAGTCTGTGTGTGTGTGTGTCTGTGTGTGTGTGAGTGTGTGTACTCTGAATGTCTGTCCCCCCCTATCAATTCGAACACGGTGAATGCGAATTGAACGAAATTTGGTACAAAGGTAGCACTAGCAAAGGACACCTCAGTGTCATGTTTTATATCGCCGCCATCTTGACGGAAACGTAATGGCGGCCACACAAATGTTCAAAACTTAAATCAAATTACGACTAACCTAATCATCCGATCTCTACCAAATTTTGCAACGACATACCTTTTTGGGGGGAGCATCCTTTGACCAATCTAATAGGTCATTCACCTGATAGTTTGCGGATGGCGGCCATCTTTATGTCAAAATTGATTCCCCCTATTAATTCGAACACGGTGGAACCGAATGGAACGAAATTTGGTACAGAGGTAGCACTAGCAAAGGGCACCTCAGTGTCATGTTTTATATCGCCGCCATCTTGACTGAAACGTAATGGCGGCCACACGAATGTTCAAAGCTTAAATCAAATTACGATTAACCTAATCATCCGATCTCTACCAAATTTTGCAACTATATACCTTTATGGAGGGAGCATCCTTTGACCAATCTAATAGGTCATTCACCTAATAGTTTGCGGATGGAGGCCATCTTTATGTCAAAATTGATTCCCCCTATTAATTCGAACACGGTGGAACCGAATGGAACGAAATTTGGTACTGAGGTAGTACTAGCAAAGGGCACCTCAGTGTCATGTTTTATATCGCCGCCATATTGACTGAAACGTAATGGCGGCCACACGAATGTTCAAAGCTTAAATCAAATTACGATTAACCTAATCATCCGATCTCTACCAAATTTTGCAACTACATACCTTTATGGAGGGAGCATCCTTTGACCAATCTAATAGGTCATTCGCCTAATAGTTTGCGGATGGCGGCCATCTTTGTGTCAGAATCGATTCCCCCTATTAATTCAAACACGCTGAAACCAAATGGAACGAAATTTGGTATAGAGGTAGCACTAGCAAAGGGCACCTCAGTGTCATGTTTTATATCACCGCTATCTTGATGGAAACGTAATCGCGGCCACCCAAATGTTAAAAGCTAAAATGTAATTACGACCAACCTAATAATCTAGTCTCTACCTAATTTTGCAACACCATATCTTCATGTGGGAAACATATTCTGACCAAACTGCAAGAACATCAGCCCAATAGTTTGCAGATGGTGGCCAAGTATGTGTGCAAATCGATTCCCCCTATCAATTCAAACACGGTGAAACCGAATTGAACGAAATTTGGTACAGAGGTAGCACTAGCAAAGGGCACCTCATATTCATGTTTAACATCCCTATAGCACGTTGTATTTCAACAAGCTCCTACAACCAACATTCAATCATACTCCTTGAAAAGGACAAAGAGTTATAACAATACCCATGCATTTAGGAGAAAGTAGGCTATATGTTCTTTACTGAACATCTTGTTTTCCATTGGATTGTTTGGAGATATTAAGAAGTTATTCACTTTAGTGAATGAACATCGCTTTTATATGACAACTAGAAACTTGTTGATTCCTATCTGGTACATTCACTCATATAGCCTACGAGGTGGGGTCCTTCGTATTTATACGATTGTATGGTGGCTACTCACCTTACCCATCGTTTAGGGAACTATCATCCAAGCCGACGGGGCGAGGTCTTTCGTATTTATACGACTGTACGGTGGTTACACATCTTACTCGCCATTGAGGGACTCATTTTTATCATCCGAATGTACACGAGATGTAAGTGAATCAAACAAGGAACTACTAGTCACATATCAGTCGAAATTTTGTTAAATAAAGTAACGATAAATGTCAACAGGATTGCATTTAGTAATTCTTGTTTGCCAATCCAATATTTTGTTGTTATACTCTTTTGAGAGTAATTTCAGTTTAACAGCTATTACAGCTGATGCTTTGATGATTTTTATAATTGTGTTTGATACCTTTGAGAAGGATTTAAAGTAATTGAATCTTGTAAGATTAATCATTAATGGTCATAATTATTTTAAGGCAGATCAGTAGTGCAGATTTTGATATGAGAGATTATAACACATTGGTGTTTTTCTGCGATGTGAATTTATGAAGAATTTGTAAAAGAGAATTTATGCTATTTGAAAGTAGATCTTAAATTACTGAAGTAATATTTTTCCAATTGTTTAAGAAGTTGTCTAGATGTGATCAGAGTAATTACAGTCATTGGAGATTATGTGCGTTGATAATTTGAAGCCAGTTATATATTCTTTGTAGATCATGCAACATGGTTAAGTGGAGTTTGTGATAGGCATTTTGTGGAAATTGCCATGTGATAGTAGCAATGTTGCTAATGTATTTTGAAGCAGACATGAGGTCGTCGTACCCAGTCTAGCGAAATTTGTTGAGATTCATGCTGTATGTGCTGAATATTTATGGAGTTTTTGGAGTAATTCTTATATTCAAATGTGATATTTGAAATATTGAAGAAATATAATGTCGTTGTGGATAGTTAGATCCAACGTGATGTCGTGGAGACAATAATATTTTTTGGCATGATAATTAAATACGAGATATAACTTGGAAGTGATAAAACTGTAAGACAACGTTCTATAAACCTTATTAAACAATTTGTTAGGAAATTAAACAAATAAATAAAGTTGATAATACAAGATTTTCTGAAAATAATAATTAACGAAATAATAATCTGAGATTTAAGCATATTAACGATCTGACCTAATGAAATAAAAATCAGAATGACTAGATGAAATAATAAAAATCTAAATAACCAGATGATTGAAATTTAAATAAGTTGATAAATTAAATTTTGAAATAAGTCGATGAATTAAATAAAGTGGATGAATTAAAGATTGATAAAATAAACTGATTGAAATAAATTAATAGACGATTGTAATGATGATGAATAACTGAATCAGAAGGTGATAATTAATTAAAGAAGCTTATGATCAATGAATTTACATGGAATTAAATAAATTTAATTGAGAGATAATTGGAAGGAATTGCAACTTGAAATGTGAATTTAAATGATGTAATGGTGATGAATTAACGATTCTGACAGGAAGATGTAGAATTTTGAAGTGAGAATTAATGTGAGAAATATTTAATTTTGATGATGACGATAATGATTTTCAATAAGCTATGAATTTTCTGTAATTCACAGATGAGTGAGTGTTAATGACGATGTAAATAGTGTAAATTAATTATTCAATGTTTAGGAACATTTGATTAACATGTTCAACATTCAAATTATGCCATGCAAACCATAAATTTACGTGATATTTAATATGTGTGATTATTATATGTGTATGTTTAGGCAGATTAATTACTTAATTAAATCCACATTGATGTTAAATTAAAGAGAAATTAGGTCTCAGGTTTCACAAATGTCAGTGACGAAAGACATAGTGCTACAGTGATCCTGAGAACCCAAGAGAACTTTATAAATTTTTCTTGTTATGTGGATAAAACTAATTTTGAATTAGAAAAGAGATGGTTCGATTTTTGGACAATGACAATTTAACTTTGGCATTCGACCATACTCTTAGGTAGGAGTTGTATTTAAAAATGTCTGTCTGACTATCCAAGTAAAATAAATTTGTTTTTATCTTAGTTGTGATCTGATGATGGTGTGATGTTCCTTTTTCTTTCCTTGTCTTGAGTAAGGCTTATCCGGAAAGGAAGTGGTTTGCTAGGAATTCAGTTGATGGCGCCCATTTATATTTGCATTATTTCTATTAAACTTAAGCCCGTAACGACCCTAGAGATACTTTGTCTCGTGATACCCACTGCTTTTTCGAGAACTCAGCTGAATTTCCGACACATTCCTTATTTGACTAGAGGTTCATTTAACTCCGCTCTGTCCCGGAACTCCAGGAATGCGATGTTATAGCAGATGGGTCATCGCATCCCCAGGACGAACGGGTACAAGACTTGCTTTAAGAGTGGTTATGACGTCACATCTAGCTCAATTAACTGGCGACTGCTGGTTTATACCACTCTATCAAGTTCCAATGTTCATCGCTAGGTGTCAGTGACAGTGGTATATAGTAACCCTCAGTTAGAACTACATGAAGTTTGACTTGCTAGGAGTTCACAGATGATCGATTTTAAATACCCTGCTATAACCATTGACTGGAATGTAATTAAACTATTTATATTTTACTTTGTTTTATATTTTTATTAACATTTAAGATTTCTTTCTTTTATAGGCAATTTCGAAAGTGATCATCATGTTCAAGTGTGGTGAATGTAAGAAACAGTTCTCAAGACCTGACAACCTTCAAGGACATGCAAATGCTAAACATGTCATAAAATGTTTTTGTGCAGTCATTGTACTACCACATTTAACAGACAAGGTAATCTTGCACGTCATGTAAATTTAATGCATGTCATTTCAGCACCATTTCCATGTTCAGTTTGCGAACTTGGTTTTTCTGCTGTAAAGTGATATCAATCCCACATGGTTGAAGTGCATGGAGAATAGGAATTGAAATCTGTAAAACCATCAACTAGCATGGAACCTTTAAACAAATGTGATGCTCAAAAGCGTAAACGTTCTCAAGATTGTGAAAATAGTTGTGCAACAAAAAGAAAGAAGAATGGTGAACCTTCGGTAACACATTGTAATGTATGTAATATTGATATACCTTCTTCAATCATTCATGGACATTTACGCAGTATTCATAATAAAAATAACGCTTGCCATGAAAGAAATTCTGGAAATATTCAACAAATTGGTAGTGCATTTAAGAGTCGAATTTGCTAGTTACAGACTTCATAGTGAAGAAAAAACTCAAAGTATTGAATCATTTTTAAGAAATGTTCAACCTAGTGTGTTTGGCTTGGTAGAAAATGTTTTAGTGGAGCATAAAACATCTAAAATGAATTTTGAACCCTTTGGACTATATGTAAAAACTGGGAGCGAAGGTGAAATTACGGATATCAAATCTTTTAATACAAAAATGTAATTGTTAGTGAATCAACTAATATCAGTGATATATACCAAAATATTTCAAGTGCTATCATTGTGAAGAGTGAAGAGTTCAAGGAATGGGAGTCAGGCTGGGCGTTGGTTGAAGTACTTTATTTAGAAACCAACATGAATAAATATAATCCCATTCGAGCATCATCATACATTGATTTACCAGCATGGATCAAACGGAAGAAAGCTGTTGTGAACGTTATGAATAGTGACCATGCATGTTTTGCATCTGCTGTAACCTCAGCTCTCCATCCAGCAGTGGAGCATCGGTATAGAACATCATCTTATCCTCACTAATACAGTGTTAGATTTAAAAGAAATGGAATTTCCTATGGCGATAAAAGACATTCAACGTTGTGAAGAGCTGAACAATGTAAGTATTAATGTTTATGGAATTGAAAATAAGAGTATAGTAGGTCCTCTATATTATACTCAGGGAAAAAGGATGCTCATGTAAATTTACTGTACATAACTAAAGGTGAAAAGGCCCACTATTGTTGGATAAAACATTTAAGTAGACTTGTCAGTAGTCAGATAACAAAAAGAGAACATAAGAAGTGGTTGTATGATGGTTGTTTACTATATTTCAGAAAAGAGGATCAATTAACTCATCATCAAAAATTGGGATGTAATCATGTGTGTACGGTATTACCTACTCCTAAAAATAACATTCTGAAATTTAAGGATTATGAGAAACAGCTTCGAGTACCATTTGTTATATATGCTGACTTTGAGGCTTTGCTAAAACCATTTAATACATGTTCATCGAATCCAGCCCAGCCTTTCACCAACACTACTCACATTCATGAACCTTTTAGCTTTGCATAGTATATTAAATGTAGTTACGATGACTCTTTAAATACGTTTGAGCTATATAGAGGACCTGATGCACCTGAAGTTTTTATGGAAAGGCTTGAGAAAGATGCCATCCGTATATCCTCTATTTTAAATACGATCATTCCAATGGAGCCACTAACTTCATCAGAGCAAATGAATTTTGAAACTGAAACTAATTGTTTTATATGTGGTGAATGTTTATATACAGACAGGGTCCGCGATCATGATCATTTAACAGGAAAATATCGTGGTGCTGCTTACCTAGAATGTAATTTAAATTATAGAGTAAGTAAATTCATTCCAATCATTCTACATAACGGTAGCAAATACGATAACCTCTTTATCGTTAAATAATTTAGAGCTTCAGATATGAAAATTGATGTGATTGCAAATAATAAGGAACAATACATATCGTTCACAAAATACATCAAAACTGACATTAAGAAAACGATAAAACTGCGATTTTTAGATTCATTCCGCTTTATGCCGAGTAGTCTTGATTAGCTTGCTAGTAATTTAAAATCAGATCAGTTTTGTGAAATTCAACGTGTCTTTCCTAAAGAAGATGATTTTAATTTGATTCATCTAAAGGGTAAATTCCCTTACGGATATATTAACTGTGTGGAACGTCTTGAGGAGTGTTCTTTACCACCAAAAGATGAATTTTACAGTTCCTTAAACACAAGTCATATCATTGATCAGGAATATTTACATGCACAACGTGTATGGGCACAGTTTGACATTCAAACTTTAGGAGAATTTTCAGACATATATTTAAAGACAGATGTGTTATTATTAGCAGATGTTTTTGAAAATTTTTGGAATTTTTGTATGAAAACTTATGACCTTGATCCTTGTCAGTATTTCACTGCTCCTGGGTTAAGTTTCAGTTCAATGTTGAAAAAAAAAAACGAAAGTAAATTTAGAATTAATGACTGATATAGACATGATCAATTTTATAAAATCATCAATTCGAGGTGGATTAAGCCAATGTAGTGGACGGTACTCTAAAGGGAATTATAAATACATGCCTAGCTACAACCCTTGTGAAGAGTCAAAGTATATTGTCTACCTCGATGCAAATAACCAATATGGTTGGGCTTTGAGTCAATATCTACAACTGAAAGATTTTCGCTGGCTGACACAACCTGAAATTGATGTCTTACATGTTGACACTCTTAATGATAACGACGATAAAGGATATATTTTAGAGGTAAATCTTAAGTACCCTAAAGAGTTACATGATGATCATAATGATTTACCATTTTGTCCTGAGAATATGAAATCTCCATACATCACATCACGAACAAAAATGTTAATTGCTATTGTAATTGATAAATGTAAATATGTAATACATTATCAAAACTTGAAACAGTGTCTACAGCATGGATTGAAATTAACTAAAATTCATCGCGTATTGCAATTTCATCAGTCAGCATGGCTCAAACCGTATATTGATCTAAACAATAATTTAAGAACACAGTCAACAAACGCGTTTGAAATAGATTTTTATAAACTCATGAATAATAGTGTTTTTGGAAAGACTATGGAGAATGTTGATAAACGAGTTGATGTAAAGCTGATAACAAAGTGGGAGAATGATGGTAAAAGGTATGGTGCGGGCAACTTAATTAGCAAGCCTAACTTTCATAGCTGTTCAATTATTCATGAGGATTTAGTTGTAATACAAATGAATCGTCTTAAAGTAACTTACAACAAACCCATATATGTGGGTTACACAATTCTGGAATTGTCAAAAACACTTATGTATGAATTTCACTATGATTATGTAAAGAAAAACTATCTTGATAATGCTAAATTACTCTGCACAGACACTGATTCTTTTATTTATGAGTTTAAAACTGATGATTTTTATGAGGATATCAAAACTGAGCTAAATAGGTTTGATACAAGTGACTATCCCGAGGATAATATTTACCATTTACCTCTAGTAAACAAAAAGGTTCTTGGGAAATTTAAGGATGAATGTGATGGGGTTATTATAGACACCTTTGTAGACACAAAATCTAAATCATACAGCTATATGACAATTGATGATGTAGTAGTAAAAAAATTAGAAAGAGTGAAAAAGAATGTTGTTAGCAAAGAGTTAGATATAAGTGATTATAAAAACTGTATAGTTAGTAACCCACCTGTATTATATAAGAAAATGTGTGTATTTAGAAGTAAAAATCATCAGCTACATACCAATTTGCTGAACAAAGTTGCTTTAAGTAATGAAGACAACAAACGATTAATTATACCCAACACATTTGATACTTTTGCTTGGCGAAACAGTCGCATTGACGACTATTACTTTACTTAAGTCTAATGATCACTATATTGTAATATTTGTAGTGTGTTTTATACTGTAATATTTTTTGTAAAAAACTGTAAGTAGAATGTATAATGTTAGGCTACTGTAGTTTAGTAAAAAATAAGATTAGTAATACATTTTAGTGTAAAATGTTTGCTTTTGTATATTACGAAAAAGATTTTAAAAAATGTACAGAATGTGTGAACTAAACAAGGGAAATGTAAAAAATGTAAAGTGGAAATTGTAAATATCCATGTGTGAAAAAATGAAGTGGCTATCACCATTTTTAGCCTATTTAAAATTTTGAAAAAATAGGCTTATGAGATCACCTTTTGTCCATGTGTGTGCGTGTGTGTGTGAGAGGTGTGTGTGTGTGTGTCCCCCCCCCCCTAATAAAATCTAAACAGCACGAACGATTTCAATGAAACACGGTAAGTTCTTAGCACTATCCCGGACGACCTCGACCGTGCCCTCCAAATTTTGTTACGTCTCACCAATCCAACATGGCGGCTGTGCGAAATATTTCACCAGCATTCAATATCTCCGAAACTATTACCGATATCACCCTGGAATTTTGTACGGTGATAAAGGGAACTACTAGAAGTTCACCTATGTGACTTTTGAAAAATTGGTAACTACAAAACCAACATGGCGGCCAAGCGAATTTGCAACTTTTAAATAGAAGTTTCTCGCGATTTAACCAACCAAACGCAATGAAATTTGGTAGAGAATATGTCTATACTTATTGTAATGCACCGACATCTAACTTCGTTCAGTTGTTTATATAACCCCAAGATGGCGGCTGTGCAAAATATTTCACCGGCATTCTATATCTCTGAAACTATTACCGGTATCACCCTGAAATTTTGTACCGAGATAAAGGTTACTGCTGGAAGTTCACCTATGAGAGTTTAAAACACCGGTTAACTACAAAATGAACATGGCGGCCCAGTGAATTTGAAAGTTTAAGATAGACTTTTCTCGCGATATAATAACCCAAACGCAGTGAAACTTGGTACAGCAAATGTTTATACACATTGTAATGCAATGGTATCTAATTATGTTCAATTGTTTACATAACCTCAAGATGGCGGCTGTGCGAATTTTAAAATTCAGTTTGTATTTCTTGTGTCGTAATCATGCGATTGAAGTGAAAAATTAAATAATGAACCTACGCAATAATTTTCCTTTAATGGTATATGACTCTATGGCCTATACATATAACAATCCAACATGGCGACCATCTGAAATATTAAGACGGATCTCAATATTTACGAATCTATTACAGCAATCAAACTGAATGTTTCTATGTTCATAGGGGCTATGAACATAAGTTCACCTATTGGACTTTCAATAACCTGGTGACCACAAATCCAACATGGCGGCGTCGAGAATTATAAATATTCACATGGACGTTTCTCGCAATTTAACCATCCGAGTGCAGTGAAACTTGGTACAGTAAATCCTTATACAAATGTTAATCCACTGGCATCTAATTTATTTCAATTGTTTCCATAACTACAAGATGGCAACTGTGCGAAATTTTAAAATTTCTTTTTTACTTCTTGTGTCTTAATCATGCGATTGAAGTTTGAATAAGTTACTGGACGTACACAATAATCTTAATGTTATAGTACATAACTCTAAGACCTACTGTACATATATAAATATAAAACATGGCGACCATCCGAAATATTAGACGGTTCTCAATATCTACGGATCTATTACAGCAATCAAACTGAAATTTTGTATGTTGATAGAGGCAGTTGACATAAGTAGGATATATGTAAACAGGCTGTATAGTTCTTCACGGAACTACTTTTAAAAAATTAAAAGATATAGTGATCTGGTGAACCTTATTTTTATTTCACAACAACAAAAATGTACAGAATGTGTGAACTAAACAAGGGGAATGTAAAAACAATGTAAAGTGGAAATTGTAAATATTCATGTGTGAAACAATGAAAATGAAGAAATGGCTATCACCATTTTTAGAATTAAAAGACATTGTGATCTGGTAAACCTTGTTTTTATTTCACAACAAATAGGGCTTTACAAAATAGAATACAAAGAAATACCAATTCCTCAATCCTCTTCATTGTTCATGTCCACTCATCATTAACTTTCCTTTTATAGCCAACCTCTTTCCCACTGAGGCATTATAGGATGTCAAACGTTGTTTAGCTCTTTTCAACAATACTTTATCCGCCACACGTCTTAAAGCAGAATGACTATGACGATAAGAAAGGTCGTGTTCTTTACATGCTTGATCCGAAGAATTAATAGACATTCACTTAGCATAGGGTCTTGCGACCATGATTTTGGTACATGTTGCCAGATTTCTTTCACGGTATTGACTGTCACATAATAAATGAACAACTTGGAGAATACTAATAATTCTTCTTTCGTAAAACTATCTGCATATCGAGGGCAGATAACCTTGTAGTTCCACCCTTAAAACAACAACACTACCTCTTGCA
Source organism: Meconema thalassinum (assembly GCA_946902985.2). Lineage (NCBI taxonomy): Eukaryota > Metazoa > Arthropoda > Insecta > Orthoptera > Tettigoniidae > Meconema > Meconema thalassinum. Next base: position 444,097,645 of record OX336394.1, on the reverse strand, counting down.
TAGTATGTGATATTGATGGCTCCTGAGACGTGGAAGATGGATTAAACATAACTTTTACAACAAGTTGCTCAATAAACAATGCTCAATCTTGAGTCACAGTATTTTTTGTTTCATAAAACGTTATAGCAAAACACAATTGATTATCATTCAGCATTAGAGTTCTATATGAAATAGATAAGAAAAGGGCCATACTATATTTTTATATAGGTAATAAACGGGTCATACTATACTCTCAACTACCCTAGTTTCAACTACGTTTCAAGGTCACTCTCTTGAAAATTGTCGGAGTCTATCGATAAACACCTATGTTCACACGGCACACTCTTGCGGCGCGCGCGGGCATGAATAATTCAGGATGATGTTAATGGCTTATGTGGATGGCTTAGGTTGGTGGCTTATGGCGGTGGTTTATGGTGGCTTACGGTGGTGGCATATGTTGGTGGATTACGGTGGTGGCTTATGGCGGTGGTTTATGGTGGCTTTGTTGGTGGCTTACAGTGGTGGCTTATGGTGGCTTATGTTGGTGGCTTACGGTGGTGGCTTATGGGGGACGGGTCCTTGTAGACGGGTCCCTGTGGGCGGGTCTCTTTGACATAATTTGGATAAAATGCATGGGCCAGTCCATAGGGATCAGCCTTTGACAAGGATTTTGAGCGATTGAGTCTTTTAAGACGAGTTCTTTCTTATTAGGAATTTATCACAGGCAGACTATGAACAGATATGATGAATATGATTAAATATAACACAGTTGGTGTTCTTTTGAAATAAATTTCGATGATCTTTATAGAGATTTTATACTTTTGATTTAATTAAGCCTTGGATTGGATTACAATTACTTTGGTAATTTTTCTTGTTGTTTAAGAAGTTGTCTAAACATGATAATAATGACTACAGTTATTGTAGGTCAAATTTATGAATATCTGAAGCCAGTTCTACAATAAATTGTGGATTATTAAATATGTTGAGTTGAGGTATTTTTGCCAAAGGATTTGTGTTATTTGCCAAGTGTGTGATATTGCCATTGTGAGATTAATGATGCAGACTAGAGGTCATCGAACCCAGCCTTATATATTTTTAAATCCATGCTGTGCGCTGAATAGTTGTGATATAATGTGGTGAAATAATAGTGTTCAAAAGTGATATTTGACTAAGTAATTTATGTGGAGTAAATCCAAGTGGTAAATTTATGAATGATGATATCCAATGTGCTGTAGTGGAGATAATGAATTTTTGTCATGGCAAGAGACTATATTAAGAGCATAACGTGTAACATGTGTGATTACATCTGACAATATAATTTCACTGAAGTGATAGATTTTTATGACAACTTTCTTTAACCAATCTTAAATATTTCCTGGAAGTTTTATGATCCAAGTTTCTCTAATAATAATTTGTGAAATTCTAATCTGAAATTTAAATGGAGTAGTTGATCTGACCTGATGATAAAAATAAAATAATAATAATTAAATAAATGAGCTGATGACTATACGGATAAATTAAATGAGCTGATAAATATAATTAAATTAAATGAGATGATAATATAATGATGATTTAAAAGAGATGATAAAATTAATTACTATTTAAATGAGATGATGATAATAAATTAATAATAATAATTTAACTGGAACAGCTGATTTGAGCTGAGGATGAATATAATGAATTGGATAGCTGATTAAATAATGGCTGAAGTGATGAGCATTTAATGATTTTTCTATGGATGATGATTATGATGACAAATAATTACAACCAATTTTTTTATTTATAATCGAGACTTCGACAGGATGAGTGTAAATAACTTATACAAATTTGTTGTTAATTTAAGAGTGATAATTATGATTCCAACATTTGGAATAGTGACATTCAATTCAATTATGAATGCCTAAATATGTTAAAACTCAGCAATTCTTCTAGGTTTGTGCCGTGTCTTGTGTGGGGTTTCGCCTAGGACACCAAGCTAGGCTCTTCGGCGGGCTCTTGGTGTCCCCGCCCGGACCCCCACAGGAGTGACGAACTGCGCGCCACCTCCCTTTATATAAGGTGCAACTGCACCACTTGACTACGAGAACTAAAACTTCAAGCAGCCTTAACCTCCATATGAACGCTTCCAAAAAGATGGTATATTGGCTATCACGGCCGGTGAATTAAAACTCAGCAATTCTTCTAGGTTTGTGCCGTGTCTTGTGTGGGGTTTCGCCTAGGACACCAGGCTAGGCTCATCGGCGGGCTCTTGGTGTCCCCACCCGGACCCCCACAGGAGTGACGAAATGCGCGCCACCTCCCTTTATATAAGGTGCAACTGCACCACTTGACTACGAGAACTAAAAGTTCAAGCAGCCTTAACCTCCCTATGAAGGCTTCCAAAAAGATGGTATATTGGCTTTCACGGCCGGTGAATTAAAACTCAGCAATTCTTCTAGGTTTGTGCCGTGTCTTGTGTGGGGTTTCGCCTAGGACACCAAGCTGAACTCATCGGCGGGCTCTTGGTGTCCCCGCCCGGACCCCCACAGGAGTGACGAACTGCGCGCCACCTCCCTTTATATAAGGTGCAACTGCACCACTTGACTACGAGAACTAAAAGTTCAAGCAGCCTTAACCTCCCTATGAAGGCTTCCAAAAAGATGGTATATTGGCTTTCACGGCCGGTGAATTAAAACTCAGCAATTCTTCTAGGTTTGTGCCGTGTCTTGTGTGGGGTTTCGCCTAGGACACCAAGCTAGGCTCATCGGCGGGCTCTTGGTGTCCCCGCCCGGACCCCCACAGGAGTGACGAACTGCGCACCACCTCCCTTTATATAAGGTGCAACTGCACCACTTGACTACGAGAACTAAAAGTTCAAGCAGCCTTAACCTCCCTATGAAGGCTTCCAAAAATATGGTATATTGGCTTTCACGGCCGGTGAATTAAAACTCAGCAATTCTTCTAGGTTTGTGCCGTGTCTTGTGTGGGGTTACGCCTAGGACACCAAGCTAGGCTCATCGGCGGGCTCTTGGTGTCCCCGCCCGGACCCCCACAGGAGTGGCGAACTGCGCGCCACCCCCCTTTATATAAGGTGCAACTGCACCACTTGACTACGAGAACTAAAAGTTCAAGCTGCCTTAAACTCCCTATGAAGGCTTCCAAAAAGATGGTATGTTGGCTTTCACGGCCGGTGAATTAAAACTCAGCAATTCTTCTAGGTTTGTGCCGTGTCTTGTGTGGGGTTTCGCCTAGGACACCAAGCTGGGCTCATCGGCGGGCTCTTGGTGTCCCCGCCCGGACCCCCACAGGAGTGACGAACTGCGCGCCACCTCCCTTTATATAAGGTGCAACTGCACCACTTGACTACGAGAACTAAAAGTTCAAGCAGCCTTAACCTCCCTATGAAGGCTTCCAAAAAGATGATATATTGGCTTTCACGGCTGGTGAATTAAAACTCAGCAATTCTTCTAGGTTTGTGCCGTGTCTTGTGTGGGGTTTCGCCTAGGACACCAAGCTGAACTCATCGGCGGGCTCTTGGTGTCCCCGCCCGGACCCCCACAGGAGTGACGAACTGCGCGCCACCTCCCTTTATATAAGGTGCAACTGCACCACTTGACTACGAGAACTAAAAGTTCAAGCAGCCTTAACCTCCCTCACGGCACAAACCTAGAAGAATTGCTGAGTTTGAATTCACCGGCCGTGAAAGCCAATATACCATCTTTTAGGAAGCCTTCATAGGGAGGTTAAGGCTGCTTGAAGTTTTAGTTCTCGTAGTCAAGTGGTGCAATTGCACCTTATATAAAGGGAGGTGGCGCGCAGTTCGTCACTCCTGTGGGGGTCCGGGCGGGGACACCAAGAGCCCGCCGATGAGCCTAGCTTGGTGTCCTAGGCGAAACCCCACACAAGACACGGCACAAACCTAGAAGAATTGCTGAGTTTTAATTCACCGGCCGTGAAAGCCAATATACCATCTTTTAGGAAGCCTTCATAGGGAGGTTAAGGCTGCTTGAAGTTTTAGTTCTCGTAGTCAATTGGTGCAATTGCACCTTATATAAAGGGAGGTGGCGCGCAGTTCGTCACTCCTGTGGGGGTCCGGGCGGGGATACCAAGAGCCCGCCGATGAGCCTAGCTTGGTGTCCTAGGCGAAACCCCACACAAGACACGGCACAAACCTAGAAGAATTGCTGAGTTTTAATTCACCGGCCGTGATAGCCAATATACCATCTTTTGGGAAGCCTTCATAGGGAGGTTAAGGCTGCTTGAACTTTTAGTTCTCGTAGTCAAGTGGTGCAGTTGCACCTTATATAAAGGGAGGTGGCGCGCAGTTCGTCACTCCTGTGGGGGTCTGGGCGGGGACACCAAGAGCCCGCCGATGAGCCTAGCTTGGTGTCCTAGGCGAAACCCCACACAAGACATGGCACAAACCTAGAAGAATTGCTGAGTTTTAATTCACCGGCCGTGAAAGCCAATATACCATCTTTTTGGAAGCCTTCTTAGGGAGGTTAAGGCTGCTTGAACTTTTAGTTCTCGTAGTCAAGTGGTGCAGTTGCACCTTATATAAAGGGAGGTGGCGCGCAGTTCGTCACTCCTGTGGGGGTCCGGGCGGGGACACCAAGAGCCCGCCGATGAGCCTAGCTTGGTGTCCTAGGCGAAACCCCACACAAGACACGGCACAAACCTAGAAGAATTGCTGAGTTTTAATTCACCGGCCGTGAAAGCCAATATTCCATCTTTTTGGAAGCCTTCATAGGGAGGTTAAGGCTGCTTGAACTTTTAATTCTCGTAGTCAAGTGGTGCAGTTGCACCTTATATAAAGGGAGGTGGCGCGCAGTTCGACACTCCTGTGGGGGTCCGGGCGGGGACACCAACAGCCCGCCGATGAGCCTAGCTTGGTGTCCTAGGCGAAACCCCACACAAGACACGGCACAAACCTAGAAGAATTGCTGAGTTTTAATTCACCGGCCGTGAAAGCCAATATACCATCTTTTTGGAAGCCTTCATAGGGAGGTTAAGGCTGCTTGAACTTTTAGTTCTCGTAGTCAAGTGGTGCAGTTGCACCTTATATAAAGGGAGGTGGCTCGCAGTTCGTCATTCCTGTGGGGGTCCGGGCGGGGACACCAAGAGCCCGCCGATGAGCCTAGCTTGGTGTCCTAGGCGAATCCCCACACAAGACACGGCACAAACCTAGAAGAATTGCTGAGTTTTAATTCACCGGCCGTGAAAGCCAATATACCATCTTTTTGGAAGCCTTCATAGGAAGGTTAAGGCTGCTTGAACTTTTAGTTCTCGTAGTCAAGTGGTGCAGTTGCACCTTATATAAAGGGAGGTGGCGCGCAGTTCGTCACTCCTGTGGGGGTCCGGGCGGGGATACCAAGAGCCCGCCGATGAGCCTAGCTTGGTGTCCTAGGCGAAACCCCACACAAGACACGGCACAAACCTAGAAGAATTGCTGAGTTTTAATTCACCGGCCGTGAAAGCCAATATACCATCTTTTTGGAAGCCTTCATAGGGAGGTTAAGGCTGCTTGAACTTTTAGTTCTCGTAGTCAAGTGGTGCAGTTGCACCTTATTTAAAGGGAGGTGACGCGCAGTTCGTCACTCCTGTGGGGGTCCGGGCGGGGACACCAAGAGCCCGCCGATGAGCCTAGCTTGGTGTCCTAGGCGAAACCCCACACAAGACACGGCACAAACCTAGAAGAATTGCTGAGTTTTAATTCACCGGCCGTGAAAGCCAATATACCATCTTTTTGGAAGCCTTCATAGGGAGGTTAAGGCTGCTTGAACTTTTAGTTCTCGTAGTCAAGTGGTGCAGTTGCACCTTATATAAAGGGAGGTGGCGCGCAGTTCGTCACTCCTGTGGGGGTCCGGGCGGGGACACCAAGAGCCCGCCGATGAGCCTAGCTTGGTGTCCTAAGCGAAACCCCACACAAGACACGGCACAAACCTAGAAGAATTGCTGAGTTTTAATTCACCGGCCGTGAAAGCCAATATACCATCTTTTTGGAAGCCTTCATAGGGAGGTTAAGGCTGCTTGAAGTTTTAGTTCTCGTAGTCAAGTGGTGCAATTGCACCTTATATAAAGGGAGGTGGCGCGCAGTTCGTCACTCCTGTGGGGGTCCGGGCGGGGACACCAAGAGCCCGCCGATGAGCCTAGCTTGGTGTCCTAGGCGAAACCCCACACAAGACACGGCACAAACCTAGAAGAATTGCTGAGTTTTAATTCACCGGCCGTGAAAGCCAATATACCATCTTTTTGGAAGCCTTCATAGGGAGGTTAAGGCTGCTTGAACTTTTAGTTCTCGTAGTCAAGTGGTGCAGTTGCACCTTATATAAAGGGAGGTGGCGCGCAGTTCGTCACTCCTGTGGGGGTCCGGGCGGGGACACCAAGAGCCCGCCGATGAGCCTAGCTTGGTGTCCTAGGCGAAACCCCACACAAGACACGGCACAAACCTAGAAGAATTGCTGAGTTTTAATTCACCGGCCGTGAAAGCCAATATACCATCTTTTTGGAAACCTTCATAGGGAGGTTAAGGCTGCTTGAACTTTTAGTTCTCGTAGTCAAGTGGTGCAGTTGCACCTTATATAAAGGGAGGTGGCGCGCAGTTCGTCACTCCTGTGGGGGTCCGGGCGGGGACACCAAGAGCCCGCCGATGAGCCTAGCTTGGTGTCCTAGGCGAAAACCCACACATGACACGGCACAAACCTAGAAGAATTGCTGAGTTTTAATTCACCGGCCGTGAAACCAATATACCATCTTCTTAAATATGTTGTTTATGTGAATATAATAATCGTTGTGTGTTAGAACAGTATAAATCTAAATTAATTCACGAGCCAGATGTTATCTTAAATAATGATAGGTCACAGGGATCACAAAGAAATCAGTGACGAGTGACATAGTGCTACGGTGACCCTGAGAGCACAAGAGAACTCTAATTTATTTTCTTTTGCACGTGAATAAAATTTATTTGATATAGTGTGGAGATGGTATGACTTGAATGAACTATGACATCCTAACAGTCGTACTCTACCATACTCCTAGGCAGGAATTTCGTATTATTTGTCTTGTCAAACAAGTTCGAATAAACTTTAAAGGATATTAAGTTGTGATCACATGATGACGTGTTTTCCCAGTCTTTCCTGTGTCATAATTAAGGCTTAACCAGGAAGGATGTGGTTTGCTAGGAATTCAGTTGATGGCGCCCTTTTATTTGCAATTCGATTAAATTGAAGCCCATAACGACCCAGAGATACTTTGTCTCGTGTTACCCCTGCTTTTGTTCTATATTTCAACTGAATCTCCGACACATCCCTTGTTTTATTTTGTGTTTATTTCACTCCACTCAGGCCTGGGATGCCGGGTATGCGAAGTTATGGCAGTTGGGTCATCGCATACCTCGGATGAACGGGTGCAGTATTACATTGTCTAAACATATGTTACTTTTACTATTCCCGTAAGATAAGGCATTCTCCATGATTTACGTTGCCATATACTTTTAAATTATTAAATTAAAATGGCCAGAATCGCTTTCGCCATGATAGAAAATTGGCGAAAATAGGCTAATTCATTTGATGGACTCAGACATCGTGGTCACTCAGCCCCGTCTACTTTGGTGTGTGAGTGTAAATTTTTCTCTGGTAACCTGTGTTAATGTGATGGCTGTGTTGATATGTGCATTTGTAATTAAAATGGGGAATGGGGAGTTGACGACCGAGGCTTTAAGTTAGGAACTATCCCGGTATTTGCCTGGAGAGGGAGTGGGAAACCACGGAAAACCTCATCCAAGATTGTTGAGATTGGAATCAAACTTTGCTCTTCTTAGTTTTGCCTCAAGAGTGCGCCCCGTTCCAGCCCTCAGACCAGAATTAAATTACTTGGCAGAGCAGGGATCGAACCTGGAATCCGGAAGGTTAGCTCAGAATGTAGCCTTAAGAGTGGGCGTCCCTGTGTTAATACGATCTTTGACAAGCACTGAACATATAATTTTAAACCTCCCTCCATTACGGTGGCTGGCGAAGTGAGCCTATGCTTTTTCCAGTAGTTGGGGAAGGTATTCTATGCTCCCTTGCATAATATACTGTCATGGAAATACAAAGTCAATTTAGAGCAGTTTCATTCTGTTTATTTCAAAATGAAGCTCGTCATCCTGAGTTTCGTTTGCAAACAAATTGCGATCAGTCTCATCGCATTCCCATCAGCAACCAACTTGAGAATGGAAGTCTCTGAACTTCATTGTATAAGTGAATATTATTGTTTAATGATTATTTGTGTCGAGTACATAACAATGAGTCTAACCACGCTGTTGATTTTGGCAATGGAAGTAAGTTATTATTTGCCATTTAATATTTGGCGGCTGAAATGATGCAGGGCACTATAGTGTTATTTAATATGACGTTAATTTGTGGAGAAATGCTGTTATAAATAAACCCATTTGACGAAATAGAACATTGGCTGCAAACAAGTGGGAAATCGAAGAAAAATACGAAGCCACTTTTAAAATCCAATATAAATAAATATGGCATTTCAGAAACAATTCCAGATACAGTGTAGGGTCCTTGACGAAGAAATGTAAACATTGTTCTGCACTGTATTTCTCTTGCGAGAAATCTACACTTGGTTACTTTGACCTTTGCTGTTGTAATGGTAAAATTGATCTAACTAAATATAAAATATTTGACAGGCTGCAACAATTATTTTTCACTGGAGAGGATATCTCAAGGAATTTTAGAGAGAATAATCGGCAGTACAATGCTATGTCCTTCGTTTCATTTGGTGCCAATGTTACTGTGCCACATGCATACGGTCCACATTGTTTTAAAATGTATGGAATTGCACATCATCGCATTTCTTCGCTATATTCCAAAATTATAAGCGACGGTTTTCGGCCAGTTGTATTAGACTCCACAGAGTTATTGAATTCCTTGGAACTAAATGACTTGCCTCCACAAACTCTTGACCCATAGTTATGCTGCTTAGAAATCTGAACGTTTTTTAAGGGCTCCTAAATGCAACCATATTGCTTGGATTTGGAAATAATAAGTGCAGTTAAAATTAGGCAGAGAGGTCTAATCCTTCGACTTGATTTAACACCATCCGATAAAACACTATCGTTTTCTTTTAAGAGGCAATATTTTCCAATTCGTTTGGCATACTTTATCACAATCAATAAAGCTCAAGGGGAAACTCGTCAACGTATAGGTCTCAATTTGCCTCATCAATTTTTCGGTCATGGCCAGCAGTATTTTGCAATGTTGAGAGTGCAATCTTTTGACGCCCTTATAGTTTCAATAGAGCCAAAAATAATCGTACAAAGGCCTATATAAGAAAATTCTTCAGTAAATATTTTTCTATTGACCGTCATGTTTTGACGGGTTTCAACTAGTTACATATTATTTCTTCGGCCCTTAAACCTATTACCACGTTTTCTATCACACTTAGATATGCTAGACCTATAAAGGAAGGATGGCTTTTTAAGATAAGACTTGTATAATGCAGTTAGATACGCTGGAGAATAAGAAAGTAGGGGCAGATGACCTCGGTGTTCCGCCCCTTAAAGCCTCAATAATTTACTTACTAAAACAGGGAAGTAATTTCAGTCAGTGGAATAGCTGATATGTCCTCACTTCAAGATGAGCTGTGCTGTCAAGTTACATTATTTGTTATTAATTTTGTAAATGCGTACGATAATACCTCAGAAATTAATGATTCATTTTTGTCGCTAGGTTATAAAAAAAGAAACCCATGATGACGAGAGGGATGCAAATAGAAATCATCCAAATGAGTAAGTAGACAACAAAATAAGGAAAAAGTTGTCCTTCGTGAATGGAAACTAAAAATGTAGGCTTTGAATAAGTTATCCTTTTTGAACATATTTATTTGTTCTATTGTCTGACATAAGTGGATAATGATATTATGTTTTTATTTAGCAGCCCAATGACTAACCATTCTCGTTCAGAGTTTTCACTGTTGCAAGTATTTCAGTATATATGTGGTATCCAGTATTAATGTTTTTGAGGAGATGAATTCTGCTCTTATAAGCTATGTGTAATGAAAACTCTTTCTGATGTGTGGAAAACCCTATCACTTGTTGCATTGACCAGAAAATATCTGTGATGTGAGTTTGTAAAGGAAAAACCACTATTTTGAACTTCCCCAATTGAGTTCCTGTATCCAGGGCATTTGTTTTCAATCCCATAACTGTCTTCTGTTGTTGATTAACCCAAATCTGTGAATGTGAACAGATTCCTTCTCACCCGATGGTCCGGCATGTAGCAACCACATCAAAGGTCAATCAAAAGTAATCTAAGCCACAAAATAATATAGTACATTATACAGTAAAATATAATCAAGTATATACAGACTATGAATTAAAATACGGTTGGTGCAATACAAAAGCACTCATGACAATAAAACCATTACTCACTTTTTCAGTACTGTACAGAATCACTGTTGTAATACAATACACCGAACCTTGTGTGGCAGAACCCCAGCCAGTCTAAAAGTTGTTTTTCGTTGTTTCGCCACTTCTACTCTAAGCAATTGCTGGGATGGTACCTAAATTCAGGTCATGGCCGCCTCCTACCCAAACCTTTGCCCCAATTACAAATACACTAGTTTAGCCATCACAATGACACTGGTTATGGGATATGCCCAAGGGGCTCGATGACCATGATATCGTAAAGCACTTAAATGAATCATCATTAAACAACAAGGATGTACAATATATACTCACCTGGGTGTGACCAACGCCGTGCACATGAAGTGTCCACAATTTGCGCCTGCGTACTGCTTCATACGCTTAGCTATAGCAACGCAGTATTACAAAGGTACATCATTTTGTGCTTACAAGCGGGATTCTGATAACAACATGGCACAACCAATGTCGAATTTGTCGAAGGGAATAATAATCCCTACATATATTATTATAGTGAAAGTTTTTGAGTGTGTGTGTTACCTCTCCACACTAAACCACATAGGCTGCTTTTCATCCATATATATGAAGCTCAATGTTCGTAGTTAGGCCCTTTGGCACATATCTACACCGTTTCACCGATCTGAACCAAAATTAATGTACTTACACTTTGGAACCCAACGCGGAAGACTGTGCAGTTGAAATTTCAGACAGACCGCAGCATTCCCTTTTGCAGAAATCTAAACCGTTTCACCGATCTGAAACAAAATTTACACTTTGGAACCCGACGAGTAACACTGTGCACTTCAAATGTCGGATAGCCCGCAGCATTCCCTACATTTTGGCTCTTTGGCACAAATCTACACCGTTTCAAGAATCTGGACCAAATTTTGCATACTTACCCTTCGAATGCCGACGAGTAACACTGACTACTTGAAGTTTTGTCTGCATTTATGCCTTTTGGCGCAAATCTACACGGTTTCACTGATCTGATCCATAATGTACGCTCTTACACTTTGGAACCGGATGAGTAACACTATGCAGTTGAAATTTCAATCAGCCCTTTCAATTCCCTGCATTTAGGCCCTTTGCACAAATCTGCACCGTGTCACCAATCTGAATCAAAATTTTCGCCCTTACACTTTGAAACCCGACGAGTAACACTATGCAGTTGAAATTTCGGACAGCCCGCTGCATTCCTACATTAAGGCCCTTTGGCACACATCTACACCGTTTCACGGATCTGGACCCAATTTTACACACTTATCATTTGTGACACTGCGGATTACACTGTCTACTACAAATTTGGACAGCCCTCTTTTTCCTTAGATATAGGCAGTTTGGACCAAATATCAATTTTGTGGAAAGACCAATCTAGGCTCATTTTAACCTTCGCAATGCATGAAACAAAACTCGCGGCTTAAAATTTGGCTTAGATCGGTAAAATGGTGCAGCTTTGTATAATTAAGGCTCAAATTTAGCCTCGCAATGCATGAAACAAAATACTGGACGTAAAATTTGTCCAGTTTGCTGAAACGGTGTAGATTTACAAAAATAACAGACAAATTGGCCCTAAAACAAGGTTTTATGGCCCTAGAGCCACCCTGTTGGAAGTATTTTGGTGTTGCAGTAGGGGTCCAGAGATGCTGGGAATTCAGGTGTAACTGTAAGAATTATTAAATTGGTCTATTGTTTCGGGCTGAATCACGTCGCTCCTACCCGTTTCTGGTGCAGAATTGCGAAAATAGTTACATCTAACAAACTGCACTCTTGGATATTATGTCCATTATGTTACTTATCACCCCCACAAAGTATTTTTAACGTATTTCTTTCTGTAAGTTCAGTTATAGCATTCATTATTATCCATGAAACAAATACATAAATCCACCGGGCGAAGCCGGTACTACTGCGAGTAATAATAATAATATAGCTGTGTGGAGGATAGAACCACTTCGTATCGCTGGCAGCCAGCGATTGCACGCTCGCAGCATAGAGCTGTGATTTAGTGTGTCGGTGTGAAGCGTGTTGCCATGTAGTCCGCGCTTAATGTCGCCAGGTAGTGTGACAGCCGTAAGGATTAACTCTTGGCGCAGCGAGGTGAAGAGTTTGAATCCCACCTTGGGCAAACATTCTTGCCATAGTTGATGCTGGATCCAAGATTCAAGGTTCAAAATTGGTATTGGCAATCCGAAAAAATAAGCAGCGTTTGGAAAAATAAAGTTGTCATAGCTAGAAAATTATGGCAGTGTAAAGGAATATTGTGTAGATCAATCATTTGCAACAGCCAGCCCCTGGGTAGTCCACAGTCCGCTCAACCCTTTCATTCGGCCGCCTGATTAGTTATTGAAAATGTATTTCTTTCGTAATCTGTTAACCTGAAGTACCGGTAAGCATTTTCCCAACCCGCGACAATGCAGTACAAACATTTTCTCTCTGGGCTTGGTAAAACTGTTAAGAGAAGCCCTGGCGCTGACCACCTTGCATTCTTTGTGGATATTACCTTTCACTTGAATACGTTGAATTAAAAGCTGCAAAAACAAGGCCAAGTAGTCGTTGAGAAGAAACTCTGATATTTGTGGGGTGATATATTTTATGAGAGTTTGGACAGCATTAATGAGATTTTTTTAGGGCCGTGACAATTGAACATAATCTGGGCCTTAATGGAAAACTCGTTTTTCATTTCGTGGAGTGCCGCTTCATTTATCGTACGGAAGAAATTAGGAAAGAGCAGTCTTCTGCTAAGTTTGCAAAATCGCCGTGTAAGCTGTCCAAAGTTTCGGACAACTGACATCTATAACTTACAAGGGTGAGTTCACATAATATTATATTATATTTACTGTATTTGTGCAGCTTATGGTTTTTACATATTCAGTTACATTTTGATCCCCGTCAGAATGTCATATTTCCTCATTATATGAAACTATAACGTAACCTGATGATTCATAATTAACTCAACGGACGTCATCGTTTTATTTACCCAGTGCGGATAACGTTATATTTGAGTCATATTGTCTAATACTACGTAGTGGAAGCTGACAACTGAAAAGTAGCATTCAACTGCTGGTATTGATACTGTCCGCACTCAGCGCCAGCTGACGCTAGAGCCTCCTAGCCCCTGGACCATACAAACTCCACAAGTCTCGTCACTTTCTCTTCTATACGATATGGCTTAACTAACGTTGGCGGTGAAGTATGAGTGCTAATAGTAGAACTATGACATGATACGTAATTGGTTCGTTTTTAATACTTTAGTTTGAAGGAGAGCAACAGTACAGGTTTAGCCTAGCTTTACTTGTCCCTCAGATGGTGAAGATTTTTTTTACAATAGTCAAACAATTTTTAATCTGCGCACTGCTACAAGACTGCAAACGACGGGAAACTATATCCGTAACTTTGCTGACGAGACAAGAGCAATAAGAAGCTCTTATTGAATTCATTATGATCAAGCATATTTTCCAAAAACCTGGCTTTTGTTTACAAAGAAAATCTTTGGAGCCAACATTAACTCTGACGACAATCCGGTTGTTATGATTTATATGCTACAAGGAGGACTTACAATGTGAACTGTTATAAATAACACAACAAAATCCGTGGAAGGAAAGTAAGCATAGACAGAGTAGGTGGTCACTCAGGGTATATTGGAATTAATGGATGAAAAACTGAAGAACAAGAACGCACAAAATGTAAGGGAGAAAGCAAAATACAGGCTACTGAAATTAAGGGAAGCAAGAGGTACAAAGCAGCCAATGAATAATGTTTGAAAGAGAAATGTGCAAAGAATTGCTCATCATGTATCGGTTAGCAAAGTTGTCTGCCGCTTCAGAAGTTGGGATCCGATTTCTGGCTCTGCCACGAATTGTAATTCTGGTCGGAGGGCTGGATTGGGGTACACTCAGCCTGTTGAGGCAAATTTGAGAAGAGGTCACAGCCATCCACAAAGTTACTTTCCGCGTCTCCCATTTCTCCAGGCAAACGAGATTTAATATGGTGATCTGATTTTGATTGTCCCGTAGAAGGCCTATGTATATAAGTTGCTACGTTGCATAGGGGTACAGGATCTCATCAGTTTATTTCTCTTTTAAATATGTTAGATTTTTTGACAGGCATATAGAGGGTGACGATAGTTTGTATTCAGGAAGTATAACATTATGCCTAAACCTAGCAAAGTAGGAGCTGAGAGATGTGAAGATTGTCATATAATGAATTTTATGATTCATGCTTCTAAATTTCTGGCTTGACATTTTGACATTTGACATTTTAGAAAAAAAAATGGAATAAAATGGAGCGATAGGATTGTGTATACAATCAATACTGAAACCAGATGGCAGTTGTTACATTCGTACTGTACCCGATAATCCGGAAAGCCGTTTGTCAGAAATCCGTCCCCTCAATCGTATTGCCTACCTCAATAAGCTCCGGCTCTACTACATCATTTGAAATGGCTCTGACAAACACTATCGGGATCATAGCACAGCAATTTACAAGAATATTGTGAAACACACCAAACTACACGGGGAAAAACACTTACCTTACTTACCGTTCTCGGGGTTTATGGGTGGCACCCTATCTCTCAAAAGTGTGTCCGCACAATATCTCGCATACATGATGTTTAAAATGAACCCACACGTCAAAGACTATGAAAATTGAACGGTAAAATTTTATTTCACATAAATATAAATAAAATTATAGGCTAAACTAAAAAATTAAAGTCTTGTGAAACCATCACAAATTCTCCTCAGCCACCACTGGATTGTAAAACAATTACACAAAAGTTATGAGCTTATTCGGACTACTGTAAGATAGTCAAAACATCATTTTAAATTAACAAAAACAGGAAGCGTTTAGTAGCAATCAGCTCTATCGCTGTGCATCTTGAGGTAACTTCCTCATTCCAATGCCACATATACGCACATATACACAAGTCCTTATCTGAACATATGGACTATGAATGAGACACACACACCTTGCCTCCCCCACTGTTAAATGCGGCCGGTCAATAGTGACATGCGAGAATCAGTCTCGAATACGCTAGATCATTGCCACTAAACAAATGCTGATAACTCGGAACCTAAGCTACAGAATATCATGAAATATTTTATACACTCTTCCAGACACACCCTACATTGTTTCGAACCAATGCAGTTCCTGATTCACTCTTACAAAATTTTCATCATTTACTCGTCATTCATTCACAAAAAATTAATTTTAACAAATTATTATATGACCCTAATAAACATTACTATATTATTATATTAATTATAGATTTATTTTACATAGTTATATAATTATTTACAGCGTTGCCTAATATGGACAAAACGCTAAACACTACACTGAAGTGTTTATTTAAATGATCTCTAAAAAAAATTCGAGTCTTTGAAAATATCGTCAATCGATAATTGAATTTACATTAGAATATAGAAATTCTATTTCTTTTATATTATTTTTATACATTACACACAAGTCATGTCGGGTTATAGTTACAAAATTAAGGCGACACTCCGGAGATAAAAGTCGATATTTTGTTCATTTTGGTGATTTTTTTTATGACTGAAATTGAAAGGATAGGGTTTCTTCTTTCTTTTCACAAAGTTATTCCGTTGAATTCAAACAATTTGTCACCTTAATAATGCTTTGTTTGTCAGTCTGCACACAGCAGAAATGGGTGTGGCATCTGCTGAACTGCTTGGTTAGATTATTTATGATGCCATTGTCATGTTTTCATTCAATGAAATCAATAAAATATCCCTGTTCTTTGCAATTATGCATCCCGGGGATGGGCCAACAGCCCCCCCCCCCCCCGCATATATTTCTACAGAATCGAGCTGTAAGATCTACCATGTTTCTGAATGAATTTACAAAGCCTGCAAAGGACTAATATTTCAGTACTTGACTCTACTGTCGTTGAGCAACATTGTATGCTTGTATTGGTATTCCTGATATAACTACAATAATGCCGATAACTATAAGTTTTGTTATTCTTGTGTGTTTCTTCTTTCTTGTGAGTTCTGTGGCGGTAGCCAGTCTGTTTACTTTTGTGAAGTTCGCGCTCAAGTAACCTCTTGTAGTTGTGTATCAAGATACTAGACAAGCTTCCAGAATTACTAATATTCGTACAGAAGCTGCTAAGAAACTAAAGGAAGGAAAAACATACGGTTCTGGTGACTTCTAGGTAATGGATCAGGAAGATAACGTCACTTGAACTTTGATTTAATATTCCCGCCAATAGTAATTTTACATTTAAATCCTATTTTTCTCCCATAATATTCTGCCAAATGTAACAAAATATGTATGATATATGCATCACAGCTATATTAGGAAATCTGCGTATGGAATTCTTGATTGCAGAATTCTTCCCAGTAGTAGGGATGTAAAAGTGCAATATTTTTGACCAAAAAAAATACACAAATTTAGTACTATAATATCTCATTGTATAAATTATTTACAGAAAAATCGATACGTAGTGTTTTTTAAAGAAGTATTATCTACCTAATTCCAAATTTCCATTATTATGTCATTTGAAATCTATGAAAAAAATGAAATTAAAAATTCCAAAAATAATAAATCTAAAAAAAATATTTTGAAAAAACTATTAATTGTATATGAAACAAATGTTTGTGATATCTCTACTTTTGTTTGGGTGACATTCCCACAAAGTTTCGTGAAAATCCATGCATTAGGTTGGAAGATAACGTCACTTGAACTTTGCTTTAATTTTCCCGCCAATTATAATTTTGCATTTAAATCCCATTTTTCTCCCATAATATTCTGCCAAATGTAATAAAATTTGTATGGTATATGTATCACAGCTATATTAGGAAACCTGGAAACCTGCGTATGAAATTCTTGATTGCAGAATTCTTCCCAGTAATAGGGATTTAAAAGTCCAAAATTTTTGAACAAATAAATTACTCAAATTTAGTACGATTATATCTCATTATATAAATTATTTACAGAAAAATCGATACGTATTGTTTCTTAAAGAAGTATTATCTACCTAATTACAAATTTCCATTAACATGTCATTTGAAATCTATGAAAAAAGTGGAATTAAAAATTCCACAAAAAAAATTTTTAAAAAAATATTTTTGAAAAACTGTAAATTGTATATGAAACAAATGTTGGTGATATCTCTACTTTTGTTTGGGTGACATTCTCACAAAGTTTCGTGAAAATCCATGCATCAGGTAGGAAGATAACGTCACTTGAACTTTACTTAAAATTTCCCGCCAATTGTAATTTTACATTTAAATCCCATTTTTCTCCCACAATATTCTGCCACAGCTATATTAGGAAACCTGCGTATGGAATTCGTGATTGCAAAATTCTTCCCAGTAGTAGGGATTTAAAAGTCAAAAATTTTTGAACAAAAAAAAATACACAAATTTAGTACCGTAAACATGGGCTACTTTGGCCCACTTTTCAGCATTTTCAAATCAGTTTGCTTATAAATACTACATTTTTATTACCTTAATGTTATGGAAACCTTCATTTACACATATGCTATCTTATATTTTAGTTTACTAAGGAATTCCTGTTTTTTCCATTTTTTTTTTCTATTTTATTTCCATTTTTTAATTTTGGGCCAATGTTACCCTTAGGTTAGGGTAACTTTGGCCCAAGTCACTTTTACATATTAAACAGCATGGTAACAAAGGTTAGGAACAAAGAAGGACTTGGGTATGGAAAAACACTAATTCCCGAATTGAAAAATTAATATTTTATGTTAAGAAAAACACTTACAAAATCACAAAATGTAAAAAAAACAAGATTTTGAAATGTTAAAGTTCTCTTGAAAGGGAAATGTTCAAACATGTGCTTAAAAATCATTAACTATAAAAAGACCTCTTTTAAGAAGTTTTGGTGCTTGAATGTGTTTTTCAATGTCGTCCCATTGATAAAAGAGCATGTCCTTTTCTGCAGGCCACTTCCAAAACTTCGAAGTGCGCGCCATACAATCCACTATGGCTCCCCCCTCGGTCACATTGAGCACCAACCCTGGAAAACGTAGTCCATTCCAGCGAACGATAACAAAGCTTCCTATTTGCAAGTTTGTTTTCACATTTCCATCTTGACTTGTGACGTCTGAGTGCTTGCTTGTACTGGGATTAGACTCGTCAATTCTAGGAACGACTGGTTCCTCTTCTGGTCCATCGAAATCTTCATCTTCACTACTTGTAAGAACCATGTCACTGTGGCCTGAAGACACAAGACTGAAGTCGTCGTCATCACTATCATATGTTGATGACCAGCTTGCCGTTCTTTTACTCCTTTTTTTCTTCATAGATTTTTTGTCCAATTTTTTGTTTTTATCAATTTTTTTCTGCTGTCTTTCTTCTTCTATCTGGATTTTTTTCAGTTTCTTTTTTGTTTCCATTTCTTCCTTTTTCTGGGCTTTTTGATTTTGCTTCATTTCTTGATGCTGAAGAACATCGGCTGATGTGATACTCTTACCAGCAGGAACATCCAACTTTTGTCTTTTTGTTGCTCGAGGCTTGACAACTTCTTGTCTTTTTTCTTCGAGATGTTTCATGAACGTTTCTCCTACTAGCTCCAAGTTAACTGAAACATTAATGGATGGTAAGCGCTTCAAAACTTCCTCCTTATTTATTGGATGAATGCCAGCCTTTTTAAAGCCAGCCTTCATGTTATCTCTAACATTGGGCTCTAAGATATCCAAAGCTTTTTTTAGCAATCTTGGAAAAATGTCTTTTGGCAATGTGGCTACAGCCTTACCACTCTCGGATTGTTTCCACTCAGTTAGGACTTGTCTCCATTTGATTTTCAGAGGCCTAAAATAAGCTAAATCAAGTGGCTGTGTTAGGTGAGAAGAGTTGGGAGGCAGGCAAATGAATTCGATGTTGTTTTTTTTCACAAAGTCTCAGAACATTTAAACTCACATGTGAGCTGAGATTATCTCCTATGACAACCTTTTTGCCTTCTTTCTTTTTTAGGATAGGGAGCAGATGTGTCGAAAACCATTCCTCAAAAGTAGCTCCGTCGATCCATCCCTGCTTAGTCCTATTGTATCGCGCTCCTTCTGGGCCATTTTCCGTCCATGTGGTCCATAAATGCTCTCCTTTATATATAACATAAGGAGGCAATGAGCTGCCATTGGCATTGCCACAGAACATAACACTAACATTTGATTTAGTAGAGTTCATTATACGTTCTGGGTACTTGCACCCTCTTCGACAAATAACCCTTTTCCTGCCTGGATCATCAGACATACACGTTTCATCATAATTGTATATGTTATCCGGCGGTACATCCTTAACTGCCTCGTTTAGATTGTCAATGTAGTCGGAGATTATTTTTTCATCAATCTGAGCGCGATTTCTCTTAATGTTTGATGAAAGCTTGACTGTCAACTGAGGATGTCTCTTTAAAAAAGATTTTACCCAGTCTCGGCCAGGAAGATTGTTACAAAAACACTGTGTAGTCTTTCCTTGTCTAGTAAGATAGGATTTCACGATGTATCTCTAATCTAATTCATCAAGAGGAAAACCATACTCGCACATTTTGTCAATATGACTGGCGAATGCTAGTTCTTCTTCTTGCGAAAAAACCTTCGGGTGGCCAGGTGAACTTGAAAATAAATTTTTCAATTTGTTTTTAATAGTGCTGCGGGGTATTTTGAAATGATCGGCCGCCTGCCGTTGCGTCATTTCACCAGATTTAACAGCCTCCAAACAAGTTTGAAGATGGTCATGGCTGTAATCAGCATATTTTCGGCTGCCAGGCTGACGTTTGTAATTGTACGGCATCTTGAACAAGCTGAAATCAAAAGCATGGAATACAAAAACATCCACGGTTAGCTTAATAAGATATTTACAGCTAATTATGGTCAAATTTTAAATGCTTACAAAAGTACGACCTACTTTGGCCCAAAAAAAAAATGTGGACCAAAGTAGGTCGTAATTTTGAGGTTAACGGAACTGACTTGAAAAAAAATTCAAAGGAAAAGAATCGATGCGTTTAAGAGAGTTGTAACTAAATTCTGACTTAAGGCATTAAAAACTGATCTAAAAAAAGTACTTACCAAACTTGTACAAAAAGTAGAATGTTTTCTTCATGTGAAAGTTTGAGAGGTTAAAATAACACGTGCAACCATTAGTCAATCAACTTGAGCTGCTGCTTCCTAGTGGACAGTGGTGGAACCACTTGAACTATTAGCCTGCCTGAACAGTGCTGTTACCTTGCCTAATCTGACAGAACTAATTCAAAAACTATGTCAAATGAGTGTATAGATTACGTTTTATTTTGTTTTTATTTTGGGCCAAAGAAGGACCTCAGGGCCAAAGTAGCCCATGTTTACGGTACTATAATATCTCATTATATAAATTATTTACAGAAAAATCGATACGTAGTGTTTTTTAAAGAAGTATTATCTACCTAATTCCAAATTTCCATTAACATGACATTTGAAATCTATGAAAAAAATGGAATTAAAAATTCCAAAAATAAAAAATCAAAAAAAATATTTTGGAAAAGTTGTTAATTGTATATGAAACAAATGTTTGTGATATCTATACTTTTGTTTGGGTGACAATCCCACAAAGTTTCGTGAAAATCCATGCATTAGGTAAAAATATCTGTTTATCTCAGGAGTGTCGCCTTAATTCAAATACAACCGACCAATTAAGGTTATTTGCATGTAGTTACATATTCGGGGTTAATACATTTTGATAGGGAATATCTGTGACACTAATCTTAATCTGTAGTCCAAAAATTATTCAACTCACACCCTCTGTTAAATAAAACAGTAAATTTGCATGAATACAATCTGGATGGGGAATAACATCACTAAACTTGCGGGAAAAACCTCGCTCCAAGCACACTATGGCTTAACAACCTCATATATATTACATCATATATGGAAAACTTCCACTGTTTAAACAAAATCACCAATGATTAAGTTGTTATAAACAATATCGTGGGAAAACATCCTTCAACAAGGGCTCTATCAATCAGTGACTTTCACACGTCCACTGAGCTATAATTTATACATACCATCGTTCCTCTCGAAAACTCTACATTATCAAAACGTATTCAAACTGTTGCATAATTTTAACCACCATGAGTATCTTGAACAAAACGATATGAAATAAAAATCGGCCAGTCACAAATATGATGAATAAACTGACTCTCCTCACTTGTCTATCTAAAAAATTATCATTATAATATTATCGCAGTACAATAAAATATTTCACTCAAGAGAATTTAAATAAGTGCAGGTTATTTAAATCAAGTCGGATAGAAGTCAATCTAGACTGGAATATGCAAGCATCGATATCCTAGCCTAAGATATGAAAATCTTCTACCAAAAGAGTTCTTTTCCACTGTTAACTGAATAAAGCTCATTCAATACTCAAGTTACATAAAGTTGTCTTCGCTGAAATGTTTTTCATTATCTAATGATATTGTCTTTGTTTCAACAACACATTCTAAAGAACGACTAGTAATTCAAAAGATCGTCGTAAAGTTACATATATTTTAACGCTCTAATTAACGTTCGATGGTATCTTCTCTCTTGAAGTTGGACAGAAAAATGTTCAAAGTAAGTTAACGGATACATTACTTTGAAATGATGACACGATGTCTGAATTCTGACTTGAAATGGAAACTAGATACTTTTAAAGTCAAACCGTGACTGCAAAATTAATCCACATTCTCTAAAGAAAATTTAAATGTCAGTAAAAACTGCTCCTCACAAGAATATAAATATAAATATGAATGTCTTAAGTCTCTAGACACTAAAGAAAATATAATACACCTGAAAAGTGTACATAATACAAGAACATATTAGAATATAAAATATGGGGAAAGATCGTTGCTCAAATTTCACTATACAGCTCACATTATAACAAATAAATATCACGGCTACCTTATATGATGTTCAGACGTTCTTGAAGAGTATTAACAGAATACTATAGATGTTCCTATAAAACCAGAGTACATATCTGGACAGTACTCGAACATCGGAACAGCGACCTCGGATAATAGAACGATTCTATCTCCGAAATACACCAATCCGTGTTAACAAGAAACTTCCTTCTGGCAACTCCTTCTGTTTGTGCTGGGATACCCTAGCCACTCTTGAAAATCCCCCAAAGTTCTACGTCGAAATTAACCATGAAATCCGTTGTATAATCGAGGCAGAAATATTCATGTTGATGGATAATTAATACATTTCCACAGCCGTATGGATGTTATATCAGCGTTTGATAGATATGCATGAGTGTAAATGCTGGTTACCCACTCCATGCTAGTATTCCAAGAATACTGATGATCGTAATTCCATGTTGGATCTTCACGCTATCGATATATGTCCCAGGTGAATAGTTAGTTTAATACTCCATCACTATTTTCATATCAATGTCTATTAAATATAATAACTGAGTATTAACTGCCATTGTAATGTCACTTGTCTGTAGCACCAACTGAATAATGTTCTGTTTCACACTTGCAGTGCGCCTGCCCTCTGAATGTTCAAAGTGTGTAGCATGAAAAGTGATTCTGGGATCTGTGAAAAACACTTTTGTATTTCGTCTTCTATCGCTTATATTTCCCAAATTATAAAAGCTGGAATGTTCTGCTTTTAACACAAGCTCCTTATAGTCTTACACTGCTTGATTATAATAAACGCTGAAGCCTAATTGTGTGTGTTCTTGAGATAATGTCACTTATACTTGCGTTTTAACTTCGCCTAAATTTGAATTGTATGATGCACTGCAGCTGTTTCACGAGCGGACAACCTCCACGCTTGGACTCGAAGAAACTTTCGGGACTGCGTTAACCCATCAGCACACTTCACTCGTCGACTGATTGATAAGAAAGAGTCTCTGCTCTCCGCTCCCGTCGTTTTAATACCCTGACACTCCTCCATCCCTTCCATAGCTTCTATACGCGTCATTACTCATATTCAACATTGGATATAATCAATCGATTTGAAGATTTTAAGGTAGTAGAAATAATGTCTTCTTAATTCCATTCCATTTCTTGTGCTGAAAATAACTTTCCATAGTTTTTTAAAAGCCGATTTTCACTAAAAATCATAGTTGCAATAAATTCCGTCTTCACAAAGACTTTCGCTCATTGGTTGAAGACAGCCAACCAATAGCTTAATTTCTCTATACGAATCTTATATTATTTCCTTCTAGATGTTGCGTCATGCTTCCAGAGCTTTCTCGAAAAAATTCTTATACGTCATCATGGATCTCAGCGGAGCCTCCCTGCTTGCCTAAGCTATGAGCCAGCCGTGCCTACGTCATTAATAACACGTAATAGCTGTGACGGCTGCAACTTTACTCATGCTCTCCCAAATACTACCATCGTGGTCTCTGAATAATTCAATTTACGAGGGCATTCTCCCGTCACCACGTTTTAAAAACAGTTGCAAAATTGTTTTTAACCTCTTTGTTACAAGTTTATAGATATATCACTTGAACTCGTAATTTAATTATATTTAGCCTACTTTCTGATGATATTTCTTTAGGTTTCCAACGTTAAATTTTCCATACACCACATTGTTTTCATCGTCATATAGTTCGTAGCAGTTGTTCCCATATGCGTTGGTAATCCGGAACGGGCCAATAAAGACAACTCCAAATTTTGGGTAAATCTTCTTGCTTATGTCAGCTTTCACAGATCTGCGTAGTAACACCAAATTTCCAATTTCCAGTGGAGTACCGAATCTTTTTCCAGCTACGCGTTTCAAGCGTTTTTGCGCTGCTTTCTGGAGTTGGTCTTGAGCTTTTTCTATCCTCTGTTGTCTTCCTATGTCAGGATCTCTAGGAATGTGATTAAACACATTATCCCATGGTTTTTCAGGATTTCTTTCTAGGTGGAGCCTCATCGGAACTTCTCCTGTGCTCTCCTGAAGTGTAGAGTTCAAACAATCCTCTATCAGGGACACATATTTTACCCAACATGTGCGGTCATTTGGGCAGAAAATGCGGCAAAATTTAGAAAATTCTGCCATATATCATTCAGATGAATTTGACTCAGGGTAACGCACGCTCGAAAATATGTGTTTTAATCCTAGTCGCACCATGTCTGCGGCAAATTCGGTTGACGTGAATTGCGCTCCATGATCAGACAGTAAATATTCCGGTTTCCCAGCCTTCGGAAGTACTGCGTTCTCTAACCTACTGACAACGTTCCTGGTGTTTGCTTTCTTCATGGGGCTCATAGTGACGAACTTGGAGAATACATCAACGGTAACAAATAGGAATTGATTACACTGATATCCCTTTGGACACGGGCCAAAGATATCCGTTGCCATAAGCTCCTTAGGTTTTGACGGAATCATCGCTCTGGGTTTCCCTTTCAATAACGCAGATGCAAATTTTTCTCTCTGGCATTTGTCACATGATCGAATGACTTTTTCTATACCGGATCTCATGTTGGTCCAGATAAATTTCTCCTTGAGTGTGTCGAGTGTTTTATCTAAACCCGCATGTCCAATAGCATGGTGAGCTACCCACACTAACCTTACAACAAGACTAGGAGGCACGACTATTCTGATCTTTGTATGGTCAGAGTCTGCATACTTGCATACAAGATATCCGCTCAGTACATAATGTCGTGATTTCCTTTGTGTAGCTACATAATCTACATCTGTATTGTCCATATAACCCTTGAGGAACCTGTACATTCTCCTGATTGGAGCGTGTCTCTTCTGTGACACACTGATTCGGGCTAATCTCCTAATGGTTTCTTGGTCTTCTTGCTCCAATTGTACATGGTTTATCTGCAAATTTCTAACAGGGTTACGCGATAATGCGTCAGCCAGCAAATTATCTTTCCCTGGCTGATGGACAATGGTAGCATTAAGGACACCGTGTAGAGTTCGACTTGGAACTGACCACAATATTTCAATAAATTTTGAGGCCATCTTACTTCTATACCATTAATTTCAAAGCATTGAAACTTTGCACATGCATTTAGTAATATCTCCTCAACTCAGGGAAAGAATATTCTGGGCATTTGGATCTTACCAATATTCTTTCTCTGAGTTGAGGAGATATCACTAAATGCATGTGCAAAGTTTCAATGCTTTGAAATTAATGGTATAGAAGTAAGATGGCCTCAAAATTTATTGAAATATTGTGGTCAGTTCCAAGGCGAACTCTACACGGTGTCCTTAGAGGTCATAAAGAGGGGCCATGATTTCTGAGTATTTTGGACAATGACTGCTTATGAATTGGCAGGCACCAACAAATTCTCTTACTTGCCTGACCTTGGTGGGCTTAGGAAATCTCATTATGGCTTCAACCTTTTGCATATTTGGATGATACCCGTCCTGGTCAATGGTACCCGTCCTGGTCAATGGTATGCCCTAAATAATTTATTTCCCTCTTCATAAACTGGCATTTATCATAGTTGACCTTGATGTTGGCCATTCTCAAGTTCTCAAACAGTTTTCGAAGATGCGCGAGGTGTTCTTGGACATTTGGAGAATATATTATTGAATCATCAATGTAACATATTACATTCTGTTTGACCTCGTCCGTGAGCTTACTATCGAGAGCTCGAATTAGTGCTGGTCCACTACTAACCATGCCAAACGGCATCCTTTGAAAAACCCAGCATGTCTGGTCAAATAGGAACCCAGTATACTGCTTACTCTCTTCTTCCAACTCGATTTGATAAAATGAGGACGTCATGTCTAGGACGCTGAAACATGCTTTTCCTTTGAATTTGCGAAGCAGATCTCTGATTTTCGGCGGTCGGTCTGCCTCAGGTAAAATCTTTAAATTAATAGTACGAGCATCGAGACATAGGCGTAGTTGACCATTATTCTTTTTGACAACTGTAATAGGGTTTATATATGACGACGCCTGTTTTCTTATTATACCGTCTACTTCCATTTTCTTGATTAATCCTCGTACTTCTTGATAGTATTTCTCAGGAATTGGGTATATCCTCTTCTGATACGGGGTTTCGTCAGTGTCCTAATCTTGTATTTATAATCCTTGATCAATCCAGGCTTGTCATCGAAAACATCACGAAATTTTCTGATCAAATCGCCAAATTCACCCTGAATTTCCTCAAACCCTTCGGTCTTTAGAGTAGGAATTTCTCTTTCATTTTCAACCTCTTCAATGATGGTGTTTAATATATCTTCCCTAAGATCTATATCTAGACTGTCTTTCACATCCTGTTCTTCTATCTCTTCTTTGATAATGAACCCTTCATTAAATTTAACTACTCGGTTTTTCATGTCAATAATGGCACCTATTTTGGTTATGAAATCTATGCCTAGCACGATGTCAAAATGTATCTTATTGATAACAATAAAGATGTGTTCGTAAATGCATCCATTTATCTCAAAGTTTAACAGAACGTGGATTTTGCACTTGACCGCTTTATCCTGAAAGATACCACGCACTTTAACAGCCGATGTGGGTAAAACTGTCATATTATTGCCCTTCGATAACCTCTGATAGCAATCATCAGATATAATGGACATAATGGCACCAGTATCCATTAGAGCTTTATATGTCTGCCCTTCTATAATTACTGAGATAATTGGTAATGCACATGGTTTTTCCTCTTTAAAATGCCTCTTTCTGCTAGTAAGTCCTCATCTGTGACCTCATATATTTCATTAATCGTGATTAAATTTTGTGTGGTAATGTACTCTAAGTCTCTCAATTCAGTTTTGAAAGTTTTTTTTTGTCCTTGATTTCCAATTTCAAGGTTCTCCTTTTGACTAGTGGAAGGTCCAGGGTCTATAACCAAGTCCTGACTTTTCCCTTGATTATTTGCTTCTTTTTCCCTCAGTTCTTTTAGGAATTGTTGACTCTCTTTTTCCTTCTCGTCGTACTTATCTTTGGTCATCACCTGATCTTGGGAATTATTGTTTATGTTCTGATATTGGTTATTCCGATTGTAATTTCTATTGTAACCATTATTGTTATAATAACCACCTCTTCCATAATTGTTCCCACGATTATTTACCCAGCCTCGTCGCTGCTGGTAAGGTCGATATCCTCGAAACCTATTATTTCGGAAATAGTTGTTCCTATCCGGACCTACGTTTCCTATCTGCTCTTCCTTGGGAGTTTCAGTCTGTTGAACCTGGTCAAGGTAGACAGTGTTTACGTCTTTAAACTCGTGCCTTTGACCTTTCTGTTCGACGTTCGGCACAGGACTCGTATAGTCAAGTCTCCTAAGCAGTTCATCCATGTTCGGAAGATCCCTGATATTAGAGGAGATAATTAGCCTTCTCACCTCTACTGGTAACATTCTCGATATAGCATCAATCAATTGTTCCGTGGATAACGGAGTTTGAAGATATCTCAAGCGAGATAATTGACTCGTAAAGAAGTCTGCGTAATGAGTAGGTAGAGTACCTAAATATTTTCTTGAATAGACTTCTGCTCGTAAGGATTTCTGCGCTTCTATCGACCAAAAACGCTTGATTAAGGCCTCTGCAAACTCGTGAAAGTTACTGAACGTGTAACGGAAGGCGAAAAACCATTCTAACGGGCCCTCTGCTAAATATCTCTCCACTATCTTCATCTCCCCCTCTCGTGGTATGTGAGCTTCGATAAAGTAATCCTTGAGATTACGGATATACTCAATTGGAGTGAGACTATCATTATTGCTGATTTTTTGCGGTTTCTCTTCAAAATTCTTTATCACCGTCACATTCCTCGGATATGAATCTTGAACGTTTTTCCTAAAATCTCTATTTTGCCATTCGGGCTCTCTATTCTCTTCCTCACCATCTTCTTTGAACCTGAATAAACGTACCTCGGGGCTAATCTCTCTTTCTTCTACTCCTAGATTACTCCTTCTCGTGAAATTCCTATCATCTCCATAATTCATTCCCTCTC
This sequence comes from Meconema thalassinum, assembly GCA_946902985.2. Classification (NCBI taxonomy): domain Eukaryota; kingdom Metazoa; phylum Arthropoda; class Insecta; order Orthoptera; family Tettigoniidae; genus Meconema; species Meconema thalassinum. The sequence goes on along the minus strand of OX336394.1, from coordinate 444,069,433 downwards.
GTTCCTTATCTTCAATCTCAGTGATTACCTTCTTTATCAAGTCTTCTTTGTAGGATTCTAAAATATTAACTTCACCTAAGTTCAAACTCTGAAGTTTATTCGCTGTTTCATTTGAATCGGAGACTATTTTATGAATTTGTTCCTCTAGCGATTCTTTTAAGGCTTGCACATCCTGACTAGCTTGTGTCCTATCTTCGACTTGTTTTTCGGACAGTGTATCCTGACACTTAAATCCTTCCTAATCTGAATAACTTCGTTATTAATTTCTATTTGGGTACTGGCTAATTTCTTTTCAATGCGTTCCTGAATTTGTTTTACGTGTTCCCCGCTTGATTTATTCCACTCATCCTTCCACACAGTTACATTAGTTTTTAACATCTCTGCTATGTCTATTTCTATGTCTTCCTTCAATAGTCTATTGTGGTCTAAAACTTGAGTACGCATGACTTCGACATCGCATTTCAAACCAGCCAAAGAAGCTGTTGTTCTAACTGACTCATCTACAAAACGAGTGGTTAGTGCACTGATATTTCGAGTACAGAGTGTTTTAGAGGTTTCGATTTCTTCTCGAACTTAGCTAACGTCTGTTTGAACTTTAGCTATATCAACAAATACAGTATTGACCTCAACTTGAACTTTATTTATGTCGCTCTGCACATCAGTTACATCTGATTGTATATTATTAATATCTACCTGAACATTAGATACCTCAGTTCTTACATTTGCAATCTCTTTTTGGACATCCTCTACCTTATCCTGAACACTGGCAACATCATTTCTAACAATTAATACCTCTGCTCTGGCACTGGAAATGTCTACTCTAACATTTGAGACGTCAAGGTGTACCAAAGATAGATCCTTTTGCACCGAATCCACCTTACCCTGAACGGAATCTACCTTATTCTGGACAGAATCTACCCTATTCTGGACAGAATCTAACCTGTCCCGGACATTAGACACATCTAGCTTAATATCAGTTACTGCATTCTGGATCTCCTGTGTACCGGCCTGCAAACGTGTCACATTATCCTCTACATTGGAAGAACTAGTCTGGAGAGCTTCCATACTCTCATTCATCCTATTAGACATCCTTTCCTCCATCTCTTCCAACATCCTCCTTAATCCTTCATCTGCCATTTCAATATAATTCCTGTAATAATTGCGTTAGGGACATACATCAGATAGAGCAAGATAACAACATTTGAGCAACGTCTCCCTCCATATATAAATATTTGAGCATTTTTCTGTCTTATAATTAACTTATCATTAGCTTAACACTAACTTATCAAACACCCTATGTCAAACAAATTTATACACTTGTTCATTTTTCTGTGGTTCACTTCAAATATCCTAACACAAAATAAAATTTACCATTATAATCAAATACGTTAGCTTTATCTCTAATATGACTAGACATTGTCATAGGCCGGTTGAATAAACAAGAATCATGATCATAGGCGTTTTTTCAAAACGTTCTGCCTATTTAACCTCTCTCAGGTTGTATAAGATCTGATCTTTTCCGAGTGCAACCTTATTATTACAATTCAACATTTAATACCTATATAATCACACTCTCGACAATCTACAATTGGCCAAGACATTTAATAAAGAATCAATCTCTTTATTTGAGCCTATACAACGACTTAGGTCAGCCACTTCTACTGTAGCGGCTTAACCCATGAAAGACACAATATCTTAAGTTGCTGCCGCAACGTAAATAAGGCACCAATCCTACTGATCCTCAATCTGGAAACCAGTTTAGAATCGAGCCCACACGTTTATAGGACCGCCAATCCTACTGTACCCGATAATCCGGAAAGCCGTTTGTCAGAAATCCGTCCCCTCAATCGTATTGCCTACCTCAATATGCTCCGGCTCTACTGCAACATTTGAAATGGCTCTGACAAAAACTATCGGGATCATAGCACAGCAGTGTACAAGAATATTGTGAAACAAACCAAACTACACGGGGAAAAACACTTACCTTACTTACCGTTCTCGGGGTTTATGGGTGGCACCCTATCTCTCAAAAGTGTGTCCGCACAATATCTCGCATACATGATATTTAAAATGAACCCACACGTCAAAGACTATGAAAACTGAACGGTAAAATTTTATTCCACAGAAATATAAATAAAATTATACACTAAAAAAATAAAGTCTTGTGAAACCATCACAAATTCTCCTCAGCCACCACTGGACTGTAAAACAATTACACAAAAGTTATGAGCTTATTCGGACTACTTTAAGCTAGTCAAAACATCATTTTAAATTAACAAAAACTGGAAGCGTTTAGTAGCAATCAGCTCTATCGCTGTGCATCTTGAGGTAAGTTCCTCATTCCAATGACACATATACGCACATATACACAAGTCCTTATCTGAACATATGGACTATGAATGAGACACACACACCTTGCCTCCCCCACTGTTAAATGCGGCCGGTCAATAGTGACATGCGAGAATCAGTCTCGAATACGCTAGATCATTGCCACTAAACAAATTCTGATAACTCTGAACCTAAGCTACAGAATATCATGAAATATTTTATACACTCTTCCAGACACACCCTACATTGTATCGAACCAATGCAGTTCCTGATTCACTCTTACAAAATGTTCATCATTTACTCGCCATTCATTCACAAAAATTTTATTTTAACAAATTATCATATGACCCTAATAAACATTATTATATTATTATATTATAGATTTATTTTACATAGTTATATGATTATTTACAGCGTTGCCTAATATGGACAAAACGCTAAAAACTACACTGAAGTGTTTATTTAAATGATCTCTAAATAATTTTAGAGTTTTTGAAAATATCGTCAATCGATAATCAAATTTACATTAGAATATAGAAATTCTATTTCTTTTATATTATTTTTATACATTACACACACGTCATGTCCGGTTATAGTTACAAAATTAGTTCAAATACAACCGACCAATTAAGTTTATTTGCATGTAGTTACATATTCGGGGTTAAGAAATTTTAATAGGAATATCTGTGACACTAATATTTATCTGTGGTCGAAAAATTATTCTACTCACATCCTCTATTAAATAAAACAGTAAATTTACATGAATACAATCTGGATGGGGAATAACATCACTAAACTTGCGGGAAAAACCTCGCTCCAAGCACACTATGGCTTAACAACCTCATATATATTACATCATATATGGAAAACCTCCCTCTGTTTAAACAAAATCACCAATGATTAAGTTGTTTAAACAATATCGTGGGAAAACATCCTTCAACAAGGGCTCTATCAATCAGTGACTTTCACACGTCCACTGAGCTATAATTTATACATACTATCGTTCCTCTCGAAAACTCTTCATTATCAAAACGTATTCAAACTGTTGCATAATTTTAACCACCATGAGTATCTTGAACAAAACGATATGAAATAAAAATCGGCCAGTCACAAATATGATGAATAACAATACAAACTGACTCCTCACTTGTCTATCTAAAAAATTATCATTATAATATTATCGCAGTACAATAAAATATTTCACTCAAGAGAATTTAAATAAGTGCAGGTTATTTAAATCAAGTCGGATAGAAGTCAATCTAGACTGGAATATGCAAGCATCGATATCCTAGCCTAAGATATGAAAATCTTCTACCAAAAGAGTTCTTTTCCACTGTTAACTGAATAAAGCTCATTCAATACTCAAGTTACATAAAGTTGTCTTCGCTGAAATGTTTTTCATTATCTAATGATATTGTCTTTGTTTCAACAACACATTCTAAAGAACGACTAGTAATTCAAAAGGTTGTCGTAAAGTTACATATATTTTAACGCTCTAATTAACGTTCGATGGTTTCTTCTCTCTTGAAGTTGGACAGAAAAATTTTCAATGTAAGTTAACGGAGACATTACTTTGAAATGATGACACGATGTCTGAATTCTGACTTTAAATGGAAACTAGATATTTTTAAAGTCAAACCGTGACTGCAAAATTAATCCACATTCTCTAAAGAATATTTAAATATCTGTAAAAACTGCTCCTCACAAGAATTTAAATATAAATATGAAAGACTAAGGTCTCTAGACGCTAAAGGAAATATAATACACCTGAAAAGTGTACAGAATACAAGAACATATTAAAATATAAAATATGGGGAAAGATCGTTGCTCAAATTTCACTATACAGCTCACATTATAACAAATAAATATCACGGCTACCTTATATGATGTTCAGACGTACTTGAAGAGTATTCACAGAATACTATAGATGTTCCTATAAAACCAGAGTACATATCTGGACAGTACTCGAACATCGGAACAGCGACCTCGGATAATAGAACGATTCTATCTCCGAAATACACCCATCCGTGTTAACAAGAAGCTTCCTTCTGGCAACTCTTTCTCTTTGTGCTGGGATACCCTAGCCACTCTTGAAAATCCTCAACGTTCTACGTCGAAATTAACCATGAAATCCATTGTATAATCGAGGCAGAAATATTCATGTTAATGGATAATGAATAAATTTCCACTGCCGTATGGATGTTATATCAGCGTTTGATAGATATGCATGAGTGTAAATGCTGGTTACCCACTCCATGCTAGTATTCCAAGAATACTGATTATCGTAATTCCATGTTGGATCTTCACGCTATCGATATATGTCCCAGGTGAATAGTTAGTTTAATACTCCATCACTATTTTCGTATCAATGTCTATTAAATATAATAACTGAGTATTAACTGCCATTGTAATGCCACTTGTCTGTAGCACCAACTGAATAATGTTCTGTTTCACACTTGCAGTGCGCCTGCCCTCTGAATGTTCAAAGTGTGTAGCATGAAAAGTGATTCTGGGATCTGTGAAAAACACTTTTGTATTTCGTCTTCTATCGCTTATATTTCCCAAATTATAAAAGCTGGAATGTTCTGCTTTTAATACAGGCTCTATAAAGTCTTACACTGCTTGATTATAATAAACGCTGAAGCCTAATTGTGTATGTTCATGAGTTAATGTCACTTATACTTGCGTTTTAACTTCGCCTAGATTTGATTTGTACAATGCACTGCAGCTTACCCAAACTGTGCTGTTTCACGAGCGGACAACCTCCACGCTTGGACTCGACGAAACTTGTGGTACTGCGTTAACCCATCAACACACTTCACTCGTCGACTGATTGATAAGAAAGAGTCTCGGCTCTCCGCTCCCGTCGTTTAAATACCCTGACAAGGGGGCGTATCCTCCATCCCTTCCATAGCCTCTATACGCGTCATTACTCATATTCAACATTGGATATAATCAATCGATTTGAAGATTTTAAGGTAGTAGAAATAATGTCTTCTTAATTCCATTCCATTTGTTCTGCTGAAAATAACTTTCCATAGTTTTTTAAATGCCGATTTTCACTAAAAATCATAGTTGCAATAAATTCCGTCTTCACAAAGACTTTCGCTCATCGGTTGAAGACAGCCAACCAATAGCTTAATTTCTCTCTACGAATCTTATAGTATTTCCTTCTAGATGTTGCGTCATACTTCCAGAGCTTTCTCGAAAAATTCTTATACGTCATCATGGATCTCAGCGGAGCCTCCCTGCTTGCCTAAGCTATGAGCCAGCCGTGCCTACGTCATTAATAACACGTAATAGCTATGACGGCTGCAACTTTACTCATGCTCTCCCAAATACTACCATCGTGGTCTCTGAATAATTCAATTTACGGGGGCAGTACTACTTCACCTTTCTACTCCTACCTTCCAATCTATTCATTTAGCAAGTAATGGAGGAAATGAGAACGAAATGGATAGTAGGAATAAAGGATCATGTGAATGTTGTGTTGATTCTTATATTTACTGACGTCGGTCATCTTAGGCGATGGCCACCGAATTTGAATGTCATTCCATCCAGTATAAACTTATTGCCGAGAAAATCATTTGTGATCAAATCGATGTATATAATACAGAAATAATGCAGTGCAGCCGAGAGAAGTGAAAAATAATTGATTGACATCTGGAGCAATTTGAAGAGTCCAATCGCCACCACAGAGAAGATGTAGTAAGAATAAGAAAACGTGTGAGTGAGAGAAATCAGAAGAGTTGGTTCAAACGAGAAAGATCCAATTCAAGAAACGTTTTATTAACCAACAGTGTAAACAATGAATTTTTTTAAATAAAAATATACGAATTTAGTAGTGATATCAATATGTAGGGACTCGAAACTTCTCTAAGCAGAGTAGGGTGAGGCCATTTACATGCATTGGCAGTAGTTACAAGTATAATCTCAATGCTAATATGCAGAAAAATGATTGTTAAACTTGATTAGAAAAACTATATCTCTCACAAGAAAAGCATTAATAAGAGATTTAGTGAGTTTTGACACAGTCTTGATTGTGAGAAAACAGTAGTCAAGCGCAAGAAACGAAATAAATAATTGCGAAAGTTCACGAGGTGCAACTTAAGTTGCTGCCATAAGTGAAGATCATGTACAAGAATAGCTAGAATAGTATTTACTTAGGGTAAATATTGAGAATAAACGCTCTAACTCTAAATGATTAGAGACGATAAAATACGGATCAGGGGGTTGCCGTGGCTATCATTTAATAATATGCCACTGATATAAGTTAAAAGAAATTTGATTGCTGATTTGTCGATAATACAAAATGTAGCAGTTACTAGGAACTAGTTGGTCTCAGAACAAAATTTGACTTAAAGGCAAATTATTAAAAAATTGAAATTATTTCATAGACTTGGTTAGATAGTGAGAATATCACAAGTAAACGTGCCCCGTTAGAGACAATAAAGATTGCCTATAGTTAAGATTGTTGAAAATTTGCTAATCCCAACAACCTGGAAACAGCAGGAGCCATCGTGAAAACTTGAAATACCATTAATAAATGGAAAAAAAAGGATTGCAACAGGGCCTAGACGGACAAGTATACTATGAGCTTGGGCCGAGACGGTGCAAGGATTGCAACAGGGCCTAGACGGACAAGTATACTATGAGCTTGGGCCGAGACGGTGCAAGGATGGAACAGTGCCTAGACGGACAAGTATACTATGAGCTTGGGCCGAGACGGTGCAAGGATGGAACAGTGCCTAGACGGCAAAAGACTGATGAGAGCTTGCATGCTCGCCATGTTCCAATAAATTGAAAGTATTTAAACTTCGAGAAAGCTCCAACTATCCATCAGTTGGACCAATGGACGTAGTTGACAAATATCACTGAATGTATGCTGAAATGACAGTTAATCACAAATTACAAAATGGGGAGGACGTCTTTTGGATAGAACCTCAGATTAACCACAAAAAATACAGCAAAGATTATTGAAATCTGTCAGTAGAGGGTGAAGAGGAGAGGAAAGGAAATTAGGTTTCTTTTTCACTGTCTGTATGTGGATGTGTACCCTGCCCTGGAACCATTTGTACGGCAAACCAGTTTTTTTTGCGCATGCAGTTTTAAGTTTTGAATTTGTGGATAGAGTTTCTTAAAAAAATGTCATTGATTAACTTTGTGAATAATTTCCGGGTTGAGAATTTGCATAGTTTCAAAGCTATTTCAATCTAGAACTTTGATGTAATTGCTTGAGGTTGAGAGTCTCGTGATATAAGCAGAGGTGACCCATTAGACAGTTAGATACGAAGTTACAAAATTCCCACGATGTGTCAAGTTATAGACTTTGACACAGAAAAGATGAAAATGGAGTAAATCCTCCGTTGCGCCTTGACAAGTTGTACTTTTACATTTAGCACAGATTCCCTCGGTGGTGAAATTGATGTATGACATCATGAAAATGATACCTTGCTGGCTAGAAAAAATATTGCATATTTGATTATTTGCAAGTATTAAACGAGCTTCATAGCTACTGTAGGTTCAAATAGTGGGTAACTTATCCTTGCATGTTCGTTGGCTGTTTGCTGGTGCTGAAAGAGCAATTATCAATACATGTGTGTAGATTACCCCCTCTAGAGGTCGAGTCGAATTTCTAAACATCATAAGTAGTGGGTGACAACGAATTCTCACGTTGACCTCAGGAGATGAGCGAGTTGAGTGAAGTGCCGTGTGATGGCACACCAAGGAGAGGCTTGATAATTCAGTTCGCTAGAACACACTACTGACAGGCACGAGAAAGAGCACAAAGGGAGAGCGAAAACACACGAAATGTCTGTTGGTGGTTCCCACGGAATAAAAGGATAAGTGAGAGTGCAAACCTAGAGAAAAACCTGAAATGGGTACCAACTACGTAAAGCGTGTACTCAAGGAATATACCAACACCGATTGTCAGATGAAACGCTAAAGGAAGTTGGTGACTCCTGGCACTTAGAAAGAAGTATGGACCAAGCAAAGGAGATAAGGAGACGCATAAAAGGTGGGTTGACATATGCCAACATCATTTATAGATGCAGCTTGTGGGAAGTCATTTTCAAGCCATGGCCTGAAGCGTGCTGCTGTATGTTTGTGAAACTTGGTTAATTCCTTCTGCAGGAAAGGGAAAATAGAAGCATTTGAATGTGGTGTTATTGGAGAATGTTGTAGATTGGGGGGGGCTAGATAGAGTAATCAAGGAAGGGTTATGAGTTGAATGGGGTTAAATGATTCTGGCGAGATGTAATGAAAGGAAGAGTTTTGTAGGGCTCATATTTAGGCACCAGGAACAACAAATGTTAAGTAGTTCTGGATGCAAGAGTAAATGACAGGAACTATTGGGGTAAAGCAAGGTTAGAATATGTAAAATAGATTGCTCCGTTTGTAGGGTTCAGTGTCTATGTAAAGACGAATTCAGTTTCTCTTAACAATGGGCGAATTGGAGTACAGCATTGAATCCCAAATAACAACAAAAACAATCACAAACACAATGACAACAGTATTTTAGCCGTTTTGCCAAAGCTCAGCCTATCCAGAAGCATCTGTTTACTAACTCCTCTTTTGTTACTCTATCTACCCTTCTTATATTCTTCATGCTCTTGTAACAACACACTTCTAAAGCTTCTTTTCTCTTATTTTCTTATGCGGCAACAGTCCAAGTTTTAATTTCTTTGAGTGCTACTACCCAGAAAATTAAAAACTGTTTCTTTTTACTTCAATCTATATTTAATATCAACGCAATTCTTTTATGTATAAAAGTCTTCCTTGCCCGTGAGAACCTACTCTTCATATTCTCATTGCTTCGTCTGCCACTGTTAACAAAAAATAGAAAGAGTCTCGTACATACTTAAGCTTTGCACCTGCGTAGTGGACGTCAATAGGGCTTTGATATTTCCATTGTCTACATTTTGTTTTAAGTTTTAATTTTCTTCCTGAAGAGGGCATCCTTACCTTTTTAAATGCATTCAAATACTTTCATATATCGACTGTGATGAGAATGGCAATATTAAAGCTCAGATTTCTCGTTGAATTTTTAGCCTATTTTCAATTTTGAAAAAATAGGCTTATGAGATCACCTTTTGTCTGTGTGTGTGTGTGTGTGTCCTAATAACATTTAAACGGCTGGAGCGATTTCAATAAAACTCGGTAAGTTCATAGTACATTTCCGGGTGACCTCGACCGTGCCCTTCAAATTTTGTTACGTCCCACCAATCCAACATGGCGGCTGTGCGAAGTATTTCACCAGCATTCAATATCTCCGAAACTATTACCGATATCACCCTGGAATTTATTACGGTGATAAAGGGAACTACTAGAAGTTCAGCTGTGTGACTTTTGAAAACCTGGTAACTACAAAACCAACATGGCGGCCACGCGAATTTGCGACTTTAAATAGACGTTTCTCGGGATTTAACCAACCAAACACAATAAAACTTGGTACAGTATATGTTTATACACTGCACCAACATCTAACTTGGTTCAATTGTTTATCTAACCACGAGATGGCGGATGAGCGAAATATTTCACCGGCATTCTATATCTCGGAAACTATTAGCTGTATCATCCTGAAATTTTATACGGAGATAAAGGGCACTACTGGATGTTCATCTAAAAGATTTTCAAAAAGCAGTTAACTACATAACGAACATGGCGGCCAAGCGAATTTGAAAATTTTAAATAGACATTTCTCGCGATTTAATGTTCTAAGCGCAATGAAATCTGGAACAGGAAATGTTTATACACATTGTAATGCACTGGTATCTAAATTAGTTCAATTGTTTACATAACCTCAAGATGGCAGCCGTGCGAATTTTAAAATTAAGTTTTTATTTCTTGTATCGTAATCAAGCGATCGAAGTGAAAGTTTGAATAATGAACCTACGCAATAATTTTCCTTCAATGGTACATGACTCTATGGCCTATACATTTAACAATCCAACATGGCGACCATCGGAAATATTCAGACGACTCTGAATATCTACGAATCTATTATAGCTATCAAACTGATTTTTTTATATTCATGGGGGCTATGAACTTAAGTTCACCTATAGGACTTTAAATAACCTGGTGACCACAAATCCAACATGGCGGCGACGCGAAGTATAAATATTCACATGGACGTTTCTCACAATTAACCATCCGAGTGCAGTGAAACATGGTACAGTAAATCCTTTTACGAATGTTAATCCACTGGCATCTAATTTATTTCAATTGTTTCCATAACCACAAGATGGCAGCTGTGCGAAATTTTAAAACCTCCTTATTACTTCTTGTGTCCTAATCATGCGATTGAAGTTTGAATGCTACACGTACACAATAATCTTCATGTAACATTACAAAACTCTAGGACCTATATATATAAAATCCAACATGGCGACCTTCCGAAATATTTAGTCGGTACTCAATATCTACGAATCTATTACAGCAATCCAACTGAAATTTTGTATGTTGATATTGGCAGTTAACATAGGTAGGATATATGAAAATAGGCTGTATAGTTCTTCACGGAACTACTTGTTATTTCTACAAGATTTTTTCTTATTTATTTCATTGCTTGTCAATGTATAATTTGAAAATATTGGGTGATAAACTGCTGCCTTGCGTTACACCTTTATGATTAACAGATGCTCTTATGATCTTCAGCCTCTATAACTGCTGTCTGATTTCTGAATAAATTGAAGATCACGCTCCTTTCCCCGTACTATCTTCCAATCCTTTTCAGTAGGTTAAATAACTTTCTCCAATCAGCGTTATTAAAAGCCTTTTCACTGTCTTCAAATACCTAGCACGTTCTTTTATATTCATTAATTCTACCTCCCAAGTGCTACTTAAGACTTACTACAGATTCCCTTCTAGCTACGTTTCTCCTCAGACAGAATAGATCTTCACAACACTGAATTTCTCTCTGCCTTTCCATCTTTTTGTAAATTTCTCTAGTCTGTTTTTGTAAAGCATGAGCGATCATCCTAATTGTACTCTATACTTCCCATATTTCAGCTTCTGTTTTCATCGATGATAACATTATCCTTAAAATCAGGGAGTCTCATAAATCCTACATCCAAACAAAATTATCTGGGCCCACCTTTAGGACCTAAGAAAAGTAGCAACTCAGTCGTTATATCATTTATTCCTGGTGTTTTGTTGCTGCTTAAGTCTCCCAGTTTTCTATCAAATTTAGATCTCCAAATTAAATGTACTTTCGTATCGTCATCAACTTTCTCATCTCCTTCCAGAACACGATTCTCAATTTCTTTAACTCGATATGCATGCTCTATTATAACGTTTCGGCCCATAACCTATTATCTCTTCCTGTTTTCCATCTGATTGTGAGACATTTGATAAGCTGTAACTACTTTTCCTACCTTCAGACAATTTTCAGACGTCGGTATTGTGCTCTCTCAATTTCATCTCTTGCAATTTTGTTTTTCCGCCCTTCATACATTATTCTAATAAACAGAGTGATTCACCAGCCCCTTATTTTGTTCGGAGAAAGGCAATCCAACTAACGCGTATATCATAGTCATCCTAACAACCTTAGTACCTGCTCATTTTCGGCCTTAGTACAACGTTACCGTTGATTTCATGCTCGCGAATATAGTAGAAATCAATAGCAGCAGTGTTATTTCAATAACGACCTTACGTTTGGACAAGAAGTGTCTACGAATAGATTCTATACTTACGAGCGATACACCATGGTTCTCAGTAGGTAATGTGGCTAAGTCACGTATTGCTGAAGCAACGTCAGGCAAGATGTTAGGTAGCATGTTCGAATCTCAAGCTAGTACATATTTCTTTGCTTAATGTATTTTATAGTCGAGATATTAAGTGTGCATATCTACCTGTTTCAACGAGTGATTCTTTATCTGGTCCTAAATAGGACAATATTTATCCGATGGTACGTAGCCAGGTTAGATGACGAACGAATGCAAGGTACTCTGTGTATTCAGGGTAGGGGAGCAAGTGTTCGAAATGCAGGAACACCTTGGTTTCAAGTAAGACTCAGACTCTCTCAGGCCGCCGAACGTGTCAAGTCAAATTCCTCTGTAACATCGGGTTGTAAACCATTCCTGATTCTTACGCCGGGTCATGTCATAGCCCTCTGTAACCCCGGGATGTAAACCAGACTTCATTCCTATGTTTGACAAATATAATAAAGTATTATTTGATCCACTTATGAGAAATGCCGTAGTTTATTGAGTTCCTTAGACTGTTAACATGACTTTTCTCACTAAAACTATTGAGAATGTTACAATAACGAATGTTTACAAGCCACCTGCAGTAAACAGGTCTGCTGAAGTGATCCCAACTCTACCTCATCCTAGCATATATAACGGCGACTTCAATAGCCACCATACTATGTGGAATTACAATGAAAATGATGAGAATGGTGAAAGGCTTGCTAATTGGGTTGAATCTAACAATCTAAGTCTAGTATTTAACTCAAAGGACAAAGGGACTTTTAGATCTGAGGCCTGGAAGAAAGACTACAACCCTGACCTTTGTTTTGTTTGTCAGAACTCTAAATGTCAACCTCTTGCCACAGTAAGAGCAGTTCTTGGGGATTTTCCGAATAGCCAACATCGGCCAGTTTTAGTTAATGTAGGAATTCAAATACCAATAATCAGATCCATTCCGAAAACCAAGATGGAACTTTAGAAAATCTAACTGGAGCAAGTTTTCCAATGAACTTGATCAAGTTATTAGGTGGATCCCCCCTGTGAGTGAAAATTATGATAGATTTGTTGGAGCTGTCTTATCAATGGCAAAAAAGTGCATTCCAAGAGGATTTCGCAACGAGTAAATTCCAGGATGGAACAAGGATTGTGAAGAAATATAACAGTCTTACATAACCACCAATGATCATGAAACTGCTACTGAATTGTTACAGAGCTTAGATAAAACTCGCAGAGAAACCTGGGTACAAAAGACAGAGAACTTAGGCTTTACAAGATCAAGCAGAGAAGCGTGGAGCCTGCTGAAAGAATTGGGAGGATGCACCTCACCTAACCGTGATGATCCACATGTTACACCAGATCAAATAGCCAGTAGAATAATTTCTTTGTCCAGGGCACCATCGCATAAGCAACATACAAGAAAGGTTAAGAAAGAACCAACCAACCTCAAGCAACAGGCAGTCCACCGGTCAGAATATTCGAATGACTTCACAGTAGATGAGATTAATACTGCGCCTAAGGATGTTAAAACAGGTAAATCACCAGGGTTTGATGGCATTCATCCTGAATTCCTTGTCAATTGTGGGAACAAGACTCGTAAATGGCTTGCAGCTTTCTTTTCTAATATAATGATCACTGGTAAACTACCAAAGGCTTTCATGAAAACGAAAATCATAGCTGTATTGAAACCTGGTAAGCCAAAGGATAAACCAAATAGCTATCGACCGATAGCTCTCCTAAGCTGTTGCAACAAACTTCTGGAAAGACTCATACTTAACCGAATTGGTTCGAATTTTCATGAAGTAACACCTATTGAACAAACAGGCTTTAGACCAAGTAGAAACTGCACAGATCTAGTACTAAGTCTCACCACTCATATAGAAGCAGGGTTTCAACAACAACTTAAAACATCTGTTGCTTTTGTTGACCTTACAGCAGCCTATGACACGGTATGGAAGGAAGGATTACTCTACAAACTGATGCGTATCATACCATATCAAACTATGAACAAGCTTATAAACAATATGCTGTCTGAAAGATATTTCCAAGTGATTCTAGGGACCAAAATAATTAAGCAAAAGAAACTGAACAATGGACTCCCACAAGGTTCCGTTTTAGCTTCAGTGCTCTTTAAATTGTATACATCAGACCTCCCTTTAACGCAGTCTAGAAAATTCATTTATGCAGATGACCTGGCTTCGGCAACTCAACAAAGAACTCTTGAGAAGAGCGAACAAGTTCTTTCCTCAGATCTAAGCATTATGAATGAATATTTCAAGAAATGTAGACTAACATCGAATCCTAGTAAGACTGAAGTTAGTTGTTTCCATTTAAACACAGGTTGGCAAATACAAAGCTGAATGTCATCTTTAATGAGAAAGTCCTCCATCATCAACATTTTCCAAAATATTTAGGCGTTACTCTCGATAGGACTCTGTCCTTCAAGAAGCACCTGCAGAACACTGCAGCAAAACTAAGATCACGCAATAACATCTTGCAGAATTTATGTGAAACCACATGGGGAGCTACAGCAACAACATTACGAACTTCTGTTTTAGGACTTGTCTGTTCAGCTGCTGAATACTGTGCACCGGTGTGGCTTAACAGTCCACATGTGAAGCAGATTTATATCCAATTGAATTCGACGATGAGGATAATATCAGGTTGCATCAGGACCACTCCTCTGTACTGGCTTTCACCTCTAAGTCATATTGCACCACCTGACTTACGTAGACAGAACTCTCTCCTGAGGGAATATCAAAAGATAATTTCCACTCCAAAGCTTCCTATTCATTGTGACATACCTACAGTAAAGATAAGTCGCTTGAAATCCCGCTGACCACCCATCCTAACAGCGGATTATCTACAATTAAATACTTTTGAGACTGACAACAAGTGGTCTGAGGTATAGAATAATTTATTCCATGAGAAATATGGAAACTTCATTGATCCTATCAAGAAACCAGCTGGCATGGAACTACCACGCCATACATGGAAATCACTCAACAGGATTCGAACGGGATATGGGGTCTGTGCAGACAGCTTATTCTAGTGGAATAAGGCTTCCTCACCTCAGTGCGACTGTGGATTTGAAAGACAGACCATCCAACATATCGTGGAGGATTGCAGCCTTCGAGCCTATAATAGGAACCTGAAAGACTTTCATGATGCAACGCAGCCTGCTCTAGATTGGATTTAAAATTTAAATCTTACCTCGTAAATCTGAACATTTTATCTATTGAATATGTGTCCCCTCATTCAAAATTTATTTTAATATTTATTGTTCTTTTAGGCTAAATACTAATGTATATGTTTAATGAGTTCTTTATCTTGTAATTATGTAACCATTCCATACGCTAAATAAATAAATCTCACTAACGATATGCTGAGAGAAACTGAAGTTAGTAGAAATGAAAGCTACTAACTGAATTAGCCTGCTGAATTAATTTTCACGTTGGATTATTTGTACACAAACAAAATATTGTACAGTCCCCCAGGGGTCTGCACCCCCTGGAAGCCATCCTCCATCATCTATTTAAACCACCCCTAACTGGCAAATCTCGTAAGTCCAGAACAGTATCTTTTATACAGCAAGGGCAGCCGGCCAGCTCGGTAGGCTTGCCAAATACTTGCATCACACACATAACACCTATACTATAACTAACTGGGGCAGCTATGCCATTGGAATGCCGACGAAGCAGCACCAAAGGTTATAAGAAGAGGACCTTAAGGAGGACAGCTCCCTCTCGATCATCAGTCATAGTGTGTGTCAGCCGGAGGCCATAGCTGTTATCATCAGGTGAGTCAGCAGTGTTCAGAGATCCTATATTTTGTAACCTTTACCCACAAATTGTACACTCAGACTTGTAACACTTATTACATTTCCCTAAAAGGGACATACTATTTCATACATCACTGACCAATAAATACTTGGTCAGTACACTACACTTGTCTTACTATTTACACGCCTCTTTATGTCCCAACGCCCTTCCTGATTCCCATCACGATTATCCGTGACATACTGTAGCCAAATAGTTGCCAGCGCCAGCTTCATTGTACTTCCTGCAGCGGCCCGACTGCCTAGAGCATCGAGCCGCAACATCGCTGACGCACGCACGTCGGTTATATAACTCTCCAATCAGCTGAGAGGCTAGTACGTTAACCTGTACACAAAGTTTCATCCCCTGAAATACACCTGCGTCTTTATAAGAGCATCCCCTAGCATCCTAACACTAAACAACACTCTACACTGGTCAGCTTACCCAGCTACGGGAAGCTACCCCCTCCTAGGCATCACTTTATAAATTAACACAATAACACATCCGTTTTAGATCTAACTACCCCCAACTAAGGGATCTAAAACAGATTGGTGGAGGCCGGGTGCCACGCACAGTAAAATAGGGCTCATACAACGAGTTCTCGTGGTCAAAACGGCCCGTACCGCATACAGCCAAGCGAGACTGGAAAAAAAAAATTGATCTCATATTAGGTCACACATTTTTTTATTACATAGGAGTTTGTATTATTACACCCACCCCCATCCGCCCCATAGTGCAAAGTCGGTGGAAATTAAATGTCCACATTTAGAACCACACTAAGAGACTTTGCGCACCATTTATCGGCTAGTTCAACTCCACTCCTGCCGAAGCTAAAAATTAAGAACAGTGACTTAATAACTGACCAGACTGCAGTACAACTTCGTAGGGAACTCTAATTCAAGACATCAGAGATCCGCGCTCAACACCCTGCAGCGGCAGCGCAAGTTATACACTTTATACGATCCCAGGCCAGTGAACACAGACAAGAGTCACCAATATCCAGCGCTAGTGAAGTAGATTGCCTGCCAACACTCTATCCCCTATTGTTGCAGCAACTGCAAATCACAGAGCAGAAAACTAATAATCTGCTCGAGCGCATTACAGAGCTACTAGAGACAGACACTATCAAGTCAGACAATCATACGACAGAAGCCGTTCTAGACATCCACACTATTCTGGAAACTGTGAAACAGGATTTAGACAGAACTGTACACGTAGTCAAATCCACACAGTACGACAACACACCATCCATCAGTACCGATATATCAGGTGACGAGCCACCTGGTAACGTAACACAAGTGTCGTACACGGGTAGCGAGGCTAATTCCCCTCTAAATAACTCAAACACCTCGGCACACGATAGCGGTGCGAACAACATAGACAGATCGCAATCACTACACAGCCAACAAGAGACAGCTGAAAACGAGATGAATAGACACACAGAATATCCCATGATCCACCCCACAAAGTTCACGGGGGAAGGCCAGGATCCCGAGGAATACCTCAGGGCCTTCAATAGAACGGCTCGGATCAATGGTTGGAGCGAGGAAGTTAGGAAACGGCTCCTTCCTTCATACCTCACAAAGGCGGCCATGACATGGTATGAGCTCCATGAGGACACACTAGAAGCTGCCACATGGGAGGAAACCACTTTGCTGTTGAAAAGTGAATTCCAGCTCATACCAGATGATGACGATCTCTACGACCAAATTAGACAGAGGTCACAGGGACCCAAAGAAAGCGCCCAGGCATACATCAATGTAAAGTTGATAATGTGTGACAAGTATAACGCAGCTATGACAAACAAGCAAAAAGTCAAGCTGTTAATGCAGGGCCTCAGACCATCCATAGTGGAAAAGTTGTGTATCATGAACAACCCCACGGTCCAACATATGTTGAACAACATAAAGACCATAGAGGAAGGGAGAAAGATCACGGAAAAAGCTACGGAAAAAGCCGTGGATCTGCACTTTCAGACACAAAAGGACGACACTAATCATAAAATGGACGAATTAGTGGACAGGATGGAGAAGTTAACCATAGCTGCCATCCAAGCAGGCGGGAGACCGCTAAGGGATGAACACATAGACACACAAGGGCGCTATTATCCTGAGAGGGACAGGGGGTACACAGAGAGGAGACGCTACGGGAGGGAGGAAAATTACTACCCTCCACAGCGGCCAACAACACCTCACGCACAGGATAGGCCACACTACCCTCCTCGGTATTCACCGGTATCGTACACGGACACAGAGCCGACATACCCCTCACGGCGATCACCATCCCCGTACACACAGGAGTACTACCCTGAGGAGTACGAGCACACCATCCCCCGACGAAACAGCCCGCCACCAAGTAGACAGTCCTACGCTGCCCCACAATACAGGGCAGACAGGGAGTACCGGGAAAACTCGCCCCCAAGCAGGCAAGGCTATGCAGCCCCGCAGTACAGGGGAAATGGGGAATATCGGGAGAACCCGCCCCCGCGCAGGCAAAGCTATGCACCACCGCAGTACAGGGGAAATGGGGACCAGCGAGGAAACCCACCCCCGACCAGACAGGGGTATGCAGCTGCCCAGTATAGGGAAAAGGGGAATCGACGGGAAAACCCGCCCCCGCAGCAGCAGACATACACCCCACCCTGGCGGAGACAGGGAAACGGACCACCGGGCAATAACCGCCAGGGAAGAAAACCCACAAGAGGACGGGACAATATAGATAAATTCACAAAGGGCCCAGAACACTACCCTTCCCTGACGAACACCCGAGGGAGTTCAGGGATGAGACACCCCGCCGGACAGACAGGGGGGAAATACTCCCCACACCTAGCCACACACCGCAGGCGGGGAGCTGGCGCAGCCACCCCGAGGGGGGGCGCACATACAGTACAGGCAGGCGTTGTACCCGTTCGTCCTGGGGATGCGATGACCCATCTGCTATTACATCGCATTCCTGGAGTTCCAGGACAGAGCGGAGTTAAATGAACCTCTAGTCAAATAAGGAATGTGTCGGAAATTCAGCTGAGTTATCGAAAAAGCAGTTGGGTAACACGAGACAAAGTATCTCTAGGGTCGTTACTGGCTTAAGTTTAATAAAAAATAAATGCAAATATAAATGGGCGCCATCAACTGAATTCCTAGCAAACCACCTCCTTTCCTGGTTAAGCCTTACTCAAGACAAGGAAAGAAAAAGGAAAATCACACCATCATCAGATCACCACTAAGATAAAAACAAATTTATTTCACTTTGATAGTCAGACAGACATTTTAAATATTCCTCCTACCTGAGAGTATGCCAACGTTAAATTGTCATTGTCCAAAAATCGAACCATCTCTTTCCTAATCAAAATTATTTCATCCACATAAAACAGAAAAATCTCTAAAGTTCTCTTGGGTTCTCAGGATCACTGTAGCACTATGTCTTTCGTCACTGACATTTGTGAAACCTGAGACCTAATTTCTCTTTAATTTAACATCATGAATGTGGATTTGAAAAAGTTATTAATCTGTCTAAACATACACATATTATAATCACATATTTTAAATAACACGCAATTTATGGCTTGCATGGCATAATTTAAATGTTGAACACGTTAGTAAAATGCTCCTAAACTTCGAATAATTAATTTACACTATTTACATTGTCATTCATAATTACTTGTTTGTGAATTACAGAAAATTCACGGCTCATTAGTCATCATTATCATCATTATCAAAATTAAATATTCCTCACATTAATTCTCATTTCAAAATTCAACATATTCCTGTCAGAATCATTAATTCATCACCATTAAATCATTAAAATGAAAATTATTATCACCACTTCATTATACTTTCTAATTATTCACACAATCTTATTTTATCATCTTCCTCAGATTAAATCGTCTTAAATCATCAATACAAATTGTTTAATTCTTCAACTCAAGTTGCAATTCCTAAAATTATATCTCAATTAAATGTATTTTAATTCCATATAAATTCATTAATCATCAGCTTCATTAATTAATTATCACCTTCTAATTCAGTTATTCATCATCTATCCAATCATCTATTAATTTATTTAAATCAGTTTATTTATCCAATCTTTAATTCATCCATTTATTTAATTCATTGATTTATTCCAAAATTTAATTTATCAATTTATTTAAATTTTACTCTTCTGGTTATTTAGATTTTCATTATTTCATCTAGTCATTCTGATTTTTATTTCATTAGGTCAGATCGTTAATATGCTTAATTTTCAGATTATTATTTCATTAATTATTATTCTCAGAAAATCTTGTATTATCAACTTTATTTATTTGTTTAATTTCCTAACAAATTGTTTAATATGGGTTTATAGAACGTTGTCTTACAGTTTTATTACTTCCATGTTATATTTCGTATTTAATTTTCATGCCAAAAAAAATATTATTGCCTTCACGACATCACGTTGGATCTGACTATCCACAACTACATTATATATCCTCAATTCTTCAAATATCACATTTGAATACAACAATTATTCCACAAAACTCCATAAATATTCAGCACTTACAGCATGAATCTCAACAATTACGCTAGACTGGGTTCGACAACCTCATGTCTGCTTCAAAATGCATTAGCAACATTGCAACTATCACTTGGCAACTTCCACAAAATGCCTATCACAAACTTCACTTAACCATGTTGCATGATCTACAAAAAATATATAACTGGCTTCAAATTATCAATGCACACAATCTCCAATAACTGTAGTTACTCTGATCACATCTAGACAACTTCTTAAACAATTGGAAAAATATTAACTTAGTAATTCAAGATTTGCTTTCAAATAGCATAAATTCTCATACAATTCTCATAATTCACATCACAGAAAAACACCAATGTGCTATAATCTCTCATATCAAAATCTGCAATACTGATCTGCCTTAAAATAAATCTGACCATTAATGATTCATCTTACAAGATTCAATTACTTTAAGTCCTTCTCAAAGGTATCCAACACAATTATAAAAATCATCAAAAGCATCAGCTGTACCAGCTGATAAACTGAAAGTACTCTCAAAAGAGTATAGCAACAAAATATTGGATTGGCAAACAAGAATTACAAAATGTTACCCTGCTGACATTTATCTGTACTTTATTTAACAAAATTTCGACTGATATGTGACTAGTAGTTCCTTGTTTGATTCACTTACAATCTCATGTTCACTCGGATGATAAAAATGAGTCCCTCAATGGCAAGTAAGATGAGTAACCACCGTACAATCGTATAAATACGAAAGACCTCGCCCCGTCGACTAATCATGATAGTGCCCTAAATGATGGGTAAGATGAGTAACCACCATACAATCGTATAAATACGAAAGACCCCATCTCGAAGACTATATGAGTGAATGTACCAGATAGGAATCAACAAGTCTCTAGTTGTCATATAAAAGCGATATTCATTCACTAAAGTGAATAACATCTTAATATCTCCAAACAATCCAATGGAAAAAATCCCTACTGATGAATAATACACACTCGCTAGTATGCAATGAACTGACTAAGTAATTTTAGATAATCAATTGCAGATCACGAGCTCGAAATACTCGTTACACAAAAAAAACTATTCATGAAAAATATCCTTACTGGAAAAATGTCTAAAAGACCAAACATCTGCTTAATAAAGCCAACCAATGGTGAGAATTTCGTATAATGATGCCTGCCATATCATATGGTCACGCCATATTTTAGCAAAAATTCGAAGCATATAAAGTCAAAGCCATGTCTTAAACAATCGTATCACTCCTATTAGAAAAATATACATGTGTGCCCAGTATTCATGAAAATAATCGTATCAGAAAGTTATAACTCTTACAGTACCTTCTCATAATCAGATGTTATTAAATTTCAAAGATCGTCGATTTTCTCTATGTAATGAATTTGTCGAAAGATCGGCGTGAATATCATTCCAACCATGCAATGACGATTGCCTTCGAATCCCAAGTGAATCAGCTGGTGGACCTCCTTCTCGTCAGGAATCGAATCCATCGCTCTGTGGTGCCATCGCGTCTCTGTCTGCGTTTACTCCGACATGATGAACTTCTGGTTATCCATAGCGGATATTGTCCAAATCTTCACGAAAAAGTTCATAGAAACAGCGGACCCCGTATTCCTCTTCTACGTTACGCCACTGTTCTATACAATGTTCAGTTCGAGTGTTGAAAGTTCAATTTCCACAGCGGTTAAGTTTTACTTGTAGAAAATAATATTGTTTTATCAGAGTGTCTATGTTTATGAAACACCCTGTAGCTGTGTTCATACTCGGTAATATATAACACTTCATAAGAAATAATTGCATTAATGCACGTGCTAATGTTCCTAAGTGCATTTGCTTACAACATTCCGTTTGCTTAAAATATTTAATGTTACTTGGAATGCGTTATGAAATGCATAGTCGTAATGTCATTAAGAAAAACTATGTCCATTTGAAGTTCAAAGTTGCAGTATCACGTAACTATCTGCTTTTATAATTCAAATGCTGAATAAACGTTCTAACTCAATGTAGTAATGAAGTTCAGCTTCTGTCATAATGCTTGCGTATATAATGGGAAATAGCCCGCTCGGTTTTACTGCAATGCTATAATCATCTCCGCCTAAAGCTGGCCTCGCCATGTCGCTCTACTATGCCGTTCTGGGTTGAAAAGCAGCTTGGAATAAAGTTCTCCAACTACTCGCAATGCTGTTTTAAAGACCCCGGCCTCCTATGCTTGTTTGCTGCGGATGTCCGGCCGGCTCACTGACCTACTTGCCGTTCGCTGCTCGGAGAAGCTGAAACTGTCGCTTTCACTTTCCGTGACAGTTTCTGTTCGCTGCGCGACCTTGTACCATACGCTAGGCGTGTGCTACTCAGCTTGACTCTCTTGCTTGGCTCACAGAGCTAGACTGACAGTCTCTGCACTGCCTCGACCCTTACCTGCCTGCTGCGGTCACGTGACGTCCTCCCCACCACCGTGGTCTTGCGTCACAAATATAATTTCGAACCCCCATCATCTCGGCTATTAAGTTATAAAATAACTTAAGGGTTATCTGACTTCCTTCAGATTATTACCACATATAATGCATGTTATATCTCCTCTTCTGAGATGTTTAAATACCATGTTCTATATAGATCTTAATAAAGCTTCATATTTCCATCCATAAATCCATCCGTTTGACTGCGGTCAGCGCCTTCTAAATCCTAGACCTACTACGTCATCTTGACATTCCTCTTGACTCGATCTGAGCGCTATCTTTTCTTAACTCTCAACTCAATCTCAACTACGGCTTAATGTCTGCTGGCGTAGCCGATAGCCTCAACTAGGTATCGGGTACATTGTACACCTACGTTCCAAAAAAACCGCCTAGACGGGGAGGTTCGGCTGGCTGATGAAGCAGCTGAGGTTCCTCCCCCAACACAACACCAGAAAGGCCCTTCCCCCAAGCAAACTCGTAAGAGTAAGGGGAAGAAGCAGCCAGCTAAAGCTAAGGCTGACGATCCGCCCCCGGACCGTTTCCAGACACACCCCGTACAAGGAGACGGCAACTGCCTGTTTAGGACTATTAGCTTCCTGGTTCGGCATAACGAGGACCATCATAAGGAATACAGGCAGGAAACGGTCAAACATATCCTGGCCAACTGGAAAGAGGACCGAGACTTTGTGTCGGACGAGCGGGAAAACCCATTCCAGACCGGGGAGGATTATAAGAAATACATGGGTAGGGACGGCACCTATGCCAGTGCCGTAGAGGTGACCGCTCTCGGCAAGGTGCTTAAAGCCAATATCCACGTATACACTGACGTGCACTTACACCCGATACTTTCAACTGCGGGATTTGACAGGGACCTGCATATACTTTTTACAGGGAACCCTAAGGCGGGACATTATTCACCCCTCATAATTGCGCACAAACAGACTGTGAACACACCCACACCATCCAAACAGAAAACCGTACCCCCTACACCACAACGAAGGGTAGGAAGTGACCACACACAGGCGCAGGACGCGAGCTCGCTCGGCATTGGGAAGCCAGCAACAGGAGTCGAACTCGCGACCGCCTGGAACAAAAAACGGCGTAACAAGGGCAAGCTCAGGGTCACGTTTGCAAACACACCTTCCCGAGAGGAAGAAAACAACAACAGCACACCTACACAAAAGCTGGGAACGGTCAGTGCATTAAACGTTCGCCAGCAGACTGCTATTTCCACAGCGCGAGCGGCTAAGAGAGTTGGCAATGTACTTGGTGACCGCACTTTGCTGACCGAGCCAAAGCACTCGGGACAGGAAGTAAGCTTGGAGGCCAAGCGTGCCAGGTACGATAAGTGGCCGGCTCCATGCCTTCCCAGTACACATGTTACGCCGGTAGCAACAACAACAACATACATCCTACATAACACATCGGTGCAGGGCAATGGATTTAAAGTATCGGCCCTCACGATACACGCCACCATAAATGGGCACAGAGTGCAGGCCCTAATTGACACTGGGGCAGCGGTAAGTTGTGTTAATTTAAGACACGTTACCGAAGGCCAAATACACGATGTCACGGGTGACATCCGGCTGGTAGCGGCCAATGCTCAGACGCTAGAAAACGCGGGGGTGGCAAACATAGATCTTAGGCTAGACCATTTTGCCACAGTACACCCCATGTTCGTTATAGAACATCTTTCTGCGTCAGCCATAATTGGCATGGATTTCCTCGCTAAATATGAGGCTAGCATAAATTTCGCTAGCGGTAAGATGCTTTTAAAGCACGACCAGAGGCTCACCACACATCCCATGATATACACCAGGAACACAGATGGGATTCGAGCGGAGCGAGAAAATCACGAGCATCAGGCCTCTACACTGCACACTATCAGCCAGCACACACACACACACAGATAAGACGGCCAAACACCCCCACGGACAGGACCTGACTCCGGAGCAAAATAAAAGGCTCACGGAGCTCCTGGAGACCAACAGGGATATTTTTGCCCATTCAATGAAGGATCTCGCTGTGACAGACCTCATTGAACACCACGTCACACTCACTAGTGATCGGCCAGTACACCAGCCTCCCTTCAGGGTGAGCCAGAAGGAGAGACACGCCATCGACGCTCAGATCACGGAGATGCACGAGGCAGGGGTCATTGTTCCCGTTATTTCAAGTTACAGCTCTCCAGTTCTGCTGACCAAAAAACGGGACGGATCTCACAGATTTTGTACTGACTACCGTAGGCTCAATAAGTTAGTCGAAAATGATAGTTATCCACTACCAAGGGCAGACACCTATTTGGACGCCCTTGGCGGAGCTAGCTGGTTCAGTTCAATGGATTGCTATAGTGGATTCTATTCAATCCCCGTCTATGAACCAGATAGGCACAAGCTGGCGTTCGTTACAGAGAACGGGCTATATACCTACACAAGGTTACCAATGGGCCTCCGGAACGCCAGCCAAACCTTCCAAAAGCTAGTGGATAAGACATTTTCAGGTCTTAAGTGGCGTTCCGTATTAGTCTACGTGGACGACATAACGGTTTTCTCCCATACCTTTGACGAACATATCGTACATTTGGAGGAGGCTTTCGCAAGGATCAGAGAGGCCAAGTTAAGGCTTAAAACTGCGAAATGTCAATTTGCCAGACAGCAGATTAACATATTGGGCCACATTGTAAACAGAGAGGGCATTATTCCCGACCCAGCGAAAACTGACGCAATAACGGGCATCCCAATGCCCACAAATTTGAAACAATTGCGCAGTTTTATTGGGCTGGCGTCGTATTACAGGAAGTACATCTACAGGTTTGCACACATCGCCCATCCCCTAACTGAGCTCACACGTGAAAAAACGCCTTTCAGCATCAAGCAGGAACACATAGATGCCTTCAACACACTGAAGCAACTATTGACCTGACCACCATTACTGCAACACTTCCACAGCGATAGGCCCACATTTTTACACGTGGATGCCCGCCTGTATGGGCTGGGGGCGGCCCTATTGCAGGAAGACGCAGAAGGGCGCATACGGCCCGTTGCTTTCGCTAGCAGGAAACTAACGGCCGTTGAGACTAGATACTCTGCCACAGAGCGGGAAATGCTGGCATTTTCGTGGGGAGTGAACTATTTTAGGGTATACCTCTACGGTATCCAGTTCACGGTAGTGACTGACCATGCGAGCTTGCTTTTTTGGGACAAATTTAAAAACCCAAATTCGCGGCTCAACAGGTTTATATTCCGCCTGTATGAATATGACTTCGTGGTCAAACACAAGAAAGGCGCTACACACCTAGACGCAGATGGGTTGTCTAGGCTGCCAGTAGCCGATCCCCCGGATGACAGTAAGGACCACGACTGGGACGACATGCCCACTTTTGCCCTGACGGTGATTAACATCAAACAGGAGCAAGAAAGTGATCCGTACTTGAAACAGATTCTATTGGCACTAGAAAACTTGGATAAAGTGGACTCCAAGACAGCACGGCTGTCTAGGCGATTTTTCCTAGACAAAGACGGGGTACTGAAATTTAAGCCCACAGCCATGCACGATAACGCACCCATAGCGGTTCCGGAGTCATTGAAAGAGAATATCATGATCGGACACCACAATAGCCCACTGGCAGGGGCACATTTGGGTACGCATAAAACATACCTTAGAATCCGTGACAAGTATTATTGGGTAAACATGAAGGCCGACATAGACACCTTCGTAAAGACATGTCACACTTGCCAACGATTTAAAACAAGGCCTGGCAAGCCTCATGGATTACTCAACCCAATTCCCGTAGGAGAGCTATTTCACAGAGTCGGAATAGATGTCAAAGGCCCTATTACGACATCTCAGAAAGGCAATAAATATATCCTGGTTGCCACCGAGTATCTCACCCGATACATGATTACGAAGGCTGTTCCCAAAGCAGACACGAACAGCATAGCCGAATTTTTATTTGACGTAGTTACACGATATGACCTATTCCAAACCTTACTATCCGACAGAGGTACTATTTTCACCTCGAGAGTGCTCCAACAGTTTTTGGAGATACTCAGGATTAAGGCATACACTACCACGAGTTTTTCCCCGCAAACCAACGGACTCACGGAGAGTATGAATAAAATACTCGGAATAGCGTTGGCTAAATTCACAGGGGACGTAGGGACAGACTGGGATGATTATCTGCAGCCCATAACTTTTAGTTATAACACCTCCACATCCACGGCTACAAAACACTCTCCACACTTCCTACTGCACGGATACACGTCCAGAAGTCCCATTGACTATATATGTATCCCACAGGACACTTACACAGACAATGCTGCCCGGCTAGAGCATTTGCAGATAGCGCGCATGAACGCTAGAAAGAACATAGCCGCGGCGCAAAAGAAACAAAAAGAACGGTACGATCGGCATAGGAAGACCGTGGAATATACACCCGGGCAATTGGTCATGGTCTCCAATTCTGCCCGTAAGAAAAATGTGTCTGAGTTCCTCCTGTCACGTTGGTCAGGTCCCTTCAAAGTCTGCAGGAAGGTATCTGACCTTAATTACATAGTCAGCGTGCGCCATGGGAGAAAACTCATTAAAGACACTATACACGCCCGCCGGATGAAGGCATATCACACCCGCCAAACAACACCTACACGTACAGGCGGGAACACTATCAAAAGAAAGGGAAGTGATCCCACTGGCAGACGTGGAAAGAAGGCCAAGAAATAGCCTTCGGACCTCGCTGACCGCACCGGGATACGACCCTAACACTTGACAGAACTGTCCGGAGACACAGCCTAGGATGGCACCAGAAACAATTACTCTGGTTAAAGACGGTCTCAATACCCGCAACCTTCTGAATACCAGGAATGTAAGGTCGGGTAGCTATCCAGTTGTAGGATAGGAAACTAAGGAATCTAAGACAGATTGGTTGCAGGATAGGAAAGTAGGGGATCTAAAACAGATTGGGACAGTTCTACTAACAGATGTTCATAAGCGGAAAACAACAAAATCACCTCCGGCACCTAGTCACCAAACACGCGACTATCGGCCCGGAGACACGCGTGCATAACGACATTTAGCACCATTAGTAGGGATATATTCGACCCACGCTACATTAACACAAAATTTGGGGGCACGAATGTAGTTAATGAAAGGTTCTTTCACATTGCGGAAAGCCCCACTCTCAATTACAGAGACAGCACTCAAGTTCACACATACACGTGCCGGAAACACGGAGCATTGTCAAGCAAGTAACAAGATAACGCACAAGTCAATGAAACTCGAGACTATCGCCGTCAGCGATAACACACGCCTCGTGAGCGACCTTTGCTGGCACAAACAGACAGAAATATGCAGGCTGCTCTGGAAGCGGGACATACACCTTCATTCATGCCAAGCCCAGAACCCCATAACTCCCCAAATTACACTACGAGGAAAATTCAAAAACACACAAACTCTTCACGGCAATGCGTACTTTCATTTGCGCATTGCAAATACACGATACATCTGCCATGATATATACGGCATAGATATCGTCATACCAAGTCCTTACAGCAAGCCGGGTCCGAACTCATAACCACACACCACACTCGTACCAAAAACTAACTAACCAACGGTATTTTTGGTACGAGAGACACATGCAAAAACCACACTGAGGACACCTAAATCCCAAAAACACAACGCAGACATAGAACACAGAGAATGACATGAGATCACGGGTCCAAATGCCCAGTAAAAAAATTGGACGCCATGGAAAACAACTATCCAGACTCCCAATTACACCAAGATTGGCCCATACAGGTACATAAACACATATTCCAAATTTCCTCCGGCCAAACACCATGCATAAATTTCGATTACGCCTGACATAGAAAATAGATTTCCCAGACACAGGTATAGAAATTTCGCAAGGCAAAGGTCTTATGGAATTTTGTCCACACAACAGTGCTAGCAAAATCAGGGCGGATTGACACATTGGCACTCCTGGAATCCCAGCCAGTGACAACACTCACATACTGGCGGAAAGACACGCTCCAATAGCTGACATACGCAATGTCAAAGACTTCATGTACACAAACAAATAAAAACATAACATGACGAAATACTGACTTGCAGATTCCGCCACATCGCAACACTGCCGTCGACAGACTCTATTGTTATATCGGAAGTGACCGTGAAATCACAAACACAGACCAATTATAAAGCCCTACATTTTTCAGCACTGTTACAATATTTGTGACATTTAGCAATGGACAGACGTGATGGGCCATATTATCTTGGGCCCATAGGAGCACGTTCTCAGAGACGTTGACAAGCCACGGGCACCTCCTGCCCATACACGCAAC
This sequence comes from Meconema thalassinum, assembly GCA_946902985.2. Taxonomy (NCBI): domain Eukaryota; kingdom Metazoa; phylum Arthropoda; class Insecta; order Orthoptera; family Tettigoniidae; genus Meconema; species Meconema thalassinum. The sequence continues at coordinate 444,040,280 of OX336394.1, read as the reverse complement.
ACAAGATAGGACTTAGCCTATAACAGGCCGTCCGCCCGCATGGCGTAGCGGAACACAGTCCCGTACACACGCGCTCACTAATCAGGGGCAAATACAGACTGGGGCTCTGAGGAAACAAGACCTCCCCCCTAATAACATCTTTTCTCGATTTTATTTCTAAAAAGCATTACAGGCTATCAGGACATGGCCAGGCACACTATGATCACTTGCTACATTCACACTACAAATGGGAGGACAGATTAGGCCGTGACGTCACAGCGTCACTACACTTTACTATCATAAGAAGCGGATAGAAAGCACACATGGACCAAGGGAGAGCGACAGGAGCATAGGTGGATAATTCCACCCATAGGCTACCATTTTAATACCTTACTCCCCTTCCATAACCTTCCCACTTCCGACATCAGCCAACACAGACATATAAAACACATAAAAACACATAAAACTACATGACAAAATATACATCGTGGTTGATAGACTTCATGCGTTTATAGAGAGGGCTTACTACGCCCTGGATCACAATGCTAACACCTGAATATTAGGGGTGTGTCGGAAAACAACAATTAAGCGTAATGCGCATCTCCAAGTAAGAGATGAGGCCAAAATCATATACTAACCATTTTTTTTTAAATTAAATAATCCCGCATGAAAGGGACATAGCATTATTACGCCTCATCCTACGCCCATCCTTAGATGAGTGCGGAAACGCCTCATATCCAGATACATGCATGGAATCTCTCACCCACACACCTGGGTTATCATTAGTATTACTCCTGCATGGAATTTTTATATTTTTGCAATCCCGGGAAATACCTGCCCCCGTCCACTCATTGTAAAACCATCCCAGCAGCATCACCGGCTTTAGGCCACCATTTATATGAAGCCCAAAGATGCGCAACCCTTTCCTACCATGCTTTCAGCCTACTCTACAAATAACGACCCCCGTATCCTAATAACAGGGAACCTAATGTCATAAACCCTACTAACGCCTCTATGAAAATCAACAGAGCATTACAGCTGGAAATCCGACCTAGCACAGTAGACCTAAAGTAGTCTATGCACTTAGAAGTCTCTACAACCCCAAAACACTTGAATAATTTTACATTTTATACACAGCAAATAATCTACAGGTTACATATATTTTTATATATTTTTTTTACATAAAAAGGAATCTGGAAACACGCTGATTGGTGATAACAGCGTAAGCTGAAGGCCAAAGGCACCGCACTGGAGCAGAGCGGGCAAGGCGATGATGAGCCTTACCCTAGTTAACTTAACGACTAGACCAAAAAGACGAACCACGTAAGGTTGAGGCATTCATGGTCTGGCACGGGCAAACTTAGGAATCCTAGGTGTACCTAGCCTGTCCCTAGGACGAAGAGATGTTACACCCACTATGTGCCACGGTCGTCGAAGCCAAGACCTGCAGGGGAGACTTTCTGAGAATGGTGGGAGAAATAGCTAGCTCCACGCCCGACACAGGAGATGACCCTAGGGACGACCCAATTATGACTAGACTATTAGTCTAGCATATAAGTAAGTAGAGCTTCTACAGCGAGAAGCGAGACTCCTATGCGCGGGAGTGAAGTATTATTGCGGCCAACAGTGGCGAAGAGACTATTATTACTGCGAATAAAGGCGAAGAGATTATTATTACTGCGAATAAAGGCGAAGAGAATACGAGTATTGCCAATAAAGGCGAAGATGATACTATGCCATTGGACGATGTCCAATGCCCACATAAATGGTGGCGCAGCGGGCAGCCAAGGGCATTAAGAGAGGGGCATCGCAAGCAACTCATAGGGGTTAACGTGGGCAGAGCCAACAACGACAACAATGCAAATACAACGGCAATGAGCAGATAAGTACAGCGGGTGAGACGGTTTGTTTAGAGGCACCGTAAGCCGCCTGCGACTAAGTTAATACTAGTTAGTAATCATTAGCATAAGCGTCGACAACTAGTATTATGGGGGCGGAATCCGGCGGTTCTAGAGACAACCGGTGTTTCTAGGATACGTACGGGTGGTGATCTGGGGAGTTAACGCTGCCCGGGCGATCACCCTGGTCAAAATTTTAGCTGTAAGACAGTTGCATTTGACACGCAACTTAGGATTAAGCAAATTTACTAACCGCTGTTGCTAAATAAGAGCACAGCATATTTTGGCAATAGAATAAGGCCACCCTTTCGGCTTAATAATAGCAACCATTTTTTTTACTTACAATAAATAAGGTAGAATATTCCGGCAGCTGATGGCGACGCAAATCCGTCATCAGGGTAAGGTCGATAACACAATAGAATAAGTTAGATTAAGATAAAACCTCGGCACCCGGTAACTAAAATTCCGCTACCGGGATAAGTCCGACAACATATTAAGACAACATAGTAAGATAAACGGTATTAAGGTAATACATCAAGTTAGACTAACTAGATTAACTAGGTTATATAAACACCTTGAGAATAAGAAACAATATTACGGCACCGTGTAGGGTAAGCCCGGTCATACATCAAGTTAACACTAATCATGCTAATTTTTTTTCAGAGGAAGAAGAGCTTCAGCTGTGGACACCCTGACACAGGAAGCGACATAGAGAATATGCCATACTAATATGTTTTTTTTAACCTCTCCACTTTTCAGGCGGCGTCACCAGATATATGAAACTGGTGACAGTGAGTTCACTGCCATATAGCAGCATCATATTATTTGTGGCATGCCATGATTATGTACAATTTTTTATTCGTGAACGTGCACTAATCCTAACACAATCTCACATACTCACCTCATTTTTTTACAGCTACACTCCAAAAATCTGCACAGCAGGGCTGATACCTGTGGGGTATCAGGCTCGCTGGCAGATCAACGTAAACAGAAGAAAGCAAAGCGTCAAAATGCGACGCTACTTACGGCAATGAGGGCGCAACCGACTTGTGGCGGCGACTCTCATTGTCAAGTGTGAAGGCATTCGCCCACAGGGGATGCTTCACAGAATAGGGATATATTTCAAGCGGCACGACCACTAAACCATACCAGGAAATGGCCGTAGAGGAGTAGCCGTCAGACGGCACATACATACAAAGGGGTAGCGTGCACGCGAGGTACCATATAAACTAGGATCATAGAAAATTAGCGCGCTTAAGTTACGTCGTAAGTTAATTGTAATTGATAATTGTAAGATTGTAACTTAACACAAATTAAGGCGCCCACGGGCAATTATTCTACTACAAATATATAAATAATACTTCGCACCCCCACATTGTCTGCGGAGGTGATAACTGATATGCACAAACCCTAATATATGCACATCCCAAAAGCACATATTAAACGGTATACTCTTTTTAAGATCACATGCACACCATGTTTATGATTTGTTTTCTTTCATTTTCTTTCTTCTAAATTCCCAATTTGTAAAGGTGTTCCGTTTTATCCCAACTCAATAAACACATTTTGAATATTTCCCTTAACTTATACCCTGGAACACCTATTTTTTCTACTTCTTCTATCTTTCTCATTGCAGGGGGCAATTTTTTCCCCAAGACAGAGGAGGACGGAACAATCATCCGTCCAGCCCTGGGTTTTTTCCTCCCTGCACAACAATATATTATCATAACCATGTTTTTTCTTTGGAATTTTTTATATATTACGATGTCAATTTTTTTTTCTCATGCACTATTTTACAATGTTAAATATATATATTATACCCTTCCAGGGCCATCTAGGATGCTGAATCCTATCTCGGGCGCGGCTCGTTCGGTGGCTAATTAACACTTTACATCCTAGGAATTCGAAATTTTGGATCATGGGAACTTAAAACTATAAATCATATGCCAGGGGAACAAGGAAACAAAAATTTATTCTTAGAAGACTACAAAACCAAAAGAAACAATCCCATAATAAAACGTAGAACCACATCAAAATAAACTGCGTCATCACTGTCCTTCTCTGCCATAAAGTCCACAGAGATGGTACAACCAGGGTACCTTAAATCTAATTAGTTCGGGCAAAGCCTCAGCTTCCCCCTGATCAAACACTGCAGGATCATGGAACTCCAAAAAAAAAAACAAATCCAAATAAAATAAAATCCCAAAAAATCAAAGTGGCGCGCTCTCACCCCAGGTGAGTTCAAAATGGAACAACAAAAGACTAAATTAATGCCACAAGAAATGAATCAATACGTTAATCAGATCATAACACTATACACTCCAACGGAGCATCAGATCAACTGAATTTTGCAAGATGGAACCTCATTTTAACGCTCTTATATTGGAAAAGTGAATCGTACAGACGAGACCGTTCGGTTTGGCAAACAGACCTCCCTTCACGACCTCCGTTAGAGTCGTGTACGGTCAGCATGCGGTGCGGCCACACAAACACTACATTAAGCTACAACGTGCCTATCTCATTCACATACAACAGTTCCCGTGCGAAACATTTATCAAGACAATCATTAATACCGTCTAGCGGCCACCCGGAGGGTACAAAATCTGATACACTAGTAACGTGGGTTCACAAAATAAAATCAAAACACAAGAGACCAAAATCCCAGAATTAACAATAAAATATGTAAACAAACCAGCCATTTTAACTTTGACCAATTAACCTCGAACAGACTCAAGGCCAAGCAAAGCACCCCGTGGCGAGGAGTGGCTACCTGCTTTCACTCCCTCCACAGCTGATGTATACTGACTGAAGCATGAGCTCACCATAGCCCAATTCAACAAGCCCCGCAGAATCATCACTTAGCACGCTGCCTACGGGCGTCAGATCGACCCCAGCATCACGGCCGTGATTTTTACCTCGTGGGAATTACCTCGTCCACGGAATTACCAAAAATACTTACGTGGTTCTGAACATCCACGACTTACCAATATGGGTGGGTACCAACCTCCACCAACTCAACCAAATTCACGTGGGCACAACATCCACGACTTACCAATATGAGTGGGTACCAACCTCCACCAACTCAACCAAATACACGTGGGCACAACATCCACGACTTACCAATATGCATCAGTACATCCAGCCATACTCCAATTTAAATACCTCAAATCGCCGGGTTTGCCTGCCTTGTCCGTCACCAATCGAAGATTGCAACAAAACCATTACCTGGTAGAACTTACCACAATCGATCCATGAACCTGATTTACCACAAAATATTCAATATGCTCTGGTTTGCTTACGACCACTGTACAAACTCTCACCCCACCTTCTCAACTGAAAATGTATCTACAGTGACAGTAGCTGATGGCCAGATTTCCCCTGAATGATAATCTCCCCAAACTACATTGAAAACCATGACCACACGATACATATTTACACGCACGTTGCAGCAACAAACACAACAACAAAAACACAACTAACATTAAGAAATTGAATATGTACACAGCCATTGCACTTATGCTGATCCGTACACCCCTAACTAAATTATGCAAGTAATTTGCTGTACTTATCACTATTCCTGGGTCCCAGACTGTCTCCATCATCGCGGCGTGCCCCAAGGTTTTGGGTTTACGCCCTCATTCCTCGCATGACGAATTCCATAGTTGAAGATCCTCCCATTGTTCCAATCTCGGCATCAGCTTCCTCTTGCTTCAGGTACCTCGTGGTAACGAAGAACACAGAAATACACAATTTTTTTAATGCGACATTCAAGAAAGTAACACGCACTCACTGTTCCGGACCGATAATCCTATCATTATCCTAAATGCTACCATCTGAACTACTCAATTCATCCAGATCGTCCACCGTAGCTCCTATCGACACAACTTATATGTTTATCTAGCGCAATGGCTAGCTTATTTCTCAGCCGAACTTGTACTCGCGAACTGGCGCATATCAATGTCTTATCTCGCCACTAACAAGAACTCGCACTCGTATGCTATAGTATCTAGACATGATCTCAAAAAAAAACGCCACGCTATCTCCATTTCACCATCTGACATGAAAATTAACAGAGTCCAAATCACGAACTCGACTGACGTGGAGCGTCCGTGACAGAATCACAAAATTGACTGACCTCACTCTCCCAGTTGGAGCTATTTAAGTTTTTGAGGCATAACCGGCCGTAGGAGGGGAAAATGTGAGATTTATTTCCAAAAATAATAGCTCTGTCCCGAATTGACTTATATCACTGCACTCATCGTAATCTCAATGTCTCATTGGTGATATCCTTTCCAAGAATCGATCGTGGGCTCATTTTCAAATGAACGCAGTAATCATCCCTCATTTTCTGCCAATTTACGCGCCAAACACGGCTTGGTGACGCTTATCCACTGATTGGCTGATGCTGAAACGCCCCCACATCAGGCATTTTATACTGAATTAAATCAGCCTTACATCCAAATTGCATCATATTACATTTCTGGGAGGTTGAGAGTATCCCGCTTCCATACATGCAACTCTCATTGCTCTCCGGTCATTAATTCTTAAGTAGGTCACATTTGGGCGGCACCAAAACTTGGAGCTGTGACCTTGCCAAACTGCAATTTTCCCACACAAATTCCTGAGTTCAACGACCTGCCTGTCCTACCCTCGCTCGTCTTCTCATGGTACAATGTCCTCCCTCGGCACACCCTGGAAACCTGCTAAGTGCATTTATGACCACTCAACCCTCCTGCTATTCTTCGTACACGTCTCTGCACACATCCAATAAAAGTATTCGCCGCCTCTGTACTCTGCATCTGCTGTGCCGGTCTGCGTATAGAATTAATGTTGGAAATACAAACTTGAGACTAGATGGATATGCAATATGCCATAAGGTCTCATTACTCCCTCACAAGGTTAAAAATCAGGGTAAGCAATACGTGATTTTTAGCACTCCACACGGCTGCTACGAGGTTCCTTTCCTCCGTCTCTACTTTGGACCCCCCTTCCTGGGTTGCTCTGAAATGACAGGGTGTCTCACTCCCTTCTCTAGCATGCCGGCCGGATTATGTCAGACCTCTGGCTCCCTTGGACTACCTGCGTGCGCTAGACAATGTCTCTCCCCTCTCTCTCCTTCTCCGAGCAATGGCCTCCACTTGCCTGAAGCAATCAGGTGCTTGTTGTAAACATCGGCCCGTGTTTACATCTGAGGACCGTCCTGTGACCTGTCCTATTCTTCCAGAGTTTTGCTATTAATTTAACTCTATGATCTCGGCATGGTTTGCTGCTGCGGCCCTGGGCTCATCGTATGGTTCCAGTGGATAATAAATTTTTAAATTAGAAATCTTGTAGATGGGAGTGTTTCCAGTACTGATCTCTTCCAATTTGTATGCGTTGTTTCCCAAATTTCGAATTATGCGGAACGGGCCCGTGTAAGGTGGTATGAATTTATGGAACACCTTCGCTGCTGGATCAGATACAGGTTGGCGCTTAACAAGGACCAACTTGCCCAGTTCCAGTGCACGGTGAAACCGCTTTCCTCGTACCCGGCGCAATCTCCGGTCTGCTTGCTTTCTAAGGTACACAGCTGTCCTTTCCACTCTCAGGGCTAGTGCTGGTCTAGGATCCATGGGACAGTTTATTACTCTTTCCCATGATCTCACTGGATATTCGTTCAAGTGTAGAACGCTCGGTATTTGACCGGTCGACTCATGTCGTGTGGAATTTATGCAGATCTCTATTTTCTTCAGGGCGTCCACCCACTTGTAATGCGCGTCGGGGATGAAGATTTTACAGAATTTAGATACTTCACGTAAAATTCTTTCCGAGGGGTTCGACTGGGGATAACGGACACTACTTAATACATGCTTAATCCCTAGCTCCGCTAATCCTCTCTTGAATTCGGCGCTGGTGAAGTAGCTACCGTGGTCCGACAATATGAACTCTGGTTTCCCCATCCTAGGTATGACTTTATTCCTTAATTGATTGAGCAGCTGTTTCGAATTTGTTTTCTGGACGGCGCAAAGTACCACGTACTTGGAAAAGACGTCCACACAGGCCTAAAGGTGCCGGCATCCTCTTCTCCCCTTAGGTAACGCGCCATAACAGTCAATGGCCACGAGCTCCAATGGTTTTTGTGGCAACAAAGGTCTCGGGTACTGTTTCATCAAGAAATTGTTAGGCTTGACCCTCTGGCACGTATCGCACGTCTTTAACACTTCGCATATTGTGTTCCTCATTTTTGGCCACGTGAATGCCTCGCCTAGTGTCGCTTCCGTTTTGTCTGTCCCGGCATGCCCTAAAGTATAGTGCGCATGCCACACTAGCTTTCGCTGGAGAGAGGCAGGAACCAATATCCTCATCATGGTATGGTCCTGGTCCACAAATCTATGCAAGAGATTATTGAAATAATTGTAACTATTAGCTCGAGCTTCCGCCTCACGGTATTCCGGGCTTCCGGGTACCAATTCCCTCTTGAAATATCTGATAATCATTCCCATCCACGGTTCCTTCTCCTGCTCCGCCTGAATGTTGCTTAACTCCCGCAGGAAATCCTGGTCTTGCTGCATGAGCTCAATCTGATGGACCCTCGCTTCCACGGTGCTTCCGCCTTCTTCCGGGTTCCGGCTTAGAATATCCGGGATCACGTTTAATTTTCCAGGGCAAAATTCCATCTGTAGGTCAAATTGCTGCGCATAAATTGACCATCTATTCAGCCTCTCAGAAAGCATAGCCGACTTAAGCAAAAACGTCAATGCCTTATGGTCAGTTCTAATTATTATGGGAAAACCATAGATAATCTTCCTCCATTGTTCGAGGGCATGAATTATCGCCAATAATTCAATCTCTGAGACTGTACAATTCCTCTCGTGCTTGCGCAATCTGCGGCTAGAGAACGCCAGATATATGCGACTCTGCGGGTTGCTGGCATCTTCCTGGTATAACATGGCCCCGACACCTATCATAGACGCATCGGCCTGTATGATAAATTTGCGAGTAAAGTCTGGATATCCTAGCTTTACACTATTTGCTAGTAGCTCCTTCGTTGCGACAAATGCCTTCTCGCTCTCCTCGCTCCACTGCCAACGATTGTTTTTTTTTATAAGCTCTTGGAGTGGTGCCACTATCTCCGTATATCCTGGGCAATTCTCGCGGAAAAAGTTCGTGATGCCTAAAAGCATTCTGATGTGCTTCACTGTGGTTGGTCTTGGGAAATTTCTAATTGCTTCAATCTTTGCCGGATTGGGTCGAACTCCTTCTCCATCGATGATATGGCCTAGATATAAAATCTCTTGCTGAAAGAAATGCGACTTCTTGAGGTTGATCTTAAAATTTGCCCTATTGAGGTTCTTTAACAGTTTCTCTAAATTTACCATATGTTCTTCCGCTGTGCTAGACGCAAGCAAGATGTCGTCCACGTATCTTACGGTCATTTCCTTAACCTCTTCTGTTAAATTCCGATCCAAAGCCCTAATGAGTGCAGACCCGGCCGTCTTGACACCAAATGGGAGCCTAGCGAAAACCCAGCTCTGGTTGTCGAACAGAAATCCAGTCAGCAACTGTGATTTCTCCTCCAGTTCGATATGTTAATAAGAGCTCGAGAGATCAACTGACGAATAAATCTGTTTTCCTCGAAAACGCTTCAAAACGTCCTTAATTATCGGCGCTTTGTCATGCTCCGGTATAAGGCGTGCATTCAAGGTGCGACTGTCGAGACACACCCTCACAGATCCATTGGGTTTCGCCACTGCAAGTATCGCATTTAAATACGGTGTAGGTGTCTTTCTGATTATACCTGCTTTCGCCATTTCACCAATAATTTTCCTAACCTCCGGATAGTGTTTCTCTGGAACGGGGTAAAGTTTGCTTTTAAATGGTGACCAGTCGTCCACCTGCATGGCGTAGCGGAAATTTAGAATTTTTCCTGGCATTGTGTCGAACGTTGATGCCTGCTCTCTCAAAATATTTTCTAGGCGTGCCATGCCTTCGCTGTCCAACCTGGCCTCGCTCAGTTTTTCCTGTAATAGCTTCCCAAATGTTTCTTCGGCTCCGTCAACTTCCACGGCCGTATTCCAGATCTCTCTCAGTGTAGGTTCCCTAACGTGCATGGGTTGCGGGTTCGAATGTCCCTCCCGCGTTTCATTCTCGGCCTCCTCTGGTATTGTTTCTAGCATCCACATATCTGCCTCGCGCTCCACGTTCACCTCGTTCATATGTAAATTTACGTTGCTTAACCCTTCCACGTTCTTGAACGTAATTGTGTTCTCATGCAGGTCTATCACTGCCCGGTGGTCGCATATGAAATCCGCACCAAGGATTATGGTGAAATTTATGTTGGCCATAACCATGAAGTTCTGTGATAGAATATGGCCCATTATATCCAAATCTAGATGTACTTGGTATTTGCATACTGCTGACTTCTCCGGAATAACTCCTCTGATTTTTATCTGTGGGACAGGTAATGTGGGTATTTTGTTCTGCTTGTTTAGCATCTTAACTAAAGCTTCGGATGCCAGGCACAGTTGTGACCCAGTATCCACGAGAGACCGGACCCTGACTCCACCGATTCTTGCTATGATAATAGGTAACTTGCGTAATCCCTGCTGTTTTGGTTGACTGAGCTCATTTAAAAAGTCGTCTGATGTAGCGACCTATTCCTGTATGTGTGCGACTAACCAGTTATTTCCCTCTTGCTCCTTTCTGAGACTGTCTTCTTGGTCTACCACCGAGTTTTTTTTGTGCACGGCACCCTGCTGTCCGGTACCATTGCGCTCCTCTCTCTCTTGCATTACTAGCTCGCTTTCTGCCCCCTGTATATCTGGGTTATGCCTGTTCTCCAAGGTGTGTTTCCATTTTTCTCTCTGTGCTTCATGTTCCTGGTGCAACTCGCTTAAATATCGCTGAGTCTCCTCGTACCGACTATTCCAATCCTGTCTATAGTCTTGCGTGGGCTCCTGCCTTTCTTCTCGCCTTCCGGGCCACGGCCGCCTCCCATCTCTCTCATGTTCGTAAGGGCCATTTCTTCTTCGCCATTCATCCCTTCTCTGTTGGTACGGCTGCCAGTTCCTTCCGCGGTGCTGTCCCCATTTTCCTCGTTCATGTCCTTGGTATCCGTTCCGCACATTATTTTCATCCCTGCGCTCGTATGCTGGCGGTCCGGTGTTCGTACCCTGACTTCGCTTGCTGGCACCAGTGTCTTGCTGTAACACAGCCGTGTTAACCTGTCCTATGGCTCGCACGTTCCGCATCTGAGGTTGCATAGAAGTGTCATCAAGCTGTCGGAGCACTTCCTCAGCTTGTACCGCGTTATTGACGTTTGCGGCCACTAGTATCTGCTGGACGCTGGCGGGTAATTGCTTGCCGATGGTCATTATCATGTCTGCTTCCCCGGGAGCGACATCAAGATCCCTCATCAATAACATCTGTTTGGTGAAATAATCCGCGTAACGTGTGGGCTGCGTAGCATGGTACTTTCTACTGTACAGCTCCATCCTGAGGCTTAGCTGTGCCGACTGCCCCCAATATTTTCTTAGGAACGCCGATTTAAACCCTTCAAAGTCCTCGAAAGTGTACCTGAAGCTCTGGTACCAGGTCAATACTTCATTCCCTAACATTTTTTCTAAAGCTCTGAGCTGTCTATTTGGCGGTACTGCGTGATCGGCAAAGAATGATTCCACCTCCTTAATGAAAGATTTGGGTGTTACTGATCCATCATTTGTGTATCTCCGAGGTCTGTCCTCTTGCATTCTTATAACCTGTACGTATTGCGTGGCTAGTTTATTCTCCATTGGTGTCGATGCTTGTCCGCGAAATTGGTGGAATCCCTCTGTAGTCTCACCTACCGTAACCTTCTCGACCGCCCCCTGGCTTGCTTCTCTTTCGCTACGTACTGTGGCTGCGGTAATCCCATCGCTTTTATTCGTTCTCATTTCCAACATGAAATCATCATGTTCCAGAGTTCGTATCTCAGCTTTGATAATTTTCCTATCTTGCTCATCCATTCTGGCTAGGAATTGTTTCTCGACCTCTCTGATCCGTTCTTGGTTCTCTTCCATCTGTTTAAATATTTTCTGTCTATCTTCTTTCCCTTCGACTCCTATCTGCAGGCACGTTTTATTTATTTCCTCTTTCATTCTCAAGTATCTCTCTTCGTCTTTCTTCCCTCCTGCTCCGTTATTTTCTTCCAACCGATTTAGCCCCTCACCAATTAAAGCGTTACTCTCCCGCAGGTCCCCTCTTATTGCTGCCTGCTCTGCTTCTAACTCGCTCCATTTCTCTGCTGCTTGCAATTCCCCCCTTTCTACGTCTTCGTGCATGTCTCGCACGGCTTTATTTAGCTCTGCTATCTGCCCCTGAGCCATGATATTTCCCTCTTCGAGTATGTCTAGCCTGCCTTTCATCTCCTCCTGTGTCAGTTTTAATCCTTCCGCGCTCAAATTGCATGCTAACTCTATTTGGTTTAGTTTAGCGAATGTCTTCTCCTCGCTAAGCGCGATCGCCTCTCTCAATGTTCCCTCCATGCGCTCTAATTGTATGCCCGCGTCTGCTTTAATGTCTAGCGTAAGCTTCGCGAATTGTTCCGATAATTGTCCGCTAGTGTCTGCCTTCAAATCTGCCTTTAAATGTTCATTGTTTGCGGCTATAATTTGATTTAACTGTTCGCTAGTGTCGGCTTTCAAATCTGCTTTTAAGTGTTCATTGTTCTCGGCTATAATTTGAGTTAACTGTTCGCTATTGTCTGTTTTCATGCGCTCTAGTTGTTCGCTGGTGTCAGCTTTCAAGTCTGCTTTTAAGTGTTCATTGTTCTCGGCTATAATTTGAGTTAACTGTTCGCTGGTGTCAGCTTTCAAGTCTGCCTTTAATTGGACACACATCGCTTCCATAATGGCTCGCACTTCCTCTGAAGAAGCCATCTCCTCCACCACACAAAATACACTTATCTGAGAAATAGGGGCATGCCTTAATGAGGAGATAATCTGTTAGCGCTAAAATGAGTTCCTTTTTGTTCCATGTTCTGCCTCCCCCAATTACTTTAGTCAGCTCAATTATTTACGTTATTCTATCCCATAAGCAAATAGCTATCCAAGCTGCATATTGAGCTTCCTACGTGACGCACACTCCCTTAAAGTTTCCTTGAATAAATTCTTTCATCCTTACACTCGCGGTTTTTACGTTAATTTATCCCAGACTTGCTAATAAAGATATTAACAATCTATAGGCTACCAGCCTTCCTATTTCATTTTCACTGGAGTTTGTTACTATCAAAATTCAAATCGGGCGCCCAGCTGACATGTCTCCACTTTACATTTGCAATAAAAAATGTCAACTGTATTTCCAATACAAACTCCATGATTTTACACCCCTTTTATTTACAATAAATCATCCCCACGTTGGGCGCCATCATAGACTAACCCTAGCCGTACGAATCATACGCAAAATCCACCACGGATGGCAGATTTTACGATGAGCACCGACTAGCTCAAACAGGCATATGACTTTCCACATGATCCAATGAATTAGGTATCAAAACAACAATGCAATCAACTAGGGACGGATGGCTAATGCACCATCACATAACCCCTATATACCCTTCCAGGGCCATCTAGGATGCTGAATCCTATCTCGGGCGCGGCTCGTTCGGTGGCTAATTAACACTTTACATCCTAGGAATTCGAAACTTTGGATCATGGGAACTTAAAACTATAAATCATATGCCAGGGGAACAAGGAAACAAAAATTTATTCTTAGAAGACTACAAAACAAAAAGAAACAATCCCATAATAAAACGTAGAACCACAACCAAATAAACTGCGTCATCACTGTCCTTCTCTGCCATAAAGTCCACAGAGATGGTACAACCAGGGTACCTTAAATCTAATTAGTTCGGGCAAAGCCTCAGCTTCCCCCTGATCAAACACTGCAGGATCATGGAACTCCAAAAAAAAAAAAAAAATCCAAATAAAATAAAATCCCAAAAAATCAAAGTGGCGCGCTCTCACCCCAGGTGAGTTCAAAATGGAACAACAAAAGACTAAATTAATGCCACAAGAAATGAATCAATACGTTAATCAGATCATAACACTATACACTCCAACGGAGCATCAGATCAACTGAATTTTGCAAGATGGAACCTCATTTTAACGCTCTTATATTGGAAAAGTGAATCGTACAGACGAGACCGTTCGGTTTGGCAAACAGACCTCCCTTCACGACCTCCGTTAGAGTCGTGTACGGTCAGCATGCGGTGCGGCCACACAAACACTACATTAAGCTACAACGTGCCTATCTCATTCACATACAACAGTTCCCGTGCGAAACATTTATCAAGACAATCATTAATACCGTCTAGCGGCCACCCGGAGGGTACAAAATCTGATACACTAGTAACGTGGGTTCACAAAATAAAATCAAAACACAAGAGACCAAAATCCCAGAATTAACAATAAAATATGTAAACAAACCAGCCATTTTAACTTTGACCAATTAACCTCGAACAGACTCAAGGCCAAGCAAAGCACCCCGTGGCGAGGAGTGGCTACCTGCTTTCACTCCCTCCACAGCTGATGTATACTGACTGAAGCATGAGCTCACCATAGCCCAATTCAACAAGCCCCGCAGAATCATCACTTAGCACGCTGCCTACGGGCGTCAGATCGACCCCAGCATCACGGCCGTGATTTTTACCTCGTGGGAATTACCTCGTCCACGGAATTACCAAAAATACTTACGTGGTTCTGAACATCCACGACTTACCAATATGGGTGGGTACCAACCTCCACCAACTCAACCAAATTCACGTGGGCACAACATCCACGACTTACCAATATGAGTGGGTACCAACCTCCACCAACTCAACCAAATACACGTGGGCACAACATCCACGACTTACCAATATGCATCAGTACATCCAGCCATACTCCAATTTAAATACCTCAAATCGCCGGGTTTGCCTGCCTTGTCCGTCACCAATCGAAGATTGCAACAAAACCATTACCTGGTAGAACTTACCACAATCGATCCATGAACCTGATTTACCACAAAATATTCAATATGCTCTGGTTTGCTTACGACCACTGTACAAACTCTCACCCCACCTTCTCAACTGAAAATGTATCTACAGTGACAGTAGCTGATGGCCAGATTTCCCCTGAATGATAATCTCCCCAAACTACATTGAAAACCATGACCACACGATACATATTTACACGCACGTTGCAGCAACAAACACAACAACAAAAACACAACTAACATTAAGAAATTGAATATGTACACAGCCATTGCACTTATGCTGATCCGTACACCCCTAACTAAATTATGCAAGATAATTTGCTGTACTTATCACTATTCCTGGGTCCCAGACTGTCTCCATCATCGCGGCGTGCCCCAAGGTTTTGGGTTTACGCCCTCATTCCTCGCATGACGAATTCCATAGTTGAAGATCCTCCCATTGTTCCAATCTCGGCATCAGCTTCCTCTTGCTTCAGGTACCTCGTGGTAACGAAGAACACAGAAATACACAATTTTTTTAATGCGACATTCAAGAAAGTAACACGCACTCACTGTTCCGGACCGATAATCCTATCATTCTCCTAAATGCTACCATCTGAACTACTCAATTCATCCAGATCGTCCACCGTAGCTCCTATCGACACAACTTATATGTTTGTCTAGCGCAATGGCTAGCCTATTTCTCAGCCGAACTTGTACTCGCGAACTGGCGCATATCAATGTCTTATCTCGCCACTAACAAGAACTCGCACTCGTATGCTATAGTATCTAGACATGATCTCAAAAAAAAACGCCACGCTATCTCCATTTCACCATCTGACATGAAAATTAACAGAGTCCAAATCACGAACTCGACTGACGTGGAGCGTCCGTGACAGAATCACAAAATTGACTGACCTCACTCTCCCAGTTGGAGCTATTTAAGTTTTTGAGGCATAACCGGCCGTAGGAGGGGAAAATGTGAGATTTATTTCCAAAAATAATAGCTCTGTCCCGAATTGACTTATATCACTGCACTCATCGTAATCTCAATGTCTCATTGGTGATATCCTTTCCAAGAATCGATCGTGGGCTCCTTATCAAATGAACGCAGTAATCATCCCTCATTGTCTGCCAATTTACGCGCCAAACACGGCTTGGTGACGCTTATCCACTGATTGGCTGATGCTGAAACGCCCCCACATCAGGCATTTTATACTGAATTAAATCAGCCTTACATCCAAATTGCATCGAATTACATTTCTGGGAGGTTGAGAGTCTCCCGCTTCCATACATGCAACTCTCATTGCTCTCTGGTCATTAATTCTTAAGTAGGTCACATTTGGGCGGCACCAAAACTTGGAGCTGTGACCTTGCCAAACTGCAATTTTCCCACACTAATTCCTGCGTTCAACGACCTGCCTGTCCTACCCTCGCTCGTCTTCTCATGGTACAATGTCCTCCCTCGGCACACCCTGGAAACCTGGTAAGTGCATTTATGACCACTCAACCCTCCTGCTATTCATCGTAAACGTCTCTGCACACATCCAATAAAAGTATTCGCCGCCTCTGTACTCTGCATCTGCTGTGCCGGTCTGCGTATAGAATTAATGTTGGAAATACAAACTTGAGACTAGATGGATATGCAATATGCCATAAGGTCTCAATATGTATATCCCATAACCCATCCCTCTGAACACGAGCTGATCTCACACCTATACATCAACACGACATCACTACATCCATACGACGAAGAGGACACCAACAGGAGATACAAGGAAGATTCAAGAACAAACTACTACATCGACACCCCAACCTCACGTTCCGTTCCCGTTCGCGGGGACGCGACCTAAATAGAGGAAGAGGCTTGTACAGTCCCCCAGGGGTCTGCACCCCCTGGAAGCCATCCTCCATCATCTATTTAAACCACCCCTAACTGGCAAATCTCGTAAGTCCAGAACAGTATCTTTTATACAGCAAGGGCAGCCGGCCAGCTCGGTAGGCTTGCCAAATACTTGCATCACACACATAACACCTATACTATAACTAACTGGGGCAGCTATGCCATTAGAATGCCGACGAAGCAGCACCAAAGCTTATAAGAAGAGGACCTTAAGGAGGACAGCTCTCTCTCGATCATCAGTCATAGTGTGTGTCAGCCGGAGGCCATAGCTGTTATCATCAGGTGAATCAGCAGTGTTCAGAGATCCTATATTTTGTAACCTTTACCCACAAATTGTACACTCAGACTTGTAACACTTATTACATTTCCCTAAAAGGGACGTACTATTTCATACATCACTGACCAATAAATACTTGGTCAGTACACTACACTTGTCTTACTATTTACACGCCTCTTTATGTCCCAACGCCCTTCCTGATTCCCATCACGATTAGCCGTGACATACAGTAGCCAAATAGTTGCCAGCGCAAGCTTCATTGTACTTCCTGCAGCGGCCCGACTGCCTAGAGCATCGAGCCGCAACATCGCTGACGCACGCACTTCGGTTATATAACTCTCCAATCAGCTGAGAGGCTAGTACGTTAACCTGTACACAAAGTTTCATCCCCTGAAATACACCTGCGTCTTTATAAGAGCATCCCCTAGCATCCTAACACTAAACAACACTCTACACTGGTCAGCTTACCCAGCTACGGGAAGCTACCCCCTCCTAGGCATCACTTTATAAATTAACACAATAACACATCCGTTTTAGATCTAACTACCCCCAACTAAGGGATCTAAAACAATATATATTGGCTTTCACGGGCGGTGAATTAAAACTCAGGAATTTTTCTAGGTTTATGACATGTCTTGTGTGGGGTTGCGCCCAGGTACACCAAGCTGGCTCATCACCAGGTGAAAGGCTGTTTGAGCTTTGGCTCTCGCAGTTAGAGACGCACGTGCGCTTCATACGAGGGGAGGTAGTGTACAGTTCGCTACTCCTTTCGGGGTCTGGGCGCGGAACATGAAGCTGGCTCATCAGCGGGTGAAAGGCTGTTTGAGCTTTGGTTCTCGCAGTTAGAGGCGCACGTGCGCTTCATACGATGGGAGGTAGTGTACAGTTCGCTACTCCTGTGGGGGTCTGGGCGCGGAACATCATGCTGGCTCATCAGCGGGTGAAAGGCTGTTTGAGCTTTGGCTCTCGCAGTTAGAGGCACACGTGCGCTTCATAAGATGGGAGGTAGTGCACAGTTCGCTACTCCTGTGGGAGTCTGGGCGCGGAACATCAAGAACCCACTGATGAGCCAGCTTAGTGTTCCTGGGCGAAAGCCTACACAATACATGGCATAAACCTAGAAAATTTGCTGAGTTTTAAAATAAAGTGTGCTGGCATGCTTGTGGAATTGATTTCCAAACCTTTATCATCTACTCGAGACCAACCTAAATCATCCTGAAAGTGGTTTTCCGTGGCATCCCTCTTCTACTCCAGACAAAATGCCGAGAGAATATCACACTATTCGTAATTCTAATTACTCCAAGACAAAATGTTGTTTGCCCTACGGTTCCCATGATGCTCGGGTGGCCAGCGCATGCGATAGAGCTGACGGTGGCTGCACATTTTAAAGCTAACACAACGAAAGAACATAACCATTTATTTTTCTTATATGTGTCGACTAAAGAAAAGTATTCGAACGGATAAGAACGTTTTAGATTAAGAAAGTCAAGTATCCAACGCAAAATGTAGTTACTTTCTATCTTTGCGTAGCGTGTAACATCCGTGGCTGAAATGGTACCGCGTTGGATTGCGGATTGAAAGAGTTAGGGTTCAAAACTTGTTAGGGGGAGATGTTTATAATTTGTTTTCGTTACGTTTTATCGTCTGTGTCGACCGCTTGACCAATGTCTTAGGACAGAAATGATACAAGAGGTCACAGTTACCGTAATTATCGAGGATTGCGCACTAGTAATATAGCAAGTAGATGCAGTTTCAGGTTGGATTCCATGAACGTTACATAGTGTTCCAATCCGGTATTACACGAAACATCTTAATATGAACACCTCAGTTAGAGTTGTTTGCACTTAATAACAAAATAATACCAAAGGAAATTATCAAGAATAAGCATACTGGCAATCTGAATCGCCTTCGATATGTTGTTGTTTCATCGCGGTCATTTAGCCCCGTGTACGGTGATGTGTCTAGAAGTTCGCTGATGACCTGCGTTATAGTGGTGTCTGTATTAATGTGTGTAGTAGCAATTGGGAAGGAGGCAAGTTAGAAACCGTCCCGGTATTTGTCTGGAGTAGGAGTGAGGAAGGGCAGAAACCCTTTTCCAGGGTGGGTAAGGCTTAGTGTACCCCATTCCATCCCTCAGAGCATCAATACATTTCTGGTGAAAGCTTCGATATGTTTTGTTTATATATGTGAGACTTTTTACTTTGTGCCATTACAGGTTTCATGGTATAGGCTGCTGATTCGATCGTATGCTCTTTTTAAATCAGCAAAATTCTACCTTCTGTTCACAGGAATACATCGTAAGTTAATAAATATGGCAATGTGACAGTAGGTCTGGCTCAATTTTATATCCCCACTAAATTAGAGCACGGGCTGTACTTGCTCTAGTTACAGTGGCCATCCCACATCAGACATTATTATCCATGTCAAAGTCTTCAATCATGGTTTATAACGTTGATTTTAATATGTACTATTACAGGTCACGGATAATGGTATTCGAAGGTATTACGTGTATGTGTGCTCTTTCAAGGAGCAATAAATCACATGTTAGTAGAATGGTCCTTAGTCCTGAAATCTTCATGCTCGTTTTTTGTTTGCTAGATCCATGGCTCAATTGCACTGGCAGAGCGCAGAGAAATATTGACCATCGGGAGAAATGTAATGTAATGTAATGTAATGTTAAACGGGTTTCATAAAACTAAATAATAAGGGGCTGGTAAACAACTCCGTATATGAGATGTATCTATTTTATATCGGCAAGATTTTCATTGCCGTGTGGAACTCTCTTATAAACCAGTATTTCTTGAACCTTTCAGCCTGAGACTTCATGTCTGTCGTTTCTAATGTTAGCCGTGTTAATCCAATTCATTATATCCCGGTAATATTTATCTGCCTCGCTTTTGAAATATTATTTTCTCCGTCTTTCATATTGAGTGGGCTGATTAAATGCTGTATAGCTGGTAGCCTATATTTCTCTTTAGATTGATACGTAAAATACCACGTAAATTTCAGTTCGACTGTCACCTAGTGAGAATAATTCAAGTTCACAAAATACGGATTGAATTCATCGTTGGCTCAATTAATGAAGTGTAACATATACTATCATTAAACGTACAGTATAGTTACACTATTATTCTGAACAGTATTTTATACAATCTATTGCTTCTTAGGGTAAAATCTCTTTAAATTTGCATGGGTGAACTTTCCCAAACCATGGCTAATTTCAATCCCAACAATCTTATTACCATTATTGTCGTAAACTGTATGAACTTTGAACGGCCCGATATAGAGAGCTTTTTAAATTTCGAATATACCTTGAGTGGTAGGTCCCATGCAATTGGTTTACGTATTATAACGAGCTCATCTTCCTGCAATTGTAAGCTGTACCATTTTCCTTGGACTCGCTTAACTGCTTGCTTGTTCGGGTGATCTCTAGCTAATTCAATTTTTCGTTCCATCGGTGGTTCGATACCAACGGAATTTGAGAAAGCCCATCCAATCGTCGTTAAGGTTTTTGCTTATAATGAAGAATTATAGGAATATCATTGGAGCTCTCGTGTCTTGTGTCATTAACATACATTTCAATTAGCGGCACAACCTTACACCAATTGTGGTGGTCTTCGGAACAATACAGACGAAAGAACGTGCTAACCTCTGACATCAGTCTGTCTGTAGGATTCGATTCAGGGTATCTCACTGAACTAAAGATATGCTTGATAGCAAGTCTTTCCTTGGCATTATGAATCTCAACAGAGGAATATTGACTTCCGTGATCGGTTAATAATATTTCAGTTTTTCCTGCTCTTGGAACGTTGCTCTTTTCAAGGTGTCTTAAGACTGCTTTAGATGTAGTCTTCTGCATAGGATTCAAAATTACGAGTTTGCAAAAAAAAAACATCCTTTGCTTTTTATGTCTTCACTCCTGCTACAATTACATATCAGCGCACATCCGTGGGTAAGTGACGCGAAATAGTTTGTACTAATTCTTCTTCAGCAAGTGGTGGTTGAAAATATTGTTGTAACATAGCTAATTGTGCCGTGAAGCAGTTCGCATACTTAGCTGGTGTTCAAGAAGCATACTTCTTCGAGTATATCTCAGCCCTTGTGTCCTGTTGGTCCTCAATTGACGAAAATCACCTTTGAAGTGCGACTACGAACTCCTCAAAATTGTGATATGTGTAACGGAACGCCCTGTGCCAAATTAACGCTCCATTCCCAAGGAACTTCCTAAGTACTCGCATTTCTCGGTCTCTTGGTATTGAACCCTTAATATAAAAGTCATTGTATTAGTGTTCATATTTTCTGTTCGGTGTGAAGGAGAAAGATTGAGTATTTGAAGGCACTCCTGCAAATATGTTCAAATAATAGGCTGCCTGTAGCAAGAAAAGAGGCGCCTGACATCCTGTGAGAACAATAAGACAGGGTTGAGTTGGAATGCACGGAGGGAAGAAATAGCCTGGACACCGTTACTCTGAGTTCAAGAACCCAGTTTGGCGCGAAGACAATGTGAGTCACCATGAGAGTATGTTCTTTGTAAGCGAGTCGAAAGACGGAGAACGCAAGAGAAACTTGAGAGGAAAATAATTTTCGTCAACGCCTACATGGGGGGAGTCTGCAAAAATGTCGCGAGTTTGAGAACCGCATCAACGAATGAGAGGAGATGACGCGGAATATTTCGCGGTCTTTTGAAGGCACGCTCTCAGCTGGATTAAGAAGGGAAATCGATTATGATTATTCCCCCGATCGAATTGACTCCCGCACGCATGAGATGTATGGTTCGCATCAAGGCGAGTTCAATGATATAAGTTGTTTGTCTGTACGACCACTGGTTAATAAAATAGATTTTTGATCCAATCCCACCCCTACTTTTTGGCTAACATTGTATAAATACGGAGTGAGGTGATCACTCGAGGCTCATTAGTGTGAATTCTGCCAGGCTGACTCTACGTTATTATTTTGAAGAAGTTACCATGTATGTGGACTTAGTAAAATTGGAGACATCGAGAGTAAAAGACTTAGATTTTGAATATAAAACATTTCTGCTAGAAGATGTATTTTATTTCATCTCGTGTGTATTTTAAATAAGTGTTTGCGTGTGAATTTATGTGAGATAGTGCACTGCTATAAAGTCTAGGACCAGTCGACGTTTAGTATTGTTCATAGGACTGTAGAGTCGAGCAATCTAGTAAGGAATAACAGTGTGAGGAATTAATTTGAAACTAACATACATTTTATTGAAGCAGCGCACCAATGATGGAGAACGTGGTTTCCGCTAATGGTGGAAGCAGGTCAAGACTGGATGCAACTACTAAGATGATGGCCGCGTGTTAAACGCATATGGAGGAGTCATGACCTGAAACATCAGTATCTAGGGAGCTGATAGGATGAGTACCCAATGAATTAATTCATTATGTAGCCTAGCTTTGGTTATCGGAAATCCTTGTATATATTTTGTATTTGTTGTATTTTCTTGTTGTGTGTTTTATTTACCGACTACTATTTAATGTGTGAAACTCGTCGTCGTTATTCTTCTGTATTTTATGTAAGATTTGTGTGGGACAGTAAATTAAACTGTACTCGCATGTACAGTTTGTGTATTTGACAAATACAGCACAGGAATGAACTGGATAGTTGATAATAAATGAAGCATTTGATAGATAACGTAAATGAAGTGTTGGGGGGAAAATATGGAATTTGTTTGAGAGTTTCGGATTACACAGGCTGTAAATTATTATGCGATATTGCATATTTCGTAGCAGTAAGCCGTAAGATTTTGTGGTAATTATTATAATGTTTTTGAGCACATATTTAAATTATTGTGTTGTTTGAAATCATTTTTCTATGAGGTATTTGTGTGATCTGAAACATTTGGATGGAGGTGAAGTGTTGAACCTAGGCATGGGTCTCATATATTATCCTGCGCGGGGTGTGACGCTGGGCCATTAACCTGTCAGCTGCATGGCGTCGGAACAGGGCGCTCCAGGGAGATTTCACTGTCAGTTATTCTACAGTCCTAAATTGCGAGGTGCAATTCCTGGGGACGAATCTACAATTTATGTGTTTTATTTCAGATGTGTGATGTTGAATTTCTTCGGATCTCAAAGCTTGGAGCTTGAGACAATGTTAAGACCGCCTGGTTTGCGACACAATAACGAGGGCTGTTAAAGTCCATACTGCTAGCTCAGATCTCAGATAAGGATGGAGAGGCAATTAGTGGCCGAGGAGTGTGCTTGTAAGATAAAGATCAGTTTTGAAGCCTATATAATCGGAAGCAAATTAGATGATAAATAATGGGAGTTCTTCACATTAAAATATCAGTTCAGGAATTTGTTGATTTGTGTTTGCTTTTTCATGTTAGTTACTGTCTCATAATTATTGTAGACATTTTTTGATGCATATTCGTGTGCTAAGTGTAACTTTGTTGTGTTCGGGAAACTTTAGGTTTGCCCACGTGTTTGTTGCTGATGACCACGGTCGAGTATTCATGATTGTGTCTGTAAGACTTATGTTTTAGGCAGTTTGATTTTGTGTGCGTTCGCACTTGTGTAAGACTTCACGTGGCAGTATTCTTGTATTATAGTAAAGGGTAGCGTAGTCGGTTGAAAATTATTTTCATGTTAGCCATTTAAGTGTGGATCCCGATGCCAAGGTCTGGTGAAAACGTTCATAAATATGCATCCTGCGACCTGGATCTAGGGAGGCATATTCGTGACAAGTTTACTAATTCTAAGCTAAGTTTCTGTCTTATTCGTCACACGCAAACACACAAGAATAAGAGAAGTAAAGACGAGGTCCGTGCATTTTGTTTATTGGACAGCGTTTATTCATGTTTATTAACTGTTGTTTGATTGATGTTTTTATGGTTTAATAAGGGTGTCACATGGGATATTTGTGTTGTTATGGTGTCTATTTTATCGGAGTATTAAAGTTATTTGTTTTGTTGAAGTTTGGGTCATCTTTCTTGTTAGTTATATTCTCCCTATGTTACCTTGAATTTATGGAAGCAAACTACAAAGTATCCAACCTCACGACGATGGACTGAACACCCCCAAAATTAGTCTCGTGTACGCTTTCTCAAGGAGACAGTATTCTATTGTCATCAAGTTAACATGGCATATCACGCTAAAATTCGATCGCAGTAAGATTTCCCATGCCTGAGAATTTAGAAGGTTTATCCTGAAAATGTCTCACAAATATGACATTTTGAGTACCAGGTTTCGCTATTTATTGTTCATATAATTGACTATCGCTGTCTAATTCAAATCTAGGCATTTCTAATCCAGACAGTTGATATTGCCTTAATGGTTCTTGACTCCTACCATTTATTATTTCTTCTTCAGCCTTAGCAATTCTAGCTACTTGTATCTCCCAAGCTTCCTTACTTTTCGCCTCTTGTTGGCCCTAAAATTATTTAGATCGTCTCTCAACTCGTTTCTAATGTCCGTCTTCGCATTCAATAGGTTAGCAGCTTCACGAAGAGTTACATTGTGTAGTCTGATATTCATTTCTTAGATTTTGGACTCTTGGTTATGCTTAGAATTTTCTATTTCGGTCTTTGATCACTCTATCGAATCTTTAATTTCTACTATATCAGCAAATTTATCAGGGTCAGATTTATGCGTGATTTCAGAAACATTGACAACTCTAGCCTGCTGCACACTATCAATTTCCTTGGACATTTCATCCCTTAAAGTAGTTATATAAACATTCATATCATACTATATTATACTCAATCTGATTAATATCATCCTATACTTAAGCATGAATTTAAGTAATATACTCCTGGTTACTCTATAAAATATCTCTCTCCACAAGTCTACAGCTTATACAACACACTCTGTAATATCAATATCTTCTTCAATATTTTCCCTTTGATCGGATACCTGCAACTTTAATTCTCCTACAATGACATTAAGAGTCCTAAACTTAAAACTTTAGGTGTCATGGTATTCCGTTAACTGTTTTAAAGTGGCTTGTTTTATGTAGTGGTCATCCTTAATCTCCTTCTGTAGTTCCACTGTGCTCTGTTCATTCCCCTGTTAGACTTCATCTACTGTAGGCTACTCTGCATCTTTCTCTGTAGCTGACTAATGTTTTCACTAGTGTCTATCTGAGCCTGTACTAACCTTTTAGTAAATAACAAATAGATTATGACCATCTGCCATACATTCCTTGTCCTTGTCTGATCGTGATAATTTTTATCACCCATATCCTAAAGAATAGGACGTGTTTTGCAAATTTAAATCAGCAGTTCCTCATTGATCGCATTCATTGCACTAAACAAATGTAACAAAGCAGTTCAGTACAGTCGCAATATGCTTCCCGTCTTCCGTCAAATTTGCTTCACAGAACGGATGGTGGGGGAATGGGCTGAAGGGTGTAGAACTGATGCAATGTGCAGTTGGACGATAGGTAGCATTGTCAGCAAGTCACCTAAAGTCAACGGATACGGATGAAGTGTGCTCCCAGCTTTACTCTCTCAAGACTAGACTTCGTTTCTCCCTGAGTTTTGCTACCTTCTTTCTGAGCTATTCTAATCGCTTCCTGGGTTTTCTCCTGAGCTTTTCTATTTTTATCCTTAACTGTTTTAGTAATAATTAGAAATGTGCACAAACCGTGCAATAATTACAGCAAAGATTACATATAGACCTTATATCTTATAAAGTTGAGTTGTCATTGCTATAAGCAGCGATAGACCTATATCGTTTCTTGCACGTTAGAATGTGGTATTGTTCACATTTTTCTGAGCACAGGACACAGATGCAGGTATCGTTCGTGTCGTGGAACGTCATATTGGAGCATAGCTTGTAATTCACGTATCTACCAACCATTATCGAAGATGGGGAGGATCGCACAGGACGCTGATCCCCAGCTAGATAAATCAACTGATCCTGCTGGCTGGCGAAGTTAAGGAACCCGTATCACACATGTTTACTAAAAGACGAATATTCCACAATCTATCTACTTGGTTTCTCATCTATCTACACAAGAAGAATAAGATTCTAGAAACCTCGGGGTGTGACGGGTGTGGAAAAGGTTTGGGTGCCTCTAAATACTCCATAGTACACACGTAGCTTACGCTATGAAAGAAGGAATTCGTGGAATGATATAAAATAGAACAGGCAATCTAAAAGTACCTGCTAATACAATTAAAAATAAAGCCTCCTGAAACGTAATATCGAATAATAAACGTATAAATTAAATAATAATATAAATTAAATCATCGTCAATTTGGTCAACAGATTTCAAAAACAATCCTAATAATGGAGTTTCAAATTAAAAACCTTCTCCTCAAGACTTCTCCGTCTTCTCTATCACAACCATAAATATTTAAAACCTGTCAACAGCTGACTTCTCCATGCTGTGAAATACTACTCTTAGCTGTCTATACAAACACATTAACTCCTTAATCCTGTCTATCGCTTTATTGACAATAACTATTTCCAAACATATCCTAAAACTATCATTTTATCTACACTATTTACCTCCTTTGAAGCTAAGAAACACTCGTCAATGCTCTTATCGACTCTCTCGTGTAATAATCTCTATTATTGTCTTACATTGCCTCATATTACTCACGTAGATCTCTGTTGTTTCTATCCTGTCACATCCAATTAACTTCAAAGCAAGAAAAAAGTCAACCCCTGGCACTATACAGCCCAGAAGGGCCTAGGCCGACCAAGCGACCGCTGCCCAGCGATTTGGCCTGCAGATATTGGGGTGACGCGTGATCAGCGTATCGGGTCCCCTCGGCCGTTAATCTTGGTTTTCGTGATCGGGGCGCAGACTCACTGTCAGACAGCTACTCAATTGTCCTCACGAGGCTGAGTGCACACCGTTCCAGCCCTCACGTCAGCTTTCAAATCCAGTACTGAGCCGGTAATCAAACCCTGGGCCTCCAGGTGAGAGGCAGGCGCGCATCAGAACAAACGATTAAGTTAAGTCAGGTTATGAATAGGTCACATCTTTGTTGAAAACACATTGATAATAATAATGTTCAATAGAACATCCTTCCTCGATCTACATTTGTTATCAATCATACGGTATTACATTAGATCTTAAACTCTGGTCAGCTGTTACTTCCGTAAAGCATCACATAACTTTCCAAATAGCTAATAACATCTCTTTAATTGCATATGGACTTCACGAATTCTTACTCAAACAGTACCAAAATCACACATGATTCCTCTGTCATACGACTTCCTCGTCGACTCAAAATCTTCGATATACTAGCACAAAATTCCTTATAACAATTCAAGTTCCGTCTTATTGTTGCCGTAATCAATAAGAGTCTTTACCATATCAATTCTTTACATAATAGCTGATAAACACATCAATATTGTTTACTTAATCTTCGTGCTCAAGTCAATACCAATTGCCTTCAATAATCAGCTGTTCTCATCAGTCAGCTGTTCCTGCATACACAATGCTGTGCTTCGTTTCCTTTAACATACCTCATACTACGATATCAGCTTAACAACTGTTGATCTTTAAAATCTGCCTATTCACATCATACGTAATAATAATACATTGCTTGTCTCTCCTCTCTGATCAATCTTAAATAAGCAGTAAACTTACTTGTTGCGATGCAACAAGTTAATTACAATCAGACCTAAACCTACTTTATGGCTACCCATACTTAGCCGTCTCTGCGGCGGGAAAGTGCACTTGTCCGTGAATACAAGAAATTACAGGAAAATCCTAACCTCCATGTTCATGAAGACATCCTAATCTTCTACTATATATTTGTCAAATACCACTCACTCACTCACTCACTCATTCATTCATCACGAAATCTCAGAAACCATCGAACGAATTGGAATGAAATTTGGTATGCAGCTTCCTCAAAGGCCCTAGGTGCTCGGTAAGAAAGGTTTTCAAAGCATTCATTCGGGATCATGGTCAAACCACGAAAAGCGCGATTATATGATGCAATGCGGGCTGCATCACGTCGCCCCTACCAGTCTTCTGGTGCTTTGCAGTGAGCTTACTGTCATAACGTGCACGTCATTGTTGTCTGCGATCCCGACCTTTACCCTCTCTCTCTGTTCAAACAGTACTTCTATGTAATTTCTGTTGCACCGCCCTATTAAAATAAACATATTCTTGGCGTGCCTCCTAGCTGCATCACTGGAACCAACTAGAAAAGAAAGGAGTACGCAGTGGAAATGGATGTTAATTTCTGACCTGTGCTGGGCCCGTACTTGCAGGCCAGATGTGCCGAGAGACTCCAGACTCCGTGAAGGTGGTCCCACGACGAGTGGTAGGAATACCCTCCTGGTGCTAGACAGCTAGAATAAGTTAGGCCTAGGTTTGAAGAGAGAGAGAGAGAGAGAGGGAGAGCGAGCAGCCCGATCGCCCAACACTACTAAATGAGACACATGGGTAAAGAAATGGAAATTTAATGAATTGAAACCGAACACACAAAGAAACCCGGCCAGAAAAACACACACAAAAAAGAATACCCTTCACCTAGGGGTCAAATAAAGTCACTTTCAAACGGGGAAGATAAATATAAATAACAATAAATAACTTACGATAGTAAATAACGTTAACAAATTAAATTCATACCTGTGCTCACTTCGGTGAAAACGATGTAAAAAGGGAGGAAGTAAAAGATCGAGAGGCAATCGAGCCGGTCGCTGGTCAACAACAATCACTTCTCTGCCTAGAGATGGATGGTTGTCATGACGACCACAAATAACAAGCATAGCAAAGATAAAACAAGAGGCTGTGTGCGTGTCGCAGAGGCTGTGGCGAGCAATGGGGATGCGATCGAGCTGGCAGTCCCCAGAGAAAAGAAAAGCAAAACCAAAGATACTATAAGAAGAAACAAATGACGTCAGGTGTCCGTGAAATATATCCAGATACATACACGCAGTCAAACACACAAAATGCCAGCCGACGATGCAGAAATAAAACACAAAGCAACTCGTGCTTGTAGGTAGTCTAGCAAAATATGCTAAACCTATATAGTCCCCAACTTACGTTCCGCGTTCG
Source organism: Meconema thalassinum (assembly GCA_946902985.2). Classification (NCBI taxonomy): domain Eukaryota; kingdom Metazoa; phylum Arthropoda; class Insecta; order Orthoptera; family Tettigoniidae; genus Meconema; species Meconema thalassinum. Next base: position 444,011,257 of record OX336394.1, on the reverse strand, counting down.
AGCTGAATACGGTAAGGCCTACTTAAAGTTACCGCCGTGATCCAGTTGCCCGAAGCATGGAATGAAGGGAAAACATAAGGGCTAAAATATATGGTGTCATGCCTCGTGTTGGGAGAATGGTCGAAACGCCAACGTCCACAAACCACGGGAGACCCATTCGAAGATATGCCCAATCAAAACAGCATCAATGCACCTGGCAGCAAGAAAAACATACACTCACAAAATCACTCCCAGATATATTTCACGGCACAAATAAAAGGTTAAACCGTAGACCTAAACTAAACAAAACAGGAGACCGCCATTTCGATTGGTTCCACAGCAAATCCAAGCACACGACGAAGATCAAAAAGAAAGGTTAAATTTTGGAAATGAGCATAGTGGACACAAGGTTAGATGTATTACTTACATGAGTAAATGGAAGGCTTCGGCATAATAACAATGTTAAATAAAAAGGAAAACATTACATTTTAAATAATAAGGCGGAGAGCCTCAAGGCACGTCCGGACAGAAAGTATCTCACATGGCGTCTGAGTCTACCGGGACGGCCGCCAAAGAAAATAAAGAAAAGAGAGGTGTTAAACATGGCTCAGGATCCACACCACCCCCCCAAAAGAAAAATTATTTATAATAATAAAAGATTTTTCTTTATACATCACTAAGTACCACCGCTTTGAAATCAAACATGTCCCAAGTGTTCCAAAATACACAACATCCTTATCACACAGGTGGTTTGTCAACAACAATAACAGTACACAAAATATGAGGGGGGAGGGTGATCGATATAACAATCACTTAAGCAATTGAGCCATATCAGAAAGAATACAGTTATAAAATGAAGTAATATATAAAAATAATCAGATCGCTTCGGCGATCGCAATATCAGGACAGAACTCCTTCGGGGTCCCCAAAGGCGCGCGTTCCTTTGACGATCCCTGGGCTTGTCATAATGGTATTACGGTTCGCCTGAGCATTACAATGACAAGAAAAGTAGATAGAGACACGGACGAAAATCATAAACAAAAGACTTTCGCCCTTTGACGCCGAAGTCTGCCATTCTCCTTATACCCATCATGAAAGTGACGTATTAAAATAACAAAGAAGCGATATAATGTGTCCATTATTTATAGAATATAAATTCTCTACTGGCCGAATTCGCAAAAATACATATTTTTACAATAAATATTAAGTTACACAGAGTATGTAGGCCTATTTCTTCTTGTATTATTTTCTTTCTTGAGCTCGTAAATTTGTACTTGACTCTGCCTCGGTCAAAATTGGTTCAATAACAGGCAGGTCAAGGAGACGCCATATGAATACTAGCTTCCTTGGATAACATAAGCAAATTATGATTGGCTAACCTACGCAGAAAAAGGACAACATTAATCACAGCAAATAAGAAGGTTACACAATAAATGGTTTCAATTGAGATATGTGAGCTCTGGATACGTCGGTGGGATTCTCCTTGGAGATCAATTCAACAGTGACAGGTGTTAAAAATCTAGTGATAGTTTTGGGCGTGCTCCAGCGAAGCATTAGCTTAGCTGACTCCTTATTCTTGGCCGAACTCTGTGGGTGCAGGCGCACTAGCACGTCGTCATTCACCTGAAAACAAACAGGTTGCCTACCCTTGTTATAGCGAGACGCCACGCGATCTCGTGCCCTTTTCAGATGCCGTACAGCAACTTCCCATTTTTCTTTGACTGAGGTACGGCGGGATGGCGCAGCCAGATAATCTATTTTCCACTGAAGCTGAAGTGGATCAACAATACGCCTTCCTAAAAACAATTCCGAAGGGGTAGAATTCGTCGATTCATGAAGAGCAGTGTTAAATCCTAAGGAGAAAAACTGAAGATTTGCGTCCCAACGTGACTGATCTGCGTTGTGGAACGCACTCAAGCAAGCCTTCAAGTTACGATGAAACCTTTCAACGTGATTTGGCTGAGGGTGGTAGGGTGCCAAAAAGACATGATCAATTCCCCAAGAAAAACACATTGATCTAAAAGACTTGGACCGGAAAGCGCTCGCGTTATCGGACACTAAAAACTTTGGAGGACCAAAAACACCAAAAATATGATTGGTCAAAAGCCTAACAGTGGTACGTGTCGTGATTTCCCTGACAGGAAATAACCATACAAATTTTGAAAATCCATCAACGACAGTAAGTATTGCTTGATGACCAGAAGATGACCTAACTAGGGGACCAAAATAATCTATAAACAGGCGCTCATTAGGATATGACATCGTGTCAGCGTGGTGAAGTCCAATGCGAGAATTCTTTGCTGGCTTAGAACGCTGACACGTAACACATTTTCGGACGAAAGCAAAAGCATCTGCTTTCAAATGAGGCCAGAAGAATTCCTGAGAGATTTTATGGAAAGTCTTCGTCATACCTAAATGTAATCCAAAACAGGATTCATGGAAATACGCCAAGAGCATACTTCGTATATTCTCTGGCACGAAAATCCTACATTTCGAAGATCGAGGAGCGGTATGCACTATAACATCATTGCGCAATGAAAACTCAGATACACCAGGATCTTTCCCGAGATTTTTTTCACGCAATGTGACACAAAATGGGTCATCTGCTTGGTACGTACGGATGTCAGTAAAAGACCATGGAATGTGTTGGAGAAGATTCACTGGCTCGGGGATCTCAACAATGGGAGGAGTTTCCTCAAACATGCGTGACAAACAATCCGCTACAACATTTTCACTGCCTCTGACGTGAATGATGTCAAAGCTGAAAGAGGATAGACGAAGAATCCAACGATTTATACGTCCCAATTTTTTGACATGCGAGCGCATCCAGGACAGAGCTTCATTGTCGGTATACACTATGAAATGCCGATGTTCTAGAAAAGATCTGAAACGTTCACAGCCGAATACGACAGCCAGACTTTCTTTCTCGAAAGTGGAATACCGGCGTTCGCAATCATTAAGCATCCGACTGGCAAAAGCGATGGGTGCCAAATTACCATTCACCTGCTGACTAAGCACACAAGAAACTGCGACATCACTCGCATCACAATGTAACATAAAATCTTTCCCAAAATCCGGAGTTCGAAGGACGGGAGCAGAAGAAAGACATTTTTTCAATTTCTCAAAGGCGAGACACTGGTCGGGGCCCCACACGAATCGTACATTCTTCTTCTTCAAATAATTCAGGGGCGCTGAAATGTCCGAAAAGCCCTTAATGAACCTACTGTAAAAGCCCGCCATTCCCAAAAAACGTCGGACTGCTTTCACATTAGTGGGAGTAGGGAACTCTTGGATACATTGGACACGCTCAGGGTTCACTTCTATGCCCACATCCGAAAGAATGTGACCTAAAAATTTGATTTGCTTCGAAGCCAAAGAGATTTTGTCCGGGTTAACAGTGAGTCCGGCTCTGCGAAGACGACATAGGACTTCACGTAAATGGATCAGGTGATCCTCAAAAGACTGACTGTAAATCACGAGGTCATCAAGATAGTTAAACACAGATGAATACTTTAAATCTCCAAATAACTCATCCAAAACCCTACTCAATACTTGTCCGCCGATAGAAATGCCCATGGGTAACTTATTGAACTCAAAAAGGCCGAACGGAGTGGAGAACGCAGTTACCTTACGGCTCTCGGGATCGAGAGGAATTTGATAATCTGCACAGTTCAAATCTAGGACGGAATAGTACTTCGCCCCGTGAAAATGCTGAAAAGCGCTCTCCAGAGTTGGAAGGGGAAAGTTGTCGAACACCACCTTAGAATTGAGTCGACGATAATCAACTACTAAACGAAAAGTACCCTCTTTCTTAGGCACCAGGAATGCTGGACTACCATAAGAAGACTTAGAAGGGCTCACAACACCGCGTGCCTTAAGATCATGAATATATTCTCTCATGGCAATGAGTTTGGGTGGAGAGCAAGAAAATGGCGCCGACCTAACTGGAACCTCATCAGTTAAATCAATATGACACTCGTAGCCGATAGCGGAACCCAGTTCCGACGTGAGAACATCAGGAAATTCATTCACCAAATCAGATAAAGCGTCACGTTGACTCGTGAATAAGGTAGGAGGGATTAGAACAGCAGAGATACCAGAATAATTACAAGGAACACTCGCTTCACAAGTATTAAAATGAAACCGCTCCTTGGATTTAAACAAAAAACTGAAGGAATGATCCGAAAAATCAAGCCTCAACCCTGCTTTGTGCATAAAATCAGAACCTAAGATCATAGGCGTAGATAAGTCATCCACCACATGGAAGTTCCAATCCCAAGAATAACCACATATCTTAATATGACACGTTACAACGCTAGAAACAGAAATAGATGACTTCACCGCAGAATAAAATTTTAAACCCCCATCTTGTGGACAAATCTGAGTAACAGGAAGCTGTTCCGCGATGGAGCGCTGAATAAATGAACGTGAAGCACCAGAATCCAGTAAAGCGGGTATCGACAATTTCTTAACACTTACAGGGACCCAAGGACAGAAGTTTCCAGTCGTGGAAATGTTCATTTCCCGGCGAACTTCATTGCATGGCCACTCCGGCGGGTCTAAACCGGGGACCCATGCTCGTTTCCCTGACGCGAAGCACATCTAGGACAGGCTATGTGCGTCACGTCACGAAGACCACATGTGTGACAAAACACACGCGAGGGCGCACGGCAGGAATTAAAATGATGCCCCAAACGATCACAATTCCAACATTTTATACGGTTATACATGTTCGGGTTTCGAGGTAACTGTTGATCCTGAGGAGCGGGATTCGCAGAAGAAGTAGCATTGGGAATACTCCCGACAATATGCGAGTGGGGACGGTTAACTGCCCGGTCCTCCTGACGAGATATTGAAGATGGGTGCGCAGTCCTCTGAATCTGGGATTGCGCGCATGCAGTCTCTGGAAACAAACTGTCAGAGGGGAGGGGTGGGGGTACATATGACTTGCGCAGGCGCCGATTGAACTCGCATTCACGTCCTTGATCAACAATGTCAGCCACACTATACACACTGGACCGGCGTATGAAAGACTTGTACTCAGGTGCCAGATTTCTATACACAATATCAACAGTTTCAATAAGGGGAAGGGGCTGCGACAACCTACTTATTAAAGTCATTAGCCCAGTAACAAAATCGTCTACAGGCTCTTCCAAACCCTGGGTACGGCGATGAATTTCAGCCTTCAAGTCATGTTCAAAATCATAAGTCGTAAACCGCTCCTTTATTGACTTACAGAAATCAACCCACGAGATGAAAGATCTGTTGGTAAGTCGATACCATTTTAAAGCTAAACCACTCAACAATAACGGTAGGCAGACAACAATGTCGTCTGGTTCGAGGTCATAACAATGGCAGAGTTCACTGACCCTGTCTAAGAACTCAAATACAGACGAAACTCCAAGTTCACCAGAAAATGAAATTCCCCACTTGGACACTATATTGGCTACGCCTCCCTTGCGATGGCCTTTCACCTCAGTCAATGGATTAGTGTCTTTCCCACAGACACTTTCAAACGATAGCAGATCATCGTCAGACTGGAAGAGCTCCTTCTTCACGTTACAACCTGGGAGAGACTACATGGCTACACTACAGAAGTACTGCTAGCTACAATTCAAAACAATAACTACAAATGTCTTGCCTCCGTCCTGCGCCTGAAATGAGTACGAAACAAGAAGTAGGGTTGTTTAGTACATTACCAATGCTGGGGTTCGTTGATAGGGTCCAACTCATTGCACTCTCCTTACAGTTTGTTATTTTTATGGTCCATACTCCTTGGAAGTTCACATTGACTCTTAATATGTGTTTGCATAGTATGCAATAAGGAACATGAAACAGAATAAAAACAACATTGAAAAATATGCAGCGAAATATTAAAATCCAATGGATATGGCTAAGCGACCAGGAGACTTAACCTCGCAACTGATACCATCTGCACCGCCCTATTAAAATAAACATATTCTTGGCGTGCCTCCTAGCTGCATCACTGGAACCAACTAGAAAAGAAAGGAGTACGCAGTGGAAATGGATGTTAATTTCTGACCTGTGCTGGGCCCGTACTTGCAGGCCAGATGTGCCGAGAGACTCCAGACTCCGTGAAGGTGGTCCCACGACGAGTGGTAGGAATACCCTCCTGGTGCTAGACAGCTAGAATAAGTTAGGCCTAGGTTTGAAGAGAGAGAGAGCGAGAGAGGGAGAGCGAGCAGCCCGATCGCCCAACACTACTAAATGAGACACATGGGTAAAGAAATGGAAATTTAATGAATTGAAACCGAACACACAAAGAAACCCGGCCAGAAAAACACACACAAAAAAGAATACCCTTCACCTAGGGGTCAAATAAAGTCACTTTCAAACGGGGAAGATAAATATAAATAACAATAAATAACTTACGATAGTAAATAACGTTAACAAATTAAATTCATACCTGTGCTCACTTCGGTGAAAACGATGTAAAAAGGGAGGAAGTAAAAGATCAAGAGGCAATCGAGCCGGTCGCTGGTCAACAACAATCACTTCTCTGCCTAGAGATGGATGGTTGTCATGACGACCACAAATAACAAGCATAGCAAAGATAAAACAAGAGGCTGTGTGCGTGTCGCAGAGGCTGTGGCGAGCAATGGGGATGCGATCGAGCTGGCAGTCCCCAGAGAAAAGAAAAGCAAAACCAAAGATACTATAAGAAGAAACAAATGACGTCAGGTGTCCGTGATATATATCCAGATACATACACGCAGTCAAACACACAAAATGCCAGCCGACGATGCAGAAATAAAACACAAAGCAACTCGTGCTTGTAGGTAGTCTAGCAAAATATGCTAAACCTATATAGTCCCCAACTTACGTTCCGAGTTCGAGCTGAATACGGTAAGGCCTACTTAAAGTTACCGCCGTGATCCAGTTGCCCGAAGCATGGAATGAAGGGAAAACATAAGGGCTAAAATATATGGTGTCATGCCTCGTGTTGGGAGAATGGTCGAAACGCCAACGTCCACAAACCACGGGAGACCCATTCGAAGATATGCCCAATCAAAACAGCATCAATGCACCTGGCAGCAAGAAAAACATACACTCACAAAATCACTCCCAGATATATTTCACGGCACAAATAAAAGGTTAAACCGTAGACCTAAACTAAACAAAACAGGAGACCGCCATTTCGATTGGTTCCACAGCAAATCCAAGCACACGACGAAGATCAAAAAGAAAGGTTAAATTTAGGAAATGAGCATAGTGGACACAAGGTTAGATGTATTACTTACATGAGTAAATGGAAGGCTTCGGCATAATAACAATGTTAAATAAAAAGGAAAACATTACATTTTAAATAATAAGGCGGAGAGCCTCAAGGCACGTCCGGACAGAAAGTATCTCACATGGCGTCTGAGTCTACCGGGACGGCCGCCAAAGAAAATAAAGAAAAGAGAGGTGTTAAACATGGCTCACTGTTTATAATGTTTACTTTCACCATCACTTCATAATCATCATATTGCATTATATATTATCCTTTAGTTGAAGTAACTGTAGATTTCCTTTGTTTCTGGATTAGGTTCGGCGTTTTTCATAATTTCTTGGTAGTACATAGTTAGAGAGCAGAGTACAGGCAGTTGAGATGAGATTCCTGAGAAGTATTGTCCATAAAACGAGGAGAGACAGAGTGAGAAATGAAGATATACGGAAAGAACTGGAAGTACAGTAACTAAACGACAAAATGGAGCAAAACAGATTGAGATGGTTTGGACATGTCAAACGGATGAAAGAAGTAAGGCTACCAAGACGTGCACTGGAACGACGGATGACAGGGCAGAGAGGACGAGGAAGACCAAGAATGCGTTGGATGGACTCGGAGGAGAATAGTATTAGAAAACGGAACGTTGATTGGAACACCGTGTCGGAAGAGGAATGGTGGAACGACAGAACAATGTGGAGAGGAACCCTGTAACCCTGTAACCCCAAAGAGGGGGAGCGTAACTCCCAGTATAAGGGGCCCCCAGTAACTCCAAAGAGGGGGAGCGTCACTCCCAGTATAAGGGGCCACCTGTAACTCCAAAGAGAGGGAGCGTAACTCCCAGTATAAGGGGCCCCCAGTAACTCAAAATAGGGGGAGCGTAACTCCCAGTATAAGGGGCCCCAGTAACCCCAATGAGGGGGAGTGTGACTCCCAGTATAAGGGGCCCCCAGTAACTCCAAAGAGGGGGAGCGTAACTCCCAGTATAAGGGGCTCCCAGTAATTCCAAAGAGGAGGAGCGTAACTCCCAGTATAAGGGGCCCCCAGTAACTCCAAAGAGGAGGAGCGTGACTCCCAGTATAAGGGGCCCCCAGTAACTCCAAAGAGGGGGAGCGTGACTCCCAGTATAAGGGCCCCCCGGTAACTCCAAAGAGGAGGAGCGTAACTCCCAGTATAAGGGGCCCTCAGTAACTCCAAAGAGGGGGAGAGTAACTCCCAGTACAAGGGGCCCCCAGTAACTCCAAAGAGGACGAGCATGACTCCCAGTATAAGGGGCCCCCTGAAACTCCCAGTAAAAGGGGCCCCCTGTAACTCCAAAGAGGAGGAGCGTGACTCCCAGTATAAGGGCCCCCCTGTAACTCCAAAGAGGAGGAGCGTAACTCCCAGTATAAGGGGCCCCCTGTAACTCCAAAGAGGGGGAGCGTATCTCCCAGTTTAAGGGGCCCCCTGTCACTCCATCGAGGAGGAGCGTAACTCCCAGTGTAAGGGGCCGCCAGTAACTAAAAAGAGGAGAGCGTAACTCCCAGTATAAGGAGCCCCCTGTTACTCCAAAGAGGGGGAGCGTAACTCCCAGTATAAGGGGACCCCTGTAGCTCCAAAGAGGAGGAGCGTAACTCCCAGTGTAAGGGGCCCCCAGTAACTCCAAAGAGGAGGAGCGTGACTCCCAGTATAAGGGGCCCCCTGTAACTCCAAAGAGGGGGAGCGTAACTCCCAGTATATGGGGCCCGCGTAACTCCAAAGAGGAGGAGCGTAACTACCAGTATAAGGGCCCCCAGTAACCCCAAAGAGGAGGAGCGTAACTCCCAGTATAAGGGGCCCACAGTAACCCCAAAGGGGAGGAGCGTGACTCCCGGTATAAGGGGCCCCCAGTAACTCCAAAGAGGGGGAGCGTCACTCCCAGTATAAGGGGCCACCTGTAACTGCAAAGAGGGGGAGCGTAACTCCCAGTATAAGGGGCCCCAGTAACCCCAAAGAGGGGGAGCGTGACTCCCAGTATAAGGGGCCCACAGTAACTCCGAAGAGGAGGAGCGTGACTCCCAGTATAAGGGCCCCCAGTTACTCTAAAGAGGGGGAGCGTGACTCCCAGTATAAGGGCCCCCCAGTAACTCCAAAGAGGAGGAGCGTAACTCCCAGTATAAGGGGCCCCCTGTAACTCCAAAGAGGGGGAGCGTAACTCCCAGTTTAAGGGGCCCCCTGTAACTCCATCGAGGAGGAGCGTAACTCCCAGTGTAAGGGGCCGCCAGTAACTAAAAAGAGGAGGAGCGTAACTCCCAGTATAAGGGGCCTCCTATAACTCCAAAGAGGGGGAGCGTAACTCCCAGTACAAGGGGACCCCTGTAACTCCAAAGAGGAGGAGCGTAACTTACAGTGTAAGGGGCCCCCAGTAACTCCAAAGAGGAGGAGCGTGACTCCCAGTATAAGGGGCCCCCTGTAACTCCAAAGAGGAGGAGCGTAACTCCCAGTATAAGGGGCCCCCTGTAACTCCAAAGAGGGGGAGCGTAACTCCCAGTTTAAGGGGCCCCCTGTATCTCCATCGAGGAGGAGCGTAACTCCCAGTGTAAGGGGCCGCCAGTAACTAAAAAGAGGAGGAGCGTAACTCCCAGTATAAGGGGCCCCCTGTAACTCCAAAGAGGGGGAGCGTAACTCCCAGTACAAGGGGACCCCTGTAACTCCAAAGAGGAGGACCGTAACTCTCAGTGTAAGGGGCCCCCAGTAACTCCAAAGAGGAGGAGCGTGACTCCCAGTATAAGGGGCCCCCTGTAACTCCAAAGAGGGGGAGCGTAACTCCCAGTATAAAGGGCCCACAGTAACCCCAAAGGGGAGGAGCGTGACTCCCGTTATAAGGGGCCCCCAGTAACTCCAAAGAGGGGGAGCGTGACTCCCAGTATAAGGGGCCCCCAGTAACTCCAAAGAGGGGGAGAGTAACTCCCAGTATAAGGGGCCCCCAGTAACTCCAAAGAGGGGGAGCGTAACTCCCAGTATAAAGGGCCCACAGTAACCCCAAAGGGGAGGAGCGTGACTTCCGGTATAAGGGGCCCCCAGTAACTCCAAAAAGGGGGAGCGTCACTCCCAGTATAAGGGGCCACCTGTAACTGCAAAGAGGGGGAGCGAAACTCCCAGTATAAGGGGCCCCCAGTTACTCCAAAGAGGGGGAGCGTAACTCCCAGTATAAGGGGCCGCAATAACCCCAAAGAGGGGGAGCGTGACTCCCAGTATAAGGGGCCCACAGTAACTCCAAAGAGGAGGAGCGTGACTCCCAGTATAAGGGCCCCCAGTTACTCTAAAGAGGGGGAGCGTGACTCCCAGTTTAAGGGCCCCCCAGTAACTCCAAAGAGGAGGAGCGTAACTCCCAGTATAAGGGGCCCCCTGTAACTACAAAGAGGGGGAGCGTAACTCCCAGTTAAAGGGGCCCCCTGTAACTCCATCGAGGATGAGCGTAACTCCCAGTGTAAGGGGCCGCCAGTAACTAAAAAGAGGAGGAACGTAACTCCCAGTATAAGGGGCCCCCTGTAACTCCAAAGAGGGGGAGCGTAACTCCCAGTACAAGGGGACCCCTGTAACTCCAAAGAAGAGGAGCGTAACTCCCAGTGTAAGGGGCCCCCAGTAACTCCAAAGAGGAGGAGCGTGACTCCCAGTATAAGGGGCCCCCTGTAACTCCAAAGAGGGGGAGCGTAACTCCCAGTTTATGGGCCCCCCAGTAACTCCAAAGAGGAGGAGCGTAACTGCAAGTATAAGGGCCCCCAGTAACCCCAAAGAGGAGGAGCGTAACTCCCAGTATAAAGGGCCCACAGTAACCCCAAAGGGGAGGAGCGTGACTCCCGTTATAAGGGGCCCCCAGTTACTCCAAAGAGGGGAAGCGTGACTCCCAGTATAAGGGGCCCCCAGTAACTCCAAAGAGGGGGAGAGTAACTCCCAGTATAAGGGGCCCCCAGTAACTCCAAAGAGGAGGAGCGGGACTCCCAGTATAAGGGGCCCCCAGTAACTCCAAAGAAGAGGAGCGTAACTCCCAGTATAAGGGGCCCCTGTAACTCCAAGGAGGAGGAGCGTAACTTCCAGTAAAAGGGGCCCCCAGTAACTCCAAAGAGAGGGAGCGTAACTCCCAGTATAAGGGGCCCCCAGTAACTCCAAAGAGGGGGAGCGTAACTCCCAGTATAAGGGTCCCCCAGTAACTCCAAAGAGGGGGAGCGTAACTCCCCGTATAAGGGGCCCCAGTAACCCCAAAAAGGGGGAGCGTAACTCACAATATAAGGGGCCCCCAGTATCTCCAAAGAGGGGTAGCGTCACTCCCAGTATAATGGGACCCCTGTAACCCCAAAGAGGAGGAGCGTGACTCCCAGTATAAGGGGCCCCCATTGACTCCAAAGAGGGGGAGCGTGACTCCCAGTATAAGGGGCCCCCAGTAACCCCAAAGTGGAGGAGCATGACTCCCAGTATAAGGGGCCACCAGTAACTCCAAAGAGGGGGAGCGTAATTCACAGTATAAGGGGCCCCCAGTAACCCCAAAGAGGGGGAGCGTAACTCCCAGTATAAGGGTCCCCCAGTAACTCCAAAGAGGAGGAGCATGACTCCCAGTATAAGGGGCCCCAGTAACTCCAAAGAGGGGGAGCGTGACTCCCAGTATAAGGGGCCCCCAGTAACTCCAAAGAGGGGGAGAGTAACTCCCAGTATAATGGGCCCCCAGTAACTCCAAAGAGGAGGAGCGTGACTCCCAGTATAAGGGGCCCCCAGTTACTCCAAAGAGGGGGAGCGTAACTCCCAGTATAAGGGGCCGCAATAACCCCAAAGAGGGGGAACGTGACTCCCAGTATAAGGGGCCCACAGTAACTCCAAAGAGGAGGAGCGTGACTCCCAGTATAAGGGCCCCCAGTTACTCTAAAGAGGGGGAGCGTGACTCCCAGTTTAAGGGCCCCCCAGTAACTCCAAAGAGGAGGAGCGTAACTCCCAGTATAAGGGGCCCCCTGTAACTACAAAGAGGGGGAGCGTAACTCCCAGTTAAAGGGGCCCCCTGTAACTCCATCGAGGATGAGCGTAACTCCCAGTGTTAGGGGCCGCCAGTAACTAAAAAGAGGAGGAGCGTAACTCCCAGTATAAGGGGCCCCCTGTAACTCCAAAGAGGGGGAGCGTAACTCCCAGTACAAGGGGACCCCTGTAACTCCAAAGAAGAGGAGCGTAACTCCCAGTGTAAGGGGCCCCCAGTAACTCCAAAGAGGAGGAGCGTGACTCCCAGTATAAGGGGCCCCCTGTAACTCCAAAGAGGGGGAGCGTAACTCCCAGTTTATGGGCCCCCCAGTAACTCCAAAGAGGAGGAGCGTAACTGCCAGTATAAGGGCCCCCAGTAACCCCAAAGAGGAGGAGCGTAACTCCCAGTATAAAGGGCCCACAGTAACCCCAAAGGGGAGGAGCGTGACTCCCGTTATAAGGGGCCCCCAGTTACTACAAAGAGGGGAAGCGTGACTCCCAGTATAAGGGCCCCCCAGTAACTCCAAAGAGGGGGAGAGTAACTCCCAGTATAAGGGGCCCCCAGTAACTCCAAAGAGGAGGAGCGGGACTCCCAGTATAAGGGGCCCCCAGTAACTCCAAAGAAGAGGAGCGTAACTCCCAGTATAAGGGGCCCCTGTAACTCCAAGGAGGAGGAGCGTAACTTCCAGTAAAAGGGGCCCCCAGTAACTCCAAAGAGAGGGAGCGTAACTCCCAGTATAAGGGGCCCCCAGTAACTCCAAAGAGGGGGAGCGTAACTCCCAGTATAAGGGTCCCCCAGTAACTCCAAAGAGGGGGAGCGTAACTCCCCGTATAAGGGGCCCCAGTAACCCCAAAAAGGGGGAGCGTAACTCACAGTATAAGGGGCCCCCAGTATCTCCAAAGAGGGGTAGCGTCACTCCCAGTATAATGGGACCCCTGTAACCCCAAAGAGGAGGAGCGTGACTCCCAGTATAAGGGGCCCCCATTGACTCCAAAGAGGGGGAGCGTGACTCCCAGTATAAGGGGCCCCCAGTAACCCCAAAGTGGAGGAGCGTGACTCCCAGTATAAGGGGCCACCAGTAACTCCAAAGAGGGGGAGCGTAATTCACAGTATAAGGGGCCCCCAGTAACCCCAAAGAGGGGGAGCGTAACTCCCAGTATAAGGGTCCCCCAGTAACTCCAAAGAGGAGGAGCATGACTCCCAGTATAAGGGGCCCCAGTAACTCCAAAGAGGGGGAGCGTGACTCCCAGTATAAGGGGCCCCCAGTAACTCCAAAGAGGGGGAGAATAACTCCCAGTATAAGGGGCCCCCAGTAACTCCAAAGAGGAGGAGCGTGACTCCCAGTATAAGGGGCCCCCAGTAAGCCTAAAGTGGAGGAGCGTGACTCCCAGTATAAGGGGCCACCAGTAACTCCAAAGAGGGGGAGCGTAATTCACAGTATAAGGGGCCCCCAGTAACCCCAAAGAGGGGGAGCGTAACTCCCAGTATAAGGGCCCCCAGTAACTCCAAAGAGGAGGAGCATGACTCCCAGTATAAGGGGCCCCAGTAACTCCAAAGAGGAGGTGCGTGACTCCCAGTATAAGGGGCTCCCAGTACCTCAAAAGAGCGCGAGCGTAACTCCCAGTATAAGGGGCCCCCAGTAAACCCAAAAAGGAGGAGCGTAACTCCAAGTATAAGGGGCCCACAGTAACCCCAATGAGGGGGAGCGTGACTCCCAGTATAAGGGGCCCCCAGTAACTCCAAAGAGGAGGAGCGTAACTCCCAGTATAAGGGGCTCCCAGTAATTCCAAAGAGGAGGAGCGTAACTCCCAGTATAAGGGGCCCCCAGTAACTCCAAAGAGGAGGAGCGTGACTCCCAGTATAAGGGGCCCCCAGTTACTCCAAAGAGGGGGAGCGTGACTCCCAGTATAAGGGCCTCCCGGTAACTCCAAAGAGGAGGAGCGTAACTCCCAGTATAAGGGGCCCTCAGTAACTCCAAAGAGGGGGAGAGTAACTCCCAGTACAAGGGGCCCCCAGTAACTCCAAATAGGACGAGCGTGACTCCCAGTATAAGGGGCCCCCTGTAACTCCCAGTAAAAGGGGCCCCCTGTAACTCCAAAGAGGAGGAGCGTGACTCCCAGTATAAGGGGCCCCCTGTAACTCCAAAGAGGAGGAGCTTAACTCCCAGTATAAGGGGCCCCCTGTAACTCCAAAGAGGGGGAGCGTATCTCCCAGTTTAAGGGGCCCCCTGTAACTCCAAAGAGGGGGAGCGTGACTCCCAGTATAAGGGGCCACCAGTAACTCCAAAGAGGGGGACCGTAACTCCCAATTTAAGGGGCCCCCTGTAACTCCAAAGAGGAGGAGCTTAACTCCCAGTATAAGGGGCCCCCTGTAACTCCAAAGAGGGGGAGCGTATCTCCCAGTATAAGGGGCCCCCAGTATCTCCAAAGAGGGGTAGCGTAACTCCCAGTATAATGGGACCCCTGTAACCCCAAAGAGGAGGAGCGTGACTCCCAGTATAAGGGGCCACCAGTAACTCCAAAGAGGGGGAGCGTAATTCACAGTATAAGGGGCCCCCAGTAACCCCAAAGAGGGGGAGCGTAACTCCCAGTATAAGGGCCCCCCAGTAACTCCAAAGAGGAGGAGCATGACTCCCAGTATAAGGGGCCCCAGTAACTCCAAAGAGGGGGAGCGTGACTCCCAGTATAAGGGGCCCCCAATAACTCCAAAGAGGGGGAGAGTAACTCCCAGTATAAGGGGCCCCCAGTAACTCCAAAGAGGAGGAGCGTGACTCCCAGTATAAGGGGCCCCCAGTAAGCCGAAAGTGGAGGAGCGTGACTCCCAGTATAAGGGGCCACCAGTAACTCCAAAGAGGGGGAGCGTAATTCACAGTATAAGGGGCCCCCAGTAACCCCAAAGAGGGGGAGCGTAACTCCCAGTATAAGGGGCCCCCAGTAACTCCAAAGAGGAGGAGCATGACTCCCAGTATAAGGGTCCCCAGTAACTCCAAAGAGGAGGTGCGTGACTCCCAGTATAAGGGGCTCCCAGTACCTCAAAAGAGCGCGAGCGTAACTCCCAGTATAAGGGGCCCCCAGTAAACCCAAAAAGGAGGAGCGTAACTCCAAGTATAAGGGGCCCACAGTAACCCCAATGAGGGGGAGCGTGACTCCCAGTATAAGGGGCCACCAGTAACTCCAAAGAGGGGGAGCGTAATTCACAGTATAAGGGGCCCCCAGTAACCCCAAAGAGGGGGAGCGTAACTCCCAGTATAAGGGGCCCCCAGTAACTCCAAAGAGGAGGAGCGTGATTCCCAGTATAAGGGGCCCCCAGTTACTCCAAAGAGGGGGAGCGTGACTCCCAGTATAAGGGCCTCCCGGTAACTCCAAAGAGGAGGAGCGTAACTCCCAGTATAAGGGACCCTCAGTAACTCCAAAGAGGGGGAGAGTAACTCCCAGTACAAGGGGCCCCCAATAACTCCAAATAGGAAGAGCGTGTCTCCCAGTATAAGGGGCCCCCTGTAACTCCCAGTAAAAGGGGCCCCCTGTAACTCCAAAGAGGAGGAGCGTGACTCCCAGTATAAGGGGCCCCCTGTAACTCCATCGAGGAGGAGCGTAACTCCCAGTGTAAGGGGCCGCCAGTAACTAAAAAGAGGAGAGCGTAACTCCCAGTATAAGGAGCCCCCTGTAACTCCAAAGAGGGGGAGCGTAACTCCCAGTATAAGGGGACCCCTGTAACTCCAAAGAGGAGGAGCGTAACTCCCAGTGTAAGGGCCCCCCAGTAACTCCAAAGAGGAGGAGCGTGACTCCCAGTATAAGCGGCCCCCTGTAACTCCAAAGAGGGGGAGCGTAAATCCCAGTATATGGGGCCCGCGTAACTCCAAAGAGGAGGAGCGTAACTCCCAGTATAAGGGCCCCCAGTAACCCCAAAGAGGAGGAGCGTAACTCCCAGTATAAAGGGCCCACAGTAACCCCAAAGGGGAGGAGCGTGACTCCCGGTATAAGGGGCCCCCAGTAACTCCAAAGAGGGGGAGCGTCACTCCCAGTATAAGGGGCCACCTGTAACTGCAAAGAGGGGGAGCGTAACTCCCAGTATAAGGGGCCCCATGTAACTCCAAAGAGGGGGAGCGTAACTCCCTGTATAAGGGGCCCCAGTAACCCCAAAGAGGGGGAGCGTGACTCCCAGTATAAGGACCCCCAGTTACTCTAAAGGGGGGGAGCGTGACTCCCAGTATAAGGGGCCCACAGTAACTCCAAAGAGGGGGAGCGTGACTCCCAGTATAAGGGGCCCCAAGTAACTCCAAAGAGGGGGAGCGTGACTCCCAGTATAAGGGGCCCACAGTAACTCCAAAGAGGAGGAGCGTGACTCCCAGTATAAGGACCCCCAGTTACTCTAAAGAGGGGGAGCGTGACTCCCAGTATAAGGGGCCCCCAGTAACCCCAAAGAGGGGGAGAGTAACTCCCAGTACCAGGGGCCCCCAGTAACTCCAAAGAGGACGAGCGTGACTCCCAGTATAAGGGGCCCCCTGTAACTCCCAGTAAAAGGGGCCCCCTGTAACTCCAAAGAGGAGGAGCGTGACTACCAGTATAAGGGGCCCCCCTGTAACTCCAAAGAGGGGGACCGTAACTCCCAATTTAAGGGGCCCCCTGTAACTCCATCGAGGAGGAGCGTAACTCCCAGTGTAAGGGGCCGCCAGTAACTAAAAAGAGGAGGAGCGTAACTCCCAGTATAAGGGGCCCCCTGTAACTCCAAAGAGGGGGAGCGTAACTCCCAGTATAAGGGGACCCCTGTAACTCCAAAGAGGAGGAGCGTAACTCCCAGTGTAAGGGGCCCCCAGTAACTCCAAAGAGGAGGAGCGTGACTCCCAGTATAAGGGCCCCCCTGTAACTCCAAAGAGGGGGAGCGTAACTCCCAGTTTATGGGGCCCCCAGTAACTCCAAAGAGGAGGAGCGTAACTGCCAGTATAAGGGCCCCCAGTAACCGCAAAGAGGAGGAGCGTAACTCCCATTATAAAGGGTCCACAGTAACCCCAAAGGGGAGGAGCGTGACTCCCGTTATAAGGGGCCCCCAGTAACTCCAAAGAAGGGGAGCGTGACTCCCAGTATAAGGGGCCCCCAGTAACTCCAAAGAGGGGGAGAGTAACTCCCAGTATAAGGGGCCCCCAGTAACTCCAAAGAGGAGGAGCGTGACTCCCAGTATAAGGGGCCCCCAGTAACTCCAAAGAAGAGGAGCGTAACTCCCAGTATAAGGGGCCCCTGTAACTCCAAGGAGGAGGAGCGTAACTCCCAGTAAAGGGGGCCCCCAGTAACTCCAAAGAGGGGGAGCGTAACTCCCAGTATAAGGGGCCCCCAATAACTCCAATGAGGGGGAGCGTAACTCCCAGTATTAGGGGCCCCCAGTAACTCCAAAAAGGGGGAGAGTAACTCCCAGTATAAGGGGCCCTAGTAACCCCAAAGTGGGGGAGCGTAACTCACAGTATAAGGGCCCCCCAGTATCTCCAAAGAGGGGTAGCGTAACTCCCAGTATAAGGGGCCCCCCGTAACCCCAAAGAGGAGGAGCGTGACTCCCAGTATAAGGGGCCCCAGTAACTCCAAAGAGAAGGAGCGTAACTCTCAGTATAAGGGGCCCCCATTAACTCCAAAGAGGGGGAGCGTGACTCCCAGTATAAGGGGCCCCCAGTAACCCCAAAGTGGAGGTGCGTGACTCCCAGTATAAGGGGCCACCAGTAACTCCAAAGAGGGGGAGCGTAATTCACAGTATAAGGGGCCCCCAGTAACCCCGAAGAGGGGGAGCGTAACTCCCAGTATAAGGGGCCCCCAGTAACTCCAAAGAGGAGGAGCGTGACTCCCAGTGTAAGGGGCCCCAGTAACTCCAAAGAGGAGGAGCGTGACTCGCAGTATAAGGGGCTCCCAGTACCTCAAAAGAGCGCGAGCGTAACTCCCTGTATAAGGGGCCCCCAGTAAACCCAAAAAGGAGGAGCGTAACTCCAGGTATAAGGGGCCCACAGTAACCCCAAAGGGGAGGAGCGTGACTCCCGGTATAAGGGTCCCCCAGTAACTCCAAAGAGGGGGAGCGTGACTCCCAGTATAAGGGGCCCCCAGTAACTCCAAAGAGGGGGAGCGTAACTCCCAGTATAATGGGCCCCTAGTAACTAAAAAGAGGAGGAGCGTGACTCCCAGTATAAGGGGCCCCCAGTCACTCCAAAGAGGGGGAGCGTAACTCCCAGTATAGGGGGCCCCCAGTAACCCCCAAGAGGAGGAGCCTAACTCCCAGTATAAAGGCCCCCAGTAACCCCAAAGAAGGGGAGCGTGACTCCCAGTATAACTGGCCCCCTGTAACTCCAAAGAGGGGGAGCGTAACTCCCAGTATAAGGGACCCCCTGTAACTCCAAAGAGACGGAGCGTGACTCCCAGTATAAGGGGCCCCCAGTAACTCCAAAGAGGGGGAGCGTAACTCCCAGTATAAGGGGCCCCCTGTAACTCCAAAGAGGAGGAGCGTAACTCCCAGTAAAAGTGGCCCCTAGTAACCCTAAAAAGGAGGAGCGTAACTCCCAGTATAAGGGGCCCCCAGAAACTCCAAAGAGGGGGAGCGAGACTCCCAGTATAAGGGGCCACCATTAACTCAAAAGAGGAGGAGCGTAACTCCCAGTATAAGGGGCCCCCAGTAACTCCAAAGAGGAGGAGCGTGACTCCCAGTATAAGGGGCCCCCAGTAACTCCAAAGAGGGGGAGCGTGACTCCTTGTATAAGGGGCCCCCATTAACTCCAAAGAGGTGGAGCGTAACTCCCAGTATAAGGGTCCCCCTGTTACTCCAAATAGGAGGAGCAAGACTCCCAGTATAAGGGGCCCCCATTAACTCAAAAGAAGAGGAGCGTAACTCCCAGTATAAGGGGCCCCCAGTAACTCCAAAGAGGAGGAGAGTGACTACCAGTATAAGGGGCCCCCAGTAACTCCAAAGAGGGGGAGCGTGACTCCTTGTATAAGGGGCTCCCTGTAACTCCAAAGAGGAGGAGCGTAACTCCCAGTATAAAGGGCCCCCTGTTACTCCAAAGAGGAGGAGCGTAACTCCCAGTATAAGGGGCTCCCTGTAACTCCAAAAAGGGGGAGCGTAACTCCCAGTATAATGGGCCCCCAGTAACTCCAAACAGGAGGAGCGTAACTCCCAATATAAAGGGCCCCAGTAACTCCAAAGAGGGGGAGTGTAACTCCCAGTATAAGGGGCCCCTAGTAACTCCAAACAGGAGGAGCGTAACTCCCAGTATAAAGGCCCCCAGTAACCCCAAAGAGGGGGAGCGTGACTCCCAGTATAACGGGCCCCCTGTAACTCCGAAGAGGGGGAGCGTAACTCCCAGTATAAGGGGCCCCCAGTAACTCCAAAGAGGCGGAGCGTGACTCCCAGTGTAAGCGGCCCCCAGTAACTCCAAAGAGGGGGAGCGTAACTCCCACTATAAGGGGCCCCCAGTAACTCCAAAGAGGAGGAGCGTAACTCCCAGTAAAAGGGGCCCCCAGTAACCCTAAAGAGGAGGAGCGTAACTCCCAGTATAAGGGGCCCCCAGAAACTCCAAAGAGGGGGAGCGAGACTCCCAGTATAAGGGGCCCCCAATTACTAAAAAGAGGAGGAGCGTAACTCCCAGTATAAGGGGCCCCCAGTAACTCCAAAGAGGAGGAGCGTGACTTCCAGTATAAGGGGCCCCCAGTAACTCCAAAGAGGGGGAGCGTTACTCCCAGTATAAGGGGCCCCCATTAACTCCAAAGAGGAGGAGCGTAACTCCCAGTATAAGGGGCCCCCTGTAACTCCAAAGAGAGGGAGCGTAACTCCCAGTATAAGGGGCTCCCTGTAACTCCAAAGAGGAGGAGCGTAACTCCCAGTATAAGGGCCCCCCTGTAACTCCAAAGAGAGGGAGCGAAACTCCCAGTATAAGGGGCTCCCTGTAACTCCAAAGAGGAGGAGCGTAACTCCCAGTATAAGGGGCTCCCTGTAACTCCAAAGAGGGGGAGCGTAACTCCCAGTATAAGGGGCCCCCTGTAACTCCAAAGAGGGGGAGCGTAACTCCCAGTATAAGGGGCCCCCTGTAACTCCAAAGAGGAGGAGCGTAACTCCCAGTATAAGGGGCTCCCTGTAACTCCAAAGAGGGGGAGCGTAACTCCCAGTATAATGGGCCCCCAGTTACTCCAAACAGGAGGAGCGTAACTCCCAGTATAAAGGGCCCACAGTAACCCCAAAGGGGAGGAGCGTGACTCCCGGTATAAGGGGCCCCCAGTAACTCCAAAGAGGACGAGCGTAACTCCCAGTATAAGGAGCCCCCTGTAACTCCAAAGAGGGGGAGCGTAACTCCCAGTATAAGGGGACCCCTGTAACTCCAAAGAGGAGGAGCGTAACTTCCGGTGTATGGGGCCCCCAGTTACTCCAAAGAGGATGAGCGTGATTCCCAGTATAAGGGGCCCCCTGTAACTCCAAAGAAGGGGAGCGTAACTCCCAGTGTATGGGGCCCCAGTAACTCCAAAGAGGAGGAGCGTAACTCCCAGTATGAGGGGCCACCTGTAACTGCAAGGAGGGGGAGCGTAACTCCCAGTATAAGGGGCCCCCAGTAACTCCAAAGAGGGGGAGCGTAACTCCCAGTATAAGGGGCCCCAGTGACCCCAATGAGGGGGAGCGTGACTCCCAGTATAAGGGGCCCCCAGTAACTCCAAAGAGGAGGACCGTGACTCCCAGTATAAGAGCCCCCAGTAACTCCAAAGAGGGGGAGCGTGACTCCCAGTATAAGGGCCCCCCAGTAACTCCAAAGAGGAGGAGCGTAACTCCCAGTATAAGGACCCCCCAGTAACTCCAAAGAGGGGGAGAGTAACTCCCAGTACAAGCGGCCCCCAGTAACTCCAAAGAGGACGAGCATGACTCCCAGTATAAGGGGCCCCCTGTAACTCCCAGTAAAAGGGGCCCCCTGTATCTCCAAAGAGGAGGAGCGTGACTCACAGTATAAGGGCCCCCCTGTAACTCCAAAGAGGAGGAGCGTAACTCCCAGTATAAGGGGCCCCCTGTAACTCCAAAGAGGGGGAGCGTAACTCCCAGTTTAAGGGGCTCCCTGTAACTCCATCGAGGAGGAGCGTAACTCCCAGTGTAAGGGGCCGCCAGTAACTAAAAAGAGGAGGAGCGTAACTCCCAGTATAAGGGGCCCCCTGTAACTCCAAAGAGGGGGAGCGTAACTCCCAGTATAAGGGGACCCCTGTAACTCCAAAGAGGAGGAGCGTAACTCCCAGTGTAAGGGGCCCCCAGTAACTCCAAGAGGAGGAGCGTGACTCCCAGTATAAGGGGCCCCCTGTAACTCAAAAGAGGGAGAGCGTAATCCCAGTATATGGGGCCCCCAGTAACTCCAAAGAGGAGGAGCGTAACTGCCAGTATAAGGGCCCCCAGTAACCCCAAAGAGGAGGAGCGTAACTCCCAGTATAAAGGGCCCACAGTAACCGCAAAGGGGAGGAGCGTGACTCCCGTTATAAGGGGCCCCCAGTAACTCCAAAGAGGGGGAGCGTGACTCCCAGTATAAGGGGCCCCCAGTAACTCCAATGAGGGGGAGAGTAACTCCCAGTATAAAGGGCCCCCAGTAACTCCAAAGAGGAGGAGCGCTACTCCCAGTATAAGGGGCCCCCAGTAACTCCAAAGAAGAGGAGCGTAACTCCCAGTATAAGGGCCCCCCTGTAACTGCAAGGAAGAGGAGCGTAACTCCCAGTAAAAGGGGCCCCCAGTAACTCCAAAAGGGGGAGCGTAACTCCCAGTATAAGGGCCCCCCAGTAACTCCAAATAGGGGGATTGTAACTCCCAGTATAAGGGTCCCCCAGTAACTCCAAAGAGGGGGAGCGTAACTCCCAGTATAAGGGGCCCCAGTAACCCCAAAGAGGGGGAGCGTAACTCACACTATAAGGGGCCCCCAGTATCTCCAAAGAGGAGGAGCGTGACTCCCAGTATAAGGGGCCCCCAGTAACCCCAAAGTGGAGGAGCGTGACTCCCAGTATAAGGGGCCACCAGTAACTCCAAAGTGGGGGAGCGTAATTCACAGTATAAGGGCCCCCCAGTAACCCCAAAGAGGGGGAGCGTAACTCCCAGTATAAGGGGCCCCCAGTAACTCCAAAGAAGAGGAGCGTGACTCCCAGTATAAGGGGCCCCAGTAACTCCAAAGAGGAGGAGCGTGACTCCCAGTATAAGGGGCTCCCAGTACCTCAAAAGAGCGGGAGCGTAACTCCCAGTATAGGTGGCCCCCAGTAACCCCGAAGAGGAGGAGCCTAACTCCCAGTATAAAGGCCCCCAGTAACCCCAAAGAGGGGGAGCGTGACTCCCAGTATAACGGGCCCCCTGTAACTCTAAAGAGGGGGAGCGTAACTCCCAGTATAAGGGACCCCCTGTAACTCCAAAGAGAAGGAGCGTGACTCCCAGTATAAGGGGCCCCCAGTAACTCCAAAGAGGGGGAGCGTAACTCCCAGCATAAGGGGCCCCCAGTAACTCCAAAGAGGAGGAGCGTAACTCCCAGTAAAAGGGGCCTCCAGTATCCCTAAAGAGGAGGAGCGTAACTCCCAGTAAAAGGGGCCCCCAGAAACTCCAAAGAGGGGGAGCGAGACTCCCAGTATAAGGGGCCCCCATTAACTCAAAAGAGGAGGAGCGTAACTCCCAGTATAAGGGGCCCCCAGTAACTCCAAAGAGGAGGAGCGTGACTCCCAGTATAAGGGGCCCCCAGTAACTCCAAAGAAGGGGAGCGTGACTCCGAGTATAAGGGGCTCCCTGTAACTCCAAAGAGGGGGAGCGTAACTCCCAGTATAATGGGCCTCCAGTAACTCCAAATAGGAGGAGCGTAACTCCCAGTATAAAGGACCCCAGTAACTCCAAAGAGGGGGAGTGTAACTCCCAGTATAAGGGGCCCCCAGTAACTCCAAACAGGAGGAGCGTAACTCCCAATATAAAGGCCCCCAGTAACCCCAAAGGTGGGGAGCGTGACTCCCAGTATAACGGGCCCCCTGTAACTCCAAAGAGGGGGAGCGTAACTCCCAGTATAAGGGGCCCCCAGTAACTCCAAAGAGGCGGAGCGTGACTCCCAGTGTAAGGGGCCCCCAGTAACTCCAAAGAGGGGGAGCGTAATTCCCACTATAAGGGGCCCCCAGCAACTCCAAAGAGGAGGAGCGTAACTCCCAGTAAAAGGGGCCCCCAGTAACCCTAAAGAGGAGGAGCGTAACTCCCAGTATAAGGGGCCCCCAGAAACTCCAAAGAGGTGGAGCGAGACTCCCAGTATAAGGGGCCCCCATTAACTCAAAAGAGGAGGAGCGTAACTCCCAGTATAAGGGGCCCCCAGTAACTCCAAAGAGGAGGAGCGTGACTCCCAGTATAAGGGGCCCCCAGTAACTCCAAAGAGGGGGAGCCTTACTCCCAGTATAAGGGGCCCCCAGTAACTCTTAAGAGGATGAGCGTAACTCCCAGTATAAGGGGCCCCCAGTAACCCTAAAGAGGAGGAGCGTAACTCGCAGTATAAGGGCCCCCCAGTTACTCCAAAGAGGAGGAGCGTAACTCCCAGGATAAGGGGCCCCCAGTAACTCGAAAGAGCGGGAGCGTGACTCCCAGTATTAGGGGCCCCCTGTAACTCCAAAGAGGAGGAGCGTAACTCCCAGTATAAGGGGCTCCCTGTAACTCCAAAGAGGGGGAGCGTAACTCCCAGTATAATGGGCCCCCAGTAACTCCTAACAGGAGGAGCGTAACTCCCAGTATAAAGGGCCCCAGTAACTCCAAAGAGGGGGAGTGTAACTCCCAGTATAAGGGGCCCCCAGTAACTCCAAACAGGAGGAGCGTAACTCCCAGTATAAAGGCCCCCAGTAACCCCAAAGAGGGGGAGCGTGACTCCCAGTATAACGGGCCCCCTGTAACTCCAAAGAGGGGGAGCGTAACTCCCAGTATAAGGGGCCCCCAGTAACTCCAAAGAGGCGGAGCGTGAATCCCAGTGTAAGGGGCCCCCAGTAACTCCAAAGAGGGGGAGCGTAACTCCCAGTATAAGGGGCCCCCGGTAACTCCAAAGAGGAGGAGCGTAACTCCCAGTAAAAGGGGCCCCCAGTAATCCTAAAGAGGAGGAGCGTAACTCCCAGTATAAGGGGCCCCCAGAAACTCCAAAGAGGTGGAGCGAGACTCCCAGTATAAGGGGCCACCATTAACTCAAAAGAGGAGGAGCGTAACTCCCAGTATAAGGGGCCCCCAGTAACTCCAAAGAGGAGGAGCGTGACTCCCTGTATAAGGGGCCCCCAGTAACTCCAAAGAGGGGGAGCGTGACTCCCAGTATAAGGGGCCCCCATTAACTCCAAAGTGGAGGAGCGTAACTCCCAGTATCAGGGGCCCCCAGTAACCCTAATGAGGAGGAGCGTTACTCGGAGTGTAAGGGGCCCCCAATAACTCCAAAGAGGAGGAGCGTAACTCGCAGTATAAGGAGCCCCCAGTAACTCCAAAGAGGAGGAGCGTAACTCCCAATATAAGGGCCCCCCAGTAACCCTAAATAGGAGGAGCGTAACTCGCAGTATAAGGGGCCACCAGTAACTCCACAGAGGGGGAGCGTTACTCCCAGTAAAAGGGGCCCCCAGTAACCCCAAAGAGGGGAGCGTAACTCCCAGTATAAGGGTCCCCCAATAACTCCAAAGAGGAGGAGCGTAACTCCCAGGATAAGGGGCCCCCAGTAACCCCAAAGAGGGGGAGCGTGACTCCCGGTATAAGGGGCCCCAGTAACCCCAAAGAGGGGGAGCGTGACTCCCAGTATAAGAGGCCCCCAGTAACCCCAAAGAGGGGGAGCGTGACTCCCAGTATAAGGGTCCCCCAGTAACTCCAAAGAGGAGGAGCATGACTCCCAGTATAAGGGGCCCCAGTAACTCCAAAGAGGGGGAGCGTGACTCCCAGTATAAGGGGCCCCCAGTAACTCCAAAGAGGGGGAGAGTAACTCCCAGTATAAGGGGCCCCCAGTAACTCCAAAGAGGAGGAGCGTGACTCCCAGTATAAGGGGCCCCCAGTTACTCCAAAGAGGGGGAGCGTAACTCCCAGTATAAGGGGCCGCAATAACCCCAAAGAGGGGGAGCGTGACTCCCAGTATAAGGGGCCCACAGTAACTCCAAAGAGGAGGAGCGTGACTCCCAGTATAAGGGCCCCCAGTTACTCTAAAGAGGGGGAGCGTGACTCCCAGTTTAAGGGCCCCCCAGTAACTCCAAAGAGGAGGAGCGTAACTCCCAGTATAAGGGGCCCCCTGTAACTACAAAGAGGGGGAGCGTAACTCCCAGTTAAAGGGGCCCCCTGTAACTCCATCGAGGATGAGCGTAACTCCCAGTGTTAGGGGCCGCCAGTAACTAAAAAGAGGAGGAGCGTAACTCCCAGTATAAGGGGCCCCCTGTAACTCCAAAGAGGGGGAGCGTAACTCCCAGTACAAGGGGACCCCTGTAACTCCAAAGAAGAGGAGCGTAACTCCCAGTGTAAGGGGCCCCCAGTAACTCCAAAGAGGAGGAGCGTGACTCCCAGTATAAGGGGCCCCCTGTAACTCCAAAGAGGGGGAGCGTAACTCCCAGTTTATGGGCCCCCCAGTAACTCCAAAGAGGAGGAGCGTAACTGCCAGTATAAGGGCCCCCAGTAACCCCAAAGAGGAGGAGCGTAACTCCCAGTATAAAGGGCCCACAGTAACCCCAAAGGGGAGGAGCGTGACTCCCGTTATAAGGGGCCCCCAGTTACTACAAAGAGGGGAAGCGTGACTCCCAGTATAAGGGGCCCCCAGTAACTCCAAAGAGGGGGAGAGTAACTCCCAGTATAAGGGGCCCCCAGTAACTCCAAAGAGGAGGAGCGGGACTCCCAGTATAAGGGGCCCCCAGTAACTCCAAAGAAGAGGAGCGTAACTCCCAGTATAAGGGGCCCCTGTAACTCCAAGGAGGAGGAGCGTAACTTCCAGTAAAAGGGGCCCCCAGTAACTCCAAAGAGAGGGAGCGTAACTCCCAGTATAAGGGGCCCCCAGTAACTCCAAAGAGGGGGAGCGTAACTCCCAGTATAAGGGTCCCCCAGTAACTCCAAAGAGGGGGAGCGTAACTCCCCGTATAAGGGGCCCCAGTAACCCCAAAAAGGGGGAGCGTAACTCACAGTATAAGGGGCCCCCAGTATCTCCAAAGAGGGGTAGCGTCACTCCCAGTATAATGGGACCCCTGTAACCCCAAAGAGGAGGAGCGTGACTCCCAGTATAAGGGGCCCCCATTGACTCCAAAGAGGGGGAGCGTGACTCCCAGTATAAGGGGCCCCCAGTAACCCCAAAGTGGAGGAGCGTGACTCCCAGTATAAGGGGCCACCAGTAACTCCAAAGAGGGGGAGCGTAATTCACAGTATAAGGGGCCCCCAGTAACCCCAAAGAGGGGGAGCGTAACTCCCAGTATAAGGGTCCCCCAGTAACTCCAAAGAGGAGGAGCATGACTCCCAGTATAAGGGGCCCCAGTAACTCCAAAGAGGGGGAGCGTGACTCCCAGTATAAGGGGCCACCAGTAACTCCAAAGAGGGGGAGCGTAATTCACAGTATAAGGGGCCCCCAGTAACCCCAAAGAGGGGGAGCGTAACTCCCAGTATAAGGGCCCCCAGTAACTCCAAAGAGGAGGAGCATGACTCCCAGTATAAGGGGCCCCAGTAACTCCAAAGAGGAGGTGCGTGACTCCCAGTATAAGGGGCTCCCAGTACCTCAAAAGAGCGCGAGCGTAACTCCCAGTATAAGGGGCCCCCAGTAAACCCAAAAAGGAGGAGCGTAACTCCAAGTATAAGGGGCCCACAGTAACCCCAATGAGGGGGAGCGTGACTCCCAGTATAAGGGGCCCCCAGTAACTCCAAAGAGGAGGAGCGTAACTCCCAGTATAAGGGGCTCCCAGTAATTCCAAAGAGGAGGAGCGTAACTCTCAGTATAAGGGGCCCCCAGTAACTCCAAAGAGGAGGAGCGTGACTCCCAGTATAAGGGGCCCCCAGTTACTCCAAAGAGGGGGAGCGTGACTCCCAGTATAAGGGCCTCCCGGTAACTCCAAAGAGGAGGAGCGTAACTCCCAGTATAAGGGGCCCTCAGTAACTCCAAAGAGGGGGAGAGTAACTCCCAGTACAAGGGGCCCCCAGTAACTCCAAATAGGACGAGCGTGACTCCCAGTATAAGGGGCCCCCTGTAACTCGCAGTAAAAGGGGCCCCCTGTAACTCCAAAGAGGAGGAGCGTGACTCCCAGTATAAGGGGCCCCCTGTAACTCCAAAGAGGAGGAGCTTAACTCCCAGTATAAGGGGGCCCCTGTAACTCCAAAGAGGGGGAGCGTATCTCCCAGTTTAAGGGGCCCCCTGTAACTCCAAAGAGGGGGAGCGTGACTCCCAGTATAAGGGGCCACCAGTAACTCCAAAGAGGGGGACCGTAACTCCCAATTTAAGGGGCCCCCTGTAACTCCAAAGAGGAGGAGCTTAACTCCCAGTATAAGGGGCCCCCTGTAACTCCAAAGAGGGGGAGCGTATCTCCCAGTATAAGGGGCCCCCAGTATCTCCAAAGAGGGGTAGCGTAACTCCCAGTATAATGGGACCCCTGTAACCCCAAAGAGGAGGAGCGTGACTCCCAGTATAAGGGGCCACCAGTAACTCCAAAGAGGGGGAGCGTAATTCACAGTATAAGGGGCCCCCAGTAACCCCAAAGAGGGGGAGCGTAACTCCCAGTATAAGGGCCCCCCAGTAACTCCAAAGAGGAGGAGCATGACTCCCAGTATAAGGGGCCCCAGTAACTCCAAAGAGGGGGAGCGTGACTCCCAGTATAAGGGGCCCCCAGTAACTCCAAAGAGGGGGAGAGTAACTCCCAGTATAAGGGGCCCCCAGTAACTCCAAAGAGGAGGAGCGTGACTCCCAGTATAAGGGGCCCCCAGTAAGCCGAAAGTGGAGGAGCGTGACTCCCAGTATAAGGGGCCACCAGTAACTCCAAAGAG
This sequence comes from Meconema thalassinum, assembly GCA_946902985.2. Lineage (NCBI taxonomy): Eukaryota > Metazoa > Arthropoda > Insecta > Orthoptera > Tettigoniidae > Meconema > Meconema thalassinum. The sequence continues at coordinate 443,983,154 of OX336394.1, read as the reverse complement.
GGGGAGCGTAATTCACAGTATAAGGGGCCCCCAGTAACCCCAAAGAGGGGGAGCGTAACTCCCAGTATAAGGGGCCCCCAGTAACTCCAAAGAGGAGGAGCATGACTCCCAGTATAAGGGGCCCCCAGTAACCCCAAAGAGGGGGAGCGTAACTCCCAGTATAAGGGCCCCCCAGTAACTCCAAAGAGGAGGAGCGTGACTCCCAGTATAAGGGGCCACCAGTAACTCCAAAGAGGGGGAGCGTAATTCACAGTATAAGGGGCCCCCAGTAACCCCAAAGAGGGGGAGCGTAGCTCCCAGTAAAAGGGGCCCCCTGTAACTCCAAAGAGGAGGAGCGTGACTCCCAGTATAAGGGGCCCCCTGTAACTCCAAAGAGGAGGAGCTTAACTCCCAGTATAAGGGGCCCCCTGTAACTCCAAAGAGGGGGAGCGTATCTCCCAGTTTAAGGGGCCCCCTGTAACTCCAAAGAGGGGGAGCGTGACTCCCAGTATAAGGGGCCACCAGTAACTCCAAAGAGGGGGACCGTAACTCCCAATTTAAGGGGCCCCCTGTAACTCCAAAGAGGAGGAGCTTAACTCCCAGTATAAGGGGCCCCCTGTAACTCCAAAGAGGGGGAGCGTATCTCCCAGTATAAGGGGCCCCCAGTATCTCCAAAGAGGGGTAGCGTAACTCCCGGTATAATGGGACCCCTGTAACCCCAAAGAGGAGGAGCGTGACTCCCAGTATAAGGGGCCACCAGTAACTCCAAAGAGGGGGAGCGTGACTCCCGGTATAAGGGGCCCCCAGTAACTCCAAAGAGGACGAGCGTAACTCCCAGTATAAGGAGCCCCCTGTAACTCCAAAGAGGGGGAGCGTAACTCCCAGTATAAGGGGACCCCTGTAACTCCAAAGAGGAGGAGCGTAACTTCCAGTGTATGGGGCCCCCAGTTACTCCAAAGAGGATGAGCGTGATTCCCAGTATAAGGGGCCCCCTGTAACTCCAAAGAAGGGGAGCGTAACTCCCAGTGTATGGGGCCCCAGTAACTCCAAAGAGGAGGAGCGTAACTCCCAGTATGAGGGGCCACCTGTAACTGCAAGGAGGGGGAGCGTAACTCCCAGTAAAAGGGGCCCCCAGTAACTCCAAAGAGGGGGAGCGTAACTCCCAGTATAAGGGGCCCCAGTGACCCCAATGAGGGGGAGCGTGACTCCCAGTATAAGGGGCCCCCAGTAACTCCAAAGAGGAGGACCGTGACTCCCAGTATAAGAGCCCCCAGTAACTCCAAAGAGGGGGAGCGTGACTCCCAGTATAAGGGCCCCCCAGTAACTCCAAAGAGGAGGAGCGTAACTCCCAGTATAAGGACCCCCCAGTAACTCCAAAGAGGGGGAGAGTAACTCCCAGTACAAGCGGCCCCCAGTAACTCCAAAGAGGACGAGCATGACTCCCAGTATAAGGGGCCCCCTGTAACTCCCAGTAAAAGGGGCCCCCTGTATCTCCAAAGAGGAGGAGCGTGACTCACAGTATAAGGGCCCCCCTGTAACTCCAAAGAGGAGGAGCGTAACTCCCAGTATAAGGGGCCCCCTGTAACTCCAAAGAGGGGGAGCGTAACTCCCAGTTTAAGGGGCTCCCTGTAACTCCATCGAGGAGGAGCGTAACTCCCAGTGTAAGGGGCCGCCAGTAACTAAAAAGAGGAGGAGCGTAACTCCCAGTATAAGGGGCCCCCTGTAACTCCAAAGAAGGGGAGCGTAACTCCCAGTATAAGGGGACCCCTGTAACTCCAAAGAGGAGGAGCGTAACTCCCAGTGTAAGGGGCCCCCAGTAAATCCAAGAGGAGGAGCGTGACTCCCAGTATAAGGGGCCCCCTGTAACTCAAAAGAGGGAGAGCGTAATCCCAGTATCTGGGGCCCCCAGTAACTCCAAAGAGGAGGAGCGTAACTGCCAGTATAAGGGCCCCCAGTAACCCCAAAGAGGAGGAGCGTAACTCCCAGTATAAAGGGCCCACAGTAACCGCAAAGGGGAGGAGCGTGACTCCCGTTATAAGGGGCCCCCAGTAACTCCAAAGAGGGGGAGCGTGACTCCCAGTATAAGGGGCCCCCAGTAACTCCAATGAGGGGGAGAGTAACTCCCAGTATAAAGGGCCCCCAGTAACTCCAAAGAGGAGGAGCGCTACTCCCAGTATAAGGGGCCCCCAGTAACTCCAAAGAAGAGGAGCGTAACTCCCAGTATAAGGGGCCCCCTGTAACTGCAAGGAAGAGGAGCGTAACTCCCAGTAAAAGGGGCCCCCAGTAACTCCAAAAGGGGGAGCGTAACTCCCAGTATAAGGGCCCCCCAGTAACTCCAAATAGGGGGATTGTAACTCCCAGTATAAGGGTCCCCCAGTAACTCCAAAGAGGGGGAGCGTAACTCCCAGTATAAGGGGCCCCAGTAACCCCAAAGAGGGGGAGCGTAACTCACACTATAAGGGGCCCCCAGTATCTCCAAAGAGGAGGAGCGTGACTCCCAGTATAAGGGGCCCCCAGTAACCCCAAAGTGGAGGAGCGTGACTCCCAGTATAAGGGGCCACCAGTAACTCCAAAGTGGGGGAGCGTAATTCACAGTATAAGGGCCCCCCAGTAACCCCAAAGAGGGGGAGCGTAACTCCCAGTATAAGGGGCCCCCAGTAACTCCAAAGAAGAGGAGCGTGACTCCCAGTATAAGGGGCCCCAGTAACTCCAAAGAGGAGGAGCGTGACTCCCAGTATAAGGGGCTCCCAGTACCTCAAAAGAGCGGGAGCGTAACTCCCAGTATAGGTGGCCCCCAGTAACCCCCAAGAGGAGGAGCCTAACTCCCAGTATAAAGGCCCCCAGTAACCCCAAAGAGGGGGAGCGTGACTCCCAGTATAACGGGCCCCCTGTAACTCTAAAGAGGGGGAGCGTAACTCCCAGTATAAGGGACCCCCTGTAACTCCAAAGAGAAGGAGCGTGACTCCCAGTATAAGGGGCCCCCAGTAACTCCAAAGAGGGGGAGCGTAACTCCCAGCATAAGGGGCCCCCAGTAACTCAAAAGAGGAGGAGCGTAACTCCCAGTAAAAGGGGCCTCCAGTATCCCTAAAGAGGAGGAGCGTAACTCCCAGTAAAAGGGGCCCCCAGAAACTCCAAAGAGGGGGAGCGAGACTCCCAGTATAAGGGGCCCCCATTAACTCAAAAGAGGAGGAGCGTAACTCCCAGTATAAGGGGCCCCCAGTAACTCCAAAGAGGAGGAGCGTGACTCCCAGTATAAGGGGCCCCCAGTAACTCCAAAGAAGGGGAGCGTGACTCCTTGTATAAGGGGCCCCCATTAACTCCAAAGAGGAGGAGCGTAACTCCCAGTATAAGGGGGCCCCCTGTTACTCCAAAGAGGAGGAGCGAGACTCCCAGTATAAGGGGCCCCCATTAACTCAAAAGAGGAGGAGCGTAACTCCCAGAATAAGGGGCCCCCAGTAACTCCAAAGAGGGGGAGCGTGACTCCTTGTATAAGGGGCACCCTTTAAGTCCAAAGAGGAGGAGCGTAACTCCCAGTATAAAGGGCCCCCTGTTACTCCAAACAAGAGGAGCGTAACTCCGAGTATAAGGGGCTCCCTGTAACTCCAAAGAGGGGGAGCGTAACTCCCAGTATAATGGGCCTCCAGTAACTCCAAATAGGAGGAGCGTAACTCCCAGTATAAAGGACCCCAGTAACTCCAAAGAGGGGGAGTGTAACTCCCAGTATAAGGGGCCCCCAGTAACTCCAAACAGGAGGAGCGTAACTCCCAATATAAAGGCCCCCAGTAACCCCAAAGGTGGGGAGCGTGACTCCCAGTATAACGGGCCCCCTGTAACTCCAAAGAGGGGGAGCGTAACTCCCAGTATAAGGGGCCCCCAGTAACTCCAAAGAGGCGGAGCGTGACTCCCAGTGTAAGGGGCCCCCAGTAACTCCAAAGAGGGGGAGCGTAATTCCCACTATAAGGGGCCCCCAGCAACTCCAAAGAGGAGGAGCGTAACTCCCAGTAAAAGGGGCCCCCAGTAACCCTAAAGAGGAGGAGCGTAACTCCCAGTATAAGGGGCCCCCAGAAACTCCAAAGAGGTGGAGCGAGACTCCCAGTATAAGGGGCCCCCATTAACTCAAATGAGGAGGAGCGTAACTCCCAGTATAAGGGGCCCCCAGTAACTCCAAAGAGGAGGAGCGTGACTCCCAGTATAAGGGGCCCCCAGTAACTCCAAAGAGGGGGAGCCTTACTCCCAGTATAAGGGGCCCCCAGTAACTCTTAAGAGGATGAGCGTAACTCCCAGTATAAGGGGCCCCCAGTAACCCTAAAGAGGAGGAGCGTAACTCGCAGTATAAGGGCCCCCCAGTTACTCCAAAGAGGAGGAGCGTAACTCCCAGGATAAGGGGCCCCCAGTAACTCGAAAGAGCGGGAGCGTGACTCCCAGTATTAGGGGCCCCCTGTAACTCCAAAGAGGAGGAGCGTAACTCCCAGTATAAGGGGCTCCCTGTAACTCCAAAGAGGGGGAGCGTAACTCCCAGTATAATGGGCCCCCAGTAACTCCTAACAGGAGGAGCGTAACTCCCAGTATAAAGGGCCCCAGTAACTCCAAAGAGGGGGAGTGTAACTCCCAGTATCAGGGGCCCCCAGTAACTCCAAACAGGAGGAGCGTAACTCCCAGTATAAAGGCCCCCAGTAACCCCAAAGAGGGGGAGCGTGACTCCCAGTATAACGGGCCCCCTGTAACTCCAAAGAGGGGGAGCGTAACTCCCAGTATAAGGGGCCCCCAGTAACTCCAAAGAGGCGGAGCGTGAATCCCAGTGTAAGGGGCCCCCAGTAACTCCAAAGAGGGGGAGCGTAACTCCCAGTATAAGGGGCCCCCGGTAACTCCAAAGAGGAGGAGCGTAACTCCCAGTAAAAGGGGCCCCCAGTAATCCTAAAGAGGAGGAGCGTAACTCCCAGTATAAGGGGCCCCCAGAAACTCCAATGAGGTGGAGCGAGACTCCCAGTATAAGGGGCCACCATTAACTCAAAAGAGGAGGAGCGTAACTCCCAGTATAAGGGGCCCCCAGTAACTCCAAAGAGGAGGAGCGTGACTCCCTGTATAAGGGGCCCCCAGTAACTCCAAAGAGGGGGAGCGTGACTCCCAGTATAAGGGGCCCCCATTAACTCCAAAGTGGAGGAGCGTAACTCCCAGTATCAGGGGCCCCCAGAAACCCTAATGAGGAGGAGCGTTACTCGGAGTGTAAGGGGCCCCCAATAACTCCAAAGAGGAGGAGCGTAACTCGCAGTATAAGGAGCCCCCAGTAACTCCAAAGAGGAGGAGCGTAACTCCCAATATAAGGGCCCCCCAGTAACCCTAAATAGGAGGAGCGTAACTCGCAGTATAAGGGGCCCCCAGTAACTCCACAGAGGGGGAGCGTTACTCCCAGTAAAAGGGGCCCCCAGTAACCCCAAAGAGGGGAGCGTAACTCCCAGTATAAGGGTCCCCCAATAACTCCAAAGAGGAGGAGCGTAACTCCCAGGATAAGGGGCCCCCAGTAACCCCAAAGAGGGGGAGCGTGACTCCCGGTATAAGGGGCCCCAGTAACCCCAAAGAGGGGGAGCGTGACTCCCAGTATAAGAGGCCCCCAGTAACCCCAAAGAGGGGGAGCGTGACTCCCAGTATAAGGGTCCCCCAGTAACTCCAAAGAGGAGGAGCATGACTCCCAGTATAAGGGGCCCCAGTAACTCCAAAGAGGGGGAGCGTGACTCCCAGTATAAGGGGCCCCCAGTAACTCCAAAGAGGGGGAGAGTAACTCCCAGTATAAGGGGCCCCCAGTAACTCCAAAGAGGAGGAGCGTGACTCCCAGTATAAGGGGCCCCCAGTTACTCCAAAGAGGGGGAGCGTAACTCCCAGTATAAGGGGCCGCAATAACCCCAAAGAGGGGGAGCGTGACTCCCAGTATAAGGGGCCCACAGTAACTCCAAAGAGGAGGAGCGTGACCCCCAGTATAAGGGCCCCCAGTTACTCTAAAGAGGGGGAGCGTGACTCCCAGTTTAAGGGCCCCCCAGTAACTCCAAAGAGGAGGAGCGTAACTCCCAGTATAAGGGGCCCCCTGTAACTACAAAGAGGGGGAGCGTAACTCCCAGTTAAAGGGGCCCCCTGTAACTCCATCGAGGATGAGCGTAACTCCCAGTGTTAGGGGCCGCCAGTAACTAAAAAGAGGAGGAGCGTAACTCCCAGTATAAGGGGCCCCCTGTAACTCCAAAGAGGGGGAGCGTAACTCCCAGTACAAGGGGACCCCTGTAACTCCAAAGAAGAGGAGCGTAACTCCCAGTGTAAGGGGCCCCCAGTAACTCCAAAGAGGAGGAGCGTGACTCCCAGTATAAGGGGCCCCCTGTAACTCCAAAGAGGGGGAGCGTAACTCCCAGTTTATGGGCCCCCCAGTAACTCCAAAGAGGAGGAGCGTAACTGCCAGTATAAGGGCCCCCAGTAACCCCAAAGAGGAGGAGCGTAACTCCCAGTATAAAGGGCCCACAGTAACCCCAAAGGGGAGGAGCGTGACTCCCGTTATAAGTGGCCCCCAGTTACTACAAAGAGGGGAAGCGTGACTCCCAGTATAAGGGGCCCCCAGTAACTCCAAAGAGGGGGAGAGTAACTCCCAGTATAAGGGGCCCCCAGTAACTCCAAAGAGGAGGAGCGGGACTCCCAGTATAAGGGGCCCCCAGTAACTCCAAAGAAGAGGAGCGTAACTCCCAGTATAAGGGGCCCCTGTAACTCCAAGGAGGAGGAGCGTAACTTCCAGTAAAAGGGGCCCCCAGTAACTCCAAAGAGAGGGAGCGTAACTCCCAGTATAAGGGGCCCCCAGTAACTCCAAAGAGGGGGAGCGTAACTCCCAGTATAAGGGTCCCCCAGTAACTCCAAAGAGGGGGAGCGTAACTTCCCGTATAAGGGGCCCCAGTAACCCCAAAAAGGGGGAGCGTAACTCACAGTATAAGGGGCCCCCAGTATCTCCAAAGAGGGGTAGCGTCACTCCCAGTATAATGGGACCCCTGTAACCCCAAAGAGGAGGAGCGTGACTCCCAGTATAAGGGGCCCCCATTGACTCCAAAGAGGGGGAGCGTGACTCCCAGTATAAGGGGCCCCCAGTAACCCCAAAGTGGAGGAGCGTGACTCCCAGTATAAGGGGCCACCAGTAACTCCAAAGAGGGGGAGCGTAATTCACAGTATAAGGGGCCCCCAGTAACCCCAAAGAGGGGGAGCGTAACTCCCAGTATAAGGGTCCCCCAGTAACTCCAAAGAGGAGGAGCATGACTCCCAGTATAAGGGGCCCCAGTAACTCCAAAGAGGGGGAGCGTGACTCCCAGTATAAGGGGCCCCCAGTAACTCCAAAGAGGGGGAGAGTAACTCCCAGTATAAGGGGCCCCCAGTAACTCCAAAGAGGAGGAGCGTGACTCCCAGTATAAGGGGCCCCCAGTAAGCCGAAAGTGGAGGAGCGTGACTCCCAGTATAAGGGGCCACCAGTAACTCCAAAGAGGGGGAGCGTAATTCACAGTATAAGGGGCCCCCAGTAACCCCAAAGAGGGGGAGCGTAACTCCCAGTATAAGGGCCCCCAGTAACTCCAAAGAGGAGGAGCATGACTCCCAGTATAAGGGGCCCCAGTAACTCCAAAGAGGAGGTGCGTGACTCCCAGTATAAGGGGCTCCCAGTACCTCAAAAGAGCGCGAGCGTAACTCCCAGTATAAGGGGCCCCCAGTAAACCCAAAAAGGAGGAGCGTAACTCCAAGTATAAGGGGCCCACAGTAACCCCAATGAGGGGGAGCGTGACTCCCAGTATAAGGGGCCCCCAGTAACTCCAAAGAGGAGGAGCGTAACTCCCAGTATAAGGGGCTCCCAGTAATTCCAAAGAGGAGGAGCGTAACTCCCAGTATAAGGGGCCCCCAGTAACTCCAAAGAGGAGGAGCGTGACTCCCAGTATAAGGGGCCCCCAGTTACTCCAAAGAGGGGGAGCGTGACTCCCAGTATAAGGGCCTCCCGGTAACTCCAAAGAGGAGGAGCGTAACTCCCAGTATAAGGGGCCCTCAGTAACTCCAAAGAGGGGGAGAGTAACTCCCAGTACGAGGGGCCCCCAGTAACTCCAAATAGGACGAGCGTGACTCCCAGTATCAGGGGCCCCCTGTAACTCCCAGTAAAAGGGGCCCCCTGTAACTCCAAAGAGGAGGAGCGTGACTCCCAGTATAAGGGGCCCCCTGTAACTCCAAAGAGGAGGAGCTTAACTCCCAGTATAAGGGGCCCCCTGTAACTCCAAAGAGGGGGAGCGTATCTCCCAGTTTAAGGGGCCCCCTGTAACTCCAAAGAGGGGGAGCGTGACTCCCAGTATAAGGGGCCACCAGTAACTCCAAAGAGGGGGACCGTAACTCCCAATTTAAGGGGCCCCCTGTAACTCCAAAGAGGAGGAGCTTAACTCCCAGTATAAGGGGCCCCCTGTAACTCCAAAGAGGGGGAGCGTATCTCCCAGTATAAGGGGCCCCCAGTATCTCCAAAGAGGGGTAGCGTAACTCCCAGTATAATGGGACCCCTGTAACCCCAAAGAGGAGGAGCGTGACTCCCAGTATAAGGGGCCACCAGTAACTCCAAAGAGGGGGAGCGTAATTCACAGTATAAGGGGCCCCCAGTAACCCCAAAGAGGGGGAGCGTAACTCCCAGTATAAGGGCCCCCCAGTAACTCCAAAGAGGAGGAGCATGACTCCCAGTATAAGGGGCCCCAGTAACTCCAAAGAGGGGGAGCGTGACTCCCAGTATAAGGGGCCCCCAGTAACTCCAAAGAGGGGGAGAGTAACTCCCAGTATAAGGGCCCCCCAGTAACTCCAAAGAGGAGGAGCGTGACTCCCAGTATAAGGGGCCCCCAGTAAGCCGAAAGTGGAGGAGCGTGACTCCCAGTATAAGGGGCCACCAGTAACTCCAAAGAGGGGGAGCGTAATTCACAGTATAAGGGGCCCCCAGTAACCCCAAAGAGGGGGAGCGTAACTCCCAGTATAAGGGGCCCCCAGTAACTCCAAAGAGGAGGAGCATGACTCCCAGTATAAGGGGCCCCAGTAACTCCAAAGAGGAGGTGCGTGACTCCCAGTATAAGGGGCTCCCAGTACCTCAAAAGAGCGCGAGCGTAACTCCCAGTATAAGGGGCCCCCAGTAAATCCAAAAAGGAGGAGCGTAACTCCAAGTATAAGGGGCCCACAGTAACCCCAATGAGGGGGAGCGTGACTCCCAGTAACAGGGGCCCCCAGTTACTCCAAGGAGGAGGAGCGTAACTCCCAGTATAAGGGGCCCCCAGTAATTCCAAAGAGGAGGAGCGTAACTCCCAGTATAAGGGGCCCCCAGTAACTCCAAAGAGGAGGAGCGTGACTCCCAGTATAAGGGGCCCCCAGTTACTCCAAAGAGGGGGAGCGTGACTCCCAGTATAAGGGCCTCCCGGTAACTCCAAAGAGGAGGAGCGTAACTCCCAGTATAAGGGACCCTCAGTAACTCCAAAGAGGGGGAGAGTAACTCCCAGTACAAGGGGCCCCCAGTAACTCCAAAGAGGAGGAGCGTGACTCCCAGTATAAGGGGCCCCCAGTAATTCCAAAGAGGAGGAGCGTAACTCCCAGTATAAGGGGCCCCCTGTAACTCCAAAGAGGAGGAGCGTAACTCCCAGTAAAAGTGGCCCCTAGTAACCCTAAAAAGGAGGAGCGTAACTCCCAGTATAAGGGGCCCCCAGAAACTCCAAAGAGGGGGAGCGAGACTCCCAGTATAAGGGGCCACCATTAACTCAAAAGAGGAGGAGCGTAACTCCCAGTATAAGGGGCCCCCAGTAACTCCAAAGAGGAGGAGCGTGACTCCCAGTATAAGGGCCCCCCAGTAACTCCAAAGAGGGGGAGCGTGACTCCTTGTATAAGGGGCCCCCATTAACTCCAAAGAGGTGGAGCGTAACTCCCAGTATAAGGGTCCCCCTGTTACTCCAAATAGGAGGAGCGAGACTCCCAGTATAAGGGGCCCCCATTAACTCAAAAGAAGAGGAGCGTAACTCCCAGTATAAGGGGCCCCCAGTAACTCCAAAGAGGAGGAGAGTGACTACCAGTATAAGGGGCCCCCAGTAACTCCAAAGAGGGGGAGCGTGACTCCTTGTATAAGGGGCTCCCTGTAACTCCAAAGAGGAGGAGCGTAACTCCCAGTATAAAGGGCCCCCTGTTACTCCAAAGAGGAGGAGCGTAACTCCCAGTATAAGGGGCTCCCTGTAACTCCAAAAAGGGGGAGCGTAACTCCCAGTATAATGGGCCCCCAGTAACTCCAAACAGGAGGAGCGTAACTTCCAATATAAAGGGCCCCAGTAACTCCAAAGAGGGGGAGTGTAACTCCCAGTATAAGGGGCCCCTAGTAACTCCAAACAGGAGGAGCGTAACTCCCAGTATAAAGGCCCCCAGTAACCCCAAAGAGGGGGAGCGTGACTCCCAGTATAACGGGCCCCCTGTAACTCCGAAGAGGGGGAGCGTAACTCCCAGTATAAGGGGCCCCCAGTAACTCCAAAGAGGCGGAGCGTGACTCCCAGTGTAAGCGGCCCCCAGTAACTCCAAAGAGGGGGAGCGTAACTCCCACTATAAGGGGCCCCCAGTAACTCCAAAGAGGAGGAGCGTAACTCCCAGTAAAAGGGGCCCCCAGTAACCCTAAAGAGGAGGAGCGTAACTCCCAGTATAAGGGGCCCCCAGAAACTCCAAAGAGGGGGAGCGAGACTCCCAGTATAAGGGGCCCCCAATTACTAAAAAGAGGAGGAGCGTAACTCCCAGTATAAGGGGCCCCCAGTAACTCCAAAGAGGAGGAGCGTGACTTCCAGTATAAGGGGCCCCCAGTAACTCCAAAGAGGGGGAGCGTTACTCCCAGTATAAGGGGCCCCCATTAACTCCAAAGAGGAGGAGCGTAACTCCCAGTATAAGGGGCCCCCTGTAACTCCAAAGAGAGGGAGCGTAACTCCCAGTATAAGGGGCTCCCTGTAACTCCAAAGAGGAGGAGCGTAACTCCCAGTATAAGGGCCCCCCTGTAACTCCAAAGAGAGGGAGCGTAACTCCCAGTATAAGGGGCTCCCTGTAACTCCAAAGAGGAGGAGCGTAACTCCCAGTATAAGGGGCTCCCTGTAACTCCAAAGAGGGGGAGCGTAACTCCCAGTATAAGGGGCCCCCTGTAACTCCAAAGAGGGGGAGCGTAACTCCCAGTATAAGGGGCCCCCTGTAACTCCAAAGAGGGGGAGCGTAACTCCCAGTATAAGGGGCTCCAATAGCTCCAAAGAGTAGGAGCGTAACTCCCATTATAAGGGGCCCCCTGTTACTCCAAAGAGGAGGAGCGTAACTCCCAGTATAAGGGGCTCCCTGTAACTCCAAAGAGGGGGAGCGTAACTCCCAGTATAATGGGCCCCCAGTTACTCCAAACAGGAGGAGCGTAACTCCCAGTATAAAGGGCCCACAGTAACCCCAAAGGGGAGGAGCGTGACTCCCGGTATAAGGGGCCCCCAGTAACTCCAAAGAGGACGAGCGTAACTCCCAGTATAAGGAGCCCCCTGTAACTCCAAAGAGGGGGAGCGTAACTCCCAGTATAAGGGGCCCCCTGTAACTCCCAGTAAAAGGGGCCCCCTGTATCTCCAAAGAGGAGGAGCGTGACTCACAGTATAAGGGCCCCCCTGTAACTCCAAAGAGGAGGAGCGTAACTCCCAGTATAAGGGGCCCCCTGTAACTCCAAAGAGGGGGAGCGTAACTCCCAGTTTAAGGGGCTCCCTGTAACTCCATCGAGGAGGAGCGTAACTCCCAGTGTAAGGGGCCGCCAGTAACTAAAAAGAGGAGGAGCGTAACTCCCAGTATAAGGGGCCCCCTGTAACTCCAAAGAGGGGGAGCGTAACTCCCAGTATAAGGGGACCCCTGTAACTCCAAAGAGGAGGAGCGTAACTCCCAGTGTAAGGGGCCCCCAGTAACTCCAAGAGGAGGAGCGTGACTCCCAGTATAAGGGGCCCCCTGTAACTCAAAAGAGGGAGAGCGTAATCCCAGTATATGGGGCCCCCAGTAACTCCAAGGAGGAGGAGCGTAACTGCCAGTATAAGGGCCCCCAGTAACCCCAAAGAGGAGGAGCGTAACTCCCAGTATAAAGGGCCCACAGTAACCGCAAAGGGGAGGAGCGTGACTCCCGTTATAAGGGGCCCCCAGTAACTCCAAAGAGGGGGAGCGTGACTCCCAGTATAAGGGGCCCCCAGTAACTCCAATGAGGGGGAGAGTAACTCCCAGTATAAAGGGCCCCCAGTAACTCCAAAGAGGAGGAGCGCTACTCCCAGTATAAGGGGCCCCCAGTAACTCCAAAGAAGAGGAGCGTAACTCCCAGTATAAGGGGCCCCCTGTAACTGCAAGGAAGAGGAGCGTAACTCCCAGTAAAAGGGGCCCCCAGTAACTCCAAAAGCGGGAGCGTAACTCCCAGTATAAGGGCCCCCCAGTAACTCCAAATAGGGGGATTGTAACTCCCAGTATAAGGGTCCCCCAGTAACTCCAAAGAGGGGGAGCGTAACTCCCAGTATAAGGGGCCCCAGTAACCCCAAAGAGGGGGAGCGTAACTCACACTATAAGGGGCCCCCAGTATCTCCAAAGAGGAGGAGCGTGACTCCCAGTATAAGGGGCCCCCAGTAACCCCAAAGTGGAGGAGCGTGACTCCCAGTATAAGGGGCCACCAGTAACTCCAAAGTGGGGGAGCGTAATTCACAGTATAAGGGCCCCCCAGTAACCCCAAAGAGGGGGAGCGTAACTCCCAGTATAAGGGGCCCCCAGTAACTCCAAAGAAGAGGAGCGTGACTCCCAGTATAAGGGGCCCCAGTAACTCCAAAGAGGAGGAGCGTGACTCCCAGTATAAGGGGCTCCCAGTACCTCAAAAGAGCGGGAGCGTAACTCCCAGTATAGGTGGCCCCCAGTAACCCCCAAGAGGAGGAGCCTAACTCCCAGTATAAAGGCCCCCAGTAACCCCAAAGAGGGGGAGCGTGACTCCCAGTATAACGGGCCCCCTGTAACTCTAAAGAGGGGGAGCGTAACTCCCAGTATAAGGGACCCCCTGTAACTCCAAAGAGAAGGAGCGTGACTCCCAGTATAAGGGGCCCCCAGTAACTCCAAAGAGGGGGAGCGTAACTCCCAGCATAAGGGGCCCCCAGTAACTCCAAAGAGGAGGAGCGTAACTCCCAGTAAAAGGGGCCTCCAGTATCCCTAAAGAGGAGGAGCGTAACTCCCAGTAAAAGGGGCCCCCAGAAACTCCAAAGAGGGGGAGCGAGACTCCCAGTATAAGGGGCCCCCATTAACTCAAAAGAGGAGGAGCGTAACTCCCAGTATAAGGGGCCCCCAGTAACTCCAAAGAGGAGGAGCGTGACTCCCAGTATAAGGGGCCCCCAGTAACTCCAAAGAAGGGGAGCGTGACTCCTTGTATAAGGGGCCCCCATTAACTCCAAAGAGGAGGAGCGTAACTCCCAGTATAAGGGGGCCCCCTGTTACTCCAAAGAGGAGGAGCGAGACTCCCAGTATAAGGGGCCCCCATTAACTCAAAAGAGGAGGAGCGTAACTCCAAGAATAAGGGGCCCCCAGTAACTCCAAAGAGGGGGAGCGTGACTCCTTGTATAAGGGGCACCCTTTAAGTCCAAAGAGGAGGAGCGTAACTCCCAGTATAAAGGGCCCCCTGTTACTCCAAACAAGAGGAGCGTAACTCCGAGTATAAGGGGCTCCCTGTAACTCCAAAGAGGGGGAGCGTAACTCCCAGTATAATGGGCCTCCAGTAACTCCAAATAGGAGGAGCGTAACTCCCAGTATAAAGGACCCCAGTAACTCCAAAGAGGGGGAGTGTAACTCCCAGTATAAGGGGCCCCCAGTAACTCCAAACAGGAGGAGCGTAACTCCCAATATAAAGGCCCCCAGTAACCCCAAAGGTGGGGAGCGTGACTCCCAGTATAACGGGCCCCCTGTAACTCCAAAGAGGGGGAGCGTAACTCCCAGTATAAGGGGCCCCCAGTAACTCCAAAGAGGCGGAGCGTGACTCCCAGTGTAAGGGGCCCCCAGTAACTCCAAAGAGGGGGAGCGTAATTCCCACTATAAGGGGCCCCCAGCAACTCCAAAGAGGAGGAGCGTAACTCCCAGTAAAAGGGGCCCCCAGTAACCCTAAAGAGGAGGAGCGTAACTCCCAGTATAAGGGGCCCCCAGAAACTCCAAAGAGGTGGAGCGAGACTCCCAGTATAAGGGGCCCCCATTAACTCAAAAGAGGAGGAGCGTAACTCCCAGTATAAGGGGCCCCCAGTAACTCCAAAGAGGAGGAGCGTGACTCCCAGTATAAGGGGCCCCCAGTAACTCCAAAGAGGGGGAGCCTTACTCCCAGTATAAGGGGCCCCCAGTAACTCTTAAGAGGATGAGCGTAACTCCCAGTATAAGGGGCCCCCAGTAACCCTAAAGAGGAGGAGCGTAACTCGCAGTATAAGGGCCCCCCAGTTACTCCAAAGAGGAGGAGCGTAACTCCCAGGATAAGGGCCCCCAGTAACTCGAAAGAGCGGGAGCGTGACTCCCAGTATTAGGGGCCCCCTGTAACTCCAAAGAGGAGGAGCGTAACTCCCAGTATAAGGGGCTCCCTGTAACTCCAAAGAGGGGGAGCGTAACTCCCAGTATAATGGGCCCCCAGTAACTCCTAACAGGAGGAGCGTAACTCCCAGTATAAAGGGCCCCAGTAACTCCAAAGAGGGGGAGTGTAACTCCCAGTATAAGGGGCCCCCAGTAACTCCAAACAGGAGGAGCGTAACTCCCAGTATAAAGGCCCCCAGTAACCCCAAAGAGGGGGAGCGTGACTCCCAGTATAACGGGCCCCCTGTAACTCCAAAGAGGGGGAGCGTAACTCCCAGTATAAGGGGCCCCCAGTAACTCCAAAGAGGCGGAGCGTGAATCCCAGTGTAAGGGGCCCCCAGTAACTCCAAAGAGGGGGAGCGTAACTCCCAGTATAAGGGGCCCCCGGTAACTCCAAAGAGGAGGAGCGTAACTCCCAGTAAAAGGGGCCCCCAGTAATCCTAAAGAGGAGGAGCGTAACTCCCAGTATAAGGGGCCCCCAGAAACTCCAAAGAGGTGGAGCGAGACTCCCAGTATAAGGGGCCACCATTAACTCAAAAGAGGAGGAGCGTAACTCCCAGTATAAGGGGCCCCCAGTAACTCCAAAGAGGAGGAGCGTGACTCCCTGTATAAGGGGCCCCCAGTAACTCCAAAGAGGGGGAGCGTGACTCCCAGTATAAGGGGCCCCCATTAACTCCAAAGTGGAGGAGCGTAACTCCCAGTATCAGGGGCCCCCAGTAACCCTAATGAGGAGGAGCGTTACTCGGAGTGTAAGGGGCCCCCAATAACTCCAAAGAGGAGGAGCGTAACTCGCAGTATAAGGAGCCCCCAGTAACTCCAAAGAGGAGGAGCGTAACTCCCAATATAAGGGCCCCCCAGTAACCCTAAATAGGAGGAGCGTAACTCGCAGTATAAGGGGCCCCCAGTAACTCCACAGAGGGGGAGCGTTACTCCCAGTAAAAGGGGCCCCCAGTAACCCCAAAGAGGGGAGCGTAACTCCCAGTATAAGGGTCCCCCAATAACTCCAAAGAGGAGGAGCGTAACTCCCAGGATAAGGGCCCCCAGTAACCCCAAAGAGGGGGAGCGTGACTCCCGGTATAAGGGGCCCCAGTAACTCCAAAGAGGGGGAGCGTGACTCCCAGTATAAGAGGCCCCCAGTAACCCCAAAGAGGGGGAGCGTGACTCCCAGTATAAGGGGCCCCGTGTAACCCCAAAGAGGGGGAGCGTGTCTCCCGGTAAAAGGGGCCCCCAGTAACCCCAAAAAGGGGGAGCGTGACTCCCAGTATAAGGGAACCCCAGTAACTCCAAAGAGAAAGAGCGTGACTCCCAGTATAAGGGGTCCACAGTAACTCCAAAGAGGAGGAGCTTAACTCCCAGTATAAGGGGGCCACAGTAACCCCAAAGAGGGGGGGCGTGACTCCCAGTATAAGGGGCCCCCAGTAACCCCAAAGAGGGGGAGCGTAACTCCCAGTATAAGGGGCCCCCAGTAACTCCAAAGAGGGGAAGCGTTAGTCCCAGTATAAGGGACCCCCAGTAACCCCAAAGAGGGGGAGCGTAACTCCCAGTATAAGGGGCCCCCAGTAACTCCAAAGAGGAGGAGCGTGACTCCCAGTATAAGAGGCCCCCAGTAACTCCAAAGAGGGGGAGCTTGAATCCCAGTATAAGGGGCCCCCTCTAACCCCAAAGAGGAGGAGCGTGACTCCCAGTATAAGGGGGCCCCTGTAACCCCAAGGAGGGAGAGCGTGACTACCAGTATAAGGGCCCCCCTGCAAATCCAAAGAGGGGAGCGTGACTCCCAGTATAAGGGGTCCCCAGTAACCCCAATGATGGGGAGCGTAACTCCCAGTATAAAGGGCCCCCAGTAACCCCAAAGAGGAGGAGCGTAACACCCAGTATAAGTGGCCCCCAGTTACCCCAAAGAGGAGGAGCGTAACTCCCAGTATAAGGTGCCCACAGTAAGCCCAAAGGGGAGGAGCGTGACTCCCGGTATAAGTGGCCCCCAGTAATTCCAAAGAGGAGGAGCGTGACTCCCAGTATAAGGGGCCCCCAGGTACTCCAATGAGGAGGAGCGTAACTCCCAGTATAAGGGGCCCCTGTAACCCCAAAGAGGAGGAGCTTTACTCTCAGTATAAAGGCCCCCAGTAACCCTAAAGAGTGGGAGCGCGACTCCCAGAATAACGGGCCCCCTGTAACTCCAAAGAGGCGGAGCGTGACTCCCAGTATAAGTGGCCCCCAGTAACTCCAAAGAGGGGGAGCGTAATTCCCAGTATAAGGGGCCCCCAGTAACTCCATAGAGGAGGAACGTAACTCCCAGTAAAAGGGGCCCCCAGTAACCCTAAAGAGGAGGAGCGTAACTCCCAGTATAAGGGGCCCCAAGAAACTCCAAAGAGGGGGAGCGAAACTCCCAGTATCAGGGGCCCCCAGTAACCCTAAAGAGGAGGAGCGTAACTCGCAGTATAAGGGGCCCCCAGTAACCCTAAAGAGGAGGAGCGTAACTCCCAGTATAAGTGGCCCCCAGTAACTCCAATGAGGGGGAGCGTTACTCCCAGTATAAGGGGCCCCCTGTAACTCCAAAGAGAAGGAGCGTGACTCCCAGTATAGGTGGCCCCCAGTAACCCCCAAGAGGAGGAGCCTAACTCCCAGTATAAAGGCCCCCAGTAACCCCAAAGAGGGGGAGCGTGACTCCCAGTATAACGGGCCCCCTGTAACTCTAAAGAGGGGGAGCGTAACTCCCAGTATAAGGGACCCCCTGTAACTCCAAAGAGAAGGAGCGTGACTCCCAGTATAAGGGGCCCCCAGTAACTCCAAAGAGGGGGAGCGTAACTCCCAGCATAAGGGGCCCCCTGTAACTCCAAAGAGGAGGAGCGTAACTCCCAGTAAAAGGGGCCTCCAGTATCCCTAAAGAGGAGGAGCGTAACTCCCAGTAAAAGGGGCCCCCAGAAACTCCAAAGAGGGGAGCGAGACTCCCAGTATTAGGGGCCCCCATTAACTCAAAAGAGGAGGAGCGTAACTCCCAGTATAAGGGGCCCCCAGTAACTCCAAAGAGGAGGAGCGTGACACCCAGTATAAGGGGCCCCCAGTAACTCCAAAGAGGGGGAGCGTGACTCCTTGTATAAGGGGCCCCCATTAACTCCAAAGAGGAGGAGCGTAACTCCCAGTATAAGGGGGCCCCCTGTTACTCCAAAGAGGAGGAGCGAGACTCCCAGTATAAGGGGCCCCCATTAACTCAAAAGAGGAGGAGCGTAACTCCCAGTATAAGGGGCCCCCAGTAACTCCAAAGAGGGGGAGCGTGACTCCTTGTATAAGGGGCACCCTTTAAGTCCAAAGAGGAGGAGCGTAACTCCCAGTATAAAGGGCCCCCTTTTACTCCAAACAAGAGGAGCGTAACTCCCAGTATATGGGGCTCCCTGTAACTACAAAGAGGGGGAGC
Source organism: Meconema thalassinum (assembly GCA_946902985.2). Classification (NCBI taxonomy): domain Eukaryota; kingdom Metazoa; phylum Arthropoda; class Insecta; order Orthoptera; family Tettigoniidae; genus Meconema; species Meconema thalassinum. The sequence goes on along the minus strand of OX336394.1, from coordinate 443,965,162 downwards.
GTAACTCCCAGTATAATGGGCCCCCAGTAACTCCAAATAGGAGGAGTGTAACTCCCAGTATAAAGGACCCCAGTAACTCCAAAGAGGGGGAGTGTAACTCCCAGTATAAGGGGCCCCCAGTAACTCCAAACAGGAGGAGCGTAACGCCCAATATAAAGGCCCCCAGTAACCCCAAAGGTGGGGAGCGTGACTCCCAGTATAACGGGCCCCCTGTAACTCCAAAGAGGGGGAGCGTAACTCCCAGTATAAGGGGCCCCCAGTAACTCCAAAGAGGCGGAGCGTGACTCCCAGTGTAAGGGGCCCCCAGTAACTCCAAAGAGGGGGAGCGTAATTCCCACTATAAGGGGCCCCCAGCAACTCCAAAGAGGAGGAGCGTAACTCCCAGTAAAAGGGGCCCCCAGTAACCCTAAAGAGGAGGAGCGTAACTCCCAGTATAAGGGGCCCCCAGAAACTCCAAAGAGGTGGAGCGAGACTCCCAGTATAAGGGGCCCCCATTAACTCAAAAGAGGAGGAGCGTAACTCCCAGTATAAGGGGCCCCCAGTAACTCCAAAGAGGAGGAGCGTGACTCCCAGTATAAGGGGCCCCCAGTAACTCCAAAGAGGGGGAGCCTTACTCCCAGTATAAGGGGCCCCCAGTAACTCTTAAGAGGATGAGCGTAACTCCCAGTATAAGGGGCCCCCAGTAACCCTAAAGAGGAGGAGCGTAACTCGCAGTATAAGGGCCCCCCAGTTACTCCAAAGAGGAGGAGCGTAACTCCCAGGATAAGGGGCCCCCAGTAACTCGAAAGAGCGGGAGCGTGACTCCCAGTATTAGGGACCCCCTGTAACTCCAAAGAGGAGGAGCGTAACTCCCAGTATAAGGGGCTCCCTGTAACTCCAAAGAGGGGGAGCGTAACTCCCAGTATAATGGGCCCCCAGTAACTCCAAACAGGAGGAGCGTAACTCCCAGTATAAAGGGCCCCAGTAACTCCAAAGAGGGGGAGTGTAACTCCCAGTATAAGGGGCCCCCAGTAACTCCAAACAGGAGGAGCGTAACTCCCAGTATAAAGGCCCCCAGTAACCCCAAAGAGGGGGAGCGTGACTCCCAGTATAACGGGCCCCCTGTAACTCCAAAGAGGGGGAGCGTAACTCCCAGTATAAGGGGCCCCCAGTAACTCCAAAGAGGCGGAGCGTGAATCCCAGAGTAAGGGGCCCCCAGTAACTCCAAAGAGGGGGAGCGTAACTCCCAGTATAAGGGGCCCCCAGTAACTCCAAAGAGGAGGAGCGTAACTCCCAGTAAATGGGGCCCCCAGTAATCCTAAAGAGGAGGAGCGTAACTCCCAGTATAAGGAGCCCCCAGAAACTCCAAAGAGGTGGAGCGAGACTCCCAGTATAAGGGGCCACCATTAACTCAAAAGAGGAGGAGCGTAACTCCCAGTATAAGGGGCCCCCAGTAACTCCAAAGAGGAGGAGCGTGACTCCCTGTATAAGGGGCCCCCAGAAACTCCAAAGAGGGGGAGCGTGACTCCCAGTATAAGGGGCCCCCATTAACTCCAAAGTGGAGGAGCGTAACTCCCAGTATCAGGGGCCCCCAGTAACCCTAATGTGGAGGAGCGTAACTCGGAGTGTAAGGGGCCCCCAATAACTCCAAAGAGGAGGAGCGTAACTCGCAGTATAAGGAGCCCCCAGTAACTCCAAAGAGGAGGAGCGTAACTCCCAATATAAGGGCCCCCCAGTAACACTAAATAGGAGGAGCGTAACTCGCAGTATAAGGGGCCCCCAGTAACTCCACAGAGGGGGAGCGTTACTCCCAGTAAAAGGGGCCCCCAGTAACCCCAAAGAGGGGAGCGTAACTCCCAGTATAAGGGTCCCCCAATAACTCCAAAGAGGAGGAGCGTAACTCCCAGGATGAGGGGCCCCCAGTAACCCCAAAGAGGGGGAGCGTGACTCCCGGTATAAGGGGCCCCAGTAACCCCAAAGAGGGGGAGCGTGACTCCCAGTATAAGAGGCCCCCAGTAACCCCAAAGAGGGGGAGCGTGACTCCCAGTATAAGGGGCCCCGTGTAACCCCAAAGAGGGGGAGCGTGTCTCCCGGTATAAGGGGCCCCCAGTAACCCCAAAAAGGGGGAGCGTGACTCCCAGTATAAGGGAACCCCAGTAACTCCAAAGAGAAAGAGCGTGACTCCCAGTATAAGGGGTCCACAGTAACTCCAAAGAGGAGGAGCTTAACTCCCAGTATAAGGGGGCCACAGTAACCCCAAAGAGGGGGGGCGTGACTCCCAGTATAAGGGGCCCCCAGTAACCCCAAAGAGGGGGAGCGTAACTCCCAGTATAAGGGGCCCCCAGTAACTCCAAAGAGGAGAAGCGTTAGTCCCAGTATAAGGGACCCCCAGTAACCCCAAAGAGGGGGAGCGTAACTCCCAGTATAAGGGGCCCCCAGTAACTCCAAAGAGGAGGAGCATGACTCCCAGTATAAGGGGCCCCCAGTAACTCCAAAGAGGGGGAGCTGGACTCCCAGTATAAGGGGCCCCCTCTAACCCCAAAGAGGAGGAGCGTGACTCCCAGTATAAGGGGGCCCCTGTAACCCCAAGGAGGGAGAGCGTGACTACCAGTATAAGGCCCCCCCTGCAAATCCAAAGAGGGGAGCGTGACTCCCAGTATAAGGGGTCCCCAGTAACCCCAATGATGGGGAGCGTAACTCCCAGTATAAAGGGCCCCCAGTAACCCCAAAGAGGAGGAGCGTAACACCCAGTATAAGTGGCCCCCAGTTACCCCAAAGAGGAGGAGCGTAACTCCCAGTATAAGGTGCCCACAGTAAGCCCAAAGGGGAGGAGCGTGACTCCCGGTATAAGTGGCCCCCAGTAATTCCAAAGAGGAGGAGCGTGACTCCCAGTATAAGGGGCCCCCAGGTACTCCAATGAGGAGGAGCGTAACTCCCAGTATAAGGGGCCCCTGTAACCCCAAAGAGGAGGAGCTTTACTCTCAGTATAAAGGCCCCCAGTAACCCTAAAGAGGGGGAGCGCGACTCCCAGTATAACGGGCCCCCTGTAACTCCAAAGAGGGGAGCGTAACTCCCAGTATAAGGGGCCCCCTGTAACTCCAAAGAGGCGGAGCGTGACTCCCAGTATTAGTGGCCCCCGGTAACTCCAAAGAGGAGGAGCGTAACACCCAGTAAAAGGGGCCCCCAGTAATCCTAAAGAGGAGGAGCGTAACTCCCAGTATAAGGGGCCCCCAGAAACTCCAAAGAGGGGGAGCGTAACTCCCAGTATAAGGGGCCCCCGGTAACTCCAAAGAGGAGGAGCGTAACTCCCAGTAAAAGGGGCCCCCAGTAATCCTAAAGAGGAGGAGCGTAACTCCCAGTATAAGGGGCCCCCAGAAACTCCAAAGAGTTGGAGCGAGACTCCCAGTATAAGGGACCACCATTAACTCAAAAGAGGAGGAGCGTAACTCCCAGTATAAGGGGCCCCCAGTAACTCCAAAGAGGAGGAGCGTGACTCCCTGTATAAGGGGCCCCCAGTAACTCCAAAGAGGGGGAGCGTGACTCCCAGTATAAGGGGCCCCCATTAACTCCAAAGTGGAGGAGCGTAACTCCCAGTATCAGGGGCCCCCAGTAACCCTAATGAGGAGGAGCGTTACTCGGAGTGTAAGGGGCCCCCAATAACTCCAAAGAGGAGGAGCGTAACTCGCAGTATAAGGAGCCCCCAGTAACTCCAAAGAGGAGGAGCGTAACTCCCAATATAAGGGCCCCCCAGTAACCCTAAATAGGAGGAGCGTAACTCGCAGTATAAGGGGCCCCCAGTAACTCCACAGAGGGGGAGCGTTACTCCCAGTAAAAGGGGCCCCCAGTAACCCCAAAGAGGGGAGCGTAACTCCCAGTATAAGGGTCCCCCAATAACTCCAAAGAGGAGGAGCGTAACTCCCAGGATAAGGGGCCCCCAGTAACCCCAAAGAGGGGGAGCGTGACTCCCGGTATAAGGGGCCCCAGTGACCCCAAAGAGGGGGAGCGTGACTCCCAGTATAAGAGGCCCCCAGTAACCCCAAAGAGGGGGAGCGTGACTCCCAGTATAAGGGGCCCCGTGTAACCCCAAAGAGGGGGAGCGTGTCTCCCGGTATAAGGGGCCCCCAGTAACCCCAAAAAGGGGGAGCGTGACTCCCAGTATAAGGGAACCCCAGTAACTCCAAAGAGAAAGAGCGTGATTCCCAGTATAAGGGGTCCACAGTAACTCCAAAGAGGAGGAGCTTAACTCCCAGTATAAGGGGGCCACAGTAACCCCAAAGAGGGGGGGCGTGACTCCCAGTATAAGGGGCCCCCAGTAACCCCAAAGAGGGGGAGCGTAACTCCCAGTATAAGGGGCCCCCAGTAACTCCAAAGAGGGGAAGCGTTAGTCCCAGTATAAGGGACCCCCAGTAACTCCAAAGAGGGGGAGCTTGACTCCCAGTATAAGGGGCCCCCTCTAACCCCAAAGAGGAGGAGCGTGACTCCCAGTATAAGGGGGCCCCTGTAACCCCAAGGAGGGAGAGCGTGACTACCAGTATAAGGGCCCCCCTGCAAATCCAAAGAGGGGAGCGTGACTCCCAGTATAAGGGGTCCCCAGTAACCCCAATGATGGGGAGCGTAACTCCCAGTATAAAGGGCCCCCAGTAACCCCAAAGAGGAGGAGCGTAACACCCAGTATAAGTGGCCCCCAGTTACCCCAAAGAGGAGGAGCGTAACTCCCAGTATAAGGTGCCCACAGTAAGCCCAAAGGGGAGGAGCGTGACTCCCGGTATAAGTGGCCCCCAGTAATTCCAAAGAGGAGGAGCGTGACTCCCAGTATAAGGGGCCCCCAGGTACTCCAATGAGGAGGAGCGTAACTCCCAGTATAAGGGGCCCCTGTAACCCCAAAGAGGAGGAGCTTTACTCTCAGTATAAAGGCCCCCAGTAACCCTAAAGAGGGGGAGCGCGACTCCCAGTATAACGGGCCCCCTGTAACTCCAAAGAGGGGAGCGTAACTCCCAGTATAAGGGGCCCCCTGTAACTCCAAAGAGGCGGAGCGTGACTCCCAGTATAAGTGGCCCCCAGTAACTCCAAAGAGGGGGAGCGTAATTCCCAGTATAAGGGGCCCCCAGTAACTCCATAGAGGAGGAACGTAACTCCCAGTAAAAGGGGCCCCCAGTAACCCTAAAGAGGAGGAGCGTAACTCCCAGTATAAGGGGCCCCAAGAAACTCCAAAGAGGGGGAGCGAAACTCCCAGTATCAGGGGCCCCCAGTAACCCTAAAGAGGAGGAGCGTAACTCGCAGTATAAGGGGCCCCCAGTAACCCTAAAGAGGAGGAGCGTAACTCCCAGTATAAGTGGCCCCCAGTAACTCCAATGAGGGGGAGCGTTACTCCCAGTATAAGGGGCCCCCTGTAACTCCAAAGAGAAGGAGCGTGACTCCCAGTATAGGTGGCCCCCAGTAACCCCCAAGAGGAGGAGCCTAACTCCCAGTATAAAGGCCCCCAGTAACCCCAAAGAGGGGGAGCGTGACTCCCAGTATAACGGGCCCCCTGTAACTCTAAAGAGGGGGAGCGTAACTCCCAGTATAAGGGACCCCCTGTAACTCCAAAGAGAAGGAGCGTGACTCCCAGTATAAGGGGCCCCCAGTAACTCCAAAGAGGGGGAGCGTAACTCCCAGCATAAGGGGCCCCCAGTAACTCCAAAGAGGAGGAGCGTAACTCCCAGTAAAAGGGGCCTCCAGTATCCCTAAAGAGGAGGAGCGTAACTCCCAGTAAAAGGGGCCCCCAGAAACTCCAAAGAGGGGAGCGAGACTCCCAGTATTAGGGGCCCCCATTAACTCAAAATAGGAGGAGCGTAACTCCCAGTATAAGGGGCCCCCAGTAACTCCAAAGAGGAGGAGCGTGACTCCCAGTATAAGGGGCCCCCAGTAACTCCAAAGAGGGGGAGCGTGACTCCTTGTATAAGGGGCCCCCATTAACTCCAAAGAGGAGGAGCGTAACTCCCAGTATAAGGGGGCCCCCTGTTACTCCAAAGAGGAGGAGCGAGACTCCCAGTATAAGGGGCCCCCATTAACTTAAAAGAGGAGGAGCGTAACTCCCAGTATAAGGGGCCCCCAGTAACTCCAAAGAGGGGGAGCGTGACTCCTTGTATAAGGGGCACCCTTTAAGTCCAAAGAGGAGGAGCGTAACTCCCAGTATAAAGGGCTCCCTGTTACTCCAAACAAGAGGAGCGTAACTCCCAGTATAAGGGGCTCCCTGTAACTCCAAAGAGGGGGAGCGTAACTCCCAGTATAATGGGCCCCCAGTAACTCCAAATAGGAGGAGCGTAACTCCCAGTATAAAGGACCCCAGTAACTCCAAAAAGGGGGAGTGTAACTCCCAGTATAAGGGGCCCCCAGTAACTCCAAACAGGAGGAGCGTAACTCCCAATATAAAGGCCCCCAGTAACCCCAAAGGTGGGGAGCGTGACTCCCAGTATAACGGGCCCCCTGTAACTCCAATGAGGGGGAGCGTAACTCCCAGTATAAGGGGCCCCCAGTAACTCCAAAGAGGCGGAGCGTGACTCCCAGTGTAAGGGGCCCCCAGTAACTCCAAAGAGGGGGAGCGTAATTCCCACTATAAGGGGCCCCCAGCAACTCCAAAGAGGAGGAGCGTAACTCCCAGTAAAAGGGGCCCCCAGTAACCCTAAAGAGGAGGAGCGTAACTCCCAGTATAAGGGGCCCCCAGAACCTCCAAAGAGGTGGAGCGAGACTCCCAGTATAAGGGGCCCCCATTAACTCAAAAGAGGAGGAGCGTAACTCCCAGTATAAGGGGCCCCCAGTAACTCCAAAGAGGAGGAGCGTGACTCCCAGTATAAGGGGCCCCCAGTAACTCCAAAGAGGGGGAGCCTTACTCCCAGTATAAGGGGCCCCCAGTAACTCTTAAGAGGATGAGCGTAACTCCCAGTATAAGGGGCCCCCAGTAACCCTAAAGAGGAGGAGCGTAACTCGCAGTATAAGGGCCCCCCAGTTACTCCAAAGAGGAGGAGCGTAACTCCCAGGATAAGGGGCCCCCAGTAACTCGAAAGAGCGGGAGCGTGACTCCCAGTATTAGGGGCCCCCTGTAACTCCAAAGAGGAGGAGCGTAACTCCCAGTATAAGGGGCTCCCTGTAACTCCAAAGAGGGGGAGCGTAACTCCCAGTATAATGGGCCCCCAGTAACTCCAAACAGGAGGAGCGTAACTCCCAGTATTAAGGGCCCCAGTAACTCCAAAGAGGGGGAGTGTAACTCCCAGTATAAGGGGCCCCCAGTAACTCCAAACAGGAGGAGCGTAACTCCCAGTATAAAGGCCCCCAGTAACCCCAAAGAGGGGGAGCGTGACTCCCAGTATAACGGGCCCCCTGTAACTCCAAAGAGGGGGAGCGTAACTCCCAGTATAAGGGGCCCCCAGTAACTCCAAAGAGGCGGAGCGTGAATCCCAGTGTAAGGGGCCCCCAGTAACTCCAAAGAGGGGGAGCGTAACTCCCAGTATAAGGGGCCCCCAGTAACTCCAAAGAGGAGGAGCGTAACTCCCAGTAAAAGGGGCCCCCAGTAATCCTAAAGAGGAGGAGCGTAACTCCCAGTATAAGGGGCCCCCAGAAACTCCAAAGAGGTGGAGCGAGACTCCCAGTATAAGGGGCCACCATTAACTCAAAAGAGGAGGAGCGTAACTCCCAGTATAAGGGGCCCCCAGTAACTCCAAAGAGGAGGAGCGTGACTCCCTGTATAAGGGGCCCCCAGTAACTCCAAAGAGGGGGAGCGTGACTCCCAGTATAAGGGGCCCCCATTAACTCCAAAGTGGAGGAGCGTAACTCCCAGTATGAGGGGCTCCCAGTAACCATAATGTGGAGGAGCGTAACTCGGAGTGTAAGGGGCCCCCAATAACTCCAAAGAGGAGGAGCGTAACTCGCAGTATAAGGAGCCCCCAATAACTCCAAAGAGGAGGAGCGTAACTCCCAATATAAGGGCCCCCCAGTAACACTAAATAGGAGGAGCGTAACTCGCAGTATAAGGGGCCCCCAGTAACTCCACAGAGGGGGAGCGTTACTCCCAGTAAAAGGGGCCCCCAGTAACCCCAAAGAGGGGAGCGTAACTCCCAGTATAAGGGTCCCCCAATAACTCCAAAGAGGAGGAGCGTAACTCCCAGGATAAGGGGCCCCCAGTAACCCCAAAGAGGGGGAGCGTGACTCCCGGTATAAGGGGCCCCAGTAACCCCAAAGAGGGGGAGCGTGACTCCCAGTATAAGAGGCCCCCAGTAACCCCAAAGAGGGGGAGCGTGACTCCCAGTATAAGGGGCCCCGTGTAACCCCAAAGAGGGGGAGCGTGTCTCCCGGTATAAGGGGCCCCAAGTAACCCCAAAAAGGGGGAGCGTGACTCCCAGTATAAGGGACCCCCAGTAACTCCAAAGAGAAAGAGCGTGACTCCCAGTATAAGGGGTCCACAGTAACTCCAAAGAGGAGGAGCTTAACTCCCAGTATAAGGGGGCCACAGTAACCCCAAAGAGGGGGGGCGTGACTCCCAGTATAAGGGGCCCCCAGTAACCCCAAAGAGGGGGAGCGTAACTCCCAGTATAAGGGGCCCCCAGTAACTCCAAAGAGGGGAAGCGTTAGTCCCAGTATAAGGGACCCCCAGTAACCCCAAAGAGGGGGAGCGTAACTCCCAGTATGAGGGGCCCCCAGTAACTCCAAAGAGGAGGAGCGTGACTCCCAGTATAAGGGGCCCCCAGTAACTCCAAAGAGGGGGAGCTGGACTCCCAGTATAAGGGGCCCCCTCTAACCCCAAAGAGGAGGAGCGTGACTCCCAGTATAAGGGGGCCCCTGTAACCCCAAGGAGGGAGAGCGTGACTACCAGTATAAGGCCCCCCCTGCAAATCCAAAGAGGGGAGCGTGACTCCCAGTATAAGGGGTCCCCAGTAACCCCAATGATGGGGAGCGTAACTCCCAGTATAAAGGGCCCCCAGTAACCCCAAAGAGGAGGAGCGTAACACCCAGTATAAGTGGCCCCCAGTTACCCCAAAGAGGAGGAGCGTAACTCCCAGTATAAGGTGCCCACAGTAAGCCCAAAGGGGAGGAGCGTGACTCCCGGTATAAGTGGCCCCCAGTAATTCCAAAGAGGAGGAGCGTGACTCCCAGTATAAGGGGCCCCCAGGTACTCCAATGAGGAGGAGCGTAACTCCCAGTATAAGGGGCCCCTGTAACCCCAAAGAGGAGGAGCTTTACTCTCAGTATAAAGGCCCCCAGTAACCCTAAAGAGGGGGAGCGCGACTCCCAGTATAACGGGCCCCCTGTAACTCCAAAGAGGGGAGCGTAACTCCCAGTATAAGGGGCCCCCTGTAACTCCAAAGAGGCGGAGCGTGACTCCCAGTATAAGTGGCCCCCAGTAACTCCAAAGAGGGGGAGCGTAATTCCCAGTATAAGGGGCCCCCAGTAACTCCATAGAGGAGGAACGTAACTCCCAGTAAAAGGGGCCCCCAGTAACCCTAAAGAGGAGGAGCGTAACTCCCAGTATAAGGGCCCCCAAGAAACTCCAAAGAGGGGGAACGAAACTCCCAGTATCAGGGGCCCCCAGTAACCCTAAAGAGGAGGAGCGTAACTCGCAGTATAAGGGGCCCCCAGTAACCCTAAAGAGGAGGAGCGTAACTCCCAGTATAAGTGGACCCCAGTAACTCCAATGAGGGGGAGCGTTACTCCCAGTATAAGGGGCCCCTAGTAACCCCAAAGAGGGGGAGCGTAACTCCCAGTATAAGGGGCCCCCAGTAACTCCAAAGAGGGGAAGCGTTAGTCCCAGTATAAGGGACCCCCAGTAACCCCAAAGAGGAGGAGCGTAACACCCAGTATAAGGGGCCCCCAGTTACCCCAAAGAGGAGGAGCGTAACACCCAGTATAAGGTGCCCACAGTAAGCCCTAAGAGGAGGAGCGTGACTCCCGGTATAAGGGGCCCCCAGTTACTCCAATGAGGAGGAGCGTAACTCCCAGTATAAGGGGCCCCTGTTACCCCAAAGAGGGGGAGCGTAACTCCCAGTATAAGGGGCCCCCAGTAACACCCAAGAGGAGGAGCTTTACTCCCAGTATAAAGGCCCCCAGTAACCCTAAAGAGGGGGAGCGCGACTCCCAGTATAAGGGGCCCCCAGTTACTCCAATGAGGAGGAGCGTAACTCCCAGTATAAGGGGCCCCTGTTACCCCAAAGAGGGGGAGCGTAACTCCCAGTATAAGGGGCCCCCAGTAACACCCAAGAGGAGGAGCTTTACTCCCAGTATAAAGGCCCCCAGTAACCCTAAAGAGGGGGAGCGCGACTCCCAGTATAAGGGGCCCCCAGTTACTCCAATGAGGAGGAGCGTAACTCCCAGTATAAGGGGCCCCCAGTAACCCCAAAGAGGGGGAGCGTAACTCCCAGTATAAGGGGCCCCCAGTAACTCCAAAGAGGGGAAGCGTTAGTCCCAGTATAAGGGACCCCCAGTAACCCCAAAGAGGGGGAGCGTGACTCCCAGTATAAGGGGCCCCCATTAACTCCAAAGAGGAGGAGCGAATCTCCCAGTTTAAGGGGCCCCCAGTAACCCTAAAGAGAAGGAGCGCAACTCTGAGTATAAGGGGCCCCCAGTAACTCCAAAGAGGAGGAGAGTAACTCCCAGTATAACGGGGCCCCCAGTAACCCTAAGGAGGAAGAGCGTAACTAGCAGTATAAGGGCCCCCCAGTAAATCCAAAGAGGAGGAGCGTAACTCCCAGTATATGGGGCCCCCAGTAACCCTAAAGAGGTGGAGCGTAACTCGCAGTATAAGGGGCCCCCAGTAACTCCAAAGAGGAGGAGCGTAACTCCCAGGATAAGGGGCCCCAGTAACTCGAAAGAGGGGGAGCGTGACTCCCAGTATTAGGGGCCCCTGTAACTCCAAAGAGGAGGAGCGTAACTCCCAGTATAAGGGGCCCCCTGTTACTCCAAGGAGGAGGAGCGTAACTTCCAGTATAAGGGGCTCCCTGTAACTCCAAAGAGGAGGAGCGAATCTCCCAGTATAAGGGGCCCCCTGTTACTCCAAAAAGGAGGAGCGTAACCCCCAGTATAAGGGGCTCCCTGTAACTCCAAAGAGGGGGAGCGTAACTCCCAGTATAATGGGCCCCCAATAACTCCAAACAGGAGGAGCGTAACTTTCAGTATAAAGGGCCCCAGTAACTCCAAAGAGGGGGAGTGTAACTCCCAGTATAAGGGGCCCCCAGTAACTCCAAACAGGAGGAGCGTAACTCCCAGTATAAAGGCCCCCAGTAACCCCTAAGAGGGGGAGCGTGACTCCCAGTATAACGGGTCCCCTGTAACTCCAAAGAGGGGGAGCGTAACTCCCAGTATAAGGGCCCCCCAGTAACTCCAAAGAGGCGGAGCGTGACTCCCAGTGTAAGGGGCCCCCAGTTACTCCAAAGAGGGTGAGCGTAACTCCCAGTATAAGGGGCCCCCAGTAACTCCAAAGAGGAGGAGCGTAACTCCCAGTAAAAGTGGCCCCCAGTAACCCTAAAGAGGAGGAGAGTAACTCCCAGTATAAGGGGCCCCCAGAAACTCCAAAGAGGGGGAGCGTGACTCCCAATATAAGGGGCCCCCAGTAACTCCAAAGAGGGGGAGCGTAACTCCCAGCATAAGGGGCCCCCAGTAACCCCAAAGAGGAGGAGCGTAACTCCCAGTATAAGGGGCCCCCAGTAACCCTAAAGAGGAGGAGCGTAACTCCCAGTATAAGGGGCCCCCAGAAACTCCAAAGAGGGGGAGCGTGACTCCCAATATAAGGGGCCCCCAGTAACTCCAAAGAGGGGGAGCGTAACTCCCAGCATAAGGGGCCCCCAGTAACCCCAAAGAGGAGAGCCGTGACTCCCTGTATAAGGGACCCCAGTAACTCCAAAGAGGAGGAGCGTGACTCCCAGTATAAGGGGCTCCCAGTAACTCCAAAAAGCGGTAGCGTAACTCCCAGTATAAGGGGCCCCCAGTAACCTCAAAAAGGAAGAGCGCTACTCCCAGTATAAGGGGCCCCCAGTAACCCCAGAGTGGAGGAGCTTGACTCCCAGTATAAGGGGCCACCAGTAACTCCAAAGAGGGGGAGCGTAATTCACAGTATATGGTGCCCCCAGTAACCCCAATGAGGGGGAGCGTAACTCCCAATATAAGGGGCCCCCCGTTACTCCAAAGAGGAGGAGCGTGACTCCCAGTATAAGGGACCCCAGTAACTCCAAAGAGGAGGAGCGTGACTCCCAGTATAAGGGGCTCCCAGTAACTCCAAAAAGCGGGAGCGTAACTCCCAGTATAAGGGGCCCCCAGTAACCCCAAAAAGGAAGAGCGTAACTCCCAGTATAAGGGGCCCCCAGTTACTCCAAAGAGGGGGAGCGTAACTCCCAGTATCAGGGGCCCCAGTAACCCCAAAGAGGGGTGCGTAACTCCCAGTATAATGGGCCCCCAGTAACTCCAAACAGGAGGAGCGTAACTTTCAGTATAAAGGGCCCCAGTAACTCCAAAGAGGGGGAGTGTAACTCCCAGTATAAGGGGCCCCCAGTAACTCCAAAAAAGAGGAGCGTAACCCCCAGTATAAAGGCCCACAGTAACCCCTAAGAGGGGGAGCGTAACTCCCAGTATAAGGGGCCCCCAGTAACTCCAAAGAGGAGGAGCGTGACTCCCAGTATAAGGGGCCCCCAGTAACTCCAAAGAGGGGGAGCCTTACTCCCAGTATAAGGGGCCCCCAGTAACTCTTAAGAGGATGAGCGTAACTCCCAGTATAAGGGGCCCCCAGTAACCCTAAAGAGGAGGAGCGTAACTCGCAGTATAAGGGCCCCCCAGTTACTCCAAAGAGGAGGAGCGTAACTCCCAGGATAAGGGGCCCCCAGTAACTCGAAAGAGCGGGAGCGTGACTCCCAGTATTAGGGGCCCCCTGTAACTCCAAAGAGGAGGAGCGTAACTCCCAGTATAAGGGGCTCCCTGTAACTCCAAAGAGGGGGAGCGTAACTCCCAGTATAATGGGCCCCCAGTAACTCCAAACAGGAGGAGCGTAACTCCCAGTATAAAGGGCCCCAGTAACTCCAAAGAGGGGGAGTGTAACTCCCAGTATAAGGGGCCCCCAGTAACTCCAAACAGGAGGAGCGTAACTCCCAGTATAAAGGCCCCCAGTAACCCCAAAGAGGGGGAGCGTGACTCCCAGTATAACGGGCCCCCTGTAACTCCAAAGAGGGGGAGCGTAACTCCCAGTATAAGGGGCCCCCAGTAACTCCAAAGAGGCGGAGCGTGAATCCCAGTGTATGGGGCCCCCAGTAACTCCAAAGAGGGGGAGCGTAACTCCCAGTATAAGGGGCCCCCAGTAACTCCAAAGAGGAGGAGCGTAACTCCCAGTAAAAGGGGCCCCCAGTAATCCTAAAGAGGAGGAGCGTAACTCCCAGTATAAGGGGCCCCCAGAAACTCCAAAGAGATGGAGCGAGACTCCCAGTATAAGGGGCCACCATTAACTCAAAAGAGGAGGAGCGTAACTCCCAGTATAAGGGGCCCCCAGTAACTCCAAAGAGGAGGAGCGTGACTCCCTGTATAAGGGGCCCCCAGTAACTCCAAAGAGGGGGAGCGTGACTCCCAGTATAAGGGGCCCCCATTAACTCCAAAGTGGAGGAGCGTAACTCCCAGTATCAGGGGCTCCCAGTAACCCTAATGTGGAGGAGCGTAACTCGGAGTGTAAGGGGCCCCCAATAACTCCAAAGAGGAGGAGCGTAACTCGCAGTATAAGGAGCCCCCAATAACTCCAAAGAGGAGGAGCGTAACTCCCAATATAAGGGCCCCCCAGTAACACTAAATAGGAGGAGCGTAACTCGCAGTATAAGGGGCCCCCAGTAACTCCACAGAGGGGGAGCGTTACTCCCAGTAAAAGGGGCCCCCAGTAACCCCAAAGAGGGGAGCGTAACTCCCAGTATAAGGGTCCCCCAATAACTCCAAAGAGGAGGAGCGTAACTCCCAGGATAAGGGGCCCCCAGTAACCCCAAAGAGGGGGAGCGTGACTCCCGGTATAAGGGGCCCCAGTAACCCCAAAGAGGGGGAGCGTGACTCCCAGTATAAGAGGCCCCCAGTAACCCCAAAGAGGGGGAGCGTGACTCCCAGTATAAGGGGCCCCGTGTAACCCCAAAGAGGGGGAGCGTGTCTCCCGGTATAAGGGGCCCCAAGTAACCCCAAAAAGGGGGAGCGTGACTCCCAGTATAAGGGACCCCCAGTAACTCCAAAGAGAAAGAGCGTGACTCCCAGTATAAGGGGTCCACAGTAACTCCAAAGAGGAGGAGCTTAACTCCCAGTATAAGGGGGCCACAGTAACCCCAAAGAGGGGGGGCGTGACTCCCAGTATAAGGGGCCCCCAGTAACCCCAAAGAGGGGGAGCGTAACTCCCAGTATAAGGGGCCCCCAGTAACTCCAAAGAGGGGAAGCGTTAGTCCCAGTATAAGGGACCCCCAGTAACCCCAAAGAGGGGGAGCGTAACTCCCAGTATGAGGGGCCCCCAGTAACTCCAAAGAGGAGGAGCGTGACTCCCAGTATAAGGGGCCCCCAGTAACTCCAAAGAGGGGGAGCTGGACTCCCAGTATAAGGGGCCCCCTCTAACCCCAAAGAGGAGGAGCGTGACTCCCAGTATAAGGGGGCCCCTGTAACCCCAAGGAGGGAGAGCGTGACTACCAGTATAAGGCCCCCCCTGCAAATCCAAAGAGGGGAGCGTGACTCCCAGTATAAGGGGTCCCCAGTAACCCCAATGATGGGGAGCGTAACTCCCAGTATAAAGGGCCCCCAGTAACCCCAAAGAGGAGGAGCGTAACACCCAGTATAAGTGGCCCCCAGTTACCCCAAAGAGGAGGAGCGTAACTCCCAGTATAAGGTGCCCACAGTAAGCCCAAAGGGGAGGAGCGTGACTCCCGGTATAAGTGGCCCCCAGTAATTCCAAAGAGGAGGAGCGTGACTCCCAGTATAAGGGGCCCCCAGGTACTCCAATGAGGAGGAGCGTAACTCCCAGTATAAGGGGCCCCTGTAACCCCAAAGAGGAGGAGCTTTACTCTCAGTATAAAGGCCCCCAGTAACCCTAAAGAGGGGGAGCGCGACTCCCAGTATAACGGGCCCCCTGTAACTCCAAAGAGGGGAGCGTAACTCCCAGTATAAGGGGCCCCCTGTAACTCCAAAGAGGCGGAGCGTGACTCCCAGTATAAGTGGCCCCCGGTAACTCCAAAGAGGAGGAGCGTAACACCCAGTAAAAGGGGCCCCCAGTAATCCTAAAGAGGAGGAGCGTAACTCCCAGTATAAGGGGCCCCCAGAAACTCCAAAGAGGGGGAGCGTAACTCCCAGTATAAGGGGCCCCCGGTAACTCCAAAGAGGAGGAGCGTAACTCCCAGTAAAAGGGGCCCCCAGTAATCCTAAAGAGGAGGAGCGTAACTCCCAGTATAAGGGGCCCCCAGAAACTCCAAAGAGTTGGAGCGAGACTCCCAGTATAAGGGACCACCATTAACTCAAAAGAGGAGGAGCGTAACTCCCAGTATAAGGGGCCCCCAGTAACTCCAAAGAGGAGGAGCGTGACTCCCTGTATAAGGGGCCCCCAGTAACTCCAAAGAGGGGGAGCGTGACTCCCAGTATAAGGGGCCCCCATTAACTCCAAAGTGGAGGAGCGTAACTCCCAGTATCAGGGGCCCCCAGTAACCCTAATGAGGAGGAGCGTTACTCGGAGTGTAAGGGGCCCCCAATAACTCCAAAGAGGAGGAGCGTAACTCGCAGTATAAGGAGCCCCCAGTAACTCCAAAGAGGAGGAGCGTAACTCCCAATATAAGGGCCCCCCAGTAACCCTAAATAGGAGGAGCGTAACTCGCAGTATAAGGGGCCCCCAGTAACTCCACAGAGGGGGAGCGTTACTCCCAGTAAAAGGGGCCCCCAGTAACCCCAAAGAGGGGAGCGTAACTCCCAGTATAAGGGTCCCCCAATAACTCCAAAGAGGAGGAGCGTAACTCCCAGGATAAGGGGCCCCCAGTAACCCCAAAGAGGGGGAGCGTGACTCCCGGTATAAGGGGCCCCAGTGACCCCAAAGAGGGGGAGCGTGACTCCCAGTATAAGAGGCCCCCAGTAACCCCAAAGAGGGGGAGCGTGACTCCCAGTATAAGGGGCCCCGTGTAACCCCAAAGAGGGGGAGCGTGTCTCCCGGTATAAGGGGCCCCCAGTAACCCCAAAAAGGGGGAGCGTGACTCCCAGTATAAGGGAACCCCAGTAACTCCAAAGAGAAAGAGCGTGACTCCCAGTATAAGGGGTCCACAGTAACTCCAAAGAGGAGGAGCTTAACTCCCAGTATAAGGGGGCCACAGTAACCCCAAAGAGGGGGGGCGTGACTCCCAGTATAAGGGGCCCCCAGTAACCCCAAAGAGGGGGAGCGTAACTCCCAGTATAAGGGGCCCCCAGTAACTCCAAAGAGGGGAAGCGTTAGTCCCAGTATAAGGGACCCCCAGTAACTCCAAAGAGGGGGAGCTTGACTCCCAGTATAAGGGGCCCCCTCTAACCCCAAAGAGGAGGAGCGTGACTCCCAGTATAAGGGGGCCCCTGTAACCCCAAGGAGGGAGAGCGTGACTACCAGTATAAGGGCCCCCCTGCAAATCCAAAGAGGGGAGCGTGACTCCCAGTATAAGGGGTCCCCAGTAACCCCAATGATGGGGAGCGTAACTCCCAGTATAAAGGGCCCCCAGTAACCCCAAAGAGGAGGAGCGTAACACCCAGTATAAGTGGCCCCCAGTTACCCCAAAGAGGAGGAGCGTAACTCCCAGTATAAGGTGCCCACAGTAAGCCCAAAGGGGAGGAGCGTGACTCCCGGTATAAGTGGCCCCCAGTAATTCCAAAGAGGAGGAGCGTGACTCCCAGTATAAGGGGCCCCCAGGTACTCCAATGAGGAGGAGCGTAACTCCCAGTATAAGGGGCCCCTGTAACCCCAAAGAGGAGGAGCTTTACTCTCAGTATAAAGGCCCCCAGTAACCCTAAAGAGGGGGAGCGCGACTCCCAGTATAACGGGCCCCCTGTAACTCCAAAGAGGGGAGCGTAACTCCCAGTATAAGGGGCCCCCTGTAACTCCAAAGAGGCGGAGCGTGACTCCCAGTATAAGTGGCCCCCAGTAACTCCAAAGAGGGGGAGCGTAATTCCCAGTATAAGGGGCCCCCAGTAACTCCATAGAGGAGGAACGTAACTCCCAGTAAAAGGGGCCCCCAGTAACCCTAAAGAGGAGGAGCGTAACTCCCAGTATAAGGGGCCCCAAGAAACTCCAAAGAGGGGGAGCGAAACTCCCAGTATCAGGGGCCCCCAGTAACCCTAAAGAGGAGGAGCGTAACTCGCAGTATAAGGGGCCCCCAGTAACCCTAAAGAGGAGGAGCGTAACTCCCAGTATAAGTGGCCCCCAGTAACTCCAATGAGGGGGAGCGTTACTCCCAGTATAAGGGGCCCCCTGTAACTCCAAAGAGAAGGAGCGTGACTCCCAGTATAGGTGGCCCCCAGTAACCCCCAAGAGGAGGAGCCTAACTCCCAGTATAAAGGCCCCCAGTAACCCCAAAGAGGGGGAGCGTGACTCCCAGTATAACGGGCCCCCTGTATCTCTAAAGAGGGGGAGCGTAACTCCCAGTATAAGGGACCCCCTGTAACTCCAAAGAGAAGGAGCGTGACTCCCAGTATAAGGGGCCCCCAGTAACTCCAAAGAGGGGGAGCGTAACTCCCAGCATAAGGGGCCCCCAGTAACTCCAAAGAGGAGGAGCGTAACTCCCAGTAAAAGGGGCCTCCAGTATCCCTAAAGAGGAGGAGCGTAACTCCCAGTAAAAGGGGCCCCCAGAAACTCCAAAGAGGGGAGCGAGACTCCCAGTATTAGGGGCCCCCATTAACTCAAAATAGGAGGAGCGTAACTCCCAGTATAAGGGGCCCCCAGTAACTCCAAAGAGGAGGAGCGTGACTCCCAGTATAAGGGGCCCCCAGTAACTCCAAAGAGGGGGAGCGTGACTCCTTGTATAAGGGGCCCCCATTAACTCCAAAGAGGAGGAGCGTAACTCCCAGTATAAGGGGGCCCCCTGTTACTCCAAAGAGGAGGAGCGAGACTCCCAGTATAAGGGGCCCCCATTAACTCAAAAGAGGAGGAGCGTAACTCCCAGTATAAGGGGCCCCCAGTAACTCCAAAGAGGGGGAGCGTGACTCCTTGTATAAGGGGCACCCTTTAAGTCCAAAGAGGAGGAGCGTAACTCCCAGTATAAAGGGCTCCCTGTTACTCCAAACAAGAGGAGCGTAACTCCCAGTATAAGGGGCTCCCTGTAACTCCAAAGAGGGGGAGCGTAACTCCCAGTATAATGGGCCCCCAGTAACTCCAAATAGGAGGAGCGTAACTCCCAGTATAAAGGACCCCAGTAACTCCAAAAAGGGGGAGTGTAACTCCCAGTATAAGGGGCCCCCAGTAACTCCAAACAGGAGGAGCGTAACTCCCAATATAAAGGCCCCCAGTAACCCCAAAGGTGGGGAGCGTGACTCCCAGTATAACGGGCCCCCTGTAACTCCAATGAGGGGGAGCGTAACTCCCAGTATAAGGGGCCCCCAGTAACTCCAAAGAGGCGGAGCGTGACTCCCAGTGTAAGGGGCCCCCAGTAACTCCAAAGAGGGGGAGCGTAATTCCCACTATAAGGGGCCCCCAGCAACTCCAAAGAGGAGGAGCGTAACTCCCAGTAAAAGGGGCCCCCAGTAACCCTAAAGAGGAGGAGCGTAACTCCCAGTATAAGGGGCCCCCAGAACCTCCAAAGAGGTGGAGCGAGACTCCCAGTATAAGGGGCCCCCATTAACTCAAAAGAGGAGGAGCGTAACTCCCAGTATAAGGGGCCCCCAGTAACTCCAAAGAGGAGGAGCGTGACTCCCAGTATAAGGGGCCCCCAGTAACTCCAAAGAGGGGGAGCCTTACTCCCAGTATAAGGGGCCCCCAGTAACTCTTAAGAGGATGAGCGTAACTCCCAGTATAAGGGGCCCCCAGTAACCCTAAAGAGGAGGAGCGTAACTCGCAGTATAAGGGCCCCCCAGTTACTCCAAAGAGGAGGAGCGTAACTCCCAGGATAAGGGGCCCCCAGTAACTCGAAAGAGCGGGAGCGTGACTCCCAGTATTAGGGGCCCCCTGTAACTCCAAAGAGGAGGAGCGTAACTCCCAGTATAAGGGGCTCCCTGTAACTCCAAAGAGGGGGAGCGTAACTCCCAGTATAATGGGCCCCCAGTAACTCCAAACAGGAGGAGCGTAACTCCCAGTATTAAGGGCCCCAGTAACTCCAAAGAGGGGGAGTGTAACTCCCAGTATAAGGGGCCCCCAGTAACTCCAAACAGGAGGAGCGTAACTCCCAGTATAAAGGCCCCCAGTAACCCCAAAGAGGGGGAGCGTGACTCCCAGTATAACGGGCCCCCTGTAACTCCAAAGAGGGGGAGCGTAACTCCCAGTATAAGGGGCCCCCAGTAACTCCAAAGAGGCGGAGCGTGAATCCCAGTGTAAGGGGCCCCCAGTAACTCCAAAGAGGGGGAGCGTAACTCCCAGTATAAGGGGCCCCCAGTAACTCCAAAGAGGAGGAGCGTAACTCCCAGTAAAAGGGGCCCCCAGTAATCCTAAAGAGGAGGAGCGTAACTCCCAGTATAAGGGGCCCCCAGAAACTCCAAAGAGGTGGAGCGAGACTCCCAGTATAAGGGGCCACCATTAACTCAAAAGAGGAGGAGCGTAACTCCCAGTATAAGGGGCCCCCAGTAACTCCAAAGAGGAGGAGCGTGACTCCCTGTATAAGGGGCCCCCAGTAACTCCAAAGAGGGGGAGCGTGACTCCCAGTATAAGGGGCCCCCATTAACTCCAAAGTGGAGGAGCGTAACTCCCAGTATAAGGAGCCCCCAATAACTCCAAAGAGGAGGAGCGTAACTCCCAATATAAGGGCCCCCCAGTAACACTAAATAGGAGGAGCGTAACTCGCAGTATAAGGGGCCCCCAGTAACTCCACAGAGGGGGAGCGTTACTCCCAGTAAAAGGGGCCCCCAGTAACCCCAAAGAGGGGAGCGTAACTCCCAGTATAAGGGTCCCCCAATAACTCCAAAGAGGAGGAGCGTAACTCCCAGGATAAGGGGCCCCCAGTAACCCCAAAGAGGGGGAGCGTGACTCCCGGTATAAGGGGCCCCAGTAACCCCAAAGAGGGGGAGCGTGACTCCCAGTATAAGAGGCCCCCAGTAACCCCAAAGAGGGGGAGCGTGTCTCCCGGTATAAGGGGCCCCAAGTAACCCCAAAAAGGGGGAGCGTGACTCCCAGTATAAGGGACCCCCAGTAACTCCAAAGAGAAAGAGCGTGACTCCCAGTATAAGGGGTCCACAGTAACTCCAAAGAGGAGGAGCTTAACTCCCAGTATAAGGGGGCCACAGTAACCCCAAAGAGGGGGGGCGTGACTCCCAGTATAAGGGGCCCCCAGTAACCCCAAAGAGGGGGAGCGTAACTCCCAGTATAAGGGGCCCCCAGTAACTCCAAAGAGGGGAAGCGTTAGTCCCAGTATAAGGGACCCCCAGTAACCCCAAAGAGGGGGAGCGTAACTCCCAGTATGAGGGGCCCCCAGTAACTCCAAAGAGGAGGAGCGTGACTCCCAGTATAAGGGGCCCCCAGTAACTCCAAAGAGGGGGAGCTGGACTCCCAGTATAAGGGGCCCCCTCTAACCCCAAAGAGGAGGAGCGTGACTCCCAGTATAAGGGGGCCCCTGTAACCCCAAGGAGGGAGAGCGTGACTACCAGTATAAGGCCCCCCCTGCAAATCCAAAGAGGGGAGCGTGACTCCCAGTATAAGGGGTCCCCAGTAACCCCAATGATGGGGAGCGTAACTCCCAGTATAAAGGGCCCCCAGTAACCCCAAAGAGGAGGAGCGTAACACCCAGTATAAGTGGCCCCCAGTTACCCCAAAGAGGAGGAGCGTAACTCCCAGTATAAGGTGCCCACAGTAAGCCCAAAGGGGAGGAGCGTGACTCCCGGTATAAGTGGCCCCCAGTAATTCCAAAGAGGAGGAGCGTGACTCCCAGTATAAGGGGCCCCCAGGTACTCCAATGAGGAGGAGCGTAACTCCCAGTATAAGGGGCCCCTGTAACCCCAAAGAGGAGGAGCTTTACTCTCAGTATAAAGGCCCCCAGTAACCCTAAAGAGGGGGAGCGCGACTCCCAGTATAACGGGCCCCCTGTAACTCCAAAGAGGGGAGCGTAACTCCCAGTATAAGGGGCCCCCTGTAACTCCAAAGAGGCGGAGCGTGACTCCCAGTATAAGTGGCCCCCAGTAACTCCAAAGAGGGGGAGCGTAATTCCCAGTATAAGGGGCCCCCAGTAACTCCATAGAGGAGGAACGTAACTCCCAGTAAAAGGGGCCCCCAGTAACCCTAAAGAGGAGGAGCGTAACTCCCAGTATAAGGGCCCCCAAGAAACTCCAAAGAGGGGGAACGAAACTCCCAGTATCAGGGGCCCCCAGTAACCCTAAAGAGGAGGAGCGTAACTCGCAGTATAAGGGGCCCCCAGTAACCCTAAAGAGGAGGAGCGTAACTCCCAGTATAAGTGGCCCCCAGTAACTCCAATGAGGGGGAGCGTTACTCCCAGTATAAGGGGCCCCTAGTAACCCCAAAGAGGGGGAGCGTAACTCCCAGTATAAGGGGCCCCCAGTAACTCCAAAGAGGGGAAGCGTTAGTCCCAGTATAAGGGACCCCCAGTAACCCCAAAGAGGAGGAGCGTAACACCCAGTATAAGGGGCCCCCAGTTACCCCAAAGAGGAGGAGCGTAACACCCAGTATAAGGTGCCCACAGTAAGCCCTAAGAGGAGGAGCGTGACTCCCGGTATAAGGGGCCCCCAGTTACTCCAATGAGGAGGAGCGTAACTCCCAGTATAAGGGGCCCCTGTTACCCCAAAGAGGGGGAGCGTAACTCCCAGTATAAGGGGCCCCCAGTAACACCCAAGAGGAGGAGCTTTACTCCCAGTATAAAGGCCACCAGTAACCCTAAAGAGGGGGAGCGCGACTCCCAGTATAAGGGGCCCCCAGTTACTCCAATGAGGAGGAGCGTAACTCCCAGTATAAGGGGCCCCTGTTACCCCAAAGAGGGGGAGCGTAACTCCCAGTATAAGGGGCCCCCAGTAACACCCAAGAGGAGGAGCTTTACTCCCAGTATAAAGGCCCCCAGTAACCCTAAAGAGGGGGAGCGCGACTCCCAGTATAAGGGGCCCCCAGTTACTCCAATGAGGAGGAGCGTAACTCCCAGTATAAGGGGCCCCCAGTAACCCCAAAGAGGGGGAGCGTAACTCCCAGTATAAGGGGCCCCCAGTAACTCCAAAGAGGGGAAGCGTTAGTCCCAGTATAAGGGACCCCCAGTAACCCCAAAGAGGGGGAGCGTGACTCCCAGTATAAGGGGCCCCCATTAACTCCAAAGAGGAGGAGCGAATCTCCCAGTTTAAGGGGCCCCCAGTAACCCTAAAGAGAAGGAGCGCAACTCTGAGTATAAGGGGCCCCCAGTAACTCCAAAGAGGAGGAGAGTAACTCCCAGTATAACGGGGCCCCCAGTAACCCTAAGGAGGAAGAGCGTAACTAGCAGTATAAGGGCCCCCCAGTAAATCCAAAGAGGAGGAGCGTAACTCCCAGTATATGGGGCCCCCAGTAACCCTAAAGAGGTGGAGCGTAACTCGCAGTATAAGGGGCCCCCAGTAACTCCAAAGAGGAGGAGCGTAACTCCCAGGATAAGGGGCCCCAGTAACTCGAAAGAGGGGGAGCGTGACTCCCAGTATTAGGGGCCCCTGTAACTCCAAAGAGGAGGAGCGTAACTCCCAGTATAAGGGGCCCCCTGTTACTCCAAGGAGGAGGAGCGTAACTTCCAGTATAAGGGGCTCCCTGTAACTCCAAAGAGGAGGAGCGAATCTCCCAGTATAAGGGGCCCCCTGTTACTCCAAAAAGGAGGAGCGTAACCCCCAGTATAAGGGGCTCCCTGTAACTCCAAAGAGGGGGAGCGTAACTCCCAGTATAATGGGCCCCCAATAACTCCAAACAGGAGGAGCGTAACTTTCAGTATAAAGGGCCCCAGTAACTCCAAAGAGGGGGAGTGTAACTCCCAGTATAAGGGGCCCCCAGTAACTCCAAACAGGAGGAGCGTAACTCCCAGTATAAAGGCCCCCAGTAACCCCTAAGAGGGGGAGCGTGACTCCCAGTATAACGGGTCCCCTGTAACTCCAAAGAGGGGGAGCGTAACTCCCAGTATAAGGGCCCCCCCAGTAACTCCAAAGAGGCGGAGCGTGACTCCCAGTGTAAGGGGCCCCCAGTTACTCCAAAGAGGGTGAGCGTAACTCCCAGTATAAGGGGCCCCCAGTAACTCCAAAGAGGAGGAGCGTAACTCCCAGTAAAAGTGGCCCCCAGTAACCCTAAAGAGGAGGAGAGTAACTCCCAGTATAAGGGGCCCCCAGAAACTCCAAAGAGGGGGAGCGTGACTCCCAATATAAGGGGCCCCCAGTAACTCCAAAGAGGGGGAGCGTAACTCCCAGCATAAGGGGCCCCCAGTAACCCCAAAGAGGAGGAGCGTAACTCCCAGTATAAGGGGCCCCCAGTAACCCTAAAGAGGAGGAGCGTAACTCCCAGTATAAGGGGCCCCCAGAAACTCCAAAGAGGGGGAGCGTGACTCCCAATATAAGGGGCCCCCAGTAACTCCAAAGAGGGGGAGCGTAACTCCCAGCATAAGGGGCCCCCAGTAACCCCAAAGAGGAGAGCCGTGACTCCCTGTATAAGGGACCCCAGTAACTCCAAAGAGGAGGAGCGTGACTCCCAGTATAAGGGGCTCCCAGTAACTCCAAAAAGCGGTAGCGTAACTCCCAGTATAAGGGGCCCCCAGTAACCTCAAAAAGGAAGAGCGCTACTCCCAGTATAAGGGGCCCCCAGTAACCCCAAACGGGAGGAGCGTGTCTCCCAGTATAAGGGGCCCCCAGTAACCCCAGAGTGGAGGAGCTTGACTCCCAGTATAAGGGGCCACCAGTAACTCCAAAGAGGGGGAGCGTAATTCACAGTATATGGTGCCCCCAGTAACCCCAATGAGGGGGAGCGTAACTCCCAATATAAGGGGCCCCCCGTTACTCCAAAGAGGAGGAGCGTGACTCCCAGTATAAGGGACCCCAGTAACTCCAAAGAGGAGGAGCGTGACTCCCAGTATAAGGGGCTCCCAGTAACTCCAAAAAGCGGGAGCGTAACTCCCAGTATAAGGGGCCCCCAGTAACCCCAAAAAGGAAGAGCGTAACTCCCAGTATAAGGGGCCCCCAGTTACTCCAAAGAGGGGGAGCGTAACTCCCAGTATCAGGGGCCCCAGTAACCCCAAAGAGGGGTGCGTAACTCCCAGTATAATGGGCCCCCAGTAACTCCAAACAGGAGGAGCGTAACTTTCAGTATAAAGGGCCCCAGTAACTCCAAAGAGGGGGAGTGTAACTCCCAGTATAAGGGGCCCCCAGTAACTCCAAAAAAGAGGAGCGTAACCCCCAGTATAAAGGCCCACAGTAACCCCTAAGAGGGGGAGCGTAACTCCCAGTATAAGGGGCCCCCAGTAACTCCAAAGAGGAGGAGCGTGACTCCCAGTATAAGGGGCCCCCAGTAACTCCAAAGAGGGGGAGCCTTACTCCCAGTATAAGGGGCCCCCAGTAACTCTTAAGAGGATGAGCGTAACTCCCAGTATAAGGGGCCCCCAGTAACCCTAAAGAGGAGGAGCGTAACTCGCAGTATAAGGGCCCCCCAGTTACTCCAAAGAGGAGGAGCGTAACTCCCAGGATAAGGGGCCCCCAGTAACTCGAAAGAGCGGGAGCGTGACTCCCAGTATTAGGGGCCCCCTGTAACTCCAAAGAGGAGGAGCGTAACTCCCAGTATAAGGGGCTCCCTGTAACTCCAAAGAGGGGGAGCGTAACTCCCAGTATAATGGGCCCCCAGTAACTCCAAACAGGAGGAGCGTAACTCCCAGTATAAAGGGCCCCAGTAACTCCAAAGAGGGGGAGTGTAACTCCCAGTATAAGGGGCCCCCAGTAACTCCAAACAGGAGGAGCGTAACTCCCAGTATAAAGGCCCCCAGTAACCCCAAAGAGGGGGAGCGTGACTCCCAGTATAACGGGCCCCCTGTAACTCCAAAGAGGGGGAGCGTAACTCCCAGTATAAGGGGCCCCCAGTAACTCCAAAGAGGCGGAGCGTGAATCCCAGTGTATGGGGCCCCCAGTAACTCCAAAGAGGGGGAGCGTAACTCCCAGTATAAGGGGCCCCCAGTAACTCCAAAGAGGAGGAGCGTAACTCCCAGTAAAAGGGGCCCCCAGTAATCCTAAAGAGGAGGAGCGTAACTCCCAGTATAAGGGGCCCCCAGAAACTCCAAAGAGGTGGAGCGAGACTCCCAGTATAAGGGGCCACCATTAACTCAAAAGAGGAGGAGCGTAACTCCCAGTATAAGGGGCCCCCAGTAACTCCAAAGAGGAGGAGCGTGACTCCCTGTATAAGGGGCCCCCAGTAACTCCAAAGAGGGGGAGCGTGACTCCCAGTATAAGGGGCCCCCATTAACTCCAAAGTGGAGGAGCGTAACTCCCAGTATCAGGGGCTCCCAGTAACCCTAATGTGGAGGAGCGTAACTCGGAGTGTAAGGGGCCCCCAATAACTCCAAAGAGGAGGAGCGTAACTCGCAGTATAAGGAGCCCCCAATAACTCCAAAGAGGAGGAGCGTAACTCCCAATATAAGGGCCCCCCAGTAACACTAAATAGGAGGAGCGTAACTCGCAGTATAAGGGGCCCCCAGTAACTCCACAGAGGGGGAGCGTTACTCCCAGTAAAAGGGGCCCCCAGTAACCCCAAAGAGGGGAGCGTAACTCCCAGTATAAGGGTCCCCCAATAACTCCAAAGAGGAGGAGCGTAACTCCCAGGATAAGGGGCCCCCAGTAACCCCAAAGAGGGGGAGCGTGACTCCCGGTATAAGGGGCCCCAGTAACCCCAAAGAGGGGGAGCGTGACTCCCAGTATAAGAGGCCCCCAGTAACCCCAAAGAGGGGGAGCGTGACTCCCAGTATAAGGGGCCCCGTGTAACCCCAAAGAGGGGGAGCGTGTCTCCCGGTATAAGGGGCCCCAAGTAACCCCAAAAAGGGGGAGCGTGACTCCCAGTATAAGGGACCCCCAGTAACTCCAAAGAGAAAGAGCGTGACTCCCAGTATAAGGGGTCCACAGTAACTCCAAAGAGGAGGAGCTTAACTCCCAGTATAAGGGGGCCACAGTAACCCCAAAGAGGGGGGGCGTGACTCCCAGTATAAGGGGCCCCCAGTAACCCCAAAGAGGGGGAGCGTAACTCCCAGTATAAGGGGCCCCCAGTAACTCCAAAGAGGGGAAGCGTTAGTCCCAGTATAAGGGACCCCCAGTAACCCCAAAGAGGGGGAGCGTAACTCCCAGTATGAGGGGCCCCCAGTAACTCCAAAGAGGAGGAGCGTGACTCCCAGTATAAGGGGCCCCCAGTAACTCCAAAGAGGGGGAGCTGGACTCCCAGTATAAGGGGCCCCCTCTAACCCCAAAGAGGAGGAGCGTGACTCCCAGTATAAGGGGGCCCCTGTAACCCCAAGGAGGGAGAGCGTGACTACCAGTATAAGGCCCCCCCTGCAAATCCAAAGAGGGGAGCGTGACTCCCAGTATAAGGGGTCCCCAGTAACCCCAATGATGGGGAGCGTAACTCCCAGTATAAAGGGCCCCCAGTAACCCCAAAGAGGAGGAGCGTAACACCCAGTATAAGTGGCCCCCAGTTACCCCAAAGAGGAGGAGCGTAACTCCCAGTATAAGGTGCCCACAGTAAGCCCAAAGGGGAGGAGCGTGACTCCCGGTATAAGTGGCCCCCAGTAATTCCAAAGAGGAGGAGCGTGACTCCCAGTATAAGGGGCCCCCAGGTACTCCAATGAGGAGGAGCGTAACTCCCAGTATAAGGGGCCCCTGTAACCCCAAAGAGGAGGAGCTTTACTCTCAGTATAAAGGCCCCCAGTAACCCTAAAGTGGGGGAGCGCGACTCCCAGTATAACGGGCCCCCTGTAACTCCAAAGAGGGGAGCGTAACTCCCAGTATAAGGGGCCCCCTGTAACTCCAAAGAGGCGGAGCGTGACTCCCAGTATAAGTGGCCCCCAGTAACTCCAAAGAGGGGGAGCGTAATTCCCAGTATAAGGGGCCCCCAGTAACTCCATAGAGGAGGAACGTAACTCCCAGTAAAAGGGGCCCCCAGTAACCCTAAAGAGGAGGAGCGTAACTCCCAGTATAAGGGGCCCCAAGAAACTCCAAAGAGGGGGAACGAAACTCCCAGTATCAGGGGCCCCCAGTAACCCTAAAGAGGAGGAGCGTAACTCGCAGTATAAGGGGCCCCCAGTAACCCTAAAGAGGAGGAGCGTAACTCCCAGTATAAGTGGCCCCCAGTAACTCCAATGAGGGGGAGCGTTACTCCCAGTATAAGGGGCCCCTAGTAACCCCAAAGAGGGGGAGCGTAACTCCCAGTATAAGGGGCCCCCAGTAACTCCAAAGAGGGGAAGCGTTAGTCCCAGTATAAGGGACCCCCAGTAACCCCAAAGAGGAGGAGCGTAACACCCAGTATAAGGGGCCCCCAGTTACCCCAAAGAGGAGGAGCGTAACACCCAGTATAAGGTGCCCACAGTAAGCCCTAAGAGGAGGAGCGTGACTCCCGGTATAAGTGGCCCCCAGTAACTCCAAAGAGGAGGAGCATGACTCCCAGTATAAGGGGCCCCCAGTTACTCCAATGAGGAGGAGCGTAACTCCCAGTATAAGGGGCCCCTGTTACCCCAAAGAGGGGGAGCGTAACTCCCAGTATAAGGGGCCCCCAGTAACACCCAAGAGGAGGAGCTTTACTCCCAGTATAAAGGCCCCCAGTAACCCTAAAGAGGGGGAGCGCGACTCCCAGTATAAGGGGCCCCCAGTTACTCCAATGAGGAGGAGCGTAACTCCCAGTATAAGGGGCCCCCAGTAACCCCAAAGAGGGGGAGCGTAACTCCCAGTATAAGGGGCCCCCAGTAACTCCAAAGAGGGGAAGCGTTAGTCCCAGTATAAGGGACCCCCAGTAACCCCAAAGAGGGGGAGCGTGACTCCCAGTATAAGGGGCCCCCATTAACTCCAAAGAGGAGGAGCGAATCTCCCAGTTTAAGGGGCCCCCAGTAACCCTAAAGAGAAGGAGCGCAACTCTGAGTATAAGGGGCCCCCAGTAACTCCAAAGAGGAGGAGAGTAACTCCCAGTATAACGGGGCCCCCAGTAACCCTAAGGAGGAAGAGCGTAACTAGCAGTATAAGGGGCCCCCAGTAACTCCAAAGAGGAGGAGCGTAACTCCCAGGATAAGGGGCCCCAGTAACTCGAAAGAGGGGGAGCGTGACTCCCAGTATTAGGGGCCCCTGTAACTCCAAAGAGGAGGAGCGTAACTCCCAGTATAAGGGGCCCCCTGTTACTCCAAGGAGGAGGAGCGTAACTTCCAGTATAAGGGGCTCCCTGTAACTCCAAAGAGGAGGAGCGAATCTCCCAGTATAAGGGGCCCCCTGTTACTCCAAAAAGGAGGAGCGTAACCCCCAGTATAAGGGGCTCCCTGTAACTCCAAAGAGGGGGAGCGTAACTCCCAGTATAATGGGCCCCCAATAACTCCAAACAGGAGGAGCGTAACTTTCAGTATAAAGGGCCCCAGTAACTCCAAAGAGGGGGAGTGTAACTCCCAGTATAAGGGGCCCCCAGTAACTCCAAACAGGAGGAGCGTAACTCCCAGTATAAAGGCCCCCAGTAACCCCTAAGAGGGGGAGCGTGACTCCCAGTATAACGGGTCCCCTGTAACTCCAAAGAGGGGGAGCGTAACTCCCAGTATAAGGGCCCCCCAGTAACTCCAAAGAGGCGGAGCGTGACTCCCAGTGTAAGGGGCCCCCAGTTACTCCAAAGAGGGTGAGCGTAACTCCCAGTATCAGGGGCCCCCAGTAACTCCAAAGAGGAGGAGCGTAACTCCCAGTAAAAGGGGCCCCCAGTAACCCTAAAGAGGAGGAGAGTAACTCCCAGTATAAGGGGCCCCCAGAAACTCCAAAGAGGGGGAGCGTGACTCCCAATATAAGGGGCCCCCAGTAACTCCAAAGAGGGGGAGCGTAACTCCCAGCATAAGGGGCCCCCAGTAACCCCAAAGAGGAGGAGCGTAACTCCCAGTATAAGGGGCCCCCAGTAACCCTAAAGAGGAGGAGCGTAACTCCCAGTATAAGGGGCCCCCAGAAACTCCAAAGAGGGGGAGCGTGACTCCCAATATAAGGGGCCCCCAGTAACTCCAAAGAGGGGGAGCGTAACTCCCAGCATAAGGGGCCCCCAGTAACCCCAAAGAGGAGAGCCGTGACTCCCTGTATAAGGGACCCCAGTAACTCCAAAGAGGAGGAGCGTGACTCCCAGTAAAAGGGGCTCCCAGTAACTCCAAAAAGCGGGAGCGTAACTCCCAGTATAAGGGGCCCCCAGTAACCTCAAAAAGGAAGAGCGCTACTCCCAGTATAAGGGGCCCCCAGTAACCCCAAACGGGAGGAGCGTGTCTCCCAGTATAAGGGGCCCCCAGTAACCCCAGAGTGGAGGAGCTTGACTCCCAGTATAAGGGGCCACCAGTAACTCCAAAGAGGGGGAGCGTAATTCACAGTATATGGTGCCCCCAGTAACCCCAATGAGGGGGAGCGTAACTCCCAATATAAGGGGCCCCCCGTTACTCCAAAGAGGAGGAGCGTGACTCCCAGTATAAGGGACCCCAGTAACTCCAAAGAGGAGGAGCGTGACTCCCAGTATAAGGGGCTCCCAGTAACTCCAAAAAGCGGGAGCGTAACTCCCAGTATAATGGGCCCCCAGTAACCCCAAAAAGGAAGAGCGTAACTCCCAGTATAAGGGGCCCCCAGTTACTCCAAAGAGGGGGAGCGTAACTCCCAGTATCAGGGGCCCCAGTAACCCCAAAGAGGGGTGCGTAACTCCCAGTATAATGGGCCCCCAGTAACTCCAAACAGGAGGAGCGTAACTTTCAGTATAAAGGGCCCCAGTAACTCCAAAGAGGGGGAGTGTAACTCCCAGTATAAGGGGCCCCCAGTAACTCCAAAAAGGAGGAGCGTAACCCCCAGTATAAAGGCCCACAGTAACCCCTAAGAGGGGGAGCGTGACTCCCAGTATAACGGGTCCCCTGTAACTCCAAAGAGGGGGAGCGTTAGTCCCAGTATAAGGGACCCCCAGTAACCCCAAAGAGGGGGAGCGTAACTCCCAGTATAAGGGGCCCCCAGTAACTCCAAAGAGGAGGAGCGTGACTCCCAGTATAAGGGGCCCCCAGTAACTCCAAAGAGGGGGAGCTTGACTCCCAGTATAAGGGGCCCCCTGTAACCCCAAAGAGGAGGAGCGTGACTCCCAGTATAAGGGGGCCCCTGTAACCCCAAGGAGGGAGAGCGTGACTACCAGTATAAGGGCCCCCCTGCAAATCCAAAGAGGGGAGCGTGACTCCCAGTATAAGGGGTCCCCAGTAACCCCAAAGATGGGGAGCGTAACTCCCAGTATAAAGGGCCCCCAGTTACCCCAAAGAGGAGGAGCGTAACACCCAGTATAAGGGGCCCCCAGTTACCCCAAAGAGGAGGAGCGTAACTCCCAGTATAAGGTGCCCACAGTAAGCCCAAAGGGGAGGAGCGTGACTCCCGGTATAAGTGGCCCCCAGTAACTCCAAAGAGGAGGAGCGTGACTCCCAGTATAAGGGGCCCCCAGTTACTCCAATGAGGAGGAGCGTAACTCCCAGTATAAGGGGCCCCTGTAACCCCAAAGAGGAGGAGCGTAACTCCCAGTATAAGGGGCCCCCAGTAACACCCAAGAGGAGGAGCTTTACTCTCAGTATGAAGGCCCCCAGTAACCCTAAAGAGGGGGAGCGCGACTCCCAGTATAACGGGCCCCCTGTAACTCCAAAGAGGGGAGCGTAACTCCCAGTATAAGGGGCACCCTGTAACTCCAAAGAGGCGGAGCGTGACTCCCAGTATAAGTGGCCCCCAGTAACTCCAAAGTGGCGGAGCGTAATTCCCAGTATAAGGGGCCCCCAGTAACTCCATAGAGGAGGAGCGTAACTCCCAGTAAAAGGGGCCCCCAGTAACCCTAAGGAGGAGGAGCGTAACTCCCAGTATAAGTGGCCCCCAGTAACTCCAATGAGGGGGAGCGTTACTCCCAGTATAAGGGGCCCCCAGTAACCCCAAAGAGGGGGAGCGTAACTCCCAGTATAAGGGGCCCCCAGTAACTCCAAAGAGGGGAAGCGTTAGTCCCAGTATAAGGGACCCCCAGTAACCCCAAAGAGGGGGAGCGTGACTCCAAGTATAAGGGGCCCCCATTAACTCCAAAGAGGAGGAGCGAAACTCCCAGTATCAGGGCCCCCAGTAACCCTAAAGAGGACGAGCGTAACTCGCAGTATAAGGGGCCCCCAGTAACTCCAAAGAGGAAGAGCGTAACTCCCAGTATAAGGGGCCCCCAGTAACCCTAAAGAGGAGGAGCGTAACTCTGAGTATAAGGGGCCCCCAGTAACTCCAAAGAGGAGGAGAGCAACTCCCAGTATAAGGGGCCCCCAGTTACCCTAAGCAGGAAGAGCGTAACTAGCAGTATAAGGGCCCCCCAGTAACTCTAAAGAGGAGGAGCGTAACTCCCAGTATAAGGGGCCCCCAGTAACCCTAAAGAGGAGGAGCGTAACTCGCAGTATAAGGGGCCCCCAGTAACTCCAAAGAGGAGGAGCGTAACTCCCAGGATAAGGGGCCCTAGTAACTCGAAAGAGGGGGAGCGTGACTCCCAGTATTAGGGACCCCCTGTAACTCCAAAGAGGAGGAGCGTAACTCCCAGTATAAGGGGCCCCCTGTTACTCCAAGGAGGAGGAGCGTAACTTCCAGTATAAGGGGCTCCCTGTAACTCCAAAGAGGAGGAGCGAATCTCCCAGTATAAGGGGCCCCCTGTTACTCCAAAAAGGAGGAGCGTAACTCCCAGTATAAGGGGCTCCCTGTAACTCCAAAGAGGGGGAGCATAACTCCCAATATAATGGGCCCCCAGTAACTCCAAACAGGAGGAGCGTAACTTTCAGTATAAAGGGCCCCAGTAACTCCAAAGAGGGGGAGTGTAACTCCCAGTATAAGGGGCCCCCAGTAACTCCAAACAGGAGGAGCGTAACTCCCAGTATAAAGGCCCCCAGTAACCCCTAAGAGGGGGAGCGTGACTCCCAGTAAAGCGGGTCCCCTGTAACTCCAAAGAGGGGGAGCGTAACTCCCAGTATAAGGGGCCCCCAGTAACTCCAAAGAGGCGGAGCGTGACTCCCAGTGTAAGGGGCCCCCAGTAACTCCAAAGAGGGGGAGCGTAACTCCCAGTATAAGGGGCCCCCAGTAACTCCAAAGAGGAGGATCGTAACTCCCAGTAAAAGGGGCCCCCAGTAACCCTAAAGATAAGGAGCGTAACTCCCAGTATAAGGGGCCCCCAGAAACTCCAAAGAGGGGGAGCGTGACTCCCAATATAAGGGGCCCCCAGTAACTCCAAAGAGGGGGAGCGTAACTCCCAGCATAAGGGGCCCCCAGTAACCCCAAAGAGGAGGAGCGTAACTCCCAGTATAAGGGGACCCCATTAACCCTAAAGAGGAGGAGCGTTACTCCCAGTATAAGGGGCCCCCAGTAACTCCAAAGAAGAGGAGCGTAACTCCCAGTATAAGGGGCCCCCAGTTACTCCAAAGAGGGGGAGCGTAATTCACAGTATATGGTGCCCCCAGTAACCCCAAAGAGGGGGAGCGTAACTCCCAATATAAGGGGCCCCCCGTTACTCCAAAGAGGAGGAGCGTGACTCCCAGTATAAGGGACCCCAGTAACTCCAAAGAGGAGGAGCGTGACTCCCAGTATAAGGGGCTCCCAGTAACTCCAAAAAGCGGGAGCGTAACTCCCAGTATAAGGGGCCCCCAGTAACCTCAAAAAGGAAGAGCGTAACTCCCAGTATAAGGGGCCCCCAGTAACCCCAAACGGGAGGAGCGTGTCTCCCAGTATAAGGGGCCCCCAGTAACCCCAAAGTGGAGGAGCTTGACTCCCAGTATAAGGGGCCACCAGTAACTCCAAAGAGGGGGAGCGTAATTCACAGTATATGGTGCCCCCAGTAACCCCAAAGAGGGGGAGCGTAACTCCCAATATAAGGGGCCCCCCGTTACTCCAAAGAGGAGGAGCGTGACTCCCAGTATAAGGGACCCCAGTAACTCCAAAGAGGAGGAGCGTGACTCCCAGTATAAGGGGCTCCCAGTAACTCCAAAAAGCGGGAGCGTAACTCCCAGTATAAGGGGCCCCCAGTAACCCCAAAAAGGAAGAGCGTAACTCCCAGTATAAGGGGGCCCCAGTTACTCCAAAGAGGGGGAGCGTAACTCCCAGTATCAGGGGCCCCAGTATACCCAAAGAGGGGGTGCGTAACTCCCAGTATAATGGGCCCCCAGTAACTCCAAACAGGAGGAGCGTAACTTTCAGTATAAAGGGCCCCAGTAACTCCAAAGAGGGGGGGTGTAACTCCCATTATAAGGGGCCCCCAGTAACTCCAAACAGGAGGAGCGTAACTCCCAGTATAAAGGCCCACAGTAACCCCTAAGAGGGGGAGCGTGACTCCCAGTATAACGGGTCCCCTGTAACTCCAAAGAGGGGGAGCGTAACTCCCAGTATAAGAGGCCCCCAGTAACTCCAAATAGGCGGAGCGTGACTCCCAGTGTAAGGGGCCCCCAGTAACTCCAAAGTGGGGGAGCGTAACTCCCAGTATAAGGGGCCCCCAGTAACTCCAAAGAGGAGGAGCGTAACTCCCAGTAAAAGGTGCCCCCAGTAACCCTAAAGAGGAGGAGCGTAAATCCCAGTATAAGGGGCCCCCAGAAACTCCAAAGAGGGGGAGCGTGACTCCCAATATAAGGGGCCCCCAGTTACTCCAAAGAGGGGGAGCGTAACTCCCAGCATAAGGGGCCCCCAGTCACCCCAAAGAGGAGGAGCGTAACTCCCAGTATAAGGGGACCCCAGTAACCCCAAAGGGGGGAGCGTAACTCCCAGTATAAGGGGCCCCCATTTACTCCAAAGAGGGGGAGCGTTACTCCCAGTATAAGGGGCTCCCAGTTACTCCCAAGAGGAGGAGCGTAACTCCCAGAATAAGGGGCCCCCATTTACTCCAAAGAGGGGGAGCGTAACACCCAGTATAAGGGGCCCCCAGTTACTCCAAAGAGGGGGAGCGGAACTCCCAGTATAAGGGGCCCCCAGTAAACCTAAAGTGGAGGAGCGTAATTCCCAGTATAAGGGGCCCCCAGTAACTCCAAAGAGGGGGAGCGTTAGTCCCAGTATGAGGGACCCCCAGTAACCCCAAAGAGGGGGAGCGTAACTCCCAGTATAAGGGGCCCCCAGTAACTCCAAAGAGGAGGAGCGTGACTCCCAGTATAAGGGGCCCCCAGTAACTACAAAGAGGTGGAGCTTGACTCCCAGTATAAGGGGCCCCCTGTAACCCTAAAGAGGAGGAGCGTGACTCCCAGTATATGTGGCCCCCTGTAACCCCAAAGAGGGAGAGCGTGACTCACAGTATAAGGGGCCCCAGTAAATCCAAGGAGGAGGAGCATAACTCCCAGTATAAGGGGCCCCCAGTAACCCCAAGGAGGAGGAGCGAAACTCCCAGTATAAGGGGCCCCCAGTAACTCCAAAGAGGGGGAGCGTGACTCCCAGCATAAATGGCCCCCAGCAACTCCAAAGAGGAGGAGCGTAACTCCCAGTATTAGGGTACCCCAGTAACCCTAAAGAGGAGGATCGTAACTCTCAGTATAAGGGGCCCCCAGTAACTCCAAAGAGGAGGAGAGTAACTCCCAGTATAAGGGGCCCCAAGTAACCCTAAAGAGGAGGAGCGTAACTCGCAGTATAAGGGGCCCCCAGTAACTCCAAAGAGGAGGAACGTAACTCCCAGGATAAGTGGCCCCCAGTAACTCGAAAGAGGGGGAGCGTGACTCCCAAGATTAGGGGCCCCCTGTTACTCAAAAGAGGAGGAGCATAAATCCCAGTATAAGGGCTCCCTGTAACTTCAAAGAGGAGGAGCGTAACTCCCAGTATAAGGGGCCCCCTGTAACTCCAAAGAGGAGGAGCGTCACTCCCAGTATAAGGGGCTCCCTGTAACTCCAAAGAGGAGGAGCGTAACTCCCAGTATAAGGGCCCCCTGTTACTCCAAATAGGAGGAGCGTAACTCCCAGTATAAGGGGCTCCCTGTAACTCCAAAGAGGGGGAGCGTAACTCCCAGTATAATGGGCCCCCAGTAACTCCAAACAGGAGGAGCGTAACTCCCAGTATAAAGGGCCCCAGTAACTCCAAAGAGGGGGACTGTAACTCCCAGTAAAAGGGGCCCCAAATAACTCCAAGCAGGAGGAGCGTAAGTCCCAGTATAAAGGCCCCCAGTAACCCCAAAGAGGGGGAGCGTGACTCCCAGTATAACGGGCCCCCTGTAACTCCAAAGAGGGGGAGCGTAACTCCCAGTATAGCGGGCCCCCAGTAACTCCAAAGAGGCGGAGCGTGACTCCCAATATAAGGGGCCCCCAGTAACTCCAAAGAGGGGGAGCGTAACTCCCAGAATAAGGGCCCCCCAGTAACTCCAAAGACGAAGAGCGTAACTCCCAGTAAAAGGGACGCCCAGCAACCCTAAAGAGGAGGAGCGTAACTCCGAGTATAAGGGGCCCCCAGAAACTCCAAAGAGGGGGAGCGAGACTCCCAGTATAAGGGGCCTCCATTAACTCAAAAGAGGGGGAGCGTAACTCCCAGTATAAGGGGCTCCCAGTAACTCCAATTAGGAGGAGCGTGACTCCCAGTATAAGGGGCCCCCAGTAACTCCAAAGAGGGGGAGCGTGACTCCCAGTATAAGGGGCCCTCATTAACTCCAAAGAGGAGTAGCGTAACTCCCAGTATCAGGGGCCCCCAGTAACCCTAAAGAGGAGGAGCGTAACTCGCAGTAAAAGGGGCTCCCAGTAACTCCAAAAAGGGGGAGCGTATCTCCCAGTATAAGGGGCCCCCAGTTACCCTAAAGAGGAGGAGCGTAACTCGCAGTAAAAGGAGCCCCCTGTAACTCCAAAGAGGAGGAGCGTAACACCCAGGATAATGGCCCCCAGTAACCCCAAAGAGGGGGAGCGTGACTCCCGGTATAAGGGGCCCCCAGTAACCCCAAAGAGGGGCAGCGTGACTCCCAGTATAAGGGGCCCCCAGTAACCCCAAAGAGGGGGAGCGTGACTCCCAGTATAAGTGATCCCCTGTAACCACAAAGAGGGGGAGCGTGTCTCCCGGTATAAGGGGCCCCCAGTAACCCCAAAAAGGGGGAGCGTGACTACCAGTATAAGGAGCCCCCAGTAACTCCAAAGAGGAGGAGCGTAACTCCCAGTATAAGGGGCCCCCAGTAACTCCAAAGAGGAGGAGCGTAACTCCCAGTATAAGTGGCCCACAGTAACCCCAAAGAGGGGGAGCGTGACTCCCAGTATAAGGGGCCCCCAGTAACTCCAATGAGGGGGAGCGTTACCCCCAGTAACCCCAAAGAGGGGTAGCGTGACTCCCGGTATATGGGGCCCCCAGTAACCCCAAAGAGGGGGAGCGTGACTCAGAGTATAAGGGGCCCCCAGTAACTCCAAAGAGGGGGAGCGTTAGTCCCACTATAAGGGACCCCCAGTAACCCCAAAGAGGGGGAGGGTAACTCCCACTATAAGTGGCCCCCAGTAACTACAAAGAGGAGGAGCGTGACTCCCAGTATAAGGGGCCCCCAGTATCTCCAAAGAGGGGGAGCTTGACTCCCAGTATAAGGGGCCCCCTGTAACTCCAAAGAGGAGGAGCGTGACTCCCAGTATAAGGGGCCCCCAGTAACCCCAAAGAGGAGGAGCTTAACTCCCAGTATAAGGGGCCCCAGTAACTCCAAAGAGGAGGAGCTAAACTCCCAGTATAAGGTGCCCCCAGTAACCCCCAAGAGGAGGAGCGTAACTCCCAGTATAAGGGGCCCCCAGAAACTCCAAAGAGGGGGAGCGTGACTCCCAATATAATGGGCCCCCAGTAACTCCAAAGAGGGGGAGCGTAACTCCCAGCATAAGGGGCCCCCAGTAACCCCAAAGAGGAGGAGCGTAACTCCCAGTATAAGGGGACCCCATTAACCCTAAAGAGGAGGAGCGTTACTCCCAGTATAAGGGGCCCCCAGTAACTCCAAAGAAGAGGAGCGTAACTCCCAGTATAAGGGGTCCCCAGTTACTCAAAAGAGGGGGAGCGTAAATCACAATATATGGTGCCCCCAGTAACCCCAAAGAGGGGGAGCGTAACTCCCAATATAAGGGGCCCCCCGTTACTCCAAAGAGGAGGAGCGTGACTCCCAGTATAAGGGACCCCAGTAACTCCAAAGAGGAGGAGCGTGACTCCCAGTATAAGGGGCTCCCAGTAACTCCAAAAAGCGGGAGCGTAACTCCCAGTATAAGGGGCCCCCAGTAACCTCAAAAAGGAAGAGCGTAACTCCCAGTATAAGGGGCCCCCAGTAACCCCAAACGGGAGGAGCGTGTCTCCCAGTATAAGGGGCCCCCAGTAACCCCAAAGTGGAGGAGCTTGACTCCCAGTATAAGGGGCCACCAGTAACTCCAAAGAGGGGGAGCGTAATTCACAGTATATGGTGCCCCCAGTAACCCCAAAGAGGGGGAGCGTAACTCCCAATATAAGGGGCCCCCCGTTACTCCAAAGAGGAGGAGCGTGACTCCCAGTATAAGGGACCCCAGTAACTCCAAAGAGGAGGAGCGTGACTCCCAGTATAAGGGGCTCCCAGTAACTCCAAAAAGCGGGAGCGTAACTCCCAGTATAAGGGGCCCCCAGTAACCCCAAAAAGGAAGAGCGTAACTCCCAGTATAAGGGGCCCCCAGTTACTCCAAAGAGGGGGAGCGTAACTCCCAGTATCAGGGGCCCCAGTAACCCCAAAGAGGGGGTGCGTAACTCCCAGTATAATGGGCCCCCAGTAACTCGAAACAGGAGGAGCGTAACTTTCAGTATAAAGGGCCCCAGTAACTCCAAAGAGGGGGAGTGTAACTCCCAGTATAAGGGGCCCCCAGTTACTCCAAAAAGGAGGAGCGTAACTCCCAGTATAAAGGCCCACAGTAACCCCTAAGAGGGGGAGCGTGACTCCCAGTATAACGGGTCCCCTGTAACTCCAAAGAGGGGGAGCGTTAGTCCCAGTATAAGGGACCCCCAGTAACCCCAAAGAGGGGGAGCGTAACTCCCAGTATAAGGGGCCCCCAGTAACTCCAAAGAGGAGGAGCGTGACTCCCAGTATAAGGTGCCCCCAGTAACTCCAAAGAGGGGGAGCTTGACTCCCAGTATAAGGGGCCCCCGTTACCCCAAAGAGGAGGAGAGTGACTCCCAGTATAAGGGGGCCCCTGTAACCCCAAGGAGGGAGAGCGTGACTACCAGTATAAGGGCCCCCCTGCAAATCCCAAGAGGGGAGCGTGACTCCCAGTATAAGGGGTCCCCAGTAACCCCAAAGATGGGGAGCGTAACTCCCAGTATAAAGGGCCCCCAGTTACCCCAAAGAGGAGGAGCGTAACACTCAGTATAAGGGGTCCCCAGTTACCCCAAAGAGGAGGAGCTTAACTCCCAGTATAAGGTGCCCACAGTAAGCCCAAAGGGGAGGAGCGTGACTCCCGGTATAAGTGGCCCCCAGTAACTCCAAAGAGGAGGAGCGTGTCTCCCAGTATAAGGGGCCCCCTGTTACTCCAATGAGGAGGAGCGTAACTCCCAGTATAAGGGGCCCCTGTAACCCCAAAGAGGAGGAGCGTAACTCCCAGTATAAGGGGCCCCCAGTAACACCCAAGAGGAGGAGCTTTACTCTCAGTATAAAGGCCCCCAGTAACCCTGAAGAGGGGGAGCGCGACTCCCAGTATAACGGGCCCCCTGTAACTCCAAAGAGGGGAGCGTAACTCCCAGTATAAGGGGCCCCCTGTAACTCCAAAGAGGCGGAGCGTGACTCCCAGTATAAGTGGCCCCCAGTAACTCCAAAGTGGGGGAGCGTAATTCCCAGTATAAGGGGCCCCCAGTAACTCCATAGAGGAGGAGCGTAACTCCCAGTAAAAGGGCCCCCCAGTAACCCTAAAGAGGAGGAGCGTAACTCCCAGTATAAGTGGCCCCCAGTAACACCAATGAGGGGGAGCGTTACTCCCAGTATAAGGGGCCCCCAGTAACCCCAAAGAGGGGGAGCGTAACTCCCAGTATAAGGGGCCCCCAGTATCTCCAAAGAGGGGAAGCGTTAGTCCCAGTATAAGGGACCCCCAGTAACCCCAAAGAGGGGGAGCGTGACTCCCAGTATAAGGGGCCCCCATTAACTCCAAAGAGGAGGAGCGAAACTCCCAGTATCAGGGCCCCCAGTAACCCTAAAGAGGACGAGCGTAACTCGCAGTATAAGGGGCCCCCAGTAACTCCAAAGAGGAGGAGCGTAACTCCCAGTATAAGGGGCCCCCAATAACCCTAAAGAGGAGGAGCGTAACTCTGAGTATAAGGGGCCCCCAGTAACTCCAAAGAGGAGGAGAGCAACTCCCAGTATAAGGGGCCCCCAGTTACCCTAAGGAGGAAGAGCGTAACTAGCAGTATAAGGGCCCCCCAGTAACTCTAAAGAGGAGGAGCGTAACTCCCAGTATAAGGGGCCCCCAGTAACCCTAAAGAGGAGGAGCGTAACTCGCAGTATAAGGGGCCCCCAGTAACTCGAAAGAGGGGGAGCGTGACTCCCAGTATTAGGGGCCCCTGTAACTCCAAAGAGGAGGAGCGTAACTCCCAGTATAAGGGGCCCCCTGTTACTCCAAGGAGGAGGAGCGTAACTTCCAGTATAAGGGGCTCCCTGTAACTCCAAAGAGGAGGAGCGAATCTCCCAGTATAAGGGGCCCCCTGTTACTCCAAAAAGGAGGAGCGTAACTCCCAGTATAAGGGGCTCCCTGTAACTCCAAATAGGGGGAGCATAACTCCCAGTATTATGGGACCCCAGTAACTCCAAACAGGAGGAGCGTAACTTTCAGTATAAAGGGCCCCAGTAACTCCAAAGAGGGGGAGTGTAACTCCCAGTATAAGGGGCCCCCAGTAACTCCAAACAGGAGGAGCGTAACTCCCAGTATAAAGGCCCCCAGTAACCCCTAAGAGGGGGAGCGTGACTCCCAGTATAGCGGGTCCCCTGTAACTCCAAAGAGGGGGAGCGTATATCCCAGTATAAGGGGCCCCCAGTAACTCCAAAGAGGCGGAGCGTGACTCCCAGTGTAAGGGGCCCCCAGTAACTCCAAAGCGGGGGAGCGTAACTCCCAGTATAAGGGGCCCCCAGTAACTCCAAAGAGGAGGAGCGTAACTCCCAGTAAATGGGGCCCCCAGTAACCCTAAAGAGGAGGAGCGTAACTCCCAGTATAAGGGGCCCCCAGAAACTCCAAAGAGGGGGAGCGTGACTCCCAATATAAGGGGCCCCCAGTAACTCCAAAGAGGGGGAGCGTAACTCCCAGCATAAGGGGCCCCCAGTAACCCCAAAGAGGAGGAGCGTAACTCCCAGTATAAGGGGACCCCTTTAACCCTAAAGAGGAGGAGCGTTACTCCCAGTATAAGGGGCCCCCAGTAACTCCAAAGAAGAGGAGCGTAACTCCCAGTATAAGGGGCCCCCAGTTACTCCAAAGAGGGGGAGCGTAATTCACAGTATATGGTGCCCCCAGTAACCCCAAAGAGGCGGAGCGTAACTCCCAATATAAGGGGCCCCCCGTTACTCCAAAGAGGAGGAGCGTGACTCCCAGTATAAGGGACCCCAGTAACTTCAAAGAGGAGGAGCGTGACTCCCAGTATAAGGGGCTCCCAGTAACTCCAAAAAGCTGGAGCGTAACTCCCAGTATAAGGGGCCCCCAGTAACCTCAAAAAGGAAGAGCGTAACTCCCAGTATAAGGGGCCCCCAGTAACCCCAAACGGGAGGAGCGTGTCTCCCAGTATAATGGGCCCCAGTAACCCCAAAGTGGAGGAGCTTGACTCCCAGTATAAGGGGCCACCAGTAACTCCAAAGAGGGGGAGCGTAATTCACAGTATATGGTGCCCCCAGTAACCCCAAAGAGGGGGAGCGTAACTCCCAATATAAGGGGCCCCCCGTTACTCCAAAGAGGAGGAGCGTGACTCCCAGTATAAGGGACCCCAGTAACTCCAAAGAGGAGGAGCGTGACTCCCAGTATAAGGGGCTCCCAGTAACTCCAAAAAGCGGGAGCGTAACTCCCAGTATAAGGGGCCCCCAGTAACCCCAAAAAGGAAGAGCGTAATTCCCAGTATAAGGGGGCCCCAGTTACTCCAAAGAGGGGGAGCGTAACTCCCAGTATCAGGGGCCCCAGTATACCCAAAGAGGGGGTGCGTAACTCCCAGTATAATGGGCCCCCAGTAACTCCAAAGAGGAGGAGCGTAACATTCAGTATAAAGGGCCCCAGTAACTCCAAAGAGGGGGAGTGTAACTCCCATTATAAGGGGCCCCCAGTAACTCCAAACAGGAGGAGCGTAACTCCCAGTGTAAAGGCCCACAGTAACCCCTAAGAGGGGGAGCGTGACTCCCAGTATAACGGGTCCCCTGTAACTCCAAAGAGGGGGAGCGTAACTCCCAGTATAAGAGGCCCCCAGTAACTCCAAATAGGCGGAGCGTGACTCCCAGTGTAAGGGGCCCCCAGTAACTCCAAAGAGGGGGAGCGTAACTCCCAGTATAAGGGGCCCCCAGTAACTCCAAAGAGGGGGAGCGTGACTCCAAATATAAGGGGCCCCCAGTAACTCCAAAGAGGGGGAGCGTAACTCCCAGCATAAGGGGCCCCCAATCACCCCAAAGAGGAGGAGCGTAACTCCCAGTATAAGGGGACCCCAGTAACTCCAAAGAGGGGGAGCGTGACTCCCAGCATAAAGGGCCCACAGTAACTCCAAAGAGGAGGAGCGTAACTCCCAGAATAAGGGACCCCCAGTAACCCCAAAGGGGGGAGCGTAACTCCCAGTATAAGGGGCCCCAAGTAACTCCAAAGAGGGGGAGCGTAACTCCCAGTATAAGGGGCCCCCAGTTACTCCAAAGAGGGGGAGCGTTACTCCCAGTATAAGGGGCTCCCAGTTACTCCCAAAAGGAGGAGCGTAACTCCCAGAATAAGGGGCCCCCAGTAAACCTAAAGTGGAGGAGCGTAACTCCCAGTATAAGGGGCCCCCAGTAACTCCAAAGAGGGGGAGCGTTAGTCCCAGTATAAGGGACCCCCAGTAACCCCAAAGAAGGGGAGCGTAACTCCCAGTATAAGGGGCCCCCAGTAACTCCAAAGAGGAGGAGCGTGACTCCCAGTATAAGGGGCCCCCAGTAACTCCAAAGAGGTGGAGCTTGACTCCCAGTATAAGGGGCCCCCTGTAACCCTAAAGAGGAGGAGCGTGACTCCCAGTATATGTGGCCCCCTGTAACCCCAAAGAGGGAGAGCGTGACTCACAGTATAAGGGGCCCCAGTAAATCCAAGGAGGAGGAGCATAACTCCCAGTATAAGGGGCCCCCAGTAACCCCAAGGAGGAGGAGCGAAACTCCCAGTATAAGGGGCCCCCAGTAACTCCAAA
This sequence comes from Meconema thalassinum, assembly GCA_946902985.2. Taxonomy (NCBI): domain Eukaryota; kingdom Metazoa; phylum Arthropoda; class Insecta; order Orthoptera; family Tettigoniidae; genus Meconema; species Meconema thalassinum. The sequence goes on along the minus strand of OX336394.1, from coordinate 443,922,604 downwards.
GAGGGGGAGCGTGACTCCCAGCATAAATGGCCCCCAGCAACTCCAAAGAGGAGGAGCGTAAATCCCAGTATAAGGGGCCCCCAATAACCCCAAAGGGGGGGGGAGCGTAACCCCCAGTATAAGGGGCCCAAAGATATTTAGAGGGGAGCGAGACTCCCTGTATAAGGGGCCCCCATTAACTCAAAAGAGGAGGAGCGTAACTACCAGTATAAGGGGCCCCCAGTAACTCCAAATAGGAGGAGCGTGACTCCCAGTATAAGGGGCCCCCAGTAACTCCAAAGAGGCGGAGCGTGACTCCCAGTATAAGGGGCCCCCATTAACTCCAAAGAGGAGGAGCGTAACTCCCAGTATATGGGGCCCCCAGTAACCCTAAAGAGGAGGAGCGTAACTCGCAGTATAAGGGGCCCCCAGTAACTCCAAAGAGGAGGAGCGTAACTCCCAGTATTAGGGTACCCCAGTAACCCTAAAGAGGAGGATCGTAACTCTCAGTATAAGGGGCCCCCAGTAACTCCAAAGAGGAGGAGAGTAACTCCCAGTATAAGGGGCCCCCAGTAACCCTAAAGAGGAGGAGCGTAACTCGCAGTATAAGGGGCCCCCAGTAACTCCAAAGAGGAGGAACGTAACTCCCAGGATAAGTGGCCCCCAGTAACTCGAAAGAGGGGGAGCGTGACTCCCAGGATTAGGGGCCCCTGTTACTCAAAAGAGGAGGAGCATAAATCCCAGTATAAGGGCTCCCTGTAACTTCAAAGAGGAGGAGCGTAACTCCCAGTATAAGGGGCCCCCTGTAACTCCAAAGTGGAGGAGCGTCACTCCCAGTATAAGTGGCTCCCTGTAACTCCAAAGAGGAGGAGCGTAACTCCCAGTATAAGGGCCCCCTGTTACTCCAAATAGGAGGAGCGTAACTCCCAGTATAAGGGGCTCCCTGTAACTCCAAAGAGGGGGAGCGTAACTCCCAGTATAATGGGCCCCCAGTAACTCCAAACAGGAGGAGCGTAACTCCCAGTATAAAGGGCCCCAGTAACTCCAAAGAGGGGGAGTGTAAATCCCAGTAAAAGGGGCCCCAAGTAACTCCAAACAGGAGGAGCGTAAGTCCCAGTATAAAGGCCCCCAGTAACCCCAAAGAGGGGGAGCGTGACTCCCAGTATAACGGGCCCCCTGTAACTCCAAAGAGGGGGAGAGTAACTCCCAGTATAGCGGGCCCCCAGTAACTCCAAAGAGGCGGAGCGTGACTCCCAATATAAGGGGCCCCCAGTAACTCCAAAGAGGGGGAGCGTAACTCCCAGAATAAGGGGTCCCCAGTAACTCCAAAGACGAGGAGCGTAACTCCCAGTAAAAGGGACGCCCAGTAACCCTAAAAAGGAGGAGCGTAACTCCGAGTATAAGGGGCCCCCAGAAACTCCAAAGAGGGGGAGCGAGACTCCCAGTATAAGGGGCCTCCATTAACTCAAAGAGGGGGAGCGTAACTCCCAGTATAAGGGGCTCCCAGTAACTCCAATTAGGAGGAGCGTGACTCCCAGTATAAGGGGCCCCTGTAACTCCAAAGAGGGGGAGCGTGACTCCCAGTATAAGGGGCCCTCATTAACTCCAAAGAGGAGTAGCGTAACTCCCAGTATCAGGGGCCCCCAGTAACCCTAAAGAGGAGGAGCGTAACTCGCAGTAAAAGGGGCCCCCAGTAACTCCAAAAAGGGGGAGCGTATCTCCCAGTATAAGGGGCCCCCAGTTACCCTAAAGAGGAGGAGCGTAACTCGCAGTAAAAGGAGCCCCCTGTAACTCCAAAGAGGAGGAGCGTAACACCCAGGATAAGGGCCCCCAGTAACCCCAAAGAGGGGGAGCGTGACTCCCGGTATAAGGGGCCCCCAGTAACCCCAAAGTGGAGGAGCTTGACTCCCAGTATAAGGGGCCACCAGTAACTCCAAAGAGGGGGAGCGTAATTCACAGTATATGGTGCCCCCAGTAACCCCAAAGAGGGGGAGCGTAACTCCCAATATAAGGGGCCCCCCGTTACTCCAAAGAGGAGGAGCGTGACTCCCAGTATAAGGGACCCCAGTAACTCCAAAGAGGAGGAGCGTGACTCCCAGTATAAGGGGCTCCCAGTAACTCCAAAAAGCGGGAGCGTAACTCGCAGTATAAGGGGCCCCCAGTAACCCCAAAAAGGAAGAGCGTAATTCCCAGTATAAGGGGGCCCCAGTTACTCCAAAGAGGGGGAGCGTAACTCCCAGTATCAGGGGCCCCAGTATACCCAAAGAGGGGGTGCGTAACTCCCAGTATAATGGGCCCCCAGTAACTCCAAAGAGGAGGAGCGTAACTTTCAGTATAAAGGGCCCCAGTAACTCCAAAGAGGGGGAGTGTAACTCCCATTATAAGGGGCCCCCAGTAACTCCAAACAGGAGGAGCGTAACTCCCAGTATAAAGGCCCACAGTAACCCCTAAGAGGGGGAGCGTGACTCCCAGTATAACGGGTCCCCTGTAACTCCAAAGAGGGGGAGCGTAACTCCCAGTATAAGAGGCCCCCAGTAACTCCAAATAGGCGGAGCGTGACTCCCAGTGTAAGGGGCCCCCAGTAACTCCAAAGAGGGGGAGCGTAACTCCCAGTATAAGGGGCCCCCAGTAACTCCAAAGAGGAGGAGCGTAACTCCCAGTATAAGGGGACCCCATTAACCCTAAAGAGGAGGAGCGTTACTCCCAGTATAAGGGGCCCCCAGTAACTCCAAAGAAGAGGAGCGTAACTCCCAGTATAAGGGGTCCCCAGTTACTCAAAAGAGGGGGAGCGTAAATCACAATATATGGTGCCCCCAGTAACCCCAAAGAGGGGGAGCGTAACTCCCAATATAAGGGGCCCCCCGTTACTCCAAAGAGGAGGAGCGTGACTCCCAGTATAAGGGACCCCAGTAACTCCAAAGAGGAGGAGCGTAATTCACAGTATATGGTGCCCCCAGTAACCCCAAAGAGGGGGAGCGTAACTCCCAATATAAGGGGCCCCCCGTTACTCCAAAGAGGAGGAGCGTGACTCCCAGTATAAGGGGCTCCCAGTAACTCCAAAAAGCGGGAGCGTAACTCCCAGTATAAGGGGCCCCCAGTAACCCCAAAAAGGAAGAGCGTAATTCCCAGTATAAGGGGGCCCCAGTTACTCCAAAGAGGGGGAGCGTAACTCCCAGTATCAGGGGCCCCAGTATACCCAAAGAGGGGGTGCGTAACTCCCAGTATAATGGGCCCCCAGTAACTCCAAAGAGGAGGAGCGTAACTTTCAGTATAAAGGGCCCCAGTAACTCCAAAGAGGGGGAGTGTAACTCCCATTATAAGGGGCCCCCAGTAACTCCAAACAGGAGGAGCGTAACTCCCAGTATAAAGGCCCACAGTAACCCCTAAGAGGGGGAGCGTGACTCCCAGTATAACGGGTCCCCTGTAACTCCAAAGAGGGGGAGCGTAACTCCCAGTATAAGAGGCCCCCAGTAACTCCAAATAGGCGGAGCGTGACTCCCAGTGTAAGGGGCCCCCAGTAACTCCAAAGAGGGGGAGCGTAACTCCCAGTATAAGGGGCCCCCAGTAACTCCAAAGAGGAGGAGCGTAACTCCCAGTATAAGGGGACCCCATTAACCCTAAAGAGGAGGAGCGTTACTCCCAGTATAAGGGGCCCCCAGTAACTCCAAAGAAGAGGAGCGTAACTCCCAGTATAAGGGGTCCCCAGTTACTCAAAAGAGGGGGAGCGTAAATCACAATATATGGTGCCCCCAGTAACCCCAAAGAGGGGGAGCGTAACTCCCAATATAAGGGGCCCCCCGTTACTCCAAAGAGGAGGAGCGTGACTCCCAGTATAAGGGACCCCAGTAACTCCAAAGAGGAGGAGCGTGACTCCCAGTATAAGGGGCTCCCAGTAACTCCAAAAAGCGGGAGCGTAACTCCCAGTATAAGGGGCCCCCAGTAACCTCAAAAAGGAAGAGCGTAACTCCCAGTATAAGGGGCCCCCAGTAACCCCAAACGGGAGGAGCGTGTCTCCCAGTATAAGGGGCCCCCAGTAACCCCAAAGTGGAGGAGCTTGACTCCCAGTATAAGGGGCCACCAGTAACTCCAAAGAGGGGGAGCGTAATTCACAGTATATGGTGCCCCCAGTAACCCCAAAGAGGGGGAGCGTAACTCCCAATATAAGGGGCCCCCCCGTTACTCCAAAGAGGAGGAGCGTGACTCCCAGTATAAGGGACCCCAGTAACTCCAAAGAGGAGGAGCGTGACTCCCAGTATAAGGGGCTCCCAGTAACTCCAAAAAGCGGGAGCGTAACTCCCAGTATAAGGGGCCCCCAGTAACCCCAAAAAGGAAGAGCGTAACTCCCAGTATAAGGGGCCCCCAGTTACTCCAAAGAGGGGGAGCGTAACTCCCAGTATCAGGGGCCCCAGTAACCCCAAAGAGGGGGTGCGTAACTCCCAGTATAATGGGCCCCCAGTAACTCGAAACAGGAGGAGCGTAACTTTCAGTATAAAGGGCCCCAGTAACTCCAAAGAGGGGGAGTGTAACTCCCAGTATAAGGGGCCCCCAGTTACTCCAAAAAGGAGGAGCGTAACTCCCAGTATAAAGGCCCACATTAACCCCTAAGAGGGGGAGCGTGACTCCCAGTATAACGGGTCCCCTGTAACTCCAAAGAGGGGGAGCGTTAGTCCCAGTATAAGGGACCCCCAGTAACCCCAAAGAGGGGGAGCGTAACTCCCAGTATAAGGGGCCCCCAGTAACTCCAAAGAGGAGGAGCGTGACTCCCAGTATAAGGTGCCCCCAGTAACTCCAAAGAGGGGGAGCTTGACTCCCAGTATAAGGGGCCCCCGTTACCCCAAAGAGGAGGAGAGTGACTCCCAGTATAAGGGGGCCCCTGTAACCCCAAGGAGGGAGAGCGTGACTACCAGTATAAGGGCCCCCCTGCAAATCCCAAGAGGGGAGCGTGACTCCCAGTATAAGGGGTCCCCAGTAACCCCAAAGATGGGGAGCGTAACTCCCAGTATAAAGGGCCCCCAGTTACCCCAAAGAGGAGGAGCGTAACACTCAGTATAAGGGGTCCCCAGTTACCCCAAAGAGGAGGAGCTTAACTCCCAGTATAAGGTGCCCACAGTAAGCCCAAAGGGGAGGAGCGTGACTCCCGGTATAAGTGGCCCCCAGTAACTCCAAAGAGGAGGAGCGTGTCTCCCAGTATAAGGGGCCCCCTGTTACTCCAATGAGGAGGAGCGTAACTCCCAGTATAAGGGGCCCCTGTAACCCCAAAGAGGAGGAGCGTAACTCCCAGTATAAGGGGCCCCCAGTAACACCCAAGAGGAGGAGCTTTACTCTCAGTATAAAGGCCCCCAGTAACCCTGAAGAGTGGGAGCGCGACTCCCAGTATAACGGGCCCCCTGTAACTCCAAAGAGGGGAGCGTAACTCCCAGTATAAGGGGCCCCCTGTAACTCCAAAGAGGCGGAGCGTGACTCCCAGTATAAGTGGCCCCCAGTAACTCCAAAGTGGGGGAGCGTAATTCCCAGTATAAGGGGCCCCCAGTAACTCCATAGAGGAGGAGCGTAACTCCCAGTAAAAGGGCCCCCCAGTAACCCTAAAGAGGAGGAGCGTAACTCCCAGTATAAGTGGCCCCCAGTAACACCAATGAGGGGGAGCGTTACTCCCAGTATAAGGGGCCCCCAGTAACCCCAAAGAGGGGGAGCGTAACTCCCAGTATAAGGGGCCCCCAGTATCTCCAAAGAGGGGAAGCGTTAGTCCCAGTATAAGGGACCCCCAGTAACCCCAAAGAGGGGGAGCGTGACTCCCAGTATAAGGGGCCCCCATTAACTCCAAAGAGGAGGAGCGAAACTCCCAGTATCAGGGCCCCCAGTAACCCTAAAGAGGACGAGCGTAACTCGCAGTATAAGGGGCCCCCAGTAACTCCAAAGAGGAGGAGCGTAACTCCCAGTATAAGGGGCCCCCAATAACCCTAACGAGGAGGAGCGTAACTCTGAGTATAAGGGGCCCCCAGTAACTCCAAAGAGGAGGAGAGCAACTCCCAGTATAAGGGGCCCCCAGTTACCCTAAGGAGGAAGAGCGTAACTAGCAGTATAAGGGCCCCCCAGTAACTCTAAAGAGGAGGAGCGTAACTCCCAGTATAAGGGGCCCCCAGTAACCCTAAAGAGGAGGAGCGTAACTCGCAGTATAAGGGGCCCCCAGTAACTCGAAAGAGGGGGAGCGTGACTCCCAGTATTAGGGGCCCCTGTAACTCCAAAGAGGAGGAGCGTAACTCCCAGTATAAGGGGCCCCCTGTTACTCCAAGGAGGAGGAGCGTAACTTCCAGTATAAGGGGCTCCCTGTAACTCCAAAGAGGAGGAGCGAATCTCCCAGTATAAGGGGCCCCCTGTTACTCCAAAAAGGAGGAGCGTAACTCCCAGTATAAGGGGCTCCCTGTAACTCCAAATAGGGGGAGCATAACTCCCAGTATTATGGGACCCCAGTAACTCCAAACAGGAGGAGCGTAACTTTCAGTATAAAGGGCCCCAGTAACTCCAAAGAGGGGGAGTGTAACTCCCAGTATAAGGGGCCCCCAGTAACTCCAAACAGGAGGAGCGTAACTCCCAGTATAAAGGCCCCCAGTAACCTCTAAGAGGGGGAGCGTGACTCCCAGTATAGCGGGTCCCCTGTAACTCCAAAGAGGGGGAGCGTATCTCCCAGTATAAGGGGCCCCCAGTAACTCCAAAGAGGCGGAGCGTGACTCCCAGTGTAAGGGGCCCCCAGTAACTCCAAAGCGGGGGAGCGTAACTCCCAGTATAAGGGGCCCCCAGTAACTCCAAAGAGGAGGAGCGTAACTCCCAGTAAATGGGGCCCCCAGTAACCCTAAAGAGGAGGAGCGTAACTCCCAGTATAAGGGGCCCCCAGAAACTCCAAAGAGGGGGAGCGTGACTCCCAATATAAGGGGCCCCCAGTAACTCCAAAGAGGGGGAGCGTAACTCCCAGCATAAGGGGCCCCCAGTAACCCCAAAGAGGAGGAGCGTAACTCCCAGTATAAGGGGACCCCTTTAACCCTAAAGAGGAGGAGCGTTACTCCCAGTATAAGGGGCCCCCAGTAACTCCAAAGAAGAGGAGCGTAACTCCCAGTATAAGGGGCCCCCAGTTACTCCAAAGAGGGGGAGCGTAATTCACAGTATATGGTGCCCCCAGTAACCCCAAAGAGGCGGAGCGTAACTCCCAATATAAGGGGCCCCCCGTTACTCCAAAGAGGAGGAGCGTGACTCCCAGTATAAGGGACCCCAGTAACTTCAAAGAGGAGGAGCGTGACTCCCAGTATAAGGGGCTCCCAGTAACTCCAAAAAGCTGGAGCGTAACTCCCAGTATAAGGGGCCCCCAGTAACCTCAAAAAGGAAGAGCGTAACTCCCAGTATAAGGGGCCCCCAGTAACCCCAAACGGGAGGAGCGTGTCTCCCAGTATAATGGGCCCCAGTAACCCCAAAGTGGAGGAGCTTGACTCCCAGTATAAGGGGCCACCAGTAACTCCAAAGAGGGGGAGCGTAATTCACAGTATATGGTGCCGCCAGTAACCCCAAAGAGGGGGAGCGTAACTCCCAATATAAGGGGCCCCCCGTTACTCCAAAGAGGAGGAGCGTGACTCCCAGTATAAGGGACCCCAGTAACTCCAAAGAGGAGGAGCGTGACTCCCAGTATAAGGGGCTCCCAGTAACTCCAAAAAGCGGGAGCGTAACTCCCAGTATAAGGGGCCCCCAGTAACCCCAAAAAGCAAGAGCGTAATTCCCAGTATAAGGGGGCCCCAGTTACTCCAAAGAGGGGGAGCGTAACTCCCAGTATCAGGGGCCCCAGTATACCCAAAGAGGGGGTGCGTAACTCCCAGTATAATGGGCCCCCAGTAACTCCAAAGAGGAGGAGCGTAACATTCAGTATAAAGGGCCCCAGTAACTCCAAAGAGGGGGAGTGTAACTCCCATTATAAGGGGCCCCCAGTAACTCCAAACAGGAGGAGCGTAACTCCCAGTATAAAGGCCCACAGTAACCCCTAAGAGGGGGAGCGTGACTCCCTGTATAACGGGTCCCCTGTAACTCCAAAGAGGGGGAGCGTAACTCCCAGTATAAGAGGCCCCCAGTAACTCCAAATAGGCGGAGCGTGACTCCCAGTGTAAGGGGCCCCCAGTAACTCCAAAGAGGGGGAGCGTAACTCCCAGTATAAGGGGCCCCCAGTAACTCCAAAGAGGAGGAGCGTAACTCCCAGTAAAAGGTGCCCCCAGTAACCCTAAAGAGGAGGAGCGTAACTCCCAGTATAAGGGGCCCCCAGAAACTCCAAAGAGGGGGAGCGTGACTCCAAATATAAGGGGCCCCCAGTAACTCCAAAGAGGGGGAGCGTAACTCCCAGCATAAGGGGCCCCCAATCACCCCAAAGAGGAGGAGCGTAACTCCCAGTATAAGGGGACCCCAGTAACTCCAAAGAGGGGGAGCGTGACTCCCAGCATAAAGGGCCCACAGTAACTCCAAAGAGGAGGAGCGTAACTCCCAGAATAAGGGACCCCCAGTAACCCCAAAGGGGGGAGCGTAACTCCCAGTATAAGGGGCCCCAAGTAACTCCAAAGAGGGGGAGCGTAACTCCCAGTATAAGGGGCCCCCAGTTACTCCAAAGAGGGGGAGCGTTACTCCCAGTATAAGGGGCTCCCAGTTACTCCCAAGAGGAGGAGCGTAACTCCCAGAATAAGGGGCCCCCAGTAAACCTAAAGTGGAGGAGCGTAACTCCCAGTATAAGGGGCCCCCAGTAACTCCAAAGAGGGGGAGCGTTAGTCCCAGTATAAGGGACCCCCAGTAACCCCAAAGAAGGGGAGCGTAACTCCCAGTATAAGGGGCCCCCAGTAACTCCAAAGAGGAGGAGCGTGACTCCCAGTATAAGGGGCCCCCAGTAACTCCAAAGAGGTGGAGCTTGACTCCCAGTATAAGGGGCCCCCTGTAACCCTAAAGAGGAGGAGCGTGACTCCCAGTATATGTGGCCCCCTGTAACCCCAAAGAGGGAGAGCGTGACTCACAGTATAAGGGGCCCCAGTAAATCCAAGGAGGAGGAGCATAACTCCCAGTATAAGGGGCCCCCAGTAACCCCAAGGAGGAGGAGCGAAACTCCCAGTATAAGGGGCCCCCAGTAACTCCAAAGAGGGGGAGCGTGACTCCCAGCATAAATGGCCCCCAGCAACTCCAAAGAGGAGGAGCGTAAATCCCAGTATAAGGGGCCCCCAATAACCCCAAAGGGGGGGGGGGGAGCGTAACCCCCAGTATAAGGGGCCCAAAGATATTTAGAGGGGAGCGAGACTCCCTGTATAAGGGGCCCCCATTAACTCAAAAGAGGAGGAGCGTAACTACCAGTATAAGGGGCCCCCAGTAACTCCAAATAGGAGGAGCGTGACTCCCAGTATAAGGGGCCCCCAGTAACTCCAAAGAGGCGGAGCGTGACTCCCAGTATAAGGGGCCCCCATTAACTCCAAAGAGGAGGAGCGTAACTCCCAGTATATGGGGCCCCCAGTAACCCTAAAGAGGAGGAGCGTAACTCGCAGTATAAGGGGCCCCCAGTAACTCCAAAGAGGAGGAGCGTAACTCCCAGTATTAGGGTACCCCAGTAACCCTAAAGAGGAGGATCGTAACTCTCAGTATAAGGGGCCCCCAGTAACTCCAAAGAGGAGGAGAGTAACTCCCAGTATAAGGGGCCCCCAGTAACCCTAAAGAGGAGGAGCGTAACTCGCAGTATAAGGGGCCCCCAGTAACTCCAAAGAGGAGGAACGTAACTCCCAGGATAAGTGGCCCCCAGTAACTCGAAAGAGGGGGAGCGTGACTCCCAGGATTAGGGGCCCCTGTTACTCAAAAGAGGAGGAGCATAAATCCCAGTATAAGGGCTCCCTGTAACTTCAAAGAGGAGGAGCGTAACTCCCAGTATAAGGGGCCCCCTGTAACTCCAAAGTGGAGGAGCGTCACTCCCAGTATAAGTGGCTCCCTGTAACTCCAAAGAGGAGGAGCGTAACTCCCAGTATAAGGGCCCCCTGTTACTCCAAATAGGAGGAGCGTAACTCCCAGTATAAGGGGCTCCCTGTAACTCCAAAGAGGGGGAGCGTAACTCCCAGTATAATGGGCCCCCAGTAACTCCAAACAGGAGGAGCGTAACTCCCAGTATAAAGGGCCCCAGTAACTCCAAAGAGGGGGAGTGTAAATCCCAGTAAAAGGGGCCCCAAGTAACTCCAAACAGGAGGAGCGTAAGTCCCAGTATAAAGGCCCCCAGTAACCCCAAAGAGGGGGAGCGTGACTCCCAGTATAACGGGCCCCCTGTAACTCCAAAGAGGGGGAGAGTAACTCCCAGTATAGCGGGCCCCCAGTAACTCCAAAGAGGCGGAGCGTGACTCCCAATATAAGGGGCCCCCAGTAACTCCAAAGAGGGGGAGCGTAACTCCCAGAATAAGGGGTCCCCAGTAACTCCAAAGACGAGGAGCGTAACTCCCAGTAAAAGGGACGCCCAGTAACCCTAAAAAGGAGGAGCGTAACTCCGAGTATAAGGGGCCCCCAGAAACTCCAAAGAGGGGGAGCGAGACTCCCAGTATAAGGGGCCTCCATTAACTCAAAGAGGGGGAGCGTAACTCCCAGTATAAGGGGCTCCCAGTAACTCCAATTAGGAGGAGCGTGACTCCCAGTATAAGGGGCCCCTGTAACTCCAAAGAGGGGGAGCGTGACTCCCAGTATAAGGGGCCCTCATTAACTCCAAAGAGGAGTAGCGTAACTCCCAGTATCAGGGGCCCCCAGTAACCCTAAAGAGGAGGAGCGTAACTCGCAGTAAAAGGGGCCCCCAGTAACTCCAAAAAGGGGGAGCGTATCTCCCAGTATAAGGGGCCCCCAGTTACCCTAAAGAGGAGGAGCGTAACTCGCAGTAAAAGGAGCCCCCTGTAACTCCAAAGAGGAGGAGCGTAACACCCAGGATAAGGGCCCCCAGTAACCCCAAAGAGGGGGAGCGTGACTCCCGGTATAAGGGGCCCCCAGTAACCCCAAAGTGGAGGAGCTTGACTCCCAGTATAAGGGGCCACCAGTAACTCCAAAGAGGGGGAGCGTAATTCACAGTATATGGTGCCCCCAGTAACCCCAAAGAGGGGGAGCGTAACTCCCAATATAAGGGGCCCCCCGTTACTCCAAAGAGGAGGAGCGTGACTCCCAGTATAAGGGACCCCAGTAACTCCAAAGAGGAGGAGCGTGACTCCCAGTATAAGGGGCTCCCAGTAACTCCAAAAAGCGGGAGCGTAACTCCCAGTATAAGGGGCCCCCAGTAACCCCAAAAAGGAAGAGCGTAATTCCCAGTATAAGGGGGCCCCAGTTACTCCAAAGAGGGGGAGCGTAACTCCCAGTATCAGGGGCCCCAGTATACCCAAAGAGGGGGTGCGTAACTCCCAGTATAATGGGCCCCCAGTAACTCCAAAGAGGAGGAGCGTAACTTTCAGTATAAAGGGCCCCAGTAACTCCAAAGAGGGGGAGTGTAACTCCCATTATAAGGGGCCCCCAGTAACTCCAAACAGGAGGAGCGTAACTCCCAGTATAAAGGCCCACAGTAACCCCTAAGAGGGGGAGCGTGACTCCCAGTATAACGGGTCCCCTGTAACTCCAAAGAGGGGGAGCGTAACTCCCAGTATAAGAGGCCCCCAGTAACTCCAAATAGGCGGAGCGTGACTCCCAGTGTAAGGGGCCCCCAGTAACTCCAAAGAGGGGGAGCGTAACTCCCAGTATAAGGGGCCCCCAGTAACTCCAAAGAGGAGGAGCGTAACTCCCAGTAAAAGGTGCCCCCAGTAACCCTAAAGAGGAGGAGCGTAACTCCCAGTATAAGGGGCCCCCAGTAACTCCAAAGAGGGGGAGCGTAACTCCCAGCATAAGGGGCCCCCAATCACCCCAAAGAGGAGGAGCGTAACTCCCAGTATAAGGGGACCCCAGTAACTCCGAAGAGGGGGAGCGTGACTCCCAGCATAAAGGGCCCACAGTAACTCCAAAGAGGAGGAGCGTAACTCCCAGAATAAGGGACCCCCAGTAACCCCAAAGGGGGGAGCGTAACTCCCAGTATAAGGGGCCCCAAGTAACTCCAAAGAGGGGGAGCGTAACTCCCAGTATAAGGGGCCCCCAGTTACTCCAAAGAGGGGGAGCGTTACTCCCAGTATAAGGGGCTCCCAGTTACTCCCAAGAGGAGGAGCGTAACTCCCAGAATAAGGGGCCCCCATTTACTCCAAAGAGGGGGAGCGTAACACCCAGTATAAGGGGCCCCCAGTTACTCCAAAGAGGGGGAGCGTAACTCCCAGTATAAGGGGCCCCCAGTAAACCTAAAGTGGAGGAGCGTAACTCCCAGTATAAGGGGCCCCCAGTAACTCCAAAGAGGGGGAGCGTTAGTCCCAGTATAAGGGACCCCCAGTAACCCCAAAGAGGGGGAGCGTAACTCCCAGTATAAGGGGCCCCCAGTAACTCCAAAGAGGAGGAGCGTGACTCCCAGTATAAGTGGCCCCCAGTAACTCCAAAGAGGTGGAGCTTGACTCCCAGTATAAGGGGCCCCCTGTAACCCTAAAGAGGAGGAGCGTGACTCCCAGTATATGTGGCCCCCTGTAACCCCAAAAAGGGAGAGCGTGACTCACAGTATAAGGGGCCCCAGTAAATCCAAGGAGGAGGAGCATAACTCCCAGTATAAGGGGCCCCCAGTAACCCCAAGGAGGAGGAGCGAAACTCCCAGTATAAGGGGCCCCCAGTAACTCCAAAGAGGGGGAGCGTGACTCCCAGCATAAATGGCCCCCAGCAACTCCTAAGAGGAGGAGCGTAAATCCCAGTATAAGGGGCCCCCAATAACCCCAAAGGGGGGGGGGAGCGTAACCCCCAGTATAAGGGGCCCAAAGATATTTAGAGGGGAGCGAGACTCCCTGTATAAGGGGCCCCCATTAACTCAAAAGAGGAGGAGCGTAACTACCAGTATAAGGGGCCCCCAGTAACTCCAAATAGGAGGAGCGTGACTCCCAGTATAAGGGGCCCCCAGTAACTCCAAAGAGGCGGAGCGTGATTCCCAGTATAAGGGGCCCCCATTAACTCCAAAGAGGAGGAGCGTAACTCCCAGTATATGGGGCCCCCAGTAACCCTAAAGAGGAGGAGCGTAACTCGCAGTATAAGGGGCCCCCAGTAACTCCAAAGAGGAGGAGCGTAACTCCCAGTATTAGGGTACCCCAGTAACCCTAAAGAGGAGGATCGTAACTCTCAGTATAAGGGGCCCCCAGTAACTCCAAAGAGGAGGAGAGTAACTCCCAGTATAAGGGGCCCCCAGTAACCCTAAAGAGGAGGAGCGTAACTCGCAGTATAAGGGGCCCCCAGTAACTCCAATGAGGAGGAACGTAACTCCCAGGATAAGTGGCCCCCAGTAACTCGAAAGAGGGGGAGCGTGACTCCCAGGATTAGGGGCCCCTGTTACTCAAAAGAGGAGGAGCATAAATCCCAGTATAAGGGCTCCCTGTAACTTCAAAGAGGAGGAGCGTAACTCCCAGTATAAGGGGCCCCCTGTAACTCCAAAGTGGAGGAGCGTCACTCCCAGTATAAGTGGCTCCCTGTTACTCCAAAGAGGAGGAGCGTAACTCCCAGTATAAGGGCCCCCTGTTACTCCAAATAGGAGGAGCGTAACTCCCAGTATAAGGGGCTCCCTGTAACTCCAAAGAGGGGGAGCGTAACTCCCAGTATAATGGGCCCCCAGTAACTCCAAACAGGAGGAGCGTAACTCCCAGTATAAAGGGCCCCAGTAACTCCAAAGAGGGGGAGTGTAAATCCCAGTAAAAGGGGCCCCAAGTAACTCCAAACAGGACGAGCGTACGTCCCAGTATAAAGGCCCCCAGTAACCCCAAAGAGGGGGAGCGTGACTCCCAGTATAACGGGCCCCCTGTAACTCCAAAGAGGGGGAGAGTAAGTCCCAGTATAGCGGGCCCCCAGTAACTCCAAAGAGGCGGAGCGTGACTCTCTATATAAGGGGCCCCCAGTAACTCCAAAGAGGGGGAGCGTAACTCCCAGAATAAGGGGTCCCCAGTAACTCCAAAGACGAGGAGCGTAACTCCCAGTAAAAGGGACGCCCAGTAACCCTAAAAAGGAGGAGCGTAACTCCGAGTATAAGGGGCCCCCAGAAATTCCAAAGAGGGGGAGCGAGACTCCCAGTATAAGGGGCCTCCATTAACTCAAAGAGGGGGAGCGTAACTCCCAGTATAAGGGGCTCCCAGTAACTCCAATTAGGAGGAGCGTGACTCCCAGTATAAGGGGCCCCTGTAACTCCAAAGAGGGGGAGCGTGACTCCCAGTATAAGGGGCCCTCATTAACTCCAAAGAGGAGTAGCGTAACTCCCAGTATCAGGGGCCCCCAGTAACCCTAAAGAGGAGGAGCGTAACTCGCAGTAAAAGGGGCCCCCAGTAACTCCAAAAAGGGGAAGCGTATCTCCCAGTATAAGGGGCCCCCAGTTACCCTAAAGAGGAGGAGCGTAACTCGCAGTAAAAGGAGCCCCCTGTAACTCCAAAGAGGAGGAGCGTAACACCCAGGATAAGGGCCCCCAGTAACCCCAAAGAGGGGGAGCGTGACTCCCGGTATAAGGGGCCCCCAGTAACCCCAAAGAGGGGCAGCGTGACTCCCAGTATAAGGGGCCCCCAGTAACCCCAAAGAGGGGGAGCGTGACTCCCAGTATAAGGGGTCCCCTGTAACCACAAAGAGGGGGAGCGTGTCTCCCGGTATAAGGGGCCCCCAGTAACCCCAAAAAGGGGGAGCGTGACTTCCAGTATAAGGAGCCCCCAGTAACTCCAAAGAGGAGGAGCGTAACTCCCAGTATAAGGGGCCCCCAGTAACTCCAAAGAGGAGGAGCGTAACTCCCAGTATAAGTGGCCCACAGTAACCCCAAAGAGGGGGAGCGTGACTCCCAGTATAAGGGGCCCCCAGTAACTCCAATGAGGGGGAGGGTTACCCCCAGTAACCCCAAAGAGGGGTAGCGTGACTCCCGGTATAAGGGGCCCCCAGTAACCCCAAAGAGGGGGAGCGTGACTCAAAGTATAAGGGGCCCCCAGTAACTCCAAAGAGGGGGAGCGTTAGTCCCACTATAAGGGACCCCCAGTAACCCCAAAGAGGGGGAGGGTAACTCCCACTATAAGGGGCCCCCAGTAACTACAAAGAGGAGGAGCGTGACTCCCAGTATAAGGGGCCCCCAGTATCTCCAAAGAGGGGGAGCTTGACTCCCAGTATAAGGGGCCCCCTGTAACTCCAAAGAGGAGGAGCGTGACTCCCAGTATAAGGGGCCCCCAGTAACCCCAAAGAGGAGGAGCTTAACTCCCAGTATAAGGGGCCCCAGTAACTCCAAAGAGGAGGAGCTAAACTCCCAGTATAAGGTGCCCCCAGTAACCCCCAAGAGGAGGAGCGTAACTCCCAGTATACGGGGCACCCTGCAACCCCAAAAACGAGGAGCGTAACTCCCAGTATAAGGGGCCCCAGTAAATCCAAGTGGGAGGAGCGTAACTCCCAGTATAAGGGACCCCCAGTAACCCCAAGGAAGAAGGAGCGAAAGTCCCAGTATAAGGGGCCCCCAGTAACTCCAAAGAGGGAGAGCGTGACTCCCAGCATAAAGGGCCCCCAGTAACTCCAAAGAGGAGGAGCGTAACTCCCAGTATAAGGGGCCCCCAGTAACCCCAAAGGGAGGGAGCTTAACTCCCAGTATAAGTGGCCCCCAGTAACTCCAAAGATGGGGAGCGTAACTCCCAGTATAAGGGGCACCCAGTTACTCCAAAGAGGGGGAGCGTAACTCCCAGTACAAGGGGCTCCCAGTTACTCCAAAGAGGAGGAGCGTAACTCCCAGTATAAGGGGCCCCCAGTAACTCCAAGGAGGGGGAGAGTAACTCCCAGTATAAGAGGCCCCCAGTTACTCCAAAGAAGGGGAGCGTAACTCCCAGTATAAGGGGCCCCCAGTAACCCTTAAGAGGAGGAGCGTAACTCCCAGTATAAGTGGCCCCCAGTAACTCCAAAGAGGGGGAGCGTTAGTCCCAGTATAAGGGTCCACCAGTAACCCCAAGGAGGGGGAGCGTAACTCCCAGTATAAGGGGCCCCCAGTAACTCCAATGAGGAGAAGCGTGACTCACAGTTTAAGGGGCCCCCAGTAACTCCAAAGAGGGCTAGCTTGACTCCCAGTATAAGGAGCCCCCTGTAACCCCAAAGAGGAGGAGCGTTACTCCCAGTTAAGGGGCTTCCTACCCCCCAAGAGGGAGAGCGTGACTCTCAGTATAAGGGGCCCCCTGTAAATCCAAAGAGGGGAGCGTGACTCCCAGTATAAGGGGTCCCCAGTAACCCCAAAGAGGGGGAGCGTATCTCCCAGTATAAGTGGCCCCCTGTAACCCCAAAGAGGGAGTGCGTGACTCCCAGTATAAGGGGCCCCAGTAAATCCAAGGAGGAGGAGCGTAACTCCCAGTATAAGGGGGCCCCAGTTACCCCAAGGAGGAGGAGCGAATCTCCCAGTATAAGGGGCCCCCAGTAACTCCAAAGAGGGGGAGCGTGACTCCCAGCATAAAAGGCCCCCAGCAACTCCAAAGACGAGGAGTGTAAATCCCAGTATAAGGAGCCCCCAATAACCCCAAAGGGGGGAGCGTAACTCCCAGTATAAGGGGCCCCAAGAAACTTAAAAGAGGGGGAGCGAGACTCCCTGTATAAGGGGCCCCCATTAATTCGAAAGAGGAGGAGCGTAACTCCCAGTATAAGGGGCCCCCAGTAACTCCAAAGAGGAGGAGCGTAACTCCCAGTATTAGGGGCCCCCAGTAACCCTAAAGAGGAAGAGCGTAACTCTCAGTATAAGGGGCTCCCAGTAACTCCAAAGAGGAGGAGAGTAACTCCCAGTATAAGGGGCCCCCAGTAACCCTAAAGAGGAGGAGCGTAACTCGCAGTATAAGGGCCCCCCAGTAACTCCAAAGAGGAGGAACGTAACTCCCAGGATAAGGGGCCCCCAGTAACTCGAAAGAGGGGGAGCGTGACTCCCAGGATTAGGGGCCCCCTGTTACTCAAAAGAGGAGGAGCATAAATCCCAGTATAAGGGCTCCCTGTAACTTCAAAGAGGAGGAGCGTAACTCCCAGTATAAGGGGCCCCCTGTAACTCCAAAGAGGAGGAGCGTAACTCCCAGTATAAGGGGCTCCCTGTAACTCCAAAGAGGAGGAGCGTAACTCCCAGTATAAGGGGCCCCCTGTTACTCCAAATAGGAGGAGCGTAACTCCCAGTATAAGGGGCTCCCTGTAACTCCAAAGAGGGGGAGCGTAACTCCCAGTATAATGGGCCCCCAGTATCTCGAAACAGGAGGAGATTAACTCCCAGTATTAAGGGCCCCAGTAACCCCAAAGCGGGGGAGTGTAACTCCCAGTATAAGGGGCCCCAAGTAACTCCAAACAGGAGGAGCGTAACTCCCAGTATAAAGGCCACCAGTAACCCCAAAGAGGGGGAGCGTGACTCCCAGTATCACGGACCCCCTGTAACTCCAAAGAGGGGGAGCGTAACTCCCAGTATAAGGGGCCCCCAGTAACCCTAAAGAGGAGGAGCGTAACTCGCAGTATAAGGGCCCCCCGGTAACTCCAAAGAGGAGGAGCGTAACTCCCAGGATAAGGGGCCCCCAGTAACTCGAAAGAGCGGGAGCGTGACTCCCAGTATTAGGGGCCCCCTGTAACTCCAAAGAGGACGAGCGTAACTCCCAGTATAAGGGGCTCCCTGTAACTCCAAAGAGGGGGAGCGTAACTCCCAGTATAATGGGCCCCCAGTAACTCCAAACAGGAGGAGCGTAACTCCCAGTATAAAGGGCCCCAGTTACTCCAAACAGGGGGAGTGTAACTCCCAGTATAAGGGGCCCCCAGTAACTCCAAACAGGAGGAGCGTAACTCCCAGTATAAAGGCCCCCAGTAACCCCAAAGAGGGGGAGCGTGACTCCCAGTATAACGAGCCCCCTGTAAGTCCAAAGAGGGGGAGCGTAACTCCCAGTATAAGGGGCCCCCAGTAACTCCAAAGAGACGGAGCGTGAATCCCAGTGTAAGGGGCCCCCAGTAACTCCAAAGAGGGGGAGCGTAACTCCCAGTATAAGGGGCCCCCAGTAACTCCAAAGAGGAGGAGCGTAACTCCCAGTAAAAGGGGCCCCAGTAACCCTAAAGAGGAGGAGCGTAACTCGCAGTATAAGGGGCCCCCAGAAACTCCAAAGAGGGGGAGCGAGACTCCCAGTATAAGGGGCCACCATTAACTCAAATGAGGAGGAGCGTAACTCCCAGTATAAGGGGCCCCCAGTAACTCCAAAAGGAGGAGCGTGACTCCCTGTATAAGGGGCCCCCAGTAACTCCAAAGAGGGGGAGCGTGACTCCCAGTATAAGGGGCCCCCAGTAACCCTAATGAGGAGGAGCGTAACTCGGAGTGTAAGGTGCCCCCAGTAACTCCAAAGAGGAGGAGCGTAACTCGCAGTATAAGGAGCCCCCAGTAACTCCAAAGAGGAGGAGCGTAACTCCCAATATAAGGGCCCCCCCAGTAACCCTAAATAGGAGGAGCGTAACTCGCAGTATAAGGGGCCCCCAGTAACTCCACAGAGGGGGAGCGTTACTCCCAGTATAAGGGTCCCCCAATAACTCCAAAGAGGAGGAGTGTAACTCCCAGGATAAGGGGCCCCCAGTAACCCCAAAGAGGGGGAGCGTGACTCCCGGTATAAGGGGCCCCAGTAACCCCAAAGTGGGGGAGCGTGACTCCCAGTATAAGAGGCCCCCAGTAACCCCAAAGAGGGGGAGCGTGACTCCCAGTATAAGGGGCCCCCTGTAACCCCAAAGAGGGGGAGCGTGTCTCCCGGTATAAGGGGCCCCCAGTAACCCCAAAAAGGGGGAGCGTGTCTCCCAGTATAAGGGAACCCCATTAACTCCAAAGAGAAGGAGCGTGACTCCCAGTATAAGGGGTCCCCAGTAACTCCAAAGAGGAGGAGCGTAACTCCCAGTATAAGGGGGCCACAGAAACCCCAAAGAGGGGGGGCGTGACTCCCAGTATAAGGGGCCCCCAGTAACCCCAAAGAGGGGGAGCGTAACTCCCAGTATAAGGGGCCCCCAGTAACTCCAAAGAGGGGAAGCGTTAGTCCCAGTATAAGGGACCCCCAGTAACCCCAAAGAGGGGGAGCGTAACTCCCAGTATAAGGGGCCCCCAGTAACTCCAAAAAGGAGGAGCGTGACTCCCAGTATAAGGGGCCCCCAGTAACTCCAAAGAGGGGGAGCTTGACTCCCAGTATAAGGGGCCCCCTGTAACCCCAAAGAGGAGGAGCGTGACTCCCAGTATAAGGGGCCCCCTGTAACCCCAAGGAGGGAGAGCGTGACTACCAGTATAAGGGCCCCCCTGCAAATCCAAAGAGGGGAGCGTGACTCCCAGTATAAGGGGTCCCCAGTAACCCAAAAGATGGGGAGCGTAACTCCCAGTATAAAGGGCCCCCAGTAACCCCAAAGAGGAGGAGCGTAACACCCAGTATAAGGGGCCCCCAGTTACCCCAAAGAGGAGGAGCGTAACTCCCAGTATAAGGTGCCCACAGTAAGCCCAAAGGGGAGGAGCGTGACTCCCGGTATAAGTGGCCCCCAGTAACTCCAAAGAGGAGGAGCGTGACTCCCAGTATAAGGGGCCCCAGTTACTCCAATGAGGAGGAGCGTAACTCCCAGTATAAGGGGCCCCTGTAACCCCAAATAGGAGGAGCGTAACTCCCAGTATAAGGGGCCCCCAGTAACACCCAAGAGGAGGAGCTTTACTCTCAGTATAAAGGCCCCCAGTAACCCTAAAGAGGGGGAGCGCGACTCCCAGTATAACGGGCCCCCTGTAACTCCAAAGAGGGGAGCGTAACTCCCAGTATAAGGGGCCCCCTGTAACTCCAAAGAGGCGGAGCGTGACTCCCAGTATAAGTGGCCCCCAGTAACTCCAAAGAGTGGGAGCGTAATTCCCAGTATAAGGGGCCCCCAGTAACTCCATAGAGGAGGAGCGTAACTCCCAGTAAAAGGGGCCCCCAGTAACCCTAAAGAGGAGGAGCATAACTCCCAGTATAAGGGGCCCCAAGAAACTCCAAAGAGGGGGAGCGAGACTCCCAGTATAAGGGGCCCCCAGTAACTCCAAAGAGAAGGAGCGTAACTCCCAGTTAAAGGGGCCCCCAGTAACCCTAAAGAGGAGGAGCGTAACTCCCAGTATAAGTGGACCCCAGTAACTCCAATGAGGGGGAGCGTTACTCCCAGTATAAGGGGCCCCCAGTAACCCCAAGGAGGGGGAGCGTAACTCCCAGTATAAGGGGCCCCCAGTAACTCCAAAGAGGGGAAGTGTTAGTCCCAGTATAAGGGACCCCCAGTAACCCCAAAGAGGGGGAGCGTGACTCCCAGTATAAGGGGCCCATATTAACTCCAAAGAGGAGGAGCGAAACTCCCAGTATCAGGGGCCCCCAGTAACCCCAAGGAGGGGGAGCGTAACTCCCAGTATCAGGGGCCCCCAGTAACCCTAAAGAGGAGGAGCGTAACTCGCAGTATAAGGGGCCCCCAGTAACTCCAAAGAGGAGGAGCGTAACTCCCAGTATAAGGGGCCCCCAGTAACCCTAAAGAGGAGGAGCGTAACTCTGAGTATAAGGGGCCCCCAGTAACTCCAAAGAGGAGGAGAGCAACTCCCAGTATAAGGGGCCCCCAGTAACCCTAAGGAGGAAGAGCGTAACTAGCAGTATAAGGGCCCCCCAGTAACTCTAAAGAGGAGGAGCGTAACTCCCAGTATATGGGGCCCCCTGTTACTCCAAAGAGGAGGAGCGTAACTTCCAGTATAAGGGGCTCCCTGTAACTCCAAAGAGGAGGAGCGAATCTCCCAGTATAAGGGGCCCCCTGTTACTCCAAAAAGGAGGAGCGTAACTCCCAGTATAAGGGGCTCCCTGTAACTCCAAAGAGGGGGAGCGTAACTCCCAGTATAATGGGCCCCCAGTAACTCCAAACAGGAGGAAAGTAACTTTCAGTATAAAGGGCCCCAGTAACTCCAAAGAGGGGGAGTGTAACTCCCAGTATAAGGAGCCCCCAGTAACTCCAAACAGGAGGAGCGTAACTCCCAGTATAAAGGCCCCCAGTAACCCCTAAGAGGGGGAGCGTGACTCCCAGTATAACGGGTCCCCTGTAACTCCAATGAGGGGGAGCGTAACTCCCAGTATAAGGGGCCCCCAGTAACTCCAAAGAGGCGGAGCGTGACTCCCAGTGTAAGGGGCCCCCAGTAACTCCAAAGAGGGGGAGCGTAACTCCCAGTATAAGGGGCCCCCAGTAACTCCAAAGAGGAGGAGCGTAACTCCCAGTAAAAGGGGTCCCCAGTAACCCTAAAGAGGAGGAGCGTAACTCCCAGTATAAGGGGCCCCCAGAAACTCCAAAGAGGGGGAGCGTGACTCCCAATATAAGGGGCCCCCAGTAACTCCAAAGAGGGGGAGCCTAACTCCCAGCATAAGGGGCCCCCAGTAACCCCAAAGTGGAGGAGCGTAACTCCCAGTATAAGGGGGCCCCATTAACCCTAAAGAGGAGGAGCGTTACTCCCAGTATAAGGGGCCACCAGTAACTCCAAAGAAGAGGAGCGTAACTCCCAGTATAAGGGGCCCCCAGTTACTCCAAAGAGGGGGAGCGTAATTCACAGTATATGGTGCCCCCAGTAACCCCAAAGAGGGGGAGCGTAACTCCCAATATAAGGGGCCCCCCGTTACTCCAAAGAGGATGAGCGTGACTCCCGGTATAAGGGACCCCAGTAACTCCAAAGAGGAGGAGCGTGACTCCCAGTATAAGGGGCTCCCAGTAACTCCAAAAAGCGGGAGCGTAACTCCCAGTATAAGGGGCCCCCAGTAACCTCAAAAAGGAAGAGCGTAACTCCCAGTATAAGGGGCCCCCAGTAACCCCAAACGGGAGGAATGTGTCTCCCAGTATAAGGGGCCCCCAGTAACCCCAAAGTGGAGGAGCTTGACTCCCAGTATAAGGGGCCACCAGTAACTCCAAAGAGGGGGAGCGTAATTCACAGTATATGGTGCCCCCAGTAACCCCAAAGATGGGGAGCGTAACTCCCAATATAAGGGGCCCCCCGTTACTCCAATGAGGAGGAGCGTGACTCCCAGTATAAGGGACCCCAGTAACTCCAATGAGGAGGAGCGTGACTCCCAGTATAAGGGGTTCCCAGTAACTCCAAAAAGCGGGAGCGTAACTCCCAGTATAAGAGGAGGAGCGTAACTCCCAGTATAAGGGGGCCACAGTAACTCCAAACAGGAGGAGCGTAACTTTCAGTATAAAGGGCCCCAGTAACTCCAAAGAGGGGGAGTGTAACTCCCAGTATAAGGAGCCCCCAGTAACCCCAAACAGGAGGAGCGTAACTCCCAGTATAAAGGCCCCCAGTAACCCCTAAGAGGGGGAGCGTGACTCCCAGTATAATGGGGCCCCTGTAACTCCAAAGAGGGGGAGCGTAACTCCCAGTAGAAAGGGCTCCCAGTTACTCCCAAGAGGAGGAGCGTAACTCCCAGAATAAGGGGCCCCCATTTACTCCAAAGTGGGGGAGCGTAACTCCCAGTATAAGGGGCCCCCAGTTACTCCAAAGAGGGGGAGCGTAACTCCCAGTATAAGGGGCCCCCAGTAAACCTAAAGTGGAGGAGCGTAACTCCCAGTATAAGGGGCCCCCAGTAACTCCAAAGAGGGGGAGCGTTAGTCCCAGTATAAGGGACACCCAGTAACCCCAAAGAGGGGGAGCGTAACTCCCAGTATAAGGGGCCCCCAGTTACTCCAAAGAGGGGGAGCGTAACTCCCAGTATAAGGGGCCCCCAGTAACTCCAAAGAGGAGGAGCGTAACTCCCAGTAAAAGGTGCCCCCAGTAACCCTAAGGAGGAGGAACGTAACTCCCAGTATAAGGGGCCCCCAGAAACTCCAAAGAGGGGGAGCGTGACTCCCAATATAAGGGCCCCCCAGTAACTCCAAAGAGGGGGAGCGTAACTCCCAGCATAAGGGGCCCCCAGTAACCCCAAAGAGGAGGAGCGTAACTCCCAGTATAAGGGGACCCCAGTAACTCCAAAGAGGGGGAGCGTGACTCGCAGCATAAAGGGCCCACAGTAACTCCAAAGAGGAGGAGCGTAACTCCCAGTATAAGGGGCACCCAGTAACCCCAAAGGGGGGAGCGTAACTCCCAGTATAAGGGGCCCCAAGTAACTCACAAGAGGGGGAGCGTAACTCCCAGTATAAGGGGACCCCAGTTACTCCAAAGAGGGGGAGCGTTACTCCCAGTATAAAGGGCTCCCAGTTACTCCCAAGAGGAGGAGCGTAACTCCCAGAATAAGGGGCTCCCATTTACTCCAAAGAGGGGGAGCGTAACTCCCAGTATAAGGGGCCCCCAGTTACTCCAAAGAGGGGGAGCGTAACTCCCAGTATAAGGGGCCCCCAGTAAACCTAAAGTGGAGGAGCGTAACTCCCAGTATAAGGGGCCCCCAGTAACTCCAAAGAGGGGGAGCGTTAGTCCCAGTATAAGGGACCACCAGTAACCCCAAAGAGGGGGAGCGTAACTCCCAGTATAAGGGGCCCCCAGTAACTCCAAAGAGGAGTAGCGTGACTCCCAGTATAAGGGGCCCCCAGTAACTCCAAAGAGGTGGAGCTTGACTCCCAGTATAAGGGGCCCCCTGTAACCCTAAAGAGGAGGAGCGTGACTCCCAGTATAAGTGGCCCCCATAACCCCAAAGAGGGAGAGCGTGACTCACAGTATAAGGGGCTCCAGTAAATCCAAGGAGGAGGAGCATAACTCCCAGTATAAGGGGCCCCCAGTAACCCCAAGGAGGAGGAGCGAAACTCCCAGTATAAGGGGCCCCCAGTAACTCCAAAGAGGGGGAGCGTGACTCCCAGCATAAATGGCCCCCAGCAACTCCAAAGAGGAGGAGCGTAAATCCCAGTATAAGGGGCCCCCAATAACCCCAAAAGGGGGGGGGGGAGCGTAACTCCCAGTAAAAGGGGCCCCAAAAACTTAGAGGGGGAGCGAGACTCCCTGTATAAGGGGCCCCCATTAACTCAAATGAGGAGGAGCGTAACTCCCAGTATAAGGGGCCCCCAGTACCTCCAAAGAGGAGGAGCGTGACTCCCAGTATAAGGGGCCCCCAGTAACTCCAAAGAGGCGGAGCGTGACTCCCAGTATAAGGGGCCCCCTTTAACTCCAAAGAGGAGGAGCGTAACTCCCAGTATCAGGGGCCCCCAGTAACCCTAAAGAGGAGGAGCGTAACTCGCAGTATAAGGGGCCCACAGTAACTCCAAAGAGGAGGAGCGTAACTCCCAGTATTAGGGGCCCCAAGTAACCCTAAAGAGGAGGAGCGTAACTCTCAGTATAAGGGGCCCCCAGTAACTCCAAAGAGGAGGAGAGTAACTCCCAGTATAAGGGGCCCCCAGTAACCCTAAAGAGGAGGAGCGTAACTCGCAGTATAAGGGGCCCCCAGTAACTCCAAAGAGGAGGAACGTAACTCCCAGGATAAGTGGCCCCCAGTAACTCGAAAGAGGGGGAGCGTGACTCCCAGGCTTAGGGGCCCCCTGTTACTCAAAAGAGGAGGAGCATAAATCCCAGTATAAGGGCTCCCTGTAACTTCAAAGAGGAGGAGCGTAACTCCCAGTATAAGGGGCCCCCTGTAACTCCAAAGAGGAGGAGCGTCACTCCCGGTATAAGGGGCTCCCTCTAACTCCAAAGAAGAGGAGCGTATCTCCCAGTATAAGGGCCCCCTGTTACTCCAAATAGGAGGGGCGTAACTCCCAGTATAAGGGGCTCCCTGTAACTCCAAAGAGGGGGAGCGTAACTCCCAGTATAATGGGCCCCCAGTAACTCCAAACAGGAGGAGGGTAACTCCCAGTATAAAGGGCCCCAGTAACTCCAAAGAGGGGGAGTGAAACTCCCAGTAAAAGGGGCCCCAAGTAACTCCAAACAGGAGGAGCGTAACTCCCAGTATAAAGGCCCCCAGTAACCCCAAAGAGGGGGAGCGTGACTCCCAGTATAACGGGCCCCCTGTAACTCCAAAGAAGGGGAGCGTAACTCCCAGTATAACGGGCCCCCAGTAACTCCAAAGAGGCGGAGCGTGACTCCCAATATAAGGGGCCCCCAGTGACTCCAAAGAGGGGGAGCGTAACTCCCAGAATAAGGGCCCCCCAGTAACTCCAAAGACGAGGAGCGTAACTCCCAGTAAAAGGGACGCCCAGTAACCCTAAAGAGGAGGAGCGTAACTCCGAGTATAAGGGGCCCCCAGAAACTCCAAAGAGGGGGAGCGAGACTCCCAGTATAAGGGGCCTCCATTAACTCAAAAGAGGAGGAGCGTAACTCCCAGTATAAGGGGCCCCCAGTAACTCCAATTAGGAGGAGCGTGACTCCCAGTATAAGGGGCCCCCAGTAACTACAAAGAGGGGGAGCGTGTCTCCCAGTATAAGGGGCCCTCATTAACTCCAAAGAGGAGTAGCGTAACTCCCAGTATCAGGGGCCCCCAGTAACCCTAAAGAGGAGGAGCGTAACTCGCAGTAAAAGGGGCCCCCAGTAACTCCAAAAAGGAGGAGCCTATCTCCCAGTATAAGGGGCCCCCAGTTACCCTAAAGAGGAGGAGCGTAACTCGCAGTAAAAGGAGCCCCCTGTAACTCCAAAGAGGAGGAGCGTAACACCCAGGATAAGGGGCCCCCAGTAATCCCAAAGAGGGGGAGCGTGACTCCCGGTATAAGGGGCCCCCAGTAACCCCAAAGAGGGGCAGCGTGACTCCCAGTATAAGGGGCCCCCAGTAACCCCAAAGAAGGGGAGCGTGACTCCCAGTATAAGGGGTCCCCTGTAACCACAAAGAGGGGGAGCGTGTCTCCCGGTATAAGGGGCCCCCAGTAACCCCAAAAAGGGGGAGCGTGACTACCAGTATAAGGAGCCCCCAGTAACTCCAAAGAGGAGGAGCGTAACTCCCAGTATAAGGGGCCCCCAGTAACTCCAAAGAGGAGGAGCGTAACTCCCAGTATATGGGGCCCACAGTAACCCCAATGAGGGAGAGCGTGACTCCCAGTATAAGGGGCCCCCAGTAACTCCAATGAGGGGGAGCGTTACGCCCAGTAACCCCAAAGAGGGGGAGCGTGACTCCCGGTATAAGGGGCCCCCAGTAACCCCAAAGAGGGGAAGCGTGACTCCCAGTATAAGGGGCCCCCAGTAACTCCAAAGAGGGGGAGCGTTAGTCCCACTATACGGGACCCCCAGTAACCCCAAAGAGGGGGAGGGTAACTCCCACTATAAGGGGCCCCCAGTAACTACAAAGAGGAGGAGCGTGACTCCCAGTATAAGGGGCCCCCAGTATCTCCAAAGAGTGGGAGCTTGACTCCCAGTATAAGGGACCCCTGTAACTCCAAAGAGGAGGAGCGTGACTCCCAGTATAAGGGGCCCCCAGTAACCCCAAAGAGGAGGAGCTTAACTCCCAGTATAAGGGGCCCCAGTAACTCCAAAGAGGAGGAGCTAAACTCCCAGTATAAGGTGCCCCCAGTAACCCCCAAGAGGAGGAGCGTAACTCCCAGTATACGGGGCACCCTGCAACCCCAAAAACGAGGAGCGTAACTCCCAGTATAAGGAGCCCCAGTAAATCCAAGGGGGAGGAGCGTAACTCCCAGTATAAGGGACCCCCAGTAACCCCAAGGAGGAGGAGCGAAAGTCCCAGTATAAGGGGCCCCCAGTAACTCCAAAGAGGGAGAGCGTGACTCCCAGCATAAAGGGCCCCCAGTAACTCCAAAGAGGGGGAGCGTGACTCCCAGTATAAGGGGCCCCCATTAACTCCAAAGAGAAGGAGCGTAACTCCCAGTATCAGGGGCCCCCAGTAACCCTAAAGAGGAGGAGCGTAACTCGCAGTATAAGGGGCCCCCAGTAACTCGAAAGAGGAGGAGCGTAACTCCCAGTATTAGGGGCCCCCAGTAACCCTAAAGAGGAGGAGCGTAACTCTCAGTATAAGGGGCCCCCAGTAACTCCAAAGAGGAGGAGAGTAACTCCCAGTATAAGGGGCCCCCAGTAACCCTAAAGAGGAGGAGCGTAACTCGCAGTATAAGGGCCCCCCAGTAACTCCAAAGAGGAGGAACGTAACTCCCAGGATAAGGGCCCCCCAGTAACTCGAAAGAGGGGGAGCGTGACTCCCAGGATTAGGGGCCCCCTGTTACTCAAAAGAGGAGGAGCATAAATCCCAGTATAAGGGCTCCCTGTAAATTCAAAGAAGAGGAGCGTAACTCCCAGTATAAGGGGCCCCCTGTAACTCCAAAGAGGAGGAGCGTAACTCCCAGTATAAGGGGCTCCCTGTAACTCCAAAGAGGAGGAGCGTAACTCCCAGTATAAGGGGCCCCCTGTTACTACAAATAGGAGGAGCGTAACTCCCAGTATAAGGGGCTCCCTGTAACTCCAAAGAGGGGGAGCGTAACTCCCAGTATAATGGGCCCCCAGTAACTCCAAACAGGAGGAGCGTAACTCCCAGTATTAAGGGCCCCAGTAACTCCAAAGCGGGGGAGTGTAACTCCCAGTATAAGGGGCCCCAAGTAACTCCAAACAGGAGGAGCGTAACTCCCAGTATAAAGGCCACCAGTAACCCCAAAGAGGGGGAGCGTGACTCCCAGTATAACGGGCCCCCAGTATCTCCAAAGAGGGGGAGCGTAACTCCCAGTATAACGGGCCCCCAGTAACTCCAAAGAGGCGGAGCGTGACTCCCAATATAAGGGGCCCCCAGTAACTCCAAAGAGGGGAAGCGTAACTCCCAGTTTTAGGGGCCCCCCGTAACTCCAAAGACGAGGAGCGTAACTCCCAGTTAATGGGACCCCCAGTAACCCTAAAGAGGAGGAGCGTAACTCCGAGTATAAGGGGCCCCCATATACTCCAAAGAGGGGGAGCGAGACTCCCAGTATAAGGGGCCCCCATTAACTCAAAAGAGGAGGAGCGTAACTCCCAGTATAAGGGGCCCCCAGTAACTCCAATTAGGAGGAGCGTGACTCCCAGTATAAGGGGCTCCCAGTAACTCCAAAGAGGGGGAGCGTGACTCCCAGTATAAGGCGCCCTCATTAACTCCAAAGAGGAGGAGCGTAACACCCAGTATCAGGGGCCCCTGTAACCCCAAAGAGGAGGAGCGTAACACCCAGTATAAGGGGCCCCCAGTTACCCCAAAGAGGAGGAGCGTAACACCCAGTATAAGGG
Source organism: Meconema thalassinum (assembly GCA_946902985.2). Taxonomy (NCBI): domain Eukaryota; kingdom Metazoa; phylum Arthropoda; class Insecta; order Orthoptera; family Tettigoniidae; genus Meconema; species Meconema thalassinum. The sequence continues at coordinate 443,894,433 of OX336394.1, read as the reverse complement.
GCCCCCAGTTACCCCAAAGAGGAGGAGCGTAACTCCCAGTATAAGGTGCCCACAGTAAGCCCAAAGGGGAGGAGCGTGACTCCCGGTATAAGTGGCCCCCAGTAACTCCAAAGAGGAGGAGCGTAACTCCCAGAATAAGGGGCTCCCATTTACTCCAAAGAGGGGGAGCGTAACTCCCAGTATAAGGGGCCCCCAGTTACTCCAAAGAGGGGGAGCGTAACTCCCAGTATAAGGGGCCCCCAGTAAACCTAAAGTGGAGGAGCGTAACTCCCAGTATAAGGGGCCCCCAGTAACTCCAAAGAGGGGGAGCGTTAGTCCCAGTATAAGGGACCACCAGTAACCCCAAAGAGGGGGAGCGTAACTCCCAGTATAAGGGGCCCCCAGTAACTCCAAAGAGGAGTAGCGTGACTCCCAGTATAAGGGGCCCCCAGTAACTCCAAAGAGGTGGAGCTTGACTCCCAGTATAAGGGGCCCCCTGTAACCCTAAAGAGGAGGAGCGTGACTCCCAGTATAAGTGGCCCCCATAACCCCAAAGAGGGAGAGCGTGACTCACAGTATAAGGGGCTCCAGTAAATCCAAGGAGGAGGAGCATAACTCCCAGTATAAGGGGCCCCCAGTAACCCCAAGGAGGAGGAGCGAAACTCCCAGTATAAGGGGCCCCCAGTAACTCCAAAGAGGGGGAGCGTGACTCCCAGCATAAATGGCCCCCAGCAACTCCAAAGAGGAGGAGCGTAAATCCCAGTATAAGGGGCCCCCAATAACCCCAAAAGGGGGGGGGGGAGCGTAACTCCCAGTAAAAGGGGCCCCAAAAACTTAGAGGGGGAGCGAGACTCCCTGTATAAGGGGCCCCCATTAACTCAAATGAGGAGGAGCGTAACTCCCAGTATAAGGGGCCCCCAGTACCTCCAAAGAGGAGGAGCGTGACTCCCAGTATAAGGGGCCCCCAGTAACTCCAAAGAGGCGGAGCGTGACTCCCAGTATAAGGGGCCCCCTTTAACTCCAAAGAGGAGGAGCGTAACTCCCAGTATCAGGGGCCCCCAGTAACCCTAAAGAGGAGGAGCGTAACTCGCAGTATAAGGGGCCCACAGTAACTCCAAAGAGGAGGAGCGTAACTCCCAGTATTAGGGGCCCCAAGTAACCCTAAAGAGGAGGAGCGTAACTCTCAGTATAAGGGGCCCCCAGTAACTCCAAAGAGGAGGAGAGTAACTCCCAGTATAAGGGGCCCCCAGTAACCCTAAAGAGGAGGAGCGTAACTCGCAGTATAAGGGGCCCCCAGTAACTCCAAAGAGGAGGAACGTAACTCCCAGGATAAGTGGCCCCCAGTAACTCGAAAGAGGGGGAGCGTGACTCCCAGGCTTAGGGGCCCCCTGTTACTCAAAAGAGGAGGAGCATAAATCCCAGTATAAGGGCTCCCTGTAACTTCAAAGAGGAGGAGCGTAACTCCCAGTATAAGGGGCCCCCTGTAACTCCAAAGAGGAGGAGCGTCACTCCCGGTATAAGGGGCTCCCTCTAACTCCAAAGAAGAGGAGCGTATCTCCCAGTATAAGGGCCCCCTGTTACTCCAAATAGGAGGGGCGTAACTCCCAGTATAAGGGGCTCCCTGTAACTCCAAAGAGGGGGAGCGTAACTCCCAGTATAATGGGCCCCCAGTAACTCCAAACAGGAGGAGGGTAACTCCCAGTATAAAGGGCCCCAGTAACTCCAAAGAGGGGGAGTGAAACTCCCAGTAAAAGGGGCCCCAAGTAACTCCAAACAGGAGGAGCGTAACTCCCAGTATAAAGGCCCCCAGTAACCCCAAAGAGGGGGAGCGTGACTCCCAGTATAACGGGCCCCCTGTAACTCCAAAGAAGGGGAGCGTAACTCCCAGTATAACGGGCCCCCAGTAACTCCAAAGAGGCGGAGCGTGACTCCCAATATAAGGGGCCCCCAGTGACTCCAAAGAGGGGGAGCGTAACTCCCAGAATAAGGGCCCCCCAGTAACTCCAAAGACGAGGAGCGTAACTCCCAGTAAAAGGGACGCCCAGTAACCCTAAAGAGGAGGAGCGTAACTCCGAGTATAAGGGGCCCCCAGAAACTCCAAAGAGGGGGAGCGAGACTCCCAGTATAAGGGGCCTCCATTAACTCAAAAGAGGAGGAGCGTAACTCCCAGTATAAGGGGCCCCCAGTAACTCCAATTAGGAGGAGCGTGACTCCCAGTATAAGGGGCCCCCAGTAACTACAAAGAGGGGGAGCGTGTCTCCCAGTATAAGGGGCCCTCATTAACTCCAAAGAGGAGTAGCGTAACTCCCAGTATCAGGGGCCCCCAGTAACCCTAAAGAGGAGGAGCGTAACTCGCAGTAAAAGGGGCCCCCAGTAACTCCAAAAAGGAGGAGCCTATCTCCCAGTATAAGGGGCCCCCAGTTACCCTAAAGAGGAGGAGCGTAACTCGCAGTAAAAGGAGCCCCCTGTAACTCCAAAGAGGAGGAGCGTAACACCCAGGATAAGGGGCCCCCAGTAATCCCAAAGAGGGGGAGCGTGACTCCCGGTATAAGGGGCCCCCAGTAACCCCAAAGAGGGGCAGCGTGACTCCCAGTATAAGGGGCCCCCAGTAACCCCAAAGAAGGGGAGCGTGACTCCCAGTATAAGGGGTCCCCTGTAACCACAAAGAGGGGGAGCGTGTCTCCCGGTATAAGGGGCCCCCAGTAACCCCAAAAAGGGGGAGCGTGACTACCAGTATAAGGAGCCCCCAGTAACTCCAAAGAGGAGGAGCGTAACTCCCAGTATAAGGGGCCCCCAGTAACTCCAAAGAGGAGGAGCGTAACTCCCAGTATATGGGGCCCACAGTAACCCCAATGAGGGAGAGCGTGACTCCCAGTATAAGGGGCCCCCAGTAACTCCAATGAGGGGGAGCGTTACGCCCAGTAACCCCAAAGAGGGGGAGCGTGACTCCCGGTATAAGGGGCCCCCAGTAACCCCAAAGAGGGGAAGCGTGACTCCCAGTATAAGGGGCCCCCAGTAACTCCAAAGAGGGGGAGCGTTAGTCCCACTATACGGGACCCCCAGTAACCCCAAAGAGGGGGAGGGTAACTCCCACTATAAGGGGCCCCCAGTAACTACAAAGAGGAGGAGCGTGACTCCCAGTATAAGGGGCCCCCAGTATCTCCAAAGAGTGGGAGCTTGACTCCCAGTATAAGGGACCCCTGTAACTCCAAAGAGGAGGAGCGTGACTCCCAGTATAAGGGGCCCCCAGTAACCCCAAAGAGGAGGAGCTTAACTCCCAGTATAAGGGGCCCCAGTAACTCCAAAGAGGAGGAGCTAAACTCCCAGTATAAGGTGCCCCCAGTAACCCCCAAGAGGAGGAGCGTAACTCCCAGTATACGGGGCACCCTGCAACCCCAAAAACGAGGAGCGTAACTCCCAGTATAAGGAGCCCCAGTAAATCCAAGGGGGAGGAGCGTAACTCCCAGTATAAGGGACCCCCAGTAACCCCAAGGAGGAGGAGCGAAAGTCCCAGTATAAGGGGCCCCCAGTAACTCCAAAGAGGGAGAGCGTGACTCCCAGCATAAAGGGCCCCCAGTAACTCCAAAGAGGGGGAGCGTGACTCCCAGTATAAGGGGCCCCCATTAACTCCAAAGAGAAGGAGCGTAACTCCCAGTATCAGGGGCCCCCAGTAACCCTAAAGAGGAGGAGCGTAACTCGCAGTATAAGGGGCCCCCAGTAACTCGAAAGAGGAGGAGCGTAACTCCCAGTATTAGGGGCCCCCAGTAACCCTAAAGAGGAGGAGCGTAACTCTCAGTATAAGGGGCCCCCAGTAACTCCAAAGAGGAGGAGAGTAACTCCCAGTATAAGGGGCCCCCAGTAACCCTAAAGAGGAGGAGCGTAACTCGCAGTATAAGGGCCCCCCAGTAACTCCAAAGAGGAGGAACGTAACTCCCAGGATAAGGGCCCCCCAGTAACTCGAAAGAGGGGGAGCGTGACTCCCAGGATTAGGGGCCCCCTGTTACTCAAAAGAGGAGGAGCATAAATCCCAGTATAAGGGCTCCCTGTAAATTCAAAGAAGAGGAGCGTAACTCCCAGTATAAGGGGCCCCCTGTAACTCCAAAGAGGAGGAGCGTAACTCCCAGTATAAGGGGCTCCCTGTAACTCCAAAGAGGAGGAGCGTAACTCCCAGTATAAGGGGCCCCCTGTTACTACAAATAGGAGGAGCGTAACTCCCAGTATAAGGGGCTCCCTGTAACTCCAAAGAGGGGGAGCGTAACTCCCAGTATAATGGGCCCCCAGTAACTCCAAACAGGAGGAGCGTAACTCCCAGTATTAAGGGCCCCAGTAACTCCAAAGCGGGGGAGTGTAACTCCCAGTATAAGGGGCCCCAAGTAACTCCAAACAGGAGGAGCGTAACTCCCAGTATAAAGGCCACCAGTAACCCCAAAGAGGGGGAGCGTGACTCCCAGTATAACGGGCCCCCAGTATCTCCAAAGAGGGGGAGCGTAACTCCCAGTATAACGGGCCCCCAGTAACTCCAAAGAGGCGGAGCGTGACTCCCAATATAAGGGGCCCCCAGTAACTCCAAAGAGGGGAAGCGTAACTCCCAGTTTTAGGGGCCCCCCGTAACTCCAAAGACGAGGAGCGTAACTCCCAGTTAATGGGACCCCCAGTAACCCTAAAGAGGAGGAGCGTAACTCCGAGTATAAGGGGCCCCCATATACTCCAAAGAGGGGGAGCGAGACTCCCAGTATAAGGGGCCCCCATTAACTCAAAAGAGGAGGAGCGTAACTCCCAGTATAAGGGGCCCCCAGTAACTCCAATTAGGAGGAGCGTGACTCCCAGTATAAGGGGCTCCCAGTAACTCCAAAGAGGGGGAGCGTGACTCCCAGTATAAGGCGCCCTCATTAACTCCAAAGAGGAGGAGCGTAACACCCAGTATCAGGGGCCCCTGTAACCCCAAAGAGGAGGAGCGTAGCACCCAGTATAAGGGGCCCCCAGTTACCCCAAAGAGGAGGAGCGTAACACCCAGTATAAGGGGCCCCCAGTTACCCCAAAGAGGAGGAGCGTAACTCCCAGTATAAGGTGCCCACAGTAAGCCCAAAGGGGAGGAGCGTGACTCCCGGTATAAGTGGCCCCCAGTAACTCCAAAGAGGAGGAGCGTGACTCCCAGTATAAGGGGCCCCCTGTTACTCCAATGAGGAGGAGCGTAACTCCCAGTATAAGGAACCCCTGTAACCCCAAAGAGGAGGAGCGTAACTCCCAGTATAAGGGGCCCCCAGTAACACCCAAGAGGAGGAGCTTTACTCTCAGTATAAAGGCCCCCAGTAACCCTAAAGAGGGGGAGCGCGACTCCCAGTATAACGGGCCCCCTGTAACTCCAAAGAGGGGAGCGTAACTCCCAGTATAAGGGGCCCCCTGTAACTCCAAAGAGGCGGAGCGTGACTCCCAGTATAAGTGGCCCCCAGTAACTCCAAAGTGGGGGAGCGTAATTCCCAGTATAAGGGGCCCCCAGTAACTCCATAGAGGAGGAGCGTAACTCCCAGTAAAAGGGGCCCCCAGTAACCCTAAAGAGGAGGAGCGTAACTCCCAGTATAAGTGGCCCCCAGTAACACCAATGAGGGGGAGCGTTACTCCCAGTATAAGGGGCCCCAGTAACCCCAAAGAGGGGGAGCGTAACTCCCAGTATAAGGGGCCCCCAGTAACTCCAAAGAGGGGAAGCGTTAGTCCCAGTATAAGGGACCCCCAGTAACCCCAAAGAGGGGGAGCGTAACTCCCAGTATAAGAGGAGGAGCGTAACTCCCAGTATAAGGGGGCCACAGTAACTCCAAACAGGAGGAGCGTAACTTTCAGTATAAAGGGCCCCAGTAACTCCAAAGAGGGGGAGTGTAACTCCCAGTATAAGGAGCCCCCAGTAACTCCAAACAGGAGGAGCGTAACTCCCAGTATAAAGGCCCCCAGTAACCCCTAAGAGGGGGAGCGTGACTCCCAGTATAATGGGGCCCCTGTAACTCCAAAGAGGGGGAGCGTAACTCCCAGTATAAAGGGCTCCCAGTTACTCCCAAGAGGAGGAGCGTAACTCCCAGAATAAGGGGCCCCCATTTACTCCAAAGAGGGGGAGCGTAACTCCCAGTATAAGGGGCCCCCAGTTACTCCAAAGAGGGGGAGCGTAACTCCCAGTATAAGGGGCCCCCAGTAAACCTAAAGTGGAGGAGCCTAACTCCCAGTATAAGGGGCCCCCAGTAACTCCAAAGAGGGGGAGCGTTAGTCCCAGTATAAGGGACACCCAGTAACCCCAAAGAGGGGGAGCGTAACTCCCAGTATAAGGGGCCCCCAGTAACTCCCAAGAGGAGGAGCGTAACTCCCAGAATAAGGGGCCCCCATTTACTCCAAAGAGGGGGAGCGTAACTCCCAGTATAAGGGGCCCCCAGTTACTCCAAAGAGGGGGAGCGTAACTCCCAGTATCAGGGGCCCCAGTAACCCCAAAGAGGGGGTTTGTAACTCCCAGTATAACGGGTCCCCTGTAACTCCAAAGAGGGGGAGCGTAACTCCCAGTATAAGGGGCCCCCTGTAACTCCAAAGAGGCGGAGCGTGACTCCCAGTGTAAGGAGCCCCCAGTAACTCCAAAGAGGGGGAGCGTAACTCCCAGTATAAGGGGCCCCCAGTAACTCCAAAGAGGAGGAGCGTAACTCCCAGTAAAAGGTGCCCCCAGTAACCCTAAAGAGGAGGAGCGTAACTCCCAGTATAAGGGGCCCCCAGAAAATCCAAAGAGGGGGAGCGTGACTCCCAATATAAGGGCCCCCCAGTAACTCCAAAGAGGGGGAGCGTAACTCCCAGCATAAGGGGCCCCCAGTAACCCCAAAGAGGAGGAGCGTAACTCCCAGTATTAGGGGACCCCAGTAACTCCAAAGAGGGGGAGCGTGACTCGCAGCATAAAGGGCCCACAGTAACTCCAAAGAGGAGGAGCGTAACTCCCAGTATAAGGGGCACCCAGTAACCCCAAAGGGGGGAGCGTAACTCCCAGTATAAGGGGCCCCAAGTAACTCACAAGAGGGGGAGCGTAACTCCCAGTATAAGGGGCCCCCAGTTACTCCAAAGAGGGGGAGCGTTACTCCCAGTATAAAGGGCTCCCAGTTACTCCCAAGAGGAGGAGCGTAACTCCCAGAATAAGGGGCTCCCATTTACTCCAAAGAGGGGGAGCGTAACTCCCAGTATAAGGGGCCCCCAGTTACTCCAAAGAGGGGGAGCGTAACTCCCAGTATAAGGGGCCCCCAGTAAACCTAAAGTGGAGGAGCGTAACTCCCAGTATAAGGGGCCCCCAGTAACTCCAAAGAGGGGGAGCGTTAGTCCCAGTATAAGGGACCACCAGTAACCCCAAAGAGGGGGAGCGTAACTCCCAGTATAAGGGGCCCCCAGTAACTCCAAAGAGGAGTAGCGTGACTCCCAGTATAAGGGGCCCCCAGTAACTCCAAAGAGGTGGAGCTTGACTCCCAGTATAAGGGGCCCCCTGTAACCCTAAAGAGGAGGAGCGTGACTCCCAGTATAAGTGGCCCCCATAACCCCAAAGAGGGAGAGCGTGACTCACAGTATAAGGGGCTCCAGTAAATCCAAGGAGGAGGAGCATAACTCCCAGTATAAGGGGCCCCCAGTAACCCCAAGGAGGAGGAGCGAAACTCCCAGTATAAGGGGCCCCCAGTAACTCCAAAGAGGGGGAGCGTGACTCCCAGCATAAATGGCCCCCAGCAACTCCAAAGAGGAGGAGCGTAAATCCCAGTATAAGGGGCCCCCAATAACCCCAAAAGGGGGGGGGGGGAGCGTAACTCCCAGTAAATGGGGCCCCAAAAACTTAGAGGGGGAGCGAGACTCCCTGTATAAGGGACCCCCATTAACTCAAATGAGGAGGAGCGTAACTCCCAGTATAAGGGGCCCCCAGTACCTCCAAAGAGGAGGAGCGTGACTCCCAGTATAAGGGGCCCCCAGTAACTCGAAAGAGGGGGAGCGTGACTCCCAGGCTTAGGGGCCCCCTGTTACTCAAAAGAGGAAGAGCATAAATCCCAGTATAAGGGCTCCCTGTAACTTCAAAGAGGAGGAGCGTAACTCCCAGTATAAGGGGCCCCCTGTAACTCCAAAGAGGAGGAGCGTCACTCCCGGTATAAGGGGCTCCCTCTAACTCCAAAGAAGAGGAGCGTAACTCCCAGTATAAGGGGCCCCCAGTAACTCCAAAGAGGCGGAGCGTGACTCCCAGTATAAGGGGCCCCCTTTAACTCCAAAGAGGAGGAGCGTAACTCCCAGTATCAGGGGCCCCCAGTAACCCTAAAGAGGAGGAGCGTAACTCGCAGTATAAGGGGCCCCCAGTTACTCCAAAGAGGAGGAGCGTAACTCCCAGTATTAGGGGCCCCCAGTAACCCTAAAGAGGAGGAGCGTAACTCTCAGTATCAGGGGCCCCCAGTAACTCCAAAGAGGAGGAGAGTAACTCCCAGTATAAGGGGCCCCCAGTAACCCTAAAGAGGAGGAGCGTAACTCGCAGTATAAGGGGCCCCCAGTAACTCCAAAGAGGAGGAACGTAACTCCCAGGATAAGTGGCCCCCAGTAACTCGAAAGAGGGGGAGCGTGACTCCCAGGCTTAGGGGCCCCCTGTTACTCAAAAGAGGAAGAGCATAAATCCCAGTATAAGGGCTCCCTGTAACTTCAAAGAGGAGGAGCGTAACTCCCAGTATAAGGGGCCCCCTGTAACTCCAAAGAGGAGGAGCGTCACTCCCGGTATAAGGGGCTCCCTCTAACTCCAAAGAAGAGGAGCGTAACTCCCAGTATAAGGGCCCCCTGTTACTCCAAATAGGAGGGGCGTAACTCCCAGTATAAGGGGCTCCCTGTAACTCCAAAGAGGGGGAGCGTAACTCCCAGTATAATGGGCCCCCAGTAACTCCAAACAGGAGGAGGGTAACTCCCAGTATAAAGGGCCCCAGTAACTCCAAAGAGGGGGAGTGAAACTCCCAGTAAAAGGGGCCCCAAGTAACTCCAAACAGGAGGAGCGTAACTCCCAGTATAAAGGCCCCCAGTAACCCCAAAGAGGGGGAGCGTGACTCCCAGTATAACGGGCCCCCTGTAACTCCAAAGAAGGGGAGCGTAACTCCCAGTATAACGGGCCCCCAGTAACTCCAAAGAGGCGGAGCGTGACTCCCAATATAAGGGGCCCCCAGTGACTCCAAAGAGGGGGAGCGTAACTCCCAGCATAAGGGGCCCCCAGTAACTCCAAAGACGAGGAGCGTAACTCCCAGTAAAAGGGACGCCCGATAACCCTAAAGAGGAGGAGCGTAAATCCGAGTATAAGGGGCCCCCAGAAACTCCAAAGAGGGGGAGCGAGACTCCCAGTATAAGGGGCCTCCATTAACTCAAAAGAGGAGGAGCGTAACTCCCAGTATAAGGGGCCCCCAGTAACTCCAATTAGGAGGAGCGTGACTCCCAGTATAAGGGGCCCCCAGTAACTACAAAGAGGGGGAGCGTGACTCCCAGTATAAGGGGCCCTCATTAACTCCAAAGAGGAGTAGCGTAACTCCCAGTACCAGGGGCCCCCAGTAACCCTAAAGAGGAGGAGCGTAACTCGCAGTAAAAGGGGCCCCCAGTAACTCCAAAGAGGAGGAGCCTATCTCCCAGTATAAGGGGCCCCCAGTTACCCTAAAGAGGAGGAGCGTAACTCGCAGTAAAAGGAGCCCCCTGTAACTCCAAAGAGGAGGAGCGTAACACCCAGGATAAGGGGTCCCCAGTAACCCCAAAGAGGGGGAGCGTGACTCCCGGTATAAGGGGCCCCCAGTAACCCCAAAGAGGGGCAGCGTGACTCCCAGTATAAGGGGCCCCCAGTAACCCCAAAGAAGGGGAGCGTGACTCCCAGTATAAGGGGTCCCCTGTAACCACAAAGAGGGGGAGCGTGTCTCCCGGTATAAGGGGCCCCCAGTAACCCCAAAAAGGGGGAGCGTGACTACCAGTATAAGGAGCCCCCAGTAACTCCAAAGAGGAGGAGCGTAACTCCCAGTATAAGGGGCCCCCAGTAACTCCAAAGAGGAGGAGCGTAACTCCCAGTATAAGGGGCCCACAGTAACCCCAATGAGGGAGAGCGTGACTCCCAGTATAAGGGGCCCCCAGTAACTCCAATGAGGGGGAGCGTTACCCCCAGTAACCCCAAAGAGGGGGAGCGTGACTCCCGGTATAAGGGGCCCCCAGTAACCCCAAAGAGGGGAAGCGTGACTCCCAGTATAAGGGGCCCCCAGTAACTCCAAAGAGGGGGAGCGTTAGTCCCACTATAAGGGACCCCCAGTAACCCCAAAGAGGGGGAGGGTAACTCCCACTATAAGGGGCCCCCAGTAACTACAAAGAGGAGGAGCGTGACTCCCAGTATAAGGGGCCCCCAGTATCTCCAAAGAGTGGGAGCATGACTCCCAGTATAAGGGGACCCCTGTAACTCCAAAGAGGAGGAGCGTGACTCCCAGTATAAGGGGCCCCCAGTAACCCCAAAGAGGAGGAGCTTAACTCCCAGTATAAGGGGCCCCAGTAACTCCAAAGAGGAGGAGCTAAACTCCCAGTATAAGGTGCCCCCAGTAACCCCCAAGAGGAGGAGCGTAACTCCCAGTATACGGGGCACCCTGCAACCCCAAAAACGAGGAGCGTAACTCCCAGTATAAGGAGCCCCAGTAAATCCAAGGGGGAGGAGCGTAACTCCCGGTATAAGGGACCCCCAGTAACCCCAAGGAGGAGGAGCGAAAGTCCCAGTATAAGGGGCCCCCAGTAACTCCAAAGAGGGAGAGCGTGACTCCCAGCATAAAGGGCCCCCAGTAACTCCAAAGAGGGGGAGCGTGACTCCCAGTATAAGGGGCCCCCATTGACTCCAAAGAGAAGGAGCGTAACTCCCAGTATCAGGGGCCCCCAGTAACCCTAAAGAGGAGGAGCGTAACTCGCAGTATAAGGGGCCCCCAGTAACTCGAAAGAGGAGGAGCGTAACTCCCAGTATTAGGGGCCCCCAGTAACCCTAAAGAGGAGGAGCGTAACTCTCAGTATAAGGGGCCCCCAGTAACTCCAAAGAGGAGGAGAGTAACTCCCAGTATAAGGGGCCCCCAGTAACCCTAAAGAGGAGGAGCGTAACTCGCAGTATAAGGGCCCCCCAGTAAATCCAAAGAGGAGGAACGTAACTCCCAGGATAAGGGGCCCCCAGTAACTCGAAAGAGGGGGAGCGTGACTCCCAGGATTAGGGGCCCCCTGTTACTCAAAAGAGGAGGAGCATAAATCCCAGTATAAGGGCTCCCTGTAAATTCAAAGAAGAGGAGCGTAACTCCCAGTATAAGGGGCCCCCTGTAACTCCAAAGAGGAGGAGCGTAACTCCCAGTATAAGGGGCTCCCTGTAACTCCAAAGAGGAGGAGCGTAACTCCCAGTATAAGGGGCCCCCTGTTACTACAAATAGGAGGAGCGTAACTCCCAGTATAAGGGGCTCCCTGTAACTCCAAAGAGGGGGAGCGTAACTCCCAGTATAATGGGCCCCCAGTAACTCCAAACAGGAGGAGCGTAACTCCCAGTATTAAGGGCCCCAGTAACTCCAAAGCGGGGGAGTGTAACTCCCAGTATAAGGGGCCCCAAGTAACTCCAAACAGGAGGAGCGTAACTCCCAGTATAAAGGCCACCAGTAACCCCAAAGAGGGGGAGCGTGACTCCCAGTATAACGGGCCCCCAGTATCTCCAAAGAGGGGGAGCGTAACTCCCAGTATAACGGGCCCCCAGTAACTCCAAAGAGGCGGAGCGTGACTCCCAATATAAGGGGCCCCCAGTAACTCCAAAGAGGGGAAGCGTAACTCCCAGTTTTAGGGGCCCCCAGTAACTCCAAAGACGAGGAGCGTAACTCCCAGTTAATGGGACCCCCAGTAACCCTAAAGAGGAGGAGCGTAACTCCGAGTATAAGGGGCCCCCATATACTCCAAAGAGGGGGAGCGAGACTCCCAGTATAAGGGGCCCCCATTAACTCAAAAGAGGAGGAGCGTAACTCCCAGTATAAGGGGCCCCCAGTAACTCCAATTAGGAGGAGCGTGACTCCCAGTATAAGGGGCTCCCAGTAACTCCAAAGAGGGGGAGCGTGACTCCCAGTATAAGGCGCCCTCATTAACTCCAAAGAGGAGGAGCGTAACTCCCAGTATCAGGGGCCCCTGTAACCCCAAAGAGGAGGAGCGTAACACCCAGTATAAGGGGCCCCCAGTTACCCCAAAGAGGAGGAGCGTAACACCCAGTATAAGGGGCCCCCAGTTACACCAAAGAGGAGGAGCGTAACTCCCAGTATAAGGTGCCCACAGTAAGCCCAAAGGGGAGGAGCGTGACTCCCGGTATAAGTGGCCCCCAGTAACTCCAAAGAGGAGGAGCGTGACTCCCAGTATAAGGGGCCCCCTGTTACTCCAATGAGGAGGAGCGTAACTCCCAGTATCAGGAACCCCTGTAACCCCAAAGAGGAGGAGCGTAACTCCCAGTATAAGGGGCCCCCAGTAACACCCAAGAGGAGGAGCTTTACTCTCAGTATAAAGGCCCCCAGTAACCCTAAAGAGGGGGAGCGCGACTCCCAGTATAACGGGCCCCCTGTAACTCCAAAGAGGGGAGCGTAACTCCCAGTATAAGGGGCCCCCTGTAACTCCAAAGAGGCGGAGCGTGACTCCCAGTATAAGTGGCCCCCAGTAACTCCAAAGTGGGGGAGCGTAATTCCCAGTATAAGGGGCCCCCAGTAACTCCATAGAGGAGGAGCGTAACTCCCAGTAAAAGGGGCCCCCAGTAACCCTAAAGAGGAGGAGCGTAACTCCCAGTATAAGTGGCCCCCAGTAACACCAATGAGGGGGAGCGTTACTCCCAGTATAAGGGGCCCCAGTAACCCCAAAGAGGGGGAGCGTAACTCCCAGTATAAGGGGCCCCCAGTAACTCCAAAGAGGGGAAGCGTTAGTCCCAGTATAAGGGACCCCCAGTAACCCCAAAGAGGGGGAGCGTGACTCCCAGTATAAGGGGCCCCCATTAACCCAAAGAGGAGGAGCGAAACTCCCAGTATCAGGGCCCCCAGTAACCCTAAAGAAGACGAGCGTAACTCGCAGTATAAGGGGCCCCCAGTAACTCCAAAGAGGAGGAGCGTAACTCCCAGTATAATGGGCCCCCAGTAACCCTAGAGAGGAGGAGCGTAACTCTGAGTATAAGGGGCCCCCAGTAACTCCAAAGAGGAGGAGAGCAACTCCCAGTATAAGGGGCCCCCAGTTACCCTAAGGAGGAAGAGCGTAACTAGCAGTATAAGGGCCCCCCAGTAACTCTAAAGAGGAGGAGCGTAACTCCCAGTATAAGGGGCCCCCAGTAACCCTAAAGAGGAGGAGCGTAACTCGCAGTATAAGGGGCCCCCACTAACTCCAAAGAGGAGGAGCGTAACTCCCAGGATAAGGGGCCCCAGTAACTCGAAAGAGGGGGAGCGTGACTCCCAGTATTAGGGGCCCCTGTAACTCCAAAGAGGAGGAGCCTAACTCCCAGTATAAGGGGCCCCCTGTTACTCCAAGGAGGAGGAGCGTAACTTCCAGTATAAGGGGCTCCCTGTAACTCCAAAGAGGAGGAGCGAATCTCCCAGTATAAGGGGCCCCCTGTTACTCCAAAAAGGAGGAGCGTAACTCCCAGTATAAGGGGCTCCCTGTAACTCCAAAGAGGGGGAGCATAACTCCCAGTATAATGGGACCCCAGTAACTCCAAACAGGAGGAGCGTAACTTTCAGTATAAAGGGCCCCAGTAACTCCAAAGAGGGGGAGTGTAACTCCCAGTATAAGGGGCCCCCAGTAACTCCAAACAGGAGGAGCTTAACTCCCAGTATAAAGGCCCCCAGTAACCCCTAAGAGGGGGAGCGTGACTCCCAATATAGCGGGTCCCCTGTAACTCCAAAGAGGGGGAGCGTATCTCCCAGTATAAGGGGCCCCCAGTAACTCCAAAGAGGCGGAGCGTGACTCCCAGTGTAAGGGGCCCCCAGTAACTCCAAAGCGGGGGAGCGTAACTCCCAGTATAAGGGGCCCCCAGTAACTCCAAAGAGGAGGAGCGTAACTCCCAGTAAAAGGGGCCCCCAGTAACCCTAAAGAGGAGGAGCGTAACTCCCAGTATAAGGGGCCCCCAGAAACTCCAAAGAGGGGGAGCGTGACTCCCAATATAAGGGGCCCCCAGTAACTCCAAAGAGGGGGAGCGTAACTCCCAGCATAAGGGGCCCCCAGTAACCCCAAAGAGGAGGAGCGTAACTCCCAGTATAAGGGGACCCCATTAACCCTAAAGAGGAGGAGCGTTACTCCCAGTAAAAGGGGCCCCCAGTAACTCCAAAGAAGAGGAGCGTAACTCCCAGTATAAGGGGCCCCCAGTTACTCCAAAGAAGGGGAGCGTAATTCACAGTATATGGTGCCCCCAGTAACCCCAAAGAGGGGGAGCGTAACTCCCAATATAAGGGGCCCCCCGTTACTCCAAAGAGGAGGAGCGTGACTCCCAGTATAAGGGACCCCAGTAACTCCAAAGAGGAGGAGCGTGACTCCCAGTATAAGGGGCTCCCAGTAACTCCAAAAAGCTGGAGCGTAACTCCCAGTATAAGGGGCCCCCAGTAACCTCAAAAAGGAAGAGCGTAACTCCCAGTATAAGGGGCCCCCAGTAACCCCAAACGGGAGGAGCGTGTCTCCCAGTATAAGGGGCCCCCAGTAACGCCAAAGTGGAGGAGCTTGACTCCCAGTATAAGGGGCCACCAGTAACTCCAAAGAGGGGGAGCGTAATTCACAGTATATGGTGCCCCCAGTAACCCCAAAGAGGGGGAGCGTAACTCCCAATATAAGGGGCCCCCCGTTACTCCAAAGAGGAGGAGCGTGACTCCCAGTATAAGGGACCCCAGTAACTCCAAAGAGGAGGAGCGTGACTCCCAGTATAAGGGGCTCCCAGTAACTCCAAAAAGCGGGAGCGTAACTCCCAGTATAAGGGGCGCCCTGTAACCCCAAAAAGGAAGAGCGTAATTCCCAGTATAAGGGGGCCCCAGTTACTCCAAAGAGGGGGAGCGTAACTCCCAGTATCAGGGGCCCCAGTATACCCAAAGAGGGGGTGCGTAACTCCCAGTATAATGGGCCCCCAGTAACTGCAAACAGGAGGAGCGTAACTTTCAGTATAAAGGGCCCCAGTAACTCCAAAGAGGGGGAGTGTAACACCCAGTATAAGGGGCCCCCAGTAACTCCGAACAGGAGGAGCGTAACTCCCAGTATAAGGGGACCCCTGTAACTCCAAAGAGGGGGAGCGTAACTCCCAGTATAAGGGGTCCCCTGTAACTCCAAAGAGGGGGAGCGTAACTCCCAGTATAAGAGGCCCCCAGTAACCCCAAAGAGGAGGAGCGTGACTCCCAGTATAACGGGTCCCCTGTAACTCCAAAGAGGGGGAGCGTAACTCCCAGTATAAAGGCCCCCAGTAACCCGAAAAAGGAAGAGCGTAATTCCCAGTATAAGGGGCCCCCAGTAAATCCAAAGAGGGGGAGCGTGTAACTCCCAGTATAAGGGGCCCCCAGTAACCCCAAAAAGGAAGAGCGTAATTCCCAGTATAAGGGGCCCCCAGTAACTCCAAAGAGGAGGAGCGTAACTCCCAGTATAAGAGGCCCCCAGTAACCCCAAAGAGGCGGAGCGTGACTCCCAGTGTAAGGGGCCCCCAGTAACTCCAAAGAGGGGGAGCGTTACTCCCAGTAAGAGGTGCCCCCAGTAACCCTAAAGAGGAGGAGCGTAACTCCCAGTATAAGGGGCCCCCAGAAACTCCAAAGAGGGGGAGCGTGACTCCCAATATAAGGGCCCCCCAGTAACTCCAAAGAGGGGGAGCGTAACTCCCAGCATAAGGGGCCCCCAGTCACCCCAAAGAGGAGGAGCGTAACTCCCAGTATAAGGGGACCCCAGTAACTCCAAAGAGGGGGAGCGTGACTCCCAGCATAAAGGGCCCACAGTAACTCCAAAGAGGAGGAGCGTAACTCCCAGTATAAGGGACCCCCAGTAACCCCAAAGGGGGGAGCGTAACTCCCAGTATAAGGGGCCCCAAGTAACTCCAAAGAGGGGGAGCGTAACTCCCAGTATAAGGGGCCCCCAGTTACTCCAAAGAGGGGGAGCGTTACTCCCAGTATAAGGGGCTCCCAGTTACTCCCAAGAGGAGGAGCGTAACTCCCAGAATAAGGGGCCCCAATTTACTCCAAAGAGGGGGAGCGTAACACCCAGTATAAGGGGCCCCCAGTTACTCCAATGAGGGGGAGCGTAACTCCCAGTATAAGGGCCCCCCAGTAAACCTAAAGTGGAGGAGCGTAACTCCCAGTATAAGGGGCCCCCAGTAACTCCAAAGAGGGGGAGCGTTAGTCCCTGTATAAGGGACCCCCAGTAACCCCAAAGAGGGGAGCGTAACTCCCAGTATAAGGGGCCCCCAGTAACTCCAAAGAGGAGGAGCGTGACTCCCAGTATAAGGGGCCCCCAGTAACTCCAAAGAGGTGGAGCTTGACTCCCAGTATAAGGGGCCCCCTGTAACCCTAAAGAGGAGGAGCGTGACTCCCAGTATATGTGGCCCCCTGTAACCCCAAAGAGGGAGAGCGTGACTCACAGTATAAGGGGCCCCAGTAAATCCAAGGAGGAGGAGCATAACTCCCAGTATAAGGGGCCCTCAGTAACCCCAAGGAGGAGGAGCGAAACTCCCAGTATAAGGGGCCCCCAGTAACTCCAAAGAGGGGGAGCGTGACTCCCAGCATAAATGGCCCCCAGCAACTCCAAAGAGGAGGAGCGTAAATCCCAGTATAAGGGGCCCCCAATAACCCCAAAGGGGGGGGGGGGGAGCGTAACCCCCAGTATAAGGGGCCCAAAGATATTTAGAGGGGGAGCGAGACTCCCTGTATAAGGGGCCCCCATTAACTCAAAAGAGGAGGAGCGTAACTACCAGTATAAGGGGCCCCCAGTAACTCCAAATAGGAGGAGCGTGACTCCCAGTATAAGGGGCCCCCAGTAACTCCAAAGAGGCGGAGCGTGACTCCCAGTATAAGGGGCCCCATTTACTCCAAAGAGGAGGAGCGTAACTCCCAGTATCAGGGGCCCCCAGTAACCCTAAAGAGGAGGAGCGTAACTCGCAGTATAAGGGGCCCCCAGTAACTCCAAAGAGGAGGAGCGTAACTCCCAGTATTAGGGTACCCCAGTAACCCTAAAGAGGAGGAGCGTAACTCTCAGTATAAGGGGCCCCCAGTAACTCCAAAGAGGAGGAGAGTAACTCCCAATATAAGGGGCCCCCAGTAACCCTAAAGAGGAGGAGCGTAACTCGCAGTATAAGGGGCCCCCAGTAACTCCAAAGAGGAGGAACGTAACTCCCAGGATAAGTGGCCCCCAGTAACTCGAAAGAGGGGGAGCGTGACTCCCAGGATTAGGGGCCCCCTGTTACTCAAAAGAGGAGGAGCATAAATCCCAGTATAAGGGCTCCCTGTAACTTCAAAGAGGAGGAGCGTAACTCCCAGTATAAGGGGCCCCCTGTAACTCCAAAGAGGAGGAGCGTCACTCCCAGTATAAGTGGCTCCCTGTAACTCCAAAGAGGAGGAGCGTAACTCCCAGTATAAGGGCCCCCTGTTACTCCAAATAGGAGGAGCGTAACTCCCAGTATAAGGGGCTCCCTGTAACTCCAAAGAGGGGGAGCGTAACTCCCAGTATAATCGGCCCCCAGTAACTCCAAACAGGAGGAGCGTAACTCCCAGTATAAAGGGCCCCATTAACTCCAAAGAGGGGGAGTGTAAATCCCAGTAAAAGGGGCCCCAAGTAATTCCAAACAGGAGGAGCGTAAGTCCCAGTATAAAGGCCCCCAGTAACCCCAAAGAGGGGGAGCGTAACTCCCAGTATAAGGGGCTCCCTGTAACTCCAAAGAGGGGGAGCATAACTCCCAGTATAATGGGACCCCAGTAACTCCAAACAGGAGGAGCGTAACTTTCAGTATAAAGGGCCCCAGTAACTCCAAAGAGGGGGAGTGTAACTCCCAGTATAAGGGGCCCCCAGTAACTCCAAACAGGAGGAGCGTAACTCCCAGTATAAAGGCCCCCAGTAACCCCTAAGAGGGGGAGCGTGACTCCCAGTATAGCGGGTCCCCTGTAACTCCAAAGAGGGGGAGCGTATCTCCCAGTATAAGCGCCCCCCAGTAACTGCAAAGAGGCGGAGCGTGACTCCCAGTGTAAGGGGCCCCCAGTAACTCCAAAGCGGGGGAGCGTAACTCCCAGTATATGGGGCCCCCAGTAACTCCAAAGAGGAGGAGCGTAACTCCCAGTAAAAGGGGCCCCCAGTAACCCTAAAGAGGAGGAGCGTAACTCCCAGTATAAGGGGCCCCCAGAAACTCCAAAGAGGGGGAGCGTGACTCCCAATATAAGGGGCCCCCAGTAACTCCAAAGAGGGGGAGCGTAACTCCCAGCATAAGGGGCCCCCAGTAACCCCAAAGAGGAGGAGCGTAACACCCAGTATAAGGGGACCCCATTAACCCTAAAGAGGAGGAGCGTTACTCCCAGTAAAAGGGGCCCCCAGTAACTCCAAAGAAGAGGAGCGTAACTCCCAGTATAAGGGGCCCCCAGTTACTCCAAAGAAGGGGAGCGTAATTCACAGTATATGGAGCCCCCAGTAACCCCAAAGAGGGGGAGCGTAACTCCCAATATAAGAGGCCCCCCGTTACTCCAAAGAGGAGGAGCGTGACTCCCAGTATAAGGGACCCCAGTAACTCCAAAGAGGAGGAGCGTGACTCCCAGTATAAGGGGCTCCCAGTAACTCCAAAAAGCTGGAGCGTAACTCCCAGTATAAGGGGCCCCCAGTAACCTCAAAAAGGAAGAGCGTAACTCCCAGTATAAGGGGCCCCCAGTAACCCCAAACGGGAGGAGCGTGTCTCCCAGTATAAGGGGCCCCCAGTAACGCCAAAGTGGAGGAGCTTGACTCCCAGTATAAGGGGCCACCAGTAACTCCAAAGAGGGGGAGCGTAATTCACAGTATATGGTGCCCCCAGTAACCCCAAAGAGGGGGAGCGTAACTCCCAATATAAGGGGCCCCCCGTTACTCCAAAGAGGAGGAGCGTGACTCCGAGTATAAGGGACCCCAGTAACTCCAAAGAGGAGGAGCGTGACTCCCAGTATAATGGGCTCCCAGTAACTCCAAAAAGCGGGAGCGTAACTCCCAGTATAAGGGGCCCCCAGTAACCCCAAAAGGAAGAGCGTAATTCCCAGTATAAGGGGGCCCCAGTTACTCCAAAGAGGGGGAGCGTAACTCCCAGTAACAGGGGCCCCAGTATACCCAAAGAGGGGGTGCGTAACTCCCAGTATAATGGGCCCCCAGTAACTCCAAACAGGAGGAGCGTAACTTTCAGTATAAAGGGCCCCAGTAACTCCAAGCGGGGGAGTGTAACTCCCATTATAAGGGGCCCCCAGTAACTCCAAACAGGAGGAGCGTAACTCCCAGTATAAAGGCCCACAGTAACCCCTAAAAGTGGGAGCGTGACTCCCAGTATAACGGGTCCCCTGTAACTCCAAAGAGGGGGAGCGTAACTCCCAGTATAAGAGGCCCCCAGTAACTCCAAATAGGCGGAGCGTGACTCCCAGTGTAAGGGGCCCCCAGTAACTCCAAAGAGGGGGAGCGTAACTCCCAGTATAAGGGGCCCCCAGTAACTCCAAAGAGGAGGAGCGTAACTCCCAGTAAGAGGTGCCCCCAGTAACCCTAAAGAGGAGGAGCGTAACTCCCAGTATAAGGGGCCCCCAGAAACTCCAAAGAGGGGGAGCGTGACTCCCAATATAAGGGGCCCCCAGTAACTCCAAAGAGGGGGAGCGTAACTCCCAGCATAAGGGGCCCCTAGTCACCCCAAAGAGGAGGAGCGTAACTCCCAGTATAAGGGGACCCCAGTAACTCCAAAGAGGGGGAGCGTGACTCCCAGCATAAAGGGCCCACAGTAACTCCAAAGAGGAGGAGCGTAACTCCCAGTATAAGGGACCCCCAGTAACCCCAAAGGGGGGAGCGTAACTCCCAGTATAAGGGGCCCCAAGTAACTCCAAAGAGGGGGAGCGTAACTCCCAGTATAAGGGGCCCCCAGTTACTCCAAAGAGGGGGAGCGTTACTCCCAGTATAAGGGGCTCCCAGTTACTCCCAAGAGGAGGAGCGTAACTCCCAGAATAAGGGGCCCCAATTTACTCCAAAGAGGGGGAGCGTAACACCCAGTATAAGGGGCCCCCAGTTACTCCAAAGAGGGGGAGCGTAACTCCCAGTATAAGGGGCCCCCAGTAAACCTAAAGTGGAGGAGCGTAACTCCCAGTATAAGGGGCCCCCAGTAACTCCAAAGAGGGGGAGCGTTAGTCCCTGTATAAGGGACCCCCAGTAACCCCAAAGAGGGGGAGCGTAACTCCCAGTATAAGGGGCCCCCAGTAACTCCAAAGAGGAGGAGCGTGACTCCCAGTATAAGGGGCCCCCAGTAACTCCAAAGAGGTGGAGCTTGACTCCCAGTATAAGGGGCCCCCTGTAACCCTAAAGAGGAGGAGCGTGACTCCCAGTATATGTGGCCCCCTGTAACCCCAAAGAGGGAGAGCGTGACTCACAGTATAAGGGGCCCCAGTAAATCCAAGGAGGAGGAGCATAACTCCCAGTATAAGGGGCCCCCAGTAACCCCAAGGAGGAGGAGCGAAACTCCCAGTATAAGGGGCCCCCAGTAACTCCAAAGAGGGGGAGCGTGACTCCCAGCATAAATGGCCCCCAGCAACTCCAAAGAGGAGGAGCGTAAATCCCAGTATAAGGAACCCCCAATAACCCCAAAGGGGGGGGGGGGGGGAGCGTAACCCCCAGTATAAGGGGCCCAAAGATATTTAGAGGGGGAGCGAGACTCCCTGTATCAGGGGCCCCCATTAACTCAAAAGAGGAGGAGCGTAACTACCAGTATAAGGGGACCCCAGTAACTCCAAATAGGAGGAGCGTGACTCCCAGTATAAGGGGCCCCCAGTAACTCCAAAGAGGCGGAGCGTGACTCCCAGTATAAGGGGCCCCCATTAACTCCAAAGAGGAGGAGCGTAACTCCCAGTATCAGGGGCCCCCAGTAACCCTAAAGAGGAGGAGCGTAACTCGCAGTATAAGGGGCCCCCAGTAACTCCAAAGAGGAGGAGCGTAACTCCCAGTATTAGGGTACCCCAGTAACCCGAAAGAGGAGGAGCGTAACTCTCAGTATAAGGGGCCCCCAGTAACTCCAAAGAGGAGGAGAGTAACTCCCAATATAAGGGGCCCCCAGTAACCCTAAAGAGGAGGAGCGTAACTCGCAGTATAAGGGTCCCCCAGTAACTCCAAAGAGGAGGAACGTAACTCCCAGGATAAGTGGCCCCCAGTAACTCGAAAGAGGGGGAGCGTGACACCCAGGATTAGGGGCCCCCTGTTACTCAAAAGAGGAGGAGCATAAATCCCAGTATAAGGGCTCCCTGTAACTTCAAAGAGGAGGAGCGTAACTCCCAGTATAAGGGGCCCCCTGTAACTCCAAAGAGGATGAGCGTCACTCCCAGTATAAGTGGCTCCCTGTAACTCCAAAGAGGAGGAGCGTAACTCCCAGTATAAGGGCCCCCTGTTACTCCAAATAGGAGGAGCGTAACTCCCAGTATAAGGGGCTCCCTGTAACTCCAAAGAGGGGGAGCGTAACTCCCAGTATAATGGGCCCCCAGTAACTCCAAACAGGAGGAGCGTAACTCCCAGTATAAAGGGCCCCAGTAACTCCAAAGAGGGGGAGTGTAAATCCCAGTAAAAGGGGCCCCAAGTAATTCCAAACAGGAGGAGCGTAAGTCCCAGTATAAAGGCCCCCAGTAACCCCAAAGAGGGGGAGCGTGACTCCCAGTATAACGGGCCCCCTGTAACTCCAAAGAGGGGGAGCGTAACTCCCAGTATAGCGGGCCCCCAGTAACTCCAAAGAGGCGGAGCGTGACTCCCAATATAAGGGGCCCCCAGTAACTCCAAAGAGGGGGAGCGTAACTCCCAGAATAAGGGGCCCCCAGTAACTCCAAAGACGAGGAGCGTAACTCCCAGTAAAAGGGACGCCCAGTAACCCTAAAGAAGAGGAGCGTAACTCCGAGTATAAGGGGCCCCCAGAAACTCCAAAGAGGGGGAGCGAGACTCCCAGTATAAGGGGCCTCCATTAACTCAAAAGAGGGGGAGCGTAACTCCCAGTATAAGGGGCTCCCAGTAACTCCAATTAGTAGGAGCGTGACTCCCAGTATAAGGGGCCCCCAGTAACTCCAAAGAGGGGGAGCGTGACTCCCAGTATAAGGGGCCCTCATTAACTCCAAAGAGGAGTAGCGTAACTCCCAGTATCAGGGGCCCCCAGTAACCCTAAAGAGGAGGAGCGTAACTCGCAGTAAAAGGGGCCCCCAGTAACTCCAAAAAGGGGGAGCGTATCTCCCAGTATAAGGGGCCCCCAGTTACCCTAAAGAGGAGGAGCGTAACTCGCAGTAAAAGGAGCCCCCTGTAACTCCAAAGAGGAGGAGCGTAACACCCAGGATAAGGGCCCCCAGTAACCCCAAAGAGGGGGAGCGTGACTCCCGGTATAAGGGACCCCCAGTAACCCCAAAGAGGGGCAGCGTGACTCCCAGTATAAGGGGCCCCCAGTAACCCCAAAGAGGGGGAGCGTGACTACCAGTATAAGGGGTCCCCTGTAACCACAAAGAGGGGGAGCGTGTCTCCCGGTATAAGGGGCCCCCAGTAACCCCAAAAAGGGGGAGCGTGACTACCAGTATAAGGAGCCCCCAGTAACTCCAAAGAGGAGGAGCGTAACTCCCAGTATAAGGGGCCCCCTGTAACTCCAAAGAGGAGGAGCGTAACTCACAGTATAAGTGGCCCACAGTAACCCAAAAGAGGGGGAGCGTGACTCCCAGTATAAGGGGCCCCCAGTAACTCCAATGAGGGGGAGCGTTACCCCCAGTAACCCCAAAGAGGGGTAGCGTGACTCCCGGTATAAGGGGCCCCCAGTAACCCCAAAGAGGGGGAGCGTGACTCAAAGTATAAGGGGTCCCCAGTAACTCCAAAGAGGGGGAGCGTTAGTCCCACTATAAGGGACCCCCAGTAACCCCAAAGAGGGGGAGAGTAACTCCCACTATAAGGGGCCCCCAGTAAATACAAAGAGGAGGAGCGTGACTCCCAGTATAAGGGGCCCCCAGTATCTCCAAAGAGGGGGAGCTTGACTCCCAGTATAAGGGGCCCCCTGTAACTCCAAAGAGGAGGAGCGTGACTCCCAGTATAAGGGGCCCCCAGTAACCCCAAAGAGGAGGAGCTTAACTCCCAGTATAAGGGGCCCCAGTAACTCCAAAGAGGAGGAGCTGAACTCCCAGTATAAGGTGCTCCCAGTAACCCCCAAGAGGAGGAGCGTAACTCCCAGTATACGGGGCACCCTGCAACCCCAAAAACGAGGAGCGTAACTCCCAATATAAGGGGCCCCAGTAAATCCAAGTGGGAGGAGCGTAACTCCCAGTATAAGGGACCCCCAGTAACCCCAAGGAGGGGGAGCGAAAGTCCCAGTATAAGGGGCCCCCAGTAACTCCAAAGAGGGAGAGCGTGACTCCCAGCATAAAGGGCCCCCAGTAACTCCAAAGAGGAGGAGCGTAACTCCCAGTATAAGGGGCCCCCAGTAACCCCCAAGGGAGGGAGCTTAACTCCCAGTATAAGTGGCCCCCAGTAACTCCAAAGATGGGGAGCGTAACTCCCAGTATAAGGGGCCCCCAGTTACTCCAAAGAGGGGGAGCGTGACTCCCAGTACAAGGGGCTCCCAGTTACTCCAAAGAGGAGGAGCGTAACTCCCAATATAAGGGGCCCCCAGTAACTCCAAGGAGGGGGAGAGTAACTCCCAGTATAAGAGGCCCCCAGTTACTCCAAAGAAGGGGAGCGTAACTCCCAGTATAAGGGGCCCCCAGTAACCCTTAAGAGGAGGAGCGTAACTCCCAGTATAAGTGGCCCCCAGTAACTCCAAAGAGGGGGAGCGTTAGTCCCAGTATAAGGGACCACCAGTAACCCCAAGGAGGGGGAGCGTAACTCCCAGTATAAGGGGCCCCCAGTAACTCCAATGAGGAGAAGCGTGACTCACAGTTTAAGGGGCCCCCAGTAACTCCAAAGAGGGCTAGCTTGACTCCCAGTATAAGGAGCCCCCTGTAACCCCAAAGAGGAGGAGCGTGACTCCCAGTTAAGGGGCTTCCTACCCCCCAAGAGGGAGAGCGTGACTCTCAGTATAAGGGGCCCCCTGTAAATCCAAAGAGGGGGAGCGTAACTCCCAGTATAATTGGCCCCCTGTAACCCCAAAGAGGGAGAGCGTGACTCCCAGTATAAGGGGCCCCAGTAAATCCAAGGAGGAGGAGCGTAACTCCCAGTATAAGGGGGCCCCAGTAACCCCAAAGAGGGGGAGCGTAACTCCCAGTATAAGTGGCCCCCTGTAACCCCAAAGAGGGAGAGCGTGACTCCCAGTATAAGGGGTCCCCAGTAACTCCAAAGAGGGGGAGCGTGACTCCCAGCATAAAAGGCCCCCAGCAACTCCAAAGAGGAGGAGCGTAACTCCCAGTATAAGGGGCCCCAAGAAACTTAAAAGAGGGGGAGCGAGACTCCCTGTATAAGGGGCCCCCATTAATTCAAAAGAGGAGGAGCGTAACTCCCAGTATAAGGGGCCCCCAGTAACTCCAAAGAGGAGGAGCGTGACTCCCAGTATAAGGGGCCCCCAGTAACTCCAAAGAGGGGGAGAGTGACTCCCAGTATAAGGGGCCCCCATTAACTCCAAAGAGGAGGAGCGTAACTCCCAGTATCAGGGGCTCCCAGTAACCCTAAAGAGGAGGAGCGTAACTCGCAGTATAAAGGGCCCCCAGTAACTCCAAAGAGGAGGAGCGTAACTCCCAGTATTAGGGGCCCCCAGTAACCCTAAAGAGGAGGAGCGTAACTCGCAGTATAAGGGCCCCCCGGTAACTCCAAAGAGGAGGAGCGTAACTCCCAGGATAAGGGGCCCCCAGTAACTCGAAAGAGCGGAACGTGACTCCCAGTATTAGGGGCCCCCAGTAACCCTAAAGAGGAGGAGCGTAACTCGCAGTATAAGGGCCCCCCAGTAACTCCAAAGAGGAGGAACGTAACTCCCAGTATAAGGGGCCCCCAGTAACCCTAAAGAGGAGGAGCGTACCTCGCAGTATAAGGGCCCCCCAGTAACTCCAAAGAGGAGGAACGTAACTCCCAGGATATGGGGCCCCCAGTAACTCGAAA
This sequence comes from Meconema thalassinum, assembly GCA_946902985.2. Lineage (NCBI taxonomy): Eukaryota > Metazoa > Arthropoda > Insecta > Orthoptera > Tettigoniidae > Meconema > Meconema thalassinum. The sequence continues at coordinate 443,869,218 of OX336394.1, read as the reverse complement.
GAGGGGGAGCGTGACTCCCAGGATTAGGGGCCCCCTGTTACTCAAAAGAGGAGGAGCATAAATCCCAGTATAAGGGCTCCCTGTAACTTCAAAGAGGAGGAGCGTAACTCCCAGTATAAGGGGCCCCCTGTAACTCCAAAGAGGAGGAGCGTAACTCCCAGTATAAGGGGCTCCCTGTAACTCCAATGAGGAGGAGCGTAACTCCCAGTATAAGGGGCCCCCTGTTACTCCAAATAGGAGGAGCGTAACTCCCAGTATAAGGGGCTCCCTGTAACTCCAAAGAGGGGGAGCGTATCTCCAAGTATAATGGGCCCCAGTTACTCGAAACAGGAGGAGCGTAACTCCCAGTATTAAGGGCCCCAGTAACCCCAAAGCGGGGGAGTGTAACTTCCAGTATAAGGGGCCCCAAGTAACTCCAAACAGGAGGAGCGTAACTCCCAGTATAAAGGCCACCAGTAACCCCAAAGAGGGGGAGCGTGACTCCCAGTATCACGGACCCCCTGTAACTCCAAAGAGGGGAACGTAACTCCCAGTATAAGGGGCCCCCAGTAACCCTAAAGAGGAGGAGCGTAACTCGCAGTATAAGGGCCCCCCGGTAACTCCAAAGAGGAGGAGCGTAACTCCCAGGATAAGGGGCCCCCAGTAACTCGAAAGAGCGGGAGCGTGACTCCCAGTATTAGGGGCCCCCTGTAACTCCAAAGAGGAGGAGCGTAACTCCCAGTATAAGGGGCTCCCTGTAACTCCAAAGAGGGGGAGCGTAACTCCCAGTATAATGGGCCCCCAGTAACTCCAAACAGGAGGAGCGTAACTCCCAGTATAAAGGGCCCCAGTTACTCCAAACAGGGGGAGTGTAACTCCCAGTATAAGGGGCCCCCAGTAACTCCAAACAGGAGGAGCGTAACTCCCAGTATAAAGGCCCCCAGTAACCCCAAAGAGGGGGAGCGTGACTCCCAGTATAACGGGCCCCCTGTAACTCCAAAGAGGGGGAGCGTAACTCCCAGTATAAGGGGCCCCCAGTAACTCCAAAGAGGCGGAGCGTGAATCCCAGTGTAAGGGGCCCCCAGTAACTCCAAAGAGGGGGAGCGTAACTCCCAGTATAAGGGGCCCCCAGTAACTCCAAAGAGGAGGAGCGTAACTCCCAGTAAAAGGGGCCCCAGTAACCCTAAAGAGGAGGAGCGTAACTCCCAGTATAAGGGGCCCCCAGATACTCCATAGAGGGGGAGCGAGACTCCCAGTATAAGGGGCCACCATTAACTCAAAAGAGGAGGAGCGTAACTCCCAGTATAAGGGGCCCCCAGTAACTCCAAAGAGGAGGAGCGTGACTCCCTGTATAAGGGGCCCCCAGTAACTCCTAAGAGGGGGGGCGTGACTCCCAGTATAAGGGGCCCCCAATAACTCCAAAGTGGAGGAGCGTAACTCCCAGGATAAGGGGCCTCCAGTAACCCCAAAGAGGGGGAGCGTGACTCCCGGTATAAGGGGCCCCAGTAACCCCAAAGAGGGGGAGCGTGACTCCCAGTATAAGAGGCCCCCAGTAACCCCAAAGAGGTGGAGCGTGACTCCCAGTATAAGGGGCCCCCTGTAACCCCAAAGAGGGGGAGCGTGTCTCCCGGTATAAGGGGCCCCCAGTAACCCCAAAAAGGGGGAGCGTGACTCCCAGTATAAGGGAACCCCATTAACTCCAAAGAGAAGGAGCGTGACTCCCAGTATAAGGGGTCCCCAGTAACTCCAAAGAGGAGGAGCGTAACTCCCAGTATAAGGGGGCCACAGAAACCCCAAAGAGGGGGGGCGTGACTCCCAGTATAAGGGGCCCCCAGTAACCCCAAAGAGGGGGAGCGTAACTCCCAGTATAAGGGGCCCCCAGTAACTCCAAAGAGGGGAAGCGTTAGTCCCAGTATAAGGGACCCCCAGTAACTCCAAAGAGGGGGAGCGTAACTCCTAGTATAAGGGGCCCCCAGTAACTCCAAAAAGGAGGAGCGTGACTCCCAGTATAAGGGGCCCCCAGTAACTCCAAAGAGGGGGAGCTTGACTCCCAGTATAAGGGGCCCCCTGTAACCCCAAAGAGGAGGAGCGTGACTCCCAGTATAAGGGGCCCCCTGTAACCCCAAGGAGGGAGAGCGTGACTACCAGTATAAGGGCCCCCCTGCAAATCCAAAGAGGGGAGCGTGACTCCCAGTATAAGGGGTCCCCAGTAACCCCAAAGATGGGGAGCGTAACTCCCAGTATAAAGGGCCCCCAGTAACCCCAAAGAGGAGGAGCGTAACACCCAGTATAAGGGGCCCCCAGTTACCCAAAGAGGAGGAGCGTAACTCCCAGTATAAGGTGCCCACAGTAAGCCCAAAGGGGAGGAGCGTGACTCCCGGTATAAGTGGCCCCCAGTAACTCCAAGGAGGAGGAGCGTGACTCCCAGTATAAGGGGCCCCAGTTACTCCAATGAGGAGGAGCGTAACTCCCAGTATAAGGGGCCCCTGTAACCCCAAATAGGAGGAGCGTAACTCCCAGTATAAGGGGCCCCCAGTAACACCCAAGAGGAGGAGCTTTACTCTCAGTATAAAGGCCCCCAGTAACCCTAAAGAGGGGGAGCGCGACTCCCAGTATAACGGGCCCCCTGTAACTCCAAAGAGGGGAGCGTAACTCCCAGTATAAGGGGCCCCCTGTAACTCCAAAGAGGCGGAGCGTGACTCCCAGTATAAGTGGCCCCCAGTAACTCCAAAGAGGGGGAGCGTAATTCCCAGTATAAGGGGCCCCCAGTAACTCCATAGAGGAGGAGCGTAACTCCCAGTAAAAGGGGCCCCCAGTAACCCTAAAGAGGAGGAGCATAACTCCCAGTATAAGGGGCCCCAAGAAACTCCAAAGAGGGGGAGCGAGACTCCCAGTATAAGGGGCCCCCAGTACCTCCAAAGAGAAGGAGCGTAACTCCCAGTTAAAGGGGCCCCCAGTAACCCTAAAGAGGAGGAGCGTAACTCCCAGTATAAGTGGCCCCCAGTAACTCCAATGAGGGGGAGCGTTACTCCCAGTATAAGGGGCCCCCAGTAACCCCAAGGAGGGTGAGCGTAACTCCCAGTATAAGGGGCCCCCAGTAACTCCAAAGAGGGGAAGCGTTAGTCCCAGTATAAGGGACCCCCAGTAACCCCAAAGAGGGGGAGCGTGACTCCCAGTATAAGGGCCCCCCATTAACTCCAAAGAGGAGGAGCGAAACTCCCAGTATCAGGGGCCCCCAGTAACCCTAAAGAGGAGGAGCGTAACTCGCAGTATAAGGGGCCCCCAGTAACTCCAAAGAGGAGGAGCGTAACTCCCAGTATAAGGGGCCCCCAGTTACCCTAAAGAGGAGGAGCGTAACTCTGAGTATAAGGGGCCCCCAGTAACTCCAAAGAGGAGGAGAGCAACTCCCAGTATAAGGGGCCCCCAGTAACCCTAAGGAGGAAGAGCGTAACTAGCAGTATAAGGGCCCCCCAGTAACTCTAAAGAGGAGGAGCGTAACTCCCAGTATAAGGGGCCCCCTGTTACTCCAAAGAGGAGGAGCGTAACTTCCAGGATAAGGGGCTCCCTGTAACTCCAAAGAGGAGGAGCGAATCTCCCAGTATAAGGGGCCCCCTGTTACTCCAAAAGGAGGAGCGTAACTCCCAGTATAAGGGGCTCCCTGTAACTCCAAAGAGGGGGAGCGTAACTCCCAGTATAATGGGCCCCCAGTAACTCCAAACAGGAGGAAAGTAACTTTCAGTATAAAGGGCCCCAGTAACTCCAAAGAGGGGGAGTGTAACTCCCAGTATAAGGAGCCCCCAGTAACTCCAAACAGGAGGAGCGTTACTCCCAGTATAAAGGCCCCCAGTAACCCCTAAGAGGGGGAGCGTGACTCCCAGTATAACGGGTCCCCTGTAACTCCAAAGAGGGGGAGCGTAACTCCCAGTATAAGGGGCCCCCAGTAACTCCAAAGAGGCGGAGCGTGACTCCCAGTGTAAGGGGCCCCCAGTAACTCCAAAGAGGGGGAGCGTAACTCCCAGTATAAGGGGCCCCCAGTAACTCCAAAGAGGAGGAGCGTAACTCCCAGTAAAAGGGGTCCCCAGTAACCCTAAAGTGGAGGAGCGTAACTCCCAGTATAAGGGGCCCCCAGAAACTCCAAAGAGGGGGAGCGTGACTCCCAATATAAGGGGCCCCCAGTAACTCCAAAGAGGATGAGCCTAACTCCCAGCATAAGGGGCCCCCAGTAACCCCAAAGAGGAGGAGCGTAACTCCCAGTATAAGGGGGCCCCATTAACCCTAAAGAGGAGGAGCGTTACTCCCAGTATAAGGGGCCCCCAGTAACTCCAAAGAAGAGGAGCATAACTCCCAGTATAAGGGGCCCCCAGTAACTCCAAAGAGGGGGAGCGTTAGTCCCTGTATAAGGGACCCCCAGTAACCCCAAACAGGGGGAGCGTAACTCCCAGTATAAGGGGCCCCCAGTAACTCCAAAGAGGAGGAGCGTGACTCCCAGTATAAGGGGCCCCCAGTAACTCCAAAGAGGTGGAGCTTGACTCCCAGTATAAGGGGCCCCCTGTAACCCTAAAGAGGAGGAGCGTGACTCCCAGTATATGTGGCCCCCTGTAACCCCAAAGAGGGAGAGCGTGACTCACAGTATAAGGGGCCCCAGTAAATCCAAGGAGGAGGAGCATAACTCCCAGTATAAGGGGCCCCCAGTAACCCCAAGGAGGAGGAGCGAAACTCCCAGTATAAGGGGCCCCCAGTAACACCAAAGAGGGGGAGCGTGACTCCCAGCATAAATGGCCCCCAGCAACTCCAAAGAGGAGGAGCGTAAATCCCAGTATAAGGGGCCCCCAATAACCCCAAAGGGGGGGGGAGCGTAACCCCCAGTATAAGGGGCCCAAAGATATTTAGAGGGGGAGCGAGACTCCCTGTATAAGGGGCCCCCATTAACTCAAAAGAGGAGGAGCGTAACTACCAGTATAAGGGGCCCCCAGTAACTCCAAATAGGAGGAGCGTGACTCCCAGTATAAGGGGCCCCCAGTAACTCCAAAGAGGCGGAGCGTGACTCCCAGTATAAGGGGCCCCCATTTACTCCAAAGAGGAGGAGCGTAACTCCCAGTATCAGGGGCCCCCAGTAACCCTAAAGAGGAGGAGCGTAACTCGCAGTATAAGGGGCCCCCAGTAACTCCAAAGAGGAGGAGCGTAACTCCCAGTATTAGGGTACCCCAGTAACCCTAAAGAGGAGGAGCGTAACTCTCAGTATAAGGGGCCCCCAGTAACTCCAAAGAGGAGGAGAGTAACTCCCAATATAAGGGGCCCCCAGTAACCCTAAAGAGGAGGAGCGTAACTCGCAGTATAAGGGGCCCCCAGTAACTCCAAAGAGGAGGAACGTAACTCCCAGGATAAGTGGCCCCCAGTAACTCGAAAGAGGGGGAGCGTGACTCCCAGGATTAGGGGCCCCCTGTTACTCAAAAGAGGAGGAGCATAAATCCCAGTATAAGGGCTCCCTGTAACTTCAAAGAGGAGGAGCGTAACTCCCAGTATAAGGGGCCCCCTGTAACTCCAAAGAGGAGGAGCGTCACTCCCAGTATAAGTGGCTCCCTGTAACTCCAAAGAGGAGGAGCGTAACTCCCAGTATAAGGGCCCCCTGTTACTCCAAATAGGAGGAGCGTAACTCCCAGTATAAGGGGCTCCCTGTAACTCCAAAGAGGGGGAGCGTAACTCCCAGTATAATGGGCCCCCAGTAACTCCAAACAGGAGGAGCGTAACTCCCAGTATAAAGGGCCCCATTAACTCCAAAGAGGGGGAGTGTAAATCCCAGTAAAAGGGGCCCCAAGTAATTCCAAACAGGAGGAGCGTAAGTCCCAGTATAAAGGCCCCCAGTAACCCCAAAGAGGGGGAGCGTAACTCCCAGTATAAGGGGCTCCCTGTAACTCCAAAGAGGGGGAGCATAACTCCCAGTATAATGGGACCCCAGTAACTCCAAACAGGAGGAGCGTAACTTTCAGTATAAAGGGCCCCAGTAACTCCAAAGAGGGGGAGTGTAACTCCCAGTATAAGGGGCCCCCAGTAACTCCAAACAGGAGGAGCGTAACTCCCAGTATAAAGGCCCCCAGTAACCCCTAAGAAGGGGAGCGTGACTCCCAGTATAGCGGGTCCCCTGTAACTCCAAAGAGGGGGAGCGTATCTCCCAGTATAAGGGCCCCCCAGTAACTCCAAAGAGGCGGAGCGTGACTCCCAGTGTAAGGGGCCCCCAGTAACTCCAAAGCGGGGGAGCGTAACTCCCAGTATAAGGGGTCCCCAGTAACTCCAAAGAGGAGGAGCGTAACTCCCAGTAAAAGGGGCCCCCAGTAACCCTAAAGAGGAGGAGCGTAACTCCCAGTATAAGGGGCCCCCAGAAACTCCAAAGAGGGGGAGCGTGACTCCCAATATAAGGGGCCCCCAGTAACTCCAAAGAGGGGGAGCGTAACTCCCAGCATAAGGGGCCCCCAGTAACCCCAAAGAGGAGGAGCGTAACTCCCAGTATAAGGGGACCCCATTAACCCTAAAGAGGAGGAGCGTTACACCCAGTAAAAGGGGCCCCCAGTAACTCCAAAGAAGAGGAGCGTAACTCCCAGTATAAGGGGCCCCCAGTTACTCCAAAGAAGGGGAGCGTAATTCACAGTATATGGTGCCCCCAGTAACCCCAAAGAGGGGGAGCGTAACTCCCAATATAAGGGGCCCCCCGTTACTCCAAAGAGGAGGAGCGTGACTCCCAGTATAAGGGACCCCAGTAACTCCAAAGAGGAGGAGCGTGACTCCCAGTATAAGGGGCTCCCAGTAACTCCAAAAAGCTGGAGCGTAACTCCCAGTATAAGGGGCCCCCAGTAACCTCAAAAAGGAAGAGCGTAACTCCCAGTATAAGGGGCCCCCAGTAACCCCAAACGGGAGGAGCGTGTCTCCCAGTATAAGGGGCCCCCAGTAACGCCAAAGTGGAGGAGCTTGACTCCCAGTATAAGGGGCCACCAGTAACTCCAAAGAGGGGGAGCGTAATTCACAGTATATGGTGCCCCCAGTAACCCCAAAGAGGGGGAGCGTAACTCCCAATATAAGGGGCCCCCCGTTACTCCAAAGAGGAGGAGCGTGACTCCCAGTATAAGGGACCCCAGTAACTCCAAAGAGGAGGAGCGTGACTCCCAGTATAAGGGGCTCCCAGTAACTCCAAAAAGCGGGAGCGTAACTCCCAGTATAAGGGGCCCCCAGTAACCCCAAAAAGGAAGAGCGTAATTCCCAGTATAAGGGGGCCCAATTACTCCAAAGAGGGGGAGCGTAACTCCCAGTATCAGGGGCCCCAGTATACCCAAAGAGGGGGTGCGTAACTCCCAGTATAATGGGCCCCCAGTAACTCCAAACAGGAGGAGCGTAACTTTCAGTATAAAGGGCCCCAGTAACTCCAAAGAGGGGGAGTGTAACTCCCATTATAAGGGGCCCCCAGTAACTCCAAACAGGAGGAGCGTAACTCCCAGTATAAAGGCCCACAGTAACCCCTAAAAGGGGGAGCGTTACTCCCAGTATAACGGGTCCCCTGTAACTCCAAAGAGGGGGAGCATAACTCCCAGTATAAGAGGCCCCCAGTAACTCCAAATAGGCGGAGCGTGACTCCCAGTGTAAGGGGCCCCCAGTAACTCCAAAGAGGGGGAGCGTAACTCCCAGTATAAGGGGCCCCCAGTAACTCCAAAGAGGAGGAGCGTAACTCCCAGTAAGAGGTGCCCCCAGTAACCCTAAAGAGGAGGAGCGTAACTCCCAGTATAAGGGGCCCCCAGAAACTCCAAAGAGGGGGAGCGTGACTCCCAATATAAGGGGCCCTCAGTAACTCCAAAGAGGGGGAGCGTAACTCCCAGCATAAGGGGCCCCCAGTCACCCCAAAGAGGAGGAGCGTAACTCCCAGTATAAGGGGACCCCAGTAACTCCAAAGAGGGGGAGCGTGACTCCCAGCATAAAGGGCCCACAGTAACTCCAAAGAGGAGGAGCGTAACTCCCAGTATAAGGGACCCCCAGTAACCCCAAAGGGGGGAGCGTAACTCCCAGTATAAGGGGCCCCAAGTAACTCCAAAGAGGGGGAGCGTAACTCCCAGTATAAGGGGCCCCCAGTTACTCCAAAGAGGGGGAGCGTTACTCCCAGTATAAGGGGCTCCCTGTTACTCCCAAGAGGAGGAGCGTAACTCACAGAATAAGGGGCCCCAATTTACTCCAAAGAGGGGGAGCGTAACACCCAGTATAAGGGGCCCCCAGTTACTCCAAAGAGGGGGAGCGTAACTCCCAGTATAAGGGGCCCCCAGTAAACCTAAAGTGGAGGAGCGTAACTCCCAGTATAAGGGGCCCCCAGTAACTCCAAAGAGGGGGAGCGTTAGTCCCTGTATAAGGGACCCCCAGTAACCCCAAAGAGGGGGAGCGTAACTCCCAGTATAAGGGGCCCCCAGTAACTCCAAAGAGGAGGAGCGTGACTCCCAGTATAAGGGGCCCCCAGTAACTCCAAAGAGGTGGAGCTTGACTCCCAGTATAAGGGGCCCCCTGTAACCCTAAAGAGGAGGAGCGTGACTCCCAGTATATGTGGCCCCCTGTAACCCCAAAGAGGGAGAGCGTGACTCACAGTATAAGGGGCCCCAGTAAATCCAAGGAGGAGGAGCATAACTCCCAGTATAAGGGGCCCCCAGTAACCCCAAGGAGGAGGAGCGAAAATCCCAGTATAAGGGGCCCCCAGTAACTCCAAAGAGGGGGAGCGTGACTCCCAGCATAAATGGCCCCCAGCAACTCCAAAGAGGAGGAGCGTAAATCCCAGTATAAGGGGCCCCCAATAACCCCAAAGGGGGGGGGGGAGCGTAACCCCCAGTATAAGGGGCCCAAAGATATTTAGAGGGGGAGCGAGACTCCCTGTATAAGGGGCCCCCATTAACTCAAAAGAGGAGGAGCGTAACTACCAGTATAAGGGGCCCCCAGTAACTCCAAATAGGAGGAGCGTGACTCCCAGTATAAGGGGCCCCCAGTAACTCCAAAGAGGCGGAGCGTGACTCCCAGTATAAGGGGCCCCCATTAACTCCAAAGAGGAGGAGCGTAACTCCCAGTATCAGGGCCCCCAGTAACCCTAAAGAGGAGGAGCGTAACTCGCAGTATAAGGGGCCCCCAGTAACTCCAAAGAGGAGGAGCGTAACTCCCAGTATTAGGGTACCCCAGTAACCCTAAAGAGGAGGAGCGTAACTCTCAGTATAAGGGGCCCCCAGTAACTCCAAAGAGGAGGAGAGTAACTCCCAGTATAAGGGGACCCCAGTAACTCCAAAGAGGGGGAGCGTGACTCCCAGCATAAAGGGCCCACAGTAACTCCAAAGAGGAGGAGCGTAACTCCCAGTATAAGGGACCCCCAGTAACCCCAAAGGGGGGAGCGTAACTCCCAGTATAAGGGGCCCCAAGTAACTCCAAAGAGGAGGAACGTAACTCCCAGGATAAGTGGCCCCCAGTAACTCGAAAGAGGGGGAGCGTGACTCCCAGGATTAGGGGCCCCCTGTTACTCAAAAGAGGAGGAGCATAAATCCCAGTATAAGGGCTCCCTGTAACTTCAAAGAGGAGGAGCGTAACTCCCAGTATAAGGGGCCCCCCTGTAACTCCAAAGAGGAGGAGCGTCACTCCAGTATAAGTGGCTCCCTGTAACTCCAAAGAGGAGGAGCGTAACTCCCAGTATAAGGGCCCCCTGTTACTCCAAATAGGAGGAGCGTAACTCCCAGTATAAGGGGCTCCCTGTAACTCCAAAGAGGGGGAGCGTAACTCCCAGTATAATGGGCCCCCAGTAACCTCCAAACAGGAGGAGCGTAACTCCCAGTATAAAGGCCCCCAGTAACCCCAAAGAGGGGGAGCGTGACTCACAGTATAACGGGCCCCCTATAACTCCAAAGAGGGGGAGCGTAACTCCCAGTATAGCGGGCCCCCAGTAACTCCAAAGAGGCGGAGCGTGACTCCCAATAAAAGGGGCCCCCAGTAACTCCAAAGAGGGGGAGCGTAACTCCCAGAATAAGGGGCCCCCAGTAACTCCAAAGACGAGGAGCGTAACTCCCAGTAAAAGGGACGCCCAGTAACCCTAAAGAAGAGGAGCGTAACTCCGAGTATAAGAGGCCCCCAGAAACTCCAAAGAGGGGGAGCGTGACTCCCAGTATAAGGGGCCTCCATTAACTCAAAAGAGGGGGAGCGTAACTCCCAGTATAAGGGGCTCCCAGTAACTCCAATTAGTAGGAGCGTGACTCCCAGTATAAGGGGCCCCCAGTAACTCCAAAGAGGGGGAGCGTGACTCCCAGTATAAGGGGCCCTCATTAACTCCAAGAGGAGTAGCGTAACTCCCAGTTTCAGGGGCCCCCAGTAACCCTAAAGAGGAGGAGCGTAACTCGCAGTAAAAGGGGCCCCCAGTAACTCCAAAAAGGGGGGAGCGTATCTCCCAGTATAAGGGGCCCCCAGTTACCCTAAAGAGGAGGAGCGTAACTCGCAGTAAAAGGAGCCCCCTGTAACTCCAAAGAGGAGGAGCGTAACACCCAGGATAAGGGCCCCCAGTAACCCCAAAGAGGGGGAGCGTGACTCCCGGTATAAGGGGCCCCCAGTAACCCCAAAGAGGGGCAGCGTGACTCCCAGTATAAGGGGCCCCCAGTAACCCCAAAGAGGGGGAGCGTGACTCCCAGTATAAGGGGGTCCCCTGTAACCACAAAGAGGGGGAGCGTGTCTCCCGGTATAAGGGGCCCCCAGTAACCCCAAAAAGGGGGAGCGTGACTACCAGTATAAGGAGCCCCCAGTAACTCCAAAGAGGAGGAGCGTAACTCCCAGTATAAGGGGCCCCCAGTAACTCCAAAGAGGAGGAGCGTAACTCACAGTATAAGTGGCCCACAGTAACCCAAAAGAGGGGGAGCGTGACTCCCAGTATAAGGGGCCCCCAGTAACTCCAATGAGGGGGAGCGTTACCCCCAGTAACCCCAAAGAGGGGTAGCGTGACTCCCGGTATAAGGGGCCCCCAGTAACCCCAAAGAGGGGGAGCGTGACTCAAAGTATAAGGGGTCCCCAGTAACTCCAAAGAGGGGGAGCGTTAGTCCCACTATAAGGGACCCCCAGTAACCCCAAAGAGGGGGAGGGTAACTCCCACTATAAGGGGCCCCCAGTAACTACAAAGAGGAGGAGCGTGACTCCCAGTATAAGGGGCCCCCAGTATCTCCAAAGAGGGGGAGCTTGACTCCCAGTATAAGGGGCCCCCTGTAACTCCAAAGAGGAGGAGCGTGACTCCCAGTATAAGGGGCCCCCAGTAACCCCAAAGAGGAGGAGCTTAACTCCCAGTATAAGGGGTCCCAGTAACTCCAAAGAGGAGGAGCTGAACTCCCAGTATAAGGTGCCCCCAGTAACCCCCAAGAGGAGGAGCGTAACTCCCAGTATACGGGGCACCCTGCAACCCCAAAAACGAGGAGCGTAACTCCCAGTATAAGGGGCCCCAGTAAATCCAAGAGGGAGGAGCGTAACTCCCAGTATAAGGGACCCCCAGTAACCCCAAGGAGGGGGAGCGAAAGTCCCAGTATAAGGGGCCCCCAGTAACTCCAAAGAGGGAGAGCGTGACTCCCAGCATAAAGGGCCCCCAGTAACTCCAAAGAGGAGGAGCGTAACTCCCAGTATAAGGGGCCCCCAGTAACCCCAAAGGGAGGGAGCTTAACTCCCAGTATAAGTGGCCCCCAGTAACTCCAAAGATGGGGAGCGTAACTCCCAGTATAAGGGGCCCCCAGTTACTCCAAAGAGGGGGAGCGTAACTCCCAGTACAAGGGGCTCCCAGTTACTCCAAAGAGGAGGAGCGTAACTCCCAATATAAGGGGCCCCCAGTAACTCAAAAGAGGGGGAGAGTAACTCCCAGTATAAGAGGCCCCCAGTTACTCCAAAGAAGGGGAGCGTAACTCCCAGTATAAGGGGCCTCCAGTAACCCTTAAGAGGAGGAGCGTAACTCCCAGTATAAGTGGCCCCCAGTAACTCCAAAGAGGGGGAGCGTTAGTCCCAGTATAAGGGACCACCAGTAACCCCAAGGAGGGGGAGCGTAACTCCCAGTATAAGGGGCCCCCAGTAACTCCAATGAGGAGAAGCGTGACTCACAGTTTAAGGGGCCCCCAGTAACTCCAAAGAGGGCTAGCTTGACTCCCAGTATAAGGAGCCCCCTGTAACCCCAAAGAGGAGGAGCGTGACTCCCAGTTAAGGGGCTTCCTACCCCCCAAGAGGGAGAGCGTGACTCTCAGTATAAGGGGCCCCCTGTAAATCCAAAGAGGGGAGCGTGACTCCCAGTATAAGGGGTCCCCAGTAACGCCAAAGAGGGGGAGCGTGACTCCCAGTTAAGGGGCTTCCTACCCCCCAAGAGGGAGAGCGTGACTCTCAGTATAAGGGGCCCCCTGTAAATCCAAAAAGGGGAGCGTGACTCCCAGTATAAGGGGTCCCCAGTAACCCCAAAGAGGGGGAGCGTAACTCCCAGTATAAGTGGCCCCCTGTAACCCCAAAGAGGGAGAGCGTGACTCCCAGTATAAGGGGCCCCAGTAAATCCAAGGAGGAGGAGCGTAACTCCCAGTATAAGGGGGCCCCAGTTACCCCAAGGAGGAGGAGCGAAACTCCCAGTATAAGGGGCCCCCCAGTAACTCCAAAGAGGGGGAGCGTGACTCCCAGCATAAAAGGCCCCCAGCAACTCCAAAGAGGAGGAGCGTAAATCCCAGTATAAGGAGCCCCCAATAACCCCAAAGGGGGGAGCGTAACTCCCAGTATAAGGGGCCCCAAGAAACTTAAAAGAGGGGGAGCGAGACTCCCTGTATAAGGGGCCCCCATTAATTCAAAAGAGGAGGAGCGTAACTCCCAGTATAAGGGGCCCCCAGTAACTCCAAAGAGGAGGAGCGTGACTCCCAGTATAAGGGGCCCCCAGTAACTCCAATGAGGGGGAGAGTGACTCCCAGTATAAGGGGCCCCCATTAACTCCAAAGAGGAGGAGCGTAACTCCCAGTATCAGGGGCTCCCAGTAACCCTAAAGAGGAGGAGCGTAACTCGCAGTATAAGGGGCCCCCAGTAACTCCAAAGAGGAGGAGCGTAACTCCCAGTATTAGGGGCCCCCAGTAACCCTAAAGAGGATTAGCGTAACTCTCAGTATTAGGGGCCCCCAGTAACTCCAAAGAGGAGGAGAGTAACTCCCAGTATAAGGGGCCCCCAGTAACCCTAAAGAGGAGGAGCGTAACTCGCAGTATAAGGGCCCCCCAGTAACTCCAAAGAGGAGGAACGTAACTCCCAGGATAAGGGGCCCCCAGTAACTCGAAAGAGGGGGAGCGTGACTCCCAGGATTAGGGGCCCCCTGTTACTCAAAAGAGGAGGAGCATAAATCCCAGTATAAGGGCTCCCTGTAACTTCAAAGAGGAGGAGCGTAACTCCCAGTATAAGGGGCCCCCTGTAACTCCAAAGAGGAGGAGCGTAACTCCCAGTATAAGGGGCTCCCTGTAACTCCAATGAGGAGGAGCGTAACTCCCAGTATAAGGGGCCCCCTGTTACTCCAAATAGGAGGAGCGTAACTCCCAGTATAAGGGGCTCCCTGTAACTCCAAAGAGGGGGAGCGTATCTCCAAGTATAATGGGCCCCCAGTTACTCGAACCAGGAGGAGCGTAACTCCCAGTATTAAGGGCCCCAGTAACCCCAAAGCGGGGGAGTGTAACTTCCAGTATAAGGGGCCCCAAGTAACTCCAAACAGGAGGAGCGTAACTCCCAGTATAAAGGCCACCAGTAACCCCAAAGAGGGGGAGCGTGACTCCCAGTATCACGGACCCCCTGTAACTCCACAGAGGGGAACGTAACTCCCAGTATAAGGGGCCCCCAGTAACCCTAAAGAGGAGGAGCGTAACTCGCAGTATAAGGGCCCCCCGGTAACTCCAAAGAGGAGGAGCGTAACTCCCAGGATAAGGGGCCCCCAGTAACTCGAAAGAGCGGGAGCGTGACTCCCAGTATTAGGGGCCCCCTGTAACTCCAAAGAGGAGGAGCGTAACTCCCAGTATAAGGGGCTCCCTGTAACTCCAAAGAGGGGGAGCGTAACTCCCAGTATAATGGGCCCCCAGTAACTCCAAACAGGAGGAGCGTAACTCCCAGTATAAAGGGCCCCAGTTACTCCAAACAGGGGGAGTGTAACTCCCAGTATAAGGGGCCCCCAGTAACTCCAAACAGGAGGAGCGTAACTCCCAGTATAAAGGCCCCCAGTAAACACAAAGAGGGGGAGCGTGACTCCCAGTATAACGGGCCCCCTGTAACTCCAAAGAGGGGGAGCGTAACTCCCAGTATAAGGGGCCCCCAGTAACTCCAAAGAGGCGGAGCGTGAATCCCAGTGTAAGGGGCCCCCAGTAACTGCAAAGAGGGGGAGCGTAACTCCCAGTATAAGGGGCCCCCAGTAACTCCAAAGAGGAGGAGCGTAACTCCCAGTAAAAGGGGCCCCAGTAACCCTAAAGAGGAGGAGCGTAACTCCCAGTATAAGGGGCCCCCAGATACTCCATAGAGGGGGAGCGAGACTCCCAGTATAAGGGGCCACCATTAACTCAAAAGAGGAGGAGCGTAACTCCCAGTATAAGGGGCCCCCAGTAACTCCAAAGAGGAGGAGCGTGACTCCCTGTAAAAGGGGCCCCCAGTAACTCCAAAGAGGGGGAGCGTGACTCCCAGTATAAGGGGCCCCCATTAACTCCAAAGTGGAGGAGCGTAACTCCCAGTATCAGGGGCCCCCAGTAACCCTAATGAGGAGGAGCGTAACTCGGAGTGTAAGGTGCCCCCAGTAACTCCAAAGAGGAGGAGCGTAACTCGCAGTATAAGGAGCCCCCAGTAACTTCAAAGAGGAGGAGCGTAACTCCCAATATAAGGGCCCCCCAGTAACCCTATATAGGAGGAGCGTAACTCGCAGTATAAGGGGCCCCCAGTAACTCCACAGAGGGGGAGCGTTACTCCCAGTATAAGGGTCCCCCAATAACTCCAAAGAGGAGGAGCGTAACTCCCAGGATAAGGGGCCTCCAGTAACCCCAAAGAGGGGGAGCGTGACTCCCGGTATAAGGGGCCCCAGTAACCCCAAAGAGGGGGAGCGTGACTCCCAGTATAAGAGGCCCCCAGTAACCCCAAAGAGGGGGAGCGTGACTCCCAGTATAAGGGGCCCCCTGTAACCCCAAAGAGGGGGAGCGTGTCTCCCGGTATAAGGGGCCCCCAGTAACCCCAAAAAGGGGGAGCGTGACTCCCAGTATAAGGGAACCCCATTAACTCCAAAGAGAAGTAGCGTGACTCCCAGTATAAGGGGTCCCCAGTAACTCCAAAGAGGAGGAGCGTAACTCCCAGTATAAGGGGGCCACAGAAACCCCAAGGAGGGGGTGGCGTGACTCCCAGTATAAGGGGCCCCCAGTAACCCCAAAGAGGGGGAGCGTAACTCCCAGTATAAGGGGCCCCCAGTAACTCCAAAGAGAGGAAGCGTTAGTCCCAGTATAAGGGACCCCCAGTAACCCCAAAGAGGGGGAGCGTAACTCCTAGTATAAGGGGCCCCCAGTAACTCCAAAAAGGAGGAGCGTGACTCCCAGTATAAGGGGCCCCCAGTAACTCCAAAGAGGGGGAGTTTGACTCCCAGTATAAGGGGCCCCCTGTAACCCCAAAGAGGAGGAGCGTGACTCCCAGTATAAGGGGCCCCCTGTAACCCCAAGGAGGGAGAGCGTGACTACCCGTATAAGGGCCCCCCTGCAAATCCAAAGAGGGGAGCGTGACTCCCAGTATAAGGGGCCCCCAGTAACTCCAAAGAGGAGGAGCGTAACTCCCAGTAAAAGGTGCCCCCAGTAACCCTAAAGAGGAGGAGCGTAACTCCCAGTATAAGGTGCCCACAGTAAGCCCAAAGGGGAGGAGCGTGACTCCCGGTATAAGTGGCCCCCAGTAACTCCAAAGAGGAGGAGCGTGACTCCCAGTATAAGGGGCCCCAGTTACTCCAATGAGGAGGAGCGTAACTCCCAGTATAAGGGGCCCCTGTAACCCCAAATAGGAGGAGCGTAACTCCCAGTATAAGGGGCCCCCAGTAACACCCAAGAGGAGGAGCTTTACTCTCAGTATAAAGGCCCCCAGTAACCCTAAAGAGGGGGGAGCGCGACTCCCAGTATAACGGGCCCCCTGTAACTCCAAAGAGGGGAGCGTAACTCCCAGTATAAGGGGCCCCCTGTAACTCCAAAGAGGCGGAGCGTGACTCCCAGTATAAGTGGCCCCCAGTAACTCCAAAGAGGGGGAGCGTAATTCCCAGTATAAGGGGCCCCCAGTAACTCCATAGAGGAGGAGCGTAACTCCCAGTAAAAGGGGCCCCCAGTAACCCTAAAGAGGAGGAGCATAACTCCCAGTATAAGGGGCCCCAAGAAACTCCAAAGAGGGGGAGCGAGACTCCCAGTATAAGGGGCCCCCAGTACCTCCAAAGAGAAGGAGCGTAACTCCCAGTTAAAGGGGCCCCCAGTAACCCTAAAGAGGAGGAGCGTAACTCCCAGTATAAGTGGCCCCCAGCAACTCCAATGAGGGGGAGCGTTACTCCCAGTATAAGGGGCCCCCAGTAACCCCAAGGAGGGTGAGCGTAACTCCCAGTATAAGGGGCCCCCAGTAACTCCAAAGAGGGGAAGCGTTAGTCCCAGTATAAGGGACCCCCAGTAACCCCAAAGAGGGGGAGCGTGACTCCCAGTATAAGGGGCCCCCATTAACTCCAAAGAGGAGGAGCGAAACTCCCAGTATCAGGGGCCCCCAGTAACCCTAAAGAGGAGGAGCGTAACTCGCAGTATAAGGGGCCCCCAGTAACTCCAAAGAGGAGGAGCGTAACTCCCAGTATAAGGGGCCCCCAGTAACCCTAAAGAGGAGGAGCGTAACTCTGAGTATAAGGGGCCCCCAGTAACTCCAAAGAGGAGGAGAGCAACTCCCAGTATAAGGGGCCCCCAGTAACCCTAAGGAGGAAGAGCGTAACTAGCAGTATAAGGGCCCCCCAGTAACTCTAAAGAGGAGGAGCGTAACTCCCAGTATAAGGGGCCCCCTGTTACTCCAAAGAGGAGGAGCGTAACTTCCAGTATAAGGGGCTCCCTGTAACTCCAAAGAGGAGGAGCGAATCTCCCAGTATAAGGGGCCCCCTGTTACTCCAAAAGGAGGAGCGTAACTCCCAGTATAAGGGGCTCCCTGTAACTCCAAAGAGGGGGAGCGTAACTCCCAGTATAATGGGCCCCCAGTAACTCCAAACAGGAGGAAAGTAACTTTCAGTATAAAGGGCCCCAGTAACTCCAAAGAGGGGGAGTGTAACTCCCAGTATAAGGAGCCCCCAGTAACTCCAAACAGGAGGAGCGTAACTCCCAGTATAAAGGCCCCCAGTAACCCCTAAGAGGGGGAGCGTGACTCCCAGTATAACGGGTCCCCTGTAACTCCAAAGAGGGGGAGCGTAACTCCCAGTATAAGGGGCCCCCAGTAACTCCAAAGAGGCGGAGCGTGACTCCCAGTGTAAGGGGCCCCCAGTAACTCCAAAGAGGGGGAGCGTAACTCCCAGTATAAGGGGCCCCCAGTAACTCCAAAGAGGAGGAGCGTAACTCCCAGTAAAAGGGGTCCCCAGTAACCCTAATGTGGAGGAGCGTAACTCCCAGTATAAGGGGCCCCCAGAAACTCCAAAGAGGGGGAGCGTGACTCCCAATATAAGGGGCCCCCAGTAACTCCAAAGAGGGGGAGCCTAACTCCCAGCATAAGGGGCCCCCAGTAACCCCAAAGAGGAGGAGCGTAACTCCCAGTATAAGGGGGCCCCATTAACCCTAAAGAGGAGGAGCGTTACTCCCAGTATAAAGGGCCCCCAGTAACTCCAAAGAAGAGGAGCGTAACTCCCAGTATAAGGGGCCCCCAGTTACTCCAAAGAGGGGGAGCGTAATTCACAGTATATGGTGCCCCCAGTAACCCCAAAGAGGGGGAGCGTAACTCCCAATATAAGGGGCCCCCCGTTACTCCAAAGAGGATGAGCGTGACTCCCGGTATAAGGGACCCCAGTAACTCCAAAGAGGAGGAGCGTGACTCCCAGTATAAGGGGCTCCCAGTAACTCCAAAAAGCGGGAGCGTAACTCCCAGTATAAGGGGCCCCCAGTAACCTCAAAAAGGAAGAGCGTAACTCCCAGTATAAGGGGCCCCCAGTAACCCCAAACGGGAGGAATGTGTCTCCCAGTATAAGGGGCCCCCAGTAACCCCAAAGTGGAGGAGCTTGACTCCCAGTATAAGGGGCCACCAGTAACTCCAAAGAGGGGGAGCGTAATTCACAGTATATGGTGCCCCCAGTAACCCCAAAGAGGGGGAGCGTAACTCCCAATATAAGGGGCCCCCCGTTACTCCAATGAGGAGGAGCGTGACTCCCAGTATAAGGGACCCCAGTAACTCCAAAGAGGAGGAGCGTGACTCCCAGTATAAGGGGTTCCCAGTAACTCCAAAAAGCGGGAGCGTAACTCCCAGTATAAGAGGAGGAGCGTAACTCCCAGTATAAGGGGGCCACAGTAACTCCAAACAGGAGGAGCGTAACTCCCAGTATAAAGGCCCCCAGTAACCCCTAAGAGGGGGAGCGTTAGTCCCAGTATAAGGGACACCCAGTAACCCCAAAGAGGGGGAGCGTAACTCCCAGTATAAGGGGCCCCCAGTAACTCCAAAGAGGAGGAGCGTGACTCCCAGTATAAGGGGCCCCCAGTAACTCCAAAAGGTGGAGCTTGACTCCCAGTATAAGGGGCCCCCTGTAACCCTAAAGAGGAGGAGCGTGACTCCCAGTATAAGTGGCCCCCTGTAACCCCAAAGAGGGAGAGCGTGACTCACAGTATAAGGGGCCCCAGTAAATCCAAGGAGGAGGAGCATAACTCCCAGTATAAGGGGCTCCCAGTAACTCCAAAGAGGGGGAGCGTAACTCCCAGTATCAGGGGCCCCAGTAACCCCAAAGAGGGGGTGCGTAACTCCCAGTATAATGGGCCCCCAGTAACTCCAAACAGGAGGAGAGTAACTTTCAGTATAAAGGGCCCCAGTAACTCCAAAGAGGGGGAGTGTAACACCCAGTATAAGGGGCCCCCAGTAACTCCAAACAGGAGGAGCGTAACTCCCAGTATAAAGGCCCACAGTAACCCCTAAGAGGGGGAGCGTGACTCCCAGTATAACGGGTCCCTTGTAACTCCAAAGAGGGGGAGCGTAACTCCCAGTATAAGGGGCCCCCAGTAACTCCAAAGAGGCGGAGCGTGACTCCCAGTGTAAGGAGCCCCCAGTTACTCCAAAGAGGGGGAGCGTAACTCCCAGTATAAGGGGCCCCCAGTAACTCCAAAGAGGAGGAGCGTAACTCCCAGTAAAAGGTGCCCCCAGTAACCCTAAAGAGGAGGAACGTAACTCCCAGTATAAGGGGCCCCCAGAAACTCCAAAGAGGGGGAGCGTGACTCCCAATATAAGGGCCCCCCAGTAACTCCAAAGAGGGGGAGCGTTAGTCCCAGTATAAGGGACACCCAGTAACCCCAAAGAGGGGGAGCGTAACTCCCAGTATAAGGGGCCCCCAGTAACTCCAAAGAGGAGGAGCGTGACTCCCAGTATAAGGGGCCCCCAGTAACTCCAAAAGGTGGAGCTTGACTCCCAGTATAATAGGGCCCCTGTAACTCCAAAGAGGGGGAGCGTAACTCCCAGTATAAAGGGCTCCCAGTTACTCCCAAGAGGAGGAGCGTAACTCCCAGAATAAGGGGCCCCCATTTACTCCAAAGAGGGGGAGCGTAACTCCCAGTATAAGGGGCCCCCAGTTACTCCAAAGAGGGGGAGCGTAACTCCCAGTATAAGGGGCCCCCAGTAAACCTAAAGTGGAGGAGCGTAACTCCCAGTATAAGGGGCCCCCAGTAACTCCAAAGAGGGGGAGCGTTAGTCCCAGTATAAGGGACACCCAGTAACCCCAAAGAGGGGGAGCGTAACTCCCAGTATAAGGGGCCCCCAGTAACTCCAAAGAGGAGGAGCGTGACTCCCAGTATAAGGGGCCCCCAGTAACTCCAAAAGGTGGAGCTTGACTCCCAGTATAAGGGGCCCCCTGTAACCCTAAAGAGGAGGAGCGTGACTCCCAGTATAAGTGGCCCCCTGTAACCCCAAAGAGGGAGAGCGTGACTCACAGTATAAGGGGCCCCAGTAAATCCAAGGAGGAGGAGCATAACTCCCAGTATAAGGGGCCCCCAGTTACTCCAAAGAGGGGGAGCGTAACTCCCAGTATAAGGGTCCCCCAATAACTCCAAAGAGGAGGAGCGTAACTCCCAGGATAAGGGGCCTCCAGTAACCCCAAAGAGGGGGAGCGTGACTCCCGGTATAAGGGGCCCCAGTAACCCCAAAGAGGGGGAGCGTGACTCCCAGTATAAGAGGCCCCCAGTAACCCCAAAGAGGGGGAGCGTGACTCCCAGTATAAGGGGCCCCCTGTAACCCCAAAGAGGGGGAGCGTGTCTCCCGGTATAAGGGGCCCCCAGTAACCCCAAAAAGGGGGAGCGTGACTCCCAGTATAAGGGAACCCCATTAACTCCAAAGAGAAGTAGCGTGACTCCCAGTATAAGGGGTCCCCAGTAACTCCAAAGAGGAGGAGCGTAACTCCCAGTATAAGGGGGCCACAGAAACCCCAAGGAGGGGGTGGCGTGACTCCCAGTATAAGGGGCCCCCAGTAACCCCAAAGAGGGGGAGCGTAACTCCCAGTATAAGGGGCCCCCAGTAACTCCAAAGAGAGGAAGCGTTAGTCCCAGTATAAGGGACCCCCAGTAACCCCAAAGAGGGGGAGCGTAACTCCTAGTATAAGGGGCCCCCAGTAACTCCAAAAAGGAGGAGCGTGACTCCCAGTATAAGGGGCCCCCAGTAACTCCAAAGAGGGGGAGCTTGACTCCCAGTATAAGGGGCCCCCTGTAACCCCAAAGAGGAGGAGCGTGACTCCCAGTATAAGGGGCCCCCTGTAACCCCAAGGAGGGAGAGCGTGACTACCCGTATAAGGGCCCCCCTGCAAATCCAAAGAGGGGAGCGTGACTCCCAGTATAAGGGGCCCCCAGTAACTCCAAAGAGGAGGAGCGTAACTCCCAGTAAAAGGTGCCCCCAGTAACCCTAAAGAGGAGGAGCGTAACTCCCAGTATAAGGTGCCCACAGTAAGCCCAAAGGGGAGGAGCGTGACTCCCGGTATAAGTGGCCCCCAGTAACTCCAAAGAGGAGGAGCGTGACTCCCAGTATAAGGGGCCCCAGTTACTCCAATGAGGAGGAGCGTAACTCCCAGTATAAGGGGCCCCTGTAACCCCAAATAGGAGGAGCGTAACTCCCAGTATAAGGGGCCCCCAGTAACACCCAAGAGGAGGAGCTTTACTCTCAGTATAAAGGCCCCCAGTAACCCTAAAGAGGGGGAGCGCGACTCCCAGTATAACGGGCCCCCTGTAACTCCAAAGAGGGGAGCGTAACTCCCAGTATAAGGGGCCCCCTGTAACTCCAAAGAGGCGGAGCGTGACTCCCAGTATAAGTGGCCCCCAGTAACTCCAAAGAGGGGGAGCGTAATTCCCAGTATAAGGGGCCCCCAGTAACTCCATAGAGGAGGAGCGTAACTCCCAGTAAAAGGGGCCCCCAGTAACCCTAAAGAGGAGGAGCATAACTCCCAGTATAAGGGGCCCCAAGAAACTCCAAAGAGGGGGAGCGAGACTCCCAGTATAAGGGGCCCCCAGTACCTCCAAAGAGAAGGAGCGTAACTCCCAGTTAAAGGGGCCCCCAGTAACCCTAAAGAGGAGGAGCGTAACTCCCAGTATAAGTGGCCCCCAGCAACTCCAATGAGGGGGAGCGTTACTCCCAGTATAAGGGGCCCCCAGTAACCCCAAGGAGGGTGAGCGTAACTCCCAGTATAAGGGGCCCCCAGTAACTCCAAAGAGGGGAAGCGTTAGTCCCAGTATAAGGGACCCCCAGTAACCCCAAAGAGGGGGAGCGTGACTCCCAGTATAAGGGGCCCCCATTAACTCCAAAGAGGAGGAGCGAAACTCCCAGTATCAGGGGCCCCCAGTAACCCTAAAGAGGAGGAGCGTAACTCGCAGTATAAGGGGCCCCCAGTAACTCCAAAGAGGAGGAGCGTAACTCCCAGTATAAGGGGCCCCCAGTAACCCTAAAGAGGAGGAGCGTAACTCTGAGTATAAGGGGCCCCCAGTAACTCCAAAGAGGAGGAGAGCAACTCCCAGTATAAGGGGCCCCCAGTAACCCTAAGGAGGAAGAGCGTAACTAGCAGTATAAGGGCCCCCCAGTAACTCTAAAGAGGAGGAGCGTAACTCCCAGTATAAGGGGCCCCCTGTTACTCCAAAGAGGAGGAGCGTAACTTCCAGTATAAGGGGCTCCCTGTAACTCCAAAGAGGAGGAGCGAATCTCCCAGTATAAGGGGCCCCCTGTTACTCCAAAAGGAGGAGCGTAACTCCCAGTATAAGGGGCTCCCTGTAACTCCAAAGAGGGGGAGCGTAACTCCCAGTATAATGGGCCCCCAGTAACTCCAAACAGGAGGAAAGTAACTTTCAGTATAAAGGGCCCCAGTAACTCCAAAGAGGGGGAGTGTAACTCCCAGTATAAGGAGCCCCCAGTAACTCCAAACAGGAGGAGCGTAACTCCCAGTATAAAGGCCCCCAGTAACCCCTAAGAGGGGGAGCGTGACTCCCAGTATAACGGGTCCCCTGTAACTCCAAAGAGGGGGAGCGTAACTCCCAGTATAAGGGGCCCCCAGTAACTCCAAAGAGGCGGAGCGTGACTCCCAGTGTAAGGGGCCCCCAGTAACTCCAAAGAGGGGGAGCGTAACTCCCAGTATAAGGGGCCCCCAGTAACTCCAAAGAGGAGGAGCGTAACTCCCAGTAAAAGGGGTCCCCAGTAACCCTAATGTGGAGGAGCGTAACTCCCAGTATAAGGGGCCCCCAGAAACTCCAAAGAGGGGGAGCGTGACTCCCAATATAAGGGGCCCCCAGTAACTCCAAAGAGGGGGAGCCTAACTCCCAGCATAAGGGGCCCCCAGTAACCCCAAAGAGGAGGAGCGTAACTCCCAGTATAAGGGGGCCCCATTAACCCTAAAGAGGAGGAGCGTTACTCCCAGTATAAAGGGCCCCCAGTAACTCCAAAGAAGAGGAGCGTAACTCCCAGTATAAGGGGCCCCCAGTTACTCCAAAGAGGGGGAGCGTAATTCACAGTATATGGTGCCCCCAGTAACCCCAAAGAGGGGGAGCGTAACTCCCAATATAAGGGGCCCCCCGTTACTCCAAAGAGGATGAGCGTGACTCCCGGTATAAGGGACCCCAGTAACTCCAAAGAGGAGGAGCGTGACTCCCAGTATAAGGGGCTCCCAGTAACTCCAAAAAGCGGGAGCGTAACTCCCAGTATAAGGGGCCCCCAGTAACCTCAAAAAGGAAGAGCGTAACTCCCAGTATAAGGGGCCCCCAGTAACCCCAAACGGGAGGAATGTGTCTCCCAGTATAAGGGGCCCCCAGTAACCCCAAAGTGGAGGAGCTTGACTCCCAGTATAAGGGGCCACCAGTAACTCCAAAGAGGGGGAGCGTAATTCACAGTATATGGTGCCCCCAGTAACCCCAAAGAGGGGGAGCGTAACTCCCAATATAAGGGGCCCCCCGTTACTCCAATGAGGAGGAGCGTGACTCCCAGTATAAGGGACCCCAGTAACTCCAAAGAGGAGGAGCGTGACTCCCAGTATAAGGGGTTCCCAGTAACTCCAAAAAGCGGGAGCGTAACTCCCAGTATAAGAGGAGGAGCGTAACTCCCAGTATAAGGGGGCCACAGTAACTCCAAACAGGAGGAGCGTAACTCCCAGTATAAAGGCCCCCAGTAACCCCTAAGAGGGGGAGCGTTAGTCCCAGTATAAGGGACACCCAGTAACCCCAAAGAGGGGGAGCGTAACTCCCAGTATAAGGGGCCCCCAGTAACTCCAAAGAGGAGGAGCGTGACTCCCAGTATAAGGGGCCCCCAGTAACTCCAAAAGGTGGAGCTTGACTCCCAGTATAAGGGGCCCCCTGTAACCCTAAAGAGGAGGAGCGTGACTCCCAGTATAAGTGGCCCCCTGTAACCCCAAAGAGGGAGAGCGTGACTCACAGTATAAGGGGCCCCAGTAAATCCAAGGAGGAGGAGCATAACTCCCAGTATAAGGGGCTCCCAGTAACTCCAAAGAGGGGGAGCGTAACTCCCAGTATCAGGGGCCCCAGTAACCCCAAAGAGGGGGTGCGTAACTCCCAGTATAATGGGCCCCCAGTAACTCCAAACAGGAGGAGAGTAACTTTCAGTATAAAGGGCCCCAGTAACTCCAAAGAGGGGGAGTGTAACACCCAGTATAAGGGGCCCCCAGTAACTCCAAACAGGAGGAGCGTAACTCCCAGTATAAAGGCCCACAGTAACCCCTAAGAGGGGGAGCGTGACTCCCAGTATAACGGGTCCCTTGTAACTCCAAAGAGGGGGAGCGTAACTCCCAGTATAAGGGGCCCCCAGTAACTCCAAAGAGGCGGAGCGTGACTCCCAGTGTAAGGAGCCCCCAGTTACTCCAAAGAGGGGGAGCGTAACTCCCAGTATAAGGGGCCCCCAGTAACTCCAAAGAGGAGGAGCGTAACTCCCAGTAAAAGGTGCCCCCAGTAACCCTAAAGAGGAGGAGCGTAACTCCCAGTATAAGGGGCCCCCAGAAACTCCAAAGAGGGGGAGCGTGACTCCCAATATAAGGGCCCCCCAGTAACTCCAAAGAGGGGGAGCGTTAGTCCCAGTATAAGGGACACCCAGTAACCCCAAAGAGGGGGAGCGTAACTCCCAGTATAAGGGGCCCCCAGTAACTCCAAAGAGGAGGAGCGTGACTCCCAGTATAAGGGGCCCCCAGTAACTCCAAAAGGTGGAGCTTGACTCCCAGTATAATAGGGCCCCTGTAACTCCAAAGAGGGGGAGCGTAACTCCCAGTATAAAGGGCTCCCAGTTACTCCCAAGAGGAGGAGCGTAACTCCCAGAATAAGGGGCCCCCATTTACTCCAAAGAGGGGGAGCGTAACTCCCAGTATAAGGGGCCCCCAGTTACTCCAAAGAGGGGGAGCGTAACTCCCAGTATAAGGGGCCCCCAGTAAACCTAAAGTGGAGGAGCGTAACTCCCAGTATAAGGGGCCCCCAGTAACTCCAAAGAGGGGGAGCGTTAGTCCCAGTATAAGGGACACCCAGTAACCCCAAAGAGGGGGAGCGTAACTCCCAGTATAAGGGGCCCCCAGTAACTCCAAAGAGGAGGAGCGTGACTCCCAGTATAAGGGGCCCCCAGTAACTCCAAAAGGTGGAGCTTGACTCCCAGTACAAGGGGCCCCCTGTAACCCTAAAGAGGAGGAGCGTGACTCCCAGTATAAGTGGCCCCCTGTAACCCCAAAGAGGGAGAGCGTGACTCACAGTATAAGGGGCCCCAGTAAATCCAAGGAGGAGGAGCATAACTCCCAGTATAAGGGGCCCCCAGTTACTCCAAAGAGGGGGAGCGTAACTCCCAGTATCAGGGGCCCCAGTAACCCCAAAGAGGGGGTGCGTAACTCCCAGTATAATGGGCCCCCAGTAACTCCAAACAGGAGGAGAGTAACTTTCAGTATAAAGGGCCCCAGTAACTCCAAAGAGGGGGAGTGTAACACCCAGTATAAGGGGCCCCCAGTAACTCCAAACAGGAGGAGCGTAACTCCCAGTATAAAGGCCCACAGTAACCCCTAAGAGGGGGAGCGTGACTCCCAGTATAACGGGTCCCCTGTAACTCCAAAGAGGGGGAGCGTAACTCCCAGTATAAGGGGCCCCCAGTAACTCCAAAGAGGCGGAGCGTGACTCCCAGTGTAAGGAGCCCCCAGTTACTCCAAAGAGGGGGAGCGTAACTCCCAGTATAAGGGGCCCCCAGTAACTCCAAAGAGGAGGAGCGTAACTCCCAGTAAAAGGTGCCCCCAGTAACCCTAAAGAGGAGGAGCGTAACTCCCAGTATAAGGGGCCCCCAGAAACTCCAAAGAGGGGGAGCGTGACTCCCAATATAAGGGCCCCCCAGTAACTCCAAAGAGGGGGAGCGTAACTCCCAGCATAAGGGGCCCCCAGTAACCCCAAAGAGGAGGAGCGTAACTCCCAGTATAAGGGGACCCCAGTAACTCCAAGGAGGGGGAGCGTGACTCGCAGCATAAAGGGCCCACAGTAACTCCAAAGAGGAGGAGCGTAACTCCCAGTATAAGGGGCACCCAGTAACCCCAAAGGGGGGAGCGTAACTCCCAGTATAAGGGGCCCCAAGTAACTCACAAGAGGGGGAGCGTTAGTCCCAGTATAAAGGGCTCCCAGTTACTCCCAAGAAGAGGAGCGTAACTCCCAGAATAAGGGGCTCCCATTTACTCCAATGAGGGGGAGCGTAACTCCCAGTATAAGGGGCCCCCAGTTACTCCAAAGAGGGGGAGCGTAACTCCCAGTATAAGGGGCCCCCAGTAAACCTAAAGTGGAGGAGCGTAACTCCCAGTATAAGGGGCCCCCAGTAACTCCAAAGAGGGGGAGCGTTAGTCCCAGTATAAGGGACCACCAGTAACCCCAAAGAGGGGGAGCGTAACTCCCAGTATAAGGGGCCCCCAGTAACTCCAAAGAGGAGGAGCGTGACTCCCAGTATAAGGGGCCCCCAGTAACTCCAAAGAGGTGGAGCTTGACTCCCAGTATAAGGGGCCCCCTGTAACCCTAAAGAGGAGGAGCGTGACTCCCAGTATAAGTGGCCCCCATAACCCCAAAGAGGGAGAGCGTGACTCACAGTATAAGGGGCTCCAGTAAATCCAAGGAGGAGGAGCATAACTCCCAGTATAAGGGGCCCCCAGTAACCCCAAGGAGGAGGAGCGAAACTCCCAGTATAAGGGGCCCCCAGTAACTCCAAAGAGGGGGAGC
The DNA here is from genome assembly GCA_946902985.2 of Meconema thalassinum. Classification (NCBI taxonomy): domain Eukaryota; kingdom Metazoa; phylum Arthropoda; class Insecta; order Orthoptera; family Tettigoniidae; genus Meconema; species Meconema thalassinum. The sequence continues at coordinate 443,842,339 of OX336394.1, read as the reverse complement.
GTGACTCCCAGCATAAATGGCCCCCAGCAACTCCAAAGAGGAGGAGCGTAAATCCCAGTATAAGGGGCCCCCAATAACCCCAAAAGGGGGGGGAGCGTAACTCCCAGTATAAGGGGCCCCAAAAACTTAGAGGGGGAGCGAGACTCCCTGTATAAGGGGCCCCCATTAACTCAAATGAGGAGGAGCGTAACTCCCAGTATAAGGGGCCCCCAGTACCTCCAAAGAGGAGGAGCGTGACTCCCAGTATAAGGGGCCCCCAGTAACTCCAAAGAGGCGGAGCGTGACTCCCGGTATAAGGGGCCCCCATTAACTCCAAAGAGGAGGAGCGTAACTCCCAGTATCAGGGGCCCCCAGTAACCCTAAAGAGGAGGAGCGTAACTCGCAGTATAAGGGGCCCCCAGTAACTCCAAAGAGGAGGAGCGTAACTCCCAGTATTAGGGGCCCCCAGTAACCCTAAAGAGGAGGAGCGTAACTCTCAGTATAAGGGGCCCCCAGTAACTCCAAAGAGGAGGAGAGTAAGTCCCAGTATAAGGGGCCCCCAGTAACCCTAAAGAGGAGGAGCGTAACTCGCAGTATAAGGGGCCCCCAGTAACTCCAAAGAGGAGGAACGTAACTCCCAGGATAAGTGGCCCCCAGTAACTCGAAAGAGGGGTCGCGTGACTCCCAGGATTAGGGGCCCCCTGTTACTCAAAAGAGGAGGAGCATAAATCCCAGTATAAGGGCTCCCTGTAACTTCAAAGAGGAGGAGCGTTACTCCCAGTATAAGGGGCCCCCTGTAACTCCAAAGAGGAGGAGCGTCACTCCCGGTATAAGGGGCTCCCTGTAACTCCAAAGAAGAGGAGCGTAACTCCCAGTATAAGGGCCCCCTGTTACTCCAAATAGGAGGAGCGTAACTCCCAGTATAAGGGGCTCCCTGTAACTCCAAAGAGGGGCAGCGTAACTCCCAGTATAATGGGCCCCCAGTAACTCCAAACAGGAGGAGGGTAACTCCCAGTATAAAGGGCCCCAGTAACTCCAAAGAGGGGGAGTGTAACTCCCAGTAAAAGGGGCCCCAAGTAACTCCAAACAGGAGGAGCGTAACTCCCAGTATAAAGGCCCCCAGTAACCCCAAAGAGGGGGAGCGTGACTCCCAGTATAACGGGTCCCCTGTAACTCCAAAGAAGGGGAGCGTAACTCCCAGTATAACCGGCCCCCAGTAACTCCAAAGAGGCGGAGCGTGACTCCCAATATAAGGGGCCCCCAGTGACTCCAAAGAGGGGGAGCGTAACTCCCAGAATAACGGGCCCCCAGTAACTCCAAAGACGAGGAGCGTAACTCCCAGTAAAAGGGACGCCCAGTAACCCTAAAGAGGAGGAGCGTAACTCCGAGTATAAGGGGCCCCCAGAAACTCCAAAGAGGGGGAGCGAGACTCCCAGTATAAGGGGCCTCCATTAACTCAAAAGAGGAGGAGCGTAACTCCCAGTATAAGGGGCCCCCAGTAACTCCAATTAGGAGGAGCGTGACTCCCAGTATAAGGGGCCCCCAGTAACTACAAAGAGGGGGAGCGTGACTCCCAGTATCAGGGGCCCCCAGTAACCCTAAAGAGGAGGAGCGTAACTCGCAGTAAAAGGGGCCCCCAGTAACTCCAAAAAGGAGGAGCCTATCTCCCAGTATAAGGGGCCCCCAGTTACCCTAAAGAGGAGGAGCGTAACTCGCAGTAAAAGGAGCCCCCTGTAACTCCAAAGAGGAGGAGCGTAACACCCAGGATAAGGGGCCCCCAGTAAGCCCAAAGAGGGGGAGCGTGACTCCCGGTATAAGGGGCCCCCAGTAACCCCAAAGAGGGGCAGCGTGACTCCCAGTATAAGGGACCCCCAGTAACCCCAAAGAGGGGGAGCGTGACTCCCAGTATAAGGGGTCCCCTGTAACCACAAAGACGGGGAGCGTGTCTCCCGGTATAAGGGGCCCCCAGTAACTCCAATGAGGGGGAGCGTTACCCCCAGTAACCCCAAAGAGGGGGAGCGTGACTCCCGGTAAAAGGGGCCCCCAGTAACCCCAAAGAGGGGAAGCGTGACTCCCAGTATAAGGGGCCCCCAGTAACTCCAAAGAGGGGAGCGTTAGTCCCACTATAAGGGACCCCCAGTAACCCCAAAGAGGGGGAGGGTAACTCCCACTATAAGGGGCCCCCAGTAACTACAAAGAGGAGGAGCGTGACTCCCAGTATAAGGGGCCCCCAGTATCTCCAAAGAGTGGGAGCTTGACTCCCAGTATAAGGGGACCCCTGTAACTCCAAAGAGGAGGAGCGTGACTCCCAGTATAAGGGGCCCCCAGTAACCCCAAAGAGGAGGAGCTTAACTCCCAGTATAAGGGGCCCCAGTAACTCCAAAGAGGAGGAGCTAAACTCCCAGTATAAGGTGCCCCAAGTAACCCCCAAGAGGAGGAGCGTAACTCCCAGTATACGGGGCACCCTGCAACCCCAAAAACGAGGAGCGTAACTCCCAGTATATGGGGCCCCAGTAAATCCAAGGGGGAGGAGCGTAACTCCCAGTATAAGGGACCCCCAGTAACCCCAAGGAGGAGGAGCGAAAGTCCCAGTATAAGGGGCCCCCAGTAACTCCAAAGAGGGAGAGCGTGACTCCCAGCATAAAGGGCCCCCAGTAACTCCAAAGAGGGGGAGCGTGACTCCCAGTATAAGGGGCCCCCATTAACTCCAAAGAGAAGGAGCGTAACTCCCAGTATCAGGGGCCCCCAGTAACCCTAAAGAGGAGGAGCGTAACTCGCAGTATAAGGGGCCCCCAGTAACTCGAAAGAGGAGGAGCGTAACTCCCACTATTAGGGGCCCCCAGTAACCCTAAAGAGGAGAAGCGTAACTCTCAGTATAAGGGGCTCCCAGTAACTCCAAAGAGGAGGAGAGTAACTCCCAGTATAAGGGGCCCCCAGTAACCCTAAAGAGGAGGAGCGTAACTCGCAGTATAAGGGCACCCCAGTAACTCCAAAGAGGAGGAACGTAACTCCCAGGATAAGGGGCCCCCAGTAACTCGAAAGAGGGGGAGCGTGACTCCCAGGATTAGGGGCCCCCTGTTACTCAAAAGAGGAGGAGCATAAATCCCAGTATAAGGGCTCCCTGTAAATTCAAAGATGAGGAGCGTAACTCCCAGTATAAGGGGCCCCCTGTAACTCCAAAGAGGAGGAGCGTAACTCCCAGTATAAGGGGCTCCCTGTAACTCCAAAGAGGAGGAGCGTAACTCCCAGTATAAGGGGCCCCCTGTTACTCCAAATAGGAGGAGCGTAACTCCCAGTATAAGGGGCTCCCTGTAACTCCAAAGAGGGGGAGCGTAACTCCCAGTATAATGGGCCCCCAATAACTCCAAACAGGAGGAGCGTAACTCCCAGTATTAAGGGCCCCAGTAACTCCAAAGCGGGGGAGTGTAACTCCCAGTATAAGGGGCCCCAAGTAACTCCAAACAGGAGGAGCGTAACTCCCAGTATAAAGGCCACCAGTAACCCCAAAGAGGGGGAGCGTGACTCCCAGTATAACGGGCCCCCAGTATCTCCAAAGAGGGGGAGCGTAACTCCCAGTATAACGGGCCCCCAGTAACTCCAAAGAGGCGGAGCGTGACTCCCAATATAAGGGGCCCCCAGTAACTCCAAAGAGGGGGAGCGTAACTCCCAGTTTTAGGGGCCCCCAGTAACTCCAAAGACGAGGAGCGTAACTCCCAGTTAATGGGACCCCCAGTAACCCTAAAGAGGAGGAGCGTAACTCCGAGTATAAGGGGCCCCCTTACACTCCAAAGAGGGGGAGCGAGACTCCCAGTATAAGGGGCCCCCATTAACTCAAAAGAGGAGGACCGTAACTCCCAGTATAAGGGGCCCCCAGTAACTCCAATTAGGAGGAGCGTGACTCCCAGTATAAGGGGCTCCCAGTAACTCCAAAGAGGGAGCGTGACTCCCAGTATAAGGCGCCCTCATTAACTCCAAAGAGGAGGAGCGTAACTCCCAGTATCAGGGGCCCCCAGTAACCCTAAAGAGGAGGAGCGTAACTCGCAGTAAAAGGGGCCCCCAGTAACTCCAAAAAGGAGGAGCGTAACTCCCAGTATAAGGGGCCCCCAGTTACCCTAAAGAGGAGGAGCGTAACTCGCAGTAAAAGGAGCCCCCAGTAACTCCAAAGAGGAGGAGCGTAACTCCCAGGATAAGGGGCCCCCAGTAACCCCAAAGAGGGGGAGCGTGACTCCCGGTATAAGGGGCCCCCAGTAACCCCAAAGAGGGGCGGAGTGACTCCCAGTATAAGGGGCCCCCAGTAACCCCAAAGAGGGGGAGCGTGACTCCCAGTATAAGGGGTCCCCTGTAACCACAAAGAGGGAGAGCGAGTCTCCCGGTATAAGGGGCCCCCCAGTAACCCCAAAGAGGGGGAGCGTGACTCCCGGTATAAGGGGCCCCCAGTAACCTCAAAGAGGGGCAGAGTGACTCCCAGTATAAGGGGCCCCCAGTAACCCCAAAGAGGGGGAGCGTAACTCCCAGTATAAGGGGCCCCCAGTTACCCTAAAGAGGAGGAGCGTAACTCGCAGTAAAAGGAGCCCCAGTAACTCCAAAGAGGAGGAGAGTAACTCCCAGGATAAGGGGCCCCCAGTAACCCCAAAGAGGGGGAGCGTGACTCCCGGTATAAGGGGCCCCCAGTAACCCCAAAGAGGGGCAGAGTGACTCCCAGTATAAGGGGCCCCCATTAACCCTAAAGAGGAGGAGCGTAACTCGCAGTAAAAGGGGCCCCCAGTAACTCCAAAAAGGAGGAGCGTAACTCCCAGGATAAGGGGCCCCCAGTAACCCCAAAGAGGGGGAGCGTGACTCCGGTATAAGGGGCCCCCAGTAACCCCAAAGAGGGGCAGAGTGACTCCCAGTATAAGGGGCCCCCAGTAACCCCAAAGAGGGGGAGCGTGACTACCAGTATAAGGGGCCCCCAGTAACTCCAAAGAGGAGGAGCGTAACTCCCAGTACAAGGGGCCCCCTTTAACTCCAAAGTGGAGGAGCGTATCTCCCAGTATAAGTGGCCCCCAGTAACTCCAAAGATGGGGAGCGTAACTCCCAGTATAAGGGCCCCCAGTTACTCCAAAGAGGGGGAGCGTAACTCCCAGTAATGTGGCCCCCAGTAACTCCAAAGAAGGGGAGCGTAACTCCCAGTATAAGGGGCCCCCAGTTACTCCAAAGAGGGGGAGCGTAACTCCCAGTACAAGGGGCCCCCAGTAACTCCAAAGAGGGGTAGCGTTAGTCCCAGTATAAGGGACCACCAGTAACCCCAAAGAGGGGGAGCGTAACTCCCAGTATAAGGGGCCCCCAGTAACTACAATTAGGGGGAGCATAACTCCCAGTATAAGCGGCCCCCAGTAACTCCAAAGAGGAGGAGCGTAACTCCCAGTAAAAGTGGCCCCCCAGTAACTCCAAAGAAGGGGAGCGTAACTCCCAGTATAAGGGGCCCCCAGTTACTCCAAAGAGAGGGAGCGTATATCCCAGTACAAGGGGCTCCCAGTTACTCCAAAGAGGAGGAGCGTAACTCCCAGTATAAGGGGCCCCCAGTAATCCAAAGACGGGGAGAGTAACTCCCAGTATAATGGGCCCCCAGTTACCCTTAAGAGGAGGAGCGTAGCTCCCAGTATAAGGGGCCCCCAGTAACTCCAAAGAGGAGGAGCGTAACTCCCAGTATAAGGGGCCCCAGTAACTCCAAAGAGGAGGAGCGTAACTCCCAGTATAAGGGGCCCCCAGTAACCCTTAAGAGGAGGAACGTAGCTCCCAGTATAAGGGGCCCCCAGTAACTCCAAAGAGGGGGAGCGTAACTCCCAGTATAAGGGGCCCCAGTTACTCCAAAGAGGAGGAGCGTAACTCCCAGTATAAGGGGCCCCCAGTTACTCCAAAGAGGAGGAGCGTAACTCCCAGTATAAGGGGCCCCCAGTAACTCCAAAGACGGGGAGAGTAACTCCCAGTATAATGTGCCCCCAGTAACCCTTAAGAGGAGGAGCGTAGCTCCCAGTATAAGGGGCTCCCAGTTACTCCAAAGAGGAGGAGCGTAACTCCCAGTATAAGGGGCCCCCAGTTACTCCAAAGAGGGGGAGCGTAACTCCCAGTATAAGGGGCCCCCAGTAACCCTTAAGAGGAGGAGCGTAGCTCCCAGTATAAGGGGCCCCCAGTAACTCCAAAGAGGGGGAGCGTTAGTCCCAGTATAAGGGACCACCAGTAACCCCAAAGAGGGGGAGCGTAACTCCCAGTGTAAGGGGCCCCCAGTAACTCCAATGAGGAGAAGCGTGACTCCCAGTTTAAGGGGCCCCCAGTAACTCCAATGAGTGCTAGCTTGACTCCCAGTATAAGGAGCCCCCTGTAACCCCAAAGAGATGGAGCGTGACTCCCAGTATAAGGGGCCCCCTACTCCCCAAGAGGGAGAGCGTGACTCTCAGTATAAGGGGCCCCCTGTAAATCCAAAGAGGGGAGCGTGACTCCCAGTATAAGGGGTCCCCAGTAACCCCAAAGAGGGGGAGCGTAACTCCCAGTATCAGGGGCCCCCAGTAACCCCAAAGAGGGAGAGCGTGACTCCCAGTATAAGGGGCCCCAGTAAATCCAAGGAGGAGGAGCGTAACTCCCAGTATAAGGGGGCCCCAGTTACCCCAAGGAGGAGGAGCGAAACTCCCAGTATAAGGGGCCCCCAGTAACTCCAAAGAGGGGGAGCGTGACTCCCAGCATAAAAGGCCCCCAGCAACTCCAAAGAGGAGGAGCGTAAATCCCAGTATAAGGAGCCCCCAATAACCCCAAAGGGGGGGAGCGTAACTCCCAGTATAAGGGGCCCCAAGAAACTTAAAAGAGGGGGAGCGAGACTCCCTGTATAAGGGGCCCCCCATTAATTCAAACGAGGAGGAGCGTAACTCCCAGTATAAGGGGCCCCCAGTAACTCCAAAGAGGAGGAGCGTGACTCCCAGTATAAGGGGCCCCCAGTAACTCCAAAGAGGGGGAGAGTGACTCCCAGTATAAGGGGCCCCCATTAACTCCAAAGAGGAGGAGCGTAACTCCCAGTATCAGGGGCTCCCAGTAACCCTAAAGAGGAGGAGCGTAACTCGCAGTATAAGGGGCCCCCAGTAACTCCAAAATGGAGGAGCGTAACTCCCAGTATTAGGGGCCCCCCGTAACCCTAAAGAGGAGGAGCGTAACTCTCAGTATTAGGGGCCCCCAGTAACTCCAAAGAGGAGGAGAGTAACTCCCAGTATAAGGGGCCCCCAGTAACCCTAAAGAGGAGGAGCGTAACTCGCAGTATAAGGGCCCCCCAGTAACTCCAAAGAGGAGGAACGTAACTCCCAGGATAAGGGGCCCCCAGTAACTCGAAAGAGGGGGAGCGTGACTCCCAGGATTAGGGGCCCCCTGTTACTCAAAAGAGGAGGAGCATAAATCCCAGTATAAGGGCTCCCTGTAACTTCAAAGAGGGGGAGCGTAACTCCCAGTATAAGGGGCCCCCTGTAACTCCAAAGAGGAGGAGCGTAACTCCCAGTATAAGGGGCTCCCTGTAACTCCAATGAGGAGGAGCGTAACTCCCAGTATAAGGGGCCCCCTGTTACTCCAAATAGGAGGAGCGTAACTCCCAGTATAAGGGGCTCCCTGTAACTCCAAAGAGGGGGAGCGTAACTCCAAGTATAATGGGCCCCCAGTAACTCGAAACAGGAGGAGCGTAACTCCCAGTATTAAGGGCCCCAGTAACCCCAAAGCGGGGGAGTGTAACTTCCAGTATAAGGGGCCCCAAGTAACTCCAAACAGGAGGAGCGTAACTCCCAGTATAAAGGCCACCAGTAACCCCAAAGAGGGGGAGCGTGACTCCCAGTATCACGGACCCCCTGTAACTCCAAAGAGGGGAACGTAACTCCCAGTATAAGGGGTCCCCAGTAACCCTAAAGAGGAGGAGCGTAACTCGCAGTATAAGGGCCCCCCGGTAACTCCAAAGAGGAGGAGCGTAACTCCCAGGATAAGGGGCCCCCAGTAACTCGAAAGAGCGGGAGCGTGACTCCCAGTATTAGGGGCCCCCTGTAACTCCAAAGAGGAGGAGCGTAACTCCCAGTATAAGGGGCTCCCTGTAACTCCAAAGAGGGGGAGCGTAACTCCCAGTATAATGGGCCCCCAGTAACTCCAAACAGGAGGAGCGTAACTCCCAGTATAAAGGGCCCCAGTTACTCCAAACAGGGGGAGTGTAACTCCCAGTATAAGGGGCCCCCAGTAACTCCAAACAGGAGGAGCGTAACTCCCAGTATAAAGGCCCCCAGTAACCCCAAAGAGGGGGAGCGTGACTCCCAGTATAACGGGCCCCCTGTAACTCCAAAGAGGGGGAGCGTAACTCCCAGTATAAGGGGCCCCCAGTAACTCCAAAGAGGCGGAGCGTGAATCCCAGTGTAAGGGGCCCCCAGTAACTCCAAAGAGGGGGAGCGTAACTCCCAGTATAAGGGGCCCCCAGTAACCCTAAAGAGGAGGAGCGTAACTCCCAGTATAAGGGGCCCCCAGAAACTCCATAGAGGGGGAGCGAGACTCCCAGTATAAGGGGCCACCATTAACTCAAAAGAGGAGGAGCGTAACTCCCAGTATAAGGGGCCCCCAGTAACTCCAAAGAGGAGGAGCGTGACTCCCTGTATAAGGGGCCCCCAGTAACTCCAAAGAGGGGGAGCGTGACTCCCAGTATAAGGGGCCCCCATTAACTCCAAAGTGGAGGAGCGTAACTCCCAGTATCAGGGGCCCCCAGTAACCCTAATGAGGAGGAGCGTAACTCGGAGTGTAAGGTGCCCCCAATAACTCCAAAGAGGAGGAGCGTAACTCGCAGTATAAGGAGCCCCCAGTAACTCCAAAGAGGAGGAGCGTAACTCCCAATATAAGGGCCCCCCAGTAACCCTAAATAGGAGGAGCGTAACTCGCAGTATAAGGGGCCCCCAGTAACTCCACAGAGGGGGAGCTTTACTCCCAGTATAAGGGTCCCCCAATAACTCCAAAGAGGAGGAGCGTAACTCCCAGGATAAGGGGCCTCCAGTAACCCCAAAGAGGGGGAGCGTGACTCCCGGTATAAGGGGCCCCAGTAACCCCAAAGAGGGGGAGCGTGACTCCCAGTATAAGAGGCCCCCAGTAACCCCAAAGAGGGGGATCGTGACTCCCAGTATAAGGGGCCCCCTGTAACCCCAAAGAGGGGGAGCGTGTCTCCCGGTATAAGGGGCCCCCAGTAACCCCAAAAAGGGGGAGCGTGACTCCCAGTATAAGGGAACCCCATTAACTCCAAAGAGAAGGAGCGTGACTCCCAGTATAAGGGGTCCCCAGTAACTCCAAAGAGGAGGAGCGTAACTCCCAGTATAAGGGGGCCACAGAAACCCCAAAGAGGGGGGGCGTGACTCCCAGTATAAGGGGCCCCCAGTAACCCCAAAGAGGGGGAGCGTAACTCCCAGTATAAGGGGCCCCCAGTAACTCCAAAGAGGGGAAGCGTTAGTCCCAGTATAAGGGACCCCCAGTAACCCCAAAGAGGGGGAGCGTAACTCCTAGTATAAGGGGCCCCCAGTAACTCCAAAAAGGAGGAGCGTGACTCCCAGTATAAGGGGCCCCCAGTAACTCCAAAGAGGGGGAGCTTGACTCCCAGTATAAGGGGCCCCCTGTAACCCCAAAGAGGAGGAGCGTGACTCCCAGTATAAGGGGCCCCCTGTAACCCCAAGGAGGGAGAGCGTGACTACCAGTATAAGGGCCCCCCTGCAAATCCAAAGAGGGGAGCGTGACTCCCAGTATAAGGGGTCCCCAGTAACCCCAAAGATGGGGAGCGTAACTCCCAGTATAAAGGGCCCACAGTAAGCCCAAAGGGGAGGAGCGTGACTCCCGGTATAAGAGGCCCCCAGTAACTCCAAAGAGGAGGAGCGTGACTCCCAGTATAAGGGGCCCCAGTTACTCCAATGTGGAGGAGCGTAACTCCCAGTATAAGGGGCCCCTGTAACCCCAAATAGGAGGAGCGTAACTCCCAGTATAAGGGGCCCCCAGTAACACCCAAGAGGAGGAGCTTTACTCTCAGTATAAAGGACCCCAGTAACCCTAAAGAGGGGGAGCGCGACTCCCAGTATAACGGGCCCCCTGTAACTCCAAAGAGGGGAGCGTAACTCCCAGTATAAGGGGCCCCCTGTAACTCCAAAGAGGCGGAGCGTGACTCCCAGTATAAGTGGCCCCCAGTAACTCCAAAGAGGGGGAGCGTAATTCCCAGTATAAGGGGCCCCCAGTAACTCCATAGAGGAGGAGCGTAACTCCCAGTAAAAGGGGCCCCCAGTAACCCTAAAGAGGAGGAGCATAACTCCCAGTATAAGGGGCCCCAAGAAACTCCAAAGAGGGGGAGCGAGACTCCAGTATAAGGGGCCCCCAGTACCTCCAAAGAGAAGGAGCGTAACTCCCAGTTAAAGGGGCCCCCAGTAACCCTAAAGAGGAGGAGCGTAACTCCCAGTATAAGTGGCCCCCAGTAACTCCAATGAGGGGGAGCGTTACTCCCAGTATAAGGGGCCCCCAGTAACCCCAAGGAGGGTGAGCGTAACTCCCAGTATAAGGGGCCCCCAGTAACTCCAAAGAGGGGAAGCGTTAGTCCCAGTATAAGGGACCCCCAGTAACCCCAAAGAGGGGGAGCGTGACTCCCAGTATAAGGGGCCCCCATTAACTCCAAAGAGGAGGAGCGAAACTCCCAGTATCAGGGGCCCCCAGTAACCCTAAAGAGGAGGAGCGTAACTCGCAGTATAAGGGGCCCCCAGTAACTCCAAAGAGGAGGAGCATAACTCCCAGTATAAGGGGCCCCCAGTAACCCTAAAGAGGAGGAGCGTAACTCTGAGTATTCTGGGCCCCCAGTAACTCCAAAGAGGAGGAGAGCAACTCCCAGTATAAGGGGCCCCCAGTAACCCTAAGGAGGAAGAGCGTAACTAGCAGTATAAGGGCCCCCCAGTAACTCTAAAGAGGAGGAGCGTAACTCCCAGTATAAGGGGCCCCCTGTTACTCCAAAGAGGAGGAGCGTAACTTCCAGTATAAGGGGCTCCCTGTAACTCCAAAGAGGAGGAGCGAATCTCCCAGTATAAGGGGCCCCCTGTTACTCCAAAAGGAGGAGCGTAACTCCCAGTATAAGGGGCTCCCTGTAACTCCAAAGAGGGGGAGCGTAACTCCCAGTATAATGGGCCCCCAGTAACTCCAAACAGGAGGAAAGTAACTTTCAGTATAAAGGGCCCCAGTAACTCCAAAGAGGGGGAGTGTAACTCCCAGTATAAGGAGCCCCCAGTAACTCCAAACAGGAGGAGCGTAACTCCCAGTATAAAGGCCCCCAGTAACCCCTAAGAGGGGGAGCGTGACTCCCAGTATAAGGTTTCCCCTGTAACTCCAAAGAGGGGGAGCGTAACTCCCAGTATAAGGGGCCCCCAGTAACTCCAAAGAGGCGGAGCGTGACTCCCAGTGTAAGGGGCCCCCAGTAACTCCAAAGAGGGGGAGCGTAACTCCCAGTATAAGGGGCCCCCAGTAACTCCAAAGAGGAGGAGCGTAACTCCCAGTAAAAGGGGTCCCCAGTAACCCTAAAGAGGAGGAGCGTAACTCCCAGTATAAGGGGCCCCCAGAAACTCCAAAGAGGGGGAGCGTGACTCCCAATATAAGGGGCCCCCAGTAACTCCAAAGAGGGGGAGCCTAACTCCCAGCATAAGGGGCCCCCAGTAACCCCAAAGAGGAGGAGCGTAACTCCCAGTATAAGGGGCCCCCAGTAACTCCAAAGAGGGGGAGCCTAACTCCCAGCATAAGGGGCCCCCAGTAACCCCAAAGAGGGGGAGCGTAACTCCCAATATAAGGGGCCCCCCGTTACTCCAAAGAGGATGAGCGTGACTCCCGGTATAAGGGACCCCAGTAACTCCAAAGAGGAGGAGCGTGACTCCCAGTATAAGGGGCTCCCAGTAACTCCAAAAAGCGGGAGCGTAACTCCCAGTATAAGGGGCCCCCAGTAACCTCAAAAAGGAAGAGCGTAACTCCCAGTATAAGGGGCCCCCAGTAACCCCAAACGGGAGGAATGTGTCTCCCAGTATAAGGGGCCCCCAGTAACCCCAAAGTGGAGGAGCTTGACTCCCAGTATAAGGGGCCACCAGTAACTCCAAAGAGGGGGAGCGTAATTCACAGTATATGGTGCCCCCAGTAACCCCAAAGAGGGGGAGCGTAACTCCCAATATAAGGGGCCCCCCGTTACTCCAATGAGGAGGAGCGTGACTCCCAGTATAAGGGACCCCAGTAACTCCAAAGAGGAGGAGCGTGACTCCCAGTATAAGGGGTTCCCAGTAACTCCAAAAAGCGGGAGCGTAACTCCCAGTATAAGAGGAGGAGCGTAACTCCCAGTATAAGGGGGCCACAGTAACTCCAAACAGGAGGAGCGTAACTCCCAGTATAAAGGCCCCCAGTAACCCCTAAGAGGGGGAGCGTGACTCCCAGTATAATGGGGCCCCTGTAACTCCAAAGAGGGGGAGCGTAACTCCCAGTATAAAGGGCTCCCAGTTACTCCCAAGAGGAGGAGCGTAACTCCCAGAATAAGGGGCCCCCATTTACTCCAAAGAGGGGGAGCGTAACTCCCAGTATAAGGGGCCCCCAGTTACTCCAAAGAGGGGGAGCGTAACTCCCAGTATAAGGGGCCCCCAGTAAACCTAAAGTGGAGGAGCGTAACTCCCAGTATAAGGGGCCCCCAGTAACTCCAAAGAGGGGGAGCGTTAGTCCCAGTATAAGGGACACCCAGTAACCCCAAAGAGGGGGAGCGTAACTCCCAGTATAAGGGGCCCCCAGTAACTCCAAAGAGGAGGAGCGTGACTCCCAGTATAAGGGGCCCCCAGTAACTCCAAAAGGTGGATCTTGACTCCCAGTATAAGGGGCCCCCTGTAACCCTAAAGAGGAGGAGCGTGACTCCCAGTATAAGTGGCCCCCTGTAACCCCAAAGAGGGAGAGCGTGACTCACAGTATAAGGGGCCCCAGTAAATCCAAGGAGGAGGAGCATAACTCCCAGTATAAGGGGCCCCCAGTTACTCCAAAGAGGGGGAGCGTAACTCCCAGTATCAGGGGCCCCAGTAACCCCAGAGAGGGGGTGCGTAACTCCCAGTATAATGGGCCCCCAGTAACTCCAAACAGGAGGAGAGTAACTTTCAGTATAAAGGGCCCCAGTAACTCCAAAGAGGGGGAGTGTAACACCCAGTATAAGGGGCCCCCAGTAACTCCAAACAGGAGGAGCGTAACTCCCAGTATAAAGGCCCAGAGTAACCCCTAAGAGGGGGAGCGTGACTCCCAGTATAACGGGTCCCCTGTAACTCCAAAGAGGGGGAGCGTAACTCCCAGTATAAGGGGCCCCCAGTAACTCCAAAGAGGCGGAGCGTGACTCCCAGTGTAAGGAGCCCCCAGTTACTCCAAAGAGGGGGAGCGTAACTCCCAGTATAAGGGGCCCCCAGTAACTCCAAAGAGGAGGAGCGTAACTCCCAGTAAAAGGTGCCCCCAGTAACCCTAAAGAGGAGGAGCGTAACTCCCAGTATAAGGGGCCCCCAGAAACTCCCAAGAGGGGGAGCGTGACTCCCAATATAAGGGCCCCCCAGTAACTCCAAAGAGGGGGAGCGTAACTCCCAGCATAAGGGGCCCCCAGTAACCCCAAAGAGGAGGAGCGTAACTCCCAGTATAAGGGGACCCCAGTAACTCCAAAGAGGGGGAGCGTGACTCGCAGCATAAAGGGCCCACAGTAACTCCAAAGAGGAGGAGCGTAACTCCCAGTATAAGGGGCACCCAGTAACCCCAAAGGGGGGAGCGTAACTCCCAGTATAAGGGGCCCCAAGTAACTCACAAGAGGGGGAGCGTAACTCCCAGTATAAGGGGCCCCCAGTTACTCCAAAGAGGGGGAGCGTTACTCCCAGTATAAAGGGCTCCCAGTTACTCCCAAGAGAAGGAGCGTAACTCCCAGAATAAGGGGCTCCCATTTACTCCAATGAGGGGGAGCGTAACTCCCAGTATAAGGGGCCCCCAGTTACTCCAAAGAGGGGGAGCGTAACTCCCAGTATAAGGGGCCCCCAGTAAACCTAAAGTGGAGGAGCGTAACTCCCAGTATAAGGGGCCCCCAGTAACTCCAAAGAGGGGGAGCGTTAGTCCCAGTATAAGGGACCACCAGTAACCCCAAAGAGGGGGAGCGTAACTCCCAGTATAAGGGGCCCCCAGTAACTCCAAAGAGGAGGAGCGTGACTCCCAGTATAAGGGGCCCCCAGTAACTCCAAAGAGGTGGAGCTTGACTCCCAGTATAAGGGGCCCCCTGTAACCCTAAAGAGGAGGAGCGTGACTCCCAGTATAAGTGGCCCCCATAACCCCAAAGAGGGAGAGCGTGACTCACAGTATAAGGGGCTCCAGTAAATCCAAGGAGGAGGAGCATAACTCCCAGTATAAGGGGCCCCCAGTAACCCCAAGGAGGAGGAGCGAAACTCCCAGTATAAGGGGCCCCCAGTAACTCCAAAGAGGGGGAGCGTGACTCCCAGCATAAATGGCCCCCAGCAACTCCAAAGAGGAGGAGCGTAAATCCCAGTATAAGGGGCCCCCAATAACCCCAAAAGGGGGGGGGGGAGCGTAACTCCCAGTATAAGGGGCCCCAAAAACTTAGAGGGGGAGCGAGACTCCCTGTATAAGGGGCCCCCATTAACTCAAATGAGGAGGAGCGTAACTCCCAGTATAAGGGGCCCCCAGAACCTCCAAAGAGGAGGAGCGTGACTCCCAGTATAAGGGGCCCCCAGTAACTCCAAAGAGGCGGAGCGTGACTCCCAGTATAAGGGGCCCCCATTAACTCCAAAGAGGAGGAGCGTAACTCCCAGTATCAGGGGCCCCCAGTAACCCTAAAGAGGAGGAGCGTAACTCGCAGTATAAGGGGCCCACAGTAACTCCAAAGAGGAGGAGCGTAACTCCCAGTATTAGGGGCCCCCAGTAACCCTAAAGAGGAGGAGCGTAACTCTCAGTATAAGGGGCCCCCAGTAACTCCAAAGAGGAGGAGAGTAACTCCCAGTATAAGGGGCCCCCAGTAACCCTAAAGAGGAGGAGCGTAACTCGCAGTATAAGGGGCCCCCAGTAACTCCAAAGAGGAGGAACGTAACTCCCAGGATAAGTGGCCCCCAGTAACTCGAAAGAGGGGCAGCGTGACTCCCAGGATTAGGGGCCCCCTGTTACTCAAAAGAGGAGGAGCATAAATCCCAGTATAAGGGCTCCCTGTAACTTCAAAGAGGAGGAGCGTAACTCCCAGTATAAGGGCCCCCTGTAACTCCAAAGAGGAGGAGCGTCACTCCCGGTATAAGGGGCTCCCTGTAACTCCAAAGAAGAGGAGCGTAACTCCCAGTATAAGGGCCCCCTGTTACTCCAAATAGGAGGAGCGTAACTCCCAGTATAAGGGGCTCCCTGTAACTCCAAAGAGGGGCAGCGTAACTCCCAGTATAATGGGCCCCCAGTAACTCCAAACAGGAGGAGGGTAACTCCCAGTATAAAGGGCCCCAGTAACTCCAAAGAGGGGGAGTGTAACTCCCAGTAAAAGGGGCCCCAAGTAACTCCAAACAGGAGGAGCGTAACTCCCAGTATAAAGGCCCCCAGTAACCCCAAAGAGGGGGAGCGTGACTCCCAGTATAACGGGCCCCCTGTAACTCCAAAGAAGGGGAGCGTAACTCCCAGTATAACGGGCCCCCAGTAACTCCAAAGAGGCGGAGCCTGACTCCCAATATAAGGGGCCCCCAGTGACTCCAAAGAGGGGGAGCGTAACTCCTAGAATAAGGGGCCCCCAGTAACTCCAAATACGAGGAGCGTAACTCCCAGTAAAAGGGACGCCCAGTAACCCTAAAGAGGAGGAGCGTAACTCCGAGTATAAGGGGCCCCCAGAAACTCCAAAGAGGGGGAGCGAGACTCCCAGTATAAGGGGCCTCCATTAACTCAAAAGAGGAGGAGCGTAACTCCCAGTATAAGGGGCCCCCAGTAACTCCAATTAGGAGGAGCGTGACTCCCAGTATAAGGGGCCCACAGTAACTACAAAGAGGGGGAGCGTGACTCCCAGTATAAGGGGCCCTCATTAACTCCAAAGAGGAGTAGCGTAACTCCCAGTATCAGGGGCCCCCAGTAACCCTAAAGAGGAGGAGCGTAACTCGCAGTAAAAGGGGCCCCCAGTAACTCCAAAAAGGAGGAGCCTATCTCCCAGTATAAGGGGCCCCCAGTTACCCTAAAGAGGAGGAGCGTAACTCGCAGTAAAAGGAGCCCCCTGTAACTCCAAAGAGGAGGAGCGTAACACCCAGGATAAGGGGCCCCCAGTAACCCCAAAGAGGGGGAGCGTGACTCCCGGTATAAGGGGCCCCCAGTAACCCCAAAGAGGGGCAGCGTGACTCCCAGAATAAGGGGCCCCCAGTGACCCCAAAGAGGGGGAGCGTGACTCCCAGTATAAGGGGTCCCCTGTAACCACAAAGACGGGGAGCGTGTCTCCCGGTATAAGGGGCCCCCAGTAACCCCAAAAAGGGGGAGCGTGACTACCAGTATAAGGAGCCCCCAGTAACTCCAAAGAGGAGGAGCGTAACTCCCAGTATAAGGGGCCCCCAGTAACTCCAAAGAGGAGGAGCGTAACTCCCAGTATAAGGGGCCCACAGTAACCCCAATGAGGGAGAGCGTGACTCCCAGTATAAGGGGCCCCCAGTAACTCCAATGAGGGGGAGCGTTACCCCCAGTAACCCCAAAGAGGGGGAGCGTGACTCCCGGTATAAGGGGCCCCCAGTAACCCCAAAGAGGGGAAGCGTGACTCCCAGTATAAGGGGCCCCCAGTAACTCCAAAGAGGGGGAGCGTTAGTCCCACTATAAGGGACCCCCAGTAACCCCAAAGAGGGGGAGGGTAACTCCCACTATAAGGGGCCCCCAGTAACTACAAAGAGGAGGAGCGTGACTCCCAGTATAAGGGGCCCCCAGTATCTCCAAAGAGTGGGAGCTTGACTCCCAGTATAAGGGGACCCCTGTAACTCCAAAGAGGAGGAGCGTGACTCCCAGTATAAGGGGCCCCCAGTAACCCCAAAGAGAAGGAGCTTAACTCCCAGTATAAGGGGCCCCAGTAACTCCAAAGAGGAGGAGCTAAACTCCCAGTATAAGGTGCCCCCAGTAACCCCCAAGAGGAGGAGCGTAACTCCCAGTATACGGGGCACCCTGCAACCCCAAAAACGAGGAGCGTAACTCCCAGTATAAGGGGCCCCAGTAAATCCAAGGGGGAGGAGCGTAACTCCCAGTATAAGGGACCCCCAGTAACCCCAAGGAGGAGGAGCGAAAGTCCCAGTATAAGGGGCCCCCAGTAACTCCAAAGAGGGAGAGCGTGACTCCCAGCATAAAGGGCCCCCAGTAACTCCAAAGAGGGGGAGCGTGACTCCCAGTATAAGGGGCCCCCATTAACTCCAAAGAGAAGGAGCGTAACTCCCAGTATCAGGGGCCCCCAGTAACCCTAAAGAGGAGGAGCGTAACTCGCAGTATAAGGGGCCCCCAGTAACTCGAAAGAGGAGGAGCGTAACTCCCAGTATTAGGGGCCCCCAGTAACCCTAAAGAGGAGGAGCGTAACTCTCAGTATATGGGGCCCCCAGTAACTCCAAAGAGGAGGAGAGTAACTCCCAGTATAAGGGGCCCCCAGTAACCCTAAAGAGGAGGAGCGTAACTCGCAGTATAAGGGCCCCCCAGTAACTCCAAAGAGGAGGAACGTAACTCCCAGGATAAGGGGCCCCCAGTAACTCGAAAGAGGGGGAGCGTGACTCCCAGGATTAGGGGCCCCCTGTTACTCAAAAGAGGAGGAGCATAAATCCCAGTATAAGGGCTCCCTGTAAATTCAAAGATGAGGAGCGTAACTCCCAGTATAAGGGGCCCCCTGTAACTCCAAAGAGGAGGAGCGTAACTCCCAGTATAAGGGGCTCCCTGTAACTCCAAAGAGGAGGAGCGTAACTCCCAGTATAAGGGGCCCCCTGTTACTCCAAATAGGAGGAGCGTAACTCCCAGTATTAAGGGCCCCAGTAACTCCAAAGCGGGGGAGTGTAACTCCCAGTATAAGGGGCCCCAAGTAACTCCAAACAGGAGGAGCGTAACTCCCAGTATAAAGGCCACCAGTAACCCCAAAGAGGGGGAGCGTGACTCCCAGTATAACGGGCCCCCAGTATCTCCAAAGAGGGGGAGCGTAACTCCCAGTATAACGGGCCCCCAGTAACTCCAAAGAGGCGGAGCGTGACTCCCAATATAAGGGGCCCCCTGTAACTCCAAAGAGGGGGAGCGTAACTCCCAGTTTTAGGGGCCCCCAGTAACTCCAAAGACGAGGAGCGTAACTCCCAGTTAGAGGGACCCCCAGTAACCCTAAAGAGGAGGAGCGTAACTCCGAGTATAAGGGGCCCCCATACACTCCAAAGAGGGGGAGCGAGACTCCCAGTATAAGGGGCCCCCATTAACTCAAAAGAGGATGACCGTAACTCCCAGTATAAGGGGCCCCCAGTAACTCCAATTAGGAGGAGCGTGACTCCCAGTATAAGGGGCTCCCAGTAACTCCAAAGAGGGAGCGTGACTCCCAGTATAAGGCGCCCTCATTAACTCCAAAGAGGAGGAGCGTAACTCCCAGTATCAGGGGCCCCCAGTAACCCTAAAGAGGAGGAGCGTAACTCGCAGTAAAAGGGGCCCCCAGTAACTCCAAAAAGGAGGAGCGTAACTCCCAGTATAAGGGGCCCCCAGTTACCCTAAAGAGGAGGAGCGTAACTCGCAGTAAAAGGAGCCCCCAGTAACTCCAAAGAGGAGGAGCGTAACTCCCAGGATAAGGGGCCCCCAGTAACCCCAAAGAGGGGGAGCGTGACTCCCGGTATAAGGGGCCCCCAGTAACCCCAAAGAGGGGCAGAGTGACTCCCAGTATAAGGTGCCCCCAGTAACCGCAAAGAGGGGGAGCGTGACTCCCAGTATAAGGGGTCCCCTGTAACCACAAAGTGGGAGAGCGAGTCTCCCGGTATAAGGGGCCCCCAGTAACCCCAAAGAGGGGGAGCGTGACTCCCGGTATAAGGGGCTCCCAGTAACCCCAAAGAGGGGCAGAGTGACTCCCAGTATAAGGGGCCCCCAGTAACCCCAAAGAGGGGGAGCGTAACTCCCAGTATAAGGGGCCCCCAGTTACCCTAAAGAGGAGGAGCGTAACTCGCAGTAAAAGGAGCCCCCAGTAACTCCAAAGAGGAGGAACGTAACTCCCAGGATAAGGGGCCCCCAGTAACCCCAAAGAGGGGGAGCGTGACTCCCGGTATAAGGGGCCCCCAGTAACCCCAAAGAGGGGCAGAGTGACTCCCAGTATAAGGGGCCCCCATTAACCCTAAAGAGGAGGAGCGTAACTCGCAGTAAAAGGGGCCCCCAGTAACTCCAAAAAGGAGGAGCGTAACTCCCAGGATAAGGGGCCCCCAGTAACCCCAAAGAGGGGGAGCGTGACTCCCGGTATAAGGGGCCCCCAGTAACCCCAAAGAGGGGCAGAGTGACTCCCAGTATAAGGGGCCCCCAGTAACCCCAAAGAGGGGGAGCGTGACTACCAGTATAAGGGGCCCCCAGTAACTCCAAAGAGGAGGAGCGTAACTCCCAGTACAAGGGGCCCCCTGTAACTCCAAAGTGGAGGAGCGTATCTCCCAGTATAAGTGGCCCCCAGTAACTCCAAAGATGGGGAGCGTAACTCCCAGTATAAGGGCCCCCAGTTACTCCAAAGAGGGGGAGCGTAACTCCCAGTAAATGAGGCCCCCAGTAACTCCAAAGAAGGGGAGCGTAACTCCCAGTATAAGGGGCCCCCAGTTACTCCAAAGAGGGGGAGCGTAACTCCCAGTACAAGGGGCCCCCAGTAACTCCAAAGAGGGGTAGCGTTAGTCCCAGTATAAGGGACCACCAGTAACCCCAAAGAGGGGGAGCGTAACTCCCAGTATAAGGGGCCCCCAGTAACTACAATGAGGGGGAGCATAACTCCCAGTATAAGCGGCCCCCAGTAACTCCAAAGAGGAGGAGCGTAACTCCCAGTAAAAGTGGCCCCCAGTAACTCCAAAGAAGGGGAGCGTAACTCCCAGTATAAGGGGCCCCCAGTTACTCCAAAGAGGGGGAGCGTATATCCCAGTACAAGGGGCTCCCAGTTACTCCAAAGAGGAGGAGCGTAACTCCCAGTATAAGGGGCCCCCAGTAACTCCAAAGACGGGGAGAGTAACTCCCAGTATAATGGGCCCCCAGTTACCCTTAAGAGGAGGAGCTTAGCTCCCAGTATAAGGGGCCCCCAGTAACTCCAAAGAGGAGGAGCGTAACTCCCAGTATAAGGGGCCCCCAGTAACCCTTAAGAGGAGGAACGTAGCTCCCAGTATAAGGGGCCCCCAGTAACTCCAAAGAGGGGGAGCGTAACTCCCAGTATAAGGGGCCCCAGTTAGCCAAAGAGGAGGAGCGTAACTCCCAGTATAAGAGGCCCCCAGTTACTCCAAAGAGGAGGAGCGTAACTCCCAGTATAAGGGGCCCCCAGTAACTCCAAAGACGGGGAGAGTAACTCCCAGTATAATGGGCCCCCAGTAACCCTTAAGAGGAGGAGCGTAGCTCCCAGTATAAGGGGCTCCCAGTTACTCCAAAGAGGAGGAGCGTAACTCCCAGTATAAGGGGCCCCCAGTTACTCCAAAGAGGGGGAGCGTAACTCCCAGTATAAGGGGCCCCCAGTAACCCTTAAGAGGAGGAGCGTAGCTCCCAGTATAAGGGGCCCCCAGTAACTCCAAAGAGGGGGAGCGTTAGTCCCAGTATAAGGGACCACCAGTAACCCCAAAGAGGGGGAGCGTAACTCCCAGTGTAAGGGGCCCCCAGTAACTCCAATGAGGAGAAGCGTGACTCCCAGTTTAAGGGGCCCCCAGTAACTCCAATGAGGGCTAGCTTGACTCCCAGTATAAGGAGCCCCCTGTAACCCCAAAGAGGAGGAGCGTGACTCCCAGTATAAGGGGCCCCCTACTCCCCAAGAGGGAGAGCGTGACTCTCAGTATAAGGGGCCCCCTGTAAATCCAAAGAGGGGAGCGTGACTCCCAGTATAAGGGGTCCCCAGTAACCCCAAAGAGGGGGAGCGTAACTCCCAGTATCAGGGGCCCCCCAGTAACCCCAAAGAGGAGGAGCGTAACTCCCAGTATAAGTGGCCCCAGTAACTCCAAAGAGGAGGAGCCAAAATCCCAGTAAAAGGGGCCCCCAGTAACCCCAAAGAGGAGGAGCGTAACTCCCAGTATAAGGGGCCCCCAGTAACTCCAAAGAGGGGGAGTGTGACTCCCAGCATAAAGGGCCCCCAGTAACTCCAAAGAGGAGGAGCGTAACTCCCAGTATAAGGGGCCCCCAATAACCCCAAAGGGGGGGGGGCGTAACTCCCAGTATAAGGGGCCCCAAGAAACTCAAAAGAGGGGGAGCGGGACTCCCTGTATAAGGGGCCCCCATTAACTCAAAAGAGGAGGAGCGTAACTCCCAGTATAAGGGGCCCCCGTAACTCCAAATAGGAGGAGCGTGACTCCCAGTATAAGGGGCCCTCAGTAACTCCAAAGAGGGGGAGCGTGACTCCCAGTATAAGGGGCACCCATTAACTCCAAAGAGGAGGAGCGTAACTCCCAGTATCAGGGGCCCCCAGTAACCTAAAGAGGAGGAGCGTAACTCGCAGTATAAGTGGCCCCCAGTAAACTCCAAAGAGGAGGAGCGTAACTCCCATTATAAGGGGCCCCCAGTAACCCTAAAGAGGAGGAACGTAACTCGCAGTATAAGGGGCCGCCTGTAACTCCAAAGAGGGGGAGCGTAACTACCAGGAAAAGGGGCCCCCAGTAACCCCAAAGAGGGGGAGCGTGACTCCCAGTATAAGGGGCCCCCAGTAACCCCAAAGAGGCGGAGCGTGACTCCCAATATAAGGGGCCCCCAGTAACTCAAAAGAGGGGGAGCATAACCTCCCAGTATAAGGGGCCCCCAGTAACTCCAAAAAAGAGGAGCGTAACTCCCAGTAAAAGGGGCCCCCAGTAACCCTAAAGTGGAGGAGCGTAACTCCCAGTATAAGGGCCCCCCCAGAAACGCCAAAGATGGGGAGCGAGACTCCCAGTATAAGGGGCCCCCATTAACTCAAAAGAGGAGGAGCGTAACTCCCAGTATAAGGGGCCCCCAGTAACACCCAAAGAGGAGGAGCGTAACTCCCAGTATCAGGGGCCCCCAGCAACCCTAAAGAGGAGGAGCGTAACTCGCAGTATAAGGGGCCCCCAGTAACTCCAAAGAGGAGGAGCGTAACTCCCAGTAAAATGGGCCCCCAGTAACCTTAAAGTGGAGGAGCGTAACTCCCAGTATAAGAAGGCCCCCTGAAACGCCAAAGAGGGGGAGCGAGACTCCCAGTATAAGGGGCCCCCAGTTACCCTAAAGAGGAGGAGCGTAACTCGCAGTAAAAGGAGCCCCCAAAAACTCCAAAGAGGAGGAGCGTAACTCCCAGTATAAGGGGCCCCCAGTTACTCCAAAGAGGAGGAGCGTAACTCCCAGTATAAGGGGCCCACAGTAACCCCAAAGAGGGGGAGCGTGACTCCCAGTATAAGGGGCCCCCAGTAACTCCAATGAGGGGGAGCGTTACTCCCAGTATAAGGGGCCCCCTGTAACCCCAAGGAGGGGGAGCGTAACTCCCAGTATAAGGGGCCCCCAGTAACTCCAAAGAGGGGGAGCGTTAGTCCCAGTATAAGGGACCCCCAGTAACCCCAAAGAGGGGGAGCGTAACTCCCAGTAAAAGGGGCCCCCAGTAACTCCAAAGAGGAGGAGCGTGACTCCCAGTATAAGGGGCCCCCAGTAACTCCAAAGAGGGGGAGCTTGACTCCCATTATAAGGGGCCCCCTGTAACCCCAAAGAGGAGGAGCGTGACTCCCAGTATAAGGGGCCCCCTGTAACACCAAAGAGGGAGAGCGTGACTCCCAGTATAAGGGCCCCCCTATAAATGCAAAGAGGGGAGCGTGACTCCCAGTATAAGGGGTCCCCAGTAACCCCAAAGAGGGGGAGCGTTACTCCCAGTATATGGGACCCCAGTAACCCCAAAGAGGAGGAGCGTAACTCGCATTATAAGGGGCCCCAGTAACTCCAAAGAGGAGGAGCTAAACTCCCAGTATAAGGGGCCCCCTGCAACCCCAAAAAAGATTACCGTAACTCCCAGTATAAGGGGCCCCAGTAAATCCAAGGAGGAGGAGCGTAACTCCCAGTATAAGGGGCCCCCAGGAACCCCAAGGAGGAGGAGGGACATTCCCAGTATAAGGGGCCCCCAGTAACTCCAAAAAGGGGGAGCGTGACTCCCAGCATAAAGGGCCCCCAGTAACTTTAAAGAGGAGGAGCGTAACTTCCAGTATAAGGGGCCCCCAATAACCCCAAAGGTGGGGAGCGTAACTCCCAGTCTAAGGGGACCCAAGAAACTCAAAAGAGGGGGAGCGAGACTCCCTGTATAAGGGGCCCCATTAACTCAAAAGAGGAGGAGCGTAACTCCCAGTATAAGGGGCCCCCAGTAACTCCAAAGAGGAGGAGCGTGACTCCCAGTATAAGGGCCCCCCAGTAACTCCAAAGAGGGGGAGCGTGACTCCCAGTATAAGGGCCCCCCATTAACTCCAAAGAGGAGGAGCGTAACTCCCAGTATCAGGGGCCCCCAGTAACCCTAAAGAGGAGGAGCGTATCTCGCAGTATAAGGGGCCCCCAGTAAACTCCAAAGAGGAGGAGCGTAACTCCCAGTATAAGGGACTCCCAGTAACCCTAAAGAGGAGGAGCGTATTTCTCAGTATAAGGGGCCCCAAGTAACTCCAAAGAGGAGGAGAGTAACTCCCAGTATAAGGGGCCCCCAGTAACCCTAAAGAGGAGGAGCGTAACTCGCAGTATAAGGGGCCCCCAGTAACTCCAAAGAGGACGAACGTAACTCCCAGGATAAGGGGCCCCCAGTACCTCGAAAGAGGGGGAGCGTGACTCCCAGAATTAGGGGCCCCCTGTTACTCAAAAGAGGAGGAGCATAACTCCCAGTATAAGGGGCTCCCTGTAACTTCAAAGAGGAGTAGCGTAACTCCCAGTATAAGGGGCCCCCTGTAACTCCAAAGAGGAGGAGCGTAACTCCCAGTATAAGGGGCTCCCTGTAACTCCAAAGAGGAGGAGCGTAACTCCCAGTATAAGGGGCTCCCTGTAACTCCAAAGAGGGGGAGCGTAACTCCCAGTATAATGGGCCCCCAGTAACTCCAAACAGGAGGAGCGTAACTCCCTGTATAAAGGGCCCCAGTAACTCCAAAGAGGGGGAGTGTAACTCCCAGTATAAGGGGACCGCAGTAACTCCAAACAGGAGGAGCATACCTCCCAGTATAAAGGCCCCCAGTAACCCCAAAGAAGGGGAGCGTGACTCCCAGTATAAGGGGCTCCCTGTAACTCCAAAGAGGAGGAGCGTAACTCCCAGTATAAGGGGCCCCCTGTTACTCCAAATAGGAGGAGCGTAACTCCCAGTATAAGGGGCCCCCCCCGTTACTCCAAATAGGAGGAGCGTAACTCCCAGTATAAGGGGCCCCCAGTAACTCCAAAGAGGCGGAGCGTGACTCCCAATAAAAGGGGCCCCGAGTAACTCCAAAGAGGGGGAGCGTAACTCCCAGTATAAGGGGCCCCTAGTAACTCCAAAGACGAGGAGCGTAACTCCCAGTAAAAGGGACCCCCAGTAACCCTAAAGAGGAGGAGCGTAACTCCGAGTATAAGGGGCCCCCGGAAACTCCAAAGAGGGGGAGCGAGACTCCCAGTATAAGGGGCCCCCAGTAACTCCAAATAGGAGGAGCGTGATTCCCAGTATAAGGGGCCCCCAGTAACTCCAAAAGTGGGAGCGTGACTCCCAGTATAAGGGGCCCTCATTAACTCCAAAGAGGAGGAGCGTAACTCCCAGTATCAGGGGCCTCGAATAACCCTAAAGAGGAGGAGCGTAACTCGCAGTATCATGGGCCCCCAGTAACTCCAAAAAGGAGGAGCGTTACTCCCAGTATAAGGGGCCCCCAGTTACCCTAAAGAGGACGAGCGTAACTCGCAGTAAAAGGAGCCCCCAGTAACTACAAAGAGGAGAAGCGTAACTCCCAGTATAAGGGGCCCCCAGTAACCCTAAAGAGGAAAAGAGTAACTCGCAGCATAAGGGGCCCCCAGTAACTCCAAAGAGGGGGAGCGTAACTCCCAGTAAAAGGGGCCCCCAGTAACCCCAAAGAGGGGAGCGTAACTCCCAGTATAAGGGTCCCCCAATAACTCCAAAAAGGAGGAGCGTAACTCCCAGGATAAGAGGCCCCCAGTAACCCCAAAGAGGGGGAGCGTGACTCCCGGTATAAGGGGCCCCCAGTAACCCCAAAGAGGGGGAGCGTGACTCCCAGTATAAGGGGCCCCCAGTAACCCCAAAGAGGGGGAGCGTGACTCCCAGTATAAGGGGTCCCCTCTAACCACAAAGAGGGGGAGCGTGTCTCCCGGTATAAGGGGCCCCCAGTTACCCCAATAAGGGGGAGCGTGACTTCCAGTATAAGGGCCCCCCAGTAACTCCAAAGAGGAGGAGCGTAACTCCCAGTATAAGGGGCCCCCAGTAAATCCAAAGAGGAGGAGCGTAACTCCCACTATTAGGGGCCCCCAGTAACTACAAAGAGGAGGAGCGTGACTCCCAGTATAAGGGGCCCCCAGTAACTCCAAAGAGGGGGAGCTTGACTCCCAGTATAAGGGGTCCCCTGTAACCCCAAAGAGGAGGAGCGTGACTCCCAGTATAAGGGGCCCCCTGTAACCCCAAAGAGGGAGAGCGTGACTCCCAGTATAAAGGCCCCCCTGTAAATCCAAAGAGGGGAGCGTGACTCCCAGTATAAGGGGTCCCCAGTTACCCCAAAGAGGGGGAGCGTAACTCCCAGTATAAGGGCCCCCCCAAGTAACCCCAAAGAGGAGGAGCGTAACTCCCAGTATAAGGGGCCCCAGTAACTCCAAAGAGGAGGAGCTAAACTCCCAGTATAAGGTGCCCCCTGTAACCCCAAAGAGGAGGAGCGTAACTCCCAGTATAAGGGGCCCCCTGCAACCCCAAAAAAGAGGAGCGTAACTCCCAGTATAAGGGGCCCCATTAAATCCAAGGGGGAGGAGCGTAACTCCCAGTATAAGGGACCCCCAATAACCCCAAGAAGGAGGAGCGAAAGTCCCAGTATAAGGATCCCCCAGTAACTCCAAAGAGGGAGAGCGTGACTCCCAGCATAAAGGGCCCCCTGTAACTCCAAAGAGGAGTAGCGTAACTCCCAGTATAAGGGGCCCCAGTAACCCCAAAGGGAGGGAGCGTAACTCCCAATATAAGTGGCCCCCAGTAACTCCAAAGATGGGGAGCGTAACTCCCAGTATAAGGGGCCCCCAGTTACTCCAAAGAGGGGGAGCGTAACTCCCAGTACAAGGGGCTCCCAGTTACTCCAAAGAGGAAGAGCGTAACTCCCAGTATAAGGGGCCCCCCAGTAACTCCAAAGCGGGGGAGAGTATCTCCCAGTATAAGAGGCCCCCAGTTACTACAAAGAGGGGGAGCGTAACTCCCAGTATAAGGGGCCCCCAGTAACCCTTCAGAGGAGGAGCGTAACTCCCAGTATAAGGGTCCCCCAATAACTCCAAAGAGGGGGAGCGTTAGTCCCAGTATAAGGGACCCCCAGTAACCCCAAAGTGGAGGAGCGTAACTCCCAGTACAAGGGGCCCCCAGTAACTCCAATGAGGAGAAGCGTGACTCCCAGTATAAAGGCCCCCCAGTAACTCCGAAGAGGGCTAGCTTGACTCCCGGTATAAGGATCCCCCTGTAACCCCAAAGAGGAGGAGCCTGACTCTCAGTATAAGGGGCCCCCTGTAAATCCAAAGAGGGGAGCGTGACTCCCAGTATAAGGGGTGCCCAGTAACCCCAAAGAGGGGGAGCGTAACTCCCAATACCAGGGGCCCCCAGTAACCCCAAAGAGGAGGAGCGTAACTCCCAGTATAAGGGGCCCCCAGTAACCCCTAAGAGGAGGAGCGAAACTCTCAGTATAAGGGGCCGCCAGTAACTCCAAAGAGGGGGAGCGAGACTCCCAGCATAAAGGGCCCCCAGTAACTCCAAAGAGGAGGAGCGTGACTCCCAGTATAAGGGGCCCCCAGTAACTCCAAAGAGGGGGAGCGTGACTCCCAGTATATGGGCCCCCCCATTAACTCCAAAGAGGAGGAGCGTAACTCCCAGTATCAGGGGCCCCCAGTAACCCTAAAGAGGAGGAGCGTATCTCGCAGTATAAGGGGCCCCCAGTAACTCCAAAGAGGAGGAGCGTAACTCCCAGTATAAGGGACTCCCAGTACCCCTAAAGAGGAGGAGCGTATTTCTCAGTATAAGGGGCCCCCAGTAACTCCAAAGAGGAGGAGCGTAACTCCCAGTATAAGTGGCCCCAGTAACTCCAAAGAGGAGGAGCCAAAATCCCAGTAAAAGGGGCCCCCAGTAACCCCAAAGAGGAGGAGCGTAACTCCCAGTATAAGGGGCCCCCAGTAACTCCAAAGAGGGGGAGTGTGACTCCCAGCATAAAGGGCCCCCAGTAACTCCAAAGAGGAGGAGCGTAACTCCCAGTATAAGGGGCCCCCAATAACCCCAAAGGGGGGGGGCGTAACTCCCAGTATAAGGGGCCCCAAGAAACTCAAAAGAGGGGGAGCGAGACTCCCTGTATAAGGGGCCCCCATTAACTCAAAAGAGGAGGAGCGTAACTCCCAGTATAAGGGGCCCCCGTAACTCCAAATAGGAGGAGCGTGACTCCCAGTATAAGGGGCCCTCAGTAACTCCAAAGAGGGGGAGCGTGACTCCCAGTATAAGGGGCACCCATTAACTCCAAAGAGGAGGAGCGTAACTCCCAGTATCAGGGGCCCCCAGTAACCCTAAAGAGGAGGAGCGTAACTCGCAGTATAAGTGGCCCCCAGTAACTCCAAAGAGGAGGAGCGTAACTCCCATTATAAGGGGCCCCCAGTAACCCTAAAGAGGAGGAACGTAACTCGCAGTATAAGGGGCCGCCTGTAACTCCAAAGAGGGGGAGCGTAACTACCAGGAAAAGGGGCCCCCAGTAACCCCAAAGAGGGGGAGCGTGACTCCCAGTATAAGGGGCCCCCAGTAACCCCAAAGAGGCGGAGCGTGACTCCCAATATAAGGGGCCCCCAGTAACTCAAAAGAGGGGGAGCATAACTCCCAGTATAAGGGGCCCCCAGTAACTCCAAAAAAGAGGAGCGTAACTCCCAGTAAAAGGGGCCCCCAGTAACCCTAAAGTGGAGGAGCGTAACTCCCAGTATAAGGGCCCCCCAGAAACGCCAAAGATGGGGAGCGAGACTCCCAGTATAAGGGGCCCCCATTAACTCAAAAGAGGAGGAGCGTAACTCCCAGTATAAGGGGCCCCCAGTAACCCCAAAGAGGAGGAGCGTAACTCCCAGTATCAGGGGCCCCCAGCAACCCTAAAGAGGAGGAGCGTAACTCGCAGTATAAGGGGCCCCCAGTAACTCCAAAGAGGAGGAGCGTAACTCCCAGTAAAATGGGCCCCCAGTAACCTTAAAGTGGAGGAGCGTAACTCCCAGTATAAGAAGCCCCCTGAAACGCCAAAGAGGGGGAGCGAGACTCCCAGTATAAGGGGCCCCCAGTTACCCTAAAGAGGAGGAGCGTAACTCGCAGTAAAAGGAGCCCCCAAAAACTCCAAAGAGGAGGAGCGTAACTCCCAGTATAAGGGGCCCCCAGTTACTCCAAAGAGGAGGAGCGTAACTCCCAGTATAAGGGGCCCACAGTAACCCCAAAGAGGGGGAGCGTGACTCCCAGTATAAGGGGCCCCCAGTAACTCCAATGAGGGGGAGCGTTACTCCCAGTATAAGGGGCCCCCTGTAACCCCAAGGAGGGGGAGCGTAACTCCCAGTATAAGGGGCCCCCAGTAACTCCAAAGAGGGGGAGCGTTAGTCCCAGTATAAGGGACCCCCAGTAACCCCAAAGAGGGGGAGCGTAACTCCCAGTAAAAGGGGCCCCCAGTAACTCCAAAGAGGAGGAGCGTGACTCCCAGTATAAGGGGCCCCCAGTAACTCCAAAGAGGGGGAGCTTGACTCCCATTAAAAGGGGCCCCCTGTAACCCCAAAGAGGAGGAGCGTGACTCCCAGTATAAGGGGCCCCCTGTAACACCAAAGAGGGAGAGCGTGACTCCCAGTATAAGGGCCCCCCTATAAATGCAAAGAGGGGAGCGTGACTCCCAGTATAAGGGGTCCCCAGTAACCCCAAAGAGGGGGAGCGTTACTCCCAGTATATGGGACCCCAGTAACCCCAAAGAGGAGGAGCGTAACTCGCATTATAAGGGGCCCCAGTAACTCCAAAGAGGAGGAGCTAAACTCCCAGTATAAGGGGCCCCCTGCAACCCCAAAAAAGATTACCGTAACTCCCAGTATAAGGGGCCCCAGTAAATCCAAGGAGGAGGAGCGTAACTCCCAGTATAAGGGGCCCCCAGGAACCCCAAGGAGGAGGAGGGACATTCCCAGTATAAGGGGCCCCCAG
This sequence comes from Meconema thalassinum, assembly GCA_946902985.2. Taxonomy (NCBI): domain Eukaryota; kingdom Metazoa; phylum Arthropoda; class Insecta; order Orthoptera; family Tettigoniidae; genus Meconema; species Meconema thalassinum. Next base: position 443,812,830 of record OX336394.1, on the reverse strand, counting down.
TAACTCCAAAAAGGGGGAGCGTGACTCCCAGCATAAAGGGCCCCCAGTAACTTTAAAGAGGAGGAGCGTAACTTCCAGTATAAGGGGCCCCCAATAACCCCAAAGGTGGGGAGCGTAACTCCCAGTCTAAGGGGACCCAAGAAACTCAAAAGAGGGGGAGCGAGACTCCCTGTATAAGGGGCCCCATTAACTCAAAAGAGGAGGAGCGTAACTCCCAGTATAAGGGGCCCCCAGTAACTCCAAAGAGGAGGAGCGTGACTCCCAGTATAAGGGGCCCCCAGTAACTCCAAAGAGGGGGAGCGTGACTCCCAGTATAAGGGCCCCCCATTAACTCCAAAGAGGAGGAGCGTAACTCCCAGTATCAGGGGCCCCCAGTAACCCTAAAGAGGAGGAGCGTATCTCGCAGTATAAGGGGCCCCCAGTAACTCCAAAGAGGAGGAGCGTAACTCCCAGTATAAGGGACTCCCAGTAACCCTAAAGAGGAGGAGCGTATTTCTCAGTATAAGGGGCCCCAAGTAACTCCAAAGAGGAGGAGAGTAACTCCCAGTATAAGGGGCCCCCAGTAACCCTAAAGAGGAGGAGCGTAACTCGCAGTATAAGGGGCCCCCAGTAACTCCAAAGAGGACGAACGTAACTCCCAGGATAAGGGGCCCCCAGTACCTCGAAAGAGGGGGAGCGTGACTCCCAGAATTAGGGGCCCCCTGTTACTCAAAAGAGGAGGAGCATAACTCCCAGTATAAGGGGCTCCCTGTAACTTCAAAGAGGAGTAGCGTAACTCCCAGTATAAGGGGCCCCCTGTAACTCCAAAGAGGAGGAGCGTAACTCCCAGTATAAGGGGCTCCCTGTAACTCCAAAGAGGAGGAGCGTAACTCCCAGTATAAGGGGCTCCCTGTAACTCCAAAGAGGGGGAGCGTAACTCCCAGTATAATGGGCCCCCAGTAACTCCAAACAGGAGGAGCGTAACTCCCTGTATAAAGGGCCCCAGTAACTCCAAAGAGGGGGAGTGTAACTCCCAGTATAAGGGACCGCAGTAACTCCAAACAGGAGGAGCATACCTCCCAGTATAAAGGCCCCCAGTAACCCCAAAGAAGGGGAGCGTGACTCCCAGTATAAGGGGCTCCCTGTAACTCCAAAGAGGAGGAGCGTAACTCCCAGTATAAGGGGCCCCCTGTTACTCCAAATAGGAGGAGCGTAACTCCCAGTATAAGGGGCCCCCCGTTACTCCAAATAGGAGGAGCGTAACTCCCAGTATAAGGGGCCCCCAGTAACTCCAAAGAGGCGGAGCGTGACTCCCAATAAAAGGGGCCCCGAGTAACTCCAAAGAGGGGGAGCGTAACTCCCAGTATAAGGGGCCCCTAGTAACTCCAAAGACGAGGAGCGTAACTCCCAGTAAAAGGGACCCCCAGTAACCCTAAAGAGGAGGAGCGTAACTCCGAGTATAAGGGGCCCCCGGAAACTCCAAAGAGGGGGAGCGAGACTCCCAGTATAAGGGGCCCCCAGTAACTCCAAATAGGAGGAGCGTGATTCCCAGTATAAGGGGCCCCCAGTAACTCCAAAAGTGGGAGCGTGACTCCCAGTATAAGGGGCCCTCATTAACTCCAAAGAGGAGGAGCGTAACTCCCAGTATCAGGGGCCTCGAATAACCCTAAAGAGGAGGAGCGTAACTCGCAGTATCATGGGCCCCCAGTAACTCCAAAAAGGAGGAGCGTTACTCCCAGTATAAGGGGCCCCCAGTTACCCTAAAGAGGACGAGCGTAACTCGCAGTAAAAGGAGCCCCCAGTAACTACAAAGAGGAGAAGCGTAACTCCCAGTATAAGGGGCCCCCAGTAACCCTAAAGAGGAAAAGAGTAACTCGCAGCATAAGGGGCCCCCAGTAACTCCAAAGAGGGGGAGCGTAACTCCCAGTAAAAGGGGCCCCCAGTAACCCCAAAGAGGGGAGCGTAACTCCCAGTATAAGGGTCCCCCAATAACTCCAAAAAGGAGGAGCGTAACTCCCAGGATAAGAGGCCCCCAGTAACCCCAAAGAGGGGGAGCGTGACTCCCGGTATAAGGGGCCCCCAGTAACCCCAAAGAGGGGGAGCGTGACTCCCAGTATAAGGGGCCCCCAGTAACCCCAAAGAGGGGGAGCGTGACTCCCAGTATAAGGGGTCCCCTCTAACCACAAAGAGGGGGAGCGTGTCTCCCGGTATAAGGGGCCCCCAGTTACCCCAAAAAGGGGGAGCGTGACTTCCAGTATAAGGGCCCCCCAGTAACTCCAAAGAGGAGGAGCGTAACTCCCAGTATAAGGGGCCCCCAGTAAATCCAAAGAGGAGGAGCGTAACTCCCACTATTAGGGGCCCCCAGTAACTACAAAGAGGAGGAGCGTGACTCCCAGTATAAGGGGCCCCCAGTAACTCCAAAGAGGGGGAGCTTGACTCCCAGTATAAGGGGTCCCCTGTAACCCCAAAGAGGAGGAGCGTGACTCCCAGTATAAGGGGCCCCCTGTAACCCCAAAGAGGGAGAGCGTGACTCCCAGTATAAAGGCCCCCCTGTAAATCCAAAGAGGGGAGCGTGACTCCCAGTATAAGGGGTCCCCAGTTACCCCAAAGAGGGGGAGCGTAACTCCCAGTATAAGGGCCCCCCAAGTAACCCCAAAGAGGAGGAGCGTAACTCCCAGTATAAGGGGCCCCAGTAACTCCAAAGAGGAGGAGCTAAACTCCCAGTATAAGGTGCCCCCTGTAACCCCAAAGAGGAGGAGCGTAACTCCCAGTATAAGGGGCCCCCTGCAACCCCAAAAAAGAGGAGCGTAACTCCCAGTATAAGGGGCCCCATTAAATCCAAGGGGGAGGAGCGTAACTCCCAGTATAAGGGACCCCCAATAACCCCAAGAAGGAGGAGCGAAAGTCCCAGTATAAGGATCCCCCAGTAACTCCAAAGAGGGAGAGCGTGACTCCCAGCATAAAGGGCCCCCTGTAACTCCAAAGAGGAGTAGCGTAACTCCCAGTATAAGGGGCCCCAGTAACCCCAAAGGGAGGGAGCGTAACTCCCAATATAAGTGGCCCCCAGTAACTCCAAAGATGGGGAGCGTAACTCCCAGTATAAGGGGCCCCCAGTTACTCCAAAGAGGGGGAGCGTAACTCCCAGTACAAGGGGCTCCCAGTTACTCCAAAGAGGAAGAGCGTAACTCCCAGTATAAGGGGCCCCCCAGTAACTCCAAAGCGGGGGAGAGTATCTCCCAGTATAAGAGGCCCCCAGTTACTACAAAGAGGGGGAGCGTAACTCCCAGTATAAGGGGCCCCCAGTAACCCTTCAGAGGAGGAGCGTAACTCCCAGTATAAGGGTCCCCCAATAACTCCAAAGAGGGGGAGCGTTAGTCCCAGTATAAGGGACCCCCAGTAACCCCAAAGTGGAGGAGCGTAACTCCCAGTACAAGGGGCCCCCAGTAACTCCAATGAGGAGAAGCGTGACTCCCAGTATAAAGGCCCCCCAGTAACTCCGAAGAGGGCTAGCTTGACTCCCGGTATAAGGATCCCCCTGTAACCCCAAAGAGGAGGAGCCTGACTCTCAGTATAAGGGGCCCCCTGTAAATCCAAAGAGGGGAGCGTGACTCCCAGTATAAGGGGTGCCCAGTAACCCCAAAGAGGGGGAGCGTAACTCCCAATACCAGGGGCCCCCAGTAACCCCAAAGAGGAGGAGCGTAACTCCCAGTATAAGGGGCCCCCAGTAACCCCTAAGAGGAGGAGCGAAACTCTCAGTATAAGGGGCCGCCAGTAACTCCAAAGAGGGGGAGCGAGACTCCCAGCATAAAGGGCCCCCAGTAACTCCAAAGAGGAGGAGCGTGACTCCCAGTATAAGGGGCCCCCAGTAACTCCAAAGAGGGGGAGCGTGACTCCCAGTATATGGGCCCCCCATTAACTCCAAAGAGGAGGAGCGTAACTCCCAGTATCAGGGGCCCCCAGTAACCCTAAAGAGGAGGAGCGTATCTCGCAGTATAAGGGGCCCCCAGTAACTCCAAAGAGGAGGAGCGTAACTCCCAGTATAAGGGACTCCCAGTACCCCTAAAGAGGAGGAGCGTATTTCTCAGTATAAGGGGCCCCCAGTAACTCCAAAGAGGAGGTGAGTAACTCCCTGTATAAGGGGCCCCCAGTAACCCTAAAGAGGAGGAGCGTAACTCGCAGTATAAGGGGCCCCCAGTAACTCCAAAGAGGAGGAACGTAACTCCCAGGATAAGGGGCCCCCAGTAACTCGAAAGAGGGGGAGCCTGACTCCCAGGATTAGGGCCCCCCCTGTTACTCAAAAGAGGAGGAGCATAACTCCCAGTATAAGGGGCTCCCTGTAACTTCAAAGAGGAGGAGCGTAACTCCCAGTATAAGGGGCTCCCTGTTACTCCAAAGAGGAGGAGCGTAACTCCCAGTATAAAGGGCCCCAGTATCTCCAAAGAGGGGGAGTGTAACTCCCAGTATAAGGGACCCCAGTAACTTCAAAGAGGAGGAGCATAACTCCCAGTATTAAGGCCCCCAGTAACCCCAAAGAAGGGGAGCGTGACTCCCAGTATAAGGGGCTCCCTGTAACTCCAAAGAGGAGGAGCGTAACTCCCAGTATAAGGGGCCCCCTGTTACTCAAAAATAGGAGGAGCGTAACTCCCAGTATAAGGAACCCCCCGTTACTCCATATAGGAGGATTGTAACTCCCAGTATAAGGGGCCCCCAGTAACTCCAAAGAGGCAGAGCGTGACTCCCAATATAAGGGGCCCCCAGTAACTCCAAAGAGGGGGAGCGTAACTCCCAGTATAAAGGGCCCCCAGTAACTCCAAAGACGAGGAGCGTAACTCCCAGTAAAAGGGACCCCCAGTAACCCTAAAGAGGAGGAGCGTAACTCCGAGTATAAGGGGCCCCCAGAAACTCCAAAGAGGGGGAGCGAGACTCCCAGTATCAGGCGCCCCCATTAACTCAAAAGAGGAGGAGCGTAACTCCCAGTATAAGGGGCCCCCAGTAACTCCAAATAGGAGGAGCGTGACTCCCAGTATAAGGGGCCCCCAGTAACTCCAAAGAGGGGGAGCGTGACTCCCAGTATAAGGGGCCCTCATTAACTCCAAAGAGGAGGAGCGTAACTCCCAGTATCAGGGGCCCCCAGTAACCCTAAAGAGGAGGAGCGTAACTCGCAGTATAAGGGGCCCCCAGTAACTCCAAAGAGGAGGAGCGTAACTCCCAGTATAAGGGACTCCCAGTAACCCTAAAGAGGAGGAGCGTATTTCTCAGTATAAGGGGCCCCCAGTAACTCCAAAGAGGAGGAGAGTAACTCCCAGTATAAGGGGCCCCCAGTAAACCTAAAGAGGAGGAGCGTAACTCGCAGTATAAGGGGCCCCCAGTAACTCCAAAGAGGAGGAACGTAACTCCCAGGATAAGGGGCCCCCAGTAACTCGAAAGAGGGGGAGCGTGACTCCCAGGATTAGGGCCCCCTGTTACTCAAAAGAGGAGGAGCATAACTCCCAGTATAAGGGGCTCCCTGTAACTTCAATGAGGAGTAGCGTAACTCCCAGTATAAGGGGCCCCTGTAACTCCAAAGAGGAGGAGCGTAACTCCCAGTATAAGGGGCTCCCTGTAACTCCAAAGAGGAGGAGCGTAACTCCCAGTATAAGGGGCTCCCTGTAACTCCAAAGAGGGGGAGCGTATCTCCCAGTATAATGGGCCCCCAGTAACTCCAAACAGGAGGAGCGTAACTCCCTGTATAAAGGGCCCCAGTCACTCCAAAGAGGGGGAGTGTAACTCCCAGTATAAGGGGCCGCAGTAACTCCAAACAGGAGGAGCATACCTCCCAGTCTAAAGGCCCCCAGTAACCCCAAGGAAGGGGAGCGTGACTCCCAGTATAAGGGGCTCCCTGTAACTCCAAAGAGGAGGAGCGTAACTCCCAGTATAAGGGGCCCCCTGTTACTCCAAATAGGAGGAGCGTAACTCCCAGTATAAGGGGCCTCCCGTTACTCCAAATAGGAGGAGCGTAACTCCCAGTATAAGGGGCCCCCAGTAACTCCAAAGAGGCGGAGCGTGACTCCCAATATAAGGGGCCCCCAGTAACTCCAAAGAGGGGGAGCGTAACTCCCAGTATAAGGGGCCTCCAGTAACTCCAAAGACGAGGAGCGTAACTCCCAGTAAAAGGGACCCCAGTAACCCTAAAGAGGAGGAGCGTAACTCCGAGTATAAGGGGCCCCCGGAAACTCCAAAGAGGGGGAGCGAGACTCCCAGTATTAGGGGCCCCCAGTAACTCCAAATAGGAGGAGCGTGATTCCCAGTATAAGGGGCCCCCAGTAACTCCAAAAAAGGGGAGCGTGACTCCCAGTATAAGGGGCCCTCATTAACTCCAAAGAGGAGGAGCGTAACTCCCAGTATCAGGGGCCTCCAGTAACCCTAAAGAGGAGGAGCGTAACTCCCAGTATCATGGGCCCCCAGTAACTCCAAAAAGGAGGAGCGTTACTCCCAGTATAAGGGGCCCCCAGTTACCCTAAAGAGGACGAGCGTAACTCGCAGTAAAAGGAGCCCCCAATAACTCCAAAGAGGAGGAGCGTAACTCCCAGTATAAGGGGCCCCCAGTAACCCTAAAGAGGAAAAGAGTAACTCGCAGCATAAGGGGCCCCCAGTAACTCCAAAGAGGGGGAGCGTAACTCCCAGTAAAAGGGGCCCCCAGTAACCCCAAAGAGGGGAGCGTAACTCCCAGTATAAGGGTCCCCCAATAATTCCAAAGAGTAGGAGCGTAACTCCCAGGATAAGAGGCCCCCAGTAACCCCAAAGAGGGGGAGCGTGACTCCCGGTATAAGGGGCCCCCAGTTACCCCAAAAAGGGGGAGCGTGACTACCAGTATAAGGGGCCCCCAGTAACTCCAAAGAGGAGGAGCGTAACTCCCAGTATAAGGGCCCCCCAGTAAATCCAAAGAGGAGGAGCGTAACTCCCAGTATAAGGGGCCCCCAGTAACTCCAAATAGGGGGAGCGTTAGTCCCACTATAAGGGACCCCCAGTAACCCCAAAGAGGGGGAGCGTAACTCCCACTATAAGGGGCCCCCAGTAACTACAAAGAGGAGGAGCGTGACTCCCAGTATAAGGGGCCCCCAGTAACTCCAAAGAGGGGGAGCTTGACTCCCAGTATAAGGTGTCCCATGTAACCCCAAAGAGGAGGAGCGTGACTCCCAGTATAAGGGGCCCCCTGTAACCCCAAAGAGGGAGAGCGTGACTCCCAGTATAAGGGTCCCCCTGTAAATCCAAAGAGGGGAGCGTGACTCCCAGTAAAAGGGGTCCCCAGTTACCCCAAAGAGGGGGAGCGTAACTCCCAGTATAAGGGCCCCCCAGTAACCCCAAAGAGGAGAAGCGTAACTCCCAGTATAAGGGGCCCCAGTAACTCCAAAGAGGAGGAGCTAAACTGCCAGTATAAGGTGCCCCCTGTAACCCCAAAGAGGAGGAGCGTAACTCCCAGTATAAGGGGCCCCCTGCAACCCCAAAAAAGAAGAGCGTAACTCCCTGTATAAGGGGCCCCATTAACTCAAAAGAGGAGGAGCGTAACTCCCAGTATAAGGGGCCCCAAGTAACTCCAAAGAGGAGGAGCGTGACTCCCAGTATAAGGGGCCCCCAGTAACTCCAAAGAGGGGGAGCGTGACTCCCAGTATAAGGGCCCCCCATGAACTCCAAAGAGGAGGAGCGTAACTCCCAGTATCAGGGGCCCCCAGTAACTCCAAAGAGGAGGAGCGTAACTCCCAGTATAAGGGACTCCCAGTAACCCTAAAGAGGAGGAGCGTATTTCTCAGTATGAGGGGCCCCCAGTAACTCCAAAGAGGAGGAGAGTAACTCCCAGTATAAGGGGCCCCCAGTAACCCTAAAGAGGAGGAGCGTAACTCGCAGTATAAGGGGCCTCCAGTAACTCCAAAGAGGACGAACGTAACTCCCAGGATAAGGGGCCCCCAGTACCTCGAAAGAGGGGGAGCGTGACTCCCAGGATTAGGGGCCCCCTGTTACTCAAAAGAGGAGGAGCATAACTCCCAGTATAAGGGGCTCCCTGTAACTTCAAAGAGGAGTAGCGTAACTCCCAGTATAAGGGGCCCCCTGTAACTCCAAAGAGGAGGAGCGTAACTCCCAGTATAAGGGGCTCCCTGTAACTCCAAAGAGGAGGAGCGTAACTCCCAGTATAAGGGGCTCCCTGTAACTCCAAAGAGGGGGAGCGTAACTCCCAGTATAATGGGCCCCCAGTAACTCCAAACAGGAGGAGCGTAACTCCCTGTATAAAGGGCCCCAGTAACTCCAAAGAGGGGGAGTGTAACTCCCAGTATAAGGGACCGCAGTAACTCCAATCAGGAGGAGCATACCTCCCAGTATAAAGGCCCCCAGTAACCCCAAAAAAGGGGAGCGTGACTCCCAGTATAAGGGGCTCCCTGTAACTCCAAAGAGGAGGAGCGTAACTCCCAGTATAAGGGGCCCCCTGTTACTCCAAATAGGAGGAGCGTAACTCCCAGTATAAGGGGCCCCCCGTTACTCCAAATAGGAGGAGCGTAACTCCCAGTATTAGGGGCCCCCAGTAACTCCAAAGAGGCGGAGCGTGACTCCCAATAAAAGGGGCCCCGAGTAACTCCAAAGAGGGGGAGCGTAACTCCCAGTATAAGGGGCCCCTAGTAACTCCAAGGACGAGGAGCGTAACTCCCAGTAAAAGGGACCCCCAGTAACCCTAAAGAGGAGGAGCGTAACTCCGAGTATAAGGGGCCCCCGGAAACTCCAAAGAGGGGGAGTGAGACTCCCAGTATAAGGGGCCCCCATTAACTCAAAAGAGGAGGGGCGTAACTCCCAGTATAAGGGGCCCCCAGTAACTCCAAATAGGAGGAGCGTGATTCCCAGTATAAGGGGCCCCCAGTAACTCCAAAAGGGGGAGCGTGACTCCCAGTATAAGGGGCCCTCATTAACTCCAAAGAGGAGGAGCGTAACTCCCAGTATCAGGGGCCTCCAATAACCCTAAAGAGGAGGAGCGTAACTCGCAGTATCATGGGCCCCCAGTAACTCCAAAAAGGAGGAGCGTTACTCCCAGTATAAGGGGCCCCCAGTTACCCTAAAGAGGACGAGCGTAACTCGCAGTAAAAGGAGCCCCCAGTAACTACAAAGAGGAGAAGCGTAACTCCCAGTATAAGGGGCCCCCAGTAACCCTAAAGAGGAAAAGAGTAACTCGCAGCATAAGGGGCCCCCAGTAACTCCAAAGAGGGGGAGCGTAACTCCCAGTAAAAGGGGCCCCCAGTAACCCCAAAGAGGGGAGCGTAACTCCCAGTATAAGGGTCCCCCAATAACTCCAAAAAGGAGGAGCGTAACTCCCAGGATAAGAGGCCCCCAGTAACCCCAAAGAGGGGGAGCGTGACTCCCAGTATAAGGGGCCCCCAGTAACCCCAAAGAGGGGGAGCGTGACTCCCAGTATAAGGGGTCCCCTCTAACCACAAAGAGGGGGAGCGTGTCTCCCGGTATAAGGGGCCCCCAGTTACCCCAAAAAGGGGGAGCGTGACTTCCAGTATAAGGGCCCCCCAGTAACTCCAAAGAGGAGGAGCGTAACTCCCAGTATAAGGGGCCCCCAGTAAATCCAAAGAGGAGGAGCGTAACTCCCACTATAAGGGGCCCCCAGTAACTACAAAGAGGAGGAGCGTGACTCCCAGTATAAGGGGCCCCCAGTAACTCCAAAGAGGGGGAGCTTGACTCCCAGTATAAGGGGTCCCCTGTAACCCCAAAGAGGAGGAGCGTGACTCCCAGTATAAGGGGCCCCCTGTAACCCCAAAGAGGGAGAGCGTGACTCCCAGTATAAAGGCCCCCCTGTAAATCCAAAGAGGGGAGCGTGACTCCCAGTATAAGGGGTCCCCAGTTACCCCAAAGAGGGGGAGCGTAACTCCCAGTATAAGGGCCCCCCAAGTAACCCCAAAGAGGAGGAGCGAAACTCCCAGTATAAGGGGCCCCAGTAACTCCAAAGAGGAGGAGCTAAACTCCCAGTATAAGGTGCCCCCTGTAACCCCAAAGAGGAGGAGCGTAACTCCCAGTATAAGGGGCCCCCTGCAACCCCAAAAAAGAGGAGCGTAACTCCCAGTATAAGGGGCCCCATTAAATCCAAGGGGGAGGAGCGTAACTCCCAGTATAAGGGACCCCCAATAACCCCAAGGAGGAGGAGCGAAAGTCCCAGTATAAGGATCCCCCAGTAACTCCAAAGAGGGAGAGCGTGACTCCCAGCATAAAGGGCCCCCAGTAACTCCAAAGAGGAGTAGCGTAACTCCCAGTATAAGGGGCCCCAGTAACCCCAAAGGGAGGGAGCGTAACTCCCAGTATAAGTGGCCCCCAGTAACTCCAAAGATGGGGAGCGTAACTCCCAGTATAAGGGGCCCCCAGTTACTCCAAAGAGGGGGAGCGTAACTCCCAGTACAAGGGGCTCCCAGTTACTCCAAAGAGGAAGAGCGTAACTCCCAGTATAAGGGGCCCCCCAGTAACTCAAAAGCGGGGGAGAGTATCTCCCAGTATAAGAGGCCCCCAGTTACTACAAAGAGGGGGAGCGTAACTCCCAGTATAAGGGGCCCCCAGTAACCCTTCAGAGGAGGAGCGTAACTCCCAGTATAAGGGGCCCCCAATAACTCCAAAGAGGGGGAGCGTTAGTCCCAGTATAAGGGACCCCCAGTAACCCCAAAGAGGAGGAGCGTAACTCCCAGTACAAGGGGCCCCCAGTAACTCCAATGAGGAGAAGCGTGACTCCCAGTATAAAGGCCCCCCAGTAACTCCGAAGAGGGCTAGCTTGACTCCCGGTATAAGGATCCCCCTGTAACCCCAAAGAGGAGGAGCGTGACTCTCAGTATAAGGGGCCCCCTGTAAATCCAAAGAGGGGAGCGTGACTCCCAGTATAAGGGGTGCTCAGTAACCCCAAAGAGGGGGAGCGTAACTCCCAATACCAGGGGCCCCCAGTAACCCCAAAGAGGAGGAGCGTAACTCCCAGTATAAGGGGCCCCCAGTAACCCCTAGGAGGAGGAGCGAAACTCTCAGTATAAGGGGCCGCCAGTAACTCCAAAGAGGGGGAGCGAGACTCCCAGCATAAAGGGCCCCCAGTAACTCCAAAGAGGAGGAGCGTGACTCCCAGTATAAGGGGCCCCCAGTAACTCCAAAGAGGGGGAGCGTGACTCCCAGTATATGGGCCCCCCATTAACTCCAAAGAGGAGGAGCGTAACTCCCAGTATCAGGGGCCCCCAGTAACCCTAAAGAGGAGGAGCGTATCTCGCAGTATAAGGGGCCCCCAGTAACTCCAAAGAGGAGGAGCGTAACTCCCAGTATAAGGGACTCCCAGTACCCCTAAAGAGGAGGAGCGTATTTCTCAGTATAAGGGGCCCCCAGTAACTCCAAAGAGGAGGTGAGTAACTCCCTGTATAAGGGGCCCCCAGTAACCCTAAAGAGGAGGAGCGTAACTCGCAGTATAAGGGGCCCCCAGTAACTCCAAAGAGGAGGAACGTAACTCCCAGGATAAGGGGCCCCCAGTAACTCGAAAGAGGGGGAGCCTGACTCCCAGGATTAGGGCCCCCCCCTGTTACTCAAAAGAGGAGGAGCATAACTCCCAGTATAAGGGGCTCCCTGTAACTTCAAAGAGGAGGAGCGTAACTCCCAGTATAAGGGGCCCCCCAGTAACTCCAAAGCGGGGGAGAGTATCTCCCAGTATAAGAGGCCCCCAGTTACTACAAAGAGGGGGAGCGTAACTCCCAGTATAAGGGGCCCCCAGTTACCCTTCAGAGGAGGAGCGTAACTCCCAGTATAAGGGGCCCCCAATAACTCCAAAGAGGGGGAGCGTTAGTCCCAGTATAAGGGACCCCCAGTAACCCCAAAGAGGAGGAGCGTAACTCCCAGTACAAGGGGCCCCCAGTAACTCCAATGAGGAGAAGCGTGACTCCCAGTATAAAGGCCCCCCAGTAACTCCGAAGAGGGCTAGCTTGACTCCCGGTATAAGGATCCCCCTGTAACCCCAAAGAGGAGGAGCGTGACTCTCAGTATAAGGGGCCCCCTGTAAATCCAAAGAGGGGAGCGTGACTCCCAGTATAAGGGGTGCCCAGTAACCCCAAAGAGGGGGAGCGTAACTCCCAATACCAGGGGCCCCCAGTAACCCCAAAGAGGAGGAGCGTAACTCCCAGTATAAGGGGCCCCCAGTAACCCCTAGGAGGAGGAGCGAAACTCTCAGTATAAGGGGCCGCCAGTAACTCCAAAGAGGGGGAGCGAGACTCCCAGCATAAAGGGCCCCCAGTAACTCCAAAGAGGAGGAGCGTGACTCCCAGTATAAGGGGCCCCCAGTAACTCCAAAGAGGGGGAGCGTGACTCCCAGTATATGGGCCCCCCATTAACTCCAAAGAGGAGGAGCGTAACTCCCAGTATCAGGGGCCCCCAGTAACCCTAAAGAGGAGGAGCGTATCTCGCAGTATAAGGGGCCCCCAGTAACTCCAAAGAGGAGGAGCGTAACTCCCAGTATAAGGGACTCCCAGTACCCCTAAAGAGGAGGAGCGTATTTCTCAGTATAAGGGGCCCCCAGTAACTCCAAAGAGGAGGTGAGTAACTCCCTGTATAAGGGGCCCCCAGTAACCCTAAAGAGGAGGAGCGTAACTCGCAGTATAAGGGGCCCCCAGTAACTCCAAAGAGGAGGAACGTAACTCCCAGGATAAGGGGCCCCCAGTAACTCGAAAGAGGGGGAGCCTGACTCCCAGGATTAGGGCCCCCCCCCCTGTTACTCAAAAGAGGAGGAGCATAACTCCCAGTATAAAGGGCTCCCTGTAACTTCAAAGAGGAGGAGCGTAACTCCCAGTATAAGGGGCTCCCTGTAACTCCAAAGAGGAGGAGCGTAACTCCCAGTATAAAGGGCCCCAGTAACTCCAAAGAGGGGGAGTGTAACTCCCAGTATAAGGGACCCCAGTAACTCCAAAGAGGAGGAGCATAACTCCCAGTATTAAGGCCCCCAGTAACCCAAAGAAGGGGAGCGTGACTCCCAGTATAAGGGGCTCCCTGTAACTCCAAAGAGGAGGATCGTAACCCCAGTAAAAGGGGCCCCCTGTTACTCAAAAATAGGAGGAGCGTAACTCCCAGTATAAGGAACCCCCCGTTACTCCAAATAGGAGGATTGTAACTCCCAGTATAAGGGGCCCCCAGTAACTCCAAAGAGGCAGAGCGTGACTCCCAATATAAGGGGCCCCCAGTAACTCCAAAGAGGGGGAGCGTAACTCCCAGTATAAAGGGCCCCCAGTAACTCCAAAGATGAGGAGCGTAACTCCCAGTAAAAGGGACCCCCAGTAACCCTAAAGAGGAGGAGCGTAACTCCGAGTATAAGGGGCCCCCAGAAACTCCAAAGAGGGGGAGCGAGACTCCCAGTATAAGGCGCCCCCATTAACTCAAAAGAGGAGGAGCGTAACTCCCAGTATAAGGGGCCCCCAGTAACTCCAAAGAGGAGGAGCGTAACTCCCAGTATAAGGGGCCCCCTGTTACTCCAAATAGGAGGAGCGTAACTCCCAGTATATGGGGCCCCCCGTTACTCCAAATAGGAGGAGCGTAACTCCCAGTATAAGGGGCCCCCAGTAACTCCAAAGAGGCGGAGCGTGACTCCCAATAAAAGGGGCCCCGAGTAACTCCAAAGAGGGGGAGCGTAACTCCCAGTATAAGGGGCCCCTAGTAACTCCAAAGACGAGGAGCGTAACTCCCAGTAAAAGGGACCCCCAGTAACCCTAAAGAGGAGGAGCGTAACTCCGAGTATAAGGGGCCCCCGGAAACTCCAAAGAGGGGGAGCGAGACTCCCAGTATAAGGGGCCCCCATTAACTCAAAAGAGGAGGGGCGTAACTCCCAGTATAAGGGGCCCCCAGTAACTCCAAATAGGAGGAGCGTGATTCCCAGTATAAGGGGCCCCCAGTAACCCCAAAGAGGGGCAGAGTGACTCCCAGTATAAGGGGCCCCCATTAACCCTAAAGAGGAGGAGCGTAACTCCCAGTAAAAGGGGCCCCCAGTAACCCTAAAGTGGAGGAGCGTAACTCCCAGTATAAGGGCCCCCCAGAAACGCCAAAGATGGGGAGCGAGACTCCCAGTATAAGGGGCCCCCATTAACTCAAAAGAGGAGGAGCGTAACTCCCAGTATAAGGGGCCCCCTGTAACCCCAAAGAGGAGGAGCGTAACTCCCAGTATCAGGGGCCCCCAACAACCCTAAAGAGGAGGAGCTTAACTCGCAGTATAAGGGGCCCCCAGTAACTCCAAAGAGGAGGAGCGTAACTCCCAGTAAAATGGGCCCCCAGTAACCTTAAAGTGGAGGAGCGTAACTCCCAGTATAAGAAGCCCCCTGAAACGCCAAAGAGGGGGAGCGAGACTCCCAGTATAAGGGGCCCCCAGTTACCCTAAAGAGGAGGAGCGTAACTCGCAGTAAAAGGAGCTCCCAAAAACTCCAAAGAGGAGGAGCGTAACTCCCAGTATAAGGGGCCCCCAGTTACTCCAAAGAGGAGGAGCGTAACTCCCAGTATAAGGGGCCCACAGTAACCCCAAGGAGGGGGAGCGTGACTCCCAGTATAAGGGGCCCCCAGTAACTCCAATGAGGGGGAGCGTTACTCCCAGTATAAGGGGCCCCCTGTAACCCCAAGGAGGGGGAGCGTAACTCCCAGTATAAGGGGCCCCCAGTAACTCCAAAGAGGGGGAGCGTTAGTCCCAGTATAAGGGACCCCCAGTAACCCCAAAGAGGGGGAGCGTAACTCCCAGTAAAAGGGGCCCCCAGTAACTCCAAAGAGGAGGAGCGTGACTCCCAGTATAAGGGGCCCCCAGTAACTCCAAAGAGGGGGAGCTTGACTCCCATTATAAGGGGCCCCCTGTAACCCCAAAGAGGAGGAGCGTGACTCCCAGTATAAGGGGCCCCCTGTAACACCAAAGAGGGAGAGCGTGACTCCCAGTATAAGGGCCCCCCTATAAATGCAAAGAGGGGAGCGTGACTCCCAGTATAAGGGGTCCCCAGTAACCCCAAAGAGGGGGAGCGTTACTCCCAGTATATGGGACCCCAGTAACCCCAAAGAGGAGGAGCGTAACTCGCATTATAAGGGGCCCCAGTAACTCCAAAGAGGAGGAGCTAAACTCCCAGTATAAGGGGCCCCCTGCAACCCCAAAAAAGATTACCGTAACTCCCAGTATAAGGGGCCCCAGTAAATCCAAGGAGGAGGAGCGTAACTCCCAGTATAAGGGGCCCCCAGGAACCCCAAGGAGGAGGAGCGACATTCCCAGTATAAGGGGCCCCCAGTAACTCCAAAAAGGGGGAGCGTGACTCCCAGCATAAAGGGCCCCCAGTAACTTTAAAGAGGAGGAGCGTAACTTCCAGTATAAGGGGCCCCCAATAACCCCAAAGGTGGGGAGCGTAACTCCCAGTCTAAGGGGCCCCAAGAAACTCAAAAGAGGGGGAGCGAGACTCCCTGTATAAGGGGCCCCATTAACTCAAAAGAGGAGGAGCGTAACTCCCAGTATAAGGGGCCCCCAGTAACTCCAAAGAGGAGGAGCGTGACTCCCAGTATAAGGGGCCCCCAGTAACTCCAAAGAGGGGGAGCGTGACTCCCAGTGTAAGGGCCCCCCATTAACTCCAAAGAGGAGGAGCGTAACTCCCAGTATCAGGGGCCCCCAGTAACCCTAAAGAGGAGGAGCGTATCTCTCAGTATAAGGGGCCCCCAGTAACTCCAAAGAGGAGGAGCGTAACTCCCAGTATAAGGGACTCCCAGTAACCCTAAAGAGGAGGAGCGTATTTCTCAGTATAAGGGGCCCCCAGTAACTCCAAAGAGGAGGAGAGTAACTCCCAGTATAAGGGGCCCCCAGTAACCCTAAAGAGGAGGAGCGTAACTCGCAGTATAAGGGGCCCCCAGTAACTCCAAAGAGGACGAACGTAACTCCCAGGATAAGGGGCCCCCAGTACCTCGAAAGAGGGGGAGCGTGACTCCCAGGATTAGGGGCCCCCTGTTACTCCAAAGAGGAGGAGCGTAACTCCCAGTATAAGGGGCTCCCTGTAACTCCAAAGAGGGGGAGCGTAACTCCCAGTATAATGGGCCCCCAGTAACTCCAAACAGGAGGAGCGTAACTCCCTGTATAAAGGGCCCCAGTAACTCCAAAGAGGGGGAGTGTAACTCCCAGTATAAGGGACCGCAGTAACTCCAAACAGGAGGAGCATACCTCCCAGTATAAAGGCCCCCAGTAACCCCAAAGAAGGGGAGCGTGACTCCCAGTATAAGGGGCTCCCTGTAACTCCAAAGAGGAGGAGCGTAACTCCCAGTATAAGGGGCCCCCTGTTACTCCAAATAGGAGGAGCGTAACTCCCAGTATAAGGGGCCCCCCGTTACTCCAAATAGGAGGAGCGTAACTCCCAGTATAAGGGGCCCCCAGTAACTCCAAAGAGGCGGAGCGTGACTCCCAATAAAAGGGGCCCCGAGTAACTCCAAAGAGGGGGAGCGTAACTCCCAGTATAAGGGGCCCCTAGTAACTCCAAAGACGAGGAGCGTAACTCCCAGTAAAAGGGACCCCCAGTAACCCTAAAGAGGAGGAGCGTAACTCCGAGTATAAGGGGCCCCCGGAAACTCCAAAGAGGGGGAGCGAGACTCCCAGTATAAGGGGCCCCCATTAACTCAAAAGAGGAGGGGCGTAACTCCCAGTATAAGGGGCCCCCAGTAACTCCAAATAGGAGGAGCGTGATTCCCAGTATAAGGGGCCCCCAGTAACTCCAAAAGGGGGAGCGTGACTCCCAGTATAAGGGGCCCTCATTAACTCCAAAGAGGAGGAGCGTAACTCCCAGTATCAGGGGCCTCCAATAACCCTAAAGAGGAGGAGCGTAACTCCCAGTATAAGGGGCCCCAGTAACTCCAAAGAGGAGGAGCTAAACTGCCAGTATAAGGTGCCCCCTGTAACCCCAAAGAGGAGGAGCGTAACTCGCAGTATCATGGGCCCCCAGTAACTCCAAAAAGGAGGAGCGTTACTCCCAGTATAAGGGGCCCCCAGTTACCCTAAAGAGGACGAGCGTAACTCGCAGTAAAAGGAGCCCCCAGTAACTACAAAGAGGAGAAGCGTAACTCCCAGTATAAGGGGCCCCCAGTAACCCTAAAGAGGAAAAGAGTAACTCGCAGCATAAGGGGCCCCCAGTAACTCCAAAGAGGGGGAGCGTAACTCCCAGTAAAAGGGGCCCCCAGTAACCCCAAAGAGGGGAGCGTAACTCCCAGTATAAGGGTCCCCCAATAACTCCAAAAAGGAGGAGCGTAACTCCCAGGATAAGAGGCCCCCAGTAACCCCAAAGAGGGGGAGCGTGACTCCCGGTATAAGGGGCCCCCAGTAACCCCAATGAGGGGGAGCGTGACTCCCAGTATAAGGGGCCCCCAGTAACCCCAAAGAGGGGGAGCGTGACTCCCAGTATAAGGGGTCCCCTCTAACCACAAAGAGGGGGAGCGTGTCTCCCGGTATAAGGGGCCCCCAGTTACCCCAAAAAGGGGGAGCGTGACTTCCAGTATAAGGGCCCCCCAGTAACTCCAAAGAGGAGGAGCGTAACTCCCAGTATAAGGGGCCCCCAGTAAATCCAAAGAGGAGGAGCGTAACTCCCACTATAAGGGGCCCCCAGTAACTACAAAGAGGAGGAGCGTGACTCCCAGTATAAGGGGCCCCCAGTAACTCCAAAGAGGGGGAGCTTGACTCCCAGTATAAGGGGTCCCCTGTAACCCCAAAGAGGAGGAGCGTGACTCCCAGTATAAGGGGCCCCCTGTAACCCCAAAGAGGGAGAGCGTGACTCCCAGTATAAAGGCCCCCCTGTAAATCCAAAGAGGGGAGCGTGACTCCCAGTATAAGGGGTCCCCAGTTACCCCAAAGAGGGGGAGCGTAACTCCCAGTATAAGGGCCCCCCAAGTAACCCCAAAGAGGAGGAGCGTAACTCCCAGTATAAGGGGCCCCAGTAACTCCAAAGAGGAGGAGCTAAACTCCCAGTATAAGGTGCCCCCTGTAACCCCAAAGAGGAGGAGCGTAACTCCCAGTATAAGGGGCCCCCTGCAACCCCAAAAAAGAGGAGCGTAACTCCCAGTATAAGGGGCCCCATTAAATCCAAGGGGGAGGAGCGTAACTCCCAGTATAAGGGACCCCCAATAACCCCAAGGAGGAGGAGCGAAAGTCCCAGTATAAGGATCCCCCAGTAACTCCAAAGAGGGAGAGCGTGACTCCCAGCATAAAGGGCCCCCAGTAACTCCAAAGAGGAGTAGCGTAACTCCCAGTATAAGGGGCCCCAGTAACCCCAAAGGGAGGGAGCGTAACTCCCAGTATAAGTGGCCCCCAGTAACTCCAAAGATGGGGAGCGTAACTCCCAGTATAAGGGGCCCCCAGTTACTCCAAAGAGGGGGACCGTAACTCCCAGTACAAGGGGCTCCCAGTTACTCCAAAGAGGAAGAGCGTAACTCCCAGTATAAGGGGCCCCCCAGTAACTCCAAAGCGGGGGAGAGTATCTCCCAGTATAAGAGGCCCCCAGTTACTACAAAGAGGGGGAGCGTAACTCCCAGTATAAGGGGCCCCCAGTAACCCTTCAGAGGAGGAGCGTAACTCCCAGTATAAGGGTCCCCCAATAACTCCAAAGAGGGGGAGCGTTAGTCCCAGTATAAGGGACCCCCAGTAACCCCAAAGAGGAGGAGCGTAACTCCCAGTACAAGGGGCCCCCAGTAACTCCAATGAGGAGAAGCGTGACTCCCAGTATAAAGGCCCCCCAGTAACTCCGAAGAGGGCTAGCTTGACTCCCGGTATAAGGATCCCCCTGTAACCCCAAAGAGGAGGAGCGTGACTCTCAGTATAAGGGGCCCCCTGTAAATCCAAAGAGGGGAGCGTGACTCCCAGTATAAGGGGTGCCCAGTAACCCCAAAGAGGGGGAGCGTAACTCCCAATACCAGGGGCCCCCAGTAACCCCAAAGAGGAGGAGCGTAACTCCCAGTATAAGGGGCCCCCAGTAACCCCTAGGAGGAGGAGCGAAACTCTCAGTATAAGGGGCCGCCAGTAACTCCAAAGAGGGGGAGCGAGACTCCCAGCATAAAGGGCCCCCAGTAACTCCAAAGAGGAGGAGCGTGACTCCCAGTATAAGGGGCCCCCAGTAACTCCAAAGAGGGGGAGCGTGACTTCCAGTATATGGGCCCCCCATTAACTCCAAAGAGGAGGAGCGTAACTCCCAGTATCAGGGGCCCCCAGTAACCCTAAAGAGGAGGAGCGTATCTCGCAGTATAAGGGGCCCCCAGTAACTCCAAAGAGGAGGAGCGTAACTCCCAGTATAAGGGACTCCCAGTACCCCTAAAGAGGAGGGGCGTATTTCTCAGTATAAGGGGCCCCCAGTAACTCCAAAGAGGAGGTGAGTAACTCCCTGTATAAGGGGCCCCCAGTAACCCTAAAGAGGAGGAGCGTAACTCGCAGTATAAGGGGCCCCCAGTAACTCCAAAGAGGAGGAACGTAACTCCCAGGATAAGGGGCCCCCAGTAACTCGAAAGAGGGGGAGCCTGACTCCCAGGATTAGGGCCCCCCCTGTTACTCAAAAGAGGAGGAGCATAACTCCCAGTATAAGGGGCTCCCTGTAACTTCAAAGAGGAGGAGCGTAACTCCCAGTATAAGGGGCTCCCTGTAACTCCAAGAAGGAGGAGCGTAACTCCCAGTATAAAGGGCCCCAGTAACTCCAAAGAGGGGGAGTGTTACTCCCAGTATAAGGGACCCCAGTAACTTCAAAGAGGAGGAGCATAACTCCCAGTATTAAGGCCCCCAGTAACCCCAAAGAAGGGGAGCGTGACTCCCAGTATAAGGGGCTCCCTGTAACTCCAAAGGGGAGGAGCGTAACTCCCAGTATAAGGGGCCCCCTGTTACTCAAAAATAGGAGGAGCGTAACTCCCAGTATAAGGAACCCCCCGTTACTCCATATAGGAGGATTGTAACTCCCAGTATAAGGGGCCCCCAGTAACTCCAAAGAGGCAGAGCGTGACTCCCAATATAAGGGGCCCCCAGTAACTCCAAAGAGGGGGAGCGTAACTCCCAGTATAAAGGGCCCCCAGTAACTCCAAAGACGAGGAGCGTAACTCCCAGTAAAAGGGACCCCCAGTAACCCTAAAGAGGAGGAGCGTAACTCCGAGTATAAGGGGCCCCCAGAAACTCCAAAGAGGGGGAGCGAGACTCCCAGTATCAGGCGCCCCCATTAACTCAAAAGAGGAGGAGCGTAACTCCCAGTATAAGGGGCCCCCAGTAACTCCAAATAGGAGGAGCGTGACTCCCAGTATAAGGGGCCCCCAGTAACTCCAAAGAGGGGGAGCGTGACTCCCAGTATAAGGGGCCCTCATTAACTCCAAAGAGGAGGAGCGTAACTCCCAGTATCAGGGGCCCCCAGTAACCCTAAAGAGGAGGAGCGTAACTCGCAGTATAAGGGGCCCCCAGTAACTCCAAAGAGGAGGAGCGTAACTCCCAGTATAAGGGACTCCCAGTAACCCTAAAGAAGAGGAGCGTATTTCTCAGTATAAGGGGCCCCCAGTAACTCCAAAGAGGAGGAGAGTAACTCCCAGTATAAGGGGCCCCCAGTAAACCTAAAGAGGAGGAGCGTAACTCGCAGTATAAGGGGCCCCCAGTAACTCCAAAGAGGAGGAACGTAACTCCCAGGATAAGGGGCCCCCAGTAACTCGAAAGAGGGGGAGCGTGACTCCCAGGATTATGGCCCCCTGTTACTCAAAAGAGGAGGAGCATAACTCCCAGTATAAGGGGCTCCCTGTAACTTCAAAGAGGAGTAGCGTAACTCCCAGTATAAGGGGCCCCTGTAACTCCAAAGAGGAGGAGCGTAACTCCCAGTATAAGGGGCTCCCTGTAACTCCAAAGAGGAGGAGCGTAACTCCCAGTATAAGGGGCTCCCTGTAACTCCAAAGAGGGGGAGCGTATCTCCCAGTATAATGGGCCCCCAGTAACTCCAAACAGGAGGAGCGTAACTCCCTGTATAAAGGGCCCCAGTCACTCCAAAGAGGGGGAGTGTAACTCCCAGTATAAGGGGCCGCAGTAACTCCAAACAGGAGGAGCATACCTCCCAGTCTAAAGGCCCCCAGTAACCCCAAAGAGGGGGAGCGTGACTCCCAGTATAAGGGGCTCCCTGTAACTCCAATGAGGAGGAGCGTAACTCCCAGTATAAGGGGCCCCCTGTTACTCCAAATAGGAGGAGCGTAACTCCCAGTATAAGGGGCCTCCCGTTACTCCAAATAGGAGGAGCGTAACTCCCAGTATAAGGGGCCCCCAGTAACTCCAAAGAGGCGGAGCGTGACTCCCAATATAAGGGGCCCCCAGTAACTCCAAAGAGGGGGAGCGTAACTCCCAGTATAAGGGGCCCCCAGTAACTCCAAAGACGAGGAGCGTAACTCCCAGTAAAAGGGACCCCAGTAACCCTAAAGAGGAGGAGCGTAACTCCGAGTATAAGGGGCCCCCGGAAACTCCAAAGAGGGGGAGCGAGACTCCCAGTATTAGGGGCCCCCAGTAACTCCAAATAGGAGGAGCGTGATTCCCAGTATAAGGGGCCCCCAGTAACTCCAAAAAAGGGGAGCGTGACTCCCAGTATAAGGGGCCCTCATTAACTCCAAAGAGGAGGAGCGTAACTCCCAGTATCAGGGGCCTCCAGTAACCCTAAAGAGGAGGAGCGTAACTCGCAGTATCATGGACCCCCAGTAACTCCAAAAAGGAGGAGCGTTACTCCCAGTATAAGGGGCCCCCAGTTACCCTAAAGAGGACGAGCGTAACTCGCAGTAAAAGGAGCCCCCAATAACTCCAAAGAGGAGGAGCGTAACTCCCAGTATAAGGGGCCCCCAGTAACCCTAAAGAGGAAAAGAGTAACTCGCAGCATAAGGGGCCCCCAGTAACTCCAAAGAGGGGGAGCGTAACTCCCAGTAAAAGGGGCCCCCAGTAACTACAAAGAGGAGGAGCGTGACTCCCAGTATAAGGGGCCCCCAGTAACTCCAAAGAGGGGGAGCTTGACTCCCAGTATAAGGTGTCCCATGTAACCCCAAAGAGGAGGAGCGTGACTCCCAGTATAAGGGGCCCCCTGTAACCCCAAAGAGGGAGAGCGTGACTCCCAGTATAAGGGTCCCCCTGTAAATCCAAAGAGGGGAGCGTGACTCCCAGTAAAAGGGGTCCCCAGTTACCCCAAAGAGGGGGAGCGTAACTCCCAGTATAAGGGCCCCCCAGTAACCCCAAAGAGGAGGAGCGTAACTCCCAGTATAAGGGGCCCCAGTAACTCCAAAGAGGAGGAGCTAAACTGCCAGTATAAGGTGCCCCCTGTAACCCCAAAGAGGAGGAGCGTAACTCCCAGTATAAGGGGCCCCCTGCAACCCCAAAAAAGGAGCGTAACTCCCTGTATAAGGGGCCCCATTAACTCAAAAGAGGAGGAGCGTAACTCCCAGTATAAGGGGCCCCCAGTAACTCCAAAGAGGGAGAGCGTGACTCCCAGTATAAGGGTCCCCCTGTAAATCCAAAGAGGGGAGCGTGACTCCCAGTAAAAGGGGTCCCCAGTTACCCCAAAGAGGGGGAGCGTAACTCCCAGTATAAGGGCCCCCCAGTAACCCCAAAGAGGAGGAGCGTAACTCCCAGTATAAGGGGCCCCAGTAACTCCAAAGAGGAGGAGCTAAACTGCCAGTATAAGGTGCCCCCTGTAACCCCAAAGAGGAGGAGCGTAACTCCCAGTATAAGGGGCCCCCTGCAACCCCAAAAAAGGAGCGTAACTCCCTGTATAAGGGGCCCCATTAACTCAAAAGAGGAGGAGCGTAACTCCCAGTATAAGGGGCCCCCAGTAACTCCAAAGAGGAGGAGCGTGACTCCCAGTATAAGGGGCCCCCAGTAACTCCAAAGAGGGGGAGCGTGACTCCCAGTATAAGGGCCCCCCATTAACTCCAAAGAGGAGGAGCATAACTCCCAGTATAAGGGGCTCCCTGTAACTCCAAAGAGGAGGAGCGTAACTCCCAGTAAAAGGGGCCCCCTGTAACTCCAAAGAGGGGGAGCGTAACTCCCAGTATAAGGGGCTCCCTGTAACTCCAAAGAGGAGGAGCGTAACTCCCAGTAAAAGGGGCTCCCTGTAACTCCAAAGAGGGGGAGCGTAACTCCCAGTATAATGGGCCCCCAGTAACTCCAAACAGGAGGAGCGTAACTCCCTGTATAAAGGGCCCCAGTAACTCCAAAGCGGGGGAGTGTAACTCCCAGTATAAGGGACCGCAGTAACTCCAAACAGGAGGAGCATACCTCCCAGTATAAAGGCCCCCAGTAACCCCAAAGAAGGGGAGCGTGACTCCCAGTATAAGGGGCTCCCTGTAACTCCAAAGAGGAGGAGCGTAACTCCCAGTATAAGGGGCCCCCTGTTACTCCAAATAGGAGGAGCGTAACTCCCAGTATAAGGGGCCCCCCGTTACTCCAAATAGGAGGAGCGTAACTCCCAGTATAAGGGGCCCCCAGTTACTCCAAAGAGGCGGAGCGTGACTCCCAATAAAAGAGGCCCCGAATAACTCCAAAGAGGGGGAGCGTAACTCCCAGTATAAGGGGCCCCTAGTAACTCCAAAGACGAGGAGCGTAACTCCCAGTAAAAGGGACCCCCAGTAACCCTAAAGAGGAGGAGCGTAACTCCGAGTATAAGGGGCCCCCGGAAACTCCAAAGAGGGGGAGCGAGACTCCCAGTATAAGGGGCCCCCATTAACTCAAAAGAGGAGGGGCGTAACTCCCAGTATAAGGGGCCCCCAGTAACTCCAAATAGGAGGAGCGTGATTCCCAGTATAAGGGGCCCCCAGTAACTCCAAAAGGGGGAGCGTGACTCCCAGTATAAGGGGCCCTCATTAACTCCAAAGAGGAGGAGCGTAACTCCCAGTATCAGGGGCCTCCAATAACCCTAAAGAGGAGGAGCGTAACTCGCAGTATCATGGGCCCCCAGTAACTCCAAAAAGGAGGAGCGTTACTCCCAGTATAAGGGGCCCCCAGTTACCCTAAAGAGGACGAGCGTAACTCGCAGTAAAAGGAGCCCCCAGTAACTACAAAGAGGAGAAGCGTAACTCCCAGTATAAGGGGCCCCCAGTAACCCTAAAGAGGAAAAGAGTAACTCGCAGCATAAGGGGCCCCCAGTAACTCCAAAGAGGGGGAGCGTAACTCCCAGTAAAAGGGGCCCCCAGTAACCCCAAAGAGGGGAGCGTAACTCCCAGTATAAGGGTCCCCCAATAACTCCAAAAAGGAGGAGCGTAACTCCCAGGATAAGAGGCCCCCAGTAACCCCAAAGAGGGGGAGCGTGACTCCCGGTATAAGGGGCCCCCAGTAACCCCAAAGAGGGGGAGCGTGACTCCCAGTATAAGGGGCCCCCAGTAACCCCAAAGAGGGGGAGCGTGACTCCCAGTATAAGGGGTCCCCTCTAACCACAAAGAGGGGGAGCGTGTCTCCCGGTATAAGGGGCCCCCAGTTACCCCAAAAAGGGGGAGCGTGACTTCCAGTATAAGGGCCCCCCAGTAACTCCAAAGAGGAGGAGTGTAACTCCCAGTATAAGGGGCCCCCAGTAAATCCAAAGAGGAGGAGCGTAACTCCCACTATAAGGGGCCCCCAGTAACTACAAAGAGGAGGAGCGTGACTCCCAGTATAAGGGGCCCCCAGTAACTCCAAAGAGGGGGAGCTTGACTCCCAGTATAAGGGGTCCCCTGTAACCCCAAAGAGGAGGAGCGTGACTCCCAGTATAAGGGGCCCCCTGTAACCCCAAAGAGGGAGAGCGTGACTCCCAGTATAAAGGCCCCCCTGTAAATCCAAAGAGGGGAGCGTGACTCCCAGTATAAGGGGTCCCCAGTTACCCCAAAGAGGGGGAGCGTAACTCCCAGTATAAGGGCCCCCCAAGTAACCCCAAAGAGGAGGAGCGTAACTCCCAGTATAAGGGGCCCCAGTAACTCCAAAGAGGAGGAGCTAAACTCCCAGTATAAGGTGCCCCCTGTAACCCCAAAGAGGAGGAGCGTAACTCCCAGTATAAGGGGCCCCCTGCAACCCCAAAAAAGAGGAGCGTAACTCCCAGTATAAGGGGCCCCATTAAATCCAAGGGGGAGGAGCGTAACTCCCAGTATAAGGGACCCCCAATAACCCCAAGGAGGAGGAGCGAAAGTCCCAGTATAAGGATCCCCCAGTAACTCCAAAGAGGGAGAGCGTGACTCCCAGCATAAAGGGCCCCCAGTAACTCCAAAGAGGAGTAGCGTAACTCCCAGTATAAGGGGCCCCAGTAACCCCAAAGGGAGGGAGCGTAACTCCCAGTATAAGTGGCCCCCAGTAACTCCAAAGATGGGGAGCGTAACTCCCAGTATAAGGGGCCCCCAGTTACTCCAAAGAGGGGGAGCGTAACTCCCAGTACAAGGGGCTCCCAGTTACTCCAAAGAGGAAGAGCGTAACTCCCAGTATAAGGGCCCCCCCAGTAACTCCAAAGCGGGGGAGAGTATCTCCCAGTATAAGAGGCCCCCAGTTACTACAAAGAGGGGGAGCGTAACTCCCAGTATAAGGGGCCCCCAGTAACCCTTCAGAGGAGGAGCGTAACTCCCAGTATAAGGGGCCCCCAATAACTCCAAAGAGGGGGAGCGTTAGTCCCAGTATAAGGGACCCCCAGTAACCCCAAAGAGGAGGAGCGTAACTCCCAGTACAAGGGGCCCCCAGTAACTCCAATGAGGAGAAGCGTGACTCCCAGTATAAAGGCCCCCCAGTAACTCCGAAGAGGGCTAGCTTGACTCCCGGTATAAGGATCCCCCTGTAACCCCAAAGAGGAGGAGCGTGACTCTCAGTATAAGGGGCCCCCTGTAAATCCAAAGAGGGGAGCGTGACTCCCAGTATAAGGGGTGCTCAGTAACCCCAAAGAGGGGGAGCGTAACTCCCAATACCAGGGGCCCCCAGTAACCCCAAAGAGGAGGAGCGTAACTCCCAGTATAAGGGGCCCCCAGTAACCCCTAGGAGGAGGAGCGAAACTCTCAGTATAAGGGGCCGCCAGTAACTCCAAAGAGGGGGAGCGAGACTCCCAGCATAAAGGGCCCCCAGTAACTCCAAAGAGGAGGAGCGTGACTCCCAGTATAAGGGGCCCCCAGTAACTCCAAAGAGGGGGAGCGTGACTCCCAGTATATGGGCCCCCCATTAACTCCAAAGAGGAGGAGCGTAACTCCCAGTATCAGGGGCCCCCAGTAACCCTAAAGAGGAGGAGCGTAACTCGCAGTATAAGGGGCCCCCAGTAACTCCAAAGAGGAGGAGCGTAACTCCCAGTATAAGGGACTCCCAGTACCCCTAAAGAGGAGGAGCGTATTTCTCAGTATAAGGGGCCCCCAGTAACTCCAAAGAGGAGGTGAGTAACTCCCTGTATAAGGGGCCCCCAGTAACCCTAAAGAGGAGGAGCGTAACTCGCAGTATAAGGGGCCCCCAGTAACTCCAAAGAGGAGGAACGTAACTCCCAGGATAAGGGGCCCCCAGTAACTCGAAAGAGGGGGATCCTGACTCCCAGGATTAGGGCCCCCCCCTGTTACTCAAAAGAGGAGGAGCATAACTCCCAGTATAAGGGGCTCCCTGTAACTTCAAAGAGGAGGAGCGTAACTCCCAGTATAAGGGGCCCCCCAGTAACTCCAAAGCGGGGGAGAGTATCTCCCAGTATAAGAGGCCCCCAGTTACTACAAAGAGGGGGAGCGTAACTCCCAGTATAAGGGGCCCCCAGTAACCCATCAGAGGAGGAGCGTAACTCCCAGTATAAGGGGCCCCCAATAACTCCAAAGAGGGGAGCGTTAGTCCCAGTATAAGGGACCCCCAGTAACCCCAAAGAGGAGGAGCGTAACTCCCAGTACAAGGGGCCCCCAGTAACTCCAATGAGGAGAAGCGTGACTCCCAGTATAAAGGCCCCCCAGTAACTCCGAAGAGGGCTAGCTTGACTCCCGGTATAAGGATCCCCCTGTAACCCCAAAGAGGAGGAGCGTGACTCTCAGTATAAGGGGCCCCCTGTAAATCCAAAGAGGGGAGCGTGACTCCCAGTATAAGGGGTGCCCAGTAACCCCAAAGAGGGGGAGCGTAACTCCCAATACCAGGGGCCCCCAGTAACCCCAAAGAGGAGGAGCGTATCTCCCAGTATAAGGGGCCCCCAGTAACCCCTAGGAGGAGGAGCGAAACTCTCAGTATAAGGGGCCGCCAGTAACTCCAAAGAGGGGGAGCGAGACTCCCAGCATAAAGGGCCCCCAGTAACTCCAAAGAGGAGGAGCGTGACTCCCAGTATAAGGGGCCCCCAGTAACTCCAAAGAGGGGGAGCGTGACTCCCAGTATATGGGCCCCCCATTAACTCCAAAGAGGAGGAGCGTAACACCCAGTATCAGGGGCCCCCAGTAACCATAAGAGGAGGAGCGTATCTCGCAGTATAAGGGGCCCCCAGTAACTCCAAAGAGGAGGAGCGTAACTCCCAGTATAAGGGACTCCCAGTACCCCTAAAGAGGAGGAGCGTATTTCTCAGTATAAGGGGCCCCCAGTAACTCCAAAGAGGAGGTGAGTAACTCCCTGTATAAGGGGCCCCCAGTAACCCTAAAGAGGAGGAGCGTAATTCGCAGTATAAGGGGCCCCCAGTAACTCCAAAGAGGAGGAACGTAACTCCCAGGATAAGGGGCCCCCAGTAACTCGAAAGAGGGGGAGCCTGACTCCCAGGATTAGGGCCCCCCCCCTGTTACTCAAAAGAGGAGGAGCATAACTCCCAGTATAAGGGGCTCCCTGTAACTTCAAAGAGGAGGAGCGTAACTCCCAGTATAAGGGGATCCCTGTAACTCCAAAGAGGAGGAGCGTAACTCCCAGTATAAAGGGCCCCAGTAACTCCAAAGAGGGGGAGTGTAACTCCCAGTATAAGGGACCCCAGTAACTCCAAAGAGGAGGAGCATAACTCCCAGTATTAAGGCCCCCAGTAACCCCAAAGAAGGGGAGCGTGACTCCCAGTATAAGGGGCTCCCTGTAACTCCAAAGAGGAGGAGCGTAACTCCCAGTATAAGGGGCCCCCTGTTACTCAAAAATAGGAGGAGCGTAACTCCCAGTATAAGGAACCCCCCGTTACTCCAAATAGGAGGATTGTAACTCCCAGTATAAGGGGCCCCCAGTAACTCCAAAGAGGCAGAGCGTGACTCCCAATATAAGGGGCCCCCAGTAACTCCAAAGAGGGGGAGCGTAACTCCCAGTATAAAGGGCCCCCAGTAACTCCAAAGATGAGGAGCGTAACTCCCAGTAAAAGGGACCCCCAGTAACCCTAAAGAGGAGGAGCGTAACTCCGAGTATAAGGGGCCCCCAGAAACTCCAAAGAGGGGGAGCGAGACTCCCAGTATAAGGCGCCCCCATTAACTCAAAAGAGGAGGAGCGTAACTCCCAGTATAAGGGGCCCCCAGTAACTCCAAAGAGGAGGAGCGTAACTCCCAGTATAAGGGGCCCCCTGTTACTCCAAATAGGAGGAGCGTAACTCCCAGTATAAGGGGCCCCCCGTTACTCCAAATAGGAGGAGTGTAACTCCCAGTATAAGGGGCCCCCAGTAACTCCAAAGAGGCGGAGCGTGACTCCCAATAAAAGGGGCCCCGAGTAACTCCAAAGAGGGGGAGCGTAACTCCCAGTATAAGGGGCCCCTAGTAACTCCAAAGACGAGGAGCGTAACTCCCAGTAAAAGGGACCCCCAGTACCCTAAAGAGGAGGAGCGTAACTCCGAGTATAAGGGGCCCCCGGAAACTCCAAAGAGGGGGAGCGAGACTCCCAGTATAAGGGGCCCCCATTAACTCAAAAGAGGAGGGGCGTAACTCCCAGTATAAGGGGCCCCCAGTAACTCCAAATAGGAGGAGCGTGATTCCCAGTATAAGGGGCCCCCAGTAACTCCAAAAGGGGGAGCGTGACTCCCAGTATAAGGGGCCCTCATTAACTCCAAAGAGGAGGAGCGTAACTTCCAGTATCAGGGGCCTCCAATAACCCTAAAGAGGAGGAGCGTAACTCGCAGTATCATGGGCCCCCAGTAACTCCAAAAAGGAGGAGCGTTACTCCCAGTATAAGGGGCCCCCAGTTACCCTAAAGAGGACGAGCGTAACTCGCAGTAAAAGGAGCCCCCAGTAACTACAAAGAGGAGAAGCGTAACTCCCAGTATAAGGGGCCCCCAGTAACCCTAAAGAGGAAAAGAGTAACTCGCAGCATAAGGGGCCCCCAGTAACTCCAAAGAGGGGGAGCGTAACTCCCAGTAAAAGGGGCCCCCAGTAACCCCAAAGAGGGGAGCGTAACTCCCAGTATAAGGGTCCCCCAATAACTCCAAAAAGGAGGAGCGTAACTCCCAGGATAAGAGGCCCCCAGTAACCCCAAAGAGGGGGAGCGTGACTCCCGGTATAAGGGGCCCCCAGTAACCCCAAAGAGGGGGAGCGTGACTCCCAGTATAAGGGGCCCCCAGTAACCCCAAAGAGGGGGAGCGTGACTCCCAGTATAAGGGGTCCCCTCTAACCACAAAGAGGGGGAGCGTGTCTCCCGGTATAAGGGGCCCCCAGTTACCCCAAAAAGGGGGAGCGTGACTTCCAGTATAAGGGCCCCCCAGTAACTCCAAAGAGGAGGAGCGTAACTCCCAGTATAAGGGGCCCCCAGTAAATCCAAAGAGGAGGAGCGTAACTCCCACTATAAGGGGCCCCCAGTAACTACAAAGAGGAGGAGCGTGACTCCCAGTATAAGGGGCCCCCAGTAACTCCAAAGAGGGGGAGCTTGACTCCCAGTATAAGGGGTCCCCTGTAACCCCAAAGAGGAGGAGCGTGACTCCCAGTATAAGGGGCCCCCTGTAACCCCAAAGAGGGAGAGCGTGACTCCCAGTATAAAGGCCCCCCTGTAAATCCAAAGAGGGGAGCGTGACTCCCAGTATAAGGGGTCCCCAGTTACCCCAAAGAGGGGGAGCGTAACTCCCAGTATAAGGGCCCCCCAAGTAACCCCAAAGAGGAGGAGCGTAACTCCCAGTATAAGGGGCCCCAGTAACTCCAAAGAGGAGGAGCTAAACTCCCAGTATAAGGTGCCCCCTGTAACCCCAAAGAGGAGGAGCGTAACTCCCAGTATAAGGGGCCCCGTGCAACCCCAAAAAAGAGGAGCGTAACTCCCAGTATAAGGGGCCCCATTAAATCCAAGGGGGAGGAGCGTAACTCCCAGTATAAGGGACCCCCAATAACCCCAAGGAGGAGGAGCGAAAGTCCCAGTATAAGGATCCCCCAGTAACTCCAAAGAGGGAGAGCGTGACTCCCAGCATAAAGGGCCCCCAGTAACTCCAAAGAGGAGTAGCGTAACTCCCAGTATAAGGGGCCCCAGTAACCCCAAAGGGAGGGAGCGTAACTCCCAGTATAAGTGGCCCCCAGTAACTCCAAAGATGGGGAGCGTAACTCCCAGTATAAGGGGCCCCCAGTTACTCCAAAGAGGGGGAGCGTAACTCCCAGTACAAGGGGCTCCCAGTTACTCCAAAGAGGAAGAGCGTAACTCCCAGTATAAGGGGCCCCCCAGTAACTCCAAAGCGGGGGAGAGTATCTCCCAGTATAAGAGGCCCCCAGTTACTACAAAGAGGGGGAGCGTAACTCCCAGTATAAGGGGCCCCCAGTAACCCTTCAGAGGAGGAGCGTAACTCCCAGTATAAGGGTCCCCCAATAACTCCAAAGAGGGGGAGCGTTAGTCCCAGTATAAGGGACCCCCAGTAACCCCAAAGAGGAGGAGCGTAACTCCCAGTACAAGGGGCCCCCAGTAACTCCAATGAGGAGAAGCGTGACTCCCAGTATAAAGGCCCCCCAGTAACTCCGAAGAGGGCTAGCTTGACTCCCGGTATAAGGATCCCCCTGTAACCCCAAAGAGGAGGAGCGTGACTCTCAGTATAAGGGGCCCCCTGTAAATCCAAAGAGGGGAGCGTGACTCCCAGTATAAGGGGTGCCCAGTAACCCCAAAGAGGGGGAGCGTAACTCCCAATACCAGGGGCCCCCAGTAACCCCAAAGAGGAGGAGCGTAACTCCCAGTATAAGGGGCCCCCAGTAACCCCTAGCAGGAGTAGCGAAACTCTCAGTATAAGGGGCCGCCAGTAACTCCAAAGAGGGGGAGCGAGACTCCCAGCATAAAAGGCCCCCAGTAACTCCAAAGAGGAGGAGCGTGACTCCCAGTATAAGGGGCCCCCAGTAACTCCAAAGAGGGGGAGCGTGACTCCCAGTATATGGGCCCCCCATTAACTCCAAAGAGGAGGAGCGTAACTCCCAGTATCAGGGGCCCCCAGTAACCCTAAAGAGGAGGAGCGTATCTCGCAGTATAAGGGGCCCCCAGTAACTCCAAAGAGGAGGAGCGTAACTCCCAGTATAAGGGACTCCCAGTACCCCTAAAGAGGAGGAGCGTATTTCTCAGTATAAGGGGCCCCCAGTAACTCCAAAGAGGAGGTGAGTAACTCCCTGTATAAGGGGCCCCCAGTAACCCTAAAGAGGAGGAGCGTAACTCGCAGTATAAGGGGCCCCCAGTAACTCCAAAGAGGAGGAACGTAACTCCCAGGATAAGGGGCCCCCAGTAACTCGAAAGAGGGGGAGCCTGACTCCCAGGATTAGGGCCCCCCCCTGTTACTCAAAAGAGGAGGAGCATAACTCCCAGTATAAGGGGCTCCCTGTAACTTCAAAGAGGAGGAGCGTAACTCCCAGTATAAGGGGCTCCCTGTAACTCCAAGGAGGAGGAGCGTAACTCCCAGTATAAAGGGCCCCAGTAACTCCAAAGAGGGGGAGTGTAACTCCCAGTATAAGGGACCCCAGTAACTCCAAAGAGGAGGAGCATAACTCCCAGTATTAAGGCCCCCAGTAACCCCAAAGAAGGGGAGCGTGACTCCCAGTATAAGGGGCTCCCTGTAACTCCAAAGAGGAGGAGCGTAACTCCCAGTATAAGGGGCCCCCTGTTACTCAAAAATAGGAGGAGCGTAACTCCCAGTATAAGGAACCCCCCGTTACTCCAAATAGGAGGATTGTAACTCCCAGTATAAGGGGCCCCCAGTAACTCCAAAGAGGCAGAGCGTGACTCCCAATATAAGGGCCCCCCAGTAACTCCAAAGAGGGGGAGCGTAACTCCCAGTATAAAGGGCCCCCAGTAACTCCAAAGACGAGGACCGTAACTCCCAATAAAAGGGACCCCCAGTAACCCTAAAGAGGAGGAGCGTAACTCCGAGTATAAGGGGCCCCCAGAAACTCCAAAGAGGGGGAGCGAGACTCCCAGTATCAGGCGCCCCCATTAACTCAAAAGAGGAGGAGAGTAACTCCCAGTATAAGGGGCCCCAAGTAAACCTAAAGAGGAGGAGCGTAACGCGCAGTATAAGGGGCCCCCAGTAACTCCAAAGAGGAGGAACGTAACTCCCAGGATAAGGGGCCCCCAGTAACTCGAAAGAGGGGGAGCGTGACTCCCAGGATTAGGGCCCCCTGTTACTCAAAAGAGGAGGAGCATAACTCCCAGTATAAGGGGCTCCCTGTAACTTCAAAGAGGAGTAGCGTAACTCCCAGTATAAGGGGCCCCTGTAACTCCAAAGAGGAGGAGCGAAACTCCCAGTATAAGGGGCTCCCTGTAACTCCAAAGAGGAGGAGCGTAACTCCCAGTATAAGGGGCTCCCTGTAACTCCAAAGAGGGGGAGCGTATCTCCCAGTATAATGGGCCCCCAGTAACTCCAAACAGGAGGAGCGTAACTCCCTGTATAAAGGGCCCCAGTCACTCCAAAGAGGGGGAGTGTAACTCCCAGTATAAGGGGCCGCAGTAACTCCAAACAGGAGGAGCATACCTCCCAGTATAAAGGCCCCCAGTAACCCCAAAGAAGGGGAGCGTGACTCCCAGTATAAGGGGCTCCCTGTAACTCCAAAGAGGAGGAGCGTAACTCCCAGTATAAGGGGCCCCCTGTTACTCCAAATAGGAGGAGCGTAACTCCCAGTATAAGGGGCCTCCCGTTACTCCAAATAGGAGGAGCGTAACTCCCAGTATAAGGGGCCCCCAGTAACTCCAAAGAGGCGGAGCGTGACTCCCAATATAAGGGGGCCCCAGTAACTCCAAAGAGGGGGAGC
This sequence comes from Meconema thalassinum, assembly GCA_946902985.2. Taxonomy (NCBI): domain Eukaryota; kingdom Metazoa; phylum Arthropoda; class Insecta; order Orthoptera; family Tettigoniidae; genus Meconema; species Meconema thalassinum. Next base: position 443,779,797 of record OX336394.1, on the reverse strand, counting down.
GTAACTCCCAGTATAAGGGGCCCCCAGTAACTCCAAAGACGAGGAGCGTAACTCCCAGTAAAAGGAACCCCAGTAACCCTAAAGAGGAGGAGCGTAACTCCGAGTATAAGGGGCCCCCGGAAACTCCAAAGAGGGGGAGCGAGACTCCCAGTATTAGGGGCCCCCAGTAACTCCAAATAGGAGGAGCGTGATTCCCAGTATAAGGGGCCCCCAGTAACTCCAAAAAAGGAGAGCGTGACTCCCAGTATAAGGGGCCCTCATTAACTCCAAAGAGGAGGAGCGTAACTCCCAGTATCAGGGGCCTCCAGTAACCCTAAAGAGGAGGAGCGTAACTCGCAGTATCATGGGCCCCCAGTAACTCCAAAAAGGAGGAGCGTTACTCCCAGTATAAGGCGCCCCCAGTTACCCTAAAGAGGACGAGCGTAACTCGCAGTAAAAGGAGCCCCCAATAACTCCAAAGAGGAGGAGCGTAACTCCCAGTATAAGGGGCCCCCAGTAACCCTAAAGAGGAAAAGAGTAACTCGCAGCATAAGGGGCCCCCAGTAACTCCAAAGAGGGGGAGCGTAACTCCCAGTAAAAGGGGCCCCCAGTAACCCCAAAGAGGGGAGCGTAACTCCCAGTATAAGGGTCCCCCAATAATTCCAAAGAGTAGGAGCGTAACTCCCAGGATAAGAGGCCCCCAGTAACCCCAAAGAGGGGGAGCGTGACTCCCGGTATAAGGGGCCCCCAGTTACCCCAAAAAGGGGGAGCGTGACTACCAGTATAAGGGGCCCCCAGTAACTCCAAAGAGGAGGAGCGTAACTCCCAGTATAAGGGCCCCCCAGTAAATCCAAAGAGGAGGAGCGTAACTCCCAGTATAAGGGGCCCCCAGTAACTCCAAATAGGGGGAGCGTTAGTCCCACTATAAGGGACCCCCAGTAACCCCAAAGAGGGGGAGCGTAACTCCCACTATAAGGGGCCCCCAGTAACTACAAAGAGGAGGAGCGTGACTCCCAGTATAAGGGGCCCCCAGTAACTCCAAAGAGGGGGAGCTTGACTCCCAGTATAAGGTGTCCCCTGTAACCCCAAAGAGGAGGAGCGTGACTCCCAGTATAAGGGGCCCCCTGTAACCCCAAAGAGGGAGAGCGTGACTCCCAGTATAAGGGTCCCCCTGTAAATCCAAAGAGGGGAGCGTGACTCCCAGTAAAAGGGGTCCCCAGTTACCCCAAAGAGGGGGAGCGTAACTCCCAGTATAAGGGCCCCCCAGTAACCCCAAAGAGGAGGAGCGTAACTCCCAGTATAAGGGGCCCCAGTAACTCCAAAGAGGAGGAGCTAAACTGCCAGTATAAGGTGCCCCCTGTAACCCCAAAGAGGAGGAGCGTAACTCCCAGTATAAGGGGCCCCCTGCAACCCCAAAAAAGAGGAGCGTAACTCCCTGTATAAGGGGCCCCATTAACTCAAAAGAGGAGGAGCGTAACTCCCAGTATAAGGGGCCCCCAGTAACTCCAAAGAGGAGGAGCGTGACTCCCAGTATAAGGGGCCCCCAGTAACTCCAAAGAGGGGGAGCGTGACTCCCAGTATAAGGGCCCCCCATTAACTCCAAAGAGGAGGAGCGTAACTCCCAGTATCAGGGGCCCCCAGTAACCCTAAAGAGGAGGAGCGTATCTCGCAGTATAAGGGGCCCCCAGTAACTCCAAAGAGGAGGAGCGTAACTCCCAGTATAAGGGACTCCCAGTAACCCTAAAGAGGAGGAGCGTATTTCCCAGTATAAGGGGCCCCCAGTAACTCCAAAGAGGAGGAGAGTAACTCCCAGTATAAGGGGCCCCCAGTAACCCTAAAGAGGAGGAGCGTAACTCGCAGTATAAGGGGCCCCCTGTAACTCCAAAGAGGACGAACGTAACTCCCAGGATAAGGGGCCCCCAGTACCTCGAAAGAGGGGGAGCGTGACTCCCAGGATTAGGGGCCCCCTGTTACTCAAAAGAGGAGGAGCATAACTCCCAGTATAAGGGGCTCCCTGTAACTTCAAAGAGGAGTAGCGTAACTCCCAGTATAAGGGGCCCCCTGTAACTCCAAAGAGGAGGAGCGTAACTCCCAGTATAAGGGGCTCCCTGTAACTCCAAAGAGGAGGAGCGTAACTCCCAGTATAAGGGGCTCCCTGTAACTCCAAAGAGGGGGAGCGTAACTCCCAGTATAATGGGCCCCCAGTAACTCCAAACAGGAGGAGCGTAACTCCCTGTATAAAGGGCCCCAGTAACTCCAAAGAGGGGGAGTGTAACTCCCAGTATAAGGGACCGCAGTAACTCCAAACAGGAGGAGCATACCTCCCAGTATAAAGGCCCCCAGTAACCCCAAAGAAGGGGAGCGTGACTCCCAGTATAAGGGGCTCCCTGTAACTCCAAAGAGGAGGAGCGTAACTCCCAGTATAAGGGGCCCCCTGTTACTCCAAATAGGAGGAGCGTAACTCCCAGTATAAGGGGCCCCCCGTTACTCCAAATAGGAGGAGCGTAACTCCCAGTATAAGGGGCCCCCAGTAACTCCAAAGAGGCGGAGCGTGACTCCCAATAAAAGGGGCCCCGAGTAACTCCAAAGAGGGGGAGCGTAACTCCCAGTATAAGGGGCCCCTAGTAACTCCAAAGACGAGGAGCGTAACTCCCAGTAAAAGGGACCCCCAGTAACCCTAAAGAGGAGGAGCGTAACTCCGAGTATAAGGGGCCCCCGGAAACTCCAAAGAGGGGGAGCGAGACTCCCAGTATAAGGGGCCCCCATTAACTCAAAAGAGGAGGGGCGTAACTCCCAGTATAAGGGGCCCCCAGTAACTCCAAATAGGAGGAGCGTGATTCCCAGTATAAGGGGCCCCCAGTAACTCCAAAAGGGGGAGCGTGACTCCCAGTATAAGGGGCCCTCATTAACTCCAAAGAGGAGGAGCGTAACTCCCAGTATCAGGGGCCTCCAATAACCCTAAAGAGGAGGAGCGTAACTCGCAGTATCATGGGCCCCCAGTAACTCCAAAAAGGAGGAGCGTTACTCCCAGTATAAGGGGCCCCCAGTTACCCTAAAGAGGACGAGCGTAACTCGCAGTAAAAGGAGCCCCCAGTAACTACAAAGAGGAGAAGCGTAACTCCCAGTATAAGGGGCCCCCAGTAACCCTAAAGAGGAAAAGAGTAACTCGCAGCATAAGGGGCCCCCAGTAACTCCAAAGAGGGGGAGCGTAACTCCCAGTAAAAGGGGCCCCCAGTAACCCCAAAGAGGGGAGCGTAACTCCCAGTATAAGGGTCCCCCAATAACTCCAAAAAGGAGGAGCGTAACTCCCAGGATAAGAGGCCCCCAGTAACCCCAAAGAGGGGGAGCGTGACTCCCGGTATAAGGGGCCCCCAGTAACCCCAAAGAGGGGGAGCGTGACTCCCAGTATAAGGGGCCCCCAGTAACCCCAAAGAGGGGGAGCGTGACTCCCAGTATAAGGGGTCCCCTCTAACCACAAAGAGGGGGAGCGTGTCTCCCGGTATAAGGGGCCCCCAGTTACCCCAAAAAGGGGGAGCGTGACTTCCAGTATAAGGGCCCCCCAGTAACTCCAAAGAGGAGGAGCGTAACTCCCAGTATAAGGGGCCCCCAGTAAATCCAAAGAGGAGGAGCGTAACTCCCACTATAAGGGGCCCCCAGTAACTACAAAGAGGAGGAGCGTGACTCCCAGTATAAGGGGCCCCCAGTAACTCCAAAGAGGGAGAGCGTGACTCCCAGTATAAAGGCCCCCCTGTAAATCCAAAGAGGGGAGCGTGACTCCCAGTATAAGGGGTCCCCTGTAACCCCAAAGAGGAGGAGCGTGACTCCCAGTATAAGGGGCCCCCTGTAACCCCAAAGAGGGAGAGCGTGACTCCCAGTATAAAGGCCCCCCTGTAAATCCAAAGAGGGGAGCGTGACTCCCAGTATAAGGGGTCCCCAGTTACCCCAAAGAGGGGGAGCGTAACTCCCAGTATAAGGGCCCCCCAAGTAACCCCAAAGAGGAGGAGCGTAACTCCCAGTATAAGGGGCCCCAGTAACTCCAAAGAGGAGGAGCTAAACTCCCAGTATAAGGTGCCCCCTGTAACCCCAAAGAGGAGGAGCGTAACTCCCAGTATAAGGGGCCCCCTGCAACCCCAAAAAAGAGGAGCGTAACTCCCAGTATAAGGGGCCCCATTAAATCCAAGGGGGAGGAGCGTAACTCCCAGTATAAGGGACCCCCAATAACCCCAAGGAGGAGGAGCGAAAGTCCCAGTATAAGGATCCCCCAGTAACTCCAAAGAGGGAGAGCGTGACTCCCAGCATAAAGGGCCCCCAGTAACTCCAAAGAGGAGTAGCGTAACTCCCAGTATAAGGGGCCCGAGTAACCCCAAAGGGAGGGAGCGTAACTCCCAGTATAAGTGGCCCCCAGTAACTCCAAAGATGGGGAGCGTAACTCCCAGTATAAGGGGCCCCCAGTTACTCCAAAGAGGGGGAGCGTAACTCCCAGTACAAGGGGCTCCCAGTTACTCCAAAGAGGAAGAGCGTAACTCCCAGTATAAGGGGCCCCCCAGTAACTCCAAAGCGGGGGAGAGTATCTCCCAGTATAAGAGGCCCCCAGTTACTACAAAGAGGGGGAGCGTAACTCCCAGTATAAGGGGCCCCCAGTAACCCTTCAGAGGAGGAGCGTAACTCCCAGTATAAGGGGCCCCCAATAACTCCAAAGAGGGGGAGCGTTAGTCCCAGTATAAGGGACCCCCAGTAACCCCAAAGAGGAGGAGCGTAACTCCCAGTACAAGGGGCCCCCAGTAACTCCAATGAGGAGAAGCGTGACTCCCAGTATAAAGGCCCCCCAGTAACTCCGAAGAGGGCTAGCTTGACTCCCGGTATAAGGATCCCCCTGTAACCCCAAAGAGGAGGAGCGTGACTCTCAGTATAAGGGGCCCCCTGTAAATCCAAAGAGGGGAGCGTGACTCCCAGTATAAGGGGTGCCCAGTAACCCCAAAGAGGGGGAGCGTAACTCCCAATACCAGGGGCCCCCAGTAACCCCAAAGAGGAGGAGCGTAACTCCCAGTATAAGGGGCCCCCAGTAACCCCTAGGAGGAGGAGCGAAACTCTCAGTATAAGGGGCCGCCAGTAACTCCAAAGAGGGGGAGCGAGACTCCCAGCATAAAGGGCCCCCAGTAACTCCAAAGAGGAGGAGCGTGACTCCCAGTATAAGGGGCCCCCAGTAACTCCAAAGAGGGGGAGCGTGACTCCCAGTATATGGGCCCCCCATTAACTCCAAAGAGGAGGAGCGTAACTCCCAGTATCAGGGGCCCCCAGTAACCCTAAAGAGGAGGAGCGTATCTCGCAGTATAAGGGGCCCCCAGTAACTCCAAAGAGGAGGAGCGTAACTCCCAGTATAAGGGACTCCCAGTACCCCTAAAGAGGAGGAGCGTATTTCTCAGTATAAGGGGCCCCCAGTAACTCCAAAGAGGAGGTGAGTAACTCCCTGTATAAGGGGCCCCCAGTAACCCTAAAGAGGAGGAGCGTAACTCGCAGTATAAGGGGCCCCCAGTAACTCCAAAGAGGAGGAACGTAACTCCCAGGATAAGGGGCCCCCAGTAACTCGAAAGAGGGGGAGCCTGACTCCCAGGATTAGGGCCCCCCCCTGTTACTCAAAAGAGGAGGAGCATAACTCCCAGTATAAGGGGCTCCCTGTAACTTCAAAGAGGAGGAGCGTAACTCCCAGTATAAGGGGCTCCCTGTAACTCCAAAGAGGAGGAGCGTAACTCCCAGTATAAAGGGCCCCAGTAACTCCAAAGAGGGGGAGTGTAACTCCCAGTATAAGGGACCCCAGTAACTCCAAAGAGGAGGAGCATAACTCCCAGTATTAAGGCCCCCAGTAACCCCAAAGAAGGGGAGCGTGACTCCCAGTATAAGGGGCTCCCTGTAACTCCAAAGAGGAGGAGCGTAACTCCCAGTATAAGGGGCCCCCTGTTACTCAAAAATAGGAGGAGCGTAACTCCCAGTATAAGGAACCCCCCGTTACTCCAAATAGGAGGATTGTAACTCCCAGTATAAGGGGCCCCCAGTAACTCCAAAGAGGCAGAGCGTGACTCCCAATATAAGGGGCCCCCAGTAACTCCAAAGAGGGGGAGCGTAACTCCCAGTATAAAGGGCCCCCAGTAACTCCAAAGACGAGGAGCGTAACTCCCAGTAAAAGGGACCCCCAGTAACCCTAAAGAGGAGGAGCGTAACTCCGAGTATAAGGGGCCCCCAGAAACTCCAAAGAGGGGGAGCGAGACTCCCAGTATAAGGCGCCCCCATTAACTCAAAAGAGGAGGAGCGTAACTCCCAGTATAAGGGGCCCCCAGTAACTCCAAAGAGGAGGAGCGTAACTCCCTGTATAAGGGGCCCCCTGTTACTCCAAATAGGAGGAGCGTAACTCCCAGTATAAGGGGCCCCCCGTTACTCCAAATAGGAGGAGCGTAACTCCCAGTATAAGGGGCCCCCAGTAACTCCAAAGAGGCGGAGCGTGACTCCCAATAAAAGGGGCCCCGAGTAACTCCAAAGAGGGGGAGCGTAACTCCCAGTATAAGGGGCCCCTAGTAACTCCAAAGACGAGGAGCGTAACTCCCAGTAAAAGGGACCCCCAGTAACCCTAAAGAGGAGGAGCGTAACTCCGAGTATAAGGGGCCCTCATTAACTCCAAAGAGGAGGAGCGTAACTCCCAGTATCAGGGGCCTCCAATAACCCTAAAGAGGAGGAGCGTAACTCGCGGTATCATGGGCCCCCAGTAACTCCAAACAGGAGGAGCGTTACTCCCAGTATAAGGGGCCCCCAGTTACCCTAAAGAGGACGAGCGTAACTCGCAGTAAAAGGAGCCCCCAGTAACTACAAAGAGGAGAAGCGTAACTCCCAGTATATGGGGCCCCCAGTAACCCTAAAGAGGAAAAGAGTAACTCGCAGCATAAGGGGCCCCCAGTAACTCCAAAGAGGGGGAGCGTAACTCCCAGTAAAAGGGGCCCCCAGTAACCCCAAAGAGGGGAGCGTAACTCCCAGTATAAGGGTCCCCCAATAACTCCAAAAAGGAGGAGCGTAACTCCCAGGATAAGAGGCCCCCAGTAACCCCAAAGAGGGGGAGCGTGACTCCCGGTATAAGGGGCCCCCAGTAACCCCAAAGAGGGGGAGCGTGACTCCCAGTATAAGGGGCCCCCAGTAACCCCAAAGAGGGGGAGCGTGACTCCCAGTATAAGGGGTCCCCTCTAACCACAAAGAGGGGGAGCGTGTCTCCCGGTATAAGGGGCCCCCAGTTACCCCAAAAAGGGGGAGCGTGACTTCCAGTATAAGGGCCCCCCAGTAACTCCAAAGAGGAGGAGCGTAACTCCCAGTATAAGGGGCCCCCAGTAAATCCAAAGAGGAGGAGCGTAACTCCCACTATAAGGGGCCCCCAGTAACTACAAAGACGAGGAGCGTAACTCCCAGTAAAAGGGACCCCCAGTAACCCTAAAGAGGAGGAGCGTAACTCCGAGTATAAGGGGCCCCCAGAAACTCCAAAGAGGGGGAGCGAGACTCCCAGTATAAGGCGCCCCCATTAACTCAAAAGAGGAGGAGCGTAACTCCCAGTATAAGGGGCCCCCAGTAACTCCAAAGAGGAGGAGCGTAACTCCCTGTATAAGGGGCCCCCTGTTACTCCAAATAGGAGGAGCGTAACTCCCAGTATAAGGGGCCCCCCGTTACTCCAAATAGGAGGAGCGTAACTCCCAGTATAAGGGGCCCCCGGAAACTCCAAAGAGGGGGAGCGAGACTCCCAGTATAAGGGGCCCCCATTAACTCAAAAGAGGAGGGGCGTAACTCCCAGTATAAGGGGCCCCCAGTAACTCCAAATAGGAGGAGCGTGATTCCCAGTATAAGGGGCCCCCAGTAACTCCAAAAGGGGGAGCGTGACTCCCAGTATAAGGGGCCCTCATTAACTCCAAAGAGGAGGAGCGTAACTCCCAGTATCAGGGGCCTCCAATAACCCTAAAGAGGAGGAGCGTAACTCGCAGTATCATGGGCCCCCAGTAACTCCAAACAGGAGGAGCGTTACTCCCAGTATAAGGGGCCCCCAGTTACCCTAAAGAGGACGAGCGTAACTCGCAGTAAAAGGAGCCCCCAGTAACTACAAAGAGGAGAAGCGTAACTCCCAGTATATGGGGCCCCCAGTAACCCTAAAGAGGAAAAGAGTAACTCGCAGCATAAGGGGCCCCCAGTAACTCCAAAGAGGGGGAGCGTAACTCCCAGTAAAAGGGGCCCCCAGTAACCCCAAAGAGGGGAGCGTAACTCCCAGTATAAGGGTCCCCCAATAACTCCAAAAAGGAGGAGCGTAACTCCCAGGATAAGAGGCCCCCAGTAACCCCAAAGAGGGGGAGCGTGACTCCCGGTATAAGGGGCCCCCAGTAACCCCAAAGAGGGGGAGCGTGACTCCCAGTATAAGGGGCCCCCAGTAACCCCAAAGAGGGGGAGCGTGACTCCCAGTATAAGGGGTCCCCTCTAACCACAAAGAGGGGGAGCGTGTCTCCCGGTATAAGGGGCCCCCAGTTACCCCAAAAAGGGGGAGCGTGACTTCCAGTATAAGGGCCCCCCAGTAACTCCAAAGAGGAGGAGCGTAACTCCCAGTATAAGGGGCCCCCAGTAAATCCAAAGAGGAGGAGCGTAACTCCCACTATAAGGGGCCCCCAGTAACTACAAAGAGGAGGAGCGTGACTCCCAGTATAAGGGGCCCCCAGTAACTCCAAAGAGGGGGAGCTTGACTCCCAGTATAAGGGGTCCCCTGTAACCCCAAAGAGGAGGAGCGTGACTCCCAGTATAAGGGGCCCCCTGTAACCCCAAAGAGGGAGAGCGTGACTCCCAGTATAAAGCCCCCCCTGTAAATCCAAAGAGGGGAGCGTGACTCCCAGTATAAGGGGTCCCCAGTTACCCCAAAGAGGGGGAGCGTAACTCCCAGTATAAGGGCCCCCCAAGTAACCCCAAAGAGGAGGAGCGTAACTCCCAGTATAAGGGGCCCCAGTAACTCCAAATAGGAGGAGCTAAACTCCCAGTATAAGGTGCCCCCTGTAACCCCAAAGAGGAGGAGCGTAACTCCTAGTATAAGGGGCCCCCTGCAACCCCAAAAAAGAGGAGCGTAACTCCCAGTATAAGGGGCCCCATTAAATCCAAGGGGAAGGAGCGTAACTCCCAGTATAAGGGACCCCCAATAACCCCAAGGAGGAGGAGCGAAAGTCCCAGTATAAGGATCCCCCAGTAACTCCAAAGAGGGAGAGCGTGACTCCCAGCATAAAGGGCCCCCAGTAACTCCAAAGAGGAGTAGCGTAACTCCCAGTATAAGGGGCCCCAGTAACCCCAAAGGGAGGGAGCGTAACTCCCAGTATAAGTGGCCCCCAGTAACTCCAAAGATGGGGAGCGTAACTCCCAGTATAAGGGGCCCCCAGTTACTCCAAAGAGGGGGAGCGTAACTCCCAGTAAAAGGGGCTCCCAGTTACTCCAAAGAGGAAGGGCGTAACTCCCAGTATAAGGGGCCCCCCAGTAACTCCAAAGCGGGGGAGAGTATCTCCCAGTATAAGAGGTTCCAGTTACTACAAAGAGGGGGAGCGTAACTCCCAGTATAAGGGGCCCCCAGTAACCCTTCAGAGGAGGAGCGTAACTCCCAGTATAAGGGGCCCCCAATAACTCCAAAGAGGGGGAGCGTTAGTCCCAGTATAAGGGACCCCCAGTAACCCCAAAGAGGAGGAGCGTAACTCCCAGTACAAGGGGCCCCCAGTAACTCCAATGAGGAGAAGCGTGACTCCCAGTATAAAGGCCCCCCAGTAACTCCGAAGAGGGCTAGCTTGACTCCCGGTATAAGGATCCCCCTGTAACCCCAAAGAGGAGGAGCGTGACTCTCAGTATAAGGGGCCCCCTGTAAATCCAAAGAGGGGAGCGTGACTCCCAGTATAAGGGGTGCCCAGTAACCCCAAAGAGGGGGAGCGTAACTCCCAATACCAGGGGCCCCCAGTAACCCCAAAGAGGAGGAGCGTAACTCCCAGTATAAGGGGCCCCCAGTAACCCCTAGGAGGAGGAGCGAAACTCTCAGTATAAGGGGCCGCCAGTAACTCCAAAGAGGGGGAGCGAGACTCCCAGCATAAAGGGCCCCCAGTAACTCCAAAGAGGAGGAGCGTGACTCCCAGTATAAGGGGCCCCCAGTAACTCCAAAGAGGGGGAGCGTGACTCCCAGTATATGGGCCCCCCATTAACTCCAAAGAGGAGGAGCGTAACTCCCAGTATCAGGGGCCCCCAGTAACCCTAAAGAGGAGGAGCGTATCTCGCAGTATAAGGGGCCCCCAGTAACTCCAAAGAGGAGGAGCGTAACTCCCAGTATAAGGGACTCCCAGTACCCCTAAAGAGGAGGAGCGTATTTCTCAGTATAAGGGGCCCCCAGTAACTCCAAAGAGGAGGTGAGTAACTCCCTGTATAAGGGGCCCCCAGTAACCCTAAAGAGGAGGAGCGTAACTCGCAGTATAAGGGGCCCCCAGTAACTCCAAAGAGGAGGAACGTAACTCCCAGGATAAGGGGCCCCCAGTAACTCGAAAGAGGGGGAGCCTGACTCCCAGGATTAGGGCCCCCCCCTGTTACTCAAAAGAGGAGGAGCATAACTCCCAGTATAAGGGGCTCCCTGTAACTTCAAAGAGGAGGAGCGTAACTCCCAGTATAAGGGGCTCCCTGTAACTCCAAAGAGGAGGAGCGTAACTCCCAGTATAAAGGGCCCCAGTAACTCCAAAGAGGGGGAGTGTAACTCCCAGTATAAGGGACCCCAGTAACTCCAAAGAGGAGGAGCATAACTCCCAGTATTAAGGCCCCCAGTAACCCCAAAGAAGGGGAGCGTGACTCCCAGTATAAGGGGCTCCCTGTAACTCCAAAGAGGAGGAGCGTAACTCCCAGTATAAGGGGCCCCCTGTTACTCAAAAATAGGAGGAGCGTAACTCCCAGTATAAGGAATCCCCCGTTACTCCAAATAGGAGGATTGTAACTCCCAGTATAAGGGGCCCCCAGTAACTCAAAAGAGGCAGAGCGTGACTCCCAATATAAGGGGCCCCCAGTAACTCCAAAGAGGGGGAGCGTAACTCCCAGTATAAAGGGCCCCCAGTAACTCCAAAGACGAGGAGCGTAACTCCCAGTAAAAGGGACCCCCAGTAACCCTAAAGAGGAGGAGCGTAACTCCGAGTATAAGGGGCCCCCAGAAACTCCAAAGAGGGGGAGCGAGACTCCCAGTATAAGGCGCCCCCATTAACTCAAAAGAGGAGGAGCGTAACTCCCAGTATAAGGGGCCCCCAGTAACTCCAAATAGGAGGAGCGTGACTCCCAGTATAAGGGGCCCCCAGTAACTCCAAAGAGGGGGAGCGTGACTCCCAGTATAAGGGGCCCTCATTAACTCCAAAGAGGAGGAGCGTAACTCCCAGTATCAGGGGCCCCCAGTAACCCTAAAGAGGAGGAGCGTAACTCGCAGTATAAGGGGCCCCCAGTAACTCCAAAGAGGAGGAGCGTAACTCCCAGTATAAGGGACTCCCAGTAACCCTAAAGAGGAGGAGCGTATTTCTCAGTATAAGGGGCCCCCAGTAACTCCAAAGAGGAGGAGAGTAACTCCCAGTATAAGGGGCCCCCAGTAAACCTAAAGAGGAGGAGCGTAACTCGCAGTATAAGGGGCCCCCAGTAACTCCAAAGAGGAGGAACGTAACTCCCAGGATAAGGGGCCCCCAGTAACTCGAAAGAGGGGGAGCGTGACTCCCAGGATTAGGGCCCCCTGTTACTCAAAAGAGGAGGAGCATAACTCCCAGTATAAGGGGCTCCCTGTAACTTCAAAGAGGAGTAGCGTAACTCCCAGTATAAGGGGCCCCTGTAACTCCAAAGAGGAGGAGCGTAACTCCCAGTATAAGGGGCTTCCTGTAACTCCAAAGAGGAGGAGCGTAACTCCCAGTATAAGGGGCTCCCTGTAACTCCAAAGAGGGGGAGCGTATCTCCCAGTATAATGGGCCCCCAGTAACTCCAAACAGGAGGAGCGTAACTCCCTGTATAAAGGGCCCCAGTCACTCCAAAGAGGGGGAGTGTAACTCCCAGTATAAGGGGCCGCTGTAACTCCAAACAGGAGGAGCATACCTCCCAGTATAAAGGCCCCCAGTAACCCCAAAGAAGGGGAGCGTGACTCCCAGTATAAGGGGCTCCCTGTAACTCCAAAGAGGAGGAGCGTAACTCCCAGTATAAGGGGCCCCCTGTTACTCCAAATAGGAGGAGCGTAACTCCCAGTATAAGGTGCCTCCCGTTACTCCAAATAGGAGGAGCGTAACTCCCAGTATAAGGGGCCCCCAGTAACTCCAAAGAGGCGGAGCGTGACTCCCAATATAAGGGGCCCCCAGTAACTCCAAAGAGGGGGAGCGTAACTCCCAGTATAAGGGGGCCCCAGTAACTCCAAAGACGAGGAGCGTAACTCCCAGTAAAAGGGACCCCAGTAACCCTAAAGAGGAGGAGCGTAACTCCGAGTATAAGGGGCCCCCGGAAACTCCAAAGAGGGGGAGCGAGACTCCCAGTATTAGGGGCCCCCAGTAACTCCAAATAGGAGGAGCGTGATTCCCATTATAAGGGGCCCCCAGTAACTCCAAAAAAGGGGAGCGTGACTCCCAGTATAAGGGGCCCTCATTAACTCCAAAGAGGAGGAGCGTAACTCCCAGTATCAGGGGCCTCCAGTAACCCTAAAGAGGAGGAGCGTAACTCGCAGTATAAGGGTCCCCCAATAATTCCAAAGAGTAGGAGCGTAACTCCCAGGATAAGAGGCCCCCAGTAACTCCAAACAGGAGGAGCATACCTCCCAGTATAAAGGCCCCCAGTAACCCCAAAGAAGGGGAGCGTGACTCCCAGTATAAGGGGCTCCCTGTAACTCCAAAGAGGGGGAGCGAGACTCCCAGTATCAGGGGCCCCCTGTAACCCCAAAGAGGGAGAGCGTAACTCCGAGTATAAGGGGCCCCCGGAAACTCCAAAGAGGGGGAGCGAGACTCCCAGTATCAGGGGCCCCCAGTAACTCCAAAAAGGAGGAGCGTTACTCCCAGTATAAGGGTCCCCCAATAATTCCAAAGAGTAGGAGCGTAACTCCCAGGATAAGAGGCCCCCAGTAACTCCAAACAGGAGGAGCATACCTCCCAGTATAAAGGCCCCCAGTAACCCCAAACAGGAGGAGCGTAACTCCCAGTATAAGGGGCCCCCAGTAACTCCAAATAGGGGGAGCGTTAGTCCCACTATAAGGGACCCCCAGTAACCCCAAAGAGTAGGAGCGTAACTCCCAGGATAAGAGGCCCCCAGTAACTCCAAAGAGGGGGAGCGTAACTCCCAGTATAAGGGGCCCCCAGTAACTCCAAAGAGGGGGAGCGTAACTCCCAGTATAAGGGTCCCCCAATAATTCCAAAGAGTAGGAGCGTAACTCCCAGGATAAGAGGCCCCCAGTAACCCCAAAGAGGGGGAGCGTAACTCCCAGTATAAGGGGCCCCCAGTTACCCCAAAAAGGGGGAGCGTGACTACCAGTATAAGGGGCCCCCAGTAACTCCAAAGAGGAGGAGCGTAACTCCCAGTATAAGGGCCCCCCAGTAAATCCAAAGAGGAGGAGCGTAACTCCCAGTATAAGGGGCCCCCAGTAACTCCAAATAGGGGGAGCGTTAGTCCCACTATAAGGGACCCCCAGTAACCCCAAAGAGGGGGAGCGTAACTCCCACTATAAGGGGCCCCCAGTAACTACAAAGAGGAGGAGCGTGACTCCCAGTATAAGGGGCCCCCAGTAACTCCAAAGAGGGGGAGCTTGACTCCCAGTATAAGGTGTCCCCTGTAACCCCAAAGAGGAGGAGCGTGACTCCCAGTATAAGGGGCCCCCTGTAACCCCAAAGAGGGAGAGCGTGACTCCCAGTATAAGGGTCCCCCTGTAAATCCAAAGAGGGGAGCGGGACTCCCAGTAAAAGGGGTCCCCAGTTACCCCAAAGAGGGGGAGCGTTACTCCCAGTATAAGGGCCCCCCAGTAACCCCAAAGAGGAGGAGCGTAACTCCCAGTATAAGGGGCCCCAGTAACTCCAAAGAGGAGGAGCTAAACTGCCAGTATAAGGTGCCCCCTGTAACCCCAAAGAGGAGGAGCGTAACTCCCAGTATAAGGGGCCCCCTGCAACCCCAAAAAAGAGGAGCGTAACTCCCAGTATAAGGGGCCCCATTAAATCCAAGGGGGAGGAGCGTAACTCCCAGTATAAGGGACCCCCAATAACCCCAAGGAGGAGGAGCGAAAGTCCCAGTAAAAGGATCCCCCAGTAACTCCAAAGAGGGAGAGCGTGACTCCCAGCATAAAGGGCCCCCAGTAACTCCAAAGAGGAGTAGCGTAACTCCCAGTATAAGGGGCCCCCAGTAACCCCAAAGGGAGGGAGCGTAACTCCCAGTATAAGTGGCCCCCAGTAACTCCAAAGATGGGGAGCGTAACTCCCAGTATAAGGGGCCCCCAGTTACTCCAAAGAGGGGGAGCGTAACTCCCAGTACAAGGGGCTCCCAGTTACTCCAAAGAGGAAGAGCGTAACTCCCAGTATAAGGGGCCCCCCAGTAACTCCAAAGAGGGGGAGAGTAACTCCCAGTATAAGAGGCCCCCAGTTACTACAAAGAGGGGGAGCGTAACTCCCAGTATAAGGGGCCCCCAGTAACCCTTCAGAGGAGTAGCGTAACTCCCAGTATAAGGGGCCCCCAATAACTCCAAAGAGGGGGAGCGTTAGTCCCAGTATAAGGGACCCCCAGTAACCTCAAAGAGGAGGAGCGTAACTCCCAGTACAAGGGGCCCCCAGTAACTCCAATGAGGAGAAGCGTGACTCCCAGTATAAAGGCCCCCCAGTAACTCCAAAGAGGGCTAGCTTGACTCCCAGTATAAGGATCCCCCTGTAACCCCAAAGAGGAGGAGCGTGACTCTCAGTATAAGGGGCCCCCTGTAAATCCAAAGAGGGGAGCGTGACTCCCAGTATAAGGGGTCCCCTGTCACCCCAAAGAGGGGGAGCGTAACTCCCAGTACCAGGGGCCCCCAGTAACCCCAAAGAGGAGGAGCGTAACTCCCAGTATAAGGGGCCCCCAGTAACCCCTAGGAGGAGGAGCGAAACTCCCAGTATAAGGGGCCCCCAGTAACTCCAAAGAGGGGGAGCGAGACTCCCAGCATAAAGGGCCACCAGTAACTCCAAAGAGGAGGAGCGTGACTCCCAGTATAAGGGGCCCCCAGTAACTCCAAAGAGGGGGAGCGTGACTCCCAGTATATGGTCCCCCCAATAACTCCAAAGAGGAGGAGCGTAACTCCCAGTATCAGGGGCCCCCAGTAACCCTAAAGAGGAGGAGCGTATCTCGCAGTATAAGGGGCCCCCAGTAACTCCAAAGAGGAGGAGCGTAACTCCCAGTATAAGGGACTCCCAGTACCCCTAAAGAGGAGGAGCGTATTTCTCAGTATAAGGGGCCCCCAGTAACTCCAAAGAGGAGGTGAGTAACTCCCTGTATAAGGGGCCCCCAGTAACCCTAAAGAGGAGGAGCGTAACTCGCAGTATAAGGGGCCCCCAGTAACTCCAAAGAGGAGGAACGTAACTCCCAGGATAAGGGGCCCCCAGTAACTCGAAAGAGGGGGAGCCTGACTCCCAGGATTAGGGGCCCCCCCTGTTACTCAAAAGAGGAGGAGCATAACTCTCAGTATAAGGGGCTCCCTGTAACTTCAAAGAGGAGGAGCGTAACTCCCAGTATAAGGGGCCCCCTGTAACTCCAAAGAGGAGGAGCGTAACTCCCAGTATAAGGGGCTCCCTGTAACTCCAAAGAGGAGGAGCGTAACTCCCAGTATAAGGGGCCCCCTGTTACTCCAAATAGGAGGAGCGTAACTCCCAGTATAAGGGGCTCCCTGTAACTCCAAAGAGGGGGAGCGTAACTCCCAGTATAATGGGCCCCCAGTAACTCCAAACAGGAGGAGCGTAACTCCCAGTATGAAGGGCCCCAGTAACTCCAAAGAGGGGGAGTGTAACTCCCAGTATAAGGGACCCCAGTAACTCCAAAGAGGAGGAGCATAACTCCCAGTATAAAGGCCCCCAGTAACCCCAAAGAAGGGGAGCGTGACTCCCAGTATAAGGGGCTCCCTGTAACTCCAAAGAGGAGGAGCGTAACTCCCAGTATAAGGGGCCCCCTGTTACTCCAAATAGGAGGAGCGTAACTCCCAGTATAAGGAACCCCCCGTTACTCCAAATAGGAGGAGCGTAACTCCCAGTATAAGGGGCCCCCAGTAAATCCAAAGAGGCAGAGCGTGACTCCCTATATAAGGGGCCCCCAGTAACTCCAAAGAGGGGGAGCGTAACTCCCAGTATAAGGGGCCCCCAGTAACTCCAAAGACGAGGAGCGTAACTCCCAGTAAAAGGGACCCCCAGTAACCCTAAAGAGGAGGAGCGTAACTCCGAGTATAAGGGGCCCCCAGAAACTCCAAAGAGGGGGAGCGAGACTCCCAGTATAAGGCGCCCCCATTACCTCAAAAGAGGAGGAGCGTAACTCCCAGCATAAGGGGCCCCCAGTAACTCCAAATAGGAGGAGCGTGACTCCCAGTATAAGGGGCCCCAGTAACTCCAAAGAGGGGGAGCGTGACTCCCAGTATAAGGGGCCCTCATTAACTCCAAAGAGGAGGAGCGTAACTCCCAGTATCAGGGTCCCCCAGTAACCCTAAAGAGGAGGAGCGTAACTCGCAGTATAATTGGCCCCCAGTAACTCCAAAAAGGAGGAGCGTTACTCCCAGTATTAGGGGCCCCCAGTTACCCTCAAGAGGACGAGCGTAACTCGCAGTAAAAGGAGCCCCCAGTAACTCCAAAGAGGAGGAGCGTAACTCCCAGTATAAGGGGCCCCCAGTAACCCTAAAGAGGAAAAGAGTAACTCGCAGTATAAGGGGCCCCCAGTAACTCCAAAGAGGGGGAGCGTAACTCCCAGTAAAAGGGGCCCCCAGTAACCCCAAAGAGGGGAGCGTAACTCCCAGTATAAGGGTCCCCCAATAACTCCAAAGAGGAGGAGCGTAACTCCCAGGATAAGGGGCCCCCAGTAACCCCAAAGAGGGGGAGCGTGTCTCCCGGTATAAGGGGCCCCCAGTAACCCCAAAGAGGGGGAGCGTGACTCCCAGTATAAGGGGCCCCCAATAACCCCAAAGAGCGGGAGCGTGACTCCCAGTATAAGGGGGCCCCTCTAACCACAAAGAGGGGGAGCGTGTCTCCCGGTATAAGGGGCCCCCAGTAACCCCAAAAATGGGGAGCGTGACTACCAGTATAAGGGGCCCCCAGTAACTCCAAAGAGGAGGAGCGTAACTCCCAGTATAAGGGGCCCCCAGTAACTCCAAAGAGGAGGAGCGTAACTCCCAGTATAAGGGGCCCCCAGTAACTCCAAAGAGGGGGAGCGTTAGTCCCACTATAAGGGACCCCCAGTAACCCCAAAGAGGGGGAGCGTAACTCCCACTATAAGGGGCCCCCAGTAACTACAAAGAGGAGGATCGTGACTCCCAGTATAAGGGGCCCCCAGTAACTCCAAAGAGGGGGAGCTTGACTCCCAGTATAAGGGGCCCCCTGTAACCCCAAAGAGGGAGAGCGTGACTCCCAGTATAAGGGCCCCCCTGTAAATCCAAGGAGGGGAGCGTGACTCCCAGTATAAGGGGTCCCCAGTTACCCCAAAGAGGGGGAGCGTTACTCCCATTATAAGGGCCCCCCAGTAACCCCAAAGAGGAGGAGCGTAACTCCCAGTATAAGGGGCCCCAGTAACTCCAAAGAGTAGGAGCTAAACTCGCAGTATAAGGTGCCCCCTGTAACCCCAAAAAGGAGGAGCGTAACTCCCAGTATAAGGTGCCCCCTGCAACCCCAAAAAAGAGGAGCGTAACTCCCAGTATAAGGGGCCCCATTAAATCCAAGGGAGAGGAGCGTAACTCCCAGTATAAGGGACCCCCAATAACCCCAAGGAAGAGGAGCGAATGTCCCAGTATAAGGATCCCCCAGTAACTCCAAAGAGGGAGAGCGTGACTCCCAGCAAAAAGGGCTCCCAGTAACTCCAAAGAGGAGGAGCGTAACTCCCAGTATAAGGGGCCCCCAGTAACCCCAAAGGGAGGGAGCGTAACTCCCAGTATAAGTGGCCCCCAGTAACTCCAAAGATGGGGAGCGTAACTCCCAGTATAAGGGGCCCCCAGTTACTCCAAAGAGGGGGAGCGTAACTCCCAGTACAAGGGGCTCCCAGTTACTCCAAAGAGGAGGAGCGTAACCCCAGTATATGGGGCCCCCCAGTAAAACCAAAGAGGGGGAGAGTAACTCCCAGTATAAGAGGCCCCCAGTTACTACAAAGAGGGGGAGCGTAACTCCCAGTATAACGGGCCCCCAGTAACCCTTCAGAGGAGGAGCGTAACTCCCAGTATAAGGGGCCCCCAATAACTCCAAAGAGGGGGAGCGTTAGTCCCAGTATAAGGGACCCCTAGTAACCCCAAAGAGGGGGAGCGTAACTCCCAGTGCAAGGGGCCCCCAGTAACTCCAATGAGCAGAAGCGTGACTCCCAGTATAAAGGCCCCCCAGTAACTCCAAAGAGGGCTAGCTTGACTCCCAGTATAAGGAGCCCCCTGTAACCCCAAAGAGGAGGAGCGTGACTCCCAGTAAAAGGGATCCCCTGTAACCCCAAAGAGGGAGAGCGTGACTCTCAGTATAAGGGGCCCCCTGTAAATCCAAAGAGGGGAGCGTGACTCCCAGTATAAGGGGTCCCCAGTAACCCCAAAGAGGGGGAGCGCAACTCCCAGTATCAGGGGCCGCCAGTAACCCCAAGGAGGAGGAGCGTAACTCCCAGTATAAGGGGCCCCCAGTAACCCCAAAGAGGAGGAGCGTAACTCCCAGTATAAGGGGCCCCCAGTAACTCCAAAGAGGGGGAGCGTGTCTCCCAGCATAAAGGGCCCCCAGTAACTCCAAAGAAGAGGAGCGTGACTCCCAGGATAAGGGGCCCCCAATAACCCCAAACGGGGGAGCGTAACTCCCAGTATAAGGGGCCGCCAGTAACCCCAAGGAGGAGGAGCGTAAGTCCCAGTATAAGGGGCCCCCAGTAACTCCAAAGAGGGGGAGCGTGACTCCCAGCATAAAGGGCCCCCAGTAACTCCTAAGAGGAGGAGCGTAACACCCAGTATAAGGGGCCCCCAATAACCCCAAAGGCGGGGAGCGTAACTCCCAGTATAAGGGGCCCCCCGTAACTCCAATGAGGAGGAGCGTGACTCCCAGTATAAGGGCCCCCCAGTAACTCCAAAGAGGGGGAGCGTGACTCCCAGTATAAGGGGCCCCCATTAACTCCAAAGAGGAGGAGCGTAACTCCCAGTATCAGGGGCCCCCAGTAACCCTAAAGAGGAAGAGCGTAACTCGCAGTATAAGTGGCCCCCAGTAACTCCAAAGAGGAGGAGTGTAACTCCCAGTATAAGGGGTCCCCAGTAACCCTAAAGAGGAGGAGCGTAACTCTCAGTATAAGGGGCCCCCAGTAACTCCAAAGAGGGGGAGAGTAACTCCCAGTATCAGGGGCCCCCAGTTACCCTAAAGAGGAGGATCGTAACTCGCAGTATAAGGGGCCCACTGTAACTCCAAAGAGGAGGAACGTAACTCCCAGGATAAGGGGCCCCCATTAACTCGAAAGAGGAGGAGCATAAATCCCAGTATAAGGGGCTCCCTGTAACTCCTAAGAGGAGGAGCGTAACTCCCAGTACAAGGGGCCCCCTGTCACTCCAAAGAGGAGGAGCGTAACTCCGAGTATAAGGGGCTCCCTGTAACTCCAAAGAGGAGGAGCGTAACTCCCAGTATAAGGGGCCCCCTGTTACTCCAAAGAGGAGGAGCGTAACTCCCAGTATAAGGGACCCCCAGTAACTCCAAAGTGGGGGAGCGTTAGTCCCAGTACAAGGGACCCCCAGTAACCCCAAAGAGGGGGAGCGTAACTCCCTGTATAAGGGGCCCCCAGTAACTCCAAAGAGGAGGAGCATGACTCCCAGTATAAGGGGCCCCCAGTAACTCCAAAGAGGGGGAGCTTGACTCCCAGTATAAGGGGTCCCCTGTAACCCCAAAGAGGAGGAGCGTGACTCCCAGTAAAAGGGGTCCCCAGTAACCCCATGGAGGGGGAGCTTAACTCCCAGTGTAAGGGGCCCCCAGTAACCCCAAAGAGGAGAAGCGTAACTTCCAGTATAAGGGGCCCCAATAACTCCAAAGAGGAGGAGCTAAACTCCCAGTATAAGGGGCCCCAGTGACCACAAAGAGGAGGAGCGTAACTCCCAGTATAAGGGGCCCCCTGCAACCCCAAAGAAGAGGAGCGTAACTCCCAGTATAAGGGGCCCCAGTAAAACCAAGGAGGAGGATTGTAACTCCCAGTATAAGGGGCCCCCAGTAACCCCAAGGAGGAGGAGCGTAACTCCCAGCATAAAGGGCCCCCAGTAACTCCAAAGAGGAGGAGCGTAACTCCCAGTATAAGGGGCCCCCAGTAACCCCAAAGGGGGGAGCGTAACTCCCAGTATAAGGGGCCAACAGTAACTCCAAAAAGGGGGATCGTAACTCCCAGTATAAGGGGCCCCCAGTAACTCCAAAGAGGGGGAGCGTAACTCCCAGTATAAGAGCTCCCATCAACTCCAATGAGGAGGAGCGTGATTCCCAGTATAAAGGGCCCCCTGTAAAACCAAAGAGGGGGAGCGTAACTCCCAGTATAAGGGGCCCGCAGTAACTCCAAAGTGGGGGAGCGTGGCTCCCAGTATAAGGGGTCCCCTGTAACCACAAAGAGGGGGAGCGTGTCTCCCGGTATAAGGGGCCCCCAGTAACCCCCAAAAGGGGGAGCGTGACTCCCAGTATAAGGGGCCCCCAAAAACTCCAAAGAGGAGGAGCGTAACTCCCAGTATAAGGGGCCCACAGTAACCCCAAAGAGGGGGAGCGTGACTCCCAGTATAAGGGGCCCCCAGTAATTCCAATGAGGGGGAGCGTTACTCCCAGTATAAGGGCCCCCCAGTAACCCCAAAGAGGGGGAGCGTAACTCCCAGTATAAGGGGCCCGCAGTAACTCCAAAGAGGGGGAGCGTGGCTCCCAGTATAAGGGGTCCCCTGTAACCACAAAGAGGGGGAGCGTGTCTCCCGGTATAAGGGGCCCCCAGTAACCCCCGAAAGGGGGAGCGTGACTCCCAGTATAAGGGGCCCCCAAAAACTCCAAAGAGGAGGAGCGTAAATCCCAGTATAAGGGGCCCACAGTAACTCCAAAGAGGGGGAGCTTGACTCCCAGTATAAGGGGCCCCCTGTAACCCCAAAGAGGAGGAGCGTGACTCCCAGTATAAGGGGCCCCCTGTAACCCCAAAGAGGGAGAGCGTGACTACTAGTATAAGGGGCCCCCTGTAAATCCAAAGAGGGGAGCGTGACTCCCAGTATAAGGCTTCCCCAGTAACCCCAAAGAGGGGGAGCGTAACTCCCAGTATCAGAGGACCCCAGTAACCCCAAAGAGGAGGAGCGTAACTCGCAGTATAAGGGGCCCCAGTAACTCCAAAGAGGAGTAGCTAAACTCCCAGTATAAGGTGCCCCCAGTAACCCCAAAGAGGAGGAGCGTAACTCCCAGAATTAGGGGCCCCCTGCAACCCCAAAAAAGATTAGCGTAACTCCCAGTATAAGGGGCCCCAGTAAATCCAAGGAGGAGGAGCGTAACTCCCAGTATAAGGGGCCCCCAGTAACCCCAAAGAGGAGGAGCGAAATTCCCAGTATAAGGGGCCCCCAGTAACTCCAAGGAGGGGGAGCGTGACTCCCAGCATAAAGGGCCCCCAGTAACTCCAAAGAGGAGGAGCGTAACTCCCAGTATAATGGGCCCCCAGTAACCCCAAAGGGAGGGAGCGTAACTCCCAGTATAAGGGGCCCCCAGTAACTCCAAAGAGGGGGAGCGTAACTCTCAGTACAAGGGGCCCCCAGTTACTCCAATGAGGGGGAGCGTAACTCCCAGTACAAAGGGCTCCCAGTTACTCCAAAGAGGAGGAGCTTAACTCCCAGTATAAGGGGCCCCCAGTAACTCCAAAGCGGGGGAGCGTAACTCCCAGTCAAAGGGGCCCCCAGTAACCCCAAAGAGGGGAGCGTAACTCCCAGTATAAGGGTCCCCCAATAACTCTAAAGAGGAGGAGCGTAACTCCCAAGATAAGGGGCCCCCAGTAACCCCAATGAGGGGGAGCGAGACTCCCGGTATAAGGGGCCCCCAGTAACCCCAAAGAGGGGGAGCTTGGCTCCCAGTATAAGGGGTCCCCTGTAACCACAAAGAGGGGGAGCGTGTCTCCCGGTATATGGGGCCCCCAGTAACCCCAAAAAGGGGGAGCGTGACTCCCAGTAAAAGGGGCCCCCAAAAACTCCAAAGAGGAGGAGCGTAACTCCCAGTATAAGGGGCCCACAGTAACCCCAAAGAGGGGGAGCGTGACTCCCTATATAAGGGGCCCCAAGTAATTCCAATGAGGGGGAGCGTTACTCCCAGTATAAGGGCCCCCAGTAACCCCAAAGAGGGGGAGCGTAACTCCCAGTATCAGGGGCCCCCAGTAACTCTAAGGAGGGGGAGCGTTAGTCCCAGTATAAGGGACCCCCAGTAACCCCAAAGAACGGGAGCGTAACTCCCAGTATAAGGGGCCCCCAGTAACTCCAAAGAGGAGGAGCGTGACTCCCAGTATAAGGGACCCCCAGTAACTCCAAAGAGGGGGGGCTTGACTCCCAGTATAAGGGGCCCCCTGTAACCCCAAAGAGGAGGAGCGTGACTCCCAGTATAAGGGGCCCCCTGTAAATCCAAAGAGGGGAGCGTGACTCCCAGTATAAGGGGTCCCCAGTAACCCCTAAGAGGGGGAGCGTAACTCCCAGTATCAGAGGCCCCCAGTAACCCCAAAAAGGAGGAGCGAAATTCCCAGTATAAGGGGCCCCCAGTAACTCCAAGGAGGGGGAGCGTGACTCCCAGCATAAAGGGCCCCCAGTAACTCCAAAGAGGAGGAGCGTAACTCCCAGTATAAGGGGCCCCCAGTAACCCCAAAGGGAGGGAGCGTAACTCCCAGTATAAGGGGCCCCCAGTAACTCCAAAAAGGGGGAGCGTAACTCTCAGTACAAGGGGCCCCCAGTTACTCCATTGAGGGGGAGCGTAACTCCCAGTACAAGGGGCTCCCAGTTACTCCAAAGAGGAGGAGCGTAACTCCCAGTATAAGGGGCCCCCAGTAACTCCAAAGAGGGGGAGCGTAACTCCCAGTATAAGAGGCCCCCAGTTACTCCAAAGAGGGAAAGCGTAACTCCCAGTATAAGGGGCCCCCAGTAACCCTAAAGTGGAGGAGTGTAACTCCCAGTATAAGGGGCCCCCTGTAACTCCAAAGAGGGCTAGCTTGACTCCCAGTATAAGGGGCCCCCTGTAACCCCAAAGAGGAGGAGCGCGACTCCCAGTATAAGGGGCCCCCTGTAACCCCAAAAAAGGGAGAGCGTGACTCTCAGTATAAGGGGCCCCCTGTAAATCCAAAGAGGGGAGCGTGACTCCCAGTATAAGGGGTCCCCAGTAACCCCAAAGAGGGGGCGTAACTCCCAGTATAAGGGGCCCCCAGTAACCCCAAAGAGGAGGGGCGTAACTCCCAGTATAAGGGGCTCCAGTAACTCCAAAGAGGAGGAGCTAAACTCCCAGTATAAGGGGCCCCAGTAACCTCAAAGAGGAGGAGCGTAACTCCCAGTATAAGGGGCCCCCTGCAACCCCAAAGAAGAGGAGCGTAACTCCCAGTATAAGGGGCCCCAGTAAATCCAAGGAGGAGGAGCGTAACTCCCAGTATAAGGGGCCCCCAGTAACTCCAAAGAGGAGGAGCGTGACTCCAAGTATAAGGGGCCCCCAGTAACTCCAAAGAGGGGGAGCGTGACTCCCAGTATAAGGGGCCCCCATTAACTCCAAAGAGGAGGAGCGTAACTCCCAGTATCAGGGGCCCCCAGTAACCCTAAAGAGGTGGAGCGTAACTCGCAGTTTAAGGGGCCCCCAGTAACTCCAAAGAGGAGGAGAGTAACTCCCAGAATAAGGGGCCTCCAGTAACCCTAAAGGGGAGGAGCGTAACTCGCAGGATAAGGGGCCCCCAGTAACTCGAAAGAGGAGGAGCATAAATCCCAAGATAAGGGGCTCCCTGTAACTCCTAAGAGGAGGAGCGTATCTCCCAGTATAAGGGGCCCCCTGTAACTCCAAAGAGGAGGAGCGTAACTCCGAGTATAAGGGGCTTCCTGTAACTCCAAAGAGGGGGAGCGTAACTCCCAGTATAATGGGCCCCCAGTAACTCCAAACAGGAGGTGCGTAACTCCCAGTATAAAGGGCCCCAGTAACTCCAAAGAGGGGGAGTGTAACTCCCAATATATGGTGCCCCCAGTAACTCCAAGCAGGAGGAGCGTAACTCCCAGTATAAAGGCCCCCAGTAACCCCAAAAAGGGGGAGCGTGACTCCCAGTATAACGCGCCCCCTGTAACTCCAAAGAGGGGGAGCGTAACTCCCAGTATAAGGGGCCCCCAGTAACTCCAAAGAGGCGGAGCGTGACTCCCAATATAAGGGCCCCAGTAACTCCAAAGGGGGGGAGCGTAACTCCCAGTATAAGGGGCCCCCATTTACTCCAAAAAGGAGGAGCGTGACTCCCAGTATAAGGGGCCCCCAGTAACTCCAAAGAGGGGGAGCGTGACTCCCAGTATAAGGGGCCCCCAATAACTCCAAAGAGGAGGAGCGTAACTCCCAGTATCAGGGGCCCCCAGTAACCCTAAAGAGGAGGAGCGTAACTCGCAGTATAAGGCGCCCCCATTAACTCCAAAGCGGAGGAGCGTAACTTCCAGTATAAGGGGCCCCCAGTTACCCTAAAGAGGAGGAGCGTATCTCGCAGTTATAGGAGCCCCCAGTAACTCCAAAGAGGAGGGGAGTAACTCCCAGTATAAGGGGCCCCCAATAACTCCAAAGAGGAGGAGCGTAACTCCCAGTATCAGGGGCCCCCAGTAACCCTAAAGAGGAGGAGCGTAACTCGCAGTATAAGGGGCCCCCAGTAACTCCAAAGAGGGGGAGCGTAACTCCCAGTAAAAAGGGCCCCCAGTAACCCAAAAGAGGGGAGCGTAACTCCCAGTATAGGGGTTCCCCCAATAACTCCAAAGAGGAGGAACGTAACTCCCAGGATAAGGGGCCCCCAGTAACCCCAAAGAGGGGGAGCGTGACTCCCGGTATAAGGGGCCCCCAGTAACCCCAAAGAGGGGGAGCGTGACTCCCAGTATAAGGGGCCCCCAGTAACCCCAAAGACGGGGAGCGTGACTCCCAGTATAAGGGGTCCCCTGTAACCACAAAGAGGGAGAGCGCGTCTCCCGGTATAAGGGGCGCCCTGTAACCCCAAAAAGGGGGATCGTGACTCCCAGTATAAGGGGCCCTCAGTAACTCCAAAGAGGAGGAGCGTAACTCCCAGTGTAAGGGCCCCCAGTAACTCCAAAGAGGAGGAGCGTAACTCCCAGTATAAGGGGCCCACAGTAACCCCAAAGAGGGGGAGCGTGACTCCCAGTATAAGGGGCCCCCAGTAACTCCAATGAAGGGGAGCGTTACTCCCAGTATAAGGGGCCCCCAGTAACCCCAAAGAGGGGAAGCGTAACTCCCAGTATAAGGGGCCCCCATTTACTCCAAAGAGGGGGAGAGTTAGTCCCAGTATAAGGGACCCCCAGTAACTCCAAAAAGGGGGAGCGTAACTCGCAGTATAAGGGGCCCCAGTAACTCCAAAGAGGAGGAGCTAAACTCCCAGCCTAAGTTGCCCCCAGTAACCCCAAAGAGGAGGAGCGTAACTCCCAGTATAAGGGGCCCCCTGCAACCCCAAAAAAGATTAGCGTAACTCCCAGTATAAGGGGCCCCATTTAATCCAAGGAGGAGGAGCGTAACTCCCAGTATAAGGGGCCCCAGTAACCCCAAGGAGGAGGAGCGAAATTCCCAGTATAAGGGGCCCCCAGTAACTCCAAGGAGGGGGAGCGTGACTCCCAGCATAAAGGGCCCCCAGTAACTCCAAGGAGGAAGAGCGTAATTCCCAGTATAAGGGGCCCCCAGTAACCCCAAAGGGAGGGAGCGTAACTCCCAGTATAAGGGGCCCCCAGTAACTCCAAAGAGGGGGAGCGTAACTCTCAGTACAAGGGGCCCCCAGTTACTCCAATGAGGGGGAGCGTAACTCCCAGTACAAGGGGCTCCCAGTTACTCCAAGCAGGAGGAGCGTAACTCCCAGTATAAGGGGCCCCCAGTAACTCCAAAGAGGGGGAGCGTAACTCCCAGTATAAGAGGCCCCCAGTTACTCCAAAGAGGGGGAGCGTAACTCCCAGTATAAGGGGCCCCCAGTAACCCTAAAGTGGAGGAGTGTAACTCCCAGTATAAGGGGCCCGCAGTAACTCCAAAGAGGGCTAGCTTGACTCCCAGTATAAGGGGCCCCCTGTAACCCCAAAGAGGAGGAGCGTGACTCCCAGTATAAGGGGCCCCCTGTAACCCCAAAGAGTGAGAGCGTGACTCTCAGTATAAGGGGCCCCCTGTAAATCCAAAGAGGGGAGCGTGACTCCCAGTATAAGGGGCCCCCATTAACTCCAAAGAGGAGGAGCGTAACTCCCAGTATCAGGGGCCCCCAGTAACCCTAAAGAGGTGGAGCGTAACTCGCAGTTTAAGGGGCCCCCAGTAACTCCAAAGAGGAGGAGAGTAACTCCCAGAATAAGGGGCCTCCAGTAACCCTAAAGGGGAGGAGCGTAACTCGCAGGATAAGGGGCCCCCAGTAACTCGAAAGAGGAGGAGCATAAATCCCAAGATAAGGGGCTCCCTGTAACTCCTAAGAGGAGGAGCGTATCTCCCAGTATAAGGGGCCCCCTGTAACTCCAAAGAGGAGGAGCGTAACTCCGAGTATAAGGGGCTTCCTGTAACTCCAAAGAGGGGGAGCGTAACTCCCAGTATAATGGGCCCCCAGTAACTCCAAACAGGAGGTGCGTAACTCCCAGTATAAAGGGCCCCAGTAACTCCAAAGAGGGGGAGTGTAACTCCCAATATATGGTGCCCCCAGTAACTCCAAGCAGGAGGAGCGTAACTCCCAGTATAAAGGCCCCCAGTAACCCCAAAAAGGGGGAGCGTGACTCCCAGTATAACGCGCCCCCTGTAACTCCAAAGAGGGGGAGCGTAACTCCCAGTATAAGGGGCCCCCAGTAACTCCAAAGAGGCGGAGCGTGACTCCCAATATAAGGGCCCCAGTAACTCCAAAGAGGGGGAGCGTAACTCCCAGTATAAGGGGCCCCCAGTTACTCCAAAGAGGGGGAGCGTAACTCCCAGTATAAGGGGCCCCCAGTAACCCTAAATTGGAGGAGTGTAACTCCCAGTATAAGGCGCCCGCAGTAACTCCAAAGAGGGCTAGCTTGACTCCCAGTATAAGGGGCCCCCTGTAACCCCAAAGAGGAGGAGCGTGACTCCCAGTATAAGGGGCCCCCTGTAACCCCAAAGAGGGAGAGCGTGACTCTCAGTATAAGGGGCCCCCTGTAAATCCAAAGAGGGGAGCGTGACTCCCAGTATAAGGGGCCCCCATTTACTCCAAAAAGGAGGAGCGTGACTCCCAGTATAAGGGGCCCCCAGTAACTCCAAAGAGGGGGAGCGTGACTCCCAGTATAAGGGGCCCCCAATAACTCCAAAGAGGAGGAGCGTAACTCCCAGTATCAGGGGCCCCCAGTAACCCTAAAGAGGAGGAGCGTAACTCGCAGTATAAGGCGCCCCCATTAACTCCAAAGCGGAGGAGCGTAACTTCCAGTATAAGGGGCCCCCAGTTACCCTAAAGAGCAGGAGCGTATCTCGCAGTTATAGGAACCCCCAGTAACTCCAAATTAGGAGGGGAGTAACTCCCAGTATAAGGGGCCCCCAATAACTCCAAAGAGGAGGAGCGTAACTCCCAGTATCAGGGGCCCCCAGTAACCCTAAAGAGGAGGAGCGTAACTCGCAGTATAAGGGGCCCCCAGTAACTCCAAAGAGGGGGAGCGTAACTCCCAGTAAAAAGGGCCCCCAGTAACCCAAAAGAGGGGAGCGTAACTCCCAGTATAGGGGTTCCCCCAATAACTCCAAAGAGGAGGAACGTAACTCCCAGGATAAGGGGCCCCCAGTAACCCCAAAGAGGGGGAGCGTGACTCCCGGTATAAGGGGCCCCCAGTAACCCCAAAGAGGGGGAGCGTGACTCCCAGTATAAGGGGCCCCCAGTAACCCCAAAGACGGGGAGCGTGACTCCCAGTATAAGGGGTCCCCTGTAACCAAAAAGAGGGAGAGCGTGTCTCCCGGTATAAGGGGCGCCCTGTAACCCCAAAAAGGGGGATCGTGACTCCCAGTATAAGGGGCCCTCAGTAACTCCAAAGAGGAGGAGCGTAACTCCCAGTGTAAGGGCCCACAGTAACTCCAAAGAGGAGGAGCGTAACTCCCAGTATAAGGGGCCCACAGTAACCCCAAAGAGGGGGAGCGTGACTCCCAGTATAAGGGGCCCCCAGTAACTCCAATGAAGGGGAGCGTTACTCCCAGTATAAGGGGCCCCCAGTAACCCCAAAGAGGGGAAGCGTAACTCCCAGTATAAGGGGCCCCCATTTACTCCAAAGAGGGGGAGAGTTAGTCCCAGTATAAGGGACCCCCAGTAACTCCAAAAAGGGGGAGCGTAACTCGCAGTATAAGGGGCCCCAGTAACTCCAAAGAGGAGGAGCTAAACTCCCAGTCTAAGTTGCCCCCAGTAACCCCAAAGAGGAGGAGCGTAACTCCCAGTATAAGGGGCCCCCTGCAACCCCAAAAAAGATTAGCGTAACTCCCAGTATAAGGGGCCCCATTTAATCCAAGGAGGAGGAGCGTAACTCCCAGTATAAGGGGCCCCAGTAACCCCAAGGAGGAGGAGCGAAATTCCCAGTATAAGGGGCCCCCAGTAACTCCAAGGAGGGGGAGCGTGACTCCCAGCAGAAAGGGCCCCCAGTAACTCCAAGGAGGAGGAGCGTAATTCCCAGTATAAGGGGCCCCCAGTAACCCCAAAGGGAGGGAGCGTAACTCCCAGTATAAGGGGCCCCCAGTAACTCCAAAGAGGGGGAGCGTAACTCTCAGTACAAGGGGCCCCCAGTTACTCCAATGAGGGGGAGCGTAACTCCCAGTACAAGGGGCTCCCAGTTACTCCAAGCAGGAGGAGCGTAACTCCCAGTATAAGGGGCCCCCAGTAACTCCAAAGAGGGGGAGCGTAACTCCCAGTATAAGAGGCCCCCAGTTACTCCAAAGAGGGGGAGCGTAACTCCCAGTATAAGGGGCCCCCAGTAACCCTAAAGTGGAGGAGTGTAACTCCCAGTATAAGGGGCCCGCAGTAACTCCAAAGAGGGCTAGCTTGACTCCCAGTATAAGGGGCCCCCTGTAACCCCAAAGAGGAGGAGCGTGACTCCCAGTATAAGGGGCCCCCTGTAACCCCAAAGAGTGAGAGCGTGACTCTCAGTATAAGGGGCCCCCTGTAAATCCAAAGAGGGGAGCGTGACTCCCAGTATAAGGGGTCCCCAGTAACCCCAAAGAGGGGGAGCGTAACTCCCAGTATAAGGGGCCTCCCGTAACTCAAAAGAGGAGGAGCGTGACTCCCAGTTTAAGGGGCCCCCAGTAACTCCAAAGAGGGGGAGCGTGACTCCCAGTATAAGGGGCACCCATTAACTCCAAAGAGGAGGAGCGTAACTCCCAGTATCAGGGGCCCCCAGTAACCCTAAAGAGGAGGAGCGTAACTCGCAGTATAAGTGGCCCCCAGTAACTCCAAAGAGGAGGAGCGTAACTCCCAGTATAAGGGGCCCCCAGTAACCCTAAAGAGGAGGAGCGTAACTCTCAGTATAAGGGGCCCCCAGTAACTCCAAAGAGGGGGAGAGTAACTCCCAGTATAAGGGGCCCCCAGTATCCCTAAAGAGGGGGAGCATAGATCCCAGTATAAGGGGCTCCCTGTACCTCCTAAGAGGAGGAGCGTAACTCCCAGTATAAGGGGCCCCCTGTAACTCCAATGAGGAGGAGCGTAACTCCGAGTATAAGGGGCTCCCTGTAACTCCAAAGAGGAGGAGCGTGACTCCCAGTATAAGGGGCCCCCAGTAACCCCAAAGAGGGGGAGCGTGACTCGCAGTATAAGGGGTCCCCTGTAACCACAAAGAGGGAGAGCGTGTCTCCCGGTATAAGGGGCGCCCTGTAACCCCAAAAAGGGGGATCGTGACTCCCAGTATAAGGGGCCCTCAGTAACTCCTAAGAGGAGGAGCGTAACTCCCAGTGTAAGGGCCCCCAGTAACTCCAAAGAGGAGGAGCGTAACTCCCAGTATAAGGGGCCCACAGTAACCCCAAAGAGGGGGAGCGTGTCTCCCAGTATAAGGGGCCCCCAGTAACTCCAATGAAGGGGAGCGTTACTCCCAGTATAAGGGGCCCCCAGTAACCCCAAAGAGGGGAAGCGTAACTCCCAGTATAAGGGGCCCCCAGTTACTCCAAAGAGGGGGAGAGTTAGTCCCAGTATAAGGGACCCCCAGTAACTCCAAAAAGGGGGAGCGTAACTCGCAGTATAAGGGGCCCCAGTAACTCCAAAGAGGAGGAGCTAAACTCCCAGTCTAAGTTGCCCCCAGTAACCCCAAAGAGGAGGAGCGTAACTCCCAGTATAAGGGGCCCCCTGCAACCCCAAAAAAGATTAGCGTAACTCCCAGTATAAGGGGCCCCATTTAATCCAAGGAGGAGGAGCGTAACTCCCAGTATAAGGGGCCCCCAGTAACCCCAAGGAGGAGGAGCGAAATTCCCAGTATAAGGGGCCCCCAGTAACTCCAAGGAGGGGGAGCGTGACTCCCAGCATAAAGGGCCCCCAGTAACTCCAAGGAGGAGGAGCGTAACTCCCAGTATAAGGGGCCCCAGTAACCCGAAAGGGAGGGAGCGTAACTCCCAGTATAAGGGGCCCCCAGTAACTCCAAAGAGGGGGAGCGTAACTCTCAGTACAAGGGGCCCCCAGTTACTCCAATGAGGGGGAGCGTAACTCCCAGTACAAGGGGCTCCCAGTTACTCCAAACAGGAGGAGCGTAACTCCCAGTATAAGGGGCCCCCAGTAACTCCAAAGAGGGGGAGCGTGACTCCCAGTATAAGGGGCCCCCAATAACTCCAAAGAGGAGGAGCGTAACTCCCAGTATCAGGGGCCCCCAGTAACCCTAAAGAGGAGGAGCGTAACTCGCAGTATAAGGCGCCCCCATTAACTCCAAAGCGGAGGAGCGTAACTTCCAGTATAAGGGGCCCCCAGTTACCCTAAAGAGGAGGAGCGTATCTCGCAGTTATAGGAGCCCCCAGTAACTCCAAAGAGGAGGGGAGTAACTCCCAGTATAAGGGGCCCCCAATAACTCCAAAGAGGAGGAGCGTAACTCCCAGTATCAGGGGCCCCCAGTAACCCTAAAGAGGAGGAGCGTAACTCGCAGTATAAGGGGCCCCCAGTAACTCCAAAGAGGGGGAGCGTAACTCCCAGTAAAAAGGGCCCCCAGTAACCCAAAAGAGGGGAGCGTAACTCCCAGTATAGGGGTTCCCCCAATAACTCCAAAGAGGAGGAACGTAACTCCCAGGATAAGGGGCCCCCAGTAACCCCAAAGAGGGGGAGCGTGACTCCCGGTATAAGGGGCCCCCAGTAACCCCAAAGAGGGGGAGCGTGACTCCCAGTATAAGGGGCCCCCAGTAACCCCAAAGACGGGGAGCGTGACTCCCAGTATAAGGGGTCCCCTGTAACCACAAAGAGGGAGAGCGTGTCTCCCGGTATAAGGGGCGACCTGTAACCCCAAAAAGGGGGATCGTGACTCCCAGTATAAGGGGCCCTCAGTAACTCCAAAGAGGAGGAGCGTAACTCCCAGTGTAAGGGCCCCCAGTAACTCCAAAGAGGAGGAGCGTAACTCCCAGTATAAGGGGCCCACAGTAACCCCAAAGAGGGGGAGCGTGACTCCCAGTATAAGGGGCCCCCAGTAACTCCAATGAAGGGGAGCGTTACTCCCAGTATAAGGGGCCCCCAGTAACCCCAAAGAGGGGAAGCGTAACTCCCAGTATAAGGGGCCCCCATTTACTCCAAAGAGGGGGAGAGTTAGTCCCAGTATAAGGGACCCCCAGTAACTCCAAAAAGGGGGAGCGTAACTCGCAGTATAAGGGGCCCCAGTAACTCCAAAGAGGAGGAGCTAAACTCCCAGTCTAAGTTGCCCCCAGTAACCCCAAAGAGGAGGAGCGTAACTCCCAGTATAAGGGGCCCCCTGCAACCCCAAAAAAGATTTGCGTAACTCCCAGTATAAGGGGCCCCATTTAATCCAAGGAGGAGGAGCGTAACTCCCAGTATAAGGGGCCCCAGTAACCCCAAGGAGGAGGAGCGAAATTCCCAGTATAAGGGGCCCCCAGTAACTCCAAGGAGGGGGAGCGTGACTCCCAGCATAAAGGGCCCCCAGTAACTCCAAGGAGGAGGAGCGTAATTCCCAGTATAAGTGGCCCCCAGTAACCCCAAAGGGAGGGAGCGTAACTCCCAGTATAAGGGGCCCCCAGTAACTCCAAAGAGGGGGAGCGTAACTCTCAGTACAAGGGGCCCCAAGTTACTCCAATGAGGGGGAGCGTAACTCCCAGTACAAGGGGCTCCCAGTTACTCCAAGCAGGAGGAGCGTAACTCCCAGTATAAGGGGCCCCCAGTAACTCCAAAGAGGGGGAGCGTAACTCCCAGTATAAGATGCCCCCAGTTACTCCAAAGAGGGGGAGCGTAACTCCCAGTATAAGGGGCCCCCAGTAACCCTAAAGTGGAGGAGTGTAACTCCCAGTATAAGGGGCCCGCAGTAACTCCAAAGAGGGCTAGCTTGACTCCCAGTATAAGGGGCCCCCTGTAACCCCAAAGAGGAGGAGCGTGACTCCCAGTATAAGGGGCCCCCTGTAACCCCAAAGAGTGAGAGCGTGACTCTCAGTATAAGGGGCCCCCTGTAAATCCAAAGAGGGGAGCGTGACTCCCATTATAAGGGGTCCCCAGTAACCCCAAATAGGGGGAGCGTAACTCCCAGTATAAGGGGCCTCCCGTAACTCAAAAGAGGAGGAGCGTGACTCCCAGTATAAGGGGCCCCCAGTAACTCCAAAGAGGGGGAGCGTGACTCCCAGTATAAGGGGCACCCATTAACTCCAAAGAGGAGGAGCGTAACTCCCAGTATCAGGGGCACCCAGTAACCCTAAAGAGGAGGAGCGTAACTCGCAGTATAAGTGGCCCCCAGTAACTCCAAAGAGGAGGAGCGTAACCCCCAGTATAAGGGGCCCCCAGTAACCCTAAAGAGGAGGAGCGTAACTCTCAGTATAAGGGGCTCCCTGTACCTCCTAAGAGGAGGAGCGTAACTCCCAGTATAAGGGGCCCCCTGTAACTCCAATGAGGAGGAGCGTAACTCCGAGTATAAGGGGCTCCCTGTAACTCCAAAGAGGAGGATCGTGACTCCCAGTATTAGGGGCCCCCAGTAACCCCAAAGAGGGGGAGCGTGACTCCCAGTATAAGGGGTCCCCTGTAACCACAAAGAGGGAGAGCGTGTCTCCCGGTATAAGGGGCGCCCTGTAACCCCAAAAAGGGGGATCGTGACTCCCAGTATAAGGGGCCCTCAGTAACTCCAAAGAGGAGGAGCGTAACTCCCAGTGTAAGGGCCCCCAGTAATTCCAAAGAGGAGGAGCGTAACTCCCAGTATAAGGGGCCCACAGTAACCCCAAAGAGGGGGAGCGTGACTCCCAGTATAAGGGGCCCCCAGTAACTCCAATGAAGGGGAGCGTTACTCCCAGTATAAGGGGCCCCCTGTAACCCCAAAGAGGGGAAGCGTAACTCCCAGTATAAGGGGCCCCCAGTTACTCCAAAGAGGGGGAGAGTTAGTCCCAGTATAAGGGACCCCCAGTAACTCCAAAAAGGGGGAGCGTAACTCGCAGTATAAGGGGCCCCAGTAACTCCAAAGAGGAGGAGCTAAACTCCCAGTCTAAGTTGCCCCCAGTAACCCCAAAGAGGAGGAGCGTAACTCCCAGTATAAGGGGCCCCCTGCAACCCCAAAAAAGATTAACGTAACTCCCAGTATAAGGGGCCCCATTTAATCCAAGGAGGAGGAGCGTAACTCCCAGTATAAGGGGCCCCCAGTAACCCCAAGGAGGAGGAGCGAAATTCCCTGTATAAGGGGCCCCCAGTAACTCCAAGGAGGGGGAGCGTGACTCCCAGCATAAAGGGCCCCCAGTAACTCCAAGGAGGAGGAGCGTAACTCCCAGTATAAGGGGCCCCAGTAACCCCAAAGGGAGGGAGCGTAACTCCCAGTATAAGGGGCCCCCAGTAACTCCAAAGAGGGGGAGCGTAACTCTCAGTACAAGGGGCCCCCAGTTACTCCAATGAGGGGGAGCGTAACTCCCAGTACAAGGGGCTCCCAGTTACTCCAAACAGGAGGAGCGTAACTCCCAGTATAAGGGGCCCCCAGTAACTCCAAAGAGGGGGAGCGTAACTCCCAGTATAAGAGGCCCCCAGTTACTCCAAAGAGGGGGAGCGTAACTCCCAGTATAAGGGGCCCCCAGTAACCCTAAAGTGGAGGAGTGTAACTCCCAGTATAAGGGGCCCGCAGTAACTCCAAAGAGGGCTAGCTTGACTCCCAGTATAAGGGGCCCCCTGTAACCCCAAAGAGGAGGAGCGTGACTCCCAGTATAAGGGGCCCCCTGTAACCCCAAAGAGTGATAGCGTGACTCTCAGTATAAGGGGCCCCCTGTAAATCCAAAGAGGGGAGCGTGACTCCCAGTATAAGGCGTCCCCAGTAACCCCAAAGAGGGGGAGCGTAACTCCCGGTATAAGGGGCCTCCCGTAACTCCAAAGAGGAGGAGCGTGACTCCCAGTATAAGGGGCCCCCAGTAACTCCAAAGAGGCGGAGCGTGACTCCCAATATAAGGGGCCCCCAGTAATTCCAAAGAGGGGGAGCGTAACTCCCAGTATAAGGGGCCCCCAGTAACTCCAAAGAGGAGAAGCGTAAGTCCCAGTAAAACGGGCCCCCAGTTACCCTAAAGAGGAGGAGCGTAACTCCCAGTAAAAGGGCCCCCCAGAAACTCCAAAGAGGGGGAGAGAGACTCCCAGTATAAGGGGCCCCCATTAACTCAAAAGAGGAGGAGCGTAACTCCCAGTATAAGGGGCCCCCAGTAACTCCAAAGAGGAGGAGCGTGACTCCCAGTATAAGGGGCCCCAAGTAACTCCAAAGAGGGGGCTCGTGACTCCCAGTATAAGGGGCCCCCATTAACTCCAAAGAGGAGGAGCGTAACTCCCAGTATCAGGGGCACCCAGTAACCCTAATGAGGAGGAGCGAAACTCGCAGTATAAGGGGCCCCCAGCAACTCCAAAGAGGAGGATCTTAACTCCCAGTATAAGGGCCCCCCAGTTACCCTAAAGAGGAGGAGCGTTACTCCCAGAATAAGGGGCCCCCTGTAACTCCAAAGAGGAGGAGCGTAACTCCCAGTATAAGGGGCCCACACTAACCCCAAAGAGGGGGAGCGTAACTCCCAGTATAAGGGGCCCCAGTAACTCCAAAGAGGAGGAGCGTTACTCCTAGTATAAGGGGCCCCCAGTAACCCCAAAGAGAGGGAGCGTGACTCCCTGTATAAGGGGCCCCCAGTAACCCCAAAGAGGGGGAGCGTGACTCCCAGTATAAAGGCCCCCCAGTAACTCCAAAGAGGGGGAGCGTTAGTCCCACTATAAGGGACCCCCAGTTACCCCAAAGAGGGGGAGCGTAACTCCCACTATAAGGGGCCCCCTGTAACTACAAAGAGGAGGAGCGTGACTCCCAGTATAAGGGGCCCCCAGTAACTCCAATGAGGGGGAGCTTGACTCCCAGTATAAGGGCCCCCCCTGTAACCCCAAAGAAGAGGAGCATGACTCCCAGTATAAGGGGCACCCAGTAACCCCAAAGAGGGAGAGTGTGACTCCCAGTATAAGGGGCCCCCTGTAAATCCAAAGAGGGGAGCGTTACTCCCAGTATATGGGGTCCCCAGTAATCCCAAAGAGGGGGAGCGTAACTCCCAGTATAAGGGGCCCCAAGTAACCCCAAAGAGGAGGAGCGTATCTCCCAGTATAAGGGGCCCCAGTAACTGCGAAGAGGAGGAGCTAAACTCCCAGTATAAGGGGCCCCAGTAACCCCAAAGAGGAGGAGCGTAACTCCCAGTATAAGTGGCCCCCTGCAACCCCAAAAAAGAGGAGCGTAACTCCCAGTTTAAGGGGCCCCAGTAAATCCAAGGAGGAGGAGCGAAACTCCCAGTATAAGGGGCCCCCAGTAACCCCTAGGAGGAGGAGCGAAACTCCCAGTATAAGGGGCCCCCAGTAACTACAAAGAGGGGGAGCGTGACTCCCAGCATAAATGGCCCCCAGCAACTCCAAAGAGGAGGAGCGTAACTCCCAGTATAAGGGGCCCCCAATAACCCCAAAGGGGGGGGGGGAGCGTAACTCCCAGTATAAGGGGCCCCAAGAAACTCAAAAGAGGGGGAGCGAGACTCCCTGTATTAGGGGCCCCCATTATCTCAAAAGAGGAGGATCGTAACTCCCAGTATAAGGGGCCCCCCGTAAATCCAAAGAGGAGGAGCGTGACTCCCAGTATAAGGGGCCCCCTGCAACCCCAAAAAAGATTAGCGTAACTCCCAGTATAAGGGGCCCCATTTAATCCAAGGAGGAGGAGCGTAACTCCCAGTATAAGGGGCCCCAGTAACCCCAAGGAGGAGGAGCGAAATTCCCAGTATAAGGGGCCCCCAGTAACTCCAAGGAGGGGGAGCGTGACTCCCAGCAAAAAGGGCCCCCAGTAACTCCAAGGAGGAGGAGCGTTACTCCCAGTATAAGGGGCCCCCAGTAACCCCAAAGGGAGGGAGCGTAACTCCCAGTATAAGGGGCCCCCAGTAACTCCAAAGAGGGGGAGCGTGACTCCCAGCATAAATGGCCCCCAGTTACTCCAAAGAGGGGGAGCGTAACTCCCAGTATAAGGGGCCCCCAGTAACCCTAAAGTGGAGGAGTGTAACTCCCAGTATAAGGGGCCCGCAGTAACTCCAAAGAGGGCTAGCTTGACTCCCAGTATAAGGGGCCCCCTGTAACCCCAAAGAGGAGGAGCGTGACTCCCAGTATAAGGGGCCCCCTGTAACCCCAAAGAAAGAGAGCGTGACTCTCAGTATAAGGGGCCCCCTGTAAATCCAAAGAGGGGAGCGTGACTCCCAGTATAAGGGGTCCCCAGTAACCCCAAAGAGGGGGAGCGTAACTCCCAGTATAAGGGGCCTCCCGTAACTCAAAAGAGGAGGAGCGTGACTCCCAGTATAAGGGGCCCCCAGTAACTCCAAAGAGGGGGAGCGTGCCTCCCAGTATAAGGGGCACCCATTAACTCCAAAGAGGAGGAGCGTAACTCCCAGTATCAGGGGCCCCCAGTTACCCTAAAGAGGAGGAGCGTAACTCGCAGTATAAGTGGCCCCCAGTAACTCCAAAGAGGAGGAGCGTAACTCCCAGTATAAGGGGCCCCCAGTAACCCTAAAGAGGAGGAGCGTAACTCTCAGTATAAGGGGCCCCCAGTAACTCCAAAGAGGGGGAGAGTAACTCCCAGTATAAGGGGCCCCCAGTATCCCTAAAGAGGGGGAGCATAGATCCCAGTATAAGGGGCTCCCTGTAACTCCTAAGAGGAGGAGCGTAACTCCCAGTATAAGGGGCCCCCTGTAACTCCAATGAGGAGGAGCGTAACTCCGAGTATAAGGGGCTCCCTGTAACTCGAAAGAGGAGGAGCGTGACTCCCAGTATAAGGGGCCCCCAGTAACCCCAAAGAGGGGGAGCGTGACTCCCAGTATAAGGGGTCCCCTGTAACCACAAAGAGGGAGAGCGTGTCTCCCGGTATAAGGGGCGCCCTGTAACCCCAAAAAGGGGGATCGTGACTCCCAGTATAAGGGGCCCTCAGTAACTCCAAAGAGGAGGAGCGTAACTCCCAGTGTAAGGGCCCCCAGTAACTCCAAAGAGGAGGAGCGTAACTCCCAGTATAAGGGGCCCACAGTAACCCCAAAGAGGGGGAGCGTGACTCCCAGTATAAGGGGCCCCCAGTAACTCCAATGAAGGGGAGCGTTACTCCCAGTATAAGGGGCCCCCAGTAACCCCAAAGAGGGGAAGCGTAACTCCCAGTATAAGGGGCCCCCAGTTACTCCAAAGAGGGGGAGAGTTAGTCCCAGTATAAGGGACCCCCAGTAACTCCAAAAAGGGGGAGCGTAACTCGCAGTATAAGGGGCCCCAGAAACTCCAAAGAGGAGGAGCTAAACTCCCAGTCTAAGTTGCCCCCAGTAACCCCAAAGAGGAGGAGCGTAACTCCCAGTATAAGGGGCCCCCTGCAACCCCAAAAAAGATTAGCGTAACTCCCAGTATAAGGGGCCCCATTTAATCCAAGGAGGAGGAGCGTAACTCCCAGTATAAGGGGCCCCCAGTAACCCCAAGGAGGAGGAGCGAAATTCCCAGTATAAGGGGCCCCCAGTAACTCCAAGGAGGGGGAGCGTGACTCCCAGCATAAAGGGCCCCCAGTAACTCCAAGGAGGAGGAGCGTAACTCCCAGTATAAGGGGCCCCAGTAACCCCAAAGGGAGGGAGCGTAACTCCCAGTATAAGGGGCCCCCAGTAACTCCAAAGAGGGGGAGCGTAACTCTCAGTACAAGGGGCCCCCAGTTACTCCAATGAGGGGGAGCGTAACTCCCAGTATAAGGGGCCCCCAGTAACTCCAAAGAGGGGGAGCGTAACTCCCAGTATAAGAGGCCCCCAGTTACTCCAAAGAGGGGTAGCGTAACTCCCAGTATAAGGGGCCCCCAGTAACCCTAAAGTGGAGGAGTGTAACTCCCAGTATAAGGGGCCCGCAGTAACTCCAAAGAGGGCTAGCTTGACTCCCAGTATAAGGGGCCCCCTGTAACCCCAAAGAGGAGGAGCGTGACTCCCAGTATAAGGGGCCCCCTGTAACCCCAAAGAGTGATAGCGTGACTCTCAGTATAAGGGGCCCCCTGTAAATCCAAAGAGGGGAGCGTGACTCCCAGTATAAGGCGTCCCCAGTAACCCCAAAGAGGGGGAGCGTAACTCCCGGTATAAGGGGCCTCCCGTAACTCCAAAGAGGAGGAGCGTGACTCCCAGTATAAGGGGCCCCCAGTAACTCCAAAGAGGCGGAGCGTGACTCCCAATATAAGGGGCCCCCAGTAATTCCAAAGAGGGGGAGCGTAACTCCCAGTATAAAGGGCCCCCAGTAACTCCAAAGAGGAGAAGCGTAAGTCCCAGTAAAACGGGCCCCCAGTTACCCTAAAGAGGAGGAGCGTAACTCCCAGTAAAAGGGGCCCCCAGAAACTCCAAAGAGGGGGAGCGAGACTCCCAGTATAAGGGGCCCCCATTAACTCAAAAGAGGAGGAGCGTAACTCCCAGTATAAGGGGCCCCCAGTAACTCCAAAGAGGAGGAGCGTGACTCTCAGTATAAGGGGCCCCAAGTAACTCCAAAGAGGGGGCTCGTGACTCCCAGTATAAGGGGCCCCCATTAACTCCAAAGAGGAGGAGCGTAACTCCCAGTATCAGGGGCACCAAGTAACCCTAATGAGGAGGAGCGAAACTCGCAGTATAAGGGGCCCCCAGCAACTCCAAAGAGGAGGAGCTTAACTCCCAGTATAAGGGCCCCCCAGTTACCCTAAAGAGGAGGAGCGTAACTCCCAGTATAAGGGGCCCCCTGTAACTCCAAAGAGGAGGAGCGTAACTCCCAGTATAAGGGGCCCACACTAACCCCAAAGAGGGGGAGCGTAACTCCCTGTATAAGGGGCCCCCAGTAACCCCAAAGAGGGGGAGCGTGACTCCCAGTATAAAGGCCCCCCAGTAACTCCAAAGAGGGGGAGCGTTAGTCCCACTATAAGGGACCCCCAGTTACCCCAAAGAGGGGGAGCGTAACTCCCACTATAAGGGGCCCCCAGTAACTACAAAGAGGAGGAGCGTGACTCCCAGTATAAGGGGCCCCCAGTAACTCCAATGAGGGGGAGCTTGACTCCCAGTATAAGGCCCCCCCCCTGTAACCCCAAAGAAGAGGAGCATGACTCCCAGTATAAGGGGCCCCCAGTAACCCCAAAGAGGAGGAGCGTAACTCCCAGTATAAGGGGCCCCAGTAACTGCGAAGAGGAGGAGCTAAACTCCCAGTATAAGGGGCCCCAGTAACCCCAAAGAGGAGGAGCGTAACTCCTAGTATAAGTGGCCCCCTGCAACCCCAAAAAAGAGGAGCGTAACTCCCAGTTTAAGGGGCCCCAGTAAATCCAAGGAGGAGGAGCGAAACTCCCAGTATAAGGGGCCCCCAGTAACCCCTAGGAGGAGGAGCGAAACTCCCAGTATAAGGGGCCCCCAGTAACTCCAAAGAGGGGGAGCGTGACTCCCAGCATAAATGGCCCCCAGTAACTCCAAAGAGGAGGAGCGTAACTCCCAGTATAAGGGGCCCCCAATAACCCCAAAGGGGGGGGGGGAGCGTAACTCCCAGTATAAGGGGCCCCAAGAAACTCAAAAGAGGGGGAGCGAGACTCCCTGTATTAGGGGCCCCCATTAACTCAAAAGAGGAGGATCGTAACTCCCAGTATAAGGGGCCCCCCGTAAATCCAAAGAGGAGGAGCGTGACTCCCAGTATAAGGGGCCCCCAGTAACCCTAAAGAGGAGGAGCGTAACTCTCAGTATAAGGGGCCAACAGTAACTCAAAAGAGGAGGAGAGTAACTCCCAGAATAAGGGGCCCCCAGTAACCCTAAAGAGGAGGAGCGTAACTCGCAGTATAAGGGGCCTTCAGTAACTCCAAAGAGGAGGAACGTAACTCCCAGGATAAGGGGCCCCCAGTAACTCGAAAGAGGAGGAGCATAAATCCCAGTATAAGGGGCTCCCTGTAACTCCTAAGAGGAGGAGCGTATCTCCCAGTACAAGGGGCCCCCTGTAACTCCAAAGAGGAGGAGCGTAACTCCGAGTATAAGGGGCTCCCTGTAACTCCAAAGAGGGGGAGCGTAACTCCCAGTATAATGGGCCCCCAGTAACTCCAAACAGGAAGTGCGTAACTCCCAGTATAAAGGGCCCCAGTAACTCCAAAGAGGGGGAGTGTAACTCCCAATATAAGGGGCCCCCAGTAACTCCAAGCAGGAGGAGCGTAACTCCCAGTATAAAGGCCTCCAGTAACCCCAGAGAGGGGGAGCGTGACTCCCAGTATAACGCGCCCCCTGTAACTCCAAAGAGGGGGAGCGTAACTCCAAGTATAAGGGGCCCCCAGTAACCCCAAAGAGGCGGAGCGTGACTCCCAATATAAGGGGCCCCCAGTAACTCCAAAGAGGGGCAGCGTAACTCCCAGTATAAGGGTCCCCCAGTAACTCCAAAGAGGAGGAGCGTAACTCCCAGTAAAAGGGGCCCCCAGTAACCCTAAAGAGGAGGAGCGTAACTCCCAGTATAAGGGGCCCCCCAGAAACTCCAATGAGGGGAAGCGAGACTCCCAGTATAAGGGGCCCCCATTAACTCAAAAGAGGAGGAGCGTAACTCCCAGTATAAGGGGCCCCCAGTAACTCCAAAGAGGAGGAGCGTGACTCCCAGTATAAGGGGCCCCCAGTAACTCCAAAGAGGGGGAGCGTGACTCCCAGTATAAGGGGCCCCCAATAACTCCAAAGAGGAGGAGCGTGACTCCCAGTATCAGGCGCCCCCAGTAACCCTAAAGAGGAGGAGCGTAACTCGCAGTATAAGGCGCCCCCTTTAACTCCAAAGCGGAGGAGCGTAACTTCCAGTATAAGGGGCCCCCAGTTACCCTAAAGAGGAGGAGCGTATCTCGCAGGTAAAGGAGCCCCCAGTAACTCCAAAGAGGAGGAGCGTAACTCCCAGTATAAGGGGCCCCCAATAACTCCAAAGAGGAGGAGCGTAACTCCCACTATCAGGGGCCCCCAGTAACCCTAAAGAGGAGAAGCGTTACTCGCAGTATAAGGGACCCCCAGTAACTCCAAAGAGGGGGAGCGTAACTCCCAGTAAAAGGGGCCCCAGTAACCCAAAAGAGGGGAGCGTAACTCCCAGTATAAGGGTACCCCAATAACTCCAAAGAGGAGGAGCGTAACTCCCAGGATAAGGGGCCCCCAGTAACCCCAAAGAGGGAGAGCGTGACTCCCGGTATAAGGGGCCCCCAGTAACCCCAAAGAGGGGGAGCGTGACTCCCAGTATAAGGGGCCCCCAGTAACCCCAAAGAGGGGGAGCGTGACTCCCAGTATAAGGGGTCCCCTGTAACCACAAAGAGGGAGAGCGTGTCTCCCGGTATAAGGGGCGCCCAGTAACCCCAAAAAGGGGGATCGTGACCCCCAGTATAAGGGGCCCCCAGTAACTCCAAAGAGGAGGAGCGTAACTCCCAGTGTAAGGGGCCCCCAGTAACTCCAAAGAGGTGGAGCGTAACTCCCAGTATAAGGGGCCCACAGTAACCCCAAAGAGGGGGAGCGTGACTCCCAGTATAAGGGGCCCCCAGTAACTCCAATGAGGGGGAGCGTTACTCCCAGTATAAGGGGCCCCCAGTAACCCCAACGAGGGGAAGCGTAACTCCCAGTATAAGGGGCCCCCAGTTACTCCAAAGAGGGGGAGAGTTAGTCCCAGTATAAGGGACCCCCAGTAACACCAAAAAGGGGGAGCGTAACTCGCAGTATAAGGGGCCCTAGTAACTCCAAAGAGGAGGAGCTAAACTCCCAGTCTAAGGTGCCCCCAGTAACCCCAAAGAGGAGGAGCGTAACTCCCAGTATAAGGGGCCCCCTGCAACCCCAAAAAAGATTAGCGTAACTCCCAGTATAAGGGGCCCCATTTAATCCAAGGAGGAGGAGCGTAACTCCCAGTATAAGGGGCCCCCAGTAACCCCAAGGAGGAGGAGCGAAATTCCCAGTATAAGGGGCCCCCAGTAACTCCAAGGAGGGGGAGCGTGACTCCCAGCATAAAGGGCCCCCAGTAACTCCAAGGAGGAGGAGCGTAACTCCCAGTATAAGGGGCCCCCAGTAACCCCAAAGGGAGGGAGCGTAACTCCCAGTATAAGGGGCCCCCAGTAACTCCAAAGAGGGGGAGCGTAACTCTCAGTACAAGGGGCCCCCAGTTACTCCAATGAGGGGGAGCG
Source organism: Meconema thalassinum (assembly GCA_946902985.2). NCBI lineage: Eukaryota > Metazoa > Arthropoda > Insecta > Orthoptera > Tettigoniidae > Meconema > Meconema thalassinum. The sequence goes on along the minus strand of OX336394.1, from coordinate 443,736,701 downwards.
TAATTCCCAGTACAAGGTGCTCCCAGTTACTCCAAAGAGGAGGAGCGTAACTCCCAGTATAAGGGGCCCCCAGTAACTCCAAAGAGGGGGAGCGTAACTCCCAGTATAAGAGGCCCAAAGTTACTCCAAAGAGGGGGAGCGTAACTCCCAGTATAAGGGGCCCCCAGTAACCCTAAAGTGGAGGAGTGTAACTCCCAGTATAAGGGGCCCGCAGTAACTCCAAAGAGGGCTAGCTTGACTCCCAGTATAAGGGGCCCCCTGTAACCCCAAAGAGGAGGAGCGTGTCTCCCAGTATAAGGGGCCCCCTGTAACCCCAAAGAGGGAGAGCGTGACTCTCAGTATAAGGGGCCCCCTGTAAATCCAAAGAGGGGAGCGTGACTCCCAGTATAAGGGGTCCCCAGTAACCCCAAAGAGGGGGAGCGTAACTCCCAGTATAAGGGGCCCCCCGTAACTCCAAAGAGGAGGAGCGTGACTCCCAGTATAAGGGGCCCCCAGTAACTCCAAAGAGGGGGAGCGTGACTCCCAGTATAAGGGGCACCCATTAACTCCAAAGAGGAGGAGCGTAACTCCCAGTATCAGGGGCCCCCAGTAACCCTAAAGAGGAGGAGCGTAACTCGCAGTATAAGTGGCCCCCAGTAACTCCAAAGAGGAGGAGCGTAACTCCCAGTATAAGGGGCCCCCAGTAACCCTAAAGAGGAGGAGCGTAACTCTCAGTATAAGGGGCCCCCATTAACTCCAAAGAGGGGGAGAGTAACTCCCAGTATAAGGGGCCCCCAGTAACCCTAAAGAGGAGGAGCGTAACTCGCAGTATAGGGGCCCACTGTAACTCCAAAGAGGAGGAACGTAACTCCCAGGATAAGCGGGCCCCCAGTATCTCGAAAGAGGAGGAGCATAAATCCCAGTATAAGGGGCTCCCTGTAACTCCTAAGAGGAGGAGCGTAACTCCCAGTATAAGGGGCCCCCTGTAACTCCAATGAGGAGGAGCGTAACTCCGAGTATAAGGGGCTCCCTGTAACTCCAAAGAGGAGGAGCGTAACTCCCAGTATAAGGGGCCCCCTGTTACTCCAAAGAGGAGGAGCGTAACGCCCAGTATAAGGGGCTCCCTGTAACTCCAAAGAGGGGGAGCGTTACTCCAAGTATAATGGGCCCCCGTTAACTCCAAACAGGAGGAGCGTAACTCCCAGTATAAAGGGCCCCAGTAACTCCAAAGAGGGGGAGTGTAACTCCCAATATAAGGGGCCCCCAGTAACTCCAAACAGGAGGGGCGTAACTCCCAGTATAAAGGCCCCCGGTAACCCCAAAGAGGGGGAGCGTGACTCCCAGTATAACGGGCCCGCTGTAACTCCAAAGAGGGGGAGCGTAACTCCCAGTATAAGGGGCCCCAGTAACTCCAAAGAGGCGGAGCGTGACTCCCAATATAAGGGGCCCCCAGTAATTCCAAAGAGGGGGAGCGTAACTCCCAGTATAAGGGGCCCCCAGTAACTCCAAAGAGGAGAAGCGTAAGTTCCAGTATAAAGGCCCCCGGTAACCCAAAGAGGGGGGAGCGTGACTCCCAGTATAACGGGCCCGCTGTAACTCCAAAGAGGGGGAGCGTAACTCCCAGTATAAGGGGCCCCCAGTAACCCCAAAGAGGAGAAGCGTGACTCCCAGTATAAGGGGCCCCCAGTATCTCCAAAGAGGGGGCTCGTGACTCCCAGTATTAGGGGCCCCCATTAACTCCAAAGAGGAGGAGCGTAACTCCCCAGTATCAGGGGCACCCAGTAACCCTTATGAGGAGGAGCGAAACTCGCAGTATAAGGGGCCCCCAGCAACTCCAAAGAGGAGGAGCTTAACTCCCAGTATAAGGGGCCCCCAGTTACCCTAAAGAGGAGGAGCGTAACTCCCAGTATAAGGGGCCCCCTGTAACTCCAAAGAGGAGGAGCGCAACTCCCAGTATAAGGGGCCCACACTAACCCCAAAGAGGGGGAGCGTAACTCCCAGTATAAGGGGCCCCAGTAACTCCAAAGAGGAGGAGCGTTACTCCCAGTATAAGGGGCCCCCAGTAACCCCAAAGAGGGGGAGCGTGACTCCCTGTATAAGGGGCCACCCAGTAACCCCAAAGAGGGGGAGCGTGACTCCCAGTATAAAGGCCCCCAGTAACTCCAAAGAGGGGAGCGTTAGTCCCACTATAAGGGACCCCCAGTAACCCCAAAGAGGGGGAGCGTAACTCCCACTATAAGGGGCCCCCCAGTAACTACAAAGAGGAGGAGCGTGACTCCCAGTATAAGGGGCCCCCAGTAACTCCAATGAGGGGGAGCTTGACTCCCAGTATAAGGGCCCCCCCTGTAACCCCAAAGAGGAGGAGCATGACACCAGTATAAGGGGCCCCCTGTAACCCCAAAGAGGGAGAGTGTGACTCCCAGTATAAGGGGCCCCCTGTAAATCCAAAGAGGGGAGCGTGACTCCAAGAATAAGGGGTCCCCAGTAACCCCAAAGAGGGGAGCGTAACTCCCAGTATAAGGGGCCCCCAGTAACCCCAAAGAGGAGGAGCGTAACTCCCAGTATAAGGGGCCCCAGTAACTCCGAAGAGGAGGAGCTAAACTCCCAGTATAAGGGGCCCCAGTAACCCCCAATGAGGAGGAGCGTAACTCCCAGTATAAGGGGCCCCCTGCAACCCCTAAAAAGTGGAGCGTAACTCCCAGTTTAAGGGGCCCCAGTAAATCCAAGGAGGAGGAGCGTAACTCCCAGTATAAGGGGCCCCCAGTAACCCATAGGAGGAGGAGCGAAACTCCCAGTATAAGGGGCCCCCAGTAACTCCAAAGAGGGGAGCGTGACTCCCAGCATAAAATGGCCCCCAGTAACTCCAAAGAGGAGGAGCGTAACTCCCAGTATAAGGGGCCCCCAATAACCCCAAAGGGGGGGGGGGGAGCGTAACTCCCAGTATAAGGGGCCCCAAGAAACTCAAAAGAGGGGGAGCGAGACTCCCTGTATTAGGGGCCCCCATTAACTCAAAAGAGGAGGAGCGTAACTCCCAGTATAAGGGGCCCCCCGTAACTCCAAAGAGGAGGAGCGTGACTCCCAGTATAAGGGGCCCCCAGTAACCCTAAAGAGGAGGAGCGTAACTCTCAGTATAAGGGGCCCCCAGTAACTCAAAGAGGAGGAGAGTAACTCCCAGAATAAGGGGCCCCCCAGTAACCCTAAAGAGGAGGAGCGTAACTCGCAGTATAAGGGGCCTTCAGTAACTCCAAAGAGGAGGAACGTAACTCCCAGGATAAGGGGCCCCCAGTAACTCGAAAGAGGAGGAGCATAAATCCCAGTATAAGGGGCTCCCTGTAACTCCTAAGAGGAGGAGCGTATCTCCCAGTACAAGGGGCCCCCTGTAACTCCAAAGAGGAGGAGCGTAACTCCGAGTATAAGGGGCTCCCTGTAACTCCAAAGAGGGGGAGCGTAACTCCCAGTATAATGCGCCCCAGTAACTCCAAACAGGAGGTGCGTAACTCCCAGTATAAAGGGCCCCAGTAACTCCAAAGAGGGGGAGTGTAACTCCCAATATAAGGGGCCCCAGTAACTCCAAGCAGGAGGAGGCGTAACTCCCAGTATAAAGGCCTCCAGTAACCCCAGAGAGGGGGAGCGTGACTCCCAGTATAACGCGCCCCCTGTAACTCCAAAGAGGGGGAGCGTAACTCCCAGTATAAGGGGCCCCCAGTAACTCCAAAGAGCGGAGCGTGACTCCCAATATAAGGGGCCCCCAGTAACTCCAAAGAGGGGGAGCGTAACTCCAGTATGAGGGGCCCCCAGTAACTCCAAAGAGGGAGGAGCGTAACTCCCAGTAAAATGGGCCTCCAGTAACCCTAAAGAGGAGGAGCGTAACTCCCAGTATAAGGGGGCCCCCAGAAACTCCAATGAGGGGAAGCGAGACTCCCAGTATAAGGGGCCCCCATTAACTCAAAAGAGGAGGAGCGTAACTCCCAGTATAAGGGGCCCCCAGTAACTCCAAAGAGGAGGAGCGTGACTCCCAGTATAAGGGGCCCCCAGTAACTCCAAAGAGGGGGAGCGTGACTCCCAGTATAAGGGGCCCCCAATAACTCCAAAGAGGAGGAACGTGACTCCCAGTACCAGGCGCCCCCAGTAACCCTAAAGAGGAGGAGCGTAACTCGCAGTATAAGGCGCCCCCTTTAACTCCAAAGCGGAGGAGCGTAACTTCCAGTATAAGGGGCCCCCAGTTACCCTAAAGAGGAGGAGCGTATCTCGCAGTTAAAGGAGCCCCCAGTAACTCCAAAGAGGAGGAGTGTAACTCCCAGTATAAGGGGCCCCCAATAACTCCAAAGAGGAGGAGCGTAACTCCCACTATCAGGGGCCCCCCAGTAACCCTAAAGAGGAGGAGCGTAACTCGCAGTATAAGGGACCCCCAGTAACTCCAAAGAGGGGGAGCCTATCTCCCAGTAAAAGGGGCCCCCAGTAACCCAAAAGCGGGGAGCGTAACTCCCAGTATAAGTGTCCACCAATAACTCCAAAGAGGAGGAGCGTAACTCCCAGGATAAGGGGCCCCCAGTAACCCCAAAGAGGGGGAGCGTGACTCCCGGTATAAGGGGCCCCCAGTAACCCCAAAGAGGGGGAGAGTGACTGCCAGTATAAGGGGCCCCCAGTAACCCCAAAGAGGGGGAGCGTGACTCCCAGTATAAGGGGTCCCCTGTAACCACAAAGAGGGAGAGCGTGTCTCCCGGTATAAGGGGCGCCCAGTAACCCCAAAAAGGGGGATCGTGACCCCCAGTATAAGGGGCCCCCAATAACTCCAAAGAGGAGGAGCGTAACTCCCAGTGTAAGGGGCCCCCAGTAACTCCAAAGAGGTGGAGCGTAACTCCCAGTATAAGGGGCCCACAGTAACCCCAAAGATGGGGAGCGTGACTCCCAGTATAAGGGGCCCCCAGTAACTCCAATGAGGGGGAGCGTTACTCCCAGTATAAGGGGCCCCCAGTAACCCCAAAGAGGGGAAGCGTAACTCCCAGTATAAGGGGCCCCCAGTTACTCCAAAGAGGGGGAGAGTTAGTCCCAGTATAAGGGACCCCCAGTAACTCCAAAGAAGGGGAGCGTTAGTCCCAGTATAAGGGACCCCCAGTAACCCCAAAGAGGGGGAGCATAACTCCCAGTATAAGGGGCCCCCAGTAACTCCAAAGAGGAGGAGTGTGACTCCCAGTATAAGGGGCCCCCAGTCTCTCCAAAGAAGGGGAGCTTGACTCCCAGTATAAGGGGCCCCCTGTAACCCCAAAGAGGGAGAGCGTTACTCCCAGTATAAGGGGCCCCCTGTAAATCCAAAGAGGGGAGCGTGACTCCCAGTATAAGGGGTCCCCAGTAACCCCAAAGAGGGGGAGCGTAACTCCCAGTATAAGGGGCCCGCAGTAACCCCAAAGAGGAGGAGCGTAACTCCCAGTATAAGGGGCCCCAGTAACTCCGAAGAGGAGGAGCTAAACTCCCAGTATAAGGGGCCCCAGTAACCCCAAAGAGGAGGAGCTTAACTCCCAGTATAAGGGGCCCGCTGCAACCCCAAAAAAGAGGAGCGTAACTCCCAGTTTAAGGGGCCCCAGTAAATCCAAGGAGGAGGAGCGTAACTCCCAGTATAAGGGGCCCCCAGTAACCCCTAGGAGGAGGAGCGAAACTCCCAGTATCAGGGGCCCCCAGCAACTCCAAAGAGGGGGAGCGTGACTCCCAGCATAAATGGCCCCCAGTAACTCCAAAGAGGAGGAGCGTAACTCCCAGTATAAGGGGCCCCCAATAACCCCAAAGGGGTTGAGCGTAACTCCCAGTATAAGGGGCCCCAAGAAACTCAAAAGAGGGGGAGCGAGACTCCCTGTATTAGGGGCCCCCATTAACCCTAAAGAGGAGGAGCGTTACTCGCAGTATAAGGGACCCCCAGTAACTCCAAAGAGGGGGAGCGTAACTCCCAGTAAAAGGGGCCCCAGTAACCCAAAAGAGGGGAGCGTAACTCCCAGTATAAGGGTACCCCAATAACTCCAAAGAGGAGGAGCGTAACTCCCAGGATAAGGGGCCCCCAGTAACCCCAAAGAGGGGGAGCGTGACTCCCGGTATAAGGGGCCCCCAGTAACCCCAAAGAGGGGGAGCGTGACTCCCAGTATAAGGGGCCCCCAGTAACCCCAAAGAGGGGGAGCGTGACTCCCAGTATAAGGGGTCCCCTGTAACCACAAAGAGGGAGAGCGTGTCTCCCGGTATAAGGGGCGCCCAGTAACCCCAAAAAGGGGGATCGTGACCCCCTGTATAAGGGGCCCCCAGTAACTCCAAAGAGGAGGAGCGTAACTCCCAGTGTAAGGGGCCCCCAGTAACTCCAAAGAGGTGGAGCGTAACTCCCAGTATTAGGGGCCCACAGTAACCCCAAAGAGGGGGAGCGTGACTCCCAGTATAAGGGGCCCCCAGTAACTCCAATGAGGGGGAGCGTTACTCCCAGTATAAAGGGCCCCCAGTAACCCCAACGAGGGGAAGCGTAACTCCCAGTATAAGGGGCCCCCAGTTACTCCAAAGAGGGGGAGAGTTAGTCCCAGTATAAGGGACCCCCAGTAACACCAAAAAGGGGGAGCGTAACTCGCAGTATAAGGGGCCCTAGTAACTCCAAAGAGGAGGAGCTAAACTCCCAGTCTAAGGTGCCCCCAGTAACCCCAATGAGGAGGAGCGTAACTCCCAGTATAAGGGGCCCCCTGCAACCCCAAAAAAGATTAGCGTAACTCCCAGTATAAGGGGCCCCATTTAATCCAAGGAGGAGGAGCGTAACTCCCAGTATAAGGGGCCCCCAGTAACCCCAAGGAGGAGGAGCGAAATTCCCAGTATAAGGGGCCCCCAGTAACTCCAAGGAGGGGGAGCGTGACTCCCAGCATAAAGGGCCCCCAGTAACTCCAAGGAGGAGGTGGGTAACTCCCAGTATAAGGGGCCCCCAGTAACCCCAAAGGGAGGGAGCGTAACTCCCAGTATAAGGGGCCCCCAGTAACTCCAAAGAGGGGGAGCGTAACTCTCAGTACAAGGGGCCCCCAGTTACTCCAATGAGGGGGAGCGTAATTCCCAGTACAAGGGGCTCCCAGTTACTCCAAAGAGGAGGAGCGTAACTCCCAGTATAAGGGGCCCCCAGTAACTCCAAAGAGGGGGAGCGTAACTCCCAGTATAAGAGGCCCCCAGTTACTCCAAAGAGGGGGAGCGTAACTCCCAGTATAAGGGGCCCCCAGTAACCCTAAAGTGGAGGAGTGTAACTCCCAGTATAAGGGGCCCGCAGTAACTCCAAAGAGGGCTAGCTTGACTCCCACCCCCTGTAACCCCAAAGAGGAGGAGCGTGTCTCCCAGTATAAGGGGCCCCCTGTAACCCCAAAGAGGGAGAGCGTGACTCTCAGTATAAGGGGCCCCCTGTAAATCCAAAGAGGGGAGCGTGACTCCCAGTATAAGGGGTCCCCAGTAACCCCAAAGAGGGGGAGCGTAACTCCCAGTATAAGGGGCCCCCCGTAACTCCAAAGAGGAGGAGCGTGACTCCCAGTATAAGGGGCCCCCAGTAACTCCAAAGAGGGGGAGCGTGACTCCCAGTATAAGGGGCACCCATTAACTCCAAAGAGAAGGAGCGTAACTCCCAGTATCAGGGGCCCCCAGTAACCCTAAAGAGGAGGAGCGTAACTCGCAGTATAAGTGGCCCCCAGTAACTCCAAAGAGGAGGAGCGTAACTCCCAGTATAAGGGGCCCCCAGTAACCCTAAAGAGGAGGAGCGTAACTCTCAGTATAAGGGGCCCCCATTAAATCCAAAGAGGGGGAAAGTAACTCCCAGTATAAGGGGCCCCCAGTAACCCAAAGAGGAGGAGCGTAACTCGCAGTATAGGGGCCCACTGTAACTCCAAAGAGGAGGAACGTAACTCCCAGGATAAGCGGGCCCCCAGTATCTCGAAAGAGGAGGAGCATAAATCCCAGTATAAGGGGCTCCCTGTAACTCCTAAGAGGAGGAGCGTAACTCCCAGTATAAGGGGCCTCCTGTAACTCCAATGAGGAGGAGCGTAACTCCGAGTATAAGGGGCTCCCTGTAACTCCAAAGAGGAGGAGCGTAACTCCCAGTATAAGGGGCCCCCTGTTACTGCAAAGAGGAGGAGCGTAACGCCCAGTATAAGGGGCTCCCTGTAACACCAAAGAGGGGGAGCGTTACTCCCAGTATAATGGGCCCCCGTTAACTCCAAACAGGAGGAGCGTAACTCCCAGTATAAAGGGCCCCAGTAACTCCAAAGAGGGGGAGTGTAACTCCCAATATATAGGGCCCCCAGTAACTCCAAACAGGAGGGGCGTAACTCCCAGTATAAAGGCCCCCAGTAACCCCAAAGAGGGGGAGCGTGACTCCCAGTATAACGGGCCCGCTGTAACTCCAAAGAGGGGGAGCGTAACTCCCAGTATAAGGGGCCCCAGTAACTCCAAAAAGGCGGAGCGTGACTCCCAATATAAGGGGCCCCCAGTAATTCCAAAGAGGGGGAGCGTAACTCCCAGTATAAGGGGCCCCCAGTAACTCCAAAGAGGAGAAGCGTAAGTCCCAGTTAAACGGGCCCCCAGTAACCCTAAAGAGGAGGAGCGTAACTCCCAGTAAAAGGGGCCCCCAGAAACTACAAAGTGGGGGAGCGAGACTCCCAGTATATGGGGCCCCCATTAATTCAAAAGAGGAGGAGCGTAACTCCCAGTATAAGGGGCTCCCAGTAACTCCAAAGAGGAGAAGCGTGACTCCCAGTATAAGGGGCCCCCTGTAACTCCAAAGAGGGGGCTCGTGACTCCCAGTATTAGGGGCCCCCCATTAACTCCAAAGAGGAGGAGCGTAACTCCCAGTATCAGGGGCACCCAGTAACCCTAATGAGGAGGAGCGAAACTCGCAGTATAAGGGGCCCCCAGCAACTCCAAAGAGGAGGAGCTTAACTCCCAGTATAAGGGGCCCCCAGTTACCCTAAAGAGGAGGAGCGTAACTCCCAGTATAAGGGGCCCCCTGTAACTCCAAAGAGGAGGAGCGTAACTCCCAGTATAAGGGGCCCACACTAACCCCAAAGAGGGGGAGCGTAACTCCCAGTATAAGGGGCCCCAGTAACTCCAAAGAGGAGGAGCGTTACTCCCAGTATAAGGGGCCCCCAGTAACCCCAAAGAGGGGGAGCGTGACTCCCTGTATAAGGGGCCCCCAGTAACCCCAAAGAGTGGGAGTTGACTCCCAGTATAAAGGCCCCCCAGTAACTCCAAAGAGGGGGAGCGTTAGTCCCACTATAAGGGACCCCCAGTAACCCCAAAGAGGGGGAGCGTAACTCCCACTATAAGGGGCCCCCAGTAACTACAAAGAGGAGGAGCGTGACTCCCAGTATAAGGGGCCCCCAGTAACTCAAATGAGGGGGAGCTTGACTCCCAGTATAAGGGCCCCCCCTGTAACCCCAAAGAGGAGGAGCATGACACCCAGTATAAGGGGCCCCCTGTAACCCCAAAGAGGGACAGTGTGACTCCCAGTATAAGGGGCCCCCCTGTAAATCCAAAGAGGGGAGCGTGACTCCCAGTATAAGGGGTCCCCAGTAACCCCAAAGAGGGGGAGCGTAACTCCCAGTATAAGGGGCCCCCAGTAACCCCAAAGAGGAGGAGCGTAACTCCCAGTATAAGGGGCCCCAGTAACCCCAAAGAGGAGGAGCGTAACTCCCAGTATAAGGGGCCCCCTGCAACCCCAAAAAAGTGGAGCGTAACTCCTAGTTTAAGGGGCCCCAGTAAATCCAAGGAGGAGGAGCGTAACTCCCAGTATAAGGGGCCCCCAGTAACCCCTAGGAGGAGGAGCGAAAACTCCCAGTATAAGGGGCCCCCAGTAACTCCAAAGAGGGGGAGCGTGACTCCCAGCATAAATGGCCCCCAGTAACTCCAAAGAGGAGGAGCGTAACTCCCAGTATAAGGGGCCCCCCAATAACCCCAAAGAGGGGGGAGCGTAACTCCCAGTATAAGGGGCCCCAAGAAACTCAAAAGAGGGGGAGCGAGACTCCCTGTATTAGGGGCCCCCATTAACTCAAAAGAGGAGGAGCGTAACTCCCAGTATAAGGGGCCCCCCGTAACTCCAAAGAGGAGGAGCGTGACTCCCAGTATAAGGGGCCCCCAGTAACCCTAAAGAGGAGGAGCGTAACTCTCAGTATAAGGGGCCCCCAGTAACTCAAAGAGGACGAGAGTAACTCCCAGAATAAGGGGCCCCCAGTAACCCTAAAGAGGAGGAGCGTAACTCGCAGTATAAGGGGCCTTCAGTAACTCCAAAGAGGAGGAACGTAACTCCCAGGATAAGGGGCCCCCAGTAACTCGAAAGAGGAGGAGCATAAATCCCAGTATAAGGGGCTCCCTGTAACTCCTAGGAGGAGGAGCGTATCTCCCAGTACAAGGGGCCCCCAGTAACTCCAAAGAGGAGGAGCGTAACTCCCAGTATAATGGGCCCCCAGTAACTCCAAACAGGAGGTGCGTAACTCCCAGTATAAAGGGCCCCAGAAACTCCAAAGAGGGGGAGTGTAACTCCCAATATAAGGGGCCCCCAGTAACTCCAAGCAGGAGGAGCGTAACTCCCAGTATAAAGGCCTCCAGTAACCCCAGAGAGGGGGAGCGTGACTCCCAGTATAACGCGCCCCCTGTAACTCCAAAGAGGGGGAGCGTAACTCCCAGTATAAGGGGCCCCCAGTAACTCCAAAGAGGCGGAGCGTGACTCCCAATATAAGGGGCCCCCAGTAACTCCAAAGAGGGGGAGCGTAACTCCCAGTATGAGGGGCCCCCAGTAACTCCAAAGAGGAGGAGCGTAACTCCCTGTAAAATGGGTCCCCAGTAACCCTAAAGAGGAGGAGCGTAACTCCCAGTATAAGGGGCCCCCAGAAACTCCAATGAGGGGAAGCGAGACTCCCAGTATAAGGGGCCCCCATTAACTCAAAAGAGGAGGAGCGTAACCCCCAGTATAAGGGGCCCCCACTTACTCCAAAGAGGAGGAGCGTGACTCCCAGTATAAGGGGCCCCCAGTAACTCCAAAGAGGGGGAGCGTGACTCCCAGTATAAGGGGCCCCCAATAACTCCAAAGAGGAGGAGCGTGACTCCCAGTATCAGGCGCCCGCAGTAACCCTAAAGAGGAGGAGCGTAACTCGCAGTATAAGGCGCCCCCTTTAACTCCAAAGCGGAGGAGCGTAACTTCCAGTATAAGGGGCCCCCCAGTTACCCTAAAGAGGAGGAGCTTATCTCCCAGTTAAAGGAGCCCCCAGTAACTCCAAAGAGGAGGAGTGTAACTCCCAGTATAAGGGGCCCCCAATAACTCCAAAGAGGAGGAGCGTAACTCCCACTATCAGAAGCCCCCAGTAACCCTAAAGAAGAGGAGCGTAACTCGCAGTATAAGGGACCCCCAGTAACTCCAAAGAGGGGGAGCCTAACTCCCAGTAAAAGGGGCCTCCAGTAACCCAAAAGAGGGGAGCGTAACTCCCAGTATAAGGGTCCACCAATAACTCCAAAGAGGAGGAGCGTAACTCCCAGGATAAGGGGCCCCCAGTAACCCCAAAGAGGGGGAGCGTGACTCCCGGTATAAGGGGCCCCCAGTAACCCCAAGAGGGGGAGAGTGACTGCCAGTATAAGGGGCCCCCAGTAACCCCAAAGAGGGGGAGCGTGACTCCCAGTATAAGGGGTCCCCTGTAACCACAAAGAGGGAGAGCGTGTCTCCGGGTATAAGGGGCGCCCAGTAACCCCAAAAAGGGGGATCGTGACCCCCAGTATAAGGGGCCCCCAATAACTCCAAAGAGGAGGAGCGTAACTCCCAGTGTAAGGGGGCCCCCAGTAACTCCAAAGAGGTGGAGCGTAACTCCCAGTATAAGGGGCCCACAGTAACCCCAAAGAGGGGGAGCGTGACTCCCAGTATAAGGGGCCCCCAGTAACTCCAATGAGGGGGAGCGTTACTCCCAGTATAAGGGGCACCCCAATAACCCCAAAGAGGGGAAGCGTAACTCCCAGTATAAGGGGCCCCCAGTTACGGGCCCCCAGTTACTCCAAAGAGGGGGAGAGTTAGTCCCAGTATAAGGGACCCCCAGTAACTCCAAAGAAGGGGAGCGTTAGTCCCAGTATAAGGGACCCCCAGTAACCCCAAAGCGGGGGAGCATAAATCCCAGTATAAGGGGCCCCCAGTAACTCCAAAGAGGAGGAGTGTGACTCCCAGTATAAGGGGCCCCCAGTCACTCCAAAGAAGGGGAGCTTGACTCCCAGTATAAGGGGCCCCCTGTAACCCCAAAGAGGGAGAGCGTTACTCCCAGTATAAGGGGCCCCCTGTAAATCCAAAGAGGGGAGCGTGACTCCCAGTATAAGGGGTCCCCAGTAACCCCAAAGAGGGGGAGCGTAACTCCCAGTATAAGGGGCCCGCAGTAACCCCAAAGAGGAGGAGCGTAACTCCCAGTATAAGGGGCCCCAGTAACTCCGAAGAGGAGGAGCTAAACTCCCAGTATAAGGGGCCCCAGTAACCCCAAAGAGGAGGAGCTTAACACCCAGTATAAGGGGCCCCCTGCAACCCCAAAAAAGAGGAGCGTAACTCCCAGTTTAAGGGGCCCCAGTAAATCCAAGGAGGAGGAGCGTAACTCCCAGTATAAGGGGCCCCCAGTAACCCCTAGGAGGAGGAGCGAAACTCCCAGTATAAGGGGCCCCCAGTAACTCCAAAGAGGGGGAGCGTGACTCCCAGCATAAATGGCCCCCAGTAACTCCAAAGAGGAGGAGCGTAACTCCCAGTATAAGGGGCCCCCAATAACCCCAAAGGGGTTGAGCGTAACTCCCAGTATAAGAGGCCCCAAGAAACTCAAAAGAGGGGGAGCGAGACTCCCTGTATTAGGGGCCCCCATTAACTCAAAAGAGGAGGAGCGTAACTCCCAGTATAAGGGGCCCCCGTAACTCCAAAGAGGAGGAGCGTAAATCCCAGTATAAGGGGCCCCCAGTAACCCTAATGAGGAGGAGCGTAACTCTCAGTATAAGGGGCCCCCAGTAACTCAAAGGAGGATGAGAGTAACTCCCAGAATAAGGGGCCCCCAGTAACCCTAAAGAGGAGGAGCGTAACTCGCAGTATACGGGGCCTTCAGTAACTCCAAAGGGGAGGAAGGTAACTCCCAGGATAAGGGGCCCCCAGTAACTCGAAAGAGGAGGAGCATAAATCCCAGTATAAGGGGCTCCCTGTAACTCCTAAGAGGAGGAGCGTATCTCCCAGTACAAGGGGCCCCCTGTAACTCCAAAGAGGAGGAGCGTAACTCCGAGTATAAGGGGCTCCCTGTAACTCCAAAGAGGGGGAGCGTAACTCCCAGTATAATGGGCCCCCAGTAACTCCAAACAGGAGGTGCGTAACTCCCAGTATAATGGGCCCCAGTAACTCCAAAGAGGGGGAGTGTAACTCCCAATATAAGGGGCCCCCAGTAACTCCAAGCAGGAGGAGCGTAACTCCCAGTATAAAGGCCTCCAGTAACCCCAGAGAGGGGGAGCGTGACTCCCAGTATAACGCGCCCCCTGTAACTCCAAAGAGGGGGAGCGTAACTCCCAGTATAAGGGGCCCCCAGTAACTCCAAAGAGGCGGAGCGTGACTCCCAATATAAGGGGCCCCAGTAACTCCAAAGAGGGGGAGCGTAACTCCCAGTATAAGGGGCCCCCAGTAACTCCAAAGAGGAGGAGCGTAACTCCCAGTATAAGGGGACCCCAATAACTCCAAAGAGGAGGAGCGTAACTCCCACTATCAGGGGCCCCCAGTAACCCTAAAGAGGAGGAGCGTTACTCGCAGTATAAGGGACCCCCAGTAACTCCAAAGAGGGGGAGCGTAACTCCCAGTAAAAGGGGCCCCCAGTAACCCAAAAGAGGGGAGCGTAACTCCCAGTATAAGGGTCCCCCAATAACTCCAAAGAGGAGGAGCGTAACTCCCAGGATAAGGGGCCCCCAGTAACCCCAAAGAGGGGGAGCGTGACTCCCGGTATAAGGGGCCCCCAGTAACCCCAAAGAGGGGGAGCGTGACTCCCAGTATAAGGGGCCCCCAGTAACCCCAAAAGGGGGAGCGTGACTCCCAGTATAAGGGGTCCCCTGTAACCACAAAGAGGGAGAGCGTGTCTCCCGGTATAAGGGGCGCCCAGTAACCCCAAAAAGGGGGATCGTGACCCCCAGTATAAGGGGCCCCCAGTAACTCCAAAGAGGAGCGTAACTCTCAGTGTAAGGGGCCCCCAGTAACTCCAAAGAGGTGGAGCGTAACTCCCAGTATAAGGGGCCCACAGTAACCCCAAAGAGGGGGAGCGTGACTCCCAGTATAAGGGGCCCCCAGTAACTCCAATGAGGGGGAGCGTTACTCCCAGTATAAGGGGCCCCCAGTAACCCCAAAGAGGGGAAGCGTAACTCCCAGTATAAGGGGCCCCCAGTTACTCCAAAGAGGGGGAGAGTTAGTCCCAGTATAAGGGACCCCCAGTAACTCCAAAAAGGGGGAGCGTAACTCGCAGTATAAGGGGCCCCAGAAACTCCAAAGAGGAGGAGCTAAACTCCCAGTCTAAGTTGCCCCCAGTAACCCCAAAGAGGAGGAGCGTAACTCCCAGTATAAGGGGCCCCCTGCAACCCCAAAAAAGATTAGCGTAACTCCCAGTATAAGGGGCCCCATTTAATCCAAAGAGGAGGAGCGTAACTCCCAGTATAAGGGGCCCCCAGTAACCCCAAGGAGGAGGAGCGAAATTCCCAGTATAAGGGGCCCCCAGTAACTCCAAGGAGGGGGAGCGTGACTCCCAGCATAAAGGGCCCCCAGTAACTCCAAGGAGGAGGAGCGTAACTCCCAGTATAAGGGGCCCCCAGTAACCCCAAAGGGAGGGAGCGTAACTCCCAGTATAAGGGGCCCCCAGTAACTCCAAAGAGGGGGAGCGTAACTCTCAGTACAAGGGGCCCCCAGTTACTCCAATGAGGGGGAGCGTAACTCCCAGTACAAGGGGCTCCCAGTTACTCCAAAGAGGAGGAGCGTAACTCCCAGCATAAGGGGCCCCCCAGTAACTCCAAAGAGGGGGATCGTAACTCCCAGTATAAGAGGCCCCCAGTTACTCCAAAGAGGGGGAGCGTAACTCCCAGTATAAGGGGCCCCCAGTAACCCTAAAGTGGAGGAGTGTAACTCCCAGTATAAGGGGCCCGCAGTAACTCCAAAGAGGGCTAGCTTGACTCCCAGTATAAGGGGCCCCCTGTAACCCCAATGAGGAGGAGCGTGACTCCCAGTATAAGGGGCCCCCTGTAACCCCAAAGAGGGAGAGCGTGACTCTCAGTATAAGGGGCCCCCTGTAAATCCAAAGAGGGGAGCGTGACTCCCAGTATAAGGGGTCCCCAGTAACCCCAAAGAGGGGGAGCGTAACTCCCAGTATAAGGGGCCCCCCGTAACTCCAAAGAGGAGGAGCGTGACTCCCAGTATAAGGGGCACCCAGTAACTCCAAAGAGGGGGAGCGTGACTCCCAGTATAAGGGGCACCCATTAACTCCAAAGAGGAGGAGCGTAACTCCCAGTATCAGGGGCCCCCAGTAACCCTAATGAGGAGGAGCGTAACTCGCAGTATAAGTGGCCCCCAGTAACTCCAAAGAGGAGGAGCGTAACTCCCAGTATAAGGAGCCCCCAGTAACCCCAAATAAGGGGCCCCCAGTAACTCCAAAGAGGGGGAGAGTAACTCCCAGTATAAGGGGCCCCCAGTAACCCTAAAGAGGAGGAGCGTAACTCGCAGTATAGGGGCCCACTGTAACTCCAAAGAGGAGGAACGTAACTCCCAGGATAAGGGGGCCCCCAGTATCTCGAAAGAGGGAGGAGCATAAATCCCAGTATAAGGGGCTCCCTGTAACTCCTAAGAGGAGGAGCGTAACTCCCAGTATAAGGGGCTCCCTGTAACTCCAATGAGGAGGAGCGTAACTCCGAGTAAAAGGGGCTCCCTGTAACTCCAAAGAGGAGGAACGTAACTCCCAGTAATAAAGGGGGCCCCCTGTTACGTCCAAAGAGGAGGAGCGTAACGCCCATTATAAGGGGCTCCCTGTAACTCCAAAGAGGGGGAGCGTTACTCCCAGTATAAAGGGCCCCCGTTAACTCCAAACAGGAGGAGCGTAACTCCCAGTATAAAGGGCCCCAGTAACTCCAAAGAGGGGGAGTGTAACTCCCAATATAAGGGGCCCCCAGTAACTCCAAACAGGAGGGGCGTAACTCCCAGTATAAAGGCCCCCAGTAACCCCAAAAAGGGGGAGCGTGACTCCCAGTATAACGGGCCCGCTGTAACTCCAAAGAGGGGGAGCGTAACTCCCTGTATAAGGTGGCCCCCAGTAACTCCAAAGAGGCGGAGCGTGGACTCCCAATATAAGGGGCCCCCAGTAATTCCAAAGAGGGGGAGGCGTAACTCCCAGTATAAGGGGCCCCCAGTAACTCCAAAGAGGAGAAGCGTAAGTCCCAGTAAAACGGGCCCCCAGTAACCCTAAAGAGGAGGAGCGTAACTCCCAGTAAAAGGGGCCCCCAGTAACACCAAAGAGGGGGAGCGTAACTCTCAGTACAAGGGGCCCCCAGTTACTCCAATGAGGGGGAGCGTAACTCCCAGTACAAGGGGCTCCCAGTTTACTCCAAAGAGGAGGAGCGTAACTCCCAGCATAAGGGGCCCCCAGTAACTCCAAAGAGGGGGAGCGTAACTCCCAGTATAAGAGGCCCCCAGTTACTCCAAAGAGGGGGAGCGTAACTCCCAGTATAAGGGGGCCCCCAGTAAACCCTAAAGTGGAGGAGTGTAACTCCCAGTATAAGGGGCCCGCAGTAACTCCAAAGAGGGCTAGCTTGCCTCCCAGTATAAGGGGGCCCCCTGTAACCCCAAAGAGGAGGAGCGTGACTCCCAGTATAAGGGGCCCCCTGTAACCCCAAAGAGGGAGAGCGTGACTCTCAGTATAAGGGGCCCCCTGTAAATCCAAGGAGGGGGAGCGTGACTCCCAGTATAAGGGGTCCCCAGTAACCCCAAAAAGGGGGAGCGTAACTCCCAGTATAAGGGGCCCCCCGTAACTCCAAAGAGGAGGAGCGTGACTCCCAGTATAAGGGGGCCCCCAGTATACTCCAAAGAGGGGGAGCGTGACCTCCCAGTATAAGGGGCACCCATTAACTCCAAAGAGGAGGAGCGTAACTCCCAGTATCAGGGGCCCCCAGTAACCCTAAAGAGGAGGAGCGTAACTCGCAGTATAAGTGGCCCCCAGTAACTCCAAAGAGGAGGAGCGTAACTCCCAGTATAAGGGGCCCCCAGTAACCCTAAAGAGGAGGAGCGTAACTCTCAGGTATAAGGGGCCCCCAGTAACTCCAAAGAGGGGGGAGAGTAACTCCCAGTATAAGGGGCCCCCAGTAACCCTAAAGAGGAGGAGCGTAACTCGCAGTATAGGGGCCCACTGTAACTCCAAAGAGGAGGAACGTAACTCCCAGGATAAGGGGCCCCCAGTATCTCGAAATAGGAGGAGCATAAATCCCAGTATAAGGGGCTCCCTGTAACTCCTAAGAGGAGGAGCGTAACTCCCAGTATAAGGGGCTCCCTGTAACTCCAATGAGGAGGAGCGTAACTCCGAGTATAAGGGGCTCCCTGTAACTCCAAAGAAGAGGAACGTAACTCCCAGTATAAGGGGCCCCCTGTTACTCCAAAGAGGAGGAGCGTAACTCCCCAGTATAAGGGGCTCCCTGTAACTCCAAAGAGGGGGAGCGTTACTCCCAGTATAATGGGCCCCCCGTTAACTCCAAACAGGAGGAGCGTAACTCCCAGTATAAAGGGCCCCAGTAACTCCAAAGAGGGGGAGTGTAACTCCCAATATAAGGGGCCCCCAGTAACTCCAAACAGGGAGGGGCGTAACTCCCAGGTATAAAGGCCCCCAGTAACCCCAAAGAGGGGGAGCGTGACTCCCAGTATAACGGGCCCGCTGTAACTCCAAAGAGGGGGGAGCGTAACTCCAGTATAAGGGGCCCCCAGTAACTCCAAAGAGGCGGAGCGTGGACTCCCAATATGAAGGTGGCCCCCAGTAATTCCAAAGAGGGGGAGCGTAACTCCCAGTATAAGGGTTCCCCAGTAACTCCAAAGAGGAGAAGCGTAAGTCCCAGTAAAACGGGCCCCCAGTAACCCTAAAGAGGAGGAGCGTAACTCCCAGTAAAAGGGGCCCCCAGAAACTCCAAAGAGGGGGAGCGAGACTCCCAGTATAAGGGGCCCCCATTAACTCAAAAGAGGAGGAGCGTAACTCCCAGTATAAGGGGCCCCCAGTAACTCCAAAGAGGAGGAGCGTGACTCCCAGTATAAGGGGCCCCCAGTAACTCCAAAGAGGGGGCTCGTGACTCCCAGGATAAGGGGCCCCCATTAACTCCAAAGAGGAGGAGCGTAACTCCCAGTATCAGGGGCACCCAGTAACCCTAATGAGGAGGAGCGAAACTCGCAATATAAGGGGCCCCCCAGCAACTCCAAAGAGGAGGAGCTTAACTCCCAGTATAAGGGGCCCCCAGTTACCCTAAAGAGGAGGAGCGTAACTCCCAGTATAAGGGGCCCACACTAACCCCAAAGAGGGGGAGCGTTACTCCCAGTATAAGGGGCCCCAGTAACTACAAAGAGGAGGAGCGTTACTCCCCGTATAAGGGGCCCCCAGTAACCCCAAAGAGGGGGAGCGTGACTCCCTGTATAAGGGGCCCCCAGTAACCCCAAAGAGGGGGAGCGTGACTCCCAGTATAAAGGCCCCCCAGTAACTCCAAAGAGGGGGAGCGTTAGTCCCACTATAAGGGACCCCCAGTAACCCCAAAGAGGGGGAAAGTAACTCCCACTATAAGGGGCCCCCAGTAACTACAAAGAGGAGGAGCGTGACTCCCAGTATAAGGGGCCCCCAGTAACTCCAATGAGGGGGAGCTTGACTCCCAGTATAAGGCCCCCCCCTGTAACCCCAAAGAGGAGGAGCATGACTCCCAGTATAAGGGGCCCCCTGTAACCCCAAAGAGGGAGAGTGTGACTCCCAGTATAAGGGGCCCCCTGTAAATCCAAAGAGGGGAGCGTGACTCCCAGTATAAGGGGTCCCCAGTAACCCCAAAGAGGGGGAGCGTAACTCCCAGTATAAGGGGCCCCCTGTAACCCCAAAGAGGGAGAGTGTGACTCCCAGTATAAGGGGCCCCCAGTAACTCCAAAGAGGAGGAGCGTAACTCCCAGTATAAGGGGCCCCCAGTAACTCCAAAGAGGGGGAGCGTTAGTCCCACTATAAGGGACCCCCAGTAACCCCAAAGAGGAGGAGCGTAACTCCCAGTATAAGGGGCCCCCAGTAACTCCAAAGAGGGGGAGCTTGACTCCCAGTATAAGGGGCCCCCTGTAACCCCAAAGAGGAGGAGCGTGACTCACAGTATAAGTGGCCCCCTGTAACCCCAAAGGGGGAGAGCGGTGACTCCCAGTATAAGGGGCCCCATTAAATCCAAGGAGGAGGAGCGTAACTCCCAGTATAAGGGGCCCCCAGTAACCCCAAGGAGGAGGAGCGAAACTCGCAGTATAAGGGGCCCCCAGTAACTCCAAAGAGTGGGAGCGTGACTCCCAGCATAAAAGGCCCCCAGCAACTCCAAAGAGGAGGAGCGTAAATCCCAGTATAAGGGGCCCCCAATAACCCCAAAAGGGGGGGGGAGCTTAACTCCCAGTATAAGGGGCCCCAAGAAACTCAAAAGAGGGGGAGCGAGTCTCCCTGTATAAGGGGCCCCAATTAACTCAAAAGAGGAGGAGCGTAACTCCCAGTATAAGGGGCCCCAAGTAACGGCAAAGAGGAGGAGCGTGACTCCCAGTATAAGGGGCTCCAGTAACTCCAAAGAGGGGGAGCGTGACTCCCAGTATAAGGGGCCCCCATTAACACCAAAGAGGAGGAGCGTAACTCACAGTATAAGGGGCCCCCAGTAACCCCAAAGGGAGGGAGCGTAACTCCCAGTATAAGGGGCCCCCAGTAACTCCAAAGAGGGGGAGCGTAACTCTCAGTACAAGGGGCCCCCAGTTACTCCAATGAGGGGGAGCGTAACTCCCAGTACAAGGGGCTCCCAGTTACTCCAAAGAGGAGGAGCGTAACTCCCAGCATAAGGGGCCCCCAGTAACTCCAAAGAGGGGGAGCGTAACTCCCAGTATAAGAGGCCCCCAGTTACTCCAAAGAGAGGGAGCGTAACTCCCAGTATAAGGGGCCCCCAGTAACCCTAAATTGGAGGAGTGTAACTCCCAGTATAAGGGGCCCGCAGTAACTCCAATGAGGGCTAGCTTGACTCCCAGTATAAGGGGCCCCCTGTAACCCCAAAGAGGAGGAGCGTGACTCCCAGTATAAGGGGCCCCCTGTAACCCCAAAGAGGGAGAGCGTGACTCTCAGTATAAGGGGCCCCCTGTAAATCCAAAGAGGGGAGCGTGACTCCCAGTATAAGGGGTCCCCAGTAACCCCAAAGAGGGGGAGCGTAACTCCCAGTATAAGGGGCCCCCCGTAACTCCAAAGAGGAGGAGCGTGACTCCCAGTATAAGGGGCCCCCAGTAACTCCAAAGAGGGGGAGCGTGACTCCCAGTATAAGGGGCACCCATTAACTCCAAAGAGGAGGAGCGTAACTCCCAGTATCAGGGGCCCCCAGTAACCCTAAAGAGGAGGAGCGTAACTCGCAGTATAAGTGGCCCCCAGTAACTCCAAAGAGGAGGAGCGTAACTCCCAGTATAAGGGGCCCCCAGTAACCCTAAAGAGGAGGAGCGTAACTCTCAGTATAAGGGGCCCCCAGTAACTCCAAAGAGGAGGAGCGTAACGCCCATTATAAGGGGCTCCCTGTAACTCCAAAGAGGGGGAGCGTTACTCCCAGTATAAAGGGCCCCCGTTAACTCCAAACAGGAGGAGCGTAACTCCCAGTATAAAGGGCCCCAGTAACTCCAAAGAGGGGGAGTGTAACTCCCAATATAAGGGGCCCCCAGTAACTCCAAACAGGAGGGGCGTAACTCCCAGTATAAAGGCCCCCAGTAACCCCAAAAAGGGGGAGCGTGACTCCCAGTATAACGGGCCCGCTGTAACTCCAAAGAGGGGGAGCGTAACTCCCTGTATAAGGGGCCCCCCAGTAACTCCAAAGAGGCGGAGCGTGACTCCCAATATAAGGGGCCCCCAGTAATTCCAAAGAGGGGGAGCGTAACTCCCAGTATAAGGGGCCCCCAGTAACTCCAAAGAGGAGAAGCGTAAGTCCCAGTAAAACGGGCCCCCAGTAACCCTAAAGAGGAGGAGCGTAACTCCCAGTAAAAGGGGCCCCCAGTAACACCAAAGAGGGGGGAGCGTAACTCTCAGTACAAGGGGCCCCCAGTTACTCCAATGAGGGGGAGCGTAACTCCCAGTACAAGGGGCTCCCAGTTACTCCAAAGAGGAGGAGCGTAACTCCCAGCATAAGGGGGCCCCCAGTAACTCCAAAGAGGGGGAGCGTAACTCCCAGTATAAGAGGCCCCCCAGTTACTCCAAAGAGGGGGAGCGTAACTCCCAGTATAAGGGGCCCCCAGTAACCCTAAAGTGGAGGAGTGTAACTCCCAGTATAAGGGGCCCGCAGTAACTCCAAAGAGGGCTAGCTTGCCTCCCAGTATAAGGGGCCCCCTGTAACCCCAAAGAGGAGGAGCGTGACTCCCAGTATAAGGGGCCCCCTGTAACCCCAAAGAGGGAGAGCGTGACTCTCAGTATAAGGGGCCCCCTGTAAATCCAAGGAGGGGAGCGTGACTCCCAGTATAAGGGGTCCCCAGTAACCCCAAAAAGGGGGAGCGTAACTCCCCAGTATAAGGGGCCCCCCGTAACTCCAAAGAGGAGGAGCGTGACTCCCAGTATAAGGGGCCCCCAGTAACTCCAAAGAGGGGGAGCGTGACTCCCAGTATAAGGGGCACCCATTAACTCCAAAGAGGAGGAGCGTAACTCCCAGTATCAGGGGCCCCAGTAACCCTAAAGAGGAGGAGCGTAACTCGCAGTATAAGTGGCCCCCAGTAACTCCAAAGAGGAGGAGCGTAACTCCCAGTATAAGGGGCCCCCAGTAACCCTAAAGAGGAGGAGCGTAACTCTCAGTATAAGGGGCCCCCAGTAACTCCAAAGAGGGGGAGAGTAACTCCAGTATAAGGGGGCCCCCAGTAACCCTAAAGAGGAGGAGCGTAACTCGCAGTATAGGGGCCCACTGTAACTCCAAAGAGGAGGAACGTAACTCCCGGATAAGGGGCCCCCAGTATCTCGAAATAGGAGGAGCATAATTCCCAGTATAAGGGGCTCCCTGTAACTCCTAAGAGGAGGAGCGTAACTCCCAGTATAAGGGGCTCCCTGTAACTCCAATGAGGAGGAGCGTAACTCCGAGTATAAGGGGCTCCCTGTAACTCCAAAGAGGAGGAACGTAACTCCCAGTATAAGGGGCCCCCTGTTACTCCAAAGAGGAGGAGCGTAACGCCCAGTATAAGGGGCTCCCTGTAACTCCAAAGAGGGGGAGCGTTACTCCCAGTATAATGGGCCCCCGTTAACTCCAAACAGGAGGAGCGTAACTCCCAGTATAAAGGGCCCCAGTAACTCCCAAAGAGGGGGAGTGTAACTCCCAATATAAGGGGCCCCCAGTAACTCCAAACAGGAGGGGCGTAACTCCCAGTATAAAGGCCCCCAGTAACCCCAAAGAGGGGGAGCGTGACTCCCAGTATAACGGGCCCGCTGTAACTCCAAAGAGGGGGAGCGTAACTCCCAGTATAAGGGGCCCCCAGTAACTCCAAAGAGGCGGAGCGTGACTCCCAATATAAGGGGCCCCCAGTAATTCCAAAGAGGGGGAGCGTAACTCCCAGTATAAGGGTTCCCCAGTAACTCCAAAGAGGAGAAGCGTAAGTCCAGTAAAACGGGCCCCAGTAACCCTAAAGAGGAGAGCGTAACTCCCAGTAAAAGGGGCCCCCAGAAACTCCAAAGAGGGGGAGCGAGACTCCAGTATAAGGGGCCCCCATTAACTCAAAAGAGGAGGAGCGTAACTCCCAGTATAAGGGGCCCCCAGTAACTCCAAAGAGGAGGAGCGTGACTCCCAGTATAAGGGGCCCCCAGTAACTCCAAAGAGGGGCTCGTGACTCCCAGGATAAGGGGCCCCCATTAACTCCAAAGAGGAGGAGCGTAACTCCCAGTATCAGGGGCACCCAGTAACCCTAATGAGGAGGAGCGAAACTCGCAATATAAGGGGCCCCCCAGCAACTCCAAAGAGGAGGAGCTTAACTCCCAGTATAAGGGGCCCCCAGTTACCCTAAAGAGGAGGAGCGTAACTCCCAGTATAAGGGGCCCACACTAACCCCAAAGAGGGGGAGCGTTACTCCCAGTATAAGGGGCCCCAGTAACTACAAAGAGGAGGAGCGTTACTCCCAGTATAAGGGGCCCCCAGTAACCCCAAAGAGGGGGGAGCGTGACTCCCTGTATAAGGGGGCCCCCAGTAACCCCAAAGAGGGGGAGCGTGAACTCCCAGTATAAAGGCCCCCAGTAACTCCAAAGAGGGGGAGCGTTAGTCCCACTATAAGGGACCCCCAGTAACCCCAAAGAGGGGGAAAGTAACTCCCACTATAAGGGGCCCCCAGTAACTACAAAGAGGAGGAGCGTGACTCCCAGTATAAGGGGCCCCCAGTAACTCCAATGAGGGGGAGCTTGACTCCCAGTATAAGGCCCCCCCTGTAACCCCAAAGAGGAGGAGCATGGACTCCCAGTATAAGGGGCCCCCTGTAACCCCAAAGAGGGAGGAGTGTGACTCCCAGTATAAGGGGCCCCCTGTAAATCCAAAGAGGGGAGCGGTGACTCCCAGTATAAGGGGTCCCCAGTAACCCCAAAGAGGGGGAGCGTAACTCCCAGTATAAGGGGCCCCTGTAACCCCAAAGAGGGAGAGTGTGACTCCCAGTATAAGGGGCCCCCAGTAACTCCAAAGAGGAGGAGCGTAACTCCAGTATAAGGGGCCCCCAGTAACTCCAAAGAGGGGGAGCGTTAGTCCCACTATAAGGGACCCCCAGTAACCCCAAAGAGGAGGAGCGTAACTCCCCAGTATAAGGGGCCCCCAGTAACTCCAAAGAGGGGGAGCTTGACTCCCAGTATAAGGGGCCCCCTGTAACCCCAAAGAGGAGGAGCGTGCACTCACAGTATAAGTGGCCCCCCTGTAACCCCAAAGGGGGGAGAGCGTGACTCCCAGTATAAGGGGCCCCATTAAATCCAAGGAGGAGGAGCGTAACTCCCAGTATAAGGGGCCCCCAGTAACCCCAAGGAGGAGGAGCGAAACTCGCAGTATAAGGGGCCCCCAGTAACTCCAAAGAGTGGGAGCGTGACTCCCAGCATAAAAGGCCCCCAGCAACTCCAAAGAGGAGGAGCGTAAATCCCAGTATAAGGGGCCCCCAATAACCCCAAAAGGGGGGGGGAGCTTAACTCCCAGTATAAGGGGCCCCAAGAAACTCAAAAGAGGGGGAGCAAGTCTCCCTGTATAAGGGGCCCCAATTAACTCAAAAGAGGAGGAGCGTAACTCCCAGTATAAGGGGCCCCAAGTAACGGCAAAGAGGAGGAGCGTGACTCCCAGTATAAGGGGCTCCAGTAACTCCAAAGAGGGGGAGCGTGACTCCCAGTATAAGGGGCCCCCATTAACACCAAAGAGGAGGAGCGTAACTCACAGTATAAGGGGCCCCCAGTAACCCCAAAGGGAGGGAGCGTAACTCCCAGTATAAGGGGCCCCAGTAACTCCAAAGAGGGGGAGCGTAACTCTCAGTACAAGGGGCCCCCAGTTACTCCAATGAGGGGGAGCGTAACTCCCAGTACAAGGGGCTCCCAGTTACTCCAAAGAGGAGGAGCGTAACTCCCAGCATAAGGGGCCCCCAGTAACTCCAAAGAGGGGGAGCGTAACTCCCAGTATAAGAGGCCCCCAGTTACTCCAAAGAGAGGGAGCGTAACTCCCAGTATAAGGGGCCCCCAGTAACCCTAAATTGGAGGAGTGTAACTCCCAGTATAAGGGGCCCGCAGTAACTCCAATGAGGGCTAGCTTGACTCCCAGTATAAGGGGCCCCCTGTAACCCCAAAGAGGAGGAGCGTGACTCCCAGTATAAGGGGCCCCCTGTAACCCCAAAGAGGGAGAGCGTGACTCTCAGTATAAGGGGCCCCCTGTAAATCCAAAGAGGGGAGCGTGACTCCCAGTATAAGGGGTCCCCAGTAACCCCAAAGAGGGGGAGCGTAACTCCCAGTATAAGGGGCCCCCCGTAACTCCAAAGAGGAGGAGCGTGACTCCCAGTATAAGGGGCCCCCAGTAACTCCAAAGAGGGGGAGCGTGACTCCCAGTATAAGGGGCACCCATTAACTCCAAAGAGGAGGAGCGTAACTCCCAGTATCAGGGGCCCCCAGTAACCCTAAAGAGGAGGAGCGTAACTCGCAGTATAAGTGGCCCCCAGTAACTCCAAAGAGGAGGAGCGTAACTCCCAGTATAAGGGGCCCCCAGTAACCCTAAAGAGGAGGAGCGTAACTCTCAGTATAAGGGGCCCCCAGTAACTCCAAAGAGGGGGAGAGTAACTCCCAGTATAAGGGGCCCCCAGTAACCCTAAAGAGGAGGAGCGTAACTCGCAGTATAGGGGCCCACTGTAACTCCAAAGAGGAGGAACGTAACTCCCAGGATAAGGGGCCCCCAGTATCTCGAAATAGGAGGAGCATAAATCCCAGTATAAGGGGCTCCCTGTAACTCCTAAGAGGAGGAGCGTAACTCCCAGTATAAGGGGCTCCCTGTAACTCCAATGAGGAGGAGCGTAACTCCGAGTATAAGGGGCTCCCTGTAACTCCAAAGAGGAGGAACGTAACTCCCAGTATAAGGGGCCCCCTGTTACTCCAAAGAGGAGGAGCGTAACGCCCAGTATAAGGGGCTCCCTGTAACTCCAAAGAGGGGGAGCGTTACTCCCAGTATAATGGGCCCCCGTTAACTCCAAACAGGAGGAGCGTAACTCCCAGTATAAAGGGCCCCAGTAACTCCAAAGAGGGGGAGTGTAACTCCCAATATAAGGGGCCCCCAGTAACTCCAAACAGGAGGGGCGTAACTCCCAGTATAAAGGCCCCCAGTAACCCCACAGAGGGGGAGCGTGACTCCCAGTATAACGGGCCCGCTGTAACTCCAAAGAGGGGGAGCGTAACTCCCAGTATAAGGGCCCCCCAGTAACTCCAAAGAGGCGGAGCGTGACTCCCAATATAAGGGGCCCCCAGTAATTCCAAAGAGGGGGAGCGTAACTCCCAGTATAAGGGCCCCCCAGTAACTCCAAAGAGGAGAAGCGTAAGTCCCAGTAAAACGGGCCCCCAGTAACCCTAAAGAGGAGGAGCGTAACTCCCAGTAAAAGGGCCCCCCAGAAACTCCAAAGAGGGGGAGCGAGACTCCCAGTATAAGGGGCCCCCATTAACTCAAAAGAGGAGGAGCGTAACTCCCAGTATAAGGGGCCCCCAGTAACTCCAAAGAGGAGGAGCGTGACTCCCAGTATAAGGGGCCCCCAGTAACTCCAAAGAGGGGGCTCGTGACTCCCAGGATAAGGGGCCCCCATTATCTCCAAAGAGGAGGAGCGTAACTCCCAGTATCAGGGGCACCCAGTAACCCTAATGAGGAGGAGCGAAACTCGCAGTATAAGGGGCCCCCAGCAACTCCAAAGAGGAGGAGCTTAACTCCCAGTATAAGGGGCCCCCAGTTACCCTAAAGAGGAGGAGCGTAACTCCCAGTATAAGGGGCCCACACTAACCCCAAAGAGGGGGAGCGTAACTCCCAGTATAAGGGGCCCCAGTAACTACAAAGAGGAGGAGCGTTACTCCCAGTATAAGGGGCCCCCAGTAACCCCAAAGAGGGGGAGCGTGACTCCCTGTATAAGGGGCCCCCAGTAACCCCAAAGAGGGGGAGCGTGACTCCCAGTATAAAGGCCCCCCAGTAACTCCAAAGAGGGGGAGCGTTAGTCCCACTATAAAGGACCCCCAGTAACCCCAAAGAGGGGGAGCGTAACTCCCACTATAAGGGGCCCCCAGTTACTACAAAGAGGAGGATCGTGACTCCCATTATAAGGGGCCCCCAGTAACTCCAATGAGGGGGAGCTTGACTCCCAGTATAAGGCCCCCCCTGTAACCCCAAAGAGGAGGAGCATGACTCCCAGTATAAGGGGCCCCCTGTAACCCCAAAGAGGGAGAGTGTGACTCCCAGTATAAGGGGCCCCCTGTAAATCCAAAGAGGGGAGCGTGACTCCCAGTATAAGGGGTCCCCAGTAACCCCAAAGAGGGGGAGCGTAACTCCCAGTATAAGGGGCCCCCTGTAACCCCAAAGAGGGAGAGTGTGACTCCCAGTATAAGGGGCCCCCAGTAACTCCAAAGAGGAGGAGCGTAACTCCCAGTATAAGGGGCCCCCAGTAACTCCAAAGAGGGGGAGCGTTAGTCCCACTATAAGGGACCCCCAGTAACCCCAAAGAGGAGGAGCGTAACTCCCAGTATAAGGGGCCCCCAGTAACTCCAAAGAGGGGGAGCTTGACTCCCAGTATAAGGGGCCCCCTGTAACCCCAAAGAGGAGGAGCGTGACTCACAGTATAAGTGGCCCCCTGTAACCCCAAAGGGGGAGAGCGTGACTCCCAGTATAAGGGGCCCCATTAAATCCAAGGAGGAGGAGCGTAACTCCCAGTATAAGGGGCCCCCAGTAACCCCAAAGAGGAGGAGCGAAACTCGCAGTATAAGGGGCCCCCAGTAACTCCAAAGAGTGGGAGCGTGACTAACAGCATAAAAGGCCCCCAGCAACTCCAAAGAGGAGGAGCGTAAATCCCAGTATAAGGGGCCCCCAATAACCCCAAAAGGGGGGGGAGCTTAACTCCCAGTATAAGGGGCCCCAAGAAACTCAAAAGAGGGGGAGCGTGTCTCCCTGTATAAGGGGCCCCAATTAACTCAAAAGAGGAGGAGCGTAACTCCCAGTATAAGGGGCCCCAAGTAACTGCAAAGAGGAGGAGCGTGACTCCCAGTATAAGGGGCTCCAGTAACTCCAAAGAGGGGGAGCGTGACTCCCAGTATAAGGGGCCCCCATTAACACCAAAGAGGAGGAGCGTAACTCACAGTATAAGGGGCCCCCAGTAACCCCAAAGGGAGGGAGCGTAACTCCCAGTATAAGGGGCCCCCAGTAACTCCAAAGAGGGGGAGCGTAACTCTCAGTACAAGGGGCCCCCAGTTACTCCAATGAGGGGGAGCGTAACTCCCAGTACAAGGGGCTCCCAGTTACTCAAAAGAGGAGGAGCGTAACTCCCAGCATAAGGGGCCCCCAGTAACTCCAAAGAGGGGGAGCGTAACTCCCAGTATAAGAGGCCCCCAGTTACTCCAAAGAGAGGGAGCGTAACTCCCAGTATAAGGGGCCCCCAGTAACCCTAAAGTGGAGGAGTGTAACTCCCAGTATAAGGGGCCCGCAGTAACTCCAATGAGGGCTAGCTTGACTCCCAGTATAAGGGGCCCCCTGTAACACCAAAGAGGAGGAGCGTGACTCCCAGTATAAGGGGCCCCCTGTAACCCCAAAGAGGGAGAGCGTGACTCTCAGTATAAGGGGCCCCCTGTAAATCCAAAGAGGGGAGCGTGACTCCCAGTATAAGGGGTCCCCAGTAACCCCAAAGAGGGGGAGCGTAACTCCCAGTATAAGGGGCCCCCGTAACTCCAAAGAGGAGGAGCGTGACTCCCAGTATAAGGGGCCCCCAGTAACTCCAAAGAGGGGGAGCGTACTCACAGTATAAGGGGCACCCATTAACTCCAAAGAGGAGGAGCGTAACTCCCAGTATCAGGGGCCCCCAGTAACCCTAAAGAGGAGGAGGGTAACTCGCAGTATAAGTGGCCCCCAGTAACTCCAAAGAGGAGGAGCGTAACACCCAGTATAAGGGGCCCCCAGTAACCCTAAAGAGGAGGAGCGTAACTCTCAGTTTAAGGGGCCCCCAGTAACTCCAAAGAGGGGGAGAGTAACTCCCAGTATAAGGGGCCCCCAGTAACCCTAAAGAGGAGGAGCGTAACTCGCAGTATAGGGGCCCACTGTAACTCCAAAGAGGAGGAACGTAACTCCCAGGATAAGGGGCCCCCAGTATCTCGAAAGAGGAGGAGCATAAATCCCAGTATAAGGGGCTCCTTGTAACTCCTAAGAGGAGGAGCGTAACTCCCAATATAAGGGGCCCCCTGTAACTCCAATGAGGAGGAGCGTAACTCCGAGTTTAAGGGGCTCCCTGTAATTCCAAAGAGGAGGAGCGTAACTCCCAGTATAAGGGGCCCCCTGTTACTCCAAAGAGGAGGAGCGTAACGCCCAGTATAAGGGGCTCCCTGTAACTCCAAAGAGGGGGAGCGTTACTCCCAGTATAATGGGCCCCCGTTAACTCCAAACTGGAGGAGCGTAACTCCCAGTATAAAGGGCCCCAGTAACTCCAAAGAGGGGGAGTGTAACTCCCAATATAAGGGGCCCCCAGTAACTCCAAACAGGAGGGGCGTAACTCCCAGTATAAAGGCCCCCAGTAACCCCAAAGAGGGGGAGCGTGACTCCCAGTATAACGGGCCCGCTGTAACTCCAAAGAGGGGGAGCGTAACTCCCAGTATAAGGGGCCCCCAGTAATTCCAAAGAGGCGGAGCGTGACTCCCAATATAAGGGGCCCCCAGTAATTCCAAAGAGGGGGAGCGTAACTCCCAGTATAAGGGGCCCCCAGTAACTCCAAAGAGGAGAAGCGTATGTCCCAGTAAAACGGGCCCCCAATAACCCTAAAGAGGAGGAGCGTAACTCCCAGTAAAAGGGGCCCCCAGAAACTCCAAAGAGGGGGAGCGAGACTCCCAGTATAAGGGGCCCCCATTAACTCAAAAGAGGAGGAGCGTAACTCCCAGTATAAGGGGCCCCAGTAACTCCAAAGAGGAGGAGCGTGACTCCCAGTATAAGGGGCCCCCAGTAACTCCAAAGAGGGGGTTCGTGACTCCCAGTATAAGGGGCCCCCATTAACTCCAAAGAGGAGGAGAGTAACTCCCAGTATCAGGGGCACCCAGTAACCCTAATGAGGAGGAGCGAAACTCGCAGTATAAGGGGCCCCCAGCAACTCCAAAGAGGAGGGGCTTAACTCCCAGTATAAGGGGCCCCCAGTTACCCTAAAGAGGACGAGCATAACTCCCAGTATAAGGGGCCCCCTGTAACTCCAAAGAGGAGGAGCGTAACTCCCAGTATAAGGGGCCCACACTAACCCCAAAGAGTGGGAGCGTAACTCCCAGTATAAGGGGCCCCAGTAACTCCAAAGAGGAGGAGCGTTACTCCCAGTATAAGGGGCCCCCAGTAACCCCAAAGAGGGGGAGCGTGACTCCCTGTATAAGGGGCCCCCAGTAACCCCAAAGAGGGGGAGCGTGACTCCCAGTATAAAGGCCCCCCAGTAACTCCAAAGAGGGGGAGCGTTAGTCCCACTATAAGGGACCCCCAGTAACCCCAAAGAGGGGGAGCGTAACTCCCACTATAAGGGGCCCCCAGTAACTACAAAGAGGATGAGCGTGACTCCCAGTATAAGGGGCCCCCATTAACTCCAATGAGGGGGAGCTTGACTCCCAGTATAAGGGCCCCCCCTATAACCCCAAAGAGGAGGAGCATGACTCCCAGTATAAGGGGCCCCCTGTAACCCCAAAGAGGGAGAGTGTGACTCCCAGTATAAGGGGCCCCCTGTAAATCCAAAGAGGGGAGCGTGACTCCCAGTATAAGGGGTCCCCAGTAACCCCAAAGAGGGGGAGCGTAACTCCCAGTATAAGGGGCCCCCAATAACCCCAAAGAGGAGGAGCGTAACTCCCAGTATAAGGGGCCCCAGTCACTCCGAAGAGGAGGAGCTAAACTCCCAGTATAAGGGGCCCCAGTAACCCCAAAGAGGAGGAGCGTAACTCCCAGTATAAGGGGCCCCCTGCAACCCCAAAAAAGAGGAGCATAACTCCCAGTTTAAGGGGCCCCAGTAAATCCAAGGAGGAGGAGCGTAACTCCCAGTATAAGGGGCACCCAGTAACCCCTAGGAGGAGGAGCGAAACTCCCAGTATAAGGGGCCCCCAGTAACTCCAAAGAGGGGGAGCGTGACTCCCAGCATAAATGGCCCCCATTAGCTCCAAAGAGGAGGAGCGTAACTCCCAGTATAAGGGGCCCCCAATAACCCCAAAGGGGGGGAGCGTAACTCCCAGTATAAGGGGCCCCAAGAAACTCAAAAGAGGGGGAGCGAGACTCCCTGTATTAGGGGCCCCCATTAACTCAAAAGAGGAGGAGCGTAACTCCCAGTATAAGGGGCCCCCCGTAACTCCAAAGAGGAGGAGCGTGACTCCCAGTATAAGGGGCCCTCAGTAACCCTAAAGAGGAGGAGCGTAACTCTCAGTATAAGGGGCCCCCAGTAACTCAAAAGAGGAGGAGAGTAACTCCCAGAATAAGGGGCCCCCAGTAACCCTAAAGAGGAGGAGCGTAACTCGCAGTATAAGGGGCCTTCAGTTACTCCAAAGAGGAGGAACGTAACTCCCAGGATAAGGGGCCCCCAGTAACTCGAAAGAGGAGGAGCATAAATCCCAGTATAAGGGGCTCCCTGTAACTCCTAAGAGGAGGAGCTTATCTCCCAGTACAAGGGGCCCTCAGTAACTCCAAAGAGGAGGAGCGTAACTCCGAGTATAAGGGGCTCCCTGTAACTCCAAAGAGGGGGAGCGTAACTCCCAGTATAATGGGCCCCCAGTAACTCCAAGCAGGAGGTGCGTAACTCCCCGTATAAAGGGCCCCAGTAACTCCAAGAGGGGGAGTGTAACTCCCAATATAAGGGGCCCCCAGTAACTCCAAGCAGGAGGAGCGTAACTCCCAGTATAAAGGCCTCCAGTAACCCCAGAGAGGGGGAGCGTGACTCCCAGTATAACGCGCCCCCTGTAACTCCAAAGAGGGGGAGCGTAGCTCCCAGTATAAGGGGCCCCCAGTAACTCCAAAGAGGCGGAGGGTGACTCCCAATATAAGGGGCCCCCAGTAACTCCAAAGAGGGGGAGCGTAACTCCCAGTATAAGGGGCCCCCAGTAACTCCAATGAGGAGGAGCGTAACTCCCAGTAAAAGGGGCCCCCAGTAACCCTAAAGAGGAGGAGCGTAACTCCCAGTATAAGGGCCCCCCAGAAACTCCAATGAGGGGAAGCGAGACTCCCAGTATAAGGGGCCCCATTAACTCAAAAGAGGAGGAGCGTAACTCCCAGTATAAGGGGCCCCCAGTAACTCCAAAGAGGAGGAGCGTGACTCCCAGTTTAAGGGGCCCCCAGTAACTCCAAAGAGGGGGAGCGTGACTCCCAGTATAAGGGGCCCCCAATAACTCCAAAGAGGAGGAGCGTGACTCCCAGTATCAGGCGCCCCCAGTAACCCTAAAGAGGAGGAGCGTAACTCGCAGTATAAGGCGCCCCCTATAACTCCAAAGCGGAGGAGCGTAACTTCCAGTATAAGGGGCCCCCAGTTACCCTAAAGAGGAGGAGCGTATCTCGCAGTTAAAGGAGCCCCCAGTAACTCCAAAGAGGAGGAGCGTAACTCCCAGTATAAGGGGCCCCCAATAACTCCAAAGAGGAGGAGCGTAACTCCCACTATCAGGGGCCCCCAGTAACCCTAAAGAGGAGGAGCGTAACTCGCAGTATAAGGGACCCCCAGTAACTCCAAAGAGGGGGAGCGTAACTCCCAGTAAAAGGGGCCCCCATTAACCCAAAAGAGGGGAGCGTAACTCCCAGTATAAGGGTCCCCCAATAACTCCAAACAGGAGGAGCGAAACTCCAAGGATAAGGGGCCCCCAGTAACCCCAAAGAGGGGGAGCGTGACTCCCGGTATAAGGGGCCCCCAGTAACCCCAAAGAGGGGGAGCGTGACTCCCAGTATAAGGGAACCCCAGTAACCCCAAAGAGGGGGAACGTGACTCCCAGTATAAGGGTTCCCCTGTAACCACAAAGAGGGAGAGCGTGTCTCCCGGTATAAGGGGCGCCCAGTAACCCCAAAAAGGGGGATCGTGACCCCCAGTATAAGGGGCCCCCAGTAACTCCAAAGAGGAGGAGCGTAACTCCCAGTGTAAGGGGCCCCCAGTAACTCCAAAGAGGTGGAGCGTAACTCCCAGTATAAGGGGCCCACAGTAACCCCAAAGAGGGGGAGCGTTACTCCCAGTATAAGGGACCCCCAGTAACCCCAAAGAGGGGAAGCGTAACTCCCAGTATAAGGGGCCCCCAGTTACTCCAAAGAGGGGGAGAGTTAGTCCCAGTATAAGGGACCCCCAGTAACTCCAAAGAAGGGGAGCGTTAGTCCCAGTATAAGGGACCCCAAGTAACCCCAAAGAGGGGGAGCGTAACTCCCAGTATATGGGCCCCCCAGTAACTCCAAAGAGGAGGAGCGTGACTCCCTGTATAAGGGGCTCCCAGTTACTCCAAAGAGGAGGAGCGTAACTCCCAGAATAAGGGACCCCCAGTAACTCCAAAGAGGGGGAGCGTTACTCCCAGTATAAGGGGCCCCCAGTTACTCCAAAGAGGGGGAGCGTAACTCCCAGTATAAGGGTCCCCAATAACTCCAAAGAAGAGGAGCGTAACTCCCAGTATAAGGGGCCCCCAGTAACTCCAAAGAGGAGGAGCGTTAGTCCCAGTATAAGGGACCCCCAGTAACCCCAAACAGGGGGAGCGTAACTCCCAGTATAAGGGGCCCCTGCAACCCCAAAAAAGAGGAGCGTAACTCCCAGTATAAGGGCCCCCAGTAAATCCAAGGAGGAGGAGCGTAACTCCCAGTATAAGGGGGCCCCCAGTTACCCCAAGGAGGAGGAGCGAAACTCCCAGTAAAAGGGGCCCCCAGTAACTCCAAAGAGGAGGAGCTTAACTCCCAGTATAAGGGGCCCACAGTAACCCCAAAGAGGGGGGGGGGGGCGTGACTCCCAGTATAAGGGGCCCCCAGGAACTCCAAAGAGGGGGAGCGTCAGTCCCAGTATAAGGGACCCCCAGTAACCCCAAAAAGGGGGAGCGTAACTCCCAGTATAAAGGGGCCACCAGTAACTCCAAGGAGGAGGAGCGAAACTCCCAGTAAAAGGGGCCCCCAGTAACTCCAAAGAGGGGGAGCTTGACTCCCAGTATAAGGGGCCCCCTGTAACCCCAAAGAAGAGGAGCGTGACTCCCAGTGTAAGGGGCCCCCTGTAACCCCAAAGAGGGAGAGCGTGTCTACCAGTATAAGGGGAACCCTGTAAATCCAAAGAGGGGAGCGTGACTCCCAGTATAAGGTGTCCCCAGTAACCCCAAAGAGGGGGAGCGTAACTCCCAGTATAAGGGGCCCCCAGTAACCCCAACGAGGAGGAGCGTAACTCCCAGTATAAGGGGCCCCCAGTAACCCCAAAGAGGAGGAGCGTAACTCCCAGTATAAGGGGCCCCCAGTAACTCCAAGGAGGGGGAGCTTGACTCCCAGTATAAGGGCCCCCCTGTAACCCCAAAGAGGGAGAGCGTGACTCCCAGTATAAGGGGCCCCCTGTAAATCCAAAGAGGGGAGCGTGACTCCCAGTATAAGGTGTCCCCAGTAACCCCAAAGAGGGGGAGCGTAACTCCCAATATAAGGGGCCCCCAGTAACCCCAAGGAGGAGGAGCGAAACACCCAGTATAAGGGCACCCCAGTAACTCCAAAGAGGGGGAGCGTTAGTCCCAGTATAAGGGACCTCCAGTAACTCCGAAGAGGGGGAGCGTAACTCCCAGTATAAGGGGCCCCCAGTAACTCTAAAGAGGAGGAGCGTGACTCCCATGAAAAGGGGCCCCAGTAACTCCAAAGGGGAGGAGCTAAACTCCCAGTATAAGGGGCCCCCAGTTACTCCAAAGAGGGGGAGCGTAACTCCCAGTATAAGGGGCCCCCAGTAACCCCAAAGAGGAGGAGCGTTACTCCCATGAAAGAGGCCCCAGTAACTCCAAAGGGGAGGAGATAAACTCCCAGTATAAGGGGCCCGCAATAACCCCAAAGAGGAGGAGCGTAACTCCCAGTATAAGGGGCCCCCTGCAACTCCAAAAAAGAGGAGCGTAACTCCCAGTATAAGGGCCCCCAGTAAATCCAAGGAGGAGGAGCGTAACTCCCAGTATAAGGGGCCCCCAGTATCCCCAAGGAGGAGGAGCGAAACTCCCAGTATAAGGGGACCCCAGTAACTCCAAAGAGGGGGAGATTGACTCCCAGCAAAAAGGGCCCCCAGTAACTCCAAAGAGGAGGAGCGTAACTCCCAGTATAAGGGGCCCCCAGTAACCCCAAAAAGGGGAGCGTAACTCCCAGTATAAGGGCCCCCCAGTAACTCCAAAGAGGGGGAACGTAAATCCCAGTATAAGGGGCCCCCAGTTACTCCAAAGAGGGGGAGCGTTACTCCCAGTATAAGGGGCTCATAGTTACTCCAAAGAGGAGGAGCGTAACTCCCAGAATAAGGGGCCCCCAGTAACTCCAAAGAGGGGGAGCGTAACTCCCAGTATAAGGGGCCCCCAGTTACTCCAAAGGGGGGAGCGTAACTCCCAGTATAATGGGCCCCCAGTAAACCTAAAGAGGAGGAGCGTAACTCCCAGTATAAGGGGCCCCCAGTAACTCCAAAAAGGGGGAGCGTTAGTCCCAGTATAAGGGACCCCCAGTAACCCCAAAGAGGGGGAGCGTAACTCCCAGTATAAGGGGCCCCCAGTAACTCCAAAGAGGAGGAGCGTGACTCCCAGTATAAGGGGCCCCCAGTAACTCCAAAGAGGGGGAGCATGACTCCCAGTATAAGGGGCCCCCTGTAACCCCAAAGAGGAGGAGCGTGACTCCCAGTATAAGTGGCCCCCTGTAACCCCAAAGAGGGAGAGCGTGACTCCCAGTATAAGGGGCCCCAGTAAATCCAAGGAGGAGGAGCGAAACTCCCAATATAAGGGGCCCCCAGTAACTCCAAGCAGGAGGAGCGTAACTCCCAGTATAAAGGCCTCCAGTAACCCCAGAGAGGGGGAGCGTGACTCCCAGTATAACGCGCCCCCTGTAACTCCAAAGAGGGGGAGCGTAACTCCCAGTATAAGGGGCCCCCAGTAACTCCAAAGAGGCGGAGCGTGACTCCCAATATAAGGGGCCCCCAGTAACTCCAAAGAGGGGGAGCGTAACTCCCAGTATAAGGGGCCCCCAGTAACTCCAATGAGGAGGAGCGTAACTCCCAGTAAAAGGAGCCCCCAGTAACCCTAAAGAGGAGGAGCGTAACTCCCAGTATAAGGGGCCCCCAGAAACTCCAATGAGGGGAAGCGAGACTCCCAGTATAAGGGGCCCCATTAACTCAAAAGAGGAGGAGCGTAACTCCCAGTATAAGGGGCCCCCAGTAACTCCAAAGAGGAGGAGCGTGACTCCCAGTTTAAGGGGCCCCCAGTAACTCCAAAGAGGGGGAGCGTGACTCCCAGTATAAGGGGCCCCCAATAACTCCAAAGAGGAGGAGCGTGACTCCCAGTATCAGGCGCCCCCAGTAACCCTAAAGAGGATGAGCGTAACTCGCAGTATAAGGCGCCATCTATAACTCCAAAGCGGAGGAGCGTAACTTCCAGTATAAGGGGCCCCCAGTTACCCTAAAGAGGAGGAGCGTATCTCGCAGTTAAAGGAGCCCCCAGTAACTCCAAAGAGGAGGAGCGTAACTCCCAGTATAAGGGGCCCCCAATAACTCCAAAGAGGAGGAGCGTAACTCCCACTATCAGGGGCCCCCAGTAACCCTAAAGAGGAGGAGCGTAACTCGCAGTATAAGGGACCCCCAGTAACTCCAAAGAGGGGGAGCGTAACTCCCAGTAAAAGGGGCCCCCAGTAACCCAAAAGAGGGGAGCGTAACTCCCAGTATAAGGGTCCCCCAATAACTCCAAACAGGAGGAGCGTAACTCCCAGGATAAGGGGCCCCCAGTAACCCCAAAGAGGGGGAGCGTGACTCCCGGTATAAGGGGCCCCCAGTAACCCCAAAGAGGGGGAGCGTGACTCCCAGTATAAGGGAACCCCAGTAACCCCAAAGAGGGGGAACGTGACTCCCAGTATAAGGGGTCCCCTGTAACCACAAAGAGGGAGAGCGTGTCTCCCGGTATAAGGGGCGCCCAGTAACCCCAAAAAGGGGGATCGTGACCCCCAGTATAAGGGGCCCCCAGTAACTCCAAAGAGGTGGAGCGTAACTCCTAGTGTAAGGGGCCCCCAGTAACTCCAAAGAGGTGGAGCGTAACTCCCAGTATAAGGGGCCCACAGTAACCCCAAAGAGGGGGAGCGTTACTCCCAGTATAAGGGACCCCCAGTAACCCCAAAGAGGGGAAGCGTAACTCCCAGTATAAGGGGCCCCCAGTTACTCCAAAGAGGGGGAGAGTTAGTCCCAGTATAAGGGACCCCCAGTAACTCCAAAGAAGGGGAGCGTTAGTCCCAGTATAAGGGACCCCCAGTAACCCCAAAGAGGGGGAGCGTAACTCCCAGTATAAGGGCCCCCCAGTAACTCCAAAGAGGAGGAGCGTGACTCCCTGTATAAGGGGCTCCCAGTTACTCCAAAGAGGAGGAGCGTAACTCCCAGAATAAGGGACCCCAGTAACTCCAAAGAGGGGGAGCGTTACTCCCAGTATAAGGGGCCCCCAGTTACTCCAAAGAGGGGGAGCGTAACTCCCAGTATAAGGGTCCCCCAATAACTCCAAAGAAGAGGAGCGTAACTCCCAGTATAAGGGGCCCCCAGTAACTCCAAAGAGGAGGAGCGTTAGTCCCAGTATAAGGGACCCCCAGTAACCCCAAACAGGGGGAGCGTAACTCCCAGTATAAGGGGCCCCTGCAACCCCAAAAAAGAGGAGCGTAACTTCCAGTATAAGGGCCCCCAGTAAATCCAAGGAGGAGGAGCGTAACTCCCAGTATAAGGGGCCCCCAGTAACCCCAAGGAGGAGGAGCGAAACTCCCAGTAAAAGGGGCCCCCAGTAACTCCAAAGAGGAGGAGCTTAACTCCCAGTATAAGGGGCCCACAGTAACCCCAAAGAGGGGGGGGGGCGTGACTCCCAGTATAAGGGGCCCCCAGGAACTCCAAAGAGGGGGAGCGTCAGTCCCAGTATAAGGGACCCCCAGTAACCCCAAAAAGGGGGAGCGTAACTCCCAGTATAAAGGGGCCACCAGTAACTCCAAGGAGGAGGAGCGAAACTCCCAGTAAATGGGGCCCCCAGTAACTCCAAAGAGGGGGAGCTTGACTCCCAGTATAAGGGGCCCCCTGTAACCCCAAAGAAGAGAACCGTGACTCCCAGTGTAAGGGGCCCCCTGTAACCCCAAAGAGGGAGAGCGTGTCTACCAGTATAAGGGGAACCCTGTAAATCCAAAGATGGGAGCGTGACTCCCAGTATAAGGCGTCCCCAGTAACCCCAAAGAGGGGGAGCGTAACTCCCAGTATAAGGGGCCCCCAGTAACCCCAACGAGGAGGAGCGTAACTCCCAGTATAAGGGGCCCCCAGTAACCCCAAAGAGGAGGAGCGTAACTCCCAGTATAAGGGGCCCCCAGTAACTCCAAGGAGGGGGAGCTTGACTCCCAGTATAAGGGCCCCCCTCTAACCCCAAAGAGGAGGAGCGTGACTCCCAGTTTAAGGGGCCCCCTGTAACCCCAAAGAGGGAGAGCGTGACTCCCAGTATAAGGGGCCCCCTGTAAATCCAAAGAGGGGAGCGTGACTCCCAGTATAAGGTGTCCCCAGTAACCCCAAAGAGGGGGAGCGTAACTCCCAATATAAGGGGCCCCCAGTAACCCCAAGGAGGAGGAGCGAAACTCCCAGTATAAGGGCACCCCAGTAACTCCAAAGAGGGGGAGCGTTAGTCCCAGTATAAGGGACCTCCAGTAACTCCAAAGAGGGGGAGCGTAACTCCCAGTATAAGGGGCCCCCAGTAACTCTAAAGAGGAGGAGCGTGACTCCCATGAAAAGGGGCCCCAGTAACTCCAAAGGGGAGGAGCTAAACACCCAGTATAAGGGGCCCCCAGTTACTCCAAAGAGGGGGAGCGTAACTCCCAGTATAAGGGGCCCCCAGTAACCCCAAAGAGGAGACGCGTTACTCCCATGAAAGAGGCCCCAGTAACTCCAAAGGGGAGGAGATAAACTCCCAGTATAAGGGGCCCGCAATAACCCCAAAGAGGAGGAGCGTAACTCCCAGTATAAGGGGCCCCCTGCAACCCCAAAAAAGAGGAGCGTAACTCCCAGTATAAGGGCCCCCAGTAAATCCAAGGAGGAGGAGCGTAACTCCCAGTATAAGGGGCCCCCAGTATCCCCAAGGAGGAGGAGCGAAACTACCAGTATAAGGGGACCCCAGTAACTCCAAAGAGGGGGAGATTGACTCCCAGCAAAAAGGCCCCCCAGTAACTCCAAAGAGGAGGAGCGTAACTCCCAGTATAAGGGGCCCCCAGTAACCCCAAAAAGGGGAGCGTAACTCCCAGTATAAGGGGCCCCCAGTAACTCCAAAGAGGGGGAACGTAAATCCCAGTATAAGGGGCCCCCAGTTACTCCAAAGAGGGGGAGCGTTACTCCCAGTATAAGGGGCTCATAGTTACTCCAAAGAGGAGGAGCGTAACTCCCAGAATAAGGGGCCCCCAGTAACTCCAAAGAGGGGGAGCGTAACTCCCAGTATAAGGGGCCCCCAGTTACTCCAAAGGGGGGAGCGTAACTCCCAGTATAATGGGCCCCCAGTAAATCTAAAGAGGAGGAGCGTAACTCCCAGTATAAGGGGCCCCCAGTAACTCCAAAGAGGGGGAGCGTTAGTCCCAGTATAAGGGACCCCCAGTAACCCCAAAGAGGGGGAGCGTAACTCCCAGTATAAGGGGCCCCCAGTAACTCCAAAGAGGAGGAGCGTGACTCCCAGTATAAGGGGCCCCCAGTAACTCCAAAGAGGGGGAGCATGACTCCCAGTATAAGGGGCCCCCTGTAACCCCAAAGAGGAGGAGCGTGACTCCCAGTATAAGTGGCCCCCTGTAACCCCAAAGAGGGAGAGCGTGACTCCCAGTATAAGGGGCCCCAGTAAATCCAAGGAGGAGGAGCGAAACTCCCAGTATAAGGGGCCCCCAGTAACCCCAAGGAGGAGGAGCGAAACTCCCAGTATAAGGGGCCCCCAGTAACTCCAAAGTGTGGGAGCGTGACTCCCAGCATAAAAGGCCCCCAGCAACTCCAAAGAGGAGGAGCGTAAATCCCAGTTTTAGGGGCCCCCAATAACCCCAAAGGGGGGGGGGAGCTTAACTCCCAGTATAAGGGGCCCCAAGAAACTCAAAAGAGGGGTAGCGAGTCTCCCTGTATAAGGGGCCCCCTGTAACCCCAAAGAGGGGGAGCGTAACTCCCAGTATAAGGGCCCCCCAGTAACTCCAAAGAGGGGAAGCGTTAGTCCCAGTATAAGGGACCCCCAGTAACCCCAAAGAGGGGGAGCGTCACTCCCAGTATAAGGGGCCCCCAGTAACTCCAATGATGGGGAGCGTTACTCCCGGTATAAGGGGCCCCCAGTAACCCCAAAGAGGGGGAGCGTAACTCCCAGTATAAGGGGCCCCCAGTAACCCCAAAGAGGAGGAGCGTAACTCCCAGTATAAGGGCACCCCAGTAACTCCAAAGAGGGGGAGCGTTAGTCCCAGTATAAGGGACCTCCAGTAACTCCAAAGAGGGGGAGCGTAACTCCCAGTATAAGGGGCCCCCAGTAACTCCAAAGAGGAGGAGCGTGACTCCCAGTATAAGGGGCCCCCAGTAACTCCAAAGAGGGGGAGCTTGACTCCCGGTATAAGGGGCCCCCTGTAACCCCAAAGAGGAGGAGTGTGACTCCCAGTATATGGGGATTCTGTAACCCCAAAGAGGGAGAGCGTGACTCCCAGTATAAGGGGCCCCCTGTAAATCCAAAAAGGGGAGCGTGACTCCCAGTATAAGGGGTCCCCAGTAACCCCAAAGAGGGGGAGCGTAACTCCCAGTATAAGGGGCCCCCAGTAACCCCAAAGAGGAGGAGCGTTACTCCCAGTATAAGGAGCCCCAGTTACTCCAAAGGGGAGGAGCTAAACTCCCAGTATAAGGGGCCCGCAATAACCCCAAAGAGGAGGAGCGTAACTCCCAGTATAAGGGGCCCCCTGCAACCCCAAAAAAGAGGATCGTAACTCCCAGTATAAGGGCCCCCAGTAAATCCAAGGAGGAGGAGCGTAACTCCCAGTATAAGGGGCTCCCAGTAACCCCAAAGAGGAGGAGAGAAACTCCCAGTATAAGGGGCCCCCAGTAACTCAAAAGAGGGGGAACCTGACTCCCAGCATAAAGGGCCCCCAGTAACTCCAAAGAGGAGGAGCGTTACTCCCAGTATAAGGGGCCCCCAATAACCCCAAAGGGGGGAGCGTAACTCCCAGTATAAGGGGCCCCCAGTAACTCCAAAGAGGCGGAGCGTAACTCCCAGTATAAGGGCCCCCAGTTACTCCAAAGAGGGGGAGCGTTACTCCCAGTATAAGGGGCTCCCATTTACTCCAAAGAGGAGGAGCGTAACTCCCAGAATAAGGGACCCCCAGTAACTCCAAAGAGGGGGAGCGTAATTCCCAGTATAAGGGGCCCCCAGTTACTCCAATGAGGGGGAGCGTAACTCCCAGTATAAGGGTCCCCCAATAACTCCAAAGAAGAGGAGCGTAACTCCCAGTGTAAGGGGCCCCCAGTAACTCCAAAGAGGGGGAGCGTTAGTCCCAGTATAAGGGACCCCCAGTAACCCCAAACAGGGGGAGCGTAACTCCCAGTACAAGGGGCCCCCTGCAACCCCAAAAAAGAGGAGCGTAGCTCCCAGTATAAAAGCCCCCAGTAAATCCAAGGAGGAGGAGCGTAATTCCCAGTATAAGGGGCCCCCAGTAACCCCAAGGAGGAGGAGCGAAACTCCCAGTAAAAGGGGCCCCCAGTAACTCCAAAGAGGGGGAGCCTGACTCCCAGCATATAGGGCCCCCAGTAACTCCAAAGAGGAGGATCTTAACTCCCAGTATAAGGGGCCCACAGTAACCCCAAAGAGGGAGGGGCGTGACTCCCAGTATAAGGGGCCCCCTGTAACTCCAAAGAGGGGGAGCGTCAGTCCCAGTATAAGGGACCCCCAGTAACCCCAAAAAGGGGGAGCGTAACTCCCAGTATAAAGGGGCCCCCAGTAACTCCAAAGAGGAGTAGCGTGACTCCCAGTATAAGGGGCCCCCAGTAACTCCAAAGATGGGGAGCTT
Source organism: Meconema thalassinum (assembly GCA_946902985.2). Classification (NCBI taxonomy): domain Eukaryota; kingdom Metazoa; phylum Arthropoda; class Insecta; order Orthoptera; family Tettigoniidae; genus Meconema; species Meconema thalassinum. The sequence goes on along the minus strand of OX336394.1, from coordinate 443,694,617 downwards.
GACTCCCAGTATAAGCGGGCCCCCTGTAACCCCAAAGAAGAGGAGCGTGACTCCCAGTGTAAGGGGCCCCCTGTAAACCCAAAGAGGGAGAGCGTGACTACCAGTATAAGGGGCACCCTGTAAATCAAAAGAGGGGGAGCGTTACTCCCAGTTTAAGGGGCTCCCACTTACTCCAAAGAGGAGGAGCGTAACTCCCAGAATAAGGGGCCCCCAGTAACTCCAAAGAGGGGGAGCGTAATTCCCAGTATAAGGGGCCCCCAGTTAAGCCAAAGAGGGGGAGCGTAACTCCCAGTATAATGGGCCCCCAGTAAACCTAAAGAGGAGGAGCGTAACTCCCTGTATAAGGGGCCCCCAGTAACTCCAAAGAGGGGGAGCGTAACTCCCAGAATAAGGGCCCCCCCAGTAACCCCAAAAAGGGGAGCGTAACTCCCAGTATAAGGGGCCCCCAGTAACTCCAAAGAGGGGGAGCGTAACTCCCAGTATAAGGGGCCCCCAGTTACTCCAAAGAGGGGGAGCGTTATTCCCAGTATAAGGGGCTCCCAGTTACTCCAAAGAGGAGGAGCGTAACTCCCAGAATAAGGGGCCCCCAGTAACTCCAAAGAGGGGGAGCGTAACTCCCAGTATAAGGGGCCCCCAGTTACTCCAAAGAGGGGGAGCGTAACTCCCAGTATAATGAGCCCCCAGTAATCCTAAAGAGGAGGAGCGTAACTCCCAGTATAAGGGGCCCCCAGTAACTCCAAAGAGGGGGAGCGTTAGTCCCAGTATAAGGGACCCCCAGTAACCCCAAGGAGGGGGAGCGTAACTCCCAGTATAAGGGGCCCCCAGTAACTCCAAAGAGGAGGAGCGTGACTCCCAGTATAAGGGGCCCCCAGTAACTCCAAAGAGGGGGAGCTTGACTCCCGGTATAAGGGGCCCCCTGTAACCCCAAAGAGGAGGAGTGTGACTCCCAGTATAAGGGGCCCCCTGTAACCCCAAAGAAGGAGAGCGTGACTCCCAGTATAAGGGGCCCCCTGTAAATCCAAAAAGGGGAGCGTGACTCCCAGTATAAGGGGTCCCCAGTAATTCCAAAGAGGGGGAGCTTGACTCCCAGTATAAGGGGCCCCCTGTAACCCCAAAGAGGAGGAGCGTGACTCCCAGTATAAGTGGCCCACTGTAACCCCAAAGAGGGAGAGCGTGACTCCCAGTATAAGGGGCCCCAGTAAATCCAAGGAGGAGGAGCGTAACTCCCAGTATAAGGGGCCCCCAGTAACCCCAAGGAGGAGGAGCGAAACTCCCAGTATAAGGGGCCCCCAGTAACTCCAAAGAGTGGGAGCGTGACTCCCAGGATAAAAGGCCCCCAGCAACTCCAAAGAGGAGGAGCGTAAATCCAAGTATAAGGGGCCCCCAATAACCCCAAAGGGGGGGGAGCTTAACTCCCAGTATAAGGGGCCCCAAGAAACTCAAAAGAGGGGGAGCGAGTCTCCCTGTATAAGGGGCCCCAATTAACTCAAAAGAGGAGGAGCGTAACTCCCAGTATAAGGGACCCCAAGTAACTCCAAAGAGGAGGAACGTAACTCCCAGGATAAGGGGCCCCCAGTATCTCGAAAGAGGAGGAGCATAAATCCCAGTATAAGGGGCTCCTTGTAACTCCTAAGAGGAGGAGCGTAACTCCCAATATAAGGGGCCCCCTGTAACTCCAATGAGGAGGAGCGTAACTCCGAGTTTAAGGGGCTCCCTGTAATTCCAAAGAGGAGGAGCGTAACTCCCAGTATAAGGGGCCCCCTGTTACTCCAAAGAGGAGGAGCGTAACGCCCAGTATAAGGGGCTCCCTGTAACTCCAAAGAGGGGGAGCGTTACTCCCAGTATAATGGGCCCCCGTTAACTCCAAACTGGAGGAGCGTAACTCCCAGTATAAAGGGCCCCAGTAACTCCAAAGAGGGGGAGTGTAACTCCCAATATAAGGGGCCCCCAGTAACTCCAAACAGGAGGGCCGTAACTCCCAGTATAAAGGCCCCCAGTAACCCCAAAGAGGGGGAGCGTGACTCCCAGTATAACGGGCCCGCTGTAACTCCAAAGAGGGGGAGCGTAACTCCCAGTATAAGGGGCCCCCAGTAATTCCAAAGAGGCGGAGCGTGACTCCCAATATAAGGGGCCCCCAGTAATTCCAAAGAGGGGGAGCGTAACTCCCAGTATAAGGGGCCCCCAGTAACTCCAAAGAGGAGAAGCGTATGTCCCAGTAAAACGGGCCCCCAATAACCCTAAAGAGGAGGAGCGTAACTCCCAGTAAAAGGGGCCCCCAGAAACTCCAAAGAGGGGGAGCGAGACTCCCAGTATAAGGGGCCCCCATTAACTCAAAAGAGGAGGAGCGTAACTCCCAGTATAAGGGGCCCCCAGTAACTCCAAAGAGGAGGAGCGTGACTCCCAGTATAAGGGGCCCCCAGTAACTCCAAAGAGGGGGTTCGTGACTCCCAGTATAAGGGGCCCCCATTAACTCCAAAGAGGAGGAGAGTAACTCCCAGTATCAGGGGCACCCAGTAACCCTAATGAGGAGGAGCGAAACTCGCAGTATAAGGGGCCCCCAGCAACTCCAAAGAGGAGGGGCTTAACTCCCAGTATAAGGGGCCCCCAGTTACCCTAAAGAGGACGAGCATAACTCCCAGTATAAGGGGCCCCCTGTAACTCCAAAGAGGAGGAGCGTAACTCCCAGTATAAGGGGCCCACACTAACCCCAAAGAGTGGGAGCGTAACTCCCAGTATAAGGGGCCCCAGTAACTCCAAAGAGGAGGAGCGTTACTCCCAGTATAAGGGGCCCCCAGTAACCCCAAAGAGGGGGAGCGTGACTCCCTGTATAAGGGGCCCCCAGTAACCCCAAAGAGGGGGAGCGTGACTCCCAGTATAAAGGCCCCCCAGTAACTCCAAAGAGGGGGAGCGTTAGTCCCACTATAAGGGACCCCCAGTATCCCCAAAGAGGGGGAGCGTAACTCCCACTATAAGGGGCCCCCAGTAACTACAAAGAGGATGAGCGTGACTCCCAGTATAAGGGGCCCCCATTAACTCCAATGAGGGGGAGCTTGACTCCCAGTATAAGGGCCCCCCCCTATAACCCCAAAGAGGAGGAGCATGACTCCCAGTATAAGGGGCCCCCTGTAACCCCAAAGAGGGAGAGTGTGACTCCCAGTATAAGGGGCCCCCTGTAAATCCAAAGAGGGGAGCGTGACTCCCAGTATAAGGGGTCCCCAGTAACCCCAAAGAGGGGGAGCGTAACTCCCAGTATAAGGGGCCCCCAATAACCCCAAAGAGGAGGAGCGTAACTCCCAGTATAAGGGGCCCCAGTCACTCCGAAGAGGAGGAGCTAAACTCCCAGTATAAGGGGCCCCAGTAACCCCAAAGAGGAGGAGCGTAACTCCCAGTATAAGGGGCCCCCTGCAACCCCAAAAAAGAGGAGCATAACTCCCAGTTTAAGGGGCCCCAGTAAATCCAAGGAGGAGGAGCGTAACTCCCAGTATAAGGGGCCCCCAGTAACCCCTAGGAGGAGGAGCGAAACTCCCAGTATAAGGGGCCCCCAGTAACTCCAAAGAGGGGGAGCGTGACTCCCAGCATAAATGGCCCCCATTAGCTCCAAAGAGGAGGAGCGTAACTCCCAGTATAAGGGGCCCCCAATAACCCCAAAGGGGGGGAGCGTAACTCCCAGTATAAGGGGCCCCAAGAAACTCAAAAGAGGGGGAGCGAGACTCCCTGTATTAGGGGCCCCCATTAACTCAAAAGAGGAGGAGCGTAACTCCCAGTATAAGGGGCCCCCCGTAACTCCAAAGAGGAGGAGCGTGACTCCCAGTATAAGGGGCCCTCAGTAACCCTAAAGAGGAGGAGCGTAACTCTCAGTATAAGGGGCCCCCAGTAACTCAAAAGAGGAGGAGAGTAACTCCCAGAATAAGGGGCCCCCAGTAACCCTAAAGAGGAGGAGCGTAACTCGCAGTATAAGGGGCCTTCAGTTACTCCAAAGAGGAGGAACGTAACTCCCAGGATAAGGGGCCCCCAGTAACTCGAAAGAGGAGGAGCATAAATCCCAGTATAAGGGGCTCCCTGTAACTCCTAAGAGGAGGAGCTTATCTCCCAGTACAAGGGGCCCCCAGTAACTCCAAAGAGGAGGAGCGTAACTCCGAGTATAAGGGGCTCCCTGTAACTCCAAAGAGGGGGAGCGTAACTCCCAGTATAATGGGCCCCCAGTAACTCCAAGCAGGAGGTGCGTAACTCCCCGTATAAAGGGCCCCAGTAACTCCAAGAGGGGGAGTGTAACTCCCAATATAAGGGGCCCCCAGTAACTCCAAGCAGGAGGAGCGTAACTCCCAGTATAAAGGCCTCCAGTAACCCCAGAGAGGGGGAGCGTGACTCCCAGTATAACGCGCCCCCTGTAACTCCAAAGAGGGGGAGCGTAACTCCCAGTATAAGGGGCCCCCAGTAACTCCAAAGAGGCGGAGGGTGACTCCCAATATAAGGGGCCCCCAGTAACTCCAAAGAGGGGGAGCGTAACTCCCAGTATAAGGGGCCCCCAGTAACTCCAATGAGGAGGAGCGTAACTCCCAGTAAAAGGGGCCCCCAGTAACCCTAAAGAGGAGGAGCGTAACTCCCAGTATAAGGGCCCCCCAGAAACTCCAATGAGGGGAAGCGAGACTCCCAGTATAAGGGGCCCCATTAACTCAAAAGAGGAGGAGCGTAACTCCCAGTATAAGGGGCCCCCAGTAACTCCAAAGAGGAGGAGCGTGACTCCCAGTTTAAGGGGCCCCCAGTAACTCCAAAGAGGGGGAGCGTGACTCCCAGTATAAGGGGCCCCCAATAACTCCAAAGAGGAGGAGCGTGACTCCCAGTATCAGGCGCCCCCAGTAACCCTAAAGAGGAGGAGCGTAACTCGCAGTATAAGGCGCCCCCTATAACTCCAAAGCGGAGGAGCGTAACTTCCAGTATAAGGGGCCCCCAGTTACCCTAAAGAGGAGGAGCGTATCTCGCAGTTAAAGGAGCCCCCAGTAACTCCAAAGAGGAGGAGCGTAACTCCCAGTATAAGGGGCCCCCAATAACTCCAAAGAGGAGGAGCGTAACTCCCACTATCAGGGGCCCCCAGTAACCCTAAAGAGGAGGAGCGTAACTCGCAGTATAAGGGACCCCCAGTAACTCCAAAGAGGGGGAGCGTAACTCCCAGTAAAAGGTGCCCCCATTAACCCAAAAGAGGGGAGCGTAACTCCCAGTATAAGGGTCCCCCAATAACTCCAAACAGGAGGAGCGAAACTCCAAGGATAAGGGGCCCCCAGTAACCCCAAAGAGGGGGAACGTGACTCCCGGTATAAGGGGCCCCCAGTAACCCCAAAGAGGGGGAGCGTGACTCCCAGTATAAGGGAACCCCAGTAACCCCAAAGAGGGGGAACGTGACTCCCAGTATAAGGGGTCCCCTGTAACCACAAAGAGGGAGAGCGTGTCTCCCGGTATAAGGGGCGCCCAGTAACCCCAAAAAGGGGGATCGTGACCCCCAGTATAAGGGGCCCCCAGTAACTCCAAAGAGGAGGAGCGTAACTCCCAGTGTAAGGGGCCCCCAGTAACTCCAAAGAGGTGGAGCGTAACTCCCAGTATAAGGGGCCCACAGTAACCCCAAAGAGGGGGAGCGTTACTCCCAGTATAAGGGACCCCCAGTAACCCCAAAGAGGGGAAGCGTAACTCCCAGTATAAGGGGCCCCCAGTTACTCCAAAGAGGGGGAGAGTTAGTCCCAGTATAAGGGACCCCCAGTAACTCCAAAGAAGGGGAGCGTTAGTCCCAGTATAAGGGACCCCCAGTAACCCCAAAGAGGGGGAGCGTAACTCCCAGTATATGGGCCCCCCAGTAACTCCAAAGAGGAGGAGCGTGACTCCCTGTATAAGGGGCTCCCAGTTACTCCAAAGAGGAGGAGCGTAACTCCCAGAATAAGGGACCCCCAGTAACTCCAAAGAGGGGGAGCGTTACTCCCAGTATAAGGGGCCCCCAGTTACTCCAAAGAGGGGGAGCGTAACTCCCAGTATAAGGGCCCCCCAGTAACTCCAAAGAGGAGGAGCGTGACTCCCTGTATAAGGGGCTCCCAGTTACTCCAAAGAGGAGGAGCGTAACTCCCAGAATAAGGGACCCCAGTAACTTCAAAGAGGGGGAGCGTTACTCCCAGTATAAGGGGCCCCCAGTTACTCCAAAGAGGGGGAGCGTAACTCCCAGTATAAGGGTCCCCCAATAACTCCAAAGAAGAGGAGCGTAACTCCCAGTATAAGGGGCCCCCAGTAACTCCAAAGAGGAGGAGCGTTAGTCCCAGTATAAGGGACCCCCAGTAACCCCAAACAGGGGGAGCGTAACTCCCAGTATAAGGGGCCCCTGCAACCCCAAAAAAGAGGAGCGTAACTCCCAGTATAAGGGCCCCCAGTAAATCCAAGGAGGAGGAGCGTAACTCCCAGTATAAGGGGCCCCCAGTAACCCCAAGGAGGAGGAGCGAAACTCCCAGTAAAAGGGGCCCCCAGTAACTCCAAAGAGGAGGAGCTTAACTCCCAGTATAAGGGGCCCACAGTAACCCCAAAGAGGGGGGGGGGGGCGTGACTCCCAGTATAAGGGGCCCCCAGGAACTCCAAAGAGGGGGAGCGTCAGTCCCAGTATAAGGGACCCCCAGTAACCCCAAAAAGGGGGAGCGTAACTCCCAGTATAAAGGGGCCACCAGTAACTCCAAGGAGGAGGAGCGAAACTCCCAGTAAAAGGGGCCCCCAGTAACTCCAAAGAGGGGGAGCTTGACTCCCAGTATAAGGGGCCCCCTGTAACCCCAAAGAAGAGGACCGTGACTCCCAGTGTAAGGGGCCCCCTGTAACCCCAAAGAGGGAGAGCGTGTCTACCAGTATAAGGGGAACCCTGTAAATCCAAAGATGGGAGCGTGACTCCCAGTATAAGGTGTCCCCAGTAACCCCAAAGAGGGGGAGCGTAACTCCCAGTATAAGGGGCCCCCAGTAACCCCAACGAGGAGGAGCGTAACTCCCAGTATAAGGGGCCCCCAGTAACCCCAAAGAGGAGGAGCGTAACTCCCAGTATAAGGGGCCCCCAGTAACTCCAAGGAGGGGGAGCTTGACTCCCAGTATAAGGGCCCCCCTCTAACCCCAAAGAGGAGGAGCGTGACTCCCAGTTTAAGGGGCCCCCTGTAACCCCAAAGAGGGAGAGCGTGACTCCCAGTATAAGGGGCCCCCTGTAAATCCAAAGAGGGGAGCGTGACTCCCAGTATAAGGTGTCCCCAGTAACCCCAAAGAGGGGGAGCGTAACTCCCAATATAAGGGGCCCCCAGTAACCCCAAGGAGGAGGAGCGAAACTCCCAGTATAAGGGCACCCCAGTAACTCCAAAGAGGGGGAGCGTTAGTCCCAGTATAAGGGACCTCCAGTAACTCCAAAGAGGGGGAGCGTAACTCCCAGTATAAGGGGCCCCCAGTAACTCTAAAGAGGAGGAGCCGGACTCCCATGAAAAGGGGCCCCAGTAACTCCAAAGGGGAGGAGCTAAACACCCAGTATAAGGGGCCCCCAGTTACTCCAAAGAGGGGGAGCGTAACTCCCAGTATAAGGGGCCCCCAGTAACCCCAAAGAGGAGGAGCGTTACTCCCATGAAAGAGGCCCCAGTAACTCCAAAGGGGAGGAGATAAACTCCCAGTATAAGGGGCCCGCAATAACCCCAAAGAGGAGGAGCGTAACTCCCAGTATAAGGGGCCCCCTGCAACCCCAAAAAAGAGGAGCGTAACTCCCAGTATAAGGGCCCCCAGTAAATCCAAGGAGGAGGAGCGTAACTCCCAGTATAAGGGGCCCCCAGTATCCCCAAGGAGGAGGAGCGAAACTCCCAGTATAAGGGGACCCCAGTAACTCCAAAGAGGGGGAGATTGACTCCCAGCAAAAAGGGCCCCCAGTAACTCCAAAGAGGAGGAGCGTAACTCCCAGTATAAGGGGCCCCCAGTAACCCCAAAAAGGGGAGCGTAACTCCCAGTATAAGGGGCCCCCAGTAACTCCAAAGAGGGGGAACGTAAATCCCAGTATAAGGGGCCCCCAGTTACTCCAAAGAGGGGGAGCGTTACTCCCAGTATAAGGGGCTCATAGTTACTCCAAAGAGGAGGAGCGTAACTCCCAGAATAAGGGGCCCCCAGTAACTCCAAAGAGGGGGAGCGTAACTCCCAGTATAAGGGGCCCCCAGTTACTCCAAAGGGGGGAGCGTAACTCCCAGTATAATGGGCCCCCAGTAAATCTAAAGAGGAGGAGCGTAACTCCCAGTATAAGGGGCCCCCAGTAACTCCAAAGAGGGGGAGCGTTAGTCCCAGTATAAGGGACCCCCAGTAACCCCAAAGAGGGGGAGCGTAACTCCCAGTATAAGGGGCCCCCAGTAACTCCAAAGAGGAGGAGCGTGACTCCCAGTATAAGGGGCCCCCAGTAACTCCAAAGAGGGGGAGCATGACTCCCAGTATAAGGGGCCCCCTGTAACCCCAAAGAGGAGGAGCGTGACTCCCAGTATAAGTGGCCCCCTGTAACCCCAAAGAGGGAGAGCGTGACTCCCAGTATAAGGGGCCCCAGTAAATCCAAGGAGGAGGAGCGAAACTCCCAGTATAAGGGGCCCCCAGTAACCCCAAGGAGGAGGAGCGAAACTCCCAGTATAAGGGGCCCCCAGTAACTCCAAAGTGTGGGAGCGTGACTCCCAGCATAAAAGGCCCCCAGCAACTCCAAAGAGGAGGAGCGTAAATCCCAGTTTTAGGGGCCCCCAATAACCCCAAAGGGGGGGGGAGCTTAACTCCCAGTATAAGGGGCCCCAAGAAACTCAAAAGAGGGGTAGCGAGTCTCCCTGTATAAGGGGCCCCCTGTAACCCCAAAGAGGGGGAGCGTAACTCCCAGTATAAGGGCCCCCCAGTAACTCCAAAGAGGGGAAGCGTTAGTCCCAGTATAAGGGACCCCCAGTAACCCCAAAGAGGGGGAGCGTAACTCCCAGTATAAGGGGCCCCCAGTAACTCCAATGATGGGGAGCGTTACTCCCGGTATAAGGGGCCCCCAGTAACCCCAAAGAGGGGGAGCGTAACTCCCAGTATAAGGGGCCCCCAGTAACCCCAAAGAGGAGGAGCGTAACTCCCAGTATAAGGGCACCCCAGTAACTCCAAAGAGGGGGAGCGTTAGTCCCAGTATAAGGGACCTCCAGTAACTCCAAAGAGGGGGAGCGTAACTCCCAGTATAAGGGGCCCCCAGTAACTCCAAAGAGGAGGAGCGTGACTCCCAGTATAAGGGGCCCCCAGTAACTCCAAAGAGGGGGAGCTTGACTCCCGGTATAAGGGGCCCCCTGTAACCCCAAAGAGGAGGAGTGTGACTCCCAGTATATGGGGATTCTGTAACCCCAAAGAGGGAGAGCGTGACTCCCAGTATAAGGGGCCCCCTGTAAATCCAAAAAGGGGAGCGTGACTCCCAGTATAAGGGGTCCCCAGTAACCCCAAAGAGGGGGAGCGTAACTCCCAGTATAAGGGGCCCCCAGTAACCCCAAAGAGGAGGAGCGTTACTCCCAGTATAAGGAGCCCCAGTTACTCCAAAGGGGAGGAGCTAAACTCCCAGTATAAGGGGCCCGCAATAACCCCAAAGAGGAGGAGCGTAACTCCCAGTATAAGGGGCCCCCTGCAACCCCAAAAAAGAGGATCGTAACTCCCAGTATAAGGGCCCCCAGTAAATCCAAGGAGGAGGAGCGTAACTCCCAGTATAAGGGGCTCCCAGTAACCCCAAAGAGGAGGAGAGAAACTCCCAGTATAAGGGGCCCCCAGTAACTCAAAAGAGGGGGAACCTGACTCCCAGCATAAAGGGCCCCCAGTAACTCCAAAGAGGAGGAGCGTTACTCCCAGTATAAGGGGCCCCCAATAACCCCAAAGGGGGGAGCGTAACTCCCAGTATAAGGGGCCCCCAGTAACTCCAAAGAGGCGGAGCGTAACTCCCAGTATAAGGGCCCCCAGTTACTCCAAAGAGGGGGAGCGTTACTCCCAGTATAAGGGGCTCCCATTTACTCCAAAGAGGAGGAGCGTAACTCCCAGAATAAGGGACCCCCAGTAACTCCAAAGAGGGGGAGCGTAACTCCCAGTATAAGGGGCCCCCAGTTACTCCAATGAGGGGGAGCGTAACTCCCAGTATAAGGGTCCATCAATAACTCCAAAGAAGAGGAGCGTAACTCCCAGTGTAAGGGGCCCCCAGTAACTCCAAAGAGGGGGAGCGTTAGTCCCAGTATAAGGGACCCCCAGTAACCCCAAACAGGGGGAGCGTAACTCCCAGTATAAGGGGCCCCCTGCAACCCCAAAAAAGAGGAGCGTAGCTCCCAGTATAAAAGCCCCCAGTAAATCCAAGGAGGAGGAGCGTAATTCCCAGTATAAGGGGCCTCCCAGTAACCCCAAGGAGGAGGAGCGAAACTCCCAGTAAAAGGGGCCCCCAGTAACTCCAAAGAGGGGGAGCCTGACTCCCAGCATATAGGGCCCCCAGTAACTCCAAAGAGGAGGATCTTAACTCCCAGTATAAGGGGCCCACAGTAACCCCAAAGAGGGAGGGGCGTGACTCCCAGTATAAGGGGCCCCCTGTAACTCCAAAGAGGGGGAGCGTCAGTCCCAGTATAAGGGACCCCCAGTAACCCCAAAAAGGGGGAGCGTAACTCCCAGTATAAAGGGGCCCCCAGTAACTCCAAAGAGGAGTAGCGTGACTTCCAGTATAAGGGGCCCCCAGTAACTCCAAAGATGGGGAGCTTGACTCCCAGTATAAGCGGGCCCCCTGTAACCCCAAAGAAGAGGAGCGTGACTCCCAGTGTAAGGGGCCCCCTGTAAACCCAAAGAGGGAGAGCGTGACTACCAGTATAAGGGGCACCCTGTAAATCAAAAGAGGGGGAGCGTTACTCCCAGTATAAGGGGCTCCCACTTACTCCAAAGAGGAGGAGCGTAACTCCCAGAATAAGGGGCCCCCAGTAACTCCAAAGAGGGGGAGCGTAATTCCCAGTATAAGGGGCCCCCAGTTACTCCAAAGAGGGGGAGCGTAACTCCCAGTATAATGGGCCCCCAGTAAACCTAAAGAGGAGGAGCGTAACTCCCTGTATAAGGGGCCCCCAGTAACTCCAAAGAGGGGGAGCGTAACTCCCAGAATAAGGGCCCCCCCAGTAACCCCAAAAAGGGGAGCGTAACTCCCAGTATAAGGGGCCCCCAGTAACTCCAAAGAGGGGGAGCGTAACTCCCAGTATAAGGGGCCCCCAGTTACTCCAAAGAGGGGGAGCGTTACTCCCAGTATAAGGGGCCCCCAGTAACTCCAAAGAGGGGGAGCGTAACTCCCAGTATAAGGGGCCCCCAGTTACTCCAAAGAGGGGGAGCGTAACTCCCAGTATAATGAGCCCCCAGTAATCCTAAAGAGGAGGAGCGTAACTCCCAGTATAAGGGGCCCCCAGTAACTCCAAAGAGGGGGAGCGTTAGTCCCAGTATAAGGGACCCCCAGTAACCCCAAGGAGGGGGAGCGTAACTCCCAGTATAAGGGGCCCCCAGTAACTCCAAAGAGGAGGAGCGTGACTCCCAGTATAAGGGGCCCCCAGTAACTCCAAAGAGGGGGAGCTTGACTCCCGGTATAAGGGGCCCCCTGTAACCCCAAAGAGGAGGAGTGTGACTCCCAGTATAAGGGGCCCCCTGTAACCCCAAAGAGGAGGAGCGTAACTCCCAGTATAAGGGGCCCCCAGTAACTCCAAGGAGGGGGAGCTTGACTCCCAGTATAAGGGCCCCCCTCTAACCCCAAAGAGGAGGAGCGTGACTCCCAGTTTAAGGGGCCCCCTGTAACCCCAAAGAGGGAGAGCGTGACTCCCAGTATAAGGGGCCCCCTGTAAATCCAAAAAGGGGAGCGTGACTCCCAGTATAAGGGGTCCCCAGTAATTCCAAAGAGGGGGAGCTTGACTCCCAGTATAAGGGGCCCCCTGTAACCCCAAAGAGGAGGAGCGTGACTCCCAGTATAAGTGGCCCACTGTAACCCCAAAGAGGGAGAGCGTGACTCCCAGTATAAGGGGCCCCAGTAAATCCAAGGAGGAGGAGCGTAACTCCCAGTATAAGGGGCCCCCAGTAACCCCAAGGAGGAGGAGCGAAACTCCCAGTATAAGGGGCCCCCAGTAACTCCAAAGAGTGGGAGCGTGACTCCCAGGATAAAAGGCCCCCAGCAACTCCAAAGAGGAGGAGCGTAAATCCAAGTATAAGGGGCCCCCAATAACCCCAAAGGGGGGGGAGCTTAACTCCCAGTATAAGGGGCCCCAAGAAACTCAAAAGAGGGGGAGCGAGTCTCCCTGTATAAGGGGCCCCAATTAACTCAAAAGAGGAGGAGCGTAACTCCCAGTATAAGGGACCCCAAGTAACTCCAAAGAGGAGGAACGTAACTCCCAGGATAAGGGGCCCCCAGTATCTCGAAAGAGGAGGAGCATAAATCCCAGTATAAGGGGCTCCTTGTAACTCCTAAGAGGAGGAGCGTAACTCCCAATATAAGGGGCCCCCTGTAACTCCAATGAGGAGGAGCGTAACTCCGAGTTTAAGGGGCTCCCTGTAATTCCAAAGAGGAGGAGCGTAACTCCCAGTATAAGGGGCCCCCTGTTACTCCAAAGAGGAGGAGCGTAACGCCCAGTATAAGGGGCTCCCTGTAACTCCAAAGAGGGGGAGCGTTACTCCCAGTATAATGGGCCCCCGTTAACTCCAAACTGGAGGAGCGTAACTCCCAGTATAAAGGGCCCCAGTAACTCCAAAGAGGGGGAGTGTAACTCCCAATATAAGGGGCCCCCAGTAACTCCAAACAGGAGGGCCGTAACTCCCAGTATAAAGGCCCCCAGTAACCCCAAAGAGGGGGAGCGTGACTCCCAGTATAACGGGCCCGCTGTAACTCCAAAGAGGGGGAGCGTAACTCCCAGTATAAGGGGCCCCCAGTAATTCCAAAGAGGCGGAGCGTGACTCCCAATATAAGGGGCCCCCAGTAATTCCAAAGAGGGGGAGCGTAACTCCCAGTATAAGGGGCCCCCAGTAACTCCAAAGAGGAGAAGCGTATGTCCCAGTAAAACGGGCCCCCAATAACCCTAAAGAGGAGGAGCGTAACTCCCAGTAAAAGGGGCCCCCAGAAACTCCAAAGAGGGGGAGCGAGACTCCCAGTATAAGGGGGCCCCCATTAACTCAAAAGAGGAGGAGCGTAACTCCCAGTATAAGGGGCCCCCAGTAACTCCAAAGAGGAGGAGCGTGACTCCCAGTATAAGGGGCCCCCAGTAACTCCAAAGAGGGGGTTCGTGACTCCCAGTATAAGGGGCCCCCATTAACTCCAAAGAGGAGGAGAGTAACTCCCAGTATCAGGGGCACCCAGTAACCCTAATGAGGAGGAGCGAAACTCGCAGTATAAGGGGCCCCCAGCAACTCCAAAGAGGAGGGGCTTAACTCCCAGTATAAGGGGCCCCCAGTTACCCTAAAGAGGACGAGCATAACTCCCAGTATAAGGGGCCCCCTGTAACTCCAAAGAGGAGGAGCGTAACTCCCAGTATAAGGGGCCCACACTAACCCCAAAGAGTGGGAGCGTAACTCCCAGTATAAGGGGCCCCAGTAACTCCAAAGAGGAGGAGCGTTACTCCCAGTATAAGGGGCCCCCAGTAACCCCAAAGAGGGGGAGCGTGACTCCCTGTATAAGGGGCCCCCAGTAACCCCAAAGAGGGGGAGCGTGACTCCCAGTATAAAGGCCCCCCAGTAACTCCAAAGAGGGGGAGCGTTAGTCCCACTATAAGGGACCCCCAGTAACCCCAAAGAGGGGGAGCGTAACTCCCACTATAAGGGGCCCCCAGTAACTACAAAGAGGATGAGCGTGACTCCCAGTATAAGGGGCCCCCATTAACTCCAATGAGGGGGAGCTTGACTCCCAGTATAAGGGCCCCCCCTATAACCCCAAAGAGGAGGAGCATGACTCCCAGTATAAGGGGCCCCCTGTAACCCCAAAGAGGGAGAGTGTGACTCCCAGTATAAGGGGCCCCCTGTAAATCCAAAGAGGGGAGCGTGACTCCCAGTATAAGGGGTCCCCAGTAACCCCAAAGAGGGGGAGCGTAACTCCCAGTATAAGGGGCCCCCAATAACCCCAAAGAGGAGGAGCGTAACTCCCAGTATAAGGGGCCCCAGTCACTCCGAAGAGGAGGAGCTAAACTCCCAGTATAAGGGGCCCCAGTAACCCCAAAGAGGAGGAGCGTAACTCCCAGTATAAGGGGCCCCCTGCAACCCCAAAAAAGAGGAGCATAACTCCCAGTTTAAGGGGCCCCCAGTAAATCCAAGGAGGAGGAGCGTAACTCCCAGTATAAGGGGCCCCCAGTAACCCCTAGGAGGAGGAGCGAAACTCCCAGTATAAGGGGCCCCCAGTAACTCCAAAGAGGGGGAGCGTGACTCCCAGCATAAATGGCCCCCATTAGCTCCAAAGAGGAGGAGCGTAACTCCCAGTATAAGGGGCCCCCAATAACCCCAAAGGGGGGAGCGTAACTCCCAGTATAAGGGGCCCCAAGAAACTCAAAAGAGGGGGAGCGAGACTCCCTGTATTAGGGGCCCCCATTAACTCAAAAGAGGAGGAGCGTAACTCCCAGTATAAGGGGCCCCCCGTAACTCCAAAGAGGAGGAGCGTGACTCCCAGTATAAGGGGCCCTCAGTAACCCTAAAGAGGAGGAGCGTAACTCTCAGTATAAGGGGCCCCCCAGTAACTCAAAAGAGGAGGAGAGTAACTCCCAGAATAAGGGGCCCCCAGTAACCCTAAAGAGGAGGAGCGTAACTCGCAGTATAAGGGGCCTTCAGTTACTCCAAAGAGGAGGAACGTAACTCCCAGGATAAGGGGCCCCCAGTAACTCGAAAGAGGAGGAGCATAAATCCCAGTATAAGGGGCTCCCTGTAACTCCTAAGAGGAGGAGCTTATCTCCCAGTACAAGGGGCCCCCAGTAACTCCAAAGAGGAGGAGCGTAACTCCGAGTATAAGGGGCTCCCTGTAACTCCAAAGAGGGGGAGCGTAACTCCCAGTATAATGGGCCCCCAGTAACTCCAAGCAGGAGGTGCGTAACTCCCCGTATAAAGGGCCCCAGTAACTCCAAGAGGGGGAGTGTAACTCCCAATATAAGGGGCCCCCAGTAACTCCAAGCAGGAGGAGCGTAACTCCCAGTATAAAGGCCTCCAGTAACCCCAGAGAGGGGGAGCGTGACTCCCAGTATAACGCGCCCCCTGTAACTCCAAAGAGGGGGAGCGTAACTCCCAGTATAAGGGGCCCCCAGTAACTCCAAAGAGGCGGAGGGTGACTCCCAATATAAGGGGCCCCCAGTAACTCCAAAGAGGGGGAGCGTAACTCCCAGTATAAGGGGCCCCCAGTAACTCCAATGAGGAGGAGCGTAACTCCCAGTAAAAGGGGCCCCCAGTAACCCTAAAGAGGAGGAGCGTAACTCCCAGTATAAGGGCCCCCCAGAAACTCCAATGAGGGGAAGCGAGACTCCCAGTATAAGGGGCCCCATTAACTCAAAAGAGGAGGAGCGTAACTCCCAGATATAAGGGGCCCCCAGTAACTCCAAAGAGGAGGAGCGTGACTCCCAGTTTAAGGGGCCCCCCAGTAACTCCAAAGAGGGGGAGCGTGACTCCCAGTATAAGGGGCCCCCAATAACTCCAAAGAGGAGGAGCGTGACTCCCAGTATCAGGCGCCCCCAGTAACCCTAAAGAGGAGGAGCGTAACTCGCAGTATAAGGCGCCCCCTATAACTCCAAAGCGGAGGAGCGTAACTTCCAGTATAAGGGGCCCCCAGTTACCCTAAAGAGGAGGAGCGTATCTCGCAGTTAAAGGAGCCCCCAGTAACTCCAAAGAGGAGGAGCGTAACTCCCAGTATAAGGGGCCCCCAATAACTCCAAAGAGGAGGAGCGTAACTCCCACTATCAGGGGCCCCCAGTAACCCTAAAGAGGAGGAGCGTAACTCGCAGTATAAGGGACCCCCAGTAACTCCAAAGAGGGGGAGCGTAACTCCCAGTAAAAGGGGCCCCCATTAACCAAAAGAGGGGAGCGTAACTCCCAGTATAAGGGTCCCCCAATAACTCCAAACAGGAGGAGCGAAACTCCAAGGATAAGGGGCCCCCAGTAAACCCCAAAGAGGGGGAACGTGACTCCCGGTATAAGGGGGCCCCCAGTAACCCCAAAGAGGGGGAGCGTGACTCCCAGTATAAGGGAACCCCAGTAACCCCAAAGAGGGGGAACGTGACTCCCAGTATAAGGGGTCCCCTGTAACCACAAAGAGGGAGAGCGTGTCTCCCGGTATAAGGGGCGCCCAGTAACCCCAAAAAGGGGGATCGTGACCCCCAGTATAAGGGGCCCCCAGTAACTCCAAAGAGGAGGAGCGTAACTCCCAGTGTAAGGGGCCCCCAGTAACTCCAAAGAGGTGGAGCGTAACTCCCAGTATAAGGGGCCCACAGTAACCCCAAAGAGGGGGAGCGTTACTCCCAGTATAAGGGACCCCCCAGTAACTCCAAAGAGGGGAAGCGTAACTCCCAGTATAAGGGGCCCCCCAGTTACTCCAAAGAGGGGGGAGAGTTAGTCCCAGTATAAGGGACCCCCAGTAACTCCAAAGAAGGGGAGCGTTAGTCCCAGTATTAAGGGACCCCCAGTAACCCCAAAGAGGGGGAGCGTAACTCCCAGTATATGGGCCCCCCAGTAACTCCAAAGAGGAGGAGCGTGACTCCCTGTATAAGGGGCTCCCAGTTACTCCAAAGAGGAGGAGCGTAACTCCCAGAATAAGGGACCCCCAGTAACTCCAAAGAGGGGGAGCGTTACTCCCAGTATAAGGGGCCCCCAGTTACTCCAAAGAGGGGGAGCGTAACTCCCAGTATAAGGGTCCCCCAATAACTCCAAAGAAGAGGAGCGTAACTCCCAGTATAAGGGGCCCCCAGTAACTCCAAAGAGGAGGAGCGTTAGTCCCAGTATAAGGGACCCCCAGTAACCCCAAACAGGGGGAGCGTAACTCCCAGTATAAGGGGCCCCTGCAACCCCAAAAAAGAGGAGCGTAACTCCCAGTATAAGGGCCCCCAGTAAATCCAAGGAGGAGGAGCGTAACTCCCAGTATAAGGGGCCCCCAGTTACCCCAAGGAGGAGGAGCGAAACTCCCAGTAAAAGGGGCCCCCAGTAACTCCAAAGAGGAGGAGCTTAACTCCCAGTATAAGGGGCCCACAGTAACCCCAAAGAGGGGGGGGGGCGTGACTCCCAGTATAAGGGGGCCCCCAGGAACTCCCAAAGAGGGGGAGCGTCAGTCCCAGTATAAGGGACCCCCAGTAACCCCCAAAAAGGGGGAGCGTAACTCCCAGTATAAAGGGGCCACCAGTAACTCCAAGGAGGAGGAGCGAAACTCCCAGTAAAAGGGGCCCCCAGTAACTCCAAAGAGGGGGAGCTTGACTCCCAGTATAAGGGGCCCCCTGTAACCCCAAAGAAGAGGAGCGTGACTCCCAGATGTAAGGGGCCCCCTGTAACCCCAAAGAGGGAGAGCGTGTCTACCAGTATAAGGGGAACCCTGTAAATCCAAAGAGGGGAGCGTGACTCCCAGTATAAGGTGTCCCCAGTAACCCCAAAGAGGGGGAGCGTAACTCCCAGTATAAGGGGCCCCCAGTAACCCCAACGAGGAGGAGCGTAACTCCCAGTATAAGGGGCCCCCCAGTAACCCCAAAGAGGAGGAGCGTAACTCCCAGTATAAGGGGCCCCCAGTAACTCCAAGGAGGGGGAGCTTGACTCCCAGTATAAGGGCCCCCCTGTAACCCCAAAGAGGGAGAGCGTGACTCCCAGTATAAGGGGCCCCCTGTAAATCCAAAGAGGGGAGCGTGACTCCCAGTATAAGCTGTCCCCAGTAACCCCAAAGAGGGGGAGCGTAACTCCCAATATAAGGGGCCCCCAGTAACCCCAAGGAGGAGGAGCGAAACACCCAGTATAAGGGCACCCCAGTAACTCCAAAGAGGGGGAGCGTTAGTCCCAGTATAAGGGACCTCCAGTAACTCCGAAGAGGGGGAGCGTAACTCCCAGTATAAGGGGCCCCCAGTAACTCTAAAGAGGAGGAGCGTGACTCCCATGAAAAGGGGCCCCAGTAACTCCAAAGGGGAGGAGCTAAACTCCCAGTATAAGGGGCCCCCAGTTACTCCAAAGAGGGGGAGCGTAACTCCCAGTATAAGGGGCCCCCAGTAACCCCAAAGAGGAGGAGCGTTACTCCCATGAAAGAGGCCCCAGTAACTCCAAAGGGGAGGAGATAAACTCCCAGTATAAGGGGCCCGCAATAACCCCAAAGAGGAGGAGCGTAACTCCCAGTATAAGGGGCCCCCTGCAACTCCAAAAAAGAGGAGCGTAACTCCCAGTATAAGGGCCCCCAGTAAATCCAAGGAGGAGGAGCGTAACTCCCAGTATAAGGGGCCCCCAGTATCCCCAAGGAGGAGGAGCGAAACTCCCAGTATAAGGGGACCCCAGTAACTCCAAAGAGGGGGAGATTGACTCCCAGCAAAAAGGGCCCCCAGTAACTCCAAAGAGGAGGAGCGTAACTCCCAGTATAAGGGGCCCCCAGTAACCCCAAAAAGGGGAGCGTAACTCCCAGTATAAGGGGCCCCCAGTAACTCCAAAGAGGGGGAACGTAAATCCCAGTATAAGGGGCCCCCAGTTACTCCAAAGAGGGGGAGCGTTACTCCCAGTATAAGGGGCTCATAGTTACTCCAAAGAGGAGGAGCGTAACTCCCAGAATAAGGGGCCCCCAGTAACTCCAAAGAGGGGGAGCGTAACTCCCAGTATAAGGGGCCCCCAGTTACTCCAAAGGGGGGAGCGTAACTCCCAGTATAATGGGCCCCCAGTAAACCTAAAGAGGAGGAGCGTAACTCCCAGTATAAGGGGCCCCCAGTAACTCCAAAGAGGGGGAGCGTTAGTCCCAGTATAAGGGACCCCCAGTAACCCCAAAGAGGGGGAGCGTAACTCCCAGTATAAGGGGCCCCCAGTAACTCCAAAGAGGAGGAGCGTGACTCCCAGTATAAGGGGCCCCCAGTAACTCCAAAGAGGGGGAGCATGACTCCCAGTATAAGGGGCCCCCTGTAACCCCAAAGAGGAGGAGCGTGACTCCCAGTATAAGTGGCCCCCTGTAACCCCAAAGAGGGAGAGCGTGACTCCCAGTATAAGGGGCCCCAGTAAATCCAAGGAGGAGGAGCGAAACTCCCAATATAAGGGGCCCCCAGTAACTCCAAGCAGGAGGAGCGTAACTCCCAGTATAAAGGCCTCCAGTAACCCCAGAGAGGGGGAGCGTGACTCCCAGTATAACGCGCCCCCTGTAACTCCAAAGAGGGGGAGCGTAACTCCCAGTATAAGGGGCCCCCAGTAACTCCAAAGAGGCGGAGCGTGACTCCCAATATAAGGGGCCCCCAGTAACTCCAAAGAGGGGGAGCGTAACTCCCAGTATAAGGGGCCCCCAGTAACTCCAATGAGGAGGAGCGTAACTCCCAGTAAAAGGGGCCCCCAGTAACCCTAAAGAGGAGGAGCGTAACTCCCAGTATAAGGGGCCCCCAGAAACTCCAATGAGGGGAAGCGAGACTCCCAGTATAAGGGGCCCCATTAACTCAAAAGAGGAGGAGCGTAACTCCCAGTATAAGGGGCCCCCAGTAACTCCAAAGAGGAGGAGCGTGACTCCCAGTTTAAGGGGCCCCCAGTAACTCCAAAGAGGGGGAGCGTGACTCCCAGTATAAGGGGCCCCCAATAACTCCAAAGAGGAGGAGCGTGACTCCCAGTATCAGGCGCCCCCAGTAACCCTAAAGAGGAGGAGCGTAACTCGCAGTATAAGGCGCCATCTATAACTCCAAAGCGGAGGAGCGTAACTTCCAGTATAAGGGGCCCCCAGTTACCCTAAAGAGGAGGAGCGTATCTCGCAGTTAAAGGAGCCCCCAGTAACTCCAAAGAGGAGGAGCGTAACTCCCAGTATAAGGGGCCCCCAATAACTCCAAAGAGGAGGAGCGTAACTCCCACTATCAGGGGCCCCCAGTAACCCTAAAGAGGAGGAGCGTAACTCGCAGTATAAGGGACCCCCAGTAACTCCAAAGAGGGGGAGCGTAACTCCCAGTAAAAGGGGCCCCCAGTAACCCAAAAGAGGGGAGCGTAACTCCCAGTATAAGGGTCCCCCAATAACTCCAAACAGGAGGAGCGTAACTCCCAGGATAAGGGGCCCCCAGTAACCCCAAAGAGGGGGAGCGTGACTCCCGGTATAAGGGGCCCCCAGTTACCCCAAAGAGGGGGAGCGTGACTCCCAGTATAAGGGAACCCCAGTAACCCCAAAGAGGGGGAACGTGACTCCCAGTATAAGGGGTCCCCTGTAACCACAAAGAGGGAGAGCGTGTCTCCCGGTATAAGGGGCGCCCAGTAACCCCAAAAAGGGGGATCGTGACCCCCAGTATAAGGGGCCCCCAGTAACTCCAAAGAGGTGGAGCGTAACTCCCAGTGTAAGGGGCCCCCAGTAACTCCAAAGAGGTGGAGCGTAACTCCCAGTATAAGGGGCCCACAGTAACCCCAAAGAGGGGGAGCGTTACTCCCAGTATAAGGGACCCCCAGTAACCCCAAAGAGGGGAAGCGTAACTCCCAGTATAAGGGGCCCCCAGTTACTCCAAAGAGGGGGAGAGTTAGTCCCAGTATAAGGGACCCCCAGTAACTCCAAAGAAGGGGAGCGTTAGTCCCAGTATAAGGGACCCCCAGTAACCCCAAAGAGGGGGAGCGTAACTCCCAGTATAAGGGCCCCCAGTAACTCCAAAGAGGAGGAGCGTGACTCCCTGTATAAGGGGCTCCCAGTTACTCCAAAGAGGAGGAGCGTAACTCCCAGAATAAGGGACCCCCAGTAACTCCAAAGAGGGGGAGCGTTACTCCCAGTATAAGGGGCCCCCAGTTACTCCAAAGAGGGGGGAGCGTAACTCCCAGTATAAGGGTCCCCCAATAACTCCAAAGAAGAGGAGCGTAACTCCCAGTATAAGGGGCCCCCAGTAACTCCAAAGAGGAGGAGCGTTAGTCCCAGTATAAGGGACCCCCAGTAACCCCAAACAGGGGGAGCGTAACTCCCAGTATAAGGGGCCCCTGCAACCCCAAAAAAGAGGAGCGTAACTCCCAGTATAAGGGCCCCCAGTAAATCCAAGGAGGAGGAGCGTAACTCCCAGTATAAGGGGCCCCCAGTAACCCCAAGGAGGAGGAGCGAAACTCCCAGTAAAAGGGGCCCCCAGTAACTCCAAAGAGGAGGAGCTTAACTCCCAGTATAAGGGGCCCACAGTAACCCCAAAGAGGGGGGGGGGGCGTGACTCCCAGTATAAGGGGCCACCAGGAACTCCAAAGAGGGGGAGCGTCAGTCCCAGTATAAGGGACCCCCAGTAACCCCAAAAAGGGGGAGCGTAACTCCCAGTATAAAGGGGCCACCAGTAACTCCAAGGAGGAGGAGCGAAACTCCCAGTAAAAGGGGCCCCCAGTAACTCCAAAGAGGGGGAGCTTGACTCCCAGTATAAGGGGCCCCCTGTAACCCCAAAGAAGAGGAGCGTGACTCCCAGTGTAAGGGGCCCCCTGTAACCCCAAAGAGGGAGAGCGTGTCTACCAGTATAAGGGGAACCCTGTAAATCCAAAGATGGGAGCGTGACTCCCAGTATAAGGTGTCCCCAGTAACCCCAAAGAGGGGGAGCGTAACTCCCAGTATAAGGGGCCCCCAGTAACCCCAACGAGGAGGAGCGTAACTCCCAGTATAAGGGGCCCCCAGTAACCCCAAAGAGGAGGAGCGTAACTCCCAGTATAAGGGGCCCCCAGTAACTCCAAGGAGGGGGAGCTTGACTCCCAGTATAAGGGCCCCCCTCTAACCCCAAAGAGGAGGAGCGTGACTCCCAGTTTAAGGGGCCCCCTGTAACCCCAAAGAGGGAGAGCGTGACTCCCAGTATAAGGGGCCCCCTGTAAATCCAAAGAGGGGAGCGTGACTCCCAGTATAAGGTGTCCCCAGTAACCCCAAAGAGGGGGAGCGTAACTCCCAATATAAGGGGCCCCCAGTAACCCCAAGGAGGAGGAGCGAAACTCCCAGTATAAGGGCACCCCAGTAACTCCAAAGAGGGGGAGCGTTAGTCCCAGTATAAGGGACCTCCAGTAACTCCAAAGAGGGGGAGCGTAACTCCCAGTATAAGGGGCCCCCAGTAACTCTAAAGAGGAGGAGCGTGACTCCCATGAAAAGGGGCCCCAGTAACTCCAAAGGGGAGGAGCTAAACTCCCAGTATAAGGGGCCCCCAGTTACTCCAAAGAGGGGGAGCGTAACTCCCAGTATAAGGGGCCCCCAGTAACCCCAAAGAGGAGGAGCGTTACTCCCATGAAAGAGGCCCCAGTAACTCCAAAGGGGAGGAGATAAACTCCCAGTATAAGGGGCCCGCAATAACCCCAAAGAGGAGGAGCGTAACTCCCAGTATAAGGGGCCCCCTGCAACCCCAAAAAAGAGGAGCGTAACTCCCAGTATAAGGGCCCCCAGTAAATCCAAGGAGGAGGAGCGTAACTCCCAGTATAAGGGGCCCCCAGTATCCCCAAGGAGGAGGAGCGAAACTCCCAGTATAAGGGGACCCCAGTAACTCCAAAGAGGGGGAGATTGACTCCCAGCAAAAAGGGCCCCCAGTAACTCCAAAGAGGAGGAGCGTAACTCCCAGTATAAGGGGCCCCCAGTAACCCCAAAAAGGGGAGCGTAACTCCCAGTATAAGGGGCCCCCAGTAACTCCAAAGAGGGGGAACGTAAATCCCAGTATAAGGGGCCCCCAGTTACTCCAAAGAGGGGGAGCGTTACTCCCAGTATAAGGGGCTCATAGTTACTCCAAAGAGGAGGAGCGTAACTCCCAGAATAAGGGGCCCCCAGTAACTCCAAAGAGGGGGAGCGTAACTCCCAGTATAAGGGGCCCCCAGTTACTCCAAAGGGGGGAGCGTAACTCCCAGTATAATGGGCCCCCAGTAAATCTAAAGAGGAGGAGCGTAACTCCCAGTATAAGGGGCCCCCAGTAACTCCAAAGAGGGGGAGCGTTAGTCCCAGTATAAGGGACCCCCAGTAACCCCAAAGAGGGGGAGCGTAACTCCCAGTATAAGGGGCCCCCAGTAACTCCAAAGAGGAGGAGCGTGACTCCCAGTATAAGGGGCCCCCAGTAACTCCAAAGAGGGGGAGCATGACTCCCAGTATAAGGGGCCCCCTGTAACCCCAAAGAGGAGGAGCGTGACTCCCAGTATAAGTGGCCCCTGTAACCCCAAAGAGGGAGAGCGTGACTCCCAGTATAAGGGGCCCCAGTAAATCCAAGGAGGAGGAGCGAAACTCCCAGTATAAGGGGCCCCCAGTAACCCCAAGGAGGAGGAGCGAAACTCCCAGTATAAGGGGCCCCCAGTAACTCCAAAGTGTGGGAGCGTGACTCCCAGCATAAAAGGCCCCCAGCAACTCCAAAGAGGAGGAGCGTAAATCCCAGTTTTAGGGGCCCCCAATAACCCCAAAGGGGGGGGGAGCTTAACTCCCAGTATAAGGGGCCCCAAGAAACTCAAAAGAGGGGTAGCGAGTCTCCCTGTATAAGGGGCCCCCTGTAACCCCAAAGAGGGGGAGCGTAACTCCCAGTATAAGGGCCCCCCAGTAACTCCAAAGAGGGGAAGCGTTAGTCCCAGTATAAGGGACCCCCAGTAACCCCAAAGAGGGGGAGCGTAACTCCCAGTATAAGGGGCCCCCAGTAACTCCAATGATGGGGAGCGTTACTCCCAGTATAAGGGGCCCCCAGTAACCCCAAAGAGGGGGAGCGTAACTCCCAGTATAAGGGGCCCCCAGTAACCCCAAAGAGGAGGAGCATAACTCCCAGTATAAGGGCACCCCAGTAACTCCAAAGAGGGGGAGCGTTAGTCCCAGTATAAGGGACCTCCAGTAACTCCAAAGAGGGGGAGCGTAACTCCCAGTATAAGGGGCCCCCAGTAACTCCAAAGAGGAGGAGCGTGACTCCCAGTATAAGGGGCCCCCAGTAACTCCAAAGAGGGGGAGCTTGACTCCCGGTATAAGGGGCCCCCTGTAACCCCAAAGAGGAGGAGTGTGACTCCCAGTATATGGGGATTCTGTAACCCCAAAGAGGGAGAGCGTGACTCCCAGTATAAGGGGCCCCCTGTAAATCCAAAAAGGGGAGCGTGACTCCCAGTATAAGGGGTCCCCAGTAACCCCAAAGAGGGGGAGCGTAACTCCCAGTATAAGGGGCCCCCAGTAACCCCAAAGAGGAGGAGCGTTACTCCCAGTATAAGGAGCCCCAGTTACTCCAAAGGGGAGGAGCTAAACTCCCAGTATAAGGGGCCCGCAATAACCCCAAAGAGGAGGAGCGTAACTCCCAGTATAAGGGGCCCCCTGCAACCCCAAAAAAGAGGATCGTAACTCCCAGTATAAGGGCCCCCAGTAAATCCAAGGAGGAGGAGCGTAACTCCCAGTATAAGGGGCTCCCAGTAACCCCAAAGAGGAGGAGAGAAACTCCCAGTATAAGGGGCCCCCAGTAACTCAAAAGAGGGGGAACCTGACTCCCAGCATAAAGGGCCCCCAGTAACTCCAAAGAGGAGGAGCGTTACTCCCAGTATAAGGGGCCCCCAATAACCCCAAAGGGGGGAGCGTAACTCCCAGTATAAGGGGCCCCCAGTAACTCCAAAGAGGCGGAGCGTAACTCCCAGTATAAGGGCCCCCAGTTACTCCAAAGAGGGGGAGCGTTACTCCCAGTATAAGGGGCTCCCATTTACTCCAAAGAGGAGGAGCGTAACTCCCAGAATAAGGGACCCCCAGTAACTCCAAAGAGGGGGAGCGTAATTCCCAGTATAAGGGGCCCCCAGTTACTCCAATGAGGGGGAGCGTAACTCCCAGTATAAGGGTCCCCCAATAACTCCAAAGAAGAGGAGCGTAACTCCCAGTGTAAGGGGCCCCCAGTAACTCCAAAGAGGGGGAGCGTTAGTCCCAGTATAAGGGACCCCCAGTAACCCCAAACAGGGGGAGCGTAACTCCCAGTACAAGGGGCCCCCTGCAACCCCAAAAAAGAGGAGCGTAGCTCCCAGTATAAAAGCCCCCAGTAAATCCAAGGAGGAGGAGCGTAATTCCCAGTATAAGGGGCCCCCAGTAACCCCAAGGAGGAGGAGCGAAACTCCCAGTAAAAGGGGCCCCCAGTAACTCCAAAGAGGGGGAGCCTGACTCCCAGCATATAGGGCCCCCAGTAACTCCAAAGAGGAGGATCTTAACTCCCAGTATAAGGGGCCCACAGTAACCCCAAAGAGGGAGGGGCGTGACTCCCAGTATAAGGGGCCCCCTGTAACTCCAAAGAGGGGGAGCGTCAGTCCCAGTATAAGGGACCCCCAGTAACCCCAAAAAGGGGGAGCGTAACTCCCAGTATAAAGGGGCCCCCAGTAACTCCAAAGAGGAGTAGCGTGACTCCCAGTATAAGGGGCCCCCAGTAACTCCAAAGATGGGGAGCTTGACTCCCAGTATAAGCGGGCCCCCTGTAACCCCAAAGAAGAGGAGCGTGACTCCCAGTGTAAGGGGCCCCCTGTAACCCCAAAGAGGGAGAGCGTGACTACCAGTATAAGGGGCACCCTGTAAATCAAAAGAGGGGGAGCGTTACTCCCAGTATAAGGGGCTCCCACTTACTCCAAAGAGGAGGAGCGTAACTCCCAGAATAAGGGGCCCCCAGTAACTCCAAAGAGGGGGAGCGTAATTCCCAGTATAAGGGGCCCCCAGTTACTCCAAAGAGGGGGAGCGTAACTCCCAGTATAATGGGCCCCCAGTAAACCTAAAGAGGAGGAGCGTAACTCCCTGTATAAGGGGCCCCCAGTAACTCCAAAGAGGGGGAGCGTAACTCCCAGAATAAGGGGCCCCCCAGTAACCCCAAAAAGGGGAGCGTAACTCCCAGTATAAGGGGCCCCCAGTAACTCCAAAGAGGGGGAGCGTAACTCCCAGTATAAGGGGCCCCCAGTTACTCCAAGGAGGGGGAGCGTTACTCCCAGTATAAGGGGCTCCCAGTTACTCCAAAGAGGAGGAGCGTAACTCCCAGAATAAGGGGCCCCCAGTAACTCCAAAGAGGGGGAGCGTAACTCCCAGTATAAGGGGCCCCCAGTTACTCCAAAGAGGGGGAGCGTAACTCCCAGTATAATGAGCCCCCAGTAATCCTAAAGAGGAGGAGCGTAACTCCCAGTATAAGGGGCCCCCAGTAACTCCAAAGAGGGGGAGCGTTAGTCCCAGTATAAGGGACCCCCAGTAACCCCAAGGAGGGGGAGCGTAACTCCCAGTATAAGGGGCCCCCAGTAACTCCAAAGAGGAGGAGCGTGACTCCCAGTATAAGGGGCCCCCAGTAACTCCAAAGAGGGGGAGCTTGACTCCCGGTATAAGGGGCCCCCTGTAACCCCAAAGAGGAGGAGTGTGACTCCCAGTATAAGGGGCCCCCTGTAACCCCAAAGAAGGAGAGCGTGACTCCCAGTATAAGGGGCCCCCTGTAAATCCAAAAAGGGGAGCGTGACTCCCAGTATAAGGGGTCCCCAGTAATTCCAAAAAGGGGGGGAACTTGACTCCCAGTATAAGGGGCCCCCTGTAACCCCAAGGAGGAGGAGCGTGACTCCCAGTATAAGTGGCCCACTGTAACCCCAAAGAGGGAGAGCGTGACTCCCAGTATAAGGGGCCCCAGTAAATCCAAGGAGGAGGAGCGTAACTCCCAGTATAAGGGGCCCCCAGTAACCCCAAGGAGGAGGAGCGAAACTCCCAGTATAAGGGGCCCCCAGTAACTCCAAAGAGTGGGAGCGTGACTCCCAGGATAAAAGGCCCCCAGCAACTCCGAAGAGGAGGAGCGTAAATCCAAGTATAAGGGGCCCCCAATAACCCCAAAGGGGGGGAGCTTAACTCCCAGTATAAGGGGCCCCAAGAAACTCAAAAGAGGGGGAGCGAGTCTCCCTGTATAAGGGGCCCCAATTAACTCAAAAGAGGAGGAGCGTAACTCCCAGTATAAGGGACCCCAAGTAACTCCAAAGAGGAGGAGCGTGACTCCCAGTATAAGGGGCTCCAGTAACTCCAAAGAGGGGGAGCGTGACTCCCAGTATAAGGGGCCCCCATTAACTCCAAAGAGGAGGAGCGTAACTCCCAGTATCAGGGGCCCCCAGTAACCCTAAAGGGGAGGAGTGTAACTCGCAGTATAAGGGGCCCCCAGTAACTCCAAAGAGGAGGAGCGTAACTCCCAGTATTAGGGGCCCCCAGTAACCCTAAAGAGGAGGAGCGTAACTCTCAGTTTAAGGGGCCCCCAGTAACCCAAAAGAGGAGGAGCGTAACTCGCAGTATAAAGGGCCCCCAGTAACCCTAAAGAGGAGGAGCGAAACTCGCAGTATAAGGGGCCCCCAGTGACTCCAAAGAGGAGGAGCGTGACTCCCAGTATAAGGGGTCCCCAGTAACTCCAAAGAGGAGGAGCATAACTCCCAGTATAAGGGGGCCACAGTAACCCCAAGGAGGGGGAGCGTGACTCCCAGTATAAGGGCCCCCAGTAACTCCAATGAGGGGGAGCGTTACTCCCAGTATAAGGGGCCCCCAGTAACCCCAAAGAGGGGGAGCGTAACTCCCAGTATAAGGGCCCCCCAGTAACTCCGAAGAGGGGAAGCGTTAGTCCCAGTATAAGGGACCCCCAGTAACCCCAAAGAGGGGGAGCGTAACTCCCAGTATAAGGGGCCCCCAGTAACTCCAATGAGGGGGAGCGTAACTCCCAGTATAAGGGGCCCCCAGTAACCCCAAATAGGAGGAGCGTAACTCCCAGTATAAGGGCACCCCAGTAACTCCAAAGAGGGGGAGCGTTAGTCCCAGTATAAGGGACCTCCAGTAACTCCAAAGAGGGGGAGCGTAACTCCCAGTATAAGGGGCCCCCAGTAACTCCAAAGAGGAGGAGCGTGACTCCCAGTATAAGGAGCCCCCAGTAACTCCAAAGAGGGGGAGCTTGACTCCCGGTATAAGGGGCCCCCTGTAACCCCAAAGAGGAGGAGTGTGACTCCCAGTATAAGGGGCCCCCTGTAACCCCAAAGAAGGAGAGCGTGACTCCCAGTATAAGGGGCCCCCTGTAAATCCAAAAAGGGGAGCGTGACTCCCAGTATAAGGGGTCACCAGTAACCCCCAAAGAGGGGGAGCGTAACTCCCAGTATAAGGGGCCCCCAGTAACCCCAAAGAGGAGGAGCGTTACTCCCAGTATAAGGAGCCCCAGTTACTCCAAAGGGGAGGAGCTAAACTCCCAGTATAAGGGGCCCGCAATAACCCCAAAGAGGGGGAGCGTAACTCTCAGTATAAGGGGCCCCCTGCAACCCCAAAAAAGAGGAGCGTAACTCCCAGTATAAGGGCCCCCAGTAAATCCAAGGAGGAGGAGCGTAACTCCCAGTATAAGGGGCCCCCAGTAACCCCAAAGAGGAGGAGCGAATCTCCCAGTATAAGGGGCCCCCAGTAACTCCAAAGAGGGGAAACCTGACTCCCAGCATAAAGGGCCCCCAGAAACTCCAAAGAGGAGGAGCGTAACTCCCAGTATAAGGGGCCCCCAGTAACCCCAAAGGGGGGAGCGTAACTCCCAGTATAAGGGGCACCAGTAACTCCAAAGAGGCGGAGCGTAACTCCCAGTATAAGGGGCCCCCAGTTACTCCAAAGAGGGGGAGCGTTACTCCCAGTATAAGGGTCTCCCAGTTACTCCAAAGAGGAGGAGCGTAACTCCCAGAATAAGGGACCCCCAGTAACTCCAAAGAGGGGGAGCGTAACTCCCAGTATAAGGGGCCCCCAGTTACTCCAATGAGGGGGAGCGTAACTCCCAGTATAAGGGTCCCCCAATAACTCCAAAGAAGAGGAGCGTAACTCCCAGTATAAGGGGCCCCCAGTAACTCCAAAGAGGGGGAGCGTTAGTCCCAGTATAAGGGACCCCCAGTAACCCCAAACAGGGGGAGCGTAACTCCCAGTATAAGGGGCCCCCTGCAACCCCAAAAAAGAGGAGCGTAACTCCCAGTATAAGGGCCCCCAGTAAATCCAAGGAGGAGGAGCGTAACTCCC
Source organism: Meconema thalassinum (assembly GCA_946902985.2). Lineage (NCBI taxonomy): Eukaryota > Metazoa > Arthropoda > Insecta > Orthoptera > Tettigoniidae > Meconema > Meconema thalassinum. The sequence continues at coordinate 443,665,558 of OX336394.1, read as the reverse complement.
AGTATAAGGGGCCCCCAGTAACCCCAAGGAGGAGGAGCGAAACTCCCAGTAAAGGGGCCCCCAGTAACTCCAAAGAGGGGGAGCCTGACTCCAAGCATAAAGGGCCCCCAGTAACTCCAAAGAGGAGGAGCTTAACTCCCAGTATAAGGGGCCCACAATAACCCCAAAGAGGGGGGGGGCGTGACTCCCAGTATTAGGGGCCCCCAGTAACTCCAAAGAGGGGGAGCATCAGTCCCAGTATAAGGGACCCCCAGTAACCCCAAAAAGGGGGAGCGTAACTCCCAGTATAAAGGGGCCCCCAGTAACTCCAAAGAGGAGTAGCGTGACTCCCAGTATAAGGGGCCCCCAGTAACTCCAAAGAGGGGGAGCTTGACTCCCAGTATAAGGGGCCCCCTTTAACCCCAAAGAAGAGGAGCGTGACTCCCAGTGTAAGGGTCCCCTGTAACCCCAAAGAGGGAGAGCGTGACTACCAGTATAAGGGGCACCCTGTAAATCCAAAGAGGGGAGCGTGACTCCCAGTATAAGGTGTCCCCAGTAACCCCAAAGAGGGGGAGCGTAACTCCCAGTATAAGGGGCCCCAGTAACCCCAATGAGGAGGAGCGTAACTCCCAGTATAAGGGGCCCCCAGTAACCCCAAAGAGGAGGAGCGTAACTCCCAGTATAAGGGGCCCCCAGTAACTCCAAGGAGGGGGAGCTTGGCTCCCAGTATAAGGGCCCCCCTCTAACCCCAAAGAGGAGGAGCGTGACTCCCAGTATAAGGGGCCCCCTGTAACCCCAAGGAGGGAGAGCGTGACTCCCAGTATCAGGGGCCCCCTGTAAATCCAAAGAGGGGAGCGTGTCTCCCAGTATAAGGTGTCCCCAGTAACCCAAAAGAGGGGGAGCGTAACTCCCAATATAAGGGGCCCCCAATAACCCCTAGGAGGAGGAGCGAAACTCCCAGTATAAGGGCACCCCAGTAACTCCAAAGAGGGGGAGCGTTAGTCCCAGTATAAGGGACCTCCAGTAACTCCAAAGAGGGGGAGCGTAACTCCCAGTATAAGGGGCCCCCAGTAACTCTAAAGAGGAGGAGCGTGACTCCCATGAAAAGGGGCCCCAGTAACTCCAAAGGGGAGGAGCTAAACTCCCAGTATATGGGGCCCCCAGTTACTCCAAAGAGGGGGAGCGTAACTCCCAGTATAAGGGGCCCCCAGTAACCCCAAAGAGGAGGAACGTTACTCCCATGAAAGGGGCCCCAGTAACTCCAAAGGGGAGGAGCTAAACTCCCAGTATAAGGGGCCCGCAATAACCCCAAAGAGGAGGAGCGTAACTCCCAGTATAAGGGGCCCCCTGCAACCCCAAAAAAGAGGAGCGTAACTCCCAGTATAAGGGCCCCCAGTAAATCCAAGGAGGAGGAGCGTAACTCCCAGTATATGGGGCCCCCAGTAACCCCAAGGAGGAGGAGCGAAACTCCCAGTATAAGGGGCCCCCAGTAACTCCAAAGAGGGGGAGCCTGACTCCCAGCATAAAGGGCCCCCAGTAACTCCAAAGAGGAGGAGCGTAACTCCCAGTATAAGGGGCCCCCAGTAACCCCAAAAAGGGGAGCGTAACTCCCAGTATAAGGGGCCCCCAGTAACCCCAAAGAGGGGGAGCGTAACTCCCAGTATAAGGGGCCCCCAGTTACTCCAAAGAGGGGGAGCGTTACTCCCAGTATAAGGGGCTCCCAGTTACTCCAAAGAGGAGGAGCGTAACTCCCAGAATAAGGGGCCCCCAGTAACTCCAAAGAGGGGGAGCGTAACTCCCAGTATAAGGGCCCCCCAGTTACTCCTAAGAGGGGGAGCGTAACTCCCAGTATAATGGGCCCCCAGTAAACCTAAAGAGGAGGAGCGTAACTCCCAGTATAAGGGGCCCCCAGTAACCCCAAAGAGGGGGAGCGTAACTCCCAGTATAAGGGGCCCCCAGTAACTCCAAAGAGGAGGAGCGTGACTCCCAGTATAATGGGCCCCCAGTAACTCCAAAGAGGGGGAGCTTGACTCCCAGTATAAGGGGCCCCCTGTAACCCCAAAGAGGAGGAGCGTGACTCCCAGTATAAGTGGCCCCCTGTAACCCCAAAGAGGGAGAGCGTGACTCCCAGTATAAGGGGCCCCAGTAAATCCAAGGAGGAGGAGCGTAACTCCCAGTATAAGGGGCCCCCAGTAACCCCAAGGAGGAGGAGCGAAACTCCCAGTATAAGGGGCCCCCAGTAACTCCAAAGAGTGGGAGCGTGACTCCCAGCATAAAAGGCCCCCAGCAACTCCAAAAAGGAGGAGCGTAAATCCCAGTAAAAGGGGCCCCCAAAAACCCCAAAGGGGGGGGGGAGCGTAACTCCCAATATAAGGGGCCCCAAGAAACTCAAAAGAGGGGGAGCGAGTCTCCCTGTATAAGGGGCCCCAATTAACTCAAAAGAGGAGGAGCGTAACTCCCAGTATAAGGGGCCCCAAGTAACTCCAAAGAGGAGGAACGTGACTCCCAGTATAAGGGGCTCCAGTATCTCCAAACAGGGGGAGCGTGACTCCCAGTATAAGGGGCCCCATTAACTCCAAAGAGGAGGAGAGTAACTCCCAGTATCAGGGGCCCCCAGTAACCCTAAAGGGGAGGAGTGTAACTCGCAGTATAAGGGGCCCCCAGTAACTCCAAAGAGGAGGAGCGTAACTCCCAGTATTAGGGGCCCCCAGTAACCCTAATGAGGAGGAGCGTAACTCTCAGTATAAGGGGCCCCCAGTAACCCAAAAGAGGAGGAGCGTAACTCGCAGTATAAAGGGCCCACCAGTAACCCTAAAGAGGGGCGTAACTCGCAGTATAAGGGGCCCCCAGTGACTCCAAGGAGGATGAGCGTTACTCCCAGGATAAGGGGCCCCCAGTAACTCGAAAGAGGGGGAGCGTGACTCCCAGTTTTAGGGGCCCCCTCTTACTCAAAAGAGGAGGAGCGTAAATCTCAGTATAAGGGGCTCCCTGTATCTCCAAAAAGGAGGAGCGTAACTCGCAGTATAAAGGGCCCCCAGTAACCCTAAAGAGGAGGAGCGTAAATCGCAGTATAAGGGGCCCCCAGTCACTCCAAAGAGGAGGAGCGTGGCTCCCAGTATAATGGGCCCCCGGTAAGACCAAAGAGTAGGAGCGTAACACCCTGTATAAAGGGCCCCAGTAACTCCAAAGAGGGGGAGTGTAACTCCCAGTATAAGGGGCCCCCAGTAACTCCAAAGAGGAGGAGCGTGACTCCCAGTATAAGGGGCCCCCAGTTACTCCAAAGAGGGGGAGCGTGACTCCCAGTATAAAGGGCCCCCATTAACTCCAAAGAGGAGGAGCGTAACTCCCAGTATCAGGGGCCCCCAGTAACCCTAAAGAGGAGGAGCGTAACTCGCAGTATCAGGGGCCCCCACTAACCCTAAAGAGGAGGAGAGTAACTCGCAGTATAAGGAGCCCCCAGTAACTCCAAAGAGGAGGAACGAAACTCCCAATATAAGGGACCCCCAGTAACCCTAAAAAGGAGGAGCGTAACTCGCAGTATAAGGGGCCCCCAGTAACTCCAAAGAGGAGGAGCGTAACTCCCAGTATAAGGGGCCCCCAGTAACCCTAAAGAGGAGGAGCGTAACTCGCAGTATAAGGAGCCCCCAGTAACTCCAAAGAGGAGGAACGAAACTCCCAATATAGGGGACCCCCAGTAACCCTAAAAAGGAGGAGCGTAACTCGCAGTATAAGGGGCCCCCAGTAACTCCAAAGAGGGGGAGCGCAACTCCCAGTAAATGGGGCCCCCATAACCCCAAAGAGGGGGAGCGTGACTCCCAGTATAAGGGCCCCCCTGTAACCCCAAAGAGGGGGAGCGAAACTCCCAGTATAAGGGGCCCCCAGTTACTCCAAAGAGGAGGAGCGTAACTCCCAGTATAAGGGGCCCCAGTAAATCCAAGGAGGAGGATCGTAACTCCCAGTATAAGGGGCCCCCAGTAACCCCAAGGAGGAGGAGCGAAACTCCCAGTATAAGGGGCCCCCAGTTACTCCAAAGAGGAGGAGCGTAACTCCCAGTATAAAGGGCCCCCAGTAACCCCAAAGAGGGGGAGCGTGACTCCCAGTATAAGGGCCCCCCTGTAACCCCAAAGAGGGGGAGCGTGTCTCCCGGTATACGGGGCCCACAGTAACTCCAAAGAGGAGGAGCGTAACTCCCAGTATAAGGGGCCCCCAGTAACTCCAAAGAGGAGGATCTTAACTCCCAGTATAAGGGGCCCACAGTAACCCCAAAGAGGGGGGGCGTGACTCCCAGTATAAGGGGCCCTAGTAACTCCAATGAGGGGGAGCGTTACTCCCAGTATAAGGGGCCCCCAGTAACCCCAAAGAGGGGGAGCGTAACTCCCAGTATAAGGGGCCACCAGTAACTCCAAAGAGGGGGAGCGTCAGTCCCAGTATAAGGGACCCCCAGTAACCCCAAAAAGGGGGAGCGTAACTCCCAGTATAATGGGCCCCCAGTAACTCCAAAGAGGAGTAGCGTGACTCCCAGTATAAGGGGCCCCCCAGTAACTCCAAAGAGGGGGAGCTCGACTCCCAGTATAAGGGGCCCCCTGTAACCCCAAAGAGGAGGAGCGTGACTCCCAGTGTAAGGGGCCCCCTGTAACCCCAAAGAGGGAGAGCGTGACTACCAGTATAAGGGGCACCCTGTATATCCAAAGAGGAGAGCGTGACTCCCAGTATAAGGTGTCCCCAGTAACCCCAAAGAGGGGGAACGTAACTCCCAGTATAAGGGGCCCCCAGTAACCCCAAATAGGAGGAGCGTTACTCCCAGTATAAGGGGCCCCCAGTAACCCCAAAGAGGAGGAGCGTAACTCCCAGTATAAGGGGCCCCCAGTAACTCCAAAGAGGGGGAGCTTGACTCCCAGTATAAGGGCCCCCCTCTAACCCCAAAGAGGAAGAGCGTGACTCCCAGTATAAGGGGCCCCCTGTAACCCCAAAGAGGGAGAGCGTGACTCCCAGTATAAGGCGCCCCCTGTAAATCCAAAGAGGGGAGCGTGACTCCCAGTATAAGGTGTCCCCAGTAACCCCAAAGAGGGGGAGCGTGACTCCCAGTATAAGGGGCCCCCATTAACTCCAAAGAGGAGGAGCGTAACTCCCAGTATTAGGGGCCCCCAGTAACCCTAACGAGGAGGAGCGTAACTCGCAGTATAAGGGGCCCCCAGTAACTCCAAAGAGGAGGAGCGTAACTCCCAGTATTAGGGGCCCCCAGTAACCCTAAAGAGGAGGAGCGTAACTCTCAGTATAAAGGGCCCCCAGTAACCCTAAAGAGGAGGAGCGTAACTCGCAGTATAAAGGGCCCCCAGTAACCCTAAAGAGGAGGAGCGTAACTCGCAGTATAAGGGGCCCCCAGTAACTCCAAAGAGGAGGAGCGTTACTCCCAGGATAAGGGGCCCCCAGTTACTCGAAAGAGGGGGAGCGTGACTCCCAGTATTAAGGGCCCCCTCTTACTCAAAAAAAAAGGAGCGTAAATCTCAGTATAAGGGGCTCCCTGTATCTCCAAAGAGGAGGAGCGTAACTCGCAGTATAAAGGGCCCCCAGTAACCCTAAAGAGGAGGAGCGTAACTCGCAGTATAAGGGGCCCCCAGTCACTCCAAAGAGGAGGAGCTTGACTCCCAGTATAATGGGCCCCCGGTAAATCCAAAGAGTAGGAGGGTAACTCCCAGTATAAAGGGCCCCAGTAACTCCAAAGAGGGGGAGTGTAACTCCCAGTATAAGGGGCCCCCAGTAACTCCAAACAGGAGGAGCGTAACTGCCAGTATAAAGGCCCCCAGTAACCCCAAAGAGGGGGAGCGTGATTCCCAGTATTACGGGCCCCCTGTAACTCCAAAGAGGGGAGCGTAACTCCCAGTATAAGGGGCCCCCAGTAACCCCAAAAAGGCGAAGCGTGATGCCCAGTGTAAGGGGCCCCCAGTAACTCCAAAGAGGGGGAGCGTAACTCCCAGTATAAGGGGCCCCCAGTAACTCCAAAGAGGAGGAGCGTAACTCCCAGTAAAAGGGGCCCCCAGTAACCCTAAAGAGGAGGAGCGTAACTCCCAGTATAAGGGGCCCCCAGAAACTCCAACGAGGGGGAGCGAGACTACCAGTATAATTGGCCCCCATTAACTCAAATGAGGAGGAGCGTAACTCCCAGTATAAGGGGCCCCCAGTAACTCCAAAGAGGAGGAGCGTGACTCCCAGTATAAGGGGCCCCCAGTAACTCCAAAGAGGGGGAGCGTGACTCCCAGTATAAAGGGCCCCCATTAACTCCAAAGAGGAGGAGCGTAACTCCCAGTATCAGGGGCCCCCACTAACCCTAAAGACGAGGAGCGTAACTCGCAGTGTAAGGGGCCCCCAGTAACTCCAAAGAGGAGGAGCGTAACTCCCAGTATAAGGGGCCCCCAGTAACCCTAATGAGGAGGAGCGTAACTCGCAGTATAAGGAGCCCCCAGTAACTCCAAAGAGGAGGAACGAAACTCCCAATATAAGGGACCCCCAGTAACCCTAAAAAGGAAGAGCGTAACTCGCAGTATAAGGGGCCCCCAGTAACTCCAAAGAGGGGGAGCGCAACTCCCAGTAAAAGGGGCCCCCAGTAAACCCAAAGAAGGGGAGCGTAACTCCCAGTATAAGGGTCCCCCAATAACTCCAAAAAAGGGGAGCATGACTCCCGGTATAAGGGGCCCCCAGTTACCCCAAAGAGGGGGAGCGTGACTCCCAGTATAAAGGGCCCCCAGTAACCCCAAAGAGGGGGAGCGTGACTCCCAGTATAAGGGGCCCCCTGTAACCCCAACGAGGGGGAGCGTGTCTCCCGGTATACGGGGCCCCCAGTAACCCCAAAAAGGGGGAGCGTGACTCCCAGGATAAGGGGCCCACAGTAACTCCAAAGAGGAGGAGCGTGACTCCCAGTGTAAGGGGCCCCCTGTAACCCCAAAGAGGGAGAGCGTGACTACCAGTATAAGGGGCACCCTGTAAATCCAAAGAGGGGAGCGTGACTCCCAGTATAAGGTGTCCCCAGTAACCCCAAAGAGGGGGAGCGTAACTCCCAGTATAAGGGGCCCCCAGTAACCCCAAAGAGGAGGAGCGTAACTCCCCATATAAGGGGCCCCCAGTAACTCCAAAGAGGGGGAGCTTGACTCCCAGTATAAGGGCCCCCCTCTAACCCAAAAGAGGAGGAACGTGACTCCCAGTATAAGGGGCCCCCTGTAACCCCAAAGAGGGAGAGCGTGACTCCCAGTATAAGGCGCCCCCTGTAAATCCAAAGAGGGGAGCGTGACTCCCATTACAAGGTGTCCCCAGTAACCCCAAAGCGGGGGAGCGTAACACCCAGTATACGGGCCCCCAGTAACCCCTAGGAGGAGGAGCGAAACTCCCAGTATAAGGGCACACCAGTAACTCCAAAGAGGAGGAGCGTTACTCCCAGTATAAGGGGCCCCCAGTAACTCCAAAGAGGGGGAGCGTAACTCCCAGTATAAGGGGCCCCCAGTAACTCCAAAGAGGGGGAGCGTAACTCCCAGTATAAGGGGCCCCCAGTAACCCCAAAGAGGAGGAGCGTTACTCCCAGTATCAGGAGCCCCAGTAACTCCAAAGGGGAGGAGCTAAACTCCTAGTATAAGGGGCCCGCAATAACCCCAATGAGGAGGAGCGTAACTCCCAGTATAAGGGGCCCCCTGCAACCCCAAAAAAGAGGAGCGTAACTCCCAGTATAGGGGCCCCCAGTAAATCCAAGGAGGAGGAGCGTAACTCCCAGTATAAGGGTCCCCAGTAACCCCAAAGAGGAGGAGCGAAACTCCCAGTATAAGGGGTCCCCAGTAACTCCAATGAGGGGGAGCCTGACTCACAGCATAAAGGGCCCCCAGTCACTCCAAAGAGGAGGAGCGTAACTCCCAGTATAAGGGGCCCCAGTAACCTCAAAGGGGGGAGCGTAACTCCCAGTATAAGGGGCCCCCAGTAACTCCAAAGAGGGGGAGCGTAACTCCCAGTATAAGGGGCCCCCAGTTACTCCAAAGAGGGGGAGCGTTACTCCCAGTATAAGGGGCCACAGTAACTCCACAGAGGAGGAGCGTAACTCCCAGTATAAGGGCCCCCTGTAACTCCAAAGAGGGGGAACGTGACTCCCAGTAAAAGGGGCCCCCAGTAACCCCAAAGAGGAGGAGCGTAACTCCCAGTATAAGGGCCCCCTGTAACTCCAAAGAGGGGGAGCGTGACTCCCAGTATAAGGGCCCCCAATAACCCCAAAGTGGAGGAGCGTTACCCCCAGTATAAGATGCCCCAGTAACTCCAAAGAGGAGGATCTAAACTCCCAGTATAAGGGGCCACCAGTAAGCCCAAAGAGGAGGAGCGTAACTCCCAGTATAAGGGGTCCCCTGCAACCCCCAAAAAGAGGAGCGTAACTCCCAGTATAAGGGGCCCCAGTAAATCCAAGGAGGAGGAGCGAAACTCCCAGTATAAGGGGCCCCCAGTAACCCCAAGGAGGAGGAGCGAAACTCCCAGTATAAGGGGCACCCAGTAACTCCAAAGAGGGGGAGCGTGACTCCCTGCATAAAGGGCCCCCAGTAACTCCAAAGAGGAGGAGCGTAACTCCCAGTATAAGGGGCCCACAGTACCCCAAAGGGGGGGGGGGGGGAGCGTAACTCCCAGTATAAGGGAACCCCAGTAACTCCAAAGAGGGGGAGCGTAACTCCCAGTATAAGGGGCCCCCAGTAACTCCAAAGAGGAGGAGCGTGTACTGTACTTGTACTGTAGTTGTACTGTAGTTGTACTGTACTTGTACTGTACTTGTACTGTAGTTGTACTGTAGTTGTACTGTAGTTGTACTGTATGTGTACTGTAGTGGTACTGTATTTGTACTGTACGTGTACTGTATTTGTACTGTACTTGTACTGTATGTGTACTGTAGTTGTACTGAATGTGTACTGTATTTGTACTGTAGTTGTACTGTATGTGTACTGTAGTTGTACTGTATTTGTACTGCACTTGTACTGTAGTTGTACTGTATGTGTACTGTATGTGTACTGTATTTTAACTGTATTTGTACTGTAGTTGTACTGTATTTGTACTGTAGTTGTACTGTAGTTGTACTGTAGTTGTACTGTACTTTTACTGTAATTGTACTGTAGTTGTACTGTAGTTGTACTGTATGTGTACTGTAGTTGTACTGTATCTGTACTGTACTTGTACTGTAGTTGTACTGTATGTGTACTGTAGTTGTACTGTATTTGTACTGTACTTTTACTGTAGTTGTACTGTAGTTGTACTGTAGTTGTACTGTATGTGTACTGTAGTTGTACTGTATTTGTACTGTACTTGTACTGTAGTTGTACTGTAGTTGTACTGTAGTTGTACTGTAGTTGTACTGTAGTTGTACTGTATGTGTACTGTATTTTAACTGTATTTGTGCTGTAGTTGTACTGTAGTTGTACTGTAGCTGTACTGTAGTTATACTGTATGTGTACTGTATTTTAACTTTATTTGTACTGTAGTTGTACTGTAATTGTACTGTATTTGTACTGTATGTGTACTGTAGTGGTACTGTAGTTGTACTGTAGTTGTACTGTATGTGTCATGTATTTTAACTGTACTTGTACTGTAGTTGTACTGTACTTTTACTGTAATTGTACTGTAGTTGTACTGTAGTTGTACTGTATGTGTACTGTAGTTGTACTGTATTTGTACTGTACTTGTACTGTAGTTGTACTGTAGTTGTACTGTAGTTGTACTGTAGTTGTACTGTATGTGTACTGTAGTTGTACTGTATTTGTACTGTACTTGTACTGTAGTTGTACTGTAGTTGTACTGTAGTTGTACTGTAGTTGTACTGTAGTTGTACTGTATGTGTACTGTATTTTAACTGTATTTGTACTGTAGTTGTACTGTAGTTGTACTGTAGTTGTACTGTACTTGTACTGTAGTTGTACTGTAGTTAAACTGTATTTGTACTGTAGTTGTACTGTAGTTGTACTGTACTTGTACTGTATGTGTACAGTATGTGTACTGTATTTGTACTGTAGTAGTACTGTATGTGTACTGTATGTGTACTGTATGTGTACTGTATGTGTACTGTATTTGTACTGTAGTTGTACTGTAGTTGTACTGTAGTTGTACTGTATTTGTACTGTACTTGTACTGTAGTTGTACTGTACTTGTACTGTACTTGTACTGTACTTGTACTGTACTTGTACTGTACTTGTACTGAACTTGTACTGTAGTTGTACTGTAGTTGTACTGTAAGTGTACTGTAGTTGTACTGTATGTGTACTGTAGTTGTACTGTAGTTGTACTGTAGTTGTACTGTAGTTGTACTGTATTTGTACTGTAGTTGTACTGTAGTTGTACTGTAGTTGTACTGTAGTTGTACTGTATGTGTACTGTAGTTATACTGTATTTGTACTGTATTTGTACTGTAGTTGTACTGTAGTTGTACTGTAGTTGTACTGTATGTGTACTGTATTTATACTGTACTTGTACTGTACTTGTACTGTAGTTGTACTGTAGTTGTACTGTATGTGTACTGTATTTTAACTGTACTTGTACTGTAGTTGTACTGTAGTTGTACTGTAGTTGTACTGTATGTGTACTGTATTTGTACTGTACTTGTACTGTAGTTGTACTGTAGTTGTACTGTAGTTGTACTGTACTTGTACTGTATGTGTACTGTACTTGTACTGTAGTTGTACTGTAGTTGTACTGTATTTGTACTGTAGTTGTACTGTAGTTGTACTGTAGTTGTACTGTATGTGAACTGTAGTTTTACTGTATGTGTACTGTAGTTGTACTGTATGTGTACCATTTTTGTACTGTAGTTGTACTTTAGTTGTACTGTAGTTGTACTGTATGTGTACTGTATTTTAACTGTAGTTGTACTATAGTTGTACTGTATGTGTACTGTATGTGTACTGTAGTTGTACTGTAGTTGTACTGTATGTGTACTGTATGTGTACTGTATGTGTACTGTAGTTGTACTGTATTTGTACTGTAGTTGTACTGTAGTTGTACTGTATGTGTACTGTAGTTGTACTGTATGTGTACTGTAGTTGTACTGTAGTTGTACTGTATTTGTACTGTAGTTGTACTGTAGTTGTACTGTAGTTGTACTGTATGTGAACTGTAGTTTTACTGTATGTGTACTGTAGTTGTACTGTATGTGTGCCATTTTTGTACTGTAGTTGTACTGTAGTTGTACTGTAGTTGTACTGTATGTGTACTGTATTTTATCTGTAGTTGTACTGTAGTTGTACTGTATGTGTACTGTATGTGTACTGTAGTTGTACTGTAGTTGTACTGTATGTGTACATTATGTGTACTGTATGTGTACTGTAGTTGTACTGTATTTGTACTGTAGTTGTACTGTAGTTGTACTGTATGTGTACTGTAGTTGTACTGTATGTGTACTGTAGTTGTACTGTATTTGTACTGTATTTGTACTGTACTTGTACTGTAGTTGTACTGTAGTTGTACTGTATGTGTACTGTATTTGTACTGTACTTGTACTGTAGTTGTACTGTAGTTGTACTGTACTTGTACTGTACTTGTACTGTAGTTGTACTGTATGTGTACTGTAGTTGTACTGTATTTGTACTGTACTTGTACTGTAGTTGTACTGTAGTTGTACTGTACTTGTACTGTACTTGTACTGTAGTTGTACTGTAGTTGTACTGTAGTTGTACTGTATGTGTACTGTAGTTGTACTGTATTTGTACTGTACTTGTACTGAAGTTGTACTGTAGTTGTACTGTAGTTGTACTGTATGTGTACTGTATTTGTACTGTACTTGCATTGTAGTTGTACTGTAGTTGTACTGTATGTGTACTGTATTTGTACTGTACTTGAACTGTAGTTGTACTGTAGTTGTACTGTACTTTTACTGTACTTTTACTGTAGTTGTACTGTATGTGTACTGTAGTTGTACTGTATTTGTACTGTACTTGTACTGTAGATGTACTGTAGTTGTACTGTACTTGTACTGTACTTGTACTGTAGTTGTACTGTAGTTGTACTGTAGTTGTACTGTATGTGTACTGTAGTTGTACTGTATTTGTACTGTACTTGTACTGTAGTTGTACTGTAGTTGTACTGTAGTTGTACTCTATGTGTACTGTATTTATACTGTAATTGTACTGTAGTTGTACTGTATGTGTACTGTATTTGTACTGTACTTGTACTGTAGTTGTACTGTAGTTGTACTGTACTTGTACTGTACTTGTACTGTAGTTGTACTGTATGTGTACTGTAGTTGTACTGTATTTGTTCTGTACTTGTACTGTAGTTGTACTGTAGTTGTACTGTACTTGTACTGTAGTTGTACTGTAGTTGTACTGTAGTTGTACTGTATGTGTACTGTAGTTGTACTGTATTTGTACTGTATTTGTACTGTAGTTGTAATGTAGTTGTACTGTACTTGTACTGTACTTGTACTGTATTTGTACTGTACTTGTACTGTACTTGTACTGTACTTGTACGGTAGTTGTACTGTAGTTGTACTGTAGTTGTACTGTAGTTGTACTGAATGTGTACTGTATTTTAACTGTAGTTGTACTGTACTTGTACTGTAGTTGTACTGTAGTTGTACTGTAGTTAAACTGTATTTGTACTGTATTTGTACTGTATGTGTAATGTAGTTGTACTGTATTTGTACTGTACTTGTACTGTAGTTGTACTGTAGTTGTACTGTAGTTGTACTGTAGTTGTACTGTTTGTGTACTGTAGTTGTACTCTATTTGTACTGTACTTGTACTGTAGTTGTACTGTAGTTGTACTGTATGTGTACTGTAGTTGTACTGTATTTGTACTGTACTTGTACTGTAGTTGTACTGTAGTTGTACTGTAGTTGTACTGTAGTTGTACTGTAGTTGTACTGTAGTTGTACTGTATGTGTACTGTATTTTAACTGTAGTTGTACTGTACTTATACTGTAGTTGTACTGTAGTTGTACTGTAGTTAAACTGTATTTGTACTGTAGTTGTACTGTATGTGTAATGTAGTTGTACTGTATTTGTACTGTACTTGTACTGTAGTTGTACTGTAGTTGTACTGTATTTGTACTCTAGTTGTACTGTAGTTGTACTGTATGTGTACTGTAGTTGTACTGTATGTGTACTGTAGTTGTACTGAATGTGTACTGTAGTTGTACTGTATTTGTACTGTAGTTGAATTGTACTTGTACTGTAGTTGTACTGTAGTTGTACTGTAGTTGTACTGTATGTGTACTGTATGTGTACTGTATGTGTACTGTAGTTGTACTGTATTTGTATTGTAGTTGTACTGTAGTTGTACTGTAGTTGTACTGTAGTTGTACTGTAGTTGTACTGCAGTTGTACTGTATGTGTACTGTATTTGTACTGTTTGTGTACTGTATTTGTACTGTAGTTGTACTGTAGTTGTACTGTATGTGTACTGTATTTTAACTGTACTTGTACTGTAGTTGTACTGTATTTGTACTGTAGTTGTACTGTAGTTGTACTGTAGTTGTACTGTATGTGTACTGTATTTGTACTGTATGTGTACTGTATTTGTACTGTATGTGTACTGTATTTGTACTGTATGTGTACTGTAGTTGTACTGTACTTGTACTGAAATTGTACTGTATGTGTACTGTATTTGTACTGTAGTTGTACTGTAGTTGTACTGTATTTGTACTGTATTTGTACTGTACTTGTACTGTAGTTGTACTGTAGTTGTACTGTCTGTGTACTGTATTTGTACTGTAGTTGTACTGTATGTGTACTGTAGTTGTACTGTACTTGTACTGTAGTTGTACTGTAGTTGTACTGTATGTGTACTGTAGTTGTACTGTACTTGTACTGTATTTGTACTTTATGTGTACTGTATTTGCTCTGTAGTTGTACTGTAGTTGTACTGTATTTGTACTGTATGTGTACTGTATTTGTACTGTAGTTGTACTGTAGTTGTACTGTAGTTGTACTGTAGTTGTACTGTACTTGTACTGTATTTGTACTGTAGTTGTACTGTATGTGTACTGTATTTGTACTGTAGTTGTACTGTAGTTGTACTGTATGTGTACTGTAGTTGTACTGTAGTTGTACTGTAGTTGTACTGTATGTGTACTGTATGTGTATTGTATGTGTACTGTATGTGTAATGTAGTTGTACTGTATGTGTACTGTATGTGTACTGTAGTTGTACTGTAGTTGTACTGTAGTTGTACTGTAGTTGTACAGTAATTGTACTGTAGTTGTACTGTAGTTGTACTGTAGTTGTACTGTTGTTGTACTGTATGTGTACTGTATTTGTACTGTATGTGTACTGTAGTTGTACTGTATGTGTACTGTATGTGTACTGTAGTTGTACTGTAGTTGTACTGTATGTGTACTGTATGTGTACTTTAGTTGTACTGTAGTTGTACTGTATGTGTACTGTAGTTGTACTGTAGTTGTACTCTATGTGTACTGTAGTTGTACTGTAGTAGTACTGTAGTTGTTCTGTATGTGTACTGTAGTTGTACTGTAGTTGTACTGTAGTTGTACTGTAGTTGTACTGTAGTTGTACTGTATGTGTACTGTATTTGTACTGTATGTGTACTGTATTTGTACTGCATTTGTACTGTATGTGTACTGTATGTGTACTGTAGTTGTACTGTAGTTGAACTGTAGTTGTACTGTATGTGTACTGTATTTGTACTGTAGTTGTACTGTAGTTGTACTGTAGTTGTACTGTATGTGTACTGTATTTGTACTGTATGTGTACTGTAGTTGTACTGTATGTGTACTGTATGTGTACTGTATTTGTACTGTATGTGTACTGTAGTTGTACTGTATGTGTACTGTAGTTGTACTGTAGTTGTACTGTAGTTGTACTGTAGTTGTACTGTATGTGTACTGTATTTGTACTGTAGTTGTGTACTGTATGTGTACTCTATGTGTACTGTATTTGTACTGTATGTGTACTGTATTTGTACTGTAGTTGTACTGTAGTTGTACTATAGTTGTACTGTAGTTGTACTGTATGTGTACTGTATTTGTACTGTATGTGTACCGTATTTGTACTGTAGTTGTACTGTATGTGTACTGTAGTTGTACTGTAGTTGTACTGTATGTGTACTGTATTTGTACTGTATGTGTACTGTATTTGTACTGTAGTTGTATTGTAGTTGTACTGTAGTTGTACTGTATGTGTACTGTATTTGTACTGTATGTGTACTGTATTTGTACTGTAGTTGTACTGTAGTTGTACTGTATGTGTACTGTATTTAAACTGTACTTGTACTGTAGTTGTACTGTATTTGTACTGTAGTTGTACTGTATGTGTACTGTATTTGTACTGTATGTGTACTGAATTTGTACTGTATGTGTACTGTAGTTGTACTGTAGTTGTACTGTAGTTGTACTGTACTTGTACTGTATTTGTACTTTATATGTACTGTATGTGTACTGTAGTTGTACTGTATTTGTACTGTAGTTGTACTGTAGTTGTACTGTAGTTGTACTGTATGTGTACTGTACTTGTACTGTATGTGTACTGTAGTTGTACTGTATTTGTACTGTAGTTGTACTGTAGTTGTACTGTAGTTGTACTGTAGTTGTACTGTATGTGTACTGTATGTGTACTGTAGTTGTACTGTATGTGCACTGTATTTGTACTGTATTGTACTGTAGTTGAACTGTACTTGTACTGTAGTTGTACTGTAGTTGTACTGTAGTTGTACTGTAGTTGTACTGTATTTTTACTGTACTTGTACTGTATGTGTACTGTAGTTGTACTGTATTTGTACTGTAGTTGTACTGTAGTTGTACTGTAGTTGTACTGTAGTTGTACTGTATGTGTACTGTACTTGTACTGTATGTGTACTGTAGTTGTACTGTATTTGTACTGTAGTTGTACTGTAGTTGTACTGTAGTTGTACTGTAGTTGTACTGTATGTGTATTGTACTTGTACTGTATATGTACTGTAGTTGTACTGTAGTTGTACTGTAGTTGTACTGTAGTTGTACTGTAGTTGTACTGTATGTGCACTGTACTTGTACTGTATGTGTACTGTAGTTGTACTGTATTTTTACTGTAGTTGTACTGTACTTGTACTGTAGTTGTACTGTACCTGTACTGTAGTTGTACTGTAGTTGTACTGTAGTTGTACTGTATGTGTACTGTACTTGTACTGTTTTTGTACTGTAGTTGTACTGTATTTGTACTGTAGTTGTACTGTAGTTGTACTGTAGTTGTACTGTACTTGTACTGTATTTGTACTTTATGTGTACTGTATGTGTACTGTAGTTGTACTGTATTTGTACTGTAGTTGTACTGTAGTTGTACTGTAGTTGTACTGTATGTGTACTGTACTTGTACTGTATGTGTACTGTAGTTGTACTGTATTTGTACTGTAGTTGTACTGTAGTTGTACTGTAGTTGTACTGTAGTTGTACTGTATGTGTACTGTATGTGTACTGTAGTTGTACTGTATGTGCACTGTATTTGTACTGTATTGTACTGTAGTTGAACTGTACTTGTACTGTAGTTGTACTGTAGTTGTACTGTAGTTGTACTGTATTTTTACTGTACTTGTACTGTATGTGTACTGTAGTTGTACTGTATTTGTACTGTAGTTGTACTGTAGTTGTACTGTAGTTGTACTGTAGTTGTACTGTAGTTGTACTGTATGTGTACTGTACTTGTACTGTATGTGTACTGTATTTGTACTGTATTTGTACTGTAGTTGTACTGTAGTTGTACTGTAGTTGTACTGTAGTTGTACTGTAGTTGTACTGTATGTGTACTGTACTTGTACTGTATATGTACTGTAGTTGTACTGTAGTTGTACTGTAGTTGTACTGTAGTTGTACTGTAGTTGTACTGTATGTGCACTGTACTTGTACTGTATGTGTACTGTAGTTGTACTGTATTTGTACTGTAGTTGTACTGTACTTGTACTGTAGTTGTACTGTACCTGTACTGTAGTTGTACTGTAGTTGTACTGTAGTTGTACTGTATGTGTACTGTACTTGTACTGTTTGTGTACTGTAGTTGTACTGTATTTGTACTGTAGTTGTACTGTAGTTGTACTGTAGTTGTACTGTAGTTGTACTGTATGTGTACTGTAGTTGTACTGTTTGTGTACTGTATTTTAACTGTACTTGTGCTGTAGTTGTACTGTAGTTGTACTGTAGTTGTACTGTATGTGTTCTGTACTTGTACTGTATGTGTACTGTACTTGTACTGTATATGTACTGTAGTTGTACTGTATTTGTACTGTATTTGTACTGTACTTGTACTGTAGTTGTACTGTAGTTGTACTGTATGTGTACTGTATTTTTACTGTAGTTGTACTGTATGTGTACTGTAGTTGTACTGTACTTGTACTGTAGTTGTACTGTAGTTGTACTGTATTTGTACTGTATTTGTACTGTACTTGTACTGTAGTTGTACTGTAGTTGTACTGTATGTGTACTGTATTTGTACTGTAGTTGTACTGTATGTGTACTGTAGTTGTACTGTACTTGTACTGTAGTTGTACTGTAGTTGTACTGTATGTGTACTGTAGTTGTACTGTACTTGTACTGTATTTGTACTTTATGTGTACTGTATTTGCTCTGTAGTTGTACTGTAGTTGTACTGTATTTGTACTGTATGTGTACTGTATTTGTACTGTAGTTGTACTGTAGTTGTACTGTAGTTGTACTGTACTTGTACTGTATTTGTACTGTAGTTGTACTGTATGTGTACTGTATTTGTACTGTAGTTGTACTGTAGTTGTACTGTATGTGTACTGTATGTGTACTCTAGTTGTACTGTAGTTGTACTGTAGTTGTACTGTATGTGTACTGTATGTGTACTGTATGTGTACTCTAGTTGTACTGTAGTTGTACTGTAGTTGTACTGTATGTGTACTGTATGTGTACTGTATGTGTACTGTATGTGTACTGTAGTTGTACTGTATGTGTACTGTATGTGTACTGTAGTTGTACTGTAGTTGTATTGTAGTTGTACTGTAGTTGTACAGTATTTGTACTGTAGTTGTACTGTAGTTGTACTGTAGTTGTACTGTTGTTGTACTGTATGTGTACTGTATTTGTACTGTATGTGTACTGTAGTTGTACTGTATGTGTACTGTATGTGTACTGTAGTTGTACTGTAGTCGTACTGTATGTGTACTGTATGTGTACTGTAGTTGTACTGTAGTTGTACTGTAGTTGTACTGTATGTGTACTGTAGTTGTACTGTAGTTGTACTGTATGTGTACTGTAGTTGTACTGTAGTTGTACTGTAGTTGTTCTGTATGTGTACTGTAGTTGTACTGTAGTTGTACTGTAGTTGTACTGTAGTTGTACTGTAGTTGTACTGTATGTGTACTGTATTTGTACAGTATGTGTACTGTATTTGTACTGCATTTGTACTGTATGTGTACTGTATGTGTACTGTAGTTGTACTGTAGTTGAACTGTAGTTGTACTGTATGTGTACTGTATTTGTACTGTAGTTGTACTGTAGTTGTACTGTAGTTGTACTGTATGTGTACTGTATTTGTACTGTATGTGTACTGTAGTTGTACTGTATGTGTACTGTATGTGTACTGTATTTGTACTGTATGTGTACTGCAGTTGTACTGTATGTGTACTGTAGTTGTACTGTAGTTGTACTGTAGTTGTACTGTAGTTGTACTGTATGTGTCCTGTATTTGTACTGTAGTTGTGTACTGTATGTGTACTCTATGTGTACTGTATTTGTACTGTATGTGTACTGTATTTGTACTGTAGTTGTACTGTAGTTGTACTATAGTTGTACTGTAGTTGTACTGTATGTGTACTGTATTTGTACTGTATGTGTACTGTATTTGTACTTTAGTTGTACTGTATGTGTACTGTAGTTGTACTGTAGTTGTACTGTATGTGTACTGTATTTGTACTGTATGTGTACTGTATTTGTACTGTAGTTGTATTGTAGTTGTACTGTAGTTGTACTGTATGTGTACTGTATTTGTACTGTATGTGTACTGTATTTGTACTGTAGTTGTACTGTAGTTGTACTGTATGTGTACTGTATTTAAACTGTACTTGTACTGTAGTTGTACTGTATTTGTACTGTAGTTGTACTGTATGTGTACTTTATTTGTACTGTATGTGTACTGAATTTGTAGTGTATGTGTACTGTAGTTGTACTGTAGTTGTACTGTAGTTGTACTGTACTTGTACTGTATTTGTACTTTATGTGTACTGTATGTGCACTGTAGTTGTACTGTAGTTGTACTGTAGTTGTACTGTAGTTGTACTGTAGTTGTACTGTATGTGTACTGTACTTGTACTGTATGTGTACTGTAGTTGTACTGTATTTGTACTGTATTTGTACTGTAGTTGTACTGTAGTTGTACTGTAGTTGTACTGTATGTGTACTGTATGTGTACTGTAGTTGTACTGTATGTGCACTGTATTTGTACTGTATTGTACTGTAGTTGAACTGTACTTGTACTGTAGTTGTACTGTAGTTGTACTGTAGTTGCACTGTAGTTGTACTGTATTTGTACTGTACTTGTACTGTATGTGTACTGTAGTTGTACTCTATTTGTACTGTACTTGTACTGTAGTTGTACTGTAGTTGTACTGTAGTTGTACTGTATGTGTACTGTACTTGTACTGTATGTGTACTGTAGTTGTACTGTACTTGTACTGTAGTTGTACTGTAGTTGTACTGTAGTTGTACTGTAGTTGTACTGTAGTTGTACTGTATGTGTACTGTACTTGTACTGTATATGTACTGTAGTTGTACTGTATTTGTACTGTAGTTGTACTGTAGTTGTACTGTAGTTGTACTGTAGTTGTACTGTAGTTGTACTGTAGTTGTACTGTATGTGCACTGTACTTGTACTGTATGTGTACTGTAGTTGTACTGTATTTGTTCTGTAGTTGTACTGTACTTGTACTGTAGTTGTACTGTACCTGTACTGTAGTTGTACTGTAGTTGTACTGTAGTTGTACTGTACTTGTACTGTTTGTGTACTGTAGTTGTACTGTATTTGTACTGTAGTTGTACTGTAGTTGTACTGTAGTTGTACTGTAGTTGTACTGTATGTGTACTGTATGTGTACTGTAGTTGTACTGTATGTGTACTGTATTTTAACTGTACTTGTACTGTAGTTGTACTGTAGTTGTACTGTAGTTGTACTGTATGAGTTCTGTACTTGTACTGTATGTGTACTGTAGTTGTACTGTATTTGTACTGTAGTTGTACCTTAGTTGTACTGTAGTTGTACTGTAGTTGTACTGTATGTGTACTGTATTTTAACTGTACTTGTACTGTAGTTGTACTGTAGTTGTACTCTAGTTGTACTGTATGTGTACTGTACTTGTACTGTAGTTGTACTGTATTTGTACTGTAGTTGTACTGTAGTTGTACTGTAGTTGTACTGTAGTTGTACTGTATGTGTACTGTATGTGTACTGTATGTGTACTGTAGTTGTACTGTATTTGTACTGTAGTTGTACTGAAGTTGTACTGTATGTGTACTGTACTTGTACTGTATGTGTACTGTAGTTGTACTGTATTTGTACTGTAGTTGTACTGTAGTTGTACTGTAGTTGTACTGTATTTGTACTGTAGTTGTACTGTAGTTGTACTGTATGTGTACTGTACTTGTATTGTATGTGTACTGTAGTTGTACTGTATTTGTACTGTAGTTGTACTGTAGTTGTACTGTAGTTGTACTGTATGTGTACTGTATTTTAACTGTACTTGTACTGTAGTTGTACTGTATGTGTACTGTACTTGTACTGTATGTGTACTGTAGTTGTACTGTATTTGTACTGTAGTTGTACTGTAGTTGTACTGTATGTGTACTGTATGTGTACTGTATGTGTACTGTATGTGTACTGTAGTTGTACTGTAGTTGTACTGTATTTGTACTGTATGCGTACTGTATGTGTACTGTAGTTGTACTGTATGTGTACTGTATTTTAACTGTACTTGTACTGTAGTTGTACTGTAGTTGTACTGTATTTGTACTGTATGTGTACTGTATGTGTACTGTAGTTGTACTGTAGTTGTACTGTATTTGTACTGTATGTGTACTGTATGTGTACTGTAGTTTTACTGTATTTGTACTGTACTAGTACTGTAGTTGTACTGTAGTTGTACTGTAGTTGTACTGTACTTGTACTGTAGTTGTACTGTAGTTGTACTGTACTTGTACTGTAGTTGTACTGTATGTGTACTGTAGTTGTACTGTATGTGTACTGTATGTGTACTGTAGTTGTACTATAGTTGTACTGTACTTGTACTGTAGTTGTACTGTACTTGTACTGTAGTTGTACTGTATGTGCACTGTAGTTGTACTGTATTTGTACTGTATGTGTACTGTATGTGTACTGTAGTTGTACTGTAGTTGTACTGTACTTGTACTGTAGTTGTACTGTAGTTGTACTGTACTTGTACTGTAGTTGTACTGTAGTTGTACTGTATTTGTACTGTAGTTGTACTGTATGTCTACTGTACTTGTACTGTAGATGTACTGTAGTTGTACTGTATTTGTACAGTAGTTGTACTGTAGTTGTACTGTAGTTGTACTGTAGTTGTACTGTAGTTGTACTGTAGTTGTACTGTATGTGTACTGTACTTGTACTGTAGTTGTACTGTAGTTGTACTGTATTTTAACTGTACTTGTACTGTATTTGTACTGTATGTGTACTGTATGTGTACTGTAGTTGTACTGTAGTTGTACTGTAGTTGTACTGTAGTTGTACTGTATGTGTACTGTATTTGTACTGTACTTGTACTGTAGTTGTACTGTAGTTGTACTGTAGTTGTACTGTACTTGTACTGTACTTGTACTGTAGTTGTACTGTATGTGTACTGTAGTTGTACTGTAGTTGTACTGTAGTTGTACTGTAGTTGTACTGTAGTTGTACTGTAGTTGTACTGTATGTGTACTGTATGTGTACTGTAGTTGTACTGTAGTTGTACTGTAGTTGTACTGTAGTTGTACTGTAGTTGTACTGTAGTTGTACTGTATGTGTACTGTAGTTGTACTGTATTTGTACTGTAGTTGTACTGTAGTTGTACTGTAGTTGTACTGTAGTTGTACTGTATGTGTACTGTATGTGTACTGTAGTTGTACTGTAGTTGTACTGTAGTTGTACTGTACTTGTACTGTACTTGTACTGTAGTTGTACTGTATGTGTACTGTATTTGTACTGTAGTTGTACTGTATGTGTACTGTATTTGTACTGTATGTGTACTGTAGTTGTACTGTATGTGTACTGTATGTGTACTGTATTTGTACTGTATGTGTACTGTAGTTGTACTGTATGTGTACTGTAGTTGTACTGTAGTTGTACTGTAGTTGTACTGTAGTTGTACTGTATGTGTACTGTATTTGTACTGTAGTTGTGTACTGTATGTGTATTCTATGTGTACTGTATTTGTACTGTAGTTGTACTGTAGTTGTACTATAGTTGTACTGTAGTTGTACTGTAGTTGTACTGTAGTTGTACTGTATGTGTACTGTATGTGTACTGTAGTTGTACTGTAGTTGTACTGTAGTTGTACTGTATGTGTACTGTAGTTGTACTGTAGTTGTACTGTATGTGTACTGTAGTTGTACTGTAGTTGTTCTGTATGTGTACTGTAGTTGTACTGTAGTTGTACTGTAGTTGTACTGTAGTTGTACTGTATTTGTACTGTATGTGTACTGTATTTGTACTGTATGTGTACTGTATTTGTACTGCAGTTGTACTGTATTTGTACTGTATGTGTACTGTAGTTGTACTGTAGTTGAACTGTAGTTGTACTGTATGTGTACTGTATTTGTAATGTAGTTCTACTGTAGTTGTACTGTAGTTGTACTGTATGTGTACTGTATTTGTACTGTATGTGTACTGTAGTTGTACTGTATGTGTACTGTATGTGTACTGTATTTGTACTGTATGTGTACTGTAGTTGTACTGTATGTGTACTGTAGTTGTACTGTAGTTGTACTGTAGTTGTACTGTAGTTGTACTGTATGTGTACGGTATTTGTACTGTAGTTGTGTACTGTATGTGTACTCTATGTGTACTGTATTTGTACTGTAGTTGTACTGTAGTTGTACTATAGTTGTACTGTAGTTGTACTGTATGTGTACTGTATTTGTACTGTATGTGTACTGTATTTGTACTGTAGTTGTACTGTATGTGTACTGTAGTTGTACTGTAGTTGTACTGTATGTGTACTGTATTTGTACTGTATGTGTACTGTATTTGTACTGTAGTTGTATTGTAGTTGTACTGTAGTTGTACTGTATGTGTACTGTATTTGTACTGTATGTGTACTGTATTTGTACTGTAGTTGTACTGTAGTTGTACTGTATGTGTACTGTTTTTGAACTGTACTTGTACTGTAGTTGTACTCTATTTGTACTGTAGTTGTACTGTATGTTTACTGTATTTGTACTGTATGTGTACTGAATTTGTACTGTATGTGTACTGTAGTTGTACTGTAGTTGTACTGTAGTTGTACTGTACTTGTACTGTATTTGTACTTTATGTGTACTGTATGTGTACTGTAGTTGTACTGTATTTGTACTGTAGTTGTACTGTAGTTGTACTGTAGTTGTACTGTATGTGTACTGTACTTGTACTGTATGTGTACTGTAGTTGTACTGTATTTGTACTGTAGTTGTACTGTAAGTGTACTGTAGTTGTACTGTATGTGTACTGTATGTGTACTGTAGTTGTACTGTATGTGCACTGTATTTGTACTGTATTGTACTGTAGTTGAACTGTACTTGTACTGTAGTTGTACTGTAGTTGTACTGTAGTTGTACTGTATTTGTACTGTACTTGTACTGTATGTGTACTGTAGTTGTACTGTATTTGTACTGTAGTTGTACTGTAGTTGTACTGTAGTTGTACTGTAGTTGTACTGTAGTTGTACTGTAGTTGTACTGTATGTGTACTGTACTTGTACTGTATGTGTACTGTAGTTGTACTGTATTTGTACTGTAGTTGTACTGTAGTTGTACTGTAGTTGTACTGTAGTTGTACTGTAGTTGTACTGTATGTGTACTGTACTTGTACTGTATATGTACTGTAGTTGTACTGTATTTGTACTGTAGTTGTACTGTAGTTGTACTGTAGTTGTACTGTAGTTGTACTGTAGTTGTACTGTATGTGCACTGTACTTGTACTGTATGTGTACTGTAGTTGTACTGTATTTGTACTGTAGTTGTACTGTACTTGTACTGTAGTTGTACTGTACCTGTACTGTAGTTGTACTGTAGTTGTACTGTATGTGTACTGTACTTGTACTGTTTGTGTACTGTAGTTGTACTGTATTTGTACTGTAGTTGTACTGTAGTTGTACTGTAGTTGTACTGTAGTTGTACTGTAGTTGTACTGTATGTGTACTGTATGTGTACTGTAGTTGTACTGTATGTGTACTGTATTTTAACTGTACTTGTACTGTACTTGTACTGTAGTTGTACTGTAGTTGTACTGTATGTGTTCTGTACTTGTACTGTATGTGTACTGTAGTTGTACTGTATTTGTACTGTAGTTGTACTGTAGTTGTACTGTAGTTGTACTGTAGTTGTACTGTATGTGTACTGTATTTTAACTGTACTTGTACTGTAGTTGTACTGTAGTTGTACTCTAGTTGTACTGTATGTGTACTGTACTTGTACTGTATGTGTACTGTAGTTGTACTGTATTTGTACTGTAGTTGTACTGTAGTTGTACTGTAGTTGTACTGTAATTGTACTGTATGTGTACTGTATGTGTACTGTATGTGTACTGTAGTTGTACTGTATTTGTACTGTAGTTGTACTGTAGTTGTACTGTATGTGTACTGTACTTGTACTGTATGTGTACTGTAGTTGTACTGTATTTGTACTGTAGTTGTACTGTAGTTGTACTGTAGTTCTACTGTAGTTGTACTGTATTTGTACTGTAGTTGTACTGTAGTTGTACTGTAGTTGTACTGTATGTGTACTGTACTTGTACTGTATGTGTACTGTAGTTGTACTGTATTTGTACTGTAGTTGTACTGTAGTTGTACTGTAGTTGTACTCTAGTTGTACTGTATGTGTACTGTATTTTAACTGTACTTGTACTGTAGTTGTACTGTATGTGTACTGTACTTGTACTGTATGTGTACTGTAGTTGTACTGTATTTGTACTGTAGTTGTACTGTAGTTGTACTGTATGTGTACTGTATGTGTACTGTATATGTACTGTATGTGTACTGTAGTTGTACTGTAGTTGTACTGTATTTGTACTGTATGTGTACTGTATGTGTACTGTAGTTGTACTCTATGTGTACTGTATTTTAACTGTTCTTGTACTGTAGTTGTACAGTAGTTGTACTGTATTTGTACTGTATGTGTACTGTATGTGTACTGTAGTTGTACTGTAGTTGTACTGTATTTGTACTGTATGTATACTGTATGTGTACTGTAGTTTTACTGTATTTGTACTGTACTAGTACTGTAGTTGTACTGTAGTTGTACTGTAGTTGTACTGTACTTGTACTGTAGTTGTACTGTATGTGTACTGTAGTTGTACTGTATGTGTACTGTAGTTGTACTGTATGTGCACTGTAGTTGTACTGTATTTGTACTGTATGTGTACTGTATGTGTACTGTAGTTGTACTGTAGTTGTACTGTACTTGTACTGTAGTTGTACTGTAGTTGTACTGTACTTGTACTGTAGTTGTACTGTAGTTGTACTGTATTTGTACTGTAGTTGTACTGTATGTGTACTGTACTTGTACTGTAGATGTACTGTAGTTGTACTGTATTTGTACAGTAGTTGTACTGTAGTTGTACTGTAGTTGTACTGTAGTTGTACTGTAGTTGTACTGTAGTTGTACTGTATGTGTACTGTACTTGTACTGTAGTTGTACTGTAGTTGTACTGTATTTTAACTGTACTTGTACTGTATTTGTACTGTATGTGTACTGTATGTGTACTGTAGTTGTACTGTAGTTGTACTGTAGTTGTACTGTAGTTGTACTGTAGTTGTACTGTATGTGTACTGTATTTGTACTGTACTTGTACTGTAGTTGTACTGTAGTTGTACTGTAGTTGTACTGTAGTTGTACTGTAGTTGTACTGTACTTGTACTGTACTTGTACTGTAATTGTACTGTATGTGTACTGTAGTTGTACTGTAGTTGTACTGTAGTTGTACTGTAGTTGTACTGTAGTTGTACTGTAGTTGTACTGTATGTGTACTGTATGTGTACTGTAGTTGTACTGTAGTTGTACTGTAGTTGTACTGTAGTTGTACTGTATGTGTACTGTAGTTGTACTGTAGTTGTACTGTAGTTGTACTGTAGTTGTACTGTAGTTGTACTGTAGTTGTACTGTATGTGTACTGTATGTGTACTGTAGTTGTACTGTAGTTGTACTGTAGTTGTACTGTACTTGTACTGTATTTGTACTGTAGTTGTACTGTAGTTGTCTTGTAGTTGTACTGTATGTGTACTGTACTTGTACTGTAGTTGTACTGTACTTGTACTGTAGTTGTACTGTAGTTTTACTGTAGTTGTACTGTACTTGTACTGTACTTGTACTGTATTTGTACTGCAGTTGTACTGTATGTGTACTGTAGTTGTACTGTAGTTGTACTGTAGTTGTACTGTATGTGTACTGTATGTGTCCTGTATTTGTACTGTACTTGTACTGTAGTTGTACATTAGTTGTACTGTAGTTGTACTGTACTTGTACTGTAGTTGTACTGTACTTGTACTGTAGTTTACTGTATGTGTACTGTAGTTGTACTGTACTTGTACTGTACTTGTACTGTACTTGTACTGTATTTGTACTGTAGTTGTACTGTATGTGTACTGTAGTTGTACTGTAGTTGTACTGTAGTTGTACTGTATGTGTACTGTATGTGTCCTGTATTTGTACTGTACTTGTACTCTATGTGTACTGTAGTTGTACTGTAGTTGTACTGTATGTGTACTGTAGTTGTACTGTAGTTGTACGGTGGTTGTACTGTTTGTGTACTGTAGTTGTACTGTATTTGTACTGTAGTTGTACTGTAGTTGTACTGTAGTTGTACTGTAGTTGTACTGTATGTGTACTGTATGTGTACTGTAGTTGTACTGTATGTGAACTGTATTTTAACTGTACTTGTACTGTAGTTGTACTGTAGTTGTACTGTAGTTGTACTGTAGCTGTACTGTATTTGTACTGTAGTTGTACTGTATGTGTACTGTATGTGTACTGTAGTTGTATTGTAGTTGTACTGTATGTGTACTGTAGTTGTACTGTAGTTGTAGTGTATTTGTACTGTAGTTGTACTGTAGTTGTACTGTATGTGTACTGTATGTGTACTGTAGTTGTACTGTAGTTGTACTGTATGTGTCCTTTATTTTAACTGTACTTGTACTGTAGTTGTACTGTATGTGTACTGTAGTTGTACTGTAGTTGTACTGTATGTGTCCTGTATTTTAACTGTACTTGTACTGTAGTTGTACTGTAGTTGTACTGTAGTTGTACTGTAGTTGTACTGTATGTGTACTGTAGTTGTACTGTAGTTGTACTGTATGTGTACTGTATGTGTACTGTAGTTGTACTGTAGTTGTACTGTATGTGTACTGTATGTGTACTGTATTTGTACTGTAGTTTTACTGTAGTTGTACTGTATTTGTACTGTAGTTGTACTGTAGTTGTACTGTAGTTGTACTGTATGTGTACTGTAGTTGTACTGTAGTTGTACTGTATGTGTACTGTATGTGTACTGTAGTTGTACTGTAGTTGTACTGTACGTGTACTGTACTTGTACTGTACTTGTACTGTAGTTGTACTGTAATTGTACTGTAGTTGTACTGTATATGTACTGTAGTTGTACTTTAGTTGTACTGTATATGTACTGTATGTGTACTGTATTTGTACTGTAGTTGTACTGTAGTTGTACTGTATGTGTACTGTAGTTGTACTGTAGTTGTACTGTATGTGTACTGTATGTGTACTGTAGTTGTACTGTAGTTGTACTGTATTTGTACTGTACTTGTACTGTAGTTGTACTGTATTTGTACTGTATTTGTACTGTATTTTAACTGTATTTGTACTGTAGTTGTACTGTATTTGTACTGTAGTTGTACTGTAGTTGTACTGTAGTTGTACTGTACTTGTACTGTAGTTGTACTGTAGTTGTACTGTATGTGTACTGTAGTGGTACTGTATTTGTACCGTACTTGTACTGTAGTTGTACTGTAGTTGTACTGTATGTGTACTGTAGTTGTACTGTATGTGTACTGTAGTGGTACTCTATTTGTACTGTACTTGTACTGTATTTGTACTGTACTTGTACTGTATGTGTACTGTAGTTGTACTGTATGTGTACTGTATTTGTATTGTAGTTGTACTGTATGTGTACTGTAGTTGTACTGTATTTGTACTGTACTTGTACTGTAGTTGTACTGTATGTGTACTGTATGTGTACTGTATTTTAACTGTATTTGTACTGTAGTTGTACTGTAGTTGTACTGTAGTTGTACTGTACTTGTACTGTATTTGTACTGTAGTTGTACTGTAGTTGTACTGTAGTTGTACTGTATGTGTACTGTACTTGTACTGTAGTTGTACTGTACTTGTACTGTAGTTGTACTGTAGTTGTACTGTAGTTGTACTGTACTTGTACTGTACTTGTACTGTACTTGTACTGTATTTGTACTGCAGTTGTACTGTATGTGTACTGTAGTTGTACTGTAGTTGTACTGTAGTTGTACTGTATGTGTACTGTATGTGTCCTGTATTTGTACTGTACTTGTACTGTAGTTGTACTGTAGTTGTACTGTAGTTGTACTGTACTTGTACTGTAGTTGTACTGTACTTGTACTGTAGTTTACTGTATGTGTACTGTAGTTGTACTGTACTTGTACTGTACTTGTACTGTACTTGTACTGTACTTGTACTGTAGTTGTACTGTAGTTGTACTGTATGTGTACTGTAGTTGTACTGTATGTGTACTGTAGTGGTACTGTATTTGTACTGTACTTGTACTGTATTTGTACTGTACTTGTACTGTATGTGTACTGTAGTTGTACTGTATGTGTACTGTATTTGTACTGTAGTTGTACTGTATGTGTACTGTAGTTGTACTGTATTTGTACTGTACTTGTACTGTAGTTGTACTGTATGTGTACTGTATGTGTACTGTATTTTAACTGTATTTGTACTGTAGTTGTACTGTATTTGTACTGTAGTTGTACTGTAGTTGTACTGTAGTTGTACTGTAGTTGTACTGTACTTTTACTGTAATTGTACTGTAGTTGTACTGTAGTTGTACTGTATGTGTACTGTAGTTGTACTGTATTTGTACTGTACTTGTACTGTAGTTGTACTGTATGTGTACTGTAGTTGTACTGTATTTGTACTGTACTTTTACTGTAGTTGTACTGTAGTTGTACTGTATGTGTACTGTAGTTGTAGTGTATTTGTACTGTACTTGTACTGTAGTTGTACTGTAGTTGTACTGTAGTTGTACTGTAGTTGTACTGTAGTTGTACTGTATGTGTACTGTATTTTAACTGTATTTGTGCTGTAGTTGTACTGTAGTTGTACTGTAGTTGTACTGTATGTGTACTGAATTTTAACTGTATTTGTACTGTAGTTGTACTGTAGTTGTACTTTAGTTGTACTGTATGTGTACTGTAGTGGTACTGTAGTTGTACTGTAGTTGTACTGTATGTGTCATGTATTTTAACTGTACTTGTACTGTAGTTGTACTGTAGTTGTACTGTACTTTTACTGTAATTGTACTGTAGTTGTACTGTAGTTGTACTGTATGTGTACTGTAGTTGTACTGTATTTGTACTGTAGTTGTACTGTAGTTGTACTGTAGTTGTACTGTAGTTGTACTGTAGTTGTACTGTATGTGTACAGTAGTTGTACTGTATTTGTACTGTACTTGTACTGTAGTTGTACTGTAGTTGTACTGTAGTTGTACTGTAGTTGTACTGTAGTTGTACTGTATGTGTACTGTATTTTAACTGTATTTGTACTGTAGTTGTACTGTAGTTGTACTGTAGTTGTACTGTAGTTGTACTGTACTTGTACTGTAGTTGTACTGTAGTTGTACTGTAGTTAAACTGTATTTGTACTGTAGTTGTACTGTAGTTGTACTGTACTTGTACTGTATGTGTACTGTATGTGTACTGTATTTGTACTGTAGTAGTACTGTATGTGTACTGTATGTGTACTGTATGTGTACTGTATGTGTACTGTATTTGTACTGTAGTTGTACTGTATTTGTACTGTACTTGTACTGTACTTGTACTGTACTTGTACTGTACTTGTACTGTACTTGTACTGTACTTGTACTGTAGTTGTACTGTAGTTGTACTGTAAGTGTACTGTAGTTGTACTGTATTTGTACTGTATTTGTACTGTAGTTGTACTGTAGTTGTACTGTATGTGTACTGTATTTATACTGTACTTGTACTGTAGTTGTACTGTAGTTGTACTGTATGTGTACTGTATGTGTACTGTAGTTGTACTGTAGTTGTACTGTATGTGTCCTTTATTTTAACTGTACTTGTACTGTAGTTGTACTGTATGTGTACTGTAGTTGTACTGTAGTTGTACTGTATGTGTACTGTATGTGTACTGTATTTGTACTGTAGTTGTACTGTAGTTGTACTGTATGTGTACTGTATGTGTACTGTAGTTGTACTGTAGTTGTACTGTAGTTGTACTGTATGGGTCCTGTATTTTAACTGTACTTGTACTGTAGTTGTACTGTAGTTGTACTGTAGTTGTACTGTATGTGTACTTTAGTTGTACTGTAGTTGTACTGTATCTGTACTGTATGTGTACTGTAGTTGTACTGTAGTTGTACTGTATGTGTACTGTATGTGTACTGTATTTGTACTGTAGTTTTACTGTAGTTGTACTGTATTTGTACTGTAGTTGTACTGTAGTTTTACTGTAGTTGTACTGTATGTGTACTGTAGTTGTACTGTAGTTGTACTGTATGTGTACTGTATGTGTACTTCAGTTGTACTGTAGTTGTACTGTACGTGTACTGTACTTGTACTGTACTTGTACTGTAGTTGTACTGTAGTTGTACTGTAGTTGTACTGTATGTGTACTGTAGTTGTACTTTAGTTGTACTGTATATGTACTGTATGTGTACTGTATTTGTACTGTAGTTGTACTGTAGTTGTACTGTATGTGTACTGTAGTTGTACTGTAGTTGTACTGTATGTGTACTGTATGTGTACTGTAGTTGTACTGTAGTTGTACTGTATTTGTACTGTACTTGTACTGTAGTTGTACTGTATTTGTACTGTATTTGTACTGTATTTTAACTGTATTAGTACTGTAGTTGTACTGTAGTTGTACTGTAGTTGTACTGTAGTTGTACTGTACTTGTACTGTAGTTGTACTGTAGTTGTACTGTATGTGTACTGTAGTGGTACTGTATTTGTACTGTACTTGTACTGTAGTTGTACTGTAGTTGTACTGTATGTGTACTGTAGTTGTACTGTATGTGTACTGTAGTGGTACTGTATTTGTACTGTACTTGTACTGTATTTGTACTGTACTTGTACTGTATGTGTACTGTAGTTGTACTGTATGTGTACTGTATTTGTACTGTAGTTGTACTGTATGTGTACTGTAGTTGTACTGTATTTGTACTGTACTTGTACTGTAGTTGTACTGTATGTGTACTGTATGTGTACTGTATTTTAACTGTATTTGTACTGTAGTTGTACTGTATTTGTACTGTAGTTGTACTGTAGTTGTACTGTAGTTGTACTGTAGTTGTACTGTACTTTTACTGTAATTGTACTGTAGTTGTACTGTAGTTGTACTGTATGTGTACTGTAGTTGTACTGTATTTGTACTGTACTTGTACTGTAGTTGTACTGTATGTGTACTGTAGTTGTACTGTATTTGTACTGTACTTTTACTGTAGTTGTACTGTAGTTGTACTGTATGTGTACTGTAGTTGTAGTGTATTTGTACTGTACTTGTACTGTAGTTGTACTGTAGTTGTACTGTAGTTGTACTGTAGTTGTACTGTAGTTGTACTGTATGTGTACTGTATTTTAACTGTATTTGTGCTGTAGTTGTACTGTAGTTGTACTGTAGTTGTACTGTATGTGTACTGAATTTTAACTGTATTTGTACTGTAGTTGTACTGTAGTTGTACTTTAGTTGTACTGTATGTGTACTGTAGTGGTACTGTAGTTGTACTGTAGTTGTACTGTATGTGTCATGTATTTTAACTGTACTTGTACTGTAGTTGTACTGTAGTTGTACTGTACTTTTACTGTAATTGTACTGTAGTTGTACTGTAGTTGTACTGTATGTGTACTGTAGTTGTACTGTATTTGTACTGTAGTTGTACTGTAGTTGTACTGTAGTTGTACTGTAGTTGTACTGTAGTTGTACTGTATGTGTACAGTAGTTGTACTGTATTTGTACTGTACTTGTACTGTAGTTGTACTGTAGTTGTACTGTAGTTGTACTGTAGTTGTACTGTAGTTGTACTGTATGTGTACTGTATTTTAACTGTATTTGTACTGTAGTTGTACTGTAGTTGTACTGTAGTTGTACTGTAGTTGTACTGTACTTGTACTGTAGTTGTACTGTAGTTGTACTGTAGTTAAACTGTATTTGTACTGTAGTTGTACTGTAGTTGTACTGTACTTGTACTGTATGTGTACTGTATGTGTACTGTATTTGTACTGTAGTAGTACTGTATGTGTACTGTATGTGTACTGTATGTGTACTGTATGTGTACTGTATTTGTACTGTAGTTGTACTGTATTTGTACTGTACTTGTACTGTACTTGTACTGTACTTGTACTGTACTTGTACTGTACTTGTACTGTACTTGTACTGTAGTTGTACTGTAGTTGTACTGTAAGTGTACTGTAGTTGTACTGTATTTGTACTGTATTTGTACTGTAGTTGTACTGTAGTTGTACTGTATGTGTACTGTATTTATACTGTACTTGTACTGTAGTTGTACTGTAGTTGTACTGTATGTGTACTGTATTTTAACTGTACTTGTACTGTAGTTGTACTGTAGTTGTACTGTATGTGTACTGTATTTGTACTGTAGTTGTACTGTAGTTGTACTGTATTTGTACTGTAGTTGTACTGTAGTTGTACTGTAGTTGTACTGTAGTACTGTAGTTGTACTGTAGTTGTACTGTAGTTGTACTGTATGTGTACTGTATTTTAACTGTAGTTGTACTGTAGTTGTACTGTAGTTGTACTGTAGTTGTACTGTATGTGTACTGTATTTTAACTGTAGTTGTACTGTAGTTGTACTGCAGTTGTACTGTATGTGTAATGTATGTGTACTGTAGTTGTACTGTAGTTGTACTGTATGTGTACTGTATGTGTACTGTATGTGTACTGTAGTTGTACTGTATTTGTACTGTAGTTGTACTGTAGTTGTACTGTATGTGTACTGTAGTTGTACTGTATGTGTACTGTAGTTGTACTGTATTTGTACTGTATTTGTACTGTACTTGTACTGTAGTTGTACTGTAGTTGTCCTGTATGTGTACCTTATTTGTACTGTACTTGTACTGTAGTTGTACTGTAGTTGTACTGTACTTGTACTGTACTTGTACTGTAGTTGTACTGTATGTGTACTGTAGTTGTACTGTATTTGTACTGTACTTGTACTGTAGTTGTACTGTAGTTGTACTGTACTTGTACTGTACTTGTACTGTAGTTGTACTGTAGTTGTAATGTAGTTGTACTGTATGTGTACTGTATTGGTACTGTATTTGTACTGTACTTGTACTGTAGTTGTACTGTATGTGTACTGTATGTGTACTGTATTTTAACTGTATTTGTACTGTAGTTGTACTGTATTTGTACTGTAGTTGTACTGTAGTTGTACTGTAGTTGTACTGTAGTTGTACTGTACTTTTACTGTAATTGTACTGTAGTTGTACTGTAGTTGTACTGTATGTGTACTGTAGTTGTACTGTATTTATACTGTACTTGTACTGTAGTTGTACTGTATGTGTACTGTAGTTGTACTGTATTTGTACTGTACTTTTACTGTAGTTGTACTGTAGTTGTACTGTAGTTGTACTGTATGTGTACTGTAGTTGTACTGTATTTGTACTGTACTTGTACTGTAGTTGTACTGTAGTTGTACTGTAGTTGTACTGTAGTTGTACTGTAGTTGTACTGTAGTTGTACTGTACTTGTACTGTACTTGTACTGTAGTTGTACTGTATGTGTACTGTAGTTGTACTGTATTTGTACTGTACTTGTACTGTAGTTGTACTGTAGTTGTACTGTACTTGTACTGTACTTGTACTGTAGTTGTACTGTAGTTGTAATGTAGTTGTACTGTATGTGTACTGTATTGGTACTGTATTTGTACTGTACTTGTACTGTAGTTGTACTGTATGTGTACTGTATGTGTACTGTATTTTAACTGTATTTGTACTGTAGTTGTACTGTATTTGTACTGTAGTTGTACTGTAGTTGTACTGTAGTTGTACTGTAGTTGTACTGTACTTTTACTGTAATTGTACTGTAGTTGTACTGTAGTTGTACTGTATGTGTACTGTAGTTGTACTGTATTTATACTGTACTTGTACTGTAGTTGTACTGTATGTGTACTGTAGTTGTACTGTATTTGTACTGTACTTTTACTGTAGTTGTACTGTAGTTGTACTGTAGTTGTACTGTATGTGTACTGTAGTTGTACTGTATTTGTACTGTACTTGTACTGTAGTTGTACTGTAGTTGTACTGTAGTTGTACTGTAGTTGTACTGTATGTGTACTGTATTTTAACTGTATTTGTGCTGTAGTTGTACTGTAGTTGTACTGTAGTTGTACTGTAGTTGTACTGTAATTGTACTGTATGTGTACTGTATTTTAACTGTATTTGTACTGTAGTTGTACTGTAATTGTACTGTAGTTGTACTGTATGTGTACTGTAGTGGTACTGTAGTTGTACTGTAGTTGTACTGTATGTATCATGTATTTTAACTGTACTTGTACTGTATTTGTACTGTACTTTTACTGTAATTGTACTGTAGTTGTACTGTAGTTGTACTGTATGTGTACTGTAGTTGTACTGTATTTGTACTGTACTTGTACTGTAGTTGTACTGTAGTTGTACTGTAGTTGTACTGTAGTTGTACTGTAGTTGTACTGTATTTGTACTGTACTTGTACTGTAGTTGTACTGTAGTTGTACTGTAGTTGTACTGTATGTGTACTGTACTTGTACTGTAGTTGTACTGTAGTTAAACTGTATTTGTACTGTAGTTGTACTGTAGTTGTACTGTACTTGTACTGTATGTGTACTGTATGTGTACTGTATTTGTACTGTAGTAGTACTGTATGTGTACTGTATGTGTACTGTATGTGTACTGTATTTGTACTGTAGTTGTACTGTAGTTGTACTGTAGTTGTACTGTATTTGTACTGTACTTGTACTGTAGTTGTACTGTACTTGTACTGTACTTGTACTGTACTTGTACTGTACTTGTACTGTAGTTGTACTGTAGTTGTACTGTAGTTGTACTGTAAGTGTACTGTAGTTGTACTGTATGTGTACTGTAGTTGTACTGTAGTTGTACTGTAGTTGTACAGTAGTTGTACTGTATTTGTACTGTAGTTGTACTGTAGTTGTACTGTAGTTGTACTGTAGTTGTACTGTATGTGTACTGTAGTTATACTGTATTTGTACTGTATTTGTACTGTAGTTGTACTGTAGTTGTACTGTATGTGTACTGTAGTTGTACTGTATGTGTACTGTAGTTGTACTGTAGTTGTACTGTATTTGTACTGTAGTTGTACTGTAGTTGTACTGTAGTTGTACTGTATGTGAACTGTAGTTTTACTGTATGTGTACTGTAGTTGTACTGTATGTGTACCATATTTGTACTGTAGTTTTACTGTAGTTGTACTGTAGTTGTACTGTATGTGTACTGTATTTTAACTGTAGTTGTACTGTAGTTGAACTGTATGTGTACTGTATGTGTACTGTAGTTGTACTGTAGTTGTACTGTATGTGTACTGTAGTTGTACTGTATTTGTACTGTAGTTGTACTGTAGTTGTACTGTATGTGTACTGTAGTTGTACTGTATGTGTACTGTAGTTGTACTGTATTTGTACTGTATTTGTACTGTACTTGTACTGTAGTTGTACTGTAGTTGTACTGTATGTGTACTGTATTTGTACTGTACTTGTACTGTAGTTGTACTGTAGTTGTACTGTACTTGTACTGTACTTGTACTGTAGTTGTACAGTATGTGTACTGTAGTTGTACTGTATTTGTACTGTACTTGTACTGTAGTTGTACTGTAGTTGTACTGTACTTGTACTGTACTTGTACTGTAGTTGTACTGTAGTTGTACTGTAGTTGTACTGTATGTGTACTGTAGTTGTACTGTATTTGTACTGTACTTGTACTGAAGTTGTACTGTAGTTGTACTGTAGTTGTACTGTATGTGTACTGCATTTGTACTGTACTTGTACTGTAGTTGTACTGTAGTTGTACTGTATGTGTACTGTATTTGTACTGTACTTGAACTGTATTTGTACTGTAGTTGTACTGTACTTTTACTGTACTTGTACTGTAGTTGTACTGTATGTGTACTGTAGTTGTACTGTATTTGTACTGTACTTGTACTGTAGATGTACTGTAGTTGTACTGTACTTGTACTGTACTTGTACTGTAGTTGTACTGTAGTTGTACTGTAGTTGTACTGTATGTGTACTGTAGTTGTACTGTATTTGTACTGTACTTGTACTGTAGTTGTACTGTAGTTGTACTGTAGTTGTACTGTATGTGTACTGTATTTATACTGTACTTGTACTGTAGTTGTACTGTATGTGTACTGTATTTGTACTGTACTTGTACTGTAGTTGTACTGTAGTTGTACTGTACTTGTACTGTACTTGTACTGTAGTTGTACTGTATGTGTACTGTAGTTGTACTGTATTTGTTCTGTACTTGTACTGTAGTTGTACTGTAGTTGTACTGTACTTGTACTGTACTTGTACTGTACTTGTACTGTAGTTGTACTGTAGTTGTACTGTAGTTGTACTGTATGTGTACTGTAGTTGTACTGTATTTGTACTGTACTTGTACTGTAGTTGTAATGTAGTTGTACTGTACTTGTACTGTACTTGTACTGTAGTTGTACTGTATTTGTACTGTACTTGTACTGTACTTGTACTGTACTTGTACTGTAGTTGTACTGTAGTTGTACTGTAGTTGTACTGTAGTAGTACTGTAGTTGTACTGTATGTGTACTGTAGTTGTACTGTATTTGTACTGTAGTTGTACTGTAGTTGTACTGTAGTTGTACTGTAGTTGTACTGTAGTTGTACTGTAGTTGTACTGTATGTGTACTGTATTTTAACTGTAGTTGTACTGTACTTGTAATGTAGTTGTACTGTAGTTGTACTGTAGTTAAACTGTATTTGTACTGTAGTTGTACTGTATGTGTAATGTAGTTGTACTGTATTTGTACTGTACTTGTACTGTAGTTGTACTGTAGTTGTACTGTATTTGTACTCTAGTTGTACTGTAGTTGTACTGTATGTGTACTGTAGTTGTACTGTATGTGTACTGTAGTTGTACTGAATGTGTACTGTAGTTGTACTGTATTTGTACTGTATTTGTACTGTACTTGTACTGTACTTGTACTGTAGTTGCACTGTATGTGTACTGTATTTGTACTGTACTTGTACTGTAGTTGTACTGTAGTTGTACTCTACTTGTACTGTACTTGTACTGTACTTGTACTGTACTTGTACTGTAGTTGTACTGTATGTGTAATGTAGTTGTACTGTATTTGTACTGTACTTGTACTATAGTTGTACTGTAGTTGTACTGTACTTGTACTGTACTTGTACTGTACTTGTACTGTAGTTGTACTGTAGTTGTACTGTAGTTGTACTGTATGTGTACTGTAGTTGTACTGTATTTGTACTGTACTTGTACTGTAGATGTACTGTAGTTGTACTGTATTTGTACTGTATGTGTACTGTATTTGTACTGTAGTTGTACTGTATGTGTACTGTAGTTGTACTGTATGTGTACTGTATTTGTAGTGTATGTGTACTGTATTTGTACTGTAGTTGTACTGTAGTTGTACTGTAGTTGTACTGTAGTTGTACTGTAGTTGTACTGCAGTTGTACTGTATGTGTACTGTATTTGTACTGTATGTGTACTGTAGTTGTACTGTAGTTGTACTGTAGTTGTACTGTATGTGTACTGTATTTTAACTGTACTTGTACTGTAGTTGTACTGTATTTGTACTGTAGTTGAACTGTATTTGTACTGTAGTTGTACTGTAGTTGTACTGTAGTTGTACTGTATGTGTACTGTATTTGTACTGTATGTGTACTGTATTTGTACTGTATGTGTACTGTAGTTGTACTGTACTTGTACTGAAGTTGTACTGTATGTGTACTGTATTTGTACTGTAGTTGTACTGTAGTTGTACTGTATTTGTACTGTATTTGTACTGTACTTGTACTGTAGTTGTACTGTAGTTGTACTGTATGTGTACTGTATTTGTACTGTAGTTGTACTGTAGTTGTACTGTATGTGTACTGTAGTTGTACTGTACTTGTACTGTAGTTGTACTGTAGTTGTACTGTATGTGTACTGTAGTTGTACTGTACTTGTACTGTATTTGTACTTTATGTGTACTGTATTTGCTCTGTAGTTGTACTGTAGTTGTACTGTATTTGTACTGTAGTTGTACTGTAGTTGTACTGTAGTTGTACTCTAGTTGTACTGTACTTGTACTGTATTTGTACTGTAGTTGTACTGTATGTGTACTGTATTTGTACTGTAGTTGTACTGTAGTTGTACTGTATGTGTACTGTATGTGTACTGTAGTTGTACTGTAGTTGTACTGTAGTTGTACTGTATGTGTACTGTATGTGTACTGTATGTGTACTGTATGTGTACTGTAGTTGTACTGTATGTGTACTGTATGTGTACTGTAGTTGTACTGTAGTTGTACTGTAGTTGTACTGTAGTTGTACAGTATTTGTACTGTAGTTTTACTGTAGTTGTACTGTAGTTGTACTGTTGTTGTACTGTATGTGTACTGTATTTGTACTGTATGTGTACTGTAGTTGTACTGTTTGTGTACTGTATGTGTACTGTAGTTGTACTGTAGTTGTACTGTATGTGTACTGTATGTGTACTGTAGTTGTACTGTAGTTGTACTGTATGTGTACTGTAGTTGTACTGTAGTTGTACTGTATGTGTACTGTAGTTGTACTGTAGTTGTACTGTAGTTGTTCTGTATGTGTACTGTAGTTGTACTGTAGTTGTACTGTAGTTGTACTGTAGTTGTACTGTAGTTGTACTGTATGTGTACTGCATTTATTACTGTATGTGTACTGTATTTGTACTGCAGTTGTACTGTATGTGTACTGTATGTGTACTGTAGTTGTACTGTAGTTGAACTGTAGTTGTACTGTATGTGTACTGTA
Source organism: Meconema thalassinum (assembly GCA_946902985.2). NCBI lineage: Eukaryota > Metazoa > Arthropoda > Insecta > Orthoptera > Tettigoniidae > Meconema > Meconema thalassinum. The sequence continues at coordinate 443,626,183 of OX336394.1, read as the reverse complement.
TTTGTACTGTAGTTGTACTGTAGTTGTACTGTAGTTGTACTGTATGTGTACTGTATTTGTACTGTATGTGTACTGTAGTTGTACTGTATGTGTACTGTATGTGTACTGTATGTGTACTGTATTTGTACTGTATGTGTACTGTAGTTGTACTGTATGTGTACTGTAGTTGTACTGTAGTTGTACTGTAGTTGTACTGTATGTGTACTGTATTTGTACTGTAGTTGTACAGTAGTTGTACTGTATGTGTACTCAATGTGTACTGTATTTGTACTGTATGTGTACTGTATTTGTACTGTAGTTGTACTGAAGTTGTACTATAGTTGTAGTGTAGTTGTACTGTATGTGTACTGTATTTGTACTGTATGTGTACTGTATTTGTACTGTAGTTGTACTGTATGTGTACTGTAGTTGTACTGTAGTTGTACTGTATGTGTACTGTATTTGTACTGTATGTGTACTGTATTTGTACTGTAGTTGTACTGTAGTTGTACTGTATGTGTACTGTATTTTAACTGTACTTGTACTGTAGTTGTACTGTATTTGTACTGTAGTTTTACTGTATGTATACTGTATTTGTAATGTATGTGTACTGTATTTGTACTGTATGTGTACTGTAGTTGTACTGTAGTTGTACTGTAGTTGTACTGTACTTGTACTGTATTTGTACTTTATGTGTACTCTATGTGTACTGTAGTTGTACTGTATTTGTACTGTAGTTGTACTGTAGTTGTACTGTAGTTGTACTGTAGTTGTACTGTATGTGTACTGTACTTGTACTGTATGTGTACTGTAGTTGTACTGTATTTGTACTGTATTTGTACTGTAGTTGTACTGTAGTTGTACTGTAGTTGTACTGTATGTGTACTGTATGTGTACTGTATGTGTACTGTAGTTGTACTGTATGTGCACTGTATTTGTACTGTATTGTACTGTAGTTGAACTGTACTTGTACTGTAGTTGTACTGTAGTTGTACTGTAGTTGTACTGTAGTTGTACTGTATTTGTACTGTACTTGTACTGTATGTGTACTGTAGTTGTACTGTATTTGTACTGTAGTTGTACTGTAGTTGTACTGTAGTTGTACTGTAGTTGTACTGTAGTTGTACTGTATGTGTACTGTACTTGTACTGTATGTGTACTGTAGTTGTACTGTATTTGTACTGTAGTTGTACTGTAGTTGTACTGTAGTTGTACTGTAGTTGTACTGTATGTGTACTGTACTTGTACTGTATATGTACTCTAGTTGTACTGTATTTTTACTGTAGTTGTACTGTAGTTGTACTGTAGTTGTACTGTAGTTGTACTGTAGTTGTACTGTAGTTGTACTGTATGTGCACTGTACTTGTACTGTATGTGTACTGTAGTTGTACTGTATTTGTACTGTAGTTGTACTGTTCTTGTACTGTAGTTGTACTGTACCTGTACTGTAGTTGTACTGTAGTTGTACTGTAGTTGTACTGTATGTGTACTGTACTTGTACTGTTTGTGTACTGTAGTTGTACTGTATTTGTACTGTAGTTGTACTGTAGTTGTACTGTATTTGTACTGTAGTTGTACTGTAGTTTTACTGTAGTTGTACTGTATGTGTACTGTAGTTGTACTGTAGTTGTACTGTATGTGTACTGTATGTGTACTTCAGTTGTACTGTAGTTGTACTGTACGTGTACTGTACTTGTACTGTACTTGTACTGTAGTTGTACTGTAGTTGTACTGTAGTTGTACTGTATGTGTACTGTAGTTGTACTTTAGTTGTACTGTATATGTACTGTATGTGTACTGTATTTGTACTGTAGTTGTACTGTAGTTGTACTGTATGTGTACTGTAGTTGTACTGTAGTTGTACTGTATGTGTACTGTATGTGTACTGTAGTTGTACTGTAGTTGTACTGTATTTGTACTGTACTTGTACTGTAGTTGTACTGTATTTGTACTGTATTTGTACTGTATTTTAACTGTATTAGTACTGTAGTTGTACTGTAGTTGTACTGTAGTTGTACTGTAGTTGTACTGTACTTGTACTGTAGTTGTACTGTAGTTGTACTGTATGTGTACTGTAGTGGTACTGTATTTGTACTGTACTTGTACTGTAGTTGTACTGTAGTTGTACTGTATGTGTACTGTAGTTGTACTGTATGTGTACTGTAGTGGTACTGTATTTGTACTGTACTTGTACTGTATTTGTACTGTACTTGTACTGTATGTGTACTGTAGTTGTACTGTATGTGTACTGTATTTGTACTGTAGTTGTACTGTATGTGTACTGTAGTTGTACTGTATTTGTACTGTACTTGTACTGTAGTTGTACTGTATGTGTACTGTATGTGTACTGTATTTTAACTGTATTTGTACTGTAGTTGTACTGTATATGTACTGTAGTTGTACTGTAGTTGTACTGTAGTTGTACTGTAGTTGTACTGTACTTTTACTGTAATTGTACTGTAGTTGTACTGTAGTTGTACTGTATGTGTACTGTAGTTGTACTGTATTTGTACTGTACTTGTACTGTAGTTGTACTGTATGTGTACTGTAGTTGTACTGTATTTGTACTGTAGTTGTACTGTATGTGTACTGTATTTGTACTGTAGTTGTACTGTAGTTGTACTGTATGTGTACTGTATGTGTACTGTAGTTGTACTGTAGTTGTACTGTAGTTGTACTGTATGTGTACTGTATGTGTACTGTATGTGTACTGTATGTGTACTGTAGTTGTACTGTATGTGTACTGTATGTGTACTGTAGTTGTACTGTAGTTGTACTGTAGTTGTACTGTAGTTGTACAGTATTTGTACTGTAGTTTTACTGTAGTTGTACTGTAGTTGTACTGTTGTTGTACTGTATGTGTACTGTATTTGTACTGTATGTGTACTGTAGTTGTACTGTTTGTGTACTGTATGTGTACTGTAGTTGTACTGTAGTTGTACTGTATGTGTACTGTATGTGTACTGTAGTTGTACTGTAGTTGTACTGTATGTGTACTGTAGTTGTACTGTAGTTGTACTGTATGTGTACTGTAGTTGTACTGTAGTTGTACTGTAGTTGTTCTGTATGTGTACTGTAGTTGTACTGTAGTTGTACTGTAGTTGTACTGTAGTTGTACTGTAGTTGTACTGTATGTGTACTGCATTTATTACTGTATGTGTACTGTATTTGTACTGCAGTTGTACTGTATGTGTACTGTATGTGTACTGTAGTTGTACTGTAGTTGAACTGTAGTTGTACTGTATGTGTACTGTATTTGTACTGTAGTTGTACTGTAGTTGTACTGTAGTTGTACTGTATGTGTACTGTATTTGTACTGTATGTGTACTGTAGTTGTACTGTATGTGTACTGTATGTGTACTGTATGTGTACTGTATTTGTACTGTATGTGTACTGTAGTTGTACTGTATGTGTACTGTAGTTGTACTGTAGTTGTACTGTAGTTGTACTGTATGTGTACTGTATTTGTACTGTAGTTGTACATTAGTTGTACTGTATGTGTACTCAATGTGTACTGTATTTGTACTGTATGTGTACTGTATTTGTACTGTAGTTGTACTGAAGTTGTACTATAGTTGTAGTGTAGTTGTACTGTATGTGTACTGTATTTGTACTGTATGTGTACTGTATTTGTACTGTAGTTGTACTGTATGTGTACTGTAGTTGTACTGTAGTTGTACTGTATGTGTACTGTATTTGTACTGTATGTGTACTGTATTTGTACTGTAGTTGTACTGTAGTTGTACTGTATGTGTACTGTATTTTAACTGTACTTGTACTGTAGTTGTACTGTATTTGTACTGTAGTTTTACTGTATGTATACTGTATTTGTAATGTATGTGTACTGTATTTGTACTGTATGTGTACTGTAGTTGTACTGTAGTTGTACTGTAGTTGTACTGTACTTGTACTGTATTTGTACTTTATGTGTACTCTATGTGTACTGTAGTTGTACTGTATTTGTACTGTAGTTGTACTGTAGTTGTACTGTAGTTGTACTGTAGTTGTACTGTATGTGTACTGTACTTGTACTGTATGTGTACTGTAGTTGTACTGTATTTGTACTGTATTTGTACTGTAGTTGTACTGTAGTTGTACTGTAGTTGTACTGTATGTGTACTGTATGTGTACTGTATGTGTACTGTAGTTGTACTGTATGTGCACTGTATTTGTACTGTATTGTACTGTAGTTGAACTGTACTTGTACTGTAGTTGTACTGTAGTTGTACTGTAGTTGTACTGTAGTTGTACTGTATTTGTACTGTACTTGTACTGTATGTGTACTGTAGTTGTACTGTATTTGTACTGTAGTTGTACTGTAGTTGTACTGTAGTTGTACTGTAGTTGTACTGTAGTTGTACTGTATGTGTACTGTACTTGTACTGTATGTGTACTGTAGTTGTACTGTATTTGTACTGTAGTTGTACTGTAGTTGTACTGTAGTTGTACTGTAGTTGTACTGTATGTGTACTGTACTTGTACTGTATATGTACTCTAGTTGTACTGTATTTTTACTGTAGTTGTACTGTAGTTGTACTGTAGTTGTACTGTAGTTGTACTGTAGTTGTACTGTAGTTGTACTGTATGTGCACTGTACTTGTACTGTATGTGTACTGTAGTTGTACTGTATTTGTACTGTAGTTGTACTGTTCTTGTACTGTAGTTGTACTGTACCTGTACTGTAGTTGTACTGTAGTTGTACTGTAGTTGTACTGTATGTGTACTGTACTTGTACTGTTTGTGTACTGTAGTTGTACTGTATTTGTACTGTAGTTGTACTGTAGTTGTACTGTATTTGTACTGTAGTTGTACTGTAGTTTTACTGTAGTTGTACTGTATGTGTACTGTAGTTGTACTGTAGTTGTACTGTATGTGTACTGTATGTGTACTTCAGTTGTACTGTAGTTGTACTGTACGTGTACTGTACTTGTACTGTACTTGTACTGTAGTTGTACTGTAGTTGTACTGTAGTTGTACTGTATGTGTACTGTAGTTGTACTTTAGTTGTACTGTATATGTACTGTATGTGTACTGTATTTGTACTGTAGTTGTACTGTAGTTGTACTGTATGTGTACTGTAGTTGTACTGTAGTTGTACTGTATGTGTACTGTATGTGTACTGTAGTTGTACTGTAGTTGTACTGTATTTGTACTGTACTTGTACTGTAGTTGTACTGTATTTGTACTGTATTTGTACTGTATTTTAACTGTATTAGTACTGTAGTTGTACTGTAGTTGTACTGTAGTTGTACTGTAGTTGTACTGTACTTGTACTGTAGTTGTACTGTAGTTGTACTGTATGTGTACTGTAGTGGTACTGTATTTGTACTGTACTTGTACTGTAGTTGTACTGTAGTTGTACTGTATGTGTACTGTAGTTGTACTGTATGTGTACTGTAGTGGTACTGTATTTGTACTGTACTTGTACTGTATTTGTACTGTACTTGTACTGTATGTGTACTGTAGTTGTACTGTATGTGTACTGTATTTGTACTGTAGTTGTACTGTATGTGTACTGTAGTTGTACTGTATTTGTACTGTACTTGTACTGTAGTTGTACTGTATGTGTACTGTATGTGTACTGTATTTTAACTGTATTTGTACTGTAGTTGTACTGTATATGTACTGTAGTTGTACTGTAGTTGTACTGTAGTTGTACTGTAGTTGTACTGTACTTTTACTGTAATTGTACTGTAGTTGTACTGTAGTTGTACTGTATGTGTACTGTAGTTGTACTGTATTTGTACTGTACTTGTACTGTAGTTGTACTGTATGTGTACTGTAGTTGTACTGTATTTGTACTGTACTTTTACTGTAGTTGTACTGTAGTTGTACTGTATGTGTACTGTAGTTGTAGTGTATTTGTACTGTACTTGTACTGTAGTTGTACTGTAGTTGTACTGTAGTTGTACTGTAGTTGTACTGTAGTTGTACTGTATGTGTACTGTATTTTAACTGTATTTGTGCTGTAGTTGTACTGTAGTTGTACTGTAGTTGTACTGTATGTGTACTGAATTTTAACTGTATTTGTACTGTAGTTGTACTGTAGTTGTACTTTAGTTGTACTGTATGTGTACTGTAGTGGTACTGTAGTTGTACTGTAGTTGTACTGTATGTGTCATGTATTTTAACTGTACTTGTACTGTAGTTGTACTGTAGTTGTACTGTACTTTTACTGTAATTGTACTGTAGTTGTACTGTATGTGTACTGTAGTTGTACTGTATTTGTACTGTAGTTGTACTGTAGTTGTACTGTAGTTGTACTGTAGTTGTACTGTAGTTGTACTGTATGTGTACAGTAGTTGTACTGTATTTGTACTGTACTTGTACTGTAGTTGTACTGTAGTTGTACTGTAGTTGTACTGTAGTTGTACTGTATGTGTACTGTATTTTAACTGTATTTGTACTGTAGTTGTACTGTAGTTGTACTGTAGTTGTACTGTACTTGTACTGTAGTTGTACTGTAGTTGTACTGTAGTTAAACTGTATTTGTACTGTAGTTGTACTGTAGTTGTACTGTACTTGTACTGTATGTGTACTGTATGTGTACTGTATTTGTACTGTAGTAGTACTGTATGTGTACTGTATGTGTACTGTATGTGTACTGTATGTGTACTGTATTTGTACTGTAGTTGTACTGTAGTTGTACTGTAGTTGTACTGTATTTGTACTGTACTTGTACTGTACTTGTACTGTACTTGTACTGTACTTGTACTGTACTTGTACTGTACTTGTACTGTACTTGTACTGTAGTTGTACTGTAGTTGTACTGTAAGTGTACTGTAGTTGTACTGTATTTGTACTGTATTTGTACTGTAGTTGTACTGTAGTTGTACTGTATGTGTACTGTATTTATACTGTACTTGTACTGTAGTTGTACTGTAGTTGTACTGTATGTGTACTGTATTTTAACTGTACTTGTACTGTAGTTGTACTGTAGTTGTACTGTATGTGTACTGTATTTGTACTGTAGTTGTACTGTAGTTGTACTGTATTTGTACTGTAGTTGTACTGTAGTTGTACTGTAGTTGTACTGTAGTACTGTATGTGTACTGTAGTTGTACTGTAGTTGTACTGTAGTTGTACTGTATGTGTACTGTATTTTAACTGTAGTTGTACTGTAGTTGTACTGTAGTTGTACTGTAGTTGTACTGTATGTGTACTGTATTTTAACTGTAGTTGTACTGTAGTTGTACTGCAGTTGTACTGTATGTGTAATGTATGTGTACTGTAGTTGTACTGTAGTTGTACTGTATGTGTACTGTATGTGTACTGTATGTGTACTGTAGTTGTACTGTATTTGTACTGTAGTTGTACTGTAGTTGTACTGTATGTGTACTGTAGTTGTACTGTATGTGTACTGTAGTTGTACTGTATTTGTACTGTATTTGTACTGTACTTGTACTGTAGTTGTACTGTAGTTGTCCTGTATGTGTACCTTATTTGTACTGTACTTGTACTGTAGTTGTACTGTAGTTGTACTGTACTTGTACTGTACTTGTACTGTAGTTGTACTGTATGTGTACTGTAGTTGTACTGTATTTGTACTGTACTTGTACTGTAGTTGTACTGTAGTTGTACTGTACTTGTACTGTACTTGTACTGTAGTTGTACTGTGGTTGTAATGTAGTTGTACTGTATGTGTACTGTATTGGTACTGTATTTGTACTGTACTTGTACTGTAGTTGTACTGTATGTGTACTGTATGTGTACTGTATTTTAACTGTATTTGTACTGTAGTTGTACTGTATTTTTACTGTAGTTGTACTGTAGTTGTACTGTAGTTGTACTGTAGTTGTACTGTACTTTTACTGTAATTGTACTGTAGTTGTACTGTAGTTGTACTGTATGTGTACTGTAGTTGTACTGTATTTATACTGTACTTGTACTGTAGTTGTACTGTATGTGTACTGTAGTTGTACTGTATTTGTACTGTACTTTTATTGTAGTTGTACTGTAGTTGTACTGTAGTTGTACTGTATGTGTACTGTAGTTGTACTGTATTTGTACTGTACTTGTACTGTAGTTGTACTGTAGTTGTACTGTAGTTGTACTGTAGTTGTACTGTAGTTGTACTGTAGTTGTACTGTACTTGTACTGTACTTGTACTGTAGTTGTACTGTATGTGTACTGTAGTTGTACTGTATTTGTACTGTACTTGTACTGTAGTTGTACTGTAGTTGTACTGTACTTGTACTGTACTTGTACTGTAGTTGTACTGTAGTTGTAATGTAGTTGTACTGTATGTGTACTGTATTGGTACTGTATTTGTACTGTACTTGTACTGTAGTTGTACTGTATGTGTACTGTATGTGTACTGTATTTTAACTGTATTTGTACTGTAGTTGTACTGTATTTGTACTGTAGTTGTACTGTAGTTGTACTGTAGTTGTACTGTAGTTGTACTGTACTTTTACTGTAATTGTACTGTAGTTGTACTGTAGTTGTACTGTATGTGTACTGTAGTTGTACTGTATTTATACTGTACTTGTACTGTAGTTGTACTGTATGTGTACTGTAGTTGTACTGTATTTGTACTGTACTTTTACTGTAGTTGTACTGTAGTTGTACTGTAGTTGTACTGTATGTGTACTGTAGTTGTACTGCATTTGTACTGTACTTGTACTGTAGTTGTACTGTAGTTGTACTGTAGTTGTACTGTAGTTGTACTGTAGTTGTACTGTATGTGTACTGTATTTTAACTGTATTTGTGCTGTAGTTGTACTGTAGTTGTACTGTAGTTGTACTGTAGTTGTACTGTATGTGTACTGTATTTTAACTGTATTTGTACTGTAGTTGTACTGTAATTGTACTGTAGTTGTACTGTATGTGTACTGTAGTGGTACTGTAGTTGTACTGTAGTTGTACTGTATGTATCATGTATTTTAACTGTACTTGTACTGTATTTGTACTGTACTTTTACTGTACTTGTACTGTACTTGTACTGTAGTTGTACTGTATGTGTACTGTAGTTGTACTGTATTTGTACTGTACTTGTACTGTAGTTGTACTGTAGTTGTACTGTAGTTGTACTGTATGTGTACTGTACTTGTACTGTAGTTGTACTGTAGTTAAACTGTATTTGTACTGTAGTTGTACTGTAGTTGTACTGTACTTGTACTGTATGTGTACTGTATGTGTACTGTATTTGTACTGTAGTAGTACTGTATGTGTACTGTATGTGTACTGTATGTGTACTGTATTTGTACTGTAGTTGTACTGTAGTTGTACTGTAGTTGTACTGTATTTGTACTGTACTTGTACTGTAGTTGTACTGTACTTGTACTGTACTTGTACTGTACTTGTACTGTACTTGTACTGTAGTTGTACTGTAGTTGTACTGTAGTTGTACTGTAAGTGTACTGTAGTTGTACTGTATGTGTACTGTAGTTGTACTGTAGTTGTACTGTAGTTGTACTGTAGTTGTACTGTATTTGTACTGTAGTTGTACTGTAGTTGTACTGTAGTTGTACTGTAGTTGTACTGTATGTGTACTGTAGTTATACTGTATTTGTACTGTATTTGTACTGTAGTTGTACTGTAGTTGTACTGTATGTGTACTGTAGTTGTACTGTATGTGTACTGTAGTTGTACTGTAGTTGTACTGTATTTGTACTGTAGTTGTACTGTTGTTGTACTGTAGTTGTACTGTATGTGAACTGTAGTTTAACTGTATGTGTACTGTAGTTGTACTGTATGTGTACCATATTTGTACTGTAGTTTTACTGTAGTTGTACTGTAGTTGTACTGTATGTGTACTGTATTTTAACTGTAGTTGTACTGTAGTTGAACTGTATGTGTACTGTATGTGTACTGTAGTTGTACTGTAGTTGTACTGTATGTGTACTGTAGTTGTACTGTATTTGTACTGTAGTTGTACTGTAGTTGTACTGTATGTGTACTGTAGTTGTACTGTATGTGTACTGTAGTTGTACTGTATTTGTACTGTATTTGTACTGTACTTGTACTGTAGTTGTACTGTAGTTGTACTGTATGTGTACTGTATTTGTACTGTACTTGTACTGTAGTTGTACTGTAGTTGTACTGTACTTGTACTGTACTTGTACTGTAGTTGTACAGTATGTGTACTGTAGTTGTACTGTATTTGTACTGTACTTGTACTGTAGTTGTACTGTAGTTGTACTGTACTTGTACTGTACTTGTACTGTAGTTGTACTGTAGTTGTACTGTAGTTGTACTGTATGTGTACTGTAGTTGTACTGTATTTGTACTGTACTTGTACTGAAGTTGTACTGTAGTTGTACTGTAGTTGTACTGTATGTGTACTGTATTTGTACTGTACTTGTACTGTAGTTGTACTGTAGTTGTACTGTATGTGTACTGTATTTGTACTGTACTTGAACTGTATTTGTACTGTAGTTGTACTGTACTTTTACTGTACTTGTACTGTAGTTGTACTGTATGTGTACTGTAGTTGTACTGTATTTGTACTGTACTTGTACTGTAGATGTACTGTAGTTGTACTGTACTTGTACTGTACTTGTACTGTAGTTGTACTGTAGTTGTACTGTAGTTGTACTGTATGTGTACTGTAGTTGTACTGTATTTGTACTGTACTTGTACTGTAGTTGTACTGTAGTTGTACTGTAGTTGTACTGTATGTGTACTGTATTTATACTGTACTTGTACTGTAGTTGTACTGTATGTGTACTGTATTTGTACTGTACTTGTACTGTAGTTGTACTGTAGTTGTACTGTACTTGTACTGTACTTGTACTGTAGTTGTACTGTATGTGTATTGTAGTTGTACTGTATTTGTTCTGTACTTGTACTGTAGTTGTACTGTAGTTGTACTGTACTTGTACTGTACTTGTACTGTACTTGTACTGTAGTTGTACTGTAGTTGTACTGTAGTTGTACTGTATGTGTACTGTAGTTGTACTGTATTTGTACTGTACTTGTACTGTAGTTGTAATGTAGTTGTACTGTACTTGTACTGTACTTGTACTGTAGTTGTACTGTATTTGTACTGTACTTGTACTGTACTTGTACTGTACTTGTACTGTAGTTGTACTGTAGTTGTACTGTAGTTGTACTGTAGTAGTACTGTAGTTGTACTGTATGTGTACTGTAGTTGTACTGTATTTGTACTGTAGTTGTACTGTAGTTGTACTGTAGTTGTACTGTAGTTGTACTGTAGTTGTACTGTAGTTGTACTGTATGTGTACTGTATTTTAACTGTAGTTGTACTGTACTTGTAATGTAGTTGTACTGTAGTTGTACTGTAGTTAAACTGTATTTGTACTGTAGTTGTACTGTATGTGTAATGTAGTTGTACTGTATTTGTACTGTACTTGTACTGTAGTTGTACTGTAGTTGTACTGTATTTGTACTCTAGTTGTACTGTAGTTGTACTGTATGTGTACTGTAGTTGTACTGTATGTGTACTGTAGTTGTACTGAATGTGTACTGTAGTTTTACTGTATTTGTACTGTATTTGTACTGTACTTGTACTGTACTTGTACTGTAGTTGCACTGTATGTGTACTGTATTTGTACTGTACTTGTACTGTAGTTGTACTGTAGTTGTACTGTACTTGTACTGTACTTGTACTGTACTTGTACTGTAGTTGTACTGTATGTGTAATGTAGTTGTACTGTATTTGTACTGTACTTGTACTATAGTTGTACTGTAGTTGTACTGTACTTGTACTGTACTTGTACTGTACTTGTACTGTAGTTGTACTGTAGTTGTACTGTAGTTGTACTGTATGTGTACTGTAGTTGTACTGTATTTGTACTGTACTTGTACTGTAGATGTACTGTAGTTGTACTGTATTTGTACTGTATGTGTACTGTATTTGTACTGTAGTTGTACTGTATGTGTACTGTAGTTGTACTGTATGTGTACTGTATTTGTACTGTATGTGTACTGTATTTGTACTGTAGTTGTACTGTAGTTGTACTGTAGTTGTACTGTAGTTGTACTGTAGTTGTACTGCAGTTGTACTGTATGTGTACTGTATTTGTACTGTATGTGTACTGTAGTTGTACTGTAGTTGTACTGTAGTTGTACTGTATGTGTACTGTATTTTAACTGTACTTGTACTGTAGTTGTACTGTATTTGTACTGTAGTTGTACTGTATTTGTACTGTAGTTGTACTGTAGTTGTACTGTAGTTGTACTGTATGTGTACTGTATTTGTACTGTATGTGTACTGTATTTGTACTGTATGTGTACTGTAGTTGTACTGTACTTGTACTGAAGTTGTACTGTATGTGTACTGTATTTGTACTGTAGTTGTACTGTAGTTGTACTGTATTTGTACTGTATTTGTACTGTACTTGTACTGTAGTTGTACTGTAGTTGTACTGTATGTGTACTGTATTTGTACTGTAGTTGTACTGTAGTTGTACTGTATGTGTACTGTAGTTGTACTGTACTTGTACTGTAGTTGTACTGTAGTTGTACTGTATGTGTACTGTAGTTGTACTGTACTTGTACTGTATTTGTACTTTATGTGTACTGTATTTGCTCTGTAGTTGTACTGTAGTTGTACTGTATTTGTACTGTAGTTGTACTGTAGTTGTACTGTAGTTGTACTGTAGTTGTACTGTACTTGTACTGTATTTGTACTGTAGTTGTACTGTATGTGTACTGTATTTGTACTGTAGTTGTACTGTAGTTGTACTGTATGTGTACTGTATGTGTACTGTAGTTGTACTGTAGTTGTACTGTAGTTGTACTGTATGTGTACTGTATGTGTACTGTATGTGTACTGTATGTGTACTGTAGTTGTACTGTATGTGTACTGTATGTGTACTGTAGTTGTACTGTAGTTGTACTGTAGTTGTACTGTAGTTGTACAGTATTTGTACTGTAGTTTTACTGTAGTTGTACTGTAGTTGTACTGTTGTTGTACTGTATGTGTACTGTATTTGTACTGTATGTGTACTGTAGTTGTACTGTTTGTGTACTGTATGTGTACTGTAGTTGTACTGTAGTTGTACTGTATGTGTACTGTATGTGTACTGTAGTTGTACTGTAGTTGTACTGTATGTGTACTGTAGTTGTACTGTAGTTGTACTGTATGTGTACTGTAGTTGTACTGTAGTTGTACTGTAGTTGTTCTGTATGTGTACTGTAGTTGTACTGTAGTTGTACTGTAGTTGTACTGTAGTTGTACTGTATGTGTACTGTATTTATTACTGTATGTGTACTGTATTTGTACTGCAGTTGTACTGTATGTGTACTGTATGTGTACTGTAGTTGTACTGTAGTTGAACTGTAGTTGTACTGTATGTGTACTGTATTTGTACTGTAGTTGTACTGTAGTTGTACTGTAGTTGTACTGTATGTGTACTGTATTTGTACTGTATGTGTACTGTAGTTGTACTGTATGTGTACTGTATGTGTACTGTATTTGTACTGTATGTGTACTGTAGTTGTACTGTATGTGTACTGTAGTTGTACTGTAGTTGTACTGTAGTTGTACTGTATGTGTACTGTATTTGTACTGTAGTTGTACAGTAGTTGTACTGTATGTGTACTCAATGTGTACTGTATTTGTACTGTATGTGTACTGTATTTGTACTGTAGTTGTACTGAAGTTGTACTATAGTTGTAGTGTAGTTGTACTGTATGTGTACTGTATTTGTACTGTATGTGTACTGTATTTGTACTGTAGTTGTACTGTATGTGTACTGTAGTTGTACTGTAGTTGTACTGTATGTGTACTGTATTTGTACTGTATGTGTACTGTATTTGTACTGTAGTTGTACTGTAGTTGTACTGTATGTGTACTGTATTTTAACTGTACTTGTACTGTAGTTGTACTGTATTTGTACTGTAGTTTTACTGTATGTATACTGTATTTGTAATGTATGTGTACTGTATTTGTACTGTATGTGTACTGTAGTTGTACTGTAGTTGTACTGTAGTTGTACTGTACTTGTACTGTATTTGTACTTTATGTGTACTGTATGTGTACTGTAGTTGTACTGTATTTGTACTGTAGTTGTACTGTAGTTGTACTGTAGTTGTACTGTAGTTGTACTGTATGTGTACTGTACTTGTACTGTATGTGTACTGTAGTTGTACTGTATTTGTACTGTATTTGTACTGTAGTTGTACTGTAGTTGTACTGTAGTTGTACTGTATGTGTACTGTATGTGTACTGTATGTGTACTGTAGTTGTACTGTATGTGCACTGTATTTGTACTGTATTGTACTGTAGTTGAACTGTACTTGTACTGTAGTTGTACTGTAGTTGTACTGTAGTTGTACTGTAGTTGTACTGTATTTGTACTGTACTTGTACTGTATGTGTACTGTAGTTGTACTGTATTTGTACTGTAGTTGTACTGTAGTTGTACTGTAGTTGTACTGTAGTTGTACTGTAGTTGTACTGTATGTGTACTGTACTTGTACTGTATGTGTACTGTAGTTGTACTGTATTTGTACTGTAGTTGTACTGTAGTTGTACTGTAGTTGTACTGTAGTTGTACTGTATGTGTACTGTACTTGTACTGTATATGTACTCTAGTTGTACTGTATTTTTACTGTAGTTGTACTGTAGTTGTACTGTAGTTGTACTGTAGTTGTACTGTAGTTGTACTGTAGTTGTACTGTAGTTGTACTGTATGTGCACTGTACTTGTACTGTATGTGTACTGTAGTTGTACTGTATTTGTACTGTAGTTGTACTGTTCTTGTACTGTAGTTGTACTGTACCTGTACTGTAGTTGTACTGTAGTTGTACTGTAGTTGTACTGTATGTGTACTGTACTTGTACTGTTTGTGTACTGTAGTTGTACTGTATTTGTACTGTAGTTGTACTGTAGTTGTACTGTAGTTGTACTGTAGTTGTACTGTATGTGTACTGTATGTGTACTGTAGTTGTACTGTATGTGTACTGTATTTTAACTGTACTTGTACTGTAGTTGTACTGTAGTTGTACTGTATGTGTTCTGTACTTGTACTGTATGTGTACTGTAGTTGTACTGTATTTGTACTGTAGTTGTACTGTAGTTGTACTGTAGTTGTACTGTAGTTGTACTGTATGTGTACTGTATTTTAACTGTACTCGTACTGTAGTTGTACTGTAGTTGTACTCTAGTTGTACTGTATGTGTACTGTACTTGTACTGTATGTGTACTGTAGTTGTACTGTATTTGTACTGTAGTTGTACTGTAGTTGTACTGTAGTTGTACTGTAGTTGTACTGTAGTTGTACTGTATGTGTACTGTATGTGTACTGTATGTGTACTGTAGTTGTACTGTATTTGTACTGTAGTTGTACTGTAGTTTTACTGTATGTGTACTGTACTTGTACTGTATGTGTACTGTAGTTGTACTGTATTTGTACTGTAGTTGTACTGTAGTTGTACTGTATGTGTACTGTAGTTGTACTGTATGTGTACTGTAGTTGTACTGTATTTGTACTGTATTTGTACTGTACTTGTACTGTAGTTGTACTGTAGTTGTACTGTATGTGTACCTTATTTGTACTGTACTTGTACTGTAGTTGTACTGTAGTTGTACTGTACTTGTACTGTACTTGTACTGTAGTTGTACTGTATGTGTACTGTAGTTGTACTGTATTTGTACTGTACTTGTACTGTAGTTGTACTGTAGTTGTACTGTACTTGTACTGTACTTGTACTGTAGTTGTACTGTAGTTGTAATGTAGTTGTACTGTATGTGTACTGTATTGGTACTGTATTTGTACTGTACTTGTACTGTAGTTGTACTGTATGTGTACTGTATGTGTACTGTATTTTAACTGTATTTGTACTGTAGTTGTACTGTATTTGTACTGTAGTTGTACTGTAGTTGTACTGTAGTTGTACTGTAGTTGTACTGTACTTTTACTGTAATTGTACTGTAGTTGTACTGTAGTTGTACTGTATGTGTACTGTAGTTGTACTGTATTTATACTGTACTTGTACTGTAGTTGTACTGTATGTGTACTGTAGTTGTACTGTATTTGTACTGTACTTTTACTGTAGTTGTACTGTAGTTGTACTGTAGTTGTACTGTATGTGTACTGTAGTTGTACTGTATTTGTACTGTACTAGTACTGTAGTTGTACTGTAGTTGTACTGTAGTTGTACTGTATGTGTACTGTATTTTAACTGTATTTGTGCTGTAGTTGTACTGTAGTTGTACTGTAGTTGTACTGTAGTTGTACTGTAGTTGTACTGTATGTGTACTGTATTTTAACTGTATTTGTACTGTAGTTGTACTGTAATTGTACTGTAGTTGTACTGTATGTGTACTGTAGTGGTACTGTAGTTGTACTGTAGTTGTACTGTATGTATCATGTATTTTAACTGTACTTGTACTGTATTTGTACTGTACTTTTACTGTAATTGTACTGTAGTTGTACTGTAGTTGTACTGTATGTGTACTGTAGTTGTACTGTATTTGTACTGTACTTGTACTGTAGTTGTACTGTAGTTGTACTGTAGTTGTACTGTAGTTGTACTGTAGTTGTACTGTATTTGTACTGTACTTGTACTGTAGTTGTACTGTAGTTGTACTGTAGTTGTACTGTATGTTTACTGTACTTGTACTGTAGTTGTACTGTAGTTAAACTGTATTTGTACTGTAGTTGTACTGTAGTTGTACTGTACTTGTACTGTATGTGTACTGTATGTGTACTGTATTTGTACTGTAGTAGTACTGTATGTGTACTGTATGTGTACTGTATGTGTACTGTATTTGTACTGTAGTTGTACTGTAGTTGTACTGTAGTTGTACTGTATTTGTACTGTACTTGTACTGTAGTTGTACTGTACTTGTACTGTACTTGTACTGTACTTGTACTGTACTTGTACTGTAGTTGTACTGTAGTTGTACTGTAGTTGTACTGTAAGTGTACTGTAGTTGTACTGTATGTGTCTCGTAGTTGTACTGTAGTTGTACTGTAGTTGTACTGTAGTTGTACTGTATTTGTACTGTAGTTGTACTGTAGTTGTACTGTAGTTGTACTGTAGTTGTACTGTATGTGTACTGTAGTTATACTGTATTTGTACTGTATTTGTACTGTAGTTGTACTGTAGTTGTACTGTATGTGTACTGTAGTTGTACTGTATGTGTACTGTAGTTGTACTGTAGTTGTACTGTATTTGTACTGTAGTTGTACTGTAGTTGTACTGTATGTGAACTGTAGTTTTACTGTATGTGTACTGTAGTTGTACTGTATGTGTACCATTTTTGTACTGTAGTTTTACTGTAGTTGTACTGTAGTTGTACTGTATGTGTACTGTATTTTAACTGTAGTTGTACTGTAGTTGAACTGTATGTGTACTGTATGTGTACTGTAGTTGTACTGTAGTTGTACTGTATGTGTACTGTATGTGTACTGTATGTGTACTGTAGTTGTACTGTATTTGTACTGTAGTTGTACTGTAGTTGTACTGTATGTGTACTGTAGTTGTACTGTATGTGTACTGTAGTTGTACTGTATTTGTACTGTATTTGTACTGTACTTGTACTGTAGTTGTACTGTAGTTGTACTGTATGTGTACTGTATTTGTACTGTACTTGTACTGTAGTTGTACTGTAGTTGTACTGTACTTGTACTGTACTTGTATTGTAGTTGTACAGTATGTGTACTGTAGTTGTACTGTATTTGTACTGTACTTGTACTGTAGTTGTACTGTAGTTGTACTGTACTTGTACTGTACTTGTACTGTAGTTGTACTGTAGTTGTACTGTAGTTGTACTGTATGTGTACTGTAGTTGTACTGTATTTGTACTGTACTTGTACTGAAGTTGTACTGTAGTTGTACTGTAGTTGTACTGTATGTGTACTGTATTTGTACTGTACTTGAACTGTATTTGTACTGTAGTTGTACTGTACTTTTACTGTACTTGTACTGTAGTTGTACTGTATGTGTACTGTAGTTGTACTGTATTTGTACTGTACTTGTACTGTAGATGTACTGTAGTTGTACTGTACTTGTACTGTACTTGTACTGTAGTTGTACTGTAGTTGTACTGTAGTTGTACTGTATGTGTACTGTAGTTGTACTGTATTTGTACTGTACTTGTACTGTAGTTGTACTGTAGTTGTACTGTAGTTGTACTGTATGTGTACTGTATTTATACTGTACTTGTAATGTTGTTGTACTGTATGTGTACTGTATTTGTACTGTACTTGTACTGTAGTTGTACTGTAGTTGTACTGTACTTGTACTGTACTTGTACTGTAGTTGTACTGTATGTGTACTGTAGTTGTACTGTATTTGTTCTGTACTTGTACTGTAGTTGTACTGTAGTTGTACTGTACTTGTACTGTACTTGTACTGTACTTGTACTGTAGTTGTACTGTAGTTGTACTGTAGTTGTACTGTATGTGTACTGTAGTTGTACTGTATTTGTACTGTACTTGTACTGTAGTTGTAATGTAGTTGTACTGTACTTGTACTGTACTTGTACTGTAGTTGTACTGTATTTGTACTGTACTTGTACTGTACTTGTACTGTACTTGTACTGTAGTTGTACTGTAGTTGTACTGTAGTTGTACTGTAGTTGTACTGTAGTTGTACTGTATGTGTACTGTAGTTGTACTGTATTTGTACTGTACTTGTACTGTAGTTGTACTGTAGTTGTACTGTAGTTGTACTGTAGTTGTACTGTAGTTGTACTGTATGTGTACTGTATTTTAACTGTAGTTGTACTGTACTTGTAATATAGTTGTACTGTAGTTGTACTGTAGTTAAACTGTATTTGTACTGTAGTTGTACTGTATGTGTAATGTAGTTGTACTGTATTTGTACTGTACTTGTACTGTAGTTGTACTGTAGTTGTACTGTATTTGTACTCTAGTTGTACTGTAGTTGTACTGTATGTGTACTGTAGTTGTACTGTATGTGTACTGTAGTTGTACTGTATTTGTACTGTATTTGTACTGTATTTGTACTGTACTTGTACTGTACTTGTACTGTAGTTGCACTGTATGTGTACTGTATTTGTACTGTACTTGTACTGTAGTTGTACTGTAGTTGACCTGTACTTGTACTGTACTTGTACTGTACTTGTACTGTAGTTGTACTGTATGTGTAATGTAGTTGTACTGTATTTGTACTGTACTTGTACTATAGTTGTACTGTAGTTGTACTGTACTTGTACTGTACTTGAACTGTACTTGTACTGTAGTTGTACTGTAGTTGTACTGTATGTGTACTGTAGTTGTACTGTATTTGTACTGTACTTGTACTGTAGATGTACTGTAGTTGTACTGTATTTGTACTGTATGTGTACTGTATTTGTACTGTAGTTGTACTGTATGTGTACTGTAGTTGTACTGTATGTGTACTGTATTTGTACTGTATGTGTACTGTATTTGTACTGTAGTTGTACTGTAGTTGTACTGTAGTTGTACTGTAGTTGTACTGCAGTTGTACTGTATGTGTACTGTATTTGTACTGTATGTGTACTGTAGTTGTACTGTAGTTGTACTGTAGTTGTACTGTATGTGTACTGTATTTTAACTGTACTTGTACTGTAGTTGTACTGTATTTGTTCTGTAGTTGTACTGTATTTGTACTGTAGTTGTACTGTAGTTGTACTGTAGTTGTACTGTATGTGTACTGTATTTGTACTGTATGTGTACTGTATTTGTACTGTATGTGTACTGTATTTGTACTGTATGTGTACTGTAGTTGTACTGTACTTGTACTGAAGTTGTACTGTATGTGTACTGTATTTGTACTGTAGTTGTACTGTAGTTGTACTGTATTTGTACTGTATTTGTACTGTACTTGTACTGTAGTTGTACTGTAGTTGTACTGTATGTGTACTGTATTTGTACTGTAGTTGTACTGTAGTTGTACTGTATGTGTACTGTAGTTGTACTGTACTTGTACTGTAGTTGTACTGTAGTTGTACTGTATGTGTACTGTAGTTGTACTGTACTTGTACTGTATTTGTACTTTATGTGTACTGTATTTGCTCTGTAGTTGTACTGTAGTTGTACTGTATTTGTACTGTAGTTGTACTGTAGTTGTACTGTAGTTGTACTGTAGTTGTACTGTACATGTACTGTATTTGTACTGTAGTTGTACTGTATGTGTACTGTATTTGTACTGTAGTTGTACTGTAGTTGTACTGTATGTGTACTGTATGTGTACTGTAGTTGTACTGTAGTTGTACTGTAGTTGTACTGTATGTGTACTGTATGTGTACTGTATGTGTACTGTATGTGTACTGTAGTTGTACTGTATGTGTACTGTATGTGTACTGTAGTTGTACTGTAGTTGTACTGTAGTTGTACTGTAGTTGTACAGTATCTGTACTGTAGTTTTACTGTAGTTGTACTGTAGTTGTACTGTTGTTGTACTGTATGTGTACTGTATTTGTACTGTATGTGTACTGTAGTTGTACTGTTTGTGTACTGTATGTGTACTGTAGTTGTACTGTAGTTGTACTGTATGTGTACTGTATGTGTACTGTAGTTGTACTGTAGTTGTACTGTATGTGTACTGTAGTTGTACTGTAGTTGTACTGTATGTGTACTGTAGTTGTACTGTAGTTGTACTGTAGTTGTTCTGTATGTGTACTGTAGTTGTACTGTAGTTGTACTGTAGTTGTACTGTAGTTGTACTGTAGTTGTACTGTATGTGTACTGTATTTGTACTGTATGTGTACTGTATTTGTACTGCAGTTGTACTGTATGTGTACTGTATGTGTACTGTAGTTGTACTGTAGTTGAACTGTAGTTGTACTGTATGTGTACTGTATTTGTACTGTAGTTGTACTGTAGTTGTACTGTAGTTGTACTGTATGTGTACTGTATTTGTACTGTATGTGTACTGTAGTTGTACTGTATGTGTACTGTATGTGTACTGTATTTGTACTGTATGTGTACTGTAGTTGTACTGTATGTGTACTGTAGTTGTACTGTAGTTGTACTGTAGTTGTACTGTATGTGTACTGTATTTGTACTGTAGTTGTACAGTAGTTGTACTGTATGTGTACTCAATGTGTACTGTATTTGTACTGTATGTGTACTGTATTTGTACTGTAGTTGTACTGAAGTTGTACTATAGTTGTACTGTAGTTGTACTGTATGTGTACTGTATTTGTACTGTATGTGTACTGTATTTGTACTGTAGTTGTACTGTATGTGTACTGTAGTTGTACTGTAGTTGTACTGTATGTGTACTGTATTTGTACTGTATGTGTACTGTATTTGTACTGTAGTTGTATTGTAGTTGTACTGTAGTTGTACTGTATGTGTACTGTACTTGTACTGTATGTGTACTGTATTTGTACTGTAGTTGTACTGTAGTTGTACTGTATGTGTACTGTATTTTAACTGTACTTGTACTGTAGTTGTACTGCATTTGTACTGTAGTTTTACTGTATGTATACTGTATTTGTAATGTATGTGTACTGTATTTGTACTGTATGTGTACTGTAGTTGTACTGTAGTTGTACTGTATGTGTACTGTATTTGTACTGTATGTGTACTGTAGTTGTACTGTATGTGTACTGTAGTTGTACTGTAGTTGTACTGTAGTTGTACTGTATGTGTACTGTATTTGTACTGTAGTTGTACAGTAGTTGTACTGTATGTGTACTCAATGTGTACTGTATTTGTACTGTATGTGTACTGTATTTGTACTGTAGTTGTACTGAAGTTGTACTATAGTTGTAGTGTAGTTGTACTGTATGTGTACTGTATTTGTACTGTATGTGTACTGTATTTGTACTGTAGTTGTACTGTATGTGTACTGTAGTTGTACTGTAGTTGTACTGTATGTGTACTGTATTTGTACTGTATGTGTACTGTATTTGTACTGTAGTTGTACTGTAGTTGTACTGTATGTGTACTGTATTTTAACTGTACTTGTACTGTAGTTGTACTGTATTTGTACTGTAGTTTTACTGTATGTATACTGTATTTGTAATGTATGTGTACTGTATTTGTACTGTATGTGTACTGTAGTTGTACTGTAGTTGTACTGTAGTTGTACTGTACTTGTACTGTATTTGTACTTTATGTGTACTGTATGTGTACTGTAGTTGTACTGTATTTGTACTGTAGTTGTACTGTAGTTGTACTGTAGTTGTACTGTAGTTGTACTGTATGTGTACTGTACTTGTACTGTATGTGTACTGTAGTTGTACTGTATTTGTACTGTATTTGTACTGTAGTTGTACTGTAGTTGTACTGTAGTTGTACTGTATGTGTACTGTATGTGTACTGTATGTGTACTGTAGTTGTACTGTATGTGCACTGTATTTGTACTGTATTGTACTGTAGTTGAACTGTACTTGTACTGTAGTTGTACTGTAGTTGTACTGTAGTTGTACTGTAGTTGTACTGTATTTGTACTGTACTTGTACTGTATGTGTACTGTAGTTGTACTGTATTTGTACTGTAGTTGTACTGTAGTTGTACTGTAGTTGTACTGTAGTTGTACTGTAGTTGTACTGTATGTGTACTGTACTTGTACTGTATGTGTACTGTAGTTGTACTGTATTTGTACTGTAGTTGTACTGTAGTTGTACTGTAGTTGTACTGTAGTTGTACTGTATGTGTACTGTACTTGTACTGTATATGTACTCTAGTTGTACTGTATTTTTACTGTAGTTGTACTGTAGTTGTACTGTAGTTGTACTGTAGTTGTACTGTAGTTGTACTGTAGTTGTACTGTAGTTGTACTGTATGTGCACTGTACTTGTACTGTATGTGTACTGTAGTTGTACTGTATTTGTACTGTAGTTGTACTGTTCTTGTACTGTAGTTGTACTGTACCTGTACTGTAGTTGTACTGTAGTTGTACTGTAGTTGTACTGTATGTGTACTGTACTTGTACTGTTTGTGTACTGTAGTTGTACTGTATTTGTACTGTAGTTGTACTGTAGTTGTACTGTAGTTGTACTGTAGTTGTACTGTATGTGTACTGTATGTGTACTGTAGTTGTACTGTATGTGTACTGTATTTTAACTGTACTTGTACTGTAGTTGTACTGTAGTTGTACTGTATGTGTTCTGTACTTGTACTGTATGTGTACTGTAGTTGTACTGTATTTGTACTGTAGTTGTACTGTAGTTGTACTGTAGTTGTACTGTAGTTGTACTGTATGTGTACTGTATTTTAACTGTACTTGTACTGTAGTTGTACTGTAGTTGTACTCTAGTTGTACTGTATGTGTACTGTACTTGTACTGTATGTGTACTGTAGTTGTACTGTATTTGTACTGTAGTTGTACTGTAGTTGTACTGTAGTTGTACTGTAGTTGTACTGTAGTTGTACTGTATGTGTACTGTATGTGTACTGTATGTGTACTGTAGTTGTACTGTATTTGTACTGTAGTTGTACTGTAGTTTTACTGTATGTGTACTGTACTTGTACTGTATGTGTACTGTAGTTGTACTGTATTTGTACTGTAGTTGTACTGTAGTTGTACTGTATGTGTACTGTAGTTGTACTGTATGTGTACTGTAGTTGTACTGTATTTGTACTGTATTTGTACTGTACTTGTACTGTAGTTGTACTGTAGTTGTACTGTATGTGTACCTTATTTGTACTGTACTTGTACTGTAGTTGTACTGTAGTTGTACTGTACTTGTACTGTACTTGTACTGTAGTTGTACTGTATGTGTACTGTATTTTAACTGTATTTGTACTGTAGTTGTACTGTAATTGTACTGTAGTTGTACTGTATGTGTACTGTAGTGGTACTGTAGTTGTACTGTAGTTGTACTGTATGTATCATGTATTTTAACTGTACTTGTACTGTATTTGTACTGTACTTTTACTGTAATTGTACTGTAGTTGTACTGTAGTTGTACTGTATGTGTACTGTAGTTGTACTGTATTTGTACTGTACTTGTACTGTAGTTGTACTGTAGTTGTACTGTAGTTGTACTGTAGTTGTACTGTAGTTGTACTGTATTTGTACTGTACTT
Organism: Meconema thalassinum; assembly: GCA_946902985.2. NCBI lineage: Eukaryota > Metazoa > Arthropoda > Insecta > Orthoptera > Tettigoniidae > Meconema > Meconema thalassinum. The sequence goes on along the minus strand of OX336394.1, from coordinate 443,602,315 downwards.
GTACTGTAGTTGTACTGTAGTTGTACTGTAGTTGTACTGTATGTTTACTGTACTTGTACTGTAGTTGTACTGTAGTTAAACTGTATTTGTACTGTAGTTGTACTGTAGTTGTACTGTACTTGTACTGTATGTGTACTGTATGTGTACTGTATTTGTACTGTAGTAGTACTGTATGTGTACTGTATGTGTACTGTATGTGTACTGTATTTGTACTGTAGTTGTACTGTAGTTGTACTGTAGTTGTACTGTATTTGTACTGTACTTGTACTGTAGTTGTACTGTACTTGTACTGTACTTGTACTGTACTTGTACTGTACTTGTACTGTAGTTGTACTGTAGTTGTACTGTAGTTGTACTGTAAGTGTACTGTAGTTGTACTGTATGTGTCTCGTAGTTGTACTGTAGTTGTACTGTAGTTGTACTGTAGTTGTACTGTATTTGTACTGTAGTTGTACTGTAGTTGTACTGTAGTTGTACTGTAGTTGTACTGTATGTGTACTGTAGTTATACTGTATTTGTACTGTATTTGTACTGTAGTTGTACTGTAGTTGTACTGTATGTGTACTGTAGTTGTACTGTATGTGTACTGTAGTTGTACTGTAGTTGTACTGTATTTGTACTGTAGTTGTACTGTAGTTGTACTGTATGTGAACTGTAGTTTTACTGTATGTGTACTGTAGTTGTACTGTATGTGTACCATTTTTGTACTGTAGTTTTACTGTAGTTGTACTGTAGTTGTACTGTATGTGTACTGTATTTTAACTGTAGTTGTACTGTAGTTGAACTGTATGTGTACTGTATGTGTACTGTAGTTGTACTGTAGTTGTACTGTATGTGTACTGTATGTGTACTGTATGTGTACTGTAGTTGTACTGTATTTGTACTGTAGTTGTACTGTAGTTGTACTGTATGTGTACTGTAGTTGTACTGTATGTGTACTGTAGTTGTACTGTATTTGTACTGTATTTGTACTGTACTTGTACTGTAGTTGTACTGTAGTTGTACTGTATGTGTACTGTATTTGTACTGTACTTGTACTGTAGTTGTACTGTAGTTGTACTGTACTTGTACTGTACTTGTATTGTAGTTGTACAGTATGTGTACTGTAGTTGTACTGTATTTGTACTGTACTTGTACTGTAGTTGTACTGTAGTTGTACTGTACTTGTACTGTACTTGTACTGTAGTTGTACTGTAGTTGTACTGTAGTTGTACTGTATGTGTACTGTAGTTGTACTGTATTTGTACTGTACTTGTACTGAAGTTGTACTGTAGTTGTACTGTAGTTGTACTGTATGTGTACTGTATTTGTACTGTACTTGAACTGTATTTGTACTGTAGTTGTACTGTACTTTTACTGTACTTGTACTGTAGTTGTACTGTATGTGTACTGTAGTTGTACTGTATTTGTACTGTACTTGTACTGTAGATGTACTGTAGTTGTACTGTACTTGTACTGTACTTGTACTGTAGTTGTACTGTAGTTGTACTGTAGTTGTACTGTATGTGTACTGTAGTTGTACTGTATTTGTACTGTACTTGTACTGTAGTTGTACTGTAGTTGTACTGTAGTTGTACTGTATGTGTACTGTATTTATACTGTACTTGTAATGTTGTTGTACTGTATGTGTACTGTATTTGTACTGTACTTGTACTGTAGTTGTACTGTAGTTGTACTGTACTTGTACTGTACTTGTACTGTAGTTGTACTGTATGTGTACTGTAGTTGTACTGTATTTGTTCTGTACTTGTACTGTAGTTGTACTGTAGTTGTACTGTACTTGTACTGTACTTGTACTGTACTTGTACTGTAGTTGTACTGTAGTTGTACTGTAGTTGTACTGTATGTGTACTGTAGTTGTACTGTATTTGTACTGTACTTGTACTGTAGTTGTAATGTAGTTGTACTGTACTTGTACTGTACTTGTACTGTAGTTGTACTGTATTTGTACTGTACTTGTACTGTACTTGTACTGTACTTGTACTGTAGTTGTACTGTAGTTGTACTGTAGTTGTACTGTAGTTGTACTGTAGTTGTACTGTATGTGTACTGTAGTTGTACTGTATTTGTACTGTACTTGTACTGTAGTTGTACTGTAGTTGTACTGTAGTTGTACTGTAGTTGTACTGTAGTTGTACTGTATGTGTACTGTATTTTAACTGTAGTTGTACTGTACTTGTAATATAGTTGTACTGTAGTTGTACTGTAGTTAAACTGTATTTGTACTGTAGTTGTACTGTATGTGTAATGTAGTTGTACTGTATTTGTACTGTACTTGTACTGTAGTTGTACTGTAGTTGTACTGTATTTGTACTCTAGTTGTACTGTAGTTGTACTGTATGTGTACTGTAGTTGTACTGTATGTGTACTGTAGTTGTACTGTATTTGTACTGTATTTGTACTGTATTTGTACTGTACTTGTACTGTACTTGTACTGTAGTTGCACTGTATGTGTACTGTATTTGTACTGTACTTGTACTGTAGTTGTACTGTAGTTGACCTGTACTTGTACTGTACTTGTACTGTACTTGTACTGTAGTTGTACTGTATGTGTAATGTAGTTGTACTGTATTTGTACTGTACTTGTACTATAGTTGTACTGTAGTTGTACTGTACTTGTACTGTACTTGAACTGTACTTGTACTGTAGTTGTACTGTAGTTGTACTGTATGTGTACTGTAGTTGTACTGTATTTGTACTGTACTTGTACTGTAGATGTACTGTAGTTGTACTGTATTTGTACTGTATGTGTACTGTATTTGTACTGTAGTTGTACTGTATGTGTACTGTAGTTGTACTGTATGTGTACTGTATTTGTACTGTATGTGTACTGTATTTGTACTGTAGTTGTACTGTAGTTGTACTGTAGTTGTACTGTAGTTGTACTGCAGTTGTACTGTATGTGTACTGTATTTGTACTGTATGTGTACTGTAGTTGTACTGTAGTTGTACTGTAGTTGTACTGTATGTGTACTGTATTTTAACTGTACTTGTACTGTAGTTGTACTGTATTTGTTCTGTAGTTGTACTGTATTTGTACTGTAGTTGTACTGTAGTTGTACTGTAGTTGTACTGTATGTGTACTGTATTTGTACTGTATGTGTACTGTATTTGTACTGTATGTGTACTGTATTTGTACTGTATGTGTACTGTAGTTGTACTGTACTTGTACTGAAGTTGTACTGTATGTGTACTGTATTTGTACTGTAGTTGTACTGTAGTTGTACTGTATTTGTACTGTATTTGTACTGTACTTGTACTGTAGTTGTACTGTAGTTGTACTGTATGTGTACTGTATTTGTACTGTAGTTGTACTGTAGTTGTACTGTATGTGTACTGTAGTTGTACTGTACTTGTACTGTAGTTGTACTGTAGTTGTACTGTATGTGTACTGTAGTTGTACTGTACTTGTACTGTATTTGTACTTTATGTGTACTGTATTTGCTCTGTAGTTGTACTGTAGTTGTACTGTATTTGTACTGTAGTTGTACTGTAGTTGTACTGTAGTTGTACTGTAGTTGTACTGTACATGTACTGTATTTGTACTGTAGTTGTACTGTATGTGTACTGTATTTGTACTGTAGTTGTACTGTAGTTGTACTGTATGTGTACTGTATGTGTACTGTAGTTGTACTGTAGTTGTACTGTAGTTGTACTGTATGTGTACTGTATGTGTACTGTATGTGTACTGTATGTGTACTGTAGTTGTACTGTATGTGTACTGTATGTGTACTGTAGTTGTACTGTAGTTGTACTGTAGTTGTACTGTAGTTGTACAGTATCTGTACTGTAGTTTTACTGTAGTTGTACTGTAGTTGTACTGTTGTTGTACTGTATGTGTACTGTATTTGTACTGTATGTGTACTGTAGTTGTACTGTTTGTGTACTGTATGTGTACTGTAGTTGTACTGTAGTTGTACTGTATGTGTACTGTATGTGTACTGTAGTTGTACTGTAGTTGTACTGTATGTGTACTGTAGTTGTACTGTAGTTGTACTGTATGTGTACTGTAGTTGTACTGTAGTTGTACTGTAGTTGTTCTGTATGTGTACTGTAGTTGTACTGTAGTTGTACTGTAGTTGTACTGTAGTTGTACTGTAGTTGTACTGTATGTGTACTGTATTTGTACTGTATGTGTACTGTATTTGTACTGCAGTTGTACTGTATGTGTACTGTATGTGTACTGTAGTTGTACTGTAGTTGAACTGTAGTTGTACTGTATGTGTACTGTATTTGTACTGTAGTTGTACTGTAGTTGTACTGTAGTTGTACTGTATGTGTACTGTATTTGTACTGTATGTGTACTGTAGTTGTACTGTATGTGTACTGTATGTGTACTGTATTTGTACTGTATGTGTACTGTAGTTGTACTGTATGTGTACTGTAGTTGTACTGTAGTTGTACTGTAGTTGTACTGTATGTGTACTGTATTTGTACTGTAGTTGTACAGTAGTTGTACTGTATGTGTACTCAATGTGTACTGTATTTGTACTGTATGTGTACTGTATTTGTACTGTAGTTGTACTGAAGTTGTACTATAGTTGTACTGTAGTTGTACTGTATGTGTACTGTATTTGTACTGTATGTGTACTGTATTTGTACTGTAGTTGTACTGTATGTGTACTGTAGTTGTACTGTAGTTGTACTGTATGTGTACTGTATTTGTACTGTATGTGTACTGTATTTGTACTGTAGTTGTATTGTAGTTGTACTGTAGTTGTACTGTATGTGTACTGTACTTGTACTGTATGTGTACTGTATTTGTACTGTAGTTGTACTGTAGTTGTACTGTATGTGTACTGTATTTTAACTGTACTTGTACTGTAGTTGTACTGCATTTGTACTGTAGTTTTACTGTATGTATACTGTATTTGTAATGTATGTGTACTGTATTTGTACTGTATGTGTACTGTAGTTGTACTGTAGTTGTACTGTATGTGTACTGTATTTGTACTGTATGTGTACTGTAGTTGTACTGTATGTGTACTGTAGTTGTACTGTAGTTGTACTGTAGTTGTACTGTATGTGTACTGTATTTGTACTGTAGTTGTACAGTAGTTGTACTGTATGTGTACTCAATGTGTACTGTATTTGTACTGTATGTGTACTGTATTTGTACTGTAGTTGTACTGAAGTTGTACTATAGTTGTAGTGTAGTTGTACTGTATGTGTACTGTATTTGTACTGTATGTGTACTGTATTTGTACTGTAGTTGTACTGTATGTGTACTGTAGTTGTACTGTAGTTGTACTGTATGTGTACTGTATTTGTACTGTATGTGTACTGTATTTGTACTGTAGTTGTACTGTAGTTGTACTGTATGTGTACTGTATTTTAACTGTACTTGTACTGTAGTTGTACTGTATTTGTACTGTAGTTTTACTGTATGTATACTGTATTTGTAATGTATGTGTACTGTATTTGTACTGTATGTGTACTGTAGTTGTACTGTAGTTGTACTGTAGTTGTACTGTACTTGTACTGTATTTGTACTTTATGTGTACTGTATGTGTACTGTAGTTGTACTGTATTTGTACTGTAGTTGTACTGTAGTTGTACTGTAGTTGTACTGTAGTTGTACTGTATGTGTACTGTACTTGTACTGTATGTGTACTGTAGTTGTACTGTATTTGTACTGTATTTGTACTGTAGTTGTACTGTAGTTGTACTGTAGTTGTACTGTATGTGTACTGTATGTGTACTGTATGTGTACTGTAGTTGTACTGTATGTGCACTGTATTTGTACTGTATTGTACTGTAGTTGAACTGTACTTGTACTGTAGTTGTACTGTAGTTGTACTGTAGTTGTACTGTAGTTGTACTGTATTTGTACTGTACTTGTACTGTATGTGTACTGTAGTTGTACTGTATTTGTACTGTAGTTGTACTGTAGTTGTACTGTAGTTGTACTGTAGTTGTACTGTAGTTGTACTGTATGTGTACTGTACTTGTACTGTATGTGTACTGTAGTTGTACTGTATTTGTACTGTAGTTGTACTGTAGTTGTACTGTAGTTGTACTGTAGTTGTACTGTATGTGTACTGTACTTGTACTGTATATGTACTCTAGTTGTACTGTATTTTTACTGTAGTTGTACTGTAGTTGTACTGTAGTTGTACTGTAGTTGTACTGTAGTTGTACTGTAGTTGTACTGTAGTTGTACTGTATGTGCACTGTACTTGTACTGTATGTGTACTGTAGTTGTACTGTATTTGTACTGTAGTTGTACTGTTCTTGTACTGTAGTTGTACTGTACCTGTACTGTAGTTGTACTGTAGTTGTACTGTAGTTGTACTGTATGTGTACTGTACTTGTACTGTTTGTGTACTGTAGTTGTACTGTATTTGTACTGTAGTTGTACTGTAGTTGTACTGTAGTTGTACTGTAGTTGTACTGTATGTGTACTGTATGTGTACTGTAGTTGTACTGTATGTGTACTGTATTTTAACTGTACTTGTACTGTAGTTGTACTGTAGTTGTACTGTATGTGTTCTGTACTTGTACTGTATGTGTACTGTAGTTGTACTGTATTTGTACTGTAGTTGTACTGTAGTTGTACTGTAGTTGTACTGTAGTTGTACTGTATGTGTACTGTATTTTAACTGTACTTGTACTGTAGTTGTACTGTAGTTGTACTCTAGTTGTACTGTATGTGTACTGTACTTGTACTGTATGTGTACTGTAGTTGTACTGTATTTGTACTGTAGTTGTACTGTAGTTGTACTGTAGTTGTACTGTAGTTGTACTGTAGTTGTACTGTATGTGTACTGTATGTGTACTGTATGTGTACTGTAGTTGTACTGTATTTGTACTGTAGTTGTACTGTAGTTTTACTGTATGTGTACTGTACTTGTACTGTATGTGTACTGTAGTTGTACTGTATTTGTACTGTAGTTGTACTGTAGTTGTACTGTATGTGTACTGTAGTTGTACTGTATGTGTACTGTAGTTGTACTGTATTTGTACTGTATTTGTACTGTACTTGTACTGTAGTTGTACTGTAGTTGTACTGTATGTGTACCTTATTTGTACTGTACTTGTACTGTAGTTGTACTGTAGTTGTACTGTACTTGTACTGTACTTGTACTGTAGTTGTACTGTATGTGTACTGTAGTTGTACTGTATTTGTACTGTACTTGTACTGTAGTTGTACTGTAGTTGTACTGTACTTGTACTGTACTTGTACTGTAGTTGTACTGTAGTTGTAATGTAGTTGTACTGTATGTGTACTGTATTGGTACTGTATTTGTACTGTACTTGTACTGTAGTTGTACTGTATGTGTACTGTATGTGTACTGTATTTTAACTGTATTTGTACTGTAGTTGTACTGTATTTGTACTGTAGTTGTACTGTAGTTGTACTGTAGTTGTACTGTAGTTGTACTGTACTTTTACTGTAATTGTACTGTAGTTGTACTGTAGTTGTACTGTATGTGTACTGTAGTTGTACTGTATTTATACTGTACTTGTACTGTAGTTGTACTGTATGTGTACTGTAGTTGTACTGTATTTGTACTGTACTTTTACTGTAGTTGTACTGTAGTTGTACTGTAGTTGTACTGTATGTGTACTGTAGTTGTACTGTATTTGTACTGTACTAGTACTGTAGTTGTACTGTAGTTGTACTGTAGTTGTACTGTATGTGTACTGTATTTTAACTGTATTTGTGCTGTAGTTGTACTGTAGTTGTACTGTAGTTGTACTGTAGTTGTACTGTAGTTGTACTGTATGTGTACTGTATTTTAACTGTATTTGTACTGTAGTTGTACTGTAATTGTACTGTAGTTGTACTGTATGTGTACTGTAGTGGTACTGTAGTTGTACTGTAGTTGTACTGTATGTATCATGTATTTTAACTGTACTTGTACTGTATTTGTACTGTACTTTTACTGTAATTGTACTGTAGTTGTACTGTAGTTGTACTGTATGTGTACTGTAGTTGTACTGTATTTGTACTGTACTTGTACTGTAGTTGTACTGTAGTTGTACTGTAGTTGTACTGTAGTTGTACTGTAGTTGTACTGTATTTGTACTGTACTTGTACTGTAGTTGTACTGTAGTTGTACTGTAGTTGTACTGTATGTTTACTGTACTTGTACTGTAGTTGTACTGTAGTTAAACTGTATTTGTACTGTAGTTGTACTGTAGTTGTACTGTACTTGTACTGTATGTGTACTGTATGTGTACTGTATTTGTACTGTAGTAGTACTGTATGTGTACTGTATGTGTACTGTATGTGTACTGTATTTGTACTGTAGTTGTACTGTAGTTGTACTGTAGTTGTACTGTATTTGTACTGTACTTGTACTGTAGTTGTACTGTACTTGTACTGTACTTGTACTGTACTTGTACTGTACTTGTACTGTAGTTGTACTGTAGTTGTACTGTAGTTGTACTGTAAGTGTACTGTAGTTGTACTGTATGTGTCTCGTAGTTGTACTGTAGTTGTACTGTAGTTGTACTGTAGTTGTACTGTATTTGTACTGTAGTTGTACTGTAGTTGTACTGTAGTTGTACTGTAGTTGTACTGTATGTGTACTGTAGTTATACTGTATTTGTACTGTATTTGTACTGTAGTTGTACTGTAGTTGTACTGTATGTGTACTGTAGTTGTACTGTATGTGTACTGTAGTTGTACTGTAGTTGTACTGTATTTGTACTGTAGTTGTACTGTAGTTGTACTGTATGTGAACTGTAGTTTTACTGTATGTGTACTGTAGTTGTACTGTATGTGTACCATTTTTGTACTGTAGTTTTACTGTAGTTGTACTGTAGTTGTACTGTATGTGTACTGTATTTTAACTGTAGTTGTACTGTAGTTGAACTGTATGTGTACTGTATGTGTACTGTAGTTGTACTGTAGTTGTACTGTATGTGTACTGTATGTGTACTGTATGTGTACTGTAGTTGTACTGTATTTGTACTGTAGTTGTACTGTAGTTGTACTGTATGTGTACTGTAGTTGTACTGTATGTGTACTGTAGTTGTACTGTATTTGTACTGTATTTGTACTGTACTTGTACTGTAGTTGTACTGTAGTTGTACTGTATGTGTACTGTATTTGTACTGTACTTGTACTGTAGTTGTACTGTAGTTGTACTGTACTTGTACTGTACTTGTATTGTAGTTGTACAGTATGTGTACTGTAGTTGTACTGTATTTGTACTGTACTTGTACTGTAGTTGTACTGTAGTTGTACTGTACTTGTACTGTACTTGTACTGTAGTTGTACTGTAGTTGTACTGTAGTTGTACTGTATGTGTACTGTAGTTGTACTGTATTTGTACTGTACTTGTACTGAAGTTGTACTGTAGTTGTACTGTAGTTGTACTGTATGTGTACTGTATTTGTACTGTACTTGAACTGTATTTGTACTGTAGTTGTACTGTACTTTTACTGTACTTGTACTGTAGTTGTACTGTATGTGTACTGTAGTTGTACTGTATTTGTACTGTACTTGTACTGTAGATGTACTGTAGTTGTACTGTACTTGTACTGTACTTGTACTGTAGTTGTACTGTAGTTGTACTGTAGTTGTACTGTATGTGTACTGTAGTTGTACTGTATTTGTACTGTACTTGTACTGTAGTTGTACTGTAGTTGTACTGTAGTTGTACTGTATGTGTACTGTATTTATACTGTACTTGTAATGTTGTTGTACTGTATGTGTACTGTATTTGTACTGTACTTGTACTGTAGTTGTACTGTAGTTGTACTGTACTTGTACTGTACTTGTACTGTAGTTGTACTGTATGTGTACTGTAGTTGTACTGTATTTGTTCTGTACTTGTACTGTAGTTGTACTGTAGTTGTACTGTACTTGTACTGTACTTGTACTGTACTTGTACTGTAGTTGTACTGTAGTTGTACTGTAGTTGTACTGTATGTGTACTGTAGTTGTACTGTATTTGTACTGTACTTGTACTGTAGTTGTAATGTAGTTGTACTGTACTTGTACTGTACTTGTACTGTAGTTGTACTGTATTTGTACTGTACTTGTACTGTACTTGTACTGTACTTGTACTGTAGTTGTACTGTAGTTGTACTGTAGTTGTACTGTAGTTGTACTGTAGTTGTACTGTATGTGTACTGTAGTTGTACTGTATTTGTACTGTACTTGTACTGTAGTTGTACTGTAGTTGTACTGTAGTTGTACTGTAGTTGTACTGTAGTTGTACTGTATGTGTACTGTATTTTAACTGTAGTTGTACTGTACTTGTAATATAGTTGTACTGTAGTTGTACTGTAGTTAAACTGTATTTGTACTGTAGTTGTACTGTATGTGTAATGTAGTTGTACTGTATTTGTACTGTACTTGTACTGTAGTTGTACTGTAGTTGTACTGTATTTGTACTCTAGTTGTACTGTAGTTGTACTGTATGTGTACTGTAGTTGTACTGTATGTGTACTGTAGTTGTACTGTATTTGTACTGTATTTGTACTGTATTTGTACTGTACTTGTACTGTACTTGTACTGTAGTTGCACTGTATGTGTACTGTATTTGTACTGTACTTGTACTGTAGTTGTACTGTAGTTGACCTGTACTTGTACTGTACTTGTACTGTACTTGTACTGTAGTTGTACTGTATGTGTAATGTAGTTGTACTGTATTTGTACTGTACTTGTACTATAGTTGTACTGTAGTTGTACTGTACTTGTACTGTACTTGAACTGTACTTGTACTGTAGTTGTACTGTAGTTGTACTGTATGTGTACTGTAGTTGTACTGTATTTGTACTGTACTTGTACTGTAGATGTACTGTAGTTGTACTGTATTTGTACTGTATGTGTACTGTATTTGTACTGTAGTTGTACTGTATGTGTACTGTAGTTGTACTGTATGTGTACTGTATTTGTACTGTATGTGTACTGTATTTGTACTGTAGTTGTACTGTAGTTGTACTGTAGTTGTACTGTAGTTGTACTGCAGTTGTACTGTATGTGTACTGTATTTGTACTGTATGTGTACTGTAGTTGTACTGTAGTTGTACTGTAGTTGTACTGTATGTGTACTGTATTTTAACTGTACTTGTACTGTAGTTGTACTGTATTTGTACTGTAGTTGTACTGTATTTGTACTGTAGTTGTACTGTAGTTGTACTGTAGTTGTACTGTATGTGTACTGTATTTGTACTGTATGTGTACTGTATTTGTACTGTATGTGTACTGTATTTGTACTGTATGTGTACTGTAGTTGTACTGTACTTGTACTGAAGTTGTACTGTATGTGTACTGTATTTGTACTGTAGTTGTACTGTAGTTGTACTGTATTTGTACTGTATTTGTACTGTACTTGTACTGTAGTTGTACTGTAGTTGTACTGTATGTGTACTGTATTTGTACTGTAGTTGTACTGTAGTTGTACTGTATGTGTACTGTAGTTGTACTGTACTTGTACTGTAGTTGTACTGTAGTTGTACTGTATGTGTACTGTAGTTGTACTGTACTTGTACTGTATTTGTACTTTATGTGTACTGTATTTGCTCTGTAGTTGTACTGTAGTTGTACTGTATTTGTACTGTAGTTGTACTGTAGTTGTACTGTAGTTGTACTGTAGTTGTACTGTACATGTACTGTATTTGTACTGTAGTTGTACTGTATGTGTACTGTATTTGTACTGTAGTTGTACTGTAGTTGTACTGTATGTGTACTGTATGTGTACTGTAGTTGTACTGTAGTTGTACTGTAGTTGTACTGTATGTGTACTGTATGTGTACTGTATGTGTACTGTATGTGTACTGTAGTTGTACTGTATGTGTACTGTATGTGTACTGTAGTTGTACTGTAGTTGTACTGTAGTTGTACTGTAGTTGTACAGTATCTGTACTGTAGTTTTACTGTAGTTGTACTGTAGTTGTACTGTTGTTGTACTGTATGTGTACTGTATTTGTACTGTATGTGTACTGTAGTTGTACTGTTTGTGTACTGTATGTGTACTGTAGTTGTACTGTAGTTGTACTGTATGTGTACTGTATGTGTACTGTAGTTGTACTGTAGTTGTACTGTATGTGTACTGTAGTTGTACTGTAGTTGTACTGTATGTGTACTGTAGTTGTACTGTAGTTGTACTGTAGTTGTTCTGTATGTGTACTGTAGTTGTACTGTAGTTGTACTGTAGTTGTACTGTAGTTGTACTGTATGTGTACTGTATTTGTACTGTATGTGTACTGTATTTGTACTGCAGTTGTACTGTATGTGTACTGTATGTGTACTGTAGTTGTACTGTAGTTGAACTGTAGTTGTACTGTATGTGTACTGTATTTGTACTGTAGTTGTACTGTAGTTGTACTGTAGTTGTACTGTATGTGTACTGTATTTGTACTGTATGTGTACTGTAGTTGTACTGTATGTGTACTGTATGTGTACTGTATTTGTACTGTATGTGTACTGTAGTTGTACTGTATGTGTACTGTAGTTGTACTGTAGTTGTACTGTAGTTGTACTGTATGTGTACTGTATTTGTACTGTAGTTGTACAGTAGTTGTACTGTATGTGTACTCAATGTGTACTGTATTTGTACTGTATGTGTACTGTATTTGTACTGTAGTTGTACTGAAGTTGTACTATAGTTGTACTGTAGTTGTACTGTATGTGTACTGTATTTGTACTGTATGTGTACTGTATTTGTACTGTAGTTGTACTGTATGTGTACTGTAGTTGTACTGTAGTTGTACTGTATGTGTACTGTATTTGTACTGTATGTGTACTGTATTTGTACTGTAGTTGTATTGTAGTTGTACTGTAGTTGTACTGTATGTGTACTGTACTTGTACTGTATGTGTACTGTATTTGTACTGTAGTTGTACTGTATGTGTACTGTATTTTAACTGTACTTGTACTGTAGTTGTACTGCATTTGTACTGTAGTTTTACTGTATGTATACTGTATTTGTAATGTATGTGTACTGTATTTGTACTGTATGTGTACTGTAGTTGTACTGTAGTTGTACTGTAGTTGTACTGTACTTGTACTGTATTTGTACTTTATGTGTACTGTATGTGTACTGTAGTTGTACTGTATTTGTACTGTAGTTGTACTGTAGTTGTACTGTAGTTGTACTGTAGTTGTACTGTATGTGTACTGTACTTGTACTGTATGTGTACTGTAGTTGTACTGTATTTGTACTGTATTTGTACTGTAGTTGTATTGTAGTTGTACTGTAGTTGTACTGTATGTGTACTGTATGTGTACTGTATGTGTACTGTAGTTGTACTGTATGTGCACTGTATTTGTACTGTATTGTACTGTAGTTGAACTGTACTTGTACTGTAGTTGTACTGTAGTTGTACTGTAGTTGTACTGTAGTTGTACTGTATTTGTACTGTACTTGTACTGTATGTGTACTGTAGTTGTACTGTATTTGTACTGTAGTTGTACTGTAGTTGTACTGTAGTTGTACTGTAGTTGTACTGTAGTTGTACTGTATGTGTACTGTACTTGTACTGTATGTGTACTGTAGTTGTACTGTATTTGTACTGTAGTTGTACTGTAGTTGTACTGTAGTTGTACTGTAGTTGTACTGTAGTTGTACTGTATGTGTACTGTACTTGTACTGTATATGTACTGTAGTTTTACTGTATTTTTACTGTAGTTGTACTGTAGTTGTACTGTAGTTGTACTGTAGTTGTACTGTAGTTGTACTGTAGTTGTACTGTATGTGCACTGTACTTGTACTGTATGTGTACTGTAGTTGTACTGTATTTGTACTGTAGTTGTACTGTTCTTGTACTGTAGTTGTACTGTACCTGTACTGTAGTTGTACTGTAGTTGTACTGTAGTTGTACTGTATGTGTACTGTACTTGTACTGTTTGTGTACTGTAGTTGTACTGTATTTGTACTGTAGTTGTACTGTAGTTGTACTGTAGTTGTACTGTATGTGTACTGTATGTGTACTGTAGTTGTACTGTATGTGTACTGTATTTTAACTGTACTTGTACTGTAGTTGTACTGTAGTTGTACTGTATGTGTTCTGTACTTGTACTGTATGTGTACTGTAGTTGTACTGTATTTGTACTGTAGTTGTACTGTAGTTGTACTGTAGTTGTACTGTAGTTGTACTGTATGTGTACTGTATTTTAACTGTACTTGTACTGTAGTTGTACTGTAGTTGTACTCTAGTTGTACTGTATGTGTACTGTACTTGTACTGTATGTGTACTGTAGTTGTACTGTATTTGTACTGTAGTTGTACTGTAGTTGTACTGTAGTTGTACTGTAGTTGTACTGTAGTTGTACTGTATGTGTACTGTATGTGTACTGTATGTGTACTGTAGTTGTACTGTATTTGTACTGTAGTTGTACTGTAGTTTTACTGTATGTGTACTGTACTTGTACTGTATGTGTACTGTAGTTTTACTGTATTTGTACTGTAGTTGTACTGTAGTTGTACTGTACTTGTACTGTAGTTGTACTGTATTTGTACTGTAGTTGTACTGTAGTTGTACTGTAGTTGTACTGTATGTGTACTGTACTTGTACTGTATGTGTACTGTAGTTGTACTGTATTTGTACTGTAGTTGTACTGTAGTTGTACTGTAGTTGTACTGTATGTGTACTGTATTTTAACTGTACTTGTGTTCTAGTTGTACTGTATGTGTACTGTACTTGTACTGTATGTGTACTGTAGTTGTACTGTATTTGTACTGTAGTTGTACTGTAGTTGTACTGTATGTGTACTGTATGTGTACTGTATGTGTACTGTATGTGTACTGTAGTTGTACTGTAGTTGTACTGTATTTGTACTGTATGTGTACTGTATGTGTACTGTAGTTGTACTGTATGTGTACTGTATTTTAACTGTACTTGTACTGTAGTTGTACTGTAGTTGTACTGTATTTGTACTGTATGTGTACTGTATGTGTACTGTAGTTGTACTGTAGTTGTACTGTATTTGTACTGTATGTGTACTGTATGTGTACTGTAGTTTTACTGTATTTGTACTGTACTTGTACTGTAGTTGTACTGTAGTTGTACTGTAGTTGTACTGTACTTGTACTGTAGTTGTACTGTAGTTGTACTGTACTTGTACTGTAGTTGTACTGTATGTATACTGTAGTTGTACTGTATGTGTACTGTAGTTGTACTGTATGTGCACTGTAGTTGTACTGTATTTGTACTGTATGTGTACTGTATGTGTACTGTAGTTGTACTGTAGTTGTACTGTACTTGTACTGTAGTTGTACTGTAGTTGTACTGTACTTGTACTGTAGTTGTACTGTAGTTGTACTGTATTTGTACTGTAGTTGTACTCTATGTGTACTGTACTTGTACTGTAGATGTACTGTAGTTGTACTCTATTTGTACAGTAGTTGTACTGTAGTTGTACTGTAGTTGTACTGTAGTTGTACTGTAGTTGTACTGTAGTTGTACTGTATGTGTACTGTACTTGTACTGTAGTTTTACTGTAGTTGTACTGTATTTTAACTGTACTTGTACTGTATTTGTACTGTATGTGTACTGTATGTGTACTGTAGTTGTACTGTAGTTGTACTGTAGTTGTACTGTAGTTGTACTGTAGTTGTACTGTATGTGTACTGTATTTGTACTGTACTTGTACTGTAGTTGTACTGTAGTTGTACTGTAGTTGTACTGTACTTGTACTGTACTTGTACTGTAGTTGTACTGTATGTGTACTGTAGTTGTACTGTAGTTGTACTGTAGTTGTACTGTAGTTGTACTGTAGTTGTACTGTAGTTGTACTGTATGTGTACTGTATGTGTACTGTAGTTGTACTGTAGTTGTACTGTAGTTGTACTGTAGTTGTACTGTAGTTGTACTGTAGTTGTACTGTATGTGTACTGTAGTTGTACTGTAGTTGTACTGTAGTTGTACTGTAGTTGTACTGTAGTTGTACTGTATGTGTACTGTAGTTGTACTGTAGTTGTACTGTATGTATCATGTATTTTAACTGTACTTGTACTGTATTTGTACTGTACTTGTACTGTAATTGTACTGTAGTTGTACTGTAGTTGTACTGTATGTGTACTGTAGTTGTACTGTATTTGTACTGTACTTGTACTGTAGTTGTACTGTAGTTGTACTGTAGTTGTACTGTAGTTGTACTGTAGTTGTACTGTATTTGTACTGTACTTGTACTGTAGTTGTACTGTAGTTGTACTGTAGTTGTACTGTATGTGTACTGTACTTGTACTGTAGTTGTACTGTAGTTAAACTGTATTTGTACTGTAGTTATACTGTAGTTGTACTGTACTTGTACTGTATGTGTACTGTATGTGTACTGTATTTGTACTGTAGTAGTACTGTATGTGTACTGTATGTGTACTGTATGTGTACTGTATTTGTACTGTAGTTGTACTGTAGTTGTACTGTAGTTGTACTGTATTTGTACTGTACTTGTACTGTAGTTGTACTGTACTTGTACTGTACTTGTACTGTACTTGTACTGTACTTGTACTGTAGTTGTACTGTAGTTGTACTGTAGTTGTACTGTATGTGTACTGTAGTTGTACTGTAGTTGTACTGTAGTTGTACTGTAGTTGTACTGTATTTGTACTGTAGTTGTACTGTAGTTGTACTGTAGTTGTACTGTAGTTGTACTGTATGTGTACTGTAGTTATACTGTATTTGTACTGTATTTTTACTGTAGTTGTACTGTAGTTGTACTGTATGTGTACTGTAGTTGTACTGTATGTGTACTGTAGTTGTACTGTAGTTGTACTGTATTTGTACTGTAGTTGTACTGTAGTTGTACTGTAGTTGTACTGTATGTGAACTGTAGTTTTACTCTATGTGTACTGTAGTTGTACTGTATGTGTACCATTTTTGTACTGTAGTTTTACTGTAGTTGTACTGTAGTTGTACTGTATGTGTACTGTATTTTAACTGTAGTTGTACTGTAGTTGAACTGTATGTGTACTGTATGTGTACTGTAGTTGTACTGTAGTTGTACTGTATGTGTACTGTATGTGTACTGTATGTGTACTGTAGTTGTACTGTATTTGTACTGTAGTTGTACTGTAGTTGTACTGTATGTGTACTGTAGTTGTACTGTATGTGTACTGTAGTTGTACTGTATTTGTACTGTATTTGTACTGTACTTGTACTGTAGTTGTACTGTAGTTGTACTGTATGTGTACTGTATTTGTACTGTACTTGTACTGTAGTTGTACTGTAGTTGTACTGTACTTGTACTGTACTTGTACTGTACTTGTACTGTAGTTGTACAGTATGTGTACTGTAGTTGTACTGTATTTGTACTGTACTTGTACTGTAGTTGTACTGTAGTTGTACTGTACTTGTACTGTACTTGTACTGTAGTTGTACTGTAGTTGTACTGTAGTTGTACTGTATGTGTACTGTAGTTGTACTGTATTTGTACTGTACTTGTACTGAAGTTGTACTGTAGTTGTACTGTAGTTGTACTGTATGTGTACTGTATTTGTACTGTACTTGTACTGTAGTTGTACTGTAGTTGTACTGTATGTGTACTGTATTTGTACTGTACTTGAACTGTATTTGTACTGTAGTTGTACTGTACTTTTACTGTACTTGTACTGTAGTTGTACTGTATGTGTACTGTAGTTGTACTGTATTTGTACTGTACTTGTACTGTAGATGTACTGTAGTTGTACTGTACTTGTACTGTACTTGTACTGTAGTTGTACTGTAGTTGTACTGTAGTTGTACTGTATGTGTACTGTAGTTGTACTGTATTTGTACTGTACTTGTACTGTAGTTGTACTGTAGTTGTACTGTAGTTGTACTGTATGTGTACTGTATTTATACTGTACTTGTACTGTAGTTGTACTGTATGTGTACTGTATTTGTACTGTACTTGTACTGTAGTTGTACTGTAGTTGTACTGTACTTGTACTGTACTTGTACTGTAGTTGTACTGTATGTGTACTGTAGTTGTACTGTATTTGTTCTGTACTTGTACTGTAGTTGTACTGTAGTTGTACTGTACTTGTACTGTACTTGTACTGTACTTGTACTGTAGTTGTACTGTAGTTGTACTGTAGTTGTACTGTATGTGTACTGTAGTTGTACTGTATTTGTACTGTACTTGTACTGTAGTTGTAATGTAGTTGTACTGTACTTGTACTGTACTTGTACTGTAGTTGTACTGTATTTGTACTGTACTTGTACTGTACTTGTACTGTACTTGTACTGTAGTTGTACTGTAGTTGTACTGTAGTTGTACTGTAGTTGTACTGTAGTTGTACTGTATGTGTACTGTAGTTGTACTGTATTTGTACTGTACTTGTACTGTAGTTGTACTGTAGTTGTACTGTAGTTGTACTGTAGTTGTACTGTAGTTGTACTGTAGTTGTACTGTATGTGTACTGTATTTTAACTGTAGTTGTACTGTACTTGTAATGTAGTTGTACTGTAGTTGTACTGTAGTTAAACTGTATTTGTACTGTAGTTGTGCTGTATGTGTAATGTAGTTGTACTGTATTTGTACTGTACTTGTACTGTAGTTGTACTGTAGTTGTACTGTATTTGTACTCTAGTTGTACTGTAGTTGTACTGTATGTGTACTGTAGTTGTACTGTATGTGTACTGTAGTTGTACTGAATGTGTACTGTAGTTGTACTGTATTTGTACTGTATTTGTACTGTACTTGTACTGTACTTGTACTGTAGTTGCACTGTATGTGTACTGTATTTGTACTGTACTTGTACTGTAGTTGTACTGTAGTTGTACTGTACTTGTACTGTACTTGTACTGTACTTGTACTGTAGTTGTACTGTATGTGTAATGTAGTTGTACTGTATTTGTACTGTACTTGTACTATAGTTGTACTGTAGTTGTACTGTACTTGTACTGTACTTGTACTGTACTTGTACTGTAGTTGTACTGTAGTTGTACTGTAGTTGTACTGTATGTGTACTGTAGTTGTACTGTATGTGTACTGTATTTGTACTGTAGTTGTACTGTAGTTGTACTGTAGTTGTACTGTAGTTGTACTGTAGTTGTACTGCAGTTGTACTGTATGTGTACTGTATTTGTACTGTATGTGTACTGTAGTTGTACTGTAGTTGTACTGTAGTTGTACTGTATGTGTACTGTATTTTAACTGTACTTGTACTGTAGTTGTACTGTATTTGTACTGTAGTTGTACTGTATTTGTACTGTAGTTGTACTGTAGTTGTACTGTAGTTGTACTGTATGTGTACTGTATTTGTACTGTATGTGTACTGTATTTGTACTGTATGTGTACTGTATTTGTACTGTATGTGTACTGTAGTTGTACTGTACTTGTACTGAAGTTGTACTGTATGTGTACTGTATTTGTACTGTAGTTGTACTGTAGTTGTACTGTATTTGTACTGTATTTGTACTGTACTTGTACTGTAGTTGTACTGTAGTTGTACTGTATGTGTACTGTATTTGTACTGTAGTTGTACTGTAGTTGTACTGTATGTGTACTGTAGTTGTACTGTACTTGTACTGTAGTTGTACTGTATGTGTACTGTAGTTGTACTGTACTTGTACTGTATTTGTACTTTATGTGTACTGTATTTGCTCTGTAGTTGTACAGTAGTTGTACTGTATTTGTACTGTAGTTGTACTGTAGTTGTACTGTAGTTGTACTGTAGTTGTACTGTACTTGTACTGTATTTGTACTGTAGTTGTACTGTATGTGTACTGTATTTGTACTGTAGTTGTACTGTAGTTGTACTGTATGTGTACTGTATGTGTACTGTAGTTGTACTGTAGTTGTACTGTAGTTGTACTGTATGTGTACTGTATGTGTACTGTATGTGTACTGTATGTGTACTGTAGTTGTACTGTATGTGTACTGTATGTGTACTGTAGTTGTACTGTAGTTGTACTGTAGTTGTACTGTAGTTGTACAGTATTTGTACTGTAGTTTTACTGTAGTTGTACTGTAGTTGTACTGTTGTTGTACTGTATGTGTACTGTATTTGTACTGTATGTGTACTGTAGTTGTACTGTTTGTGTACTGTATGTGTACTGTAGTTGTACTGTAGTTGTACTGTATGTGTACTGTATGTGTACTGTAGTTGTACTGTAGTTGTACTGTATGTGTACTGTAGTTGTACTGTAGTTGTACTGTATGTGTACTGTAGTTGTACTGTAGTTGTACTGTAGTTGTTCTGTATGTGTGCTGTAGTTGTACTGTAGTTGTACTGTAGTTGTACTGTAGTTGTACTGTAGTTGTACTGTAGTTGTACTGTATGTGTACTGTATTTGTACTGTATGTGTACTGTATTTGTACTGCAGTTGTACTGTATGTGTACTGTATGTGTACTGTAGTTGTACTGTAGTTGAACTGTAGTTGTACTGTATGTGTACTGTATTTGTACTGTAGTTGTACTGTAGTTGTACTGTAGTTGTACTGTATGTGTACTGTATTTGTACTGTATGTGTACTGTAGTTGTACTGTATGTGTACTGTATGTGTACTGAATTTGTACTGTATGTGTACTGTAGTTGTACTGTATGTGTACTGTAGTTGTACTGTAGTTGTACTGTAGTTGTACTGTATGTGTACTGTATTTGTACTGTAGTTGTACAGTAGTTGTACTGTATGTGTACTCAATGTGTACTGTATTTGTACTATATGTGTACTGTATTTGTACTGTAGTTGTACTGAAGTTGTACTATAGTTGTAGTGTAGTTGTACTGTATGTGTACTGTAATTGTACTGTATGTGTACTGTATTTGTACTGTAGTTGTACTGTATGTGTACTGTAGTTGTACTGTAGTTGTACTGTATTTGTACTGTAGTTGTATTGTAGTTGTACTGTAGTTGTACTGTATGTGTACTGTATTTGTACTGTATGTGTACTGTATTTGTACTGTAGTTGTACTGTAGTTGTACTGTATGTGTACTGTATTTTAACTGTACTTGTACTGTAGTTGTACTGTATTTGTACTGTAGTTTTACTGTATGTATACTGTATTTGTAATGTATGTGTACTGTATTTGTACTGTATGTGTACTGTAGTTGTACTGTAGTTGTACTGTAGTTGTACTGTACTTGTACTGTATTTGTACTTTATGTGTACTGTATGTGTACTGTAGTTGTACTGTATTTGTACTGTAGTTGTACTGTAGTTGTACTGTAGTTGTACTGTAGTTGTACTGTATGTGTACTGTACTTTTACTGTATGTGTACTGTAGTTGTACTGTATTTGTACTGTATTTGTACTGTAGTTGTACTGTAGTTGTACTGTAGTTGTACTGTATGTGTACTGTATGTGTACTGTATGTGTACTGTAGTTGTACTGTATGTGCACTGTATTTGTACTGTATTGTACTGTAGTTGAACTGTACTTGTACTGTAGTTGTACTGTAGTTGTACTGTAGTTGTACTGTAGTTGTACTGTATTTGTACTGTACTTGTACTGTATGTGTACTGTAGTTGTACTGTATTTGTACTGTAGTTGTACTGTAGTTGTACTGTAGTTGTACTGTAGTTGTACTGTAGTTGTACTGTATGTGTACTGTACTTGTACTGTATGTGTACTGTAGTTGTACTGTATTTGTACTGTAGTTGTACTGTAGTTGTACTGTAGTTGTACTGTAGTTGTACTGTAGTTGTACTGTAGTTGTACTGTATGTATACTGTAGTTGTACTGTATGTGTACTGTAGTTGTACTGTATGTGCACTGTAGTTGTACTGTATTTGTACTGTATGTGTACTGTATGTGTACTGTAGTTGTACTGTAGTTGTACTGTACTTGTACTGTAGTTGTACTGTAGTTGTACTGTACTTGTACTGTAGTTGTACTGTAGTTGTACTGTATTTGTACTGTAGTTGTACTCTATGTGTACTGTACTTGTACTGTAGATGTACTGTAGTTGTACTCTATTTGTACAGTAGTTGTACTGTAGTTGTACTGTAGTTGTACTGTAGTTGTACTGTAGTTGTACTGTAGTTGTACTGTATGTGTACTGTACTTGTACTGTAGTTTTACTGTAGTTGTACTGTATTTTAACTGTACTTGTACTGTATTTGTACTGTATGTGTACTGTATGTGTACTGTAGTTGTACTGTAGTTGTACTGTAGTTGTACTGTAGTTGTACTGTAGTTGTACTGTATGTGTACTGTATTTGTACTGTACTTGTACTGTAGTTGTACTGTAGTTGTACTGTAGTTGTACTGTACTTGTACTGTACTTGTACTGTAGTTGTACTGTATGTGTACTGTAGTTGTACTGTAGTTGTACTGTAGTTGTACTGTAGTTGTACTGTAGTTGTACTGTAGTTGTACTGTATGTGTACTGTAGTTGTACTGTAGTTGTACTGTAGTTGTACTGTAGTTGTACTGTAGTTGTACTGTATGTGTACTGTAGTTGTACTGTAGTTGTACTGTAGTTGTACTGTAGTTGTACTGTAGTTGTACTGTATGTGTACTGTAGTTGTACTGTAGTTGTACTGTATGTATCATGTATTTTAACTGTACTTGTACTGTATTTGTACTGTACTTGTACTGTAATTGTACTGTAGTTGTACTGTAGTTGTACTGTATGTGTACTGTAGTTGTACTGTATTTGTACTGTACTTGTACTGTAGTTGTACTGTAGTTGTACTGTAGTTGTACTGTAGTTGTACTGTAGTTGTACTGTATTTGTACTGTACTTGTACTGTAGTTGTACTGTAGTTGTACTGTAGTTGTACTGTATGTGTACTGTACTTGTACTGTAGTTGTACTGTAGTTAAACTGTATTTGTACTGTAGTTATACTGTAGTTGTACTGTACTTGTACTGTATGTGTACTGTATGTGTACTGTATTTGTACTGTAGTAGTACTGTATGTGTACTGTATGTGTACTGTATGTGTACTGTATTTGTACTGTAGTTGTACTGTAGTTGTACTGTAGTTGTACTGTATTTGTACTGTACTTGTACTGTAGTTGTACTGTACTTGTACTGTACTTGTACTGTACTTGTACTGTACTTGTACTGTAGTTGTACTGTAGTTGTACTGTAGTTGTACTGTATGTGTACTGTAGTTGTACTGTAGTTGTACTGTAGTTGTACTGTAGTTGTACTGTATTTGTACTGTAGTTGTACTGTAGTTGTACTGTAGTTGTACTGTATGTGTACTGTAGTTATACTGTATTTGTACTGTATTTTTACTGTAGTTGTACTGTAGTTGTACTGTATGTGTACTGTAGTTGTACTGTATGTGTACTGTAGTTGTACTGTAGTTGTACTGTATTTGTACTGTAGTTGTACTGTAGTTGTACTGTAGTTGTACTGTATGTGAACTGTAGTTTTACTCTATGTGTACTGTAGTTGTACTGTATGTGTACCATTTTTGTACTGTAGTTTTACTGTAGTTGTACTGTAGTTGTACTGTATGTGTACTGTATTTTAACTGTAGTTGTACTGTAGTTGAACTGTATGTGTACTGTATGTGTACTGTAGTTGTACTGTAGTTGTACTGTATGTGTACTGTATGTGTACTGTATGTGTACTGTAGTTGTACTGTATTTGTACTGTAGTTGTACTGTAGTTGTACTGTATGTGTACTGTAGTTGTACTGTATGTGTACTGTAGTTGTACTGTATTTGTACTGTATTTGTACTGTACTTGTACTGTAGTTGTACTGTAGTTGTACTGTATGTGTACTGTATTTGTACTGTACTTGTACTGTAGTTGTACTGTAGTTGTACTGTACTTGTACTGTACTTGTACTATACTTGTACTGTAGTTGTACAGTATGTGTACTGTAGTTGTACTGTATTTGTACTGTACTTGTACTGTAGTTGTACTGTAGTTGTACTGTACTTGTACTGTACTTGTACTGTAGTTGTACTGTAGTTGTACTGTAGTTGTACTGTATGTGTACTGTAGTTGTACTGTATTTGTACTGTACTTGTACTGAAGTTGTACTGTAGTTGTACTGTAGTTGTACTGTATGTGTACTGTATTTGTACTGTACTTGTACTGTAGTTGTACTGTAGTTGTACTGTATGTGTACTGTATTTGTACTGTACTTGAACTGTATTTGTACTGTAGTTGTACTGTACTTTTACTGTACTTGTACTGTAGTTGTACTGTATGTGTACTGTAGTTGTACTGTATTTGTACTGTACTTGTACTGTAGATGTACTGTAGTTGTACTGTACTTGTACTGTACTTGTACTGTAGTTGTACTGTAGTTGTACTGTAGTTGTACTGTATGTGTACTGTAGTTGTACTGTATTTGTACTGTACTTGTACTGTAGTTGTACTGTAGTTGTACTGTAGTTGTACTGTATGTGTACTGTATTTATACTGTACTTGTACTGTAGTTGTACTGTATGTGTACTGTATTTTTACTGTACTTGTACTGTAGTTGTACTGTAGTTGTACTGTACTTGTACTGTACTTGTACTGTAGTTGTACTGTATGTGTACTGTAGTTGTACTGTATTTGTTCTGTACTTGTACTGTAGTTGTACTGTAGTTGTACTGTACTTGTACTGTACTTGTACTGTACTTGTACTGTAGTTGTACTGTAGTTGTACTGTAGTTGTACTGTATGTGTACTGTAGTTGTACTGTATTTGTACTGTACTTGTACTGTAGTTGTAATGTAGTTGTACTGTACTTGTACTGTACTTGTACTGTAGTTGTACTGTATTTGTACTGTACTTGTACTGTACTTGTACTGTACTTGTACTGTAGTTGTACTGTAGTTGTACTGTAGTTGTACTGTAGTTGTACTGTAGTTGTACTGTATGTGTACTGTAGTTGTACTGTATTTGTACTGTACTTGTACTGTAGTTGTACTGTAGTTGTACTGTAGTTGTACTGTAGTTGTACTGTAGTTGTACTGTAGTTGTACTGTATGTGTACTGTATTTTAACTGTAGTTGTACTGTACTTGTAATGTAGTTGTACTGTAGTTGTACTGTAGTTAAACTGTATTTGTACTGTAGTTGTGCTGTATGTGTAATGTAGTTGTACTGTATTTGTACTGTACTTGTACTGTAGTTGTACTGTAGTTGTACTGTATTTGTACTCTAGTTGTACTGTAGTTGTACTGTATGTGTACTGTAGTTGTACTGTATGTGTACTGTAGTTGTACTGAATGTGTACTGTAGTTGTACTGTATTTGTACTGTATTTGTACTGTACTTGTACTGTACTTGTACTGTAGTTGCACTGTATGTGTACTGTATTTGTACTGTACTTGTACTGTAGTTGTACTGTAGTTGTACTGTACTTGTACTGTACTTGTACTGTACTTGTACTGTAGTTGTACTGTATGTGTAATGCAGTTGTACTGTATTTGTACTGTACTTGTACTATAGTTGTACTGTAGTTGTACTGTACTTGTACTGTACTTGTACTGTACTTGTACTGTAGTTGTACTGTAGTTGTACTGTAGTTGTACTGTACTTGTACTATAGTTGTACTGTAGTTGTACTGTACTTGTACTGTACTTGTACTGTACTTGTACTGTAGTTGTACTGTATGTGTACTGTATTTGTACTGTAGTTGTACTGTATGTGTACTGTAGTTGTACTGTATGTGTACTGTATTTGTACTGTATGTGTACTGTATTTGTACTGTAGTTGTACTGTAGTTGTACTGTAGTTGTACTGTAGTTGTACTGCAGTTGTACTGTATGTGTACTGTATTTGTACTGTATGTGTACTGTAGTTGTACTGTAGTTGTACTGTAGTTGTACTGTATGTGTACTGTATTTTAACTGTACTTGTACTGTAGTTGTACTGTATTTGTACTGTAGTTGTACTGTATTTGTACTGTAGTTGTACTGTAGTTGTACTGTAGTTGTACTGTATGTGTACTGTATTTGTACTGTATGTGTACTGTATTTGTACTGTATGTGTACTGTATTTGTACTGTATGTGTACTGTAGTTGTACTGTACTTGTACTGAAGTTGTACTGTATGTGTACTGTATTTGTACTGTAGTTGTACTGTAGTTGTACTGTATTTGTACTGTATTTGTACTGTACTTGTACTGTAGTTGTACTGTAGTTGTACTGTATGTGTACTGTATTTGTACTGTAGTTGTACTGTAGTTGTACTGTATGTGTACTGTAGTTGTACTGTACTTGTACTGTAGTTGTACTGTAGTTGTACTGTATGTGTACTGTAGTTGTACTGTACTTGTACTGTATTTGTACTTTATGTGTACTGTATTTGCTCTGTAGTTGTACAGTAGTTGTACTGTATTTGTACTGTAGTTGTACTGTAGTTGTACTGTAGTTGTACTGTAGTTGTACTGTACTTGTACTGTATTTGTACTGTAGTTGTACTGTATGTGTACTGTATTTGTACTGTAGTTGTACTGTAGTTGTACTGTATGTGTACTGTATGTGTACTGTAGTTGTACTGTAGTTGTACTGTAGTTGTACTGTATGTGTACTGTATGTGTACTGTATGTGTACTGTATGTGTACTGTAGTTGTACTGTATGTGTACTGTATGTGTACTGTAGTTGTACTGTAGTTGTACTGTAGTTGTACTGTAGTTGTACAGTATTTGTACTGTAGTTTTACTGTAGTTGTACTGTAGTTGTACTGTTGTTGTACTGTATGTGTACTGTATTTGTACTGTATGTGTACTGTAGTTGTACTGTTTGTGTACTGTATGTGTACTGTAGTTGTACTGTAGTTGTACTGTATGTGTACTGTATGTGTACTGTAGTTGTACTGTAGTTGTACTGTATGTGTACTGTAGTTGTACTGTAGTTGTACTGTATGTGTACTGTAGTTGTACTGTAGTTGTACTGTAGTTGTTCTGTATGTGTACTGTAGTTGTACTGTAGTTGTACTGTAGTTGTACTGTAGTTGTACTGTAGTTGTACTGTAGTTGTACTGTATGTGTACTGTATTTGTACTGTATGTGTACTGTATTTGTACTGCAGTTGTACTGTATGTGTACTGTATGTGTACTGTAGTTGTACTGTAGTTGAACTGTAGTTGTACTGTATGTGTACTGTATTTGTACTGTAGTTGTACTGTAGTTGTACTGTATGTGTACTGTATTTGTACTGTATGTGTACTGTAGTTGTACTGTATGTGTACTGTATGTGTACTGTATTTGTACTGTATGTGTACTGTAGTTGTACTGTATGTGTACTGTAGTTGTACTGTAGTTGTACTGTAGTTGTACTGTATGTGTACTGTATTTGTACTGTAGTTGTACAGTAGTTGTACTGTATGTGTACTCAATGTGTACTGTATTTGTACTATATGTGTACTGTATTTGTACTGTAGTTGTACTGAAGTTGTACTATAGTTGTAGTGTAGTTGTACTGTATGTGTACTGTAATTGTACTGTATGTGTACTGTATTTGTACTGTAGTTGTACTGTATGTGTACTGTAGTTGTACTGTAGTTGTACTGTATGTGTACTGTATTTGTACTGTATGTGTACTGTATTTGTACTGTAGTTGTATTGTAGTTGTACTGTAGTTGTACTGTATGTGTACTGTATTTGTACTGTATGTGTACTGTATTTGTACTGTAGTTGTACTGTAGTTGTACTGTATGTGTACTGTATTTTAACTGTACTTGTACTGTAGTTGTACTGTATTTGTACTGTAGTTTTACTGTATGTATACTGTATTTGTAATGTATGTGTACTGTATTTGTACTGTATGTGTACTGTAGTTGTACTGTAGTTGTACTGTAGTTGTACTGTACTTGTACTGTATTTGTACTTTATGTGTACTGTATGTGTACTGTAGTTGTACTGTATTTGTACTGTAGTTGTACTGTAGTTGTACTGTAGTTGTACTGTAGTTGTACTGTATGTGTACTGTACTTTTACTGTATGTGTACTGTAGTTGTACTGTATTTGTACTGTATTTGTACTGTAGTTGTACTGTAGTTGTACTGTAGTTGTACTGTATGTGTACTGTATGTGTACTGTATGTGTACTGTAGTTGTACTGTATGTGCACTGTATTTGTACTGTATTGTACTGTAGTTGAACTGTACTTGTACTGTAGTTGTACTGTAGTTGTACTGTAGTTGTACTGTAGTTGTACTGTATTTGTACTGTACTTGTACTGTATGTGTACTGTAGTTGTACTGTATTTGTACTGTAGTTGTACTGTAGTTGTACTGTAGTTGTACTGTAGTTGTACTGTAGTTGTACTGTATGTGTACTGTACTTGTACTGTATGTGTACTGTAGTTGTACTGTATTTGTACTGTAGTTGTACTGTAGTTGTACTGTAGTTGTACTGTAGTTGTACTGTAGTTGTACTGTATGTGTACTGTACTTGTACTGTATATGTACTGTAGTTGTACTGTATTTTTACTGTAGTTGTACTGTAGTTGTACTGTAGTTGTACTGTAGTTGTACTGTAGTTGTACTGTAGTTGTACTGTAGTTGTACTGTATGTGCACTGTACTTGTACTGTATGTGTACTGTAGTTGTACTGTATTTGTACTGTAGTTGTACTGTTCTTGTACTGTAGTTGTACTGTACCTGTACTGTAGTTGTACTGTAGTTGTACTGTAGTTGTACTGTATGTGTACTGTACTTGTACTGTTTGTGTACTGTAGTTGTACTGTATTTGTACTGTATTTGTACTGTAGTTGTACTGTAGTTGTACTGTAGTTGTACTGTATGTGTACTGTATGTGTACTGTAGTTGTACTGTATGTGTACTGTATTTTAACTGTACTTGTACTGTAGTTGTACTGTAGTTGTACTGTATGTGTTCTGTACTTGTACTGTATGTGTACTGTAGTTGTACTGTATTTGTACTGTAGTTGTACTGTAGTTGTACTGTAGTTGTACTGTAGTTGTACTGTATGTGTACTGTATTTTAACTGTACTTGTACTCTAGTTGTACTGTATGTGTACTGTACTTGTACTGTATGTGTACTGTAGTTGTACTGTATTTGTACTGTAGTTGTACTGTAGTTGTACTGTAGTTGTACTGTAGTTGTACTGTAGTTGTACTGTATGTGTTCTGTATGTGTACTGTATGTGTACTGTAGTTGTACTGTATTTGTACTGTAGTTGTACTGTAGTTTTACTGTATGTGTACTGTACTTGTACTGTATGTGTACTGTAGTTGAACTGTATTTGTACTGTAGTTGTACTGTAGTTGTACTGTATGTGTACTGTAGTTGTACTGTATGTGTACTGTAGTTGTACTGTATTTGTACTGTATTTGTACTGTACTTGTACTGTAGTTGTACTGTAGTTGTACTGTATGTGTACCTTATTTGTACTGTACTTGTACTGTAGTTGTACTGTAGTTGTACTGTACTTGTACTGTACTTGTACTGTAGTTGTACTGTATGTGTACTGTAGTTGTACTGTATTTGTACTGTACTTGTACTGTAGTTGTACTGTACTTGTACTGTACTTGTACTGTAGTTGTACTGTAGTTGTAATGTAGTTGTACTGTATGTGTACTGTATTGGTACTGTATTTGTACTGTACTTGTACTGTAGTTGTACTGTATGTGTACTGTATGTGTACTGTATTTTAACTGTATTTGTACTGTAGTTGTACTGTATTTGTACTGTAGTTGTACTGTAGTTGTACTGTAGTTGTACTGTAGTTGTACTGTACTTTTACTGTAATTGTACTGTAGTTGTACTGTAGTTGTACTGTATGTGTACTGTAGTTGTACTGTATTTATACTGTACTTGTACTGTAGTTGTACTGTATGTGTACTGTAGTTGTACTGTATTTGTACTGTACTTTTACTGTAGTTGTACTGTAGTTGTACTGTAGTTGTACTGTATGTGTACTGTAGTTGTACTGTATTTGTACTGTACTTGTACTGTAGTTGTACTGTAGTTGTACTGTAGTTGTACTGTAGTTGTACTGTAGTTGTACTGTATGTGTACTGTATTTTAACTGTATTTGTGCTGTAGTTGTACTGTAGTTGTACTGTAGTTGTACTGTAGTTGTACTGTAGTTGTACTGTATGTGTACTGTATTTTAACTGTATTTGTACTGTAGTTGTACTGTAATTGTACTGTAGTTGTACTGTATGTGTACTGTAGTGGTACTGTAGTTGTACTGTAGTTGTACTGTATGTATCATGTATTTTAACTGTACTTGTACTGTATTTGTACTGTACTTTTACTGTAATTGTACTGTAGTTGTACTGTAGTTGTACTGTATGTGTACTGTAGTTGTACTGTATTTGTACTGTACTTGTACTGTAGTTGTACTGTAGTTGTACTGTAGTTGTACTGTAGTTGTACTGTAGTTGTACTGTATTTGTACTGTACTTGTACTGTAGTTGTACTGTAGTTGTACTGTAGTTGTACTGTATGTGTACTGTACTTGTACTGTAGTTGTACTGTAGTTAAACTGTATTTTTACTGTAGTTGTACTGTAGTTGTACTGTACTTGTACTGTATGTGTACTGTATGTGTACTGTATTTGTACTGCAGTAGTACTGTATGTGTACTGTATGTGTACTGTATGTGTACTGTATTTGTACTGTAGTTGTACTGTAGTTGTACTGTAGTTGTACTGTATTTGTACTGTAGTTGTACTGTAGTTGTACTGTAGTTGTACTGTAGTTGTACTGTATGTGTACTGTAGTTGTACTGTAGTTGTACTGTATTTGTACTGTAGTTGTAATGTAGTTGTACTGTAGTTGTACTGTATGTGAACTGTAGTTTTACTGTATGTGTACTGTAGTTGTACTGTATGTGTACCATTTTTGTACTGTAGTTTTACTGTAGTTGTACTGTAGTTGTACTGTATGTGTACTGTATTTTAACTGTAGTTGTACTGTAGTTGAACTGTATGTGTACTGTATGTGTACTGTAGTTGTACTGTAGTTGTACTGTATGTGTACTGTATGTGTACTGTATGTGTACTGTAGTTGTACTGTATTTGTACTGTAGTTGTACTGTAGTTGTACTGTATGTGTACTGTAGTTGTACTGTATGTGTACTGTAGTTGTACTGTATTTGTACTGTATTTGTACTGTACTTGTACTGTAGTTGTACTGTAGTTGTACTGTATGTGTACTGTATTTGTACTGTACTTGTACTGTAGTTGTACTGTAGTTGTACTGTACTTGTACTGTACTTGTACTGTAGTTGTACAGTATGTGTACTGTAGTTGTACTGTATTTGTACTGTACTTGTACTGTAGTTGTACTGTAGTTGTACTGTACTTGTACTGTACTTGTACTGTAGTTGTACTGTAGTTGTACTGTATGTGTACTGTAGTTGTACTGTATTTGTACTGTACTTGTACTGAAGTTGTACTGTAGTTGTACTGTAGTTGTACTGTATGTGTACTGTATTTGTACTGTACTTGTACTCTAGTTGTACTGTAGTTGTACTGTATGTGTACTGTATTTGTACTGTACTTGAACTGTATTTGTACTGTAGTTGTACTGTACTTTTACTGTACTTGTACTGTAGTTGTACTGTATGTGTACTGTAGTTGTACTGTATTTGTACTGTACTTGTACTGTAGATGTACTGTAGTTGTACTGTACTTGTACTGTACTTGTACTGTAGTTGTACTGTAGTTGTACTGTAGTTGTACTGTATGTGTACTGTAGTTGTACTGTATTTGTACTGTACTTGTACTGTAGTTGTACTGTAGTTGTACTGTAGTTGTACTGTATGTGTACTGTATTTATACTGTACTTGTACTGTAGTTGTACTGTATGTGTACTGTATTTGTACTGTACTTGTACTGTAGTTGTACTGTAGTTGTACTGTACTTGTACTGTACTTGTACTGTAGTTGTACTGTATGTGTACTGTAGTTGTACTGTATTTGTTCTGTACTTGTACTGTAGTTGTACTGTAGTTGTACTGTACTTGTACTGTACTTGTACTGTACTTGTACTGTAGTTGTACTGTAGTTGTACTGTAGTTGTACTGTATGTGTACTGTAGTTGTACTGTATTTGTACTGTACTTGTACTGTAGTTGTAATGTAGTTGTACTGTACTTGTACTGTACTTGTACTGTAGTTGTACTGTATTTGTACTGTACTTGTACTGTACTTGTACTGTACTTGTACTGTAGTTGTACTGTAGTTGTACTGTAGTTGTACTGTAGTTGTACTGTAGTTGTACTGTATGTGTACTGTAGTTGTACTGTATTTGTACTGTACTTGTACTGTAGTTGTACTGTAGTTGTACTGTAGTTGTACTGTAGTTGTACTGTAGTTGTACTGTAGTTGTACTGTAGTTGTACTGTATGTGTACTGTATTTTAACTGTAGTTGTACTGTACTTGTAATGTAGTTGTACTGTAGTTGTACTGTAGTTAAACTGTATTTGTACTGTAGTTGTACTGTATGTGTAATGTAGTTGTACTGTATTTGTACTGTACTTGTACTGTAGTTGTTCTGTAGTTGTACTGTATTTGTACTCTAGTTGTACTGTAGTTGTACTGTATGTGTACTGTTGTTGTACTGTATGTGTACTGTAGTTGTACTGTAGTTGTACTGTATTTGTACTGTATTTGTACTGTATTTGTACTGTACTTGTACTGTACTTGTACTGTAGTTGCACTGTATGTGTACTGTATTTGTACTGTACTTGTACTGTAGTTGTACTGTAGTTGTACTGTACTTGTACTGTACTTGTACTGTACTTGTACTGTAGTTGTACTGTATGTGTAATGTAGTTGTACTGTATTTGTACTGTACTTGTACTATAGTTGTACTGTAGTTGTACTGTACTTGTACTGTACTTGTACTGTACTTGTACTGTACTTGTACTGTAGTTGTACTGTAGTTGTACTGTAGTTGTACTGTATGTGTACTGTAGTTGTACTGTATTTGTACTGTACTTGTACTGTAGATGTACTGTAGTTGTACTGTATTTGTACTGTATGTGTACTGTATTTGTACTGTAGTTGTACTGTATGTGTACTGTAGTTGTACTGTATGTGTACTGTATTTGTACTGTATGTGTACTGTATTTGTACTGTAGTTGTACTGTAGTTGTACTGTAGTTGTACTGTAGTTGTACTGTAGTTGTACTGCAGTTGTACTGTATGTGTACTGTATTTGTACTGTATGTGTACTGTAGTTGTACTGTAGTTGTACTGTAGTTGTACTGTATGTATACTGTATTTTAACTGTACTTGTACTGTAGTTGTACTGTATTTGTACTGTAGTTGTACTGTATTTGTACTGTAGTTGTACTGTAGTTGTACTGTAGTTGTACTGTATGTGTACTGTATTTGTACTGTATGTGTACTGTATTTGTACTGTATGTGTACTGTATTTGTACTGTATGTGTACTGTAGTTGTACTGTACTTGTACTGAAGTTGTACTGTATGTGTACTGTATTTGTACTGTAGTTGTACTGTAGTTGTACTGTATTTGTACTGTATTTGTACTGTACTTGTACTGTAGTTGAACTGTAGTTGTACTGTATGTGTACTGTATTTGTACTGTAGTTGTACTGTAGTTGTACTGTATGTGTACTGTAGTTGTACTGTACTTGTACTGTAGTTGTACTGTAGTTGTACTGTATGTGTACTGTAGTTGTACTGTACTTGTACTGTATTTGTACTTTATGTGTACTGTATTTGCTCTGTAGTTGTACTGTAGTTGTACTGTATTTGTACTGTAGTTGTACTGTAGTTGTACTGTAGTTGTACTGTAGTTGTACTGTACTTGTACTGTATTTGTACTGTAGTTGTACTGTATGTGTACTGTATTTGTACTGTAGTTGTACTGTAGTTGTACTGTATGTGTACTGTATGTGTACTGTAGTTGTACTGTAGTTGTACTGTAGTTGTACTGTATGTGTACTGTATGTGTACTGTATGTGTACTGTATGTGTACTGTAGTTGTACTGTATGTGTACTGTATGTGTACTGTAGTTGTACTGTAGTTGTACTGTAGTTGTACTGTAGTTGTACAGTATTTGTACTGTAGTTTTACTGTAGTTGTACTGTAGTTGTACTGTTGTTGTACTGTATGTGTACTGTATTTGTACTGTATGTGTACTGTAGTTGTACTGTTTGTGTACTGTATGTGTACTGTAGTTGTACTGTAGTTGTACTGTATGTGTACTGTATGTGTACTGTAGATGTACTGTAGTTGTATTGTATGTGTACTGTAGTTGTACTGTAGTTGTACTGTATGTGTACTGTAGTTGTACTGTAGTTGTACTGTAGTTGTTCTGTATGTGTACTGTAGTTGTACTGTAGTTGTACTGTAGTTGTACTGTAGTTGTACTGTAGTTGTACTGTAGTTGTACTGTATGTGTACTGTATTTGTACTGTATGTGTACTGTATTTGTACTGCAGTTGTACTGTATGTGTACTGTATGTGTACTGTAGTTGTACTGTAGTTGAACTGTAGTTGTACTGTATGTGTACTGTATTTGTACTGTAGTTGTACTGTAGTTGGACTGTAGTTGTACTGTATGTGTACTGTATTTGTACTGTATGTGTACTGTAGTTGTACTGTATGTGTACTGTATGTGTACTGTATTTGTACTGTATGTGTACTGTAGTTGTACTGTATGTGTACTGTAGTTGTACTGTAGTTGTACTGTAGTTGTACTGTATGTGTACTGTATTTGTACTGTAGTTGTACAGTAGTTGTACTGTATGTGTACTCAATGTGTACTGTATTTGTACTGTATGTGTACTGTATTTGTACTGTAGTTGTACTGAAGTTGTACTATAGTTGTACTGTAGTTGTACTGTATGTGTACTGTATTTGTAATGTATGTGTACTGTATTTGTACTGTATGTGTACTGTAGTTGTACTGTAGTTGTACTGTAGTTGTACTGTACTTGTACTGTATTTGTACTTTATGCGTACTGTATGTGTACTGTAGTTGTACTGTATTTGTACTGTCGTTGTACTGTAGTTGTACTGTAGTTGTACTGTAGTTGTACTGTATGTGTACTGTACTTGTACTGTATGTGTACTGTAGTTGTACTGTATTTGTACTGTATTTGTACTGTAGTTGTACTGTAGTTGTACTGTAGTTGTACTGTATGTGTACTGTATGTGTACTGTATGTGTACTGTAGTTGTACTGTATGTGCACTGTATTTGTACTGTATTGTACTGTAGTTGAACTGTACTTGTACTGTAGTTGTACTGTAGTTGTACTGTACTTGTACTGTACTTGTACTGTAGTTGTACAGTATGTGTACTGTAGTTATACTGTATTTGTACTGTACTTGTACTGTAGTTGTACTGTAGTTGTACTGTACTTGTACTGTACTTGTACTGTAGTTGTACTGTAGTTGTACTGTAGTTGTACTGTATGTGTACTGTAGTTGTACTGTATTTGTACTGTACTTGTACTGAAGTTGTACTGTAGTTGTACTGTAGTTGTACTGTATGTGTACTGTATTTGTACTGTACTTGTACTGTAGTTGTACTGTAGTTGTACTGTATGTGTACTGTATTTGTACTGTACTTGAACTGTATTTGTACTGTAGTTGTACTGTACTTTTACTGTACCTGTACTGTAGTTGTACTGTATGTGTACTGTAGTTGTACTGTATTTGTACTGTACTTGTACTGTAGATGTACTGTAGTTGTACTGTACTTGTACTGTACTTGTACTGTAGTTGTACTGTAGTTGTACTGTAGTTGTACTGTATGTGTACTGTAGTTGTACTGTATTTGTACTGTACTTGTACTGTAGTTGTACTGTAGTTGTACTGTAGTTGTACTGTATGTGTACTGTATTTATACTGTACTTGTACTGTAGTTGTACTGTATGTGTACTGTATTTGTACTGTACTTGTACTGTAGTTGTACTGTAGTTGTACTGTACTTGTACTGTACTTGTACTGTAGTTGTACTGTATGTGTACTGTAGTTGTACTGTATTTGTTCTGTACTTGTACTGTAGTTGTACTGTAGTTGTACTGTACTTGTACTGTACTTGTACTGTACTTGTACTGTAGTTGTACTGTAGTTGTACTGTAGTTGTACTGTATGTGTACTGTAGTTGTACTGTATTTGTACTGTACTTGTACTGTAGTTGTAATGTAGTTGTACTGTACTTGTACTGTACTTGTACTGTAGTTGTACTGTATTTGTACTGTACTTGTACTGTACTTGTACTGTACTTGTACTGTAGTTGTACTGTAGTTGTACTGTAGTTGTACTGTAGTTGTACTGTAGTTGTACTGTATGTGTACTGTAGTTGTACTGTATTTGTACTGTACTTGTACTGTAGTTGTACTGTAGTTGTACTGTAGTTGTACTGTAGTTGTACTGTAGTTGTACTGTAGTTGTACTGTATGTGTACTGTATTTTAACTGTAGTTGTACTGTACTTGTAATGTAGTTGTACTGTAGTTGTACTGTAGTTAAACTGTATTTGTACTGTAGTTGTACTGTATGTGTAATGTAGTTGTACTGTATTTGTACTGTACTTGTACTGTAGTTGTTCTGTAGTTGTACTGTATTTGTACTCTAGTTGTACTGTAGTTGTACTGTATGTGTACTGTTGTTGTACTGTATGTGTACTGTAGTTGTACTGTAGTTGTACTGTATTTGTACTGTATTTGTACTGTATTTGTACTGTACTTGTACTGTACTTGTACTGTAGTTGCACTGTATGTGTACTGTATTTGTACTGTACTTGTACTGTAGTTGTACTGTAGTTGTACTGTACTTGTACTGTACTTGTACTGTACTTGTACTGTAGTTGTACTGTATGTGTAATGTAGTTGTACTGTATTTGTACTGTACTTGTACTATAGTTGTACTGTACTTGTACTGTACTTGTACTGTACTTGTACTGTAGTTGTACTGTAGTTGTACTGTAGTTGTACTGTATGTGTACTGTAGTTGTACTGTATTTGTACTGTACTTGTACTGTAGATGTACTGTAGTTGTACTGTAGTTGTACTGTATGTGTACTGTATTTGTACTGTAGTTGTACTGTATGTGTACTGTAGTTGTACTGTATGTGTACTGTATTTGTACTGTATGTGTACTGTATTTGTACTGTAGTTGTACTGTAGTTGTACTGTAGTTGTACTGTAGTTGTACTGTAGTTGTACTGCAGTTGTACTGAATGTGTACTGTATTTGTACTGTATGTGTACTGTAGTTGTACTGTAGTTGTACTGTAGTTGTACTGTATGTGTACTGTATTTTAACTGTACTTGTACTGTAGTTGTACTGTATTTGTACTGTAGTTGTACTGTATTTGTACTGTAGTTGTACTGTAGTTGTACTGTAGTTGTACTGTATGTGTACTGTATTTGTACTGTATGTGTACTGTATTTGTACTGTATGTGTACTGTATTTGTACTGTATGTGTACTGTAGTTGTACTGTACTTGTACTGAAGTTGTACTGTATGTGTACTGTATTTGTACTGTAGTTGTACTGTAGTTGTACTGTATTTGTACTGTATTTGTACTGTACTTGTACTGTAGTTGTACTGTAGTTGTACTGTATGTGTACTGTATTTGTACTGTAGTTGTACTGTAGTTGTACTGTATGTGTACTGTAGTTGTACTGTACTTGTACTGTAGTTGTACTGTAGTTGTACTGTATGTGTACTGTAGTTGTACTGTACTTGTACTGTATTTGTACTTTATGTGTACTGTATTTGCTCTGTAGTTGTACTGTAGTTGTACTGTATTTGTACTGTAGTTGTACTGTAGTTGTACTGTAGTTGTACTGTAGTTGTACTGTACTTGTACTGTATTTGTACTGTAGTTGTACTGTATGTGTACTGTATTTGTACTGTAGTTGTACTGTAGTTGTACTGTATGTGTACTGTATGTGTACTGTAGTTGTACTGTAGTTGTACTGTATGTGTACTGTATGTGTACTGTATGTGTACTGTATGTGTACTGTAGTTGTACTGTATGTGTACTGTATGTGTACTGTAGTTGTACTGTAGTTGTACTGTAGTTGTACTGTAGTTGTACAGTATTTGTACTGTAGTTTTACTGTAGTTGTACTGTAGATGTACTGTTGTTGTACTGTATGTGTACTGTATTTGTACTGTATGTGTACTGTAGTTGTACTGTTTGTGTACTGTATGTGTACTGTAGTTGTACTGTAGTTGTACTGTATGTGTACTGTATGTGTACTGTAGTTGTACTGTAGTTGTATTGTATGTGTACTGTAGTTGTACTGTAGTTGTACTGTATGTGTACTGTAGTTGTACTGTAGTTGTACTGTAGTTGTTCTGTATGTGTACTGTAGTTGTACTGTAGTTGTACTGTAGTTGTACTGTAGTTGTACTGTAGTTGTACTGTAGTTGTACTGTATGTGTACTGTATTTGTACTGTATGTGTACTGTATTTGTACTGCAGTTGTACTGTATGTGTACTGTATGTGTACTGTAGTTGTACTGTAGTTGAACTGTAGTTGTACTGTATGTGTACTGTATTTGTACTGTAGTTGTACTGTAGTTGGACTGTAGTTGTACTGTATGTGTACTGTATTTGTACTGTATGTGTACTGTAGTTGTACTGTATGTGTACTGTATGTGTACTGTATTTGTACTGTATGTGTACTGTAGTTGTACTGTATGTGTACTGTAGTTGTACTGTAGTTGTACTGTAGTTGTACTGTATGTGTACTGTATTTGTACTGTAGTTGTACAGTAGTTGTACTGTATGTGTACTCAATGTGTACTGTATTTGTACTGTATGTGTACTGTATTTGTACTGTAGTTGTACTGAAGTTGTACTATAGTTGTACTGTAGTTGTACTGTATGTGTACTGTATTTGTACTGTATGTGTACTGTATTTGTACTGTAGTTGTACTGTATGTGTACTGTAGTTGTACTGTAGTTGTACTGTATGTGTACTGTATTTGTACTGTATGTGTACTGTATTTGTACTGTAGTTGTATTGTAGTTGTACTGTAGTTGTACTGTATGTGTACTGTATTTGTACTGTATGTGTACTGTATTTGTACTGTAGTTGTACTGTAGTTGTACTGTATGTGTACTGTATTTTAACTGTACTTGTACTGTAGTTGTACTGTATTTGTACTGTAGTTTTACTGTATGTATACTGTATTTGTAATGTATGTGTACTGTATTTGTACTGTATGTGTACTGTAGTTGTACTGTAGTTGTACTGTAGTTGTACTGTACTTGTACTGTATTTGTACTTTATGTGTACTGTATGTGTACTGTAGTTGTACTGTATTTGTACTGTAGTTGTACTGTAGTTGTACTGTAGTTGTACTGTAGTTGTACTGTATGTGTACTGTACTTGTACTGTATGTGTACTGTAGTTGTACTGTATTTGTACTGTATTTGTACTGTAGTTGTACTGTAGTTGTACTGTAGTTGTACTGTATGTGTACTGTATGTGTACTGTATGTGTACTGTAGTTGTACTGTATGTGCACTGTATTTGTACTGTATTGTACTGTAGTTGAACTGTACTTGTACTGTAGTTGTACTGTAGTTGTACTGTAGTTGTACTGTATTTGTACTGTACTTGTACTGTATGTGTACTGTAGTTGTACTGTATTTGTACTGTAGTTGTACTGTAGTTGTACTGTAGTTGTACTGTAGTTGTACTGTAGTTGTACTGTATGTGTACTGTACTTGTACTGTATGTGTACTGTAGTTGTACTGTATTTGTACTGTAGTTGTACTGTAGTTGTACTGTAGTTGTACTGTAGTTGTACTGTAGTTGTACTGTATGTGTACTGTACTTGTACTGTATATGTACTGTAGTTGTACTGTATTTTTACTGTAGTTGTACTGTAGTTGTACTGTAGTTGTACTGTAGTTGTACTGTAGTTGTACTGTAGTTGTACTGTATGTGCACTGTACTTGTACTGTATGTGTACTGTAGTTGTACTGTATTTGTACTGTAGTTGTACTGTTCTTGTACTGTAGTTGTACTGTACCTGTACTGTAGTTGTACTGTAGTTGTACTGTAGTTGTACTGTATGTGTACTGTACTTGTACTGTTTGTGTACTGTAGTTGTACTGTATTTGTACTGTAGTTGTACTGTAGTTGTACTGTAGTTGTACTGTAGTTGTACTGTATGTGTACTGTATGTGTACTGTAGTTGTACTGTATGTGTACTGTATTTTAACTGTACTTGTACTGTAGTTGTACTGTAGTTGTACTGTATGTGTTCTGTACTTGTACTGTATGTGTACTGTAGTTGTACTGTATTTGTACTGTAGTTGTACTGTAGTTGTACTGTAGTTGTACTGTAGTTGTACTGTATGTGTACTGTATTTTAACTGTACTTGTACTGTAGTTGTTCTGTAGTTGTACTCTAGTTGTACTGTATGTGTACTGTACTTGTACTGTATGTGTACTGTAGTTGTACTGTATTTGTACTGTAGTTGTACTGTAGTTGTACTGTAGTTGTACTGTAGTTGTACTGTAGTTGTACTGTATGTGTACTGTATGTGTACTGTATGTGTACTGTAGTTGTACTGTATTTGTACTGTAGTTGTACTGTAGTTTTACTGTATGTGTACTGTACTTGTACTGTATGTGTACTGTAGTTGTACTGTATTTGTACTGTAGTTGTACTGTAGTTGTACTGTACTTGTACTGTAGTTGTACTGTATTTGTACTCTAGTTGTACTGTAGTTGTACTGTAGTTGTACTGTATGTGTACTGTACTTGTACTGTATGTGTACTGTAGTTGTACTGTATTTGTACTGTAGTTGTACTGTAGTTGTACTGTAGTTGTACTGTATGTGTACTGTATTTTAACTGTACTTGTACTCTAGTTGTACTGTATGTGTACTGTACTTGTACTGTATGTGTACTGTAGTTGTACTGTATTTGTACTGTAGTTGTACTGTAGTTGTACTGTATGTGTACTGTATGTGTACTGTATGTGTACTGTATGTGTACTGTATGTGTACTGTAGTTGTACTGTAGTTGTACTGTATTTGTACTGTATGTGTACTGTATGTGTACTGTAGTTGTACTGTATGTGTACTGTATTTTAACTGTACTTGTACTGTAGTTGTACTGTAGTTGTACTGTATTTGTACTGTATGTGTACTGTATGTGTACTGTAGTTGTACTGTAGTTGTACTGTATTTGTACTGTATGTGTACTGTATGTGTACTGTAGTTTTACTGTATTTGTACTGTACTTGTACTGTAGTTGTACTGTAGTTGTACTGTAGTTGTACTGTACTTGTACTGTAGTTGTACTGTAGTTGTACTGTACTTGTACTGTAGTTGTACTGTATGTATACTGTAGTTGTACTGTATGTGTACTGTAGTTGTACTGTATGTGCACTGTAGTTGTACTGTATTTGTACTGTATGTGTACTGTATGTGTACTGTAGTTGTACTGTAGTTGTACTGTACTTGTACTGTAGTTGTACTGTAGTTGTACTGTACTTGTACTGTAGTTGTACTGTAGTTGTACTGTATTTGTACTGTAGTTGTACTCTATGTGTACTGTACTTGTACTGTAGATGTACTGTAGTTGTACTCTATTTGTACAGTAGTTGTACTGTAGTTGTACTGTAGTTGTACTGTAGTTGTACTGTAGTTGTACTGTAGTTGTACTGTATGTGTACTGTACTTGTACTGTAGTTTTACTGTAGTTGTACTGTATTTTAACTGTACTTGTACTGTATTTGTACTGTATGTGTACTGTATGTGTACTGTAGTTGTACTGTAGTTGTACTGTAGTTGTACTGTAGTTGTACTGTAGTTGTACTGTATGTGTACTGTATTTGTACTGTACTTGTACTGTAGTTGTACTGTAGTTG
Source organism: Meconema thalassinum (assembly GCA_946902985.2). Lineage (NCBI taxonomy): Eukaryota > Metazoa > Arthropoda > Insecta > Orthoptera > Tettigoniidae > Meconema > Meconema thalassinum. The sequence continues at coordinate 443,560,718 of OX336394.1, read as the reverse complement.
TACTGTAGTTGTACTGTACTTGTACTGTACTTGTACTGTAGTTGTACTGTATGTGTACTGTAGTTGTACTGTAGTTGTACTGTAGTTGTACTGTAGTTGTACTGTAGTTGTACTGTAGTTGTACTGTATGTGTACTGTATGTGTACTGTAGTTGTACTGTAGTTGTACTGTAGTTGTACTGTAGTTGTACTGTAGTTGTACTGTATGTGTACTGTAGTTGTACTGTAGTTGTACTGTAGTTGTACTGTAGTTGTACTGTAGTTGTACTGTATGTGTACTGTAGTTGTACTGTAGTTGTACTGTAGTTGTACTGTAGTTGTACTGTAGTTGTACTGTATGTGTACTGTATGTGTACTGTAGTTGTACTGTAGTTGTACTGTAGTTGTACTGTATTTGTACTGTAGTTGTACTGTAGTTGTACTGTATGTGTACTGTACTTGTACTGTAGTTTTACTGTACTTGTACTGTAGTAGTACTGTAGTTGTACTGTAGTTGTACTGTACTTGTACTGTACTTGTACTGTATTTGTACTGTAGTTGTACTGTATGTGTACTGTAGTTGTACTGTAGTTGTACTGTAATTGTACTGTATGTGTACTGTATGTGTCCTGTTACTGTACTTGTACTGTAGTTGTACTGTACTTGTATTGTAGTTGTACTGTACTTGTACTGTAGTTTACTGTATGTGTACTGTACTTGTACTGTAGTTGTACTGTACTTGTACTGTAGTTGTACTGTAGTTGTACTGTAGTTGTACTGTACTTGTACTGTACTTGTACTGTACTTGTACTGTATTTGTACTGTAGTTGTACTGTATGTGTACTGTAGTTGTACTGTAGTTGTACTGTAGTTGTATTGTATGTGTACTGTATGTGTCCTGTATTTGTACTGTACTTGTACTGTATGTGTACTGTAGTTGTACTGTAGTTGTACTGTATGTGTACTGTAGTTGTACTGTAGTTGTACGGTAGTTGTACTGTAGTTGTACTGTATTTGTACTGTAGTTGTACTGTAGTTGTACTGTATGTGTACTGTATGTGTACTGTAGTTGTACTGTATGTGTACTGTAGTTGTACTGTAGTTGTACTGTATGTGTACTGTATGTGTACTGTAGTTGTACTGTAGTTGTACTGTATTTTAACTGTACTTGTACTGTACTTGTACTGTATTTGTACTGTAGTTGTACTGTACTTGTACTGTACTTGTACTGTATGTGTACTGTAGTTGTACTGTAGTTGTACTGTAGTTGTACTGTATGTGTACTGTATGTGTCCTGTATTTGTACAGTACTTGTACTGTATGTGTACTGTATGTGTACTGTAGTTGTACTGTAGTTGTACTGTATGTGTACTGTATGTGTACTGTAGTTGTACTGTAGTTGTACTGTAGTTGTACTGTATGTGTACTGTAGTTGTACTGTAGTTGTACTGTACTTGTACTGTATGTGTACTGTAGTTGTACTGTATGTGTACTGTATGTGTACTGTATGTGTACTGTAGTTGTACTGTATGTGTACTGTATGTGTACTGTATGTGTACTGTATTTGTACTGTACTTGTACTGTATTTGTACTGTAGTTGTACTGTAGTTGTACTGTAGTTGTACTGTAGTTGTACTGTATGTGTACTGTATGTGTACTGTAGTTGTACTGTATTTGTACTGTAGTTGTACGGTAGTTGTACTGTAGTTGTACTGTATTTGTACTGTAGTTGTACTGTAGTTGTACTGTATGTGTACTGTATGTGTACTGTAGTTGTACTGTATGTGTACTGTAGTTGTACTGTAGTTGTACTGTATGTGTACTGTATGTGTACTGTAGTTGTACTGTATGTGCACTGTAGTTGTACTGTATTTGTACTGTATGTGTACTGTATGTGTACGGTAGTTGTACTGTAGTTGTACTGTATTTGTACTGTAGTTGTACTGTAGTTGTACTATAGTTGTACTGTAGTTGTACTGTATGTGTACTGTATGTGTACTGTAGTTGTACTGTAGTTGTACTGTAGTTGTACTGTATGTGTACTGTAGTTGTACTGTAGTTGTACTGTACTTGTACTGTATGTGTACTGTAGTTGTACTGTATGTGTACTGTATGTGTACTGTAGTTGTACTGTATGTGTACTTTATGTGTACTGTAGTTGTACTGTAGTTGTACTGTATGTGTACTGTATGTGCACTGTAGTTGTACTGTAGTTGTACTGTAGTTGTACTGTATGTGTCCTGTATTTTAACTGTACTTGTACTGTAGTTGTACTGTAGTTGTACTGTATGTGTACTGTAGTTGTACTGTATTTGTACTGTACTTGTACTGTAGATGTACTGTAGTTGTACTGTACTTGTACTGTACTTGTACTGTACTTGTACTGTAGTTGTACTGTAGTTGTACTATAGTTGTACTGTATGTGTACTGTAGTTGTACTGTATTTGTACTGTACTTGTACTGTAGTTGTACTGTAGTTGTACTGTAGTTGTACTGTATGTGTACTGTATTTATACTGTACTTGTACTGTAGTTGTACTGTATGTGTACTGTATTTGTACTGTACTTGTACTGTAGTTGTACTGTAGTTGTACTGTACTTGTACTGTACTTGTACTGTAGTTGTACTGTATGTGTACTGTAGTTGTACTGTATTTGTTCTGTACTTGTACTGTAGTTGTACTGTAGTTGTACTGTACTTGTACTGTACTTGTACTGTAGTTGTACTGTAGTTGTACTGTATGTGTACTGTAGTTGTACTGTATTTGTACTGTACTTGTACTGTAGTTGTAATGTAGTTGTACTGTACTTGTACTGTACTTGTACTGTAGTTGTACTGTATTTGTACTGTACTTGTACTGTACTTGTACTGTAGTTGTACTGTAGTTGTTCTGTAGTTGTACCGTAGTTGTACTGTATGTGTACTGTAGTTGTACTGTATTTGTACTGTACTTGTACTGTAGTTGTACTGTAGTTGTACTGTAGTTGTACTGTAGTTGTACTGTAGTTGTACTGTATGTGTACTGTATTTTAACTGTAGTTGTACTGTACTTGTACTGTAGTTGTAGTGTAGTTGTACTGTAGTTAAACTGTATTTGTACTGTAGTTGTACTGTATGTATAATGTAGTTGTACTGTATTTGTACTGTACTTGTACTGTAGTTGTACTGTAGTTGTACTGTATTTGTACTCTAGTTGTACTGTAGTTGTACTGTATGTGTACTGTAGTTGTACTGTATGTGTACTGTAGTTGTACTGTATGTGTACTGTAGTTGTACTGTATTTGTACTGTATTTGTACTGTACTTGTACTGTAGTTGTACTGTAGTTGTACTGTATGTGTACTGTATTTGTACTGTACTTGTACTGTAGTTGTACTGTAGTTGTACTGTACTTGTACTGTACTTGTACTGTAGTTGTACTGTATGTGTAATGTAGTTGTACTGTATTTGTACTGTACTTGTACTGTAGTTGTACTGTAGTTGTACTGTACTTGTACTGTACTTGTACTGTACTTGTACTGTACTTGTACTGTACTTGTACTGTAGTTGTACTGTAGTTGTACTGTAGTTGTACTGTATGTGTACTGTAGTTGTACTGTATTTGTACTGTACTTGTACTGTAGATGTACTGTAGTTGTACTGTATGTGTACTGTATTTGTACTGTAGTTGTACTGTATGTGTACTGTAGTTGTACTGTATGTGTACTGTATTTGTACTGTATGTGTACTGTATTTGTACTGTAGTTGTACTGTAGTTGTACTGTAGTTGTACTGTAGTTGTACTGTAGTTGTACTGTAGTTGTACTGCAGTTGTACTGTATGTGTACTGTATTTGTACTGTATGTGTACTGTATGTGTACTGTAGTTGTACTGTAGTTGTACTGTATGTGTACTGTAGTTGTACTGTAGTTGTACGGTAGTTGTACTGTAGTTGTACTGTATTTGTATTGTAGTTGTACTGTAGTTGTACTGTATGTGTACTGTATGTGTACTGTAGTTGTACTGTATGTGTACTGTAGTTGTACTGTAGTTGTACTGTATGTGTACTGTATGTGTACTGTAGTTGTACTGTAGTTGTACTGTATTTTAACTGTACTTGTACTGTACTTGTACTGTATTTGTACTGTAGTTGTACTGTACTTGTACTGTACTTGTACTGTATGTGTACTGTAGTTGTACTGTAGTTGTACTGTAGTTGTACTGTATGTGTACTGTATGTGTCCTGTATTTGTACTGTACTTGTACTGTATGTGTACTGTATGTGTACTGTAGTTGTACTGTAGTTGTACTGTATGTGTACTGTATGTGTACTGTAGTTGTACTGTAGTTGTACTGTAGTTGTACTGTATGTGTACTATAGTTGTACTGTAGCTGTACTGTACTTGTACTGTATGTGTACTGTAGTTGTACTGTATGTGTACTGTATGTGTACTGTAGTTGTACTGTATGTGTACTGTATGTGTACTGTATGTGTACTGTATTTGTACTGTACTTGTACTGTATTTGTACTGTAGTTGTACTGTAGTTGTACTGTAGTTGTACTGTAGTTGTACTGTATGTGTACTGTATGTGTACTGTAGTTGTACTGTATTTGTACTGTAGTTGTACGGTAGTTGTACTGTAGTTGTACAGTATTTGTACTGTAGTTGTACTGTAGTTGTACTGTAGTTGTACTGTATGTGTACTGTATGTGTACTGTAGTTGTACTGTATGTGTACTGTAGTTGTACTGTAGTTGTACTGTATGTGTACTGTATGTGTACTGTAGTTGTACTGTATGTGCACTGTAGTTGTACTGTATTTGTACTGTATGTGTACTGTATGTGTACGGTAGTTGTACTGTAGTTGTACTGTATTTGTACTGTAGTTGTACTGTAGTTGTACTGTAGTTGTACTGTAGTTGTACTGTATGTGTACTGTATGTGTACTGTAGTTGTACTGTAGTTGTACTGTAGTTGTACTGTATGTGTACTGTAGTTGTACTGTAGTTGTACTGTACTTGTACTGTATGTGTACTGTAGTTGTACTGTATGTGTACTGTATGTGTACTGTAGTTGTACTGTATGTGTACTGTATGTGTACTGTAGTTGTACTGTAGTTGTACTGTATGTGTACTGTATGTGTACTGTAGTTGTACTGTAGTTGTACTGTAGTTGTACTGTATGTGTCCTGTATTTTAACTGTACTTGTACTGTAGTTGTACTGTAGTTGTACTGTAGTTGTACTGTATGTGTACTGTAGTTGTACTGTATTTGTACTGTACTTGTACTGTAGATGTACTGTAGTTGTACTGTACTTGTACTGTACTTGTACTGTAGTTGTACTGTAGTTGTACTGTAGTTGTACTGTATGTGTACTGTAGTTGTACTGTATTTGTACTGTACTTGTACTGTAGTTGTACTGTAGTTGTACTGTAGTTGTACTGTATGTGTACTGTATTTTTACTGTACTTGTACTGTAGTTGTACTGTATGTGTACTGTATTTGTACTGTACTTGTACTGTAGTTGTACTGTAGTTGTACTGTACTTGTACTGTACTTGTACTGTAGTTGTACTGTATGTGTACTGTAGTTGTACTGTATTTGTTCTGTACTTGTACTGTAGTTGTACTGTAGTTGTACTGTACTTGTACTGTACTTGTACTGTAGTTGTACTGTATGTGTACTGTAGTTGTACTGTATTTGTACTGTACTTGTACTGTAGTTGTAATGTAGTTGTACTGTACTTGTACTGTACTTGTACTGTAGTTGTACTGTATTTGTACTGTACTTGTACTGTACTTGTACTGTAGTTGTACTGTAGTTGTACTGTAGTTGTACTGTAGTTGTACTGTATGTGTACTGTAGTTGTACTGTATTTGTATTGTACTTGTACTGTAGTTGTACTGTAGTTGTACTGTAGTTGTACTGTATGTGTACTGTATTTTAACTGTAGTTGTACTGTACTTGTACTGTAGTTGTACTGTAGTTGTACTGTAGTTAAACTGTATTTGTACTGTAGTTGTACTGTATGTGTAATGTAGTTGTACTGTATTAGTACTGTACTTGTACTGTAGTTGTACTGTAGTTGTACTGTATTTGTACTCTAGTTGTACTGTAGTTGTACTGTATGTGTACTGTAGTTGTACTGTATGTGTACTGTAGTTGTACTGTATGTGTACTGTAGTTGTACTGTATTTGTACTGTATTTGTACTGTACTTGTACTGTAGTTGTACTGTAGTTGTACTGTATGTGTACTGTATTTGTACTGTACTTGTACTGTAGTTGTACTGTAGTTGTACTGTAGTTGTACTGTATGTGTACTGTAGTTGTACTGTAGTTGTACTGTATGTGTACTGTAGTTGTACTGTAGTTGTACTGTAGTTGTACTGTAGTTGTACTGTAGTTGTACTGTAGTTGTACTGTATGTGTACTGTATGTGTACTGTAGTTGTACTGTAGTTGTACTGTAGTTGTACTGTACTTGTACTGTATTTGTACTGTAGTTGTACTGTAGTTGTACTGTAGTTGTACTGTATGTGTACTGTACTTGTACTGTAGTTGTACTGTACTTGTACTGTAGTAGTACTGTAGTTGTACTGTAGTTGTACTGTACTTGTACTGTACTTGTACTGTATTTGTACTGTAGTTGTACTGTATGTGTACTGTAGTTGTACTGTAGTTGTACTGTAGTTGTACTGTATGTGTACTGTATGTGTCCTGTTACTGTACTTGTACTGTAGTTGTACTGTAGTTGTACTGTAGTTGTACTGTACTTGTACTGTAGTTGTACTGTACTTGTACTGTAGTTTACTGTATGTGTACTGTACTTGTACTGTAGTTGTACTGTACTTGTACTGTAGTTGTACTGTAGTTGTACTGTAGTTGTACTGTACTTGTACTGTACTTGTACTGTACTTGTACTGTATTTGTACTGTAGTTGTACTGTATGTGTACTGTAGTTGTACTGTAGTTGTACTGTAGTTGTACTGTATGTGTACTGTATGTGTCCTGTATTTGTACTGTACTTGTACTGTATGTGTACTGTAGTTGTACTGTAGTTGTACTGTATGTGTACTGTAGTTGTACTGTAGTTGTACGGTAGTTGTACTGTAGTTGTACTGTATTTGTACGGTAGTTGTACTGTAGTTGTACTGTATGTGTACTGTATGTGTACTGTAGTTGTACTGTATGTGTACTGTAGTTGTACTGTAGTTGTACTGTATGTGTACTGTATGTGTACTGTAGTTGTACTGTAGTTGTACTGTATTTTAACTGTACTTGTACTGTACTTGTATTGTATTTGTACTGTAGTTGTACTGTACTTGTACTGTACTTGTACTGTATGTGTACTGTAGTTGTACTGTAGTTGTACTGTAGTTGTACTGTATGTGTACTGTATGTGTCCTGTATTTGTACAGTACTTGTACTGTATGTGTACTGTATGTGTACTGTAGTCGTACTGTAGTTGTACTGTATGTGTACTGTATGTGTACTGTAGTTGTACTGTAGTTGTACTGTAGTTGTACTGTATGTGTACTGTAGTTGTACTGTAGTTGTACTTTACTTGTACTGTATGTGTACTGTAGTTGTACTGTATGTGTACTGTATGTGTACTGTAGTTGTACTGTATGTGTACTGTATGTGTACTGTATGTGTACTGTATTTGTACTGTACTTGTACTGTATTTGTACTGTAGTTGTACTGTAGTTGTACTGTAGTTGTACTGTAGTTGTACTGTATGTGTACTGTATGTGTACTGTAGTTGTACTGTATTTGTACTGTAGTTGTACGGTAGTTGTACTGTAGTTGTACTGTATTTGTACTGTAGTTGTACTGTAGTTGTACTGTATGTGTACTGTATGTGTACTGTAGTTGTACTGTATGTGTACTGTAGTTGTACTGTAGTTTTACTGTATGTGTACTGTATGTGTACTGTAGTTGTACTGTATGTGCACTGTAGTTGTACTGTATTTGTACTGTATGTGTACTGTATGTGTACGGTAGTTGTACTGTAGTTGTACTGTATTTGTACTGTAGTTGTACTGTAGTTGTACTATAGTTGTACTGTAGTTGTACTGTATGTGTACTGTATGTGTACTGTAGTTGTACTGTAGTTGTACTGTAGTTGTACTGTATGTGTACTGTAGTTGTACTGTACTTGTACTGTATGTGTACTGTAGTTGTACTGTATGTGTACTGTATGTGTACTGTAGTTGTACTGTATGTGTACTGTATGTGTACTGTAGTTGTACTGTAGTTGTACTGTATGTGTACTGTATGTGCACTGTAGTTGTACTGTAGTTGTACTGTAGTTGTACTGTATGTGTCCTGTATTTTAACTGTACTTGTACTGTAGTTGTACTGTAGTTGTACTGTAGTTGTACTGTATGTGTACTGTAGTTGTACTGTATTTGTACTGTACTTGTACTGTAGATGTACTGTAGTTGTACTGTACTTGTACTGTACTTGTACTGTAGTTGTACTGTAGTTGTACTGTAGTTGTACTGTATGTGTACTGTAGTTGTACTGTATTTGTACTGTACTTGTACTGTATATGTACTGTAGTTGTACTGTAGTTGTACTGTATGTGTACTGTATTTATACTGTACTTGTACTGTAGTTGTACTGTATGTGTACTGTATTTGTACTGTACTTGTACTGTAGTTGTACTGTAGTTGTACTGTACTTGTACTGTACTTGTACTGTAGTTGTACTGTATGTGTACTGTAGTTGTACTGTATTTGTTCTGTACTTGTACTGTAGTTGTACTGTAGTTGTACTGTACTTGTACTGTACTTGTGCTGTACTTGTACTGTAGTTGTACTGTAGTTGTACTGTATGTGTACTGTATTTGTACTGTATTTGTACTGTACTTGTACTGTAGTTGTAATGTAGTTGTACTGTACTTGTACTGTACTTGTACTGTAGTTGTACTGTATTTGTACTGTACTTGTACTGTACTTGTACTGTAGTTGTACTGTAGTTGTTCTGTAGTTGTACTGTAGTTGTACTGTATGTGTACTGTAGTTGTACTGTATTTGTACTGTACTTGTACTGTAGTTGTACTGTAGTTGTACTGTAGTTGTACTGTAGTTGTACTGTAGTTGTACTGTAGTTGTACTGTATGTGTACTGTATTTTAACTGTAGTTGTACTGTACTTGTACTGTAGTTGTAGTGTAGTTGTACTGTAGTTAAACTGTATTTGTACTGTAGTTGTACTGTATGTGTAATGTAGTTGTACTGTATTTGTACTGTACTTGTACTGTAGTTGTACTGTAGTTGTACTGTATTTGTACTCTAGTTGTACTGTAGTTGTACTGTATGTGTACTGTAGTTGTACTGTATGTGTAATGTAGTTGTACTGTATGTGTACTGTAGTTGTACTGTATTTGTACTGTATTTGTACGGTACTTGTACTGTAGTTGTACTGTAGTTGTACTGTATGTGTACTGTATTTGTACTGTACTTGTACTGTAGTTGTACTGTAGTTGTACTGTACTTGTACTGTACTTGTACTGTACTTGTACTGTAGTTGTACTGTATGTGTAATGTAGTTGTACTGTATGTGTACTTTATGTGTACTGTAGTTGTACTGTAGTTGTACTGTATGTGTACTGTATGTGCACTGTAGTTGTACTGTAGTTGTACTGTAGTTGTACTGTATGTGTCCTGTATTTTAACTGTACTTGTACTGTAGTTGTACTGTAGTTGTACTGTAGTTGTACTGTATGTGTACTGTAGTTGTACTGTATTTGTACTGTACTTGTACTGTAGATGTACTGTAGTTGTACTGTACTTGTACTGTACTTGTACTGTACTTGTACTGTAGTTGTACTGTAGTTGTACTATAGTTGTACTGTATGTGTACTGTAGTTGTACTGTATTTGTACTGTACTTGTACTGTAGTTGTACTGTAGTTGTACTGTAGTTGTACTGTATGTGTACTGTATTTATACTGTACTTGTACTGTAGTTGTACTGTATGTGTACTGTATTTGTACTGTACTTGTACTGTAGTTGTACTGTAGTTGTACTGTACTTGTACTGTACTTGTACTGTAGTTGTACTGTATGTGTACTGTAGTTGTACTGTATTTGTTCTGTACTTGTACTGTAGTTGTACTGTAGTTGTACTGTACTTGTACTGTACTTGTACTGTAGTTGTACTGTAGTTGTACTGTATGTGTACTGTAGTTGTACTGTATTTGTACTGTACTTGTACTGTAGTTGTAATGTAGTTGTACTGTACTTGTACTGTACTTGTACTGTAGTTGTACTGTATTTGTACTGTACTTGTACTGTACTTGTACTGTAGTTGTACTGTAGTTGTTCTGTAGTTGTACTGTAGTTGTACTGTATGTGTACTGTAGTTGTACTGTATTTGTACTGTACTTGTACTGTAGTTGTACTGTAGTTGTACTGTAGTTGTACTGTAGTTGTACTGTAGTTGTACTGTATGTGTACTGTATTTTAACTGTAGTTGTACTGTACTTGTACTGTAGTTGTAGTGTAGTTGTACTGTAGTTAAACTGTATTTGTACTGTAGTTGTACTGTATGTATAATGTAGTTGTACTGTATTTGTACTGTACTTGTACTGTAGTTGTACTGTAGTTGTACTGTATTTGTACTCTAGTTGTACTGTAGTTGTACTGTATGTGTACTGTAGTTGTACTGTATGTGTACTGTAGTTGTACTGTATGTGTACTGTAGTTGTACTGTATTTGTACTGTATTTGTACTGTACTTGTACTGTAGTTGTACTGTAGTTGTACTGTATGTGTACTGTATTTGTACTGTACTTGTACTGTAGTTGTACTGTAGTTGTACTGTACTTGTACTGTACTTGTACTGTAGTTGTACTGTATGTGTAATGTAGTTGTACTGTATTTGTACTGTACTTGTACTGTAGTTGTACTGTAGTTGTACTGTACTTGTACTGTACTTGTACTGTACTTGTACTGTACTTGTACTGTACTTGTACTGTAGTTGTACTGTAGTTGTACTGTAGTTGTACTGTATGTGTACTGTAGTTGTACTGTATTTGTACTGTACTTGTACTGTAGATGTACTGTAGTTGTACTGTATGTGTACTGTATTTGTACTGTAGTTGTACTGTATGTGTACTGTAGTTGTACTGTATGTGTACTGTATTTGTACTGTATGTGTACTGTATTTGTACTGTAGTTGTACTGTAGTTGTACTGTAGTTGTACTGTAGTTGTACTATAGTTGTACTGTAGTTGTACTGCAGTTGTACTGTATGTGTACTGTATTTGTACTGTATGTGTACTGTATGTGTACTGTAGTTGTACTGTAGTTGTACTGTATGTGTACTGTAGTTGTACTGTAGTTGTACGGTAGTTGTACTGTAGTTGTACTGTATTTGTATTGTAGTTGTACTGTAGTTGTACTGTATGTGTACTGTATGTGTACTGTAGTTGTACTGTATGTGTACTGTAGTTGTACTGTAGTTGTACTGTATGTGTACTGTATGTGTACTGTAGTTGTACTGTAGTTGTACTGTATTTTAACTGTACTTGTACTGTACTTGTACTGTATTTGTACTGTAGTTGTACTGTACTTGTACTGTACTTGTACTGTATGTGTACTGTAGTTGTACTGTAGTTGTACTGTAGTTGTACTGTATGTGTACTCTATGTGTCCTGTATTTGTACTGTACTTGTACTGTATGTGTACTGTATGTTTACTGTAGTTGTACTGTAGTTGTACTGTATGTGTACTGTATGTGTACTGTAGTTGTACTGTAGTTGTACTGTAGTTGTACTGTATGTGTACTATAGTTGTACTGTAGCTGTACTGTACTTGTACTGTATGTGTACTGTAGTTGTACTGTATGTGTACTGTATGTGTACTGTAGTTGTACTGTATGTGTACTGTATGTGTACTGTATGTGTACTGTATTTGTACTGTACTTGTACTGTATTTGTACTGTAGTTGTACTGTAGTTGTACTGTAGTTGTACTGTAGTTGTACTGTATGTGTACTGTATGTGTACTGTAGTTGTACTGTATTTGTACTGTAGTTGTACGGTAGTTGTACTGTAGTTGTACAGTATTTGTACTGTAGTTGTACTGTAGTTGTACTGTATGTGTACTGTATGTGTACTGTAGTTGTACTGTATGTGTACTGTAGTTGTACTGTAGTTGTACTGTATGTGTACTGTATGTGTACTGTAGTTGTACTGTATGTGCACTGTAGTTGTACTGTATTTGTACTGTATGTGTACTGTATGTGTACGGTAGTTGTACTGTAGTTGTACTGTATTTGTACTGTAGTTGTACTGTAGTTGTACTGTAGTTGTACTGTAGTTGTACTGTATGTGTACTGTATGTGTACTGTAGTTGTACTGTAGTTGTACTGTAGTTGTACTGTATGTGTACTGTAGTTGTACTGTAGTTGTACTGTACTTGTACTGTATGTGTACTGTAGTTGTACTGTATGTGTACTGTATGTGTACTGTAGTTGTACTGTATGTGTACTGTATGTGTACTGTAGTTGTACTGTAGTTGTACTGTATGTGTACTGTATGTGTACTGTAGTTGTACTGTAGTTGTACTGTAGTTGTACTGTATGTGTCCTGTATTTTAACTGGACTTGTACTGTAGTTGTACTGTAGTTGTACTGTAGTTGTACTGTATGTGTACTGTAGTTGTACTGTATTTGTACTGTACTTGTACTGTAGATGTACTGTAGTTGTACTGTACTTGTACTGTACTTGTACTGTAGTTGTACTGTAGTTGTACTGTAGTTGTACTGTATGTGTACTGTAGTTGTACTGTATTTGTACTGTACTTGTACTGTAGTTGTACTGTAGTTGTACTGTAGTTGTACTGTATGTGTACTGTATTTTTACTGTACTTGTACTGTAGTTGTACTGTATGTGTACTGTATTTGTACTGTACTTGTACTGTAGTTGTACTGTAGTTGTACTGTACTTGTACTGTACTTGTACTGTAGTTGTACTGTATGTGTACTGTAGTTGTACTGTATTTGTTCTGTACTTGTACTGTAGTTGTACTGTAGTTGTACTGTACTTGTACTGTACTTGTACTGTAGTTGTACTGTATGTGTACTGTAGTTGTACTGTATTTGTACTGTACTTGTACTGTAGTTGTAATGTAGTTGTACTGTACTTGTACTGTACTTGTACTGTAGTTGTACTGTATTTGTACTGTACTTGTACTGTACTTGTACTGTAGTTGTACTGTAGTTGTACTGTAGTTGTACTGTAGTTGTACTGTATGTGTACTGTAGTTGTACTGTATTTGTATTGTACTTGTACTGTAGTTGTACTGTAGTTGTACTGTAGTTGTACTGTATGTGTACTGTATTTTAACTGTAGTTGTACTGTACTTGTACTGTAGTTGTACTGTAGTTGTACTGTAGTTAAACTGTATTTGTACTGTAGTTGTACTGTATGTGTAATGTAGTTGTACTGTATTAGTACTGTACTTGTACTGTAGTTGTACTGTAGTTGTACTGTATTTGTACTCTAGTTGTACTGTAGTTGTACTGTATGTGTACTGTAGTTGTACTGTATGTGTACTGTAGTTGTACTGTATGTGTACTGTAGTTGTACTGTATTTGTACTGTATTTGTACTGTACTTGTACTGTAGTTGTACTGTAGTTGTACTGTATGTGTACTGTATTTGTACTGTACTTGTACTGTAGTTGTACTGTAGTTGTACTGTAGTTGTACAGTATGTGTACTGTAGTTGTACTGTAGTTGTACTGTATGTGTACTGTAGTTGTACTGTAGTTGTACTGTAGTTGTACTGTAGTTGTACTGTAGTTGTACTGTAGTTGTACTGTATGTGTACTGTATGTGTACTGTAGTTGTACTGTAGTTGTACTGTAGTTGTACTGTACTTGTACTGTATTTGTACTGTAGTTGTACTGTAGTTGTACTGTAGTTGTACTGTATGTGTACTGTACTTGTACTGTAGTTGTACTGTACTTGTACTGTAGTAGTACTGTAGTTGTACTGTAGTTGTACTGTACTTGTACTGTACTTGTACTGTATTTGTACTGTAGTTGTACTGTATGTGTACTGTAGTTGTACTGTAGTTGTACTGTAGTTGTACTGTATGTGTACTGTATGTGTCCTGTTACTGTACTTGTACTGTAGTTGTACTGTAGTTGTACTGTAGTTGTACTGTACTTGTACTGTAGTTGTACTGTACTTGTACTGTAGTTTACTGTATGTGTACTGTACTTGTACTGTAGTTGTACTGTACTTGTACTGTAGTTGTACTGTAGTTGTACTGTAGTTGTACTGTACTTGTACTGTACTTGTACTGTACTTGTACTGTATTTGTACTGTAGTTGTACTGTATGTGTACTGTAGTTGTACTGTAGTTGTACTGTAGTTGTACTGTATGTGTACTGTATGTGTCCTGTATTTGTACTGTACTTGTACTGTATGTGTACTGTAGTTGTACTGTAGTTGTACTGTATGTGTACTGTAGTTGTACTGTAGTTGTACGGTAGTTGTACTGTAGTTGTACTGTATTTGTACGGTAGTTGTACTGTAGATGTACTGTATGTGTACTGTATGTGTACTGTAGTTGTACTGTATGTGTACTGTAGTTGTACTGTAGTTGTACTGTATGTGTACTGTATGTGTACTGTAGTTGTACTGTAGTTGTACTGTATTTTAACTGTACTTGTACTGTACTTGTATTGTATTTGTACTGTAGTTGTACTGTACTTGTACTGTACTTGTACTGTATGTGTACTGTAGTTGTACTGTAGTTGTACTGTAGTTGTACTGTATGTGTACTGTATGTGTCCTGTATTTGTACAGTACTTGTACTGTATGTGTACTGTATGTGTACTGTAGTCGTACTGTAGTTGTACTGTATGTGTACTGTATGTGTACTGTAGTTGTACTGTAGTTGTACTGTAGTTGTACTGTATGTGTACTGTAGTTGTACTGTAGTTGTACTTTACTTGTACTGTATGTGTACTGTAGTTGTACTGTATGTGTACTGTATGTGTACTGTAGTTGTACTGTATGTGTACTGTATGTGTACTGTATGTGTACTGTATTTGTACTGTACTTGTACTGTATTTGTACTGTAGTTGTACTGTAGTTGTACTGTAGTTGTACTGTAGTTGTACTGTATGTGTACTGTATGTGTACTGTAGTTGTACTGTATTTGTACTGTAGTTGTACGGTAGTTGTACTGTAGTTGTACTGTATTTGTACTGTAGTTGTACTGTAGTTGTACTGTATGTGTACTGTATGTGTACTGTAGTTGTACTGTATGTGTACTGTAGTTGTACTGTAGTTGTACTGTATGTGTACTGTATGTGTACTGTAGTTGTACTGTATGTGCACTGTAGTTGTACTGTATTTGTACTGTATGTGTACTGTATGTGTACGGTAGTTGTACTGTAGTTGTACTGTATTTGTACTGTAGTTGTACTGTAGTTGTACTATAGTTGTACTGTAGTTGTACTGTATGTGTACTGTATGTGTACTGTAGTTGTACTGTAGTTGTACTGTAGTTGTACTGTATGTGTACTGTAGTTGTACTGTAGTTGTACTGTACTTGTACTGTATGTGTACTGTAGTTGTACTGTATGTGTACTGTATGTGTACTGTAGTTGTACTGTATGTGTACTGTATGTGTACTGTAGTTGTACTGTAGTTGTACTGTATGTGTACTGTATGTGCACTGTAGTTGTACTGTAGTTGTACTGTAGTTGTACTGTATGTGTCCTGTATTTTAACTGTACTTGTACTGTAGTTGTACTGTAGTTGCACTGTAGTTGTACTGTATGTGTACTGTAGTTGTACTGTATTTGTACTGTACTTGTACTGTAGATGTACTGTAGTTGTACTGTACTTGTACTGTACTTGTACTGTAGTTGTACTGTAGTTGTACTGTAGTTGTACTGTATGTGTACTGTAGTTGTACTGTATTTGTACTGTATTTGTACTGTACTTGTACTGTATATGTACTGTAGTTGTACTGTAGTTGTACTGTATGTGTACTGTATTTATACTGTACTTGTACTGTAGTTGTACTGTATGTGTACTGTATTTGTACTGTACTTGTACTGTAGTTGTACTGTAGTTGTACTGTACTTGTACTGTACTTGTACTGTAGTTGTACTGTATGTGTACTGTAGTTGTACTGTATTTGTTCTGTACTTGTACTGTAGTTGTACTGTAGTTGTACTGTACTTGTACTGTACTTGTACTGTACTTGTACTGTAGTTGTACTGTAGTTGTACTGTATGTGTACTGTATTTGTACTGTATTTGTACTGTACTTGTACTGTAGTTGTAATGTAGTTGTACTGTACTTGTACTGTACTTGTACTGTAGTTGTACTGTATTTGTACTGTACTTGTACTGTACTTGTACTGTAGTTGTACTGTAGTTGTTCTGTAGTTGTACTGTAGTTGTACTGTATGTGTACTGTAGTTGTACTGTATTTGTACTGTACTTGTACTGTAGTTGTACTGTAGTTGTACTGTAGTTGTACTGTAGTTGTACTGTAGTTGTACTGTAGTTGTACTGTATGTGTACTGTATTTTAACTGTAGTTGTACTGTACTTGTACTGTAGTTGTAGTGTAGTTGTACTGTAGTTAAACTGTATTTGTACTGTAGTTGTACTGTACGTGTAATGTAGTTGTACTGTATTTGTACTGTACTTGTACTGTAGTTGTACTGTAGTTGTACTGTATTTGTACTCTAGTTGTACTGTAGTTGTACTGTATGTGTACTGTAGTTGTACTGTATGTGTAATGTAGTTGTACTGTATGTGTACTGTAGTTGTACTGTATTTGTACTGTATTTGTACTGTACTTGTACTGTAGTTGTACTGTAGTTGTACTGTATGTGTACTGTATTTGTACTGTACTTGTACTGTAGTTGTACTGTAGTTGTACTGTACTTGTACTGTACTTGTACTGTACTTGTACTGTAGTTGTACTGTATGTGTAATGTAGTTGTACTGTATTTGTACTGTACTTGTACTGTAGTTGTACTGTAGTTGTACTGTACTTGTACTGTACTTGTACTGTACTTGTACTGTACTTGTACTGTAGTTGTACTGTAGTTGTACTGTAGTTGTACTGTATGTGTACTGTAGTTGTACTGTATTTGTACTGTACTTGTACTGTAGATGTACTGTAGTTGTACTGTATTTGTACTGTATGTGTACTGTATTTGTACTGTAGTTGTACTGTATGTGAACTGTAGTTGTACTGTATGTGTACTGTATTTGTACTGTATGTGTACTGTATTTGTACTGTAGTTGTACTGTAGTTGTACTGTAGTTGTACTGTAGTTGTACTGTAGTTGTACTGTAGTTGTACTGCAGTTGTACTGTATGTGTACTGTATTTGTACTGTATGTGTACTGTATGTGTACTGTAGTTGTACTGTAGTTGTACTGTATGTGTACTGTAGTTGTACTGTAGTTGTACGGTAGTTGTACTGTAGTTGTACTGTATTTGTACTGTAGTTGTACTGTAGTTGTACTGTATGTGTACTGTATGTGTACTGTAGTTGTACTGTATGTGTACTGTAGTTGTACTGTAGTTGTACTGTATGTGTACTGTATGTGTACTGTAGTTGTACTGTAGTTGTACTGTATTTTAACTGTACTTGTACTGTACTTGTACTGTATTTGTACTGTAGTTGTACTGTACTTGTACTGTACTTGTACTGTATGTGTACTGTAGTTGTACTGTAGTTGTACTGTAGTTGTACTGTATGTGTACTGTATGTGTCCTGTATTTGTACTGTACTTGTACTGTATGTGTACTGTATGTGTACTGTAGTTGTACTGTAGTTGTACTGTATGTGTACTGTATGTGTACTGTAGTTGTACTGTAGTTGTACTGTAGTTGTACTGTATGTGTACTGTAGTTGTACTGTAGCTGTACTGTACTTGTACTGTATGTGTACTGTAGTTGTACTGTATGTGTACTGTATGTGTACTGTAGTTGTACTGTATGTGTACTGTATGTGTACTGTATGTGTACTGTATTTGTACTGTACTTGTACTGTATTTGTACTGTAGTTGTACTGTAGTTGTACTGTAGTTGTACTGTAGTTGTACTGTATGTGTACTGTATGTGTACTGTAGTTGTACTGTATTTGTACTGTAGTTGTACGGTAGTTGTACTGTAGTTGTACAGTATTTGTACTGTAGTTGTACTGTAGTTGTACTGTAGTTGTACTGTATGTGTACTGTATGTGTACTGTAGTTGTACTGTATGTGTACTGTAGTTGTACTGTAGTTGTACTGTATGTGTACTGTATGTGTACTGTAGTTGTACTGTATGTGCACTGTAGTTGTACTGTATTTGTACTGTATGTGTACTGTATGTGTACGGTAGTTGTACTGTAGTTGTACTGTATTTGTACTGTAGTTGTACTGTAGTTGTACTGTAGTTGTACTGTATGTGTACTGCATGTGTACTGTAGTTGTACTGTAGTTGTACTGTAGTTGTACTGTATGTGTACTGTAGTTGTACTGTAGTTGTACTGTACTTGTACTGTATGTGTACTGTAGTTGTACTGTATGTGTACTGTATGTGTACTGTAGTTGTACTGTATGTGTACTGTATGTGTACTGTAGTTGTACTGTAGTTGTACTGTATGTGTACTGTATGTGTACTGTAGTTGTACTGTAGTTGTACTGTAGTTGTACTGTATGTGTCCTGTATTTTAACTGCACTTGTACTGTAGTTGTACTGTAGTTGTACTGTAGTTGTACTGTATGTGTACTGTAGTTGTACTGTATTTGTACTGTACTTGTACTGTAGATGTACTGTAGTTGTACTGTACTTGTACTGTACTTGTACTGTAGTTATACTGTAGTTGTACTGTAGTTGTACTGTATGTGTACTGTAGTTGTACTGTATTTGTACTGTACTTGTACTGTAGTTGTTCTGTAGTTGTACTGTAGTTGTACTGTATGTGTACTGTATTTTTACTGTACTTGTACTGTAGTTGTACTGTATGTGTACTGTATTTGTACTGTACTTGTACTGTAGTTGTACTGTAGTTGTACTGTACTTGTACTGTACTTGTACTGTAGTTGTTCTGTATGTGTACTGTAGTTGTACTGTATTTGTTCTGTACTTGTACTGTAGTTGTACTGTTGTTGTACTGTACTTGTACTGTACTTGTAATGTAGTTGTACTGTAGTTGTACTGTATGTGTACTGTAGTTGTACTGTATTTGTACTGTACTTGTACTGTAGTTGTAATGTAGTTGTACTGTACTTGTACTGTACTTGTACTGTAGTTGTACTGTATTTGTACTGTACTTGTACTGTACTTGTACTGTAGTTGTACTGTAGTTGTACTGTAGTTGTACTGTAGTTGTACTGTATGTGTACTGTAGTTGTACTGTATTTGTACTGTACTTGTACTGTAGTTGTACTGTAGTTGTACTGTAGTTGTACTGTAGTTGTACTGTAGTTGTACTGTATGTGTACTGTAGTTGTACTGTAGTTGTACTGTAGTTGTACTGTAGTTGTACTGTAGTTGTACTGCAGTTGTACTGTATGTGTACTGTATTTGTACTGTATGTGTACTGTATTTGTACTGTAGTTGTACTGTACTTGTACTGTAGTTGTACTGTAGTTGTACTGTAGTTAAACTGTATTTGTACTGTAGTTGTACTGTATGTGTAATGTAGTTGTACTGTATTTGTACTGTACTTGTACTGTAGTTGTACTGTAGTTGTACTGTATTTGTACTCTAGTTGTACTGTAGTTGTACTGTATGTGTACTGTAGTTGTACTGTATGTGTACTGTAGTTGTACTGTATGTGTACTGTAGTTGTACTGTATTTGTACTGTATTTGTACTGTACTTGTACTGTAGTTGTACTGTAGTTGTACTGTATGTGTACTGTATTTGTACTGTACTTGTACTGTAGTTGTACTGTAGTTGTACTGTACTTGTACTGTACTTGTACTGCAGTTGTACTGTATGTGTAATGTAGTTGTACTGTATTTGTACTGTACTTGTACTGTACTTGTACTGTACTTGTACTGTACTTGTACTGTACTTGTACTGTAGTTGTACTGTAGTTGTACTGTAGTTGTACTGTAGTTGTACTGTAGTTGTACTGTAGTTGTACTGTAGTTGTACTGCAGTTGTACTGTATGTGTACTGTATTTGTACGGTATGTGTACTGTATTTGTACTGTAGTTGTACTGTAGTTGTACTGTAGTTGTACTGTAGTTGTACTGCAGTTGTACTGTATGTGTACTGTATTTGTACTGTATGTGTACTGTATTTGTACTGTAGTTGTACTGTAGTTGTACTGTATGTGTACTGTATTTTAACTGTACTTGTACTGTAGTTGTACTGTATTTGTACTGTAGTTGTACTGTATTTGTACTGTAGTTGTACTGTAGTTGTACTGTAGTTGTACTGTATGTGTACTGTATTTGTACTGTATGTGTACTGTATTTGTACTGTATGTGTACTGTATTTGTACTGTATGTGTACTGTAGTTGTACTGTACTTGTACTGAAGTTGTACTGTATGTGTACTGTATTTGTACTGTAGTTGTACTGTAGTTGTACTGTATTTGTACTGTATTTTTACTGTAGTTGTACTGTAGTTGTACTGTATGTGTACTGTATTTGTACTGTAGTTGTACTGTATGTGTACTGTAGATGTACTGTACTTGTACTGTAGTTGTACTGTAGTTGTACTGTATGTGTACTGTAGTTGTACTGTACTTGTACTGTATTTGTACTTTATGTGTACTGTATTTGCTCTGTAGTTGTACTGTAGTTGTACTGTATTTGTACTGTATGTGTACTGTATTTGTACTGTAGTTGTACTGTAGTTGTACTGTAGTTGTACTGTAGTTGTACTGTACTTGTACTGTATTTGTAGTGTAGTTGTACTGTATGTGTACTGTATTTGTACTGTAGTTGTACTGTAGTTGTACTGTATGTGTACTGTATGTGTACTGTAGTTGTACTGTAGTTGTACTGTAGTTGTACTGTATGTGTACTGTATGTGTACTGTATGTGTACTGTATGTGTACTGTAGTTGTACTGTATGTGTACTGTAGTTGTACTGTAGTTGTACTGTAGTTGTACTGTAGTTGTACAGTATTTGTACTGTAGTTGTACTGTAGTTGTACTGTAGTTGTACTGTTGTTGTACTGTATGTGTACTGTATTTGTACTGTATGTGTACTGTAGTTGTACTGTATGTGTACTGTATGTGTACTGTAGTTGTACTGTAGTTGTATTGTATGTGTTCTGTATGTGTACTGTAGTTGTACTGTAGTTGTACTGTAGTTGTACTGTATGTGTACTGTAGTTGTACTGTAGTTGTACTGTATGTGTACTGTAGTTGTACTGTAGTTGTACTGTAGTTGTTCTGTATGTGTACTGTAGTTGTACTGTAGTTGTACTGTAGTTGTACTGTAGTTGTACTGTAGTTGTACTGTATGTGTACGGTATTTGTACTGTATGTGTACTGTATTTGTACTGCAGTTGTACGGTATGTGTACTGTATGTGTACTGTAGTTGTACTGTAGTTGAACTGTAGTTGTACTTTATGTGTACTGTATTTGTACTGTAGTTGTACTGTAGTTGTACTGTAGTTGTACTGTATGTGTACTGTATTTGTACTGTATGTGTACTGTAGTTGTACTGTATGTGTACTGTATGTGTACTGTATTTGTACTGTATGTGTACTGTAGTTGTACTGTATGTGTACTGTAGTTGTACTGTAGTTGTACTGTAGTTGTAATGTAGTTGTACTGTATGTGTACAGTATTTGTACTGTAGTTGTGTACTGTATGTGTACTGTATGTGTACTGTATTTGTACTGTATGTGTACTGTATTTGTACTGTAGTTGTACTGTAGTTGTACTATAGTTGTACTGTAGCTGTACTGTATGTGTACTGTATTTGTACTGTATGTGTACTGTATTTGTACTGTAGTTGTACTGTTTGTGTACTGTAGTTGTACTGTAGTTGTACTGTATGTGTACTGTATTTGTACTGTATGTGTACTGTATTTGTACTGTAGTTGTATTGTAGTTGTACTGTAGTTGTACTGTATGTGTACTGTATTTGTACTGTATGTGTACTGTATTTGTACTGTAGTTGTACTGTAGTTGTACTGTATGTGTTCTGTATTTAAACTGTACTTGTACTGTAGTTGTACTGTATTTGTACTGTAGTTGTACTGTATGTGTACTGTATTTGTACTGTATGTGTACTGAATTTGTACTATATGTGTACTGTAGTTGTACTGTAGTTGTACTGTAGTTGTACTGTACTAGTACTGTATTTGTACTTTATGCGTACTGTATGTGTACTGTAGTTGTACTGTATTTGTACTGTAGTTGTACTGTAGTTGTACTGTAGTTGTACTGTAGTTGTACTGTATGTGTACTGTACTTGTACTGTATGTGTACTGTAGTTGTACTGTATTTGTACTGTATTTGTACTGTAGTTGTACTGTAGTTGTACTGTAGTTGTACTGTATGTGTACTGTATGTGTACTGTAGTTGTACTGTATGTGCACTGTATTTGTACTGTATTGTACTGTAGTTGAACTGTACTTGTACTGTAGTTGTACTGTAGTTGTACTGTAGTTGTACTGTAGTTGTACTGTATTTGTACTGTACTTGTACTGTATGTGTACTGTAGTTGTACTGTATATGTACTGTAGTTGTACTGTAGTTGTACTGTAGTTGTACTGTAGTTGTACTGTAGTTGGACTGTAGTTGTACTGTATGTGTACTGTACTTGTACTGTATGTGTACTGTAGTTGTACTGTATTTGTACTGTAGTTGTACTGTAGTTGTACTGTAGTTGTACTGTAGTTGTACTGTATGTGTACTGTACTTGTACTGTATATGTACTGTAGTTGTACTGTATTTGTACTGTAGTTGTACTGTAGTTGTACTGTAGTTGTACTGTAGTTGTACTGTAGTTGTACTGTAGTTGTACTGTATGTGCACTGTACTTGTACTGTATGTGTACTGTAGTTGTACTGTATTTGTACTGTAGTTGTACTGTACTTGTACTGTAGTTGTACTGTACCTGTACTGTAGTTGTACTGTAGTTGTACTGTAGTTGTACTGTATGTGTACTGTACTTGTAGTGTTTGTGTACTCTAGTTGTACTGTATTTGTACTGTAGTTGTACTGTAGTTGTACTGTAGTTGTACTGTAGTTGTACTGTATGTGTACTGTATGTGTACTGTAGTTGTACTGTATGTGTACTGTATTTTAACTGTACTTGTACTGTAGTTGTACTGTAGTTGTACTGTAGTTGTACTGTATGTGTTCTGTACTTGTACTGTATGTGTACAGTAGTTGTACTGTATTTGTACTGTAGTTGTACTGTAGTTGTACTGTAGTTGTACTGTAGTTGTACTGTACGTGTACTGTATTATAACTGTACTTGTACTGTAGTTGTACTGTAGTTGTACTCTAGATGTACTGTATGTGTACTGTACTTGTACTGTATGTGTACTGTAGTTGTACTGTAGTTGTACTGTAGTTGTACTGTAGTTGTACTGTATGTGTTCTGTACTTGTACTGTATGTGTACAGTAGTTGTACTGTATTTGTACTGTAGTTGTACTGTAGTTGTACTGTAGTTGTACTGTAGTTGTACTGTACGTGTACTGTATTTTAACTGTACTTGTACTGTAGTTGTACTGTAGTTGTACTCTAGATGTACTGTATGTGTACTGTACTTGTACTGTTTGTGTACTCTAGTTGTACTGTATTTGTACTGTAGTTGTACTGTAGTTGTACGGTAGTTGTACTGTAGTTGTACTGTAGTTGTACTGTATGTGCACTGTACTTGTACTGTATGTGTACTGTAGTTGTACTGTATTTGTACTGTAGTTGTACTGTACTTGTACTGTAGTTGTACTGTACCTGTACTGTAGTTGTACTGTAGTTGTACTGTAGTTGTACTGTATGTGTACTGTACTTGTACTGTTTGTGTACTCTAGTTGTACTGTATTTGTACTGTAGTTGTACTGTAGTTGTACTGTAGTTGTACTGTAGTTGTACTGTATGTGTACTGTATGTGTACTGTAGTTGTACTGTATGTGTACTGTATTTTAACTGTACTTATACTGTAGTTGTACTGTAGTTGTACTGTAGTTGTACTGTATGTGTTCTGTACTTGTACTGTATGTGTACAGTAGTTGTACTGTATTTGTACTGTAGTTGTACTGTAGTTGTACTGTAGTTGTACTGTAGTTGTACTGTACGTGTACTGTATTTTAACTGTACTTGTACTGTAGTTGTACTGTAGTTGTACTGTAGTTGTACTGTATGTGTACTGTATGTGTACTGTATGTGTACTGTAGTTGTACTGTATTTGTACTGTAGTTGTACTGTATGTGTACTGTACTTGTACTGTATGTGTACTGTAGTTGTACTGTATTTGTACTGTAGTTGTACTGTAGTTGTACTGTAGTTGTACTGTAGTTGTACTGTATTTGTACTGTAGTTGTACTGTAGTTGTACTGTAGTTGTACTGTATGTGTACTGTACTTGTACTGTATGTGTACTGTAGTTGTACTGTATTTGTACTGTAGTTGTACTGTAGTTGTACTGTAGTTGTACTGTAGTTGTACTGTATGTGTACTGTATTTTAACTGTACTTGTACTGTAGTTGTACTGTATGTGTACTGTACTTGTACTGTATGTGTACTGTAGTTGTACTGTATTTGTACTGTAGTTGTACTGTAGTTGTACTGTATGTGTACTGTATGTGTACTGTATGTGTACTGTATGTGTACTGTATGTGTACTGTAGTTGTACTGTAGTTGTACTGTATTTGTACTGTATGTGTACTGTATGTGTACTGTAGTTGTACTGTATGTGTACTGTATTTTAACTGTACTTTACTGTAGTTGTACTGTAGTTGTACTGTATTTGTACTGTATGTGTACTGTATGTGTACTGTAGTTGTACTGTAGTTGTACTGTATTTGTACTGTATGTGTACTGTATGTGTACTGTAGTTTTACTGTATTTGTACTGTACTAGTTCTGTAGTTGTACTGTAGTTGTACTGTACTTGTACTGTAGTTGTACTGTAGTTGTACTGTACTTGTACTGTAGTTGTACTGTATGTGTACTGTAGTTGTACTGTATGTGTACTGTAGTTGTACTGTATGTGTACTGTAGTTGTACTGTATTTGTACTGTACTTGTACTGTAGTTGTACTGTAGTTGTACTGTAGTTGTACTGTAGTTGTACTGTAGTTGTACTGTACTTGTACTGTACTTGTACTGTAGTTGTACTGTATTTGTACTGTACTTGTACTGTACTTGTACTGTAGTTGTACTGTAGTTGTACTGTAGTTGTACTGTAGTTGTACTGTATGTGTACTGTAGTTGTACTGTATTTGTACTGTACTTGTACTGTAGTTGTACTGTAGTTGTACTGTAGTTGTACTGTAGTTGTACTGTAGTTGTACTGTATGTGTACTGTAGTTGTACTGTAGTTGTACTGTAGTTGTACTGTAGTTGTACTGTAGTTGTACTGCAGTTGTACTGTATGTGTACTGTATTTGTACTGTATGTGTACTGTATTTGTACTGTAGTTGTACTGTACTTGTACTGTAGTTGTACTGTAGTTGTACTGTAGTTAAACTGTATTTGTACTGTAGTTGTACTGTATGTGTAATGTAGTTGTACTGTATTTGTACTGTACTTGTACTGTAGTTGTACTGTAGTTGTACTGTATTTGTACTCTAGTTGTACTGTAGTTGTACTGTATGTGTACTGTAGTTGTACTGTATGTGTACTGTAGTTGTACTGTATGTGTACTGTATTTGTACTGTAGTTGTACTGTAGTTGTACTGTAGTTGTACTGTAGTTGTACTGTAGTTGTACTGCAGTTGTACTGTATGTGTACTGTATTTGTACTGTATGTGTACTGTATTTGTACTGTAGTTGTACTGTAGTTGTACTGTATGTGTACTGTATTTGTACTGTACTTGTACTGTAGTTGTACTGTAGTTGTACTGTACTTGTACTGTACTTGTACTGCAGTTGTACTGTATGTGTAATGTAGTTGTACTGTATTTGTACTGTACTTGTACTGTAGTTGTACTGTATTTGTACTGTAGTTGTACTGTATTTGTACTGTAGTTGTACTGTAGTTGTACTGTAGTTGTACTGTATGTGTACTGTATTTGTACTGTATGTGTACTGTATTTGTACTGTATGTGTACTGTATTTGTACTGTATGTGTACTGTAGTTGTACTGTACTTGTACTGAAGTTGTACTGTATGTGTACTGTATTTGTACTGTAGTTGTACTGTAGTTGTACTGTATTTGTACTGTATTTTTACTGTAGTTGTACTGTAGTTGTACTGTATGTGTACTGTATTTGTACTGTAGTTGTACTGTATGTGTACTGTAGATGTACTGTACTTGTACTGTAGTTGTACTGTAGTTGTACTGTATGTGTACTGTAGTTGTACTGTACTTGTACTGTATTTGTACTTTATGTGTACTGTATTTGCTCTGTAGTTGTACTGTAGTTGTACTGTATTTGTACTGTATGTGTACTGTATTTGTACTGTAGTTGTACTGTAGTTGTACTGTAGTTGTACTGTAGTTGTACTGTACTTGTACTGTATTTGTAGTGTAGTTGTACTGTATGTGTACTGTATTTGTACTGTAGTTGTACTGTAGTTGTACTGTATGTGTACTGTATGTGTACTGTAGTTGTACTGTAGTTGTACTGTAGTTGTACTGTATGTGTACTGTATGTGTACTGTATGTGTACTGTATGTGTACTGTAGTTGTACTGTATGTGTACTGTATGTGTACTGTAGTTGTACTGTAGTTGTACTGTAGTTGTACTGTAGTTGTACAGTATTTGTACTGTAGTTGTACTGTAGTTGTACTGTAGTTGTACTGTTGTTGTACTGTATGTGTACTGTATTTGTACTGTATGTGTACTGTAGTTGTACTGTATGTGTACTGTATGTGTACTGTAGTTGTACTGTAGTTGTATTGTATGTGTTCTGTATGTGTACTGTAGTTGTACTGTAGTTGTACTGTAGTTGTACTGTATGTGTACTGTAGTTGTACTGTAGTTGTACTGTATGTGTACTGTAGTTGTACTGTAGTTGTACTGTAGTTGTTCTGTATGTGTACTGTAGTTGTACTGTAGTTGTACTGTAGTTGTACTGTAGTTGTACTGTAGTTGTACTGTATGTGTACGGTATTTGTACTGTATGTGTACTGTATTTGTACTGCAGTTGTACGGTATGTGTACTGTATGTGTACTGTAGTTGTACTGTAGTTGAACTGTAGTTGTACTTTATGTGTACTGTATTTGTACTGTAGTTGTACTGTAGTTGTACTGTAGTTGTACTGTATGTGTACTGTATTTGTACTGTATGTGTACTGTAGTTGTACTGTATGTGTACTGTATGTGTACTGTATTTGTACTGTATGTGTACTGTAGTTGTACTGTATGTGTACTGTAGTTGTACTGTAGTTGTACTGTAGTTGTAATGTAGTTGTACTGTATGTGTACAGTATTTGTACTGTAGTTGTGTACTGTATGTGTACTGTATGTGTACTGTATTTGTACTGTATGTGTACTGTATTTGTACTGTAGTTGTACTGTAGTTGTACTATAGTTGTACTGTAGCTGTACTGTATGTGTACTGTATTTGTACTGTATGTGTACTGTATTTGTACTGTAGTTGTACTGTTTGTGTACTGTAGTTGTACTGTAGTTGTACTGTATGTGTACTGTATTTGTACTGTATGTGTACTGTATTTGTACTGTAGTTGTATTGTAGTTGTACTGTAGTTGTACTGTATGTGTACTGTATTTGTACTGTATGTGTACTGTATTTGTACTGTAGTTGTACTGTAGTTGTACTGTATGTGTTCTGTATTTAAACTGTACTTGTACTGTAGTTGTACTGTATTTGTACTGTAGTTGTACTGTATGTGTACTGTATTTGTACTGTATGTGTACTGAATTTGTACTATATGTGTACTGTAGTTGTACTGTAGTTGTACTGTAGTTGTACTGTACTAGTACTGTATTTGTACTTTATGCGTACTGTATGTGTACTGTAGTTGTACTGTATTTGTACTGTAGTTGTACTGTAGTTGTACTGTAGTTGTACTGTAGTTGTACTGTATGTGTACTGTACTTGTACTGTATGTGTACTGTAGTTGTACTGTATTTGTACTGTATTTGTACTGTAGTTGTACTGTAGTTGTACTGTAGTTGTACTGTATGTGTACTGTATGTGTACTGTAGTTGTACTGTATGTGCACTGTATTTGTACTGTATTGTACTGTAGTTGAACTGTACTTGTACTGTAGTTGTACTGTAGTTGTACTGTAGTTGTACTGTAGTTGTACTGTATTTGTACTGTACTTGTACTGTATGTGTACTGTAGTTGTACTGTATTTGTACTGTAGTTGTACTGTAGTTGTACTGTAGTTGTACTGTAGTTGTACTGTAGTTGGACTGTAGTTGTACTGTATGTGTACTGTACTTGTACTGTATGTGTACTGTAGTTGTACTGTATTTGTACTGTAGTTGTACTGTAGTTGTACTGTAGTTGTACTGTAGTTGTACTGTATGTGTACTGTACTTGTACTGTATATGTACTGTAGTTGTACTGTATTTGTACTGTAGTTGTACTGTAGTTGTACTGTAGTTGTACTGTAGTTGTACTGTAGTTGTACTGTAGTTGTACTGTATGTGCACTGTACTTGTACTGTATGTGTACTGTAGTTGTACTGTATTTGTACTGTAGTTGTACTGTACTTGTACTGTAGTTGTACTGTACCTGTACTGTAGTTGTACTGTAGTTGTACTGTAGTTGTACTGTATGTGTACTGTACTTGTAGTGTTTGTGTACTCTAGTTGTACTGTATTTGTACTGTAGTTGTACTGTAGTTGTACTGTAGTTGTACTGTAGTTGTACTGTATGTGTACTGTATGTGTACTGTAGTTGTACTGTATGTGTACTGTATTTTAACTGTACTTGTACTGTAGTTGTACTGTAGTTGTACTGTAGTTGTACTGTATGTGTTCTGTACTTGTACTGTATGTGTACAGTAGTTGTACTGTATTTGTACTGTAGTTGTACTGTAGTTGTACTGTAGTTGTACTGTACGTGTACTGTATTATAACTGTACTTGTACTGTAGTTGTACTGTAGTTGTACTCTAGATGTACTGTATGTGTACTGTACTTGTACTGTATGTGTACTGTAGTTGTACTGTATTTGTTCTGTACTTGTACTGTAGTTGTACTGTAGTTGTACTGTACTTGTACTGTACTTGTACTGTACTTGTACTGTAGTTGTACTGTAGTTGTACTGTATGTGTACTGTATTTGTACTGTATTTGTACTGTACTTGTACTGTAGTTGTAATGTAGTTGTACTGTACTTGTACTGTACTTGTACTGTAGTTGTACTGTATTTGTACTGTACTTGTACTGTACTTGTACTGTAGTTGTACTGTAGTTGTTCTGTAGTTGTACTGTAGTTGTACTGTATGTGTACTGTAGTTGTACTGTATTTGTACTGTACTTGTACTGTAGTTGTACTTTAGTTGTACTGTAGTTGTACTGTACTTGTACTGTACTTGTACTGTAGTTGTACTGTAGTTGTACTGTATGTGTACTGTATTTGTACTGTATTTGTACTGTACTTGTACTGTAGTTGTAATGTAGTTGTACTGTACTTGTACTGTACTTGTACTGTAGTTGTACTGTATTTGTACTGTACTTGTACTGTACTTGTACTGTAGTTGTACTGTAGTTGTTCTGTAGATGTACTGTAGTTGTACTGTATGTGTACTGTAGTTGTACTGTATTTGTACTGTACTTGTACTGTAGTTGTACTGTAGTTGTACTGTAGTTGTACTGTAGTTGTACTGTAGTTGTACTGTAGTTGTACTGTATGTGTACTGTATTTTAACTGTAGTTGTACTGTACTTGTACTGTAGTTGTAGTGTAGTTGTACTGTAGTTAAACTGTATTTGTACTGTAGTTGTACTGTATGTGTAATGTAGTTGTACTGTATTTGTACTGTACTTGTACTGTAGTTGTACTGTAGTTGTACTGTATTTGTACTCTAGTTGTACTGTAGTTGTACTGTATGTGTACTGTAGTTGTACTGTATGTGTAATGTAGTTGTACTGTATGTGTACTGTAGTTGTACTGTATTTGTACTGTATTTGTACTGTACTTGTACTGTAGTTGTACTGTAGTTGTACTGTATGTGTACTGTATTTGTACTGTACTTGTACTGTAGTTGTACTGTAGTTGTACTGTACTTGTACTGTACTTGTACTGTACTTGTACTGTACTTGTACTGTAGTTGTACTGTATGTGTAATGTAGTTGTACTGTATTTGTACTGTACTTGTACTGTAGTTGTACTGTAGTTGTACTGTACTTGTACTGTACTTGTACTGTACTTGTACTGTACTTGTACTGTAGTTGTACTGTAGTTGTACTGTAGTTGTACTGTATGTGTACTGTAGTTGTACTGTATTTGTACTGTACTTGTACTGTAGATGTACTGTAGTTGTACTGTATTTGTACTGTATGTGTACTGTATTTGTACTGTAGTTGTACTGTATGTGTACTGTAGTTGTACTGTATGTGTACTGTATTTGTACTGTATGTGTACTGTATTTGTACTGTAGTTGTACTGTAGTTGTACTGTAGTTGTACTGTAGTTGTACTGTAGTTGTACTGTAGTTGTACTGCAGTTGTACTGTATGTGTACTGTATTTGTACTGTATGTGTACTGTATGTGTACTGTAGTTGTACTGTAGTTGTACTGTATGTGTACTGTAGTTGTACTGTAGTTGTACGGTAGTTGTACTGTAGTTGTACTGTATTTGTACTGTAGTTGTACTGTAGTTGTACTGTATGTGTACTGTATGTGTACTGTAGTTGTACTGTATGTGTACTGTAGTTGTACTGTAGTTGTACTGTATGTGTACTGTATGTGTACTGTAGTTGTACTGTAGTTGTACTGTATTTTAACTGTACTTGTACTGTACTTGTACTGTATTTGTACTGTAGTTGTACTGTACTTGTACTGTACTTGTACTGTATGTGTACTGTAGTTGTACTGTAGTTGTACTGTAGTTGTACTGTATGTGTACTGTATGTGTCCTGTATTTGTACTGTACTTGTACTGTATGTGTACTGTATGTGTACTGTAGTTGTACTGTAGTTGTACTGTATGTGTACTGTATGTGTACTGTAGTTGTACTGTAGTTGTACTGTAGTTGTACTGTATGTGTACTGTAGTTGTACTGTAGCTGTACTGTACTTGTACTGTATGTGTACTGTAGTTGTACTGTATGTGTACTGTATGTGTACTGTAGTTGTACTGTATGTGTACTGTATGTGTACTGTATGTGTACTGTATTTGTACTGTACTTGTACTGTATTTGTACTGTAGTTGTACTGTAGTTGTACTGTAGTTGTACTGTAGTTGTACTGTATGTGTACTGTATGTGTACTGTAGTTGTACTGTATTTGTACTGTAGTTGTACGGTAGTTGTACTGTAGTTGTACAGTATTTGTACTGTAGTTGTACTGTAGTTGTACTGTAGTTGTACTGTATGTGTACTGTATGTGTACTGTAGTTGTACTGTATGTGTACTGTAGTTGTACTGTAGTTGTACTGTATGTGTACTGTATGTGTACTGTAGTTGTACTGTATGTGCACTGTAGTTGTACTGTATTTGTACTGTATGTGTACTGTATGTGTACGGTAGTTGTACTGTAGTTGTACTGTATTTGTACTGTAGTTGTACTGTAGTTGTACTGTAGTTGTACTGTATGTGTACTGCATGTGTACTGTAGTTGTACTGTAGTTGTACTGTAGTTGTACTGTATGTGTACTGTAGTTGTACTGTAGTTGTACTGTACTTGTACTGTATGTGTACTGTAGTTGTACTGTATGTGTACTGTATGTGTACTGTAGTTGTACTGTATGTGTACTGTATGTGTACTGTAGTTGTACTGTAGTTGTACTGTATGTGTACTGTATGTGTACTGTAGTTGTACTGTAGTTGTACTGTAGTTGTACTGTATGTGTCCTGTATTTTAACTGCACTTGTACTGTAGTTGTACTGTAGTTGTACTGTAGTTGTACTGTATGTGTACTGTAGTTGTACTGTATTTGTACTGTACTTGTACTGTAGATGTACTGTAGTTGTACTGTACTTGTACTGTACTTGTACTGTAGTTATACTGTAGTTGTACTGTAGTTGTACTGTATGTGTACTGTAGTTGTACTGTATTTGTACTGTACTTGTACTGTAGTTGTTCTGTAGTTGTACTGTAGTTGTACTGTATGTGTACTGTATTTTTACTGTACTTGTACTGTAGTTGTACTGTATGTGTACTGTATTTGTACTGTACTTGTACTGTAGTTGTACTGTAGTTGTACTGTACTTGTACTGTACTTGTACTGTAGTTGTTCTGTATGTGTACTGTAGTTGTACTGTATTTGTTCTGTACTTGTACTGTAGTTGTACTGTTGTTGTACTGTACTTGTACTGTACTTGTAATGTAGTTGTACTGTAGTTGTACTGTATGTGTACTGTAGTTGTACTGTATTTGTACTGTACTTGTACTGTAGTTGTAATGTAGTTGTACTGTACTTGTACTGTACTTGTACTGTAGTTGTACTGTATTTGTACTGTACTTGTACTGTACTTGTACTGTAGTTGTACTGTAGTTGTACTGTAGTTGTACTGTAGTTGTACTGTATGTGTACTGTAGTTGTACTGTATTTGTACTGTACTTGTACTGTAGTTGTACTGTAGTTGTACTGTAGTTGTACTGTAGTTGTACTGTAGTTGTACTGTATGTGTACTGTAGTTGTACTGTAGTTGTACTGTAGTTGTACTGTAGTTGTACTGTAGTTGTACTGCAGTTGTACTGTATGTGTACTGTATTTGTACTGTATGTGTACTGTATTTGTACTGTAGTTGTACTGTACTTGTACTGTAGTTGTACTGTAGTTGTACTGTAGTTAAACTGTATTTGTACTGTAGTTGTACTGTATGTGTAATGTAGTTGTACTATATTTGTACTGTACTTGTACTGTAGTTGTACTGTAGTTGTACTGTATTTGTACTCTAGTTGTACTGTAGTTGTACTGTATGTGTACTGTAGTTGTACTGTATGTGTACTGTAGTTGTACTGTATGTGTACTGTAGTTGTACTGTATTTGTACTGTATTTGTACTGTACTTGTACTGTAGTTGTACTGTAGTTGTACTGTATGTGTACTGTATTTGTACTGTACTTGTACTGTAGTTGTACTGTAGTTGTACTGTACTTGTACTGTACTTGTACTGCAGTTGTACTGTATGTGTAATGTAGTTGTACTGTATTTGTACTGTACTTGTACTGTACTTGTACTGTACTTGTACTGTACTTGTACTGTACTTGTACTGTAGTTGTACTGTAGTTGTACTGTAGTTGTACTGTAGTTGTACTGTAGTTGTACTGTAGTTGTACTGTAGTTGTACTGCAGTTGTACTGTAGGTGTACTGTATTTGTACTGTATGTGTACTGTATTTGTACTGTAGTTGTACTGTAGTTGTACTGTAGTTGTACTGTAGTTGTACTGCAGTTGTACTGTATGTGTACTGTATTTGTACTGTATGTGTACTGTATTTGTACTGTAGTTGTACTGTAGTTGTACTGTATGTGTACTGTATTTTAACTGTACTTGTACTGTAGTTGTACTGTATTTGTACTGTAGTTGTACTGTATTTGTACTGTAGTTGTACTGTAGTTGTACTGTAGTTGTACTGTATGTGTACTGTATTTGTACTGTATGTGTACTGTATTTGTACTGTATGTGTACTGTATTTGTACTGTATGTGTACTGTAGTTGTACTGTACTTGTACTGAAGTTGTACTGTATGTGTACTGTATTTGTACTGTAGTTGTACTGTAGTTGTACTGTATTTGTACTGTATTTTTACTGTAGTTGTACTGTAGTTGTACTGTATGTGTACTGTATTTGTACTGTAGTTGTACTGTATGTGTACTGTAGATGTACTGTACTTGTACTGTAGTTGTACTGTAGTTGTACTGTATGTGTACTGTAGTTGTACTGTACTTGTACTGTATTTGTACTTTATGTGTACTGTATTTGCTCTGTAGTTGTACTGTAGTTGTACTGTATTTGTACTGTATGTGTACTGTATTTGTACTGTAGTTGTACTGTAGTTGTACTGTAGTTGTACTGTAGTTGTACTGTACTTGTACTGTATTTGTAGTGTAGTTGTACTGTATGTGTACTGTATTTGTACTGTAGTTGTACTGTAGTTGTACTGTATGTGTACTGTATGTGTACTGTAGTTGTACTGTAGTTGTACTGTAGTTGTACTGTATGTGTACTGTATGTGTACTGTATGTGTACTGTATGTGTACTGTAGTTGTACTGTATGTGTACTGTATGTGTACTGTAGTTGTACTGTAGTTGTACTGTAGTTGTACTGTAGTTGTACAGTATTTGTACTGTAGTTGTACTGTAGTTGTACTGTAGTTGTACTGTTGTTGTACTGTATGTGTACTGTATTTGTACTGTATGTGTACTGTAGTTGTACTGTATGTGTACTGTATGTGTACTGTAGTTGTACTGTAGTTGTATTGTATGTGTTCTGTATGTGTACTGTAGTTGTACTGTAGTTGTACTGTAGTTGTACTGTATGTGTACTGTAGTTGTACTGTAGTTGTACTGTATGTGTACTGTAGTTGTACTGTAGTTGTACTGTAGTTGTTCTGTATGTGTACTGTAGTTGTACTGTAGTTGTACTGTAGTTGTACTGTAGTTGTACTGTAGTTGTACTGTATGTGTACGGTATTTGTACTGTATGTGTACTGTATTTGTACTGCAGTTGTACGGTATGTGTACTGTATGTGTACTGTAGTTGTACTGTAGTTGAACTGTAGTTGTACTTTATGTGTACTGTATTTGTACTGTAGTTGTACTGTAGTTGTACTGTAGTTGTACTGTATGTGTACTGTATTTGTACTGTATGTGTACTGTAGTTGTACTGTATGTGTACTGTATGTGTACTGTATTTGTACTGTATGTGTACTGTAGTTGTACTGTATGTGTACTGTAGTTGTACTGTAGTTGTACTGTAGTTGTAATGTAGTTGTACTGTATGTGTACAGTATTTGTACTGTAGTTGTGTACTGTATGTGTACTGTATGTGTACTGTATTTGTACTGTATGTGTACTGTATTTGTACTGTAGTTGTACTGTAGTTGTACTATAGTTGTACTGTAGCTGTACTGTATGTGTACTGTATTTGTACTGTATGTGTACTGTATTTGTACTGTAGTTGTACTGTTTGTGTACTGTAGTTGTACTGTAGTTGTACTGTATGTGTACTGTATTTGTACTGTATGTGTACTGTATTTGTACTGTAGTTGTATTGTAGTTGTACTGTAGTTGTACTGTATGTGTACTGTATTTGTACTGTATGTGTACTGTATTTGTACTGTAGTTGTACTGTAGTTGTACTGTATGTGTTCTGTATTTAAACTGTACTTGTACTGTAGTTGTACTGTATTTGTACTGTAGTTGTACTGTATGTGTACTGTATTTGTACTGTATGTGTACTGAATTTGTACTATATGTGTACTGTAGTTGTACTGTAGTTGTACTGTAGTTGTACTGTACTAGTACTGTATTTGTACTTTATGCGTACTGTATGTGTACTGTAGTTGTACTGTATTTGTACTGTAGTTGTACTGTAGTTGTACTGTAGTTGTACTGTAGTTGTACTGTATGTGTACTGTACTTGTACTGTATGTGTACTGTAGTTGTACTGTATTTGTACTGTATTTGTACTGTAGTTGTACTGTAGTTGTACTGTAGTTGTACTGTATGTGTACTGTATGTGTACTGTAGTTGTACTGTATGTGCACTGTATTTGTACTGTATTGTACTGTAGTTGAACTGTACTTGTACTGTAGTTGTACTGTAGTTGTACTGTAGTTGTACTGTAGTTGTACTGTATTTGTACTGTACTTGTACTGTATGTGTACTGTAGTTGTACTGTATATGTACTGTAGTTGTACTGTAGTTGTACTGTAGTTGTACTGTAGTTGTACTGTAGTTGGACTGTAGTTGTACTGTATGTGTACTGTACTTGTACTGTATGTGTACTGTAGTTGTACTGTATTTGTACTGTAGTTGTACTGTAGTTGTACTGTAGTTGTACTGTAGTTGTACTGTATGTGTACTGTACTTGTACTGTATATGTACTGTAGTTGTACTGTATTTGTACTGTAGTTATACTGTAGTTGTACTGTAGTTGTACTGTAGTTGTACTGTAGTTGTACTGTAGTTGTACTGTATGTGCACTGTACTTGTACTGTATGTGTACTGTAGTTGTACTGTATTTGTACTGTAGTTGTACTGTACTTGTACTGTAGTTGTACTGTACCTGTACTGTAGTTGTACTGTAGTTGTACTGTAGTTGTACTGTATGTGTACTGTACTTGTAGTGTTTGTGTACTCTAGTTGTACTGTATTTGTACTGTAGTTGTACTGTAGTTGTACTGTAGTTGTACTGTAGTTGTACTGTATGTGTACTGTATGTGTACTGTAGTTGTACTGTATGTGTACTGTATTTTAACTGTACTTGTACTGTAGTTGTACTGTAGTTGTACTGTAGTTGTACTGTATGTGTTCTGTACTTGTACTGTATGTGTACAGTAGTTGTACTGTATTTGTACTGTAGTTGTACTGTAGTTGTACTGTAGTTGTACTGTAGTTGTACTGTACGTGTACTGTATTATAACTGTACTTGTACTGTAGTTGTACTGTAGTTGTACTCTAGATGTACTGTATGTGTACTGTACTTGTACTGTATGTGTACTGTAGTTGTACTGTAGTTGTACTGTAGTTGTACTGTATGTGTTCTGTACTTGTACTGTATGTGTACAGTAGTTGTACTGTCTTTGTACTGTAGTTGTACTGTAGTTGTACTGTAGTTGTACTGTAGTTGTACTGTACGTGTACTGTATTTTAACTGTACTTGTACTGTAGTTGTACTGTAGTTGTACTCTAGATGTACTGTATGTGTACTGTACTTGTACTGTT
Source organism: Meconema thalassinum (assembly GCA_946902985.2). Lineage (NCBI taxonomy): Eukaryota > Metazoa > Arthropoda > Insecta > Orthoptera > Tettigoniidae > Meconema > Meconema thalassinum. Next base: position 443,523,591 of record OX336394.1, on the reverse strand, counting down.
TGTGTACTCTAGTTGTACTGTATTTGTACTGTAGTTGTACTGTAGTTGTACTGTAGTTGTACTGTAGTTGTACTGTAGTTGTACTGTATGTGCACTGTACTTGTACTGTATGTGTACTGTAGTTGTACTGTATTTGTACTGTAGTTGTACTGTACTTGTACTGTAGTTGTACTGTACCTGTACTGTAGTTGTACTGTAGTTGTACTGTAGTTGTACTGTATGTGTACTGTACTTGTACTGTTTGTGTACTCTAGTTGTACTGTATTTGTACTGTAGTTGTACTGTAGTTGTACTGTAGTTGTACTGTAGTTGTACTGTATGTGTACTGTATGTGTACTGTAGTTGTACTGTATGTGTACTGTATTTTAACTGTACTTGTACTGTAGTTGTACTGTAGTTGTACTGTAGTTGTACTGTATGTGTTCTGTACTTGTACTGTATGTGTACAGTAGTTGTACTGTATTTGTACTGTAGTTGTACTGTAGTTGTACTGTAGTTGTACTGTAGTTGTACTGTACGTGTACTGTATTTTAACTGTACTTGTACTGTAGTTGTACTGTAGTTGTACTGTAGTTGTACTGTATGTGTACTGTATGTGTACTGTATGTGTACTGTAGTTGTACTGTATTTGTACTGTAGTTGTACTGTATGTGTACTGTACTTGTACTGTATGTGTACTGTAGTTGTACTGTATTTGTACTGTAGTTGTACTGTAGTTGTACTGTAGTTGTACTGTAGTTGTACTGTATTTGTACTGTAGTTGTACTGCAGTTGTACTGTAGTTGTACTGTATGTGTACTGTACTTGTACTGTATGTGTACTGTAGTTGTACTGTATTTGTACTGTAGTTGTACTGTAGTTGTACTGTAGTTGTACTGTAGTTGTACTGTATGTGTACTGTACTTGTACTGTATGTGTACTGTAGTTGTACTGTATTTGTACTGTAGTTGTACTGTAGTTGTACTGTATGTGTACTGTATGTGTACTGTATGTGTACTGTATGTGTACTGTATGTGTACTGTAGTTGTACTGTAGTTGTACTGTATTTGTACTGTATGTGTACTGTATGTGTACTGTAGTTGTACTGTATGTGTACTGTATTTTAACTGTACTTTACTGTAGTTGTACTGTAGTTGTACTGTATTTGTACTGTATGTGTACTGTATGTGTACTGTAGTTGTACTGTAGTTGTACTGTATTTGTACTGTATGTGTACTGTATGTGTACTGTAGTTTTACTGTATTTGTACTGTACTAGTTCTGTAGTTGTACTGTAGTTGTACTGTAGTTGTACTGTACTTGTACTGTAGTTGTACTGTAGTTGTACTGTACTTGTACTGTAGTTGTACTGTATGTGTACTGTAGTTGTACTGTATGTGTACTGTAGTTGTACTGTATGTGTACTGTAGTTGTACTGTATTTGTACTGTACTTGTACTGTAGTTGTACTGTAGTTGTACTGTAGTTGTACTGTAGTTGTACTGTAGTTGTACTGTACTTGTACTGTAGTTGTACTGTATTTGTACTGTACTTGTACTGTACTTGTACTGTAGTTGTACTGTAGTTGTACTGTAGTTGTACTGTAGTTGTACTGTATGTGTACTGTAGTTGTACTGTATTTGTACTGTACTTGTACTGTAGTTGTACTGTAGTTGTACTGTAGTTGTACTGTAGTTGTACTGTAGTTGTACTGTATGTGTACTGTAGTTGTACTGTAGTTGTACTGTAGTTGTACTGTAGTTGTACTGTAGTTGTACTGCAGTTGTACTGTATGTGTACTGTATTTGTACTGTATGTGTACTGTATTTGTACTGTAGTTGTACTGTACTTGTACTGTAGTTGTACTGTAGTTGTACTGTAGTTAAACTGTATTTGTACTGTAGTTGTACTGTATGTGTAATGTAGTTGTACTGTATTTGTACTGTACTTGTACTGTAGTTGTACTGTAGTTGTACTGTATTTGTACTCTAGTTGTACTGTAGTTGTACTGTATGTGTACTGTAGTTGTACTGTATGTGTACTGTAGTTGTACTGTATGTGTACTGTATTTGTACTGTAGTTGTACTGTAGTTGTACTGTAGTTGTACTGTAGTTGTACTGTAGTTGTACTGCAGTTGTACTGTATGTGTACTGTATTTGTACTGTATGTGTACTGTATTTGTACTGTAGTTGTACTGTAGTTGTACTGTATGTGTACTGTATTTGTACTGTACTTGTACTGTAGTTGTACTGTAGTTGTACTGTACTTGTACTGTACTTGTACTGCAGTTGTACTGTATGTGTAATGTAGTTGTACTGTATTTGTACTGTACTTGTACTGTAGTTGTACTGTAGTTGTACTGTACTTGTACTGTACTTGTACTGTACTTGTACTGTACTTGTACTGTAGTTGTACTGTAGTTGTACTGTAGTTGTACTGTAGTTGTACTGTAGTTGTACTGTAGTTGTACTGCAGTTGTACTGTATGTGTACTGTATTTGTACTGTATGTGTACTGTATTTGTACTGTAGTTGTACTGTAGTTGTACTGTAGTTGTACTGTAGTTGTACTGTAGTTGTACTGCAGTTGTACTGTATGTGTACTGTATTTGTACTGTATGTGTACTGTATTTGTACTGTAGTTGTACTGTAGTTGTACTGTATGTGTACTGTATTTTAACTGTACTTGTACTGTAGTTGTACTGTATTTGTACTGTAGTTGTACTGTATTTGTACTGTAGTTGTACTGTAGTTGTACTGTAGTTGTACTGTATGTGTACTGTATTTGTACTGTATGTGTACTGTATTTGTACTGTATGTGTACTGTATTTGTACTGTATGTGTACTATAGTTGTACTGTACTTGTACTGAAGTTGTACTGTATGTGTACTGTATTTGTACTGTAGTTGTACTGTAGTTGTACTGTATTTGTACTGTATTTTTACTGTAGTTGTACTGTAGTTGTACTGTATGTGTACTGTATTTGTACTGTAGTTGTACTGTATGTGTACTGTAGATGTACTGTACTTGTACTGTAGTTGTACTGTAGTTGTACTGTATGTGTACTGTAGTTGTACTGTACTTGTACTGTATTTGTACTTTATGTGTACTGTATTTGCTCTGTAGTTGTACTGTAGTTGTACTGTATTTGTACTGTATGTGTACTGTATTTGTACTGTAGTTGTACTTAGTTGTACTGTAGTTGTACTGTAGTTGTACTGTACTTGTACTGTATTTGTAGTGTAGTTGTACTGTATGTGTACTGTATTTGTACTGTAGTTGTACTGTAGTTGTACTGTATGTGTACTGTATGTGTACTGTAGTTGTACTGTAGTTGTACTGTAGTTGTACTGTATGTGTACTGTATGTGTACTGTATGTGTACTGTATGTGTACTGTAGTTGTACTGTATGTGTACTGTATGTGTACTGTAGTTGTACTGTAGTTGTACTGTAGTTGTACTGTAGTTGTACAGTATTTGTACTGTAGTTGTACTGTAGTTGTACTGTAGTTGTACTGTTGTTGTACTGTATGTGTACTGTATTTGTACTGATGTGTACTGTAGTTGTACTGTATGTGTACTGTATGTGTACTGTAGTTGTACTGTAGTTGTATTGTATGTGTTCTGTATGTGTACTGTAGTTGTACTGTAGTTGTACTGTAGTTGTACTGTATGTGTACTGTAGTTGTACTGTAGTTGTACTGTATGTGTACTGTAGTTGTACTGTAGTTGTACTGTAGTTGTTCTGTATGTGGTACTGTAGTTGTACTGTAGTTGTACTGTAGTTGTACTGTAGTTGTACTGTAGTTGTACTGTATGTGTACGGTATTTGTACTGTATGTGTACTGTATTTGTACTGCAGTTGTACGGTATGTGTACTGTATGTGTACTGTAGTTGTACTGTAGTTGAACTGTAGTTGTACTTTATGTGTACTGTATTTGTACTGTAGTTGTACTGTAGTTGTACTGTAGTTGTACTGTATGTGTACTGTATTTGTACTGTATGTGTACTGTAGTTGTACTGTATGTGTACTGTATGTGTACTGTATTTGTACTGTATGTGTACTGTAGTTGTACTGTATGTGTACTGTAGTTGTACTGTAGTTGTACTGTAGTTGTAATGTAGTTGTACTGTATGTGTACAGTATTTGTACTGTAGTTGTGTACTGTATGTGTACTGTATGTGTACTGTATTTGTACTGTATGTGTACTGTATTTGTACTGTAGTTGTACTGTAGTTGTACTATAGTTGTACTGTAGCTGTACTGTATGTGTACTGTATTTGTACTGTATGTGTACTGTATTTGTACTGTAGTTGTACTGTTTGTGTACTGTAGTTGTACTGTAGTTGTACTGTATGTGTACTGTATTTGTACTGTATGTGTACTGTATTTGTACTGTAGTTGTATTGTAGTTGTACTGTAGTTGTACTGTATGTGTACTGTATTTGTACTGTATGTGTACTGTATTTGTACTGTAGTTGTACTGTAGTTGTACTGTATGTGTTCTGTATTTAAACTGTACTTGTACTGTAGTTGTACTGTATTTGTACTGTAGTTGTACTGTATGTGTACTGTATTTGTACTGTATGTGTACTGAATTTGTACTATATGTGTACTGTAGTTGTACTGTAGTTGTACTGTAGTTGTACTGTACTAGTACTGTATTTGTACTTTATGCGTACTGTATGTGTACTGTAGTTGTACTGTATTTGTACTGTAGTTGTACTGTAGGTTGTACTGTAGTTGTACTGTAGTTGTACTGTACTTGTACTGTATGTGTACTGTAGTTGTACTGTATTTGTACTGTATTTGTACTGTAGTTGTACTGTAGTTGTACTGTAGTTGTACTGTATGTGTACTGTATGTGTACTGTAGTTGTACTGTATGTGCACTGTATTTGTACTGTATTGTACTGTAGTTGAACTGTACTTGTACTGTAGTTGTACTGTAGTTGTACTGTAGTTGTACTGTAGTTGTACTGTATTTGTACTGTACTTGTACTGTATGTGTACTGTAGTTGTACTGTATTTGTACTGTAGTTGTACTGTAGTTGTACTGTAGTTGTACTGTAGTTGTACTGTAGTTGGACTGTAGTTGTACTGTATGTGTACTGTACTTGTACTGTATGTGTACTGTAGTTGTACTGTATTTGTACTGTAGTTGTACTGTAGTTGTACTGTAGTTGTACTGTAGTTGTACTGTATGTGTACTGTACTTGTACTGTATATGTACTGTAGTTGTACTGTATTTGTACTGTAGTTGTACTGTAGTTGTACTGTAGTTGTACTGTAGTTGTACTGTAGTTGTACTGTAGTTGTACTGTATGTGCACTGTACTTGTACTGTATGTGTACTGTAGTTGTACTGTATTGTACTGTAGTTGTACTGTACTTGTACTGTAGTTGTACTGTACCTGTACTGTAGTTGTACTGTAGTTGTACTGTAGTTGTACTGTATGTGTACTGTACTTGTAGTGTTTTGTGTACTCTAGTTGTACTGTATTTGTACTGTAGTTGTACTGTAGTTGTACTGTAGTTGTACTGTAGTTGTACTGTATGTGTACTGTATGTGTACTGTAGTTGTACTGTATGTGTACTGTATTTTTAACTGTACTTGTACTGTAGTTGTACTGTAGTTGTACTGTAGTTGTACTGTATGTGTTCTGTACTTGTACTGTATGTGTACAGTAGTTGTACTGTATTTGTACTGTAGTTGTACTGTAGTTGTACTGTAGTTGTACTGTAGTTGTACTGTACGTGTACTGTATTATAACTGTACTTGTACTGTAGTGTACTGTAGTTGTACTCTAGATGTACTGTATGTGTACTGTACTTGTACTGTATGTGTACTGTAGTTGTACTGTAGTTGTACTGTAGTTGTACTGTAGTTGTACTGTATGTGTTCTGTACTTGTACTGTATGTGTACAGTAGTTGTACTGTATTTGTACTGTAGTTGTACTGTAGTTGTACTGTAGTTGTACTGTAGTTGTACTGTACGTGTACTGTATTTTAACTGTACTTGTACTGTAGTTGTACTGTAGTTGTACTCTAGATGTACTGTATGTGTACTGTACTTGTACTGTTTGTGTACTCTAGTTGTACTGTATTTGTACTGTAGTTGTACTGTAGTTGTACTGTAGTTGTACTGTAGTTTGTACTGTAGTTGTACTGTATGTGCACTGTACTTGTACTGTATGTGTACTGTAGTTGTACTGTATTTGTACTGTATTGTACTGTACTTGTACTGTAGTTGTACTGTACCTGTACTGTAGTTGTACTGTAGTTGTACTGTAGTTGTACTGTATGTGTACTGTACTTGTACTGTTTGTGTACTCTAGTTGTACTGTATTTGTACTGTAGTTGTACTGTAGTTGTACTGTAGTTGTACTGTAGTTGTACTGTATGTGTACTGTATGTGTACTGTAGTTGTACTGTATGTGTACTGTATTTTAACTGTACTTGTACTGTAGTTGTACTGTAGTTGTACTGTAGTTGTACTGTATGTGTTCTGTACTTGTACTGTATGTGTACAGTAGTTGTACTGTATTTGTACTGTAGTTGTACTGTAGTTGTACTGTAGTTGTACTGTAGTTGTACTGTACGTGTACTGTATTTTAACTGTACTTGTACTGTAGTTGTACTGTAGTTGTACTGTAGTTGTACTGTAGTTGTACTGTATGTGTACTGTATGTGTACTGTATGTGTACTGTAGTTGTACTGTATTTGTACTGTAGTTGTACTGTATGTGTACTGTACTTGTACTGTATGTGTACTGTAGTTGTACTGTATTTGTACCTGTAGTTGTACTGTAGTTGTACTGTAGTTGTACTGTAGTTGTACTGTATTTGTACTGTAGTTGTACTGTAGTTGTACTGTAGTTGTACTGTATGTGTACTGTACTTGTACTGTATGTGTACTGTAGTTGTACTGTATTTGTACTGTAGTTGTACTGTAGTTGTACTGTAGTTGTACTGTAGTTGTACTGTATGTGTACTGTATTTTAACTGTACTTGTACTGTAGTTGTACTGTATGTGTACTGTACTTGTACTGTATGTGTACTGTAGTTGTACTGTATTTGTACTGTAGTTGTACTGTAGTTGTACTGTATGTGTACTGTATGTGTACTGTATGTGTACTGTATGTGTACTGTATGTGTACTGTAGTTGTACTGTAGTTGTACTGTATTTGTACTGTATGTGTACTGTATGTGTACTGTAGTTGTACTGTATGTGTACTGTATTTTAACTGTACTTTACTGTAGTTGTACTGTAGTTGTACTGTATTTGTACTGTATGTGTACTGTATGTGTACTGTAGTTGTACTGTAGTTGTACTGTATTTGTACTGTATGTGTACTGTATGTGTACTGTAGTTTTACTGTATTTGTACTGTACTAGTTCTGTAGTTGTACTGTAGTTGTACTGTAGTTGTACTGTACTTGTACTGTAGTTGTACTGTAGTTGTACTGTACTTGTACTGTAGTTGTACTGTATGTGTACTGTAGTTGTACTGTATGTGTACTGTAGTTGTACTGTATGTGTACTGTAGTTGTACTGTATTTGTACTGTACTTGTACTGTAGTTGTACTGTAGTTGTACTGTAGTTGTACTGTAGTTGTACTGTAGTTGTACTGTACTTGTACTGTACTTGTACTGTAGTTGTACTGTATTTGTACTGTACTTGTACTGTACTTGTACTGTAGTTGTACTGTAGTTGTACTGTAGTTGTACTGTAGTTGTACTGTATGTGTACTGTAGTTGTACTGTATTTGTACTGTACTTGTACTGTAGTTGTACTGTAGTTGTACTGTAGTTGTACTGTAGTTGTACTGTAGTTGTACTGTATGTGTACTGTAGTTGTACTGTAGTTGTACTGTAGTTGTACTGTAGTTGTACTGTAGTTGTACTGCAGTTGTACTGTATGTGTACTGTATTTGTACTGTATGTGTACTGTATTTGTACTGTAGTTGTACTGTACTTGTACTGTAGTTGTACTGTAGTTGTACTGTAGTTAAACTGTATTTGTACTGTAGTTGTACTGTATGTGTAATGTAGTTGTACTGTATTTGTACTGTACTTGTACTGTAGTTGTACTGTAGTTGTACTGTATTTGTACTCTAGTTGTACTGTAGTTGTACTGTATGTGTACTGTAGTTGTACTGTATGTGTACTGTAGTTGTACTGTATGTGTACTGTAGTTGTACTGTATTTGTACTGTATTTGTACTGTACTTGTACTGTAGTTGTACTGTAGTTGTACTGTATGTGAACTGTATTTGTACTGTACTTGTACTGTAGTTGTACTGTAGTTGTACTGTACTTGTACTGTACTTGTACTGCAGTTGTACTGTATGTGTAATGTAGTTGTACTGTATTTGTACTGTACTTGTACTGTAGTTGTACTGTAGTTGTACTGTACTTGTACTGTACTTGTACTGTACTTGTACTGTACTTGTACTGTAGTTGTACTGTAGTTGTACTGTAGTTGTACTGTAGTTGTACTGTAGTTGTACTGTAGTTGTACTGCAGTTGTACTGTATGTGTACTGTATTTGTACTGTATGTGTACTGTATTTGTACTGTAGTTGTACTGTAGTTGTACTGTAGTTGTACTGTAGTTGTACTGTAGTTGTACTGCAGTTGTACTGTATGTGTACTGTATTTGTACTGTATGTGTACTGTATTTGTACTGTAGTTGTACTGTAGTTGTACTGTATGTGTACTGTATTTTAACTGTACTTGTACTGTAGTTGTACTGTATTTGTACTGTAGTTGTACTGTATTTGTACTGTAGTTGTACTGTAGTTGTACTGTAGTTGTACTGTATGTGTACTGTATTTGTACTGTATGTGTACTGTATTTGTACTGTATGTGTACTGTATTTGTACTGTATGTGTACTGTAGTTGTACTGTACTTGTACTGAAGTTGTACTGTATGTGTACTGTATTTGTACTGTAGTTGTACTGTAGTTGTACTGTATTTGTACTGTATTTTTACTGTAGTTGTACTGTAGTTGTACTGTATGTGTACTGTATTTGTACTGTAGTTGTACTGTATGTGTACTGTAGATGTACTGTACTTGTACTGTAGTTGTACTGTAGTTGTACTGTATGTGTACTGTAGTTGTACTGTACTTGTACTGTATTTGTACTTTATGTGTACTGTATTTGCTCTGTAGGTGTACTGTAGTTGTACTGTATTTGTACTGTATGTGTACTGTATTTGTACTGTAGTTGTACTGTAGTTGTACTGTAGTTGTACTGTAGTTGTACTGTACTTGTACTGTATTTGTAGTGTAGTTGTACTGTATGTGTACTGTATTTGTACTGTAGTTGTACTGTAGTTGTACTGTATGTGTACTGTATGTGTACTGTAGTTGTACTGTAGTTGTACTGTAGTTGTACTGTATGAGTACTGTATGTGTACTGTATGTGTACTGTATGTGTACTGTAGTTGTACTGTATGTGTACTGTATGTGTACTGTAGTTGTACTGTAGTTGTACTGTAGTTGTACTGTAGTTGTACAGTATTTGTACTGTAGTTGTACTGTAGTTGTACTGTAGTTGTACTGTTGTTGTACTGTATGTGTACTGTATTTGTACTGTATGTGTACTGTAGTTGTACTGTATGTGTACTGTATGTGTACTGTAGTTGTACTGTAGTTGTATTGTATGTGTTCTGTATGTGTACTGTAGTTGTACTGTAGTTGTACTGTAGTTGTACTGTATGTGTACTGTAGTTGTACTGTAGTTGTACTGTATGTGTACTGTAGTTGTACTGTAGTTGTACTGTAGTTGTTCTGTATGTGTACTGTAGTTGTACTGTAGTTGTACTGTAGTTGTACTGTAGTTGTACTGTAGTTGTACTGTATTTGTACTGTACTTGTACTGTAGTTGTACTGTAGTTGTACTGTAGTTGTACTGTAGTTGTACTGTAGTTGTACTGTATGTGTACTGTATTTTAACTGTAGTTGTACTGTACTTGTACTGTAGTTGTAGTGTAGTTGTACTGTAGTTAAACTGTATTTGTACTGTAGTTGTACTGTATGTATAATGTAGTTGTACTGTATTTGTACTGTACTTGTACTGTAGTTGTACTGTAGTTGTACTGTATTTGTACTCTAGTTGTACTGTAGTTGTACTGTATGTGTACTGTAGTTGTACTGTATGTGTACTGTAGTTGTACTGTATGTGTACTGTAGTTGTACTGTATTTGTACTGTATTTGTACTGTACTTGTACTGTAGTTGTACTGTAGTTGTACTGTATGTGTACTGTATTTGTACTGTACTTGTACTGTAGTTGTACTGTAGTTGTACTGTACTTGTACTGTACTTGTACTGTAGTTGTACTGTATGTGTAATGTAGTTGTACTGTATTTGTACTGTACTTGTACTGTAGTTGTACTGTAGTTGTACTGTACTTGTACTGTACTTGTACTGTACTTGTACTGTACTTGTACTGTACTTGTACTGTAGTTGTACTGTAGTTGTACTGTAGTTGTACTGTATGTGTACTGTAGTTGTACTGTATTTGTACTGTACTTGTACTGTAGATGTACTGTAGTTGTACTGTATGTGTACTGTATTTGTACTGTAGTTGTACTGTATGTGTACTGTAGTTGTACTGTATGTGTACTGTATTTGTACTGTATGTGTACTGTATTTGTACTGTAGTTGTACTGTAGTTGTACTGTAGTTGTACTGTAGTTGTACTGTAGTTGTACTGTAGTTGTACTGCAGTTGTACTGTATGTGTACTGTATTTGTACTGTATGTGTACTGTATGTGTACTGTAGTTGTACTGTAGTTGTACTGTATGTTTACTGTAGTTGTACTGTAGTTGTACGGTAGTTGTACTGTAGTTGTACTGTATTTGTATTGTAGTTGTACTGTAGTTGTACTGTATGTGTACTGTATGTGTACTGTAGTTGTACTGTATGTGTACTGTAGTTGTACTGTAGTTGTACTGTATGTGTACTGTATGTGTACTGTAGTTGTACTGTAGTTGTACTGTATTTTAACTGTACTTGTACTGTACTTGTACTGTATTTGTACTGTAGTTGTACTGTACTTGTACTGTACTTGTACTGTATGTGTACTGTAGTTGTACTGTAGTTGTACTGTAGTTGTACTGTATGTGTACTGTATGTGTCCTGTATTTGTACTGTACTTGTACTGTATGTGTACTGTATGTGTACTGTAGTTGTACTGTAGTTGTACTGTATGTGTACTGTATGTGTACTGTAGTTGTACTGTAGTTGTACTGTAGTTGTACTGTATGTGTACTATAGTTGTACTGTAGCTGTACTGTACTTGTACTGTATGTGTACTGTAGTTGTACTGTATGTGTACTGTATGTGTACTGTAGTTGTACTGTATGTGTACTGTATGTGTACTGTATGTGTACTGTATTTGTACTGTACTTGTACTGTATTTGTACTGTAGTTGTACTGTAGTTGTACTGTAGTTGTACTGTAGTTGTACTGTATGTGTACTGTATGTGTACTGTAGTTGTACTGTATTTGTACTGTAGTTGTACGGTAGTTGTACTGTAGTTGTACAGTATTTGTACTGTAGTTGTACTGTAGTTGTACTGTAGTTGTACTGTATGTGTACTGTATGTGTACTGTAGTTGTACTGTATGTGTACTGTAGTTGTACTGTAGTTGTACTGTATGTGTACTGTATGTGTACTGTAGTTGTACTGTATGTGCACTGTAGTTGTACTGTATTTGTACTGTATGTGTACTGTATGTGTACGGTAGTTGTACTGTAGTTGTACTGTATTTGTACTGTAGTTGTACTGTAGTTGTACTGTAGTTGTACTGTAGTTGTACTGTATGTGTACTGTATGTGTACTGTAGTTGTACTGTAGTTGTACTGTAGTTGTACTGTATGTGTACTGTAGTTGTACTGTAGTTGTACTGTACTTGTACTGTATGTGTACTGTAGTTGTACTGTATGTGTACTGTATGTGTACTGTAGTTGTACTGTATGTGTACTGTATGTGTACTGTAGTTGTACTGTAGTTGTACTGTATGTGTACTGTATGTGTACTGTAGTTGTACTGTAGTTGTACTGTAGTTGTACTGTATGTGTCCTGTATTTTAACTGTACTTGTACTGTAGTTGTACTGTAGTTGTACTGTAGTTGTACTGTATGTGTACTGTAGTTGTACTGTATTTGTACTGTACTTGTACTGTAGATGTACTGTAGTTGTACTGTACTTGTACTGTACTTGTACTGTAGTTGTACTGTAGTTGTACTGTAGTTGTACTGTATGTGTACTGTAGTTGTACTGTATTTGTACTGTACTTGTACTGTAGTTGTACTGTAGTTGTACTGTAGTTGTACTGTATGTGTACTGTATTTTTACTGTACTTGTACTGTAGTTGTACTGTATGTGTACTGTATTTGTACTGTACTTGTACTGTAGTTGTACTGTAGTTGTACTGTACTTGTACTGTACTTGTACTGTAGTTGTACTGTACGTGTACTGTAGTTGTACTGTATTTGTTCTGTACTTGTACTGTAGTTGTACTGTAGTTGTACTGTACTTGTACTGTACTTGTACTGTAGTTGTACTGTATGTGTACTGTAGTTGTACTGTATTTGTACTGTACTTGTACTGTAGTTGTAATGTAGTTGTACTGTACTTGTACTGTACTTGTACTGTAGTTGTACTGTATTTGTACTGTACTTGTACTGTACTTGTACTGTAGTTGTACTGTAGTTGTACTGTAGTTGTACTGTAGTTGTACTGTATGTGTACTGTAGTTGTACTGTATTTGTATTGTACTTGTACTGTAGTTGTACTGTAGTTGTACTGTAGTTGTACTGTATGTGTACTGTATTTTAACTGTAGTTGTACTGTACTTGTACTGTAGTTGTACTGTAGTTGTACTGTAGTTAAACTGTATTTGTACTGTAGTTGTACTGTATGTGTAATGTAGTTGTACTGTATTAGTACTGTACTTGTACTGTAGTTGTACTGTAGTTGTACTGTATTTGTACTCTAGTTGTACTGTAGTTGTACTGTATGTGTACTGTAGTTGTACTGTATGTGTACTGTAGTTGTACTGTATGTGTACTGTAGTTGTACTGTATTTGTACTGTATTTGTACTGTACTTGTACTGTAGTTGTACTGTAGTTGTACTGTATGTGTACTGTATTTGTACTGTACTTGTACTGTAGTTGTACTGTAGTTGTACTGTAGTTGTACTGTATGTGTACTGTAGTTGTACTGTAGTTGTACTGTATGTGTACTGTAGTTGTACTGTAGTTGTACTGTAGTTGTACTGTAGTTGTACTGTAGTTGTACTGTAGTTGTACTGTATGTGTACTGTATGTGTACTGTAGTTGTACTGTAGTTGTACTGTAGTTGTACTGTACTTGTACTGTATTTGTACTGTAGTTGTACTGTAGTTGTACTGTAGTTGTACTGTATGTGTACTGTACTTGTACTGTAGTTGTACTGTACTTGTACTGTAGTAGTACTGTAGTTGTACTGTAGTTGTATTGTACTTGTACTGTACTTGTACTGTATTTGTACTGTAGTTGTACTGTATGTGTACTGTAGTTGTACTGTAGTTGTACTGTAGTTGTACTGTATGTGTACTGTATGTGTCCTGTTACTGTACTTGTACTGTAGTTGTACTGTAGTTGTACTGTAGTTGTACTGTACTTGTACTGTAGTTGTACTGTACTTGTACTGTAGTTTACTGTATGTGTACTGTACTTGTACTGTAGTTGTACTGTACTTGTACTGTAGTTGTACTGTAGTTGTACTGTAGTTGTACTGTACTTGTACTGTACTTGTACTGTACTTGTACTGTATTTGTACTGTAGTTGTACTGTATGTGTACTGTAGTTGTACTGTAGTTGTACTGTAGTTGTACTGTATGTGTACTGTATGTGTCCTGTATTTGTACTGTACTTGTACTGTATGTGTACTGTAGTTGTACTGTAGTTGTACTGTATGTGTACTGTAGTTGTACTGTAGTTGTACGGTAGTTGTACTGTAGTTGTACTGTATTTGTACGGTAGTTGTACTGTAGTTGTACTGTATGTGTACTGAATGTGTACTGTAGTTGTACTGTATGTGTACTGTAGTTGTACTGTAGTTGTACTGTATGTGTACTGTATGTGTACTGTAGTTGTACTGTAGTTGTACTGTATTTTAACTGTACTTGTACTGTACTTGTATTGTATTTGTACTGTAGTTGTACTGTACTTGTACTGTACTTGTACTGTATGTGTACTGTAGTTGTACTGTAGTTGTACTGTAGTTGTACTGTATGTGTACTGTATGTGTCCTGTATTTGTACAGTACTTGTACTGTATGTGTACTGTATGTGTACTGTAGTCGTACTGTAGTTGTACTGTATGTGTACTGTATGTGTACTGTAGTTGTACTGTAGTTGTACTGTAGTTGTACTGTATGTGTACTGTAGTTGTACTGTAGTTGTACTTTACTTGTACTGTATGTGTACTGTAGTTGTACTGTATGTGTACTGTATGTGTACTGTAGTTGTACTGTATGTGTACTGTATGTGTACTGTATGTGTACTGTATTTGTACTGTACTTGTACTGTATTTGTACTGTAGTTGTACTGTAGTTGTACTGTAGTTGTACTGTAGTTGTACTGTATGTGTACTGTATGTGTACTGTAGTTGTACTGTATTTGTACTGTAGTTGTACGGTAGTTGTACTGTAGTTGTACTGTATTTGTACTGTAGTTGTACTGTAGTTGTACTGTATGTGTACTGTATGTGTACTGTAGTTGTACTGTATGTGTACTGTAGTTGTACTGTAGTTGTACTGTATGTGTACTGTATGTGTACTGTAGTTGTACTGTATGTGCACTGTAGTTGTACTGTATTTGTACTGTATGTGTACTGTATGTGTACGGTAGTTGTACTGTAGTTGTACTGTATTTGTACTGTAGTTGTACTGTAGTTGTACTATAGTTGTACTGTAGTTGTACTGTATGTGTACTGTATGTGTACTGTAGTTGTACTGTAGTTGTACTGTAGTTGTACTGTATGTGTACTGTAGTTGTACTGTAGTTGTACTGTATGTGTACTGTATGTGCACTGTAGTTGTACTGTAGTTGTACTGTAGTTGTACTGTATGTGTCCTGTATTTTAACTGTACTTGTACTGTAGTTGTACTGTAGTTGTACTGTAGTTGTACTGTATGTGTACTGTAGTTGTACTGTATTTGTACTGTACTTGTACTGTAGATGTACTGTAGTTGTACTGTACTTGTACTGTACTTGTACTGTAGTTGTACTGTAGTTGTACTGTAGTTGTACTGTATGTGTACTGTAGTTGTACTGTATTTGTACTGTACTTGTACTGTATATGTACTGTAGTTGTACTGTAGTTGTACTGTATGTGTACTGTATTTATACTGTACTTGTACTGTAGTTGTACTGTATGTGTACTGTATTTGTACTGTACTTGTACTGTAGTTGTACTGTAGTTGTACTGTACTTGTACTGTACTTGTACTGTAGTTGTACTGTATGTGTACTGTAGTTGTACTGTATTTGTTCTGTACTTGTACTGTAGTTGTACTGTAGTTGTACTGTACTTGTACTGTACTTGTGCTGTACTTGTACTGTAGTTGTACTGTAGTTGTACTGTATGTGTACTGTATTTGTACTGTATTTGTACTGTACTTGTACTGTAGTTGTAATGTAGTTGTACTGTACTTGTACTGTACTTGTACTGTAGTTGTACTGTATTTGTACTGTACTTGTACTGTACTTGTACTGTAGTTGTACTGTAGTTGTTCTGTAGTTGTACTGTAGTTGTACTGTATGTGTACTGTAGTTGTACTGTATTTGTACTGTACTTGTACTGTAGTTGTACTGTAGTTGTACTGTAGTTGTACTGTAGTTGTACTGTAGTTGTACTGTAGTTGTACTGTATGTGTACTGTATTTTAACTGTAGTTGTACTGTACTTGTACTGTAGTTGTAGTGTAGTTGTACTGTAGTTAAACTGTATTTGTACTGTAGTTGTACTGTATGTGTAATGTAGTTGTACTGTATTTGTACTGTACTTGTACTGTAGTTGTACTGTAGTTGTACTGTATTTGTACTCTAGTTGTACTGTAGTTGTACTGTATGTGTACTGTAGTTGTACTGTATGTGTAATGTAGTTGTACTGTATGTGTACTGTAGTTGTACTGTATTTGTACTGTATTTGTACTGTACTTGTACTGTAGTTGTACTGTAGTTGTACTGTATGTGTACTGTAATTGTACTGTACTTGTACTGTAGTTGTACTGTAGTTGTACTGTACTTGTACTGTACTTGTACTGTACTTGTACTGTAGTTGTACTGTATGTGTAATGTAGTTGTACTGTATGTGTACTTTATGTGTACTGTAGTTGTACTGTAGTTGTACTGTATGTGTACTGTATGTGCACTGTAGTTGTACTGTAGTTGTACTGTAGTTGTACTGTATGTGTCCTGTATTTTAACTGTACTTGTACTGTAGTTGTACTGTAGTTGTACTGTAGTTGTACTGTATGTGTACTGTAGTTGTACTGTATTTGTACTGTACTTGTACTGTAGATGTACTGTAGTTGTACTGTACTTGTACTGTACTTGTACTGTACTTGTACTGTAGTTGTACTGTAGTTGTACTATAGTTGTACTGTATGTGTACTGTAGTTGTACTGTATTTGTACTGTACTTGTACTGTAGTTGTACTGTAGTTGTACTGTAGTTGTACTGTATGTGTACTGTATTTATACTGTACTTGTACTGTAGTTGTACTGTATGTGTACTGTATTTGTACTGTACTTGTACTGTAGTTGTACTGTAGTTGTACTGTACTTGTACTGTACTTGTACTGTAGTTGTACTGTATGTGTACTGTAGTTGTACTGTATTTGTTCTGTACTTGTACTGTAGTTGTACTGTAGTTGTACTGTACTTGTACTGTACTTGTACTGTAGTTGTACTGTAGTTGTACTGTATGTGTACTGTAGTTGTACTGTATTTGTACTGTACTTGTACTGTAGTTGTAATGTAGTTGTACTGTACTTGTACTGTACTTGTACTGTAGTTGTACTGTATTTGTACTGTACTTGTACTGTACTTGTACTGTAGTTGTACTGTAGTTGTTCTGTAGTTGTACTGTAGTTGTACTGTATGTGTACTGTAGTTGTACTGTATTTGTACTGTACTTGTACTGTAGTTGTACTGTAGTTGTACTGTAGTTGTACTGTAGTTGTACTGTAGTTGTACTGTATGTGTACTGTATTTTAACTGTAGTTGTACTGTACTTGTACTGTAGTTGTAGTGTAGTTGTACTGTAGTTAAACTGTATTTGTACTGTAGTTGTACTGTATGTATAATGTAGTTGTACTGTATTTGTACTGTACTTGTACTGTAGTTGTACTGTAGTTGTACTGTATTTGTACTCTAGTTGTACTGTAGTTGTACTGTATGTGTACTGTAGTTGTACTGTATGTGTACTGTAGTTGTACTGTATGTGTACTGTAGTTGTACTGTATTTGTACTGTATTTGTACTGTACTTGTACTGTAGTTGTACTGTAGTTGTACTGTATGTGTACTGTATTTGTACTGTACTTGTACTGTAGTTGTACTGTAGTTGTACTGTACTTGTACTGTACTTGTACTGTAGTTGTACTGTATGTGTAATGTAGTTGTACTGTATTTGTACTGTACTTGTACTGTAGTTGTACTGTAGTTGTACTGTACTTGTACTCTACTTGTACTGTACTTGTACTGTACTTGTACTGTACTTGTACTGTAGTTGTACTGTAGTTGTACTGTAGTTGTACTGTATGTGTACTGTAGTTGTACTGTATTTGTACTGTACTTGTACTGTAGATGTACTGTAGTTGTACTGTATGTGTACTGTATGTGTACTGTAGTTGTACTGTATGTGTACTGTATTTGTACTGTATGTGTACTGTATTTGTACTGTAGTTGTACTGTAGTTGTACTGTAGTTGTACTGTAGTTGTACTGTAGTTGTACTGTAGTTGTACTGCAGTTGTACTGTATGTGTACTGTATTTGTACTGTATGTGTACTGTATGTGTACTGTAGTTGTACTGTAGTTGTACTGTATGTGTACTGTAGTTGTACTGTAGTTGTACGGTAGTTGTACTGTAGTTGTACTGTATTTGTATTGTAGTTGTACTGTAGTTGTACTGTATGTGTACTGTATGTGTACTGTAGTTGTACTGTATGTGTACTGTAGTTGTACTGTAGTTGTACTGTATGTGTACTGTATGTGTACTGTAGTTGTACTGTAGTTGTACTGTATTTTAACTGTACTTGTACTGTACTTGTACTGTATTTGTACTGTAGTTGTACTGTACTTGTACTGTACTTGTACTGTATGTGTACTGTAGTTGTACTGTAGTTGTACTGTAGTTGTACTGTATGTGTACTGTATGTGTCCTGTATTTGTACTGTACTTGTACTGTATGTGTACTGTATGTGTACTGTAGTTGTACTGTAGTTGTACTGTATGTGTACTGTATGTGTACTGTAGTTGTACTGTAGTTGTACTGTAGTTGTACTGTATGTGTACTATAGTTGTACTGTAGCTGTACTGTACTTGTACTGTATGTGTACTGTAGTTGTACTGTATGTGTACTGTATGTGTATTGTAGTTGTACTGTATGTGTACTGTATGTGTACTGTATGTGTACTGTATTTGTACTGTACTTGTACTGTATTTGTACTGTAGTTGTACTGTAGTTGTACTGTAGTTGTACTGTAGTTGTACTGTATGTGTACTGTATGTGTACTGTAGTTGTACTGTATTTGTACTGTAGTTGTACGGTAGTTGTACTGTAGTTGTACAGTATTTGTACTGTAGTTGTACTGTAGTTGTACTGTATGTGTACTGTATGTGTACTGTAGTTGTACTGTATGTGTACTGTAGTTGTACTGTAGTTGTACTGTATGTGTACTGTATGTGTACTGTAGTTGTACTGTATGTGCACTGTAGTTGTACTGTATTTGTACTGTATGTGTACTGTATGTGTACGGTAGTTGTACTGTAGTTGTACTGTATTTGTACTGTAGTTGTACTGTAGTTGTACTGTAGTTGTACTGTAGTTGTACTGTATGTGTACTGTATGTGTACTGTAGTTGTACTGTAGTTGTACTGTAGTTGTACTGTATGTGTACTGTAGTTGTACTGTAGTTGTACTGTACTTGTACTGTATGTGTACTGTAGTTGTACTGTATGTGTACTGTATGTGTACTGTAGTTGTACTGTATGTGTACTGTATGTGTACTGTAGTTGTACTGTAGTTGTACTGTATGTGTACTGTATGTGTACTGTAGTTGTACTGTAGTTGTACTGTAGTTGTACTGTATGTGTCCTGTATTTTAACTGGACTTGTACTGTAGTTGTACTGTAGTTGTACTGTAGTTGTACTGTATGTGTACTGTAGTTGTACTGTATTTGTACTGTACTTGTACTGTAGATGTACTGTAGTTGTACTGTACTTGTACTGTACTTGTACTGTAGTTGTACTGTAGTTGTACTGTAGTTGTACTGTATGTGTACTGTAGTTGTACTGTATTTGTACTGTACTTGTACTGTAGTTGTACTGTAGTTGTACTGTAGTTGTACTGTATGTGTACTGTATTTTTACTGTACTTGTACTGTAGTTGTACTGTATGTGTACTGTATTTGTACTGTACTTGTACTGTAGTTGTACTGTAGTTGTACTGTACTTGTACTGTACTTGTACTGTAGTTGTACTGTATGTGTACTGTAGTTGTACTGTATTTGTTCTGTACTTGTACTGTAGTTGTACTGTAGTTGTACTGTACTTGTACTGTACTTGTACTGTAGTTGTACTGTATGTGTACTGTAGTTGTACTGTATTTGTACTGTACTTGTACTGTAGTTGTAATGTAGTTGTACTGTACTTGTACTGTACTTGTACTGTAGTTGTACTGTATTTGTACTGTACTTGTACTGTACTTGTACTGTAGTTGTACTGTAGTTGTACTGTAGTTGTACTGTAGTTGTACTGTATGTGTACTGTAGTTGTACTGTATTTGTATTGTACTTGTACTGTAGTTGTACTGTAGTTGTACTGTAGTTGTACTGTATGTGTACTGTATTTTAACTGTAGTTGTACTGTACTTGTACTGTAGTTGTACTGTAGTTGTACTGTAGTTAAACTGTATTTGTACTGTAGTTTTACTGTATGTGTAATGTAGTTGTACTGTATTAGTACTGTACTTGTACTGTAGTTGTACTGTAGTTGTACTGTATTTGTACTCTAGTTGTACTGTAGTTGTACTGTATGTGTACTGTAGTTGTACTGTATGTGTACTGTAGTTGTACTGTATGTGTACTGTAGTTGTACTGTATTTGTACTGTATTTGTACTGTACTTGTACTGTAGTTGTACTGTAGTTGTACTGTATGTGTACTGTATTTGTACTGTACTTGTACTGTAGTTGTACTGTAGTTGTACTGTAGTTGTACTGTATGTGTACTGTAGTTGTACTGTAGTTGTACTGTATGTGTACTGTAGTTGTACTGTAGTTGTACTGTAGTTGTACTGTAGTTGTACTGTAGTTGTACTGTAGTTGTACTGTATGTGTACTGTATGTGTACTGTAGTTGTACTGTAGTTGTACTGTAGTTGTACTGTACTTGTACTGTATTTGTACTGTAGTTGTACTGTAGTTGTACTGTAGTTGTACTGTATGTGTACTGTACTTGTACTGTAGTTGTACTGTACTTGTACTGTAGTAGTACTGTAGTTGTACTGTAGTTGTACTGTACTTGTACTGTACTTGTACTGTATTTGTACTGTAGTTGTACTGTATGTGTACTGTAGTTGTACTGTAGTTGTACTGTAGTTGTACTGTATGTGTACTGTATGTGTCCTGTTACTGTACTTGTACTGTAGTTGTACTGTAGTTGTACTGTAGTTGTACTGTACTTGTACTGTAGTTGTACTGTACTTGTACTGTAGTTTACTGTATGTGTACTGTACTTGTACTGTAGTTGTACTGTACTTGTACTGTAGTTGTACTGTAGTTGTACTGTAGTTGTACTGTACTTGTACTGTACTTGTACTGTACTTGTACTGTATTTGTACTGTAGTTGTACTGTATGTGTACTGTAGTTGTACTGTAGTTGTACTGTAGTTGTACTGTATGTGTACTGTATGTGTCCTGTATTTGTACTGTACTTGTACTGTATGTGTACTGTAGTTGTACTGTAGTTGTACTGTATGTGTACTGTAGTTGTACTGTAGTTGTACGGTAGTTGTACTGTAGTTGTACTGTATTTGTACGGTAGTTGTACTGTAGTTGTACTGTATGTGTACTGTATGTGTACTGTAGTTGTACTGTATGTGTACTGTAGTTGTACTGTAGTTGTACTGTATGTGTACTGTATGTGTACTGTAGTTGTACTGTAGTTGTACTGTATTTTAACTGTACTTGTACTGTACTTGTATTGTATTTGTACTGTAGTTGTACTGTACTTGTACTGTACTTGTACTGTATGTGTACTGTAGTTGTACTGTAGTTGTACTGTAGTTGTACTGTATGTGTACTGTATGTGTCCTGTATTTGTACAGTACTTGTACTGTATGTGTACTGTATGTGTACTGTAGTCGTACTGTAGTTGTACTGTATGTGTACTGTATGTGTACTGTAGTTGTACTGTAGTTGTACTGTAGTTGTACTGTATGTGTACTGTAGTTGTACTGTAGTTGTACTTTACTTGTACTGTATGTGTACTGTAGTTGTACTGTATGTGTACTGTATGTGTACTGTAGTTGTACTGTATGTGTACTGTATGTGTACTGTATGTGTACTGTATTTGTACTGTACTTGTACTGTATTTGTACTGTAGTTGTACTGTAGTTGTACTGTAGTTGTACTGTAGTTGTACTGTATGTGTACTGTATGTGTACTGTAGTTGTACTGTATTTGTACTGTAGTTGTACGGTAGTTGTACTGTAGTTGTACTGTATTTGTACTGTAGTTGTACTGTAGTTGTACTGTATGTGTACTGTATGTGTACTGTAGTTGTACTGTATGTGTACTGTAGTTGTACTGTAGTTGTACTGTATGTGTACTGTATGTGTACTGTAGTTGTACTGTATGTGCACTGTAGTTGTACTGTATTTGTACTGTATGTGTACTGTATGTGTACGGTAGTTGTACTGTAGTTGTACTGTATTTGTACTGTAGTTGTACTGTAGTTGTTCTATAGTTGTACTGTAGTTGTACTGTATGTGTACTGTATGTGTACTGTAGTTGTACTGTAGTTGTACTGTAGTTGTACTGTATGTGTACTGTAGTTGTACTGTAGTTGTACTGTACTTGTACTGTATGTGTACTGTAGTTGTACTGTATGTGTACTGTATGTGTACTGTAGTTGTACTGTATGTGTACTGTATGTGTACTGTAGTTGTACTGTAGTTGTACTGTATGTGTACTGTATGTGCACTGTAGTTGTACTGTAGTTGTACTGTAGTTGTACTGTATGTGTCCTGTATTTTAACTGTACTTGTACTGTAGTTGTACTGTAGTTGTACTGTAGTTGTACTGTATGTGTACTGTAGTTGTACTGTATTTGTACTGTACTTGTACTGTAGATGTACTGTAGTTGTACTGTACTTGTACTGTACTTGTACTGTAGTTGTACTGTAGTTGTACTGTAGTTGTACTGTATGTGTACTGTAGTTGTACTGTATTTGTACTGTACTTGTACTGTATATGTACTGTAGTTGTACTGTAGTTGTACTGTATGTGTACTGTATTTATACTGTACTTGTACTGTAGTTGTACTGTATGTGTACTGTATTTGTACTGTACTTGTACTGTAGTTGTACTGTAGTTGTACTGTACTTGTACTGTACTTGTACTGTAGTTGTACTGTATGTGTACTGTAGTTGTACTGTATTTGTTCTGTACTTGTACTGTAGTTGTACTGTAGTTGTACTGTACTTGTACTGTACTTGTACTGTACTTGTACTGTAGTTGTACTGTAGTTGTACTGTATGTGTACTGTATTTGTACTGTATTTGTACTGTACTTGTACTGTAGTTGTAATGTAGTTGTACTGTACTTGTACTGTACTTGTACTGTAGTTGTACTGTATTTGTACTGTACTTGTACTGTACTTGTACTGTAGTTGTACTGTAGTTGTTCTGTAGTTGTACTGTAGTTGTACTGTATGTGTACTGTAGTTGTACTGTATTTGTACTGTACTTGTACTGTAGTTGTACTGTAGTTGTACTGTAGTTGTACTGTAGTTGTACTGTAGTTGTACTGTAGTTGTACTGTATGTGTACTGTATTTTAACTGTAGTTGTACTGTACTTGTACTGTAGTTGTAGTGTAGTTGTACTGTAGTTAAACTGTATTTGTACTGTAGTTGTACTGTACGTGTAATGTAGTTGTACTGTATTTGTACTGTACTTGTACTGTAGTTGTACTGTAGTTGTACTGTATTTGTACTCTAGTTGTACTGTAGTTGTACTGTATGTGTACTGTAGTTGTACTGTATGTGTAATGTAGTTGTACTGTATGTGTACTGTAGTTGTACTGTATTTGTACTGTATTTGTACTGTACTTGTACTGTAGTTGTACTGTAGTTGTACTGTATGTGTACTGTATTTGTACTGTACTTGTACTGTAGTTGTACTGTAGTTGTACTGTACTTGTACTGTACTTGTACTGTACTTGTACTGTAGTTGTACTGTATGTGTAATGTAGTTGTACTGTATTTGTACTGTACTTGTACTGTAGTTGTACTGTAGTTGTACTGTACTTGTACTGTACTTGTACTGTACTTGTACTGTACTTGTACTGTAGTTGTACTGTAGTTGTACTGTAGTTGTACTGTATGTGTACTGTAGTTGTACTGTATTTGTACTGTACTTGTACTGTAGATGTACTGTAGTTGTACTGTATTTGTACTGTATGTGTACTGTATTTGTACTGTAGTTGTACTGTATGTGTACTGTAGTTGTACTGTATGTGTACTGTATTTGTACTGTATGTGTACTGTATTTGTACTGTAGTTGTACTGTAGTTGTACTGTAGTTGTACTGTAGTTGTACTGTAGTTGTACTGTAGTTGTACTGCAGTTGTACTGTATGTGTACTGTATTTGTACTGTATGTGTACTGTATGTGTACTGTAGTTGTACTGTAGTTGTACTGTATGTGTACTGTAGTTGTACTGTAGTTGTACGGTAGTTGTACTGTAGTTGTACTGTATTTGTACTGTAGTTGTACTGTAGTTGTACTGTATGTGTACTGTATGTGTACTGTAGTTGTACTGTATGTGTACTGTAGTTGTACTGTAGTTGTACTGTATGTGTACTGTATGTGTACTGTAGTTGTACTGTAGTTGTACTGTATTTTAACTGAACTTGTACTGTACTTGTACTGTATTTGTACTGTAGTTGTACTGTACTTGTACTGTACTTGTACTGTATGTGTACTGTAGTTGTACTGTAGTTGTACTGTAGTTGTACTGTATGTGTACTGTATGTGTCCTGTATTTGTACTGTACTTGTACTGTATGTGTACTGTATGTGTACTGTAGTTGTACTGTAGTTGTACTGTATGTGTACTGTATGTGTACTGTAGTTGTACTGTAGTTGTACTGTAGTTGTACTGTATGTGTACTGTAGTTGTACTGTAGCTGTACTGTACTTGTACTGTATGTGTACTGTAGTTGTACTGTATGTGTACTGTATGTGTACTGTAGTTGTACTGTATGTGTACTGTATGTGTACTGTATGTGTACTGTATTTGTACTCACTTGTACTGTATTTGTACTGTAGTTGTACTGTAGTTGTACTGTAGTTGTACTGTAGTTGTACTGTATGTGTACTGTATGTGTACTGTAGTTGTACTGTATTTGTACTGTAGTTGTACGGTAGTTGTACTGTAGTTGTACAGTATTTGTACTGTAGTTGTACTGTAGTTGTACTGTAGTTGTACTGTATGTGTACTGTATGTGTACTGTAGTTGTACTGTATGTGTACTGTAGTTGTACTGTAGTTGTACTGTATGTGTACTGTATGTGTACTGTAGTTGTACTGTATGTGCACTGTAGTTGTACTGTATTTGTACTGTATGTGTACTGTATGTGTACGGTAGTTGTACTGTAGTTGTACTGTATTTGTACTGTAGTTGTACTGTAGTTGTACTGTAGTTGTACTGTATGTGTACTGCATGTGTACTGTAGTTGTACTGTAGTTGTACTGTAGTTGTACTGTATGTGTACTGTAGTTGTACTGTAGTTGTACTGTACTTGTACTGTATGTGTACTGTAGTTGTACTGTATGTGTACTGTATGTGTACTGTAGTTGTACTGTATGTGTACTGTATGTGTACTGTAGTTGTACTGTAGTTGTACTGTATGTGTACTGTATGTGTACTGTAGTTGTACTGTAGTTGTACTGTAGTTGTACTGTATGTGTCCTGTATTTTAACTGCACTTGTACTGTAGTTGTACTGTAGTTGTACTGTAGTTGTACTGTATGTGTACTGTAGTTGTACTGTATTTGTACTGTACTTGTACTGTAGATGTACTGTAGTTGTACTGTACTTGTACTGTACTTGTACTGTAGTTATACTGTAGTTGTACTGTAGTTGTACTGTATGTGTACTGTAGTTGTACTGTATTTGTACTGTACTTGTACTGTAGTTGTTCTGTAGTTGTACTGTAGTTGTACTGTATGTGTACTGTATTTTTACTGTACTTGTACTGTAGTTGTACTGTATGTGTACTGTATTTGTACTGTACTTGTACTGTAGTTGTACTGTAGTTGTACTGTACTTGTACTGTACTTGTACTGTAGTTGTTCTGTATGTGTACTGTAGTTGTACTGTATTTGTTCTGTACTTGTACTGTAGTTGTACTGTTGTTGTACTGTACTTGTACTGTACTTGTAATGTAGTTGTACTGTAGTTGTACTGTATGTGTACTGTAGTTGTACTGTATTTGTACTGTACTTGTACTGTAGTTGTAATGTAGTTGTACTGTACTTGTACTGTACTTGTACTGTAGTTGTACTGTATTTGTACTGTACTTGTACTGTACTTGTACTGTAGTTGTACTGTAGTTGTACTGTAGTTGTACTGTAGTTGTACTGTATGTGTACTGTAGTTGTACTGTATTTGTACTGTACTTGTACTGTAGTTGTACTGTAGTTGTACTGTAGTTGTACTGTAGTTGTACTGTAGTTGTACTGTATGTGTACTGTAGTTGTACTGTAGTTGTACTGTAGTTGTACTGTAGTTGTACTGTAGTTGTACTGCAGTTGTACTGTATGTGTACTGTATTTGTACTGTATGTGTACTGTATTTGTACTGTAGTTGTACTGTACTTGTACTGTAGTTGTACTGTAGTTGTACTGTAGTTAAACTGTATTTGTACTGTAGTTGTACTGTATGTGTAATGTAGTTGTACTGTATTTGTACTGTACTTGTACTGTAGTTGTACTGTAGTTGTACTGTATTTGTACTCTAGTTGTACTGTAGTTGTACTGTATGTGTACTGTAGTTGTACTGTATGTGTACTGTAGTTGTACTGTATGTGTACTGTAGTTGTACTGTATTTGTACTGTATTTGTACTGTACTTGTACTGTAGTTGTACTGTAGTTGTACTGTATGTGTACTGTATTTGTACTGTACTTGTACTGTAGTTGTACTGTAGTTGTACTGTACTTGTACTGTACTTGTACTGCAGTTGTACTGTATGTGTAATGTAGTTGTACTGTATTTGTACTGTACTTGTACTGTACTTGTACTGTACTTGTACTGTACTTGTACTGTACTTGTACTGTAGTTGTACTGTAGTTGTACTGTAGTTGTACTGTAGTTGTACTGTAGTTGTACTGTAGTTGTACTGTAGTTGTACTGCAGTTGTACTGTATGTGTACTGTATTTGTACTGTATGTGTACTGTATTTGTACTGTAGTTGTACTGTAGTTGTACTGTAGTTGTACTGTAGTTGTACTGCAGTTGTACTGTATGTGTACTGTATTTGTACTGTATGTGTACTGTATTTGTACTGTAGTTGTACTGTAGTTGTACTGTATGTGTACTGTATTTTAACTGTACTTGTACTGTAGTTGTACTGTATTTGTACTGTAGTTGTACTGTATTTGTACTGTAGTTGTACTGTAGTTGTACTGTAGTTGTACTGTATGTGTACTGTATTTGTACTGTATGTGTACTGTATTTGTACTGTATGTGTACTGTATTTGTACTGTATGTGTACTGTAGTTGTACTGTACTTGTACTGAAGTTGTACTGTATGTGTACTGTATTTGTACTGTAGTTGTACTGTAGTTGTACTGTATTTGTACTGTATTTTTACTGTAGTTGTACTGTAGTTGTACTGTATGTGTACTGTATTTGTACTGTAGTTGTACTGTATGTGTACTGTAGATGTACTGTACTTGTACTGTAGTTGTACTGTAGTTGTACTGTATGTGTACTGTAGTTGTACTGTACTTGTACTGTATTTGTACTTTATGTGTACTGTATTTGCTCTGTAGTTGTACTGTAGTTGTACTGTATTTGTACTGTATGTGTACTGTATTTGTACTGTAGTTGTACTGTAGTTGTACTGTAGTTGTACTGTAGTTGTACTGTACTTGTACTGTATTTGTAGTGTAGTTGTACTGTATGTGTACTGTATTTGTACTGTAGTTGTACTGTAGTTGTACTGTATGTGTACTGTATGTGTACTGTAGTTGTACTGTAGTTGTACTGTAGTTGTACTGTATGTGTACTGTATGTGTACTGTATGTGTACTGTATGTGTACTGTAGTTGTACTGTATGTGTACTGTATGTGTACTGTAGTTGTACTGTAGTTGTACTGTAGTTGTACTGTAGTTGTACAGTATTTGTACTGTAGTTGTACTGTAGTTGTACTGTAGTTGTACTGTTGTTGTACTGTATGTGTACTGTATTTGTACTGTATGTGTACTGTAGTTGTACTGTATGTGTACTGTATGTGTACTGTAGTTGTACTGTAGTTGTATTGTATGTGTTCTGTATGTGTACTGTAGTTGTACTGTAGTTGTACTGTAGTTGTACTGTATGTGTACTGTAGTTGTACTGTAGTTGTACTGTATGTGTACTGTAGTTGTACTGTAGTTGTACTGTAGTTGTTCTGTATGTGTACTGTAGTTGTACTGTAGTTGTACTGTAGTTGTACTGTAGTTGTACTGTAGTTGTACTGTATGTGTACGGTATTTGTACTGTATGTGTACTGTATTTGTACTGCAGTTGTACGGTATGTGTACTGTATGTGTACTGTAGTTGTACTGTAGTTGAACTGTAGTTGTACTTTATGTGTACTGTATTTGTACTGTAGTTGTACTGTAGTTGTACTGTAGTTGTACTGTATGTGTACTGTATTTGTACTGTATGTGTACTGTAGTTGTACTGTATGTGTACTGTATGTGTACTGTATTTGTACTGTATGTGTACTGTAGTTGTACTGTATGTGTACTGTAGTTGTACTGTAGTTGTACTGTAGTTGTAATGTAGTTGTACTGTATGTGTACAGTATTTGTACTGTAGTTGTGTACTGTATGTGTACTGTATGTGTACTGTATTTGTACTGTATGTGTACTGTATTTGTACTGTAGTTG
This sequence comes from Meconema thalassinum, assembly GCA_946902985.2. Lineage (NCBI taxonomy): Eukaryota > Metazoa > Arthropoda > Insecta > Orthoptera > Tettigoniidae > Meconema > Meconema thalassinum. Next base: position 443,494,943 of record OX336394.1, on the reverse strand, counting down.
TACTGTAGTTGTACTATAGTTGTACTGTAGCTGTACTGTATGTGTACTGTATTTGTACTGTATGTGTACTGTATTTGTACTGTAGTTGTACTGTTTGTGTACTGTAGTTGTACTGTAGTTGTACTGTATGTGTACTGTATTTGTACTGTATGTGTACTGTATTTGTACTGTAGTTGTATTGTAGTTGTACTGTAGTTGTACTGTATGTGTACTGTATTTGTACTGTATGTGTACTGTATTTGTACTGTAGTTGTACTGTAGTTGTACTGTATGTGTTCTGTATTTAAACTGTACTTGTACTGTAGTTGTACTGTATTTGTACTGTAGTTGTACTGTATGTGTACTGTATTTGTACTGTATGTGTACTGAATTTGTACTATATGTGTACTGTAGTTGTACTGTAGTTGTACTGTAGTTGTACTGTACTAGTACTGTATTTGTACTTTATGCGTACTGTATGTGTACTGTAGTTGTACTGTATTTGTACTGTAGTTGTACTGTAGTTGTACTGTAGTTGTACTGTAGTTGTACTGTATGTGTACTGTACTTGTACTGTATGTGTACTGTAGTTGTACTGTATTTGTACTGTATTTGTACTGTAGTTGTACTGTAGTTGTACTGTAGTTGTACTGTATGTGTACTGTATGTGTACTGTAGTTGTACTGTATGTGCACTGTATTTGTACTGTATTGTACTGTAGTTGAACTGTACTTGTACTGTAGTTGTACTGTAGTTGTACTGTAGTTGTACTGTAGTTGTACTGTATTTGTACTGTACTTGTACTGTATGTGTACTGTAGTTGTACTGTATATGTACTGTAGTTGTACTGTAGTTGTACTGTAGTTGTACTGTAGTTGTACTGTAGTTGGACTGTAGTTGTACTGTATGTGTACTGTACTTGTACTGTATGTGTACTGTAGTTGTACTGTATTTGTACTGTAGTTGTACTGTAGTTGTACTGTAGTTGTACTGTAGTTGTACTGTATGTGTACTGTACTTGTACTGTATATGTACTGTAGTTGTACTGTATTTGTACTGTAGTTGTACTGTAGTTGTACTGTAGTTGTACTGTAGTTGTACTGTAGTTGTACTGTATGTGCACTGTACTTGTACTGTATGTGTACTGTAGTTGTACTGTATTTGTACTGTAGTTGTATTGTACTTGTACTGTAGTTGTACTGTACCTGTACTGTAGTTGTACTGTAGTTGTACTGTAGTTGTACTGTATGTGTACTGTACTTGTAGTGTTTGTGTACTCTAGTTGTACTGTATTTGTACTGTAGTTGTACTGTAGTTGTACTGTAGTTGTACTGTAGTTGTACTGTATGTGTACTGTATGTGTACTGTAGTTGTACTGTATGTGTACTGTATTTTAACTGTACTTGTTCTGTAGTTGTACTGTAGTTGTACTGTAGTTGTACTGTATGTGTTCTGTACTTGTACTGTATGTGTACAGTAGTTGTACTGTATTTGTACTGTAGTTGTACTGTAGTTGTACTGTAGTTGTACTGTAGTTGTACTGTATTATAACTGTACTTGTACTGTAGTTGTACTGTAGTTGTACTCTAGATGTACTGTATGTGTACTGTACTTGTACTGTATGTGTACTGTAGTTGTACTGTAGTTGTACTGTAGTTGTACTGTAGTTGTACTGTATGTGTTCTGTACTTGTACTGTATGTGTACAGTAGTTGTACTGTATTTGTACTGTAGTTGTACTGTAGTTGTACTGTAGTTGTACTGTAGTTGTACTGTACGTGTACTGTATTTTAACTGTACTTGTACTGTAGTTGTACTGTAGTTGTACTCTAGATGTACTGTATGTGTACTGTACTTGTACTGTTTGTGTACTCTAGTTGTACTGTATTTGTACTGTAGTTGTACTGTAGTTGTACTGTAGTTGTACTGTAGTTGTACTGTAGTTGTACTGTATGTGCACTGTACTTGTACTGTATGTGTACTGTAGTTGTACTGTATTTGTACTGTAGTTGTACTGTACTTGTACTGTAGTTGTACTGTACCTGTACTGTAGTTGTACTGTAGTTGTACTGTAGTTGTACTGTATGTGTACTGTACTTGTACTGTTTGTGTACTCTAGTTGTACTGTATTTGTACTGTAGTTGTACTGTAGTTGTACTGTAGTTGTACTGTAGTTGTACTGTATGTGTACTGTATGTGTACTGTAGTTGTACTGTATGTGTACTGTATTTTAACTGTACTTATACTGTAGTTGTACTGTAGTTGTACTGTAGTTGTACTGTATGTGTTCTGTACTTGTACTGTATGTGTACAGTAGTTGTACTGTATTTGTACTGTAGTTGTACTGTAGTTGTACTGTAGTTGTACTGTAGTTGTACTGTACGTGTACTGTATTTTAACTGTACTTGTACTGTAGTTGTACTGTAGTTGTACTGTAGTTGTACTGTATGTGTACTGTATGTGTACTGTATGTGTACTGTAGTTGTACTGTATTTGTACTGTAGTTGTACTGTATGTGTACTGTACTTGTACTGTATGTGTACTGTAGTTGTACTGTATTTGTACTGTAGTTGTACTGTAGTTGTACTGTAGTTGTACTGTAGTTGTACTGTATTTGTACTGTAGTTGTACTGTAGTTGTACTGTAGTTGTACTGTATGTGTACTGTACTTGTACTGTATGTGTACTGTAGTTGTACTGTATTTGTACTGTAGTTGTACTGTAGTTGTACTGTAGTTGTACTGTAGTTGTACTGTATGTGTACTGTATTTTAACTGTACTTGTACTGTAGTTGTACTGTATGTGTACTGTACTTGTACTGTATGTGTACTGTAGTTGTACTGTATTTGTACTGTAGTTGTACTGTAGTTGTACTGTATGTGTACTGTATGTGTACTGTATGTGTACTGTATGTGTACTGTATGTGTACTGTAGTTGTACTGTAGTTGTACTGTATTTGTACTGTATGTGTACTGTATGTGTACTGTAGTTGTACTGTATGTGTACTGTATTTTAACTGTACTTTACTGTAGTTGTACTGTAGTTGTACTGTATTTGTACTGTATGTGTACTGTATGTGTACTGTAGTTGTACTGTAGTTGTACTGTATTTGTACTGTATGTGTACTGTATGTGTACTGTAGTTTTACTGTATTTGTACTGTACTAGTTCTGTAGTTGTACTGTAGTTGTACTGTAGTTGTACTGTACTTGTACTGTAGTTGTACTGTAGTTGTACTGTACTTGTACTGTAGTTGTACTGTATGTGTACTGTAGTTGTACTGTATGTGTACTGTAGTTGTACTGTATGTGTACTGTAGTTGTACTGTATTTGTACTGTACTTGTACTGTAGTTGTACTGTAGTTGTACTGTAGTTGTACTGTAGTTGTACTGTAGTTGTACTGTACTTGTACTGTACTTGTACTGTAGTTGTACTGTATTTGTACTGTACTTGTACTGTACTTGTACTGTAGTTGTACTGTAGTTGTACTGTAGTTGTACTGTAATTGTACTGTATGTGTACTGTAGTTGTACTGTATTTGTACTGTACTTGTACTGTAGTTGTACTGTAGTTGTACTGTAGTTGTACTGTAGTTGTACTGTAGTTGTACTGTATGTGTACTGTAGTTGTACTGTAGTTGTACTGTAGTTGTACTGTAGTTGTACTGTAGTTGTACTGCAGTTGTACTGTATGTGTACTGTATTTGTACTGTATGTGTACTGTATTTGTACTGTAGTTGTACTGTACTTGTACTGTAGTTGTACTGTAGTTGTACTGTAGTTAAACTGTATTTGTACTGTAGTTGTACTGTATGTGTAATGTAGTTGTACTGTATTTGTACTGTACTTGTACTGTAGTTGTACTGTAGTTGTACTGTATTTGTACTCTAGTTGTACTGTAGTTGTACTGTATGTGTACTGTAGTTGTACTGTATGTGTACTGTAGTTGTACTGTATGTGTACTGTATTTGTACTGTAGTTGTACTGTAGTTGTACTGTAGTTGTACTGTAGTTGTACTGCAGTTGTACTGTATGTGTACTGTATTTGTACTGTATGTGTACTGTATTTGTACTGTAGTTGTACTGTAGTTGTACTGTATGTGTACTGTATTTGTACTGTACTTGTACTGTAGTTGTACTGTAGTTGTACTGTACTTGTACTGTACTTGTACTGCAGTTGTACTGTATGTGTAATGTAGTTGTACTGTATTTGTACTGTACTTGTACTGTAGTTGTACTGTAGTTGTACTGTACTTGTACTGTACTTGTACTGTACTTGTACTGTACTTGTACTGTAGTTGTACTGTAGTTGTACTGTAGTTGTACTGTAGTTGTACTGTAGTTGTACTGTAGTTGTACTGTAGTTGTACTGCAGTTGTACTGTATGTGTACTGTATTTGTACTGTATGTGTACTGTATTTGTACTGTAGTTGTACTGTAGTTGTACTGTAGTTGTACTGTAGTTGTACTGTAGTTGTACTGCAGTTGTACTGTATGTGTACTGTATTTGTACTGTATGTGTACTGTATTTGTACTGTAGTTGTACTGTAGTTGTACTGTATGTGTACTGTATTTTAACTGTACTTGTACTGTAGTTGTACTGTATTTGTACTGTAGTTGTACTGTATTTGTACTGTAGTTGTACTGTAGTTGTACTGTAGTTGTACTGTATGTGTACTGTATTTGTACTGTATGTGTACTGTATTTGTACTGTATGTGTACTGTATTTGTACTGTATGTGTACTGTAGTTGTACTGTACTTGTACTGAAGTTGTACTGTATGTGTACTGTATTTGTACTGTAGTTGTACTGTAGTTGTACTGTATTTGTACTGTATTTTTACTGTAGTTGTACTGTAGTTGTACTGTATGTGTACTGTATTTGTACTGTAGTTGTACTGTATGTGTACTGTAGATGTACTGTACTTGTACTGTAGTTGTACTGTAGTTGTACTGTATGTGTACTGTAGTTGTACTGTACTTGTACTGTATTTGTACTTTATGTGTACTGTATTTGCTCTGTAGTTGTACTGTAGTTGTACTGTATTTGTACTGTATGTGTACTGTATTTGTACTGTAGTTGTACTGTAGTTGTACTGTAGTTGTACTGTAGTTGTACTGTACTTGTACTGTATTTGTAGTGTAGTTGTACTGTATGTGTACTGTATTTGTACTGTAGTTGTACTGTAGTTGTACTGTATGTGTACTGTATGTGTACTGTAGTTGTACTGTAGTTGTACTGTAGTTGTACTGTATGTGTACTGTATGTGTACTGTATGTGTACTGTATGTGTACTGTAGTTGTACTGTATGTGTACTGTATGTGTACTGTAGTTGTACTGTAGTTGTACTGTAGTTGTACTGTAGTTGTACAGTATTTGTACTGTAGTTGTACTGTAGTTGTACTGTAGTTGTACTGTTGTTGTACTGTATGTGTACTGTATTTGTACTGTATGTGTACTGTAGTTGTACTGTATGTGTACTGTATGTGTACTGTAGTTGTACTGTAGTTGTATTGTATGTGTTCTGTATGTGTACTGTAGTTGTACTGTAGTTGTACTGTAGTTGTACTGTATGTGTACTGTAGTTGTACTGTAGTTGTACTGTATGTGTACTGTAGTTGTACTGTAGTTGTACTGTAGTTGTTCTGTATGTGTACTGTAGTTGTACTGTAGTTGTACTGTAGTTGTACTGTAGTTGTACTGTAGTTGTACTGTATGTGTACGGTATTTGTACTGTATGTGTACTGTATTTGTACTGCAGTTGTACGGTATGTGTACTGTATGTGTACTGTAGTTGTACTGTAGTTGAACTGTAGTTGTACTTTATGTGTACTGTATTTGTACTGTAGTTGTACTGTAGTTGTACTGTAGTTGTACTGTATGTGTACTGTATTTGTACTGTATGTGTACTGTAGTTGTACTGTATGTGTACTGTATGTGTACTGTATTTGTACTGTATGTGTACTGTAGTTGTACTGTATGTGTACTGTAGTTGTACTGTAGTTGTACTGTAGTTGTAATGTAGTTGTACTGTATGTGTACAGTATTTGTACTGTAGTTGTGTACTGTATGTGTACTGTATGTGTACTGTATTTGTACTGTATGTGTACTGTATTTGTACAGTAGTTGTACTGTAGTTGTACTATAGTTGTACTGTAGCTGTACTGTATGTGTACTGTATTTGTACTGTATGTGTACTGTATTTGTACTGTAGTTGTACTGTTTGTGTACTGTAGTTGTACTGTAGTTGTACTGTATGTGTACTGTATTTGTACTGTATGTGTACTGTATTTGTACTGTAGTTGTATTGTAGTTGTACTGTAGTTGTACTGTATGTGTACTGTATTTGTACTGTATGTGTACTGTATTTGTACTGTAGTTGTACTGTAGTTGTACTGTATGTGTTCTGTATTTAAACTGTACTTGTACTGTAGTTGTACTGTATTTGTACTGTAGTTGTACTGTATGTGTACTGTATTTGTACTGTATGTGTACTGAATTTGTACTATATGTGTACTGTAGTTGTACTGTAGTTGTACTGTAGTTGTACTGTACTAGTACTGTATTTGTACTTTATGCGTACTGTATGTGTACTGTAGTTGTACTGTATTTGTACTGTAGTTGTACTGTAGTTGTACTGTAGTTGTACTGTAGTTGTACTGTATGTGTACTGTACTTGTACTGTATGTGTACTGTAGTTGTACTGTATTTGTACTGTATTTGTACTGTAGTTGTACTGTAGTTGTACTGTAGTTGTACTGTATGTGTACTGTATGTGTACTGTAGTTGTACTGTATGTGCACTGTATTTGTACTGTATTGTACTGTAGTTGAACTGTACTTGTACTGTAGTTGTACTGTAGTTGTACTGTAGTTGTACTGTAGTTGTACTGTATTTGTACTGTACTTGTACTGTATGTGTACTGTAGTTGTACTGTATTTGTACTGTAGTTGTACTGTAGTTGTACTGTAGTTGTACTGTAGTTGTACTGTAGTTGTACTGTATGTGTACTGTACTTGTACTGTATGTGTACTGTAGTTGTACTGTATTTGTACTGTAGTTGTACTGTAGTTGTACTGTAGTTGTACTGTAGTTGTACTGTATGTGTACTGTACTTGTACTGTATATGTACTGTAGTTGTACTGTATTTGTACTGTAGTTGTACTGTAGTTGTACTGTAGTTGTACTGTAGTTGTACTGTAGTTGTACTGTAGTTGTACTGTATGTGCACTGTACTTGTACTGTATGTGTACTGTAGTTGTACTGTATTTGTACTGTAGTTGTACTGTACTTGTACTGTAGTTGTACTGTACCTGTACTGTAGTTGTACTGTAGTTGTACTGTAGTTGTACTGTATGTGTACTGTACTTGTAGTGTTTGTGTACTCTAGTTGTACTGTATTTGTACTGTAGTTGTACTGTAGTTGTACTGTAGTTGTACTGTAGTTGTACTGTATGTGTACTGTATGTGTACTGTAGTTGTACTGTATGTGTACTGTATTTTAACTGTACTTGTACTGTAGTTGTACTGTAGTTGTACTGTAGTTGTACTGTATGTGTTCTGTACTTGTACTGTATGTGTACAGTAGTTGTACTGTATTTGTACTGTAGTTGTACTGTAGTTGTACTGTAGTTGTACTGTAGTTGTACTGTACGTGTACTGTATTATAACTGTACTTGTACTGTAGTTGTACTGTAGTTGTACTCTAGATGTACTGTATGTGTACTGTACTTGTACTGTATGTGTACTGTAGTTGTACTGTATTTGTTCTGTACTTGTACTGTAGTTGTACTGTAGTTGTACTGTACTTGTACTGTACTTGTACTGTACTTGTACTGTAGTTGTACTGTAGTTGTACTGTATGTGTACTGTATTTGTACTGTATTTGTACTGTACTTGTACTGTAGTTGTAATGTAGTTGTACTGTACTTGTACTGTACTTGTACTGTAGTTGTACTGTATTTGTACTGTACTTGTACTGTACTTGTACTGTAGTTGTACTGTAGTTGTTCTGTAGTTGTACTGTAGTTGTACTGTATGTGTACTGTAGTTGTACTGTATTTGTACTGTACTTGTACTGTAGTTGTACTGTAGTTGTACTGTAGTTGTACTGTACTTGTACTGTACTTGTACTGTAGTTGTACTGTAGTTGTACTGTATGTGTACTGTATTTGTACTGTATTTGTACTGTACTTGTACTGTAGTTGTAATGTAGTTGTACTGTACTTGTACTGTACTTGTACTGTAGTTGTACTGTATTTGTACTGTACTTGTACTGTACTTGTACTGTAGTTGTACTGTAGTTGTTCTGTAGTTGTACTGTAGTTGTACTGTATGTGTACTGTAGTTGTACTGTATTTGTACTGTACTTGTACTGTAGTTGTACTGTAGTTGTACTGTAGTTGTACTGTAGTTGTACTGTAGTTGTACTGTAGTTGTACTGTATGTGTACTGTATTTTAACTGTAGTTGTACTGTACTTGTACTGTAGTTGTAGTGTAGTTGTACTGTAGTTAAACTGTATTTGTACTGTAGTTGTACTGTATGTGTAATGTAGTTGTACTGTATTTGTACTGTACTTGTACTGTAGTTGTACTGTAGTTGTACTGTATTTGTACTCTAGTTGTACTGTAGTTGTACTGTATGTGTACTGTAGTTGTACTGTATGTGTAATGTAGTTGTACTGTATGTGTACTGTAGTTGTACTGTATTTGTACTGTATTTGTACTGTACTTGTACTGTAGTTGTACTGTAGTTGTACTGTATGTGTACTGTATTTGTACTGTACTTGTACTGTAGTTGTACTGTAGTTGTACTGTACTTGTACTGTACTTGTACTGTAGTTGTACTGTATGTGTAATGTAGTTGTACTGTATTTGTACTGTACTTGTACTGTAGTTGTACTGTAGTTGTACTGTACTTCTACTGTACTTGTACTGTACTTGTACTGTACTTGTACTGTAGTTGTACTGTAGTTGTACTGTAGTTGTACTGTATGTGTACTGTAGTTGTACTGTATTTGTACTGTACTTGTACTGTAGATGTACTGTAGTTGTACTGTATTTGTACTGTATGTGTACTGTATTTGTACTGTAGTTGTACTGTATGTGTACTGTAGTTGTACTGTATGTGTACTGTATTTGTACTGTATGTGTACTGTATTTGTACTGTAGTTGTACTGTAGTTGTACTGTAGTTGTACTGTAGTTGTACTGTAGTTGTACTGTAGTTGTACTGCAGTTGTACTGTATGTGTACTGTATTTGTACTGTATGTGTACTGTATGTGTACTGTAGTTGTACTGTAGTTGTACTGTATGTGTACTGTAGTTGTACTGTAGTTGTACGGTAGTTGTACTGTAGTTGTACTGTATTTGTACTGTAGTTGTACTGTAGTTGTACTGTATGTGTACTGTATGTGTACTGTAGTTGTACTGTATGTGTACTGTAGTTGTACTGTAGTTGTACTGTATGTGTACTGTATGTGTACTGTAGTTGTACTGTAGTTGTACTGTATTTTAACTGTACTTGTACTGTACTTGTACTGTATTTGTACTGTAGTTGTACTGTACTTGTACTGTACTTGTACTGTATGTGTACTGTAGTTGTACTGTAGTTGTACTGTAGTTGTACTGTATGTGTACTGTATGTGTCCTGTATTTGTACTGTACTTGTACTGTATGTGTACTGTATGTGTACTGTAGTTGTACTGTAGTTGTACTGTATGTGTACTGTATGTGTACTGTAGTTGTACTGTAGTTGTACTGTAGTTGTACTGTATGTGTACTGTAGTTGTACTGTAGCTGTACTGTACTTGTACTGTATGTGTACTGTAGTTGTACTGTATGTGTACTGTATGTGTACTGTAGTTGTACTGTATGTGTACTGTATGTGTACTGTATGTGTACTGTATTTGTACTGTACTTGTACTGTATTTGTACTGTAGTTGTACTGTAGTTGTACTGTAGTTGTACTGTAGTTGTACTGTATGTGTACTGTATGTGTACTGTAGTTGTACTGTATTTGTACTGTAGTTGTACGGTAGTTGTACTGTAGTTGTACAGTATTTGTACTGTAGTTGTACTGTAGTTGTACTGTAGTTGTACTGTATGTGTACTGTATGTGTACTGTAGTTGTACTGTATGTGTACTGTAGTTGTACTGTAGTTGTACTGTATGTGTACTGTATGTGTACTGTAGTTGTACTGTATGTGCACTGTAGTTGTACTGTATTTGTACTGTATGTGTACTGTATGTGTACGGTAGTTGTACTGTAGTTGTACTGTATTTGTACTGTAGTTGTACTGTAGTTGTACTGTAGTTGTACTGTATGTGTACTGCATGTGTACTGTAGTTGTACTGTAGTTGTACTGTAGTTGTACTGTATGTGTACTGTAGTTGTACTGTAGTTGTACTGTACTTGTACTGTATGTGTACTGTAGTTGTACTGTATGTGTACTGTATGTGTACTGTAGTTGTACTGTATGTGTACTGTATGTGTACTGTAGTTGTACTGTAGTTGTACTGTATGTGTACTGTATGTGTACTGTAGTTGTACTGTAGTTGTACTGTAGTTGTACTGTATGTGTCCTGTATTTTAACTGCACTTGTACTGTAGTTGTACTGTAGTTGTACTGTAGTTGTACTGTATGTGTACTGTAGTTGTACTGTATTTGTACTGTACTTGTACTGTAGATGTACTGTAGTTGTACTGTACTTGTACTGTACTTGTACTGTAGTTATACTGTAGTTGTACTGTAGTTGTACTGTATGTGTACTGTAGTTGTACTGTATTTGTACTGTACTTGTACTGTAGTTGTTCTGTAGTTGTACTGTAGTTGTACTGTATGTGTACTGTATTTTTACTGTACTTGTACTGTAGTTGTACTGTATGTGTACTGTATTTGTACTGTACTTGTACTGTAGTTGTACTGTAGTTGTACTGTACTTGTACTGTACTTGTACTGTAGTTGTTCTGTATGTGTACTGTAGTTGTACTGTATTTGTTCTGTACTTGTACTGTAGTTGTACTGTTGTTGTACTGTACTTGTACTGTACTTGTAATGTAGTTGTACTGTAGTTGTACTGTATGTGTACTGTAGTTGTACTGTATTTGTACTGTACTTGTACTGTAGTTGTAATGTAGTTGTACTGTACTTGTACTGTACTTGTACTGTAGTTGTACTGTATTTGTACTGTACTTGTACTGTACTTGTACTGTAGTTGTACTGTAGTTGTACTGTAGTTGTACTGTAGTTGTACTGTATGTGTACTGTAGTTGTACTGTATTTGTACTGTACTTGTACTGTAGTTGTACTGTAGTTGTACTGTAGTTGTACTGTAGTTGTACTGTAGTTGTACTGTATGTGTACTGTAGTTGTACTGTAGTTGTACTGTAGTTGTACTGTAGTTGTACTGTAGTTGTACTGCAGTTGTACTGTATGTGTACTGTATTTGTACTGTATGTGTACTGTATTTGTACTGTAGTTGTACTGTACTTGTACTGTAGTTGTACTGTAGTTGTACTGTAGTTAAACTGTATTTGTACTGTAGTTGTACTGTATGTGTAATGTAGTTGTACTGTATTTGTACTGTACTTGTACTGTAGTTGTACTGTAGTTGTACTGTATTTGTACTCTAGTTGTACTGTAGTTGTACTGTATGTGTACTGTAGTTGTACTGTATGTGTACTGTAGTTGTACTGTATGTGTACTGTAGTTGTACTGTATATGTACTGTATTTGTACTGTACTTGTACTGTAGTTGTACTGTAGTTGTACTGTATGTGTACTGTATTTGTACTGTACTTGTACTGTAGTTGTACTGTAGTTGTACTGTACTTGTACTGTACTTGTACTGCAGTTGTACTGTATGTGTAATGTAGTTGTACTGTATTTGTACTGTACTTGTACTGTACTTGTACTGTACTTGTACTGTACTTGTACTGTACTTGTACTGTAGTTGTACTGTAGTTGTACTGTAGTTGTACTGTAGTTGTACTGTAGTTGTACTGTAGTTGTACTGCAGTTGTACTGTATGTGTACTGTATTTGTACTGTATGTGTACTGTATTTGTACTGTAGTTGTACTGTAGTTGTACTGTAGTTGTACTGTAGTTGTACTGCAGTTGTACTGTATGTGTACTGTATTTGTACTGTATGTGTACTGTATTTGTACTGTAGTTGTACTGTAGTTGTACTGTATGTGTACTGTATTTTAACTGTACTTGTACTGTAGTTGTACTGTATTTGTACTGTAGTTGTACTGTATTTGTACTGTAGTTGTACTGTAGTTGTACTGTAGTTGTACTGTATGTGTACTGTATTTGTACTGTATGTGTACTGTATTTGTACTGTATGTGTACTGTATTTGTACTGTATGTGTACTGTAGTTGTACTGTACTTGTACTGAAGTTGTACTGTATGTGTACTGTATTTGTACTGTAGTTGTACTGTAGTTGTACTGTATTTGTACTGTATTTTTACTGTAGTTGTACTGTAGTTGTACTGTATGTGTACTGTATTTGTACTGTAGTTGTACTGTATGTGTACTGTAGATGTACTGTACTTGTACTGTAGTTGTACTGTAGTTGTACTGTATGTGTACTGTAGTTGTACTGTACTTGTACTGTATTTGTACTTTATGTGTACTGTATTTGCTCTGTAGTTGTACTGTAGTTGTACTGTATTTGTACTGTATGTGTACTGTATTTGTACTGTAGTTGTACTGTAGTTGTACTGTAGTTGTACTGTAGTTGTACTGTACTTGTACTGTATTTGTAGTGTAGTTGTACTGTATGTGTACTGTATTTGTACTGTAGTTGTACTGTAGTTGTACTGTATGTGTACTGTATGTGTACTGTAGTTGTACTGTAGTTGTACTGTAGTTGTACTGTATGTGTACTGTATGTGTACTGTATGTGTACTGTATGTGTACTGTAGTTGTACTGTATGTGTACTGTATGTGTACTGTAGTTGTACTGTAGTTGTACTGTAGTTGTACTGTAGTTGTACAGTATTTGTACTGTAGTTGTACTGTAGTTGTACTGTAGTTGTACTGTTGTTGTACTGTATGTGTACTGTATTTGTACTGTATGTGTACTGTAGTTGTACTGTATGTGTACTGTATGTGTACTGTAGTTGTACTGTAGTTGTATTGTATGTGTTCTGTATGTGTACTGTAGTTGTACTGTAGTTGTACTGTAGTTGTACTGTATGTGTACTGTAGTTGTACTGTAGTTGTACTGTATGTGTACTGTAGTTGTACTGTAGTTGTACTGTAGTTGTTCTGTATGTGTACTGTAGTTGTACTGTAGTTGTACTGTAGTTGTACTGTAGTTGTACTGTAGTTGTACTGTATGTGTACGGTATTTGTACTGTATGTGTACTGTATTTGTACTGCAGTTGTACGGTATGTGTACTGTATGTGTACTGTAGTTGTACTGTAGTTGAACTGTAGTTGTACTTTATGTGTACTGTATTTGTACTGTAGTTGTACTGTAGTTGTACTGTAGTTGTACTGTATGTGTACTGTATTTGTACTGTATGTGTACTGTAGTTGTACTGTATGTGTACTGTATGTGTACTGTATTTGTACTGTATGTGTACTGTAGTTGTACTGTATGTGTACTGTAGTTGTACTGTAGTTGTACTGTAGTTGTAATGTAGTTGTACTGTATGTGTACAGTATTTGTACTGTAGTTGTGTACTGTATGTGTACTGTATGTGTACTGTATTTGTACTGTATGTGTACTGTATTTGTACTGTAGTTGTACTGTAGTTGTACTATAGTTGTACTGTAGCTGTACTGTATGTGTACTGTATTTGTACTGTATGTGTACTGTATTTGTACTGTAGTTGTACTGTTTGTGTACTGTAGTTGTACTGTAGTTGTACTGTATGTGTACTGTATTTGTACTGTATGTGTACTGTATTTGTACTGTAGTTGTATTGTAGTTGTACTGTAGTTGTACTGTATGTGTACTGTATTTGTACTGTATGTGTACTGTATTTGTACTGTAGTTGTACTGTAGTTGTACTGTATGTGTTCTGTATTTAAACTGTACTTGTACTGTAGTTGTACTGTATTTGTACTGTAGTTGTACTGTATGTGTACTGTATTTGTACTGTATGTGTACTGAATTTGTACTATATGTGTACTGTAGTTGTACTGTAGTTGTACTGTAGTTGTACTGTACTAGTACTGTATTTGTACTTTATGCGTACTGTATGTGTACTGTAGTTGTACTGTATTTGTACTGTAGTTGTACTGTAGTTGTACTGTAGTTGTACTGTAGTTGTACTGTATGTGTACTGTACTTGTACTGTATGTGTACTGTAGTTGTACTGTATTTGTACTGTATTTGTACTGTAGTTGTACTGTAGTTGTACTGTAGTTGTACTGTATGTGTACTGTATGTGTACTGTAGTTGTACTGTATGTGCACTGTATTTGTACTGTATTGTACTGTAGTTGAACTGTACTTGTACTGTAGTTGTACTGTAGTTGTACTGTAGTTGTACTGTAGTTGTACTGTATTTGTACTGTACTTGTACTGTATGTGTACTGTAGTTGTACTGTATATGTACTGTAGTTGTACTGTAGTTGTACTGTAGTTGTACTGTAGTTGTACTGTAGTTGGACTGTAGTTGTACTGTATGTGTACTGTACTTGTACTGTATGTGTACTGTAGTTGTACTGTATTTGTACTGTAGTTGTACTGTAGTTGTACTGTAGTTGTACTGTAGTTGTACTGTATGTGTACTGTACTTGTACTGTATATGTACTGTAGTTGTACTGTATTTGTACTGTAGTTGTACTGTAGTTGTACTGTAGTTGTACTGTAGTTGTACTGTAGTTGTACTGTATGTGCACTGTACTTGTACTGTATGTGTACTGTAGTTGTACTGTATTTGTACTGTAGTTGTACTGTACTTGTACTGTAGTTGTACTGTACCTGTACTGTAGTTGTACTGTAGTTGTACTGTAGTTGTACTGTATGTGTACTGTACTTGTAGTGTTTGTGTACTCTAGTTGTACTGTATTTGTACTGTAGTTGTACTGTAGTTGTACTGTAGTTGTACTGTAGTTGTACTGTATGTGTACTGTATGTGTACTGTAGTTGTACTGTATGTGTACTGTATTTTAACTGTACTTGTACTGTAGTTGTACTGTAGTTGTACTGTAGTTGTACTGTATGTGTTCTGTACTTGTACTGTATGTGTACAGTAGTTGTACTGTATTTGTACTGTAGTTGTACTGTAGTTGTACTGTAGTTGTACTGTAGTTGTACTGTACGTGTACTGTATTATAACTGTACTTGTACTGTAGTTGTACTGTAGTTGTACTCTAGATGTACTGTATGTGTACTGTACTTGTACTGTATGTGTACTGTAGTTGTACTGTAGTTGTACTGTAGTTGTACTGTATGTGTTCTGTACTTGTACTGTATGTGTACAGTAGTTGTACTGTATTTGTACTGTAGTTGTACTGTAGTTGTACTGTAGTTGTACTGTAGTTGTACTGTACGTGTACTGTATTTTAACTGTACTTGTACTGTAGTTGTACTGTAGTTGTACTCTAGATGTACTGTATGTGTACTGTACTTGTACTGTTTGTGTACTCTAGTTGTACTGTATTTGTACTGTAGTTGTACTGTAGTTGTACTGTAGTTGTACTGTAGTTGTACTGTATGTGCACTGTACTTGTACTGTATGTGTACTGTAGTTGTACTGTATTTGTACTGTAGTTGTACTGTACTTGTACTGTAGTTGTACTGTACCTGTACTGTAGTTGTACTGTAGTTGTACTGTAGTTGTACTGTATGTGTACTGTACTTGTACTGTTTGTGTACTCTAGTTGTACTGTATTTGTACTGTAGTTGTACTGTAGTTGTACTGTAGTTGTACTGTAGTTGTACTGTATGTGTACTGTATGTGTACTGTAGTTGTACTGTATGTGTACTGTATTTTAACTGTACTTGTACTGTAGTTGTACTGTAGTTGTACTGTAGTTGTACTGTATGTGTTCTGTACTTGTACTGTATGTGTACAGTAGTTGTACTGTATTTGTACTGTAGTTGTACTGTAGTTGTACTGTAGTTGTACTGTAGTTGTACTGTACGTGTACTGTATTTTAACTGTACTTGTACTGTAGTTGTACTGTAGTTGTACTGTAGTTGTACTGTATGTGTACTGTATGTGTACTGTATGTGTACTGTAGTTGTACTGTATTTGTACTGTAGTTGTACTGTATGTGTACTGTACTTGTACTGTATGTGTACTGTAGTTGTACTGTATTTGTACTGTAGTTGTACTGTAGTTGTACTGTAGTTGTACTGTAGTTGTACTGTATTTGTACTGTAGTTGTACTGTAGTTGTACTGTAGTTGTACTGTATGTGTACTGTACTTGTACTGTATGTGTACTGTAGTTGTACTGTATTTGTACTGTAGTTGTACTGTAGTTGTACTGTAGTTGTACTGTAGTTGTACTGTATGTGTACTGTATTTTAACTGTACTTGTACTGTAGTTGTACTGTATGTGTACTGTACTTGTACTGTATGTGTACTGTAGTTGTACTGTATTTGTACTGTAGTTGTACTGTAGTTGTACTGTATGTGTACTGTATGTGTACTGTATGTGTACTGTATGTGTACTGTATGTGTACTGTAGTTGTACTGTAGTTGTACTGTATTTGTACTGTATGTGTACTGTATGTGTACTGTAGTTGTACTGTATGTGTACTGTATTTTAACTGTACTTTACTGTAGTTGTACTGTAGTTGTACTGTATTTGTACTGTATGTGTACTGTATGTGTACTGTAGTTGTACTGTAGTTGTACTGTATTTGTACTGTATGTGTACTGTATGTGTACTGTAGTTTTACTGTATTTGTACTGTACTAGTTCTGTAGTTGTACTGTAGTTGTACTGTAGTTGTACTGTACTTGTACTGTAGTTGTACTGTAGTTGTACTGTACTTGTACTGTAGTTGTACTGTATGTGTACTGTAGTTGTACTGTATGTGTACTGTAGTTGTACTGTATGTGTACTGTAGTTGTACTGTATTTGTACTGTACTTGTACTGTAGTTGTACTGTAGTTGTACTGTAGTTGTACTGTAGTTGTACTGTAGTTGTACTGTACTTGTACTGTAGTTGTACTGTATTTGTACTGTACTTGTACTGTACTTGTACTGTAGTTGTACTGTAGTTGTACTGTAGTTGTACTGTAGTTGTACTGTATGTGTACTGTAGTTGTACTGTATTTGTACTGTACTTGTACTGTAGTTGTACTGTAGTTGTACTGTAGTTGTACTGTAGTTGTACTGTAGTTGTACTGTATGTGTACTGTAGTTGTACTGTAGTTGTACTGTAGTTGTACTGTAGTTGTACTGTAGTTGTACTGCAGTTGTACTGTATGTGTACTGTATTTGTACTGTATGTGTACTGTATTTGTACTGTAGTTGTACTGTACTTGTACTGTAGTTGTACTGTAGTTGTACTGTAGTTAAACTGTATTTGTACTGTAGTTGTACTGTATGTGTAATGTAGTTGTACTGTATTTGTACTGTACTTGTACTGTAGTTGTACTGTAGTTGTACTGTATTTGTACTCTAGTTGTACTGTAGTTGTACTGTATGTGTACTGTAGTTGTACTGTATGTGTACTGTAGTTGTACTGTATGTGTACTGTATTTGTACTGTAGTTGTACTGTAGTTGTACTGTAGTTGTACTGTAGTTGTACTGTAGTTGTACTGCAGTTGTACTGTATGTGTACTGTATTTGTACTGTATGTGTAATGTATTTGTACTGTAGTTGTACTGTAGTTGTACTGTATGTGTACTGTATTTGTACTGTACTTGTACTGTAGTTGTACTGTAGTTGTACTGTACTTGTACTGTACTTGTACTGCAGTTGTACTGTATGTGTAATGTAGTTGTACTGTATTTGT
Organism: Meconema thalassinum; assembly: GCA_946902985.2. Classification (NCBI taxonomy): domain Eukaryota; kingdom Metazoa; phylum Arthropoda; class Insecta; order Orthoptera; family Tettigoniidae; genus Meconema; species Meconema thalassinum. Next base: position 443,477,024 of record OX336394.1, on the reverse strand, counting down.
ACTGTACTTGTACTGTAGTTGTACTGTACTTGTACTGTACTTGTACTGTACTTGTACTGTACTTGTACTGTAGTTGTACTGTAGTTGTACTGTAGTTGTACTGTAGTTGTACTGTAGTTGTACTGTAGTTGTACTGTAGTTGTACTGCAGTTGTACTGTATGTGTACTGTATTTGTACTGTATGTGTACTGTATTTGTACTGTAGTTGTACTGTAGTTGTACTGTAGTTGTACTGTAGTTGTACTGTAGTTGTACTGCAGTTGTACTGTATGTGTACTGTATTTGTACTGTATGTGTACTGTATTTGTACTGTAGTTGTACTGTAGTTGTACTGTATGTGTACTGTATTTTAACTGTACTTGTACTGTAGTTGTACTGTATTTGTACTGTAGTTGTACTGTATTTGTACTGTAGTTGTACTGTAGTTGTACTGTAGTTGTACTGTATGTGTACTGTATTTGTACTGTATGTGTACTGTATTTGTACTGTATGTGTACTGTATTTGTACTGTATGTGTACTGTAGTTGTACTGTACTTGTACTGAAGTTGTACTGTATGTGTACTGTATTTGTACTGTAGTTGTACTGTAGTTGTACTGTATTTGTACTGTATTTTTACTGTAGTTGTACTGTAGTTGTACTGTATGTGTACTGTATTTGTACTGTAGTTGTACTGTATGTGTACTGTAGATGTACTGTACTTGTACTGTAGTTGTACTGTAGTTGTACTGTATGTGTACTGTAGTTGTACTGTACTTGTACTGTATTTGTACTTTATGTGTACTGTATTTGCTCTGTAGTTGTACTGTAGTTGTACTGTATTTGTACTGTATGTGTACTGTATTTGTACTGTAGTTGTACTGTAGTTGTACTGTAGTTGTACTGTAGTTGTACTGTACTTGTACTGTATTTGTAGTGTAGTTGTACTGTATGTGTACTGTATTTGTACTGTAGTTGTACTGTAGTTGTACTGTATGTGTACTGTATGTGTACTGTAGTTGTACTGTAGTTGTACTGTAGTTGTACTGTATGTGTACTGTATGTGTACTGTATGTGTACTGTATGTGTACTGTAGTTGTACTGTATGTGTACTGTATGTGTACTGTAGTTGTACTGTAGTTGTACTGTAGTTGTACTGTAGTTGTACAGTATTTGTACTGTAGTTGTACTGTAGTTGTACTGTAGTTGTACTGTTGTTGTACTGTATGTGTACTGTATTTGTACTGTATGTGTACTGTAGTTGTACTGTATGTGTACTGTATGTGTACTGTAGTTGTACTGTAGTTGTATTGTATGTGTTCTGTATGTGTACTGTAGTTGTACTGTAGTTGTACTGTAGTTGTACTGTATGTGTACTGTAGTTGTACTGTAGTTGTACTGTATGTGTACTGTAGTTGTACTGTAGTTGTACTGTAGTTGTTCTGTATGTGTACTGTAGTTGTACTGTAGTTGTACTGTAGTTGTACTGTAGTTGTACTGTAGTTGTACTGTATGTGTACGGTATTTGTACTGTATGTGTACTGTATTTGTACTGCAGTTGTACGGTATGTGTACTGTATGTGTACTGTAGTTGTACTGTAGTTGAACTGTAGTTGTACTTTATGTGTACTGTATTTGTACTGTAGTTGTACTGTAGTTGTACTGTAGTTGTACTGTATGTGTACTGTATTTGTACTGTATGTGTACTGTAGTTGTACTGTATGTGTACTGTATGTGTACTGTATTTGTACTGTATGTGTACTGTAGTTGTACTGTATGTGTACTGTAGTTGTACTGTAGTTGTACTGTAGTTGTAATGTAGTTGTACTGTATGTGTACAGTATTTGTACTGTAGTTGTGTACTGTATGTGTACTGTATGTGTACTGTATTTGTACTGTATGTGTACTGTATTTGTACTGTAGTTGTACTGTAGTTGTACTATAGTTGTACTGTAGCTGTACTGTATGTGTACTGTATTTGTACTGTATGTGTACTGTATTTGTACTGTAGTTGTACTGTTTGTGTACTGTAGTTGTACTGTAGTTGTACTGTATGTGTACTGTATTTGTACTGTATGTGTACTGTATTTGTACTGTAGTTGTATTGTAGTTGTACTGTAGTTGTACTGTATGTGTACTGTATTTGTACTGTATGTGTACTGTATTTGTACTGTAGTTGTACTGTAGTTGTACTGTATGTGTTCTGTATTTAAACTGTACTTGTACTGTAGTTGTACTGTATTTGTACTGTAGTTGTACTGTATGTGTACTGTATTTGTACTGTATGTGTACTGAATTTGTACTATATGTGTACTGTAGTTGTACTGTAGTTGTACTGTAGTTGTACTGTACTAGTACTGTATTTGTACTTTATGCGTACTGTATGTGTACTGTAGTTGTACTGTATTTGTACTGTAGTTGTACTGTAGTTGTACTGTAGTTGTACTGTAGTTGTACTGTATGTGTACTGTACTTGTACTGTATGTGTACTGTAGTTGTACTGTATTTGTACTGTATTTGTACTGTAGTTGTACTGTAGTTGTACTGTAGTTGTACTGTATGTGTACTGTATGTGTACTGTAGTTGTACTGTATGTGCACTGTATTTGTACTGTATTGTACTGTAGTTGAACTGTACTTGTACTGTAGTTGTACTGTAGTTGTACTGTAGTTGTACTGTAGTTGTACTGTATTTGTACTGTACTTGTACTGTATGTGTACTGTAGTTGTACTGCATTTGTACTGTAGTTGTACTGTAGTTGTACTGTAGTTGTACTGTAGTTGTACTGTAGTTGGACTGTAGTTGTACTGTATGTGTACTGTACTTGTACTGTATGTGTACTGTAGTTGTACTGTATTTGTACTGTAGTTGTACTGTAGTTGTACTGTAGTTGTACTGTAGTTGTACTGTATGTGTACTGTACTTGTACTGTATATGTACTGTAGTTGTACTGTATTTGTACTGTAGTTGTACTGTAGTTGTACTGTAGTTGTACTGTAGTTGTACTGTAGTTGTACTGTAGTTGTACTGTATGTGCACTGTACTTGTACTGTATGTGTACTGTAGTTGTACTGTATTTGTACTGTAGTTGTACTGTACTTGTACTGTAGTTGTACTGTACCTGTACTGTAGTTGTACTGTAGTTGTACTGTAGTTGTACTGTATGTGTACTGTACTTGTAGTGTTTGTGTACTCTAGTTGTACTGTATTTGTACTGTAGTTGTACTGTAGTTGTACTGTAGTTGTACTGTATGTGTACTGTATGTGTACTGTAGTTGTACTGTATGTGTACTGTATTTTAACTGTACTTGTACTGTAGTTGTACTGTAGTTGTACTGTAGTTGTACTGTATGTGTTCTGTACTTGTACTGTATGTGTACAGTAGTTGTACTGTATTTGTACTGTAGTTGTACTGTAGTTGTACTGTAGTTGTACTGTAGTTGTACTGTACGTGTACTGTATTATAACTGTACTTGTACTGTAGTTGTACTGTAGTTGTACTCTAGATGTACTGTATGTGTACTGTACTTGTACTGTATGTGTACTGTAGTTGTACTGTAGTTGTACTGTAGTTGTACTGTAGTTGTACTGTATGTGTTCTGTACTTGTACTGTATGTGTACAGTAGTTGTACTGTATTTGTACTGTAGTTGTACTGTAGTTGTACTGTAGTTGTACTGTAGTTGTACTGTACGTGTACTGTATTTTAACTGTACTTGTACTGTAGTTCTACTGTAGTTGTACTCTAGATGTACTGTATGTGTACTGTACTTGTACTGTTTGTGTACTCTAGTTGTACTGTATTTGTACTGTAGTTGTACTGTAGTTGTACTGTAGTTGTACTGTAGTTGTACTGTAGTTGTACTGTATGTGCACTGTACTTGTACTGTATGTGTACTGTAGTTGTACTGTATTTGTACTGTAGTTGTACTGTACTTGTACTGTAGTTGTACTGTACCTGTACTGTAGTTGTACTGTAGTTGTACTGTAGTTGTACTGTATGTGTACTGTACTTGTACTGTTTGTGTACTCTAGTTGTACTGTATTTGTACTGTAGTTGTACTGTAGTTGTACTGTAGTTGTACTGTAGTTGTACTGTATGTGTACTGTATGTGTACTGTAGTTGTACTGTATGTGTACTGTATTTTAACTGTACTTGTACTGTAGTTGTACTGTAGTTGTACTGTAGTTGTACTGTATGTGTTCTGTACTTGTACTGTATGTGTACAGTAGTTGTACTGTATTTGTACTGTAGTTGTACTGTAGTTGTACTGTAGTTGTACTGTAGTTGTACTGTACGTGTACTGTATTTTAACTGTACTTGTACTGTAGTTGTACTGTAGTTGTACTGTAGTTGTACTGTAGTTGTACTGTATGTGTACTGTATGTGTACTGTATGTGTACTGTAGTTGTACTGTATTTGTACTGTAGTTGTACTGTATGTGTACTGTACTTGTACTGTATGTGTACTGTAGTTGTACTGTATTTGTACTGTAGTTGTACTGTAGTTGTACTGTAGTTGTACTGTAGTTGTACTGTAGTTGTACTGTAGTTGTACTGTATTTGTACTGTAGTTGTACTGTAGTTGTACTGTAGTTGTACTGTATGTGTACTGTACTTGTACTGTATGTGTACTGTAGTTGTACTGTATTTGTACTGTAGTTGTACTGTAGTTGTACTGTAGTTGTACTGTAGTTGTACTGTATGTGTACTGTATTTTAACTGTACTTGTACTGTAGTTGTACTGTATGTGTACTGTACTTGTACTGTATGTGTACTGTAGTTGTACTGTATTTGTACTGTAGTTGTACTGTAGTTGTACTGTATGTGTACTGTATGTGTACTGTATGTGTACTGTATGTGTACTGTATGTGTACTGTAGTTGTACTGTAGTTGTACTGTATTTGTACTGTATGTGTACTGTATGTGTACTGTAGTTGTACTGTATGTGTACTGTATTTTAACTGTACTTTACTGTAGTTGTACTGTAGTTGTACTGTATTTGTACTGTATGTGTACTGTATGTGTACTGTAGTTGTACTGTAGTTGTACTGTATTTGTACTGTATGTGTACTGTATGTGTACTGTAGTTTTACTGTATTTGTACTGTACTAGTTCTGTAGTTGTACTGTAGTTGTACTGTAGTTGTACTGTACTTGTACTGTAGTTGTACTGTAGTTGTACTGTACTTGTACTGTAGTTGTACTGTATGTGTACTGTAGTTGTACTGTATGTGTACTGTAGTTGTACTGTATGTGTACTGTAGTTGTACTGTATTTGTACTGTACTTGTACTGTAGTTGTACTGTAGTTGTACTGTAGTTGTACTGTAGTTGTACTGTAGTTGTACTGTACTTGTACTGTACTTGTACTGTAGTTGTACTGTATTTGTACTGTACTTGTACTGTACTTGTACTGTAGTTGTACTGTAGTTGTACTGTAGTTGTACTGTAATTGTACTGTATGTGTACTGTAGTTGTACTGTATTTGTACTGTACTTGTACTGTAGTTGTACTGTAGTTGTACTGTAGTTGTACTGTAGTTGTACTGTAGTTGTACTGTATGTGTACTGTAGTTGTACTGTAGTTGTACTGTAGTTGTACTGTAGTTGTACTGTAGTTGTACTGCAGTTGTACTGTATGTGTACTGTATTTGTACTGTATGTGTACTGTATTTGTACTGTAGTTGTACTGTACTTGTACTGTAGTTGTACTGTAGTTGTACTGTAGTTAAACTGTATTTGTACTGTAGTTGTACTGTATGTGTAATGTAGTTGTACTGTATTTGTACTGTACTTGTACTGTAGTTGTACTGTAGTTGTACTGTATTTGTACTCTAGTTGTACTGTAGTTGTACTGTATGTGTACTGTAGTTGTACTGTATGTGTACTGTAGTTGTACTGTATGTGTACTGTATTTGTACTGTAGTTGTACTGTAGTTGTACTGTAGTTGTACTGTAGTTGTACTGCAGTTGTACTGTATGTGTACTGTATTTGTACTGTATGTGTACTGTATTTGTACTGTAGTTGTACTGTAGTTGTACTGTATGTGTACTGTATTTGTACTGTACTTGTACTGTAGTTGTACTGTAGTTGTACTGTACTTGTACTGTACTTGTACTGCAGTTGTACTGTATGTGTAATGTAGTTGTACTGTATTTGTACTGTACTTGTACTGTAGTTGTACTGTAGTTGTACTGTACTTGTACTGTACTTGTACTGTACTTGTACTGTACTTGTACTGTAGTTGTACTGTAGTTGTACTGTAGTTGTACTGTAGTTGTACTGTAGTTGTACTGTAGTTGTACTGTAGTTGTACTGCAGTTGTACTGTATGTGTACTGTATTTGTACTGTATGTGTACTGTATTTGTACTGTAGTTGTACTGTAGTTGTACTGTAGTTGTACTGTAGTTGTACTGTAGTTGTACTGCAGTTGTACTGTATGTGTACTGTATTTGTACTGTATGTGTACTGTATTTGTACTGTAGTTGTACTGTAGTTGTACTGTATGTGTACTGTATTTTAACTGTACTTGTACTGTAGTTGTACTGTATTTGTACTGTAGTTGTACTGTATTTGTACTGTAGTTGTACTGTAGTTGTACTGTAGTTGTACTGTATGTGTACTGTATTTGTACTGTATGTGTACTGTATTTGTACTGTATGTGTACTGTATTTGTACTGTATGTGTACTGTAGTTGTACTGTACTTGTACTGAAGTTGTACTGTATGTGTACTGTATTTGTACTGTAGTTGTACTGTAGTTGTACTGTATTTGTACTGTATTTTTACTGTAGTTGTACTGTAGTTGTACTGTATGTGTACTGTATTTGTACTGTAGTTGTACTGTATGTGTACTGTAGATGTACTGTACTTGTACTGTAGTTGTACTGTAGTTGTACTGTATGTGTACTGTAGTTGTACTGTACTTGTACTGTATTTGTACTTTATGTGTACTGTATTTGCTCTGTAGTTGTACTGTAGTTGTACTGTATTTGTACTGTATGTGTACTGTATTTGTACTGTAGTTGTACTGTAGTTGTACTGTAGTTGTACTGTAGTTGTACTGTACTTGTACTGTATTTGTAGTGTAGTTGTACTGTATGTGTACTGTATTTGTACTGTAGTTGTACTGTAGTTGTACTGTATGTGTACTGTATGTGTACTGTAGTTGTACTGTAGTTGTACTGTAGTTGTACTGTATGTGTACTGTATGTGTACTGTATGTGTACTGTATGTGTACTGTAGTTGTACTGTATGTGTACTGTATGTGTACTGTAGTTGTACTGTAGTTGTACTGTAGTTGTACTGTAGTTGTACAGTATTTGTACTGTAGTTGTACTGTAGTTGTACTGTAGTTGTACTGTTGTTGTACTGTATGTGTACTGTATTTGTACTGTATGTGTACTGTAGTTGTACTGTATGTGTACTGTATGTGTACTGTAGTTGTACTGTAGTTGTATTGTATGTGTTCTGTATGTGTACTGTAGTTGTACTGTAGTTGTACTGTAGTTGTACTGTATGTGTACTGTAGTTGTACTGTAGTTGTACTGTATGTGTACTGTAGTTGTACTGTAGTTGTACTGTAGTTGTTCTGTATGTGTACTGTAGTTGTACTGTAGTTGTACTGTAGTTGTACTGTAGTTGTACTGTAGTTGTACTGTATGTGTACGGTATTTGTACTGTATGTGTACTGTATTTGTACTGCAGTTGTACGGTATGTGTACTGTATGTGTACTGTAGTTGTACTGTAGTTGAACTGTAGTTGTACTTTATGTGTACTGTATTTGTACTGTAGTTGTACTGTAGTTGTACTGTAGTTGTACTGTATGTGTACTGTATTTGTACTGTATGTGTACTGTAGTTGTACTGTATGTGTACTGTATGTGTACTGTATTTGTACTGTATGTGTACTGTAGTTGTACTGTATGTGTACTGTAGTTGTACTGTAGTTGTACTGTAGTTGTAATGTAGTTGTACTGTATGTGTACAGTATTTGTACTGTAGTTGTGTACTGTATGTGTACTGTATGTGTACTGTATTTGTACTGTATGTGTACTGTATTTGTACAGTAGTTGTACTGTAGTTGTACTATAGTTGTACTGTAGCTGTACTGTATGTGTACTGTATTTGTACTGTATGTGTACTGTATTTGTACTGTAGTTGTACTGTTTGTGTACTGTAGTTGTACTGTAGTTGTACTGTATGTGTACTGTATTTGTACTGTATGTGTACTGTATTTGTACTGTAGTTGTATTGTAGTTGTACTGTAGTTGTACTGTATGTGTACTGTATTTGTACTGTATGTGTACTGTATTTGTACTGTAGTTGTACTGTAGTTGTACTGTATGTGTTCTGTATTTAAACTGTACTTGTACTGTAGTTGTACTGTATTTGTACTGTAGTTGTACTGTATGTGTACTGTATTTGTACTGTATGTGTACTGAATTTGTACTATATGTGTACTGTAGTTGTACTGTAGTTGTACTGTAGTTGTACTGTACTAGTACTGTATTTGTACTTTATGCGTACTGTATGTGTACTGTAGTTGTACTGTATTTGTACTGTAGTTGTACTGTAGTTGTACTGTAGTTGTACTGTAGTTGTACTGTATGTGTACTGTACTTGTACTGTATGTGTACTGTAGTTGTACTGTATTTGTACTGTATTTGTACTGTAGTTGTACTGTAGTTGTACTGTAGTTGTACTGTATGTGTACTGTATGTGTACTGTAGTTGTACTGTATGTGCACTGTATTTGTACTGTATTGTACTGTAGTTGAACTGTACTTGTACTGTAGTTGTACTGTAGTTGTACTGTAGTTGTACTGTAGTTGTACTGTATTTGTACTGTACTTGTACTGTATGTGTACTGTAGTTGTACTGTATTTGTACTGTAGTTGTACTGTAGTTGTACTGTAGTTGTACTGTAGTTGTACTGTATGTGTACTGTACTTGTACTGTATGTGTACTGTAGTTGTACTGTATTTGTACTGTAGTTGTACTGTAGTTGTACTGTAGTTGTACTGTAGTTGTACTGTATGTGTACTGTACTTGTACTGTATATGTACTGTAGTTGTACTGTATTTGTACTGTAGTTGTACTGTAGTTGTACTGTAGTTGTACTGTAGTTGTACTGTAGTTGTACTGTAGTTGTACTGTATGTGCACTGTACTTGTACTGTATGTGTACTGTAGTTGTACTGTATTTGTACTGTAGTTGTACTGTACTTGTACTGTAGTTGTACTGTACCTGTACTGTAGTTGTACTGTAGTTGTACTGTAGTTGTACTGTATGTGTACTGTACTTGTAGTGTTTGTGTACTCTAGTTGTACTGTATTTGTACTGTAGTTGTACTGTAGTTGTACTGTAGTTGTACTGTAGTTGTACTGTATGTGTACTGTATGTGTACTGTAGTTGTACTGTATGTGTACTGTATTTTAACTGTACTTGTACTGTAGTTGTACTGTAGTTGTACTGTAGTTGTACTGTATGTGTTCTGTACTTGTACTGTATGTGTACAGTAGTTGTACTGTATTTGTACTGTAGTTGTACTGTAGTTGTACTGTAGTTGTACTGTAGTTGTACTGTACGTGTACTGTATTATAACTGTACTTGTACTGTAGTTGTACTGTAGTTGTACTCTAGATGTACTGTATGTGTACTGTACTTGTACTGTATGTGTACTGTAGTTGTACTGTATTTGTTCTGTACTTGTACTGTAGTTGTACTGTAGTTGTACTGTACTTGTACTGTACTTGTACTGTACTTGTACTGTAGTTGTACTGTAGTTGTACTGTATGTGTACTGTATTTGTACTGTATTTGTACTGTACTTGTACTGTAGTTGTAATGTAGTTGTACTGTACTTGTACTGTACTTGTACTGTAGTTGTACTGTATTTGTACTGTACTTGTACTGTACTTGTACTGTAGTTGTACTGTAGTTGTTCTGTAGTTGTACTGTAGTTGTACTGTATGTGTACTGTAGTTGTACTGTATTTGTACTGTACTTGTACTGTAGTTGTACTGTAGTTGTACTGTAGTTGTACTGTACTTGTACTGTACTTGTACTGTAGTTGTACTGTAGTTGTACTGTATGTGTACTGTATTTGTACTGTATTTGTACTGTACTTGTACTGTAGTTGTAATGTAGTTGTACTGTACTTGTACTGTACTTGTACTGTAGTTGTACTGTATTTGTACTGTACTTGTACTGTACTTGTACTGTAGTTGTACTGTAGTTGTTCTGTAGTTGTACTGTAGTTGTACTGTATGTGTACTGTAGTTGTACTGTATTTGTACTGTACTTGTACTGTAGTTGTACTGTAGTTGTACTGTAGTTGTACTGTAGTTGTACTGTAGTTGTACTGTAGTTGTACTGTATGTGTACTGTATTTTAACTGTAGTTGTACTGTACTTGTACTGTAGTTGTAGTGTAGTTGTACTGTAGTTAAACTGTATTTGTACTGTAGTTGTACTGTATGTGTAATGTAGTTGTACTGTATTTGTACTGTACTTGTACTGTAGTTGTACTGTAGTTGTACTGTATTTGTACTCTAGTTGTACTGTAGTTGTACTGTATGTGTAATGTAGTTGTACTGTATGTGTACTGTAGTTGTACTGTATTTGTACTGTATTTGTACTGTACTTGTACTGTAGTTGTACTGTAGTTGTACTGTATGTGTACTGTATTTGTACTGTACTTGTACTGTAGTTGTACTGTAGTTGTACTGTACTTGTACTGTACTTGTACTGTAGTTGTACTGTATGTGTAATGTAGTTGTACTGTATTTGTACTGTACTTGTACTGTAGTTGTACTGTAGTTGTACTGTACTTCTACTGTACTTGTACTGTACTTGTACTGTACTTGTACTGTAGTTGTACTGTAGTTGTACTGTAGTTGTACTGTATGTGTACTGTAGTTGTACTGTATTTGTACTGTACTTGTACTGTAGATGTACTGTAGTTGTACTGTATTTGTACTGTATGTGTACTGTATTTGTACTGTAGTTGTACTGTATGTGTACTGTAGTTGTACTGTATGTGTACTGTATTTGTACTGTATGTGTACTGTATTTGTACTGTAGTTGTACTGTAGTTGTACTGTAGTTGTACTGTAGTTGTACTGTAGTTGTACTGTAGTTGTACTGCAGTTGTACTGTATGTGTACTGTATTTGTACTGTATGTGTACTGTATGTGTACTGTAGTTGTACTGTAGTTGTACTGTATGTGTACTGTAGTTGTACTGTAGTTGTACGGTAGTTGTACTGTAGTTGTACTGTATTTGTACTGTAGTTGTACTGTAGTTGTACTGTATGTGTACTGTATGTGTACTGTAGTTGTACTGTATGTGTACTGTAGTTGTACTGTAGTTGTACTGTATGTGTACTGTATGTGTACTGTAGTTGTACTGTAGTTGTACTGTATTTTAACTGTACTTGTACTGTACTTGTACTGTATTTGTACTGTAGTTGTACTGTACTTGTACTGTACTTGTACTGTATGTGTACTGTAGTTGTACTGTAGTTGTACTGTAGTTGTACTGTATGTGTACTGTATGTGTCCTGTATTTGTACTGTACTTGTACTGTATGTGTACTGTATGTGTACTGTAGTTGTACTGTAGTTGTACTGTATGTGTACTGTATGTGTACTGTAGTTGTACTGTAGTTGTACTGTAGTTGTACTGTATGTGTACTGTAGTTGTACTGTAGCTGTACTGTACTTGTACTGTATGTGTACTGTAGTTGTACTGTATGTGTACTGTATGTGTACTGTAGTTGTACTGTATGTGTACTGTATGTGTACTGTATGTGTACTGTATTTGTACTGTACTTGTACTGTATTTGTACTGTAGTTGTACTGTAGTTGTACTGTAGTTGTACTGTAGTTGTACTGTATGTGTACTGTATGTGTACTGTAGTTGTACTGTATTTGTACTGTAGTTGTACGGTAGTTGTACTGTAGTTGTACAGTATTTGTACTGTAGTTGTACTGTAGTTGTACTGTAGTTGTACTGTATGTGTACTGTATGTGTACTGTAGTTGTACTGTATGTGTACTGTAGTTGTACTGTAGTTGTACTGTATGTGTACTGTATGTGTACTGTAGTTGTACTGTATGTGCACTGTAGTTGTACTGTATTTGTACTGTATGTGTACTGTATGTGTACGGTAGTTGTACTGTAGTTGTACTGTATTTGTACTGTAGTTGTACTGTAGTTGTACTGTAGTTGTACTGTATGTGTACTGCATGTGTACTGTAGTTGTACTGTAGTTGTACTGTAGTTGTACTGTATGTGTACTGTAGTTGTACTGTAGTTGTACTGTACTTGTACTGTATGTGTACTGTAGTTGTACTGTATGTGTACTGTATGTGTACTGTAGTTGTACTGTATGTGTACTGTATGTGTACTGTAGTTGTACTGTAGTTGTACTGTATGTGTACTGTATGTGTACTGTAGTTGTACTGTAGTTGTACTGTAGTTGTACTGTATGTGTCCTGTATTTTAACTGCACTTGTACTGTAGTTGTACTGTAGTTGTACTGTAGTTGTACTGTATGTGTACTGTAGTTGTACTGTATTTGTACTGTACTTGTACTGTAGATGTACTGTAGTTGTACTGTACTTGTACTGTACTTGTACTGTAGTTATACTGTAGTTGTACTGTAGTTGTACTGTATGTGTACTGTAGTTGTACTGTATTTGTACTGTACTTGTACTGTAGTTGTTCTGTAGTTGTACTGTAGTTGTACTGTATGTGTACTGTATTTTTACTGTACTTGTACTGTAGTTGTACTGTATGTGTACTGTATTTGTACTGTACTTGTACTGTAGTTGTACTGTAGTTGTACTGTACTTGTACTGTACTTGTACTGTAGTTGTTCTGTATGTGTACTGTAGTTGTACTGTATTTGTTCTGTACTTGTACTGTAGTTGTACTGTTGTTGTACTGTACTTGTACTGTACTTGTAATGTAGTTGTACTGTAGTTGTACTGTATGTGTACTGTAGTTGTACTGTATTTGTACTGTACTTGTACTGTAGTTGTAATGTAGTTGTACTGTACTTGTACTGTACTTGTACTGTAGTTGTACTGTATTTGTACTGTACTTGTACTGTACTTGTACTGTAGTTGTACTGTAGTTGTACTGTAGTTGTACTGTAGTTGTACTGTATGTGTACTGTAGTTGTACTGTATTTGTACTGTACTTGTACTGTAGTTGTACTGTAGTTGTACTGTAGTTGTACTGTAGTTGTACTGTAGTTGTACTGTATGTGTACTGTAGTTGTACTGTAGTTGTACTGTAGTTGTACTGTAGTTGTACTGTAGTTGTACTGCAGTTGTACTGTATGTGTACTGTATTTGTACTGTATGTGTACTGTATTTGTACTGTAGTTGTACTGTACTTGTACTGTAGTTGTACTGTAGTTGTACTGTAGTTAAACTGTATTTGTACTGTAGTTGTACTGTATGTGTAATGTAGTTGTACTGTATTTGTACTGTACTTGTACTGTAGTTGTACTGTAGTTGTACTGTATTTGTACTCTAGTTGTACTGTAGTTGTACTGTATGTGTACTGTAGTTGTACTGTATGTGTACTGTAGTTGTACTGTATGTGTACTGTAGTTGTACTGTATATGTACTGTATTTGTACTGTACTTGTACTGTAGTTGTACTGTAGTTGTACTGTATGTGTACTGTATTTGTACTGTACTTGTACTGTAGTTGTACTGTAGTTGTACTGTACTTGTACTGTACTTGTACTGCAGTTGTACTGTATGTGTAATGTAGTTGTACTGTATTTGTACTGTACTTGTACTGTACTTGTACTGTACTTGTACTGTACTTGTACTGTACTTGTACTGTAGTTGTACTGTAGTTGTACTGTAGTTGTACTGTAGTTGTACTGTAGTTGTACTGTAGTTGTACTGCAGTTGTACTGTATGTGTACTGTATTTGTACTGTATGTGTACTGTATTTGTACTGTAGTTGTACTGTAGTTGTACTGTAGTTGTACTGTAGTTGTACTGCAGTTGTACTGTATGTGTACTGTATTTGTACTGTATGTGTACTGTATTTGTACTGTAGTTGTACTGTAGTTGTACTGTATGTGTACTGTATTTTAACTGTACTTGTACTGTAGTTGTACTGTATTTGTACTGTAGTTGTACTGTATTTGTACTGTAGTTGTACTGTAGTTGTACTGTAGTTGTACTGTATGTGTACTGTATTTGTACTGTATGTGTACTGTATTTGTACTGTATGTGTACTGTATTTGTACTGTATGTGTACTGTAGTTGTACTGTACTTGTACTGAAGTTGTACTGTATGTGTACTGTATTTGTACTGTAGTTGTACTGTAGTTGTACTGTATTTGTACTGTATTTTTACTGTAGTTGTACTGTAGTTGTACTGTATGTGTACTGTATTTGTACTGTAGTTGTACTGTATGTGTACTGTAGATGTACTGTACTTGTACTGTAGTTGTACTGTAGTTGTACTGTATGTGTACTGTAGTTGTACTGTACTTGTACTGTATTTGTACTTTATGTGTACTGTATTTGCTCTGTAGTTGTACTGTAGTTGTACTGTATTTGTACTGTATGTGTACTGTATTTGTACTGTAGTTGTACTGTAGTTGTACTGTAGTTGTACTGTAGTTGTACTGTACTTGTACTGTATTTGTAGTGTAGTTGTACTGTATGTGTACTGTATTTGTACTGTAGTTGTACTGTAGTTGTACTGTATGTGTACTGTATGTGTACTGTAGTTGTACTGTAGTTGTACTGTAGTTGTACTGTATGTGTACTGTATGTGTACTGTATGTGTACTGTATGTGTACTGTAGTTGTACTGTATGTGTACTGTATGTGTACTGTAGTTGTACTGTAGTTGTACTGTAGTTGTACTGTAGTTGTACAGTATTTGTACTGTAGTTGTACTGTAGTTGTACTGTAGTTGTACTGTTGTTGTACTGTATGTGTACTGTATTTGTACTGTATGTGTACTGTAGTTGTACTGTATGTGTACTGTATGTGTACTGTAGTTGTACTGTAGTTGTATTGTATGTGTTCTGTATGTGTACTGTAGTTGTACTGTAGTTGTACTGTAGTTGTACTGTATGTGTACTGTAGTTGTACTGTAGTTGTACTGTATGTGTACTGTAGTTGTACTGTAGTTGTACTGTAGTTGTTCTGTATGTGTACTGTAGTTGTACTGTAGTTGTACTGTAGTTGTACTGTAGTTGTACTGTAGTTGTACTGTATGTGTACGGTATTTGTACTGTATGTGTACTGTATTTGTACTGCAGTTGTACGGTATGTGTACTGTATGTGTACTGTAGTTGTACTGTAGTTGAACTGTAGTTGTACTTTATGTGTACTGTATTTGTACTGTAGTTGTACTGTAGTTGTACTGTAGTTGTACTGTATGTGTACTGTATTTGTACTGTATGTGTACTGTAGTTGTACTGTATGTGTACTGTATGTGTACTGTATTTGTACTGTATGTGTACTGTAGTTGTACTGTATGTGTACTGTAGTTGTACTGTAGTTGTACTGTAGTTGTAATGTAGTTGTACTGTATGTGTACAGTATTTGTACTGTAGTTGTGTACTGTATGTGTACTGTATGTGTACTGTATTTGTACTGTATGTGTACTGTATTTGTACTGTAGTTGTACTGTAGTTGTACTATAGTTGTACTGTAGCTGTACTGTATGTGTACTGTATTTGTACTGTATGTGTACTGTATTTGTACTGTAGTTGTACTGTTTGTGTACTGTAGTTGTACTGTAGTTGTACTGTATGTGTACTGTATTTGTACTGTATGTGTACTGTATTTGTACTGTAGTTGTATTGTAGTTGTACTGTAGTTGTACTGTATGTGTACTGTATTTGTACTGTATGTGTACTGTATTTGTACTGTAGTTGTACTGTAGTTGTACTGTATGTGTTCTGTATTTAAACTGTACTTGTACTGTAGTTGTACTGTATTTGTACTGTAGTTGTACTGTATGTGTACTGTATTTGTACTGTATGTGTACTGAATTTGTACTATATGTGTACTGTAGTTGTACTGTAGTTGTACTGTAGTTGTACTGTACTAGTACTGTATTTGTACTTTATGCGTACTGTATGTGTACTGTAGTTGTACTGTATTTGTACTGTAGTTGTACTGTAGTTGTACTGTAGTTGTACTGTAGTTGTACTGTATGTGTACTGTACTTGTACTGTATGTGTACTGTAGTTGTACTGTATTTGTACTGTATTTGTACTGTAGTTGTACTGTAGTTGTACTGTAGTTGTACTGTATGTGTACTGTATGTGTACTGTAGTTGTACTGTATGTGCACTGTATTTGTACTGTATTGTACTGTAGTTGAACTGTACTTGTACTGTAGTTGTACTGTAGTTGTACTGTAGTTGTACTGTAGTTGTACTGTATTTGTACTGTACTTGTACTGTATGTGTACTGTAGTTGTACTGTATATGTACTGTAGTTGTACTGTAGTTGTACTGTAGTTGTACTGTAGTTGTACTGTAGTTGGACTGTAGTTGTACTGTATGTGTACTGTACTTGTACTGTATGTGTACTGTAGTTGTACTGTATTTGTACTGTAGTTGTACTGTAGTTGTACTGTAGTTGTACTGTAGTTGTACTGTATGTGTACTGTACTTGTACTGTATATGTACTGTAGTTGTACTGTATTTGTACTGTAGTTGTACTGTAGTTGTACTGTAGTTGTACTGTAGTTGTACTGTAGTTGTACTGTATGTGCACTGTACTTGTACTGTATGTGTACTGTAGTTGTACTGTATTTGTACTGTAGTTGTACTGTACTTGTACTGTAGTTGTACTGTACCTGTACTGTAGTTGTACTGTAGTTGTACTGTAGTTGTACTGTATGTGTACTGTACTTGTAGTGTTTGTGTACTCTAGTTGTACTGTATTTGTACTGTAGTTGTACTGTAGTTGTACTGTAGTTGTACTGTAGTTGTACTGTATGTGTACTGTATGTGTACTGTAGTTGTACTGTATGTGTACTGTATTTTAACTGTACTTGTACTGTAGTTGTACTGTAGTTGTACTGTAGTTGTACTGTATGTGTTCTGTACTTGTACTGTATGTGTACAGTAGTTGTACTGTATTTGTACTGTAGTTGTACTGTAGTTGTACTGTAGTTGTACTGTAGTTGTACTGTACGTGTACTGTATTATAACTGTACTTGTACTGTAGTTGTACTGTAGTTGTACTCTAGATGTACTGTATGTGTACTGTACTTGTACTGTATGTGTACTGTAGTTGTACTGTAGTTGTACTGTAGTTGTACTGTATGTGTTCTGTACTTGTACTGTATGTGTACAGTAGTTGTACTGTATTTGTACTGTAGTTGTACTGTAGTTGTACTGTAGTTGTACTGTAGTTGTACTGTACGTGTACTGTATTTTAACTGTACTTGTACTGTAGTTGTACTGTAGTTGTACTCTAGATGTACTGTATGTGTACTGTACTTGTACTGTTTGTGTACTCTAGTTGTACTGTATTTGTACTGTAGTTGTACTGTAGTTGTACTGTAGTTGTACTGTAGTTGTACCGTATGTGCACTGTACTTGTACTGTATGTGTACTGTAGTTGTACTGTATTTGTACTGTAGTTGTACTGTACTTGTACTGTAGTTGTACTGTACCTGTACTGTAGTTGTACTGTAGTTGTACTGTAGTTGTACTGTATGTGTACTGTACTTGTACTGTTTGTGTACTCTAGTTGTACTGTATTTGTACTGTAGTTGTACTGTAGTTGTACTGTAGTTGTACTGTAGTTGTACTGTATGTGTACTGTATGTGTACTGTAGTTGTACTGTATGTGTACTGTATTTTAACTGTACTTGTACTGTAGTTGTACTGTAGTTGTACTGTAGTTGTACTGTATGTGTTCTGTACTTGTACTGTATGTGTACAGTAGTTGTACTGTATTTGTACTGTAGTTGTACTGTAGTTGTACTGTAGTTGTACTGTAGTTGTACTGTACGTGTACTGTATTTTAACTGTACTTGTACTGTAGTTGTACTGTAGTTGTACTGTAGTTGTACTGTATGTGTACTGTATGTGTACTGTATGTGTACTGTAGTTGTACTGTATTTGTACTGTAGTTGTACTGTATGTGTACTGTACTTGTACTGTATGTGTACTGTAGTTGTACTGTATTTGTACTGTAGTTGTACTGTAGTTGTACTGTAGTTGTACTGTAGTTGTACTGTATTTGTACTGTAGTTGTACTGTAGTTGTACTGTAGTTGTACTGTATGTGTACTGTACTTGTACTGTATGTGTACTGTAGTTGTACTGTATTTGTACTGTAGTTGTACTGTAGTTGTACTGTAGTTGTACTGTAGTTGTACTGTATGTGTACTGTATTTTAACTGTACTTGTACTGTAGTTGTACTGTATGTGTACTGTACTTGTACTGTATGTGTACTGTAGTTGTACTGTATTTGTACTGTAGTTGTACTGTAGTTGTACTGTATGTGTACTGTATGTGTACTGTATGTGTACTGTATGTGTACTGTATGTGTACTGTAGTTGTACTGTAGTTGTACTGTATTTGTACTGTATGTGTACTGTATGTGTACTGTAGTTGTACTGTATGTGTACTGTATTTTAACTGTACTTTACTGTAGTTGTACTGTAGTTGTACTGTATTTGTACTGTATGTGTACTGTATGTGTACTGTAGTTGTACTGTAGTTGTACTGTATTTGTACTGTATGTGTACTGTATGTGTACTGTAGTTTTACTGTATTTGTACTGTACTAGTTCTGTAGTTGTACTGTAGTTGTACTGTAGTTGTACTGTACTTGTACTGTAGTTGTACTGTAGTTGTACTGTACTTGTACTGTAGTTGTACTGTATGTGTACTGTAGTTGTACTGTATGTGTACTGTAGTTGTACTGTATGTGTACTGTAGTTGTACTGTATTTGTACTGTACTTGTACTGTAGTTGTACTGTAGTTGTACTGTAGTTGTACTGTAGTTGTACTGTAGTTGTACTGTACTTGTACTGTAGTTGTACTGTATTTGTACTGTACTTGTACTGTACTTGTACTGTAGTTGTACTGTAGTTGTACTGTAGTTGTACTGTAGTTGTACTGTATGTGTACTGTAGTTGTACTGTATTTGTACTGTACTTGTACTGTAGTTGTACTGTAGTTGTACTGTAGTTGTACTGTAGTTGTACTGTAGTTGTACTGTATGTGTACTGTAGTTGTACTGTAGTTGTACTGTAGTTGTACTGTAGTTGTACTGTAGTTGTACTGCAGTTGTACTGTATGTGTACTGTATTTGTACTGTATGTGTACTGTATTTGTACTGTAGTTGTACTGTACTTGTACTGTAGTTGTACTGTAGTTGTACTGTAGTTAAACTGTATTTGTACTGTAGTTGTACTGTATGTGTAATGTAGTTGTACTGTATTTGTACTGTACTTGTACTGTAGTTGTACTGTAGTTGTACTGTATTTGTACTCTAGTTGTACTGTAGTTGTACTGTATGTGTACTGTAGTTGTACTGTATGTGTACTGTAGTTGTACTGTATGTGTACTGTATTTGTACTGTAGTTGTACTGTAGTTGTACTGTAGTTGTACTGTAGTTGTACTGTAGTTGTACTGCAGTTGTACTGTATGTGTACTGTATTTGTACTGTATGTGTAATGTATTTGTACTGTAGTTGTACTGTAGTTGTACTGTATGTGTACTGTATTTGTACTGTACTTGTACTGTAGTTGTACTGTAGTTGTACTGTACTTGTACTGTACTTGTACTGCAGTTGTACTGTATGTGTAATGTAGTTGTACTGTATTTGTACTGTACTTGTACTGTAGTTGTACTGTACTTGTACTGTACTTGTACTGTACTTGTACTGTACTTGTACTGTAGTTGTACTGTAGTTGTACTGTAGTTGTACTGTAGTTGTACTGTAGTTGTACTGTAGTTGTACTGTAGTTGTACTGCAGTTGTACTGTATGTGTACTGTATTTGTACTGTATGTGTACTGTATTTGTACTGTAGTTGTACTGTAGTTGTACTGTAGTTGTACTGTAGTTGTACTGTAGTTGTACTGCAGTTGTACTGTATGTGTACTGTATTTGTACTGTATGTGTACTGTATTTGTACTGTAGTTGTACTGTAGTTGTACTGTATGTGTACTGTATTTTAACTGTACTTGTACTGTAGTTGTACTGTATTTGTACTGTAGTTGTACTGTATTTGTACTGTAGTTGTACTGTAGTTGTACTGTAGTTGTACTGTATGTGTACTGTATTTGTACTGTATGTGTACTGTATTTGTACTGTATGTGTACTGTATTTGTACTGTATGTGTACTGTAGTTGTACTGTACTTGTACTGAAGTTGTACTGTATGTGTACTGTATTTGTACTGTAGTTGTACTGTAGTTGTACTGTATTTGTACTGTATTTTTACTGTAGTTGTACTGTAGTTGTACTGTATGTGTACTGTATTTGTACTGTAGTTGTACTGTATGTGTACTGTAGATGTACTGTACTTGTACTGTAGTTGTACTGTAGTTGTACTGTATGTGTACTGTAGTTGTACTGTACTTGTACTGTATTTGTACTTTATGTGTACTGTATTTGCTCTGTAGTTGTACTGTAGTTGTACTGTATTTGTACTGTATGTGTACTGTATTTGTACTGTAGTTGTACTGTAGTTGTACTGTAGTTGTACTGTAGTTGTACTGTACTTGTACTGTATTTGTAGTGTAGTTGTACTGTATGTGTACTGTATTTGTACTGTAGTTGTACTGTAGTTGTACTGTATGTGTACTGTATGTGTACTGTAGTTGTACTGTAGTTGTACTGTAGTTGTACTGTATGTGTACTGTATGTGTACTGTATGTGTACTGTATGTGTACTGTAGTTGTACTGTATGTGTACTGTATGTGTACTGTAGTTGTACTGTAGTTGTACTGTAGTTGTACTGTAGTTGTACAGTATTTGTACTGTAGTTGTACTGTAGTTGTACTGTAGTTGTACTGTTGTTGTACTGTATGTGTACTGTATTTGTACTGTATGTGTACTGTAGTTGTACTGTATGTGTACTGTATGTGTACTGTAGTTGTACTGTAGTTGTATTGTATGTGTTCTGTATGTGTACTGTAGTTGTACTGTAGTTGTACTGTAGTTGTACTGTATGTGTACTGTAGTTGTACTGTAGTTGTACTGTATGTGTACTGTAGTTGTACTGTAGTTGTACTGTAGTTGTTCTGTATGTGTACTGTAGTTGTACTGTAGTTGTACTGTAGTTGTACTGTAGTTGTACTGTAGTTGTACTGTATGTGTACGGTATTTGTACTGTATGTGTACTGTATTTGTACTGCAGTTGTACGGTATGTGTACTGTATGTGTACTGTAGTTGTACTGTAGTTGAACTGTAGTTGTACTTTATGTGTACTGTATTTGTACTGTAGTTGTACTGTAGTTGTACTGTAGTTGTACTGTATGTGTACTGTATTTGTACTGTATGTGTACTGTAGTTGTACTGTATGTGTACTGTATGTGTACTGTATTTGTACTGTATGTGTACTGTAGTTGTACTGTATGTGTACTGTAGTTGTACTGTAGTTGTACTGTAGTTGTAATGTAGTTGTACTGTATGTGTACAGTATTTGTACTGTAGTTGTGTACTGTATGTGTACTGTATGTGTACTGTATTTGTACTGTATGTGTACTGTATTTGTACTGTAGTTGTACTGTAGTTGTACTATAGTTGTACTGTAGCTGTACTGTATGTGTACTGTATTTGTACTGTATGTGTACTGTATTTGTACTGTAGTTGTACTGTTTGTGTACTGTAGTTGTACTGTAGTTGTACTGTATGTGTACTGTATTTGTACTGTATGTGTACTGTATTTGTACTGTAGTTGTATTGTAGTTGTACTGTAGTTGTACTGTATGTGTACTGTATTTGTACTGTATGTGTACTGTATTTGTACTGTAGTTGTACTGTAGTTGTACTGTATGTGTTCTGTATTTAAACTGTACTTGTACTGTAGTTGTACTGTATTTGTACTGTAGTTGTACTGTATGTGTACTGTATTTGTACTGTATGTGTACTGAATTTGTACTATATGTGTACTGTAGTTGTACTGTAGTTGTACTGTAGTTGTACTGTACTAGTACTGTATTTGTACTTTATGCGTACTGTATGTGTACTGTAGTTGTACTGTATTTGTACTGTAGTTGTACTGTAGTTGTACTGTAGTTGTACTGTAGTTGTACTGTATGTGTACTGTACTTGTACTGTATGTGTACTGTAGTTGTACTGTATTTGTACTGTATTTGTACTGTAGTTGTACTGTAGTTGTACTGTAGTTGTACTGTATGTGTACTGTATGTGTACTGTAGTTGTACTGTATGTGCACTGTATTTGTACTGTATTGTACTGTAGTTGAACTGTACTTGTACTGTAGTTGTACTGTAGTTGTACTGTAGTTGTACTGTAGTTGTACTGTATTTGTACTGTACTTGTACTGTATGTGTACTGTAGTTGTACTGTATTTGTACTGTAGTTGTACTGTAGTTGTACTGTAGTTGTACTGTAGTTGTACTGTAGTTGGACTGTAGTTGTACTGTATGTGTACTGTACTTGTACTGTATGTGTACTGTAGTTGTACTGTATTTGTACTGTAGTTGTACTGTAGTTGTACTGTAGTTGTACTGTAGTTGTACTGTATGTGTACTGTACTTGTACTGTATATGTACTGTAGTTGTACTGTATTTGTACTGTAGTTGTACTGTAGTTGTACTGTAGTTGTACTGTAGTTGTACTGTAGTTGTACTGTAGTTGTACTGTATGTGCACTGTACTTGTACTGTATGTGTACTGTAGTTGTACTGTATTTGTACTGTAGTTGTACTGTACTTGTACTGTAGTTGTACTGTACCTGTACTGTAGTTGTACTGTAGTTGTACTGTAGTTGTACTGTATGTGTACTGTACTTGTAGTGTTTGTGTACTCTAGTTGTACTGTATTTGTACTGTAGTTGTACTGTAGTTGTACTGTAGTTGTACTGTATGTGTACTGTATGTGTACTGTAGTTGTACTGTATGTGTACTGTATTTTAACTGTACTTGTACTGTAGTTGTACTGTAGTTGTACTGTAGTTGTACTGTATGTGTTCTGTACTTGTACTGTATGTGTACAGTAGTTGTACTGTATTTGTACTGTAGTTGTACTGTAGTTGTACTGTAGTTGTACTGTAGTTGTACTGTACGTGTACTGTATTATAACTGTACTTGTACTGTAGTTGTACTGTAGTTGTACTCTAGATGTACTGTATGTGTACTGTACTTGTACTGTATGTGTACTGTAGTTGTACTGTAGTTGTACTGTAGTTGTACTGTAGTTGTACTGTATGTGTTCTGTACTTGTACTGTATGTGTACAGTAGTTGTACTGTATTTGTACTGTAGTTGTACTGTAGTTGTACTGTAGTTGTACTGTAGTTGTACTGTACGTGTACTGTATTTTAACTGTACTTGTACTGTAGTTCTACTGTAGTTGTACTCTAGATGTACTGTATGTGTACTGTACTTGTACTGTTTGTGTACTCTAGTTGTACTGTATTTGTACTGTAGTTGTACTGTAGTTGTACTGTAGTTGTACTGTAGTTGTACTGTAGTTGTACTGTATGTGCACTGTACTTGTACTGTATGTGTACTGTAGTTGTACTGTATTTGTACTGTAGTTGTACTGTACTTGTACTGTAGTTGTACTGTACCTGTACTGTAGTTGTACTGTAGTTGTACTGTAGTTGTACTGTATGTGTACTGTACTTGTACTGTTTGTGTACTCTAGTTGTACTGTATTTGTACTGTAGTTGTACTGTAGTTGTACTGTAGTTGTACTGTAGTTGTACTGTATGTGTACTGTATGTGTACTGTAGTTGTACTGTATGTGTACTGTATTTTAACTGTACTTGTACTGTAGTTGTACTGTAGTTGTACTGTAGTTGTACTGTATGTGTTCTGTACTTGTACTGTATGTGTACAGTAGTTGTACTGTATTTGTACTGTAGTTGTACTGTAGTTGTACTGTAGTTGTACTGTAGTTGTACTGTACGTGTACTGTATTTTAACTGTACTTGTACTGTAGTTGTACTGTAGTTGTACTGTAGTTGTACTGTAGTTGTACTGTATGTGTACTGTATGTGTACTGTATGTGTACTGTAGTTGTACTGTATTTGTACTGTAGTTGTACTGTATGTGTACTGTACTTGTACTGTATGTGTACTGTAGTTGTACTGTATTTGTACTGTAGTTGTACTGTAGTTGTACTGTAGTTGTACTGTAGTTGTACTGTATTTGTACTGTAGTTGTACTGTAGTTGTACTGTAGTTGTACTGTATGTGTACTGTACTTGTACTGTATGTGTACTGTAGTTGTACTGTATTTGTACTGTAGTTGTACTGTAGTTGTACTGTAGTTGTACTGTAGTTGTACTGTATGTGTACTGTATTTTAACTGTACTTGTACTGTAGTTGTACTGTATGTGTACTGTACTTGTACTGTATGTGTACTGTAGTTGTACTGTATTTGTACTGTAGTTTTACTGTAGTTGTACTGTATGTGTACTGTATGTGTACTGTATGTGTACTGTATGTGTACTGTATGTGTACTGTAGTTGTACTGTAGTTGTACTGTATTTGTACTGTATGTGTACTGTATGTGTACTGTAGTTGTACTGTATGTGTACTGTATTTTAACTGTACTTTACTGTAGTTGTACTGTAGTTGTACTGTATTTGTACTGTATGTGTACTGTATGTGTACTGTAGTTGTACTGTAGTTGTACTGTATTTGTACTGTATGTGTACTGTATGTGTACTGTAGTTTTACTGTATTTGTACTGTACTAGTTCTGTAGTTGTACTGTAGTTGTACTGTAGTTGTACTGTACTTGTACTGTAGTTGTACTGTAGTTGTACTGTACTTGTACTGTATGTGAACTGTATTTGTACTGTACTTGTACTGTAGTTGTACTGTAGTTGTACTGTACTTGTACTGTACTTGTACTGCAGTTGTACTGTATGTGTAATGTAGTTGTACTGTATTTGTACTGTACTTGTACTGTAGTTGTACTGTAGTTGTACTGTACTTGTACTGTACTTGTACTGTAGTTGTACTGTATTTGTACTGTACTTGTACTGTACTTGTACTGTAGTTGTACTGTAGTTGTACTGTAGTTGTACTGTAGTTGTACTGTATGTGTACTGTAGTTGTACTGTATTTGTACTGTACTTGTACTGTAGTTGTACTGTAGTTGTACTGTAGTTGTACTGTAGTTGTACTGTAGTTGTACTGTATGTGTACTGTAGTTGTACTGTAGTTGTACTGTAGTTGTACTGTAGTTGTACTGTAGTTGTACTGCAGTTGTACTGTATGTGTACTGTATTTGTACTGTATGTGTACTGTATTTGTACTGTAGTTGTACTGTACTTGTACTGTAGTTGTACTGTAGTTGTACTGTAGTTAAACTGTATTTGTACTGTAGTTGTACTGTATGTGTAATGTAGTTGTACTGTATTTGTACTGTACTTGTACTGTAGTTGTACTGTAGTTGTACTGTATTTGTACTCTAGTTGTACTGTAGTTGTACTGTATGTGTACTGTAGTTGTACTGTATGTGTACTGTAGTTGTACTGTATGTGTACTGTAGTTGTACTGTATTTGTACTGTATTTGTACTGTACTTGTACTGTAGTTGTACTGTAGTTGTACTGTATGTGAACTGTATTTGTACTGTACTTGTACTGTAGTTGTACTGTAGTTGTACTGTACTTGTACTGTACTTGTACTGCAGTTGTACTGTATGTGTAATGTAGTTGTACTGTATTTGTACTGTACTTGTACTGTAGTTGTACTGTACTTGTACTGTACTTGTACTGTACTTGTACTGTAGTTGTACTGTAGTTGTACTGTAGTTGTACTGTAGTTGTACTGTAGTTGTACTGTAGTTGTACTGCAGTTGTACTGTATGTGTACTGTATTTGTACTGTATGTGTACTGTATTTGTACTGTAGTTGTACTGTAGTTGTACTGTAGTTGTACTGTAGTTGTACTGCAGTTGTACTGTATGTGTACTGTATTTGTACTGTATGTGTACTGTATTTGTACTGTAGTTGTACTGTAGTTGTACTGTATGTGTACTGTATTTTAACTGTACTTGTACTGTAGTTGTACTGTATTTGTACTGTAGTTGTACTGTATTTGTACTGTAGTTGTACTGTAGTTGTACTGTAGTTGTACTGTATGTGTACTGTATTTGTACTGTATGTGTACTGTATTTGTACTGTATGTGTACTGTATTTGTACTGTATGTGTACTGTAGTTGTACTGTACTTGTACTGAAGTTGTACTGTATGTGTACTGTATTTGTACTGTAGTTGTACTGTAGTTGTACTGTATTTGTACTGTATTTTTACTGTAGTTGTACTGTAGTTGTACTGTATGTGTACTGTATTTGTACTGTAGTTGTACTGTATGTGTACTGTACTTGTACTGTAGTTGTACTGTAGTTGTACTGTATGTGTACTGTAGTTGTACTGTACTTGTACTGTATTTGTACTTTATGTGTACTGTATTTGCTCTGTAGTTGTACTGTAGTTGTACTGTATTTGTACTGTATGTGTACTGTATTTGTACTGTAGTTGTACTGTAGTTGTACTGTAGTTGTACTGTAGTTGTACTGTACTTGTACTGTATTTGTAGTGTAGTTGTACTGTATGTGTACTGTATTTGTACTGTAGTTGTACTGTAGTTGTACTGTATGTGTACTGTATGTGTACTGTAGTTGTACTGTAGTTGTACTGTAGTTGTACTGTATGAGTACTGTATGTGTACTGTATGTGTACTGTATGTGTACTGTAGTTGTACTGTATGTGTACTGTATGTGTACTGTAGTTGTACTGTAGTTGTACTGTAGTTGTACTGTAGTTGTACAGTATTTGTACTGTAGTTGTACTGTAGTTGTACTGTAGTTGTACTGTTGTTGTACTGTATGTGTACTGTATTTGTACTGTATGTGTACTGTAGTTGTACTGTATGTGTACTGTATGTGTACTGTAGTTGTACTGTAGTTGTATTGTATGTGTTCTGTATGTGTACTGTAGTTGTACTGTAGTTGTACTGTAGTTGTACTGTATGTGTACTGTAGTTGTACTGTAGTTGTACTGTATGTGTACTGTAGTTGTACTGTAGTTGTACTGTAGTTGTTCTGTATGTGTACTGTAGTTGTACTGTAGTTGTACTGTAGTTGTACTGTAGTTGTACTGTAGTTGTACTGTATGTGTACGGTATTTGTACTGTATGTGTACTGTATTTGTACTGCAGTTGTACGGTATGTGTACTGTATGTGTACTGTAGTTGTACTGTAGTTGAACTGTAGTTGTACTTTATGTGTACTGTATTTGTACTGTAGTTGTACTGTAGTTGTACTGTAGTTGTACTGTATGTGTACTGTATTTGTACTGTATGTGTACTGTAGTTGTACTGTATGTGTACTGTATGTGTACTGTATTTGTACTGTATGTGTACTGTAGTTGTACTGTATGTGTACTGTAGTTGTACTGTAGTTGTACTGTAGTTGTAATGTAGTTGTACTGTATGTGTACAGTATTTGTACTGTAGTTGTGTACTGTATGTGTACTGTATGTGTACTGTATTTGTACTGTATGTGTACTGTATTTGTACTGTAGTTGTACTGTAGTTGTACTATAGTTGTACTGTAGCTGTACTGTATGTGTACTGTATTTGTACTGTATGTGTACTGTATTTGTACTGTAGTTGTACTGTTTGTGTACTGTAGTTGTACTGTAGTTGTACTGTATGTGTACTGTATTTGTACTGTATGTGTACTGTATTTGTACTGTAGTTGTATTGTAGTTGTACTGTAGTTGTACTGTATGTGTACTGTATTTGTACTGTATGTGTACTGTATTTGTACTGTAGTTGTACTGTAGTTGTACTGTATGTGTTCTGTATTTAAACTGTACTTGTACTGTAGTTGTACTGTATTTGTACTGTAGTTGTACTGTATGTGTACTGTATTTGTACTGTATGTGTACTGAATTTGTACTATATGTGTACTGTAGTTGTACTGTAGTTGTACTGTAGTTGTACTGTACTAGTACTGTATTTGTACTTTATGCGTACTGTATGTGTACTGTAGTTGTACTGTATTTGTACTGTAGTTGTACTGTAGTTGTACTGTAGTTGTACTGTAGTTGTACTGTATGTGTACTGTACTTGTACTGTATGTGTACTGTAGTTGTACTGTATTTGTACTGTATTTGTACTGTAGTTGTACTGTAGTTGTACTGTAGTTGTACTGTATGTGTACTGTATGTGTACTGTAGTTGTACTGTATGTGCACTGTATTTGTACTGTATTGTACTGTAGTTGAACTGTACTTGTACTGTAGTTGTACTGTAGTTGTACTGTAGTTGTACTGTAGTTGTACTGTATTTGTACTGTACTTGTACTGTATGTGTACTGTAGTTGTACTGTATTTGTACTGTAGTTGTACTGTAGTTGTACTGTAGTTGTACTGTAGTTGTACTGTAGTTGGACTGTAGTTGTACTGTATGTGTACTGTACTTGTACTGTATGTGTACTGTAGTTGTACTGTATTTGTACTGTAGTTGTACTGTAGTTGTACTGTAGTTGTACTGTAGTTGTACTGTATGTGTACTGTACTTGTACTGTATATGTACTGTAGTTGTACTGTATTTGTACTGTAGTTGTACTGTAGTTGTACTGTAGTTGTACTGTAGTTGTACTGTAGTTGTACTGTAGTTGTACTGTATGTGCACTGTACTTGTACTGTATGTGTACTGTAGTTGTACTGTATTTGTACTGTAGTTGTACTGTACTTGTACTGTAGTTGTACTGTACCTGTACTGTAGTTGTACTGTAGTTGTACTGTAGTTGTACTGTATGTGTACTGTACTTGTAGTGTTTGTGTACTCTAGTTGTACTCTATTTGTACTGTAGTTGTACTGTAGTTGTACTGTAGTTGTACTGTATGTGTACTGTATGTGTACTGTAGTTGTACTGTATGTGTACTGTATTTTAACTGTACTTGTACTGTAGTTGTACTGTAGTTGTACTGTAGTTGTACTGTATGTGTTCTGTACTTGTACTGTATGTGTACAGTAGTTGTACTGTATTTGTACTGTAGTTGTACTGTAGTTGTACTGTAGTTGTACTGTAGTTGTACTGTACGTGTACTGTATTATAACTGTACTTGTACTGTAGTTGTACTGTAGTTGTACTCTAGATGTACTGTATGTGTACTGTACTTGTACTGTATGTGTACTGTAGTTGTACTGTAGTTGTACTGTAGTTGTACTGTAGTTGTACTGTATGTGTTCTGTACTTGTACTGTATGTGTACAGTAGTTGTACTGTATTTGTACTGTAGTTGTACTGTAGTTGTACTGTAGTTGTACTGTAGTTGTACTGTACGTGTACTGTATTTTAACTGTACTTGTACTGTAGTTGTACTGTAGTTGTACTCTAGATGTACTGTATGTGTACTGTACTTGTACTGTTTGTGTACTCTAGTTGTACTGTATTTGTACTGTAGTTGTACTGTAGTTGTACTGTAGTTGTACTGTAGTTGTACTGTAGTTGTACTGTATGTGCACTGTACTTGTACTGTATGTGTACTGTAGTTGTACTGTATTTGTACTGTAGTTGTACTGTACTTGTACTGTAGTTGTACTCTACCTGTACTGTAGTTGTACTGTAGTTGTACTGTAGTTGTACTGTATGTGTACTGTACTTGTACTGTTTGTGTACTCTAGTTGTACTGTATTTGTACTGTAGTTGTACTGTAGTTGTACTGTAGTTGTACTGTAGTTGTACTGTATGTGTACTGTATGTGTACTGTAGTTGTACTGTATGTGTACTGTATTTTAACTGTACTTGTACTGTAGTTGTACTGTAGTTGTACTGTAGTTGTACTGTATGTGTTCTGTACTTGTACTGTATGTGTACAGTAGTTGTACTGTATTTGTACTGTAGTTGTACTGTAGTTGTACTGTAGTTGTACTGTAGTTGTACTGTACGTGTACTGTATTTTAACTGTACTTGTACTGTAGTTGTACTGTAGTTGTACTGTAGTTGTACTGTAGTTGTACTGTATGTGTACTGTATGTGTACTGTATGTGTACTGTAGTTGTACTGTATTTGTACTGTAGTTGTACTGTATGTGTACTGTACTTGTACTGTATGTGTACTGTAGTTGTACTGTATTTGTACTGTAGTTGTACTGTAGTTGTACTGTAGTTGTACTGTAGTTGTACTGTATTTGTACTGTAGTTGTACTGTAGTTGTACTGTAGTTGTACTGTATGTGTACTGTACTTGTACTGTATGTGTACTGTAGTTGTACTGTATTTGTACTGTAGTTGTACTGTAGTTGTACTGTAGTTGTACTGTAGTTGTACTGTATGTGTACTGTATTTTAACTGTACTTGTACTGTAGTTGTACTGTATGTGTACTGTACTTGTACTGTATGTGTACTGTAGTTGTACTGTATTTGTACTGTAGTTGTACTGTAGTTGTACTGTATGTGTACTGTATGTGTACTGTATGTGTACTGTATGTGTACTGTATGTGTACTGTAGTTGTACTGTAGTTGTACTGTATTTGTACTGTATGTGTACTGTATGTGTACTGTAGTTGTACTGTATGTGTACTGTATTTTAACTGTACTTTACTGTAGTTGTACTGTAGTTGTACTGTATTTGTACTGTATGTGTACTGTATGTGTACTGTAGTTGTACTGTAGTTGTACTGTATTTGTACTGTATGTGTACTGTATGTGTACTGTAGTTTTACTGTATTTGTACTGTACTAGTTCTGTAGTTGTACTGTAGTTGTACTGTAGTTGTACTGTACTTGTACTGTAGTTGTACTGTAGTTGTACTGTACTTGTACTGTAGTTGTACTGTATGTGTACTGTAGTTGTACTGTATGTGTACTGTAGTTGTACTGTATGTGCACTGTAGTTGTACTGTATTTGTACTGTATGTGTACTGTATGTGTACTGTAGTTGTACTGTAGTTGTACTGTACTTGTACTGTAGTTTTACTGTAGTTGTACTGTACTTGTACTGTAGTTGTACTGTAGTTGTACTGTATTTGTACTGTAGTTGTACTGTATGTGTACTGTACTTGTACTGTAGATGTACTGTAGTTGTACTGTATTTGTACAGTAGTTGTATTGTAGTTGTACTGTAGTTGTACTGTAGTTGTACTGTAGTTGTACTGTAGTTGTACTGTATGTGTACTGTACTTTTACTGTAGTTGTACTGTAGTTGTACTGTATTTTAACTGTACTTGTACTGTATTTGTACTGTATGTGTACTGTATGTGTACTGTAGTTGTACTGTAGTTGTACTGTAGTTGTACTGTAGTTGTACTGTAGTTGTACTGTATGTGTACTGTATTTGTACTGTACTTTTACTGTAGTTGTACTGTAGTTGTACTGTAGTTGTACTGTACTTGTACTGTACTTGTACTGTAGTTGTACTGTATGTCTACTGTAGTTGTACTGTAGTTGTACTGTAGTTGTACTGTAGTTGTACTGTATGTGTACTGTATGTGTACTGTAGTTGTACTGTAGTTGTACTGTAGTTGTACTGTA
This sequence comes from Meconema thalassinum, assembly GCA_946902985.2. Taxonomy (NCBI): domain Eukaryota; kingdom Metazoa; phylum Arthropoda; class Insecta; order Orthoptera; family Tettigoniidae; genus Meconema; species Meconema thalassinum. The sequence goes on along the minus strand of OX336394.1, from coordinate 443,445,326 downwards.
GTTGTACTGTAGTTGTACTGTATGTGTACTGTAGTTGTACTGTAGTTGTACTGTAGTTGTACTATAGTTGTACTGTAGTTGTACTGTAGTTGTACTGTATGAGTACTGTATGTGTACTGTAGTTGTACTGTAGTTGTACTGTAGTTGTACTGTAGTTGTACTGTATGTGTACTGTAGTTGTACTGTAGTTGTACTGTAGTTGTACTGTAGTTGTACTGTAGTTGTACTGTAGTTGTACTGTATGTGTACTGTATGTGTACTGTAGTTGTACTGTAGTTGTACTGTAGTTGTACTGTAGTTGTACTGTACTTGTACTGTAGTTGTACTGTATGTGTACTGTAGTTGTACTGTAGTTGTACTGTATGTGTACTGTAGTTGTACTGTAGATGTACTGTAGTTGTACTGTAGTTGTACTGTAGTTGTACTGTATGTGTACTGTAGTTGTACTGTAGTTGTACTGTATGTGTACTGTAGTTGTACTGTAGTTGTACTGTAGTTGTTCTGTATGTGTACTGTAGTTGTACTGTAGTTGTACTGTAGTTGTACTGTAGTTGTACTGTAGTTGTACTGTATGTGTACTGTATTTGTACTGTATGTGTACTGTATTTGTACTGCAGTTGTACTGTATGTGTACTGTATGTGTACTGTAGTTGTACTGTAGTTGAACTGTAGTTGTACTGTATGTGTACTGTATTTGTACTGTAGTTGTACTGTAGTTGTACTGTAGTTGTACTGTATGTGTACTGTATTTGTACTGTATGTGTACTGTAGTTGTACTGTATGTGTACTGTATGTGTACTGTATTTGTACTGTATGTGTACTGTAGTTGTACTGTATGTGTACTGTAGTTGTACTGTAGTTGTACTGTAGTTGTACTGTAGTTGTACTGTATGTGTACTGTATTTGTACTGTAGTTGTGTACTGTAAGTGTACTCTATGTGTACTGTATTTGTACTGTATGTGTACTGTATTTGTACTGTAGTTGTACTGTAGTTGTACTATAGTTGTACTGTAGTTGTACTGTATGTGTACTGTATTTGTACTGTATGTGTACTGTATTTGTACTGTAGTTGTACTGTATGTGTACTGTAGTTGTACTGTAGTTGTACTGTATGTGTACTGTATTTGTACTGTAGTTGTATTGTAGTTGTACTGTAGTTGTACTGTATGTGTACTGTATTTGTACTGTATGTGTACTGTATTTGTACTGTAGTTGTACTGTAGTTGTACTGCATGTGTACTGTATTTAAACTGTACTTGTACTGTAGTTGTACTGTATTTGTACTGTAGTTGTACTGTATGTGTACTGTATTTGTACTGTATGTGTACTGAATTTGTACTGTATGTGTACTGTAGTTGTACTGTAGTTGTACTGTAGTTGTACTGTACTTGTACTGTATTCGTACTTTATGTGTACTGTATGTGTACTGTAGTTGTACTGTATTTGTACTGTAGTTGTACTGTAGTTGTAATGTAGTTGTACTGTAGTTGTACTGTATGTGTACTGTACTTGTACTGTATGTGTACTGTAGTTGTACTGTATTTGTACTGTATTTGTACTGTAGTTGTACTGTAGTTGTACTGTAGTTGTACTGTATGTGTACTGTATGTGTACTGTAGTTGTACTGTATGTGCACTGTATTTGTACTGTATTGTACTGTAGTTGAAATATACTTGTACTGTAGTTGTACTGTAGTTGTACTGTAGTTGTACTGTAGTTGTACTGTATTTGTACTGTACTTGTACTGTATGTGTACTGTAGTTGTACTGTATTTGTACTGTAGTTGTACTGTAGTTGTACTGTAGTTGTACTGTAGTTGTGCTGTAGTTGTACTGTAGTTGTACTGTATGTGTACTGTACTTGTACTGTATGTGTACTGTAGTTGTACTGTATTTGTACTGTAGTTTTACTGTAGTTGTACTGTAGTGTTACTGTAGTTATACTGTAGTTGTACTGTATGTGTACTGTACTTGTACTGTATATGTACTGTAGTTGTACTGTACTTGTACTGTAGTTGTACTGTAGTTGTACTGTAGTTGTACTGTAGTTGTACTGTAGTTGTACTGTATGTGCACTGTACTTGTACTGTATGTGTACTGTAGTTGTACTGTATTTGTACTGTAGTTGTACTGTACTTGTACTGTAGTTGTACTGTACCTGTACTGTAGTTGTACTGTAGTTGTACTGTAGTTGTACTGTATGTGTACTGTACTTGTACAGTTTGTGTACTGTAGTTGTACTGTATTTGTACTGTAGTTGTACTGTAGTTGTACTGTAGTTGTACTGTAGTTGTACTGTATGTGTACTGTAGTTGTACTGTATGTGTACTGTATTTTAACTGTACTTGTACTGTAGTTGTACTGTAGTTGTACTGTAGTTGTACTGTATGTGTTCTGTACTTGTACTGTATGTGTACTGTAGTTGTACTGTATTTGTACTGTAGTTGTACTGTAGTTGTACTGTAGTTGTACTGTAGTTGTACTGTATGTGTACTGTATTTTAACTGTACTTGTACTGTAGTTGTACTGTAGTTGTACTCTAGTTGTACTGTATGTGTACTGTACTTGTACTGTATGTGTACTGTAGTTGTACTGTATTTGTACTGTAGTTGTACTGTAGTTGTACTGTAGTTGTACTGTATGTGTACTGTATGTGTACTGTATGTGTACTGTAGTTGTACTGTATTTGTACTGTAGTTGTACTGTAGTTGTACTGTATGTGTACTGTACTTGTACTGTATGTGTACTGTAGTTGTACTGTATTTGTACTGTAGTTGTACTGTAGTTGTACTGTAGTTGTACTGTATGTGTACTGTACTTGTACTGTATGTGTACTGTAGTTGTACTGTATTTGTACTGTAGTTGTACTGTAGTTGTACTGTAGTTGTACTGTAGTTGTACTGTATGTGTACTGTATTTTAACTGTACTTGTACTGTAGTTGTACTGTATGTGTACTGTACTTGTACTGTATGTGTACTGTAGTTGTACTGTATTTGTACTGTAGTTGTACTGTAGTTGTACTGTATGTGTACTGTATGTGTACTGTATGTGTACTGTATGTGTACTGTATGTGTACTGTAGTTGTACTGTAGTTGTACTGTATTTGTACTGTATGTGTACTGTATGTGTACTGTAGTTGTACTGTATGTGTACTGTATTTTAACTGTACTTGTACTATAGTTGTACTGTATTTGTACTGTATGTGTACTGTATGTGTACTGTAGTTGTACTGTAGTTGTACTGTATTTGTACTGTATGCGTACTGTATGTGTACTGTAGTTTTACTGTATTTGTACTGTACTAGTACTGTAGTTGTACTGTAGTTGTACTGTAGTTGTACTGTACTTGTACTGTAGTTGTACTGTAGTTGTACGGTACTCGTACTGTAGTTGTACTGTATGTGTACTGTAGTTGTACTGTATGTGAACTGTAGTTGTACTGTATGTGCACTGTAGTTGTACTGTATTTGTACTGTATGTGTACTGTATGTGTACTGTAGTTGTACTGTAGTTGTACTGTAGTTGTACTGTAGTTGTACTGTATTTGTACTGTACTTGTACTGTATGTGTACTGTAGTTGTACTGTATTTGTACTGTAGTTGTACTGTAGTTGTACTGTAGTTGTACTGTAGTTGTGCTGTAGTTGTACTGTAGTTGTACTGTATGTGTACTGTACTTGTACTGTATGTGTACTGTAGTTGTACTGTATTTGTACTGTAGTTTTACTGTAGTTGTACTGTAGTGTTACTGTAGTTATACTGTAGTTGTACTGTATGTGTACTGTACTTGTACTGTATATGTACTGTAGTTGTACTGTACTTGTACTGTAGTTGTACTGTAGTTGTACTGTAGTTGTACTGTAGTTGTACTGTAGTTGTACTGTAGTTGTACTGTATGTGCACTGTACTTGTACTGTATGTGTACTGTAGTTGTACTGTATTTGTACTGTAGTTGTACTGTACTTGTACTGTAGTTGTACTGTACCTGTACTGTAGTTGTACTGTAGTTGTACTGTAGTTGTACTGTATGTGTACTGTACTTGTACTGTTTGTGTACTGTAGTTGTACTGTATTTGTACTGTAGTTGTACTGTAGTTGTACTGTAGTTGTACTGTAGTTGTACTGTATGTGTACTGTAGTTGTACTGTATGTGTACTGTATTTTAACTGTACTTGTACTGTAGTTGTACTGTAGTTGTACTGTATGTGTTCTGTACTTGTACTGTATGTGTACTGTAGTTGTACTGTATTTGTACTGTAGTTGTACTGTAGTTGTACTGTAGTTGTACTGTAGTTGTACTGTATGTGTACTGTATTTTAACTGTACTTGTACTGTAGTTGTACTGTAGTTGTACTCTAGTTGTACTGTATGTGTACTGTACTTGTACTGTATGTGTACTGTAGTTGTACTGTATTTGTACTGTAGTTGTACTGTAGTTGTACTGTAGTTGTACTGTATGTGTACTGTATGTGTACTGTATGAGTACTGTAGTTGTACTGTATTTGTACTGTAGTTGTACTGTAGTTGTACTGTATGTGTACTGTACTTGTACTGTATGTGTACTGTAGTTGTACTGTATTTGTACTGTAGTTGTACTGTAGTTGTACTGTAGTTGTACTGTATTTGTACTGTAGTTGTACTGTAGTTGTACTGTAGTTGTACTGTATGTGTACTGTACTTGTACTGTATGTGTACTGTAGTTGTACTGTATTTGTACTGTAGTTGTACTGTAGTTGTACTGTAGTTGTACTGTAGTTGTACTGTATGTGTACTGTATTTTAACTGTACTTGTACTGTAGTTGTACTGTATGTGTACTGTACTTGTACTGTATGTGTACTGTAGTTGTACTGTATTTGTACTGTAGTTGTACTGTAGTTGTACTGTATGTGTACTGTATGTGTACTGTATGTGTACTGTATGTGTACTGTATGTGTACTGTAGTTGTACTGTAGTTGTACTGTATTTGTACTGTATGTGTACTGTATGTGTACTGTAGTTGTACTGTATGTGTACTGTATTTTAACTGTACTTGTACTATAGTTGTACTGTATTTGTACTGTATGTGTACTGTATGTGTACTGTAGTTGTACTGTAGTTGTACTGTATTTGTACTGTATGTGTACTGTATGTGTACTGTAGTTTTACTGTATTTGTACTGTACTAGTACTGTAGTTGTACTGTAGTTGTACTGTAGTTGTACTGTACTTGTACTGTAGTTGTACTGTAGTTGTACGGTACTCGTACTGTAGTTGTACTGTATGTGTACTGTAGTTGTACTGTATGTGAACTGTAGTTGTACTGTATGTGCACTGTAGTTGTACTGTATTTGTACTGTATGTGTACTGTATGTGTACTGTAGTTGTACTGTAGTTGTACTGTACTTGTACTGTAGTTGTACTGTAGTTGTACTGTACTTGTACTGTAGTTGTACTGTAGTTGTACTGTATTTGTACTGTAGTTGTACTGTATGTGTACTGTACTTGTACTGTAGATGTACTGTAGTTGTACTGTATTTGTACAGTAGTTGTACTGTAGTTGTACTGTAGTTGTACTGTAGTTGTACTGTAGTTGTACTGTATGTGTACTGTACTTGTACTGTAGTTGTACTGTAGTTGTACTGTATTTTAACTGTACTTGTACTGTATTTGTACTGTATGTGTACTGTATGTGTACTGTAGTTGTACTGTAGTTGTACTGTATGTGTACTGTAGTTGTACTGTATGTGTACTGTATTTGTACTGTACTTGTACTGTAGTTGTACTGTAGTTGTACTGTAGTTGTACTGTACTTGTACTGTACTTGTACTGTAGTTGTACTGTATGTGTACTGTAGTTGTACTGTAGTTGTACTGTAGTTGTACTGTAGTTGTACTGTAGTTGTACTGTAGTTGTACTGTATGTGTACTGTATGTGTACTGTAGTTGTACTGTATATGTACTGTATTTGTACTGTAGTTGTACTGTAGTTGTACTGTAGTTGTACTGTATGTGTACTGTAGTTGTACTGTAGTTGTACTGTAGTTGTACTGTAGTTGTACTGTATGTGTACTGTATGTGTACTGTAGTTGTACTGTAGTTGTACTGTACTTGTACTGTAGTTGTACTGTATGTGTACTGTAGTTTACTGTAGTTGTACTGTATGTGTACTGTAGTTGTACTGTAGATGTACTGTAGTTGTACTGTAGTTGTACTGTAGTTGTACTGTATGTCTACTGTAGTTGTACTGTAGTTGTACTGTATGTCTACTGTAGTTGTACTGTAGTTGTACTGTAGTTGTTCTGTATGTGTACTGTAGTTGTACTGTAGTTGTACTGTAGTTGTACTGTAGTTGTACTGTATGTGTACTGTATGTGTACTGTAGTTGTACTGTAGTTGTACTGTAGTTGTACTGTAGTTGTACTGTAGTTGTACTGTAGTTGTACTGTATGTGTACTGTAGTTGTACTGTAGTTGTACTGTAGTTGTACTGTAGTTGTACTGTAGTTGTACTGTATGTGTACTGTATGTGTACTGTAGTTGTACTGTAGTTGTACTGTAGTTGTACTGTACTTGTACTGTACTTGTACTGTAGTTGTACTGTATGTGTACTGTAGTTGTACTGTAGATGTACTGTATGTGTACTGTAGTTGTACTGTAGATGTACTGTAGTTGTACTGTAGTTGTACTGTAGTTGTACTGTATGTGTACTGTAGTTGTACTGTAGTTGTACTGTATGTGTACTGTAGTTGTACTGTAGTTGTACTGTAGTTGGTCTGTATGTGTACTGTAGTTGTACTGTAGTTGTACTGTAGTTGTACTGTAGTTGTACTGTAGTTGTACTGTATGTGTACTGTATTTGTACTGTATGTGTACTGTATTTGTACTGCAGTTGTACTGTATGTGTACTGTATGTGTACTGTAGTTGTACTGTAGTTGAACTGTAGTTGTACTGTATGTGTACTGTATTTGTACTGTAGTTGTACTGTAGTTGTACTGTAGTTGTACTGTATGTGTACTGTATTTGTACTGTATGTGTACTGTAGTTGTACTGTATGTGTACTGTATGTGTACTGTATTTGTACTGTATGTGTACTGTAGTTGTACTGTATGTGTACTGTAGTTGTACTGTAGTTGTACTGTAGTTGTACTGTAGTTGTACTGTATGTGTACTGTATTTGTACTGTAGTTGTGTACTGTAAGTGCACTCTATGTGTACTGTATTTGTACTGTATGTGTACTGTATTTGTACTGTAGTTGTACTGTAGTTGTACTATAGTTGTACTGTAGTTGTACTGTATGTGTACTGTATTTGTACTGTATGTGTACTGTATTTGTACTGTAGTTGTACTGTATGTGTACTGTAGTTGTACTGTAGTTGTACTGTATGTGTACTGTATTTGTACTGTATGTGTACTGTATTTGTACTGTAGTTGTATTGTAGTTGTACTGTAGTTGTACTGTATGTGTACTGTATTTGTACTGTATGTGTACTGTATTTGTACTGTAGTTGTACTGTAGTTGTACTGTATGTGTACTGTATTTAAACTGTACTTGTACTGTAGTTGTACTGTATTTGTACTGTAGTTGTAATGTATGTGTACTGTATTTGTACTGTATGTGTACTGAATTTGTACTGTATGTGTACTGTAGTTGTACTGTAGTTGTACTGTAATTGTACTGTACTTGTACTGTATTTGTACTTTATGTGTACTGTATGTGTACTGTAGTTGTACTGTATTTGTACTGTAGTTGTACTGTAGTTGTACTGTAGTTGTACTGTAGTTGTACTGTATGTGTACTGTACTTGTACTGTATGTGTACTGTAGTTGTACTGTATTTGTACTGTAGTTGTACTGTATTTGTACTGTAGTTGTACTGTAGTTGTACTGTAGTTGTACTGTATGTGTACTGTATGTGTACTGTAGTTGTACTGTATGTGCACTGTATTTGTACTGTATTGTACTGTAGTTGAACTGTACTTGTACTGTAGTTGTACTGTAGTTGTACTGTAGTTGTACTGTAGTTGTACTGTATTTGTACTGTACTTGTACAGTATGTGTACTGTATTTGTACTGGATTTGTACTGTAGTTGTACTGTAGTTGTACTGTAGTTGTACTGTAGTTGTACTGTAGTTGTACTGTAGTTGTACTGTATTTTAACTGTACTTGTACTGTAGTTGTACTGTAGTTGTACTCTAGTTGTACTGTATGTGTACTGTACTTGTACTGTATGTGTACTGTAGTTGTACTGTATTTGTACTGTAGTTGTACTGTAGTTGTACTGTAGTTGTACTGTACTTGTACTGTATGTGTACTGTATGTGTACTGTATGTGTACTGTAGTTGTACTGTATTTGTACTGTAGTTGTATTGTAGTTGTACTGTATGTGTACTGTACTTGTACTGTATGTGTACTGTAGTTGTACTGTATTTGTACTGTAGTTGTACTGTAGTTGTACTGTAGTTGTACTGTATTTGTACTGTAGTTGTACTGTAGTTGTACTGTAGTTGTACTGTATGTGTACTGTACTTGTACTGTATGTGTACTGTAGTTGTACTGTATTTGTACTGTAGTTGTACTGTAGTTGTACTGTAGTTGTACTGTATGTGTACTGTATTTTAACTGTACTTGTACTGTAGTTGTACTGTATGTGTACTGTACTTGTACTGTATGTGTACTGCAGTTGTACTGTATTTGTACTGTAGTTGTACTGTAGTTGTACTGTATGTGTACTGTATGTGTACTGTATGTGTACTGTATGTGTACTGTAGTTGTACTGTATTTGTACTGTATTTGTACTGTATGTGTACTGTATGTGTACTGTAGTTGTACTGTATGTGTACTGTATTTTAACTGTACTTGTACTGTAGTTGTACTGTAGTTGTACTGTATTTGTACTGTATGTGTACTGTATGTGTACTGTAGTTGTACTGTAGTTGTACTGTATTTGTACTGTATGTGTACTGTATGTGTACTGTAGTTTTACTGTATTTGTACTGTACTAGTACTGTAGTTGTACTGTACTTGTACTGTAGTTGTACTGTAGTTGTACTGTACTTGTACTGTAGTTGTACTGTATGTGTACTGTAGTTGTACTGTATGTGAACTGTAGTTGTACTGTATGTGCACTGTAGTTGTACTGTATTTGTACTGTATGTGTACTGTATGTGTACTGTAGTTGTACTGTAGTTGTACTGTACTTGTACTGTAGTTGTACTGTAGTTGTACTGTACTTGTACTGTAGTTGTACTGTAGTTGTACTGTATTTGTACTGTAGTTGTACTGTATGTGTACTGTACTTGTACTGTAGATGTACTGTAGTTGTACTGTATTTGTACAGTAGTTGTACTGTAGTTGTACTGTAGTTGTACTGTAGTTGTACTGTAGTTGTACTGTAGTTGTACTGTATGTGTACTGTACTTGTACTGTAGTTGTACTGTAGTTGTACTGTATTTTAACTGTACTTGTACTGTATTTGTACTGTATGTGTACTGTATGTGTACTGTAGTTGTACTGTAGTTGTACTGTAGTTGTACTGTAGTTGTACTGTATGTGTACTGTAGTTGTACTATAGTTGTACTGTATGTGCACTGTAGTTGTACTGTATTTGTACTGTATGTGTACTGTATGTGTACTGTAGTTGTACTGTAGTTGTACTGTACTTGTACTGTAGTTGTACTGTACTTGTACTGTAGTTGTACTGTAGTTGTACTGTATTTGTACTGTAGTTGTACTGTATGTGTACTGTACTTGTACTGTAGATGTACTGTAGTTGTACTGTATTTGTACAGTAGTTGTACTGTAGTTGTACTGTAGTTGTACTGTAGTTGTACTGTAGTTGTACTGTAGTTGTACTGTATGTGTACTGTACTTGTACTGTAGTTGTACTGTAGTTGTACTGTATTTTAACTGTACTTGTACTGTATTTGTACTGTATGTGTACTGTATGTGTACTGTAGTTGTACTGTAGTTGTACTGTAGTTGTACTGTAGTTGTACTGTAGTTGTACTGTATGTGTACTGCATGTGTACTGTAGTTGTACTGTAGTTGTACTGTATGTGTACTGTATGTGTACTGTATTTGTACTGTAGTTTTACTGTAGTTGTACTGTATTTGTACTGTAGTTGTACTGTAGTTGTACTGTAGTTGTACTGTATGTGTACTGTAGTTGTACTGTAGTTGTACTGTATGTGTACTGTATGTGTACTGTAGTTGTACTGTAGTTGTACTGTACGTGTACTGTACTTGTACTGTACTTGTACTGTAGTTGTACTGTAGTTGTACTGTAGTTGTACTGTATGTGTACTGTAGTTGTACTTTAGTTGTACTGTATGTGTACTGTATGTGTACTGTATTTGTACTGTAGTTGTACTGTAGTTGTACTGTATTTGTACTGTAGTTGTACTGTAGTTGTACTGTATGTGTACTGTAGTTGTACTGTAGTTGTACTGTATGTGTACTGTATGTGTACTGTAGTTGTACTGTAGTTGTACTGTAGTTGTACTGTAGTTGTACTGTACTTGTACTGTAGTTGTACTGTATGTGTACTGTATGTGTACTGTAGTTGTACTGTATGTGTACTGTAGTTGTACTGTAGTTGTACTGTATGTGTACTGTAGTTGTACTATATTTGTACTGTACTTGTACTGTATTTGTACTGTATTTACTGTATTTGTACTGTATTTTAACTGTATTTGTACTGTAGTTGTACTGTATTTGTACTGTAGTTGTACTGTAGTTGTACTGTAGTTGAACTGTAGTTGTACTGTACTTGTACTGTAGTTGTACTGTAGTTGTACTGTATGTGTACTGTAGTGGTACTGTATTTGTACTGTACTTGTACTGTAGTTGTACTGTAGTTGTACTGTATGTGTACTGTAGTTGTACTGTATGTGTACTGTAGTGGTACTGTATTTGTACTGTATTTGTACTGTATTTGTACTGTACTTGTACTGTATGTGTACTGTAGTTGTACTGTATGTGTACTGTATTTGTACTGCAGTTGTACTGTATGTGTACTGTAGTTGTACTGTATTTGTACTGTACTTGTACTGTAGTTGTACTGTATGTGTACTGTATGTGTACTGTATTTTAACTGTATTTGTACTGTAGTTGTACTGTATTTGTACTGTAGTTGTACTGTAGTTGTACTGTAGTTGTACTGTAGTTGTACTGTACTTTAACTGTAATTGTACTGTAGTTGTACTGTAGTTGTACTGTATGTGTACTGTAGTTGTACTGTATTTGTACTGTACTTGTACTGTAGTTGTACTGTATGTGTACTGTAGTTGTACTGTATTTGTACTGTACTTTTACTGTAGTTGTACTGTAGTTGTACTGTATGTGTACTGTAGTTGTACTGTATATGAACTGTACTTGTACTGTAGTTGTACTGTAGTTGTACTGTAGTTGTACTGTATGTGTACTGTATTTTAACTGTATTTGTGCTGTAGTTGTACTGTAGTTGTACTGTAGTTGTACTGTAGTTGTACTGTGGTTGTACTGTATGTGTACTGTATTTTAACTGTATTTGTACTGTAGTTGTACTGTAGTTGTACAGTATGTGTACTGTAGTGGTACTGTAGTTGTACTGTAGTTGTACTGTATGTGTCATGTATTTTAACTGTACTTGTACTGTAGTTGTACTGTAGTTGTACTGTACTTTTACTGTAATTGTACTGTAGTTGTACTGTAGTTGTACTGTATGTGTACTGTAGTTGTACTGTATTTGTACTGTACTTGTACTGTAGTTGTACTGTAGTTGTACTGTAGTTGTACTGTAGTTGTACTGTATGTGTACAGTAGTTGTAATGTATTTGTACTGTACTTGTACTGTAGTTGTACTGTAGTTGTACTGTAGTTGTACTGTAGTTGTACTGTAGTTGTACTGTATGTGTACTGTATTTTAACTGTAGTTGTACTGAAGTTGTACTGTAGTTGTACTGTATGTGTACTGTAGTTGTACTGTAGTTGTACTGTAGTTGTACTGTGGTTCTACTGTATGTGTACTGTATTTTAACTGTATTTGTACTGTAGTTGTACTGTAGTTGTACAGTATGTGTACTGTAGTGGTACTGTAGTTGTACTGTAGTTGTACTGTATGTGTCATGTATTTTAACTGTACTTGTACTGTAGTTGCACTGTAGTTGTACTGTACTTTTACTGTAATTGTACTGTAGTTGTACTGTAGTTGTACTGTATGTGTACTGTAGTTGTACTGTATTTGTACTGTACTTGTACTGTAGTTGTACTGTAGTTGTACTGTAGTTGTACTGTAGTTGAACTGTAGTTGTACTGTATGTGTACAGTAGTTGTAATGTATTTGTACTGTACTAGTACCGGAGTTGTACTGTAGTTGTACTGTAGTTGTACTGTAGTTGTACTGTAGTTGTACTGTATGTGTACTGTATTTTAACTGTAGTTGTACTGAAGTTGTACTGTAGTTGTACTGTATGTGTACTGTAGTTGTACTGTAGTTGTACTGTAGTTGTACTGTATTTTAACTGTATTTGTACTGTAGTTGTACTGTATTTGTACTGTAGTTGTACTGTAGTTGTACTGTAGTTGAACTGTAGTTGTACTGTACTTGTACTGTAGTTGTACTGTAGGTGTACTGTATGTGTACTGTAGTGGTACTGTATTTGTACTGTACTTGTACTGTAGTTGTACTGTAGTTGTACTGTATGTGTACTGTAGTTGTACTGTAGTTGTACTGTAGTTGTACTGTATGTGTACTGTATTTTAACTGTAGTTGTACTGAAGTTGTACTGTAGTTGTACTGTATGTGTACTGTAGTTGTACTGTAGTTGTACTGTAGTTGTACTGTAGTTGTACTGTAGTTGTACTGTAGTTGTACTGTATGTGTACTGTATGTGTACTGTAGTTGTACTGTAGTTGTACTGTAGTTGTACTGTACTTGTACTGTACTTGTATTGTAGTTGTACTGTATGTGTACTGTAGTTGTACTGTAGTTGTACTGTATGTGTACTGTAGTTGTACTGTAGATGTACTGTAGTTGTACTGTAGTTGTACTGTAGTTGTACTGTATGTGTACTGTAGTTGTACTGTAGTTGTACTGTATGTGTACTGTAGTTGTACTGTAGTTGTACTGTAGTTGTTCTGTATGTGTACTGTAGTTGTACTGTAGTTGTACTGTAGTTGTACTGTAGTTGTACTGTATGTGTACTGTATGTGTACTGTAGTTGTACTGTAGTTGTACTGTAGTTGTACTGTAGTTGTACTGTAGTTGTACTGTATGTGTACTGTAGTTGTACTGTAGTTGTACTGTAGTTGTACTGTAGTTGTACTGTATGTGTACTGTATGTGTACTGTAGTTGTACTGTAGTTGTACTGTAGTTGTACTGTACTTGTACTGTACTTGTACTGTAGTTGTACTGTATGTGTACTGTAGTTGTACTGTAGTTGTACTGTATGTGTACTGTAGTTGTACTGTAGATGTACTGTAGTTGTACTGTAGTTGTACTGTAGTTGTACTGTATGTGTACTGTAGTTGTACTGTAGTTGTACTGTATGTGTACTGTAGTTGTACTGTAGTTGTACTGTAGTTGTTCTGTAAGTGTACTGTAGTTGTACTGTAGTTGTACTGTAGTTGTACTGTAGTTGTACTGTAGTTGTACTGTATGTGTACTGTATTTGTACTGTATGTGTACTGTATTTGTACTGCAGTTGTACTGTATGTGTACTGTATGTGTACTGTAGTTGTACTGTAGTTGAACTGTAGTTGTACTGTATATGTACTGTATTTGTACTGTAGTTGTACTGTAGTTGTACTGTAGTTGTACTGTATGTGTACTGTATTTGTACTGTATGTGTACTGTAGTTGTACTGTATGTGTACTGTATGTGTACTGTATTTGTACTGTATGTGTACTGTAGTTGTACTGTATGTGTACTGTAGTTGTACTGTAGTTGTACTGTAGTTGTACTGTATGTGTACTGTATTTGTACTGTAGTTGTGTACTGTAAGTGTACTCTATGTGTACTGTATTTGTACTGTATGTGTAATGTATTTGTACTGTAGTTGTACTGTAGTTGTACTGTATGTGTACTGTATTTGTACTGTATGTGTACTGTATTTGTACTGTAGTTGTATTGTAGTTGTACTGTAGTTGTACTGTATGTGTACTGTATTTGTACTGTATGTGTACTGTATTTGTACTGTAGTTGTACTGTAGTTGTACTGTATGTGTACTGTATTTAAACTGTACTTGTACTGTAGTTGTACTGTATTTGTACTGTAGTTGTACTGTATGTGTACTGTATTTGTACTGTATGTGTACTGAATTTGTACTGTATGTGTACTGTAGTTGTACTGTAGTTGTACTGTAGTTGTACTGTACTTGTACTGTATTTGTACTTTATGTGTACTGTATGTGTACTGTAGTTGTACTGTATTTGTACTGTAGTTGTACTGTAGTTGTACTGTAGTTGTACTGTAGTTGTACTGTATGTGTACTGTACTTGTACTGTATGTGTACTGTAGTTGTACTGTATTTGTACTGTATTTGTACTGTAGTTGTACTGTAGTTGTACTGTAGTTGTACTGTATGTGTACTGTATGTGTAATGTAGTTGTACTGTATGTGCACTGTATTTGTACTGTATTGTACTGTAGTTGAACTGTACTTGTACTGTAGTTGTACTGTAGTTGTACTGTAGTTGTACTGTAGTTGTACTGTATTTGTACTGTACTTGTACTGTATGTGTACTGTAGTTGTACTGTATTTGTACTGTAGTTGTACTGTAGTTGTACTGTAGTTGTACTGTAGTTGTACTGTAGTTGTACTGTAGTTGTACTGTAGTTGTACTGTATGTGCACTGTACTTGTACTGTATGTGTACTGTAGTTGTACTGTATTTGTACTGTAGTTGTACTGTACCTGTACTGTAGTTGTACTGTAGTTGTACTGTAGTTGTACTGTATGTGTACTGTACTTGTACTGTTTGTGTACTGTAGTTGTACTGTATTTGTACTGTAGTTGTACTGTAGTTGTACTGTAGTTGTACTGTATGTGTACTGTATTTTAACTGTACTTGTACTGTAGTTGTACTGTAGTTGTACTCTAGTTGTACTGTATGTGTACTGTACTTGTACTGTATGTGTACTGTAGTTGTACTGTATTTGTACTGTAGTTGTACTGTAGTTGTACTGTAGTTGTACTGTACTTGTACTGTATGTGTACTGTATGTGTACTGTATGTGTACTGTAGTTGTACTGTATTTGTACTGTAGTTGTACTGTAGTTGTACTGTATGTGTACTGTACTTGTACTGTATGTGTACTGTAGTTGTACTGTATTTGTACTGTAGTTGTACTGTAGTTGTACTGTAGTTGTACTGTAGTTGTACTGTATTTGTACTGTAGTTGTACTGTAGTTGTACTGTAGTTGTACTGTATGTGTACTGTACTTGTACTGTATGTGTACTGTAGTTGTACTGTATTTGTACTGTAGTTGTACTGTAGTTGTACTGTAGTTGTACTGTATGTGTACTGAATTTTAACTGTACTTGTACTGTAGTTGTACTGTATGTGTACTGTACTTGTACTGTATGTGTACTGTAGTTGTACTGTATTTGTACTGTAGTTGTACTGTAGTTGTACTGTATGTGTACTGTATGTGTACTGTATGTGTACTGTATGTGTACTGTAGTTGTACTGTAGTTGTACTGTATGTGTACTGTATGTGTACTGTAGTTGTACTGTATGTGTACTGTATTTTAACTGTACTTGTACTGTAGTTGTACTGTAGTTGTACTGTATTTGTACTGTATGTGTACTGTATGTGTACTGTAGTTGTACTGTAGTTGTACTGTATTTGTACTGTATGTGTACTGTATGTGTACTGTAGTTTTACTGTATTTGTACTGTACTAGTACTGTAGTTGTACTGTAGTTGTACTGTAGTTGTACTGTACTTGTACTGTAGTTGTACTGTAGTTGTACTGTACTTGTACTGTAGTTGTACTGTATGTGTACTGTAGTTGTACTGTATGTGTACTGTAGTTGTACTGTATGTGCACTGTAGTTGTACTGTATTTGTACTGTATGTGTACTGTATGTGTACTGTAGTTGTACTGTAGTTGTACTGTACTTGTACTGTAGTTGTACTGTAGTTGTACTGTACTTGTACTGTAGTTGTACTGTAGTTGTACTGTATTTGTACTGTAGTTGTACTGTATGTGTACTGTACTTGTACTGTAGTTGTACTGTATTTGTACAGTAGTTGTACTGTAGTTGTACTGTAGTTGTACTGTAGTTGTACTGTAGTTGTACAGTAGTTGTACTGTATGTGTACTGTACTTGTACTGTAGTTGTACTGTAGTTGTACTGTATTTTAACTGTACTTGTACTGTATTTGTACTGTATGTGTACTGTATGTGTACTGTAGTTGTACTGTAGTTGTACTGTAGTTGTACTGTAGTTGTACTGTATGTGTACTGTATTTGTACTGTACTTGTACTGTAGTTGTACTGTACTTGTACTGTACTTGTACTGTACTTGTACTGTACTTGTACTGTAGTTGTACTGTATGTGTACTGTAGTTGTACTGTAGTTGTACTGTAGATGTACTGTAGTTGTACTGTAGTTGTACTGTATGTGTACTGTATGTGTACTGTAGTTGTACTGTAGTTGTACTGTAGTTGTACTGTAGTTGTACTGTAGTTGTACTGTAGTTGTACTGTATGTGTACTGTAGTTGTACTGTAGTTGTACTGTAGTTGTACTGTAGTTGTTCTGTAGTTGTACTGTAGTTGTACTGTATGTGTACTGTACGTGTACTGTAGTTGTACTGTAGTTGTACTGTACTTGTACTGTATTTGTACTGTAGTTGTACTGTAGTTGTACTGTAGTTGTACTGTATGTGTACTGTACTTGTACTGTAGTTGTACTGTACTTGTACTGTAGTTGTACTGTAGTTGTACTTTAGTTTTACTGTACTTGTACTGTACTTGTACTGTATTTGTACTGTAGTTGTACTGTATGTGTACTGTAGTTGTACTGTAGTTGTACTGTAGTTGTACTGTATGTGTACTGTATGTGTCCTGTATTTGTACTGTACTTGTACTGTAGTTGTACTGTAGTTGTACTGTAGTTGTACTGTACTTGTACTGTAGTTGTACTGTACTTGTACTGTAGTTTACTGTATGTGTACTGTAGTTGTACTGTACTTGTACTGTAGTTGTACTGTAGTTGTACTGTAGTTGTACTGTATTTGTACTGTAGTTGTACTGTATGTGTACTGTAGTTGTACTGTAGCTGTACTGTAGTTGTACTGTATGTGTACTGTATGTGTCCTGTATTTGTACTGTACTTGTACTGTATGTGTACTGTAGTTTTACTGTAGTTGTACTGTATGTGTAAAGTAGTTGTACTGTAGTTGTACTGTTTGTGTACTGTAGTTGTACTGTATTTGTACTGTAGTTGTACTGTAGTTGTACTGTAGTTGTACTGTAGTTGTACTGTATGTGTACTGTATGTGTACTGTAGATGTACTGTATGTGTACTGTATTTTAACTGTACTTGTACTGTAGTTGTACTGCAGTTGTACTGTAGTTGTACTGTAGCTGTACTGTATTTGTACTATAGTTGTACTGTATGTGTACTGTATGTGTACTGTAGTTGTATTGTAGTTGTACTGTATGTGTACTCTAGTTGTACTGTAGTTGTAGTGTATTTGTACTGTAGTTGTACTGTAGTTGTACTGTATGTGTACTGTATGTGTTCTGTAGTTGTACTGCAGTTGTACCGTATGTGTCCTTTATTTTAACTGTACTTGTGCTGTAGTTGTACTGTATGTGTACTGTAGTTGTACTGTAGTTGTACTGTATGTGTACTGTATGTGTACTGTATTTGTACTGTAGTTGTACTGTAGTTGTACTGTATGTGTACTGTATGTGTACTGTAGTTGTACTGTAGTTGTACTGTAGTTGTACTGTATGTGTCCTGTATTTTAACTGTACTTGTACTGTAGTTGTACTGTAGTTGTACTGTAGTTGTACTGTATGTGTACTGTTGTTGTACTGTAGTTGTACTGTATGTGTACTGTATGTGTACTGTAGTTGTACTGTAGTTGTACTGTATGTGTACTGTATTTGTACTGTAGTTTTACTGTAGTTGTACTGTATTTGTACTGTAGTTGTACTGTAGTTGTACTGTAGTTGTACTGTATGTGTACTGTAGTTGTACTGTAGTTGTACTGTATGTGTACTGTATGTGTACTGTAGTTGTACTGTAGTTGTACTGTACGTGTACTGTACTTGTACTGTACTTGTACTGTAGTTGTACTGTAGTTGTACTGTAGTTGTACTGTATGTGTACTGTAGTTGTACTTTAGTTGTACTGTATGTGTACTGTATGTGTACTGTATTTGTACTGTAGTTGTACTGTAGTTGTACTGTATTTGTACTGTAGTTGTACTGTAGTTGTACTGTAGTTGTACTGTATGTGTACTGTAGTTGTACTGTAGTTGTACTGTATGTGTACTGTATGTGTACTGTAGTTGTACTGTAGTTGTACTGTATGTGTACTGTACTTGTACTGTACTTGTACTGTAGTTGTACTGTAGTTGTACTGTAGTTGTACTGTAGTTGTACTGTACTTGTACTGTAGTTGTACTGTATGTGTACTGTATGTGTACTGTAGTTGTACTGTATGTGTACTGTAGTTGTACTGTAGTTGTACTGTATGTGTACTGTAGTTGTACTATATTTGTACTGTACTTGTACTGTAGTTGTACTGTATTTGTACTGTATTTGTACTGTATTTTAACTGTATTTGTACTGTAGTTGTACTGTATTTGTACTGTAGTTGTACTGTAGTTGTACTGTAGTTGAACTGTAGTTGTACTGTACTTGTACTGTAGTTGTACTGTAGTTGTACTGTATGTGTACTGTAGTTGTACTGTATGTGTACTGTAGTGGTACTGTATTTGTACTGTATTTGTACTGTATTTGTACTGTACTTGTACTGTATGTGTACTGTAGTTGTACTGTATGTGTACTGTATTTGTACTGCAGTTGTACTGTATGTGTACTGTAGTTGTACTGTATTTGTACTGTACTTGTACTGTAGTTGTACTGTATGTGTACTGTATGTGTACTGTATGTGTACTGTATTATAACTGTATTTGTACTGTAGTTGTACAGTATTTGTACTGTAGTTGTACTGTAGTTGTACTGTAGTTGTACTGTAGTTGTACTGTACTTTTACTGTAATTGTACTGTAGTTGTACTGTAGTTGTACTGTATGTGTACTGTAGTTGTACTGTATTTGTACTGTACTTGTACTGTAGTTGTACTGTATGTGTACTGTAGTTGTACTGTATTTGTACTGTACTTTTACTGTAGTTGTACTGTAGTTGTACTGTATGTGTACTGTAGTTGTACTGTATATGAACTGTACTTGTACTGTAGTTGTACTGTAGTTGTACTGTAGTTGTACTGTAGTTGTACTGTATGTGTACTGTATTTTAACTGTATTTGTGCTGTAGTTGTACTGTAGTTGTACTGTAGTTGTACTGTAGTTGTACTGTGGTTGTACTGTATGTGTACTGTATTTTAACTGTATTTGTACTGTAGTTGTACTGTAGTTGTACAGTATGTGTACTGTAGTGGTACTGTAGTTGTACTGTAGTTGTACTGTATGTGTCATGTATTTTAACTGTACTTGTACTGTAGTTGTACTGTAGTTGTACTGTACTTTTACTGTAATTGTACTGTAGTTGTACTGTAGTTGTACTGTATGTGTACTGTAGTTGTACTGTATTTGTACTGTACTTGTACTGTAGTTGTACTGTAGTTGTACTGTAGTTGTACTGTAGTTGTACTGTAGTTGTACTGTATGTGTACAGTAGTTGTAATGTATTTGTACTGTACTTGTACTGTAGTTGTACTGTAGTTGTACTGTAGTTGTACTGTAGTTGTACTGTAGTTGTACTGTAGTTGTACTGTATGTGTACTGTATTTTAACTGTATTTGTACTGTAGTTGTACTGTAGTTGTACTGGAGTTGTACTGTAGTTGTACTGTACTTGTACTGTAGTTGTACTGTAGTTGTACTGTAGTTAAACTGTATTTGTACTGTAGTTGTACTGTAGTTGTACTGTACTTGTACTGTATGTGTACTGTATGTGTACTGTATTTGTACTGTAGTAGTACTGTATGTGTACTGTATGTGTACTGTATGTGTACTGTATGTGTACTGTATTTGTACTGTAGTTGTACTGTAGTTGTACTGTAGTTGTACTGTATTTGTACTGTACTTGTACTGTAGTTGTACTGTACCTGTACTGTACTTGTACTGTACTTGTACTGTACTTGTACTGTACTTGTACTGTACTTGTACTGTACTTGTACTGTAGTTGTACTGTAGTTGTACTGTAAGTGTACTGTAGTTGTACTGTATGTGTACTGTAGTTGTACTGTAGTTGTACTGTAGTTGTACTGTAGTTGTACTGTAGTTGTACTGTATTTGTACTGTAGTTGTACTGTAGTTGTACTGTAGTTGTACTGTAGTTGTACTGTAGTTGTACTGTATGTGTACTGTAGTTGTACTGTATTTGTACTGTATTTGTACTGTAGTTGTACTGTAGTTATACTGTAGTTGTACTGTATGTGTACTGTATTTATACTGTACTTGTACTGTAGTTGTACTGTAGTTGTACTGTATGTGTACTGTATTTTAACTGTACTTGTACTGTAGTTGTACTGTAGTTGTACTGTAGTTGTACTGTATGTGTACTGTATTTGTACTATACTTGTACTGTAGTTGTACTGTAGTTGTACTGTAGTTGTACTGTACTTGTACTGTACTTGTACTGTATGTGTACTGTACTTGTACTGTAGTTGTACTGTAGTTGTACTGTAGTTGTACTGTAGTTGTACTGTATGTGTACTGTAGTTGTACTGTAGTTGTACTGTAGTTGTACTGTATGTGTACTGTATTTTAACTGTAGTTGTACTGAAGTTGTACTGTAGTTGTACTGTATGTGTAATGTATGTGTACTGTAGTTGTACTGTAGTTGTACTGTATGTGTACTGTATGTGTACTGTATGTGTACTGTAGTTGTACTGTATTTGTACTGTAGTTGTACTGTAGTTGTACTGTATGTGTACTGTAGTTGTACTGTATGTGTACTGTAGTTGTACTGTATTTGTACTGTATTTGTACTGTACTTGTACTGTAGTTGTACTGTAGTGTACTGTATGTGTACCTTATTTGTACTGTACTTGTACTGTAGTTGTACTGTAGTTGTACTGTACTTGTACTGTACTTGTACTGTAGTTGTACTGTATGTGTACTGTAGTTGTACTGTATTTGTACTGTACTTGTACTGTAGTTGTACTGTAGTTGTACTGTACTTGTACTGTACTTGTACTGTACTTGTACTGTAGTTGTACTGTAGTTGTACTGTAGTTGTACTGTATGTGTACTGTAGTGGTACTGTATTTGTACTGTACTTGTACTGTAGTTGTACTGTATGTGTACTGTATGTGTACTGTATTTTAACTGTATTTGTACTGTAGTTGTACTGTATTTGTACTGTAGTTGTACTGTAGTTGTACTGTAGTTGTACTGTAGTTGTACTGTACTTTTACTGTAATTGTACTGTAGTTGTACTGTAGTTGTACTGTATGTGTATTGTAGTTGTACTGTATTTGTACTGTACTTGTACTGTAGTTGTACTGTATGTGTACTGTAGTTGTACTGTATTTGTACTGTACTTTTACTGTAGTTGTACTGTAGTTGTACTGTAGTTGTACTGTATGTGTACTGTAGTTGTACTGTATTTGTACTGTACTTGTACTGTACTTGTACTGTAGTTGTACTGTAGTTGTACTGTAGTTGTACTGTAGTTGTACTGTATGTGTACTGTATTTTAACTGTATTTGTGCTGTAGTTGTACTGTAGTCGTACTGTAGTTGTACTGTAGTTGTACTGTAGTTGTACTGTATGTGTACTGTAGTGGTACTGTAGTTGTACTGTAGTTGTACTGTATGTGTCATGTATTTTAACTGTACTTGTACTGTAGTTGTACTGTACTTTTACTGTAATTGTACTGTAGTTGTACTGTAGTTGTACTGTAGTTGTACTGTATGTGTACTGTAGTTGCACTGTATTTGTACTGTACATGTACTGTAGTTGTACTGTAGTTGTACTGTAGTTGTACTGTAGTTGTACTGTATGTGTACTGTAGTTGTACTGTATTTGTACTGTACTTTACTGTAGTTGTACTGTAGTTGTACTGTAGTTGTACTGTACTTGTACTGTATGTGTACTGTATGTGTACTGTATTTTTACTGTAGTAGTACTGTATGTGTACTGTATGTGTACTGTATGTGTACTGTATTTGTACTGTATTTGTACTGTAGTTGTACTGTAGTTGTACGTAGTTGTACTGTATTTGTACTGTACTTGTACTGTAGTTGTACTGTACTTGTACTGTACTTGTACTGTACTTGTACTGTACTTGTACTGTACTTGTACTGTACTTGTACTGTAGTTGTACTGTAGTTGTACTGTAGTTGTACTGTAAGTGTACTGTAGTTGTACTGTATGTGTACTGTAGTTGTACTGTAGTTGTACTGTAGTTGTACTGTAGTTGTACTGTAGTTGTACTGTATTTGTACTGTAGTTGTACTGTAGTTGTACTGTAGTTGTACTGTATGTGTACTGTAGTTATACTGTATTTGTACTGTATTTGTACTGTAGTTGTACTGCAGTTGTACTGTAGTTGTACTGTATGTGTACTGTATTTATACTGTACTTGTACTGTAGTTGTACTGTAGTTGTACTGTATGTGTACTGTATTTTAACTGTACTTGTACTGTAGTTGTACTGTAGTTGTACTGTAGTTGTACTGTATGTTTACTGTATTTGTACTGTACTTGTACTGTAGTTGTACTGTAGTTGTACTGTAGTTGTACTGTACTTGTACTGTACTTGTACTGTATGTGTACTGTACTTGTACTGTAGTTCTACTGTAGTTGTACTGTATTTGTACTGTAGTTGTACTGTAGTTGTACTGTAGTTGTACTGTATGTGAACTGTAGTTTTACTGTATGTGTACTGTAGTTGTACTGTATGTGTACCATTTTTGTACTGTAGTTGTACTTTAGTTGTACTGTAGTTGTACTGTATGTGTACTGTATTTTAACTGTAGTTGTACTGTAGTTGTACTGTATGTGTACTGTATGTGTACTGTAGTTGTACTGTAGTTGTACTGTATGTGTACTGTATGTGTACTGTATGTGTACTGTAGTTGTACTGTATTTGTATTGTAGTTGTACTGTAGTTGTACTGTATGTGTACTGTAGTTGTACTGTATGTGTACTGTAGTTGTACTGTAGTTGTACTATATTTGTACTGTAATTGTACTGTAGTTGTACTGTAGTTGTACTGTATGTGAACTGTAGTTTTACTGTATGTGTACTGTAGTTGTACTGTATGTGTACCATTTTTTTACTGTTGTTGTACTGTAGTTGTACTGTAGTTGTACTGTATGTGTACTGTATTTTAACTGTAGTTGTACTGTAGTTGTACTGTATGTGTACTGTATGTGTACTGTAGTTGTACTGTAGTTGTACTGTATGTGTACTGTATGTGTACTGTATGTGTACTGTAGTTGTACTGTATTTGTACTGTAGTTGTACTGTAGTTGTACTGTATGTGTACTGTAGTTGTACTGTATGTGTACTGTAGTTGTACTGTATTTGTACTGTATTTGTACTGTACTTGTACTGTAGTTGTACTGTAGTTGTACTGTATGTGTACTGTATTTGTACTGTACTTGTACTGTAGTTGTACTGTAGTTGTACTGTACTTGTACTGTACTTGTACTGTAGTTGTACTGTACGTGTACTGTAGTTGTACTGTATTTGTACTGTACTTGTACTGTAGTTGTACTGTAGTTGTACTGTACTAGTACTGTACTTGTACTGTAGTTGTACTGTAGTTGTACTGTAGTTGTACTGTATGTGTACTGTAGTTGTACTGTATTTGTACTGTACTTGTACTGAAGTTGTACTGTAGTTGTACTGTAGTTGTACTGTATGTGTACTGT
Organism: Meconema thalassinum; assembly: GCA_946902985.2. NCBI lineage: Eukaryota > Metazoa > Arthropoda > Insecta > Orthoptera > Tettigoniidae > Meconema > Meconema thalassinum. The sequence goes on along the minus strand of OX336394.1, from coordinate 443,421,274 downwards.
ATTTCTACTGTACTTGTACTGTAGTTGTACTGTAGTTGTACTGTATGTGTACTGTATTTGTACTGTACTTGAACTGTATTTGTACTGTAGTTGTACTGTACTTTTACTGTACTTGTACTGTAGTTGTACTGTAGTTGTACTGTAGTTGTACTGTATGTGTACTGTAGTTGTACTGTATTTGTACTGTACTTGTACTGTAGTTGTACTGTAGTTGTACTGTAGTTGTACTGTATGTGTACTGTATTTATACTGTACTTGTACTGTAGTTGTACTGTATGTGTACTGTATTTGTACTGTACTTGTACTGTAGTTGTACTGTAGTTGTACTGTACTTGTACTGTACTTGTACTGTAGTTGTACTGTATGTGTACTGTAGTTGTACTGTATTTGTTCTGTACTTGTACTGTAGTTGTACTGTAGTTGTACTGTACTTGTACTGTACTTGTACTGTACTTGTACTGTAGTTGTACTGTAGTTGTACTGTAATTGTACTGTATGTGTACTGTAGTTGTACTGTATTTGTACTGTACTTGTACTGTAGTTGTAATGTAGTTGTACTGTACTTGTACTGTACTTGTACAGTAGTTGTACTGTATTTGTACTGTACTTGTACTGTACTTGTACTGTAGTTGTACTGTAGTTGTACTGTAGTTGTACTGTATGTGTACTGTAGTTGTACTGTATTTGTACTGTACTTGTACTGTAGTTGTACTGTAGTTGTACTGTAGTTGTACTGTAGTTGTACTGTAGTTGTACTGTAGTTGTACTGTATGTGTACTGTATTTTAACTGTAGTTGTACTGTACTTGTACTGTAGTTGTACTGTAGTTGTACTGTAGTTAAACTGTATTTGTACTGTAGTTGTACTGTATGTGTAATGTAGTTGTACTGTATTTGTACTGTACTTGTACTGTAGTTGTACTGTAGTTGTACTGTATTTGTACTCTAGTTGTACTGTAGTTGTACTGTATGTGTACTGTAGTTGTACTGTATGTGTACTGTAGTTGTACTGAATGTGTACTGTAGTTGTACTGTATTTGTACTGTAGTTGTACTGTACTTGTACTGTACTTGTACTGTAGTTGTACTGTATGTGTACTGTATTTGTACTGTACTTGTACTGTAGTTGTACTGTAGTTGTACTGTACTTGTACTGTACTTGTACTGTAGTTGTACTGTATGTGTGATGTAGTTGTACTGTATTTGTACTGTACTTGTACTGTAGTTGTACTGTAGTTGTACTGTACTTGTACTGTACTTGTACTGTAGTTGTACTGTAGTTGTACTGTAGTTGTACTGTATGTGTACTGTAGTTGTACTGTATTTGTACTGTACTTGTACTGTAGATGTACTGTAGTTGTACTGTATTTGTACTGTATGTGTACTGTATTTGTACTGTAGTTGTACTGTATGTGTACTGTAGTAGTACTGTATGTGTACTGTATTTGTACTGTATGTGTACTGTATTTGTACTGTAGTTGTACTGTAGTTGTACTGTAGTTGTACTGTAGTTGTACTGTAGTTGTACTGCAGTTGTACTGTATGTGTACTGTATTTGTACTGTATGTGTACTGTATTTGTACTGTAGTTGTACTGTAGTTGTACTGTATGTGTACTGTATTTTAACTGTACTTGTACTGTAGTTGTACTGTATGTGTACTGTAGTTGTACTGTATGTGTACTGTATGTGTACTGTAGTTGTACTGTAGTTGTACTGTATGTGTACTGTATGTGTACTGTAGTTGTACTGTAGTTGTACTGTATGTGTACTGTAGTTGTACTGTAGTTGTACTGTATGTGTACTGTAGTTGTACTGTAGTTGTACTGTAGTTGTTCTGTATGTGTACTGTAGTTGTACTGTAGTTGTACTGTAGTTGTACTGTAGTTGTACTGTAGTTGTACTGTAGTTGTACTGTATGTGTACTGTATTTGTACTGTAGTTGTACTGTAGTTGTACTGTATGTGTACTGTAGTTGTACTGTACTTGTACTGTAGTTGTACTGTAGTTGTACTGTATGTGTACTGTAGTTGTACTGTACTTGTACTGTATTTGTACTTTATGTGTACTGTATTTGCTCTGTAGTTGTACTGTAGTTGTACTGTATTTGTACTGTATGTGTACTGTATTTGTACTGTAGTTGTACTGTAGTTGTACTGTAGTTGTACTGTAATTGTACTGTACTTGTACTGTATTTGTACTGTAGTTGTACTGTATGTGTACTGTGATCTGTTTCATCTTCGAGAATGTACTGTGGAATGGCTCCAAAACTTGAACTTGGATTTGTGATTTGTTTTTATGTAATTCACCATACGATTAAATAAATACTGTATGTGTACGGTAGTTGTACTGTATGTGTACTGTATTTGTACTGTAGTTGTACTGTAGTTGTACTGTAGTTGTACTGTATGTGTACTGTATTTGTACTGTATGTGTACTGTAGTTGTACTGTATGTGTACTGTATGTGTACTGTATTTGTACTGTATGTGTACTGTAGTTGTACTGTATGTGTACTGTGGTTGTACTGTAGTTGTACTGTAGTTGTACTGTATGTGTACTGTATTTGTACTGTAGTTGTACAGTAGTTGTACTGTATGTGTACTCTATGAGTACTGTATTTGTACTGTATGTGTACTGTATTTGTACTGTAGTTGTACTGTAGTTGTACTATAGTTGTACTGTAGTTGTACTGTATGTGTACTGTATTTGTACTGTATGTGTACTGTATTTGTACTGTAGTTGTACTGTATGTGTACTGTAGTTGTACTGTAGTTGTACTGTATGTGTACTGTATTTGTACTGTATGTGTACTGTATTTGTACTGTAGTTGTATTGTAGTTGTACTGTAGTTGTACTGTATGTGTACTGTTTTTGTACTGTATGTGTACTGTATTTATACTGTAGTTGTACTGTAGTTGTACTGTATGTGTACTGTATTTTAACTGTATTTGTACTGTAGTTGTACTGTATTTGTACTGTAGTTGTACTGTATGTGTACTGTATTTGTACTGTATGTGTACTGTATTTGTACTGTATGTGTACTGTAGTTGAACTGTAGTTGTCCTGTAGTTGTACTGTACTTGTACTGTATTTGTACTTTATGTGTACTGTATGTGTACTGTAGTTGTACTGTATTTGTACTGTAGTTGTACTGTAGTTGTACTGTAGTTGTACTGTAGTTGTACTGTATGTGTACTGTACTTGTACTGTATGTGTACTGTAGTTGTACTGTATTTGTACTGTATTTGTACTGTAGTTGTACTGTAGTTGTACTGTAGTTGTCCTGTATGTGTACTGTATGTGTACTGTATGTGTACTGTACATGTACTGTATGTGCACTGTATTTGTACTGTATTGTACTGTAGTTGAACTGTACTTGTACTGTAGTTGTACTGTAGTTGTACTGTAGTTGTACTGTAGTTGTACTGTATTTGTACTGTACTTGTACTGTATGTGTACTGTAGTTGTACTGTATTTGTACTGTAGTTGTACTGTAGTTGTACTGTAGTTGTACTGTAGTTGTACTGTAGTTGTACTGTATGTGTACTGTACTTGTACTGTATGTGTACTGTAGTTGTACTGTATTTGTACTGTAGTTGTACTTTAGTTGTACTGTAGTTGTACTGTATGTGTACTGTACTTGTACTGTATATGTACTGTAGTTGTACTGTATTTGTACTATAGTTGTACTGTAGTTGTACTGTAGTTGTACTGTAGTTGTACTGTAGTTGTACTGTATGTGCACTGTACTTGTACTGTATGTGTACTGTAGTTGTACTGTATTTGTACTGTAGTTGTACTGTTCTTGTACTGTAGTTGTACTGTACCTGTACTGTAGTTGTACTGTAGTTGTACTGTATGTGTACTGTATTTGTACTGTTTGTGTACTGTAGTTGTACTGTATTTGTACTGTAGTTGTACTGTAGTTGTACTGTAGTTGTACTGTAGATGTACTGTATGTGTACTGTATGTGTACTGTAGTTGTACTGTATGTGTACTGTATTTTAAATATACTTGTACTGTAGTTGTACTGTAGTTGTACTGTAGTTGTACTGTACTTGTACTATATGTGTACTGTAGTTGTACTGTATTTGTACTGTAGTTGTACTGTAGTTGTACTGTAGTTGTACTGTAGTTGTACTGTATGTGTACTGTATTTTAACTGTACTTGTACTGTAGTTGTACTGTAGTTGTACTCTAGTTGTACTGTATGTGTACTGTACTTGTACTGTATGTGTACTGTAGTTTTACTCTATTTGTACTGTAGTTGTACTGTAGTTGTACTGTAGTTGTACTGTAGTTGTACTGTATGTGTACTGTATGTGTACTGTATGTGTACTGTAGTTGTACTGTATTTGTACTGTAGTTGTACTGTAGTTGTACTGTATGTGTACTGTACTTGTACTGTATGTGTACTGTAGTTGTACTGTATTTGTACTGTAGTTGTACTGTAGTTGTAATGTACTTGTACAGTAGTTGTACTGTATTTGTACTGTAGTTGTACTGTAGTTGTACTGTAGTTGTACTGTATGTGTACTGTACTTGTACTGTATGTGTACTGTAGTTGTACTGTATTTGTACTGTAGTTGTACTGTAGTTGTACTGTAGTTGTACTGTATGTGTACTGTATTTTAACTGTACTTGTACTGTAGTTGTACTGTATGTGTACTGTACTTGTACTGTATGTGTACTGTGGTTGTACTGTATTTGTATTGTAGTTGTACTGTAGTTGTACTGTATGTGTACTGTATGTGTACTTTATGTGTACTGTATGTGTACTGTATGTGTACTGTAGTTGTACTGTATTTGTACTGTATGTGTACTGTATGTGTACTGTAGTTGTACTGTATGTGTACTGTATTTTAACTGTACTTGTACTGTAGTTGTACTGTAGTTGTACTGTATGTGTACTGTATGTGTACTGTAGTTGTACTGTAGTTGTACTGTATTTGTACTGTATGTGTACTGTATGTGTACTGTAGTTTTACTGTATTTGTACTCTACTTGTACTGTAGTTGTACTGTAGTTGTACTGTAGTTGTACTGTACTTGTACTGTAGTTGTACTGTATTTGTACTGTATGTGTACTGTATGTGTACTGTAGTTGTACTGTATGTGCACTGTATTTTAACTGTTCTTGTACTGTAGTTGTACTGTAGTTGTACTGTATTTGTACTGTATGTGTACTGTATGTGTACTGTAGTTGTACTGTAGTTGTACTGTATTTGTACTGTATGTGTACTGTATGTGTACTGTAGTTTTACTGTACTTGTACTGTATGTGTACTGTACTTGTACTGTAGTTGTACTGTAGTTGTACTGTAGTTGTACTGTATGTGAACTGTATTTTTACTGTATGTGTACTGTAGTTGTACTGTATGTGTACCATTTTTGTACTGTAGTTGTACTTTAGTTGTACTGTAGTTGTACTGTATGTGTACTGTATTTTAACTGTAGTTGTACTGTAGTTGTACTGTATGTGTACTGTATGTGTACTGTAGTTGTACTGTAGTTGTACTGTATGTGTACTGTATGTGTACTGTATGTGTACTGTAGTTGTACTGTATTTGTATTGTAGTTGTACTGTAGTTGTACTTTATGTGTACTGTAGTTGTACTGTATGTGTACTGTAGTTGTACTGTAGTTGTACTGTATTTGTACTGTAGTTGTACTGTAGTTGTACTGTAGTTGTACTGTATGTGAACTGTAGTTTTACTGTATGTGTACTGTAGTTGTACTGTATGTGTACCATTTTTTTACTGTTGTTGTACTGTAGTTGTACTGTAGTTGTACTGTATGTGTACTGTATTTTAACTGTAGTTGTACTGTAGTTGTACTGTATGTGTACTGTAGTTGTACTGTAGTTGTACTGTATGTGTACTGTATGTGTACAGTATGTGTACTGTAGTTGTACTGTATTTGTACTGTAGTTGTACTGTAGTTGTACTGTATGTGTACTGTAGTTGTACTGTATGTGTACTGTAGTTGTACTGTATTTGTACTGTATTTGTACTGTACTTGTACTGTAGTTGTACTGTAGTTGTACTGTATGTGTACTGTATTTGTACTGTACTTGTACTGTAGTTGTACTGTAGTTGTACTGTACTTGTACTGTACTTGTACTGTAGTTGTACTGTATGTGTACTGTAGTTGTACTGTATTTGTACTGTACTTGTACTGTAGTTGTACTGTAGTAGTACTGTACTAGTACTGTACTTGTACTGTAGTTGTACTGTAGTTGTACTGTAGTTGTACTGTATGTGTACTGTAGTTGTACTGTATTTGTACTGAAGTTGTACTGTAGTTGTACTGTAGTTGTACTGTATGTGTACTGTATTTGTACTGTACTTGTACTGTAGTTGTACTGTAGTTGTACTGTATGTGTACTGTATTTGTACTGTACTTGAACTGTATTTGTACTGTAGTTGTACTGTACTTTTACTGTACTTGTACTGTAGTTGTACTGTAGTTGTACTGTAGTTGTACTGTATGTGTACTGTAGTTGTACTGTATTTGTACTGTACTTGTACTGTAGTTGTACTGTAGTTGTACTGTAGTTGTACTGTATGTGTACTGTATTTATACTGTACTTGTACTGTAGTTGTACTGTATGTGTACTGTATTTGTACTGTACTTGTACTGTAGTTGTACTGTAGTTGTACTGTACTTGTACTGTACTTGTACTGTAGTTGTACTGTATGTGTACTGTAGTTGTACTGTATTTGTTCTGTACTTGTACTGTAGTTGTACTGTAGTTGTACTGTACTTGTACTGTACTTGTACTGTACTTGTACTGTACTTGTACTGTAGTTGTACTGTAGTTGTACTGTATGTGTACTGTAGTTGTACTGTATTTAAACTGTACTTGTACTGTAGTTGTAATGTAGTTGTACTGTACTTGTACTGTACTTGTACTGTAGTTGTACTGTATTTGTACTGTACTTGTACTGTACTTGTACTGTAGTTGTACTGTAGTTGTACCGTATGTGTACTGTAGTTGTACTGTATTTGTACTTTACTTGTACTGTAGTTGTACTGTAGTTGTACTGTAGTTGTACTGTAGTTGTACTGTAGTTGTACTGTAGTTGTACTGTATGTGTACTGTATTTTAACTGTAGTTGTACTGTACTTGTACTGTAGTTGTACTGTAGTTGTACTGTAGTTAAACTGTATTTGTACTGTAGTTGTACTGTATGTGTAATGTAGTTGTACTGTATTTGTACTGTACTTGTACTGTAGTTGTACTGTAGTTGTACTGTATTTGTACTCTAGTTGTACTGTAGTTGTACTGTATGTGTACTGTAGTTGTACTGTATGTGTACTGTAGTTGTACTGATTGTGTACTGTAGTTGTACTGTATTTGTACTGTAGTTGTACTGTACTTGTACTGTAGTTCTACTGTAGTTGTACTGTATGTGTACTGTATTTGTACTGTACTTGTACTGTAGTTGTACTGTAGTTGTACTGTACTTGTACTGTACTTGTACTGTAGTTGTACTGTATGTGTAATGTAGTTGTACTGTATTTGTACTGTACTTGTACTGTAGTTGTACTGTAGTTGTACTGTACTTGTATTGTACTTGTACAGTACTTGTACTGTACTTGTACTGTAGTTGTACTGTAGTTGTACTGTAGTTGTACTGTATGTGTACTGTAGTTGTACTGTATTTGTACTGTACTTGTACTGTAGATGTACTGTAGTTGTACTGTATTTGTACTGTATGTGTACTGTATTTGTACTGTAGTTGTACTGTATGTGTACTGTAGTAGTACTGTATGTGTACTGTATTTGTACTGTATGTGTACTGTATTTGTACTGTAGTTGTACTGTAGTTGTACTGTAGTTGTACTGTAGTTGAACTGTAGTTGTACTGCAGTTGTACTGTATTAGTACTGTATTTGTACTGTATGTGTACTGTATTTGTACTGTAGTTGTACTGTAGTTGTACTGTATGTGTACTGTATTTTAACTGTACTTGTACTGTAGTTGTACTGTATTTGTACTGTAGTTGTACTGTATTTGTACTGTAGTTGTACTGTAGTTGTACTGTATGTGTACTGTATTTGTACTGTATGTGTACTGTATTTGTACTGTATGTGTACTGTATTTGTACTGTATGTGTACTGTAGTTGTACTGTACTTGTACTGAAGTTGTACTGTATGTGTACTGTATTTGTACTGTAGTTGTACTGTAGTTGTACTGTATTTGTACTGTATTTGTACTGTACTTGTACTGTAGTTGTACTGTAGTTGTACTGTATGTGTACTGTATTTGTACTGTAGTTGTACTGTAGTTGTACTGTATGTGTACTGTAGTTGTACTGTACTTGTACTGTAGTTGTACTGTAGTTGTACTGTATGTGTACTGTAGTTGTACTGTACTTGTACTGTATTTGTACTTTATGTGTACTGTATTTGCTCTGTAGTTGTACTGTAGTTGTACTGTATTTGTACTGTATGTGTACTGTATTTGTACTGTAGTTGTACTGTAGTTGTACTGTAGTTGTACTGTAGTTGTACTGTACTTGTACTGTATTTGTACTGTAGTTGTACTGTATGTGTACTGTATTTGTACTGTAGTTGTACTGTAGTTGTACTGTATGTGTACTGTATGTGTACTGTAGTTGTACTGTAGTTGTACTGAAGTTGTACTGTATGTGTACTGTATGTGTACTGTATGTGTACTGTATGTGTACTGTAGTTGTACTGTATGTGTACTGTATGTGTACTGTAGTTGTACTGTAGTTGTACTGTAGTTGTACTGTAGTTGTACAGTATTTGTACTGTAGTTGTACTGTAGTTGTACTGTAGTTGTACTGTTGTTGTACTGTATGTGTACTGTATTTGTACTGTATGTGTACTGTAGTTGTACTGTATGTGTACTGTAGTTGTACTGTAGTTGTACTGTATGGGTACTGTATGTGTACTGTAGTTGTACTGTAGTTGTACTGTAGTTGTACTGTATGTGTACTGTAGTTGTACTGTAGTTGTACTCTATGTGTACTGTAGTTGTACTGTAGTTGTACTGTAGTTGTTCTGTATGTGTACTGTAGTTGTACTGTATTTGTACTGTATGTGTACTGTAGTTGTACTGTATTTGTACTGTACTTGTACTGTAGATGTACTGTAGTTGTACTGTATTTGTACTGTATGTGTACTGTATGTGTACTGTATTTGTACTGTACTTGAACTGTATTTGTACTGTAGTTGTACTGTACTTTTACTGTACTTGTACTGTAGTTGTACTGTAGTTGTACTGTAGTTGTACTGTATGTGTACTGTAGTTGTACTGTATTTGTACTGTACTTGTACTGTAGTTGTACTGTAGTTGTACTGTAGTTGTACTGTATGTGTACTGTATTTATACTGTACTTGTACTGTAGTTGTACTGTATGTGTACTGTATTTGTACTGTACTTGTACTGTAGTTGTACTGTAGTTGTACTGTACTTGTACTGTACTTGTACTGTAGTTGTACTGTATGTGTACTGTAGTTGTACTGTATTTGTTCTGTACTTGTACTGTAGTTGTACTGTAGTTGTACTGTACTTGTACTGTACTTGTACTGTACTTGTACTGTACTTGTACTGTAGTTGTACTGTAGTTGTACTGTATGTGTACTGTAGTTGTACTGTATTTAAACTGTACTTGTACTGTAGTTGTAATGTAGTTGTACTGTACTTGTACTGTACTTGTACTGTAGTTGTACTGTATTTGTACTGTACTTGTACTGTACTTGTACTGTAGTTGTACTGTAGTTGTACTGTAGTTGTACCGTATGTGTACTGTAGTTGTACTGTATTTGTACTTTACTTGTACTGTAGTTGTACTGTAGTTGTACTGTAGTTGTACTGTAGTTGTACTGTAGTTGTACTGTAGTTGTACTGTATGTGTACTGTATTTTAACTGTAGTTGTACTGTACTTGTACTGTAGTTGTACTGTAGTTGTACTGTAGTTAAACTGTATTTGTACTGTAGTTGTACTGTATGTGTAATGTAGTTGTACTGTATTTGTACTGTACTTGTACTGTAGTTGTACTGTAGTTGTACTGTATTTGTACTCTAGTTGTACTGTAGTTGTACTGTATGTGTACTGTAGTTGTACTGTATGTGTACTGTAGTTGTACTGATTGTGTACTGTAGTTGTACTGTATTTGTACTGTAGTTGTACTGTACTTGTACTGTAGTTCTACTGTAGTTGTACTGTATGTGTACTGTATTTGTACTGTACTTGTACTGTAGTTGTACTGTAGTTGTACTGTACTTGTACTGTACTTGTACTGTAGTTGTACTGTATGTGTAATGTAGTTGTACTGTATTTGTACTGTACTTGTACTGTAGTTGTACTGTAGTTGTACTGTACTTGTATTGTACTTGTACAGTACTTGTACTGTACTTGTACTGTAGTTGTACTGTAGTTGTACTGTAGTTGTACTGTATGTGTACTGTAGTTGTACTGTATTTGTACTGTACTTGTACTGTAGATGTACTGTAGTTGTACTGTATTTGTACTGTATGTGTACTGTATTTGTACTGTAGTTGTACTGTATGTGTACTGTAGTAGTACTGTATGTGTACTGTATTTGTACTGTATGTGTACTGTATTTGTACTGTAGTTGTACTGTAGTTGTACTGTAGTTGTACTGTAGTTGAACTGTAGTTGTACTGCAGTTGTACTGTATGTGTACTGTATTTGTACTGTATGTGTACTGTATTTGTACTGTAGTTGTACTGTAGTTGTACTGTATGTGTACTGTATTTTAACTGTACTTGTACTGTAGTTGTACTGTATTTGTACTGTAGTTGTACTGTATTTGTACTGTAGTTGTACTGTAGTTGTACTGTATGTGTACTGTATTTGTACTGTATGTGTACTGTATTTGTACTGTATGTGTACTGTATTTGTACTGTATGTGTACTGTATTTGTACTGTATGTGTACTGTAGTTGTACTGTACTTGTACTGAAGTTGTACTGTATGTGTACTGTATTTGTACTGTAGTTGTACTGTAGTTGTACTGTATTTGTACTGTATTTGTACTGTACTTGTACTGTAGTTGTACTGTAGTTGTACTGTATGTGTACTGTATTTGTACTGTAGTTGTACTGTAGTTGTACTGTATGTGTACTGTAGTTGTACTGTACTTGTACTGTAGTTGTACTGTAGTTGTACTGTATGTGTACTGTATTTGTACTTTATGTGTACTGTATTTGCTCTGTAGTTGTACTGTAGTTGTACTGTATTTGTACTGTATGTGTACTGTATTTGTACTGTAGTTGTACTGTAGTTGTACTGTAGTTGTACTGTAGTTGTACTGTACTTGTACTGTATTTGTACTGTAGTTGTACTGTATGTGTACTGTATTTGTACTGTAGTTGTACTGTAGTTGTACTGTATGTGTACTGTATGTGTACTGTAGTTGTACTGTAGTTGTACTGAAGTTGTACTGTATGTGTACTGTATGTGTACTGTATGTGTACTGTATGTGTACTGTAGTTGTACTGTATGTGTACTGTATGTGTACTGTAGTTGTACTGTAGTTGTACTGTAGTTGTACTGTAGTTGTACAGTATTTGTACTGTAGTTGTACTGTAGTTGTACTGTAGTTGTACTGTTGTTGTACTGTATGTGTACTGTATTTGTACTGTATGTGTACTGTAGTTGTACTGTATGTGTACTGTAGTTGTACTGTAGTTGTACTGTATGTGTACGGTATGTGTACTGTAGTTGTACTGTAGTTGTACTGTAGTTGTACTGTATGTGTACTGTAGTTGTACTGTAGTTGTACTGTATGTGTACTGTAGTTGTACTGTAGTTGTACTGTAGTTGTTCTGTATGTGTACTGTAGTTGTACTGTAGTTGTACTGTAGTTGTACTGTAGTTGTACTGTAGTTGTACTGTATGTGTACTGTATTTGTACTGTATGTGTACTGTATTTGTACTGCAGTTGTACTGTATGTGTACTGTATGTGTACTGTAGTTGTACTGTAGTTGAACTGTAGTTGTACTGTATGTGTACTGTATTTTTACTGTAGTTGTACTGTAGTTGTACTGTATGTGTACTGTATTTGTACTGTATGTGTACTGTAGTTGTACTGTATGTGTACTGTATGTGTACTGTATTTGTACTGTATGTGTACTGTAGTTGTACTGTATGTGTACTGTGGTTGTACTGTAGTTGTACTGTAGTTGTACTGTATGTGTACTGTATTTGTACTGTAGTTGTACAGTAGTTGTACTGTATGTGTACTCTATGTGTACTGTATTTGTACTGTATGTGTACTGTATTTGTATTGTAGTTGTACTGTAGTTGTACTATAGTTGTACTGTAGTTGTACTGTATGTGTACTGTATTTGTACTGTATGTGTACTGTATTTGTACTGTAGTTGTACGGTATGTGTATTGTAGTTGTACTGTAGTTGTACTGTATGTGTACTGTATTTGTACTGTATGTGTACTGTATTTGTACTGTAGTTGTATTGTAGTTGTACTGTAGTTGTACTGTATGTGTACTGTATTTGTACTGTATGTGTACTGTATTTGTACTGTAGTTGTACTGTAGTTGTACTGTATGTGTACTGTATTTTAACTGTACTTGTACTGTAGTTGTACTGTATTTGTACTGTAGTTGTACTGTATGTGTACTGTATTTGTACTGTATGTGTACTGTATTTGTACTGTATGTGTAATGTAGTTGTACTGTATTTGTACTGTAGTTGTACTGTACTTGTACTGTATTTGTACTTTATGTGTACTGTATGTGTACTGTAGTTGTACTGTATTTGTACTGTAGTTGTACTGTAGTTGTACTGTAGTTGTACTGTAGTTGTACTGTATGTGTACTGTACTTGTACTGTATGTGTACTGTAGTTGTACTGTATTTGTACTGTATTTGTACTGTAGTTGTACTGTAGTTGTACTGTAGTTGTACTGTATGTGTACTGTATGTGTACTGTATGTGTACTGTACATGTACTGTATGTGCACTGTATTTGTACTGTATTGTACTGTAGTTGAACTGTACTTGTACTGTAGTTGTACTGTAGTTGTACTGTAGTTGTACTGTATTTGTACTGTACTTGTACTGTATGTGTACTGTAGTTGTACTGTATTTGTACTGTAGTTGTACTGTAGTTGTACTGTAGTTGTACTGTAGTTGTACTGTAGTTGTACTGTATGTGTACTGTACTTGTACTGTATGTGTACTGTAGTTGTACTGTATTTGTACTGTAGTTGTACTGTAGTTGTACTGTAGTTGTACTGTAGTTGTACTGTATGTGTACTGTACTTGTACTGTATATGTACTGTAGTTGTACTGTATTTGTACTGTAGTTGTACTGTAGTTGTACTGTAGTTGTACTGTAGTTGTACTGTAGTTAAACTGTATTTGTACTGTAGTTGTACTGTATGTGTAATGTAGTTGTACTGTATTTGTACTGTACTTGTACTGTAGTTGTACTGTAGTTGTACTGTATTTGTACTCTAGTTGTACTGTAGTTGTACTGTATGTGTACTGTAGTTGTACTGTATGTGTACTGTAGTTGTACTGTATTTGTACTGTAGTTGTACTGTACTTGTACTGTAGTTGTACTGTAGTTGTACTGTATGTGTACTGTATTTGTACTGTACTTGTACTGTAGTTGTACTGTAGTTTTACTGTACTTGTACTGTACTTGTACTGTAGTTGTACTGTATGTGTAATGTAGTTGTACTGTATTTGTACTGTACTTGTACTGTAGTTGTACTGTAGTTGTACTGTACTTGTACTGTACTTGTACTGTACTTGTACTGTACTTGTACTGTACTTGTACTCTAGTTGTACTGTAGTTGTACTGTATGTGTACTGTAGTTGTACTGTATTTGTACTGTACTTGTACTGTAGATGTACTGTAGTTGTACTGTATTTGTACTGTATGTGTACTGTATTTGTACTGTAGTTGTACTGTATGTGTACTGTAGTAGTACTGTATGTGTACTGTATTTGTACTGTATGTGTACTGTATTTGTACTGTAGTTGTACTGTAGTTGTACTGTAGTTGTACTGTAGTTGTACTGTAGTTGTACTGCAGTTGTACTGTATGTGTACTGTATTTGTACTGTATGTGTACTGTATTTGTACTGTAGTTGTACTGTAGTTGTACTGTATGTGTACTGTATTTTAACTGTACTTGTACTGTAGTTGTACTGTATTTGTACTGTAGTTGTACTGTATTTGTACTGTAGTTGTACTGTAGTTGTACTGTAGTTATACTGTATGTGTACTGTATTTGTACTGTATGTGTACTGTATTTGTACTGTATGTGTACTGTATTTGTACTGTATGTGTACTGTAGTTGTACTGTACTTGTACTGAAGTTGTACTGTATGTGTACTGTATTTGTACTGTAGTTGTACTGTAGTTGTACTGTATTTGTACTGTATTTGTACTGTACTTGTACTGTAGTTGTACTGTAGTTGTACTGTATGTGTACTGTATTTGTACTGTAGTTGTACTGTAGTTGTACTGTATGTGTACTGTAGTTGTACTGTACTTGTACTGTAGTTCTACTGTAGTTGTACTGTATGTGTACTGTAGTTGTACTGTACTTGTACTGTATTTGTACTTTATGTGTACTGTATTTGCTCTGTAGTTGTACTGTAGTTGTACTGTATTTTTACTGTATGTGTACTGTATTTGTACTGTAGTTGTACTGTAGTTGTACTGTAGTTGTACTGTAGTTGTACTGTACTTGTACTGTATTTGTACTGTAGTTGTACTGTATGTGTACTGTATTTGTACTGTAGTTGTACTGTAGTTGTACTGTATGTGTACTGTATGTGTACTGTAGTTGTACTGTAGTTGTACTGAAGTTGTACTGTATGTGTACTGTATGTGTACTGTATGTGTACTGTATGTGTACTGTAGTTGTACTGTATGTGTACTGTATGTGTACTGTAGTTGTACTGTAGTTGTACTGTAGTTGTACAGTATTTGTACTGTAGTTGTACTGTAGTTGTACTGTAGTTGTACTGTTGTTGTACTGTATGTGTACTGTATTTGTACTGTATGTGTACTGTAGTTGTACTGTATGTGTACTGTATGTGTACTGTAGTTGTACTGTAGTTGTACTGTATGTGTACTGTATGTGTACTGTAGTTGTACTGTAGTTGTACTGTAGTTGTACTGTATGTGTACTGTAGTTGTACTGTAGTTGTACTGTATGTGTACTGTAGTTGTACTGTAGTTGTACTGTAGTTGTTCTGTATGTGTACTGTAGTTGTACTGTAGTTGTACTGTAGTTGTACTGTAGTTGTACTGTAGTTGTACTGTAGTTGTACTGTATGTGTACTGTATTTGTACTGTATGTGTACTGTATTTGTACTGCAGTTGTACTGTATGTGTACTGTATGTGTACTGTAGTTGTACTGTAGTTGAACTGTAGTTGTACTGTATGTGTACTGTATTTTTACTGTAGTTGTACTGTAGTTGTATTGTAGTTGTACTGTATGTGTACTGTATTTGTACTGTATGTGTACTGTAGTTGTACTGTATGTGTACTGTATGTGTACTGTATTTGTACTGTATGTGTACTTTATGTGTACTGTATTTGCTCTGTAGTTGTACTGTAGTTGTACTGTATTTTTACTGTATGTGTACTGTATTTGTACTGTATGTGTACTGTATTTGTACTGTAGTTGTATTGTAGTTGTACTGTAGTTGTACTGTATGTGTACTGTATTTGTACTGTATGTGTACTGTATTTGTACTGTAGTTGTACTGTAGTTGTACTGTATGTGTACTGTATTTTAACTGTACTTGTACTGTAGTTGTACTGTATTTGTACTGTAGTTGTACTGTATGTGTACTGTATTTGTACTGTATGTGTACTGTATTTGTACTGTATGTGTACTGTAGTTGTACTGTATTTGTACTGTAGTTGTACTGTACTTGTACTGTATTTGTACTTTATGTGTACTGTATGTGTACTGTAGTTGTACTGTATTTGTACTGTAGTTGTACTGTAGTTGTACTGTAGTTGTACTGTAGTTGTACTGTATGTGTACTGTACTTGTACTGTATGTGTACTGTAGTTGTACTGTATTTGTACTGTATTTGTACTGTAGTTGTACTGTAGTTGTACTGTAGTTGTACTGTATGTGTACTGTATGTGTACTGTACATGTACTGTATGTGCACTGTATTTGTACTGTATTGTACTGTAGTTGAACTGTACTTGTACTGTAGTTGTACTGTAGTTGTACTGTAGTTGTACTGTAGTTGTACTGTATTTGTACTGTACTTGTACTGTATGTGTACTGTAGTTGTACTGTATTTGTACTGTAGTTGTACTGTACTTGTACTGTAGTTGTACTGTAGTTGTACTGTATGTGTACTGTATTTGTACTGTACTTGTACTGTAGTTGTACTGTAGTTTTACTGTACTTGTACTGTACTTGTACTGTAGTTGTACTGTATGTGTAATGTAGTTGTACTGTATTTGTACTGTACTTGTACTGTAGTTGTACTGTAGTTGTACTGTACTTGTACTGTACTTGTACTGTACTTGTACTGTACTTGTACTCTAGTTGTACTGTAGTTGTACTGTATGTGTACTGTAGTTGTACTGTATTTGTACTGTATGTGTACTGTAGTTGTACTGTATTTGTACTGTACTTGTACTGTAGATGTACTGTAGTTGTACTGTATTTGTACTGTATGTGTACTGTATTTGTACTGTAGTTGTACTGTATGTGTACTGTAGTAGTACTGTATGTGTACTGTATTTGTACTGTATGTGTACTGTATTTGTACTGTAGTTGTACTGTAGTTGTACTGTAGTTGTACTGTAGTTGTACTGTAGTTAAACTGTATTTGTACTGTACTTGTACTGTAGATGTACTGTAGTTGTACTGTATTTGTACTGTATGTGTACTGTATTTGTACTGTAGTTGTACTGTATGTGTACTGTAGTAGTACTGTATGTGTACTGTATTTGTACTGTATGTGTACTGTATTTGTACTGTAGTTGTACTGTAGTTGTACTGTAGTTGTACTGTAGTTGTACTGTAGTTGTACTGCAGTTGTACTGTATGTGTACTGTATTTGTACTGTATGTGTACTGTATTTGTACTGTAGTTGTACTGTAGTTGTACTGTATGTGTACTGTATTTTAACTGTACTTGTACTGTAGTTGTACTGTATTTGTACTGTAGTTGTACTGTATTTGTACTGTAGTTGTACTGTAGTTGTACTGTAGTTATACTGTATGTGTACTGT
The DNA here is from genome assembly GCA_946902985.2 of Meconema thalassinum. Lineage (NCBI taxonomy): Eukaryota > Metazoa > Arthropoda > Insecta > Orthoptera > Tettigoniidae > Meconema > Meconema thalassinum. Next base: position 443,404,023 of record OX336394.1, on the reverse strand, counting down.
ATTTGTACTGTATGTGTACTGTATTTGTACTGTATGTGTACTGTATTTGTACTGTATGTGTACTGTAGTTGTACTGTACTTGTACTGAAGTTGTACTGTATGTGTACTGTATTTGTACTGTAGTTGTACTGTAGTTGTACTGTATTTGTACTGTATTTGTACTGTACTTGTACTGTAGTTGTACTGTAGTTGTACTGTATGTGTACTGTATTTGTACTGTAGTTGTACTGTAGTTGTACTGTATGTGTACTATAGTTGTACTGTACTTGTACTGTAGTTCTACTGTAGTTGTACTGTATGTGTACTGTAGTTGCACTGTACTTGTACTATATTTGTACTTTATGTGTACTGTATTTGCTCTGTAGTTGTACTGTAGTTGTACTGTATTTTTACTGTATGTGTACTGTATTTGTACTGTAGTTGTACTGTAGTTGTACTTTAGTTGTACTGTAGTTGTACTGTACTTGTACTGTATTTGTACTGTAGTTGTACTGTATGTGTACTGTATTTGTACTGTAGTTGTACTGTAGTTGTACTGTATGTGTACTGTATGTGTACTGTAGTTGTACTGTAGTTGTACTGAAGTTGTACTGTATGTGTACTGTATGTGTACTGTATGTGTACTGTATGTGTACTGTAGTTGTACTGTATGTGTACTGTATGTGTACTGTAGTTGTACTGTAGTTGTACTGTAGTTGTACAGTATTTGTACTGTAGTTGTACTGTAGTTGTACTGTAGTTGTACTGTTGTTGTACTGTATGTGTACTGTATTTGTACTGTATGTGAACTGTAGTTGTACTGTATGTGTACTGTATGTGTACTGTAGTTGTACTGTAGTTGTACTGTATGTGTACTGTAGTTGTACTGTAGTTGTACTGTAGTTGTACTGTATGTGTACTGTAGTTGTACTGTAGTTGTACTGTATGTGTACTGTAGTTGTACTGTAGTTGTACTGTAGTTGTTCTGTATGTGTACTGTAGTTGTACTGTAGTTGTACTGTAGTTGTACTGTAGTTGTACTGTAGTTGTACTGTAGTTGTACTGTATGTGTACTGTATTTGTACTGTATGTGTACTGTATTTGTACTGCAGTTGTACTGTATGTGTACTGTATGTGTACTGTAGTTGTACTGTAGTTGAACTGTAGTTGTACTGTATGTGTACTGTATTTTTACTGTAGTTGTACTGTAGTTGTATTGTAGTTGTACTGTATGTGTACTGTATTTGTACTGTATGTGTACTGTAGTTGTACTGTATGTGTACTGTATGTGTACTGTATTTGTACTGTATGTGTACTGTAGTTGTACTGTATGTGTACTGTGGTTGTACTGTAGTTGTACTGTAGTTGTACTGTATGTGTACTGTATTTGTACTGTAGTTGTACAGTAGTTGTACTGTATGTGTACTCTATGTGTACTGTATTTGTACTGTATGTGTACTGTATTTGTACTGTAGTTGTACTGTAGTTGTACTATAGTTGTACTGTAGTTGTACTGTATGTGTACTGTATTTGTACTGTATGTGTACTGTATTTGTACTGTAGTTGTACTGTATGTGTACTGTAGTTGTACTGTAGTTGTACTGTATGTGTACTGTATTTGTACTGTATGTGTACTGTATTTGTACTGTAGTTGTATTGTAGTTGTAATGTAGTTGTACTGTATGTGTACTGTATTTGTACTGTATGTGTACTGTATTTGTACTGTAGTTGTACTGTAGTTGTACTGTATGTGTACTGTATTTTAACTGTACTTGTACTGTAGTTGTACTGTATTTGTACTGTAGTTGTACTGTATGTGTACTGTATTTGTACTGTATGTGTACTGTATTTGTACTGTATGTGTACCGTAGTTGTACTGTAGTTGTACTGTAGTTGTACTGTACTTGTACTGTATTTGTACATTATGTGTACTGTATGTGTACTGTAGTTGTACTGTATTTGTACTGTAGTTGTACTGTAGTTGTACTGTAGTTGTACTGTAGTTGTACTGTATGTGTACTGTACTTGTACTGTATGTGTACTGTAGTTGTACTGTATTTGTACTGTATTTGTACTGTAGTTGTACTGTAGTTGTACTGTAGTTGTACTGTATGTGTACTGTATGTGTACTGTATGTGTACTGTACATGTACTGTATGTGCACTGTATTTGTACTGTATTGTACTGTAGTTGAACTGTACTTGTATTGTAGTTGTACTGTAGTTGTACTGTAGTTGTACTGTAGTTGTACTGTATTTGTACTGTACTTGTACTGTATGTGTACTGTAGTTGTACTGTATTTGTACTGTAGTTGTACTGTAGTTGTACTGTAGTTGTACTGTAGTTTTACTGTAGTTGTACTGTATGTGTACTGTACTTGTACTGTATGTGTACTGTAGTTGTACTGTATTTGTACTGTAGTTGTACTGTAGTTGTATTGTAGTTGTACTGTAGTTGTACTGTAGTTGTACTGTATGTGTACTGTACTTGTACTGTATATGTACTGTAGTTGTACTGTATTTGTACTGTAGTTGTACTGTAGTTGTACTGTAGTTGTACTGTAGTTGTACTGTAGTTGTACTGTATGTGCACTGTACTTGTACTGTATGTGTACTGTAGTTGTACTGTATTTGTACTGTAGTTGTACTGTTCTTGTACTGTAGTTGTACTGTACCTGTACTGTAGTTGTACTGTAGTTGTACTGTAGTTGTACTGTATGTGTACTGTACTTGTACTGTTTGTGTACTGTAGTTGTACTGTATTTGTACTGTAGTTGTACTGTAGTTGTACTGTAGTTGTACTGTAGTTGTACTGTATGTGTACTGTATGTGTACTGTAGTTGTACTGTATGTGTACTGTATTTTAAATATACTTGTACTGTAGTTGTACTGTAGTTGTACTGTAGTTGTACTGTATGTGTTCTGTACTTGTACTGTATGTGTACTGTAGTTGTACTGTATTTGTACTGTAGTTGTACTGTAGTTGTACTGTAGTTGTACTGTAGTTGTACTGTATGTGTAATGTATTTTAACTGTACTTGTACTGTAGTTGTACTGTAGTTGTACTCTAGTTGTACTGTATGTGTACTGTACTTGTACTGTATGTGTACTGTAGTTGTACTGTATTTGTACTGTAGTTGTACTGTAGTTGTACTGTAGTTGTACTGTAGTTGTACTGTATGTGTACTGTATGTGTACTGTATGTGTACTGTAGTTGTACTGTATTTGTACTGTAGTTGTACTGTAGTTGTACTGTATGTGTACTGTACTTGTACTGTATTTGTACTGTAGTTGTACTGTAGTTGTACTGTACTTGTACTGTAGTTGTACTGTATTTGTACTGTAGTTGTACTGTAGTTGTACTGTAGTTGTACTGTATGTGTACTGTACTTGTACTGTATGTGTACTGTAGTTGTACTGTATTTGTACTGTAGTTGTACTGTAGTTGTACTGTAGTTGTACTGTATGTGTACTGTATTTTAACTGTACTTGTACTGTAGTTGTACTGTATGTGTACTGTACTTGTACTGTATGTGTCCTGTGGTTGTACTGTATTTGTATTGTAGTTGTACTGTAGTTGTACTGTATGTGTACTGTATGTGTACTGTATGTGTACTGTATGTGTACTGTATGTGTACTGTAGTTGTACTGTAGTTGTACTGTATTTGTACTGTATGTGTACTGTATGTGTACTGTAGTTGTACTGTATGTGTACTGTATTTTAACTGTACTTGTACTGTAGTTGTACTGTATTTGTACTGTATGTGTACTGTATGTGTACTGTAGTTGTACTGTAGTTGTACTGTATTTGTACTGTATGTGTACTGTATGTGTACTGTAGTTTTACTGTATTTGTACTGTACTTGTACTGTAGTTGTACTGTAGTTGTACTGTAGTTGTACTGTACTTGTACTGTAGTTGTACTGTAGTTGTACTGTACTTGTACTGTAGTTGTACTGTATGTGTACTGTAGTTGTACTGTATGTGTACTGTAGTTGTACTGTATGTGCACTGTAGTTGTACTGTATTTGTACTGTATGTGTACTGTATGTGTACTGTAGTTGTACTGTAGTTGTACTGTACTTGTACTGTAGTTGTACTGTAGTTGTACTGTACTTGTACTGTAGTTGTACTGTAGTTGTACTGTATTTGTACTGTAGTTGTACTGTATGTGTACTGTACTTGTACTGTAGATGTACTGTAGTTGTACTGTAATTGTACAGTAGTTGTACTGTAGTTGTACGGTAGTTGTACTGTAGTTGTACTGTAGTTGTACTGTAGTTGTACTGTATGTGTACTGTACTTGTACTGTAGTTTTACTGTAGTTGTACTGTATTTTAACTGTACTTGTACTGTATTTGTACTGTATGTGTACTGTATGTGTACTGTAGTTGTACTGTAGTTGTACTGTAGTGGTACTGTAGTTGTACTGTAGTTGTACTGTATGTGTACTGTATTTGTACTGTACTTGTACTGTAGTTGTACTGTAGTTGTACTGTAGTTGTACTGTACTTGTACTGTACTTGTACTGTAGTTGTACTGTATGTGTACTGTAGTTGTACTGTAGTTGTACTGTAGTTGTACTGTAGTTGTACTGTAGTTGTACTGTATTTGTACTGTATGTGTACTGTATGTGTACTGTAGTTGTACTGTAGTTGTACTGTAGTTGTACTGTAGTTGTACTGTAGTTGTACTGTATGTGTACTGTAGTTGTACTGTAGTTGTACTGTAGTTGTACTGTAGTTGTACTGTAGTTGTACTGTATGTGTACTGTATGTGTACTGTAGTTGTACTGTAGTTGTACTGTAGTTGTACTGTACTTGTACTGTATTTGTACTGTAGTTGTACTGTAGTTGTACTGTAGTTGTACTGTATGTGTACTGTACTTGTACTGTAGTTGTACTGTACTTGTTCTGTAGTTGTACTGTAGTTGTACTGTAGTTGTACTGTACTTGTACTGTACTTGTACTGTATTTGTACTGTAGTTGTACTGTATGTGTACTGTAGTTGTACTGTAGTTGTACTGTAGTTGTACTGTACTTGTACTGTAGTTGTACTGTACTTGTACTGTAGTTTACTGTATGTGTACTGTACTTGTACTGTAGTTGTACTGTACTTGTACTGTAGTTGTACTGTAGTTGTACTGTAGTTGTACTGTACTTGTACTGTACTTGTACTGTACTTGTACTGTACTTGTACTGTATTTGTACTGTAGTTGTACTGTATGTGTACTGTAGTTGTACTGTAGTTGTACTGTAGTTGTACTGTATGTGTACTGTATGTGTCCTGTATTTGTACTGTACTTGTACTGTATGTGTACTGTAGTTGTACTGTAGTTGTACTGTATGTGTACTGTAGTTGTACTGTAGTTGTACGGTAGTTGTACTGTAGTTGTACTGTATTTGTACTGTAGTTGTACTGTAGTTGTACTGTATGTGTACTGTATGTGTACTGTAGTTGTACTGTATGTGTACTGTAGTTGTACTGTAGTTGTACTGTATGTGTACTGTATGTGTACTGTAGTTGTACTGTAGTTGTACTGTATTTTAACTGTACTTGTACTGTACTTGTACTGTATTTGTACTGTAGTTGTACTGTATGTGTACTGTAGTTGTACTGTAGTTGTACTGTATGTGTACTGTATGAGTCCTGTATTTGTACTGTACTTGTACTGTATGTGTACTGTATGTGTACTGTAGTTGTACTGTAGTTGTACTGTATGTGTACTGTATGTGTACTGTAGTTGTACTGTAGTTGTACTGTATGTGTACTGTAGTTGTACTGTAGTTGTACTGTACTTGTACTGTATGTGTACTCTAGTTGTACTGTATGTTTACTGTATGTGTACTGTAGTTGTACTGTATGTGTACTGTATGTGTACTGTATGTGTACTGTATTTGTACTGTACTTGTACTGTATTTGTACTGTAGTTGTACTGTAGTTGTACTGTAGTTGTACTGTAGTTGTACTGTATGTGTACTGTATGTGTACTGTAGTTGTACTGTATTTGTACTGTAGTTGTACGGTAGTTGTACTGTAGTTGTACTGTATTTGTACTGTAGTTGTACTGTAGTTGTACTGTATGTGTACTGTATGTGTACTGTAGTTGTACTGTATGTGTACTGTAGTTGTACTGTATGTGTACTGTATGTGTACTGTAGTTGTACTGTATGTGCACTGTAGTTGTACTGTATTTGTACTGTATGTGTACTGTATGTGTACGGTAGTTGTACTGTAGTTGTACTGTATTTGTACTGTAGTTGTACTGTTGTTGTACTGTAGTTGTACTGTAGTTGTACTGTATGTGTACTGTATGTGTACTGTAGTTGTACTGTAGTTGTACTGTATGTGTACTGTAGTTGTACTGTAGTTGTACTGTAGTTGTACTGTAGTTGTACTGTATGTGTACTGTAGTTGTACTGTAGTTGTACTGTAGTTGTACTGTAGTTGTACTGTAGTTGTACTGTATGTGTACTGTATGTGTACTGTAGTTGTACTGTAGTTGTACTGTAGTTGTACTGTACTTGTACTGTATTTGTACTGTAGTTGTACTGTAGTTGTACTGTAGTTGTACTGTATGTGTACTGTACTTGTACTGTAGTTGTACTGTACTTGTTCTGTAGTTGTACTGTAGTTGTACTGTAGTTGTACTGTACTTGTACTGTACTTGTACTGTATTTGTACTGTAGTTGTACTGTATGTGTACTGTAGTTGTACTGTAGTTGTACTGTAGTTGTACTGTACTTGTACTGTAGTTGTACTGTACTTGTACTGTAGTTTACTGTATGTGTACTGTACTTGTACTGTAGTTGTACTGTACTTGTACTGTAGTTGTACTGTAGTTGTACTGTAGTTGTACTGTACTTGTACTGTACTTGTACTGTACTTGTACTGTATTTGTACTGTAGTTGTACTGTATGTGTACTGTAGTTGTACTGTAGTTGTACTGTAGTTGTACTGTATGTGTACTGTATGTGTCCTGTATTTGTACTGTACTTGTACTGTATGTGTACTGTAGTTGTACTGTAGTTGTACTGTATGTGTACTGTAGTTGTACTGTAGTTGTACGGTAGTTGTACTGAAGTTGTACTGTATTTGTACTGTAGTTGTACTGTAGTTGTACTGTATGTGTACTGTATGTGTACTGTAGTTGTACTGTATGTGTACTGTAGTTGTACTGTAGTTGTACTGTATGTGTACTGTATGTGTACTGTAGTTGTACTGTAGTTGTACTGTATTTTAACTGTACTTGTACTGTACTTGTACTGTATTTGTACTGTAGTTGTACTGTATGTGTACTGTAGTTGTACTGTAGTTGTACTGTATGTGTACTGTATTTGTACTGTACTTGTACTGTATGTGTACTGTATGTGTACTGTAGTTGTACTGTAGTTTTACTGTATGTGTACTGTATGTGTACTGTAGTTGTACTGTAGTTGTACTGTAGTTGTACTGTATGTGTACTGTAGTTGTACTGTAGTTGTACTGTACTTGTACTGTATGTGTACTCTAGTTGTACTGTATGTTTACTGTATGTGTACTGTAGTTGTACTGTATGTGTACTGTATGTGTACTGTATGTGTACTGTATTTGTACTGTACTTGTACTGTATTTGTACTGTAGTTGTACTGTAGTTGTACTGTAGTTGTACTGTAGTTGTACTGTATGTGTACTGTATGTGTACTGTAGTTGTACTGTATTTGTACTGTAGTTGTACGGTAGTTGTACTGTAGTTGTACTGTATTTGTACTGTAGTTGTACTGTAGTTGTACTGTATGTGTACTGTATGTGTACTGTAGTTGTACTGTATGTGTACTGTAGTTGTACTGTATGTGTACTGTATGTGTACTGTAGTTGTACTGTATGTGCACTGTAGTTGTACTGTATTTGTACTGTATGTGTACTGTATGTGTACGGTAGTTGTACTGTAGTTGTACTGTATTTGTACTGTAGTTGTACTGTTGTTGTACTGTAGTTGTACTGTAGTTGTACTGTATGTGTACTGTATGTGTACTGTAGTTGTACTGTAGTTGTACTGTAGTTGTACTGTATGTGTACTGTAGTTGTACTGTAGTTGTACTGTACTTGTACTGTATGTGTACTGTAGTTGTACTGTATGTGTACTGTATGTGTACTGTAGTTTTACTGTATGTGTACTGTATGTGTACTGTAGTTGTACTGTAGTTGTACTGTATGTGTACTGTATGTGTACTGTAGTTGTACTGTAGTTGTACTGTAGTTGTACTGTATGTGTCCTGTATTTTAACTGTACTTGTACTGTAGTTGTACTGTAGTTGTACTGTATGTGTACTGTATTTGTACTGTAGTTGTACTGTAGTTGTACTGTATGTGTCCTGTATTTTAACTGTACTTGTACTGTAGTTGTACTGTAGTTGTACTGTATGTGTACTGTATGTGTACTGTAGTTGTACTGTAGTTGTACTGTAGTTGTACTGTAGTTGTACTGTATGTGTACTGTATGTGTACTGTAGTTGTACTGTATGTGTACTGTATGTGTACTGTATGTGTACTGTAGATGTACTGTATGTGTACTGTAGTTGTACTGTAGTTGTACTGTATGTGTACTGTATGTGTACTGTAGTTGTACTGTAGTTGTACTGTATGTGTACTGTATGTGTACTGTAGTTGTACTGTAGTTGTACTGTATGTGTACTGTAGTTGTACTGTATGTGTACTGTAATTGTACTGTAGTTGTACTGTAGTTGTACTGTAGTTGTACTGTATGTGTACTGTATGTGTACTGTAGTTGTACTGTAGTTGTACTGTATGTGTACTGTAGTTGTACTGTAGTTGTACTGTATGTGTACTGTAGTTGTACTGTAGTTGTACTGTATGTGTACTGTATGTGTACTGTATGTGTACTGTAGTTGTACTGTATGTGTACTGTAGTTGTACTGTAGTTGTACTGTATGTGTACTGTATGTGTACTGTATGTGTACTGTAGTTGTACTGTATGTGTACTGTAGTTGTACTGTAGTTGTACTGTATGTGTACTGTATGTGTACTGTAGTTGTACTGTAGTTGTACTGTAGTTGTACTGTAGTTGTACTGTAGTTGTACTGTATGTGTACTGTATGTGTACTGTATGAGTACTGTAGTTGTACTGTAGTTGTACTGTATGTGTACTGTAGTTGTACTGTATGTGTACTGTAGTTGTACTGTAGTTGTACTGTAGTTGTACTGTAGTTGTACTGTATGTGTACTGTATGTGTACTGTAGTTGTACTGTAGATGTACTGTATGTGTACTGTAGTTGTACTGTAGTTGTACTGTAGGTGTACTGTAGTTGTACTGTAGTTGTACTGTATGTGTAATGTATGTGTACTGTATGTGTACTGTAGTTGTACTGTATGTGTACTGTAGTTGTACTGTAGTTGTACTGTATGTGTACTGTATGTGTACTGTAGTTGTACTGTAGTTGTACTGTATGTGTACTGTACTTGTACTGTACTTGTACTGTAGTTGTACTGTAGTTGTACTGTATGTGTACTGTACTTGTACTGTAGTTGTACTGTAGTTGTACTGTAGTTGTACTGTAGTTGTACTGTATGTGTACTCTAGTTGTACTGTATTTGTACTGTACTTGTACTGAAGTTGTACTGTAGTTGTACTGTAGTTGTACTGTATGTGTACTGTATTTGTACTGTACTTGTACTGTAGTTGTACTGTAGTTGTACTGTATGTGTACTGTATTTGTACTGTACTTGAACTGTAGTTGCACTGTAGTTGTACTGTACTTTTACTGTACTTGTACTGTAGTTGTACTGTATGTGTACTGTAGTTGTACTGTATTTGTACTGTACTTGTACTGTAGTTGTACTGTAGTTGTACTGTACTTGTACTGTACTTGTACTGTAGTTGTACTGTAGTTGTACTGTAGTTGTACTGTATGTGTACTGTAGTTGTACTGTATTTGTACTGTACTTGTACTGTAGTTGTACTGTAGTTGTACTGTAGTTGTACTGTATGTGTACTGTATTTATACTGTACTTGTACTGTAGTTGTACTGTATGTGTACTGTATTTGTACTGTACTTCTACTGTAGTTGTACTGTAGTTGTACTGTACTTGTACTGTACTTGTACTGTAGTTGTACTGTATGTGTACTGTAGTTGTACTGTATTTGTACTGTAGTTGTACTGTAGTTGTACTGTAGTTGTACTGTACTTGTACTGTACTTGTACTGTACTTGTACTGTACTTGTACTGTACTTGTACTGTAGTTGTACTGTAGTTGTACTGTATGTGTACTGTAGTTGTACTGTATTTGTACTGTACTTGTACTGTAGTTGTAATGTAGTTGTACTGTACTTGTACTGTAGTTGTACTGTATTTGTACTGTACATGTACTGTACTTGTACTGTAGTTGTACTGTAGTTGTACTGTAGTTGTACTGTATGTGTACTGTAGTTGTACTGTATTTGTACTGTACTTGTACTGTAGTTGTACTGTAGTTGTACTGTAGTTGTACTGTAGTTGTACTGTAGTTGTACTGTATGTGTACTGTATTTTAACTGTAGTTGTACTGTACTTGTACTGTAGTTGTACTGTAGTTGTACTGTAGTTAAACTGTATTTGTACTGTAGTTGTACTGTACTTGTACTGTATGTGTACTGTATTTGTACTGTAGTAGTACTGTATGTGTACTGTATGTGTACTGTATGTTTACTGTATGTGTACTGTATTTGTACTGTAGTTGTACTGTAGTTGTACTGTAGTTGTACTGTAGTTGTACTGTATTTGTACTGTACTTGTACTGTAGTTGTACTGTAGTTGTACTGTAGTTGTACTGTAGTTGTACTGTATGTGTACTGTATTTTAACTGTATTTGTACTGTAGTTGTACTGTATGTGTACTGTAGTTGTACTGTAGTTGTACTGTAGTTGTACTGTATGTGTACTGTATGTGTCCTGTATTTGTACTGTACTTGTACTGTATGTGTACTGTAGTTGTACTGTAGTTGTACTGTATGTGTACTGTAGTTGTACTGTAGTTGTACGGTAGTTGTACTGTAGTTGTACTGTATTTGTACTGTAGTTGTACTGTAGTTGTACTGTATGTGTACTGTATGTGTACTGTAGTTGTACTGTATGTGTACTGTAGTTGTACTGTAGTTGTACTGTATGTGTACTGTATGTGTACTGTAGTTGTACTGTAGTTGTACTGTATTTTAACTGTACTTGTACTGTACTTGTACTGTATTTGTACTGTAGTTGTACTGTATGTGTACTGTAGTTGTACTGTAGTTGTACTGTATGTGTACTGTATGAGTCCTGTATTTGTACTGTACTTGTACTGTATGTGTACTGTATGTGTACTGTAGTTGTACTGTAGTTGTACTGTATGTGTACTGTATGTGTACTGTAGTTGTACTGTAGTTGTACTGTATGTGTACTGTAGTTGTACTGTAGTTGTACTGTACTTGTACTGTATGTGTACTCTAGTTGTACTGTATGTTTACTGTATGTGTACTGTAGTTGTACTGTATGTGTACTGTATGTGTACTGTATGTGTACTGTATTTGTACTGTACTTGTACTGTATTTGTACTGTAGTTGTACTGTAGTTGTACTGTAGTTGTACTGTAGTTGTACTGTATGTGTACTGTATGTGTACTGTAGTTGTACTGTATTTGTACTGTAGTTGTACGGTAGTTGTACTGTAGTTGTACTGTATTTGTACTGTAGTTGTACTGTAGTTGTACTGTATGTGTACTGTATGTGTACTGTAGTTGTACTGTATGTGTACTGTAGTTGTACTGTATGTGTACTGTATGTGTACTGTAGTTGTACTGTATGTGCACTGTAGTTGTACTGTATTTGTACTGTATGTGTACTGTATGTGTACGGTAGTTGTACTGTAGTTGTACTGTATTTGTACTGTAGTTGTACTGTTGTTGTACTGTAGTTGTACTGTAGTTGTACTGTATGTGTACTGTATGTGTACTGTAGTTGTACTGTAGTTGTACTGTATGTGTACTGTAGTTGTACTGTAGTTGTACTGTAGTTGTACTGTAGTTGTACTGTATGTGTACTGTAGTTGTACTGTAGTTGTACTGTAGTTGTACTGTAGTTGTACTGTAGTTGTACTGTATGTGTACTGTATGTGTACTGTAGTTGTACTGTAGTTGTACTGTAGTTGTACTGTACTTGTACTGTATTTGTACTGTAGTTGTACTGTAGTTGTACTGTAGTTGTACTGTATGTGTACTGTACTTGTACTGTAGTTGTACTGTACTTGTTCTGTAGTTGTACTGTAGTTGTACTGTAGTTGTACTGTACTTGTACTGTACTTGTACTGTATTTGTACTGTAGTTGTACTGTATGTGTACTGTAGTTGTACTGTAGTTGTACTGTAGTTGTACTGTACTTGTACTGTAGTTGTACTGTACTTGTACTGTAGTTTACTGTATGTGTACTGTACTTGTACTGTAGTTGTACTGTACTTGTACTGTAGTTGTACTGTAGTTGTACTGTAGTTGTACTGTACTTGTACTGTACTTGTACTGTACTTGTACTGTATTTGTACTGTAGTTGTACTGTATGTGTACTGTAGTTGTACTGTAGTTGTACTGTAGTTGTACTGTATGTGTACTGTATGTGTCCTGTATTTGTACTGTACTTGTACTGTATGTGTACTGTAGTTGTACTGTAGTTGTACTGTATGTGTACTGTAGTTGTACTGTAGTTGTACGGTAGTTGTACTGAAGTTGTACTGTATTTGTACTGTAGTTGTACTGTAGTTGTACTGTATGTGTACTGTATGTGTACTGTAGTTGTACTGTATGTGTACTGTAGTTGTACTGTAGTTGTACTGTATGTGTACTGTATGTGTACTGTAGTTGTACTGTAGTTGTACTGTATTTTAACTGTACTTGTACTGTACTTGTACTGTATTTGTACTGTAGTTGTACTGTATGTGTACTGTAGTTGTACTGTAGTTGTACTGTATGTGTACTGTATTTGTACTGTACTTGTACTGTATGTGTACTGTATGTGTACTGTAGTTGTACTGTAGTTTTACTGTATGTGTACTGTATGTGTACTGTAGTTGTACTGTAGTTGTACTGTAGTTGTACTGTATGTGTACTGTAGTTGTACTGTAGTTGTACTGTACTTGTACTGTATGTGTACTCTAGTTGTACTGTATGTTTACTGTATGTGTACTGTAGTTGTACTGTATGTGTACTGTATGTGTACTGTATGTGTACTGTATTTGTACTGTACTTGTACTGTATTTGTACTGTAGTTGTACTGTAGTTGTACTGTAGTTGTACTGTAGTTGTACTGTATGTGTACTGTATGTGTACTGTAGTTGTACTGTATTTGTACTGTAGTTGTACGGTAGTTGTACTGTAGTTGTACTGTATTTGTACTGTAGTTGTACTGTAGTTGTACTGTATGTGTACTGTATGTGTACTGTAGTTGTACTGTATGTGTACTGTAGTTGTACTGTATGTGTACTGTATGTGTACTGTAGTTGTACTGTATGTGCACTGTAGTTGTACTGTATTTGTACTGTATGTGTACTGTATGTGTACGGTAGTTGTACTGTAGTTGTACTGTATTTGTACTGTAGTTGTACTGTTGTTGTACTGTAGTTGTACTGTAGTTGTACTGTATGTGTACTGTATGTGTACTGTAGTTGTACTGTAGTTGTACTGTAGTTGTACTGTATGTGTACTGTAGTTGTACTGTAGTTGTACTGTACTTGTACTGTATGTGTACTGTAGTTGTACTGTATGTGTACTGTATGTGTACTGTAGTTTTACTGTATGTGTACTGTATGTGTACTGTAGTTGTACTGTAGTTGTACTGTATGTGTACTGTATGTGTACTGTAGTTGTACTGTAGTTGTACTGTAGTTGTACTGTATGTGTCCTGTATTTTAACTGTACTTGTACTGTAGTTGTACTGTAGTTGTACTGTATGTGTACTGTATTTGTACTGTAGTTGTACTGTAGTTGTACTGTATGTGTCCTGTATTTTAACTGTACTTGTACTGTAGTTGTACTGTAGTTGTACTGTATGTGTACTGTATGTGTACTGTAGTTGTACTGTAGTTGTACTGTAGTTGTACTGTAGTTGTACTGTATGTGTACTGTATGTGTACTGTAGTTGTACTGTATGTGTACTGTATGTGTACTGTATGTGTACTGTAGATGTACTGTATGTGTACTGTAGTTGTACTGTAGTTGTACTGTATGTGTACTGTATGTGTACTGTAGTTGTACTGTAGTTGTACTGTATGTGTACTGTATGTGTACTGTAGTTGTACTGTAGTTGTACTGTATGTGTACTGTAGTTGTACTGTATGTGTACTGTAATTGTACTGTAGTTGTACTGTAGTTGTACTGTAGTTGTACTGTATGTGTACTGTATGTGTACTGTAGTTGTACTGTAGTTGTACTGTATGTGTACTGTAGTTGTACTGTAGTTGTACTGTATGTGTACTGTAGTTGTACTGTAGTTGTACTGTATGTGTACTGTATGTGTACTGTATGTGTACTGTAGTTGTACTGTATGTGTACTGTAGTTGTACTGTAGTTGTACTGTATGTGTACTGTATGTGTACTGTATGTGTACTGTAGTTGTACTGTATGTGTACTGTAGTTGTACTGTAGTTGTACTGTATGTGTACTGTATGTGTACTGTAGTTGTACTGTAGTTGTACTGTAGTTGTACTGTAGTTGTACTGTAGTTGTACTGTATGTGTACTGTATGTGTACTGTATGAGTACTGTAGTTGTACTGTAGTTGTACTGTATGTGTACTGTAGTTGTACTGTATGTGTACTGTAGTTGTACTGTAGTTGTACTGTAGTTGTACTGTAGTTGTACTGTATGTGTACTGTATGTGTACTGTAGTTGTACTGTAGATGTACTGTATGTGTACTGTAGTTGTACTGTAGTTGTACTGTAGGTGTACTGTAGTTGTACTGTAGTTGTACTGTATGTGTAATGTATGTGTACTGTATGTGTACTGTAGTTGTACTGTATGTGTACTGTAGTTGTACTGTAGTTGTACTGTATGTGTACTGTATGTGTACTGTAGTTGTACTGTAGTTGTACTGTATGTGTACTGTACTTGTACTGTACTTGTACTGTAGTTGTACTGTAGTTGTACTGTATGTGTACTGTACTTGTACTGTAGTTGTACTGTAGTTGTACTGTAGTTGTACTGTAGTTGTACTGTATGTGTACTCTAGTTGTACTGTATTTGTACTGTACTTGTACTGAAGTTGTACTGTAGTTGTACTGTAGTTGTACTGTATGTGTACTGTATTTGTACTGTACTTGTACTGTAGTTGTACTGTAGTTGTACTGTATGTGTACTGTATTTGTACTGTACTTGAACTGTAGTTGCACTGTAGTTGTACTGTACTTTTACTGTACTTGTACTGTAGTTGTACTGTATGTGTACTGTAGTTGTACTGTATTTGTACTGTACTTGTACTGTAGTTGTACTGTAGTTGTACTGTACTTGTACTGTACTTGTACTGTAGTTGTACTGTAGTTGTACTGTAGTTGTACTGTATGTGTACTGTAGTTGTACTGTATTTGTACTGTACTTGTACTGTAGTTGTACTGTAGTTGTACTGTAGTTGTACTGTATGTGTACTGTATTTATACTGTACTTGTACTGTAGTTGTACTGTATGTGTACTGTATTTGTACTGTACTTCTACTGTAGTTGTACTGTAGTTGTACTGTACTTGTACTGTACTTGTACTGTAGTTGTACTGTATGTGTACTGTAGTTGTACTGTATTTGTACTGTAGTTGTACTGTAGTTGTACTGTAGTTGTACTGTACTTGTACTGTACTTGTACTGTACTTGTACTGTACTTGTACTGTACTTGTACTGTAGTTGTACTGTAGTTGTACTGTATGTGTACTGTAGTTGTACTGTATTTGTACTGTACTTGTACTGTAGTTGTAATGTAGTTGTACTGTACTTGTACTGTAGTTGTACTGTATTTGTACTGTACATGTACTGTACTTGTACTGTAGTTGTACTGTAGTTGTACTGTAGTTGTACTGTATGTGTACTGTAGTTGTACTGTATTTGTACTGTACTTGTACTGTAGTTGTACTGTAGTTGTACTGTAGTTGTACTGTAGTTGTACTGTAGTTGTACTGTATGTGTACTGTATTTTAACTGTAGTTGTACTGTACTTGTACTGTAGTTGTACTGTAGTTGTACTGTAGTTAAACTGTATTTGTACTGTAGTTGTACTGTACTTGTACTGTATGTGTACTGTATTTGTACTGTAGTAGTACTGTATGTGTACTGTATGTGTACTGTATGTTTACTGTATGTGTACTGTATTTGTACTGTAGTTGTACTGTAGTTGTACTGTAGTTGTACTGTAGTTGTACTGTATTTGTACTGTACTTGTACTGTAGTTGTACTGTAGTTGTACTGTAGTTGTACTGTAGTTGTACTGTATGTGTACTGTATTTTAACTGTATTTGTACTGTAGTTGTACTGTAGTTGTACTGTATTTGTACTGTAGTTGTACTGTATGTGTACTGTAGTTGTACTGTATTTGTACTGTACTTGTACTGTAGTTGTACTGTATTTGTACTCTAGTTGTACTGTAGTTGTACTGTATGTGTACTGTAGTTGTACTGTATGTGTACTGTAGTTGTACTGAATGTGTACTATAGTTGTACTGTATTTGTACTGTATTTGTACTGTACTTGTACTGTAGTTGTACTGTAGTTGTACTGTATGTGTACTGTATTTGTACTGTACTTGTACTGTAGTTGTACTGTAGTTGTACTGTACTTGTACTGTAGTTGTACTGTATGTGTACTGTAGTTGTACTCTATTTGTACTGTACTTGTACTGTAGTTGTACTGTAGTTGTACTGTACTTGTACTGTACTTGTACTGTACTTGTACTGTACTTGTACTGTAGTTGTACTGTAGTTGTACTCTAGTTGTACTGTATGTGTACTGTAGTTGTACTGTATTTGTACTGTACTTGTACTGTAGATGTACTGTAGTTGTACTGTATTTGTACTGTATGTGTACTGTATTTGTACTGTAGTTGTACTGTATGTGTACTGTAGTTGTACTGTATGTGTACTGTATTTGTACTGTATGTGTACTGTATTTGTACTGTAGTTGTACTGTAGTTGTACTGTAGTTGTACTGTAGTTGTACTGTAGTTGTACTGTAGTTGTACTGTATGTGTACTGTATTTGTACTGTATGTGTACTGTATTTGTACTGTAGTTGTACTGTAGTTGTACTGTATGTGTACTGTATTTTAACTGTACTTGTACTGTAGTTGTACTGTATTTGTACTGTAGTTGTACTGTATTTGTACTGTAGTTGTACTGTAGTTGTACTGTAGTTGTACTGTATGTGTACTGTATTTGTACTGTATGTGTACTGTATTTGTACTGTATGTGTACTGTATTTGTACTGTAGTTGTACTGTAGTTGTACTGTATGTGTACTGTAGTTGTACTGTATTTGTACTGTAGTTGTACTGTATGTGTACTGTAGTTGTACTGTATGTGTACTGTATTTGTACTGTATGTGTACTGTATTTGTACTGTAGTTGTACTGTAGTTGTACTGTAGTTGTACTGTACTTGTACTGTACTTGTACTGTACTTGTACTGCATTTGTACTGTAGTTGTACTGTATGTGTACTGTAGTTGTACTGTAGTTGTACTGTAGTTGTACTGTATGTGTACTGTATGTGTCCTGTATTTGTACTGTACTTGTACTGTATGTGTACTGTAGTTGTACTGTAGTTGTACTGTATGTGTACTGTAGTTGTACTGTAGTTGTACGGTAGTTGTACTGTAGTTGTACTGTATTTGTACTGTAGTTGTACTGTAGTTGTACTGTAGTTGTACTGTATTTGTACTGTAGTTGTACTGTAGTTGTACTGTATGTGTACTGTATGTGTACTGTAGTTGTACTGTATGTGTACTGTAGTTGTACTGTAGTTGTACTGTATGTGTACTGTATGTGTACTGTAGTTGTACTGTAGTTGTACTGTATTTTAACTGTACTTGTACTGTACTTGTACTGTATTTGTACTTTAGTTGTACTGTATGTGTACTGTAGTTGTACTGTAGTTGTACTGTAGTTGTACTGTATGTGTACCGTATGTGTCCTGTATTTGTACTGTACTTGTACTGTATGTGTACTGTATGTGTACTGTAGTTGTACTGTAGTTGTACTGTATGTGTACTGTATGTGTACTCTAGTTGTACTGTAGTTGTACTGTAGTTGTACTGTATGTGTACTGTAGTTGTACTGTAGTTGTACTGTACTTGTACTGTATGTTTACTGTAGTTGTACTGTATGTGTACTGCATTTGTACTGTAGTTGTACTGTATGTGTACTGTAGTTGTACTGTATTTGTACTGTAGTTGTACGGTAGTTGTACTGTAGTTGTACTGTATTTGTACTGTAGTTGTACTGTAGTTGTACTGTATGTGTACTGTATGTGTACTGTAGTTGTACTGTATGTGTACTGTAGTTGTACTGTAGTTGTACTGTATGTGTACTGTATGTGTACTGTAGTTGTACTGTATGTGCACTGTAGTTGTACTGTATTTGTACTGTATGTGTACTGAATGTGTACGGTAGTTGTACTGTAGTTGTACTGTAGTTGTACTGTATTTGTACTGTAGTTGTACTGTAGTTGTACTGTAGTTGTACTGTAGTTGTACTGTATGTGTACTGTATGTGTACCGTAGTTGTACTGTAGTTGTACTGTAGTTGTACTGTATGTGTACTGTAGTTGTACTGTAGTTGTACTGTACTTGTACTGTATGTGTACTGTAGTTGTACTGTATGTGTACTGTATGTGTACTGTAGTTGTACTGTATGTGTACTGTATGTGTACTGTAGTTGTACTGTAGTTGTACTGTATGTGTACTGTATGTGTACTGTAGTTGTACTGTAGTTGTACTGTAGTTGTACTGTATGTGTCCTGTATTTTAACTGTACTTGTACTGTAGTTGTACTGTAGTTGTACTGTAGTTGTACTGTATGTGTACTGTATTTGTATTGTAGTTGTACTGTAGTTGTACTGTATGTGTCCTGTATTTTAACTGTACTTGTACTGTAGTTGTACTGTAGTTGTACTGTATGTGTCCTGTATGTGTACTGTAGTTGTACTGTAGTTGTACTGTAGTTGTACTGTAGTTGTACTGTAGTTGTACTGTATGTGTACTGTATGTGTACTGTATGTGTACTGTAGATGTACTGTATGTGTACTGTAGTTGTACTGTAGTTGTACTGTATGTGTACTGTATGTGTACTGTAGTTGTACTGTAGTTGTACTGTATGTGTACTGTACTTGTACTATACTTGTACTGTAGTTGTACTGTAGTTGTACTGTATGTGTACTGTATGTGTACTGTACTTGTACTGTAGTTGTACTGTAGTTGTACTGTATTTGTACTGTAGTTGTACTGTAGTTGTACTGTATGTGTACTGTTTGTGTACTGTAGTTGTACTGTAGTTGTACTGTATGTGTACTGTAGTTGTACTGTAGTTGTACTGTATGTGTACTGTAGTTGTACTGTAGTTGTACTGTATGTGTACTGTAGTTGTACTGTAGTTGTACTGTTTGTGTACTGTATGTGTACTGTAGTTGTACTGTATGTGTACTGTAGTTGTAGTTTAGTTGTACTGTATGTGTACTGTATGTGTACTGTATGTGTACTGTATGTGTACTGTATGTGTACTGTAGTTGTACTGTATGTGTACTGTAGTTGTACTGTATGTGTACTGTATTTGTACTGTATGTGTACTGTATTTGTACTGTAGTTGTACTGTAGTTGTACTGTAGTTGTACTGTAGTTGTACTGTAGTTGTACTGTAATTGTACTGTATGTGTACTGTATTTGTACTGTATGTGTACTGTATTTGTACTGTAGTTGTACTGTAGTTGTACTGTATGTGTACTGTATTTTAACTGTACTTGTACTGTAGTTGTACTGTATTTGTACTGTAGTTGTACTGTATTTGTACTGTAGTTGTACTGTAGTTGTACTGTAGTTGTACTGTATGTGTACTGTATTTGTACTGTATGTGTACTGTATTTGTACTGTATGTGTACTGTATTTGTACTGTAGTTGTACTGTAGTTGTACTGTATGTGTACTGTAGTTGTACTGTATTTGTACTGTAGTTGTACTGTATGTGTACTGTAGTTGTACTGTATGTGTACTGTATTTGTACTGTATGTGTACTGTATTTGTACTGTAGTTGTACTGTAGTTGTACTGTAGTTGTACTGTACTTGTACTGTACTTGTACTGTACTTGTACTGTACTTGTACTGCATTTGTACTGTAGTTGTACTGTATGTGTACTGTAGTTGTACTGTAGTTGTACTGTAGTTGTACTGTATGTGTACTGTATGTGTCCTGTATTTGTACTGTACTTGTACTGTATGTGTACTGTAGTTGTACTGCAGTTGTACTGTATGTGTACTGTAGTTGTACTGTAGTTGTACGGTAGTTGTACTGTAGTTGTACTGTATTTGTACTGTGGTTGTACTGTAGTTGTACTGTAGTTGTACTGTATTTGTACTGTAGTTGTACTGTAGTTGTACTGTATGTGTACTGTATGTGTACTGTAGTTGTACTGTATGTGTACTGTAGTTGTACTGTAGTTGTACTGTATGTGTACTGTATGTGTACTGTAGTTGTACTGTAGTTGTACTGTATTTTAACTGTACTTGTACTGTACTTGTACTGTATTTGTACTTTAGTTGTACTGTATGTGTACTGTAGTTGTACTGTAGTTGTACTGTAGTTGTACTGTATGTGTACCGTATGTGTCCTGTATTTGTACTGTACTTGTACTGTATGTGTACTGTATGTGTACTGTAGTTGTACTGTAGTTGTACTGTATGTGTACTGTATGTGTACTCTAGTTGTACTGTAGTTGTACTGTAGTTGTACTGTATGTGTACTGTAGTTGTACTGTAGTTGTACTGTACTTGTACTGTATGTTTACTGTAGTTGTACTGTATGTGTACTGCATTTGTACTGTAGTTGTACTGTATGTGTACTGTAGTTGTACTGTATTTTTACTGTAGTTGTACGGTAGTTGTACTGTAGTTGTACTGTATTTGTACTGTAGTTGTACTGTAGTTGTACTGTATGTGTACTGTATGTGTACTGTAGTTGTACTGTATGTGTACTGTAGTTGTACTGTAGTTGTACTGTATGTGTACTGTATGTGTACTGTAGTTGTACTGTATGTGCACTGTAGTTGTACTGTAGTTGTACTGTAGTTGTACTGTATTTGTACTGTAGTTGTACTGTAGTTGTACTGTAGTTGTACTGTAGTTGTACTGTATGTGTACTGTATGTGTACCGTAGTTGTACTGTAGTTGTACTGTAGTTGTACTGTATTTGTACTGTAGTTGTACTGTAGTTGTACTGTAGTTGTACTGTAGTTGTACTGTATGTGTACTGTATGTGTACCGTAGTTGTACTGTAGTTGTACTGTAGTTGTACTGTATGTGTACTGTAGTTGTACTGTAGTTGTACTGTACTTGTACTGTATGTGTACTGTAGTTGTACTGTATGTGTACTGTATGTGTACTGTAGTTGTACTGTATGTGTACTGTATGTGTACTGTAGTTGTACTGTAGTTTTACTGTATGTGTACTGTATGTGTACTGTAGTTGTACTGTAGTTGTACTGTAGTTGTACTGTATGTGTCCTGTATTTTAACTGTACTTGTACTGTAGTTGTACTGTAGTTGTACTGTAGTTGTACTGTATGTGTACTGTATTTGTACTGTAGTTGTACTGTAGTTGTACTGTATGTGTCCTGTATTTTAACTGTACTTGTACTGTAGTTGTACTGTAGTTGTACTGTATGTGTACTGTATGTGTACTGTAGTTGTACTGTAGTTGTACTGTAGTTGTACTGTAGTTGTACTGTAGTTGTACTGTAGTTGTACTGTATGTGTACTGTATGTGTACTGTATGTGTACTGTAGATGTACTGTATGTGTACTGTAGTTGTACTGTAGTTGTACTGTATGTGTACTGTATGTGTACTGTAGTTGTACTGTAGTTGTACTGTATGTGTACTGTACTTGTACTATACTTGTACTGTAGTTGTACTGTAGTTGTACTGTATGTGTACTGTACTTGTACTGTAGTTGTACTGTAGTTGTACTGTATTTGTACTGTAGTTGTACTGTAGTTGTACTGTATGTGTACTGTTTGTGTACTGTAGTTGTACTGTAGTTGTACTGTATGTGTACTGTAGTTGTACTGTAGTTGTACTGTATGTGTACTGTAGTTGTACTGTAGTTGTACTGTATGTGTACTGTAGTTGTACTGTAGTTGTACTGTTTGTGTACTGTATGTGTACTGTAGTTGTACTGTATGTGTACTGTAGTTGTAGTTTAGTTGTACTGTATGTGTACTGTATGTGTACTGTATGTGTACTGTATGTGTACTGTATGTGTACTGTAGTTGTACTGTATGTGTACTGTAGTTGTACTGTATGTGTACTGTATGTGTACTGTAGTTGTACTGTAGTTGTACTGTATGTGTACTGTAGTTGTACTGTATGTGTACTGTAGTTGTACTGTAGTTGTACTGTAGTTGTACTGTAGTTGTACTGTATGTGTACTGTATGTGTACTGTAGTTGTACTGTAGTTGTACTGTAGTTGTACTGTATGTGTACTGTATGTGTACTGTAGATGTATTGTGTGTGTACTGTAGTTGTACTGTAGTTGTACTGTAGTTGTACTGTATGTGTACTGTAGTTGTACTGTAGTTGTACTGTATGTGTACTGTACTTGTACTATACTTGTACTGTAGTTGTACTGTAGTTGTACTCTATGTGTACTGTATGTGTACTGTACTTGTACTGTAGTTGTACTGTATTTGTACTGTAGTTGTACTGTAGTTGTACTGTATGTGTACTGTTTGTGTACTGTAGTTGTACTGTAGTTGTACTGTATGTGTACTGTAGTTGTACTGTAGTTGTACTGTATGTGTACTGTAGTTGTACTGTAGTTGTACTGTATGTGTACTGTAGTTGTACTGTAGTTGTGCTGTATGTGTACTGTATGTGTACTGTAGTTGTACTGTATGTGTACTGTAGTTGTAGTGTAGTTGTACTGTATGTGTACTGTATGTGTACTGTATGTGTACTGTAGTTGTACTGTATGTGTACTGTAGTTGTACTGTATGTGTACTGTATGTGTACTGTAGTTGTACTGTAGTTGTACTGTATGTGTACTGTAGTTGTACTGTATGTGTACTGTAGTTGTACTGTAGTTGTACTGTAGTTGTACTGTAGTTGTACTGTATGTGTACTGTATGTGTACTGTAGTTGTACTGTAGTTGTACTGTATGTGTACTGTAGTTGTACTGTAGTTGTACTGTATGTGTACTGTAGTTGTACTGTAGTTGTACTGTATGTGTACTGTATGTGTACTGTATGTGTACTGTAGTTGTACTGTATGTGTACTGTAGTTGTACTGTAGTTGTACTGTATGTGTACTGTATGTGTACTGTATGTGTACTGTAGTTGTACTGTATGTGTACTGTAGTTGTACTGTAGTTGTACTGTATGTGTACTGTATGTGTACTGTAGTTGTACTGTAGTTGTACTGTAGTTGTACTGTATGTGTACTGTATGTGTACTGTATGTGTACTGTGGTTGTACTGTATGTGTACTGTAGTTGTACTGTAGCTGTACTGTAGTTGTACTGTAGTGTCACTGTAGTTGTACTGTAGTTGTACTGTAGTTGTACTGTATGTGTACTGTATGTGTACTGTATGAACAATTGTAGTTGTACTGTATGTGTACTGTATGTGTACCGTAGTTGTACTGTATGTGTACTGTAGTTGTACTGTAGTTGTACTGTAGTTGTACTGTAGTTGTACTGTATGTGTACTGTATGTGTACTGTAGTTGTACTGTAGATGTACTGTATGTGTACTGTAGTTGTACTGTAGTTGTACTGTAGGTGTACTGTAGTTGTACTGTAGTTGTACTGTATGTGTACTGTATGTGTACTGTATGTGTACTGTAGTTGTACTGTATGTGTACTGTAGTTGTACTGTAGTTGTACTGTATGTGTACTGTATGTGTACTGTAGTTGTACTGTAGTTGTACTGTATGTGTACTGTACTTGTACTGTACTTGTACTGTAGTTGTACTGTAGTTGTACTGTATGTGTACTGTATGTGTACTGTACTTGTACTGTAGTTGTACCGTAGTTGTACTGTAGTTGTACTGTAGTTGTACTGTATGTGTACTGTAGTTGTACTGTATTTGTACTGTACTTGTACTGAAGTTGTACTGTAGTTGTACTGTAGTTGTACTGTATGTGTACTGTATTTGTACTGTACTTGTACTGTAGTTGTACTGTAGTTGTACTGTATGTGTACTGTATTTGTACTGTACTTGAACTGTAGTTGTACTGTAGTTGTACTGTACTTTTACTGTACTTGTACTGTAGTTGTACTGTATGTGTACTGTACTTGTACTGTAGTTGTACTGTAGTTGTACTGTACTTGTACTGTACTTGTACTGTAGTTGTACTGTAGTTGTACTGTAGTTGTACTGTATGTGTACTGTAGTTGTACTGTATTTGTACTGTACTTGTACTGTAGTTGTACTGTAGTTGTACTGTAGTTGTACTGTATGTGTACTGTATTTATACTGTACTTGTACTGTAGTTGTACTGTATGTGTACTGTATTTGTACTGTACTTGTACTGTAGTTGTACTGTAGTTGTACTGTACTTGTACTGTACTTGTACTGTAGTTGTACTGTATGTGTACTGTAGTTGTACTGTATTTGTACTGTACTTGTACTGTAGTTGTACTGTAGTTGTACTGTACTTGTACTGTACTTGTACTGTACTTGTACTGTACTTGTACTGTACTTGTACTGTACTTGTACTGTAGTTGTACTGTAGTTGTACTGTAGTTGTACTGTATGTGTACTGTAGTTGTACTGTATTTGTACTGTACTTGTACTGTAGTTGTAATGTAGTTGTACTGTACTTGTACTGTACTTGTACTGTAGTTGTACTGTATTTGTACTGTACTTGTACTGTACTTGTACTGTAGTTGTACTGTAGTTGTACTGTAGTTGTACTGTATGTGTACTGTAGTTGTACTGTATTTGTACTGTACTTGTACTGTAGTTGTACTGTAGTTGTACTGTAGTTGTACTGTAGTTGTACTGTCGTTGTACTGTATGTGTACTGTATTTTAACTGTAGTTGTACTGTACTTGTACTGTAGTTGTACTGTAGTTGTACTGTAGTTAAACTGTATTTGTACTGTAGTTGTACTGTACTTGTACTGTATGTGTACTGTATTTGTACTGTAGTAGTACTGTATGTGTACTGTATGTGTACTGTATGTGTACTGTATGTGTACTGTATTTGTACTGTAGTTGTACTGTAGTTGTACTGTAGTTGTACTGTAGTTGTACTGTATTTGTACTGTACTTGTACTGTAGTTGTACTGTAGTTGTACTGTAGTTGTACTGTACGTGTACTGTATTTTAACTGTAGTTGTACTGTATGTGTACTGTAGTTGTACTGTAGTTGTACTGTAGTTGTACTGTATTTGTACTGTAGTTGTACTGTATGTGTACTGTAGTTGTACTGTAGTTGTACTGTATTTGTACTCTAGTTGTACTGTAGTTGTACTGTATGTGTACTGTAGTTGTACTGTATGTGTACTGTAGTTGTACTGAATGTGTACTATAGTTGTACTGTATTTGTACTGTATTTGTACTGTACTTGTACTGTAGTTGTACTGTAGTTGTACTGTATGTGTACTGTATTTGTACTGTAGTTGTACTGTATTTGTACTGTACTTGTACTGTACTTGTACTGTAGTTGTACTGTAGTTGTACTGTAATTGTACTGTATGTGTACTGTAGTTGTACTGTATTTGTACTGTACTTGTACTGTAGTTGTAATGTAGTTGTACTGTAGTTGTACTGTAGTTGTACTGTAGTTGTACTGTATGTGTACTGTATTTTAACTGTAGTTGTACTGTACTTGTACTGTAGTTGTACTGTAGTTGTACTGTAGTTAAACTGTATTTGTACTGTAGTTGTACTGTACTTGTACTGTATGTGTGCTGTATTTGTACTGTAGTAGTACTGTATGTGTACTGTATGTGTACTGTATGTGTACTGTATGTGTACTGTATTTGTACTGTAGTTGTACTGTAGTTGTACTGTAGTTGTACTGTATTTGTACTGTACTTGTACTGTAGTTGTACTGTAGTTGTACTGTAGTTGTACTGTATGTGTACTGTATTTTAACTGTATTTGTACTGAAGTTGTACTGTAGTTGTACTGTATTTGTACTGTAGTTGTACTGTATGTGTACTGTAGTTGTACTGTATTTGTACTGTACTTGTACTGTAGTTGTACTGTAGTTGTACTGTATTTGTACTCTAGTTGTACTGTAGTTGTACTGTATGTGTACTGTAGTTGTACTGTATGTGTACTGTAGTTGTACTGAATGTGTACTATAGTTGTACTGTATTTGTACTGTATTTGTACTGTACTTGTACTGTAGTTGTACTGTAGTTGTACTGTATGTGTACTGTATTTGTACTGTACTTGTACTGTAGTTGTACTGTAGTTGTACTGTACTTGTACTGTAGTTGTACTGTATGTGTACTGTAGTTGTACTGTATTTGTACTGTACTTGTACTGTAGTTGTACTGTAGTTGTACTGTACTTGTACTGTACTTGTACTGTACTTGTACTGTAGTTGTACTGTAGTTGTACTGTAGTTGTACTGTATGTGTACTGTAGTTGTACTGTATTTGTACTGTACTTGTACTGTAGACGTACTGTAGTTGTACTGTATTTGTACTGTATGTGTACTGTATTTGTACTGTAGTTGTACTGTATGTGTACTGTAGTTGTACTGTATGTGTACTGTATTTGTACTGTATGTGTACTGTATTTGTACTGTATTTGTACTGTACTTGTACTGTAGTTGTACTGTAGTTGTACTGTACTTGTACTGTACTTGTACTGTACTTGTACTGTACTTGTACTGTACTTGTACTGTATGTGTACTGTATTTGTACTGTAGTTGTACTGTAGTTGTACTGTATGTGTACTGTAGTTGTACTGTAGTTGTACTGTAGTTGTACTGTATGTGTACTGTATGTGTACTGTAGTTGTACTGTAGATGTACTGTATGTGTACTGTAGTTGTACTGCAGTTGTACTGTAGGTGTACTGTAGTTGTACTGTAGTTGTACTGTATGTGTAATGTATGTGTACTGTATGTGTACTGTAGTTGTACTGTATGTGTACTGTAGTTGTACTGTAGTTGTACTGTATGTGTACTGTATGTGTACTGTAGTTGTACTGTAGTTGTACTGTATGTGTACTGTACTTGTACTGTACTTGTACTGTAGTTGTACTGTAGTTGTACTGTAGTTGTACTGTATGTGTACTGTACTTGTACTGTAGTTGTACTGTAGTTGTACTGTAGTTGTACTGTAGTTGTACTGTATGTGTACTCTAGTTGTACTGTATTTGTACTGTACTTGTACTGAAGTTGTACTGTAGTTGTACTGTAGTTGTACTGTATGTGTACTGTATTTGTACTGTACTTGTACTGTAGTTGTACTGTAGTTGTACTGTATGTGTACTGTATTTGTACTGTACTTGAACTGTAGTTGCACTGTAGTTGTACTGTACTTTTACTGTACTTGTACTGTAGTTGTACTGTATGTGTACTGTAGTTGTACTGTATTTGTACTGTACTTGTACTGTAGTTGTACTGTAGTTGTACTGTACTTGTACTGTACTTGTACTGTACTTGTACTGTAGTTGTACTGTAGTTGTACTGTATGTGTACTGTAGTTGTACTGTATTTGTACTGTACTTGTACTGTAGTTGTACTGTAGTTGTACTGTAGTTGTACTGTATGTGTACTGTATTTATACTGTACTTGTACTGTAGTTGTACTGTATGTGTACTGTATTTGTACTGTACTTCTACTGTAGTTGTACTGTAGTTGTACTGTACTTGTACTGTACTTGTACTGTAGTTGTACTGTATGTGTACTGTAGTTGTACTGTATTTGTACTGTAGTTGTACTGTAGTTGTACTGTAGTTGTACTGTACTTGTACTGTACTTGTACTGTACTTGTACTGTACTTGTACTGTAGTTGTACTGTAGTTGTACTGTATGTGTACTGTAGTTGTACTGTATTTGTACTGTACTTGTACTGTAGTTGTAATGTAGTTGTACTGTACTTGTACTGTAGTTGTACTGTATTTGTACTGTACATGTACTGTACTTGTACTGTAGTTGTACTGTAGTTGTACTGTAGTTGTACTGTATGTGTACTGTAGTTGTACTGTATTTGTACTGTACTTGTACTGTAGTTGTACTGTAGTTGTACTGTAGTTGTACTGTAGTTGTACTGTAGTTGTACTGTATGTGTACTGTATTTTAACTGTAGTTGTACTGTACTTGTACTGTAGTTGTACTGTAGTTGTACTGTAGTTAAACTGTATTTGTACTGTAGTTGTACTGTACTTGTACTGTATGTGTACTGTATTTGTACTGTAGTAGTACTGTATGTGTACTGTATGTGTACTGTATGTTTACTGTATGTGTACTGTATTTGTACTGTAGTTGTACTGTAGTTGTACTGTAGTTGTACTGTAGTTGTACTGTATTTGTACTGTACTTGTACTGTAGTTGTACTGTAGTTGTACTGTAGTTGTACTGTAGTTGTACTGTATGTGTACTGTATTTTAACTGTATTTGTACTGTAGATGTACTGTAGTTGTACTGTATTTGTACTGTAGTTGTACTGTATGTGTACTGTAGCTGTACTGTATTTGTACTGTACTTGTACTGTAGTTGTACTGTAGTTGTACTGTATTTGTACTCTAGTTGTACTGTAGTTGTAATGTATGTGTACTGTAGTTGTACTGTATGTGTACTGTAGTTGTACTGAATGTGTACTATAGTTGTACTGTATTTGTACTGTATTTGTACTGTACTTGTACTGTAGTTGTACTGTAGTTGTACTGTATGTGTACTGTATTTGTACTGTACTTGTACTGTAGTTGTACTGTAGTTGTACTGTACTTGTACTGTAGTTGTACTGTATGTGTACTGTAGTTGTACTCTATTTGTACTGTACTTGTACTCTAGTTGTACTGTAGTTGTACTGTACTTGTACTGTACTTGTACTGTACTTGTACTGTACTTGTACTGTACTTGTACTGTACTTGTACTGTACTTGTACTGTAGTTGTACTGTAGTTGTACTCTAGTTGTACTGTATGTGTACTGTAGTTGTACTGTATTTGTACTGTACTTGTACTGTAGATGTACTGTAGTTGTACTGTATTTGTACTGTATGTGTACTGTATTTGTACTGTAGTTGTACTGTATGTGTACTGTAGTTGTACTGTATGTGTACTGTATTTGTACTGTATGTGTACTGTATTTGTACTGTAGTTGTACTGTAGTTGTACTGTAGTTGTACTGTAGTTGTACTGTAGTTGTACTGTAGTTGTACTGTATGTGTACTGTATTTGTACTGTATGTGTACTGTATTTGTACTGTAATTGTACTGTAGTTGTACTGTATGTGTACTGTATTTTAACTGTACTTGTACTGTAGTTGTACTGTATTTGTACTGTAGTTGTACTGTATTTGTACTGTAGTTGTACTGTAGTTGTACTGTAGTTGTACTGTATGTGTACTGTATTTGTACTGTATGTGTACTGTATTTGTACTGTATGTGTACTGTATTTGTACTGTAGTTGTACTGTAGTTGTACTGTATGTGTACTGTAGTTGTACTGTATTTGTACTGTAGTTGTACTGTATGTGTACTGTAGTTGTACTGTATGTGTACTGTATTTGTACTGTATGTGTACTGTATTTGTACTGTAGTTGTACTGTAGTTGTACTGTAGTTGTACTGTACTTGTACTGTACTTGTACTGTACTTGTACTGCATTTGTACTGTAGTTGTACTGTATGTGTACTGTAGTTGTACTGTAGTTGTACTGTAGTTGTACTGTATGTGTACTGTATGTGTCCTGTATTTGTACTGTACTTGTACTGTATGTGTACTGTAGTTGTACTGTAGT
Source organism: Meconema thalassinum (assembly GCA_946902985.2). Taxonomy (NCBI): domain Eukaryota; kingdom Metazoa; phylum Arthropoda; class Insecta; order Orthoptera; family Tettigoniidae; genus Meconema; species Meconema thalassinum. The sequence continues at coordinate 443,373,894 of OX336394.1, read as the reverse complement.
TGTACTGTATGTGTACTGTAGTTGTACTGTAGTTGTACGGTAGTTGTACTGTAGTTGTACTGTATTTGTACTGTAGTTGTACTGTAGTTGTACTGTAGTTGTACTGTATTTGTACTGTAGTTGTACTGTAGTTGTACTGTATGTGTACTGTATGTGTACTGTAGTTGTACTGTATGTGTACTGTAGTTGTACTGTAGTTGTACTGTATGTGTACTGTATGTGTACTGTAGTTGTACTGTAGTTGTACTGTATTTTAACTGTACTTGTACTGTACTTGTACTGTATTTGTACTTTAGTTGTACTGTATGTGTACTGTAGTTGTACTGTAGTTGTACTGTAGTTGTACTGTATGTGTACCGTATGTGTCCTGTATTTGTACTGTACTTGTACTGTATGTGTACTGTATGTGTACTGTAGTTGTACTGTAGTTGTACTGTATGTGTACTGTATGTGTACTGTAGTTGTACTGTAGTTGTACTGTAGTTGTACTGTATGTGTACTGTAGTTGTACTGTACTTGTACTGTACTTGTACTGTATGTTTACTGTAGTTGTACTGTATGTGTACTGCATTTGTACTGTCGTTGTACTGTATGTGTACTGTAGTTGTACTGTATTTGTACTGTAGTTGTACGGTAGTTGTACTGTAGTTGTACTGTATTTGTACTGTAGTTGTACTGTAGTTGTACTGTATGTGTACTGTATGTGTACTGTAGTTGTACTGTATGTGTACTGTAGTTGTACTGTAGTTGTACTGTATGTGTACTGTATGTGTACTGTAGTTGTACTGTATGTGCACTGTAGTTGTACTGTATTTGTACTGTATGTGTACTGAATGTGTACGGTAGTTGTACTGTAGTTGTACTGTAGTTGTACTGTATTTGTACTGTAGTTGTACTGTAGTTGTACTGTAGTAGTACTGTAGTTGTACTGTATGTGTACTGTATGTGTACCGTAGTTGTACTGTAGTTGTACTGTAGTTGTACTGTATGTGTACTGTAGTTGTACTGTAGTTGTACTGTACTTGTACTGTATGTGTACTGTAGTTGTACTGTATGTGTACTGTATGTGTACTGTAGTTGTACTGTATGTGTACTGTATGTGTACTGTAGTTGTACTGTAGTTGTACTGTATGTGTACTGTATGTGTACTGTAGTTGTACTGTAGTTGTACTGTATGTGTCCTGTATTTTAACTGTACTTGTACTGTAGTTGTACTGTAGTTGTACTGTAGTTGTACTGTATGTGTACTGTATTTGTACTGTAGTTGTACTGTAGTTGTACTGTATGTGTCCTGTATTTTAACTGTACTTGTACTGTAGTTGTACTGTAGTTGTACTGTATGTGTACTGTATGTGTACTGTAGTTGTACTGTAGTTGTACTGTAGTTGTACTGTAGTTGTACTGTAGTTGTACTGTATGTGTACTGTATGTGTACTGTATGTGTACTGTAGATGTACTGTATGGGTACTGTAGTTGTACTGTAGTTGTACTGTATGTGTACTGTATGTGTACTGTAGTTGTACTGTAGTTGTACTGTATGTGTACTGTACTTGTACTATACTTGTACTGTAGTTGTACTGTAGTTGTACTGTATGTGTACTGTATGTGTACTGTACTTGTACTGTAGTTGTACTGTAGTTGTACTGTATTTGTACTGTAGTTGTACTGTAGTTGTACTGTATGTGTACTGTTTGTGTACTGTAGTTGTACTGTAGTTGTACTGTATGTGTACTGTAGTTGTACTGTAGTTGTACTGTATGTGTACTGTAGTTGTACTGTAGTTGTACTGTATGTGTACTGTAGTTGTACTGTAGTTGTACTGTTTGTGAACTGTATGTGTACTGTAGTTGTACTGTATGTGTACTGTAGTTGTAGTTTAGTTGTACTGTATGTGTACTGTATGTGTACTGTATGTGTACTGTATGTGTACTGTATGTGTACTGTAGTTGTACTGTATGTGTACTGTAGTTGTACTGTATGTGTACTGTATGTGTACTGTAGTTGTACTGTAGTTGTACTGTATGTGTACTGTAGTTGTACTGTATGTGTACTGTAGTTGTACTGTAGTTGTACTGTAGTTGTACTGTAGTTGTACTGTATGTGTACTGTATGTGTACTGTAGTTGTACTGTAGTTGTACTGTAGTTGTACTGTATGTGTACTGTATGTGTACTGTAGATGTATTGTATGTGTACTGTAGTTGTACTGTAGTTGTACTGTATGTGTACTGTATGTGTACTGTAGTTGTACTGTAGTTGTACTGTATGTGTACTGTACTTGTACTATACTTGTACTGTAGTTGTACTGTAGTTGTACTCTATGTGTACTGTATGTGTACTGTACTTGTACTGTAGTTGTACTGTAGTTGTACTGTATTTGTACTGTAGTTGTACTGTAGTTGTACTGTATGTGTACTGTTTGTGTACTGTAGTTGTACTGTAGTTGTACTGTATGTGTACTGTAGTTGTACTGTAGTTGTACTGTATGTGTACTGTAGTTGTACTGTAGTTGTACTGTATGTGTACTGTAGTTGTACTGTAGTTGTGCTGTATGTGTACTGTATGTGTACTGTAGTTGTACTGTATGTGTACTGTAGTTGTAGTGTAGTTGTACTGTATGTGTACTGTATGTGTACTGTATGTGTACTGTAGTTGTACTGTATGTGTACTGTAGTTGTACTGTATGTGTACTGTATGTGTACTGTAGTTGTACTGTAGTTGTACTGTATGTGTACTGTAGTTGTACTGTATGTGTACTGTAGTTGTACTGTAGTTGTACTGTAGTTGTACTGTAGTTGTACTGTATGTGTACTGTATGTGTACTGTAGTTGTACTGTAGTTGTACTGTATGTGTACTGTAGTTGTACTGTAGTTGTACTGTATGTGTACTGTAGTTGTACTGTAGTTGTACTGTATGTGTACTGTATGTGTACTGTATGTGTACTGTAGTTGTACTGTATGTGTACTGTAGTTGTACTGTAGTTGTACTGTATGCGTACTGTATGTGTACTGTATGTGTACTGTAGTTGTTCTGTATGTGTACTGTAGTTGTACTGTATGTGTACTGTAGTTGTACTGTAGTTGTACTGTATGTGTACTGTATGTGTACTGTAGTTGTACTGTAGTTGTACTGTAGTTGTACTGTATGTGTACTGTATGTGTACTGTATGTGTACTGTGGTTGTACTGTATGTGTACTGTAGTTGTACTGTAGCTGTACTGTAGTTGTACTGTAGTGTCACTGTAGTTGTACTGTAGTTGTACTGTAGTTGTACTGTATGTGTACTGTATGTGTACTGTATGAACAATTGTAGTTGTACTGTAGTTGTACTGTATGTGTACTGTATGTGTACCGTAGTTGTACTGTATGTGTACTGTAGTTGTACTTAGTTGTACTGTAGTTGTACTGTATGTGTACTGTATGTGTACTGTAGTTGTACTGTAGATGTACTGTATGTGTACTGTAGTTGTACTGTAGTTGTACTGTAGGTGTACTGTAGTTGTACTGTAGTTGTACTGTATGTGTACTGTATGTGTACTGTAGTTGTAATGTATGTGTACTGTAGTTGTACTGTAGTTGTACTGTATGTGTACTGTATGTGTACTGTAGTTGTACTGTAGTTGTACTGTATGAGTACTGTACTTGTACTGTACTTGTACTGTAGTTGTACTGTAGTTGTACTGTATGTGTACTGTATGTGTACTGTACTTGTACTGTAGTTGTACTGTAGTTGTACTGTAGTTGTACTGTAGTTGTACTGTATGTGTACTGTAGTTGTACTGTATTTGTACTGTACTTGTACTGAAGTTGTACTGTAGTTGTACTGTAGTTGTACTGTATGTGTACTGTATTTGTACTGTACTTGTACTGTAGTTGTACTGTAGTTGTACTGTATGTGTACTGTATTTGTACTGTACTTGAACTGTAGTTGTACTGTAGTTGTACTGTACTTTTACTGTACTTGTACTGTAGTTGTACTGTATGTGTACTGTACTTGTACTGTAGTTGTACTGTAGTTGTACTGTACTTGGACTGTACTTGTACTGTAGTTGTACTGTAGTTGTACTGTAGTTGTACTGTATGTGTACTGTAGTTGTACTGTATTTGTACTGTACTTGTACTGTAGTTTTACTGTAGTTGTACTGTAGTTGTACTGTATGTGTACTGTATTTATACTGTACTTGTACTGTAGTTGTACTGTATGTGTACTGTATTTGTACTGTACTTGTACTGTAGTTGTACTGTACTTGTACTGTACTTGTACTGTAGTTGTACTGTATGTGTACTGTAGTTGTACTGTATTTGTACTGTACTTGTACTGTAGTTGTACTGTAGTTGTACTGTACTTGTACTGTACTTGTACTGTACTTGTACTGTACTTGTACTGTACTTGTACTGTACTTGTACTGTACTTGTACTGTAGTTGTACTGTAGTTGTACTGTAGTTGTACTGTATGTGTACTGTAGTTGTACTGTATTTGTACTGTACTTGTACTGTAGTGGTAATGTAGTTGTACTGTACTTGTACTGTACTTGTACTGTAGTTGTACTGTATTTGTACTGTACTTGTACTGTACTTGTACTGTAGTTGTACTGTAGTTGTACTGTAGTTGTACTGTATGTGTACTGTAGTTGTACTGTATTTGTACTGTACTTGTACTGTAGTTGTACTGTAGTTGTACTGTAGTTGTACTGTAGTTGTACTGTCGTTGTACTGTATGTGTACTGTATTTTAACTGTAGTTGTACTGTACTTGTACTGTAGTTGTACTGTAGTTGTACTGTAGTTAAACGGTATTTGTACTGTAGTTGTACTGTACTTGTACTGTATGTGTACTGTATTTGTACTGTAGTAGTACTGTATGTGTACTGTATGTGTACTGTATGTGTACTGTATGTGTACTGTATTTGTACTGTAGTTGTACTGTAGTTGTACTGTAGTTGTACTGTAGTTGTACTGTATTTGTACTGTACTTGTACTGTAGTTGTACTGTAGTTGTACTGTAGTTGTACAGTATGTGTACTGTATTTTAACTGTAGTTGTACTGTATGTGTACTGTAGTTGTACTGTAGTTGTACTGTAGTTGTACTGTAGTTGTACTGTATGTGTACTGTAGTTGTACTGTAGTTGTACTGTATTTGTATTCTAGTTGTACTGTAGTTGTACTGTATGTGTACTGTAGTTGTACTGTATGTGTACTGTAGTTGTACTGAATGTGTACTATAGTTGTACTGTATTTGTACTGTATTTGTACTGTACTTGTACTGTAGTTGTACTGTAGTTGTACTGTATGTGTACTGTATTTGTACTGTACTTGTACTGTAGTTGTACTGTATTTGTACTGTACTTGTACTGTACTTGTACTGTAGTTGTACTGTAATTGTACTGTATGTGTACTGTAGTTGTACTGTATTTGTACTGTACTTGTACTGTAGTTGTAATGTAGTTGTACTGTAGTTGTACTGTAGTTGTACTGTAGTTGTACTGTATGTGTACTGTATTTTAACTGTAGTTGTACTGTACTTGTACTGTAGTTGTACTGTAGTTGTACTGTAGTTAAACTGTATTTGTACTGTAGTTGTACTGTACTTGTACTGTATGTGTGCTGTATTTGTACTGTAGTAGTACTGTATGTGTACTGTATGTGTACTGTACGTGTACTGTATGTGTACTGTATTTGTACTGTAGTTGTACTGTAGTTGTACTGTAGTTGTACTGTATTTGTACTGTACTTGTACTGTAGTTGTACTGTAGTTGTACTGTAGTTGTACTGTATGTGTACTGTATTTTAACTGTATTTGTACTGTAGTTGTACTGTATTTGTACTGTAGTTGTACTGTATGTGTACTGTAGTTGTACTGTATTTGTACTGTACTTGTACTGTAGTTGTACTGTAGTTGTACTGTATTTGTACTCTAGTTGTACTGTAGATGTACTGTATGTGTACTGTAGTTGTACTGTATGTGTACTGTAGTTGTACTGAATGTGTACTATAGTTGTACTGTATTTGTACTGTATTTGTACTGTACTTGTACTGTAGTTGTACTGTAGTTGTACTGTATGTGTACTGTATTTGTACTGTACTTGTACTGTAGTTGTACTGTAGTTGTACTGTACTTGTACTGTAGTTGTACTGTATGTGTACTGTAGTTGTACTGTATTTGTACTGTACTTGTACTGTAGTTGTACTGTAGTTGTACTGTACTTGTACTGTACTTGTACTGTACTTGTACTGTACTTGTACTGTAGTTGTACTGTATGTGTACTGTAGTTGTACTGTATTTGTACTGTACTTGTACTGTAGACTTACTGTAGTTGTACTGTATTTGTACTGTATGTGTACTGTATTTGTACTGTAGTTGTACTGTATGTGTACTGTAGTTGTACTGTATGTGTACTGTATTTGTACTGTATGTGTACTGTATTTGTACTGTATTTGTACTGTACTTGTACTGTAGTTGTACTGTAGTTGTACTGTACTTGTACTGTACTTGTACTGTACTTGTACTGTACTTGTACTGTACTTGTACTGTATTTGTACTGTAGTTGTACTGTAGTTGTACTGTATGTGTACTGTATTTTAACTGTACTTGTACTGTAGTTGTACTGTATTTGTAATCTAGTTGTACTGTAGTTGTACTGTATGTGTACTGTAGTTGTACTGTATGTGTACTGTAGTTGTACTGAATGTGTACTATAGTTGTACTGTATTTGTACTGTATTTGTACTGTACTTGTACTGTAGTTGTACTGTAGTTGTACTGTATGTGTACTGTATTTGTACTGTACTTGTACTGTAGTTGTACTGTAGTTGTACTGTACTTGTACTGTAGTTGTACTGTATGTGTACTGTAGTTGTACTGTATTTGTACTGTACTTGTACTGTACTTGTACTGTAGTTGTACTGTACTTGTACTGTAATTGTACTGTACTTGTACTGTAGTTGTACTGTAGTTGTACTGTAGTTGTACTGTATGTGTACTGTAGTTGTACTGTATTTGTACTGTACTTGTACTTTAGATGTACTGTAGTTGTACTGTATTTGTACTGTATTTGTACTGTAGTTGTACTGTATGTGTACTGTAGTTGTACTGTATGTGTACTGTATTTGTACTGTATGTGTACTGTATTTGTACTGTACTTGTACTGTAGTTGTACTGTATGTGTACTGTATTTGTACTGTACTTGTACTGTAGTTGTACTGTAGTTGTACTGTACTTGTACTGTAATTGTACTGTACTTGTACTGTAGTTGTACTGTAGTTGTACTGTAGTTGTACTGTATGTGTACTGTAGTTGTACTGTATTTGTACTGTACTTGTACTTTAGATGTACTGTAGTTGTACTGTATTTGTACTGTATTTGTACTGTAGTTGTACTGTATGTGTACTGTAGTTGTACTGTATGTGTACTGTATTTGTACTGTATGTGTACTGTATTTGTACTGTACTTGTACTGTAGTTGTACTGTAGTTGTACTGTAGTTGTACTGTTCTTGTACTGTACTTGTATTGTACTTGTACTGTACTTGTACTGTAGTTGTACTGTAGTTGTACTGTAGTTGTACTGTATGTGTACTGTAGTTGTACTGTATTTGTACTGTACTTGTACTGTAGATGTACTGTAGTTGTACTGTATTTGTACTGTATGTGTACTGTATTTGTACTGTAGTTGTACTGTATGTGTACTGTAGTTGTACTGTATGTGTACTGTATTTGTACTGTATGTGTACTGTATTTGTACTGTAGTTGTACTGTAGTTGTACTGTAGTTGTACTGTAGTTGTACTGTATGTGTACTGTATTTGTACTGTATGTGTACTGTATTTGTACTGTAGTTGTACTGTAGTTGTACTGTATGTGTACTGTATTTTAACTGTACTTGTACTGTAGTTGTACTGTATTTGTACTGTAGTTGTACTGTATTTGTACTGTAGTTGTACTGTAGTTGTTCTGTAGTTGTACTGTATGTGTACTGTATTTGTACTGTATGTGTACTGTATTTGTACTGTATGTGTACTGTATTTGTACTGTAGTTGTACAGTAGTTGTACTGTATGTGTACTGTAGTTGTACTGTATTTGTACTGTAGTTGTACTGTATGTGTACTGTAGTTGTACTGTATGTGTACTGTATTTGTACTGTATGTGTACTGTATTTGTACTGTAGTTGTACTGTAGTTGTACTGTAGTTGTACTGTACTTGTACTGTACTTGTACTGTACTTGTACTGTACTTGTACTGCATTTGTACTGTAGTTGTACTGTATGTGTACTGTAGTTGTACTGTAGTTGTACTGTAGTTGTACTGTATGTGTACTGTATGTGTCCTGTATTTGTACTGTACTTGTACTGTATGTGTACTGTAGTTGTACTGTAGTTGTACTGTATGTGTACTGTAGTTGTACTGTAGTTGTACGGTAGTTGTACTGTAGTTGTACTCTATTTGTACTGTAGTTGTACTGTAGTTGTACTGTATGTGTACTGTATGTGTACTGTAGTTGTACTGTAGTTGTACTGTATGTGTACTGTATGTGTACTGTACTTGTACTATAGTTGTACTGTAGTTGTACTGTATTTGTACTGTAGTTGTACTGTAGTTGTACTGTATGTGTACTGTTTGTGTACTGTAGTTGTACTGTAGTTGTACTGTATGTGTACTGTAGTTGTACTGTAGTTGTACTGTATGTGTACTGTAGTTGTACTGTAGTTGTACTGTATGTGTACTGTATGTGTACTGTAGTTGTACTGTATGTGTACTGTAGTTGTAGTGTAGTTGTACTGTATGTGTACTGTATGTGTACTGTATGTGTACTGTATGTGTACTGTAGTTGTACTGTATGTGTACTGTAGTTGTACTGTATGTGTACTGTATGTGTACTGTAGTTGTACTGTAGTTGTACTGTATGTGTACTGTAGTTGTACTGTATGTGTACTGTAGTTGTACTGTAGTTGTACTGTAGTTGTACTGTATGTGTACTGTATGTGTACTGTAGTTGTACTGTAGATGTACTGTATGTGTACTGTAGTTGTACTGTAGTTGTACTGTAGGTGTACTGTAGTTGTACTGTAGTTGTACTGTATGTGTACTGTATGTGTACTGTATGTGTACTGTAGTTGTACTGTATGTGTACTGTAGTTGTACTGTAGTTGTACTGTATGTGTACTGTATGTGTACTGTAGTTGTACTGTAGTTGTACTGTATGTGTACTGTACTTGTACTGTACTTGTACTGTAGTTGTACTGTAGTTGTACTGTATGTGTACTGTATGTGTACTGTACTTGTACTGTAGTTGTACTGTAGTTGTACTGTAGTTGTACTGTAGTTGTACTGTATGTGTACTGTAGTTGTACTGTATTTGTACTGTACTTGTACTGAAGTTGTACTGTAGTTGTACTGTAGTTGTACTGTATGTGTACTGTATTTGTACTGTACTTGTACTGTAGTTGTACTGTAGTTGTACTGTATGTGTACTGTATTTGTACTGTACTTGAACTGTAGTTGTACTGTAGTTGTACTGTACTTTTACTGTACTTGTACTGTAGTTGTACTGTATGTGTACTGTAGTTGTACTGTATTTGTACTGTACTTGTACTGTAGTTGTACTGTAGTTGTACTGTACTTGTACTGTACTTGTACTGTAGTTGTACTGTAGTTGTACTGTATGTGTACTGTAGTTGTACTGTATTTGTACTGTACTTGTACTGTAGTTGTACTGTAGTTGTACAGTAGTTGTACTGTATGTGTACTGTATTTATACTGTACTTGTACTGTAGTTGTACTGTATGTGTACTGTATTTGTACTGTACTTGTACTGTAGTTGTACTGTAGTTGTACTGTACTTGTACTGTACTTGTACTGTAGTTGTAATGTATGTGTACTGTAGTTGTACTGTATTTGTACTGTACTTGTACTGTACTTGTACTGTACTTGTACTGTTCTTGTACTGTACTTGTACTGTACTTGTACTGTAGATGTACTGTAGTTGTACTGTAGTTGTACTGTATGTGTACTGTAGTTGTACTGTATTTGTACTGTACTTGTACTGTAGTTGTAATGTAGTTGTACTGTACTTGTACTGTACTTGTACTGTAGTTGTACTGTATTTGTACTGTACTTGTACTGTACTTGTACTGTAGTTGTACTGTAGTTGTACTGTAGTTGTACTGTATGTGTACTGTAGTTGTACTGTATTTGTACTGTACTTGTACTGTAGTTGTACTGTAGTTGTACTGTAGTTGTACTGTAGTTGTACTGTAGTTGTACTGTAAGTGTACTGTATTTTAACTGTAGTTGTACTGTACTTGTACTGTAGTTGTACTGTAGTTGTACTGTAGTTAAACTGTATTTGTACTGTAGTTGTACTGTACTTGTACTGTATGTGTACTGTATTTGTACTGTAGTAGTACTGTATGTGTACTGTATGTGTACTGTATGTGTACTGTATGTGTACTGTATTTGTACTGTAGTTGTACTGTAGTTGTACTGTAGTTGTACTGTAGTTGTACTGTATTTGTACTGTACTTGTACTGTAGTTGTACTGTAGTTGTACTGTAGTTGTACTGTATGTGTACTGTATTTTAACTGTATTTGTACTGTAGTTGTACTGTAGTTGTACTGTATTTGTACTGTAGTTGTACTGTATGTGTACTGTAGTTGTACTGTATTTGTACTGTACTTGTACTGTAGTTGTACTGTAGTTGTACTGTATTTGTACTCTAGTTGTACTGTAGTTGTACTGTATGTGTACTGTAGTTGTACTGTATGTGTACTGTAGTTGTACTGAATGTGTACTATAGTTGTACTGTATTTGTACTGTATTTGTACTGTACTTGTACTGTAGTTGTACTGTAGTTGTACTGTATGTGTACTGTATTTGTACTGTACTTGTACTGTAGTTGTACTGTAGTTGTACTGTACTTGTACTGTAGTTGTACTGTATGTGTACTGTAGTTGTACTGTATTTGTTCTGTACTTGTACTGTAGTTGTACTGTAGTTGTACTGTACTTGTACTGTACTTGTACTGTACTTGTACTGTACTTGTACTGTAGTTGTACTGTAGTTGTACTGTAGTTGTACTGTATGTGTACTGTAGTTGTACTGTATTTGTACTGTACTTGTACTGTAGATGTACTGTAGTTGTACTGTATTTGTACTGTATGTGTACTGTATTTGTACTGTAGTTGTACTGTATGTGTACTGTAGTTGTACTGTATGTGTACTGTATTTGTACTGTATGTGTACTGTATTTGTACTGTAGTTGTACTGTAGTTGTACTGTAGTTGTACTGTAGTTGTACTGTAGTTGTACTGTAGTTGTACTGTATGTGTACTGTATTTGTACTGTATGTGTACTGTATTTGTACTGTAGTTGTACTGTAGTTGTACTGTATGTGTACTGTATTTTAACTGTACTTGTACTGTAGTTGTACTGTATTTGTACTGTAGTTGTACTGTATTTGTACTGTAGTTGTACTGTAGTTGTACTGTAGTTGTACTGTATGTGTACTGTATTTGTACTGTATGTGTACTGTATTTGTACTGTATGTGTACTGTATTTGTACTGTAGTTGTACTGTAGTTGTACTGTATGTGTACTGTAGTTGTACTGTATTTGTACTGTAGTTGTACTGTATGTGTACTGTAGTTGTACTGTATGTGTACTGTATTTGTACTGTATGTGTACTGTATTTGTACTGTAGTTGTACTGTAGTTGTACTGTAGTTGTACTGTATGTGTACTGTATGTGTACTGTAGTTGTACTGTAGTTGTACTGTAGTTGTACTGTATGTGTACTGTAGTTGTACTGTAGTTGTACGGTAGTTGTACTGTAGTTGTACTGTATTTGTACTGTAGTTGTACTGTAGTTGTACTGTATGTGTACTGTATGTGTACTGTAGTTGTACTGTATGTGTACTGTAGTTGTACTGTAGTTGTACTGTATGTGTACTGTATGTGTACTGTAGTTGTACTGTAGTTGTACTGTATTTTAACTGTACTTGTACTGTACTTGTACTGTATTTGTACTGTAGTTGTACTGTATGTGTACTGTAGTTGTACTCTAGTTGTACTGTAGTTGTACTGTATGTGTACTGTATGTGTCCTGTATTTGTACTGTACTTGTGTTGTATGTGTACTGTATGTGTACTGTAGTTGTACTGTAGTTGTACTGTATGTGTACTGTATGTGTACTGTAGTTGTACTGTAGTTGTACTGTAGTTGTACTGTATGTGTACTGTAGTTGTACTGTAGTTGTACTGTACTTGTACTGTATGTGTACTGTAGTTGTACTGTATGTGTACTGTATGTGTACTGTAGTTGTACTGTATGTGTACTGTATGTGTACTGTATGTGTACTGTATTTGTACTGTACTTGTACTGTATTTGTACTGTAGTTGTACTGTAGTTGTACTGTAGTTGTACTGTAGTTGTACTGTATGTGTACTGTATGTGTACTGTAGTTGTACTGTATTTGTACTGTAGTTGTACGGTAGTTGTACTGTAGTTGTACTGTATTTGTACTTTAGTTGTACTGTAGTTGTACTGTATGTGTACTGTATGTGTACTGTAGTTGTACTGTATGTGTACTGTAGTTGTACTGTAGTTGTACTGTATGTGTACTGTATGTGTACTGTAGTTGTACTGTATGTGCACTTTAGTTGTAATGTATTTGTACTGTATGTGTACTGTATGTGTACGGTAGTTGTACTGTAGTTGTACTGTATTTGTACTGTAGTTGTACTGTAGTTGTACTGTAGTTGTACTGTAGTTGTACTGTATGTGTACTGTATGTGTACTGTAGTTGTACTGTAGTTGTACTGTAGTTGTACTGTATGTGTACTGTAGTTGTACTGTACTTGTACTGTATGTGTACTGTAGTTGTACTGTACGTGTACTGTATGTGTACTGTAGTTGTACTGTATGTGTACTGTATGTGTACTGTAGTTGTACTGTAGTTGTACTGTATGTGTACTGTGTGTGTACTGTAGTTGTACTGTAGTTGTACTGTATGTGTCCTGTATTTTAACTGTACTTGTACTGTAGTTGTACTGTAGTTGTACTGTAGTTGTACTGTAGTTGTACTGTATGTGTACTGTATTTGTACTGTAGTTGTACTGTAGTTGTACTGTATGTGTCCTGTATTTTAACTGTACTTGTACTGTAGTTGTACTGTAGTTGTACTGTATGTGTACTGTATGTGTACTGTAGTTGTACTGTAGTTGTACTGTAGTTGTACTGTAGTTGTACTGTAGTTGTACTGTATGTGTACTGTATGTGTACTGTAGTTGTACTGTATGTGTACTGTATGTGTACTGTATGTGTACTGTAGATGTACTGTATGTGTACTGTAGTTGTACTGTAGTTGTACTGTATGTGTACTGTATGTGTACTGTAGTTGTACTGTAGTTGTACTGTATGTGTACTGTACTTGTACTGTAGTTGTACTGTAGTTGTACTGTATGTGTACTGTATGTGTACTGTACTTGTACTGTAGTTGTACTGTAGTTGTACTGTATTTGTACTGTAGTTGTACTGTAGTTGTACTGTATGTGTACTGTTTGTGTACTGTAGTTGTACTGTAGTTGTACTGTATGTGTACTGTAGTTGTACTGTAGTTGTACTGTATGTGTACTGTAGTTGTACTGTAGTTGTACTGTATGTGTACTGTAGTTGTACTGTAGTTGTACTGTATGTGTACTGTATGTGTACTGTAGTTGTACTGTATGTGTACTGTAGTTGTAGTGTAGTTGTACTGTATGTGTACTGTATGTGTACTGTATGTGTACTGTATGTGTACTGTAGTTGTACTGTATGTGTAGAGTAGTTGTACTGTATGTGTACTGTATGTGTACTGTAGTTGTACTGTAGTTGTACTGTATGTGTACTGTAGTTGTACTGTATGTGTACTGTAGTTGTACTGTATGTGTACTGTATTCGTACTGTACTTGTACTGTATTTGTACTGTAGTTGTACTGTATTTGTACTGTAGTTGTACTGTATTTGTACTGTAGTTGTATTGTAGTTGTACTGTAGTTGTACTGTATGTGTACTGTATTTGTACTGTATGTGTACTGTATTTGTACTGTATGTGTACTGTATTTGTACTGTAGTTGTACTGTAGTTGTACTGTATGTGTACTGTAGTTGTACTGTATTTGTACTGTAGTTGTACTGTATGTGTACTGTAGTTGTACTGTATGTGTACTGTATTTGTACTGTATGTGTACTGTATTTGTACTGTAGTTGTACTGTAGTTGTACTGTAGTTGTACTGTATGTGTACTGTATGTGTACTGTAGTTGTACTGTAGTTGTACTGTAGTTGTACTGTATGTGTACTGTAGTTGTACTGTAGTTGTACGGTAGTTGTACTGTAGTTGTACTGTATTTGTACTGTAGTTGTACTGTAGTTGTACTGTATGTGTACTGTATGTGTACTGTAGTTGTACTGTATGTGTACTGTAGTTGTACTGTAGTTGTACTGTATGTGTACTGTATGTGTACTGTAGTTGTACTGTAGTTGTACTGTATTTTAACTGTACTTGTACTGTACTTGTACTGTATTTGTACTGTAGTTGTACTGTATGTGTACTGTAGTTGTACTCTAGTTGTACTGTAGTTGTACTGTATGTGTACTGTATGTGTCCTGTATTTGTACTGTACTTGTGTTGTATGTGTACTGTATGTGTACTGTAGTTGTACTGTAGTTGTACTGTATGTGTACTGTATGTGTACTGTAGTTGTACTGTAGTTGTACTGTAGTTGTACTGTATGTGTACTGTAGTTGTACTGTAGTTGTACTGTACTTGTACTGTATGTGTACTGTAGTTGTACTGTATGTGTACTGTATGTGTACTGTAGTTGTACTGTATGTGTACTGTATGTGTACTGTATGTGTACTGTATTTGTACTGTACTTGTACTGTATTTGTACTGTAGTTGTACTGTAGTTGTACTGTAGTTGTACTGTAGTTGTACTGTATGTGTACTGTAGTTGTACTGTATTTGTACTGTAGTTGTACGGTAGTTGTACTGTAGTTGTACTGTATTTGTACTGTAGTTGTACTGTAGTTGTACTGTATGTGTACTGTATGTGTACTGTAGTTGTACTGTATGTGTACTGTAGTTGTACTGTAGTTGTACTGTATGTGTACTGTATGTGTACTGTAGTTGTACTGTATGTGCACTTTAGTTGTAATGTATTTGTACTGTATGTGTACTGTATGTGTACGGTAGTTGTACTTTAGTTGTACTGTATTTGTACTGTAGTTGTACTGTAGTTGTACTGTAGTTGTACTGTAGTTGTACTGTATGTGTACTGTATGTGTACTGTAGTTGTACTGTAGTTGTACTGTAGTTGTACTGTATGTGTACTGTAGTTGTACTGTACTTGTACTGTATGTGTACTGTAGTTGTACTGAACGTGTACTGTATGTGTACTGTAGTTGTACTGTATGTGTACTGTATGTGTACTGTAGTTGTACTGTAGTTGTACTGTATGTGTACTGTGTGTGTACTGTAGTTGTACTGTAGTTGTACTGTATGTGTCCTGTATTTTAACTGTACTTGTACTGTAGTTGTACTGTAGTTGTACTGTAGTTGTACTGTAGTTGTACTGTATGTGTACTGTATTTGTACTGTAGTTGTACTGTAGTTGTACTGTATGTGTCCTGTATTTTAACTGTACTTGTACTGTAGTTGTACTGTAGTTGTACTGTATGTGTACTGTATGTGTACTGTAGTTGTACTGTAGTTGTACTGTAGTTGTACTGTAGTTGTACTGTAGTTGTACTGTATGTGTACTGTATGTGTACTGTAGTTGTACTGTATGTGTACTGTATGTGTACTGTATGTGTACTGTAGATGTACTGTATGTGTACTGTAGTTGTACTGTAGTTGTACTGTATGTGTACTGTATGTGTACTGTAGTTGTACTGTAGTTGTACTGTATGTGTACTGTACTTGTACTGTAGTTGTACTGTAGTTGTACTGTATGTGTACTGTATGTGTACTGTACTTGTACTGTAGTTGTACTGTAGTTGTACTGTAAGTGTACTGTATTTTAACTGTAGTTGTACTGTACTTGTACTGTAGTTGTACTGTAGTTGTACTGTAGTTAAACTGTATTTGTACTGTAGTTGTACTGTACTTGTACTGTATGTGTACTGTATTTGTACTGTAGTAGTACTGTATGTGTACTGTATGTGTACTGTATGTGTACTGTATGTGTACTGTATTTGTACTGTAGTTGTACTGTAGTTGTACTGTAGTTGTACTGTAGTTGTACTGTATTTGTACTGTACTTGTACTGTAGTTGTACTGTAGTTGTACTGTAGTTGTACTGTATGTGTACTGTATTTTAACTGTATTTGTACTGTAGTTGTACTGTAGTTGTACTGTATTTGTACTGTAGTTGTACTGTATGTGTACTGTAGTTGTACTGTATTTGTACTGTACTTGTACTGTAGTTGTACTGTAGTTGTACTGTATTTGTACTCTAGTTGTACTGTAGTTGTACTGTATGTGTACTGTAGTTGTACTGTATGTGTACTGTAGTTGTACTGAATGTGTACTATAGTTGTACTGTATTTGTACTGTATTTGTACTGTACTTGTACTGTAGTTGTACTGTAGTTGTACTGTATGTGTACTGTATTTGTACTGTACTTGTACTGTAGTTGTACTGTAGTTGTACTGTACTTGTACTGTAGTTGTACTGTATGTGTACTGTAGTTGTACTGTATTTGTTCTGTACTTGTACTGTAGTTGTACTGTAGTTGTACTGTACTTGTACTGTACTTGTACTGTACTTGTACTGTAGTTGTACTGTAGTTGTACTGTATGTGTACTGTAGTTGTACTGTATTTGTACTGTACTTGTACTGTAGATGTACTGTAGTTGTATTGTATTTGTACTGTATGTGTACTGTATTTGTACTGTAGTTGTACTGTATGTGTACTGTAGTTGTACTGTATGTGTACTGTATTTGTACTGTATGTGTACTGTATTTGTACTGTAGTTGTACTGTAGTTGTACTGTAGTTGTACTGTAGTTGTACTGTAGTTGTACTGTAGTTGTACTGTATGTGTACTGTATTTGTACTGTATGTGTACTGTATTTGTACTGTAGTTGTACTGTAGTTGTACTGTATGTGTACTGTATTTTAACTGTACTTGTACTGTAGTTGTACTGTATTTGTACTGTAGTTGTACTGTATTTGTACTGTAGTTGTACTGTAGTTGTACTGTAGTTGTACTGTATGTGTACTGTATTTGTACTGTATGTGTACTGTATTTGTACTGTATGTGTACTGTATTTGTACTGTAGTTGTACTGTAGTTGTACTGTATGTGTACTGTAGTTGTACTGTATTTGTACTGTAGTTGTACTGTATGTGTACTGTAGTTGTACTGTATGTGTACTGTATTTGTACTGTATGTGTACTGTATTTGTACTGTAGTTGTACTGTAGTTGTACTGTAGTTGTACTGTATGTGTACTGTATGTGTACTGTAGTTGTACTGTAGTTGTACTGTAGTTGTACTGTATGTGTACTGTAGTTGTACTGTATGTGTACTGTATGTGTACTGTAGTTGTACGGTAGTTGTACTGTAGTTGTACTGTATTTGTACTGTAGTTGTACTGTAGTTGTACTGTATGTGTACTGTATGTGTACTGTAGTTGTACTGTATGTGTACTGTAGTTGTACTGTAGTTGTACTGTATGTGTACTGTATGTGTACTGTAGTTGTACTGTAGTTGTACTGTATTTTAACTGTACTTGTACTGTACTTGTACTGTATTTGTACTGTAGTTGTACTGTATGTGTACTGTAGTTGTACTCTAGTTGTACTGTAGTTGTACTGTATGTGTACTGTATGTGTCCTGTATTTGTACTGTACTTGTGTTGTATGTGTACTGTATGTGTACTGTAGTTGTACTGTAGTTGTACTGTATGTGTACTGTATGTGTACTGTAGTTGTACTGTAGTTGTACTGTAGTTGTACTGTATGTGTACTGTAGTTGTACTGTAGTTGTACTGTACTTGTACTGTATGTGTACTGTAGTTGTACTGTATGTGTACTGTATGTGTACTGTAGTTGTACTGTATGTGTACTGTATGTGTACTGTATGTGTACTGTATTTGTACTGTACTTGTACTGTATTTGTACTGTAGTTGTACTGTAGTTGTACTGTAGTTGTACTGTAGTTGTACTGTATGTGTACTGTATGTGTACTGTAGTTGTACTGTATTTGTACTGTAGTTGTACGGTAGTTGTACTGTAGTTGTACTGTATTTGTACTGTAGTTGTACTGTAGTTGTACTGTATGTGTACTGTATGTGTACTGTAGTTGTACTGTATGTGTACTGTAGTTGTACTGTAGTTGTACTGTATGTGTACTGTATGTGTACTGTAGTTGTACTGTATGTGCACTTTAGTTGTAATGTATTTGTACTGTATGTGTACTGTATGTGTACGGTAGTTGTACTGTAGTTGTACTGTATTTGTACTGTAGTTGTACTGTAGTTGTACTGTAGTTGTACTGTAGTTGTACTGTATGTGTACTGTATGTGTACTGTAGTTGTACTGTAGTTGTACTGTAGTTGTACTGTATGTGTACTGTAGTTGTACTGTACTTGTACTGTATGTGTACTGTAGTTGTACTGTACGTGTACTGTATGTGTACTGTAGTTGTACTGTATGTGTACTGTATGTGTACTGTAGTTGTACTGTAGTTGTACTGTATGTGTACTGTGTGTGTACTGTAGTTGTACTGTAGTTGTACTGTATGTGTCCTGTATTTTAACTGTACTTGTACTGTAGTTGTACTGTAGTTGTACTGTAGTTGTACTGTAGTTGTACTGTATGTGTACTGTATTTGTACTGTAGTTGTACTGTAGTTGTACTGTATGTGTCCTGTATTTTAACTGTACTTGTACTGTAGTTGTACTGTAGTTGTACTGTTTGTGTACTGTATGTGTACTGTAGTTGTACTGTAGTTGTACTGTAGTTGTACTGTAGTTGTACTGTAGTTGTACTGTATGTGTACTGTATGTGTACTGTAGTTGTACTGTATGTGTACTGTATGTGTACTGTATGTGTACTGTAGATGTACTGTATGTGTACTGTAGTTGTACTGTAGTTGTACTGTATGCGTACTGTATGTGTACTGTAGTTGTACTGTAGTTGTACTGTATGTGTACTGTACTTGTACTGTAGTTGTACTGTAGTTGTACTGTATGTGTACTGTATGTGTACTGTACTTGTACTGTAGTTGTACTGTAGTTGTACTGTATTTGTACTGTAGTTGTACTGTAGTTGTACTGTATGTGTACTGTTTGTGTACTGTAGTTGTACTGTAGTTGTACTGTATGTGTACTGTAGTTGTACTGTAGTTGTACTGTATGTGTACTGTAGTTGTACTGTAGTTGTACTGTATGTGTACTGTAGTTGTACTGTAGTTGTACTGTATGTGTACTGTATGTGTACTGTAGTTGTACTGTATGTGTACTGTAGTTGTAGTGTAGTTGTACTGTATGTGTACTGTATGTGTACTGTATGTGTACTGTATGTGTACTGTAGTTGTACTGTATGTGTAGAGTAGTTGTACTGTATGTGTACTGTATGTGTACTGTAGTTGTACTGTAGTTGTACTGTATGTGTACTGTAGTTGTACTGTATGTGTACTGTAGTTGTACTGTATGTGTACTGTAGTTGTACTGTAGTTGTACTGTAGTTGTACTGTAGTTGTACTGTATGTGTACTGTAGTTGTACTGTAGTTGTACTGTATGTGTACTGTAGTTGTACTGTATGTGTACTGTAGTTGTACTGTAGTTGTACTGTATGTGTACTGTATGTGTACTGTATGTGTACTGTATGTGTACTGTAGTTGTACTGTATGTGTACTGTAGTTGTACTGTAGTTGTACTGTATGTGTACTGTATGTGTACTGTACTTGTACTGTAGTTGTACTGTAGTTGTACTGTATGTGTACTGTAGTTGTACTGTATTTGTACTGTACTTGTACTGAAGTTGTACTGTAGTTGTACTGTAGTTGTACTGTATGTGTACTGTATTTGTACTGTACTTGTACTGTAGTTGTACTGTAGTTGTACTGTATGTGTACTGTATTTGTACTGTACCTGAACTGTAGTTGTACTGTAGTTGTACTGTACTTTAACTGTACTTGTACTGTAGTTGTACTGTATGTGTACTGTAGTTGTACTGTATTTGTACTGTACTTGTACTGTAGTTGTACTGTAGTTGTACTGTACTTGTACTGTACTTGTACTGTAGTTGTACTGTAGTTGTACTGTAGTTGTACTGTATGTGTACTGTAGTTGTACTGTATTTGTACTGTACTTGTACTGTAGTTGTACTGTAGTTGTACTGTAGTTGTACTGTATGTGTACTGTATTTATACTGTACTTGTACTGTAGTTGTACTGTATGTGTACTCTATTTGTACTGTACTTGTACTGTAGTTGTACTGTAGATGTACTGTACTTGTACTGTACTTGTACTGTAGTTGTACTGTATGTGTACTGTAGTTGTACTGTATTTGTACTGTACTTGTACTGTAGTTGTACTCTACTTGTACTGTACTTGTACTGTACTTGTACTGTAGTTGTACTGTAGTTGTACTGTAGTTGTACTGTATGTGTACTGTAGTTGTACTGTATTTGTACTGTACTTGTACTGTAGTTGTAATGTAGTTGTACTGTACTTGTACTGTACTTGTACTGTAGTTGTACTGTATTTGTACTGTACTTGTACTGTACTTGTACTGTAGTTGTACTGTAGTTGTACTGTAGTTGTACTGTATGTGTACTGTAGTTGTAATGTATTTGTACTGTACTTGTACTGTAGTTGTACTGTAGTTGTACTGTAGTTGTACTGTAGTTGTACTGTAGTTGTACTGTATGTGTACTGTATTTTAACTGTAATTGTACTGTACTTGTACTGTAGTTGTACTGTAGTTGTACTGTAGTTGTACTGTAGTTAAACTGTATTTGTACTGTAGTTGTACTGTACTTGTACTGTATGTGTACTGTATTTGTACTGTAGTAGTACTGTATGTGTACTGTATGTGTACTGTATGTGTACTGTATGTGTACTGTATTTGTACTGTAGTTGTACTGTAGTTGTACTGTAGTTGTACTGTAGTTGTACTGTATTTGTACTGTACTTGTACTGTAGTTGTACTGTAGTTGTACTGTGTGTGTACTGTATTTTAACTGTATTTGTACTGTAGTTGTACTGTAGTTGTACTGTATTTGTACTGTAGTTGTACTGTATGTGTATTGTAGTTGTACTGTATTTGTACTGACTTGTACTGTAGTTGTACTGTAGTTGTACTGTATTTGTACTCTAGTTGTACTGTAGTTGTACTGTATGTGTACTGTAGTTGTACTGTATGTGTACTGTAGTTGTACTGAATGTGTACTATAGTTGTACTGTATTTGTACTGTATTTGTACTGTACTTGTACTGTAGTTGTACTGTAGTTGTTCTGTATGTGTACTGTATTTGTACTGTACTTGTACTGTAGTTGTACTGTAGTTGTACTGTACTTGTACTGTAGTTGTACTGTATGTGTACTGTAGTTGTACTGTATTTGTACTGTACTTGTACTGTAGTTGTACTGTAGTTGTACTGTAGTTGTACTGTACTTGTACTGTACTTGTACTGTAGTTGTACTGTAGTTGTACTGTAGTTGTACTGTATGTGTACTGTAGTTGTACTGTATTTGTACTGTACTTGTACTGTAGATGTACTTTAGTTGTACTGTATTTGTACTGTATGTGTACTGTATTTGTACTGTAGTTGTACTGTATGTGTACTGTAGTTGTACTGTATGTGTACTGTATTTGTACTGTATGTGTACTGTATTTGTACTGTAGTTGTACTGTAGTTGTACTGTAGTTGTACTGTAGTTGTACTGTAGTTGTACTGTATGTGTACTGTATTTGTACTGTATGTGTACTGTATTTGTACTGTAGTTGTACTGTAGTTGTACTGTATGTGTACTGTATTTTAACTGTACTTGTACTGTAGTTGTACTGTATTTGTACTGTAGTTGTACTGTATTTGTACTGTAGTTGTACTGTAGTTGTACTGTAGTTGTACTGTATGTGTACTGTATTTGTTCTGTATGTGTACTGTATTTGTACTGTATGTGTACTGTATTTGTACTGTAGTTGTACTGTAGTTGTACTGTATGTGTACTGTAGTTGTACTGTATTTGTACTGTAGTTGTACTGTATGTGTACTGTAGTTGTACTGTATGTGTACTGTATTTGTACTGTATGTGTACTGTATTTGTACTGTAGTTGTACTGTAGTTGTACTGTAGTTGTACTGTACTTGTACTGTACTTGTACTGTACTTGTACTGCATTTGTACTGTAGTTGTACTGTATGTGTACTGTAGTTGTACTGTAGTTGTACTGTAGTTGTACTGTATGTGTACTGTATGTGTCCTGTATTTGTACTGTACTTGTACTGTAGTTGTACTGTAGTTGTACTGTAGTTGTACTGTATGTGTACTGTATGTGTACTGTAGTTGTACTGTATGTGTACTGTATGTGTACTGTATGTGTACTGTAGATGTACTGTATGTGTACTGTAGTTGTACTGTAGTTGTACTGTATGTGTACTGTATGTGTACTGTAGTTGTACTGTAGTTGTACTGTATGTGTACTGTACTTGTACTATACTTGTACTGTAGTTGTACTGTAGTTGTACTGTATGTGTACTGTATGTGTACTGTACTTGTACTGTAGTTGTACTGTAGTTGTACTGTATTTGTACTGTAGTTGTACTGTAGTTGTACTGTATGTGTACTGCTTGTGTACTGTAGTTGTACTGTATGTGTACTGTAGTTGTACTATAGTTGTACTGTATGTGTACTGTAGTTGTACTGTAGTTGTACTGTATGTGTACTGTAGTTGTACTGTAGTTGTACTGTATGTGTACTGTATGTGTACTGTAGTTGTACTGAATGTGTACTGTAGTTGTAGTGTAGTTGTACTGTATGTGTACTGTATGTGTACTGTACTTGTACTGTAGTTGTACTGTAGTTGTACTGTATTTGTACTGTAGTTGTACTGTAGTTGTACTGTATGTGTACTGTAGTTGTACTGTAGTTGTACTGTATGTGTACTGTAGTTGTACTGTATGTGTACTGTATGTGTACTGTATGTGTACTGTATTTGTACTGTAGTTGTACTGTAGTTGTACTGTAGTTGTACTGTAGTTGTACTGTATTTGTACTGTACTTGTACTGTAGTTGTACTGTAGTTGTACTGTAGTTGTACTGTATGTGTACTGTATTTTAACTGTATTTGTACTGTAGTTGTACTGTAGTTGTACTGTATTTGTACTGTAGTTGTACTGTATGTGTACTGTAGTTGTACTGTAGTTGTACTGTACTTGTACTGTAGTTGTACTGTAGTTGTACTGTATTTGTACTCTAGTTGTACTGTAGTTTTATTGTATGTGTACTGTAGTTGTACTGTATGTGTACTGTAGTTGTACTGAATGTGTACTATAGTTGTACTGTGTTTGTACTGTATTTGTACTGTACTTGTACTGTAGTTGTACTGTAGTTGTACTGTATGTGTACTGTATTTGTACTGTACTTGTACTGTAGTTGTACTGTAGTTGTACTGTACTTGTACTGTAGTTGTACTGTATGTGTACTGTAGTTGTACTGTATTTGTACTGTACTTGTACTGTAGTTGTACTGTAGTTGTACTGTACTTGTACTGTACTTGTACTGTACTTGTACTGTACTTGTACTGTAGTTGTACTGTAGTTGTACTGTAGTTGTACTGTATGTGTACTGTAGTTGTACTGTATTTGTACTGTACTTGTACCGTAGATGTACTGTAGTTGTACTGTATTTGTACTGTATGTGTACTGTATTTGTACTGTAGTTGTACTGTATGTGTACTGTAGTTGTACTGTATGTGTACTGTATTTGTACTGTATGTGTACTGTATTTGTACTGTAGTTGTACTGTAGTTGTACTGTAGTTGTACTGTAGTTGTACTGTAGTTGTACTGTATGTGTACTTTATTTGTACTGTATGTGTACTGTATTTGTACTGTAGTTGTACTGTAGTTGTACTGTATGTGTACTGTATTTTAACTGTACTTGTACTGTAGTTGTACTGTATTTGTACTGTAGTTGTACTGTATTTGTACTGTAGTTGTACTGTAGTTGTACTGTAGTTGTACTGTATGTGTACTGTATTTGTACTGTATGTGTACTGTATTTGTACTGTATGTGTACTGTATTTGTACTGTAGTTGTTCTGTAGTTGTACTGTATGTGTACTGTAGTTGTACTGTATTTGTACTGTAGTTGTACTGTATGTGTACTGTAGTTGTACTGTATGTGTACTGTATTTGTACTGTATGTGTACTGTATTTGTACTGTAGTTGTACTGTAGTTGTACTGTAGTTGGACTGTACTTGTACTGTACTTGTACAGTACTTGTACTGCATTTGTACTGTAGTTGTACTGTATGTGTACTGTAGTTGTACTGTAGTTGTACTGTAGTTGTACTGTATGTGTACTGTATGTGTCCTGTATTTGTACTGTACTTGTACTGTATGTGTACTGTAGTTGTACTGTAGTTGTACTGTATGTGTACTGTAGTTGTACTGTAGTTGTACGGTAGTTGTACTGTAGTTGTACTGTATTTGTACTGTAGTTGTACTGTAGTTGTACTGTATGTGTACTGTATGTGTACTGTAGTTGTACTGTATGTGTACTGTAGTTGTACTGTAGTTGTACTGTATGTGTACTGTATGTGTACTGTAGTTGTACTGTAGTTGTACTGTATTTTAACTGTACTTGTACTGTACTTGTACTGTATTTGTACTGTAGTTGTACTGTATGTGTACTGTAGTTGTACTGTAGTTGTACTGTAGTTGTACTGTATGTGTACTGTATGTGTCCTGTATTTGTACTGTACTTGTGTTGTATGCGTACTGTATGTGTACTGTAGTTGTACTGTAGTTGTACTGTATGTGTACTGTATGTGTACTGTAGTTGTACTGTAGTTGTACTGTAGTTGTACTGTATGTGTACTGTAGTTGTACTGTAGTTGTACTGTACTTGTACTGTATGTGTACTGTAGTTGTACTGTATGTGTACTGTATGTGTACTGTAGTTGTACTGTATGTGTACTGTATGTGTACTGTATGTGTACTGTATTTGTACTGTACTTGTACTGTATTTGTACTGTAGTTGTACTGTAGTTGTACTGTAGTTGTACTGTAGTTGTACTGTATGTGTACTGTATGTGTACTGTAGTTGTACTGTATTTGTACTGTAGTTGTACGGTAGTTGTACTTTAGTTGTACTGTATTTGTACTGTAGTTGTACTGTAGTTGTACTGTATGTGTACTGTATGTGTACTGTAGTTGTACTGTATGTGTACTGTAGTTGTACTGTAGTTGTACTGTATGTGTACTGTATGTGTACTGTAGTTGTACTGTATGTGCACTTTAGTTGTACTGTATTTGTACTGTATGTGTACTGTATGTGTACGGTAGTTGTACTGTAGTTGTACTGTATTTGTACTGTAGTTGTACTGTAGTTGTACTGTAGTTGTACTGTAGTTGTACTGTATGTGTACTGTATGTGTACTGTAGTTGTACTGTAGTTGTACTGTAGTTGTACTGTATGTGTACTGTAGTTGTACTGTAGTTGTACTGTACTTGTACTGTATGTGTACTGTAGTTGTACTGTATGTGTACTGTATGTGTACTGTAGTTGTACTGTATGTGTACTGTATGTGTACTGTAGTTGTACTGTAGTTGTACTGTATGTGTACTGTATGTGTACTGTAGTTGTACTGTAGTTGTACTGTATGTGTCCTGTATTTTAACTGTACTTGTACTGTAGTTGTACTGTAGTTGTACTGTAGTTGTACTGTATGTGTACTGTATTTGTACTGTAGTTGTACTGTAGTTGTACTGTATGTGTCCTGTATTTTAACTGTACTTGTACTGTAGTTGTACTGTAGTTGTACTGTAGTTGTACTGTATGTGTACTGTATGTGTACTGTAGTTGTACTGTAGTTGTACTGTAGTTGTACTGTAGTTGTACTGTAGTTGTACTGTATGTGTACTGTATGTGTACTGTAGTTGTACTGTATGTGTACTGTATGTGTACTGTATGTGTACTGTAGATGTACTGTATGTGTACTGTAGTTGTACTGTAGTTGTACTGTATGTGTACTGTATGTGTACTGTAGTTGTACTGTAGTTGTACTGTATGTGTACTGTACTTGTACTATACTTGTTCTGTAGTTGTACTGTAGTTGTACTGTATGTGTACTGTATGTGTACTGTACTTGTACTGTAGTTGTACTGTAGTTGTACTGTATTTGTACTGAAGTTGTATTGTAGTTGTACTGTATGTGTACTGCTTGTGTACTGTAGTTGTACTGTAGTTGTACTGTATGTGTACTGTAGTTGTACTGTAGTTGTACTGTATGTGTACTGTAGTTGTACTGTAGTTGTACTGTATGTGTACTGTAGTTGTACTGTAGTTGTACTGTATGTGTACTGTATGTGTACTGTAGTTGTACTGTATGTGTACTGTAGTTGTAGTGTAGTTGTACTGTATGTGTACTGTATGTGTACTGTATGTGTACTGTATGTGTACTGTAGTTGTACTGTATGTGTACAGTAGTTGTACTGTATGTGTACTGTATGTGTACTGTAGTTGTACTGTAGTTGTACTGTATGTGTACTGTAGTTGTACTGTATGTGTACTGTAGTTGTACTGTAGTTGTACTGTAGTTGTACTGTACTTGTACTGTATGTGTACTGTATGTGTACTGTAGTTGTACTGTAGTTGTACTGTATGTGTACTGTAGTTGTACTGTAGTTGTACTGTATGTGTACTGTAGTTGTACTGTATGTGTACTGTATGTGTACTGTATGTGTACTGTAGTTGTACTGTATGTGTACTGTAGTTGTACTGTAGTTGTACTGTATGTGTACTGTATGTGTACTGTACTTGTACTGTAGTTGTACTGTAGTTGTACTGTAGTTGTACTGTATGTGTACTGTAGTTGTACTGTATTTGTACTGTACTTGTACTGAAGTTGTACTGTAGTTGTACTGTAGTTGTACTGTATGTGTACTGTATTTGTACTGTACTTGTACTGTAGTTGTACTGTAGTTGTACTGTATGTGTACTGTATTTGTACTGTACTTGAACTGTAGTTGTACTGTAGTTGTACTGTACTTTTACTGTACTTGTACTGTAGTTGTACTGTATGTGTACTGTAGTTGTACTGTATTTGTACTGTACTTGTACTGTAGTTGTACTGTAGTTGTACTGTACTTGTACTGTACTTGTACTGTAGTTGTACTGTAGTTGTACTCTAGTTGTACTGTATGTGTACTGTAGTTGTACTGTATTTGTACTGTACTTGTACTGTAGTTGTACTGTAGTTGTACTGTAGTTGTACTGTATGTGTACTGTATTTATACTGTACTTGTACTGTAGTTGTACTGTATGTGTACTGTAGTTGTACTGTATTTGTACTGTACTTGTACTGTAGTTGTACTGTAGTTGTACTGTACTTGTACTGTACTTGTACTGTAGTTGTACTGTAGTTGTACTCTAGTTGTACTGTATGTGTACTGTAGTTGTACTGTATTTGTACTGTACTTGTACTGTAGTTGTACTGTAGTTGTACTGTAGTTGTACTGTATGTGTACTGTATTTATACTGTACTTGTACTGTAGTTGTACTGTATGTGTACTCTATTTGTACTGTACTTGTACTGTAGTTGTACTGTAGTTGTACTGTACTTGTACTGTACTTGTACTGTAGTTGTACTGTATGTGTACTGTAGTTGTACTGTATTTGTACTGTACTTGTACTGTAGTTGTACTGTATTTGTACTGTACTTGTACTGTACTTGTACTGTAGTTGTACTGTAGTTGTACTGTAGTTGTACTGTATGTGTACTGTAGTTGTACTGTATTTGTACTGTACTTGTACTGTATGTGTACTGTAGTTGTACTGTATTTGTACTGTACTTGTACTGTAGTTGTACTGTAGTTGTACTGTAGTTTACTGTAGTTGTACTGTAGTTGTACTGTAGTTGTACTGTATGTGTACTGTATTTTAACTGTAGTTGTACTGTACTTGTACTGTAGTTGTACTGTAGTTAAACTGTATTTGTACTGTAGTTGTACTGTACTTGTACTGTATGTGTACTGTATTTGTACTGTAGTAGTACTGTATGTGTACTGTATGTGTACTGTATGTGTACTGTATGTGTACTGTATTTGTACTGTAGTTGTACTGTAGTTGTACTGTAGTTGTACTGTAGTTGTACTGTATTTGTACTGTACTTGTACTGTAGTTGTACTGTAGTTGTACTGTAGTTGTACTGTATGTGTACTGTATTTTAACTGTATTTGTATTGTAGTTGTACTGTAGTTGTACTGTATTTGTACTGTAGTTGTACTGTATGTGTACTGTAGTTGTACTGTATTTGTACTGTACTTGTACTGTAGTTGTACTGTAGTTGTACTGTATTTGTACTCTAGTTGTACTGTAGATGTACTGTATGTGTACTGTAGTTGTACTGTATGTGTACTGTAGTTGTACTGAATGTGTACTATAGTTGTACTGTATTTGTACTGTATTTGTACTGTACTTGTAATGTAGTTGTACTGTATGTGTACTGTATTTGTACTGTAGTTGTACTGTAGTTGTACTGTAGTTGTACTGTACTTGTACTGTAGTTTTACTGTATGTGTACTGTAGTTGTACTGTATTTGTACTGTACTTGTACTGTAGTTGTACTGTAGTTGTACTGTACTTGTACTGTACTTGTACTGTACTTGTACTGTACTTGTACTGTAGTTGTACTGTAGTTGTACTGTAGTTGTACTGTATGTGAACTGTAGTTGTACTGTATTTGTACTGTACTTGTACTGTAGAAGTACTGTAGTTGTACTGTATTTGTACTGTATGTGTACTGTATTTGTACTGTAGTTGTACTGTATGTGTACTGTAGTTGTACTGTATGTGTACTGTATTTGTACTGTATGTGTACTGTATTTGTACTGTAGTTGTTCTGTAGTTGTACTGTAGTTGTACTGTAGTTGTACTGTAGTTGTACTGTAGTTGTTCTGTATGTGTACTGTATTTGTACTGTATGTGTACTGTATTTGTACTGTAGTTGTACTGTAGTTGTACTGTATGTGTACTGTATTTTAACTGTACTTGTACTGTAGTTGTACTGTATTTGTACTGTAGTTGTACTGTATTTGTACTGTAGTTGTACTGTAGTTGTACTGTATTTGTACTGTACTTGTACTGTAGTTGTACTGTAGTTGTACTGTGTGTGTACTGTATTTTAACTGTATTTGTACTGTAGTTGTACTGTAGTTGTACTGTATTTGTACTGTAGTTGTACTGTATGTGTATTGTAGTTGTACTGTATTTGTACTGACTTGTACTGTAGTTGTACTGTAGTTGTACTGTATTTGTACTCTAGTTGTACTGTAGTTGTACTGTATGTGTACTGTAGTTGTACTGTATGTGTACTGTAGTTGTACTGAATGTGTACTATAGTTGTACTGTATTTGTACTGTATTTGTACTGTACTTGTACTGTAGTTGTACTGTAGTTGTACTGTATGTGTACTGTATTTGTACTGTACTTGTACTGTAGTTGTACTGTAGTTGTACTGTACTTGTACTGTAGTTGTACTGTATGTGTACTGTAGTTGTACTGTATTTGTACTGTACTTGTACTGTAGTTGTACTGTAGTTGTACTGTAGTTGTACTGTACTTGTACTGTACTTGTACTGTAGTTGTACTGTAGTTGTACTGTAGTTGTACTGTATGTGTACTGTAGTTGTACTGTATTTGTACTGTACTTGTACTGTAGATGTACTTTAGTTGTACTGTATTTGTACTGTATGTGTACTGTATTTGTACTGTAGTTGTACTGTATGTGTACTGTAGTTGTACTGTATGTGTACTGTATTTGTACTGTATGTGTACTGTATTTGTACTGTAGTTGTACTGTAGTTGTACTGTAGTTGTACTGTAGTTGTACTGTAGTTGTACTGTATGTGTACTGTATTTGTACTGTATGTGTACTGTATTTGTACTGTAGTTGTACTGTAGTTGTACTGTATGTGTACTGTATTTTAACTGTACTTGTACTGTAGTTGTACTGTATTTGTACTGTAGTTGTACTGTATTTGTACTGTAGTTGTACTGTAGTTGTACTGTAGTTGTACTGTATGTGTACTGTATTTGTTCTGTATGTGTACTGTATTTGTACTGTATGTGTACTGTATTTGTACTGTAGTTGTACTGTAGTTGTACTGTATGTGTACTGTAGTTGTACTGTATTTGTACTGTAGTTGTACTGTATGTGTACTGTAGTTGTACTGTATGTGTACTGTATTTGTACTGTATGTGTACTGTATTTGTACTGTAGTTGTACTGTAGTTGTACTGTAGTTGTACTGTACTTGTACTGTACTTGTACTGTACTTGTACTGCATTTGTACTGTAGTTGTACTGTATGTGTACTGTAGTTGTACTGTAGTTGTACTGTAGTTGTACTGTATGTGTACTGTATGTGTCCTGTATTTGTACTGTACTTGTACTGTATGTGTACTGTAGTTGTACTGTAGTTGTACTGTATGTGTACTGTAGTTGTACTGTAGTTGTACGGTAGTTGTACTGTAGTTGTACTGTATTTGTACTGTAGTTGTACTGTAGTTGTACTGTATGTGTACTGTATGTGTACTGTAGTTGTACTGTATGTGTACTGTAGTTGTACTGTAGTTGTACTGTATGTGTACTGTATGTGTACTGTAGTTGTACTGTAGTTGTACTGTATTTTAACTGTACTTGTCCTGTACTTGTACTGTATTTGTACTGTAGTTGTACTGTATGTGTACTGTAGTTGTACTGTAGTTGTACGGTAGTTGTACTGTAGTTGTACTGTATTTGTACTGTAGTTGTACTGTAGTTGTACTGTATGTGTACTGTATGTGTACTGTAGTTGTACTGTATGTGTACTGTAGTTGTACTGTAGTTGTACTGTAGTTGTACTGTATGTGTACTGTATTTGTACTGTAGTTGTACTGTATGTGTCCTGTATTTTAACTGTACTTGTACTGTAGTTGTACTGTATGTGTACTGTAGTTGTACTGTAGTTGTACTGTATGTGTACTGTAGTTGTACTGTAGTTGTACGGTAGTTGTACTGTAGTTGTACTGTATTTGTACTGTAGTTGTACTGTAGTTGTACTGTATGTGTACTGTATGTGTACTGTAGTTGTACTGTATGTGTACTGTAGTTGTACTGTAGTTGTACTGTATGTGTACTGTATGTGTACTGTATGTGTCCTGTATTTGTACTGTACTTGTACTGTATGTGTACTGTAGTTGTACTGTAGTTGTACTGTATGTGTACTGTAGTTGTACTGTAGTTGTACGGTAGTTGTACTGTAGTTGTACTGTATTTGTACTGTAGTTGTACTGTAGTTGTACTGTATGTGTACTGTATGTGTACTGTAGTTGTACTGTATGTGTACTGTAGTTGTACTGTAGTTGTACTGTATGTGTACTGTATGTGTACTGTAGTTGTACTGTAGTTGTACTGTAGTTTTACTGTATGTGTACTGTATGTGTCCTGTATTTGTACTGTACTTGTGTTGTATGTGTACTGTATGTGTACTGTAGTTGTACTGTAGTTGTACTGTATGTGTACTGTATGTGTACTGTAGTTGTACTGTAGTTGTACTGTAGTTGTACTGTATGTGTACTGTAGTTGTACTGTAGTTGTACTGTACTTGTACTGTATGTGTACTGTAGTTGTACTGTATGTGTACTGTATGTGTACTGTAGTTGTACTGTATGTGTACTGTATGTGTACTGTAGTTGTACTGTAGTTGTACTGTATGTGTACTGTATGTGTACTGTAGTTGTACTGTAGTTGTACTGTATGTGTCCTCTATTTTAACTGTACTTGTACTGTAGTTGTACTGTAGTTGTACTGTAGTTGTACTGTATGTGTACTGTATTTGTACTGTAGTTGTACTGTAGTTGTACTGTATGTGTCCTGTATTTTAACTGTACTTGTACTGTAGTTGTACTGTAGTTGTACTGTAGTTGTACTGTATGTGTACTGTATGTGAACTGTAGTTGTACTGTAGTTGTACTGTAGTTGTACTGTAGTTGTACTGTAGTTGTACTGTATGTGTACTGTATGTGTACTGTAGTTGTACTGTATGTGTACTGTATGTGTACTGTATGTGTACTGTAGATGTACTGTATGTGTACTGTAGTTGTACTGTAGTTGTACTGTATGTGTACTGTATGTGTACTGTAGTTGTACTGTAGTTGTACTGTATGTGTACTGTACTTGTACTATACTTGTACTGTAGTTGTACTGTAGTTGTACTGTATGTGTACTGTATGTGTACTGTACTTGTACTGTAGTTGTACTGTAGTTGTACTGTATTTGTACTGTAGTTGTACTGTAGTTGTACTGTATGTGTACTGCTTGTGTACTGTAGTTGTACTGTATGTGTACTGTAGTTGTACTATAGTTGTACTGTATGTGTACTGTAGTTGTACTGTAGTTGTACTGTATGTGTACTGTAGTTGTACTGTAGTTGTACTGTATGTGTACTGTATGTGTACTGTAGTTGTACTGAATGTGTACTGTAGTTGTAGTGTAGTTGTACTGTATGTGTACGGTATGTGTTCTGTACTTGTACTGTAGTTGTACTGTAGTTGTACTGTATTTGTACTGTAGTTGTACTGTAGTTGTACTGTATGTGTACTGTAGTTGTACTGTAGTTGTACTGTATGTGTACTGTAGTTGTACTGTATGTGTACTGTATGTGTACTGTATGTGTACTGTATTTGTACTGTAGTTGTACTGTAGTTGTACTGTAGTTGTACTGTAGTTGTACTGTATTTGTACTGTACTTGTACTGTAGTTGTACTGTAGTTGTACTGTAGTTGTACTGTATGTGTACTGTATTTTAACTGTATTTGTACTGTAGTTGTACTGTAGTTGTACTGTATTTGTACTGTAGTTGTACTGTATGTGTACTGTAGTTGTACTGTAGTTGTACTGTACTTGTACTGTAGTTGTACTGTAGTTGTACTGTATTTGTACTCTAGTTGTACTGTAGTTTTATTGTATGTGTACTGTAGTTGTACTGTATGTGTACTGTAGTTGTACTGAATGTGTACTATAGTTGTACTGTATTTGTACTGTATTTGTACTGTACTTGTACTGTAGTTGTACTGTAGTTGTACTGTATGTGTACTGTATTTGTACTGTACTTGTACTGTAGTTGTACTGTAGTTGTACTGTACTTGTACTGTAGTTGTACTGTATGTGTACTGTAGTTGTACTGTATTTGTACTGTACTTGTACTGTAGTTGTACTGTAGTTGTACTGTACTTGTACTGTACTTGTACTGTACTTGTACTGTACTTGTACTGTAGTTGTACTGTAGTTGTACTGTAGTTGTACTGTATGTGTACTGTAGTTGTACTGTATTTGTACTGTACTTGTACCGTAGATGTACTGTAGTTGTACTGTATTTGTACTGTATGTGTACTGTATTTGTACTGTAGTTGTACTGTATGTGTACTGTAGTTGTACTGTATGTGTACTGTATTTGTACTGTATGTGTACTGTATTTGTACTGTAGTTGTACTGTAGTTGTACTGTAGTTGTACTGTAGTTGTACTGTAGTTGTACTGTATGTGTACTTTATTTGTACTGTATGTGTACTGTATTTGTACTGTAGTTGTACTGTAGTTGTACTGTATGTGTACTGTATTTTAACTGTACTTGTACTGTAGTTGTACTGTATTTGTACTGTAGTTGTACTGTATTTGTACTGTAGTTGTACTGTAGTTGTACTGTAGTTGTACTGTATGTGTACTGTATTTGTACTGTATGTGTACTGTATTTGTACTGTATGTGTACTGTATTTGTACTGTAGTTGTTCTGTAGTTGTACTGTATGTGTACTGTAGTTGTACTGTATTTGTACTGTAGTTGTACTGTATGTGTACTGTAGTTGTACTGTATGTGTACTGTATTTGTACTGTATGTGTACTGTATTTGTACTGTAGTTGTACTGTAGTTGTACTGTAGTTGGACTGTACTTGTACTGTACTTGTACAGTACTTGTACTGCATTTGTACTGTAGTTGTACTGTATGTGTACTGTAGTTGTACTGTAGTTGTACTGTAGTTGTACTGTATGTGTACTGTATGTGTCCTGTATTTGTACTGTACTTGTACTGTATGTGTACTGTAGTTGTACTGTAGTTGTACTGTATGTGTACTGTAGTTGTACTGTAGTTGTACGGTAGTTGTACTGTAGTTGTACTGTATTTGTACTGTAGTTGTACTGTAGTTGTACTGTATGTGTACTGTATGTGTACTGTAGTTGTACTGTATGTGTACTGTAGTTGTACTGTAGTTGTACTGTATGTGTACTGTATGTGTACTGTAGTTGTACTGTAGTTGTACTATATTTTAACTGTACTTGTACTGTACTTGTACTGTATTTGTACTGTAGTTGTACTGTATGTGTACTGTAGTTGTACTGTAGTTGTACTGTAGTTGTACTGTATGTGTACTGTATGTGTCCTGTATTTGTACTGTACTTGTGTTGTATGCGTACTGTATGTGTACTGTAGTTGTACTGTAGTTGTACTGTATGTGTACTGTATGTGTACTGTAGTTGTACTGTAGTTGTACTGTATGTGTACTGTAGTTGTACTGTAGTTGTACTGTACTTGTACTGTATGTGTACTGTAGTTGTACTGTATGTGTACTGTATGTGTACTGTAGTTGTACTGTATGTGTACTGTATGTGTACTGTATGTGTACTGTATTTGTACTGTACTTGTACTGTATTTGTACTGTAGTTGTACTGTAGTTGTACTGTAGTTGTACTGTAGTTGTACTGTATGTGTACTGTATGTGTACTGTAGTTGTACTGTATTTGTACTGTAGTTGTACGGTAGTTGTACTTTAGTTGTACTGTATTTGTACTGTAGTTGTACTGTATGTGTACTGTATGTGTACTGTAGTTGTACTGTATGTGTACTGTAGTTGTACTGTAGTTGTACTGTATGTGTACTGTATGTGTACTGTAGTTGTACTGTATGTGCACTTTAGTTGTACTGTATTTGTACTGTATGTGTACTGTATGTGTACGGTAGTTGTACTGTAGTTGTACTGTATTTGTACTGTAGTTGTACTGTAGTTGTACTGTAGTTGTACTGTAGTTGTACTGTATGTGTACTGTATGTGTACTGTAGTTGTACTGTAGTTGTACTGTAGTTGTACTGTATGTGTACTGTAGTTGTACTGTAGTTGTACTGTACTTGTACTGTATGTGTACTGTAGTTGTACTGTATGTGTACTGTATGTGTACTGTAGTTGTACTGTATGTGTACTGTATGTGTACTGTAGTTGTACTGTAGTTGTACTGTATGTGTACTGTATGTGTACTGTAGTTGTACTGTAGTTGTACTGTATGTGTCCTGTATTTTAACTGTACTTGTACTGTAGTTGTACTGTAGTTGTACTGTAGTTGTACTGTATGTGTACTGTATTTGTACTGTAGTTGTACTGTAGTTGTACTGTATGTGTCCTGTATTTTAACTGTACTTGTACTGTAGTTGTACTGTAGTTGTACTGTAGTTGTACTGTATGTGTACTGTATGTGTACTGTAGTTGTACTGTAGTTGTACTGTAGTTGTACTGTAGTTGTACTGTAGTTGTACTGTATGTGTACTGTATGTGTACTGTAGTTGTACTGTATGTGTACTGTATGTGTACTGTATGTGTACTGTAGATGTACTGTATGTGTACTGTAGTTGTACTGTAGTTGTACTGTATGTGTACTGTATGTGTACTGTAGTTGTACTGTAGTTGTACTGTATGTGTACTGTACTTGTACTATACTTGTACTGTAGTTGTACTGTAGTTGTACTGTATGTGTACTGTATGTGTACTGTACTTGTACTGTAGTTGTACTGTAGTTGTACTGTATTTGTACTGAAGTTGTATTGTAGTTGTACTGTATGTGTACTGCTTGTGTACTGTAGTTGTACTGTAGTTGTACTGTATGTGTACTGTAGTTGTACTGTAGTTGTACTGTATGTGTACTGTAGTTGTACTGTAGTTGTACTGTATGTGTACTGTAGTTGTACTGTAGTTGTACTGTATGTGTACTGTATGTGTACTGTAGTTGTACTGTATGTGTACTGTAGTTGTAGTGTAGTTGTACTGTATGTGTACTGTATGTGTACTGTATGTGTACTGTATGTGTACTGTAGTTGTACTGTATGTGTACAGTAGTTGTACTGTATGTGTACTGTATGTGTACTGTAGTTGTACTGTAGTTGTACTGTATGTGTACTGTAGTTGTACTGTATGTGTACTGTAGTTGTACTGTAGTTGTACTGTAGTTGTACTGTAGTTGTACTGTATGTGTACTGTATGTGTACTGTAGTTGTACTGTAGTTGTACTGTATGTGTACTGTAGTTGTACTGTAGTTGTACTGTATGTGTACTGTAGTTGTACTGTATGTGTACTGTATGTGTACTGTATGTGTACTGTAGTTGTACTGTATGTGTACTGTAGTTGTACTGTAGTTGTACTGTATGTGTACTGTATGTGTACTGTACTTGTACTGTAGTTGTACTGTAGTTGTACTGTATGTGTACTGTAGTTGTACTGTATTTGTACTGTACTTGTACTGAAGTTGTACTGTAGTTGTACTGTAGTTGTACTGTATGTGTACTGTATTTGTACTGTACTTGTACTGTAGTTGTACTGTAATTGTACTGTATGTGTACTGTATTTGTACTGTACTTGAACTGTAGTTGTACTGTAGTTGTACTGTACTTTTACTGTACTTGTACTGTAGTTGTACTGTATGTTTACTGTAGTTGTACTGTATTTGTACTGTACTTGTACTGTAGTTGTACTGTAGTTGTACTGTACTTGTACTGTACTTGTACTGTAGTTGTACTGTAGTTGTACTCTAGTTGTACTGTATGTGTACTGTAGTTGTACTGTATTTGTACTGTACTTGTACTGTAGTTGTACTGTAGTTGTACTGTAGTTGTACTGTATGTGTACTGTATTTATACTGTACTTGTACTGTAGTTGTACTGTATGTGTACTCTATTTGTACTGTACTTGTACTGTAGTTGTACTGTAGTTGTACTGTACTTGTACTGTACTTGTACTGTAGTTGTACTGTATGTGTACTGTAGTTGTACTGTATTTGTACTGTACTTGTACTGTAGTTGTACTGTAGTTGTACTGTACTTGTACTGTACTTGTACTGTACTTGTACTGTACTTGTACTGTAGTTGTACTGTAGTTGTACTGTAGTTGTACTGTATGTGTACTGTAGTTGTACTGTATTTGTACTGTACTTGTACTGTAGTTGTAATGTAGTTGTACTGTACTTGTACTGTACTTGTACTGTAGTTGTACTGTATTTGTACTGTACTTGTACTGTACTTGTACTGTAGTTGTACTGTAGTTGTACTGTAGTTGTACTGTATGTGTACTGTAGTTGTACTGTATTTGTACTGTACTTGTACTGTAGTTGTACTGTAGTTGTACTGTAGTTTACTGTAGTTGTACTGTAGTTGTACTGTAGTTGTACTGTATGTGTACTGTATTTTAACTGTAGTTGTACTGTACTTGTACTGTAGTTGTACTGTAGTTAAACTGTATTTGTACTGTAGTTGTACTGTACTTGTACTGTATGTGTACTGTATTTGTACTGTAGTAGTACTGTATGTGTACTGTATGTGTACTGTATGTGTACTGTATGTGTACTGTATTTGTACTGTAGTTGTACTGTAGTTGTACTGTAGTTGTACTGTAGTTGTACTGTATTTGTACTGTACTTGTACTGTAGTTGTACTGTAGTTGTACTGTAGTTGTACTGTATGTGTACTGTATTTTAACTGTATTTGTATTGTAGTTGTACTGTAGTTGTACTGTATTTGTACTGTAGTTGTACTGTATGTGTACTGTAGTTGTACTGTATTTGTACTGTACTTGTACTGTAGTTGTACTGTAGTTGTACTGTATTTGTACTCTAGTTGTACTGTAGATGTACTGTATGTGTACTGTAGTTGTACTGTATGTGTACTGTAGTTGTACTGAATGTGTACTATAGTTGTACTGTATTTGTACTGTATTTGTACTGTACTTGTACTGTAGTTGTACTGTATGTGTACTGTATTTGTACTGTAGTTGTACTGTAGTTGTACTGTAGTTGTACTGTACTTGTACTGTAGTTTTACTGTATGTGTACTGTAGTTGTACTGTATTTGTACTGTACTTGTACTCTAGTTGTACTGTAGTTGTACTGTACTTGTACTGTACTTGTACTGTACTTGTACTGTACTTGTACTGTAGTTGTACTGTAGTTGTACTGTAGTTGTACTGTATGTGAACTGTAGTTGTACTGTATTTGTACTGTACTTGTACTGTAGAAGTACTGTAGTTGTACTGTATTTGTACTGTATGTGTACTGTATTTGTACTGTAGTTGTACTGTATGTGTACTGTAGTTGTACTGTAGTTGTACTGTAGTTGTACTGTATGTGTACTGTATGTGTCCTGTATTTGTACTGTACTTGTACTGTATGTGTACTGTAGTTGTACTGTAGTTGTACTGTATGTGTACTCTAGTTGTACTGTAGTTGTACTGTACTTGTACTGTAGAAGTACTGTAGTTGTACTGTATTTGTACTGTATGTGTACTGTATTTGTACTGTACTTGTACTGTACTTGTACTGTAGTTGTACTGTAGTTGTACTGTAGTTGTACTGTATGTGAACTGTAGTTGTACTGTATTTGTACTGTACTTGTACTGTAGAAGTACTGTAGTTGTACTGTATGTGTACTGTAGTTGTACTGTATGTGTACTGTATTTGTACTGTATGTGTACTGTATTTGTACTGTAGTTGTACTGTAGTTGTACTGTAGTTGTACTGTACTTGTACTGTACTTGTACTGTACTTGTACTGCATTTGTACTGTAGTTGTACTGTATGTGTACTGTAGTTGTACTGTAGTTGTACTGTAGTTGTACTGTATGTGTACTGTATGTGTCCTGTATTTGTACTGTACTTGTACTGTATGTGTACTGTAGTTGTACTGTAGTTGTACTGTATGTGTACTGTAGTTGTACTGTAGTTGTACGGTAGTTGTACTGTAGTTGTACTGTATTTGTACTGTAGTTGTACTGTAGTTGTACTGTATGTGTACTGTATGTGTACTGTAGTTGTACTGTATGTGTACTGTAGTTGTACTGTAGTTGTACTGTATGTGTACTGTATGTGTACTGTAGTTGTACTGTAGTTGTACTGTATTTTAACTGTACTTGTCCTGTACTTGTACTGTATTTGTACTGTAGTTGTACTGTATGTGTACTGTAGTTGTACTGTAGTTGTACGGTAGTTGTACTGTAGTTGTACTGTATTTGTACTGTAGTTGTACTGTAGTTGTACTGTATGTGTACTGTATGTGTACTGTAGTTGTACTGTATGTGTACTGTAGTTGTACTGTAGTTGTACTGTAGTTGTACTGTATGTGTACTGTATTTGTACTGTAGTTGTACTGTATGTGTCCTGTATTTTAACTGTACTTGTACTGTAGTTGTACTGTATGTGTACTGTAGTTGTACTGTAGTTGTACTGTATGTGTACTGTAGTTGTACTGTAGTTGTACGGTAGTTGTACTGTAGTTGTACTGTATTTGTACTGTAGTTGTACTGTAGTTGTACTGTATGTGTACTGTATGTGTACTGTAGTTGTACTGTATGTGTACTGTAGTTGTACTGTAGTTGTACTGTATGTGTACTGTATGTGTACTGTATGTGTCCTGTATTTGTACTGTACTTGTACTGTATGTGTACTGTAGTTGTACTGTAGTTGTACTGTATGTGTACTGTAGTTGTACTGTAGTTGTACGGTAGTTGTACTGTAGTTGTACTGTATTTGTACTGTAGTTGTACTGTAGTTGTACTGTATGTGTACTGTATGTGTACTGTAGTTGTACTGTATGTGTACTGTAGTTGTACTGTAGTTGTACTGTATGTGTACTGTATGTGTACTGTAGTTGTACTGTAGTTGTACTGTAGTTTTACTGTATGTGTACTGTATGTGTCCTGTATTTGTACTGTACTTGTGTTGTATGTGTACTGTATGTGTACTGTAGTTGTACTGTAGTTGTACTGTATGTGTACTGTATGTGTACTGTAGTTGTACTGTAGTTGTACTGTAGTTGTACTGTATGTGTACTGTAGTTGTACTGTAGTTGTACTGTACTTGTACTGTATGTGTACTGTAGTTGTACTGTATGTGTACTGTATGTGTACTGTAGTTGTACTGTATGTGTACTGTATGTGTACTGTAGTTGTACTGTAGTTGTACTGTATGTGTACTGTATGTGTACTGTAGTTGTACTGTAGTTGTACTGTATGTGTCCTCTATTTTAACTGTACTTGTACTGTAGTTGTACTGTAGTTGTACTGTAGTTGTACTGTATGTGTACTGTATTTGTACTGTAGTTGTACTGTAGTTGTACTGTATGTGTCCTGTATTTTAACTGTACTTGTACTGTAGTTGTACTGTAGTTGTACTGTAGTTGTACTGTATGTGTACTGTATGTGAACTGTAGTTGTACTGTAGTTGTACTGTAGTTGTACTGTAGTTGTACTGTAGTTGTACTGTATGTGTACTGTATGTGTACTGTAGTTGTACTGTATGTGTACTGTATGTGTACTGTATGTGTACTGTAGATGTACTGTATGTGTACTGTAGTTGTACTGTAGTTGTACTGTATGTGTACTGTATGTGTACTGTAGTTGTACTGTAGTTGTACTGTATGTGTACTGTACTTGTACTATACTTGTACTGTAGTTGTACTGTAGTTGTACTGTATGTGTACTGTATGTGTACTGTACTTGTACTGTAGTTGTACTGTAGTTGTACTGTATTTGTACTGTAGTTGTACTGTAGTTGTACTGTATGTGTACTGCTTGTGTACTGTAGTTGTACTGTATGTGTACTGTAGTTGTACTATAGTTGTACTGTATGTGTACTGTAGTTGTACTGTAGTTGTACTGTATGTGTACTGTAGTTGTACTGTAGTTGTACTGTATGTGTACTGTATGTGTACTGTAGTTGTACTGAATGTGTAC
Organism: Meconema thalassinum; assembly: GCA_946902985.2. Taxonomy (NCBI): domain Eukaryota; kingdom Metazoa; phylum Arthropoda; class Insecta; order Orthoptera; family Tettigoniidae; genus Meconema; species Meconema thalassinum. The sequence goes on along the minus strand of OX336394.1, from coordinate 443,332,610 downwards.
TGTAGTTGTAGTGTAGTTGTACTGTATGTGTACTGTATGTGTTCTGTACTTGTACTGTAGTTGTACTGTAGTTGTACTGTATTTGTACTGTAGTTGTACTGTAGTTGTACTGTATGTGTACTGTAGTTGTACTGTAGTTGTACTGTATGTGTACTGTAGTTGTACTGTATGTGTACTGTATGTGTACTGTATGTGTACTGTATTTGTACTGTAGTTGTACTGTAGTTGTACTGTAGTTGTACTGTAGTTGTACTGTATTTGTACTGTACTTGTACTGTAGTTGTACTGTAGTTGTACTGTAGTTGTACTGTATGTGTACTGTATTTTAACTGTATTTGTACTGTAGTTGTACTGTAGTTGTACTGTATTTGTACTGTAGTTGTACTGTATGTGTACTGTAGTTGTACTGTAGTTGTACTGTACTTGTACTGTAGTTGTACTGTAGTTGTACTGTATTTGTACTCTAGTTGTACTGTAGTTTTATTGTATGTGTACTGTAGTTGTACTGTATGTGTACTGTAGTTGTACTGAATGTGTACTATAGTTGTACTGTATTTGTACTGTATTTGTACTGTACTTGTACTGTAGTTGTACTGTAGTTGTACTGTATGTGTACTGTATTTGTACTGTACTTGTACTGTAGTTGTACTGTAGTTGTACTGTAGTTGTACTGTAGTTGTACTGTATGTGTACTGTAGTTGTACTGTATTTGTACTGTACTTGTACTGTAGTTGTACTGTAGTTGTACTGTACTTGTACTGTACTTGTACTGTACTTGTACTGTACTTGTACTGTAGTTGTACTGTAGTTGTACTGTAGTTGTACTGTATGTGTACTGTAGTTGTACTGTATTTGTACTGTACTTGTACCGTAGATGTACTGTAGTTGTACTGTATTTGTACTGTATGTGTACTGTATTTGTACTGTAGTTGTACTGTATGTGTACTGTAGTTGTACTGTATGTGTACTGTATTTGTACTGTATGTGTACTGTATTTGTACTGTAGTTGTACTGTAGTTGTACTGTAGTTGTACTGTAGTTGTACTGTAGTTGTACTGTATGTGTACTTTATTTGTACTGTATGTGTACTGTATTTGTACTGTAGTTGTACTGTAGTTGTACTGTATGTGTACTGTATTTTAACTGTACTTGTACTGTAGTTGTACTGTATTTGTACTGTAGTTGTACTGTATTTGTACTGTAGTTGTACTGTAGTTGTACTGTAGTTGTACTGTATGTGTACTGTATTTGTACTGTATGTGTACTGTATTTGTACTGTATGTGTACTGTATTTGTACTGTAGTTGTTCTGTAGTTGTACTGTATGTGTACTGTAGTTGTACTGTATTTGTACTGTAGTTGTACTGTATGTGTACTGTAGTTGTACTGTATGTGTACTGTAGTTGTACTGTAGTTGTACTGTATGTGTACTGTATGTGTACTGTAGTTGTACTGTAGTTGTACTGTATTTTAACTGTACTTGTCCTGTACTTGTATTGTATTTGTACTGTAGTTGTACTGTATGTGTACTGTAGTTGTACTGTAGTTGTACGGTAGTTGTACTGTAGTTGTACTGTATTTGTACTGTAGTTGTACTGTAGTTGTACTGTATGTGTACTGTATGTGTACTGTAGTTGTACTGTATGTGTACTGTAGTTGTACTGTAGTTGTACTGTAGTTGTACTGTATGTGTACTGTATTTGTACTGTAGTTGTACTGTATGTGTCCTGTATTTTAACTGTACTTGTACTGTAGTTGTACTGTATGTGTACTGTAGTTGTACTGTAGTTGTACTGTATGTGTACTGTAGTTGTACTGTAGTTGTACGGTAGTTGTACTGTAGTTGTACTGTATTTGTACTGTAGTTGTACTGTAGTTGTACTGTATGTGTACTGTATGTGTACTGTAGTTGTACTGTATGTGTACTGTAGTTGTACTGTAGTTGTACTGTATGTGTACTGTATGTGTACTGTATGTGTCCTGTATTTGTACTGTACTTGTACTGTATGTGTACTGTAGTTGTACTGTAGTTGTACTGTATGTGTACTGTAGTTGTACTGTAGTTGTACGGTAGTTGTACTGTAGTTGTACTGTATTTGTACTGTAGTTGTACTGTAGTTGTACTGTATGTGTACTGTATGTGTACTGTAGTTGTACTGTATGTGTACTGTAGTTGTACTGTAGTTGTACTGTATGTGTACTGTATGTGTACTGTAGTTGTACTGTAGTTGTACTGTAGTTTTACTGTATGTGTACTGTATGTGTCCTGTATTTGTACTGTACTTGTGTTGTATGTGTACTGTATGTGTACTGTAGTTGTACTGTAGTTGTACTGTATGTGTACTGTATGTGTACTGTAGTTGTACTGTAGTTGTACTGTAGTTGTACTGTATGTGTACTGTAGTTGTACTGTAGTTGTACTGTACTTGTACTGTATGTGTACTGTAGTTGTACTGTATGTGTACTGTATGTGTACTGTAGTTGTACTGTATGTGTACTGTATGTGTACTGTAGTTGTACTGTAGTTGTACTGTATGTGTACTGTATGTGTACTGTAGTTGTACTGTAGTTGTACTGTATGTGTCCTCTATTTTAACTGTACTTGTACTGTAGTTGTACTGTAGTTGTACTGTAGTTGTACTGTATGTGTACTGTATTTGTACTGTAGTTGTACTGTAGTTGTACTGTATGTGTCCTGTATTTTAACTGTACTTGTACTGTAGTTGTACTGTAGTTGTACTGTAGTTGTACTGTATGTGTACTGTATGTGAACTGTAGTTGTACTGTAGTTGTACTGTAGTTGTACTGTAGTTGTACTGTAGTTGTACTGTATGTGTACTGTATGTGTACTGTAGTTGTACTGTATGTGTACTGTATGTGTACTGTATGTGTACTGTAGATGTACTGTATGTGTACTGTAGTTGTACTGTAGTTGTACTGTATGTGTACTGTATGTGTACTGTAGTTGTACTGTAGTTGTACTGTATGTGTACTGTACTTGTACTATACTTGTACTGTAGTTGTACTGTAGTTGTACTGTATGTGTACTGTATGTGTACTGTACTTGTACTGTAGTTGTACTGTAGTTGTACTGTATTTGTACTGTAGTTGTACTGTAGTTGTACTGTATGTGTACTGCTTGTGTACTGTAGTTGTACTGTATGTGTACTGTAGTTGTACTATAGTTGTACTGTATGTGTACTGTAGTTGTACTGTAGTTGTACTGTATGTGTACTGTAGTTGTACTGTAGTTGTACTGTATGTGTACTGTATGTGTACTGTAGTTGTACTGAATGTGTACTGTAGTTGTAGTGTAGTTGTACTGTATGTGTACTGTATGTGTTCTGTACTTGTACTGTAGTTGTACTGTAGTTGTACTGTATTTGTACTGTAGTTGTACTGTAGTTGTACTGTATGTGTACTGTAGTTGTACTGTAGTTGTACTGTATGTGTACTGTAGTTGTACTGTATGTGTACTGTATGTGTACTGTATGTGTACTGTATTTGTACTGTAGTTGTACTGTAGTTGTACTGTAGTTGTACTGTAGTTGTACTGTATTTGTACTGTACTTGTACTGTAGTTGTACTGTAGTTGTACTGTAGTTGTACTGTATGTGTACTGTATTTTAACTGTATTTGTACTGTAGTTGTACTGTAGTTGTACTGTATTTGTACTGTAGTTGTACTGTATGTGTACTGTAGTTGTACTGTAGTTGTACTGTACTTGTACTGTAGTTGTACTGTAGTTGTACTGTATTTGTACTCTAGTTGTACTGTAGTTTTATTGTATGTGTACTGTAGTTGTACTGTATGTGTACTGTAGTTGTACTGAATGTGTACTATAGTTGTACTGTATTTGTACTGTATTTGTACTGTACTTGTACTGTAGTTGTACTGTAGTTGTACTGTATGTGTACTGTATTTGTACTGTACTTGTACTGTAGTTGTACTGTAGTTGTACTGTAGTTGTACTGTAGTTGTACTGTATGTGTACTGTAGTTGTACTGTATTTGTACTGTACTTGTACTGTAGTTGTACTGTAGTTGTACTGTACTTGTACTGTACTTGTACTGTACTTGTACTGTACTTGTACTGTAGTTGTACTGTAGTTGTACTGTAGTTGTACTGTATGTGTACTGTAGTTGTACTGTATTTGTACTGTACTTGTACCGTAGATGTACTGTAGTTGTACTGTATTTGTACTGTATGTGTACTGTATTTGTACTGTAGTTGTACTGTATGTGTACTGTAGTTGTACTGTATGTGTACTGTATTTGTACTGTATGTGTACTGTATTTGTACTGTAGTTGTACTGTAGTTGTACTGTAGTTGTACTGTAGTTGTACTGTAGTTGTACTGTATGTGTACTTTATTTGTACTGTATGTGTACTGTATTTGTACTGTAGTTGTACTGTAGTTGTACTGTATGTGTACTGTATTTTAACTGTACTTGTACTGTAGTTGTACTGTATTTGTACTGTAGTTGTACTGTATTTGTACTGTAGTTGTACTGTAGTTGTACTGTAGTTGTACTGTATGTGTACTGTATTTGTACTGTATGTGTACTGTATTTGTACTGTATGTGTACTGTATTTGTACTGTAGTTGTTCTGTAGTTGTACTGTATGTGTACTGTAGTTGTACTGTATTTGTACTGTAGTTGTACTGTATGTGTACTGTAGTTGTACTGTATGTGTACTGTATTTGTACTGTATGTGTACTGTATTTGTACTGTAGTTGTACTGTAGTTGTACTGTAGTTGGACTGTACTTGTACTGTACTTGTACAGTACTTGTACTGCATTTGTACTGTAGTTGTACTGTATGTGTACTGTAGTTGTACTGTAGTTGTACTGTAGTTGTACTGTATGTGTACTGTATGTGTCCTGTATTTGTACTGTACTTGTACTGTATGTGTACTGTAGTTGTACTGTAGTTGTACTGTATGTGTACTGTAGTTGTACTGTAGTTGTACGGTAGTTGTACTGTAGTTGTACTGTATTTGTACTGTAGTTGTACTGTAGTTGTACTGTATGTGTACTGTATGTGTACTGTAGTTGTACTGTATGTGTACTGTAGTTGTACTGTAGTTGTACTGTATGTGTACTGTATGTGTACTGTAGTTGTACTGTAGTTGTACTGTATTTTAACTGTACTTGTACTGTACTTGTACTGTATTTGTACTGTAGTTGTACTGTATGTGTACTGTAGTTGTACTGTAGTTGTACTGTAGTTGTACTGTATGTGTACTGTATGTGTCCTGTATTTGTACTGTACTTGTGTTGTATGCGTACTGTATGTGTACTGTAGTTGTACTGTAGTTGTACTGTATGTGTACTGTATGTGTACTGTAGTTGTACTGTAGTTGTACTGTAGTTGTACTGTATGTGTACTGTAGTTGTACTGTAGTTGTACTGTACTTGTACTGTATGTGTACTGTAGTTGTACTGTATGTGTACTGTATGTGTACTGTAGTTGTACTGTATGTGTACTGTATGTGTACTGTATGTGTACTGTATTTGTACTGTACTTGTACTGTATTTGTACTGTAGTTGTACTGTAGTTGTACTGTAGTTGTACTGTAGTTGTACTGTATGTGTACTGTATGTGTACTGTAGTTGTACTGTATTTGTACTGTAGTTGTACGGTAGTTGTACTTTAGTTGTACTGTATTTGTACTGTAGTTGTACTGTAGTTGTACTGTATGTGTACTGTATGTGTACTGTAGTTGTACTGTATGTGTACTGTAGTTGTACTGTAGTTGTACTGTATGTGTACTGTATGTGTACTGTAGTTGTACTGTATGTGCACTTTAGTTGTACTGTATTTGTACTGTATGTGTACTGTATGTGTACGGTAGTTGTACTGTAGTTGTACTGTATTTGTACTGTAGTTGTACTGTAGTTGTACTGTAGTTGTACTGTAGTTGTACTGTATGTGTACTGTATGTGTACTGTAGTTGTACTGTAGTTGTACTGTAGTTGTACTGTATGTGTACTGTAGTTGTACTGTAGTTGTACTGTACTTGTACTGTATGTGTACTGTAGTTGTACTGTATGTGTACTGTATGTGTACTGTAGTTGTACTGTATGTGTACTGTATGTGTACTGTAGTTGTACTGTAGTTGTACTGTATGTGTACTGTATGTGTACTGTAGTTGTACTGTAGTTGTACTGTATGTGTCCTGTATTTTAACTGTACTTGTACTGTAGTTGTACTGTAGTTGTACTGTAGTTGTACTGTATGTGTACTGTATTTGTACTGTAGTTGTACTGTAGTTGTACTGTATGTGTCCTGTATTTTAACTGTACTTGTACTGTAGTTGTACTGTAGTTGTACTGTAGTTGTACTGTATGTGTACTGTATGTGTACTGTAGTTGTACTGTAGTTGTACTGTAGTTGTACTGTAGTTGTACTGTAGTTGTACTGTATGTGTACTGTATGTGTACTGTAGTTGTACTGTATGTGTACTGTATGTGTACTGTATGTGTACTGTAGATGTACTGTATGTGTACTGTAGTTGTACTGTAGTTGTACTGTATGTGTACTGTATGTGTACTGTAGTTGTACTGTAGTTGTACTGTATGTGTACTGTACTTGTACTATACTTGTACTGTAGTTGTACTGTAGTTGTACTGTATGTGTACTGTATGTGTACTGTACTTGTACTGTAGTTGTACTGTAGTTGTACTGTATTTGTACTGAAGTTATATTGTAGTTGTACTGTATGTGTACTGCTTGTGTACTGTAGTTGTACTGTAGTTGTACTGTATGTGTACTGTAGTTGTACTGTAGTTGTACTGTATGTGTACTGTAGTTGTACTGTAGTTGTACTGTATGTGTACTGTAGTTGTACTGTAGTTGTACTGTATGTGTACTGTATGTGTACTGTAGTTGTACTGTATGTGTACTGTAGTTGTAGTGTAGTTGTACTGTATGTGTACTGTATGTGTACTGTATGTGTACTGTATGTGTACTGTAGTTGTACTGTATGTGTACAGTAGTTGTACTGTATGTGTACTGTATGTGTACTGTAGTTGTACTGTAGTTGTACTGTATGTGTACTGTAGTTGTACTGTATGTGTACTGTAGTTGTACTGTAGTTGTACTGTAGTTGTACTGTAGTTGTACTGTATGTGTACTGTATGTGTACTGTAGTTGTACTGTAGTTGTACTGTATGTGTACTGTAGTTGTACTGTAGTTGTACTGTATGTGTACTGTAGTTGTACTGTATGTGTACTGTATGTGTACTGTATGTGTACTGTAGTTGTACTGTATGTGTACTGTAGTTGTACTGTAGTTGTACTGTATGTGTACTGTATGTGTACTGTACTTGTACTGTAGTTGTACTGTAGTTGTACTGTATGTGTACTGTAGTTGTACTGTATTTGTACTGTACTTGTACTGAAGTTGTACTGTAGTTGTACTGTAGTTGTACTGTATGTGTACTGTATTTGTACTGTACTTGTACTGTAGTTGTACTGTAATTGTACTGTATGTGTACTGTATTTGTACTGTACTTGAACTGTAGTTGTACTGTAGTTGTACTGTACTTTTACTGTACTTGTACTGTAGTTGTACTGTATGTTTACTGTAGTTGTACTGTATTTGTACTGTACTTGTACTGTAGTTGTACTGTAGTTGTACTGTACTTGTACTGTACTTGTACTGTAGTTGTACTGTAGTTGTACTCTAGTTGTACTGTATGTGTACTGTAGTTGTACTGTATTTGTACTGTACTTGTACTGTAGTTGTACTGTAGTTGTACTGTAGTTGTACTGTATGTGTACTGTATTTATACTGTACTTGTACTGTAGTTGTACTGTATGTGTACTCTATTTGTACTGTACTTGTACTGTAGTTGTACTGTAGTTGTACTGTACTTGTACTGTACTTGTACTGTAGTTGTACTGTATGTGTACTGTAGTTGTACTGTATTTGTACTGTACTTGTACTGTAGTTGTACTGTAGTTGTACTGTACTTGTACTGTACTTGTACTGTACTTGTACTGTACTTGTACTGTAGTTGTACTGTAGTTGTACTGTAGTTGTACTGTATGTGTACTGTAGTTGTACTGTATTTGTACTGTACTTGTACTGTAGTTGTAATGTAGTTGTACTGTACTTGTACTGTACTTGTACTGTAGTTGTACTGTATTTGTACTGTACTTGTACTGTACTTGTACTGTAGTTGTACTGTAGTTGTACTGTAGTTGTACTGTATGTGTACTGTAGTTGTACTGTATTTGTACTGTACTTGTACTGTAGTTGTACTGTAGTTGTACTGTAGTTTACTGTAGTTGTACTGTAGTTGTACTGTAGTTGTACTGTATGTGTACTGTATTTTAACTGTAGTTGTACTGTACTTGTACTGTAGTTGTACTGTAGTTAAACTGTATTTGTACTGTAGTTGTACTGTACTTGTACTGTATGTGTACTGTATTTGTACTGTAGTAGTACTGTATGTGTACTGTATGTGTACTGTATGTGTACTGTATGTGTACTGTATTTGTACTGTAGTTGTACTGTAGTTGTACTGTAGTTGTACTGTAGTTGTACTGTATTTGTACTGTACTTGTACTGTAGTTGTACTGTAGTTGTACTGTAGTTGTACTGTATGTGTACTGTATTTTAACTGTATTTGTATTGTAGTTGTACTGTAGTTGTACTGTATTTGTACTGTAGTTGTACTGTATGTGTACTGTAGTTGTACTGTATTTGTACTGTACTTGTACTGTAGTTGTACTGTAGTTGTACTGTATTTGTACTCTAGTTGTACTGTAGATGTACTGTATGTGTACTGTAGTTGTACTGTATGTGTACTGTAGTTGTACTGAATGTGTACTATAGTTGTACTGTATTTGTACTGTATTTGTACTGTACTTGTACTGTAGTTGTACTGTATGTGTACTGTATTTGTACTGTAGTTGTACTGTAGTTGTACTGTAGTTGTACTGTACTTGTACTGTAGTTTTACTGTATGTGTACTGTAGTTGTACTGTATTTGTACTGTACTTGTACTCTAGTTGTACTGTAGTTGTACTGTACTTGTACTGTACTTGTACTGTACTTGTACTGTACTTGTACTGTAGTTGTACTGTAGTTGTACTGTAGTTGTACTGTATGTGAACTGTAGTTGTACTGTATTTGTACTGTACTTGTACTGTAGAAGTACTGTAGTTGTACTGTATTTGTACTGTATGTGTACTGTATTTGTACTGTAGTTGTACTGTATGTGTACTGTAGTTGTACTGTATGTGTACTGTATTTGTACTGTATGTGTACTGTATTTGTACTGTAGTTGTTCTATAGTTGTACTGTAGTTGTACTGTAGTTGTACTGTAGTTGTACTGTAGTTGTTCTGTATGTGTACTGTATTTGTACTGTATGTGTACTGTATTTGTACTGTAGTTGTACTGTAGTTGTACTGTATGTGTACTGTATTTTAACTGTACTTGTACTGTAGTTGTACTGTATTTGTACTGTAGTTGTACTGTATTTGTACTGTAGTTGTACTGTAGTTGTACTGTAGTTGTACTGTATGTGTACTGTATTTGTACTGTATGTGTACTGTATTTGTACTGTATGTGTACTGTATTTGTACTGTAGTTGTACTGTAGTTGTACTGTATGTGTACTGTAGTTGTACTGTATTTGTACTGTAGTTGTACTGTATGTGTACTGTAGTTGTACTGTATGTGTACTGTATTTGTACTGTATGTGTACTGTATTTGTACTGTAGTTGTACGGTAGTTGTACTGTAGTTGTACTGTATTTGTACTGTAGTTGTACTGTAGTTGTACTGTATGTGTACTGTATGTGTACTGTAGTTGTACTGTATGTGTACTGTAGTTGTACTGTAGTTGTACTGTATGTGTACTGTATGTGTACTGTAGTTGTACTGTAGTTGTACTGTATTTAGTTGTACTTGTACTGTACTTGTACTGTATTTGTACTGTAGTTGTACTGTATGTGTACTGTAGTTGTACTGTAGTTGTACTGTAGTTGTACTGTATTTGTACTGTATGTGTCCTGTATTTGTACTGTACTTGTATTGTATGTGTACTGTATGTGTACTGTAGTTGTACTGTAGTTGTACTGTATGTGTACTATATGTGTACTGTAGTTGTACTGTAGTTGTACTGTAGTTGTACTGTATGTGTACTGTAGTTGTACTGTAGTTGTACTGTACTTGTACTGTATGTGTACTGTAGTTGTACTGTATGTGTACTGTATGTGAACTGTAGATGTACTGTATGTGTACTGTATGTGTACTGTATGTGTACTGTATTTGTACTGTACTTGTACTGTATTTGTACTGTAGTTGTACTGTAGTTGTACTGTAGTTGTACTGTAGTTGTACTGTATGTGTACTGTATGTGTACTGTAGTTGTACTGTATTTGTACTGTAGTTGTACGGTAGTTGTACTGTAGTTGTACTGTATTTGTACTGTAGTTGTACTGTAGTTGTACTGTATGTGTACTGTATGTGTACTGTAGTTGTACTGTATGTGTACTGTAGTTGTACTGTAGTTGTACTGTATGTGTACTGTATGAGTACTGTAGTTGTACTGTATGTGCACTGTAGTTGTACTGTATTTGTACTGTATGTGGACTGTATGTGTACGGTAGTTGTACTGTAGTTGTACTGTATTTGTACTGTAGTTGTACTGTAGTTGTACTGTAGTTGTACTGTAGTTGTACTGTATGTGTACTGTATGTGTACTGTAGTTGTACTGTAGTTGTACTGTAGTTGTACAGTATGTGTACTGTAGTTGTACTGTAGTTGTACTGTACTTGTACTGTATGTGTACTGTAGTTGTACTGTATGTGTACTGTATGTGTACTGTAGTTGTACTGTATGTGTACTGTATGTGTACTGTAGTTGTACTGTAGTTGTACTGTATGTGTACTCTATGTGTACTGTAGTTGTACTGTAGTTGTACTGTAGTTGTACTGTATGTGTACTGTATGTGTACTGTAGTTGTACTGTATGTGTACTGTATGTGTACTGTATGTGTACTGTAGAAGTACTGTATGTGTACTGTAGTTGTACTGTAGTTGTACTGTATGTGTACTGTATGTGTACTGTAGTTGTACTGTAGTTGTACTGTATGTGTACTGTACTTGTACTATACTTGTACTGTAGTTGTACTGTAGTTGTACTGTATGTGTACTGTATGTGTACTGTACTTGTACTGTAGTTGTACTGTAGCTGTACTGTATTTGTACTGTAGTTGTACTGTATGTGTACTGTTTGTGTACTGTAGTTGTACTGTAGTTGTACTGTATGTGTACTGTAGTTGTACTGTAGTTGTACTGTATGTGTACTGTAGTTGTACTGTAGTTGTACTGTATGTGTACTGTAGTTGTACTGTAGTTGTACTGTATGTGTACTGTATGTGTACTGTAGTTGTACTGTATGTGTACTGTAGTTGTAGTGTAGTTGTACTGTATGTGTACTGTATGTGTACTGTATGTGTACTGCATGTGTACTGTAGTTGTACTGTATGTGTACTGTAGTTGTACTGTATGTGTACTGTATGTGTACTGTAGTTGTACTGTAGTTGCACTGTATGTGTACTGTAGTTGTACTGTATGTGTACTGTAGTTGTACTGTAGTTGTACTGTAGTTGTACTGTAGATGTACTGTATGTGTACTGTATGTGTACTGTAGTTGTACTTTAGTTGTACTGTATGTGTACTGTAGTTGTACTGTAGTTGTACTGTATGTGTACTGTAGTTGTACTGTAGTTGTACTGTATGTGTACTGTATGTGTACTGTATGTGTACTGTATGTGTACTGTAGTTGTACTGTATGTGTACTGTAGTTGTACTGTAGTTGTATGTGTGTGTATTGTATGTGTACTGTACTTGTACTGTAGTTGTTCTGTAGTTGTACTGTAGTTGTACTGTAGTTGTACTGTATGTGTACTGTAGTTGTACTGTATTTGTACTGTACTTGTACTGAAGTTGTACTGTAGTTGTACTGTAGTTGTACTGTATGTGTACTGTATTTGTACTGTACTTGTACTGTAGTTGTACTGTAGTTGTACTCTATGTGTACTGTATTTGTACTGTACTTGAACTGTAGTTGTACTGTAGTTGTACTGTACTTTAACTGTACTTGTACTGTAGTTGTACTGTATGTGTACTGTAGTTGTACTGTATTTGTACTGTACTTGTACTGTAGTTGTACTGTAGTTGTACTGTACTTGTACTGTACTTGTACTGTAGTTGTACTGTAGTTGTACTGTAGTTGTACGGTATGTGTACTGTAGTTGTACTGTATTTGTACTGTACTTGTACTGTAGTTGTACTGTAGTTGTACTGTAGTTGTACTGTATGTGTACTGTATTTATACTGTACTTGTACTGTAGTTGTACTGTATGTGTACTCTATTTGTACTGTACTTGTACTGTAGTTGTACTGTAGTTGTACTGTACTTGTACTGTACTTGTACTGTACTTGTACTGTAGTTGTACTGTATGTGTACTGTAGTTGTACTGTATTTGTACTGTACTTGTACTGTAGTTGTACTGTAGTTGTACTGTACTTGTACTGTACTTGTACTGTACTTGTACTGTACTTGTACTGTACTTGTACTGTAGTTGTATTGTAGTTGTACTGTAGTTGTACTGTATGTGTACTGTAGTTGTACTGTATTTGTACTGTACTTGTACTGTAGTTGTAATGTAGTTGTACTGTACTTGTACTGTACTTGTACTGTAGTTGTACTGTATTTGTACTGTACTTGTACTGTACTTGTACTGTAGTTGTACTGTAGTTGTACTGTAGTTGTACTGTATGTGTACTGTAGTTGTACTGTATTTGTACTGTATTTGTACTGTATGTGTACTGTATTTGTACTGTAGTTGTACTGTAGTTGTACTGTAGTTGTACTGTACTTGTACTGTATGTGTACTGTATTTGTACTATAGTTGTACTGTAGTTGTACTGTAGTTGTACTGTATGTGTACTGTATTTGTACTGTATGTGTACTGTATTTGTACTGTATGTGTACTGTATTTGTACTGTAGTTGTACTGTAGTTGTACTGTATGTGTACTGTAGTTGTACTGTATTTGTACTGTAGTTGTACTGTATGTGTACTGTAGTTGTACTGTATGTGTACTGTATTTGTACTGTATGTGTACTGTATTTGTACTGTAGTTGTACTGTAGTTGTACTGTAGTTGTACTGTACTTGTACTGTACTTGTACTGCATTTGTACTGCATTTGTACTGTAGTTGTACTGTATGTGTACTGTAGTTGTACTGTAGTTATACTGTAGTTGTACTGTATGTGTACTGTATGTGTCCTGTATTTGTACTGTACTTGTACTGTATGTGTACTGTAGTTGTACTGTAGTTGTACTGTATGTGTACTGTAGTTGTACTGTAGTTGTACGGTAGTTGTACTGTAGTTGTACTGTATTTGTACTGTAGTTGTACTGTAGTTGTACTGTATGTGTACTGTATGTGTACTGTAGTTGTACTGTAGTTGTACTGTATGTGTACTGTATGTGTACTGTACTTGTACTATAGTTGTACTGTAGTTGTACTGTATTTGTACTGTAGTTGTACTGTAGTTGTACTGTATGTGTACTGTTTGTGTACTGTAGTTGTACTGTAGTTGTACTGTATGTGTACTGTAGTTGTACTGTAGTTGTACTGTATGTGTACTGTAGTTGTACTGTAGTTGTACTGTATGTGTACTGTAGTTGTACTGTAGTTGTACTGTATGTGTACTGTATGTGTACTGTAGTTGTACTGTATGTGTACTGTAGTTGTAGTGTAGTTGTACTGTATGTGTACTGTATGTGTACTGTATGTGTACTGTATGTGTACTGTAGTTGTACTGTATGTGTACTGTAGTTGTACTGTATGTGTACTGTATGTGTACTGTAGTTGTACTGTAGTTGTACTGTATGTGTACTGTAGTTGTACTGTAGTTGTACTGTAGTTGTACTGTAGTTGTACTGTATGTGTACTGTATGTGTACTGTACTTGTACTGTACTTGTACTGTAGTTGTACTGTAGTTGTACTGTATGTGTACTGTATGTGTACTGTACTTGTACTGTAGTTGTACTGTAGTTGTACTGTAGTTGTACTGTAGTTGTACTGTATGTGTACTGTATTTGTACTGTACTTGTACTGAAGTTGTACTGTAGTTGTACTGTAGTTGTACTGTATGTGTACTGTATTTGTACTGTACTTGTACTGTAGTAGTACTGTAGTTGTACTGTATGTGTACTGTATTTGTACTGTACTTGAACTGTAGTTGTACTGTAGTTGTACTGTACTTTTACTGTACTTGTACTGTAGTTGTACTGTATGTGTACTGTAGTTGTACTGTATTTGTACTGTACTTGTACTGTAGTTGTACTGTAGTTGTACTGTACTTGTACTGTACTTGTACTGTAGTTGTACTGTAGTTGTACTGTAGTTGTACTGTATGTGTACTGTAGTTGTACTGTATTTGTACTGTACTTGTACTGTAGTTGTACTGTAGTTGTACTGTAGTTGTACTGTATGTGTACTGTATTTATACTGTACTTGTACTGTAGTTGTACTGTATGTGTACTGTATTTGTACTGTACTTGTACTGTAGTTGTACTGTAGTTGTACTGTACTTGTACTGTACTTGTACTGTAGTTGTACTGTATGTGTACTGTAGTTGTACTGTATTTGTACTGTACTTGTACTGTAGTTGTACTGTAGTGGTACTGTACTTGTACTGTACTTGTACTGTACTTGTACTGTACTTGTACTGTAGTTGTACTGTAGTTGTACTGTAGTTGTACTGTATGTGTACTGTAGTTGTACTGTATTTGTACTGTACTTGTACTGTAGTTGTAATGTAGTTGTACTGTACTTGTACTGTACTTGTACTGTAGTTGTACTGTATTTGTACTGTACTAGTACTGTACTTGTACTGTAGTTGTACTGTAGTTGTACTGTAGTGTACTGTATGTGTACTGTAGTTGTACTGTATTTGTACTGTACTTGTACTGTAGTTGTACTGTAGTTGTACTGTTGTTGTACTGTAGTTGTACTGTAGTTGTACTGTATGTGTACTGTATTTTAACTGTAGTTGTACTGTACTTGTACTGTAGTTGTACTGTAGTTGTACTGTAGTTAAACTGTATTTGTACTGTAGTTGTACTGTACTTGTACTGTATGTGTACTGTATTTGTACTGTAGTAGTACTGTATGTGTACTGTATGTGTACTGTATTTGTACTGTAGTTGTACTGTAGTTGTACTGAAGTTGTACTGTAGTTGTACTGTATTTGTACTGTACTTGTACTGTAGTTGTACTGTAGTTGTACTGTATTTGTACTCTAGTTGTACTGTAGTTGTACTGTATGTGTACTGTAGTTGTACTGTATGTGTACTGTAGTTGTACTGAATGTGTACTATAGTTGTACTGTATTTGTACTGTATTTTTACTGTACTTGTACTGTAGTTGTACTGTAGTTGTACTGTATGTGTACTGTATTTGTACTGTACTTGTACTGTAGTTGTACTGTAGTTGTACTGTACTTGTACTGTAGTTGTACTGTATGTGTACTGTAGTTGTACTGTATTTGTACTGTACTTGTACTGTAGTTGTACTGTAGTTGTACTGTACTTGTACTGTACTTGTACTGTACTTGTACTGTACTTGTACTGTAGTTGTACTGTATTTGTACTGTAGTTGTACTGTATGTGTACTGTAGTTGTACTGTATTTGTACTGTACTTGTACTGTAGATGTACTGTAGTTGTACTGTATTTGTACTGTATGTGTACTGTATTTGTACTGTAGTTGTACTGTATGTGTACTGTAGTTGTACTGTATGTGTACTGTATTTGTACTGTATGTGTAATGTATTTGTACTGTAGTTGTACTGTAGTTGTACTGTAGTTGTACTGTAGTTGTACTGTAGTTGTACTGTAGTTGTACTGTATGTGTACTGTATTTGTACTGTATGTGTACTGTATTTGTACTGTAGTTGTACTGTAGTTGTACTGTATGTGTACTGTATTTTAACTGTACTTGTACTGTAGTTGTACTGTAGTTGTACTGTAGTTGTACTGTATTTGTACTGTATGTGTACTGTATGTGTACGGTAGTTGTACTGTAGTTGTACTGTATTTGTACTGTAGTTGTACTGTAGTTGTACTGTAGTTGTACTATAGTTGTACTGTATGTGTACTGTATGTGTACTGTAGTTGTACTGTAGTTGTACTGTAGTTGTACTGTATGTGTACTGTAGTTGTACTGTAGTTGTACTGTACTTGTACTGTATGTGTACTGTAGTTGTACTGTATGTGTACTGTATGTGTACTGTAGTTGTGCTGTATGTGTACTGTATGTGTACTGTAGTTGTACTGTAGTTGTACTGTATGTGTACTGTATGTGTACTGTAGTTGTACTGTAGTTGTACTGTATGTGTCCTGTATTTTAACTGTACTTGTACTGTAGTTGTACTGTAGTTGTACTGTAGTTGTACTGTATGTGTACTGTATTTGTACTGTAGTTGTACTGTAGTTGTACTGTATGTGTCCTGTATTTTAACTGTACTTGTACTGTAGTTGTACTGTAGTTGTACTGTAGTTGTACTGTATGTGTACTGTATGTGTACTGTAGTTGTACTGTAGTTGTACTGTAGTTGTACTGTAGTTGTACTGTAGTTGTACTGTATGTGTACTGTATGTGTACTGTAGTTGTACTGTATGTGTACTGTATGTGTACTGTATGTGTACTGTAGATGTACTGTATGTGTACTGTAGTTGTACTGTAGTTGTACTGTATGTGTACTGTATGTGTACTGTAGTTGTACTGTAGTTGTACTGTATGTGTACTGTACTTGTACTATACTTGTACTGTAGTTGTACTGTAGTTGTACTGTATGTGTACTGTATGTGTACTGTACTTGTACTGTAGTTGTACTGTAGTTGTGCTGTATTTGTACTGTAGTTGTACTGTAGTTGTACTGTATGTGTACTGTTTGTGTACTGTAGTTGTACTGTAGTTGTACTGTATGTGTACTGTAGTTGTACTGTAGTTGTACTGTATGTGTACTGTAGTTGTACTGTAGTTGTACTGTATGTGTACTGTAGTTGTACTGTAGTTGTACTGTATGTGTACTGTATGTGTACTGTAGTTGTACTGTATGTGTACTGTAGTTGTAGTGTAGTTGTACTGTATGTGTACTGTATGTGTACTGTATGTTTACTGTATGTGTACTGTAGTTGTACTGTATGTGTACAGTAGTTGTACTGTATGTGTACTGTATGTGTACTGTAGTTGTACTGTAGTTGTACTGTATGTGTACTGTAGTTGTACTGTATGTGTACTGTAGTTGTACTGTAGTTGTACTGTAGTTGTACTGTAGTTGTACTGTATGTGTACTGTATGTGTACTGTAGTTGTACTGTAGTTGTACTGTATGTGTACTGTAGTTGTACTGTAGTTGTACTGTATGTGTACTGTAGTTGTACTGTAGTTGTACTGTATGTGTACTGTATGTGTACTGTATGTGTACTGTATGTGTACTGTAGTTGTACTGTATGTGTACTGTAGTTGTACTGTAGTTGTACTGTATGTGTACTGTATGTGTACTGTACTTGTACTGTAGTTGTACTGTAGTTGTACTGTATGTGTACTGTAGTTGTACTGTATTTGTACTGTACTTGTACTGAAGTTGTACTGTAGTTGTACTGTATGTGTACTGTATTTGTACTGTACTTGTACTGTAGTTGTACTGTAGTTGTACTGTATGTGTACTGTATTTGTACTGTACTTGAACTGTAGTTGTACTGTAGTTGTACTGTACTTTTACTGTACTTGTACTGTAGTTGTACTGTATGTGTACTGTAGTTGTACTGTATTTGTACTGTACTTGTACTGTAGTTGTACTGTAGTTGTACTGTACTTGTACTGTACTTGTACTGTAGTTGTACTGTAGTTGTAATGTAGTTGTACTGTATGTGTACTGTAGTTGTACCGTATTTGTACTGTACTTGTACTGTAGTTGTACTGTAGTTGTACTGTAGTTGTACTGTATGTGTACTGTATTTATACTGTACTTGTACTGTAGTTGTACTGTATGTGTACTCTATTTGTACTGTACTTGTACTGTAGTTGTACTGTAGTTGTACTGTACTTGTACTGTACTTGTACTGTAGTTGTACTGTATGTGTACTGTAGTTGTACTGTATTTGTACTGTACTTGTACTGTAGTTGTACTGTAGTTGTACTGTACTTGTACTGTACTTGTACTGTACTTGTACTGCACTTGTACTGTAGTTGTACTGTAGTTGTACTGTATGTGTACTGTAGTTGTACTGTATTTGTACTGTACTTGTACTGTAGTTGTAATGTAGTTGTACTGTACTTGTACTGTACTTGTACTGTAGTTGTACTGTATTTGTACTGTACTTGTACTGTACTTGTACTGTAGTTGTACTGTAGTTGTACTGTAGTTGTACTATATGTGTACTGTAGTTGTACTGTATTTGTACTGTACTTGTACTGTAGTTGTACTGTAGTTGTACTGTAGTTTACTGTAGTTGTACTGTAGTTGTACTGTAGTTGTACTGTATGTGTACTGTATTTTAACTGTAGTTGTACTGTACTTGTACTGTAGTTGTACTGTAGTTGTACTGTAGTTAAACTGTATTTGTACTGTAGTTGTACTGTACTTGTACTGTATGTGTACTGTATTTGTTCTGTAGTAGTACTGTATGTGTACTGTATGTGTACTGTATGTGTACTGTATGTGTACTGTATTTGTACTGTAGTTGTACTGTAGTTGTACTGTATTTGTACTGTACTTGTACTGTAGTTGTACTGTAGTTGTACTGTAGTTGTACTGTATGTGTACTGTATTTTAACTGTATTTGTACTGTAGTTGTACTGTAGTTGTACTGTATGTGTACTGTAGTTGTACTGTATGTGTACTGTAGTTGTACTGTATTTGTACTGTACTTGTACTGTAGTTGTACTGTAGTTGTACTGTATTTGTACTCTAGTTGTACTGTAGATGTACTGTATGTGTACTGTAGTTGTACTGTATGTGTACTGTAGTTGTACTGAATGTGTACTATAGTTGTACTGTATTTGTACTGTATTTGTACTGTACTTGTACTGTAGTTGTACTGTAGTTGTACTGTATGTGTACTGTATTTGTACTGTACTTGTACTGTAGTTGTACTGTAGTTGTACTGTACTTGTACTGTAGTTTTACTGTATGTGTACTGTAGTTGTACTGTATTTGTACTGTACTTGTACTGTAGTTGTACTGTAGTTGTACTGTAGTTGTACTGTATGTGTACTGTAGTTGTACTGTATTTGTACTGTACTTGTACTGTAGATGTACTGTAGTTGTACTGTATTTGTACTGTATGTGTACTGTATTTGTACTGTAGTTGTACTGTATGTGTACTGTAGTTGTACTGTATGTGTACTGTATTTGTACTGTATGTGTACTGTATTTGTACTGTAGTTGTACTGTAGTTGTACTGTAGTTGTACTGTAGTTGTACTGTAGTTGTACTGTAGTTGTAAGGTATGTGTACTGTATTTGTACTGTATGTGTACTGTATTTGTACTGTAGTTGTACTGTAGTTGTACTGTATGTGTACTGTATTTTAACTGTACTTGTACTGTAGTTGTACTGTATTTGTACTCTAGTTGTACTGTATTTGTACTGTAGTTGTACTGTAGTTGTACTGTAGTTGTACTGTATGTGTACTGTATTTGTACTGTATGTGGACTGTATTTGTACTGTATGTGTACTGTATTTGTACTGTAGTTGTACTGTAGTTGTACTGTATGTGTACTGTAGTTGTACTGTATTTGTACTGTAGTTGTACTGTATGTGTACTGTATTTGTACTGTATGTGTACTGTATTTGTACTGTAGTTGTACTGTAGTTGTACTGTAGTTGTACTGTACTTGTACTGTACTTGTACTGTACTTGTACTGCATTTGTACTGTAGTTGTACTGTATGTGTACTGTAGTTGTACTGTAGTTGTACTGTAGTTGTACTGTATGTGTACTGTATGTGTCCTGTATTTGTACTGTACTTGTACTGTATGTGTACTGTAGTTGTACTGTAGTTGTACTGTATGTGTACTGTAGTTGTACTGTAGTTGTACGGTAGTTGTACTGTAGTTGTACTGTATTTGTACTGCAGTTGTACTGTAGTTGTACTGTATGTGTACTGTATGTGTACTGTAGTTGTACTGTATGTGTACTGTAGTTGTACTGTAGTTGTACTGTATGTGTACTGTATGTGTACTGTAGTTGTACTGTAGTTGTACTGTATTTTAACTGTACTTGTACTGTACTTGTACTGTATTTGTACTGTAGTTGTACTGTATGTGTACTGTAGTTGTACTGTAGTTGTACTGTAGTTGTACTGTATGTGTACTGTATGTGTCCTGTATTTGTACTGTACTTGTGTTGTATGTGTACTGTATGTGTACTGTAGTTGTACTGTAGTTGTACTGTATGTGTACTGTATGTGTACTGTAGTTGTACTGTAGTTGTACTGTAGTTGTACTGTATGTGTACTGTAGTTGTACTGTAGTTGTACTGTACTTGTACTGTATGTGTACTGTAGTTGTACTGTATGTGTACTTTATGTGAACTGTAGATGTACTGTATGTGTACTGTATGTGTACTGTATGTGTACTGTATTTGTACTGTACTTGTACTGTATTTGTACTGTAGTTTTACTGTAGTTGTACTGTAGTTGTACTGTAGTTGTACTGTATGTGTACTGTATGTGTACTGTAGTTGTACTGTATTTGTACTGTAGTTGTACGGTAGTTGTACTGTAGTTGTACTGTATTTGTACTGTAGTTGTACTGTAGTTGTACTGTATGTGTACTGTATGTGTACTGTAGTTGTACTGTATGTGTACTGTAGTTGTACTGTAGTTGTACTGTATGTGTACTGTATGTGTACTGTAGTTGTACTGTATGTGCACTGTAGTTGTACTGTATTTGTACTGTATGTGGACTGTATGTGTACGGTAGTTGTACTGTAGTTGTACTGTATTTGTACTGTAGTTGTACTGTAGTTGTACTGTAGTTGTACTGTAGTTGTACTGTATGTGTACTGTATGTGTACTGTAGTTGTACTGTAGTTGTACTGTAGTTGTACAGTATGTGTACTGTAGTTGTACTGTAGTTGTACTGTACTTGTACTGTATGTGTACTGTAGTTGTACTGTATGTGTACTGTATGTGTACTGTAGTTGTACTGTATGTGTACTGTATGTGTACTGTAGTTGTACTGTAGTTCTACTGTATGTGTACTCTATGTGTACTGTAGTTGTACTGTAGTTGTACTGTAGTTGTACTGTAGTTGTACTGTAGTTGTACTGTATGTGTACGGTATGTGTACTGTAGTTGTACTGTATGTGTACTGTATGTGTACTGTATGTGTACTGTAGAAGTACTGTATGTGTACTGTAGTTGTACTGTAGTTGTACTGTATGTGTACTGTATGTGTACTGTAGTTGTACTGTAGTTGTACTGTATGTGTACTGTACTTGTACTATACTTGTACTGTAGTTGTACTGTAGTTGTACTGTATGTGTACTGTATGTGTACTGTACTTGTACTGTAGTTGTACTGTAGTTGTACTGTATTTGTACTGTAGTTGTACTGTATGTGTACTGTTTGTGTACTGTAGTTGTACTGTAGTTGTACTGTATGTGTACTGTAGTTGTACTGTAGTTGTACTGTATGTGTACTGTAGTTGTACTGTAGTTGTACTGTATGTGTACTGTAGTTGTACTGTAGTTGTACTGTATGTGTACTGTATGTGTACTGTAGTTGTACTGTATGTGTACTGTAGTTGTAGTGTAGTTGTACTGTATGTGTACTGTATGTGTACTGTATGTGTACTGTATGTGTACTGTAGTTGTACTGTATGTGTACTGTAGTTGTACTGTATGTGTACTGTATGTGTACTGTAGTTGTACTGTAGTTGTACTGTATGTGTACTGTAGTTGTACTGTATGTGTACTGTAGTTGTACTGTAGTTGTACTGTAGTTGTACTGTATGTGTACTGTATGTGTACTGTAGTTGTACTTTAGTTGTACTGTATGTGTACTGTAGTTGTACTGTAGTTGTACTGTATGTGTACTGTAGTTGTACTGTAGTTGTACTGTATGTGTACTGTATGTGTACTGTATGTGTACTGTATGTGTACTGTAGTTGTACTGTATGTGTACTGTAGTTGTACTGTAGTTGTACTGTATGTGTACTGTATGTGTACTGTACTTGTACTGTAGTTGTACTGTAGTTGTACTGTAGTTGTACTGTATGTGTACTGTAGTTGTACTGTATTTGTACTGTACTTGTACTGAAGTTGTACTGTAGTTGTACTGTAGTTGTACTGTATGTGTACTGTATTTGTACTGTACTTGTACTGTAGTTGTACTGTAGTTGTACTGTATGTGTACTGTATTTGTACTGTACTTGAACTGTAGTTGTACTGTAGTTGTACTGTACTTTTACTGTACTTGTACTGTAGTTGTACTGTATGTGTACTGTAGTTGTACTGTATTTGTACTGTACTTGTACTGTAGTTGTACTGTAGTTGTACTGTACTTGTACTGTACTTGTACTGTAGTTGTACTGTAGTTGTACTGTAGTTGTACGGTATGTGTACTGTAGTTGTACTGTATTTGTACTGTACTTGTACTGTAGTTGTACTGTAGTTGTACTGTAGTTGTACTGTATGTGTACTGTATTTATACTGTACTTGTACAGTAGTTGTACTGTATGTGTACTCTATTTGTACTGTACTTGTACTGTAGTTGTACTGTAGTTGTACTGTACTTGTACTGTACTTGTACTGTAGTTGTACTGTATGTGTACTGTAGTTGTACTGTATTTGTACTGTACTTGTACTGTAGTTGTACTGTAGTTGTACTGTACTTGTACTGTACTTGTACTGTACTTGTACTGTACTTGTACTGTACTTGTACTGTACTTGTACTGTAGTTGTACTGTAGTTGTACTGTATGTGTACTGTAGTTGTACTGTATTTGTACTGTACTTGTACTGTAGTTGTAATGTAGTTGTACTGTACTTGTACTGTACTTGTACTGTAGTTGTACTGTATTTGTACTGTACTTGTAATGTACTTGTACTGTAGTTGTACTGTAGTTGTACTGTAGTTGTACTGTATGTGTACTGTAGTTGTACTGTATTTGTACTGTATTTGTACTGTATGTGTACTGTATTTGTACTGTAGTTGTACTGTAGTTGTACTGTAGTTGTACTGTACTTGTACTGTATGTGTACTGTATTTGTACTGAAGTTGTACTGTAGTTGTACTGTAGTTGTAATGTATGTGTACTGTATTTGTACTGTATGTGTACTGTATTTGTACTGTATGTGTACTGTATTTGTACTGTAGTTGTACTGTATGTGTACTGTAGTTGTACTGTATTTGTACTGTAGTTGTACTGTATGTGTACTGTAGTTGTACTGTATGTGTACTGTATTTGTACTGTATGTGTACTGTATTTGTACTGTAGTTGTACTGTAGTTGTACTGTACTTGTACTGTACTTGTACTGTACTTGTACTGTACTTGTACTGCATTTGTACTGCATTTGTACTGTAGTTGTACTGTATGTGTACTGTAGTTGTACTGTAGTTGTACTGTAGTTGTACTGTATGTGTACTGTATGTGTCCTGTATTTGTACTGTAGTTGTACTGTATGTGTACTGTAGTTGTACTGTAGTTGTACTGTATGTGTACTGTAGTTGTACTGTAGTTGTACGGTAGTTGTACTGTAGTTGTACTGTATTTGTACTGTAGTTGTACTGTAGTTGTACTGTATGTGTACTGTATGTGTACTGTAGTTGTACTGTAGTTGTACTGTATGTGTACTGTATGTGTACTGTACTTGTACTATAGTTGTACTGTAGTTGTACTGTATTTGTACTGTAGTTGTACTGTAGTTGTACTGTATGTGTACTGTTTGTGTACTGTAGTTGTACTGTAGTTGTACTGTATGTGTACTGTAGTTGTACTGTAGTTGTACTGTATGTGTACTGTAGTTGTACTGTAGTTGTACTGTATGTGTACTGTAGTTGTACTGTAGTTGTACTGTATGTGTACTGTATGTGTACTGTAGTTGTACTGTATGTGTACTGTAGTTGTAGTGTAGTTGTACTGTATGTGTACTGTATGTGTACTGTATGTGTACTGTAGTTGTACTGTATGTGTACTGTAGTTGTACTGTATGTGTACTGTATGTGTACTGTAGTTGTACTGTAGTTGTACTGTATGTGTACTGTAGTTGTACTGTATGTGTACAGTAGTTGTACTGTAGTTGTACTGTAGTTGTACTGTAGTTGTACTGTATGTGTACTGTATGTGTACTGTAGTTGTACTGTAGATGTACTGTATGTGTACTGTAGTTGTACTGTAGTTGTACTGTAGGTGTACTGTAGTTGTACTGTAGTTGTACTGTATGTGTACTGTATGTGTACTGTATGTGTACTGTAGTTGTACTGTATGTGTACTGTAGTTGTACTGAAGTTGTACTGTATGTGTACTGTATGTGTACTGTAGTTGTACTGTATGTGTACTGTACTTGTACTGTACTTGTACTGTAGTTGTACTGTAGTTGTACTGTATGTGTACTGTATGTGTACTGTACTTGTACTGTAGTTGTACTGTAGTTGTACTGTAGTTGTACTGTAGTTGTACTGTATGTGTACAGTAGTTGTACTGTATTTGTACTGTACTTGTACTGAAGTTGTACTGTAGTTGTACTGTAGTTGTACTGTATGTGTACTGTATTTGTACTGTACTTGTACTGTAGTTGTACTGTAGTTGTACTGTATGTGTACTGTATTTGTACTGTACTTGAACTGTAGTTGTACTGTAGTTGTACTGTACTTTTACTGTACTTGTACTGTAGTTGTACTGTATGTGTACTGTAGTTGTACTGTATTTGTACTGTACTTGTACTGTAGTTGTACTGTAGTTGTACTGTACTTGTACTGTAGTTGTACTGTAGTTGTACTGTAGTTGTACTGTATGTGTACTGTAGTTGTACTGTATTTGTACTGTACTTGTACTGTAGTTGTACTGTAGTTGTACTGTAGTTGTACTGTATGTGTACTGTATTTATACTGTACTTGTACTGTAGTTGTACTGTATGTGTACTGTATTTGTACTGTACTTGTACTGTAGTTGTACTGTAGTTGTACTGTACTTGTACTGTACTTGTACTGTAGTTGTACTGTATGTGTACTGTAGTTGTACTGTATTTGTACTGTACTTGTACTGTAGTTGTACTGTAGTTGTACTGTACTTGTACTGTACTTGTACTGTACTTGTACTGTACTTGTACTGTAGTTGTACTGTAGTTGTACTGTAGTTGTATTGTATGTGTACTGTAGTTGTACTGTATTTGTACTGTACTTGTACTGTAGTTGTAATGTAGTTGTACTGTACTTGTACTGTACTTGTACTGTAGTTGTACTGTATTTCTACTGTACTTGTACTCTACTTGTACTGTAGTTGTACTGTAGTTGTACTGTAGTTGTACTGTATGTGTACTGTAGTTGTACTGTATTTGTACTGTACTTGTACTGTAGTTGTACTGTAGTTGTACTGTAGTTGTACTGTAGTTGTACTGTAGTTGTACTGTATGTGTACTGTATTTTAACTGTAGTTGTACTGTACTTGTACTGTAGTTGTACTGTAGTTGTACTGTAGTTGTACTGTAGTTAAACTGTATTTGTACTGTAGTTGTACTGTACTTGTACTGTATGTGTACTGTATTTGTACTGTAGTAGTACTGTATGTGTACTGTATGTGTACTGTATGTGTACTGTATGTGTAATGTATTTGTACTGTAGTTGTACTGTAGTTGTACTGTAGTTGTACTGTAGTTGTACTGTATTTGTACTGTACTTGTACTGTAGTTGTACTGTAGTTGTACTGTATTTGTACTCTAGTTGTACTGTAGTTGTACTGTATGTGTACTGTAGTTGTACTGTATGTGTACTGTAGTTGTACTGAATGTGTACTATAGTTGTACTGTATTTGTACTGTACGTGTACTGTAGTTGTACTGTAGTTGTACTGTATGTGTACTGTATTTGTACTGTACTTGTACTGTAGTTTTACTGTAGTTGTACTGTACTTGTACTGTAGTTGTACTGTATGTGTACTGTAGTTGTACTGTATTTGTACTGTACTTGTACTGTAGTTGTACTGTAGTTGTACTGTAGTTGTACTGTATGTGTACTGTAGTTGTACTGTATGTGTACTGTATTTGTACTGTATGTGTACTGTATTTGTACTGTAGTTGTACTGTAGTTGTACTGTAGTTGTACTGTAGTTGTACTGTAGTTGTACGGTAGTTGTACTGTAGTTGTACTGTATTTGTACTGTAGTTGTACTGTAGTTGTACTGTATGTGTACTGTATGTGTACTGTAGTTGTACTGTAGTTGTACTGTATGTGTACTGTATGTGTACTGTACTTGTACTATAGTTGTACTGTAGTTGTACTGTATTTGTACTGTAGTTGTACTGTACTTGTACTGTATGTGTACTGTTTGTGTACTGTAGTTGTACTGTAGTTGTACTGTATGTGTACTGTAGTTGTACTGTAGTTGTACTGTATGTGTACTGTAGTTGTACTGTAGTTGTACTGTATGTGTACTGTAGTTGTACTGTAGTTGTCCTGTATGTGTACTGTATGTGTACTGTAGTTGTACTGTATGTGTACTGTAGTTGTAGTGTAGTTGTACTGTATGTGTACTGTATGTGTACTGTATGTGTACTGTATGTGTACTGTAGTTGTACTGTATGTGTACTGTAGTTGTACTGTATGTGTACTGTATGTGTACTGTAGTTGTACTGTAGTTGTACTGTATGTGTACTGTAGTTGTACTGTATGTGTACTGTAGTTGTACTGTAGTTGTACTGTAGTTGTACTGTAGTTGTACTGTATGTGTACTGTATGTGTACTGTAGTTGTACTGTAGATGTACTGTATGTGTACTGTAGTTGTACTGTAGTTGTACTGTAGGTGTACTGTAGTTGTACTGTAGTTGTACTGTATGTGTACTGTATGTGTACTGTATGTGTACTGTAGTTGTACTGTATGTGTACTGTAGTTGTACTGTAGTTGTACTGTATGTGTACTGTATGTGTACTGTAGTTGTACTGTAGTTGTACTGTATGTGTACTGTACTTGTACTGTACTTGTACTGTAGTTGTACTGTAGTTGTACTGTATGTGTACTGTATGTGTACTGTACTTGTACTGTAGTTGTACTGTAGTTGTACTGTAGTTGTACTGTAGTTGTACTGTATGTGTACTGTAGTTGTACTGTATTTGTACTGTACTTGTACTGAAGTTGTACTGTAGTTGTACTGTAGTTGTACTGTATGTGTACTGTATTTGTACTGTACTTGTACTGTAGTTGTACTGTAGTTGTACTGTATGTGTACTGTATTTGTACTGTACTTGAACTGTAGTTGTACTGTAGTTGTACTGTACTTTTACTGTACTTGTACTGTAGTTGTACTGTATGTGTACTGTAGTTGTACTGTATTTGTACAGTACTTGTACTGTAGTTGTACTGTAGTTGTACTGTACTTGTACTGTACTTGTACTGTAGTTGTACTGTAGTTGTACTGTAGTTGTACTGTATGTGTACTGTAGTTGTACTGTATTTGTACTGTACTTGTACTGTAGTTGTACTGTAGTTGTACTGTAGTTGTACTGTATGTGTACTGTATTTGTACTGTACTTGTACTGTAGTTGTACTGTATGTGTACTGTATTTGTACTGTACTTGTACTGAAGTTGTACTGTAGTTGTACTGTACTTGTACTGTACTTGTACTGTAGTTGTACTGTATGTGTACTGTAGTTGTACTGTATTTGTACTGTACTTGTACTGTAGTTGTACTGTAGTTGTACTGTACTTGTACTGTACTTGTACTGTACTTGTACTGTACTTGTACTGTACTTGTACTGTACTTGTACTGTAGTTGTACTGTAGTTGTACTGTAGTTGTACTGTATGTGTACTGTAGTTGTACTGTATTTGTACTGTACTTGTACTGTAGTTGTAATGTAGTTGTACTGTACTTGTACTGTACTTGTACTGTAGTTGTACTGTATTTGTACTGTACTTGTACTGTACTTGTACTGTAGTTGTACTGTAGTTGTACTGTAGTGTACTGTAGGTGTACTGTAGTTGTACTGTATTTGTACTGTACTTGTACTGTAGTTGTACTGTAGTTGTACTGTAGTTGTACTGTAGTTGTACTGTAGTTGTACTGTATGTGTACTGTATTTTAACTGTAGTTGTACTGTACTTGTACTGTAGTTGTACTGTAGTTGTACTGTAGTTAAACTGTATTTGTACTGTAGTTGTACTGTACTTGTACTGTATGTGTACTGTATTTGTACTGTAGTAGTACTGTATGTGTACTGTATGTGTACTGTATTTGTACTGTAGTTGTACTGTAGTTGTACTGTAGTTGTACTGTAGTTGTACTGTATTTGTACTGTACTTGTACTGTAGTTGTACTGTAGTTGTACTGTATTTGTACTCTAGTTGTACTGTAGTTGTTCTGTATGTGTACTGTAGTTGTACTGTATGTGTACTGTAGTTGTACTGAATGTGTACTATAGTTGTACTGTATTTGTACTGTATTTGTACTGTACTTGTACTGTAGTTGTACTGTAGTTGTACTGTATGTGTACTGTATTTGTACTGTACTTGTACTGTAGTTGTACTGTAGTTGTACTGTACTTGTACTGTAGTTGTACTGTATGTGTACTGTAGTTGTACTGTATTTGTACTGTACTTGTACTGTAGTTGTACTGTAGTTGTACTGTACTTGTACTGTACTTGTACTGTACTTGTACTGTAGTTGTACTGTATTTGTACTGTAGTTGTACTGTATGTGTACTGTAGTTGTACTGTATTTGTACTGTACTTGTACTGTAGATGTACTGTAGTTGTACTGTATTTGTACTCTATGTGTACTGTATTTGTACTGTAGTTGTACTGTATGTGTACTGTAGTTGTACTGTATGTGTACTGTATTTGTACTGTATGTGTACTGTATTTGTACTGTAGTTGTACTGTAGTTGTACTGTAGTTGTACTGTAGTTGTACTGTAGTTGTACTGTATGTGTACTGTATTTGTACTGTATGTGTACTGTATTTGTACTGTAGTTGTACTGTAGTTGTACTGTATGTGTTCTGTATTTTAACTGTACTTGTACTGTAGTTGTACTGTAGTTGTACTGTAGTTGTACTGTATTTGTACTGTATGTGTACTGTATGTGTACGGTAGTTGTACTGTAGTTGTACTGTATTTGTACTGTAGTTGTACTGTAGTTGTACTGTAGTTGTACTGTAGTTGTACTGTATGAGTACTGTATGTGTACTGTAGTTGTACTGTAGTTGTACTGTAGTTGTACTGTATGTGTACTGTAGTTGTACTGTAGTTGTACTGTACTTGTACTGTATGTGTACTGTAGTTGTACTGTATGTGTACTGTATGTGTACTGTAGTTGTACTGTATGTGTACTGTATGTGTACTGTAGTTGTACTGTAGTTGTACTGTATGTGTACTGTATGTGTACTGTAGTTGTACTGTAGTTGTACTGTATGTGTCCTGTATTTTAACTGTACTTGTACTGTAGTTGTACTGTAGTTGTACTGTAGTTGTACTGTATGTGTACTGTATTTGTACTGTAGTTGTACTGTAGTTGTACTGTATGTGTCCTGTATTTTAACTGTACTTGTACTGTAGTTGTACTGTAGTTGTACTGTATGTGTACTGTATGTGTACTGTAGTTGTACTGTAGTTGTACTGTAGTTGTACTGTAGTTGTACTGTAGTTGTACTGTATGTGTACTGTATGTGTACTGTAGTTGTACTGTATGTGTACTGTATGTGCACTGTATGTGTACTGTAGATGTACTGTATGTGTACTGTAGTTGTACTGTAGTTGTACTGTATGTGTACAGTATGTGTACTGTAGTTGTACTGTAGTTGTACTGTATGTGTACTGTACTTGTACTATACTTGTACTGTAGTTGTACTGTAGTTGTACTGTATGTGTACTGTATGTGTACTGTACTTGTACTGTAGTTGTACTGTAGTTGTACTGTATTTGTACTGTAGTTGTACTGTAGTTGTACTGTATGTGTACTGTTAGTGTACTGTAGTTGTACTGTAGTTGTACTGTATGTGTACTGTAGTTGTACTGTAGTTGTACTGTATGTGTACTGTAGTTGTACTGTAGTTGTACTGTATGTGTACTGTAGTTGTACTGTAGTTGTACTGTATGTGTACTGTATGTGTACTGTAGTTGTACTGTATGTGTACTGTAGTTGTAGTGTAGTTGTACTGTATGTGTACTGTATGTGTACTGTATGTTTACTGTATGTGTACTGTAGTTGTACTGTATGTGTACAGTAGTTGTACTGTATGTGTACTGTATGTGTACTGTAGTTGTACTGTAGTTGTAATGTATGTGTACTGTAGTTGTACTGTATGTGAACTGTAGTTGTACTGTAGTTGTACTGTAGTTGTACTGTATGTGTACTGTATGTGTACTGTAGTTGTACTGTAGTTGTACTGTATGTGTACTGTAGTTGTACTGTAGTTGTACTGTATGTGTACTGTAGTTGTACTGTAGTTGTACTGTATGTGTACTGTATGTGTACTGTACTTGTACTGTAGTTGTACTGTAGTTGTACTGTATGTGTACTGTAGTTGTACTGTATTTGTACTGTACTTGTACTGAAGTTGTACTGTAGTTGTACTGTAGTTGTACTGTATGTGTACTGTATTTGTACTGTACTTGTACTGTAGTTGTACTGTAGTTGTACTGTATGTGTACTGTATTTGTACTGTACTTGAACTGTAGTTGTACTGTAGTTGTACTGTACTTTTACTGTACTTGTACTGTAGTTGTACTGTATGTGTACTGTAGTTGTACTGTATTTGTACTGTACTTGTACTGTAGTTGTACTGTAGTTGTACTGTACTTGTACTGTACTTGTACTGTAGTTGTACTGTAGTTGTACTGTAGTTGTACTGTATGTGTACTGTACTTGTACTGTATTTGTACTGTACTTGTACTGTAGTTGTACTGTAGTTGTACTGTACTTGTACTGTACTTGTACTGTAGTTGTACTGTAGTTGTACTGTATGTGTACTGTAGTTGTACTGTATTTGTACTGTACTTGTACTGAAGTTGTACTGTAGTTGTACTGTAGTTGTACTGTATGTGTACTGTATTTGTACTGTACTTGTACTGTAGTTGTACTGTAGTTGTACTGTATGTGTACTGTATTTGTACTGTACTTGAACTGTAGTTGTACTGTAGTTGTACTGTACTTTTACTGTACTAGTACTGTAGTTGTACTGTATGTGTACTGTAGTTGTATTGTATTTGTACTGTACTTGTACTGTAGTTGTACTGTAGTTGTACTGTACTTTTACTGTACTTGTACTGTAGTTGTACTGTATGTGTACTGTAGTTGTACTGTATTTGTACTGTACTTGTACTGTAGTTGTACTGTAGTTGTACTGTACTTGTACTGTACTTGTACTGTAGTTGTACTGTAGTTGTACTGTAGTTGTACTGTATGTGTACTGTAGTTGTACTGTAGTTGTACTGTATGTGTACTGTATTTATACTGTACTTGTACTGTAGTTGTACTGTATGTGTACTCTATTTGTACTGTACTTGTACTGTAGTTGTACTGTAGTTGTACTGTACTTGTACTGTACTTGTACTGTAGTTGTACTGTATGTGTACTGTAGTTGTACTGTATTTGTACTGTACTTTTACTGTAGTTGTACTGTAGTTGTACTGTACTTGTACTGTACTTGTACTGTACTTGTACTGTACTTGTACTGTAGTTGTACTGTAGTTGTACTGTAGTTGTACTGTATGTGTACTGTAGTTGTACTGTATTTGTACTGTACTTGTACTGTAGTTGTAATGTACTTGTACTGTACTTGTACTGTAGTTGTACTGTATTTGTACTGTACTTGTACTGTACTTGTACTGTAGTTGTACTGTAGTTGTACTGTAGTTGTACTGTATGTGTACTGTAGTTGTACTGTATTTGTACTGTACTTGTACTGTAGTTGTACTGTAGTTGTACTGTAGTTTACTGTAGTTGTACTGTAGTTGTACTGTAGTTGTACTGTATGTGTACTGTATTTTAACTGTAGTTGTACTGTACTTGTACTGTAGTTGTACTGTAGTTGTACTGTAGTTAAACTGTATTTGTACTGTAGTTGTACTGTACTTGTACTGTATGTGTACTGTATTTGTACTGTAGTAGTACTGTATGTGTACTGTATGTGTACTGTATGTGTACTGTATGTGTACTGTATTTGTACTGTAGTTGTACTGTAGTTGTACTGTAGTTGTACTGTAGTTGTACTGTATTTGTACTGTACTTGTACTGTAGTTGTACTGTAGTTGTACTGTAGTTGTACTGTATGTGTACTGTATTTTAACTGTATTTGTACTGTAGTTGTACTGTAGTTGTACTGTATGTGTACTGTAGTTGTACTGTATGTATACTGTAGTTGTACTCTATTTGTACTGTACTTGTACTGTAGTTGTACTGTAGTTGTACTGTATTTGTACTCTAGTTGTACTGTAGATGTACTGTATGTGTACAGTAGTTGTACTGTATGTGTACTGTAGTTGTACTGAATGTGTACTATAGTTGTACTGTATTTGTACTGTATTTGTACTGTACTTGTACTGTAGTTGTACTGTAGTTGTACTGTATGTGTACTGTATTTGTACTGTACTTGTACTGTAGTTGTACTGTAGTTGTACTGTACTTGTACTGTAGTTTTACTGTATGTGTACTGTAGTTGTACTGTATTTGTACTGTACTTGTACTGTAGTTGTACTGTAGTTGTACTGTACTTGTACTGTACTTGTACTGTACTTGTACTGTACTTGTACTGTAGTTGTACTGTAGTTGTACTGTAGTTGTACTGTATGTGTACTGTAGTTGTACTGTATTTGTACTGTACTTGTACTGTAGATGTACTGTAGTTGTACTGTATTTGTACTGTATGTGTACTGTATTTGTACTGTAGTTGTACTGTATGTGTACTGTAGTTGTACTGTATGTGTACTGTATTTGTACTGTATGTGTACTGTATTTGTACTGTAGTTGTACTGTAGTTGTACTGTAGTTGTACTGTAGTTGTACTGTAGTTGTACTGTAGTTGTACTGTATTTGTACTGTAGTTGTACTGTAGTTGTACTGTAGTTGTACTGTATGTGTACTGTATTTGTACTGTATGTGTACTGTATTTGTACTGTATGTGTACTGTATTTGTACTGTAGTTGTACTGTAGTTGTACTGTATGTGTACTGTAGTTGTACTGTATTTGTACTGTAGTTGTACTGTATGTGTACTGTAGTTGTACTGTATGTGTACTGTATTTGTACTGTATGTGTACTGTATTTGTACTGTAGTTGTACTGTAGTTGTACTGTAGTTGTACTGTACTTGTACTGTACTGTATGTGTACTGTAGTTGTACTGTATTTGTACTGTACTTGTACTGTAGATGTACTGTAGTTGTACTGTACTTGTACTGCATTTGTACTGTAGTTGTACTGTATGTGTACTGTAGTTGTACTGTAGTTGTACTGTAGTTGTACTGTATGTGTACTGTATGTGTCCTGTATTTGTACTGTACTTGTACTGTATGTGTACTGTAGTTGTACTGTAGTTGTACTGTATGTGTACTGTAGTTGTACTGTAGTTGTACGGTAGTTGTACTGTAGTTGTACTGTATTTGTACTGTAGTTGTACTGTAGTTGTACTGTATGTGTACTGTATGTGTACTGTAGTTGTAATGTATGTGTACTGTAGTTGTACTGTAGTTGTACTGTATGTGTACTGTATGTGTACTGTAGTTGTACTGTAGTTGTACTGTATTTTAACTGTACTTGTACTGTACTTGTACTGTATTTGTACTGTAGTTGTACTGTATGTGTACTGTAGTTGTACTGTAGTTGTACTGTAGTTGTACTGTATGTGTACTGTATGTGTCCTGTATGTGTATTGTAGTTGTACTGTATGTGTACTGTAGTTGTACTGTAGTTGTACTGTATGTGTACTGTATGTGTACTGTAGTTGTACTGTATGTGCACTGTAGTTGTACTGTATTTGTACTGTATGTGGACTGTATGTGTACGGTAGTTGTACTGTAGTTGTACTGTATTTGTACTGTAGTTGTACTGTAGTTGTACTGTAGTTGTACTGTAGTTGTACTGTATGTGTACTGTATGTGTACTGTAGTTGTACTGTAGTTGTACTGTAGTTGTACAGTATGTGTACTGTAGTTGTACTATAGTTGTACTGTACTTGTACTGTATGTGTACTGTAGTTGTACTGTATGTGTACTGTATGTGTACTGTAGTTGTACTGTATGTGTACTGTATGTGTACTGTAGTTGTACTGTAGTTGTACTGTATGTGTACTCTATGTGTACTGTAGTTGTACTGTAGTTGTACTGTAGTTGTACTGTAGTTGTACTGTAGTTGTACTGTATGTGTACGGTATGTGTACTGTAGTTGTACTGTATGTGTACTGTATGTGTACTGTATGTGTACTGTAGAAGTACTGTATGTGTACTGTAGTTGTACTGTATGTGTACTGTATGTGTACTGTAGTTGTACTGTAGTTGTACTGTATGTGTACTGTACTTGTACTATACTTGTACTGTAGTTGTACTGTAGTTGTACTGTATGTGTACTGTATGTGTACTGTACTTGTACTGTAGTTGTACTGTAGTTGTACTGTATTTGTACTGTAGTTGTACTGTATGTGTACTGTTTGTGTACTGTAGTTGTACTGTAGTTGTACTGTATGTGTACTGTAGTTGTACTGTAGTTGTACTGTATGTGTACTGTAGTTGTACTGTAGTTGTACTGTATGTGTACTGTAGTTGTACTGTAGTTGTACTGTATGTGTACTGTATGTGTACTGTAGTTGTACTGTATGTGTACTGTAGTTGTAGTGTAGTTGTACTGTATGTGTACTGTATGTGTACTGTATGTGTACTGTATGTGTACTGTAGTTGTACTGTATGTGTACTGTAGTTGTACTGTATGTGTACTGTATGTGTACTGTAGTTGTACTGTAGTTGTACTGTATGTGTACTGTAGTTGTACTGTATGTGTACTGTAGTTGTACTGTAGTTGTACTGTAGTTGTACTGTATGTGTACTGTATGTGTACTGTAGTTGTACTTTAGTTGTACTGTATGTGTACTGTAGTTGTACTGTAGTTGTACTGTATGTGTACTGTAGTTGTACTGTAGTTGTACTGTATGTTTACTGTATGTGTACTGTATGTGTACTGTATGTGTACTGTAGTTGTACTGTATGTGTACTGTAGTTGTACTGTAGTTGTACTGTATGTGTACTGTATGTGTACTGTACTTGTACTGTAGTTGTACTGTAGTTGTACTGTAGTTGTACTGTAGTTGTACTGTATGTGTACTGTAGTTGTACTGTATTTGTACTGTACTTGTACTGAAGTTGTACTGTAGTAGTACTGTAGTTGTACTGTATGTGTACTGTATTTGTACTGTACTTGTACTGTAGTTGTACTGTAGTTGTACTGTATGTGTACTGTATTTGTACTGTACTTGACCTGTAGTTGTACTGTAGTTGTACTGTACTTTTACTGTACTTGTACTGTAGTTGTACTGTATGTGTACTGTAGTTGTACTGTATTTGTACTGTAATTGTACTGTAGTTGTACTGTAGTTGTACTGTACTTGTACTGTACTTGTACTGTAGTTGTACTGTAGTTGTACTGTAGTTGTACGGTATGTGTACTGTAGTTGTACTGTATTTGTACTGTACTTGTACTGTAGTTGTACTGTAGTTGTACTGTAGTTGTACTGTATGTGTACTGTATTTATACTGTACTTGTACTGTAGTTGTACTGTATGTGTACTCTATTTGTACTGTACTTGTACTGTAGTTGTACTGTAGTTGTACTGTACTTGTACTGTACTTGTACTGTAGTTGTACTGTATGTGTACTGTAGTTGTACTGTATTTGTACTGTACTTGTACTGTAGTTGTACTGTAGTTGTACTGTACTTGTACTGTACTTGTACTGTACTTGTACTGTACTTGTACTGTACTTGTACTGTACTTGTACTGTACTTGTACTGTAGTTGTACTGTAGTTGTACTGTAGTTGTACTGTAGTTGTACTGTATGTGTACTGTAGTTGTACTGTATTTGTACTGTACTTGTACTGTAGTTGTAATGTAGTTGTACTGTACTTGTACTGTACTTGTACTGTAGTTGTACTGTATTTGTACTGTACTTGTACTGTACTTGTACTGTAGTTGTACTGTAGTTGTACTGTAGTTGTACTGTATGTGTACTGTAGTTGTACTGTATTTGTACTGTATTTGTACTGTATGTGTACTGTATTTGTACTGTAGTTGTACTGTAGTTGTACTGTAGTTGTACTGTACTTGTACTGTATGTGTACTGTATTTGTACTGTAGTTGTACTGTAGTTGTACTGTATTTGTACTGTATGTGTACTGTATTTGTACTGTATGTGTACTGTATTTGTACTGTATGTGTACTGTATTTGTACTGTAGTTGTACTGTATGTGTACTGTAGTTGTACTGTATTTGTACTGTAGTTGTACTGTATGTGTACTGTAGTTGTACTGTATGTGTACTGTATTTGTACTGTATGTGTACTGTATTTGTACTGTAGTTGTACTGTACTTGTACTGTACTTGTACTGTACTTGTACTGTACTTGTACTGTACTTGTACTGCATTTGTACTGCATTTGTACTGTAGTTGTACTGTATGTGTACTGTAGTTGTACTGTAGTTGTACTGTAGTTGTACTGTATGTGTACTGTATGTGTCCTGTATTTGTACTGTACTTGTACTGTATGTGTACTGTAGTTGTACTGTAGTTGTACTGTATGTGTACTGTAGTTGTACTGTAGTTGTACGGTAGTTGTACTGTAGTTGTACTGTATTTGTACTGTAGTTGTACTGTAGTTGTACTGTATGTGTACTGTATGTGTACTGTAGTTGTACTGTAGTTGTACTGTATGTGTACTGTATGTGTACTGTACTTGTACTATAGTTGTACTGTAGTTGTACTGTATTTGTACTGTAGTTGTACTGTAGTTATACTGTATGTGTACTGTTTGTGTACTGTAGTTGTACTGTAGTTGTACTGTATGTGTACTGTAGTTGTACTGTAGTTGTACTGTATGTGTACTGTAGTTGTACTGTAGTTGTACTGTATGTGTACTGTAGTTGTACTGTAGTTGTACTGTATGTGTACTGTATGTGTACTGTAGTTGTACTGTATGTGTACTGTAGTTGTAGTGTAGTTGTACTGTATGTGTACTGTATGTGTACTGTATGTGTACTGTATGTGTACTGTAGTTGTACTGTATGTGTACTGTAGTTGTACTGTATGTGTACTGTATGTGTACTGTAGTTGTACTGTAGTTGTACTGTATGTTTACTGTAGTTGTACTGTATGTGTACTGTAGTTGTACTGTAGTTGTACTGTAGTTGTACTGTAGTTGTACTGTATGTGTACTGTATGTGTACTGTAGTTGTACTGTAGATGTACTGTATGTGTACTGTAGTTGTACTGTAGTTGTACTGTAGGTGTACTGTAGTTGTACTGTAGTTGTACTGTATGTGTACTGTATGTGTACTGTATGTGTACTGTAGTTGTACTGTATGTGTACTGTAGTTGTACTGTAGTTGTACTGTATGTGTACTGTATGTGTACTGTAGTTGTACTGTAGTTGTACTGTATGTGTACTGTACTTGTACTGTACTTGTACTGTAGTTGTACTGTAGTTGTACTGTATGTGTACTGTATGTGTACTGTACTTGTACTGTAGTTGTACTGTAGTTGTACTGTAGTTGTACTGTAGTTGTACAGTATGTGTACTGTAGTTGTACTGTATTTGTACTGTACTTGTACTGAAGTTGTACTGTAGTTGTACTGTAGTTGTACTGTATGTGTACTGTATTTGTACTGTACTTGTACTGTAGTTGTACTGTATTTGTACTGTAGTTGTACTTTATTTGTACTGTAGTTGTACTGTAGTTGTACTGTAGTTGTACTGTATGTGTACTCTATTTGTACTGTATGTGTACTGTATTTGTACTGTATGTGTACTGTATTTGTACTGTAGTTGTACTGTAGTTGTACTGTATGTGTACTGTAGTTGTACTGTATTTGTACTGTACTTGTACTGTACTTGTACTGTAGTTGTACTGTAGTTGTACTGTATGTGTACTGTATTTGTACTGTACTTGAACTGTAGTTGTACTGTAGTTGTACTGTAGTTGTACTGTAGTTGTACTGTATGTGTACTGTAGTTGTACTGTAT
The DNA here is from genome assembly GCA_946902985.2 of Meconema thalassinum. Classification (NCBI taxonomy): domain Eukaryota; kingdom Metazoa; phylum Arthropoda; class Insecta; order Orthoptera; family Tettigoniidae; genus Meconema; species Meconema thalassinum. Next base: position 443,294,129 of record OX336394.1, on the reverse strand, counting down.
TTGTACTGTACTTGTACTGAAGTTGTACTGTAGTAGTACTGTAGTTGTACTGTATGTGTACTGTATTTGTACTGTACTTGTACTGTAGTTGTACTGTAGTTGTACTGTATGTGTACTGTATTTGTACTGTACTTGACCTGTAGTTGTACTGTAGTTGTACTGTACTTTTACTGTACTTGTACTGTAGTTGTACTGTATGTGTACTGTAGTTGTACTGTATTTGTACTGTAATTGTACTGTAGTTGTACTGTAGTTGTACTGTACTTGTACTGTACTTGTACTGTAGTTGTACTGTAGTTGTACTGTAGTTGTACGGTATGTGTACTGTAGTTGTACTGTATTTGTACTGTACTTGCACTGTAGTTGTACTGTAGTTGTACTGTAGTTGTACTGTATGTGTACTGTATTTATACTGTACTTGTACTGTAGTTGTACTGTATGTGTACTCTATTTGTACTGTACTTGTACTGTAGTTGTACTGTAGTTGTACTGTACTTGTACTGTACTTGTACTGTAGTTGTACTGTATGTGTACTGTAGTTGTACTGTATTTGTACTGTACTTGTACTGTAGTTGTACTGTAGTTGTACTGTACTTGTACTGTACTTGTACTGTACTTGTACTGTACTTGTACTGTACTTGTACTGTACTTGTACTGTAGTTGTACTGTAGTTGTACTGTAGTTGTACTGTATGTGTACTGTAGTTGTACTGTATTTGTACTGTACTTGTACTGTAGTTGTAATGTAGTTGTACTGTACTTGTACTGTACTTGTACTGTAGTTGTACTGTATTTGTACTGTACTTGTACTGTACTTGTACTGTAGTTGTACTGTAGTTGTACTGTAGTTGTACTGTATGTGTACTGTAGTTGTACTGTATTTGTACTGTATTTGTACTGTATGTGTACTGTATTTGTACTGTAGTTGTACTGTAGTTGTACTGTAGTTGTACTGTACTTGTACTGTATGTGTACTGTATTTGTACTGTAGTTGTACTGTAGTTGTACTGTATTTGTACTGTATGTGTACTGTATTTGTACTGTATGTGTACTGTATTTGTACTGTATGTGTACTGTATTTGTACTGTAGTTGTACTGTATGTGTACTGTAGTTGTACTGTATTTGTACTGTAGTTGTACTGTATGTGTACTGTAGTTGTACTGTATGTGTACTGTATTTGTACTGTATGTGTACTGTATTTGTACTGTAGTTGTACTGTACTTGTACTGTACTTGTACTGTACTTGTACTGTACTTGTACTGTACTTGTACTGCATTTGTACTGCATTTGTACTGTAGTTGTACTGTATGTGTACTGTAGTTGTACTGTAGTTGTACTGTAGTTGTACTGTAGTTGTACTGTATGTGTACTGTATGTGTCCTGTATTTGTACTGTACTTGTACTGTATGTGTACTGTAGTTGTACTGTAGTTGTACTGTATGTGTACTGTAAATGTACTGTAGTTGTACGGTAGTTGTACTGTAGTTGTACTGTATTTGTACTGTAGTTGTACTGTAGTTGTACTGTATGTGTACTGTATGTGTACTGTAGTTGTACTGTAGTTGTACTGTATGTGTACTGTATGTGTACTGTACTTGTACTATAGTTGTACTGTAGTTGTACTGTATTTGTACTGTAGTTGTACTGTAGTTATACTGTATGTGTACTGTTTGTGTACTGTAGTTGTACTGTAGTTGTACTGTATGTGTACTGTAGTTGTACTGTAGTTGTACTGTATGTGTACTGTAGTTGTACTGTAGTTGTACTGTATGTGTACTGTAGTTGTACTGTAGTTGTACTGTATGTGTACTGTATGTGTACTGTAGTTGTACTGTATGTGTACTGTAGTTGTAGTGTAGTTGTACTGTATGTGTACTGTATGTGTACTGTATGTGTACTGTATGTGTACTGTAGTTGTACTGTATGTGTACTGTAGTTGTACTGTATGTGTACTGTATGTGTACTGTAGTTGTACTGTAGTTGTACTGTATGTGTACTGTAGTTGTACTGTATGTGTACTGTAGTTGTACTGTAGTTGTACTGTAGTTGTACTGTAGTTGTACTGTATGTGTACTGTATGTGTACTGTAGTTGTACTGTAGATGTACTGTATGTGTACTGTAGTTGTACTGTAGTTGTACTGTAGGTGTACTGTAGTTGTACTGTAGTTGTACTGTATGTGTACTGTATGTGTACTGTATGTGTACTGTAGTTGTACTGTATGTGTACTGTAGTTGTACTGTAGTTGTACTGTATGTGTACTGTATGTGTACTGTAGTTGTACTGTAGTTGTACTGTATGTGTACTGTACTTGTACTGTACTTGTACTGTAGTTGTACTGTAGTTGTACTGTATGTGTACTGTATGTGTACTGTACTTGTACTGTAGTTGTACTGTAGTTGTACTGTAGTTGTACTGTAGTTGTACAGTATGTGTACTGTAGTTGTACTGTATTTGTACTGTACTTGTACTGAAGTTGTACTGTAGTTGTACTGTAGTTGTACTGTATGTGTACTGTATTTGTACTGTACTTGTACTGTAGTTGTACTGTATTTGTACTGTAGTTGTACTTTATTTGTACTGTAGTTGTACTGTAGTTGTACTGTAGTTGTACTGTATGTGTACTCTATTTGTACTGTATGTGTACTGTATTTGTACTGTATGTGTACTGTATTTGTACTGTAGTTGTACTGTAGTTGTACTGTATGTGTACTGTAGTTGTACTGTATTTGTACTGTACTTGTACTGTACTTGTACTGTAGTTGTACTGTAGTTGTACTGTATGTGTACTGTATTTGTACTGTACTTGAACTGTAGTTGTACTGTAGTTGTACTGTACTTTTACTGTACTTGTACTGTAGTTGTACTGTATGTGTACTGTAGTTGTAGTGTATTTGTACTGTACTTGTACTGTAGTTGTACTGTAGTTGTACTGTACTTGTACTGTAGTTGTACTGTAGTTGTACTGTAGTTGTACTGTATGTGTACTGTAGTTGTACTGTATTTGTACTGTACTTGTACTGTAGTTGTACTGTAGTTGTACTGTAGTTGTACTGTATGTGTACTGTATTTATACTGTACTTGTACTGTAGTTGTACTGTATGTGTACTGTATTTGTACTGTACTTGTACTGTAGTTGTACTGTAGTTGTACTGTACTTGTACTGTACTTGTACTGTAGTTGTACTGTATGTGTACTGTAGTTGTACTGTATTTGTACTGTACTTGTACTGTAGTTGTACTGTAGTTGTACTGTACTTGTACTGTACTTGTACTGTACTTGTACTGTACTTGTACTGTAGTTGTACTGTAGTTGTACTGTAGTTGTACTGTATGTGTACTGTAGTTGTACTGTATTTGTACTGTACTTGTACTGTAGTTGTAATGTAGTTGTACTGTACTTGTACTGTACTTGTACTGTAGTTGTACTGTATTTGTACTGTACTTGTACTGTACTTGTACTGTAGTTGTACTGTAGTTGTACTGTAGTTGTACTGTATGTGTACTGTAGTTGTACTGTATTTGTACTGTACGTGTACTGTAGTTGTACTGTAGTTGTACTGTAGTTGTACTGTAGTTGTACTGTAGTTGTACTGTATGTGTACTGTATTTTAACTGTAGTTGTACTGTACTTGTACTGTAGTTGTACTGTAGTTGTACTGTAGTTGTACTGTAGTTAAACTGTATTTGTACTGTAGTTGTACTGTACTTGTACTGTATGTGTACTGTATTTGTACTGTAGTAGTACTGTATGTGTACTGTATGTGTACTGTATGTGTACTGTATGTGTACTGTATTTGTACTGTAGTTGTACTGTAGTTGTACTGTAGTTGTACTGTAGTTGTACTGTATTTGTACTGTACTTGTACTGTAGTTGTACTGTAGTTGTACTGTATTTGTACTCTACTTGTACTGTAGTTGTACTGTATGTGTACTGTAGTTGTACTGTATGTGTACTGTAGTTGTACTGAATGTGTACTATAGTTGTACTGTATTTGTACTGTACTTGTACTGTAGTTGTACTGTAGTTGTACTGTATGTGTACTGTATTTGTACTGTACTTGTACTGTAGTTGTACTGTAGTTGTACTGTACTTGTACTGTAGTTGTACTGTATGTGTACTGTAGTTGTACTGTATTTGTACTGTACTTGTACTGTAGTTGTACTGTAGTTGTACTGTACTTGTACTGTACTTGTACTGTACTTGTACTGTACTTGTACTGTAGTTGTACTGTAGTTGTACTGTAGTTGTACTGTATGTGTACTGTAGTTGTACTGTATTTGTACTGTACTTGTACTGTAGATGTACTGTAGTTGTACTGTATTTGTACTGTATGTGTACTGTATTTGTACTGCAGTTGTACTGTATGTGTACTGTAGTTGTACTGTATGTGTACTGTATTTGTACTGTATGTGTACTGTATTTGTACTGTAGTTGTACTGTAGTTGTACTGTAGTTGTACTGTAGTTGTACTGTAGTTGTACTGTATGTGTACTGTATTTGTACTGTATGTGTACTGTATTTGTACTGTAGTTGTACTGTAGTTGTACTGTAAGTGTACTGTATTTTAACTGTACTTGTACTGTAGTTGTACTGTATTTGTACTGTAGTTGTACTTTATTTGTACTGTAGTTGTACTGTAGTTGTACTGTAGTTGTACTGTATGTGTACTGTATTTGTACTGTATGTGTACTGTATTTGTACTGTATGTGTACTGTATTTGTACTGCAGTTGTACTGTAGTTGTACTGTATGTGTACTCTAGTTGTACTGTATTTGTACTGTAGTTGTACTGTATGTGTACTGTAGTTGTACTGTATGTGTACTGTATTTGTACTGTATGTGTACTGTATTTGTACTGTAGTTGTACTGTAGTTGTACTGTAGTTGTACTGTACTTGTACTGTACTTGTACTGTACCTGTACTGCATTTGTACTGTAGTTGTACTGTATGTGTACTGTAGTTGTACTGTAGTTGTACTGTAGTTGTACTGTATGTGTACTGTATGTGTCCTGTATTTGTACTGTACTTGTACTGTATGTGTACTGTAGTTGTACTGTAGTTGTACTGTATGTGTACTGTAGTTGTACTGTAGTTGTACGGTAGTTGTACTGTAGTTGTACTGTATTTGTACTGTAGTTGTACTGTAGTTGTACTGTATGTGTACTGTATGTGTACTGTATGTGTACTGTAGTTGTACTGTATGTGTACTGTAGTTGTACTCTAGTTGTACTGTATGTGTACTGTATGTGTACTGTAGTTGTACTGTAGTTGTACTGTATTTAAACTGTACTTGTACTGTATTTGTACTGTAGTTGTACTGTATGTGTACTGTAGTTGTACTGTAGTTGTACTGTAGTTGTACTGTATGTGTACTGTATGTGTCCTGTATTTGTACTGTACTTGTGTTGTATGTGTACTGTATGTGTACTGTAGTTGTACTGTAGTTGTACTGTATGTGTACTGTATGTGTACTGTAGTTGTACTGTAGTTGTACTGTAGTTGTACTGTATGTGTACTGTAGTTGTACTGTAGTTGTACTGTACTTGTACTGTATGTGTACTGTAGTTGTACTGTATGTGTACTGTATGTGTACTGTAGTTGTACTGTATGTGTACTGTATGCGTACTGTACTTGTACTGTATTTGTACTGTAGTTATACTGTAGTTGTACTGTAGTTGTACTGTAGTTGTACTGTATGTGTACTGTATGTGCACTGTAGTTGTACTGTATTTGTACTGTAGTTGTACGGTAGTTGTACTGTAGTTTTACTGTATTTGTACTGTAGTTGTACTGTAGTTGTACTGTATGTGTACTGTATGTGTACTGTAGTTGTACTGTATGTGTACTGTAGTTGTACTGTAGTTGTACTGTATGTGTACTGTATGTGTACTGTAGTTGTACTGTATGTGCACTTTAGTTGTACTGTATTTGTACTGTATGTGTACTGTATGTGTACGTTAGTTGTACTGTAGTTGTACTGTATTTGTACTGTAGTTGTACTGTAGTTGTACTGTAATTGTACTGTAGTTGTACTGTATGTGTACTGTATGTGTACTGTAGTTGTACTGTAGTTGTACTGTAGTTGTACTGTATGTGTACAGTAGTTGTACTGTAGTTGTACTGTACTTGTACTGTATGTGTACTGTAGTTGTACTGTATGTGTACTGTATGTGTACTGTAGTTGTACTGTATGTGTACTGTATGTGTACTGTAGTTGTACTGTAGTTGTACTGTATGTGTACTGTATGTGTACTGTAGTTGTACTGTAGTTGTACTGTATGTGTCCTGTATTTTAACTGTACTTGTACTGTAGTTGTACTGTAGTTGTACTGTAGTTGTATTGTATGTGTACTGTATTTGTACTGTAGTTGTACTGTAGTTGTACTGTATGTGTCCTGTATTTTAACTGTACTTGTACTGTAGTTGTACTATAGTTGTACTGTAGTTGTACTGTATGTGTACTGTATGTGTACTGTAGTTGTACTGCAGTTGTACTGTAGTTGTACTGTAGTTGTACTGTAGTTGTACTGTATGTGTACTGTATGTGTACTGTAGTTGTACTGTATGTGTACTGTATGTGTACTGTATGTGTACTGTAGATGTACTGTATGTGTACTGTAGTTGTACTGTAGTTGTACTGTATGTGTACTGTATGTGTACTGTAGTTGTACTGTAGTTGTACTGTATGTGTACTGTACTTGTACTATACTTGTACTGTAGTTGTACTGTAGTTGTACTGTATGTGTACTGTATGTGTACTGTACTTGTACTGTAGTTGTACTGTAGTTGTACTGTATTTGTACTGTAGTTGTACTGTAGTTGTACTGTATGTGTACTGTTTGTGTACTGTAGTTGTACTGTAGTTGTACTGTATGTGTACTGTAGTTGTACTGTAGTTGTACTGTATGTGTACTGTAGTTGTACTGTAGTTGTACTGTATGTGTACTGTAGTTGTACTGTAGTTGTACTGTATGTGTACTGTATGTGTACTGTAGTTGTACTGTATGTGTACTGTAGTTGTAGTGTAGTTGTACTGTATGTGTACTGTATGTGTACTGTATGTGTACTGTATGTGTACTGTAGTTGTACTGTATGTGTACTGTAGTTGTACTGTATGTGTACTGTATGTGTACTGTAGTTGTACTGTAGTTGTACTGTATGTGTACTGTAGTTGTACTGTATGTGTACTGTAGTTGTACTGTAGTTGTACTGTAGTTGTACTGTAGTTGTACTGTATGTGTACTGTATGTGTACTGTAGTTGTACTGTAGTTGTACTGTATGTGTACTGTAGTTGTACTGTAGTTGTACTGTATGTGTACTGTAGTTGTACTGTAGTTGTACTGTATGTGTACTGTATGTGTACTGTATGTGTACTGTATGTGTACTGTAGTTGTACTGTATGTGTACTGTAGTTGTACTGTAGTTGTACTGTATGTGTACTGTATGTGTACTGTACTTGTACTGTAGTTGTACTGTAGTTGTACTGTAGTTGTACTGTATGTGTACTGTAGTTGTACAGTATTAGTACTGTACTTGTACTGAAGTTGTACTGTAGTTGTACTGTAGTTGTACTGTATGTGTTCTGTATTTGTACTGTACTTGTACTGTAGTTGTACTGTAGTTGTACTGTATGTGTACTGTATTTGTACTGTACTTGAACTGTAGTTGTACTGTAGTTGTACTGTACTTTTACTGTACTTGTACTGTAGTTGTACTGTATGTGTACTGTAGTTGTACTGTATTTGTACTGTACTTGTACTGTAGTTGTACTGTAGTTGTACTGTACTTGTACTGTACTTGTACTGTAGTTGTACTGTAGTTGTACTGTAGTTGAACTGTATGTGTACTGTAGTTGTACTGTATTTGTACTGTACTTGTACTGTAGTTGTACTGTAGTTGTACTGTAGTTGTACTGTATGTGTACTGTATTTATACTGTACTTGTACTGTAGTTGTACTGTATGTGTACTCTATTTGTACTGTACTTGTACTGTAGTTGTACTGTAAATGTACTGTATTTGTACTGTACTTGTACTGTAGTTGTACTGTATGTGTACTGTAGTTGTACTGTATTTGTACTGTACTTGTACTGTAGTTGTACTGTAGTTGTACTGTACTTGTACTGTACTTGTACTGTACTTGTACTGTACTTGTACTGTACTTGTACTGTAGTTGTACTGTAGTTGTACTGTAGTTGTACTGTATGTGTACTGTAGTTGTACTGTATTTGTACTGTACTTGTACTGTAGTTGTAATGTAGTTGTACTGTACTTGTACTGTACTTGTACTGTAGTTGTACTGTATTTGTACTGTACTTGTACTGTACTTGTACTGTAGTTGTACTGTAGTTGTACTGTAGTTGTACTGTATGTGTACTGTAGTTGTACTGTATTTGTACTGTACTTGTACTGTAGTTGTACTGTAGTTGTACTGTAGTTTACTGTAGTTGTACTGTAGTTGTACTGTAGTTGTACTGTATGTGTACTGTATTTTAACTGTAGTTGTACTGTACTTGTACTGTAGTTGTACTGTAGTTGTACTGTAGTTAAACTGTATTTGTACTGTAGTTGTACTGTACTTGTACTGTATGTGTACTGTATTTGTACTGTAGTAGTACTGTATGTGTACTGTATGTGTACTGTATGTGTACTGTATTTGTACTGTAGTTGTACTGTTGTTGTACTGTAGTTGTACTGTAGTTGTACTGTATTTGTACTGTACTTGTACTGTAGTTGTACTGTAGTTGTACTGTATGTGTACTGTATTTTAACTGTATTTGTACTGTAGTTGTACTGTAGTTGTACTGTATTTGTACTGTAGTTGTACTGTATGTGTACTGTAGTTGTACTGTATTTGTACTGTACTTGTACTGTAGTTGTACTGTAGTTGTACTGTATTTGTACTCTAGTTGTACTGTAGTTGTACTGTATGTGTACTGTAGTTGTACTGTATGTGTACTGTAGTTGTACTGAATGTGTACTATAGTTGTACTGTATTTGTACTGTATTTGTACTGTACTTGTACTGTAGTTGTACTGTAGTTGTACTGTATGTGTACTGTATTTGTACTGTACTTGTACTGTAGTTGTACTGTAGTTGTACTGTAGTTTTACTGTATGTGTACTGTAGTTGTACTGTATTTGTACTGTACTTGTACTGTAGTTGTACTGTAGTTGTACTGTAGTTGTACTGTACTTGTACTGTACTTGTACTGTACTTGTACTGTACTTGTACTGTACTTGTACTGTACTTGTACTGTAGTTGTACTGTAGTTGTACTGTATGTGTACTGTAGTTGTACTGTATTTGTACTGTACTTGTACTGTAGATGTACTGTAGTTGTACTGTATTTGTACTGTATGTGTACTGTATTTGTACTGTAGTTGTACTGTATGTGTACTGTAGTTGTACTGTATGTGTACTGTATTTGTACTGTATGTGTACTGTATTTGTACTGTAGTTGTACTGTAGTTGAACTGTAGTTGTACTGTAGTTGTACTGTAGTTGTACTGTAGTTGTACTGTATGTGTACTGTATTTGTACTGTATGTGTACTGTATTTGTACTGTAGTTGTACTGTAGTTGTACTGTATGTGTACTGTATTTTAACTGTACTTGTACTGTAGTTGTACTGTATTTGTACTGTAGTTGTACTGTATTTGTACTGTAGTTGTACTGTAGTTGTACTGTAGTTGTACTGTATGTGTACTGTATTTGTACTGTATGTGTACTGTATTTGTACTGTATGTGTACTGTATTTGTACTGTAGTTGTACTGTAGTTGTACGGTATGTGTACTGTAGTTGTACTGTATTTGTACTGTAGTTGTACTGTATGTGTACTGTAGTTGTACTGTATGTGTACTGTATTTGTACTGTATGTGTACTGTATTTGTACTGTAGTTGTACTGTAGTTGTACTGTAGTTGTACTGTACTTGTACTGTACTTGTACTGTACTTGTACTGCATTTGTACTGTAGTTGTACTGTATGTGTACTGTAGTTGTACTGTAGTTGTACTGTAGTTGTACTGTATGTGTACTGTATGTGTCCTGTATTTGTACTGTACTTGTACTGTATGTGTACTGTAGTTGTACTGTAGTTGTACTGTATGTGTACTGTAGTTGTACTGTAGTTGTACGGTAGTTGTACTGTAGTTGTACTGTATTTGTACTGTAGTTGTACTGTAGTTGTACTGTATGTGTACTGTATGTGTACTGTAGTTGTACTGTATGTGTACTGTAGTTGTACTGTAGTTGTTTTGTATGTGTACTGTATGTGTACTGTAGTTGTACTGTAGTTGTACTGTATTTTAACTGTACTTGTACTGTACTTGTACTGTATTTGTACTGTAGTTGTACTGTATGTGTACTGTAGTTGTACTGTAGTTGTACTGTAGTTGTACTGTATGTGTACTGTATGTGTCCTGTATTTGTACTGTACTTGTGTTGTATGTGTACTGTATGTGTACTGTAGTTGTACTGTAGTTGTACTGTATGTGTACTGTATGTGTACTGTAGTTGTACTGTAGTTGTACTGTAGTTGTACTGTATGTGTACTGTAGTTGTACTGTAGTTGTACTGTACTTGTACTGTATGTGTACTGTAGTTGTACTGTATGTGTACTGTATGTGAACTGTAGATGTACTGTATGTGTACTGTATGTGTACTGTATGTGTACTGTATTTGTACTGTACTTGTACTGTATTTGTACTGTAGTTGTACTGTAGTTGTACTGTAGTTGTACTGTAGTTGTACTGTATGTGTACTGTATGTGTACTGTAGTTGTACTGTATTTGTACTGTAGTTGTACGGTAGTTGTACTGTAGTTGTACTGTATTTGTACTGTAGTTGTACTGTAGTTGTACTGTATGTGTACTGTATGTGTACTGTAGTTGTACTGTATGTGTACTGTAGTTGTACTGTAGTTGTACTGTATGTGTACTGTATGTGTACTGTAGTTGTACTGTATGTGCACTGTAGTTGTACTGTATTTGTACTGTATGTGGACTGTATGTGTACGGTAGTTGTACTGTAGTTGTACTGTATTTGTACTGTAGTTGTACTGTAGTTGTACTGTAGTTGTACTGAGGTTGTACTGTAGTTGTACTGTAGTTGTACAGTATGTGTACTGTAGTTGTACTGTAGTTGTACTGTATGTGTACTGTAGTTGTACTGTATGTGTACTGTATGTGTACTGTAGTTGTACTGTAGTTGTACTGTATGTGTACTCTATGTGTACTGTAGTTGTACTGTAGTTGTACTGTAGTTGTACTGTAGTTGTACTGTAGTTGTACTGTATGTGTACTGTAGTTGTACTGTATGTGTACTGTATGTGTACTGTATGTGTACTGTAGATGTACTGTATGTGTACTGTAGTTGTACTGTAGTTGTACTGTATGTGTACTGTATGTGTACTGTAGTTGTACTGTAGTTGTACTGTATGTGTACTGTACTTGTACTATACTTGTACTGTAGTTGTACTGTAGTTGTACTGTATGTGTACTGTATGTGTACTGTACTTGTACTGTAGTTGTACTGTAGTTGTACTGTATTTGTACTGTAGTTGTACTGTATGTGTACTGTTTGTGTACTGTAGTTGTACTGTAGTTGTACTGTATGTGTACTGTAGTTGTACTGTAGTTGTACTGTATGTGTACTGTAGTTGTACTGTAGTTGTACTGTATGTGTACTGTAGTTGTACTGTAGTTGTACTGTATGTGTACTGTATGTGTACTGTAGTTGTACTGTATGTGTACTGTAGTTGTAGTGTAGTTGTACTGTATGTGTACTGTATGTGTACTGTATGTGTACTGTATGTGTACTGTAGTTGTACTGTATGTGTACTGTAGTTGCACTGTATGTGTACTGTATGTGTACTGTAGTTGTACTGTAGTTGTACTGTATGTGTACTGTAGTTGTACTGTATGTGTACTGTAGTTGTACTGTACTTGTACTGTAGTTGTACTGTAGTTGTACTGTATTTGTACTGTAGTTGTATTGTATGTGTACTGTTTGTGTACTGTAGTTGTACTGTAGTTGTACTGTATGTGTACTGTAGTTGTACTGTAGTTGTACTGTATGTGTACTGTAGTTGTACTGTAGTTGTACTGTATGTGTACTGTATGTGTACTGTATGTGTACTGTATGTGTACTGTAGTTGTACTGTATGTGTACTGTAGTTGTACTGTAGTTGTACTGTATGTGTACTGTATGTGTACTGTACTTGTACTGTAGTTGTACTGTAGTTGTACTGTAGTTGTACTGTAGTTGTACTGTATGTGTACTGTAGTTGTACTGTATTTGTACTGTACTTGTACTGAAGTTGTACTGTAGTTGTACTGTAGTTGTACTGTATGTGTACTGTATTTGTACTGTACTTGTACTGTAGTTGTACTGTACTTGTACTGTATGTGTACTGTATTTGTACTGTACTTGAACTGTAGTTGTACTGTAGTTGTACTGTACTTTTACTGTACTTGTACTGTAGTTGTACTGTATGTGTACTGTAGTTGTACTGTATTTGTACTGTACTTGTACTGTAGTTGTACTGTAGTTGTACTGTACTTGTACTGTACTTGTACTGTAGTTGTACTGTAGTTGTACGGTATGTGTACTGTAGTTGTACTGTATTTGTACTGTACTTTTACTGTAGTTGTACTGTAGTTGTACTGTAGTTGTACTGTATGTGTACTGTATTTATACTGTACTTGTACTGTAGTTGTACTGTAAGTGTACTCTATTTGTACTGTACTTGTACTGTAGTTGTACTGTAGTTGTACTGTACTTGTACTGTACTTGTACTGTAGTTGTACTGTATGTGTACTGTAGTTGTACTGTATTTGTACTGTACTTGTACTGTAGTTGTACTGTACTTGTACTGTACTTGTACTGTACTTGTACTGTACTTGTACTGTACTTGTACTGTAGTTGTACTGTATGTGTACTGTAGTTGTACTGTATTTGTACTGTACTTGTACTGTAGTTATAATGTAGTTGTACTGTACTTGTACTGTACTTGTACTGTAGTTGTACTGTATTTGTACTGTACTTGTACTGTACTTGTACTGTAGTTGTACTGTAGTTGTACTGTAGTTGTACTGTATGTGTACTGTAGTTGTACTGTATTTGTACTGTACTTGTACTGTAGTTGTACTGTAGTTGTACTGTAGTTGTACTATAGTTGTACTGTAGTTGTACTGTAGTTGTACTGTATGTGTACTGTATTTTAACTGTAGTTGTACTGTACTTGTACTGTAGTTGTACTGTAGTTGTACTGTAGTTAAACTGTATTTGTACTGTAGTTGTACTGTACTTGTACTGTATGTGTACTGTATTTGTACTGTAGTAGTACTGTATGTGTACTGTATGTGTACTGTATGTGTACTGTATGTGTACTGTATTTGTACTGTAGTTGTACTGTAGTTGTACTGTAGTTGTACTGTAGTTGTACTGTATTTGTACTGTACTTGTACTGTAGTTGTACTGTAGTTGTACTGTATGTGTACTGTATTTTAACTGTATTTGTACTGTAGTTGTACTGTAGTTGTACTGTATTTGTACTGTAGTTGTACTGTATGTGTACTGTAGTTGTACTGTATTTGTACTGTACTTGTACTGTAGTTGTACTGTAGTTGTACTGTATTTGTACTCTAGTTGTACTGTAGTTGTACTGTATGTGTACTGTAGTTGTACTGTATGTGTACTGTAGTTGTACTGAATGTGTACTATAGTTGTACTGTATTTGTACTGTATTTGTACTGTACTTGTACTGTAGTTGTACTGTAGTTGTACTGTATGTGTACTGTATTTGTACTGTACTTTTACTGTAGTTGTACTGTAGTTGTACTGTACTTGTACTGTAGTTTTACTGTATGTGTACTGTAGTTGTACTGTATTTGTACTGTACTTGTACTGTAGTTGTACTGTAGTTGTACTGTACTTGTACTGTACTTGTACTGTACTTGTACTGTACTTGTACTGTAGTTGTACTGTAGTTGTACTGTACTTGTACTGTAGTTGTACTGTAGTTGTACTGTAGTTGTACTGTATGTGTACTGTATTTATACTGTACTTGTACTGTAGTTGTACTGTATTTGTACTGTACTTGTACTGTACTTGTACTGTAGTTGTACTGTAGTTGTACTGTAGTTGTACTGTATGTGTACTGTAGTTGTACTGTATTTGTACTGTAGTTGTACTGTAGTTGTACTGTAGTTGTACTGTAGTTGTACTGTAGTTGTACTGTAGTTGTACTGTAGTTGTACTGTAGTTGTACTCTATGTGTACTGTATTTGTACTGTACTTGTACTGTAGTTGTACTGTAGTTGTACTGTATGTGTACTGTATTTGTACTGTACTTGAACTGTAGTTGTACTGTAGTTGTACTGTACTTTTACTGTACTTGTACAGTAGTTGTACTGTATGTGTACTGTAGTTGTACTGTATTTGTACTGTAATTGTACTGTAGTTGTACTGTAGTTGTACTGTACTTGTACTGTACTTGTACTGTAGTTGTACTGTAGTTGTACTGTAGTTGTACGGTATGTGTACTGTAGTTGTACTGTATTTGTACTGTACTTGTACTGTAGTTGTACTGTAATTGTACTGTAGTTGTACTGTATGTGTACTGTATTTATACTGTACTTGTACTGTAGTTGTACTGTATGTGTACTCTATTTGTACTGTACTTGTACTGTAGTTGTACTGTAGTTGTACTGTACTTGTACTGTACTTGTACTGTAGTTGTACTGTATGTGTACTGTAGTTGTACTGTATTTGTACTGTACTTGTACTGTAGTTGTACTGTAGTTGTACTGTACTTGTACTGTACTTGTACTGTACTTGTACTGTACTTGTACTGTACTTGTACTGTACTTGTACTGTACTTGTACTGTAGTTGTACTGTAGTTGTACTGTAGTTGTACTGTATGTGTACTGTAGTTGTACTGTATTTGTACTGTACTTGTACTGTAGTTGTAATGTAGTTGTACTGTACTTGTACTGTACTTGTACTGTAGTTGTACTGTATTTGTACTGTACTTGTACTGTACTTGTACTGTAGTTGTACTGTAGTTGTACTGTAGTTGTACTGTATGTGTACTGTAGTTGTACTGTATTTGTACTGTATTTGTACTGTATGTGTACTGTATTTGTACTGTAGTTGTACTGTAGTTGTACTGTAGTTGTACTGTACTTGTACTGTATGTGTACTGTATTTGTACTGTAGTTGTACTGTAGTTGTACTGTAGTTGTAATGTATGTGTACTGTATTTGTACTGTATGTGTACTGTATTTGTACTGTATGTGTACTGTAGTTGTACTGTATTTGTACTGTAGTTGTACTGTATGTGTACTGTAGTTGTACTGTATGTGTACTGTATTTGTACTGTATGTGTACTGTATTTGTACTGTAGTTGTACTGTAGTTGTACTGTACTTGTACTGTACTTGTACTGTACTTGTACTGTACTTGTACTGTACTTGTACTGCATTTGTACTGCATTTGTACTGTAGTTGTACTGTATGTGTACTGTAGTTGTACTGTAGTTGTACTGTAGTTGTACTGTATGTGTACTGTATGTGTCCTGTATTTGTACTGTACTTGTACTGTATGTGTACTGTAGTTGTACTGTAGTTGTACTGTATGTGTACTGTAGTTGTACTGTAGTTGTACGGTAGTTGTACTGTAGTTGTACTGTATTTGTACTGTAGTTGTACTGTAGTTGTACTGTATGTGTACTGTATGTGTACTGTAGTTGTACTGTAGTTGTACTGTATGTGTACTGTATGTGTACTGTACTTGTACTATAGTTGTACTGTAGTTGTACTGTATTTGTACTGTAGTTGTACTGTAGTTGTACTGTATGTGTACTGTTTGTGTACTGTAGTTGTACTGTAGTTGTACTGTATGTGTACTGTAGTTGTACTGTAGTTGTACTGTATGTGTACTGTAGTTGTACTGTAGTTGTACTGTATGTGTACTGTAGTTGTACTGTAGTTGTACTGTATGTGTACTGTATGTGTACTGTAGTTGTACTGTATGTGTACTGTAGTTGTAGTGTAGTTGTACTGTATGTGTACTGTATGTGTACTGTATGTGTACTGTATGTGTACTGTAGTTGTACTGTATGTGTACTGTAGTTGTACTGTATGTGTACTGTATGTGTACTGTAGTTGTACTGTAGTTGTACTGTATGTGTACTGTAGTTGTACTGTATGTGTACTGTAGTTGTACTGTAGTTGTACTGTAGTTGTACTGTAGTTGTACTGTATGTGTACTGTATGTGTACTGTAGTTTTACTGTAGATGTACTGTATGTGTACTGTAGTTGTACTGTAGTTGTACTGTAGGTGTACTGTAGTTGTACTGTAGTTGTACTGTATGTGTACTGTATGTGTACTGTATGTGTACTGTAGTTGTACTGTATGTGTACTGTAGTTGTACTGTAGTTGTACTGTATGTGTACTGTATGTGTACTGTAGTTGTACTGTAGTTGTACTGTATGTGTACTGTACTTGTACTGTACTTGTACTGTAGTTGTACTGTAGTTGTACTGTATGTGTACTGTATGCGTACTGTACTTGTACTGTAGTTGTACTGTAGTTGTACTGTAGTTGTACTGTAGTTGTACTGTATGTGTACTGTAGTTGTACTGTATTTGTACTGTACTTGTACTGAAGTTGTACTGTAGTTGTACTGTAGTTGTACTGTATGTGTACTGTATTTGTACTGTACTTGTACTGTAGTTGTACTCTATTTGTACTGTAGTTGTACCTTATTTGTACTGTAGTTGTACTGTAGTTGTACTGTAGTTGTACTGTATGTGTACTGTATTTGTACTGTATGTGTACTGTATTTGTACTGTAGTTGTACTGTAGTTGTACTGTATGTGTACTGTAGTTGTACTGTATTTGTACTGTACTTGTACTGTACTTGTACTGTAGTTGTACTGTAGTTGTACTGTATGTGTACTGTATTTGTACTGTACTTGAACTGTAGTTGTACTGTAGTTGTACTGTACTTTTACTGTACTTGTACTGTAGTTGTACTGTATGTGTACTGTAGTTGTACTGTATTTGTACTGTACTTGTACTGTAGTTGTACTGTAGTTGTACTGTACTTGTACTGTAGTTGTACTGTAGTTGTACTGTAGTTGTACTGTAGTTGTACTGTATTTGTACTCTAGTTGTACTGTAGTTGTACTGTATGTGTACTGTAGTTGTACTGTATGTGTACTGTATTTGTACTGTATGTGTACTGTAGTTGTACTGTATTTGTACTGTACTTGTACTGTAGTTGTACTGTAGTTGTACTGTAGTTGTACTGTATGTGTACTGTATTTATACTGTACTTGTACTGTAGTTGTACTGTATGTGTACTGTATTTGTACTGTACTTGTACTGTAGTTGTACTGTAGTTGTACTGTACTTGTACTGTACTTGTACTGTAGTTGTACTGTATGTGTACTGTAGTTGTACTGTATTTGTACTGTACTTGTACTGTACTTGTACTGTACTTGTACTGTACTTGTACTGTACTTGTACTGTAGTTGTACTGTAGTTGTACTGTAGTTGTACTGTAGTTGTACTGTATGTGTACTGTAGTTGTACTGTATTTGTACTGTACTTGTACTGTAGTTGTAATGTAGTTGTACTGTACTTGTACTGTACTTGTACTGTAGTTGTACTGTATTTGTACTGTACTTGTACTGTACTTGTACTTTAGTTGTACTGTAGTTGTACTGTAGTTGTACTGTATGTGTACTGTAGTTGTACTGTATTTGTACTGTACTTGTACTGTAGTTGTACTGTAGTTGTACTGTAGTTGTACTGTAGTTGTACTGTAGTTGTACTGTATGTGTACTGTATTTTAACTGTAGTTGTACTGTACTTGTACTGTAGTTGTACTGTAGTTGTACTGTAGTTGTACTGTAGTTAAACTGTATTCGTACTGTAGTTGTACTGTACTTGTACTGTATGTGTACTGTATTTGTACTGTAGTAGTACTGTATGTGTACTGTATGTGTACTGTATGTGTACTGTATGTGTACTGTATTTGTACTGTAGTTGTACTGTAGTTGTACTGTAGTTGTACTGTAGTTGTACTGTATTTGTACTGTACTTGTACTGTAGTTGTACTGTAGTTGTACTGTATTTGTACTCTAGTTGTACTGTAGTTGTACTGTATGTGTACTGTAGTTGTACTGTATGTGTACTGTAGTTGTACTGAATGTGTACTATAGTTGTACTGTATTTGTACTGTACTTGTACTGTAGTTGTACTGTAGTTGTACTGTATGTGTACTGTATTTGTACTGTACTTGTACTGTAGTTGTACTGTAGTTGTACTGTACTTGTACTGTAGTTGTACTGTATGTGTACTGTAGTTGTACTGTATTTGTACTGTACTTGTACTGTAGTTGTACTGTAGTTGTACTGTACTTGTACTGTACTTGTACTGTACTTGTACTGTACTTGTACTGTAGTTGTACTGTAGTTGTACTGTAGTTGTACTGTATGTGTACTGTAGTTGTACTGTATTTGTACTGTACTTGTACTGTAGATGTACTGTAGTTGTACTGTATTTGTACTGTATGTGTACTGTATTTGTACTGTAGTTGTACTGTATGTGTACTTTAGTTGTACTGTATGTGTACTGTATTTGTACTGTATGTGTACTGTATTTGTACTGTAGTTGTACTGTAGTTGTACTGTAGTTGTACTGTAGTTGTACTGTAGTTGTACTGTATGTGTACTGTATTTGTACTGTATGTGTACTGTATTTGTACTGTAGTTGTACTGTAGTTGTACTGTATGTGTACTGTATTTTAACTGTACTTGTACTGTAGTTGTACTGTATTTGTACTGTAGTTGTACTTTATTTGTACTGTAGTTGTACTGTAGTTGTACTGTAGTTGTACTGTATGTGTACTGTATTTGTACTGTATGTGTACTGTATTTGTACTGTATGTGTACTGTATTTGTACTGTAGTTGTACTGTAGTTGTACTGTATGTGTACTGTAGTTGTACTGTATTTGTACTGTAGTTGTACTGTATGTGTACTGTAGTTGTACTGTATGTGTACTGTATTTGTACTGTATGTGTACTGTATTTGTACTGTAGTTGTACTGTAGTTGTACTGTAGTTGTACTGTACTTGTACTGTACTTGTACTGTACTTGTACTGTACTTGTACTGCATTTGTACTGTAGTTGTACTGTATGTGTACTGTAGTTGTACTGTAGTTGTACTGTAGTTGTACTGTATGTGTACTGTATGTGTCCTGTATTTGTACTGTACTTGTACTGTATGTTTACTGTAGTTGTACTGTAGTTGTAATGTATGTGTACTGTAGTTGTACTGTAGTTGTACGGTAGTTGTACTGTAGTTGTACTGTATTTGTACTGTAGTTGTACTGTAGTTGTACTGTATGTGTACTGTATGTGTACTGTATGTGTACTGTAGTTGTACTGTATGTGTACTGTAGTTGTACTCTAGTTGTACTGTATGTGTACTGTATGTGTACTGTAGTTGTACTGTAGTTGTACTGTATTTTAACTGTACTTGTACTGTATTTGTACTGTAGTTGTACTGTATGTGTACTGTAGTTGTACTGTAGTTGTACTGTAGTTGTACTGTATGTGTACTGTATGTGTCCTGTATTTGTACTGTACTTGTGTTGTATGTGTACTGTATGTGTACTGTAGTTGTACTGTAGTTGTACTGTATGTGTACTGTATGTGTACTGTAGTTGTACTGTAGTTGTACTGTAGTTGTACTGTATGTGTACTGTAGTTGTACTGTAGTTGTACTGTACTTGTACTGTATGTGTACTGTAGTTGTACTGTATGTGTACTGTATGTGTACTGTAGTTGTACTGTATGTGTACTGTATGTGTACTGTATGTGTACTGTATTTGTACTGTACTTGTACTGTATTTGTACTGTAGTTGTACTGTAGTTGTACTGTAGTTGTACTGTAGTTGTACTGTATGTGTACTGTATGTGTACTGTAGTTGTACTGTATTTGTACTGTAGTTGTACGGTAGTTGTACTGTAGTTGTACTGTATTTGTACTGTAGTTGTACTGTAGTTGTACTGTATGTGTACTGTATGTGTACTGTAGTTGTACTGTATGTGTACTGTAGTTGTACTGTAGTTGTACTGTATGTGTACTGTATGTGTACTGTAGTTGTACTGTATGTGCACTTTAGTTGTACTGTATTTGTACTGTATGTGTACTGTATGTGTACGTTAGTTGTACTGTAGTTGTACTGTATTTGTACTGTAGTTGTACTGTAGTTGTACTGTAGTTGTACTGTAGTTGTACTGTATGTGTACTGTATGTGTACTGTAGTTGTACTGTAGTTGTACTGTAGTTGTACTGTATGTGTACTGTAGTTGTACTGTAGTTGTACTGTACTTGTACTGTATGTGTACTGTAGTTGTACTGTATGTGTACTGTATGTGTACTGTAGTTGTACTGTATGTGTACTGTATGTGTACTGTAGTTGTACTGTAGTTGTACTGTATGTGTACTGTAGTTGTACTGTAGTTGTACTGTATGTGTACTGTATTTGTACTGTAGTTGTACTGTATGTGTACTGTAGTTGTACTGTATGTGTACTGTATTTGTACTGTATGTGTACTGTATTTGTACTGTAGTTGTACTGTAGTTGTACTGTAGTTGTACTGTAGTTGTACTGTAGTTGTACTGTATGTGTACTGTATTTGTACTGTATGTGTACTGTATTTGTACTGTAGTTGTACTGTAGTTGTACTGTATGTGTACTGTATTTTAACTGTACTTGTACTGTAGTTGTACTGTATTTGTACTGTAGTTGTACTTTATTTGTACTGTAGTTGTACTGTAGTTGTACTGTAGTTGTACTGTATGTGTACTGTATTTGTACTGTATGTGTACTGTATTTGTACTGTATGTGTACTGTATTTGTACTGTAGTTGTACTGTAGTTGTACTGTATGTGTACTGTAGTTGTACTGTATTTGTACTGTAGTTGTACTGTATGTGTACTGTAGTTGTACTGTATGTGTACTGTATTCGTACTGTATGTGTACTGTATTTGTACTGTAGTTGTACTGTAGTTGTACTGTAGTTGTACTGTACTTGTACTGTACTTGTACTGTACTTGTACTGTACTTGTACTGCATTTGTACTGTAGTTGTACTGTATGTGTACTGTAGTTGTACTGTAGTTGTACTGTAGTTGTACTGTATGTGTACTGTATGTGTCCTGTATTTGTACTGTACTTGTACTGTATGTGTACTGTAGTTGTACTGTAGTTGTACTGTATGCGTACTGTAGTTGTACTGTAGTTGTACGGTTGTTGTACTGTAGTTGTACTGTATTTGTACTGTAGTTGTACTGTAGTTGTACTGTATGTGTACTGTATGTGTACTGTAGTTGTACTGTATGTGTACTGTAGTTGTACTCTTGTTGTACTGTATGTGTACTGTATGTGTACTGTAGTTGTACTGTAGTTGTACTGTATTTTAACTGTACTTGTACTGTATTTGTACTGTAGTTGTACTGTATGTGTACTGTAGTTGTACTGTAGTTGTACTGTAGTTGTACTGTATGTGTACTGTATGTGTCCTGTATTTGTACTGTACTTGTGTTGTATGTGTACTGTATGTGTACTGTAGTTGTACTGTAGTTGTACTGTATGTGTACTGTATGTGTACTGTAGTTGTACTGTAGTTGTACTGTAGTTGTACTGTATGTGTACTGTAGTTGTACTGTAGTTGTACTGTACTTGTACTGTATGTGTACTGTAGTTGTACTGTATGTGTACTGTATGTGTACTGTAGTTGTACTGTATGTGTACTGTATGTGTACTGTATGTGTACTGTATTTGTACTGTACTTGTACTGTATTTGTACTGTAGTTGTACTGTAGTTGTACTGTAGTTGTACTGTAGTTGTACTGTATGTGTACTGTATGTGTACTGTAGTTGTACTGTATTTGTACTGTAGTTGTACGGTATTTGTACTGTAGTTGTACTGTATTTGTACTGTAGTTGTACTGTAGTTGTACTGTATGTGTACTGTATGTGTACTGTAGTTGTACTGTATGTGTACTGTAGTTGTACTGTAGTTGTACTGTATGTGTACTGTATGTGTACTGTAGTTGTGCTGTATGTGCACTTTAGTTGTACTGTATTTGTACTGTATGTGTACTGTATGTGTACGTTAGTTGTACTGTAGTTGTACTGTATTTGTACTGTATTTGTACTGTAGTTGTACTGTAGTTGTACTGTAGTTGTACTGTATGTGTACTGTATGTGTACTGTAGTTGTACTGTAGTTGTACTGTATGTGTACTGTAGTTGTACTGTAGTTGTACTGTACTTGTACTGTATGTGTACTGTAGTTGTACTGTATGTGTACTGTATGTGTACTGTAGTTGTACTGTATGTGTACTGTATGTGTACTGTAGTTGTACTGTAGTTGTACTGTATGTGTACTGTATGTGTACTGTAGTTGTACTGTAGTTGTACTGTATGTGTCCTGTATTTTAACTGTACTTGTACTGTAGTTGTACTGTAGTTGTACTGTAGTTGTACTGTATGTGTACTGTATTTGTACTGTAGTTGTACTGTAGTTGTACTCTTTGTGTCCTGTATTTTAACTGTACTTGTACTGTAGTTGTACTGTAGTTGTACTGTAGTTGTACTGTATGTGTACTGTATGTGTACTGTAGTTGTACTGTAGTTGTACTGTAGTTGTACTGTAGTTGTACTGAAGTTGTACTGTATGTGTACTGTATGTGTACTGTAGTTGTACTGTATGTGTACTGTATGTGTACTGTATGTGTACTGTAGATGTACTGTATGTGTACTGTAGTTGTACTGTAGTTGTACTGTATGTGTACTGTATGTGTACTGTAGTTGTACTGTAGTTGTACTGTATGTGTACTGTACTTGTACTATACTTGTACTGTAGTTGTACTGTAGTTGTACTGTATGTGTACTGTATGTGTACTGTACTTGTACTGTAGTTGTACTGTAGTTGTACTGTATTTGTACTGTAGTTGTACTGTAGTTGTACTGTATGTGTAATGTTTGTGTACTGTAGTTGTACTGTAGTTGTACTGTATGTGTACTGTAGTTGTACTGTAGTTGTACTGTATGTGTACTGTATGTGTACTGTAGTTGTACTGTATGTGTACTGTAGTTGTAGTGTAGTTGTACTGTATGTGTACTGTATGTGTACTGTATGTGTACTGTATGTGTACTGTAGTTGTACTGTATGTGTACTGTAGTTGTACTGTATGTGTACTGTATGTGTACTGTAGTTGTACTGTAGTTGTACTGTATGTGTACTGTAGTTGTACTGTATGTGTACTGTAGTTGTACTGTAGTTGTACTGTAGTTGTACTGTAGTTGTACTGTATGTGTACTGTATGTGTACTGTAGTTGTACTGTAGTTGTACTGTATGTGTACTGTAGTTGTACTGTAGTTGTACTGTATGTGTACTGTAGTTGTACTGTAGTTGTACTGTATGTGTACTGTATGTGTACTGTATGTGTACTGTATGTGTACTGTAGTTGTACTGTATGTGTACTGTAGTTGTACTGTAGTTGTACTGTATGTGTACTGTATGTGTACTGTACTTGTACTGTAGTTGTACTGTAGTTGTACTGTAGTTGTACTGTAGTTGTACTGTATGTGTACTGTAGTTGTACTGTATTAGTACTGTACTTGTACTGAAGTTGTACTGTAGTTGTACTGTAGTTGTACTGTATGTGTACTGTATTTGTACTGTACTTGTACTGTAGTTGTACTGTAGTTGTACTGTATGTGTACTGTATTTGTACTGTACTTGAACTGTAGTTGTACTGTAGTTGTACTGTACTTTTACTGTACTTGTACTGTAGTTGTACTGTATGTGTACTGTAGTTGTACTGTATTTGTACTGTACTTGTACTGTAGTTGTACTGTAGTTGTACTGTACTTGTACTGTACTTGTACTGTAGTTGTACTGTAGTTGTACTGTAGTTGTACTGTATGTGTACTGTAGTTGTACTGTATTTGTACTGTACTTGTACTGTAGTTGTACTGTAGTTGTACTGTAGTTGTACTGTATGTGTACTGTATTTATACTGTACTTGTACTGTAGTTGTACTGTATGTGTACTCTATTTGTACTGTACTTGTACTGTAGTTGTACTGTAAATGTACTGTACTTGTACTGTACTTGTACTGTAGTTGTACTGTATGTGTACTGTAGTTGTACTGTATTTGTACTGTACTTGTACTGTAGTTGTACTGTAGTTGTACTGTACTTGTACTGTACTTGTACTGTACTTGTACTGTAGTTGTACTGTAGTTGTACTGTAGTTGTACTGTATGTGTACTGTAGTTGTACTGTATTTGTACTGTACTTGTACTGTAGTTGTAATGTAGTTGTACTGTACTTGTACTGTACTTGTACTGTAGTTGTACTGTATTTGTACTGTACTTGTACTGTACTTGTACTGTAGTTGTACTGTAGTTGTACTGTAGTTGTACTGTATGTGTACTGTAGTTGTACTGTATTTGTACTGTACTTGTACTGTAGTTGTACTGTAGTTGTACTGTAGTTTACTGTAGTTGTACTGTAGTTGTACTGTAGTTGTACTGTATGTGTACTGTATTTTAACTGTAGTTGTACTGTACTTGTACTGTAGTTGTACTGTAGTTGTACTGTAGTTAAACTGTATTTGTACTGTAGTTGTACTGTACTTGTACTGTATGTGTACTGTATTTGTACTGTAGTAGTACTGTATGTGTACTGTATGTGTACTGTATGTGTACTGTATGTGTACTGTATTTGTACTGTAGTTGTACTGTAGTTGTACTGTAGTTGTACTGTATTTGTACTGTACTTGTACTGTAGTTGTACTGTAGTTGTACTGTAGTTGTTCTGTATGTGTACTGTATTTTAACTGTATTTGTACTGTAGTTGTACTGTAGTTGTACTGTATTTGTACTGTAGTTGTACTGTATGTGTACTGTAGTTGTACTGTATTTGTACTGTACTTGTACTGTAGTTGTACTGTAGTTGTACTGTATTTGTACTCTAGTTGTACTGTAGTTGTACTGTATGTGTACTGTAGTTGTACTGTATGTGTACTGTAGTTGTACTGAATGTGTACTATAGTTGTACTGTATTTGTACTGTATTTGTACTGTACTTGTACTGTAGTTGTACTGTAGTTGTACTGTATGTGTACTGTATTTGTACTGTACTTGTACTGTAGTTGTACTGTAGTTGTACTGTACTTGTACTGTAGTTTTACTGTATGTGTACTGTAGTTGTACTGTATTTGTACTGTACTTGTACTGTAGTTGTACTGTAGTTGTACTGTACTTGTACTGTACTTGTACTGTACTTGTACTGTACTTGTACTGTACTTGTACTGTACTTGTACTGTAGTTGTACTGTATGTGTACTGTAGTTGTACTGTATTTGTACTGTACTTGTACTGTAGATGTACTGTAGTTGTACTGTATTTGTACTGTATGTGTACTGTATTTGTACTGTAGTTGTACTGTATGTGTACTGTAGTTGTACTGTATGTGTACTGTATTTGTACTGTATGTGTACTGTATTTGTACTGTAGTTGTACTGTAGTTGTACTGTAGTTGTACTGTAGTTGTACTGTAGTTGTACTGTAGTTGTACTGTATGTGTACTGTATTTGTACTGTATGTGTACTGTATTTGTACTGTAGTTGTACTGTAGTTGTACTGTATGTGTACTGTATTTTAACTGTACTTGTACTGTAGTTGTACTGTATTTGTACTGTAGTTGTACTGTATTTGTACTGTAGTTGTACTGTAGTTGTACTGTAGTTGTACTGTATGTGTACTGTATTTGTACTGTATGTGTACTGTATTTGTACTGTATGTGTACTGTATTTGTACTGTAGTTGTACTGTAGTTGTACTGTATGTGTACTGTAGTTGTACTGTATTTGTACTGTAGTTGTACTGTATGTGTACTGTAGTTGTACTGTATGTGTACTGTATTTGTACTGTATGTGTACTGTATTTGTACTGTAGTTGTACTGTAGTTGTACTGTAGTTGTACTGTACTTGTACTGTACTTGTACTGTACTTGTACTGCATTTGTACTGTAGTTGTACTGTATGTGTACTGTAGTTGTACTGTAGTTGTACTGTAGTTGTACTGTATGTGTACTGTATGTGTCCTGTATTTGTACTGTACTTGTACTGTATGTCTACTGTAGTTGTACTGTAGTTGTACTGTATGTGTACTGTAGTTGTACTGTAGTTGTACGGTAGTTGTACTGTAGTTGTACTGTATTTGTACTGTAGTTGTACTGTAGTTGTACTGTATGTGTACTGTATGTGTACTGTAGTTGTACTGTATGTGTACTGTAGTTGTACTGTAGTTGTACTGTATGTGTACTGTATGTGTACTGTAGTTGTACTGTAGTTGTACTGTATTTTAACTGTACTTGTACTGTACTTGTACTGTATTTGTACTGTAGTTGTACTGTATGTGTACTGTAGTTGTACTGTAGTTGTACTGTAGTTGTACTGTATGTGTACTGTATGTGTCCTGTATTTGTACTGTACTTGCGTTGTATGTGTACTGTATGTGTACTGTAGTTGTACTGTAGTTGTACTGTATGTGTACTGTATGTGTACTGTAGTTGTACTGTAGTTGTACTGTAGTTGTACTGTATGTGTACTGTAGTTGTACTGTAGTTGTACTGTACTTGTACTGTATGTGTACTGTAGTTGTACTGTATGTGTACTGTATGTGAACTGTAGATGTACTGTATGTGTACTGTATGTGTACTGTATGTGTACTGTATTTGTACTGTACTTGTACTGTATTTGTACTGTAGTTGTACTGTAGTTGTACTGTAGTTGTACTGTAGTTGTACTGTATGTGTACTGTATGTGTACTGTAGTTGTACTGTATTTGTACTGTAGTTGTACGGTAGTTGTACTGTAGTTGTACTGTATTTGTACTGTAGTTGTACTGTAGTTGTACTGTATGTGTACTGTATGTGTACTGTAGTTGTACTGTATGTGTACTGTAGTTGTACTGTAGTTGTACTGTATGTGTACTGTATGTGTACTGTAGTTGTACTGTATGTGCACTGTAGTTGTACTGTATTTGTACTGTATGTGGACTGTATGTGTACGGTAGTTGTACTGTAGTTGTACTGTATTTGTACTGTAGTTGTACTGTAGTTGTACTGTAGTTGTACTGTGGTTGTACTGTAGTTGTACTGTAGTTGTACAGTATGTGTACTGTAGTTGTACTGTAGTTGTACTGTACTTGTACTGTATGTGTACTGTAGTTGTACTGTATGTGTACTGTATGTGTACTGTAGTTGTACTGTATGTGTACTGTATGTGTACTGTAGTTGTACTGTAGTTGTACTGTATGTGTACTCTATGTGTACTGTAGTTGTACTGTAGTTGTACTGTAGTTGTACTGTAGTTGTACTGTAGTTGTACTGTATGTGTACTGTATGTGTACTGTAGTTGTACTGTATGTGTACTGTATGTGTACTGTAGATGTACTGTATGTGTACTGTAGTTGTACTGTAGTTGTACTGTATGTGTACTGTATGTGTACTGTAGTTGTACTGTAGTTGTACTGTATGTGTACTGTACTTGTACTATACTTGTACTGTAGTTGTACTGTAGTTGTACTGTATGTGTACTGTATGTGTACTGTACTTGTACTGTAGTTGTACTGTATTTGTACTGTAGTTGTACTGTATGTGTACTGTTTGTGTACTGTAGTTGTACTGTAGTTGTACTGTATGTGTACTGTAGTTGTACTGTAGTTGTACTGTATGTGTACTGTAGTTGTACTGTAGTTGTACTGTATGTGTACTGTAGTTGTACTGTAGTTGTACTGTATGTGTACTGTATGTGTACTGTAGTTGTACTGTATGTGTACTGTAGTTGTAGTGTAGTTGTACTGTATGTGTACTGTATGTGTACTGTATGTGTACTGTATGTGTACTGTAGTTGTACTGTATGTGTACTGTAGTTGCACTGTATGTGTACTGTATGTGTACTGTAGTTGTACTGTAGTTGTACTGTATGTGTACTGTAGTTGTACTGTATGTGTACTGTAGTTGTACTGTACTTGTACTGTAGTTGTACTGTAGTTGTACTGTATTTGTACTGTAGTTGTACTGTATGTGTACTGTTTGTGTACTGTAGTTGTACTGTAGTTGTACTGTATGTGTACTGTAGTTGTACTGTAGTTGTACTGTATGTGTACTGTAGTTGTACTGTAGTTGTACTGTATGTGTACTGTATGTGTACTGTATGTGTACTGTATGTGTACTGTAGTTGTACTGTATGTGTACTGTAGTTGTACTGTAGTTGTACTGTATGTGTACTGTATGTGTACTGTACTTGTATTGTAGTTGTACTGTAGTTGTACTGTAGTTGTACTGTAGTTGTACTGTAGTTGTACTGTATTTGTACTGTACTTGTACTGAACTTGTACTGTAGTTGTACTGTAGTTGTACTGTATGTGTACTGTATTTGTACTGTACTTGTACTGTAGTTGTACTGTACTTGTACTGTATGTGTACTGTATTTGTACTGTACATGAACTGTAGTTGTACTGTAGTTGTACTGTACTTTTACTGTACTTGTACTGTAGTTGTACTGTATGTGTACTGTAGTTGTACTGTATTTGTACTGTACTTGTACTGTAGTTGTACTGTAGTTGTACTGTACTTGTACTGTAGTTGTACTGTAGTTGTACTGTAGTTGTACGGTATGTGTACTGTAGTTGTACTGTATTTGTACTGTACTTTTACTGTAGTTGTACTGTAGTTGTACTGTAGTTGTACTGTATGTGTACTGTATTTATACTGTACTTGTACTGTAGTTGTACTGTAAGTGTACTCTATTTGTACTGTACTTGTACTGTAGTTGTACTGTAGTTGTACTGTACTTGTACTGTACTTGTACTGTAGTTGTACTGTATGTGTACTGTAGTTGTACTGTATTTGTACTGTACTTGTACTGTAGTTGTACTGTAGTTGTACTGTACTTGTACTGTACTTGTACTGTACTTGTACTGTACTTGTACTGTAGTTGTACTGTAGTTGTACTGTAGTTGTACTGTATGTGTACTGTAGTTGTACTGTATTTGTACTGTACTTGTACTGTAGTTGTAATGTAGTTGTACTGTACTTGTACTGTACTTGTACTGTAGTTGTACTGTATTTGTACTGTACTTGTACTGTACTTGTACTGTAGTTGTACTGTAGTTGTACTGTAGGTGTACTGTATGTGTACTGTAGTTGTACTGTATTTGTACTGTACTTGTACTGTAGTTGTACTGTAGTTGTACTGTAGTTGTACTGTAGTTGTACTGTAGTTGTACTGTAGTTGTACTGTATGTGTACTGTATTTTAACTGTAGTTGTACTGTACTTGTACTGTAGTTGTACTGTAGTTGTACTGTAGTTAAACTGTATTTGTACTGTAGTTGTACTGTACTTGTACTGTATGTGTACTGTATTTGTACTGTAGTAGTACTGTATGTGTACTGTATGTGTACTGTATGTGTACTGTATGTGTACTGTATTTGTACTGTAGTTGTACTGTAGTTGTACTGTAGTTGTACTGTAGTTGTACTGTATTTGTACTGTACTTGTACTGTAGTTGTACTGTAGTTGTACTGTAGTTGTACTGTATGTGTACTGTATTTTAACTGTATTTGTACTGTAGTTGTACTGTAGTTGTACTGTATTTGTA
Organism: Meconema thalassinum; assembly: GCA_946902985.2. Classification (NCBI taxonomy): domain Eukaryota; kingdom Metazoa; phylum Arthropoda; class Insecta; order Orthoptera; family Tettigoniidae; genus Meconema; species Meconema thalassinum. Next base: position 443,264,360 of record OX336394.1, on the reverse strand, counting down.
CTGTAGTTGTACTGTATGTGTACTGTAGTTGTACTGTATTTGTACTGTACTTGTACTGTAGTTGTACTGTAGTTGTACTGTATTTGTACTCTAGTTGTACTGTAGTTGTACTGTATGTGTACTGTAGTTGTACTGTATGTGTACTGTAGTTGTACTGAATGTGTACTATAGTTGTACTGTATTTGTACTGTATATGTACTGTACTTGTACTGTAGTTGTACTGTAGTTGTACTGTATGTGTACTGTATTTGTACTGTACTTTTACTGTAGTTGTACTGTAGTTGTACTGTACTTGTACTGTAGTTTTACTGTATGTGTACTGTAGTTGTACTGTATTTGTACTGTACTTGTACTGTAGTTGTACTGTAGTTGTACTGTACTTGTACTGTACTTGTACTGTACTTGTACTGTACTTGTACTGTACTTGTACTGTAGTTGTACTGTAGTTGTACTGTAGTTGTACTGTATGTGTACTGTAGTTGTACTGTATTTGTACTGTACTTGTACTGTAGATGTACTGTAGTTGTACTGTATTTGTACTGTATGTGTACTGTATTTGTACTTTAGTTGTACTGTATGTGTACTGTAGTTGTACTGTAGTTGTACTGTAGTTGTACTGTAGTTGTACTGTAGTTGTACTGTAGTTGTACTGTATGTGTACTGTATTTGTACTGTATGTGTACTGTATTTGTACTGTAGTTGTTTTGTAGTTGTACTGTATGTGTACTGTATTTTAACTGTACTTGTACTGTAGTTGTACTGTATTTGTACTGTAGTTGTACTGTATTTGTACTGTAGTTGTACTGTAGTTGTACTGTAGTTGTACTGTATGTGTACTGTATTTGTACTGTATGTGTACTGTATTTGTACTGTATGTGTACTGTATTTGTACTGTAGTTGTACTGTAGTTGTACTGTATGTGTACTGTAGTTGTACTGTATTTGTACTGTAGTTGTACTGTATGTGTACTGTAGTTGTACTGTATGTGTACTGTATTTGTACTGTATGTGTACTGTATTTGTACTGTAGTTTTACTGTAGTTGTACTGTAGTTGTACTGTACTTGTACTGTACTTGTACTGTACTTGTACTGCATTTGTACTGTAGTTGTACTGTATGTGTACTGTAGTTGTACTGTAGTTGTACTGTATGTGTACTGTATGTGTCCTGTATTTGTACTGTACTTGTACTGTATGTGAACTGTAGTTGTACTGTAGTTGTACTGTATGTGTACTGTAGTTGTACTGTAGTTGTACGGTAGTTGTACTGTAGTTGTACTGTATTTGTAGTGTAGTTGTACTGTAGTTGTACTGTATGTGTACTGTATGTGTACTGTAGTTGTACTGTATGTGTACTGTAGTTGTACTGTAGTTGTACTGTATGTGTACTGTATGTGTACTGTAGTTGTACTGTAGTTGTACTGTATTTTAACTGTACTTGTACTGTATTTGTACTGTATTTGTACTGTAGTTGTACTGTATGTGTACTGTAGTTGTACTGTAGTTGTACTGTAGTTGTACTGTATGTGTACTGTATGTGTCCTGTATTTGTACTGTACTAGTGTTGTATGTGTACTGTATGTGTACTGTAGTTGTACTGTAGTTGTACTGTATGTGTACTGTATGTGTACTGTAGTTGTACTGTAGTTGTACTGTAGTTGTACTGTATGTGTACTGTAGTTGTACTGTAGTTGTACTGTACTTGTACTGTATGTGTACTGTAGTTGTACTGTATGTGTACTGTATGTGTACTGTAGATGTACTGTATGTGTACTGTATGTGTACTGTATGTGTACTGTATTTGTACTGTACTTGTACTGTATTTGTACTGTAGTTGTACTGTAGTTGTACTGTAGTTGTACTGTAGTTGTACTGTATGTGTACTGTATGTGTACTGTAGTTGTACTGTATTTGTACTGTAGTTGTACGGTAGTTGTACTGTATTTGTACTGTATTTGTACTGTAGTTGTACTGTAGTTGTACTGTATGTGTACTGTATGTGTACTGTAGTTGTACTGTATGTGTACTGTAGTTGTACTGTAGTTGTACTGTATGTGTACTGTATGTGTACTGTAGTTGTACTGTATGTGCACTGTAGTTGTACTGTATTTGTACTGTATGTGGACTGTATGTGTACGGTAGTTGTACTGTAGTTGTACTGTATTTGTACTTTAGTTGTACTGTAGTTGTACTGTAGTTGTACTGTAGTTGTACTGTATGTGTAATGTATGTGTACTGTAGTTGTACTGTAGTTGTACTGTAGTTGTACAGTATGTGTACTGTAGTTGTACTGTAGTTGTACTGTACTTGTACTGTATGTGTACTGTAGTTGTACTGTATGTGTACTGTATGTGTACTGTAGTTGTACTGTATGTGTACTGTATGTGTACTGTAGTTGTACTGTAGTTGTACTGTATGTGTACTCTATGTGTTCTGTAGTTGTACTGTAGTTGTACTGTATGTGTCCTGTATTTTAACTGTACTTGTACTGTAGTTGTACTGTAGTTGTACTGTAGTTGTACTGTATGTGTACTGTATTTGTACTGTAGTTGTACTGTAGTTGTACTGTATGTGTCCTGTATTTTAACTGTACTTGTACTGTAGTTGTACTGTAATTGTACTGTAGTTGTACTGTATGTGTACTGTATGTGTACTGTAGTTGTACTGTAGTTGTACTGTAGGTGTACTCTAGTTGTACTGTATGTGTACTGTATGTGTACTGTAGTTGTACTGTATGTGTACTGTATGTGTACTGTATGTGTACTGTAGATGTACAGTATGTGTACTGTAGTTGTACTGTAGTTGTACTGTATGTGTACTGTATGTGTACTGTAGTTGTAATGTAGTTGTACTGTATGTGTACTGTACTTGTACTATACTTGTACTGTAGTTGTACTGTAGTTGTACTGTATGTGTACTGTATGTGTACTGTACTTGTACTGTAGTTGTACTGTAGTTGTACTGTATTTTTACTGTAGTTGTACTGTAGTTGTACTGTATGTGTACTGTTTGTGTACTGTATTTGTACTGTAGTTGTACTGTATGTGTACTGTAGTTGTACTGTAGTTGTACTGTATGTGTACTGTAGTTGTACTGTAGTTGTACTGTATGTGTACTGTAGTTGTACTGTAGTTGTACTGTATGTGTACTGTATGTGTACTGTAGTTGTACTGTATGTGTACTGTAGTTGTAGTGTAGTTGTACTGTATGTGTACTGTATGTGTACTGTATGTGTACTGTATGTGTACTGTAGTTGTACTGTATGTGTACTGTAGTTGTACTGTATGTGTACTGTATGTGTACTGTAGTTGTACTGTAGTTGTACTGTATGTGTAATGTAGTTGTACTGTATGTGTACTGTAGTTGTACTGTAGTTGTACTGTATGTGTACTGTATGTGTCCTGTATTTGTACTGTACTTGTACTGTATGTGAACTGTAGTTGTACTGTAGTTGTACTGTATGTGTACTGTAGTTGTACTGTAGTTGTACGGTAGTTGTACTGTAGTTGTACTGTATTTGTAGTGTAGTTGTACTGTAGTTGTACTGTATGTGTACTGTATGTGTACTGTAGTTGTACTGTATGTGTACTGTAGTTGTACTGTAGTTGTACTGTATGTGTACTGTATGTGTACTGTAGTTGTACTGTAGTTGTACTGTATTTTAACTGTACTTGTACTGTATTTGTACTGTAGTTGTACTGTATGTGTACTGTAGTTGTACTGTAGTTGTACTGTAGTTGTACTGTATGTGTACTGTATGTGTCCTGTATTTGTACTGTACTAGTGTTGTATGTGTACTGTATGTGTACTGTAGTTGTACTGTAGTTGTACTGTATGTGTACTGTAGTTGTACTGTAGTTGTACTGTATGTGTACTGTAGTTGTACTGTAGTTGTACTGTATGTGTACTGTATGTGTACTGTATGTATACTGTATGTGTACTGTAGTTGTACTGTATGTGTACTGTAGTTGTACTGTAGTTGTACTGTATGTGTACTGTATGTGTACTGTATGTGTACTGTAGTTGTACTGTATGTGTACTGTAGTTGTACTGTAGTTGTACTGAATGTGTACTGTATGTGTTCTGTAGTTGTACTGTAGTTGTACTGTAGTTGTACTGTATGTGTACTGTATGTGTACTGTGGTTGTACTGTATGTGTACTGTAGTTGTACTGTAGCTGTACTGTAGTTGTACTGTAGTGTCACTGTAGTTGTACTGTAGTTGTACTGTAGTTGTACTGTATGTGTACTGTATGTGCCCTGTATTTGTACTGTACTTGTACTGTATGTCTACTGTAGTTGTACTGTAGTTGTACTGTATGTGTACTGTATGTGTACTGTGGTTGTACTGTATGTGTACTGTATTTGTACTGTAGTTGTACTGTATGTGTACTGTAGTTGTACTGTATGTGTACTGTATTTGTACTGTATGTGTACTGTATTTGTACTGTAGTTGTACTGTAGTTGTACTGTAGTTGTACTGTAGTTGTACTGTAGTTGTACTGTAGTTGTACTGTATGTGTACTGTATTTGTACTGTATGTGTACTGTATTTGTACTGTAGTTGTACTGTAGTTGTACTGTATGTGTACTGTATTTTAACTGTAGTTGTACTGTAGTTGTACTGTATTTGTACTGTAGTTGTACTGTATTTGTACTGTAGTTGTACTGTAGTTGTACTGTAGTTGTACTGTATGTGTACTGTATTTGTACTGTATGTGTACTGTATTTGTACTGTATGTGTACTGTATTTGTACTGTAGTTGTACTGTAGTTGTACTGTATGTGTACTGTAGTTGTACTGTATTTGTACTGTAGTTGTACTGTATGTGTACTGTAGTTGTACTGTATGTGTACTGTATTTGTACTGTATGTGTACTGTATTTGTACTGTAGTTGTACTGTAGTTGTACTGTAGTTGTACTGTACTTGTACTGTACTTGTACTGTACTTGTACTGCATTTGTACTGTAGTTGTACTGTATGTGTACTGTAGTTGTACTGTAGTTGTACTGTAGTTGTACTGTATGTGTGCTGTATGTGTCCTGTATTTGTACTGTACTTGTACTGTATGTCTACTGTAGTTGTACTGTAGTTGTATTGTATGTGTACTGTAGTTGTACTGTAGTTGTACGGTAGTTGTACTGTAGTTGTACTGTATTTGTACTGTAGTTGTACTGTAGTTGTACTGTATGTGTACTGTATGTGTACTGTAGTTGTACTGTATGTGTACTGTAGTTGTACTGTAGTTGTACTGTATGTGTACTGTATGTGTACTGTAGTTGTACTGTAGTTGTACTGTATTTTAACTGTACTTGTACTGTACTTGTACTGTATTTGTACTGTAGTTGTACTGTATGTGTACTGTAGTTGTACTGTAGTTGTACTGTAGTTGTACTGTATGTGTACTGTATGTGTCCTGTATTTGTACTGTACTTGTGTTGTATGTGTACTGTATGTGTACTGTAGTTGTACTGTAGTTGTACTGTATGTGTACTGTATGTGTACTGTAGTTGTACTGTAGTTGTACTGTAGTTGTACTGTATGTGTACTGTAGTTGTACTGTAGTTGTACTGTACTTGTACTGTATGTGTACTGTAGTTGTACTGTATGTGTACTGTATGTGAACTGTAGATGTACTGTATGTGTACTGTATGTGTACTGTATGTGTACTGTATTTGTACTGTACTTGTACTGTATTTGTACTGTAGTTGTACTGTAGTTGTACTGTAGTTGTACTGTAGTTGTACTGTATGTGTACTGTATGTGTACTGTAGTTGTACTGTATTTGTACTGTAGTTGTACGGTAGTTGTACTGTAGTTGTACTGTATTTGTACTGTAGTTGTACTGTAGTTGTACTGTATGTGTACTGTATGTGTACTGTAGTTGTACTGTATGTGTACTGTAGTTGTACTGTAGTTGTACTGTATGTGTACTGTATGTGTACTGTAGTTGTACTGTATGTGCACTGTAGTTGTACTGTATTTGTACTGTATGTGGACTGTATGTGTACGGTAGTTGTACTGTAGTTGTACTGTATTTGTACTGTAGTTGTACTGTAGTTGTACTGTAGTTGTACTGTGGTTGTACTGTAGTTGTACTGTAGTTGTACAGTATGTGTACTGTAGTTGTACTGTAGTTGTACTGTACTTGTACTGTATGTGTACTGTAGTTGTACTGTATGTGTACTGTATGTGTACTGTAGTTGTACTGTATGTGTACTGTATGTGTACTGTAGTTGTACTGTAGTTGTACTGTATGTGTACTCTATGTGTACTGTAGTTGTACTGTAGTTGTACTGTAGTTGTACTGTAGTTGTACTGTATGTGTACTGTATGTGTACTGTAGTTGTACTGTATGTGTACTGTATGTGTACTGTATGTGTACTGTAGATGTACTGTATGTGTACTGTAGTTGTACTGTAGTTGTACTGTATGTGTACTGTATGTGTACTGTAGTTGTACTGTAGTTGTACTGTATGTGTACTGTACTTGTACTATACTTGTACTGTAGTTGTACTGTAGTTGTACTGTATGTGTACTGTATGTGTACTGTACTTGTACTGTAGTTGTACTGTATTTGTACTGTAGTTGTACTGTATGTGTACTGTTTGTGTACTGTAGTTGTACTGTAGTTGTACTGTATGTGTACTGTAGTTGTACTGTAGTTGTACTGTATGTGTACTGTAGTTGTACTGTAGTTGTACTGTATGTGTACTGTAGTTGTACTGTAGTTGTACTGTATGTGTACTGTATGTGTACTGTAGTTGTACTGTATGTGTACTGTAGTTGTAGTGTAGTTGTACTGTATGTGTACTGTATGTGTACTGTATGTGTACTGTATGTGTACTGTAGTTGTACTGTATGTGTACTGTAGTTGCACTGTATGTGTACTGTATGTGTACTGTAGTTGTACTGTAGTTGTACTGTATGTGTACTGTAGTTGTACTGTATGTGTACTGTAGTTGTACTGTACTTGTACTGTAGTTGTACTGTAGTTGTACTGTATTTGTACTGTAGTTGTACTGTATGTGTACTGTTTGTGTACTGTAGTTGTACTGTAGTTGTACTGTATGTGTACTGTAGTTGTACTGTAGTTGTACTGTATGTGTACTGTAGTTGTACTGTAGTTGTACTGTATGTGTACTGTATGTGTACTGTATGTGTACTGTATGTGTACTGTAGTTGTACTGTATGTGTACTGTAGTTGTACTGTAGTTGTACTGTATGTGTACTGTATGTGTACTGTACTTGTACTGTAGTTGTACTGTAGTTGTACTGTAGTTGTACTGTAGTTGTACTGTATGTGTACTGTAGTTGTACTGTATTTGTACTGTACTTGTACTGAACTTGTACTGTAGTTGTACTGTAGTTGTACTGTATGTGTACTGTATTTGTACTGTACTTGTACTGTAGTTGTACTGTACTTGTACTGTATGTGTACTGTATTTGTACTGTACTTGAACTGTAGTTGTACTGTAGTTGTACTGTACTTTTACTGTACTTGTACTGTAGTTGTACTGTATGTGTACTGTAGTTGTACTGTATTTGTACTGTACTTGTACTGTAGTTGTACTGTAGTTGTACTGTACTTGTACTGTAGTTGTACTGTAGTTGTACTGTAGTTGTACGGTATGTGTACTGTAGTTGTACTGTATTTGTACTGTACTTTTACTGTAGTTGTACTGTAGTTGTACTGTAGTTGTACTGTATGTGTACTGTATTTATACTGTACTTGTACTGTAGTTGTACTGTAAGTGTACTCTATTTGTACTGTACTTGTACTGTAGTTGTACTGTAGTTGTACTGTACTTGTACTGTACTTGTACTGTAGTTGTACTGTATGTGTACTGTAGTTGTACTGTATTTGTACTGTACTTGTACTATAGTTGTACTGTAGTTGTACTGTACTTGTACTGTACTTGTACTGTACTTGTACTGTACTTGTACTGTAGTTGTACTGTAGTTGTACTGTAGTTGTACTGTATGTGTACTGTAGTTGTACTGTATTTGTACTGTACTTGTACTGTAGTTGTAATGTAGTTGTACTGTACTTGTACTGTACTTGTACTGTAGTTGTACTGTATTTGTACTGTACTTGTACTGTACTTGTACTGTAGTTGTACTGTAGTTGTACTGTAGTTGTACTGTATGTGTACTGTAGTTGTACTGTATTTGTACTGTACTTGTACTGTAGTTGTACTGTAGTTGTACTGTAGTTGTACTGTAGTTGTACTGTAGTTGTACTGTAGTTGTACTGTATGTGTACTGTATTTTAACTGGAGTTGTACTGTACTTGTACTGTACTTGTACTGTAGTTGTACTGTAGTTAAACTGTATTTGTACTGTAGTTGTACTGTACTTGTACTGTATGTGTACTGTATTTGTACTGTAGTAGTACTGTATGTGTACTGTATGTGTACTGTATGTGTACTGTATGTGTACTGTATTTGTACTGTAGTTGTACTGTAGTTGTACTGTAGTTGTACTGTAGTTGTACTGTATTTGTACTGTACTTGTACTGTAGTTGTACTGTAGTTGTACTGTAGTTGTACTGTATGTGTACTGTATTTTAACTGTATTTGTACTGTAGTTGTACTGTAGTTGTACTGTATTTGTACTGTAGTTGTACTGTATGTGTACTGTAGTTGTACTGTATTTGTACTGTACTTGTACTGTAGTTGTACTGTAGTTGTACTGTATTTGTACTCTAGTTGTACTGTAGTTGTACTGTATGTGTACTGTAGTTGTACTGTATGTGTACTGTAGTTGTACTGAATGTGTACTATAGTTGTACTGTATTTGTACTGTATATGTACTGTACTTGTACTGTAGTTGTACTGTAGTTGTACTGTATGTGTACTGTATTTGTACTGTACTTTTACTGTAGTTGTACTGTAGTTGTACTGTACTTGTACTGTAGTTTTACTGTATGTGTACTGTAGTTGTACTGTATTTGTACTGTACTTGTACTGTAGTTGTACTGTAGTTGTACTGTACTTGTACTGTACTTGTACTGTACTTGTACTGTAGTTGTACTGTAGTTGTACTGTAGTTGTACTGTATGTGTACTGTAGTTGTACTGTATTTGTACTGTACTTGTACTGTAGATGTACTGTAGTTGTACTGTATTTGTACTGTATGTGTACTGTATTTGTACTTTAGTTGTACTGTATGTGTACTGTAGTTGTACTGTAGTTGTACTGTAGTTGTACTGTAGTTGTACTGTAGTTGTACTGTAGTTGTACTGTATGTGTACTGTATTTGTACTGTATGTGTACTGTATTTGTACTGTAGTTGTTTTGTAGTTGTACTGTATGTGTACTGTATTTTAACTGTACTTGTACTGTAGTTGTACTGTATTTGTACTGTAGTTGTACTGTATTTGTACTGTAGTTGTACTGTAGTTGTACTGTAGTTGTACTGTATGTGTACTGTATTTGTACTGTATGTGTACTGTATTTGTACTGTATGTGTACTGTATTTGTACTGTAGTTGTACTGTAGTTGTACTGTATGTGTACTGTAGTTGTACTGTATTTGTACTGTAGTTGTACTGTATGTGTACTGTAGTTGTACTGTATGTGTACTGTATTTGTACTGTATGTGTACTGTATTTGTACTGTAGTTGTACTGTAGTTGTACTGTAGTTGTACTGTACTTGTACTGTACTTGTACTGTACTTGTACTGCATTTGTACTGTAGTTGTACTGTATGTGTACTGTAGTTGTACTGTAGTTGTACTGTATGTGTACTGTATGTGTCCTGTATTTGTACTGTACTTGTACTGTATGTGAACTGTAGTTGTACTGTAGTTGTACTGTATGTGTACTGTAGTTGTACTGTAGTTGTACGGTAGTTGTACTGTAGTTGTACTGTATTTGTAGTGTAGTTGTACTGTAGTTGTACTGTATGTGTACTGTATGTGTACTGTAGTTGTACTGTATGTGTACTGTAGTTGTACTGTAGTTGTACTGTATGTGTACTGTATGTGTACTGTAGTTGTACTGTAGTTGTACTGTATTTTAACTGTACTTGTACTGTATTTGTACTGTATTTGTACTGTAGTTGTACTGTATGTGTACTGTAGTTGTACTGTAGTTGTACTGTAGTTGTACTGTATGTGTACTGTATGTGTCCTGTATTTGTACTGTACTAGTGTTGTATGTGTACTGTATGTGTACTGTAGTTGTACTGTAGTTGTACTGTATGTGTACTGTATGTGTACTGTATTTGTACTGTAGTTGTACTGTAGTTGTACTGTATGTGTACTGTAGTTGTACTGTAGTTGTACTGTACTTGTACTGTATGTGTACTGTAGTTGTACTGTATGTGTACTGTATGTGTACTGTAGATGTACTGTATGTGTACTGTATGTGTACTGTATGTGTACTGTATTTGTACTGTACTTGTACTGTATTTGTACTGTAGTTGTACTGTAGTTGTACTGTAGTTGTACTGTAGTTGTACTGTATGTGTACTGTATGTGTACTGTAGTTGTACTGTATTTGTACTGTAGTTGTACGGTAGTTGTACTGTATTTGTACTGTATTTGTACTGTAGTTGTACTGTAGTTGTACTGTATGTGTACTGTATGTGTACTGTAGTTGTACTGTATGTGTACTGTAGTTGTACTGTAGTTGTACTGTATGTGTACTGTATGTGTACTGTAGTTGTACTGTATGTGCACTGTAGTTGTACTGTATTTGTACTGTATGTGGACTGTATGTGTACGGTAGTTGTACTGTAGTTGTACTGTATTTGTACTTTAGTTGTACTGTAGTTGTACTGTAGTTGTACTGTAGTTGTACTGTATGTGTAATGTATGTGTACTGTAGTTGTACTGTAGTTGTACTGTAGTTGTACAGTATGTGTACTGTAGTTGTACTGTAGTTGTACTGTACTTGTACTGTATGTGTACTGTAGTTGTACTGTATGTGTACTGTATGTGTACTGTAGTTGTACTGTATGTGTACTGTATGTGTACTGTAGTTGTACTGTAGTTGTACTGTATGTGTACTCTATGTGTACTGTAGTTGTACTGTAGTTGTACTGTATGTGTCCTGTATTTTAACTGTACTTGTACTGTAGTTGTACTGTAGTTGTACTGTAGTTGTACTGTATGTGTACTGTATTTGTACTGTAGTTGTACTGTAGTTGTACTGTATGTGTCCTGTATTTTAACTGTACTTGTACTGTAGTTGTACTGTAATTGTACTGTAGTTGTACTGTATGTGTACTGTATGTGTACTGTAGTTGTACTGTAGTTGTACTGTAGGTGTACTCTAGTTGTACTGTATGTGTACTGTATGTGTACTGTAGTTGTACTGTATGTGTACTGTATGTGTACTGTATGTGTACTGTAGATGTACAGTATGTGTACTGTAGTTGTACTGTAGTTGTACTGTATGTGTACTGTATGTGTACTGTAGTTGTAATGTAGTTGTACTGTATGTGTACTGTACTTGTACTATACTTGTACTGTAGTTGTACTGTAGTTGTACTGTATGTGTACTGTATGTGTACTGTACTTGTACTGTAGTTGTACTGTAGTTGTACTGTATTTTTACTGTAGTTGTACTGTAGTTGTACTGTATGTGTACTGTTTGTGTACTGTAGTTGTACTGTAGTTGTACTGTATGTGTACTGTAGTTGTACTGTAGTTGTACTGTATGTGTACTGTAGTTGTACTGTAGTTGTACTGTATGTGTACTGTAGTTGTACTGTAGTTGTACTGTATGTGTACTGTATGTGTACTGTAGTTGTACTGTATGTGTACTGTAGTTGTAGTGTAGTTGTACTGTATGTGTACTGTATGTGTACTGTATGTGTACTGTATGTGTACTGTAGTTGTACTGTATGTGTACTGTAGTTGTACTGTATGTGTACTGTATGTGTACTGTAGTTGTACTGTAGTTGTACTGTATTTTAACTGTACATGTACTGTATTTGTACTGTATTTGTACTGTAGTTGTACTGTATGTGTACTGTAGTTGTACTGTAGTTGTACTGTAGTTGTACTGTATGTATAATGTATGTGTCCTGTATTTGTACTGTACTAGTGTTGTATGTGTACTGTATGTGTACTGTAGTTGTACTGTAGTTGTACTGTATGTGTACTGTAGTTGTACTGTAGTTGTACTGTATGTGTACTGTAGTTGTACTGTAGTTGTACTGTATGTGTACTGTATGTGTACTGTATGTGTACTGTATGTGTACTGTAGTTGTACTGTATGTGTACTGTAGTTGTACTGTAGTTGTACTGTATGTGTACTGTATGTGTACTGTATGTGTACTGTAGTTGTACTGTATGTGTACTGTAGTTGTACTGTAGTTGTACTGAATGTGTACTGTATGTGTACTGTAGTTGTACTGTAGTTGTACTGTAGTTGTACTGTATGTGTACTGTATGTGTACTGTGGTTGTACTGTATGTGAACTGTAGTTGTACTGTAGCTGTACTGTAGTTGTACTGTAGTGTCACTGTAGTTGTACTGTAATTGTACTGTAGTTGTACTGTATGTGTACTGTAGTTGTACTGTAGTTGTACTGTATGTGTACTGTAGTTGTACTGTAGTTGTACTGTATGTGTACTGTATGTGTACTGTATGTGTACTGTAGTTGTACTGTATGTGTACTGTAGTTGTACTGTAGTTGTACTGTATGTGTACTGTATGTGTACTGTATGTGTACTGTAGTTGTACTGTAGTTGTACTGTATGTGTACTGTATGTGTACTGTAGTTGTAATGTATGTGTACTGTATGTGTACTGTATGTGTACTGTTGATGTACTGTATGTGTACTGTAGTTGTACTGTAGTTGTACTGTATGTGTACTGTATGTGTACTGTAGTTGTACTGTAGTTGTACTGTATGTGTACTGTACTTGTACTATACTTGTACTGTAGTTGTACTGTAGTTGTACTGTATGTGTACTGTATGTGTACTGTACTTGTACAGTAGTTGTACTGTAGTTGTACTGTATTTGTACTGTAGTTGTACTGTATGTGTACTGTTTGTGTACTGTAGTTGTACTGTAGTTGTACTGTATGTGTACTGTAGTTGTACTGTAGTTGTACTGTATGTGTACTGTAGTTGTACTGTAGTTGTACTGTATGTGTACTGTAGTTGTACTGTAGTTGTACTGTATGTGTACTGTATGTGTACTGTAATTGTACTGTATGTGTGCTGTAGTTGTAGTGTAGTTGTACTGTATGTGTACTGTATGTGTACTGTATGTGTACTGTATGTGTACTGTAGTTGTACTGTATGTGTACTGTAGTTGCACTGTATGTGTACTGTATGTGTACTGTAGTTGTACTGTAGTTGTACTGTATGTGTACTGTAGTTGTACTGTATGTGTACTGTAGTTGTACTGTACTTGTACTGTAGTTGTACTGTAGTTGTACTGTATTTGTACTGTAGTTGTACTGTATGTGTACTGTTTGTGTACTGTAGTTGTACTGTAGTTGTACTGTATGTGTACTGTAGTTGTACTGTAGTTGTACTGTATGTGTACTGTAGTTGTACTGTAGTTGTACTGTATGTGTACTGTATGTGTACTGTATGTGTACTGTATGTGTACTGTAGTTGTACTGTATGTGTACTGTAGTTGTACTGTAGTTGTACTGTATGTGTACTGTATGTGTACTGTACTTGTACTGTAGTTGTACTGTAGTTGTACTGTAGTTGTACTGTAGTTGTACTGTATGTGTACTGTAGTTGTACTGTATTTGTACTGTACTTGTACTGAAGTTGTACTGTAGTTGTACTATAGTTGTACTGTATGTGTACTGTATTTGTACTGTAGTTGTACTGTACTTGTACTGTATGTGTACTGTATTTGTACTGTACTTGAACTGTAGTTGTACTGTAGTTGTACTGTACTTTTACTGTACTTGTACTGTAGTTGTACTGTATGTGTACTGTAGTTGTACTGTATTTGTACTGTACTTGTACTGTAGTTGTACTGTAGTTGTACTGTACTTGTACTGTACTTGTACTGTAGTTGTACTGTAGTTGTACTGTAGTTGTACGGTATGTGTACTGTAGTTGTACTGTATTTGTACTGTACTTTTACTGTAGTTGTACTGTAGTTGTACTGTAGTTGTACTGTATGTGTACTGTATTTATACTGTACTTGTACTGTAGTTGTACTGTATGTGTACTCTATTTGTACTGTACTTGTACTGTAGTTGTACTGTAGTTGTACTGTACTTGTACTGTACTTGTACTGTAGTTGTACTGTATGTGTACTGTAGTTGTACTGTATTTGTACTGTACTTGTACTGTAGTTGTACTGTAGTTGTACTGTACTTGTACTGTACTTGTACTGTAGTTGTACTGTAGTTGTACTGTAGTTGTACTGTATGTGTACTGTAGTTGTACTGTATTTGTACTGTACTTGTACTGTAGTTGTAATGTAGTTGTACTGTACTTGTACTGTAGTTGTACTGTAGTTGTACTGTATTTGTACTGTACTTGTACTGTACTTGTACTGTAGTTGTACTGTAGTTGTACTGTAGTTGTACTGTATGTGTACTGTAGTTGTACTGTATTTGTACTGTACTTGTACTGTAGTTGTACTGTAGTTGTACTGTAGTTGTACTGTAGTTGTACTGTATGTGTACTGTATTTTAACTGTAGTTGTACTGTACTTGTACTGTAGTTGTACTGTAGTTGTACTGTAGTTAAACTGTATTTGTACTGTAGTTGTACTGTACTTGTACTGTATGTGTACTGTATTTGTACTGTAGTAGTACTGTATGTGTACTGTATGTGTACTGTATGTGTACTGTATGTGTACTGTATTTGTACTGTAGTTGTACTGTAGTTGTACTGTAGTTGTACTGTAGTTGTACTGTAGTTGTACTGTATTTGTACTGTACTTGTACTGTAGTTGTACTGTAGTTGTACTGTAGTTGTACTGTTTGTGTACTGTATTTTAACTGTATTTGTACTGTAGTTGTACTGTAGTTGTACTGTAGTTGTACTGTATGTGTACTGTATTTTAACTGTAGTTGTACTGTATTTGTACTGTACTTGTACTGTAGTTGTACTGTAGTTGTACTGTATTTGTACTCTAGTTGTACTGTAGTTGTACTGTATGTGTACTGTAGTTGTACTGTATGTGTACTGTAGTTGTACTGAATGTGTACTATAGTTGTACTGTATTTGTACTGTATTTGTACTGTACTTGTACTGTAGTTGTACTGTAGTTGTACTGTATGTGTACTGTATTTGTACTGTACTTTTACTGTAGTTGTACTGTAGTTGTACTGTACTTGTACTGTAGTTTTACTGTATGTGTACTGTAGTTGTACTGTATTTGTACTGTACTTGTACTGTAGTTGTACTGTAGTTGTACTGTACTTGTACAGTACTTGTACTGTACTTGTACTGTACTTGTACTGTACTTGTACTGTAGTTGTACTGTAGTTGTACTGTATGTGTACTGTAGTTGTACTGTATTTGTACTGTACTTGTACTGTAGATGTACTGTAGTTGTACTGTATTTGTACTGTATGTGTACTGTATTTGTACTTTAGTTGTACTGTATGTGTACTGTAGTTGTACTGTATGTGTACTGTATTTGTACTGTATGTGTACTGTAGTTGTACTGTAGTTGTACTGTAGTTGTACTGTAGTTGTACTGTAGTTGTACTGTAGTTGTACTGTATGTGTACTGTATTTGTACTGTATGTGTACTGTATTTGTACTGTAGTTGTACTGTAGTTGTACTGTATGTGTACTGTATTTTAACTGTACTTGTACTGTAGATGTACTGTATTTGTACTGTAGTTGTACTGTATTTGTACTGTAGTTGTACTGTAGTTGTACTGTAGTTGTACTGTATGTGTACTGTATTTGTACTGTATGTGTACTGTATTTGTACTGTATGTGTACTGTATTTGTACTGTAGTTGTACTGTAGTTGTACTGTATGTGTACTGTAGTTGTACTGTATTTGTACTGTAGTTGTACTGTATGTGTACTGTAGTTGTACTGTATGTGTACTGTATTTGTACTGTATGTGTACTGTATTTGTACTGTAGTTGTACTGTAGTTGTACTGTAGTTGTACTGTACTTGTACTGTACTTGTACTGTACTTGTACTGCATTTGTACTGTAGTTGTACTGTATGTGTACTGTAGTTGTACTGTAGTTGTACTGTATGTGTACTGTATGTGTCCTGTATTTGTACTGTACTTGTACTGTATGTGTACTGTAGTTGTACTGTAGTTGTACTGTATGTGTACTGTAGTTGTACTGTAGTTGTACGGTAGTTGTACTGTAGTTGTACTGTATTTGTAGTGTAGTTGTACTGTAGTTGTACTGTATGTGTACTGTATGTGTACTGTAGTTGTACTGTATGTGTACTGTAGTTGTACTGTAGTTGTACTGTATGTGTACTGTATGTGTACTGTAGTTGTACTGTAGTTGTACTGTATTTTAACTGTACTTGTACTGTACTTGTACTGTATTTGTACTGTAGTTGTACTGTATGTGTACTGTAGTTGTACTGTAGTTGTACTGTAGTTGTACTGTATGTGTACTGTATGTGTCCTGTATTTGTACTGTACTAGTGTTGTATGTGTACTGTATGTGTACTGTAGTTGTACTGTAGTTGCACTGTATGTGTACTGTATGTGTACTGTAGTTGTACTGTAGTTGTACTGTAGTTGTACTGTATGTGTACTGTAGTTGTACTGTAGTTGTACTGTACTTGTACTGTATGTGTACTGTAGTTGTACTGTATGTGTACTGTATGTGTACTGTAGATGTACTGTATGTGTACTGTATGTGTACTGTATGTGTACTGTATTTGTAATGTACTTGTACTGTATTTGTACTGTAGTTGTACTGTAGTTGTACTGTAGTTGTACTGTAGTTGTACTGTATGTGTACTGTATGTGTACTGTAGTTGTACTGTATTTGTACTGTAGTTGTACGGTAGTTGTACTGTATTTGTACTGTATTTGTACTGTAGTTGTACTGTAGTTGTACTGTATGTGTACTGTATGTGTACTGTAGTTGTACTGTATGTGTACTGTAGTTGTACTGTAGTTGTACTGTATGTGTACTGTATGTGTACTGTAGTTGTACTGTATGTGCACTGTAGTTGTACTGTATTTGTACTGTATGTGGACTGTATGTGTACGGTAGTTGTACTGTAGTTGTACTGTATTTGTACTGTAGTTGTACTGTAGTTGTATTGTATGTGTACTGTATGTGTACTGTAGTTGTACTGTAGTTGTACTGTAGTTGTACAGTATGTGTACTGTAGTTGTACTGTAGTTGTACTGTACTTGTACTGTATGTGTACTGTAGTTGTACTGTATGTGTACTGTATGTGTACTGTAGTTGTACTGTATGTGTACTGTATGTGTACTGTAGTTGTACTGTAGTTGTACTGTATGTGTACTCTATGTGTACTGTAGTTGTACTGTAGTTGTACTGTATGTGTCCTGTATTTTAACTGTACTTGTACTGTAGTTGTACTGTAGTTGTACTGTAGTTGTACTGTATGTGTACTGTATTTGTACTGTAGTTGTACTGTAGTTGTACTGTATGTGTCCTGTATTTTAACTGTACTTGTACTGTAGTTGTACTGTAGTTGTACTGTAGTTGTACTGTATGTGTACTGTATGTGTACTGTAGTTGTACTGTAGTTGTACTGTAGTTGTACTCTAGTTGTACTGTATGTGTACTGTATGTGTAGTGTAGTTGTACTGTATGTGTACTGTATGTGTACTGTATGTGTACTGTATGTGTACTGTAGTTGTACTGTAGTTGTACTGTATGTGTACTGTATGTGTACTGTAGTTGTAATGTAGTTGTACTGTATGTGTACTGTACTTGTACTATACTTGTACTGTAGTTGTACTGTAGTTGTACTGTATGTGTACTGTATGTGTACTGTACTTGTACTGTAGTTGTACTGTAGTTGTACTGTATTTGTACTGTAGTTGTACTGTAGTTGTACTGTATGTGTACTGTTTGTGTACTGTAGTTGTACTGTAGTTGTACTGTATGTGTACTGTAGTTGTACTGTAGTTGTACTGTATGTGTACTGTAGTTGTACTGTAGTTGTACTGTATGTGTACTGTAGTTGTACTGTAGTTGTACTGTATGTGTACTGTATGTGTACTGTAGTTGTACTGTATGTGTACTGTAGTTGTAGTGTAGTTGTACTGTATGTGTACTGTATGTGTACTGTATGTGTACTGTATGTGTACTGTAGTTATACTGTATGTGTACTGTAGTTGTACTGTATGTGTACTGTATGTGTACTGTAGTTGTACTGTAGTTGTACTGTATGTGTAATGTAGTTGTACTGTATGTGTACTGTAGTTGTACTGTAGTTGTACTGTAGTTGTACTGTAGTTGTACTGTATGTGTACTGTATGTGTACTGTAGTTGTACTGTAGTTGTACTGTATGTGTACTGTAGTTGTACTGTAGTTGTACTGTATGTGTACTGTAGTTGTACTGTAGTTGTACTGTATGTGTACTGTATGTGTACTGTATGTGTACTGTATGTGTACTGTAGTTGTACTGTATGTGTACTGTAGTTGTACTGTAGTTGTACTGTATGTGTACTGTATGTGTACTGTATGTGTACTGTAGTTGTACTGTATGTGTACTGTAGTTGTACTGTAGTTGTACTGAATGTGTACTGTATGTGTACTGTAGTTGTACTGTAGTTGTACTGTATGTGTACTGTATGTGTACTGTATGTGTACTGTGGTTGTACTGTATGTGTACTGTAGTTGTACTGTAGCTGTACTGTAGTTGTACTGTAGTGTCACTGTAGTTGTACTGTAGTTGTACTGTAGTTGTACTGTATGTGTACTGTAGTTGTACTGTAGTTGTACTGTATGTGTACTGTAGTTGTACTGTAGTTGTACTGTATGTGTACTGTATGTGTACTGTATGTGTACTGTAGTTGTACTGTATGTGTACTGTAGTTGTACTGTAGTTGTACTGTATGTGTACTGTATGTGTACTGTATGTGTACTGTAGTTGTACTGTATGTGTACTGTAGTTGTACTGTAGTTGTACTGTATGTGTACTGTATGTGTACTGTAGTTGTACTGTAGTTGTACTGTAGTTGTACTGTATGTGTACTGTATGTGTACTGTATGTGTACTGTGGTTGTACTGTATGTGTACTGTAGTTGTACTGTAGCTGTACTGTAGTTGTACTGTAGTGTCACTGTAGTTGTACTGTAGTTGTACTGTAGTTGTACTGTATGTGTACTGTATGTGTACTGTATGAGTACTGTAGTTGTACTGTAGTTGTACTGTATGTGTACTGTAGTTGTACTGTATGTGTACTGTAGTTGTACTGTAGTTGTACTGTAGTTGTACTGTAGTTGTACTGTAGTTGTCCTGAATGTGTACTGTATGTGTACTGTAGTTGTACTGTAGATGTACTGTATGTGTACTGTAGTTGTACTGTAGTTGTACTGTAGGTGTACTGTAGTTGTACTGTAGTTGTACTGTATGTGTACTGTATGTGTACTGTATGTGTACTGTAGTTGTACTGTATGTGTACTGTAGTTGTACTGTAGTTGTACTGTATGTGTACTGTATGTGTACTGTAGTTGTACTGTAGTTGTACTGTATGTGTACTGTACTTGTACTGTACTTGTACTGTAGTTGTACTGTAGTTGTACTGTATGTGTACTGTATGTGTACTGTACTTGTACTGTAGTTGTACTGTAGTTGTACTGTAGTTGTACTGTAGTTGTACTGTATGTGTTCTGTAGTTGTACTGTTTTTGTACTGTACTTGTACTGAAGTTGTACTGTAGTTGTACTGTAGTTGTACTGTATGTGTACTGTATTTGTACTGTACTTGTACTGTAGTTGTACTGTAGTTGTACTGTATGTGTACTGTATTTGTACTGTACTTGAACTGTAGTTGTACTGTAGTTGTACTGTACTTTTACTGTACTTGTACTGTAGTTGTACTGTATGTGTACTGTAGTTGTACTGTATTTGTACTGTACTTGTACTGTAGTTGTACTGTAGTTGTACTGTACTTGTACTGTACTTGTACTGTAGTTGTACTGTAGTTGTACTGTAGTTGTACTGTATGTGTACTGTAGTTGTACTGTATTTGTACTGTACTTGTACTGTAGTTGTACTGTAGTTGTACTGTAGTTGTACTGTATGTGTACTGTATTTATACTGTACTTGTACTGTAGTTGTACTGTATGTGTACTGTATTTGTACTGTACTTGTACTGTAGTTGTACTGTAGTTGTACTGTACTTGTACTGTACTTGTACTGTAGTTGTACTGTATGTGTACTGTAGTTGTACTGTATTTGTACTGTACTTGTACTGTAGTTGTACTGTAGTTGTACTGTACTTGTACTGTACTTGTACTGTACTTGTACTGTAGTTGTACTGTAGTTGTACTGTAGTTGTACTGTATGTGTACTGTAGTTGTACTGTATTTGTACTGTACTTGTACTGTAGTTGTAATGTAGTTGTACTGTACTTGTACTGTACTTGTACTGTAGTTGTACTGTATTTGTACTGTACTTGTACTGTACTTGTACTGTAGTTGTACTGTAGTTGTACTGTAGTTGTACTGTATGTGTACTGTAGTTGTACTGTATTTGTACTGTACTTGTACTGTAGTTGTACTGTAGTTGTACTGTAGTTGTACTGTAGTTGTACTGTAGTTGTACTGTATGTGTACTGTATTTTAACTGTAGTTGTACTGTACTTGTACTGTAGTTGTACTGTAGTTGTACTGTAGTTAAACTGTATTTGTACTGTAGTTGTACTGTACTTGTACTGTATGTGTACTGTATTTGTACTGTAGTAGTACTGTATGTGTACTGTATGTGTACTGTATGTATACTGTATGTGTACTGTATTTGTACTGTAGTTGTACTGTAGTTGTACTGTAGTTGTACTGTAGTTGTACTGTATTTGTACTGTACTTGTACTGTAGTTGTACTGTAACTGTACTGTAGTTGTATTGTATGTGTGCTGTATTTTAACTGTAGTTGTACTGTATGTGTACTGTAGTTGTACTGTAGTTGTACTGTAGTTGTACTGTATTTGTACTGTAGTTGTACTGTATGTGTACTGTAGTTGTACTGTAGTTGTACTGTATTTGTACTCTAGTTGTACTGTAGTTGTACTGTATGTGTACTGTAGTTGTACTGTATGTGTACTGTAGTTGTACTGAATGTGTACTATAGTTGTACTGTATTTGTACTGTATTTGTACTGTACTTGTACTGTAGTTGTACTGTAGTTGTACTGTATGTGTACTGTATTTGTACTGTACTTGTACTGTAGTTGTACTGTATTTGTACTGTACTTGTACTGTACTTGTACTGTAGTTGTACTGTAGTTGTACTGTAGTTGTACTGTATGTGTACTGTAGTTGTACTGTATTTGTACTGTACTTGTACTGTAGTTGTACTGTAGTTGTACTGTAGTTGTACTGTAGTTGTACTGTAGTTGTACTGTATGTGTACTGTATTTTAACTGTAGTTGTACTGTACTTGTACTGTAGTTGTACTGTAGTTGTACTGTTGTTAAACTGTATTTGTACTGTAGTTGTACTGTACTTGTACTGTATGTGTACTGTATTTGTACTGTAGTAGTACTGTATGTGTACTGTATGTGTACTGTATGTGTACTGTATGTGTACTGTATGTGTACTGTATGTGTACTGTATTTGTACTGTAGTTGTACTGTAGTTGTACTGTAGTTGTACTGTAGTTGTACTGTATTTGTACTGTACTTGTACTGTAGTTGTACTGTAGTTGTACTGTAGTTGTACTGTATGTGTACTGTATTTTAACTGTATTTGTACTGTAGTTGTACTGTAGTTGTACTGTATTTGTACTGTAGTTGTACTGTATGTGTACTGTAGTTGTACTGTGTTTGTACTGTACTTGTACTGTAGTTGTACTGTAGTTGTACTGTATTTGTACTCTAGTTGTACTGTAGTTGTACTGTATGTGTACTGTAGTTGTACTGTATGTGTACTGTAGTTGTACTGAATGTGTACTATAGTTGTACTGTATTTGTACTGTATTTGTACTGTACTTGTACTGTAGTTGTACTGTAGTTGTACTGTATGTGTACTGTATTTGTACTGTACTTGTACTGTAGTTGCACTGTAGTTGTACTGTACTTGTACTGTAGTTGTACTGTATGTGTACTGTAGTTGTACTGTATTTGTACTGTACTTGTACTGTAGTTGTACTGTAGTTGTACTGTACTTGTACTGTACTTGTACTGTACTTGTACTGTACTTGTACTGTAGTTGTACTGTAGTTGTACTGTAGTTGTACTGTATGTGTACTGTAGTTGTACTGTATTTGTACTGTACTTGTACTGTAGATGTACTGTAGTTGTACTATATTTGTACTGTATGTGTACTGTATTTGTACTGTAGTTGTACTGTATGTGTACTGTAGTTGTACTGTATGTGTACTGTATTTGTACTGTATGTGTACTGTATTTGTACTGTATTTGTACTGTACTTGTACTGTAGTTGTACTGTAGTTGTACTGTACTTGTACTGTACTTGTACTGTACTTGTACTGTACTTGTACTGTACTTGTACTGTATGTGTACTGTATTTGTACTGTAGTTGTACTGTAGTTGTACTGTATGTGTACTGTATTTTAACTGTACTTGTACTGTAGTTGTACTGTATTTGTACTGTAGTTGTACTGTATGTGTACTGTAGTTGTACTGTATTTGTACTGTACTTGTACTGTAGTTGTACTGTAGTTGTACTGTATTTGTACTCTAGTTGTACTGTAGTTGTACTGTATGTGTACTGTAGTTGTACTGTATGTGTACTGTAGTTGTACTGAATGTGTACTATAGTTGTACTGTATTTGTACTGTATTTGTACTGTACTTGTACTGTAGTTGTACTGTAGTTGTACTGTATGTGTACTGTATTTGTACTGTACTTGTACTGTAATTGTACTGTAGTTGTACTGTACTTGTACTGTAGTTGTACTGTATGTGTACTGTAGTTGTACTGTATTTGTACTGTACTTGTACTGTAGTTGTACTGTAGTTGTACTGTACTTGTACTGTACTTGTACTGTACTTGTACTGTACTTGTACTGTAGTTGTACTGTAGTTGTACTGTATGTGTACTGTAGTTGTACTGTATTTGTACTGTACTTGTACTGTAGATGTACTGTAGTTGTACTGTATTTGTACTGTATGTGTACTGTATTTGTACTGTAGTTGTACTGTATGTGTACTGTAGTTGTACTGTATGTGTACTGTATTTGTACTGTATGTGTACTGTATTTGTACTGTACTTGTACTGTAGTTGTACTGTAGTTGTACTGTATGTGTACTGTATTTGTACTGTACTTGTACTGTAGTTGTACTGTAGTTGTACTGTACTTGTACTGTAGTTGTACTGTATGTGTACTGTAGTTGTACTGTATTTGTACTGTACTTGTACTGTAGTTGTACTGTAGTTGTACTGTACTTGTACTCTACTTGTACTGTACTTGTACTGTACTTGTACTATAGTTGTACTGTAGTTGTACTGTAGTTGTAATGTATGTGTACTGTAGTTGTACTGTATTTGTACTGTACTTGTACTGTAGATGTACTGTAGTTGTACTGTATTTGTACTGTATGTGTACTGTATTTGTACTGTAGTTGTACTGTATGTGTACTGTAGTTGTACTGTATGTGTACTGTATTTGTACTCTATGTGTACTGTATTTGTACTGTAGTTGTACTGTAGTTGTACTGTAGTTGTACTGTAGTTGTACTGTAGTTGTACTGTAGTTGTACTGTATGTGTACTGTATTTGTACTGTATGCGTACTGTATTTGTACTGTAGTTGTACTGTAGTTGTACTGTATGTGTACTGTATTTTAACTGTACTTGTACTGTAGTTGTACTGTATTTGTACTGTAGTTGTACTGTAGTTGTACTGTAGTTGTACTGTATGTGTACTGTATTTGTACTGTATGTGTACTGTATTTGTACTGTATGTGTACTGTATTTGTACTGTAGTTGTACTGTAGTTGTACTGTATGTGTACTGTAGTTGTACTGTATTTGTACTGTAGTTGTACTGTATGTGTACTGTAGTTGTACTGTATGTGTACTGTATTTGTACTGTATGTGTACTGTATTTGTACTGTAGTTGTACTGTAGTTGTACTGTAGTTGTACTGTACTTGTACTGTACTTGTACTGTACTTGTACTGCATTTGTACTGTAGTTGTACTGTATGTGTACTGTAGTTGTACTGTAGTTGTACTGTAGTTGTACTGTATGTGTACTGTATGTGTCCTGTATTTGTACTGTACGTGTACTGTATGTGTACTGTAGTTGTACTGTAGTTGTACTGTATGTGTACTGTAGTTGTACTGTAGTTGTACGGTAGTTGTACTGTAGTTGTACTGTATTTGTACTGTAGCTGTACTGTAGTTGTACTGTATGTGTACTGTATGTGTACTGTAGTTGTACTGTATTTGTACTGTAGTTGTACTGTAGTTGTACTGTATGTATACTGTATGTGTATTGTACTTGTACTGTAGTTGTACTGTAGTTGTACTGTATTTGTACTGTAGTTGTACTGTAGTTGTACTGTATGTGTACTGTTTGTTTACTGTAGTTGTACTGTAGTTGTACTGTATGTGTACTGTAGTTGTACTGTATGTGTACTGTAGTTGTACTGTAGTTGTACTGTATGTGTACTGTAGTTGTACTGTAGTTGTACTGTATGTGTACTGTATGTGTACTGTAGTTGTACTGTATGTGTACTGTAGTTGTAGTGTAGTTGTACTGTATGTGTACTGTATGAGTACTGTATGTGTACTGTAGTTGTACTGTATGTGTACTGTAGTTGTACTGTATGTGTACTGTATGTGTACTGTAGTTGTACTGTAGTTGTACTGTATGTGTACTGTAGTTGTACTGTATGTGTACTGTAGTTGTACTGTAGTTGTACTGTAGTTGTACTGTATCTGTACTGTATGTGTACTGTAGTTGTACTGTAGATGTACTGTATGTGTACTGTAGTTGTACTGTAGTTGTACTGTAGGTGTACTGTAGTTGTACTGTAGTTGTACTGTATGTGTACTGTATGTGTACTGTATGTGTACTGTAGTTGTACTGTATGTGTACTGTAGTTGTACTGTAGTTGTACTGTATGTGTACTGTATGTGTACTGTAGTTGTACTGTAGTTGTACTGTATGTGTACTGTACTTGTACTGTACTTGTACTGTAGTTGTACTGTAGTTGTACTGTATGTGTACTGTATGTGTACTGTACTTGTACTGTAGTTGTACTGTAGTTGTACTGTAGTTGTACTGTATGTGTACTGTAGTTGTACTGTATTTGTACTGTACTTGTACTGAAGTGGTACTGTAGTTGTACTGTAGTTGTACTGTATGTGTACTGTATTTGTACTGTACTTGTACTGTAGATGTACTGTAGTTGTACTGTATGTGTACTGTATTTGTACTGTACTTGAACTGTAGTTGTACTGTAGTTGTACTGTACTTTTACTGTACTTGTACTGTAGTTGTACTGTATGTGTACTGTAGTTGTACTGTATTTGTACTGTACTTGTACTGTAGTTGTACTGTAGTTGTACTGTACTTGTACTGTACTTGTACTGTAGTTGTACTGTAGTTGTACTGTAGTTGTACTGTATGTGTACTGTAGTTGTACTGTACTTGTACTGTAGTTGTACTGTAGTTGTACTGTACTTGTACTGTACTTGTACTGTAGTTGTACTGTATGTGTACTGTAGTTGTACTGTATTTGTACTGTACTTGTACTGTAGTTGTACTGTAGTTGTACTGTACTTGTACTGTACTTGTACTGTACTTGTACTGTACTTGTACTGTACTTGTACTGTACTTGTACTGTAGTTGTACTGTAGTTGTACTGTAGTTGTACTGTATGTGTACTGTAGTTGTACTGTATTTGTACTGTACTTGTACTGTAGTTGTAATGTAGTTGTACCGTACTTGTACTGTACTTGTACTGTAGTTGTACTGTATTTGTACTGTACTTGTACTGTACTTGTACTGTAGTTGTACTGTAGTTGTACTGTAGTTGTACTGTATGTGTACTGTAGTTGTACTGTATTTGTACTGTACTTGTACTGTAGTTGTACTGTAGTTGTACTGTAGTTGTACTGTATGTGTACTGTATTTTAACTGTAGTTGTACTGTACTTGTACTGTAGTTGTACTGTAGTTGTACTGTAGTTAAACTGTATTTGTACTGTAGTTGTACTGTACTTGTACTGTATGTGTACTGTATTTGTACTGTAGTAGTACTGTATGTGTACTGTATGTGTACTGTATTTGTACTGTAGTTGTACTGTAGTTGTACTATAGTTGTACTGTAGTTGTACTGTATTTGTAATGTACTTGTACTGTAGTTGTACTGTAGTTGTACTGTAGTTGTACTGTATGTGTACTGTATTTTAACTATATTTGTACTGTAGTTGTACTGTAGTTTTACTGTATTTGTACTGTAGTTGTACTGTATGTGTACTGTAGTTGTACTGTATTTGTACTGTACTTGTACTGTAGTTGTACTGTAGTTGTACTGTATTTGTACTCTAGTTGTACTGTAGTTGTACTGTATGTGTACTGTAGTTGTACTGTATGTGTACTGTAGTTGTACTGAATGTGTACTATAGTTGTACTGTATTTGTACTGTACTTGTACTGTAGTTGTACTGTAGTTGTACTGTACTTGTACTGTACTTGTACTGTACTTGTACTGTACTTGTACTGTACTTGTACTGTACTTGTACTGTAGTTGTACTGTAGTTGTACTGTAGTTGTACTGTATGTGTACTGTAGTTGTACTGTATTTGTACTGTACTTGTACTGTAGTTGTAATGTAGTTGTACTGTACTTGTACTGTACTTGTACTGTAGTTGTACTGTATTTGTACTGTACTTGTACTGTACTTGTACTGTAGTTGTACTGTAGTTGTACTGTAGTTGTACTGTATGTGTACTGTAGTTGTACTGTATTTGTACTGTACTTGTACTGTAGTTGTACTGTAGTTGTACTGTAGTTGTACTGTAGTTGTACTGTAGTTGTACTGTATGTGTACTGTATTTTAACTGTAGTTGTACTGTACTTGTACTGTAGTTGTACTGTAGTTGTACTGTAGTTAAACTGTATTTGTACTGTAGTTGTACTGTACTTGTACTGTATGTGTACTGTATTTGTACTGTAGTAGTACTGTATGTGTACTGTATGTGTACTGTATTTGTACTGTAGTTGTACTGTAGTTGTACTATAGTTGTACTGTAGTTGTACTGTATTTGTACTGTACTTGTACTGTAGTTGTATTGTAGTTGTACTGTATGTGTACTGTATTTGTACTGTACTTGTACTGTAGTTGTACTGTAGTTGTACTGTACTTGTACTGTAGTTGTACTGTATGTGTACTGTAGTTGTACTGTATTTGTACTGTACTTGTACTGTAGTTGTACTGTAGTTGTACTGTACTTGTACTGTACTTGTAGTGTACTTGTACTGTACTTGTACTGTAGTTGTACTGTAGTTGTACTGTAGTTGTACTGTATGTGAACTGTAGTTGTACTGTATTTGTACTGTACTTGTACTGTAGATGTACTGTAGTTGTACTGTATTTGTACTGTATGTGTACTGTATTTGTACTGTAGTTGTACTGTATGTGTACTGTAGTTGTACTGTATGTGTACTGTATTTGTACTGTATGTGTACTGTATTTGTACTGTAGTTGTACTGTAGTTGTACTGTAGTTGTACTGTAGTTGTACTGTAGTTGTACTGTAGTTGTACTGTATGTGTACTGTATTTGTACTGTATGTGTACTGTATTTGTACTGTAGTTGTACTGTAGTTGTACTGTATGTGTACTGTATTTTAACTGTACTTGTACTGTAGTTGTACTGTATTTGTACTGTAGTTGTACTGTATTTTTACTGTAGTTGTACTGTAGTTGTACTGTAGTTGTACTGTATGTGTACTGTATTTGTACTGTATGTGTACTGTATTTGTACTGTATGTGTACTGTATTTGTACTGTAGTTGTACTGTAGTTGTACTGTATGTGTACTGTAGTTGTACTGTATTTGTACTGTAGTTGTACTGTATGTGTACTGTAGTTGTACTGTATGTGTACTGTATTTGTACTGCATGTGTACTGTATTTGTACTGTAGTTGTACTGTAGTTGTACTGTAGTTGTACTGTACTTGTACTGTACTTGTACTGTACTTGTACTGTACTTGTACTGCATTTGTACTGTAGTTGTACTGTATGTGTACTGTAGTTGTACTGTAGTTGTACTGTATGTGTACTGTATGTGTCCTGTATTTGTACTGTACTTGTACTGTATGTGTACTGTAGTTGTACTGTAGTTGTACTGTATGTGTACTGTAGTTGTACTGTAGTTGTACGGTTGTTGTACTGTAGTTGTACTGTATTTGAACTGTAGTTGTACTGTAGTTGTACTGTATGTGTACTGTATGTGTACTGTAGTTGTACTGTATGTGTACTGTAGTTGTACTGTAGTTGTACTGTATGTGTACTGTATGTGTACTGTAGTTGTACTGTAGTTGTACTGTATTTTAACTGTACTTGTACTGTACTTGTACTGTATTTGTACTGTAGTTGTACTGTATGTGTACTGTAGTTGTACTGTAGTTGTACTGTAGTTGTACTGTATGTGTACTGTATGTGTCCTGTATTTGTACTGTACTTGTGTTGTATGTGTACTGTATGTGTACTGTAGTTGTACTGTAGTTGTACTGTAGTTGTACTGTATGTGTACTGTATGTGTACTGTAGTTGTACTGTAGTTGTACTGTAGTTGTACTGTATGTGTACTGTAGTTGTACTGTAGTTGTACTGTACTTGTACTGTATGTGTACTGTAGTTGTACTGTATGTGTACTGTATGTGTACTGTAGTTGTACTGTATGTGTACTGTATGTGTACTGTATGTGTACTGTATTTGTACTGTACTTGTACTGTATTTGTACTGTAGTTGTACTGTAGTTGTACTGTAGTTGTACTGTATGTGTACTGTATGTGTACTGTAGTTGTACTGTATTTGTACTGTAGTTGTACGGTAGTTGTACTGTAGTTGTACTGTATTTGTACTGTAGTTGTACTGTAGTTGTACTGTATGTGTACTGTATGTGTACTGAAGTTGTACTGTATGTGTACTGTAGTTGTACTGTAGTTGTACTGTATGTGTACTGTATGTGTACTGTAGTTGTACTGTATGTGCACTGTAGTTGTACTGTATTTGTACTGTATGTGTACTGTATGTGTACGGTAGTTGTACTGTAGTTGTACTGTATTTGTACTGTAGTTGTACTGTAGTTGTACTGTAGTTGTACTGTAGTTGTACTGTATGTGTACTGTAGTTGTACTGTAGTTGTACTGTAGTTGTACTGTATGTGTACTGTAGTTGTACTGTAGTTGTACTGTACTTGTACTGTATGTGTACTGTAGTTGTACTGTATGTGTACTGTATGTGTACTGTAGTTGTACTGTATGTGTACTGTATGTGTACTGTAGTTGTACTGTAGTTGTACTGTATGTGTACTGTATGTGTACTGTAGTTGTACTGTAGTTGTACTGTATGTGTCCTGTATTTTAACTGTACTTGTACTGTAGTTGTACTGTAGTTGTACTGTAGTTGTACTGTATGTGTACTGTATTTGTACTGTAGTTGTACTGTAGTTGTACTGTATGTGTCCTGTATTTTAACTGTACTTGTACTGTAGTTGTACTGTAGTTGTACTGTAGTTGTACTGTATGTGTACTGTATGTGTACTGTAGTTGTACTGTAGTTGTACTGTAGTTGTACTGTAGTTGTACTGTATGTGTACTGTAGTTGTACTGTATGTGTACTGTATGTGTACTGTATGTGTACTGTAGATGTACTGTATGTGTACTGTAGTTGTACTGTAGTTGTACTGTATGTGTACTGTATGTGTACTGTAGTTGTACTGTAGTTGTACTGTATGTGTACTGTACTTGTACTATACTTGTACTGTAGTTGTACTGTAGTTGTACTGTATGTGTACTGTATGTGTACTGTACTTGTACTGTAGTTGTACTGTAGTTGTACTGTATTTGTACTGTAGTTGAACTGTAGTTGTACTGTATGTGTACTGTTTGTGTACTGTAGTTTGTACTGTAGTTGTACTGTATGTGTACTGTAGTTGTACTGTAGTTGTACTGTATGTGTACTGTAGTTGTACTGTAGTTGTACTGTATGTGTACTGTAGTTGTACTGTAGTTGTACTGTATGTGTACTGTATGTGTACTGTAGTTGTACTGTATGTGTACTGTAGTTGTAGTGTAGTTGTACTGTATGTGTACTGTATGTGTACTGTATGTGTACTGTATGTGTACTGTAGTTGTACTGTATGTGTACTGTAGTTGTACTGTATGTGTACTGTATGTGTACTGTAGTTGTACTGTAGTTGTACTGTATGTGTACTGTAGTTGTACTGTATGTGTACTGTAGTTGTACTGTAGTTGTACTGTAGTTTGTACTGTATGTGTACTGTATGTGTACTGTAGTTGTACTGTAGTTGTACTGTATGTGTACTGTAGTTGTACTGTAGTTGTACTGTATGTGTACTGTAGTTGTACTGTATTTGTACTGTATTTGTACTGAAGTTGTAATGTAGTTGTACTGTAGTAGTACTCTATGTGTACTGTATTTGTACTGTACTTGTACTGTAGTTTTACTGTATTTGTACTGTATGTGTACTGTATTTGTACTGTACTTGAACTGTAGTTGTACTGTAGTTGTAATGTACTTTTACTGTACTTGTACTGTGGTTGTACTGTATGTGTACTGTAGTTGTACTGTATGTGTACTGTATGTGTACTGTATGAGTACTGTAGTTGTACTGTAGTTGTACTGTATGTGTACTGTATGTGTACTGTAGTTGTACTGTATGTGTACTGTAGTTGTACTGTAGTTGTACTGTAGTTGTACTGTAGTTGTACTGTAGTTGTACTGTATGTGTACTGTATGTGTACTGTAGTTGTACTGTAGATGTACTCTATGTGTACTGTAGTTGTACTGTAGTTGTACTGTAGTTGTACTGTAGTTGTACTGTATGTATACTGTATGTGTACTGTATGTGTACTGTGGTTGTACTGTATGTGTACTGTATGTGTACTGTATGTGTACTGTAGTTGTACTGTATGTGTACTGTAGTTGTACTGTAGTTGTACTGTATGTGTACTGTATATGTACTGTAGTTGTACTGTAGTTGTACTGTAGTTGTACTGTATGTATACTGTATGTGTACTGTATGTGTACTGTGGTTGTACTGTATGTGTACTGTAGTTGTACTGTAGCTGTACTGTAGTTGTACTGTAGTGTCACTGTAGTTGTACTGTAGTTGTACTGTAGTTGTACTGTAGTTGTACTGTAGTTGTACTGTATATGTACTGTATGTGTACTGTATGAGTACTGTAGTTGTACTGTAGTTGTACTGTATGTGTACTGTATGTGTACTGTAGTTGTACTGTATGTGTACTGTAGTTGTACTGTAGTTGTACTGTAGTTGTACTGTAGTTGTACTGTAGTTGTACTGTATGTGTACTGTATGTGTACTGTAGTTGTACTGTAGATGTACTGTATGTGTACTGTAGTTGTACTGTAGTTGTACTGTAGGTGTACTGTAGTTGTGCTGTAGTTGTACTGTATGTGTACTGTATGTGTACTGTATGTGTACTGTAGTTGTACTGTATGTGTACTGTAGTTGTACTGTAGTTGTACTGTATGTGTACTGTATGTGTACTGTAGTTGTACTGTATGTGTACTGTACTTGTACTGTAGTTGTACTGTAGTTGTACTGTATGTGTACTGTAGTTGTACTGTATGTGTACTGTAGTTGTACTGAATGTGTACTATAGTTGTACTGTATTTGTACTGTATTTGTACTGTACATGTACTGTAGTTGTACTGTAGTTGTACTGTATGTGTACTGTATTTGTACTGTACTTGTACTGTAGTTGCACTGTAGTTGTACTGTACTTGTACTGTAGTTGTACTGTATGTGTACTGTAGTTGTACTGTATTTGTACTGTAGTTGCACTGTACTTGTACTGTACTTGTACTGTACTTGTACTGTACTTGTACTGTAGTTGTACTATAGTTGTACTGTAGTTGTACTGTATGTGTACTGTAGTTGTACTGTATTTGTACTGTACTTGTACTGTAGATGTACTGTAGTTGTACTATATTTGTACTGTATGTGTACTGTATTTGTACTGTAGTTGTACTGTATGTGTACTGTAGTTGTACTGTATGTGTACTGTATTTGTACTGTATGTGTACTGTATTTGTACTGTATTTGTACTGTACTTGTACTGTAGTTGTACTGTAGTTGTACTGTACTTGTACTGTACTTGTACTGTACTTGTACTGTACTTGTACTGTTCTTGTACTGTATGTGTACTGTATTTGTACTGTTGTTGTACTGTAGTTGTACTGTATGTGTACTGTATTTTAACTGTACTTGTACTGTAGTTGTACTGTATTTGTACTGTAGTTGTACTGTATGTGTACTGTAGTTGTACTGTATTTGTACTGTACTTGTACTGTAGTTGTACTGTAGTTGTACTGTATTTGTACTCTAGTTGTACTGTAGTTGTACTGTATGTGTACTGTAGTTGTACTGTATGTGTACTGTAGTTGTACTGAATGTGTACTATAGTTGTACTGTATTTGTACTGTATTTGTACTGTACTTGTACTGTAGTTGTACTGTAGTTGTACTGTATGTGTACTGTATTTGTACTGTACTTGTACTGTAATTGTACTGTAGTTGTACTGTACTTGTACTGTAGTTGTACTGTATGTGTACTGTAGTTGTACTGTATTTGTACTGTACTTGTACTGTAGTTGTACTGTAGTTGTACTGTACTTGTACTGTACTTGTACTGTACTTGTACTGTACTTGTACTGTAGTTGTACTGTAGTTGTACTGTATGTGTACTGTAGTTGTACTGTATTTGTACTGTACTTGTACTGTAGATGTACTGTAGTTGTACTGTATTTGTACTGTATGTGTACTGTATTTGTACTGTAGTTGTACTGTATGTGTACTGTAGTTGTACTGTATGTGTACTGTATTTGTACTGTATGTGTACTGTATTTGTACTGTACTTGTACTGTAGTTGTACTGTAGTTGTACTGTATGTGTACTGTATTTGTACTGTATTTGTACTGTACTTGTACTGTAGTTGTACTGTAGTTGTACTGTACTTGTACTCTACTTGTACTGTACTTGTACTGTACTTGTACTGTAGTTGTACTGTAGTTGTACTGTAGTTGTAATGTATGTGTACTGTAGTTGTACTGTATTTGTACTGTACTTGTACTGTAGTTGTACTGTAGTTGTACTGTAGTTGTAATGTATGTGTACTGTAGTTGTACTGTATTTGTACTGTACTTGTACTGTAGATGTACTGTAGTTGTACTGTATTTGTACTGTATGTGTACTGTATTTGTACTGTAGTTGTACTGTATGTGTACTGTA
Source organism: Meconema thalassinum (assembly GCA_946902985.2). Classification (NCBI taxonomy): domain Eukaryota; kingdom Metazoa; phylum Arthropoda; class Insecta; order Orthoptera; family Tettigoniidae; genus Meconema; species Meconema thalassinum. The sequence continues at coordinate 443,230,803 of OX336394.1, read as the reverse complement.
GTTGTACTGTATGTGTACTGTATTTGTACTCTATGTGTACTGTATTTGTACTGTAGTTGTACTGTAGTTGTACTGTAGTTGTACTGTAGTTGTACTGTAGTTGTACTGTAGTTGTACTGTATGTGTACTGTATTTGTACTGTATGCGTACTGTATTTGTACTGTAGTTGTACTGTAGTTGTACTGTATGTGTACTGTATTTTAACTGTACTTGTACTGTAGTTGTACTGTATTTGTACTGTAGTTGTACTGTAGTTGTACTGTAGTTGTACTGTATGTGTACTGTATTTGTACTGTATGTGTACTGTATTTGTACTGTATGTGTACTGTATTTGTACTGTAGTTGTACTGTAGTTGTACTGTATGTGTACTGTAGTTGTACTGTATTTGTACTGTAGTTGTACTGTATGTGTACTGTAGTTGTACTGTATGTGTACTGTATTTGTACTGTATGTGTACTGTATTTGTACTGTAGTTGTACTGTAGTTGTACTGTAGTTGTACTGTACTTGTACTGTACTTGTACTGTACTTGTACTGCATTTGTACTGTAGTTGTACTGTATGTGTACTGTAGTTGTACTGTAGTTGTACTGTAGTTGTACTGTATGTGTACTGTATGTGTCCTGTATTTGTACTGTACTTGTACTGTATGTGTACTGTAGTTGTACTGTAGTTGTACTGTATGTGTACTGTAGTTGTACTGTAGTTGTACGGTAGTTGTACTGTAGTTGTACTGTATTTGTACTGTAGCTGTACTGTAGTTGTACTGTATGTGTACTGTATGTGTACTGTAGTTGTACTGTATGTGTACTGTAGTTGTACTGTAGTTGTACTGTATGTGTACTGTATGTGTATTGTACTTGTACTGTAGTTGTACTGTAGTTGTACTGTATTTGTACTGTAGTTGTACTGTAGTTGTACTGTATGTGTACTGTTTGTTTACTGTAGTTGTACTGTAGTTGTACTGTATGTGTACTGTAGTTGTACTGTATGTGTACTGTAGTTGTACTGTAGTTGTACTGTATGTGTACTGTAGTTGTACTGTAGTTGTACTGTATGTGTACTGTATGTGTACTGTAGTTGTACTGTATGTGTACTGTAGTTGTACTGTAGTTGTACTGTATGTGTACTGTATGTGTACTGTAGTTGTACTGTAGTTGTACTGTATGTGTACTGTAGTTGTACTGTATGTGTACTGTAGTTGTACTGTAGTTGTACTGTAGTTGTACTGTATCTGTACTGTATGTGTACTGTAGTTGTACTGTAGATGTACTGTATGTGTACTGTAGTTGTACTGTAGTTGTACTGTAGGTGTACTGTAGTTGTACTGTAGTTGTACTGTATGTGTACTGTATGTGTACTGTATGTGTACTGTAGTTGTACTGTATGTGTACTGTAGTTGTACTGTAGTTGTACTGTATGTGTACTGTATGTGTACTGTAGTTGTACTGTAGTTGTACTGTATGTGTACTGTACTTGTACTGTACTTGTACTGTAGTTGTACTGTAGTTGTACTGTATGTGTACTGTATGTGTACTGTACTTGTACTGTAGTTGTACTGTAGTTGTACTGTAGTTGTACTGTATGTGTACTGTAGTTGTACTGTATTTGTACTGTACTTGTACTGAAGTGGTACTGTAGTTGTACTGTAGTTGTACTGTATGTGTACTGTATTTGTACTGTACTTGTACTGTAGTTGTACTGTAGTTGTACTGTATGTGTACTGTATTTGTACTGTACTTGAACTGTAGTTGTACTGTAGTTGTACTGTACTTTTACTGTACTTGTACTGTAGTTGTACTGTATGTGTACTGTAGTTGTACTGTATTTGTACTGTACTTGTACTGTAGTTGTACTGTAGTTGTACTGTACTTGTACTGTAGTTGTACTGTAGTTGTACTGTAGTTGTACTGTAGTTGTACTGTATGTGTACTGTAGTTGTACTGTACTTGTACTGTAGTTGTACTGTAGTTGTACTGTAGTTGTACTGTACTTGTACTGTACTTGTACTGTAGTTGTACTGTATGTGTACTGTAGTTGTACTGTATTTGTACTGTACTTGTACTGTAGTTGTACTGTAGTTGTACTGTACTTGTACTGTACTTGTACTGTACTTGTACTGTACTTGTACTGTACTTGTACTGTACTTGTACTGTAGTTGTACTGTAGTTGTACTGTAGTTGTACTGTATGTGTACTGTAGTTGTACTGTATTTGTACTGTACTTGTACTGTAGTTGTAATGTAGTTGTACTGTACTTGTACTGTACTTGTACTGTAGTTGTACTGTATTTGTACTGTACTTGTACTGTACTTGTACTGTAGTTGTACTGTAGTTGTACTGTAGTTGTACTGTATGTGTACTGTAGTTGTACTGTATTTGTACTGTACTTGTACTGTAGTTGTACTGTAGTTGTACTGTAGTTGTACTGTAGTTGTACTGTAGTTGTACTGTATGTGTACTGTATTTTAACTGTAGTTGTACTGTACTTGTACTGTAGTTGTACTGTAGTTGTACTGTAGTTAAACTGTATTTGTACTGTAGTTGTACTGTACTTGTACTGTATGTGTACTGTATTTGTACTGTAGTAGTACTGTATGTGTACTGTATGTGTACTGTATTTGTACTGTAGTTGTACTGTAGTTGTACTATAGTTGTACTGTAGTTGTACTGTAGTTGTACTGTATGTGTACTGTAGTTGTACTGTATTTGTACTGTACTTGTACTGTAGTTGTAATGTAGTTGTACTGTACTTGTACTGTACTTGTACTGTAGTTGTACTGTATTTGTACTGTACTTGTACTGTACTTGTACTGTAGTTGTACTGTACTTGTACTGTACTTGTACTGTATGTGTACTGTATTTGTACTGTAGTAGTACTGTATGTGTACTGTATGTGTACTGTATTTGTACTGTAGTTGTACTGTAGTTGTACTATAGTTGTACTGTAGTTGTACTGTATTTGTAATGTACTTGTACTGTAGTTGTACTGTAGTTGTACTGTAGTTGTACTGTATGTGTACTGTATTTTAACTATATTTGTACTGTAGTTGTACTGTAGTTGTACTGTATTTGTACTGTAGTTGTACTGTATGTGTACTGTAGTTGTACTGTATTTGTACTGTACTTGTACTGTAGTTGTACTGTAGTTGTACTGTATTTGTACTCTAGTTGTACTGTAGTTGTACTGTATGTGTACTGTAGTTGTACTGTATGTGTACTGTAGTTGTACTGAATGTGTACTATAGTTGTACTGTATTTGTACTGTACTTGTACTGTAGTTGTACTGTAGTTGTACTGTACTTGTACTGTACTTGTACTGTACTTGTACTGTACTTGTACTGTACTTGTACTGTACTTGTACTGTACTTGTACTGTAGTTGTACTGTAGTTGTACTGTAGTTGTACTGTATGTGTACTGTAGTTGTACTGTATTTGTACTGTACTTGTACTGTAGTTGTAATGTAGTTGTACTGTACTTGTACTGTACTTGTACTGTAGTTGTACTGTATTTGTACTGTACTTGTACTGTACTTGTACTGTAGTTGTACTGTAGTTGTACTGTAGTTGTACTGTATGTGTACTGTAGTTGTACTGTATTTGTACTGTACTTGTACTGTAGTTGTACTGTAGTTGTACTGTAGTTGTACTGTAGTTGTACTGTAGTTGTACTGTATGTGTACTGTATTTTAACTGTAGTTGTACTGTACTTGTACTGTAGTTGTACTGTAGTTGTACTGTAGTTAAACTGTATTTGTACTGTAGTTGTACTGTACTTGTACTGTATGTGTACTGTATTTGTACTGTAGTAGTACTGTATGTGTACTGTATGTGTACTGTATTTGTACTGTAGTTGTACTGTAGTTGTACTATAGTTGTACTGTAGTTGTACTGTATTTGTACTGTACTTGTACTGTAGTTGTATTGTAGTTGTACTGTATGTGTACTGTATTTGTACTGTACTTGTACTGTAGTTGTACTGTAGTTGTACTGTACTTGTACTGTAGTTGTACTGTATGTGTACTGTAGTTGTACTGTATTTGTACTGTACTTGTACTGTAGTTGTACTGTAGTTGTACTGTACTTGTACTGTACTTGTAGTGTACTTGTACTGTACTTGTACTGTAGTTGTACTGTAGTTGTACTGTAGTTGTACTGTATGTGTACTGTAGTTGTACTGTATTTGTACTGTACTTGTACTGTAGATGTACTGTAGTTGTACTGTATTTGTACTGTATGTGTACTGTATTTGTACTGTAGTTGTACTGTATGTGTACTGTAGTTGTACTGTATGTGTACTGTATTTGTACTGTATGTGTACTGTATTTGTACTGTAGTTGTACTGTAGTTGTACTGTAGTTGTACTGTAGTTGTACTGTAGTTGTACTGTAGTTGTACTGTATGTGTACTGTATTTGTACTGTATGTGTACTGTATTTGTACTGTAGTTGTACTGTAGTTGTACTGTATGTGTACTGTATTTTAACTGTACTTGTACTGTAGTTGTACTGTATTTGTACTGTAGTTGTACTGTATTTTTACTGTAGTTGTACTGTAGTTGTACTGTAGTTGTACTGTATGTGTACTGTATTTGTACTGTATGTGTACTGTATTTGTACTGTATGTGTACTGTATTTGTACCGTAGTTGTACTGTAGTTGTACTGTATGTGTACTGTAGTTGTACTGTATTTGTACTGTAGTTGTACTGTATGTGTACTGTAGTTGTACTGTATGTGTACTGTATTTGTACTGCATGTGTACTGTATTTGTACTGTAGTTGTACTGTAGTTGTACTGTAGTTGTACTGTACTTGTACTGTACTTGTACTGTACTTGTACTGTACTTGTACTGCATTTGTACTGTAGTTGTACTGTATGTGTACTGTAGTTGTACTGTAGTTGTACTGTATGTGTACTGTATGTGTCCTGTATTTGTACTGTACTTGTACTGTATGTGTACTGTAGTTGTACTGTAGTTGTACTGTATGTGTACTGTAGTTGTACTGTAGTTGCACGGTTGTTGTACTGTAGTTGTACTGTATTTGTACTGTAGTTGTACTGTAGTTGTACTGTATGTGTACTGTATGTGTACTGTAGTTGTACTGTATGTGTACTGTAGTTGTACTGTAGTTGTACTGTATGTGTACTGTATGTGTACTGTAGTTGTACTGTAGTTGTACTGTATTTTAACTGTACTTGTACTGTACTTGTACTGTATTTGTACTGTAGTTGTACTGTATGTGTACTGTAGTTGTACTGTAGTTGTACTGTAGTTGTACTGTATGTGTACTGTATGTGTCCTGTATTTGTACTGTACTTGTGTTGTATGTGTACTGTATGTGTACTGTAGTTGTACTGTAGTTGTACTGTAGTTGTACTGTATGTGTACTGTATGTGTACTGTAGTTGTACTGTAGTTGTACTGTAGTTGTACTGTATGTGTACTGTAGTTGTACTGTAGTTGTACTGTACTTGTACTGTATGTGTACTGTAGTTGTACTGTATGTGTACTGTATGTGTACTGTAGTTGTACTGTATGTGTACTGTATGTGTACTGTATGTGTACTGTATTTGTACTGTACTTGTACTGTATTTGTACTGTAGTTGTACTGTAGTTGTACTGTAGTTGTACTGTATGTGTACTGTATGTGTACTGTAGTTGTACTGTATTTGTACTGTAGTTGTACGGTAGTTGTACTGTAGTTGTACTGTATTTGTACTGTAGTTGTACTGTAGTTGTACTGTATGTGTACTGTATGTGTACTGTAGTTGTACTGTATGTGTACTGTAGTTGTACTGTAGTTGTACTGTATGTGTACTGTATGTGTACTGTAGTTGTACTGTATGTGCACTGTAGTTGTACTGTATTTGTACTGTATGTGTACTGTATGTGTACGGTAGTTGTACTGTAGTTGTACTGTATTTGTACTGTAGTTGTACTGTAGTTGTACTGTAGTTGTACTGTAGTTGTACTGTATGTGTACTGTATGTGTACTGTAGTTGTACTGTAGTTGTACTGTAGTTGTACTGTATGTGTACTGTAGTTGTACTGTAGTTGTACTGTACATGTACTGTATGTGTACTGTAGTTGTACTGTATGTGTACTGTATGTGTACTGTAGTTGTACTGTATGTGTACTGTATGTGTACTGTAGTTGTACTGTAGTTGTACTGTATGTGTACTGTATGTGTACTGTAGTTGTACTGTAGTTGTACTGTATGTGTCCTGTATTTTAACTGTACTTGTACTGTAGTTGTACTGTAGTTGTACTGTAGTTGTACTGTATGTGTACTGTATTTGTACTGTAGTTGTACTGTAGTTGTACTGTATGTGTCCTGTATTTTAACTGTACTTGTACTGTAGTTGTACTGTAGTTGTACTGTAGTTGTACTGTATGTGTACTGTATGTGTACTGTAGTTGTACTGTAGTTGTACTGTAGTTGTACTGTAGTTGTACTGTAGTTGTACTGTATGTGTACTGTAGTTGTACTGTATGTGTACTGTATGTGTACTGTATGTGTACTGTAGATGTACTGTATGTGTACCGTAGTTGTACTGTAGTTGTACTGTATGTGTACTGTATGTGTACTGTAGTTGTACTGTAGTTGTACTGTATGTGTACTGTACTTGTACTATACTTGTACTGTAGTTGTACTGTAGTTGTACTGTATGTGTACTGTATGTGTACTGTACTTGTACTGTAGTTGTACTGTAGTTGTACTGTATTTGTACTGTAGTTGTACTGTAGTTGTACTGTATGTGTACTGTTTGTGTACTGTAGTTGTACTGTAGTTGTACTGTATGTGTACTGTAGTTGTACTGTAGTTGTACTGTATGTGTACTGTAGTTGTACTGTAGTTGTACTGTATGTGTACTGTAGTTGTACTGTAGTTGTACTGTATGTGTACTGTATGTGTACTGTAGTTGTACTGTATGTGTACTGTAGTTGTAGTGTAGTTGTACTGTATGTGTACTGTATGTGTACTGTATGTGTACTGTATGTGTACTGTAGTTGTACTGTATGTGTACTGTAGTTGTACTGTATGTGTACTGTATGTGTACTGTAGTTGTACTGTAGTTTTACTGTATGTGTACTGTAGTTGTACTGTATGTGTACTGTAGTTGTACTGTAGTTGTACTGTAGTTGTACTGTATGTGTACTGTATGTGTACTGTAGTTGTACTGTAGTTGTACTGTATGTGTACTGTAGTTGTACTGTAGTTGTACAGTATGTGTACTGTAGTTGTACTGTATTTGTACTGTACTTGTACTGAAGTTGTACTGTAGTTGTACTGTAGTAGTACTCTATGTGTACTGTATTTGTACTGTACTTGTACTGTAGTTTTACTGTATTTGTACTGTATGTGTACTGTATTTGTACTGTACTTGAACTGTAGTTGTACTGTAGTTGTAATGTACTTTTACTGTACTTGTACTGTGGTTGTACTGTATGTGTACTGTGGTTGTACTGTATGTGTACTGTATGTGTACTGTATGAGTACTGTAGTTGTACTGTAGTTGTACTGTATGTGTACTGTATGTGTACTGTAGTTGTACTGTATGTGTACTGTAGTTGTACTGTAGTTGTACTGTAGTTGTACTGTAGTTGTACTGTAGTTGTACTGTATGTGTACTGTATGTGTACTGTAGTTGTACTGTAGATGTACTGTATGTGTACTGTAGTTGTACTGTAGTTGTACTGTAGTTGTACTGTAGTTGTACTGTATGTATACTGTATGTGTACTGTATGTGTACTGTGGTTGTACTGTATGTGTACTGTATGTGTACTGTATGTGTACTGTAGTTGTACTGTATGTGTACTGTAGTTGTACTGTAGTTGTACTGTATGTGTACTGTATGTGTACTGTAGTTGTACTGTAGTTGTACTGTAGTTGTACTGTATGTATACTGTATGTGTACTGTATGTGTACTGTGGTTGTACTGTATGTGTACTGTAGTTGTACTGTAGCTGTACTGTAGTTGTACTGTAGTGTCACTGTAGTTGTACTGTAGTTGTACTGTAGTTGTACTGTAGTTGTACTGTAGTTGTACTGTATGAGTACTGTAGTTGTACTGTAGTTGTACTGTATGTGTACTGTATGTGTACTGTAGTTGTACTGTATGTGTACTGTAGTTGTACTGTAGTTGTACTGTAGTTGTACTGTAGTTGTACTGTAGTTGTACTGTATGTGTACTGTATGTGTACTGTAGTTGTACTGTAGATGTACTGTATGTGTACTGTAGTTGTACTGTAGTTGTACTGTAGGTGTACTGTAGTTGTGCTGTAGTTGTACTGTATGTGTACTGTATGTGTACTGTATGTGTACTGTAGTTGTACTGTATGTGTACTGTAGTTGTACTGTAGTTGTACTGTATGTGTACTGTATGTGTACTGTAGTTGTACTGTATGTGTACTGTACTTGTACTGTAGTTGTACTGTAGTTGTACTCTAGTTGTACTGTATGTGTACTGTAGTTGTACTGTATTTGTACTGTACTTGTACTGTAGTTGTACTGTAGTTGTACTGTAGTTGTACTGTATGTGTACTGTATTTATACTGTACTTGTACTGTAGTTGTACTGTATGTGTACTGTATTTGTACTGTACTTGTACTGTAGTTGTACTGTAGTTGTACTGTACTTGTACTGTACTTGTACTGTAGTTGTACTGTAAGTGTACTGTAGTTGTACTGTATTTGTACTGTACTTGTACTGTAGTTGTACTGTAGTTGTACTGTACTTGTACTGTACTTGTACTGTACTTGTACTGTACTTGTACTGTAGTTGTACTGTAGTTGTACTGTAGTTGTACTGTAGTTGTACTGTACTTGTACTGTACTTGTACTGTAGTTGTACTGTAGTTGTACTCTATTTGTACTGTATGTGTACTGTAGTTGTACTGTATTTGTACTGTACTTGTACTGTAGTTGTACTGTAGTTGTACTGTAGTTGTACTGTAGTAGTACTCTATGTGTACTGTATTTGTACTGTACTTGTACTGTAGTTTTACTGTATTTGTACTGTATGTGTACTGTATTTGTACTGTACTTGAACTGTAGTTGTACTGTAGTTGTAATGTACTTTTACTGTACTTGTACTGTGGTTGTACTGTATGTGTACTGTAGTTGTACTGTATTTGTACTGTACTTGTACTGTAGTTGTACTGTAGTTGTACTGTACTTGTACTGTACTTGTACTGTAGTTGTACTGTAATTGTACTCTAGTTGTACTGTATGTGTACTGTAGTTGTACTGTATTTGTACTGTATTTGTACTGTAGTTGTACTGTAGTTGTACTGTAGTTGTACTGTATGTGTACTGTATTTATACTGTACTTGTACTGTAGTTGTACTGTATGTGTACTGTATTTGTACTGTACTTGTACTGTAGTTGTACTGTAGTTGTACTGTACTTGTACTGTACTTGTACTGTAGTTGTACTGTAAGTGTACTGTAGTTGTACTGTATTTGTACTGTACTTGTACTGTAGTTGTACTGTAGTTGTACTGTACTTGTACTGTACTTGTACTGTACTTGTACTGTACTTGTACTGTACTTGTACTGTAGTTGTACTGTAGTTGTACTGTAGTTGTACTGTATGTGTACTGTAGTTGTACTGTATTTGTACTGTACTTGTACTGTAGTTGTAATGTAGTTGTACTGTACTTGTACTGTACTTGTACTGTAGTTGTACTGTATTTGTACTGTACTTGTACTGTACTTGTACTGTAGTTGTACTGTAGTTGTACTGTAGTTGTACTGTATGTGTACTGTAGTTGTACTGTATTTGTACTGTACTTGTACTTTAGTTGTACTGTAGTTGTACTGTAGTTGTACTGTAGTTGTACTGTATGTGTACTGTATTTTAACTGTAGTTGTACTGTACTTGTACTGTAGTTGTACTGTAGTTGTACTGTAGTTAAACTGTATTTGTACTGTAGTTGTACTGTACTTGTACTGTATGTGTACTGTATTTGTACTGTAGTAGTACTGTAGGTGTTCTGTATGTGTACTGTATGTGTACTGTGTGTGTACTGTATTTGTACTGTAGTTGTACTGTAGTTGTACTGTAGTTGTACTGTAGTTGTACTGTAGTTGTACTGTAGTTGTACTGTAGTTTTACTGTATGTGTACTGTATTTTAACTGTATTTGTACTGTAGTTGTACTGTAGTTGTACTGTATTTGTACTGTAGTTGTACTGTATGTGTACTGTAGTTGTACTGTATTTGTACTGTACTTGTACTGTAGTTGTACTGTAGTTGTACTGTATTTGTACTCTAGTTGTACTGGAGTTGTACTGTATGTGTACTGTAGTTGTACTGTATGTGTACTGTAGTTGTACTGAATGTGTACTATAGTTGTACTGTATTTGTACTGTATTTGTACTGTACTTGTACTGTAGTTGTACTGTAGTTGTACTGTATGTGTACTGTATTTGTACTGTACTTGGACTGTAGTTGTACTGTAGTTGTACTGTACTTTTACTTTACTTGTACTGTAGTTGTACTGTATGTGTACTGTAGTTGTACTGTATTTGTACTGTACTTGTACTGTAGTTGTACTGTAGTTGTACTGTACTTGTACTGTACTTGTACTGTAGTTGTACTGTAGTTGTACTGTATGTGTACTGTAGTTGTACGGTATTTGTACTGTACTTGTACTGTAGTTGTACTGTAGTTGTACTGTAGTTGTACTGTATGTGTACTGTATTTATACTGTACTTGTACTGTAGTTGTACTGTATGTGTACTGTATTTGTACTGTACTTCTACTGTAGTTGTACTGTAGTTGTACTGTACTTGTACTGTACTTGTACTGTAGTTGTACAGTATGTGTACTGTAGTTGTACTGTATTTGTACTGTACTTGTACTGTAGTTGTACTGTAGTTGTACTGTACTTGTACTGTACTTGTACTGTACTTGTACTGTACTTGTACTGTAGTTGTACTGTAGTTGTACTCTAGTTGTACTGTATGTGTACTGTAGTTGTACTGTATTTGTACTGTACTTGTACTGTAGTTGTAATGTAGTTGTACTGTACTTGTACTGTACTTGTACTGTAGTTGTACTGTATTTGTACTGTACTTGTACTGTACTTGTACTGTAGTTGTACTGTAGTTGTACTGTAGTTGTACTGTATGTGTACTGTAGTTGTACTGTATTTGTACTGTACTTGTACTGTAGTTGTACTGTAGTTGTACTGTAGTTGTACTGTAGTTGTACTGTATTTTAACTGTAGTTGTACTGTACTTGTACTGTAGTTGTACTGTAGTTGTACTGTAGTTAAACTGTATTTGTACTGTAGTTGTACTGTACTTGTACTGTATGTGTACTGTATTTGTACTGTAATAGTACTGTATGTGTACTGTATGTGTACTGTATGTGTACTGTATGTGTACTGTATTTGTACTGTAGTTGTACTGTAGTTGTACTGTAGTTGTACTGTAGTTGTACTGTATTTGTACTGTACTTGTACTGTAGTTGTACTGTAGTTGTACTGTAGTTGTACTGTATGTGTACTGTATTTTAACTGTATTTGTACTGTAGTTGTACTGTAGTTGTACTGTATGTGTACTGTAGTTGTACTGTAGTTGTACTGTATGTGCACTGTAGTTGTACTGTAGTTGTACTGTATGTGTACTGTATGTGTACTGTAGTTGTACTGTATGTGTACTGTAGTTGTAGTGTAGTTGTACTGTATGTGTACTGTATGTGTACTGTATGTGTACTGTATGTGTACTGTAGTTGTACTGTATGTGTACTGTAGTTGTACTGTATGTGTACAGTATGTGTACTGTAGTTGTACTGTAGTTGTACTGTATGTGTACTGTAGTTGTACTGTAGTTGTACTGTATGTGTACTGTATGTGTACTGTATGTGTACTGTAGTTGTACTGTATGTGTACTGTAGTTGTACTGTAGTTGTACTGTATGTGTACTGTTTGTGTACTGTAGTTGTACTGTAGTTGTACTGAATGTGTACTGTACTTGTACTGTACTTGTACTGTAGTTGTACTGTAGTTGTACTGTATGTGTACTGTATGTGTACTGTACTTGTACTGTAGTTGTACTGTAGTTGTACTCTAGTTGTACTGTAGTTGTACTGTATGTGTACTGTAGTTGTACTGTATTTGTACTGTACTTGTACTGAAGTTGTACTGTAGTTGTACTGTAGTTGTACTGTATGTGTACTGTATTTGTACTGTACTTGTACTGTAGTTGTACTGTAGTTGTACTGTATGTGTACTGTATTTGCACTGTAATTGAACTGTAGTTGTACTGTAGTTGTACTGTACTTTTACTGTACTTGTACTGTAGTTGTACTGTATGTGTACTGTAGTTGTACTGTATTTGTACTGTACTTGTACTGTAGTTGTACTGTAGTTGTACTGTACTTGTACTGTACTTGTACTGTACTTGTACTGTAGTTGTACTGTAGTTGTACTGTAGTTGTACTGTATGTGTACTGTAGTTGTACTGTATTTGTACTGTACTTGTACTGTAGTTGTACTGTATGTGTACTGTATTTGTACTGTACTTCTACTGTAGTTGTACTGTAGTTGTACTGTACTTGTACTGTACTTGTACTGTAGTTGTACTGTATGTGTACTGTAGTTGTACTGTATTTGTACTGTACTTGTACTGTAGTTGTACTGTAGTTGAACTGTACTTGTACTGTACTTGTACTGTACTTGTACTGTACTTGTACTGTAGTTGTACTGTAGTTGTACTGTATGTGTACTGTAGTTGTACTGTATTTGTACTGTACTTGTACTGTAGTTGTAATGTAGTTGTACTGTACTTGTACTGTACTTGTACTGTAGTTGTACTGTATTTGTACTGTACTTGTACTGTAGTTGTACTGTAGTTGTACTGTAGTTGTACTGTATGTGTACTGTAGTTGTACTGTATTTGTACTGTACTTGTACTGTAGTTGTACTGTAGTTGTACTGTAGTTGTACTGTAGTTGTACTGTAGTTGTACTGTATGTGTACTGTATTTTAACTGTAGTTGTACTGTACTTGTACTGTAGTTGTACTGTAGTTCTACTGTAGTTAAACTGTATTTGTACTGTAGTTGTACTGTACTTGTACTGTATGTGTACTGTATTTGTACTGTAGTAGTACTGTATGTGTACTGTATGTGTACTGTATGTGTACTGTATGTGTACTGTATTTGTACTGTAGTTGTACTGTAGTTGTACTGTAGTTGTACTGTAGTTGTACTGTATTTGTACTGTACTTGTACTGTAGTTGTACTGTAGTTGTACTGTAGTTGTACTGTATGTGTACTGTATTTTAACTGTATTTGTACTTTAGTTGTACTGTAGTTGTACTGTATTTGTACTGTAGTTGTACTGTATGTGTACTGTAGTTGTACTGTATTTGTACTGTACTTGTACTGTAGTTGTACTGTATTTGTACTCTAGTTGTACTGTAGTTGTACTGTATGTGTACTGTAGTTGTACTGTATGTGTACTGTAGTTGTACTGAATGTGTACTATAGTTGTACTGTATTTGTACTGTATTTGTACTGTACTTGTACTGTAGTTGTACTGTAGTTGTACTGTATGTGTACTGTATTTGTACTGTACTTGTACTGTAGTTGTACTGTAGTTGTACTGTACTTGTACTGTAGTTGTACTGTATGTGTACTGTAATTGTACTGTATTTGTACTGTACTTGTACTGTAGTTGTACTGTAGTTGTACTGTACTTGTACTGTACTTGTACTGTACTTGTACTGTACTTGTACTGAGGTTGTACTGTAGTTGTACTGTAGTTGTACTGAATGTGTACTGTAGATGTACTGTATTTGTACTGTACTTGTACTGTAGATGTACTGTAGTTGTACTGTATGTGTACTGTATTTGTACTGTAGTTGTACTGTATGTGTACTGTAGTTGTACTGTATGTGTACTGTATTTGTACTGTATGTGTACTGTATGTGTACTGTATTTGTACTGTAGTTGTACTGTAGTTGTACTGTAGTTGTACTGTAGTTGTACTGTAGTTGTACTGTAGTTGTACTGTATGTGTACTGTATTTGTACTGTATGTGTACTGTATTTGTACTGTAGTTGTACTGTAGTTGTACTGTAGTTGTACTGTATGTGTACTGTATTTTAACTGTACTTGTACTGTAGTTGTACTGTATTTGTACTGTAGTAGTACTGTATGTGTACTGTATGTGTACTGTATGTGTACTGTATGTGTACTGTATTTGTACTGTAGTTGTACTGTAGTTGTACTGTAGTTGTACTGTAGTTGTACTGTATTTGTACTGTACTTGTACTGTAGTTGTACTGTAGTTGTACTGTAGTTGTACTGTATGTGTACTGTAGTTGTACTGTAGTTGTACTGTAGTTGTACTGTATTTGTACTGTAGTTGTACTGTATGTGTACTGTAGTTGTACTGTAGTTGTACTGTATTTGTACTCTAGTTGTACTGTAGTTGTACTGTATGTGTACTGTAGTTGTACTGTATGTGTACTGTAGTTGTACTGAATGTGTACTATAGTTGTACTGTATTTGTACTCTATTTGTACTGTACTTGTACTGTAGTTGTACTGTAGTTGTACTGTATGTGTACTGTATTTGTACTGTACTTGTACTGTAGTTGTACTGTATTTGTACTGTACTTGTAATGTACTTGTACTGTACTTGTACTGTAGTTGTACTGTAGTTGTACTGTAGTTGTACTGTATGTGTACTGTAGTTGTACTGTATTTGTACTGTACTAGTACTGTAGTTGTACTGTAGTTGTACTGTAGTTGTACTGTAGTTGTACTGTAGTTGTACTGTATGTGTACTGTATTTTAACTGTAGTTGTACTGTACATGTACTGTAGTTGTACTGTAGTTGTACTGTAGTTAAACTGTATTTGTACTGTAGTTGTACTGTACTTGTACTGTACGTGTACTGTATTTGTACTGTAGTAGTACTGTATGTGTACTGTATGTGTACTGTATGTGTACTGTATGTGTACTGTATTTGTACTGTAGTTGTACTGTAGTTGTACTGTAGTTGTACTGTATTTGTACTGTACTTGTACTGTAGTTGTACTGTAGTTGTACTGTAGTTGTACTGTATGTGTACTGTATTTTAACTGTATTTGTACTGTAGTTGTACTGTAGTTGTACTGTATTTGTACTGTAGTTGTACTGTATGTGTACTGTAGTTTTACTGTATTTGTACTGTACTTGTACTGTAGTTGTACTGTAGTTGTACTGTATTTGTACTCTAGTTGTACTGTAGTTGTACTGTATGTGTACTGTAGTTGTACTGTATGTGTACTGTAGTTGTACTGAATGTGTACTATAGTTGTACTGTATTTGTACTGTACTTGTACTGTAGATGTACTGTAGTTGTACTATATTTGTACTGTATGTGTATTGTATTTGTACTGTAGTTGTACTGTATGTGTACTGTAGTTGTACTGTATGTGTACTGTATTTGTACTGTATGTGTACTGTATTTGTACTGTATTTGTACTGTACTTGTACTGTAGTTGTACTGTAGTTGTACTGTACTTGTACTGTACTTGTACTGTACTTGTACTGTATGTGTACTGTATTTGTACTGTAGTTGTACTGTAGTTGTACTGTATGTGTACTGTATTTTAACTGTACTTGTACTGTAGTTGTACTGTATTTGTACTGTAGTTGTACTGTATGTGTACTGTAGTTGTACTGTATTTGTACTGTACTTGTACTGTAGTTGTACTGTAGTTGTACTGTATTTGTACTCTAGTTGTACTGTAGTTGTACTGTATGTGTACTGTATTTGTACTGTACTTCTACTGTAGTTGTACTGTAGTTGTACTGTACTTGTACTGTACTTGTACTGTAGTTGTACAGTATGTGTACTGTAGTTGTACTGTATTTGTACTGTACTTGTACTGTAGTTGTACTGTAGTTGTACTGTACTTGTACTGTACTTGTACTTTACTTGTACTGTAGTTGTACTGTAGTTGTACTCTAGTTGTACTGTATGTGTACTGTAGTTGTACTGTATTTGTACTGTACTTGTACTGTAGTTGTAATGTAGTTGTACTGTACTTGTACTGTACTTGTACTGTAGTTGTACTGTATTTGTACTGTACTTGTACTGTACTTGTACTGTAGTTGTACTGTAGTTGTACTGTAGTTGTACTGTATGTGTACTGTAGTTGTACTGTATTTGTACTGTACTTGTACTGTAGTTGTACTGTAGTTGTACTGTAGTTGTACTGTAGTTGTACTGTAGTTGTACTGTATTTTAACTGTAGTTGTACTGTACTTGTACTGTAGTTGTACTGTAGTTGTACTGTAGTTAAACTGTATTTGTACTGTAGTTGTACTGTACTTGTACTGTATGTGTACTGTATTTGTACTGTAATAGTACTGTATGTGTACTGTATGTGTACTGTATGTGTACTGTATGTGTACTGTATTTGTACTGTAGTTGTACTGTAGTTGTACTGTAGTTGTACTGTAGTTGTACTGTATTTGTACTGTACTTGTACTGTAGTTGTACTGTAGTTGTACTGTAGTTGTACTGTATGTGTACTGTATTTTAACTGTATTTGTACTGTAGTTGTACTGTAGTTGTACTGTATGTGTACTGTAGTTGTACTGTAGTTGTACTGTATGTGTACTGTAGTTGTACTGTAGTTGTACTGTATGTGTACTGTATGTGTACTGTAGTTGTACTGTATGTGTACTGTAGTTGTAGTGTAGTTGTACTGTATGTGTACTGTATGTGTACTGTATGTGTACTGTATGTGTACTGTAGTTGTACTGTATGTGTACTGTAGTTGTACTGTATGTGTACAGTATGTGTACTGTAGTTGTACTGTAGTTGTACTGTATGTGTACTGTAGTTGTACTGTAGTTGTACTGTATGTGTACTGTATGTGTACTGTATGTGTACTGTAGTTGTACTGTATGTGTACTGTAGTTGTACTGTAGTTGTACTGTATGTGTACTGTTTGTGTACTGTAGTTGTACTGTAGTTGTACTGAATGTGTACTGTACTTGTACTGTACTTGTACTGTAGTTGTACTGTAGTTGTACTGTATGTGTACTGTATGTGTACTGTACTTGTACTGTAGTTGTACTGTAGTTGTACTCTAGTTGTACTGTAGTTGTACTGTATGTGTACTGTAGTTGTACTGTATTTGTACTGTACTTGTACTGAAGTTGTACTGTAGTTGTACTGTAGTTGTACTGTATGTGTACTGTATTTGTACTGTACTTGTACTGTAGTTGTACTGTAGTTGTACTGTATGTGTACTGTATTTGCACTGTAATTGAACTGTAGTTGTACTGTAGTTGTACTGTACTTTTACTGTACTTGTACTGTAGTTGTACTGTATGTGTACTGTAGTTGTACTGTATTTGTACTGTACTTGTACTGTAGTTGTACTGTAGTTGTACTGTACTTGTACTGTACTTGTACTGTAGTTGTACTGTAGTTGTACTGTAGTTGTACTGTATGTGTACTGTAGTTGTACTGTATTTGTACTGTACTTGTACTGTAGTTGTACTGTATGTGTACTGTATTTGTACTGTACTTCTACTGTAGTTGTACTGTAGTTGTACTGTACTTGTACTGTACTTGTACTGTAGTTGTACTGTATGTGTACTGTAGTTGTACTGTATTTGTACTGTACTTGTACTGTAGTTGTACTGTAGTTGTACTGTACTTGTACTGTACTTGTACTGTACTTGTACTGTACTTGTACTGTAGTTGTACTGTAGTTGTACTGTATGTGTACTGTAGTTGTACTGTATTTGTACTGTACTTGTACTGTAGTTGTAATGTAGTTGTACTGTACTTGTACTGTAGTTGTACTGTATTTGTACTGTACTTGTACTGTAGTTGTACTGTAGTTGTACTGTAGTTGTACTGTATGTGTACTGTAGTTGTACTGTATTTGTACTGTACTTGTACTGTAGTTGTACTGTAGTTGTACTGTAGTTGTACTGTAGTTGTACTGTAGTTGTACTGTATGTGTACTGTATTTTAACTGTAGTTGTACTGTACTTGTACTGTAGTTGTACTGTAGTTCTACTGTAGTTAAACTGTATTTGTACTGTAGTTGTACTGTACTTGTACTGTATGTGTACTGTATTTGTACTGTAGTAGTACTGTATGTGTACTGTATGTGTACTGTATGTGTACTGTATGTGTACTGTATTTGTACTGTAGTTGTACTGTAGTTGTACTGTAGTTGTACTGTAGTTGTACTGTATTTGTACTGTACTTGTACTGTAGTTGTACTGTAGTTGTACTGTAGTTGTACTGTATGTGTACTGTATTTTAACTGTATTTGTAGTTTAGTTGTACTGTAGTTGTACTGTATTTGTACTGTAGTTGTACTGTATGTGTACTGTAGTTGTACTGTATTTGTACTGTACTTGTACTGTAGTTGTACTGTATTTGTACTCTAGTTGTACTGTAGTTGTACTGTATGTGTACTGTAGTTGTACTGTATGTGTACTGTAGTTGTACTGAATGTGTACTATAGTTGTACTGTATTTGTACTGTATTTGTACTGTACTTGTACTGTAGTTGTACTGTAGTTGTACTGTATGTGTACTGTATTTGTACTGTACTTGTACTGTAGTTGTACTGTAGTTGTACTGTTCTTGTACTGTAGTTGTACTGTATGTGTACTGTAGTTGTACTGTATTTGTACTGTACTTGTACTGTAGTTGTACTGTAGTTGTACTGTACTTGTACTGTACTTGTACTGTACTTGTACTGTACTTGTACTGAGGTTGTACTGTAGTTGAACTGTAGTTGTACTGAATGTGTACTGTAGTTGTACTGTATTTGTACTGTACTTGTACTGTAGATGTACTGTAGTTGTACTGTATGTGTACTGTATTTGTACTGTAGTTGTACTGTATGTGTACTGTAGTTGTACTGTATGTGTACTGTATTTGTACTGTATGTGTACTGTATTTGTACTGTATTTGTACTGTACTTGTACTGTACTTGTACTGTAGTTGTACTGTAGTTGAACTGTAGTTGTACTGAATGTGTACTGTAGTTGTACTGTATTTGTACTGTACTTGTACTGTAGATGTACTGTAGTTGTACTGTATGTGTACTGTATTTGTACTGTAGTTGTACTGTATGTGTACTGTAGTTGTACTGTATGTGTACTGTATTTGTACTGTATGTATACTGTATGTGTACTGTATGTGTACTGTGGTTGTACTGTATGTGTACTATAGTTGTACTGTAGTTGTACTGTATGTGTACTGTAGTTGTACTGTATTTGTACTGTACTTGTACTGTAGATGTACTGTAGTTGTACTATATTTGTACTGTATGTGTACTGTATTTGTACTGTAGTTGTACTGTATGTGTACTGTAGTTGTACTGTAGTTGTACTGTATGTGTACTGTATGTGTACTGTAGTTGTACTGTAGTTGTACTGTATGTGTACTGTACTTGTACTGTACTTGTACTGTAGTTGTACTGTAGTTGTACTGTATGTGTACTGTATGTGTACTGTACTTGTACTGTAGTTGTACTGTAGTTGTACTGTAGTTGTACTGTAGTTGTACTGTATGTGTTCTGTAGTTGTACTGTTTTTGTACTGTACTTGTACTGAAGTTGTACTGTAGTTGTACTGTAGTTGTACTGTATGTGTACTGTATTTGTACTGTACTTGTACTGTAGTTGTACTGTAGTTGTACTGTATGTGTACTGTATTTGTACTGTACTTGAACTGTAGTTGTACTGTAGTTGTACTGTACTTTTACTGTACTTGTACTGTAGTTGTACTGTATGTGTACTGTAGTTGTACTGTATTTGTACTGTACTTGTACTGTAGTTGTACTGTAGTTGTACTGTACTTGTACTGTACTTGTACTGTAGTTGTACTGTAGTTGTACTGTAGTTGTACTGTATGTGTACTGTAGTTGTACTGTATTTGTACTGTACTTGTACTGTAGTTGTACTGTAGTTGTACTGTAGTTGTACTGTATGTGTACTGTATTTATACTGTACTTGTACTGTAGTTGTACTGTATGTGTACTGTATTTGTACTGTACTTGTACTGTAGTTGTACTGTAGTTGTACTGTACTTGTACTGTACTTGTACTGTAGTTGTACTGTATGTGTACTGTAGTTGTACTGTATTTGTACTGTACTTGTACTGTAGTTGTACTGTAGTTGTACTGTACTTGTACTGTACTTGTACTGTACTTGTACTGTAGTTGTACTGTAGTTGTACTGTAGTTGTACTGTATGTGTACTGTAGTTGTACTGTATTTGTACTGTACTTGTACTGTAGTTGTAATGTAGTTGTACTGTACTTGTACTGTACTTGTACTGTAGTTGTACTGTATTTGTACTGTACTTGTACTGTACTTGTACTGTAGTTGTACTGTAGTTGTACTGTAGTTGTACTGTATGTGTACTGTAGTTGTACTGTATTTGTACTGTACTTGTACTGTAGTTGTACTGTAGTTGTACTGTAGTTGTACTGTAGTTGTACTGTAGTTGTACTGTATGTGTACTGTATTTTAACTGTAGTTGTACTGTACTTGTACTGTAGTTGTACTGTAGTTGTACTGTAGTTAAACTGTATTTGTACTGTAGTTGTACTGTACTTGTACTGTATGTGTACTGTATTTGTACTGTAGTAGTACTGTATGTGTACTGTATGTGTACTGTATGTATACTGTATGTGTACTGTATTTGTACTGTAGTTGTACTGTAGTTGTACTGTAGTTGTACTGTAGTTGTACTGTATTTGTACTGTACTTGTACTGTAGTTGTACTGTAACTGTACTGTAGTTGTATTGTATGTGTGCTGTATTTTAACTGTAGTTGTACTGTATGTGTACTGTAGTTGTACTGTAGTTGTACTGTAGTTGTACTGTATTTGTACTGTAGTTGTACTGTATGTGTACTGTAGTTGTACTGTAGTTGTACTGTATTTGTACTCTAGTTGTACTGTAGTTGTACTGTATGTGTACTGTAGTTGTACTGTATGTGTACTGTAGTTGTACTGAATGTGTACTATAGTTGTACTGTATTTGTACTGTATTTGTACTGTACTTGTACTGTAGTTGTACTGTAGTTGTACTGTATGTGTACTGTATTTGTACTGTACTTGTACTGTAGTTGTACTGTATTTGTACTGTACTTGTACTGTACTTGTACTGTAGTTGTACTGTAGTTGTACTGTATGTGTACTGTAGTTGTACTGTATTTGTACTGTACTTGTACTGTAGTTGTACTGTAGTTGTACTGTAGTTGTACTGTAGTTGTACTGTAGTTGTACTGTATGTGTACTGTATTTTAACTGTAGTTGTACTGTACTTGTACTGTAGTTGTACTGTAGTTGTACTGTTGTTAAACTGTATTTGTACTGTAGTTGTACTGTACTTGTACTGTATGTGTACTGTATTTGTACTGTAGTAGTACTGTATGTGTACTGTATGTGTACTGTATGTGTACTGTATGTGTACTGTATTTGTACTGTAGTTGTACTGTAGTTGTACTGTAGTTGTACTGTAGTTGTACTGTATTTGTACTGTACTTGTACTGTAGTTGTACTGTAGTTGTACTGTAGTTGTACTGTATGTGTACTGTATTTTAACTGTATTTGTACTGTAGTTGTACTGTAGTTGTACTGTATTTGTACTGTAGTTGTACTGTATGTGTACTGTAGTTGTACTGTGTTTGTACTGTACTTGTACTGTAGTTGTACTGTAGTTGTACTGTATTTGTACTCTAGTTGTACTGTAGTTGTACTGTATGTGTACTGTAGTTGTACTGTATGTGTACTGTAGTTGTACTGAATGTGTACTATAGTTGTACTGTATTTGTACTGTATTTGTACTGTACTTGTACTGTAGTTGTACTGTAGTTGTACTGTATGTGTACTGTATTTGTACTGTACTTGTACTGTAGTTGCACTGTAGTTGTACTGTACTTGTACTGTAGTTGTACTGTATGTGTACTGTAGTTGTACTGTATTTGTACTGTACTTGTACTGTAGTTGTACTGTAGTTGTACTGTACTTGTACTGTACTTGTACTGTACTTGTACTGTACTTGTACTGTAGTTGTACTGTAGTTGTACTGTAGTTGTACTGTATGTGTACTGTAGTTGTACTGTATTTGTACTGTACTTGTACTGTAGATGTACTGTAGTTGTACTATATTTGTACTGTATGTGTACTGTATTTGTACTGTAGTTGTACTGTATGTGTACTGTAGTTGTACTGTATGTGTACTGTATTTGTACTGTATGTGTACTGTATTTGTACTGTATTTGTACTGTACTTGTACTGTAGTTGTACTGTAGTTGTACTGTACTTGTACTGTACTTGTACTGTACTTGTACTGTACTTGTACTGTACTTGTACTGTATGTGTACTGTATTTGTACTGTAGTTGTACTGTAGTTGTACTGTATGTGTACTGTATTTTAACTGTACTTGTACTGTAGTTGTACTGTATTTGTACTGTAGTTGTACTGTATGTGTACTGTAGTTGTACTGTATTTGTACTGTACTTGTACTGTAGTTGTACTGTAGTTGTACTGTATTTGTACTCTAGTTGTACTGTAGTTGTACTGTATGTGTACTGTAGTTGTACTGTATGTGTACTGTAGTTGTACTGAATGTGTACTATAGTTGTACTGTATTTGTACTGTATTTGTACTGTACTTGTACTGTAGTTGTACTGTAGTTGTACTGTATGTGTACTGTATTTGTACTGTACTTGTACTGTAATTGTACTGTAGTTGTACTGTACTTGTACTGTAGTTGTACTGTATGTGTACTGTAGTTGTACTGTATTTGTACTGTACTTGTACTGTAGTTGTACTGTAGTTGTACTGTACTTGTACTGTACTTGTACTGTACTTGTACTGTACTTGTACTGTAGTTGTACTGTAGTTGTACTGTATGTGTACTGTAGTTGTACTGTATTTGTACTGTACTTGTACTGTAGATGTACTGTAGTTGTACTGTATTTGTACTGTATGTGTACTGTATTTGTACTGTAGTTGTACTGTATGTGTACTGTAGTTGTACTGTATGTGTACTGTATTTGTACTGTATGTGTACTGTATTTGTACTGTACTTGTACTGTAGTTGTACTGTAGTTGTACTGTATGTGTACTGTATTTGTACTGTACTTGTACTGTAGTTGTACTGTAGTTGTACTGTACTTGTACTGTAGTTGTACTGTATGTGTACTGTAGTTGTACTGTATTTGTACTGTACTTGTACTGTAGTTGTACTGTAGTTGTACTGTACTTGTACTCTACTTGTACTGTACTTGTACTGTACTTGTACTATAGTTGTACTGTAGTTGTACTGTAGTTGTAATGTATGTGTACTGTAGTTGTACTGTATTTGTACTGTACTTGTACTGTAGATGTACTGTAGTTGTACTGTATTTGTACTGTATGTGTACTGTATTTGTACTGTAGTTGTACTGTATGTGTACTGTAGTTGTACTGTATGTGTACTGTATTTGTACTCTATGTGTACTGTATTTGTACTGTAGTTGTACTGTAGTTGTACTGTAGTTGTACTGTAGTTGTACTGTAGTTGTACTGTAGTTGTACTGTATGTGTACTGTATTTGTACTGTATGCGTACTGTATTTGTACTGTAGTTGTACTGTAGTTGTACTGTATGTGTACTGTATTTTAACTGTACTTGTACTGTAGTTGTACTGTATTTGTACTGTAGTTGTACTGTAGTTGTACTGTAGTTGTACTGTATGTGTACTGTATTTGTACTGTATGTGTACTGTATTTGTACTGTATGTGTACTGTATTTGTACTGTAGTTGTACTGTAGTTGTACTGTATGTGTACTGTAGTTGTACTGTATTTGTACTGTAGTTGTACTGTATGTGTACTGTAGTTGTACTGTATGTGTACTGTATTTGTACTGTATGTGTACTGTATTTGTACTGTAGTTGTACTGTAGTTGTACTGTACTTGTACTGTACTTGTACTGTACTTGTACTGCATTTGTACTGTAGTTGTACTGTATGTGTACTGTAGTTGTACTGTAGTTGTACTGTAGTTGTACTGTATGTGTACTGTATGTGTCCTGTATTTGTACTGTACGTGTACTGTATGTGTACTGTAGTTGTACTGTAGTTGTACTGTATGTGTACTGTAGTTGTACTGTAGTTGTACGGTAGTTGTACTGTAGTTGTACTGTATTTGTACTGTAGCTGTACTGTAGTTGTACTGTATGTGTACTGTATGTGTACTGTAGTTGTACTGTATTTGTACTGTAGTTGTACTGTAGTTGTACTGTATGTGTACTGTATGTGTATTGTACTTGTACTGTAGTTGTACTGTAGTTGTACTGTATTTGTACTGTAGTTGTACTGTAGTTGTACTGTATGTGTACTGTTTGTTTACTGTAGTTGTACTGTAGTTGTACTGTATGTGTACTGTAGTTGTACTGTATGTGTACTGTAGTTGTACTGTAGTTGTACTGTATGTGTACTGTAGTTGTACTGTAGTTGTACTGTATGTGTACTGTATGTGTACTGTAGTTGTACTGTATGTGTACTGTAGTTGTAGTGTAGTTGTACTGTATGTGTACTGTATGAGTACTGTATGTGTACTGTAGTTGTACTGTATGTGTACTGTAGTTGTACTGTATGTGTACTGTATGTGTACTGTAGTTGTACTGTAGTTGTACTGTATGTGTACTGTAGTTGTACTGTATGTGTACTGTAGTTGTACTGTAGTTGTACTGTAGTTGTACTGTATCTGTACTGTATGTGTACTGTAGTTGTACTGTAGATGTACTGTATGTGTACTGTAGTTGTACTGTAGTTGTACTGTAGGTGTACTGTAGTTGTACTGTAGTTGTACTGTATGTGTACTGTATGTGTACTGTATGTGTACTGTAGTTGTACTGTATGTGTACTGTAGTTGTACTGTAGTTGTACTGTATGTGTACTGTATGTGTACTGTAGTTGTACTGTAGTTGTACTGTATGTGTACTGTACTTGTACTGTACTTGTACTGTAGTTGTACTGTAGTTGTACTGTATGTGTACTGTATGTGTACTGTACTTGTACTGTAGTTGTACTGTAGTTGTACTGTAGTTGTACTGTATGTGTACTGTAGTTGTACTGTATTTGTACTGTACTTGTACTGAAGTGGTACTGTAGTTGTACTGTAGTTGTACTGTATGTGTACTGTATTTGTACTGTACTTGTACTGTAGATGTACTGTAGTTGTACTGTATGTGTACTGTATTTGTACTGTACTTGAACTGTAGTTGTACTGTAGTTGTACTGTACTTTTACTGTACTTGTACTGTAGTTGTACTGTATGTGTA
The DNA here is from genome assembly GCA_946902985.2 of Meconema thalassinum. Classification (NCBI taxonomy): domain Eukaryota; kingdom Metazoa; phylum Arthropoda; class Insecta; order Orthoptera; family Tettigoniidae; genus Meconema; species Meconema thalassinum. The sequence continues at coordinate 443,205,475 of OX336394.1, read as the reverse complement.
CTGTAGTTGTACTGTATTTGTACTGTACTTGTACTGTAGTTGTACTGTAGTTGTACTGTACTTGTACTGTACTTGTACTGTAGTTGTACTGTAGTTGTACTGTAGTTGTACTGTATGTGTACTGTAGTTGTACTGTACTTGTACTGTAGTTGTACTGTAGTTGTACTGTACTTGTACTGTACTTGTACTGTAGTTGTACTGTATGTGTACTGTAGTTGTACTGTATTTGTACTGTACTTGTACTGTAGTTGTACTGTAGTTGTACTGTACTTGTACTGTACTTGTACTGTACTTGTACTGTACTTGTACTGTACTTGTACTGTACTTGTACTGTAGTTGTACTGTAGTTGTACTGTAGTTGTACTGTATGTGTACTGTAGTTGTACTGTATTTGTACTGTACTTGTACTGTAGTTGTAATGTAGTTGTACCGTACTTGTACTGTACTTGTACTGTAGTTGTACTGTATTTGTACTGTACTTGTACTGTACTTGTACTGTAGTTGTACTGTAGTTGTACTGTAGTTGTACTGTATGTGTACTGTAGTTGTACTGTATTTGTACTGTACTTGTACTGTAGTTGTACTGTAGTTGTACTGTAGTTGTACTGTATGTGTACTGTATTTTAACTGTAGTTGTACTGTACTTGTACTGTAGTTGTACTGTAGTTGTACTGTAGTTAAACTGTATTTGTACTGTAGTTGTACTGTACTTGTACTGTATGTGTACTGTATTTGTACTGTAGTAGTACTGTATGTGTACTGTATGTGTACTGTATTTGTACTGTAGTTGTACTGTAGTTGTACTATAGTTGTACTGTAGTTGTACTGTATTTGTAATGTACTTGTACTGTAGTTGTACTGTAGTTGTACTGTAGTTGTACTGTATGTGTACTGTATTTTAACTATATTTGTACTGTAGTTGTACTGTAGTTTTACTGTATTTGTACTGTAGTTGTACTGTATGTGTACTGTAGTTGTACTGTATTTGTACTGTACTTGTACTGTAGTTGTACTGTAGTTGTACTGTATTTGTACTCTAGTTGTACTGTAGTTGTACTGTATGTGTACTGTAGTTGTACTGTATGTGTACTGTAGTTGTACTGAATGTGTACTATAGTTGTACTGTATTTGTACTGTACTTGTACTGTAGTTGTACTGTAGTTGTACTGTACTTGTACTGTACTTGTACTGTACTTGTACTGTACTTGTACTGTACTTGTACTGTACTTGTACTGTAGTTGTACTGTAGTTGTACTGTAGTTGTACTGTATGTGTACTGTAGTTGTACTGTATTTGTACTGTACTTGTACTGTAGTTGTAATGTAGTTGTACTGTACTTGTACTGTACTTGTACTGTAGTTGTACTGTATTTGTACTGTACTTGTACTGTACTTGTACTGTAGTTGTACTGTAGTTGTACTGTAGTTGTACTGTATGTGTACTGTAGTTGTACTGTATTTGTACTGTACTTGTACTGTAGTTGTACTGTAGTTGTACTGTAGTTGTACTGTAGTTGTACTGTAGTTGTACTGTATGTGTACTGTATTTTAACTGTAGTTGTACTGTACTTGTACTGTAGTTGTACTGTAGTTGTACTGTAGTTAAACTGTATTTGTACTGTAGTTGTACTGTACTTGTACTGTATGTGTACTGTATTTGTACTGTAGTAGTACTGTATGTGTACTGTATGTGTACTGTATTTGTACTGTAGTTGTACTGTAGTTGTACTATAGTTGTACTGTAGTTGTACTGTATTTGTACTGTACTTGTACTGTAGTTGTATTGTAGTTGTACTGTATGTGTACTGTATTTGTACTGTACTTGTACTGTAGTTGTACTGTAGTTGTACTGTACTTGTACTGTAGTTGTACTGTATGTGTACTGTAGTTGTACTGTATTTGTACTGTACTTGTACTGTAGTTGTACTGTAGTTGTACTGTACTTGTACTGTACTTGTAGTGTACTTGTACTGTACTTGTACTGTAGTTGTACTGTAGTTGTACTGTAGTTGTACTGTATGTGTACTGTAGTTGTACTGTATTTGTACTGTACTTGTACTGTAGATGTACTGTAGTTGTACTGTATTTGTACTGTATGTGTACTGTATTTGTACTGTAGTTGTACTGTATGTGTACTGTAGTTGTACTGTATGTGTACTGTATTTGTACTGTATGTGTACTGTATTTGTACTGTAGTTGTACTGTAGTTGTACTGTAGTTGTACTGTAGTTGTACTGTAGTTGTACTGTAGTTGTACTGTATGTGTACTGTATTTGTACTGTATGTGTACTGTATTTGTACTGTAGTTGTACTGTAGTTGTACTGTATGTGTACTGTATTTTAACTGTACTTGTACTGTAGTTGTACTGTATTTGTACTGTAGTTGTACTGTATTTTTACTGTAGTTGTACTGTAGTTGTACTGTAGTTGTACTGTATGTGTACTGTATTTGTACTGTATGTGTACTGTATTTGTACTGTATGTGTACTGTATTTGTACTGTAGTTGTACTGTAGTTGTACTGTATGTGTACTGTAGTTGTACTGTATTTGTACTGTAGTTGTACTGTATGTGTACTGTAGTTGTACTGTATGTGTACTGTATTTGTACTGCATGTGTACTGTATTTGTACTGTAGTTGTACTGTAGTTGTACTGTAGTTGTACTGTACTTGTACTGTACTTGTACTGTACTTGTACTGTACTTGTACTGTACTTGTACTGCATTTGTACTGTAGTTGTACTGTATGTGTACTGTAGTTGTACTGTAGTTGTACTGTATGTGTACTGTATGTGTCCTGTATTTGTACTGTACTTGTACTGTATGTGTACTGTAGTTGTACTGTAGTTGTACTGTATGTGTACTGTAGTTGTACTGTAGTTGTACGGTTGTTGTACTGTAGTTGTACTGTATTTGAACTGTAGTTGTACTGTAGTTGTACTGTATGTGTACTGTATGTGTACTGTAGTTGTACTGTATGTGTACTGTAGTTGTACTGTAGTTGTACTGTATGTGTACTGTATGTGTACTGTAGTTGTACTGTAGTTGTACTGTATTTTAACTGTACTTGTACTGTACTTGTACTGTATTTGTACTGTAGTTGTACTGTAGTTGTACTGTAGTTGTACTGTATGTGTACTGTAGTTGTACTGTAGTTGTACTGTATGTGTACTGTAGTTGTACTGTAGTTGTACTGTATGTGTACTGTATGTGTACTGTAGTTGTACTGTATGTGTACTGTAGTTGTAGTGTAGTTGTACTGTATGTGTACTGTATGTGTACTGTATGTGTACTGTATGTGTACTGTAGTTGTACTGTATGTGTACTGTAGTTGTACTGTATGTGTACAGTATGTGTACTGTAGTTGTACTGTAGTTGTACTGTATGTGTACTGTAGTTGTACTGTAGTTGTACTGTATGTGTACTGTATGTGTACTGTATGTGTACTGTAGTTGTACTGTATGTGTACTGTAGTTGTACTGTAGTTGTACTGTATGTGTACTGTTTGTGTACTGTAGTTGTACTGTAGTTGTACTGAATGTGTACTGTACTTGTACTGTACTTGTACTGTAGTTGTACTGTAGTTGTACTGTATGTGTACTGTATGTGTACTGTACTTGTACTGTAGTTGTACTGTAGTTGTACTCTAGTTGTACTGTAGTTGTACTGTATGTGTACTGTAGTTGTACTGTATTTGTACTGTACTTGTACTGAAGTTGTACTGTAGTTGTACTGTAGTTGTACTGTATGTGTACTGTATTTGTACTGTACTTGTACTGTAGTTGTACTGTAGTTGTACTGTATGTGTACTGTATTTGCACTGTAATTGAACTGTAGTTGTACTGTAGTTGTACTGTACTTTTACTGTACTTGTACTGTAGTTGTACTGTATGTGTACTGTAGTTGTACTGTATTTGTACTGTACTTGTACTGTAGTTGTACTGTAGTTGTACTGTACTTGTACTGTACTTGTACTGTAGTTGTACTGTAGTTGTACTGTAGTTGTACTGTATGTGTACTGTAGTTGTACTGTATTTGTACTGTACTTGTACTGTAGTTGTACTGTATGTGTACTGTATTTGTACTGTACTTCTACTGTAGTTGTACTGTAGTTGTACTGTACTTGTACTGTACTTGTACTGTAGTTGTACTGTATGTGTACTGTAGTTGTACTGTATTTGTACTGTACTTGTACTGTAGTTGTACTGTAGTTGTACTGTACTTGTACTGTACTTGTACTGTACTTGTACTGTACTTGTACTGTAGTTGTACTGTAGTTGTACTGTATGTGTACTGTAGTTGTACTGTATTTGTACTGTACTTGTACTGTAGTTGTAATGTAGTTGTACTGTACTTGTACTGTACTTGTACTGTAGTTGTACTGTATTTGTACTGTACTTGTACTGTAGTTGTACTGTAGTTGTACTGTAGTTGTACTGTATGTGTACTGTAGTTGTACTGTATTTGTACTGTACTTGTACTGTAGTTGTACTGTAGTTGTACTGTAGTTGTACTGTAGTTGTACTGTAGTTGTACTGTATGTGTACTGTATTTTAACTGTAGTTGTACTGTACTTGTACTGTAGTTGTACTGTAGTTCTACTGTAGTTAAACTGTATTTGTACTGTAGTTGTACTGTACTTGTACTGTATGTGTACTGTATTTGTACTGTAGTAGTACTGTATGTGTACTGTATGTGTACTGTATGTGTACTGTATGTGTACTGTATTTGTACTGTAGTTGTACTGTAGTTGTACTGTAGTTGTACTGTAGTTGTACTGTATTTGTACTGTACTTGTACTGTAGTTGTACTGTAGTTGTACTGTAGTTGTACTGTATGTGTACTGTATTTTAACTGTATTTGTAGTTTAGTTGTACTGTAGTTGTACTGTATTTGTACTGTAGTTGTACTGTATGTGTACTGTAGTTGTACTGTATTTGTACTGTACTTGTACTGTAGTTGTACTGTATTTGTACTCTAGTTGTACTGTAGTTGTACTGTATGTGTACTGTAGTTGTACTGTATGTGTACTGTAGTTGTACTGAATGTGTACTATAGTTGTACTGTATTTGTACTGTATTTGTACTGTACTTGTACTGTAGTTGTACTGTAGTTGTACTGTATGTGTACTGTATTTGTACTGTACTTGTACTGTAGTTGTACTGTAGTTGTACTGTTCTTGTACTGTAGTTGTACTGTATGTGTACTGTAGTTGTACTGTATTTGTACTGTACTTGTACTGTAGTTGTACTGTAGTTGTACTGTACTTGTACTGTACTTGTACTGTACTTGTACTGTACTTGTACTGAGGTTGTACTGTAGTTGAACTGTAGTTGTACTGAATGTGTACTGTAGTTGTACTGTATTTGTACTGTACTTGTACTGTAGATGTACTGTAGTTGTACTGTATGTGTACTGTATTTGTACTGTAGTTGTACTGTATGTGTACTGTAGTTGTACTGTATGTGTACTGTATTTGTACTGTATGTGTACTGTATGTGTACTGTATTTGTACTGTAGTTGTACTGTAGTTGTACTGTAGTTGTACTGTAGTTGTACTGTAGTTGTACTGTAGTTGTACTGTATGTGTACTGTATTTGTACTGTATGTGTACTGTATTTGTACTGTAGTTGTACTGTAGTTGTACTGTAGTTGTACTGTATGTGTACTGTATTTTAACTGTACTTGTACTGTAGTTGTACTGTATTTGTACTGTAGTAGTACTGTATGTGTACTGTATGTGTACTGTATGTGTACTGTATGTGTACTGTATTTGTACTGTAGTTGTACTGTAGTTGTACTGTAGTTGTACTGTAGTTGTACTGTATTTGTACTGTACTTGTACTGTAGTTGTACTGTAGTTGTACTGTAGTTGTACTGTATGTGTACTGTATTTTAACTGTAGTTGTACTGTATGTGTACTGTAGTTGTACTGTAGTTGTACTGTAGTTGTACTGTATTTGTACTGTAGTTGTACTGTATGTGTACTGTAGTTGTACTGTAGTTGTACTGTATTTGTACTCTAGTTGTACTGTAGTTGAACTGTATGTGTACTGTAGTTGTACTGTATGTGTACTGTAGTTGTACTGAATGTGTACTATAGTTGTACTGTATTTGTACTCTATTTGTACTGTACTTGTACTGTAGTTGTACTGTATTTGTACTGTACTTGTAATGTACTTGTACTGTACTTGTACTGTAGTTGTACTGTAGTTGTACTGTAGTTGTACTGTATGTGTACTGTAGTTGTACTGTATTTGTACTGTACTTGTACTGTAGTTGTACTGTAGTTGTACTGTAGTTGTACTGTAGTTGTACTGTAGTTGTACTGTATGTGTACTGTATTTTAACTGTAGTTGTACTGTACATGTACTGTAGTTGTACTGTAGTTGTACTGTAGTTAAACTGTATTTGTACTGTAGTTGTACTGTACTTGTACTGTACGTGTACTGTATTTGTACTGTAGTAGTACTGTATGTGTACTGTATGTGTACTGTATGTGTACTGTATGTGTACTGTATTTGTACTGTAGTTGTACTGTAGTTGTACTGTAGTTGTACTGTAGTTGTACTGTATTTGTACTGTACTTGTACTGTAGTTGTACTGTAGTTGTACTGTAGTTGTACTGTATGTGTACTGTATTTTAACTGTATTTGTACTGTAGTTGTACTGTAGTTGTACTGTATTTGTACTGTAGTTGTACTGTATGTGTACTGTAGTTTTACTGTATTTGTACTGTACTTGTACTGTAGTTGTACTGTAGTTGTACTGTATTTGTACTCTAGTTGTACTGTAGTTGTACTGTATGTGTACTGTAGTTGTACTGTATGTGTACTGTAGTTGTACTGAATGTGTACTATAGTTGTACTGTATTTGTACTGTACTTGTACTGTAGATGTACTGTAGTTGTACTATATTTGTACTGTATGTGTACTGTATTTGTACTGTAGTTGTACTGTATGTGTACTGTAGTTGTACTGTATGTGTACTGTATTTGTACTGTATGTGTACTGTATTTGTACTGTATTTGTACTGTACTTGTACTGTAGTTGTACTGTAGTTGTACTGTACTTGTACTGTACTTGTACTGTACTTGTACTGTACTTGTACTGTATGTGTACTGTATTTGTACTGTAGTTGTACTGTAGTTGTACTGTATGTGTACTGTATTTTAACTGTACTTGTACTGTAGTTGTACTGTATTTGTACTGTAGTTGTACTGTATGTGTACTGTAGTTGTACTGTATTTGTACTGTACTTGTACTGTAGTTGTACTGTAGTTGTACTGTATTTGTACTCTAGTTGTACTGTAGTTGTACTGTATGTGTACTGTAGTTGTACTGTATGTGTACTGTAGTTGTACTGAATGTGTACTATAGTTGTACTGTATTTGTACTGTACTTGTACTGTAGTTGTACTGTAGTTGTACTGTATGTGTACTGTATTTGTACTGTACTTGTACTGTAGTTGTACTGTAGTTGTACTGTACTTGTATTGTAGTTGTACTGTATGTGTACTGTAGTTGTACTGTATTTGTACTGTACATGTACTGTAGTTGTACTGTAGTTGTACTGTACTTGTACTGTACTTGTACTGTACTTGTACTGTAGATGTACTGTAGTTGTACTGTATTTGTACTGTATGTGTACTGTATTTGTACTGTAGTTGTACTGTATGTGTACTGTAGTTGTACTGTATGTGTACTGTATTTGTACTGTATGTGTACTGTATTTGTACTGTACTTGTACTGTAGTTGTACTGTAGTTGTACTGTATGTGTACTGTATTTGTACTGTACTTGTACTGTAGTTGTACTGTAGTTGTACTGTACTTGTACTGTAGTTGTACTGTATGTGTACTGTAGTTGTACTGTATTTGTACTGTACTTGTACTGTAGTTGTACTGTAGTTGTACTGTACTTGTACTGTACTTGTACTGTACTTGTACTGTAGTTGTACTGTAGTTGTACTGTATGTGTACTGTAGTTGTACTGTATTTGTACTGTACTTGTCTGTAGATGTACTGTAGTTGTACTGTATTTGTACTGTATGTGTACTGTATTTGTACTGTAGTTGTACTGTATGTGTACTGTAGTTTACTGTATGTGTACTGTATTTGTTCTGTATGTGTACTGTATTTGTACTGTAGTTGTACTGTAGTTGTACTGTAGTTGTACTGTAGTTGTACTGTATGTGTACTGTAGTTGTACTGTATTTGTACTGTACTTGTACTGTAGATGTACTGTAGTTGTACTGTATTTGTACTGTATGTGTACTGTATTTGTACTGTAGTTGTACTGTATGTGTACTGTAGTTGTACTGTATGTGTACTGTATTTGTACTGTATGTGTACTGTATTTGTACTGTACTTGTACTGTAGTTGTACTGTAGTTGTACTGTATGTGTACTGTATTTGTACTGTACTTGTACTGTAGTTGTACTGTAGTTGTACTGTACTTGTACTGTAGTTGTACTGTATGTGTACTGTAGTTGTACTGTATTTGTACTGTACTTGTACTGTAGTTGTACTGTAGTTGTACTGTACTTGTACTGTACTTGTACTGTACTTGTACTGTACTTGTACTGTAGTTGTACTGTAGTTGTACTGTAGTTGTACTGTATGTGTACTGTAGTTGTACTGTATTTGTACTGTACTTGTACTGTAGATGTACTGTAGTTGTACTGTATTTGTACTGTATGTGTACTGTATTTGTACTGTAGTTGTACTGTATGTGTACTGTAGTTTACTGTATGTGTACTGTATTTGTACTGTATGTGTACTGTATTTGTACTGTAGTTGTACTGTAGTTGTACTGTAGTTGTACTGTAGTTGTACTGTAGTTGTACTGTAGTTGTACTGTATGTGTACTGTATTTGTACTGTATGTGTACTGTATTTGTACTGTATGTGTACTGTATTTGTACTGTAGTTGTACTGTAGTTGTACTGTATGTGTACTGTAGTTGTACTGTATTTGTACTGTAGTTGTACTGTATGTGTACTGTAGTTGTACTGTATGTGTACTGTATTTGTACTGTATGTGTACTGTATTTGTACTGTAGTTGTACTGTAGTTGTACTGTAGTTGTACTGTACTTGTACTGTACTTGTACTGTACTTGTACTGTACTTGTACTGCATTTGTACTGTAGTTGTACTGTATGTGTACTGTAGTTGTACTGTAGTTGTACTGTAGTTGTACTGTATGTGTACTGTATGTGTCCTGTATTTGTACTGTACTTGTACTGTATGTGTACTGTAGTTGTACTGTAGTTGTACTGTATGTTTACTGTAGTTGTACTGTAGTTGTACGGTAGTTGTACTGTAGTTGTACTGTATTTGTACTGTAGTTGTACTGTAGTTGTACTGTATGTGTACTGTATGTGTACTGTAGTTGTACTGTATGTGTACTGTAGTTGTACTGTAGTTGTACTGTATGTGTACTGTATGTGTACTGTACTTGTACTGTAGTTGTACTGTAGTTGTACGGTATTTGTACTGTAGTTGTACTGTAGTTGTACTGTATGTGTACTGTTTGTGTACTGTAGTTGTACTGTAGTTGTACTGTATGTGTACTGTAGTTGTACTGTAGTTGTACTGTATGTGTACTGTAGTTGTACTGCAGTTGTACTGTATGTGTACTGTAGTTGTACTGTAGTTGTACTGTATGTGTACTGTATGTGTACTGTAGTTGTACTGTATGTGTACTGTAGTTGTAGTGTAGTTGTACTGTATGTGTACTGTATGTGTACTGTATGTGTACTGTATGTGTACTGTAGTTGTACTGTATGTGTACTGTAGTTGTACTGTATGTGTACTGTATGTGTACTGTAGTTGTACTGTAGTTGTACTGTATGTGTACTGTAGTTGTACTGTATGTGTACTGTAGTTGTACTGTAGTTGTACTGTAGTTGTACTGTAGTTGTACTGTATCTGTACTGTATGTGTACTGTAGTTGTACTGTAGATGTACTGTATGTGTACTGTAGTTGTACTGTAGTTGTACTGTAGGTGTACTGTAGTTGTACTGTAGTTGTACTGTATGTGTACTGTATGTGTACTGTATGTGTACTGTAGTTGTACTGTATGTGTACTGTAGTTGTACTGTAGTTGTACTGTATGTGTACTGTATGTGTACTGTAGTTGTACTGTAGTTGTACTGTATTTGTACTGTACTTGTACTGTACTTGTACTGTAGTTGTACTGTAGTTGTACTGTATGTGTACTGTATGTGTACTGTACTTGTACTGTAGTTGTACTGTAGTTGTACTGTAGTTGTACTGTATGTGTACTGTAGTTGTACTGTATTTGTACTGTACTTGTACTGAAGTTGTACTGTAGTTGTACTGTAGTTGTACTGTATGTGTACTGTATTTGTACTGTACTTGTACTGTAGTTGTACTGTAGTTGTACTGTATGTGTACTGTATTTGTACTGTACTTGAACTGTAGTTGTACTGTAGTTGTACTGTACTTTTACTGTACTTGAACTGTAGTTGTACTGTATATGCACTGTAGTTGTACTGTATTTGTACTGTACTTGTACTGTAGTTGTACTGTAGTTGTACTGTACTTGTACTGTACTTGTACTGTAGTTGTACTGTAGTTGTACTGTAGTTGTACTGTATGTGTACTGTAGTTGTACTGTATTTGTACTGTACTTGTACTGTAGTTGTACTGTAGTTGTACTGTAGTTGTACTGTATGTGTACTGTATTTATACTGTACTTGTACTGTAGTTGTACTGTATGTGTACTGTATTTGTACTGTACTTGTACTGTAGTTGTACTGTAGTTGTACTGTACTTGTACTGTACTTGTACTGTAGTTGTACTGTATGTGTACTGTAGTTGTACTGTATTTGTACTGTACTTGTACTGTAGTTGTACTGTACTTGTACTGTACTTGTACTGTACTTGTACTGTAGTTGTACTGTAGTTGTACTGTAGTTGTACTGTATGTGTACTGTAGTTGTACTGTATTTGTACTGTACTTGTACTGTAGTTGTAATGTAGTTGTACTGTACTTGTACTGTACTTGTACTGTAGTTGTACTGTATTTGTACTGTACTTGTACTGTACTTGTACTGTAGTTGTACTGTAGTTGTACTGTAGTTGTACTGTATGTGTACTGTAGTTGTACTGTATTTGTACTGTAGTTGTACTGTAGTTGTACTGTAGTTGTACTGTAGTTGTACTGTAGTTGTACTGTATGTGTACTGTATTTTAACTGTAGTTGTACTGTACTTGTACTGTAGTTGTACTGTAGTTGTACTGTAGTTAAACTGTATTTGTACTGTAGTTGTACTGTACTTGTACTGTATGTGTACTGTATTTGTACTGTAGTAGTACTGTATGTGTACTGTATGTGTACTGTATGTGTACTGTATGTGTACTGTATTTGTACTGTAGTTGTACTGTAGTTGTACTGTAGTTGTACTGTAGTTGTACTGTATTTGTACTGTACTTGTACTGTAGTTGTACTGTAGTTGTACTGTAGTTGTACTGTATGTGTACTGTATTTTAACTGTATTTTTACTGTAGTTGTACTGTAGTTGTACTGTATTTGTACTGTAGTTGTACTGTATGTGTACTGTAGTTGTACTGTATTTGTACTGTACTTGTACTGTAGTTGTACTGTAGTTGTACTGTATTTGTACTCTAGTTGTACTGTAGTTGTACTGTATGTGTACTGTAGTTGTACTGTATGTGTACTGTAGTTGTACTGAATGTGTACTATAGTTGTACTGTATTTGTACTGTATTTGTACTGTACTTGTACTGTAGTTGTACTGTAGTTGTACTGTATGTGTACTGTATTTGTACTGTACTTGTACTGTAGTTGTACTGTAGTTGTACTGTACTTGTTCTGTAGTTGTACTGTATGTGTACTGTAGTTGTACTGTATTTGTACTGTACTTGTACTGTAGTTGTACTGTAGTTGTACTGTACTTGTACTGTACTTGTACTGTACTTGTACTGTACTTGTACTGTACTTGTACTGTAGTTGTACTGTATGTGTACTGTAGTTGTACTGTATTTGTACTGTACTTGTACTGTAGATGTACTGTAGTTGTACTGTATTTGTACTGTATGTGTACTGTATTTGTACTGTAGTTGTACTGTATGTGTACTGTAGTTGTACTGTATGTGTACTGTATTTGTACTGTATGTGTACTGTATTTGTACTGTAGTTGTACTGTAGTTGTACTGTAGTTGTACTGTAGTTGTACTGTAGTTGTACTGTATGTGTACTGTATTTGTACTGTATGTGTACTGTATTTGTACTGTAGTTGTACTGTACTTTTACTGTACTTGAAATGTAGTTGTACTGTATGTGCACTGTAGTTGTACTGTATTTGTACTGTACTTGTACTGTAGTTGTACTGTAGTTGTACTGTACTTGTACTGTACTTGTACTGTAGTTGTACTGTGGTTGTACTGTAGTTGTACTGTATGTGTACTGTAGTTGTACTGTATTTGTACTGTACTTGTACTGTACTTGTACTGTAGTTGTACTGTAGTTGTACTGTAGTTGTACTGTATGTGTACTGTATTTATACTGTACTTGTACTGTAGTTGTACTGTATGTGTACTGTATTTGTACTGTACTTGTACTGTAGTTGTACTGTAGTTGTACTGTACTTGTACTGTACTTGTACTGTAGTTGTACTGTATGTGTACTGTAGTTGTACTGTATTTGTACTGTACTTGTACTGTAGTTGTACTGTACTTGTACTGTACTTGTACTGTAGTTGTACTGTAGTTGTACTGTAGTTGTACTGTATGTGTACTGTAGTTGTACTGTATTTGTACTGTACTTGTACTGTAGTTGTACTGTAGTTGTACTGTAGTTGTACTGTAGTTGTACTGTAGTTGTACTGTATGTGTACTGTATTTTAACTGTAGTTGTACTGTACTTGTACTGTAGTTGTACTGTAGTTGTACTGTAGTTAAACTGTATTTGTACTGTAGTTGTACTGTACTTGTACTGTATGTGTACTGTATTTGTACTGTAGTAGTACTGTATGTGTACTGTATGTGTACTGTATGTGTACTGTATGTATACTGTATTTGTACTGTAGTTGTACTGTAGTTGTACTGTAGTTGTACTGTAGTTGTACTGTATTTGTACTGTACTTGTACTGTAGTTGTACTGTAGTTGTACTGTAGTTGTACTGTATGTGTACTGTATTTTAACTGTATTTGTACTGTAGTTGTACTGTAGTTGTACTGTATTTGTACTGTAGTTGTACTGTATGTGTACTGTAGTTGTACTGTATTTGTACTGTACTTGTACTGTAGTTGTACTGTAGTTGTACTGTATTTGTACTCTAGTTGTACTGTAGTTGTACTGTATGTGTACTGTAGTTGTACTGTATGTGTACTGTAGTTGTACTGAATGTGTACTATAGTTGTACTGTATTTGTACTGTATTTGTACTGTACTTGTACTGTAGTTGTACTGTAGTTGTACTGTATGTGTACTGTATTTGTACTGTACTTGTACTGTAGTTGTACTGTAGTTGTACTGTACTTGTACTGTAGTTGTACTGTATGTGTACTGTAGTTGTACTGTATTTGTACTGTACTTGTACTGTAGTTGTACTGTAGTTGTACTGTACTTGTACTGTACTTGTACTGTACTTGTACTGTACTTGTACTGTAGTTGTACTGTAGTTGTACTGTAGTTGTACTGTATGTGTACTGTAGTTGTACTGTATTTGTACTGTACTTGTACTGTAGATGTACTGTAGTTGTACTGTATTTGTACTGTATGTGTACTGTATTTGTACTGTAGTTGTACTGTATGTGTACTGTAGTTGTACTGTATGTGTACTGTATTTGTACTGTATGTGTACTGTATTTGTACTGTAGTTGTACTGTAGTTGTACTGTAGTTGTACTGTAGTTGTACTGTAGTTGTACTGTAGTTGTACTGTATGTGTACTGTATTTGTACTGTATGTGTACTGTATTTGTACTGTAGTTGTACTGTAGTTGTACTGTATGTGTACTGTATTTTAACTGTACTTGTACTGTAGTTGTACTGTATTTGTACTGTAGTTGTACTGTATTTGTACTGTAGTTGTACTGTAGTAGTACTGTAGTTGTACTGTATGTGTACTGTATTTGTACTGTATGTGTACTGTATTTGTACTGTATGTGTACTGTATTTGTACTGTAGTTGTACTGTAGTTGTACTGTATGTGTACTGTAGTTGTACTGTATGTGTACTGTAGTTGTACTGTATGTGTACTGTATTTGTACTGTATGTGTACTGTATTTGTACTGTAGTTGTACTGTAGTTGTACTGTAGTTGTACTGTACTTGTACTGTACTTGTAATGTACTTGTACTGCATTTGTACTGTAGTTGTACTGTATGTGTACTGTAGTTGTACTGTAGTTGTACTGTAGTTGTACTGTATGTGTACTGTATGTGTCCTGTATTTGTACTGTACTTGTACTGTATGTGTACTGTAGTTGTACTGTAGTTGTACTGTATGTGTACTGTAGTTGTACTGTAGTTGTACGGTAGTTGTACTGTAGTTGTACTGTATTTGTACTGTAGTTGTACTGTAGTTGTACTGTATGTGTACTGTATGTGTACTGTAGTTGTACTGTATGTGTACTGTAGTTGTACTGTAGTTGTACTGTATGTGTACTGTATGTGTACTGTAGTTGTACTGTAGTTGTACTGTATTTTAACTGTACTTGTACTGTACTTGTACTGTACTTGTACTGTATTTGTACTGTAGTTGTACTGTATGTGTACTGTAGTTGTACTGTAGTTGTACTGTAGTTGTACTGTATGTGTACTGTATGTGTCCTGTATTTGTACTGTACTTGTGTTGTATGTGTACTGTATGTGTACTGTAGTTGTACTGTAGTTGTACTGTATGTGTACTGTATGTGTACTGTAGTTGTACTGTAGTTGTACTGTATGTGTACTGTAGTTGTACTGTAGTTGTACTGTACTTGTACTGTATGTGTACTGTAGTTGTACTGTATGTGTACTGTATGTGTACTGTAGTTGTACTGTATGTGTAATGTATGTGTACTGTATGTGTACTGTATTTGTACTGTACTTGTACTGTATTTGTACTGTAGTTGTACTGTAGTTGTACTGTAGTTGTACTGTAGTTGTACTGTATGTGTACTGTATGTGTACTGTAGTTGTACTGTATTTGTACTGTAGTTGTACGGTAGTTGTACTGTAGTTGTACTGTATTTGTACTGTAGTTGTACTGTAGTTGTACTGTATGTGTACTGTATGTGTACTGTAGTTGTACTGTATGTGTACTGTAGTTTTACTGTAGTTGTACTGTATGTGTACTGTATGTGTACTGTAGTTGTACTGTATGTGCACTGTAGTTGTACTGTATTTGTACTGTATGTGTACTGTATGTGTACGGTAGTTGTACTGTAGTTGTACTGTATTTGTACTGTAGTTGTACTGTAGTTGTACTGTAGTTGTACTGTAGTTGTACTGTATGTGTACTGTATGTGTACTGTAGTTGTACTGTAGTTGTACTGTAGTTGTACTGTATGTGTACTGTAGTTGTACTGTAGTTGTACTGTACTTGTACTGTATGTGTACTGTAGTTGTACTGTATGTGTACTGTATGTGTACTGTAGTTGTACTGTATGTGTACTGTATGTGTACTGTAGTTGTACTGTAGTTGTACTGTATGTGTACTGTATGTGTACTGTAGTTGTACTGTAGTTGTACTGTATGTGTCCTGTATTTTAACTGTACTTGTACTGTAGTTGTACTGTAGTTGTACTGTAGTTGTACTGTATGTGTACTGTATTTGTACTGTAGTTGTACTGTAGTTGTACTGTATGTGTCCTGTATTTTAACTGTACTTGTACTGTAGTTGTACTGTAGTTGTACTGTAGTTGTACTGTATGTGTACTGTATGTGTACTGTAGTTGTACTGTAGTTGTACTGTAGTTGTACTGTAGTTGTACTGTAGTTGTACTGTATGTGTACTGTATGTGTACTGTAGTTGTACTGTAGTTGTACTGTATGTGTACTGTAGTTGTACTGTAGTTGTACTGTATGTGTACTGTAGTTGTACTGTAGTTTATTGTATGTGTACTGTAGTTGTACTGTAGTTGTACTGTATGTGTACTGTATGTGTACTGTAGTTGTACTGTATGTGTACTGTAGTTGTAGTGTAGTTGTACTGTATGTGTACTGTATGTGTACTGTATGTGTACTGTATGTGTACTGTAGTTGTACTGTATGTGTACTGTAGTTGTACTGTATGTGTACTGTATGTGTACTGTAGTTGTACTGTAGTTGTACTGTATGTGTACTGTAGTTGTACTGTAGTTGTACTGTAGTTGTACTGTAGTTGTACTGTATCTGTACTGTATGTGTACTGTAGTTGTACTGTAGATGTACTGTATGTGTACTGTAGTTGTACTGTAGTTGTACTGTAGGTGTACTGTAGTTGTACTGTAGTTGTACTGTATGTGTACTGTATGTGTACTGTATGTGTACTGTAGTTGTACTGTATGTGTACTGTAGTTGTACTGTAGTTGTACTGTATGTGTACTGTATGTGTACTGTAGTTGTACTGTAGTTGTACTGTATGGGTACTGTACTTGTACTGTACTTGTACTGTAGTTGTACTGTAGTTGTACTGTATGTGTACTGTATGTGTACTGTACTTGTACTGTAGTTGTACTGTAGTTGTACTGTAGTTGTACTGTATGTGTACTGTAGTTGTACTGTATTTGTACTGTACTTGTACTGAAGTTGTACTGTAGTTGTACTGTAGTTGTACTGTATTTGTACTGTACTTGTACTGTAGTTGTACTGTAGTTGTACTGTACTTGTACTGTATTTGTACTGTACTTGTACTGTAGTTGTACTGTAGTTGTACTGTACCTGTACTGTACTTGTACTGTAGTTGTACTGTAGTTGTACTGTAGTTGTACTGTATGTGTACTGTAGTTGTACTGTATTTGTACTGTACTTGTACTGTAGTTGTACTGTAGTTGTACTGTAGTTGTACTGTATGTGTACTTTATTTATACTGTACTTGTACTGTAGTTGTACTGTATGTGTACTGTATTTGTACTGTACTTGTACTGTAGTTGTACTGTAGTTGTACTGTACTTGTACTGTACTTGTACTGTAGTTGTACTGTATGTGTACTGTAGTTGTACTGTATTTGTACTGTACTTGTACTGTAGTTGTACTGTAGTTGTACTGTACTTGTACTGTACTTGTACTGTACTTGTACTGTACTTGTACTGTAGTTGTACTGTAGTTGTACTGTAGTTGTACTGTATGTGTACTGTAGTTGTACTGTATTTGTACTGTACTTGTACTGTAGTTG
This sequence comes from Meconema thalassinum, assembly GCA_946902985.2. NCBI lineage: Eukaryota > Metazoa > Arthropoda > Insecta > Orthoptera > Tettigoniidae > Meconema > Meconema thalassinum. The sequence goes on along the minus strand of OX336394.1, from coordinate 443,188,134 downwards.
TAATGTAGTTGTACTGTACTTGTACTGTACTTGTACTGTAGTTGTACTGTATTTGTACTGTACTTGTACTGTACTTGTACTGTAGTTGTACTGTAGTTGTACTGTAGTTGTACTGTATGTGTACTGTAGTTGTACTGTATTTGTACTGTACTTGTACTTTAGTTGTACTGTAGTTGTACTGTAGTTGTACTGTAGTTGTACTGTAGTTGTACTGTATGTGTACTGTATTTTAACTGTAGTTGTACTGTACTTGTACTGTAGTTGTACTGTAGTTGTACTGTAGTTAAACTGTATTTGTACTGTAGTTGTACTGTACTTGTACTGTATGTGTACTGTATTTGTACTGTAGTAGTACTGTAGGTGTACTGTATGTGTACTGTATGTGTACTGTATGTGTACTGTATTTGTACTGTAGTTGTACTGTAGTTGTACTGTAGTTGTACTGTAGTTGTACTGTATTTTTACTGTACTTGTACTGTAGTTGTACTGTAGTTGTACTGTAGTTGTACTGTATGTGTACTGTATTTTTACTGTATTTGTACTGTAGTTGTACTGTAGTTGTACTGTATTTGTACTGTAGTTGTACTGTATGTGTACTGTAGTTGTACTGTATTTGTACTGTACTTGTACTGTAGTTGTACTGTAGTTGTACTGTATTTGTACTCTAGTTGTACTGTAGTTGTACTGTATGTGTACTGTAGTTGTACTGTATGTGTACTGTAGTTGTACTGAATGTGTACTATAGTTGTACTGTATTTGTACTGTATTTGTACTGTACTTTTACTGTACTTGTACTGTAGTTGTACTGTATGTGTACTGTAGTTGTACTGTATTTGTACTGTACTTGTACTGTAGTTGTACTGTAGTTGTACTGTACTTGTACTGTACTTGTACTGTAGTTGTACTGTAGTTGTACTGTAGTTGTACTGTATGTGTACTGTAGTTGTACTGTATTTGTACTGTACTTGTACTGTAGTTGTACTGTAGTTGTACTGTAGTTGTACTGTATGTGTACTGTATTTATACTGTACTTGTACTGTAGTTGTACTGTATGTGTACTGTATTTGTACTGTACTTCTACTGTAGTTGTACTGTAGTTGTACTGTACTTGTACTGTACTTGTACTGTAGTTGTACTGTATGTGTACTGTAGTTGTACTGTATTTGTACTGTACTTGTACTGTAGTTGTACTGTAGTTGTACTGTACTTGTACTGTACTTGTACTGTACTTGTACTGTACTTGTACTGTAGTTGTACTGTAGTTGTACTGTAGTTGTACTGTATGTGTACTGTAGTTGTACTGTATTTGTACTGTACTTGTACTGTAGTTGTAATGTAGTTGTACTGTACTTGTACTGTAGTTGTACTGTATTTGTACTGTACTTGTACTGTACTTGTACTGTAGTTGTACTGTAGTTGTACTGTAGTTGTACTGTATGTGTACTGTAGTTGTACTGTATTTGTACTGTACTTGTACTGTAGTTGTACTGTAGTTGTACTGTAGTTGTACTGTAGTTGTACTGTAGTTGTACTGTATGTGTACTGTATTTTAACTGTAGTTGTACTGTACTTGTACTGTAGTTGTACTGTAGTTGTACTGTAGTTAAACTGTATTTGTACTGTAGTTGTACTGTACTTGTACTGTATGTGTACTGTATTTGTACTGTAGTAGTACTGTATGTGTACTGTATGTGTACTGTATGTGTACTGTATTTGTACTGTAGTTGTACTGTAGTTGTACTGTAGTTGTACTGTACTTGTACTGTATTTGTACTGTACTTGTACTGTAGTTGTACTGTAGTTGTACTGTATGTGTACTGTATTTGAACTGTATTTGTACTGTAGTTGTACTGTAGTTGTACTGTATGTGTACTGTAGTTGTACTGTAGTTGTACTGTATGTGTACTGTAGTTGTACTGTAGTTGTACTGTATGTGTACTGTATGTGTACTGTAGTTGTACTGTATGTGTACTGTAGTTGTAGTGTAGTTGTACTGTATGTGTACTGTAAGTGTACTGTATGTGTACTGTATGTGTACTGTAGTTGTACTGTATGTGTACTGTAGTTGTACTGTATGTGTACTGTATGTGTACTGTAGTTGTACTGTAGTTGTACTGTATGTGTACTGTAGTTGTACTGTAGTTGTACTGTATGTGTACTGTATGTGTACTGTATGTGTACTGTATGTGTACTGTAGTTGTACTGTATGTGTACTGTAGTTGTACTGTAGTTGTACTGTATGTGTACTGTATGTGTACTGTAGTTGTACTGTAGTTGTACTGTATGTGTACTGTACTTGTACTGTACTTGTACTGTACTTGTACTGTAGTTGTACTGTAGTTGTACTGTATGTGTACTGTATGTGTACTGTACTTGTACTGTAGTTGTACTGTAGTTGTACTGTAGTTGTACTGTAGTTGTACTGTATGTGTACTGTAGTTGTACTGTATTTGTACTGTACTTGTACTGAAGTTGTACTGTAGTTGTACTGTAGTTGTACTGTATGTGTACTGTATTTGTACTGTACTTGTACTGTAGTTGTACTGTAGTTGTACTGTATGTGTACTGTATTTGCACTGTACTTGAACTGTAGTTGTACTGTAGTTGTACTGTACTTTTACTGTACTTGTACTGTAGTTGTACTGTATGTGTACTGTAGTTGTACTGTATTTGTACTGTACTTGTACTGTAGTTGTACTGTAGTTGTACTGTACTTGTACTGTACTTGTACTGTAGTTGTACTGTAGTTGTACTGTAGTTGTACTGTATGTGTACTGTAGTTGTACTGTATTTGTACTGTACTTGTACTGTAGTTGTACTGTATGTGTCCTGTATTTGTACTGTACTTCTACTGTAGTTGTACTGTAGTTGTACTGTACTTGTACTGTACTTGTACTGTAGTTGTACTGAATGTGTACTGTAGTTGTACTGTATTTGTACTGTACTTGTACTGTAGTTGTACTGTAGTTGTACTGTACTTGTACTGTACTTGTACTGTACTTGTACTGTAGTTGTACTGTAGTTGTACTGTATGTGTACTGTAGTTGTACTGTATTTGTACTGTACTTGTACTGTAGTTGTAATGTAGTTGTACTGTACTTGTACTGTACTTGTACTGTAGTTGTACTGTATTTGTACTGTACTTGTACTGTAGTTGTACTGTAGTTGTACTGTAGTTGTACTGTATGTGTACTGTAGTTGTACTGTATTTGTACTGTACTTGTACTGTAGTTGTACTGTAGTTGTACTGTAGTTGTACTGTAGTTGTACTGTAGTTGTACTGTATGTGTACTGTATTTTAACTGTAGTTGTACTGTACTTGTACTGTAGTTGTACTGTAGTTGTACTGTAGTTAAACTGTATTTGTACTGTAGTTGTACTGTACTTGTACTGTATGTGTACTGTATTTGTACTGTAGTAGTACTGTATGTGTACTGTATGTGTACTGTATGTGTACTGTATGTGTACTGTATTTGTACTGTAGTTGTACTGTAGTTGTACTGTAGTTGTACTGTAGTTGTACTGTATTTGTACTGTACTTGTACTGTAGTTGTACTGTAGTTGTACTGTAGTTGTACTGTATGTGTACTGTATTTTAACTGTATTTGTACTTTAGTTGTACTGTAGTTGTACTGTATTTGTACTGTAGTTGTACTGTATGTGTACTGTAGTTGTACTGTATTTGTACTGTACTTGTACTGTAGTTGTACTGTAGTTGTACTGTATTTGTATTCTAGTTGTACTGTAGTTGTACTGTATGTGTACTGTAGTTGTACTGTATGTGTACTGTAGTTGTACTGAATGTGTACTATAGTTGTACTGTATTTGTACTGTATTTGTACTGTACTTGTACTGTAGTTGTACTGTAGTTGTACTGTATGTGTACTGTATTTGTACTGTACTTGTACTGTAGTTGTACTGTAGTTGTACTGTACTTGTACTGTAGTTGTACTGTATGTGTACTGTAGTTGTACTGTATTTGTACTGTACTTGTACTGTAGTTGTACTGTAGTTGTACTGTAGTTGTACTGTACTTGTACTGTACTTGTACTGTACTTGTACTGTAGTTGTACTGTAGTTGTACTGTAGTTGTACTGTATGTGTACTGTAGTTGTACTGTATTTGTACTGTACTTGTACTGTAGATGTACTGTAGTTGTACTGTATTTGTACTGTATGTGTACTGTATTTGTACTGTAGTTGTACTGTATGTGTACTGTAGTTGTACTGTATGTGTACTGTATTTGTACTGTATGTGTACTGTATTTGTACTGTAGTTGTACTGTAGTTGTACTGTATGTGTACTGTATTTTAACTGTACTTGTACTGTAGTTGTACTGTATTTGTACTGTAGTAGTACTGTATGTGTACTGTATGTGTACTGTATGTGTACTGTATGTGTACTGTATTTGTACTGTAGTTGTACTGTAGTTGTACTGTAGTTGTACTGTAGTTGTACTGTATTTGTACTGTACTTGTACTGTAGTTGTACTGTAGTTGTACTGTATGTGTACTGTATTTTAACTGTAGTTGTACTGTATGTGTACTGTAGTTGTACTGTAGTTGTACTGTAGTTGTACTGTATTTGTACTGTAGTTGTACTGTATGTGTACTGTAGTTGTACTGTAGTTGTACTGTATTTGTACTCTAGTTGTACTGTAGTTGTACTGTATGTGTACTGTAGTTGTACTGTATGTGTACTGTAGTTGTACTGAATGTGTACTATAGTTGTACTGTATTTGTACTCTATTTGTACTGTACTTGTACTGTAGTTGTACTGTAGTTGTACTGTATGTGTCCTGTATTTGTACTGTACTTGTACTGTAGTTGTACTGTATTTGTACTGTACTTGTACTGTACTTGTACTGTACTTGTACTGTAGTTGTACTGTAGTTGTACTGTATGTGTACTGTAGTTGTACTGTATTTGTACTGTACTTGTACTGTAGTTGTACTGTAGTTGTACTGTAGTTGTACTGTAGTTGTACTGTAGTTGTACTGTATGTGTACTGTATTTTAACTGTAGTTGTACTGTACTTGTACTGTAGTTGTACTGTAGTTGTACTGTAGTTAAACTGTATTTGTACTGTAGTTGTACTGTACTTGTACTGTATGTGTACTGTATTTGTACTGAAGTAGTACTGTATGTGTACTGTATGTGTACTGTATGTGTACTGTATGTGTACTGTATGTGTACTGTATTTGTACTGTAGTTGTACTGTAGTTGTACTGTAGTTGTACTGTAGTTGTACTGTATTTGTACTGTACTTGTACTGTAGTTGTACTGTAGTTGTACTGTAGTTGTACTGTATGTGTACTGTATTTTAACTGTATTTGTACTGTAGTTGTACTGTAGTTGTACTGTATTTGTACTGTAGTTGTACTGTATGTGTACTGTAGTTGTACTGTATTTGTACTGTACTTGTACTGTAGTTGTACTGTAGTTGTACTGTATTTGTACTCTAGTTGTACTGTAGTTGTACTGTATGTGTACTGTAGTTGTACTGTATGTGTACTGTAGTTGTACTGAATGTGTACTATAGTTGTACTGTATTTGTACTGGTCTTGTACTGTAGATGTACTGTAGTTGTACTATATTTGTACTGTATGTGTACTGTATTTGTACTGTAGTTGTACTGTATGTGTACTGTAGTTGTACTGTATGTGTACTGTATTTGTACTGTATGTGTACTGTATTTGTACTGTATTTGTAATGTACTTGTACTGTAGTTGTACTGTACTTGTACTGTACTTGTACTGTACTTGTACTGTACTTGTACTGTATGTGTACTGTATTTGTACTGTAGTAGTACTGTAGTTGTACTGTATGTGTACTGTATTTTAACTGTACTTGTACTGTAGTTGTACTGTATTTGTACTGTAGTTGTACTGTATGTGTACTGTAGTTGTACTGTATTTGTACTGTACTTGTACTGTAGTTGTACTGTAGTTGTACTGTATTTGTACTCTAGTTGTACTGTAGTTGTACTGTATGTGTACTGTAGTTGTACTGTATGTGTACTGTAGTTGTACTGAATGTGTACTATAGTTGTACTGTATTTGTACTGTATTTGTACTGTACTTGTACTGTAGTTGTACTGTAGTTGTACTGTATGTGTACTGTATTTGTACTGTACTTGTACTGTAGTTGTACTGTAGTTGTACTGTACTTGTACTGTAGTTGTACTGTATGTGTACTGTAGTTGTACTGTATTTGTACTGTACATGTACTGTAGTTGTACTGTACTTGTACTGTACTTGTACTGTACTTGTACTGTAGATGTACTGTAGTTGTATTGTATTTGTACTGTATGTGTACTGTATTTGTACTGTAGTTGTACTGTATGTGTACTGTAGTTGTACTGTATGTGTACTGTATTTGTACTGTATGTGTACTGTATTTGTACTGTAATTGTACTGTAGTTGTACTGTAGTTGTACTGTAGTTGTACTGTATTTGTACTGTACTTGTACTGTAGTTGTACTGTAGTTGTACTGTACTTGTACTGTACTTGTACTGTACTTGTACTGTAGTTGTACTGTAGTTGTACTGTAGTTGTACTGTATGTGTACTGTAGTTGTACTGTATTTGTACTGTACTTGTACTGTAGATGTACTGTAGTTGTACTGTATTTGTACTGTATGTGTACTGTATTTGTACTGTAGTTGTACTGTATGTGTACTGTAGTTTACTGTATGTGTACTGTATTTGTACTGTATGTGTACTGTATTTGTACTGTAGTTGTACTGTAGTTGTACTGTAGTTGTACTGTACTTGTACTGTACTTGTACTGTACTTGTACTGTAGTTGTACTGTAGTTGTACTGTAGTTGTACTGTATGTGTACTGTAGTTGTACTGTATTTGTACTGTACTTGTACTGTAGATGTACTGTAGTTTTACTGTATTTGTACTGTATGAGTACTGTATTTGTACTGTAGTTGTACTGTATGTGTACTGTAGTTTACTGTATGTGTACTGTATTTGTACTGTATGTGTACTGTACTTGTACTGTAGTTGTACTGTAGTTGTACTGTACTTTACTGTAGTTGTACTGTATGTGTACTGTAGTTGTACTGTTTTTGTACTGTACTTGTACTGTAGTTGTACTGTAGTTGTACTGTACTTGTACTGTACTTGTACTGTACTTGTACTGTACTTGTACTGTAGTTGTACTGTAGTTGTACTGTAGTTGTACTGTATGTGTACTGTAGTTGTACTGTATTTGTACTGTACTTGTACTGTAGATGTACTGTAGTTTTACTGTATTTGTACAGTATGTGTACTGTATTTGTACTGTAGTTGTACTGTATGTGTACTGTAGTTTACTGTATGTGTACTGTATTTGTACTGTATGTGTACTGTATTTGTACTGTAGTTGTACTGTAGTTGTACTGTAGTTGTACTGTAGTTGTACTGTAGTTGTACTGTAGTTGTACTGTATGTGTACTGTATTTGTACTGTATGTGTACTGTATTTGTACTGTAGTTGTACTGTAGTTGTACTGTAAGTGTACTGTATTTTAACTGTACTTGTACTGTAGTTGTACTGTATTTGTACTGTAGTTGTACTGTATTTGTACTGTAGTTGTACTGTAGTTGTACTGTAGTTGTACTGTATGTGTACTGTAGTTGTACTGTATTTGTACTGTAGTTGTACTGTATGTGTACTGTAGTTGTACTGTATGTGTACTGTATTTGTACTGTATGTGTACTGTATTTGTACTGTAGTTGTACTGTAGTTGTACTGTAGTTGTACTGTACTTGTACTGTACTTGTACTGTACTTTTACTGCAATTGTACTGTAGTTGTACTGTATGTGTACTGTAGTTGTACTGTAGTTGTACTGTAGTTGTACTGTATGTGTACTGTATTTGTACTGTATGTGTACTGTATGTGTACTGTAGTTGTACTGTAGTTGTACTGTATGTGTACTGTAGTTGTACTGTAGTTGTACGGTAGTTGTACTGTAGTTGTACTGTATTTGTACTGTAGTTGTACTGTAGTTGTACTGTATGTGTACTGTATGTGTACTGTAGTTGTACTGTATGTGTACTGTAGTTGTACTGTAGTTGTACTGTATGTGTACTGTATGTGTACTGTACTTGTACTGTAGTTGTACTGTAGTTGTACTGTATTTGTACTGTAGTTGTACTGTAGTTGTACTGTATGTGTACTGTTTGTGTACTGTAGTTGTACTGTAGTTGTACTGTATGTATACTGTAGTTGTACTGTAGTTGTACTGTATGTGTACTGTAGTTGTACTGCAGTTGTACTGTATGTGTACTGTAGTTGTACTGTAGTTGTACTGTATGTGTACTGTATGTGTACTGTAGTTGTACTGTATGTGTACTGTAGTTGTATTGTAGTTGTACTGTATGTGTACTGTATGTGTACTGTATGTGTACTGTATGTGTACTGTAGTTGTACTGTATGTGTACTGTAGTTGTACTGTATGTGTACTGTATGTGTACTGTAGTTGTACTGTAGTTGTACTGTATGTGTACTGTAGTTGTACTGTATGTGTACTGTAGTTGTACTGTAGTTGTACGGTAGTTGTACTGTAGTTGTACTGTATCTGTACTGTATGTGTACTGTAGTTGTACTGTAGATGTACTGTATGTGTACTGTAGTTGTACTGTAGTTGTACTGTAGGTGTACTGTAGTTGTACTGTAGTTGTACTGTATGTGTACTGTATGTGTACTGTATGTGTACTGTAGTTGTACTGTATGTGTACTGTAGTTGTACTGTAGTTGTACTGTATGTGTACTGTATGTGTACTGTAGTTGTATTGTAGTTGTACTGTATGTGTACTGTACTTGTACTGTACTTGTACTGTAGTTGTACTGTAGTTGTACTGTAGTTGTACTGTATGTGTACTGTATGTGTACTGTACTTGTACTGTAGTTGTACTGTAGTTGTACTGTAGTTGTACTGTATGTGTACTGTAGTTGTACTGTATTTGTACTGTACTTGTACTGAAGTTCTACTGTAGTTGTACTGTAGTTGTACTGTATGTGTACTGTATTTGTACTGTACTTGTACTGTAGTTGTACTGTAGTTGTACTGTATGTGTACTGTATTTGTACTGTACTTGAACTGTAGTTGTACTGTAGTTGTACTGTACTTTTACTGTACTTGTACTGTAGTTGTACTGTATGTGCACTGTAGTTGTACTGTATTTGTACTGTACTTGTACTGTAGTTGTACTGTAGTTGTACTGTACTTGTACTGTACTTGTACTGTAGTTGTACTGTAGTTGTACTGTAGTTGTACTGTATGTGTACTGTAGTTGTACTGTATTTGTACTGTACTTGTACTGTAGTTGTACTGTAGTTGTACTGTAGTTGTACTGTATGTGTACTGTATTTAAACTGTACTTGTACTGTAGTTGTACTCTATGTGTACTGTATTTGTACTGTACTTGTACTGTAGTTGTACTGTACTTGTACTGTACTTGTACTGTACTTGTACTGTACTTGTACTGTAGTTGTACTGTATGTGTACTGTAGTTGTACTGCAGTTGTACTGTATGTGTACTGTAGTTGTACTGTAGTTGTACTGTATGTGTACTGTATGTGTACTGTAGTTGTACTGTATGTGTACTGTAGTTGTATTGTAGTTGTACTGTATGTGTACTGTATGTGTACTGTATGTGTACTGTATGTGTACTGTAGTTGTACTGTATGTGTACTGTAGTTGTACTGTATGTGTACTGTATGTGTACTGTAGTTGTACTGTAGTTGTACTGTATGTGTACTGTAGTTGTACTGTATGTGTACTGTAGTTGTACTGTAGTTGTACTGTAGTTGTACTGTAGTTGTACTGTATCTGTACTGTATGTGTACTGTAGTTGTACTGTAGATGTACTGTATGTGTACTGTAGTTTTACTGTAGTTGTACTGTAGGTGTACTGTAGTTGTACTGTAGTTGTACTGTATGTGTACTCTATGTGTACTGTATGTGTACTGTAGTTGTACTGTATGTGTACTGTAGTTGTACTGTAGTTGTACTGTATGTGTACTGTATGTGTACTGTAGTTGTATTGTAGTTGTACTGTATGTGTACTGTACTTGTACTGTACTTGTACTGTAGTTGTACTGTAGTTGTACTGTATGTGTACTGTATGTGTACTGTACTTGTACTGTAGTTGTACTGTAGTTGTACTGTAGTTGTACTGTATGTGTACTGTAGTTGTACTGTATTTGGACTGTACTTGTACTGAAGTTCTACTGTAGTTGTACTGTAGTTGTACTGTATGTGTACTGTATTTGTACTGTACTTGTACTGTAGTTGTACTGTAGTTGTACTGTATGTGTACTGTATTTGTACTGTACTTGAACTGTAGTTGTACTGTAGTTGTACTGTACTTTTACTGTACTTGTACTGTAGTTGTACTGTATGTGCACTGTAGTTGTACTGTATTTGTACTGTACTTGTACTGTAGTTGTACTGTAGTTGTACTGTACTTGTACTGTACTTGTACTGTAGTTGTACTGTAGTTGTACTGTAGTTGTACTGTATGTGTACTGTAGTTGTACTGTATTTGTACTGTACTTGTACTGTAGTTGTACTGTAGTTGTACTGTAGTTGTACTGTATGTGTACTGTATTTAAACTGTACTTGTACTGTAGTTGTACTGTATGTGTACTGTATTTGTACTGTACTTGTACTGTAGTTGTACTGTACTTGTACTGTACTTGTACTGTACTTGTACTGTAGTTGTACTGTATGTGTAATGTAGTTGTACTGTATTTGTACTGTACTTGTACTGTAGTTGTACTGTACTTGTACTGTACTTGTACTGTACTTGTACTGTAGTTGTACTGTAGTTGTACTGTAGTTGTACTGTATGTGTACTGTAGTTGTACTGTATTTGTACTGTACTAGTACTGTAGTTGTAATGTAGTTGTACTGTACTTGTACTGTACTTGTACTGTAGTTGTACTGTATTTGTACTGTACTTGTACTGTACTTGTACTGTAGTTGTACTGTAGTTGTACTGTAGTTGTACTGTATGTGTACTGTAGTTGTACTGTATTTGTACTGTACTTGTACTGTAGTTGTACTGTAGTTGTACTGTAGTTGTACTGTAGTTGTACTGTAGTTGTACTGTATGTGTACTGTATTTTAACTGTAGTTGTACTGTACTTGTACTGTAGTTGTACTGTAGTTGTACTGTAGTTAAACTGTATTTGTACTGTAGTTGTACTGTACTTGTACTGTATGTGTACTGTATTTGTACTGTAGTAGTACTGTATGTGTACTGTATGTGTACTGTATGTGTACTGTATGTGTACTGTATTTGTACTGTAGTTGTACTGTAGTTGTACTGTAGTTGTACTGTAGTTGTATTGTATTTGTACTGTACTTGTACTGTAGTTGTACTGTAGTTGTACTGTAGTTGTACTGTATGTGTACTGTATTTTAACTGTATTTGTACTGTAGTTGTACTGTAGTTGTACTGTATTTGTACTGTAGTTGTACTGTATGTGTACTGTAGTTGTACTGTATTTGTACTGTACTTGTACTGTAGTTGTACTGTAGTTGTACTGTATTTGTACTCTAGTTGTACTGTAGTTGTACTGTATGTGTACTGTAGTTGTACTGTATGTGTACTGTAGTTGTACTGAATGTGTACTATAGTTGTACTGTATTTGTACTGTATTTTTACTGTACTTGTACTGTAGTTGTACTGTAGTTGTACTGTATGTGTACTGTATTTGTACTGTACTTGTACTGTAGTTGTACTGTAGTTGTACTGTACTTGTACTGTAGTTGTACTGTATGTGTACTGTAGTTGTACTGTATTTGTACTGTACTTGTACTGTAGTTGTACTGTAGTTGTACTGTACTTGTACTGTACTTGTACTGTACTTGTACTGTACTTGTACTGTACTTGTACTGTAGTTGTACTGTAGTTGTACTGTAGTTGTACTGTATGTGTACTGTAGTTGTACTGTATTTGTACTGTACTTGTACTGTAGATGTACTGTAGTTGTACTGTATTTTGTACTGTATGTGTACTGTATTTGTACTGTAGTTGTACTGTATGTGTACTGTAGTTGTACTGTATGTGTACTGTATTTGTACTGTATGTGTACTGTATTTGTACTGTAGTTGTACTGTAGTTGTACTGTAGTTGTACTGTAGTTGTACTGTAGTTGTACTGTATGTGTACTGTATTTGTACTGTATGTGTACTGTATTTGTACTGTAGTTGTACTGTAGTTGTACTGTATGTGTACTGTATTTTAACTGTACTTGTACTGTAGTTGTACTGTATTCGTACTGTAGTTGTACTGTATTTGTACTGTAGTTGTACTGTAGTTGTACTGTATGTGTACTGTATTTGTACTGTATGTGTACTGTATTTGTACTGTATGTGTACTGTATTTGTACTGTAGTTGTACTGTATGTGTACTGTAGTTGTACTGTATTTGTACTGTAGTTGTACTGTATGTGTACTGTAGTTGTACTGTATGTGTACTGTATTTGTACTGTATGTGTACTGTATTTGTACTGTAGTTGTACTGTAGTTGTACTGTAGTTGTACTGTACTTGTACTGTACTTGTACTGTACTTGTACTGCATTTGTACTGTAGTTGTACTGTATGTGTACTGTAGTTGTACTGTAGTTGTACTGTAGTTGTACTGTATGTGTACTGTATGTGTCCTGTATTTGTACTGTACTTGTACTGTATGTGTACTGTAGTTGTACTGTAGTTGTACTGTATGTGTACTGTAGTTGTACTGTAGTTGTACGGTAGTTGTACTGTAGTTGTACTGTTTTTGTACTGTAGTTGTACTGTAGTTGTACTGTATGTGTACTGTATGTGTACTGTAGTTGTACTGTATGTGTACTGTAGTTGTACTGTAGTTGTACTGTATGTGTACTGTATGTGTACTGTAGTTGTACTGTAGTTGTACTGTATTTTAACTGTACTTGTACTGTACTTGTACTGTATTTGTACTGTAGTTGTACTGTATGTGTACTGTAGTTGTACTGTAGTTGTACTGTAGTTGTACTGTATGTGTACTGTATGTGTCCTGTATTTGTACTGTACTTGTGTTGTATGTGTACTGTATGTGTACTGTAGTTGTACTGTAGTTGTACTGTATGTGTACTGTATGTGTACTGTAGTTGTACTGTAGTTGTACTGTATGTGTACTGTAGTTGTACTGTAGTTGTACTGTACTTGTACTGTATGTGTACTGTAGTTGTACTGTATGTGTACTGTATGTGTACTGTAGTTGTACTGTATGTGTACTGTATGTGTACTGTATTTGTACTGTACTTGTACTGTAGTTGTAATGTAGTTGTACTGTACTTGTACTGTACTTGTACTGTAGTTGTACTGTATTTGTACTGTACTTGTACTGTACTTGTACTGTAGTTGTACTGTAGTTGTACTGTAGTAGTACTGTATGTGTACTGTAGTTGTACTGTATTTGTACTGTAGTTGTACTGTAGTTGTACTGTAGTTGTACTGTAGTTGTACTGTATTTTAACTGTAGTTGTACTGTACTTGTACTGTAGTTGTACTGTAGTTGTACTGTAGTTGTACTGTAGTTGTACTGTAGTTAAACTGTATTTGTACTGTAGTTGTACTGTACTTGTACTGTATGTGTACTGTATTTGTACTGTAGTAGTACTGTATGTGTACTGTATGTGTACTGTATGTGTACTGAATGTGTACTGTATTTGTACTGTAGTTGTACTGTAGTTGTACTGTAGTTGTACTGTAGTTGTATTGTATTTGTACTGTACTTGTACTGTAGTTGTACTGTAGTTGTACTGTAGTTGTACTGTATGTGTACTGTATTTTAACTGTATTTGTACTGTAGTTGTACTGTAGTTGTACTGTATTTGTACTGTAGTTGTACTGTATGTGTACTGTAGTTGTACTGTATTTGTACTGTACTTGTACTGTAGTTGTACTGTAGTTGTACTGTATTTGTACTCTAGTTGTACTGTAGTTGTACTGTATGTGTACTGTAGTTGTACTGTATGTGTACTGTAGTTGTACTGAATGTGTACTATAGTTGTACTGTATTTGTACTGTATTTGTACTGTACTTGTACTGTAGTTGTACTGTAGTTGTACTGTATGTGTACTGTATTTGTACTGTACTTGTACTGTAGTTGTACTGTAGTTGTACTGTACTTGTACATTAGTTGTACTGTATGTGTACTGTAGTTGTACTGTATTTGTACTGTACTTGTACTGTAGTTGTACTGTAGTTGTACTGTACTTGTACTGTACTTGTACTGTACTTGTACTGTAGTTGTACTGTAGTTGTACTGTATGTGTACTGTAGTTGTACTGTATTTGTACTGTACTTGTACTGTAGATGTACTGTAGTTGTACTGTATTTGTACTGTATGTGTATTGTATTTGTACTGTAGTTGTACTGTATGTGTACTGTAGTAGTACTGTATGTGTACTGTATTTGTACTGTATGTGTACTGTATTTGTACTGTAGTTGTACTGTAGTTGTACTGTAGTTGTACTGTAGTTGTACTGTAGTTGTACTGTAGTTGTACTGTATGTGTACTGTATTTGTACTGTATGTGTACTGTATTTGTACTGTAGTTGTACTGTAGTTGTACTGTATGTGTACTGTATTTTAACTGTACTTGTACTGTAGTTGTACTGTATTCGTACTGTAGTTGTACTGTATTTGTACTGTAGTTGTACTGTAGTTGTACTGTATGTGTACTGTATTTGTACTGTATGTGTACTGTATTTGTACTGTATGTGTACTGTATTTGTACTGTAGTTGTACTGTAGTTGTACTGTATGTGTACTGTAGTTGTACTGTATTTGTACTGTAGTTGTACTGTATGTGTACTGTAGTTGTACTGTATGTGTACTGTATTTGTACTGTATGTGTACTGTATTTGTACTGTAGTTGTACTGTAGTTGTACTGTAGTTGTACTGCACTTGTACTGTACTTGTACTGTACTTGTACTGCATTTGTACTGTAGTTGTACTGTATGTGTACTGTAGTTGTACTGTAATTGTACTGTAGTTGTACTGTATGTGTACTGTATGTGTCCTGTATTTGTACTGTACTTGTACTGTATGTGTACTGTAGTTGTACTGTAGTTGTACTGTATGTGTACTGTAGTTGTACTGTAGTTGTACGGTAGTTGTACTGTAGTTGTACTGTATTTGTACTGTAGTTGTACTGTAGTTGTACTGTATGTGTACTGTATGTGTACTGTAGTTGTACTGTATGTGTACTGTAGTTGTACTGTAGTTGTACTGTATGTGTACTGTATGTATACTGTAGTTGTACTGTAGTTGTACTGTATTTTAACTGTACTTGTACTGTACTTGTACTGTATTTGTACTGTAGTTGTACTGTATGTGTACTGTAGTTGTACTGTAGTTGTACTGTAGTTGTACTGTATGTGTACTGTATGTGTCCTGTATTTCTACTGTACTTGTGTTGTATGTGTACTGTATGTGTACTGTAGTTGTACTGTAGTTGTACTGTATGTGTACTGTATGTGTACTGTAGTTGTACTGTAGTTGTACTGTATGTGTACTGTAGTTCTACTGTAGTTGTACTGTACTTGTACTGTATGTGTACTGTAGTTGTACTGTATGTGTACTGTATGTGTACTGTAGTTGTACTGTATGTGTACTGTATGTGTACTGTATTTGTACTGTACTTGTACTGTATTTGTACTGTAGTTGTACTGTAGTTGTACTGTAGTTGTACTGTAGTTGTACTGTATGTGTACTGTATGTGTACTGTAGTTGTACTGTATTTGTACTGTAGTTGTACGGTAGTTGTACTGTAGTTGTACTGTATTTGTACTGTAGTTGTACTGTAGTTGTACTGTATGTGTACTGTATGTGTACTGTAGTTGTACTGTATGTGTACTGTAGTTGTACTGTAGTTGTACTGTATGTGTACTGTATGTGTACTGTAGTTGTACTGTATGTGCACTGTAGTTGTACTGTATTTGTACTGTATGTGTACTGTATGTGTTCGGTAGTTGTACTGTAGTTGTACTGTATTTGTACTGTACTTGTACTGTAGTTGTACTGTAGTTGTACTGTAGTTGTACTGTATGTGTACTGTATTTGTACTGTACTTGTACTGTAGTTGTACTGTAGTTGTACTGTACTTGTACTGTACTTGTACTGTAGTTGTACTGTATGTGTACTGTAGTTGTACTGTATTTGTACTGTACTTGTACTGTAGTTGTACTGTACTTGTACTGTACTTGTACTGTACTTGTACTGTAGTTGTACTGTAGTTGTACTGTAGTTGTACTGTATGTGTACTGTAGTTGTACTGTATTTGTACTGTACTTGTACTGTAGTTGTAATGTAGTTGTACTGTACTTGTACTGTACTTGTACTGTAGTTGTACTGTATTTGTACTGTACTTGTACTGTACTTGTACTGTAGTTGTACTGTAGTTGTACTGTAGTTGTACTGTATGTGTACTGTAGTTGTACTGTATTTGTACTGTACTTGTACTGTAGTTGTACTGTAGTTGTACTGTAGTTGTACTGTAGTTGTACTGTAGTTGTACTGTATGTGTACTGTATTTTAACTGTAGTTGTACTGTACTTGTACTGTAGTTGTACTGTAGTTGTACTGTAGTTAAACTGTATTTGTACTGTAGTTGTACTGTACTTGTACTGTATGTGTACTGTATTTGTACTGTAGTAGTACTGTATGTGTACTGTATGTGTACTGTATGTGTACTGTATGTGTACTGTATTTGTACTGTAGTTGTACTGTTGTTGTACTGTAGTTGTACTGTAGTTGTACTGTATTTGTACTGTACTTGTACTGTAGTTGTACTGTAGTTGTACTGTAGTTGTACTGTATGTGTACTGTATTTTAACTGTATTTGTACTGTAGTTGTACTGTAGTTGTACTGTATTTGTACTGTAGTTGTACTGTATGTGTACTGTAGTTGTACTGTATTTGTACTGTACTTGTACTGCAGTTGTACTGTAGTTGTACTGTATTTGTACTCTAGTTGTACTGTAGTTGTACTGTATGTGTACTGTAGTTGTACTGTATGTGTACTGTAGTTGTACTGAATGTGTACTATAGTTGTACTGTATTTGTACTGTATTTGTACTGTACTTGTACTGTAGTTGTACTGTAGTTGTACTGTATGTGTACTGTATTTGTACTGTACTTGTACTGTAGTTGTACTGTAGTTGTACTGTACTTGTACTGTAGTTGTACTGTATGTGTACTGGAGTTGTACTGTATTTGTACTGTACTTGTACTGTAGTTGTACTGTAGTTGTACTGTACTTGTACTGTACTTGTACTGTACTTGTACTGTACTTGTACTGTAGTTGTACTGTAGTTGTACTGTAGTTGTACTGTATGTGTACTGTAGTTGTACTGTATTTGTACTGTATGTGTCCTGTATTTGTACTGTAGTTGTACTGTATGTGTACTGTAGTTGTACTGTATGTGTACTGTATTTGTACTGTATGTGTACTGTATTTGTACTGTAGTTGTACTGTAGTTGTACTGTAGTTGTACTGTAGTTGTACTGTAGTTGTACTGTATGTGTACTGTATTTGTACTGTATGTGTACTGTATTTGTACTGTAGTTGTACTGTAGTTGTACTGTATGTGTACTGTATTTTAACTGTACTTGTACTGTAGTTGTACTGTATTTGTACTGTAGTTGTACTGTATTTGTACTGTAGTTGTACTGTAGTTGTACTGTAGTTGTACTGTATGTGTACTGTATGTGTACTGTAGTTGTACTGTAGTTGTACTGTATTTTAACTGTACTTGTACTGTACTTGTACTGTATTTGTACTGTAGTTGTACTGTATGTGTACTGTAGTTGTACTGTAGTTGTACTGTAGTTGTACTGTATGTGTACTGTATGTGTCCTGTATTTGTACTGTACTTGTGTTGTATGTGTACTGTATGTGTACTGTAGTTGTACTGTAGTTGTACTGTATGTGTACTGTATGTGTACTGTAGTTGTACTGTAGTTGTACTGTATGTGTACTGTAGTTGTACTGTAGTTGTACTGTACTTGTACTGTATGTGTACTGTAGTTGTACTGTATGTGTACTGTATGTGTACTGTAGTTGTACTGTATGTGTACTGTATGTGTACTGTATTTGTACTGTACTTGTACTGTAGTTGTAATGTAGTTGTACTGTACTTGTACTGTACTTGTACTGTAGTTGTACTGTATTTGTACTGTACTTGTACTGTACTTGTACTGTAGTTGTACTGTAGTTGTACTGTAGTAGTACTGTATGTGTACTGTAGTTGTACTGTATTTGTACTGTACTTGTACTGTAGTTGTACTGTAGTTGTACTGTAGTTGTACTGTAGTTGTACTGTAGTTGTACTGTATTTTAACTGTAGTTGTACTGTACTTGTACTGTAGTTGTACTGTAGTTGTACTGTAGTTGTACTGTAGTTGTACTGTAGTTAAACTGTATTTGTACTGTAGTTGTACTGTACTTGTACTGTATGTGTACTGTATTTGTACTGTAGTAGTACTGTATGTGTACTGTATGTGTACTGTATGTGTACTGAATGTGTACTGTATTTGTACTGTAGTTGTACTGTAGTTGTACTGTAGTTGTACTGTAGTTGTATTGTATTTGTACTGTACTTGTACTGTAGTTGTACTGTAGTTGTACTGTAGTTGTACTGTATGTGTACTGTATTTTAACTGTATTTGTACTGTAGTTGTACTGTAGTTGTACTGTATTTGTACTGTAGTTGTACTGTATGTGTACTGTAGTTGTACTGTATTTGTACTGTACTTGTACTGTAGTTGTACTGTAGTTGTACTGTATTTGTACTCTAGTTGTACTGTAGTTGTACTGTATGTGTACTGTAGTTGTACTGTATGTGTACTGTAGTTGTACTGAATGTGTACTATAGTTGTACTGTATTTGTACTGTATTTGTACTGTACTTGTACTGTAGTTGTACTGTAGTTGTACTGTATGTGTACTGTATTTGTACTGTACTTGTACTGTAGTTGTACTGTAGTTGTACTGTACTTGTACATTAGTTGTACTGTATGTGTACTGTAGTTGTACTGTATTTGTACTGTACTTGTACTGTAGTTGTACTGTAGTTGTACTGTACTTGTACTGTACTTGTACTGTACTTGTACTGTAGTTGTACTGTAGTTGTACTGTATGTGTACTGTAGTTGTACTGTATTTGTACTGTACTTGTACTGTAGATGTACTGTAGTTGTACTGTATTTGTACTGTATGTGTATTGTATTTGTACTGTAGTTGTACTGTATGTGTACTGTAGTAGTACTGTATGTGTACTGTATTTGTACTGTATGTGTACTGTATTTGTACTGTAGTTGTACTGTAGTTGTACTGTAGTTGTACTGTAGTTGTACTGTAGTTGTACTGTAGTTGTACTGTATGTGTACTGTATTTGTACTGTATGTGTACTGTATTTGTACTGTAGTTGTACTGTAGTTGTACTGTATGTGTACTGTATTTTAACTGTACTTGTACTGTAGTTGTACTGTATTCGTACTGTAGTTGTACTGTATTTGTACTGTAGTTGTACTGTAGTTGTACTGTATGTGTACTGTATTTGTACTGTATGTGTACTGTATTTGTACTGTATGTGTACTGTATTTGTACTGTAGTTGTACTGTAGTTGTACTGTATGTGTACTGTAGTTGTACTGTATTTGTACTGTAGTTGTACTGTATGTGTACTGTAGTTGTACTGTATGTGTACTGTATTTGTACTGTATGTGTACTGTATTTGTACTGTAGTTGTACTGTAGTTGTACTGTAGTTGTACTGCACTTGTACTGTACTTGTACTGTACTTGTACTGCATTTGTACTGTAGTTGTACTGTATGTGTACTGTAGTTGTACTGTAATTGTACTGTAGTTGTACTGTATGTGTACTGTATGTGTCCTGTATTTGTACTGTACTTGTACTGTATGTGTACTGTAGTTGTACTGTAGTTGTACTGTATGTGTACTGTAGTTGTACTGTAGTTGTACGGTAGTTGTACTGTAGTTGTACTGTATTTGTACTGTAGTTGTACTGTAGTTGTACTGTATGTGTACTGTATGTGTACTGTAGTTGTACTGTATGTGTACTGTAGTTGTACTGTAGTTGTACTGTATGTGTACTGTATGTATACTGTAGTTGTACTGTAGTTGTACTGTATTTTAACTGTACTTGTACTGTACTTGTACTGTATTTGTACTGTAGTTGTACTGTATGTGTACTGTAGTTGTACTGTAGTTGTACTGTAGTTGTACTGTATGTGTACTGTATGTGTCCTGTATTTCTACTGTACTTGTGTTGTATGTGTACTGTATGTGTACTGTAGTTGTACTGTAGTTGTACTGTATGTGTACTGTATGTGTACTGTAGTTGTACTGTAGTTGTACTGTATGTGTACTGTAGTTCTACTGTAGTTGTACTGTACTTGTACTGTATGTGTACTGTAGTTGTACTGTATGTGTACTGTATGTGTACTGTAGTTGTACTGTATGTGTACTGTATGTGTACTGTATTTGTACTGTACTTGTACTGTATTTGTACTGTAGTTGTACTGTAGTTGTACTGTAGTTGTACTGTAGTTGTACTGTATGTGTACTGTATGTGTACTGTAGTTGTACTGTATTTGTACTGTAGTTGTACGGTAGTTGTACTGTAGTTGTACTGTATTTGTACTGTAGTTGTACTGTAGTTGTACTGTATGTGTACTGTATGTGTACTGTAGTTGTACTGTATGTGTACTGTAGTTGTACTGTAGTTGTACTGTATGTGTACTGTATGTGTACTGTAGTTGTACTGTATGTGCACTGTAGTTGTACTGTATTTGTACTGTATGTGTACTGTATGTGTTCGGTAGTTGTACTGTAGTTGTACTGTATTTGTACTGTACTTGTACTGTAGTTGTACTGTAGTTGTACTGTAGTTGTACTGTATGTGTACTGTATTTGTACTGTACTTGTACTGTAGTTGTACTGTAGTTGTACTGTACTTGTACTGTACTTGTACTGTAGTTGTACTGTATGTGTACTGTAGTTGTACTGTATTTGTACTGTACTTGTACTGTAGTTGTACTGTACTTGTACTGTACTTGTACTGTACTTGTACTGTAGTTGTACTGTAGTTGTACTGTAGTTGTACTGTATGTGTACTGTAGTTGTACTGTATTTGTACTGTACTTGTACTGTAGTTGTAATGTAGTTGTACTGTACTTGTACTGTACTTGTACTGTAGTTGTACTGTATTTGTACTGTACTTGTACTGTACTTGTACTGTAGTTGTACTGTAGTTGTACTGTAGTTGTACTGTATGTGTACTGTAGTTGTACTGTATTTGTACTGTACTTGTACTGTAGTTGTACTGTAGTTGTACTGTAGTTGTACTGTAGTTGTACTGTAGTTGTACTGTATGTGTACTGTATTTTAACTGTAGTTGTACTGTACTTGTACTGTAGTTGTACTGTAGTTGTACTGTAGTTAAACTGTATTTGTACTGTAGTTGTACTGTACTTGTACTGTATGTGTACTGTATTTGTACTGTAGTAGTACTGTATGTGTACTGTATGTGTACTGTATGTGTACTGTATGTGTACTGTATTTGTACTGTAGTTGTACTGTTGTTGTACTGTAGTTGTACTGTAGTTGTACTGTATTTGTACTGTACTTGTACTGTAGTTGTACTGTAGTTGTACTGTAGTTGTACTGTATGTGTACTGTATTTTAACTGTATTTGTACTGTAGTTGTACTGTAGTTGTACTGTATTTGTACTGTAGTTGTACTGTATGTGTACTGTAGTTGTACTGTATTTGTACTGTACTTGTACTGCAGTTGTACTGTAGTTGTACTGTATTTGTACTCTAGTTGTACTGTAGTTGTACTGTATGTGTACTGTAGTTGTACTGTATGTGTACTGTAGTTGTACTGAATGTGTACTATAGTTGTACTGTATTTGTACTGTATTTGTACTGTACTTGTACTGTAGTTGTACTGTAGTTGTACTGTATGTGTACTGTATTTGTACTGTACTTGTACTGTAGTTGTACTGTAGTTGTACTGTACTTGTACTGTAGTTGTACTGTATGTGTACTGGAGTTGTACTGTATTTGTACTGTACTTGTACTGTAGTTGTACTGTAGTTGTACTGTACTTGTACTGTACTTGTACTGTACTTGTACTGTACTTGTACTGTAGTTGTACTGTAGTTGTACTGTAGTTGTACTGTATGTGTACTGTAGTTGTACTGTATTTGTACTGTATGTGTCCTGTATTTGTACTGTAGTTGTACTGTATGTGTACTGTAGTTGTACTGTATGTGTACTGTATTTGTACTGTATGTGTACTGTATTTGTACTGTAGTTGTACTGTAGTTGTACTGTAGTTGTACTGTAGTTGTACTGTAGTTGTACTGTATGTGTACTGTATTTGTACTGTATGTGTACTGTATTTGTACTGTAGTTGTACTGTAGTTGTACTGTATGTGTACTGTATTTTAACTGTACTTGTACTGTAGTTGTACTGTATTTGTACTGTAGTTGTACTGTATTTGTACTGTAGTTGTACTGTAGTTGTACTGTAGTTGTACTGTATGTGTACTGTATTTGTACTGTATGTGTACTGTATTTGTACTGTATGTGTACTGTAGTTGTACTGTAGTTGTACTGTATGTGTACTGTAGTTGTACTGTATTTGTACTGTAGTTGTACTGTATGTGTACTGTAGTTGTACTGTAAGTGTACTGTATTTGTACTGTATGTGTACTGTATTTGTACTGTAGTTGTACTGTAGTTGTACTGTAGTTGTACTGTACTTGTACTGTACTTGTACTGTACTTGAACTGCATTTGTACTGTAGTTGTACTGTAGTAGTACTGTAGTTGTACTGTATGTGTACTGTATGTGTCCTGTATTTGTACTGTACTTGTACTGTATGTGTACTGTAGTTGTACTGTAGTTGTACTGTATGTGTACTGTAGTTGTACTGTAGTTGTACGGTAGTTGTACTGTAGTTGTACTGTATTTGTACTGTAGTTTTACTGTAGTTGTACTGTATGTGTACTGTATGTGTACTGTAGTTGTACTGTATGTGTACTGTAGTTGTACTGTAGTTGTACTGTATGTGTACTGTATGTGTACTGTAGTTGTACTGTAGTTGTACTGTATTTTAACTGTACTTGTACTGTACTTGTACTGTATTTGTACTGTAGTTGTACTGTATGTGTACTGTAGTTGTACTGTAGTTGTACTGTAGTTGTACTGTATGTGTACTGTATGTGTCCTTTATTTGTACTGTACTTGTGTTGTATGTGTACTGTATGTGTACTGTAGTTGTACTGTAGTTGTACTGTATGTGTACTGTATGTGTACTGTAGTTGTACTGTAGTTGTACTGTATGTGTACTGTAGTTGTACTGTAGTTGTACTGTACTTGTACTGTATGTGTACTGTAGTTGTACTGTATGTGTACTGTATGTGTACTGTAGTTGTACTGTATGTGTACTGTATGTGTACTGTATGTGTACTGTATTTGTACTGTACTTGTACTGTATTTGTACTGTAGTTGTACTGTAGTTGTACTGTAGTTGTACTGTAGTTGTACTGTATGTGTACTGTATGTGTACTGTAGTTGTACTGTATTTGTACTGTAGTTGTACGGTAGTTGTACTGTAGTTGTACTGTATTTGTACTGTAGTTGTACTGTAGTTGTACTGTATGTGTACTGTATGTGTACTGTAGTTGTACTGTATGTGTACTCTAGTTGTACTGTAGTTGTACTGTATGTGTACTGTATGTGTACTGTAGTTGTACTGTATGTGCACTGTAGTTGTACTGTATTTGTACTGTATGTGTACTGTATGTGTACGGTAGTTGTACTGTAGTTGTACTGTATTTGTACTGTAGTTGTACTGTAGTTGTACTGTAGTTGTACTGTAGTTGTACTGTATGTGTACTGTATGTGTACTGTAGTTGTACTGTAGTTGTACTGTAGTTGTACTGTATGTGTACTGTAGTTGTACTGTAGTTGTACTGTACTTGTACTGTATGTGTACTGTAGTTGTACTGTATGTGTACTGTATGTGTACTGTAGTTGTACTGTATGTGTACTGTATGTGTACTGTAGTTGTACTGTAGTTGTACTGTATGTGTACTGTATGTGTACTGTAGTTGTACTGTAGTTGTACTGTATGTGTCCTGTATTTTAACTGTACTTGTACTGTAGTTGTACTGTAGTTGTACTGTAGTTGTACTGTATGTGTACTGTATTTGTACTGTAGTTGTACTGTAGTTGTACTGTATGTGTCCTGTATTTTAACTGTACTTGTACTGTAGTTGTACTGTAGTTGTACTGTAGTTGTACTGTATGTGTACTGTATGTGTACTGTAGTTGTACTGTAGTTGTACTGTAGTTGTACTGTAGTTGTACTGTATGTGTACTGTATGTGTACTGTAGTTGTACTGTAGTTGTACTGTATGTGTACTGTAGTTGTACTGTAGTTGTACTGTATGTGTACTGTAGTTGTACTGTAGTTTACTGTATGTGTACTGTAGTTGTACTGTATGTGTACTGTATGTGTACTGTAGTTGTACTGTATGTGTACTGTAGTTGTAGTGTAGTTGTACTGTATGTGTACTGTATGTGTACTGTAGTTGTACTGTATGTGTACTGTAGTTGTACTGTATGTGTACTGTATGTGTACTGTAGTTGTACTGTAGTTGTACTGTATGTGTACTGTAGTTGTACTGTATGTGTACTGTAGTTGTACTGTAGTTGTACTGTAGTTGTACTGTATCTGTACTGTATGTGTACTGTAGTTGTACTGTAGATGTACTGTATGTGTACTGTAGTTGTACTGTAGTTGTACTGTAGGTGTACTGTAGTTGTACTGTAGTTGTACTGTATGTGTACTGTATGTGTACTGTATGTGTACTGTAGTTGTACTGTATGTGTACTGTAGTTGTACTGTAGTTGTACTGTATGTGTACTGTATGTGTACTGTAGTTGTACTGTAGTTGTACTGTATGTGTACTGTACTTGTACTGTACTTGTACTGTAGTTGTACTGTAGTTGTACTGTATGTGTACTGTATGTGTACTGTACTTGTACTGTAGTTGTACTGTAGTTGTACTGTAGTTGTACTGTATGTGTACTGTAGTTGTACTGTATTTGTACTGTACTTGTACTGAAGTTGTACTGTAGTTGTACTGTAGTTGTACTGTATGTGTACTGTATTTGTACTGTACTTGTACTGTAGTTGTACTGTAGTTGTACTGTATGTGTACTGTATTTGTACTGTACTTGAACTGTAGTTGTACTGTAGTTGTACTGTACTTTTACTGTACTTGTACTGTAGTTGTACTGTATGTGTACTGTAGTTGTACTGTATTTGTACTGTACTTGTACTGTAGTTGTACTGTAGTTGTACTGTACTTGTACTGTACTTGTACTGTAGTTGTACTGTAGTTGTACTGTAGTTGTACTGTATGTGTACTGTAGTTGTACTGTATTTGTACTGTACTTGTACTGTAGTTGTACTGTAGTTGTACTGTAGTTGTACTGTATGTGTACTGTATTTATACTGTACTTGTACTGTAGTTGTACTGTATGTGTACTGTATTTGTACTGTACTTGTACTGTAGTTGTACTGTAGTTGTACTGTGCTTGTACTGTACTTGTACTGTAGTTGTACTGTATGTGTACTGTAGTTGTACTGTATTTGTACTGTACTTGTACTGTAGTTGTACTGTACTTGTACTGTACTTGTACTGTACTTGTACTGTAGTTGTACTGTAGTTGTACTGTAGTTGTACTGTAGTTGTACTGTAGTTGTACTGTATGTGTACTGTAGTTGTACTGTATTTGTACTGTACTTGTACTGTACTTGTACTGTAGTTGTACTGTAGTTGTACTGTAGTTGTACTGTAGTTGTACTGTATGTGTACTGTATTTTAACTGTAGTTGTACTGTACTTGTACTGTAGTTGTACTGTAGTTGTACTGTAGTTATACTGTATTTGTACTGTAGTTGTACTGTACTTGTACTGTATGTGTACTGTATTTGTACTGTAGTTGTACTGTAGTTGTACTGTAGTTGTACTGTAGTTGTACTGTATTTGTACTGTACTTGTACTGTAGTTGTACTGTAGTTGTACTCTAGTTGTACTGTATGTGTACTGTATTTTAACTGTATTTGTACTGTAGTTGTACTGTAGTTGTACTGTATTTGTACTGTAGTTGTACTGTATGTGTACTGTAGATGTACTGTATTTGTACTGTACTTGTACTGTAGTTGTACTGTAGTTGTACTGTATTTGTACTCTAGTTGTACTGTAGTTGTACTGTATGTGTACTGTAGTTGTACTGTATGTGTACTGTAGTTGTACTGAATGTGTACTATAGTTGTACTGTATTTGTACTGTATTTGTACTGTACTTGTACTGTAGTTGTACTGTAGTTGTACTGTATGTGTACTGTATTTGTACTGTACTTGTACTGTAGTTGTACTGTAGTTGTACTGTACTTGTACTGTAGTTGTACTGTATGTGTACTGTAGTTGTACTGTATTTGTACTGTACTTGTACTGTAGTTGTACTGTAGTTGTACTGTACTTGTACTGTACTTGTACTGTACTTGTACTGTAGTTGTACTGTAGTTGTACTGTAGTTGTACTGTATGTGTACTGTAGTTGTACTGTATTTGTACTGTACTTGTACTGTAGATGTACTGTAGTTGTACTGTATTTGTACTGTATGTGTACTGTATTTGTACTGTAGTTGTACTGTATGTGTACTGTAGTTGTACTGTATGTGTACTGTATTTGTACTGTATGTGTACTGTATTTGTACTGTAGTTGTACTGTAGTTGCACTGTAGTTGTACTGTAGTTGTACTGTAGTTGTACTGTAGTTGTACTGTAGTTGTACTGTATGTGTACTGTATTTGTACTGTATGTATACAGTATTTGTACTGTAGTTGTACTGTAGTTGTACTGTATGTGTACTGTATTTTAACTGTACTTGTACTGTAGTTGTACTGTATTTGTACTGTAGTTGTACTGTATTTGTACTGTAGTTGTACTGTAGTTGTACTGTAGTTGTACTGTATGTGTACTGTATTTGTACTGTATGTGTACTGTATTTGTACTGTATGTGTACTGTATTTGTACTGTAGTTGTACTGTAGTTGTACTGTATGTGTACTGTAGTTGTACTGTATTTGTACTGTAGTTGTACTGTATGTGTACTGTAGTTGTACTGTATGTGTACTGTATTTGTACTGTATGTGTACTGTATTTGTACTGTAGTTGTACTGTAGTTGTACTGTAGTTGTACTGTACTTGTACTGTACTTGTACTGTACTTGTACTGTACTTGTACTGCATTTGTACTGTAGTTGTACTGTATGTGTACTGTAGTTGTACTGTAGTTGTACTGTAGTTGTACTGTATGTGTACTGTATGTGTCCTGTATTTGTACTGTACTTGTACTGTATGTGTACTGTAGTTGTACTGTAGTTGTACTGTATGTGTACTGTAGTTGTACTGTAGTTGTACGGTAGTTGTACTGTAGTTGTACTGTATTTGTACTGTAGTTGTACTGTAGTTGTACTGTATGTGTACTGTATGTGTACTGTAGTTGTACTGTATGTGTACTGTAGTTGTACTGTAGTTGTACTGTATGTGTACTGTATGTGTACTGTAGTTGTACTGTAGTTGTACTGTATTTTAACTGTACTTGTACTGTACTTGTACTGTATTTGTACTGTAGTTGTACTGTATGTGTACTGTAGTTGTACACTAGTTGTACTGTAGTTGTACTGTATGTGTACTGTATGTGTCCTGTATTTGTACTGTACTTGTGTTGTATGTGTACTGTATGTGTACTGTAGTTGTACTGTAGTTGTACTGTAGTTGTACTGTATGTGTACTGTATGTGTACTGTAGTTGTACTCTAGTTGTACTGTAGTTGTACTGTATGTGTACTGTAGTTGTACTGTAGTTGTACTGTACTTGTACTGTATGTGTACTGTAGTTGTACTGTATGTGTACTGTATGTGTACTGTAGTTGTACTGTATGTGTACTGTATGTGTACTGTATGTGTACTGTATTTGTACTGTACTTGTACTGTATTTGTACTGTAGTTGTACTGTAGTTGTACTGTAGTTGTACTGTAGTTGTACTGTATGTGTACTGTATGTGTACTGTAGTTGTACTGTATTTGTACTGTAGTTGTACGGTATTTGTACTGTAGTTGTACTGTATTTGTACTGTAGTTGTACTGTAGTTGTACTGTATGTGTACTGTATGTGTACTGTAGTTGTACTGTATGTGTACTGTAGTTGTACTGTAGTTGTACTGTATGTGTACTGTATGTGTACTGTAGTTGTACTGTATGTGCACTGTAGTTGTACTGTACTTGTACTGTATGTGTACTGTATGTGTACGGTAGTTGTACTGTAGTTGTACTGTATTTGTACTGTAGTTGTACTGTAGTTGTACTGTAGTTGTACTGTAGTTGTACTGTATGTGTACTGTATGTGTACTGTAGTTGTACTGTAGTTGTACTGTAGTTGTACTGTATGTGTACTGTAGTTGTACTGTAGTTGTACTGTACTTGTACTGTATGTGTACTGTAGTTGTACTGTATGTGTACTGTATGTGTACTGTAGTTGTACTGTATGTGTACTGTATGTGTACTGTAGTTGTACTGTAGTTGTACTGTATGTGTCCTGTATTTTAACTGTACTTGTACTGTAGTTGTACTGTAGTTGTACTGTAGTTGTACTGTATGTGTACTGTATTTGTACTGTAGTTGTACTGTAGTTGTACTGTATGTGTACTGTATTTGTACTGTAGTTGTACTGTAGTTGTACTGTATGTGTCCTGTATTTTAACTGTACTTGTACTGTAGTTGTACTGTAGTTGTACTGTAGTTGTACTGTATGTGTACTGTATGTGTACTGTAGTTGTACTGTAGTTGTACTGTAGTTGTAATGTAGTTGTACTGTAGTTGTACTGTATGTGTACTGTATGTGTACTGTAGTTGTACTGTAAGTGTACTGTATGTGTACTGTATGTGTACTGTAGATGTACTGTATGTGTACTGTAGTTGTACTGTAGTTGTACTGTATGTGTACTGTATGTGTACTGTAGTTGTACTGTAGTTGTACTGTATGTGTACTGTACTTGTACTATACTTGTACTGTAGTTGTACTGTAGTTGTACTGTATGTGTACTGTATGTGTACTGTACTTGTACTGTAGTTGTACTGTAGTTGTACTGTATTTGTACTGTAGTTGTACTGTAGTTGTACTGTATGTGTACTGTTTGTGTACTGTAGTTGTACTGTATGTGTACTGTAGTTGTACTGTAGTTGTACTGTATGTGTACTGTAGTTGTACTGTAGTTGTACTGTATGTGTACTGTAGTTGTACTGTAGTTGTACTGTATGTGTACTGTATGTGTACTGTAGTTGTACTGTATGTGTACTGTAGTTGTAGTGTAGTTGTACTGTATGTGTACTGTATGTGTACTGTATGTGTACTGTATGTGTACTGTATGTGTACTGTAGTTGTACTGTATATGTACTGTAGTTGTACTGTATGTGTACTGTATGTGTACTGTAGTTGTACTGTAGTTGTACTGTATGTGTACTGTAGTTGTACTGTATGTGTACTGTAGTTGTACTGTAGTTGTACTGTAGTTGTACTGTAGTTGTACTGTATGTGTACTGTATGTGTACTGTAGTTGTACTGTAGTTGTACTGTATGTGTACTGTAGTTGTACTGTAGTTGTACTGTATTTGTACTGTAGTTGTACTGTAGTTGTACTGTATGTGTACTGTATTTGTACTGTATGTGTACTGTATTTGTACTGTATGTGTACTGTATTTGTACTGTAGTTGTACTGTAGTTGTACTGTATGTGTACTGTAGTTGTACTGTATTTGTACTGTAGTTGTACTGTATGTGTACTGTAGTTGTACTGTATGTGTACTGTATTTGTACTGTATGTGTACTGTATTTGTACTGTAGTTGTACTGTAGTTGTACTGTAGTTGTACTGTACTTGTACTGTACTTGTACTGTACTTGTACTGCATTTGTACTGTAGTTGTACTGTATGTGTACTGTAGTTGTACTGTAGTTGTACTGTAGTTGTACTGTATGTGTACTGTATGTGTCCTGTATTTGTACTGTACTTGTACTGTATGTGTACTGTAGTTGTACTGTAGTTGTACTGTATGTGTACTGTAGTTGTACTGTAGTTGTACGGTAGTTGTACTGTAGTTGTACTGTTTTTGTACTGTAGTTGTACTGTAGTTGTACTGTATGTGTACTGTATGTGTACTGTAGTTGTACTGTATGTGTACTGTAGTTGTACTGTAGTTGTACTGTATGTGTACTGTATGTGTACTGTAGTTGTACTGTAGTTGTACTGTATTTTAACTGTACTTGTACTGTACTTGTACTGTATTTGTACTGTAGTTGTACTGTATGTGTACTGTAGTTGTACTGTAGTTGTACTGTAGTTGTACTGTATGTGTACTGTATGTGTCCTGTATTTGTACTGTACTTGTGTTGTATGTGTACTGTATGTGTACTGTAGTTGTACTGTAGTTGTACTGTATGTGTACTGTATGTGTACTGTAGTTGTACTGTAGTTGAACTGTATGTGTACTGTAGTTGTACTGTAGTTGTACTGTACTTGTACTGTATGTGTACTGTAGTTGTACTGTATGTGTACTGTATGTGTACTGTAGTTGTACTGTATGTGTACTGTATGTGTACTGTATTTGTACTGTACTTGTACTGTAGTTGTAATGTAGTTGTACTGTACTTGTACTGTACTTGTACTGTAGTTGTACTGTATTTGTACTGTACTTGTACTGTACTTGTACTGTAGTTGTACTGTAGTTGTACTGTAGTAGTACTGTATGTGTACTGTAGTTGTACTGTATTTGTACTGTACTTGTACTGTAGTTGTACTGTAGTTGTACTGTAGTTGTACTGTAGTTGTACTGTAGTTGTACTGTATTTTAACTGTAGTTGTACTGTACTTGTACTGTAGTTGTACTGTAGTTGTACTGTAGTTAAACTGTATTTGTACTGTAGTTGTACTGTACTTGTACTGTATGTGTACTGTATTTGTACTGTAGTAGTACTGTATGTGTACTGTATGTGTACTGTATGTGTACTGTATGTGTACTGTATTTGTACTGTAGTTGTACTGTAGTTGTACTGTAGTTGTACTGTAGTTGTATTGTATTTGTACTGTACTTGTACTGTAGTTGTACTGTAGTTGTACTGTAGTTGTACTGTATGTGTACTGTATTTTAACTGTATTTGTACTGTAGTTGTACTGTAGTTGTACTGTATTTGTACTGTAGTTGTACTGTATGTGTACTGTAGTTGTACTGTATTTGTACTGTACTTGTACTGTAGTTGTACTGTAGTTGTACTGTATTTGTACTCTAGTTGTACTGTAGTTGTACTGTATGTGTACTGTAGTTGTACTGTATGTGTACTGTAGTTGTACTGAATGTGTACTATAGTTGTACTGTATTTGTACTGTATTTGTACTGTACTTGTACTGTAGTTGTACTGTAGTTGTACTGTATGTGTACTGTATTTGTACTGTACTTGTACTGTAGTTGTACTGTAGTTGTACTGTACTTGTACTGTAGTTGTACTGTATGTGTACTGTAGTTGTACTGTATTTGTACTGTACTTGTACTGTAGTTGTACTGTAGTTGTACTGTACTTGTACTGTACTTGTACTGTACTTGTACTGTACTTGTACTGTAGTTGTACTGTAGTTGTACTGTAGTTGTACTGTATGTGTACTGTAGTTGTACTGTATTTGTACTGTACTTGTACTGTAGATGTACTGTAGTTGTACTGTATTTGTACTGTATGTGTATTGTATTTGTACTGTAGTTGTACTGTATGTGTACTGTAGTAGTACTGTATGTGTACTGTATTTGTACTGTATGTGTACTGTATTTGTACTGTAGTTGTACTGTAGTTGTACTGTAGTTGTACTGTAGTTGTACTGTAGTTGTACTGTAGTTGTACTGTATGTGTACTGTATTTGTACTGTATGTGTACTGTATTTGTACTGTAGTTGTACTGTAGTTGTACTGTATGTGTACTGTATTTTAACTGTACTTGTACTGTAGTTGTACTGTATTCGTACTGTAGTTGTACTGTATTTGTACTGTAGTTGTACTGTAGTTGTACTGTATGTGTACTGTATTTGTACTGTATGTGTACTGTATTTGTACTGTATGTGTACTGTATTTGTACTGTAGTTGTACTGTAGTTGTACTGTATGTGTACTGTAGTTGTACTGTATTTGTACTGTAGTTGTACTGTATGTGTACTGTAGTTGTACTGTATGTGTACTGTATTTGTACTGTATGTGTACTGTATTTGTACTGTAGTTGTACTGTAGTTGTACTGTAGTTGTACTGCACTTGTACTGTACTTGTACTGTACTTGTACTGCATTTGTACTGTAGTTGTACTGTATGTGTACTGTAGTTGTACTGTAGTTGTACTGTAGTTGTACTGTATGTGTACTGTATGTGTCCTGTATTTGTACTGTACTTGTACTGTATGTGTACTGTAGTTGTACTGTAGTTGTACTGTATGTGTACTGTAGTTGTACTGTAGTTGTACGGTAGTTGTACTGTAGTTGTACTGTATTTGTACTGTAGTTGTACTGTAGTTGTACTGTATGTGTACTGTATGTGTACTGTAGTTGTACTGTATGTGTACTGTAGTTGTACTGTAGTTGTACTGTATGTGTACTGTATGTGTACTGTAGTTGTACTGTAGTTGTACTGTATTTTAACTGTACTTGTACTGTACTTGTACTGTATTTGTACTGTAGTTGTACTGTATGTGTACTGTAGTTGTACTGTAGTTGTACTGTAGTTGTACTGTATGTGTACTGTATGTGTCCTGTATTTCTACTGTACTTGTGTTGTATGTGTACTGTATGTGTACTGTAGTTGTACTGTAGTTGTACTGTATGTGTACTGTATGTGTACTGTAGTTGTACTGTAGTTGTACTGTATGTGTACTGTAGTTCTACTGTAGTTGTACTGTACTTGTACTGTATGTGTACTGTAGTTGTACTGTATGTGTACTGTATGTGTACTGTAGTTGTACTGTATGTGTACTGTATGTGTACTGTATTTGTACTGTACTTGTACTGTATTTGTACTGTAGTTGTACTGTAGTTGTACTGTAGTTGTACTGTAGTTGTACTGTATGTGTACTGTATGTGTACTGTAGTTGTACTGTATTTGTACTGTAGTTGTACGGTAGTTGTACTGTAGTTGTACTGTATTTGTACTGTAGTTGTACTGTAGTTGTACTGTATGTGTACTGTATGTGTACTGTAGTTGTACTGTATGTGTACTGTAGTTGTACTGTAGTTGTACTGTATGTGTACTGTATGTGTACTGTAGTTGTACTGTAGTTGTACTGTATGTGCACTGTAGTTGTACTGTATTTGTACTGTATGTGTACTGTATGTGTTCGGTAGTTGTACTGTAGTTGTACTGTATTTGTACTGTACTTGTACTGTAGTTGTACTGTAGTTGTACTGTAGTTGTACTGTATGTGTACTGTATTTGTACTGTACTTGTACTGTAGTTGTACTGTAGTTGTACTGTACTTGTACTGTACTTGTACTGTAGTTGTACTGTATGTGTACTGTAGTTGTACTGTATTTGTACTGTACTTGTACTGTAGTTGTACTGTACTTGTACTGTACTTGTACTGTACTTGTACTGTAGTTGTACTGTAGTTGTACTGTAGTTGTACTGTATGTGTACTGTAGTTGTACTGTATTTGTACTGTACTTGTACTGTAGTTGTAATGTAGTTGTACTGTACTTGTACTGTACTTGTACTGTAGTTGTACTGTATTTGTACTGTACTTGTACTGTACTTGTACTGTAGTTGTACTGTAGTTGTACTGTAGTTGTACTGTATGTGTACTGTAGTTGTACTGTATTTGTACTGTACTTGTACTGTAGTTGTACTGTAGTTGTACTGTAGTTGTACTGTAGTTGTACTGTAGTTGTACTGTATGTGTACTGTATTTTAACTGTAGTTGTACTGTACTTGTACTGTAGTTGTACTGTAGTTGTACTGTAGTTAAACTGTATTTGTACTGTAGTTGTACTGTACTTGTACTGTATGTGTACTGTAGTTGTACTGTAGTTGTACTGTATGTGTACTGTAGTTGTACTGTAGTTGTACGGTAGTTGTACTGTAGTTGTACTGTTTTTGTACTGTAGTTGTACTGTAGTTGTACTGTATGTGTACTGTATGTGTACTGTAGTTGTACTGTATGTGTACTGTAGTTGTACTGTAGTTGTACTGTATGTGTACTGTATGTGTACTGTAGTTGTACTGTAGTTGTACTGTATTTTAACTGTACTTGTACTGTACTTGTACTGTATTTGTACTGTAGTTGTACTGTATGTGTACTGTAGTTGTACTGTAGTTGTACTGTAGTTGTACTGTATGTGTACTGTATGTGTCCTGTATTTGTACTGTACTTGTGTTGTATGTGTACTGTATGTGTACTGTAGTTGTACTGTAGTTGTACTGTATGTGTACTGTATGTGTACTGTAGTTGTACTGTAGTTGAACTGTATGTGTACTGTAGTTGTACTGTAGTTGTACTGTACTTGTACTGTATGTGTACTGTAGTTGTACTGTATGTGTACTGTATGTGTACTGTAGTTGTACTGTATGTGTACTGTATGTGTACTGTATTTGTACTGTACTTGTACTGTAGTTGTAATGTAGTTGTACTGTACTTGTACTGTACTTGTACTGTAGTTGTACTGTATTTGTACTGTACTTGTACTGTACTTGTACTGTAGTTGTACTGTAGTTGTACTGTAGTAGTACTGTATGTGTACTGTAGTTGTACTGTATTTGTACTGTACTTGTACTGTAGTTGTACTGTAGTTGTACTGTAGTTGTACTGTAGTTGTACTGTAGTTGTACTGTATTTTAACTGTAGTTGTACTGTACTTGTACTGTAGTTGTACTGTAGTTGTACTGTAGTTAAACTGTATTTGTACTGTAGTTGTACTGTACTTGTACTGTATGTGTACTGTATTTGTACTGTAGTAGTACTGTATGTGTACTGTATGTGTACTGTATGTGTACTGTATGTGTACTGTATTTGTACTGTAGTTGTACTGTAGTTGTACTGTAGTTGTACTGTAGTTGTATTGTATTTGTACTGTACTTGTACTGTAGTTGTACTGTAGTTGTACTGTAGTTGTACTGTATGTGTACTGTATTTTAACTGTATTTGTACTGTAGTTGTACTGTAGTTGTACTGTATTTGTACTGTAGTTGTACTGTATGTGTACTGTAGTTGTACTGTATTTGTACTGTACTTGTACTGTAGTTGTACTGTAGTTGTACTGTATTTGTACTCTAGTTGTACTGTAGTTGTACTGTATGTGTACTGTAGTTGTACTGTATGTGTACTGTAGTTGTACTGAATGTGTACTATAGTTGTACTGTATTTGTACTGTATTTGTACTGTACTTGTACTGTAGTTGTACTGTAGTTGTACTGTATGTGTACTGTATTTGTACTGTACTTGTACTGTAGTTGTACTGTAGTTGTACTGTACTTGTACTGTAGTTGTACTGTATGTGTACTGTAGTTGTACTGTATTTGTACTGTACTTGTACTGTAGTTGTACTGTAGTTGTACTGTACTTGTACTGTACTTGTACTGTACTTGTACTGTACTTGTACTGTAGTTGTACTGTAGTTGTACTGTAGTTGTACTGTATGTGTACTGTAGTTGTACTGTATTTGTACTGTACTTGTACTGTAGATGTACTGTAGTTGTACTGTATTTGTACTGTATGTGTATTGTATTTGTACTGTAGTTGTACTGTATGTGTACTGTAGTAGTACTGTATGTGTACTGTATTTGTACTGTATGTGTACTGTATTTGTACTGTAGTTGTACTGTAGTTGTACTGTAGTTGTACTGTAGTTGTACTGTAGTTGTACTGTAGTTGTACTGTATGTGTACTGTATTTGTACTGTATGTGTACTGTATTTGTACTGTAGTTGTACTGTAGTTGTACTGTATGTGTACTGTATTTTAACTGTACTTGTACTGTAGTTGTACTGTATTCGTACTGTAGTTGTACTGTATTTGTACTGTAGTTGTACTGTAGTTGTACTGTATGTGTACTGTATTTGTACTGTATGTGTACTGTATTTGTACTGTATGTGTACTGTATTTGTACTGTAGTTGTACTGTAGTTGTACTGTATGTGTACTGTAGTTGTACTGTATTTGTACTGTAGTTGTACTGTATGTGTACTGTAGTTGTACTGTATGTGTACTGTATTTGTACTGTATGTGTACTGTATTTGTACTGTAGTTGTACTGTAGTTGTACTGTAGTTGTACTGCACTTGTACTGTACTTGTACTGTACTTGTACTGCATTTGTACTGTAGTTGTACTGTATGTGTACTGTAGTTGTACTGTAGTTGTACTGTAGTTGTACTGTATGTGTACTGTATGTGTCCTGTATTTGTACTGTACTTGTACTGTATGTGTACTGTAGTTGTACTGTAGTTGTACTGTATGTGTACTGTAGTTGTACTGTAGTTGTACGGTAGTTGTACTGTAGTTGTACTGTATTTGTACTGTAGTTGTACTGTAGTTGTACTGTATGTGTACTGTATGTGTACTGTAGTTGTACTGTATGTGTACTGTAGTTGTACTGTAGTTGTACTGTATGTGTACTGTATGTGTACTGTAGTTGTACTGTAGTTGTACTGTATTTTAACTGTACTTGTACTGTACTTGTACTGTATTTGTACTGTAGTTGTACTGTATGTGTACTGTAGTTGTACTGTAGTTGTACTGTAGTTGTACTGTATGTGTACTGTATGTGTCCTGTATTTCTACTGTACTTGTGTTGTATGTGTACTGTATGTGTACTGTAGTTGTACTGTAGTTGTACTGTATGTGTACTGTATGTGTACTGTAGTTGTACTGTAGTTGTACTGTATGTGTACTGTAGTTCTACTGTAGTTGTACTGTACTTGTACTGTATGTGTACTGTAGTTGTACTGTATGTGTACTGTATGTGTACTGTAGTTGTACTGTATGTGTACTGTATGTGTACTGTATTTGTACTGTACTTGTACTGTATTTGTACTGTAGTTGTACTGTAGTTGTACTGTAGTTGTACTGTAGTTGTACTGTATGTGTACTGTATGTGTACTGTAGTTGTACTGTATTTGTACTGTAGTTGTACGGTAGTTGTACTGTAGTTGTACTGTATTTGTACTGTAGTTGTACTGTAGTTGTACTGTATGTGTACTGTATGTGTACTGTAGTTGTACTGTATGTGTACTGTAGTTGTACTGTAGTTGTACTGTATGTGTACTGTATGTGTACTGTAGTTGTACTGTAGTTGTACTGTATGTGCACTGTAGTTGTACTGTATTTGTACTGTATGTGTACTGTATGTGTTCGGTAGTTGTACTGTAGTTGTACTGTATTTGTACTGTACTTGTACTGTAGTTGTACTGTAGTTGTACTGTAGTTGTACTGTATGTGTACTGTATTTGTACTGTACTTGTACTGTAGTTGTACTGTAGTTGTACTGTACTTGTACTGTACTTGTACTGTAGTTGTACTGTATGTGTACTGTAGTTGTACTGTATTTGTACTGTACTTGTACTGTAGTTGTACTGTACTTGTACTGTACTTGTACTGTACTTGTACTGTAGTTGTACTGTAGTTGTACTGTAGTTGTACTGTATGTGTACTGTAGTTGTACTGTATTTGTACTGTACTTGTACTGTAGTTGTAATGTAGTTGTACTGTACTTGTACTGTACTTGTACTGTAGTTGTACTGTATTTGTACTGTACTTGTACTGTACTTGTACTGTAGTTGTACTGTAGTTGTACTGTAGTTGTACTGTATGTGTACTGTAGTTGTACTGTATTTGTACTGTACTTGTACTGTAGTTGTACTGTAGTTGTACTGTAGTTGTACTGTAGTTGTACTGTAGTTGTACTGTATGTGTACTGTATTTTAACTGTAGTTGTACTGTACTTGTACTGTAGTTGTACTGTAGTTGTACTGTAGTTAAACTGTATTTGTACTGTAGTTGTACTGTACTTGTACTGTATGTGTACTGTATTTGTACTGTAGTAGTACTGTATGTGTACTGTATGTGTACTGTATGTGTACTGTATGTGTACTGTATTTGTACTGTAGTTGTACTGTTGTTGTACTGTAGTTGTACTGTAGTTGTACTGTATTTGTACTGTACTTGTACTGTAGTTGTACTGTAGTTGTACTGTAGTTGTACTGTATGTGTACTGTATTTTAACTGTATTTGTACTGTAGTTGTACTGTAGTTGTACTGTATTTGTACTGTAGTTGTACTGTATGTGTACTGTAGTTGTACTGTATTTGTACTGTACTTGTACTGCAGTTGTACTGTAGTTGTACTGTATTTGTACTCTAGTTGTACTGAAGTTGTACTGTATGTGTACTGTAGTTGTACTGTATGTGTACTGTAGTTGTACTGAATGTGTACTATAGTTGTACTGTATTTGTACTGTATTTGTACTGTACTTGTACTGTAGTTGTACTGTAGTTGTACTGTATGTGTACTGTATTTGTACTGTACTTGTACTGTAGTTGTACTGTAGTTGTACTGTACTTGTACTGTAGTTGTACTGTATGTGTACTGGAGTTGTACTGTATTTGTACTGTACTTGTACTGTAGTTGTACTGTAGTTGTACTGTACTTGTACTGTACTTGTACTGTACTTGTACTGTACTTGTACTGTAGTTGTACTGTAGTTGTACTGTAGTTGTACTGTATGTGTACTGTAGTTGTACTGTATTTGTACTGTATGTGTACTGTATTTGTACTGTAGTTGTACTGTATGTGTACTGTAGTTGTACTGTATGTGTACTGTATTTGTACTGTATGTGTACTGTATTTGTACTGTAGTTGTACTGTAGTTGTACTGTAGTTGTACTGTAGTTGTACTGTAGTTGTACTGTAGTTGTACTGTATGTGTACTGTATTTGTACTGTATGTGTACTGTATTTGTACTGTAGTTGTACTGTAGTTGTACTGTATGTGTACTGTATTTTAACTGTACTTGTACTGTAGTTGTACTGTATTTGTACTGTAGTTGTACTGTATTTGTACTGTAGTTGTACTGTAGTTGTACTGTAGTTGTACTGTATGTGTACTGTATTTGTACTGTATGTGTACTGTATTTGTACTGTATGTGTACTGTAGTTGTACTGTAGTTGTACTGTATGTGTACTGTAGTTGTACTGTATTTGTACTGTAGTTGTACTGTATGTGTACTGTAGTTGTACTGTAAGTGTACTGTATTTGTACTGTATGTGTACTGTATTTGTACTGTAGTTGTACTGTAGTTGTACTGTAGTTGTACTGTACTTGTACTGTACTTGTACTGTACTTGAACTGCATTTGTACTGTAGTTGTACTGTAGTTGTACTGTAGTTGTACTGTATGTGTACTGTATGTATCCTGTATTTGTACTGTACTTGTACTGTATGTGTACTGTAGTTGTACTGTAGTTGTACTGTATGTGTACTGTAGTTGTACTGTAGTTGTACGGTAGTTGTACTGTAGTTGTACTGTATTTGTACTGTAGTTGTACTGTAGTTGTACTGTATGTGTACTGTATGTGTACTGTAGTTGTACTGTATGTGTACTGTAGTTGTACTGTAGTTGTACTGTATGTGTACTGTATGTGTACTGTAGTTGTACTGTAGTTGTACTGTATTTTAACTGTACTTGTACTGTACTTGTACTGTATTTGTACTGTAGTTGTACTGTATGTGTACTGTAGTTGTACTGTAGTTGTACTGTAGTTGTACTGTATGTGTACTGTATGTGTCCTGTATTTGTACTGTACTTGTGTTGTATGTGTACTGTATGTGTACTGTAGTTGTACTGTAGTTGTACTGTATGTGTACTGTATGTGTACTGTAGTTGTACTGTAGTTGTACTGTATGTGTACTGTAGTTGTACTGTAGTTGTACTGTACTTGTACTGTATGTGTACTGTAGTTGTACTGTATGTGTACTGTATGTGTACTGTAGTTGTACTGTATGTGTACTGTATGTGTACTGTATGTGTACTGTATTTGTACTGTACTTGTACTGTATTTGTACTGTAGTTGTACTGTAGTTGTACTGTAGTTGTACTGTAGTTGTAATGTATGTGTACTGTATGTGTACTGTAGTTGTACTGTATTTGTACTGTAGTTGTACGGTAGTTGTACTGTAGTTGTACTGTATTTGTACTGTAGTTGTACTGTAGTTGTACTGTATGTGTACTGTATGTGTACTGTAGTTGTACTGTATGTGTACTCTAGTTGTACTGTAGTTGTACTGTATGTGTACTGTATGTGAACTGTAGTTGTACTGTATGTGCACTGTAGTTGTACTGTATTTGTACTGTATGTGTACTGTATGTGTACGGTAGTTGTACTGTAGTTGTACTGTATTTGTACTGTAGTTGTACTGTAGTTGTACTGTAGTTGTACTGTAGTTGTACTGTATGTGTACTGTATGTGTACTGTAGTTGTACTGTAGTTGTACTGTAGTTGTACTGTATGTGTACTGTAGTTGTACTGTAGTTGTACTGTACTTGTACTGTATGTGTACTGTAGTTGTACTGTATGTGTACTGTATGTGTACTGTAGTTGTACTGTATGTGTACTGTATGTGTACTGTAGTTGTACTGTAGTTGTACTGTATGTGTACTGTATGTGTACTGTAGTTGTACTGTAGTTGTACTGTATGTGTCCTGTATTTTAACTGTACTTGTACTGTAGTTGTACTGTAGTTGTACTGTAGTTGTACTGTATGTGTACTGTATTTGTACTGTAGTTGTACTGTAGTTGTACTGTATGTGTCCTGTATTTTAACTGTACTTGTACTGTAGTTGTACTGTAGTTGTACTGTAGTTGTACTGTATGTGTACTGTATGTGTACTGTAGTTGTACTGTAGTTGTACTGTAGTTGTACTGTAGTTGTACTGTATGTGTACTGTATGTGTACTGTAGTTGTACTGTAGTTGTACTGTATGTGTACTGTAGTTGTACTGTAGTTGTACTGTATGTGTACTGTAGTTGTACTGTAGTTTACTGTATGTGTACTGTAGTTGTACTGTAGTTGTACTGTATGTGTACTGTATGTGTACTGTAGTTGTACTGTATGTGTACTGTAGTTGTAGTGTAGTTGTACTGTATGTGTACTGTATGTGTACTGTAGTTGTACTGTATGTGTACTGTAGTTGTACTGTATGTGTACTGTATGTGTACTGTAGTTGTACTGTAGTTGTACTGTATGTGTACTGTAGTTGTACTGTATGTGTACTGTAGTTGTACTGTAGTTGTACTGTAGTTGTACTGTAGTTGTACTGTATCTGTACTGTATGTGTACTGTAGTTGTACTGTAGATGTACTGTATGTGTACTGTAGTTGTACTGTAGTTGTACTGTAGGTGTACTGTAGTTGTACTGTAGTTGTACTGTATGTGTACTGTATGTGTACTGTATGTGTACTGTAGTTGTACTGTATGTGTACTGTAGTTGTACTGTAGTTGTACTGTATGTGTACTGTATGTGTACTGTAGTTGTACTGTAGTTGTACTGTATGTGTACTGTACTTGTACTGTACTTGTACTGTAGTTGTACTGTAGTTGTACTGTATGTGTACTGTATGTGTACTGTACTTGTACTGTAGTTGTACTGTAGTTGTACTGTAGTTGTACTGTATGTGTACTGTAGTTGTACTGTATTTGTACTGTACTTGTACTGAAGTTGTACTGTAGTTGTACTGTAGTTGTACTGTATGTGTACTGTATTTGTACTGTACTTGTACTGTAGTTGTACTGTAGTTGTACTGTATGTGTACTGTATTTGTACTGTACTTGAACTGTAGTTGTACTGTAGTTGTACTGTACTTTTACTGTACTTGTACTGTAGTTGTACTGTATGTGTACTGTAGTTGTACTCTATTTGTACTGTACTTGTACTGTAGTTGTACTGTAGTTGTACTGTACTTGTACTGTACTTGTACTGTAGTTGTACTGTAGTTGTACTGTAGTTGTACTGTATGTGTACTGTAGTTGTACTGTATTTGTACTGTACTTGTACTGTAGTTGTACTGTAGTTGTACTGTAGTTGTACTGTATGTGTACTGTATTTATACTGTACTTGTACTGTAGTTGTACTGTATGTGTACTGTATTTGTACTGTACTTGTACTGTAGTTGTACTGTAGTTGTACTGTGCTTGTACTGTACTTGTACTGTAGTTGTACTGTATGTGTACTGTAGTTGTACTGTATTTGTACTGTACTTGTACTGTAGTTGTACTGTACTTGTACTGTACTTGTACTGTACTTGTACTGTAGTTGTACTGTAGTTGTACTGTAGTTGTACTGTAGTTGTACTGTAGTTGTACTGTATGTGTACTGTAGTTGTACTGTATTTGTACTGTACTTGTACTGTACTTGTACTGTAGTTGTACTGTAGTTGTACTGTAGTTGTACTGTAGTTGTACTGTATGTGTACTGTATTTTAACTGTAGTTGTACTGTACTTGTACTGTAGTTGTACTGTAGTTGTACTGTAGTTATACTGTATTTGTACTGTAGTTGTACTGTACTTGTACTGTATGTGTACTGTATTTGTACTGTAGTTGTACTGTAGTTGTACTGTAGTTGTACTGTAGTTGTACTGTATTTGTACTGTACTTGTACTGTAGTTGTACTGTAGTTGTACTCTAGTTGTACTGTATGTGTACTGTATTTTAACTGTATTTGTACTGTAGTTGTACTGTAGTTGTACTGTATTTGTACTGTAGTTGTACTGTATGTGTACTGTAGATGTACTGTATTTGTACTGTACTTGTACTGTAGTTGTACTGTAGTTGTACTGTATTTGTACTCTAGTTGTACTGTAGTTGTACTGTATGTGTACTGTAGTTGTACTGTATGTGTACTGTAGTTGTACTGAATGTGTACTATAGTTGTACTGTATTTGTACTGTATTTGTACTGTACTTGTACTGTAGTTGTACTGTAGTTGTACTGTATGTGTACTGTATTTGTACTGTACTTGTACTGTAGTTGTACTGTAGTTGTACTGTACTTGTACTGTAGTTGTACTGTATGTGTACTGTAGTTGTACTGTATTTGTACTGTACTTGTACTGTAGTTGTACTGTAGTTGTACTGTACTTGTACTGTACTTGTACTGTACTTGTACTGTAGTTGTACTGTAGTTGTACTGTAGTTGTACTGTATGTGTACTGTAGTTGTACTGTATTTGTACTGTACTTGTACTGTAGATGTACTGTAGTTGTACTGTATTTGTACTGTATGTGTACTGTATTTGTACTGTAGTTGTACTGTATGTGTACTGTAGTTGTACTGTATGTGTACTGTATTTGTACTGTATGTGTACTGTATTTGTACTGTAGTTGTACTGTAGTTGCACTGTAGTTGTACTGTAGTTGTACTGTAGTTGTACTGTAGTTGTACTGTAGTTGTACTGTATGTGTACTGTATTTGTACTGTATGTATACAGTATTTGTACTG
The DNA here is from genome assembly GCA_946902985.2 of Meconema thalassinum. NCBI lineage: Eukaryota > Metazoa > Arthropoda > Insecta > Orthoptera > Tettigoniidae > Meconema > Meconema thalassinum. Next base: position 443,144,431 of record OX336394.1, on the reverse strand, counting down.
TAGTTGTACTGTAGTTGTACTGTATGTGTACTGTATTTTAACTGTACTTGTACTGTAGTTGTACTGTATTTGTACTGTAGTTGTACTGTATTTGTACTGTAGTTGTACTGTAGTTGTACTGTAGTTGTACTGTATGTGTACTGTATTTGTACTGTATGTGTACTGTATTTGTACTGTATGTGTACTGTATTTGTACTGTAGTTGTACTGTAGTTGTACTGTATGTGTACTGTAGTTGTACTGTATTTGTACTGTAGTTGTACTGTATGTGTACTCTAGTTGTACTGTATGTGTACTGTATTTGTACTGTATGTGTACTGTATTTGTACTGTAGTTGTACTGTAGTTGTACTGTAGTTGTACTGTACTTGTACTGTACTTGTACTGTACTTGTACTGCATTTGTACTGTAGTTGTACTGTATGTGTACTGTAGTTGTACTGTAGTTGTACTGTAGTTGTACTGTATGTGTACTGTATGTGTCCTGTATTTGTACTGTACTTGTACTGTATGTGTACTGTAGTTGTACTGTAGTTGTACTGTATGTGTACTGTAGTTGTACTGTAGTTGTACGGTAGTTGTACTGTAGTTGTACTGTATTTGTACTGTAGTTGTACTGTAGTTGTACTGTATGTGTACTGTATGTGTACTGTAGTTGTACTGTATGTGTACTGTAGTTGTACTGTAGTTGTACTGTATGTGTACTGTATGTGTACTGTAGTTGTACTGTAGTTGTACTGTATTTTAACTGTACTTGTACTGTACTTGTACTGTATTTGTACTGTAGTTGTACTGTATGTGTACTGTAGTTGTACACTAGTTGTACTGTAGTTGTACTGTATGTGTACTGTATGTGTCCTGTATTTGTACTGTACTTGTGTTGTATGTGTACTGTATGTGTACTGTAGTTGTACTGTAGTTGTACTGTAGTTGTACTGTATGTGTACTGTATGTGTACTGTAGTTGTACTCTAGTTGTACTGTAGTTGTACTGTATGTGTACTGTAGTTGTACTGTAGTTGTACTGTACTTGTACTGTATGTGTACTGTAGTTGTACTGTATGTGTACTGTATGTGTACTGTAGTTGTACTGTATGTGTACTGTATGTGTACTGTATGTGTACTGTATTTGTACTGTACTTGTACTGTATTTGTACTGTAGTTGTACTGTAGTTGTACTGTAGTTGTACTGTAGTTGTACTGTATGTGTACTGTATGTGTACTGTAGTTGTACTGTATTTGTACTGTAGTTGTACGGTATTTGTACTGTAGTTGTACTGTATTTGTACTGTAGTTGTACTGTAGTTGTACTGTATGTGTACTGTATGTGTACTGTAGTTGTACTGTATGTGTACTGTAGTTGTACTGTAGTTGTACTGTATGTGTACTGTATGTGTACTGTAGTTGTACTGTATGTGCACTGTAGTTGTACTGTACTTGTACTGTATGTGTACTGTATGTGTACGGTAGTTGTACTGTAGTTGTACTGTATTTGTACTGTAGTTGTACTGTAGTTGTTCTGTAGTTGTACTGTAGTTGTACTGTATGTGTACTGTATGTGTACTGTAGTTGTACTGTAGTTGTACTGTAGTTGTACTGTATGTGTACTGTAGTTGTACTGTAGTTGTACTGTACTTGTACTGTATGTGTACTGTAGTTGTACTGTATGTGTACTGTATGTGTACTGTAGTTGTACTGTATGTGTACTGTATGTGTACTGTAGTTGTACTGTAGTTGTACTGTATGTGTCCTGTATTTTAACTGTACTTGTACTGTAGTTGTACTGTAGTTGTACTGTAGTTGTACTGTATGTGTACTGTATTTGTACTGTAGTTGTACTGTAGTTGTACTGTATGTGTACTGTATTTGTACTGTAGTTGTACTGTAGTTGTACTGTATGTGTCCTGTATTTTAACTGTACTTGTACTGTAGTTGTACTGTAGTTGTACTGTAGTTGTACTGTATGTGTACTGTATGTGTACTGTAGTTGTACTGTAGTTGTACTGTAGTTGTAATGTAGTTGTACTGTAGTTGTACTGTATGTGTACTGTATGTGTACTGTAGTTGTACTGTATGTGTACTGTATGTGTACTGTATGTGTACTGTAGATGTACTGTATGTGTACTGTAGTTGTACTGTAGTTGTACTGTATGTGTACTGTATGTGTACTGTAGTTGTACTGTAGTTGTACTGTATGTGTACTGTACTTGTACTATACTTGTACTGTAGTTGTACTGTAGTTGTACTGTATGTGTACTGTATGTGTACTGTATTTGTACTGTAGTTGTACTGTAGTTGTACTGTATGTGTACTGTTTGTGTACTGTAGTTGTACTGTATGTGTACTGTAGTTGTACTGTAGTTGTACTGTATGTGTACTGTAGTTGTACTGTAGTTGTACTGTATGTGTACTGTAGTTGTACTGTAGTTGTACTGTATGTGTACTGTATGTGTACTGTAGTTGTACTGTATGTGTACTGTAGTTGTAGTGTAGTTGTACTGTATGTGTACTGTATGTGTACTGTATGTGTACTGTATGTGTACTGTATGTGTACTGTAGTTGTACTGTATATGTACTGTAGTTGTACTGTATGTGTACTGTATGTGTACTGTAGTTGTACTGTAGTTGTACTGTATGTGTACTGTAGTTGTACTGTATGTGTACTGTAGTTGTACTGTAGTTGTACTGTAGTTGTACTGTAGTTGTACTGTATGTGTACTGTATGTGTACTGTAGTTGTACTGTAGTTGTACTGTATGTGTACTGTAGTTGTACTGTAGTTGTACTGTATGTGTACTGTAGTTGTACTGTAGTTGTACTGTATGTGTACTGTATGTGTACTGTATGTGTACTGTATGTGTACTGTAGTTGTACTGTATGTGTACTGTAGTTGTACTGTAGTTGTACTGTATGTGTACTGTATGTGTACTGTATGTGTACTGTAGTTGTACTGTATGTGTACTGTAGTTGTACTGTAGTTGTACTGTATGTGTACTGTATGTGTACTGTAGTTGTACTGTAGTTGTACTGTAGTTGTACTGTATGTGTACTGTATGTGTACTTTATGTGTACTGTGGTTGTACTGTATGTGTACTGTAGTTGTACTGTAGCTGTACTGTAGTTGTACTGTAGTGTCACTGTAGTTGTACTGTAGTTGTACTGTAGTTGTACTGTAGTTGTACTGTAGTTGTACTGTATGTGTACTGTATGTGTACTGTATGAGTACTGTAGTTGTACTGTAGTTGTACTGTATGTGTACTGTATGTGTACTGTAGTTGTACTGTAGTTGTACTGTAGTTGTACTGTAGTTGTACTGTATGTGTACTGTATGTGTACTGTAGTTGTACTGTAGATGTACTGTATGTGTACTGTAGTTGTACTGTAGTTATACTGTAGGTGTACTGTAGTTGTGCTGTAGTTGTACTGTATGTGAACTGTATGTGTACTGTATGTGTACTGTAGTTGTACTGTATGTGTACTGTAGTTGTACTGTAGTTGTACTGTATGTGTACTGTATGTGTACTGTAGTTGTACTGTAGTTGTACTGTATGTGTACTGTACTTGTACTGTACTTGTACTGTAGTTGTACTGTAGTTGTACTGTATGTGTACTGTATGTGTACTGTACTTGTACTGTAGTTGTACTGTAGTTGTACTGTAGTTGTACTGTAGTTGTACTGTATGTGTACTGTAGTTGTACTGTATTTGTACTGTACTTGTACTGAAGTTGTACTGTAGTTGTACTGTAGTTGTACTGTAGGTGTACTGTATTTGTACTGTACTTGTACTGTAGTTGTACTGTATTTGTACTGTATGTGTACTGTATTTGTACTGTACTTGAACTGTAGTTGTACTGTATGTGTACTGTAGTTGTACTGTATTTGTACTGTACTTGTACTGTAGTTGTACTGTAGTTGTACTGTACTTGTACTGTACTTGTACTGTACTTGTACTGTACTTGTACTGTACTTGTACTGTACTTGTACTGTAGTTGTACTGTACTTGTACTGTAGTTGTACTGTATGTGTAATGTAGTTGTACTGTATTTGTACTGTACTTGTACTGTAGTTGTAATGTAGTTGTACTGTACTTGTACTGTACTTGTACTGTAGTTGTACTGTATTTGTACTGTACTTGTACTGTACTTGTACTGTAGTTGTACTGTAGTTGTACTGTAGTTGTACTGTATGTGTACTGTAGTTGTACTGTATTTGTACTGTACTTGTACTTTAGTTGTACTGTAGTTGTACTGTAGTTGTACTGTAGTTGTACTGTAGTTATACTGTATGTGTACTGTATTTTAACTGTAGTTGTACTGTACTTGTACTGTAGTTGTACTGTAGTTGTACTGTAGTTAAACTTTATTTGTACTGTAGTTGTACTGTACTTGTACTGTATGTGTACTGTATTTGTACTGTAGTAGTACTGTATGTGTACTGTATGTGTACTGTATGTGTACTGTATTTGTACTGTAGTTGTACTGTAGTTGTACTGTAGTTGTACTGTAGTTGTACTGTATTTGTACTGTACTTGTACTGTAGTTGTACTGTAGTTGTACTGTAGTTGTACTGTATGTGTACTGTATTTTAACTTTATTTGTACTGTAGTTGTACTGTAGTTGTACTGTATTTGTACTGTAGTTGTACTGTATGTGTACAGTAGTTGTACTGTATTTGAACTGTACTTGTACTGTAGTTGTACTGTAGTTGTACTTTATTTGTACTCTAGTTGTACTGTAGTTGTACTGTATGTGTACTGTAGTTGTACTGTATGTGTACTGTAGTTGTACTGAATGTGTACTATAGTTGTACTGTATTTGTACTGTATTTGTACTGTACTTGTACTGTAGTTGTACTGTAGTTGTACTGTATGTGTACTGTATTTGTACTGTACTTGAACTGTAGTTGTACTGTAGTTGTACTGTACTTTTACTGTACTTGTACTGTAGTTGTACTGTATGTGTACTGTAGTTGTACTGTATTTGTACTGTACTTGTACTGTAGTTGTACTGTAGTTGTACTGTACTTGTACTGTACTTGTACTGTAGTTGTACTGTAGTTGTACTGTAGTTGTACTGTATGTGTACTGTAGTTGTACTGTATTTGTACTGTACTTGTACTGTAGTTGTACTGTAGTTGTACTGTAGTTGTACTGTATGTGTACTGTATTTATACTGTACTTGTACTGTAGTTGTACTGTATGTGTACTGTATTTGTACTGTACTTCTACTGTAGTTGTACTGTAGTTGTACTGTACTTGTACTGTACTTGTACTGTAGTTGTACTGTATGTGTACTGTAGTTGTACTGTATTTGTACTGTACTTGTACTGTAGTTGTACTGTAGTTGTACTGTACTTGTACTGTACTTGTACTGTACTTGTACTGTAGTTGTACTGTAGTTGTACTGTAGTTGTACTGTATGTGTACTGTAGTTGTACTGTATTTGTACTGTACTTGTACTGTAGTTGTAATGTAGTTGTACTGTACTTGTACTGTACTTGTACTGTAGTTGTACTGTATTTGTACTGTACTTGTACTGTACTTGTACTGTAGTTGTACTGTAGTTGTACTGTAGTTGTACTGTATGTGTACTGTAGTTGTACTGTATTTGTACTGTACTTGTACTGTAGTTGTACTGTAGTTGTACTGTAGTTGTACTGTAGTTGTACTGTAGTTGTACTGTATGTGTACTGTATTTTAACTGTAATTGTACTGTACTTGTACTGTAGTTGTACTGTAGTTGTACTGTAGTTAAACTGTATTTGTACTGTAGTTGTACTGTACTTGTACTGTATGTGTACTGTATTTGTACTGTAGTAGTACTGTATGTGTACTGTATGTGTACTGTATGTGTACTGTATGTGTACTGTATTTGTACTGTAGTTGTACTGTAGTTGTACTGTAGTTGTACTGTAGTTGTACTGTATTTGTACTGTACTTGTACTGTAGTTGTACTGTAGTTGTACTGTAGTTGTACTGTATGTGTACTGTATTTTAACTGTATTTGTACTGTAGTTGTACTGTAGTTGTACTATATGTGTACTGTAGTTGTACTGTAGTTGTACTGTATGTGTACTGTAGTTGTACTGTAGTTGTACTGTATGTGTACTGTATGTGTACTGTAGTTGTACTGTATGTGTACTGTAGTTGTAGTGTAGTTGTACTGTATGTGTACTGTATGTGTACTGTATGTGTACTGTATGTGTACTGTAGTTGTACTGTATGTGTACTGTAGTTGTACTGTATGTGTACTGTATTTGTACTGTAGTAGTACTGTATGTGTACTGTATGTGTACTGTATGTGTACTGTATGTGTACTGTATTTGTACTGTAGTTGTACTGTAGTTGTACTGTAGTTGTACTGTAGTTGTACAATATTTTAACTGTATTTGTACTGTAGTTGTACTGTAGTTGTACTGTATTTGTACTGTAGTTGTACTGTATGTGTACTGTAGTTGTACTGTATTTGTACTGTACTTGTACTGTAGTTGTACTGTAGTTGTACTGTATTTGTACTCTAGTTGTACTGTAGTTGTACTGTATGTGTACTGTAGTTGTACTGTATGTGTACTGTAGTTGTACTGAATGTGTACTATAGTTGTACTGTATTTGTACTGTATTTGTACTGTACTTGTACTGTAGTTGTACTGTAGTTGTACTGTATGTGTACTGTATTTGTACTGTACTTGTACTGTAGTTGTACTGTAGTTGTACTGTACTTGTACTGTAGTTGTACTGTATGTGTACTGTAGTTGTACTGTATTTGTACTGTACTTGTACTGTAGTTGTACTGTAGTTGTACTGTACTTGTACTGTACTTGTACTGTACTTGTACTGTACTTGTACTGTAGTTGTACTGTAGTTGTACTGTATGTGTACTGTAGTTGTACTGTATTTGTACTGTACTTGTACTGTAGATGTACTGTAGTTGTACTGTATTTGTACTGTATGTGTACTGTATTTGTACTGTAGTTGTACTGTATGTGTACTGTAGTTGTACTGTATGTGTACTGTATTTGTACTGTATGTGTACTGTATTTGTACTGTAGTTGTACTGTAGTTGTACTGTAGTTGTACTGGAGTTGTACTGTAGTTGTACTGTAGTTGTACTGTATGTGTACTGTATTTGTACTGTATGTGTACTGTATTTGTACTGTAGTTGTACTGTAGTTGTACTGTATGTGTACTGTATTTCAACTGTACTTGTACTGTAGTTGTACTGTATTTGTACTGTAGTTGTACTGTATTTGTAGTGTAGTTGTACTGTAGTTGTACTGTAGTTGTACTGTATGTGTACTGTATTTGTACTGTATGTGTACTGTATTTGTACTGTATGTGTACTGTATTTGTACTGTAGTTGTACTGTAGTTGTACTGTATGTGTACTGTAGTTGTACTGTATTTGTACTGTAGTTGTACTGTATGTGTACTGTAGTTGTACTGTATGTGTACTGTATTTGTACTGTATGTGTACTGTATTTGTACTGTAGTTGTACTGTAGTTGTACTGTAGTTGTACTGTAGTTGTACTGTACTTGTACTGTACTTGTACTGTACTTGTACTGCATTTGTACTGTAGTTGTACTGTATGTGTACTGTAGTTGTACTGTAGTTGTACTGTAGTTGTAATGTATGTGTACTGTATGTGTCCTGTATTTGTACTGTACTTGTACTGTATGTGTACTGTAGTTGTACTGTAGTTGTACTGTATGTGTACTGTAGTTGTACTGTATTTGTACTGTACTTGTACTGTAGTTGTACTGTAGTTGTACTGTACTTGTACTGTACTTGTACTGTACTTGTACTGTACTTGTACTGTAGTTGTACTGTACTTGTACTGTAGTTGTACTGTATGTGTAATGTAGTTGTACTGTATTTGTACTGTACTTGTACTGTAGTTGTAATGTAGTTGTACTGTACTTGTACTGTACTTGTACTGTAGTTGTACTGTATTTGTACTGTACTTGTACTGTACTTGTACTGTACTTGTACTGTAGTTGTACTGTAGTTGTACTGTAGTTGTACTGTATGTGTACTGTAGTTGTACTGTATTTGTACTGTACTTGTACTTTAGTTGTACTGTAGTTGTACTGTAGTTGTACTGTAGTTGTACTGTAGTTATACTGTATGTGTACTGTATTTTAACTGTAGTTGTACTGTACTTGTACTGTAGTTGTACTGTAGTTGTACTGTAGTTAAACTTTATTTGTACTGTAGTTGTACTGTACTTGTACTGTATGTGTACTGTATTTGTACTGTAGTAGTACTGTATGTGTACTGTATGTGTACTGTATGTGTACTGTATTTGTACTGTAGTTGTACTGTAGTTGTACTGTAGTTGTACTGTAGTTGTACTGTATTTGTACTGTACTTGTACTGTAGTTGTACTGTAGTTGTACTGTAGTTGTACTGTATGTGTACTGTATTTTAACTTTATTTGTACTGTAGTTGTACTGTAGTTGTACTGTATTTGTACTGTAGTTGTACTGTATGTGTACAGTAGTTGTACTGTATTTGAACTGTACTTGTACTGTAGTTGTACTGTAGTTGTACTGTATTTGTACTCTAGTTGTACTGTAGTTGTACTGTATGTGTACTGTAGTTGTACTGTATGTGTACTGTAGTTGTACTGAATGTGTACTATAGTTGTACTGTATTTGTACTGTATTTGTACTGTACTTGTACTGTAGTTGTACTGTAGTTGTACTGTATGTGTACTGTATTTGTACTGTACTTGAACTGTAGTTGTACTGTAGTTGTACTGTACTTTTACTGTACTTGTACTGTAGTTGTACTGTATGTGTACTGTAGTTGTACTGTATTTGTACTGTACTTGTACTGTAGTTGTACTGTAGTTGTACTGTACTTGTACTGTACTTGTACTGTAGTTGTACTGTAGTTGTACTGTAGTTGTACTGTATGTGTACTGTAGTTGTACTGTATTTGTACTGTACTTGTACTGTAGTTGTACTGTAGTTGTACTGTAGTTGTACTGTATGTGTACTGTATTTATACTGTACTTGTACTGTAGTTGTACTGTATGTGTACTGTATTTGTACTGTACTTCTACTGTAGTTGTACTGTAGTTGTACTGTACTTGTACTGTACTTGTACTGTACTTGTACTGTAGTTGTACTGTATGTGTACTGTAGTTGTACTGTATTTGTACTGTACTTGTACTGTAGTTGTACTGTAGTTGTACTGTAGTTGTACTGTACTTGTACTGTACTTGTACTGTAGTTGTACTGTAGTTGTACTGTAGTTGTACTATATGTGTACTGTAGTTGTACTGTATTTGTACTGTACTTGTACTGTAGTTGTAATGTAGTTGTACTGTACTTGTACTGTACTTGTACTGTAGTTGTACTGTATTTGTACTGTACTTGTACTGTAGTTGTACTGTAGTTGTACTGTAGTTGTACTGTAGTTGTACTGTAGTTGTACTGTATGTGTACTGTATTTTAACTGTAGTTGTACTGTACTTGTACTGTAGTTGTACTGTAGTTGTACTGTAGTTAAACTGTATTTGTACTGTAGTTGTACTGTACTTGTACTGTATGTGTACTGTATTTGTACTGTAGTAGTACTGTATGTGTACTGTATGTGTACTGTATGTGTACTGTATGTGTACTGTATTTGTACTGTAGTTGTACTGTAGTTGTACTGTAGTTGTACTGTAGTTGTACTGTATTTGTACTGTACTTGTACTGTAGTTGTACTGTAGTTGTACTGTATGTGTACTGTATTTTAACTGTATTTGTACTGTAGTTGTACTGTAGTTGTACTATATGTGTACTGTAGTTGTACTGTAGTTGTACTGTATGTGTACTGTAGTTGTACTGTAGTTGTACTGTATGTGTACTGTATGTGTACTGTAGTTGTACTGTATGTGTACTGTAGTTGTAGTGTAGTTGTACTGTATGTGTACTGTATGTGTACTGTATGTGTACTGTATGTGTACTGTAGTTGTACTGTATGTGTACTGTAGTTGTACTGTATGTGTACAGTATTTGTACTGTAGTAGTACTGTATGTGTACTGTATGTGTACTGTATGTGTACTGTATGTGTACTGTATTTGTACTGTAGTTGTACTGTAGTTGTACTGTAGTTGTACTGTAGTTGTACTGTATTTTAACTGTATTTGTACTGTAGTTGTACTGTAGTTGTACTGTATTTGTACTGTAGTTGTACTGTATGTGTACTGTAGTTGTACTGTATTTGTACTGTACTTGTACTGTAGTTGTACTGTAGTTGTACTGTATTTGTACTCTAGTTGTACTGTAGTTGTACTGTATGTGTACTATAGTTGTACTGTATTTGTACTGTATTTGTACTGTACTTGTACTGTAGTTGTACTGTAGTTGTACTGTATGTGTACTGTATTTGTACTGTACTTGTACTGTAGTTGTACTGTAGTTGTACTGTACTTGTACTGTAGTTGTACTGTATGTGTACTGTAGTTGTACTGTATTTGTACTGTACTTGTACTGTAGTTGTACTGTAGTTGTACTGTACTTGTACTGTACTTGTACTGTACTTGTACTGTAGTTGTACTGTAGTTGTACTGTATGTGTACTGTAGTTGTACTGTATTTGTACTGTACTTGTACTGTAGATGTACTGTAGTTGTACTGTATTTGTACTGTATGTGTACTGTATTTGTACTGTAGTTGTACTGTATGTGTACTGTAGTTGTACTGTATGTGTACTGTATTTGTACTGTATGTGTACTGTATTTGTACTGTAGTTGTACTGTAGTTGTACTGTAGTTGTACTGGAGTTGTACTGTAGTTGTACTGTAGTTGTACTGTATGTGTACTGTATTTGTACTGTATGTGTACTGTATTTGTACTGTAGTTGTACTGTATTTGTAGTGTAGTTGTACTGTATTTCAACTGTACTTGTACTGTAGTTGTATTGTATTTGTACTGTAGTTGTACTGTAATTGTAGTGTAGTTGTACTGTAGTTGTACTGTAGTTGTACTGTATGTGTACTGTATTTGTACTGTATGTGTACTGTATTTGTACTGTATGTGTACTGTATTTGTACTGTAGTTGTACTGTAGTTGTACTGTATGTGTACTGTAGTTGTACTGTATTTGTACTGTAGTTGTACTGTATGTGTACTGTAGTTGTACTGTATGTGTACTGTATTTGTACTGTATGTGTACTGTATTTGTACTGTAGTTGTACTGTAGTTGTACTGTAGTTGTACTGTAGTTGTACTGTACTTGTACTGTACTTGTACTGTACTTGTACTGCATTTGTACTGTAGTTGTACTGTATGTGTACTGTAGTTGTACTGTAGTTGTACTGTAGTTGTAATGTATGTGTACTGTATGTGTCCTGTATTTGTACTGTACTTGTACTGTATGTGTACTGTAGTTGTACTGTAGTTGTACTGTATGTGTACTGTAGTTGTACTGTAGTTGTACGGTAGTTGTACTGTAGTTGTACTGTATTTGTACTGTAGTTGTACTGTAGTTGTACTGTATGTGTACTGTATGTGTACTGTAGTTGTACTGTATGTGTACTGTAGTTGTACTGTAGTTGTACTGTATGTGTACTGTATGTGTACTGTAGTTGTACTGTAGTTGTACTGTATTTTAACTGTACTTGTACTGCACTTGTACTGTATTTGTACTGTAGTTGTACTGTATGTGTACTGTAGTTGTACTGTAGTTGTACTGTAGTTGTACTGTATGTGTACTGTATGTGTCCTGTATTTGTACTGTACTTGTACTGTATGTGTACTGTATGTGTACTGTAGTTGTACTGTAGTTGTACTGTATGTGTACTGTATGTGTACTGTAGTTGTACTGTAGTTGTACTGTAGTTGTACTGTATGTGTACTGTAGTTGTACTGTAGTTGTACTGTACTTGTACTGTATGTGTACTGTAGTTGTACTGTATGTGTACTGTATGTGTACTGTAGTTGTACGGTATGTGTACTGTATGTGTACTGTATGTGTACTGTATTTGTACTGTACTTGTACTGTATTTGTACTCTAGTTGTACTGTAGTTGTACTGTAGTTGTACTGTAGTTGTACTGTATGTGTACTGTATGTGTACTGTAGTTGTACTGTATTTGTACTGTAGTTGTACGGTAGTTGTACTGTAGTTGTACTGTATTTGTACTGTAGTTGTACTGTAGTTGTACTGTATGTGTACTGTATGTGTACTGTAGTTGTACTGTATGTGTACTGTAGTTGTACTGTAGTTGTACTGTATGTGTACTGTAGTTGTACTGTATGTGCACTGTAGTTGTACTGTATTTGTACTGTATGTGTACTGTATGTGTACGGTAGTTGTACTGTAGTTGTACTGTATTTGTACTGTAGTTGTACTGTAGTTGTACTGTACTTGTACTGTAGTTGTACTGTATGTGTACTGTATGTGTACTGTAGTTGTACTGTAGTTGTACTGTAGTTGTACTGTATGTGTACTGTAGTTGTACTGTAGTTATACTGTACTTGTACTGTATGTGTACTGTAGTTGTACTGTATGTGTACTGTATGTGTACTGTAGTAGTACTGTATGTGTACTGTATGTGTACTGTAGTTGTACTGTAGTTGTACTGTATGTGTACTGTATGTGTACTGTAGTTGTACTGTAGTTGTACTGTATGTGTCCTGTATTTTAACTGTACTTGTACTGTAGTTGTACTGTAGTTGTACTGTAGTTGTACTGTATGTGTACTGTATTTGTACTGTAGTTGTACTGTAGTTGTACTGTATGTGTCCTGTATTTTAACTGTACTTGTACTGTAGTTGTACTGTAGTTGTACTGTATGTGTACTGTATGTGTACTGTAGTTGTACTGTAGTTGTACTGTAGTTGTACTGTAGTTGTACTGTAGTTGTACTGTATGTGTACTGTATGTGTACTGTAGTTGTACTGTATGTGTACTGTATGTGTACTGTATGTGTACTGTAGATGTACTGTATGTGTACTGTAGTTGTACTGTAGTTGTACTGTATGTGTACTGTATGTGTACTGTAGTTGTACTGTAGTTGTACTGTATGTGTACTGTACTTGTACTATACTTGTACTGTAGTTGTACTGTAGTTGTACTGTATGTGTACTGTATGTGTACTGTACTTGTACTGTAGTTGTACTGTAGTTGTACTGTATTTGTACTGTAGTTGTACTGTAGTTGTACTGTATGTGTACTGTTTGTGTACTGTAGTTGTACTGTAGTTGTACTGTATGTGTACTGTAGTTGTACTGTAGTTGTACTGTATGTGTACTGTAGTTGTACTGTAGTTGTACTGTATGTGTACTGTAGTTGTACTGTAGTTGTACTGTATGTGTACTATATGTGTACTGTAGTTGTACTGTATGTGTACTGTAGTTGTAGTGTAGTTGTACTGTATGTGTACTGTATGTGTACTGTATGTGTACTGTATGTGTACTGTAGTTGTACTGTATGTGTACTGTAGTTGTACTGTATGTGTACTGTATGTGTACTGTAGTTGTACTGTAGTTGTACTGTATGTGTACTGTAGTTGTACTGTATGTGTACTGTAGTTGTACTGTAGTTGTACTGTAGTTGTACTGTAGTTGTACTGTATGTGTACTGTATGTGTACTGTACTTGTACTGTAGTTGTACTGTATGTGTACTGTAGTTGTACTGTAGTTGTACTGTATGTGTACTGTAGTTGTACTGTAGTTGTACTGTATGTGTACTGTATGTGTACTGTATGTGTACTGTAGTTGTACTGTATGTGTACTGTAGTTGTACTGTAGTTGTACTGTATGTGTACTGTATGTGTACTGTATGTGTACTGTAGTTGTACTGTATGTGTACTGTAGTTGTACTGTAGTTGTACTGTATGTGTACTGTATGTGTACTGTAGTTGTACTGTAGTTGTACTGTAGTTGTACTGTATGTGTACTGTATGTGTACTGTATGTGTACTGTGGTTGTACTGTATGTGTACTGTAGTTGTACTGTAGCTGTACTGTAGTTGTACTGTAGTGTCACTGTAGTTGTACTGTAGTTGTACTGTAGTTGTACTGTAGTTGTACTGTAGTTGTACTGTATGTGTACTGTATGTGTACTGTATGAGTACTGTAGTTGTACTGTAGTTGTACTGTATGTGTACTGTATGTGTACTGTAGTTGTACTGTATGTGTACTGTAGTTGTACTGTAGTTGTACTGTAGTTGTACTGTAGTTGTACTGTAGTTGTACTGTATGTGTACTGTATGTGTACTGTAGTTGTACTGTAGATGTACTGTATGTGTACTGTAGTTGTACTGTAGTTGTACTGTAGGTGTACTGTAGTTGTACTGTAGTTGTACTGTATGTGTACTGTATGTGTACTGTATGTGTACTGTAGTTGTACTGTATGTGTACTGTAGTTGTACTGTAGTTGTACTGTATGTGTACTGTATGTGTACTGTAGTTGTACTGTAGTTGTACTGTATGTGTACTGTACTTGTACTGTAGTTGTACTGTAGTTGTACTGTATGTGTACTGTATGTGTACTGTACTTGTACTGTAGTTGTACTGTAGTTGTACTGTAGTTGTACTGTAGTTGTACTGTATGTGTACTGTAGTTGTACTGTATTTGTACTGTACTTGTACTGAAGTTGTACTGTAGTTGTACTGTAGTTGTACTGTATGTGTACTGTATTTGTACTGTACTTGTACTGTAGTTGTACTGTATTTATACTGTATGTGTACTGTATTTGAACTGTGTTTGAACTGTAGTTGTACTGTAGTTGTACTGTATTTTACTGTACTTGTACTGTAGTTGTACTGTATGTGTACTGTAGTTGTACTGTATTTGTACTGTACTTGTACTGTAGTTGTACTGTAGTTGTACTGTACTTGTACTGTACTTGTACTGTACTTGTACTGTAGTTGTACTGTAGTTGTACTGTAGTTGTACTGTATGTGTACTGTAGTTGTACTGTATTTGTACTGTACTTGTACTGTAGTTGTACTGTAGTTTTACTGTAGTTGTACTGTATGTGTACTGTATTTATACTGTACTTGTACTGTAGTTGTACTGTATGTGTACTGTATTTGTACTGTAGTTGTACTGTAGTTGTACTGTAGTTGTACTGTAGTTGTACTGTATGTGTACTGTATTTGTACTGTATGTGTACTGTATTTGTACTGTAGTTGTACTGTAGTTGTACTGTATGTGTACTGTAGTTGTACTGTATTTGTACTGTAGTTGTACTGTATGTGTACTGTAGTTGTACTGTATGTGTACTGTATTTGTACTGTATGTGTACTGTATTTGTACTGTAGTTGTACTGTAGTTGTACTGTAGTTGTACTGTAGTTGTACTGTACTTGTACTGTACTTGTACTGTACTTGTACTGCATTTGTACTGTAGTTGTACTGTATGTGTACTGTAGTTGTACTGTAGTTGTACTGTAGTTGTACTGTATGTGTACTGTATGTGTCCTGTATTTGTACTGTACTTGTACTGTATGTGTACTGTAGTTGTACTGTAGTTGTACTGTATGTGTACTGTAGTTGTACTGTAGTTGTACGGTAGTTGTACTGTAGTTGTACTGTATTTGTACTGTAGTTGTACTGTAGTTGTACTGTATGTGTACTGTATGTGTACTGTAGTTGTACTGTATGTGTACTGTAGTTGTACTGTAGTTGTACTGTATGTGTACTGTATGTGTACTGTAGTTGTACTGTAGTTGTACTGTATTTTAACTGTACTTGTACTGTACTTGTACTGTATTTGTACTGTAGTTGTACTGTATGTGTACAGTAGTTGTACTGTAGTTGTACTGTAGTTGTACTGTATGTGTACTGTATGTGTCCTGTATTTGTACTGTACTTGTACTGTATGTGTACTGTATGTGTACTGTAGTTGTACTGTAGTTGTACTGTATGTGTACTGTATGTGTACTGTAGTTGTACTGTAGTTGTACTGTAGTTGTACTGTATGTGTACTGTAGTTGTACTGTAGTTGTACTGTACTTGTACTGTATGTGTACTGTAGTTGTACTGTGTGTGTACTGTATGTGTACTGTAGTTGTACGGTATGTGTACTGTATGTGTACTGTATGTGTACTGTATTTGTAGTGTACTTGTACTGTATTTGTACTCTAGTTGTACTGTAGTTGTACTGTAGTTGTACTGTAGTTGTACTGTATGTGTACTGTATGTGTACTGTAGTTGTACTGTATTTGTACTGTAGTTGTACGGTAGTTGTACTGTAGTTGTACTGTATTTGTACTGTAGTTGTACTGTAGTTGTACTGTATGTGTACTGTATGTGTACTGTAGTTGTACTGTATGTGTACTGTAGTTGTACTGTAGTTGTACTGTATGTGTACTGTAGTTGTACTGTATGTGCACTGTAGTTGTACTGTATTTGTACTGTATGTGTACTGTATGTGTACGGTAGATGTACTGTAGTTGTACTGTATTTGTACTGTAGTTGTACTGTAGTTGTACTGTAGTTGTACTGTAGTTGTACTGTATGTGTACTGTATGTGTACTGTAGTTGTACTGTAGTTGTACTGTAGTTGTACTGTATGTGTACTGTAGTTGTACTGTAGTTGTACTGTACTTGTACTGTATGTGTACTGTAGTTGTACTGTATGTGTACTGTATGTGTACTGTAGTTGTACTGTATGTGTACTGTATGTGTACTGTAGTTGTACTGTAGTTGTACTGTATGTGTACTGTATGTGTACTTTAGTTGTACTGTAGTTGTACTGTAGTTGTACTGTATGTGTACTGTAGTTGTACTGTAGTTGTACTGTACTTGTACTGTATGTGTACTGTAGTTGTACTGTATGTGTACTGTATGTGTACTGTAGTTGTACTGTATGTGTACTGTATGTGTACTGTAGTTGTACTGTAGTTGTACTGTATGTGTACTGTATGTGTACTTTAGTTGTACTGTAGTTGTACTGTATGTGTCCTGTATTTTAACTGTACTTGTACTGTAGTTGTACTGTAGTTGTACTGTAGTTGTACTGTATGTGTACTGTATTTGTACTGTAGTTGTACTGTAGTTGTACTGTATGTGTCCTGTATTTTAACTGTACTTGTACTGTAGTTGTACTGTAGTTGTACTGTAGTTGTACTGTATGTGTACTGTATGTGTACTGTAGTTGTACTGTAGTTGTACTGTAGTTGTACTGTAGTTGTACTGTAGTTGTACTGTATGTGTACTGTATGTGTACTGTAGTTGTACTGTATGTGTACTGTATGTGTACTGTATGTGTACTGTATGTGTACTGTAGATGTACTGTATGTGTACTGTAGTTGTACTGTAGTTGTACTGTATGTGTACTGTATGTGTACTGTAGTTGTACTGTAGTTGTACTGTATGTGTACTGTACTTGTACTATACTTGTACTGTAGTTGTACTGTAGTTGTACTGTATGTGTACTGTATGTGTACTGTACTTGTACTGTAGTTGTACTGTAGTTGTACTGTATTTGTACTGTAGTATTACTGTAGTTGTACTGTATGTGTACTGTTTGTGTACTGTAGTTGTACTGTAGTTGTACTGTATGTGTACTGTAGTTGTACTGTAGTTGTACTGTATGTGTACTGTAGTTGTACTGTAGTTGTACTGTATGTGTACTGTAGTTGTACTGTAGTTGTACTGTATGTGTACTGTATGTGTACTGTAGTTGTACTGTATGTGTACTGTAGTTGTAGTGTAGTTGTACTGTATGTGTACTGTATGTGTACTGTATGTGTACTGTATGTGTACTGTAGTTGTACTGTATGTGTACTGTAGTTGTACTGTATGTGTACTGTATGTGTACTGTAGTTGTACTGTAGTTGTACTGTATGTGTACTGTAGTTGTACTGTATGTGTACTGTAGTTGTACTGTAGTTGTACTGTAGTTGTACTGTAGTTGTACTGTATGTGTACTGTATGTGTACTGTACTTGTACTGTAGTTGTACTGTATGTGTACTGTAGTTGTACTGTAGTTGTACTGTATGTGTACTGTAGTTGTACTGTAGTTGTACTGTATGTGTACTGTATGTGTACTGTAGTTGTACTGTATGTGTACTGTAGTTGTACTGTAGTTGTACTGTATGTGTACTGTATGTGTACTGTATGTGTACTGTAGTTGTACTGTATGTGTACTGTAGTTGTACTGTAGTTGTACTGTATGTGTACTGTATGTGTACTGTAGTTGTACTGTAGTTGTACTGTAGTTGTACTGTATGTGTACTGTATGTGTACTGTATGTGTACTGTGGTTGTACTGTATGTGTACTGTAGTTGTACTGTAGCTGTACTGTAGTTGTACTGTAGTGTCACTGTAGTTGTACTGTAGTTGTACTGTAGTTGTACTGTAGTTGTACTGTAGTTGTACTGTATGTGTACTGTATGTGTACTGTATGAGTACTGTAGTTGTACTGTAGTTGTACTGTATGTGTACTGTATGTGTACTGTAGTTGTACTGTATGTGTACTGTAGTTGTACTGTAGTTGTACTGTAGTTGTACTGTAGTTGTACTGTAGTTGTACTGTATGTGTACTGTATGTGTACTGTAGTTGTACTGTAGATGTACTGTATGTGTACTGTAGTTGTACTGTAGTTGTACTGTAGGTGTACTGTAGTTGTACTGTAGTTGTACTGTATGTGTACTGTATGTGTACTGTATGTGTACTGTAGTTGTACTGTATGTGTACTGTAGTTGTACTGTAGTTGTACTGTATGTGTACTGTATGTGTACTGTAGTTGTACTGTAGTTGTACTGTATGTGTACTGTACTTGTACTGTAGTTGTACTGTAGTTGTACTGTATGTGTACTGTATGTGTACTGTACTTGTACTGTAGTTGTACTGTAGTTGTACTGTAGTTGTACTGTAGTTGTACTGTATGTGTACTGTAGTTGTACTGTATTTGTACTGTACTTGTACTGAAGTTGTACTGTAGTTGTACTGTAGTTGTACTGTATGTGTACTGTATTTGTACTGTACTTGTACTGTAGTTGTACTGTATTTGTACTGTATGTGTACTGTATTTGTACTGTGTTTGAACTGTAGTTGTACTGTAGTTGTACTGTATTTTACTGTACTTGTACTGTAGTTGTACTGTATGTGTACTGTAGTTGTACTGTATTTGTACTGTACTTGTACTGTAGTTGTACTGTAGTTGTACTGTACTTGTACTGTACTTGTACTGTAGTTGTACTGTAGTTGTAATGTAGTTGTACTGTATGTGTACTGTAGTTGTACTGTATTTGTACTGTACTTGTACTGTAGTTGTACTGTAGTTTTACTGTAGTTGTACTGTATGTGTACTGTATTTATACTGTACTTGTACTGTAGTTGTACTGTATGTGTACTGTATTTGTACTGTACTTGTACTGTAGTTGTACTGTAGTTGTACTGTACTTGTACTGTACTTGTACTGTAGTTGTACTGTATGTGTACTGTAGTTGTACTGTATTTGTACTGTACTTGTAGTGTAGTTGTACTATAGTTGTACTGTACTTGTACTGTACTTGTACTGTAGTTGTACTGTAGTTGTACTGTAGTTGTACTGTATGTGTACTGTAGTTGTACTGTATTTGTACTGTACTTGTACTGTAGTTGTAATGTAGTTGTACTGTACTTGTACTGTACTTGTACTGTAGTTGTACTGTATTTGTACTGTACTTGTACTGTACTTGTACTGTAGTTGTACTGTAGTTGTACTGTAGTTGTACTGTATGTGTACTGTAGTTGTACTGTATTTGTACTGTACTTGTACTGTAGTTGTACTGTAGTTGTACTGTAGTTGTACTGTAGTTGTACTGTAGTTGTACTGTATGTGTACTGTATTTTAACTGTAGTTGTACTGTACTTGTACTGTAGTTGTACTGTAGTTGTACTGTAGTTAAACTGTATTTGTACTGTAGTTGTACTGTACTTGTACTGTATGTGTACTGTATTTGTACTGTAGTAGTACTGTATGTGTACTGTATGTGTACTGTATGTGTACTGTATGTGTACTGTATTTGTACTGTAGTTGTACTGTAGTTGTACTGTAGTTGTACTGTAGTTGTACTGTATTTGTACTGTACTTGTACTGTAGTTGTACTGTAGTTGTACTGTATGTGTACTGTATTTTAACTGTATTTGTACTGTAGTTGTACTGTAGTTGTACTATATGTGTACTGTAGTTGTACTGTAGTTGTACTGTATGTGTACTGTAGTTGTACTGTAGTTGTACTGTATGTGTACTGTATGTGTACTGTAGTTGTACTGTATGTGTACTGTAGTTGTAGTGTAGTTGTACTGTATGTGTACTGTATGTGTACTGTATGTGTACTGTATGTGTACTGTAGTTGTACTGTATGTGTACTGTAGTTGTACTGTATGTGTACTGTATTTGTACTGTAGTAGTACTGTATGTGTACTGTATGTGTACTGTATGTGTACTGTATGTGTACTGTATTTGTACTGTAGTTGTACTGTAGTTGTACTGTAGTTGTACTGTAGTTGTACTGTATTTTAACTGTATTTGTACTGTAGTTGTACTGTAGTTGTACTGTATTTGTACTGTAGTTGTACTGTATGTGTACTGTAGTTGTACTGTATTTGTACTGTACTTGTACTGTAGTTGTACTGTAGTTGTACTGTATTTGTACTCTAGTTGTACTGTAGTTGTACTGTATGTGTACTGTAGTTGTACTGTATGTGTACTGTAGTTGTACTGAATGTGTACTATAGTTGTACTGTATTTGTACTGTATTTGTACTGTACTTGTACTGTAGTTGTACTGTAGTTGTACTGTATGTGTACTGTATTTGTACTGTACTTGTACTGTAGTTGTACTGTAGTTGTACTGTACTTGTACTGTAGTTGTACTGTATGTGTACTGTAGTTGTACTGTATTTGTACTGTACTTGTACTGTAGTTGTACTGTAGTTGTACTGTACTTGTACTGTACTTGTACTGTACTTGTACTGTAGTTGTACTGTAGTTGTACTGTATGTGTACTGTAGTTGTACTGTATTTGTACTGTACTTGTACTGTAGATGTACTGTAGTTGTACTGTATTTGTACTGTATGTGTACTGTATTTGTACTGTAGTTGTACTGTATGTGTACTGTAGTTGTACTGTATGTGTACTGTATTTGTACTGTATGTGTACTGTATTTGTACTGTAGTTGTACTGTAGTTGTACTGTAGTTGTACTGGAGTTGTACTGTAGTTGTACTGTAGTTGTACTGTATGTGTACTGTATTTGTACTGTATGTGTACTGTATTTGTACTGTAGTTGTACTGTAGTTGTACTGTATGTGTACTGTATTTCAACTGTACTTGTACTGTAGTTGTACTGTATTTGTACTGTAGTTGTACTGTATTTGTAGTGTAGTTGTACTGTAGTTGTACTGTAGTTGTACTGTATGTGTACTGTATTTGTACTGTATGTGTACTGTATTTGTACTGTATGTGTACTGTATTTGTACTGTAGTTGTACTGTAGTTGTACTGTATGTGTACTGTAGTTGTACTGTATTTGTACTGTAGTTGTACTGTATGTGTACTGTAGTTGTACTGTATGTGTACTGTATTTGTACTGTATGTGTACTGTATTTGTACTGTAGTTGTACTGTAGTTGTACTGTAGTTGTACTGTAGTTGTACTGTACTTGTACTGTACTTGTACTGTACTTGTACTGCATTTGTACTGTAGTTGTACTGTATGTGTACTGTAGTTGTACTGTAGTTGTACTGTAGTTGTAATGTATGTGTACTGTATGTGTCCTGTATTTGTACTGTACTTGTACTGTATGTGTACTGTAGTTGTACTGTAGTTGTACTGTATGTGTACTGTAGTTGTACTGTATTTGTACTGTACTTGTACTGTAGTTGTACTGTAGTTGTACTGTACTTGTACTGTACTTGTACTGTACTTGTACTGTACTTGTACTGTACTTGTACTGTAGTTGTACTGTACTTGTACTGTAGTTGTACTGTATGTGTAATGTAGTTGTACTGTATTTGTACTGTACTTGTACTGTAGTTGTAATGTAGTTGTACTGTACTTGTACTGTACTTGTACTGTAGTTGTACTGTATTTGTACTGTACTTGTACTGTACTTGTACTGTACTTGTACTGTACTTGTACTGTAGTTGTACTGTAGTTGTACTGTAGTTGTACTGTATGTGTACTGTAGTTGTACTGTATTTGTACTGTACTTGTACTTTAGTTGTACTGTAGTTGTACTGTAGTTGTACTGTAGTTGTACTGTAGTTATACTGTATGTGTACTGTATTTTAACTGTAGTTGTACTGTACTTGTACTGTAGTTGTACTGTAGTTGTACTGTAGTTAAACTTTATTTGTACTGTAGTTGTACTGTACTTGTACTGTATGTGTACTGTATTTGTACTGTAGTAGTACTGTATGTGTACTGTATGTGTACTGTATGTGTACTGTATTTGTACTGTAGTTGTACTGTAGTTGTACTGTAGTTGTACTGTAGTTGTACTGTATTTGTACTGTACTTGTACTGTAGTTGTACTGTAGTTGTACTGTAGTTGTACTGTATGTGTACTGTATTTTAACTTTATTTGTACTGTAGTTGTACTGTAGTTGTACTGTATTTGTACTGTAGTTGTACTGTATGTGTACAGTAGTTGTACTGTATTTGAACTGTACTTGTACTGTAGTTGTACTGTAGTTGTACTGTATTTGTACTCTAGTTGTACTGTAGTTGTACTGTATGTGTACTGTAGTTGTACTGTATGTGTACTGTAGTTGTACTGAATGTGTACTATAGTTGTACTGTATTTGTACTGTATTTGTACTGTACTTGTACTGTAGTTGTACTGTAGTTGTACTGTATGTGTACTGTATTTGTACTGTACTTGAACTGTAGTTGTACTGTAGTTGTACTGTACTTTTACTGTACTTGTACTGTAGTTGTACTGTATGTGTACTGTAGTTGTACTGTATTTGTACTGTACTTGTACTGTAGTTGTACTGTAGTTGTACTGTACTTGTACTGTACTTGTACTGTAGTTGTACTGTAGTTGTACTGTAGTTGTACTGTATGTGTACTGTAGTTGTACTGTATTTGTACTGTACTTGTACTGTAGTTGTACTGTAGTTGTACTGTAGTTGTACTGTATGTGTACTGTATTTATACTGTACTTGTACTGTAGTTGTACTGTAAGTGTACTGTATTTGTACTGTACTTCTACTGTAGTTGTACTGTAGTTGTACTGTACTTGTACTGTACTTGTACTGTAGTTGTACTGTATGTGTACTGTAGTTGTACTGTATTTGTACTGTACTTGTACTGTAGTTGTACTGTAGTTGTACTGTAGTTGTACTGTACTTGTACTGTACTTGTACTGTAGTTGTACTGTAGTTGTACTGTAGTTGTACTGTATGTGTACTGTAGTTGTACTGTATTTGTACTGTACTTGTACTGTAGTTGTAATGTAGTTGTACTGTACTTGTACTGTACTTGTACTGTAGTTGTACTGTATTTGTACTGTACTTGTACTGTAGTTGTACTGTAGTTGTACTGTAGTTGTACTGTAGTTGTACTGTAGTTGTACTGTATGTGTACTGTATTTTAACTGTAGTTGTACTGTACTTGTACTGTAGTTGTACTGTAGTTGTACTGTAGTTAAACTGTATTTGTACTGTAGTTGTACTGTACTTGTACTGTATGTGTACTGTATTTGTACTGTAGTAGTACTGTATGTGTACTGTATGTGTACTGTATGTGTACTGTATGTGTACTGTATTTGTACTGTAGTTGTACTGTAGTTATACTGTAGTTGTACTGTAGTTGTACTGTATTTGTACTGTACTTGTACTGTAGTTGTACTGTAGTTGTACTGTATGTGTACTGTATTTTAACTGTATTTGTACTGTAGTGGTACTGTAGTTGTACTATATGTGTACTGTAGTTGTACTGTAGTTGTACTGTATGTGTACTGTAGTTGTACTGTAGTTGTACTGTATGTGTACTGTATGTGTACTGTAGTTGTACTGTATGTGTACTGTAGTTGTAGTGTAGTTGTACTGTATGTGTACTGTATGTGTACTGTATGTGTACTGTATGTGTACTGTAGTTGTACTGTATGTGTACTGTAGTTGTACTGTATGTGTACAGTATTTGTACTGTAGTAGTACTGTATGTGTACTGTATGTGTACTGTATGTGTACTGTATGTGTACTGTATTTGTACTGTAGTTGTACTGTAGTTGTACTGTAGTTGTACTGTAGTTGTACTGTATTTTAACTGTATTTGTACTGTAGTTGTACTGTAGTTGTACTGTATTTGTACTGTAGTTGTACTGTATGTGTACTGTAGTTGTACTGTATTTGTACTGTACTTGTACGGTAGTTGTACTGTAGTTGTACTGTATTTGTACTCTAGTTGTACTGTAGTTGTACTGTATGTGTACTGTAGTTGTACTGTATGTGTACTGTAGTTGTACTGAATGTGTACTATAGTTGTACTGTATTTGTACTGTATTTGTACTGTACTTGTACTGTAGTTGTACTGTAGTTGTACTGTATGTGTACTGTATTTGTACTGTACTTGTACTGTAGTTGTACTGTAGTTGTACTGTACTTGTACTGTAGTTGTACTGTATGTGTACTGTAGTTGTACTGTATTTGTACTGTACTTGTACTGTAGTTGTACTGTAGTTGTACTGTACTTGTACTGTACTTGTACTGTACTTGTACTGTACTTGTACTGTAGTTGTACTGTAGTTGTACTGTATGTGTACTGTAGTTGTACTGTATTTGTACTGTACTTGTACTGTAGATGTACTGTAGTTGTACTGTATTTGTACTGTATGTGTACTGTATTTGTACTGTAGTTGTACTGTATGTGTACTGTAGTTGTACTGTATGTGTACTGTATTTGTACTGTATGTGTACTGTATTTGTACTGTAGTTGTACTGTAGTTGTACTGTAGTTGTACTGGAGTTGTACTGTAGTTGTACTGTAGTTGTACTGTATGTGTACTGTATTTGTACTGTATGTGTACTGTATTTGTACTGTAGTTGTACTGTATTTGTAGTGTAGTTGTACTGTATTTCAACTGTACTTGTACTGTAGTTGTACTGTATTTGTACTGTAGTTGTACTGTAATTGTAGTGTAGTTGTACTGTAGTTGTACTGTAGTTGTACTGTATGTGTACTGTATTTGTACTGTATGTGTACTGTATTTGTACTGTATGTGTACTGTATTTGTACTGTAGTTGTACTGTAGTTGTACTGTATGTGTACTGTAGTTGTACTGTATTTGTACTGTAGTTGTACTGTATGTGTACTGTAGTTGTACTGTATGTGTACTGTATTTGTACTGTATGTGTACTGTATTTGTACTGTAGTTGTACTGTAGTTGTACTGTAGTTGTACTGTACTTGTACTGTACTTGTACTGTACTTGTACTGCATTTGTACTGTAGTTGTACTGTATGTGTACTGTAGTTGTACTGTAGTTGTACTGTAGTTGTAATGTATGTGTACTGTATGTGTCCTGTATTTGTACTGTACTTGTACTGTATGTGTACTGTAGTTGTACTGTAGTTGTACTGTATGTGTACTGTAGTTGTACTGTAGTTGTACGGTAGTTGTACTGTAGTTGTACTGTATTTGTACTGTAGTTGTACTGTAGTTGTACTGTATGTGTACTGTATGTGTACTGTAGTTGTACTGTATGTGTACTGTAGTTGTACTGTAGTTGTACTGTATGTGTACTGTAGGTGTACTGTAGTTGTACTGTAGTTGTACTGTATTTTAACTGTACTTGTACTGCACTTGTACTGTATTTGTACTGTAGTTGTACTGTATGTGTACTGTAGTTGTACTGTAGTTGTACTGTAGTTGTACTGTATGTGTACTGTATGTGTCCTGTATTTGTACTGTACTTGTACTGTATGTGTACTGTATGTGTACTGTAGTTGTACTGTAGTTGTACTGTATGTGTACTGTATGTGTACTGTAGTTGTACTGTAGTTGTACTGTAGTTGTACTGTATGTGTACTGTAGTTGTACTGTAGTTGTACTGTACTTGTACTGTATGTGTACTGTAGTTGTACTGTATGTGTACTGTATGTGTACTGTAGTTGTACGGTATGTGTACTGTATGTGTACTGTATGTGTACTGTATTTGTACTGTACTTGTACTGTATTTGTACTCTAGTTGTACTGTAGTTGTACTGTAGTTGTACTGTAGTTGTACTGTATGTGTACTGTATGTGTACTGTAGTTGTACTGTATTTGTACTGTAGTTGTACGGTAGTTGTACTGTAGTTGTACTGTATTTGTACTGTAGTTGTACTGTAGTTGTACTGTATGTGTACTGTATGTGTACTGTAGTTGTACTGTATGTGTACTGTAGTTGTACTGTAGTTGTACTGTATGTGTACTGTAGTTGTACTGTATGTGCACTGTAGTTGTACTGTATTTGTACTGTATGTGTACTGTATGTGTACGGTAGTTGTACTGTAGTTGTACTGTATTTGTACTGTAGTTGTACTGTAGTTGTACTGTACTTGTACTGTAGTTGTACTGTATGTGTACTGTAGTTGTACTGTAGTTGTACTGTAGTTGTACTGTATGTGTACTGTAGTTGTACTGTAGTTGTACTGTACTTGTACTGTATGTGTACTGTAGTTGTACTGTATGTGTACTGTATGTGTACTGTAGTAGTACTGTATGTGTACTGTATGTGTACTGTAGTTGTACTGTAGTTGTACTGTATGTGTACTGTATGTGTACTGTAGTTGTACTGTAGTTGTACTGTATGTGTCCTGTATTTTAACTGTACTTGTACTGTAGTTGTACTGTAGTTGTACTGTAGTTGTACTGTATGTGTACTGTATTTGTACTGTAGTTGTACTGTAGTTGTACTGTATGTGTCCTGTATTTTAACTGTACTTGTACTGTAGTTGTACTGTAGTTGTACTGTAGTTGTACTGTATGTGTACTGTATGTGTACTGTAGTTGTACTGTAGTTGTACTGTAGTTGTACTGTAGTTGTACTGTAGTTGTACTGTATGTGTACTGTATGTGTACTGTAGTTGTACTGTATGTGTACTGTATGTGTACTGTATGTGTACTGTAGATGTACTGTATGTGTACTGTAGTTGTACTGTAGTTGTACTGTATGTGTACTGTATGTGTACTGTAGTTGTACTGTAGTTGTACTGTATGTGTACTGTACTTGTACTATACTTGTACTGTAGTTGTACTGTAGTTGTACTGTATGTGTACTGTATGTGTACTGTACTTGTACTGTAGTTGTACTGTAGTTGTACTGTATTTGTACTGTAGTTGTACTGTAGTTGTACTGTATGTGTACTGTTTGTGTACTGTAGTTGTACTGTAGTTGTACTGTATGTGTACTGTAGTTGTACTGTAGTTGTACTGTATGTGTACTGTAGTTGTACTGTAGTTGTACTGTATGTGTACTGTAGTTGTACTGTAGTTGTACTGTATGTGTACTATATGTGTACTGTAGTTGTACTGTATGTGTACTGTAGTTGTAGTGTAGTTGTACTGTATGTGTACTGTATGTGTACTGTATGTGTACTGTATGTGTTCTGTAGTTGTACTGTATGTGTACTGTAGTTGTACTGTATGTGTACTGTATGTGTACTGTAGTTGTACTGTAGTTGTACTGTATGTGTACTGTAGTTGTACTGTATGTGTACTGTAGTTGTACTGTAGTTGTACTGTAGTTGTACTGTAGTTGTACTGTATGTGTACTGTATGTGTACTGTACTTGTACTGTAGTTGTACTGTATGTGTACTGTAGTTGTACTGTAGTTGTACTGTATGTGTACTGTAGTTGTACTGTAGTTGTACTGTATGTGTACTGTATGTGTACTGTATGTGTACTGTAGTTGTACTGTATGTGTACTGTAGTTGTACTGTAGTTTTACTGTATGTGTACTGTATGTGTACTGTATGTGTACTGTAGTTGTACTGTATGTGTACTGTAGTTGTACTGTAGTTGTACTGTATGTGTACTGTATGTGTACTGTAGTTGTACTGTAGTTGTACTGTAGTTGTACTGTATGTGTACTGTATGTGTACTGTATGTGTACTGTGGTTGTACTGTATGTGTACTGTAGTTGTACTGTAGCTGTACTGTAGTTGTACTGTAGTGTCACTGTAGTTGTACTGTAGTTGTACTGTAGTTGTACTGTAGTTGTACTGTAGTTGTACTGTATGTGTACTGTATGTGTACTGTATGAGTACTGTAGTTGTACTGTAGTTGTACTGTATGTGTACTGTATGTGTACTGTAGTTGTACTGTATGTGTACTGTAGTTGTACTGTAGTTGTACTGTAGTTGTACTGTAGTTGTACTGTAGTTGTACTGTATGTGTACTGTATGTGTACTGTAGTTGTACTGTAGATGTACTGTATGTGTACTGTAGTTGTACTGTAGTTGTACTGTAGGTGTACTGTAGTTGTACTGTAGTTGTACTGTATGTGTACTGTATGTGTACTGTATGTGTACTGTAGTTGTACTGTATGTGTACTGTAGTTGTACTGTAGTTGTACTGTATGTGTACTGTATGTGTACTGTAGTTGTACTGTAGTTGTACTGTATGTGTACTGTACTTGTACTGTAGTTGTACTGTAGTTGTACTGTATGTGTACTGTATGTGTACTGTACTTGTACTGTAGTTGTACTGTAGTTGTACTGTAGTTGTACTGTAGTTGTACTGTATGTGTACTGTAGTTGTACTGTATTTGTACTGTACTTGTACTGAAGTTGTACTGTAGTTGTACTGTAGTTGTACTGTATGTGTACTGTATTTGTACTGTACTTGTACTGTAGTTGTACTGTATTTATACTGTATGTGTACTGTATTTGAACTGTGTTTGAACTGTAGTTGTACTGTAGTTGTACTGTATTTTACTGTACTTGTACTGTAGTTGTACTGTATGTGTACTGTAGTTGTACTGTATTTGTACTGTACTTGTACTGTAGTTGTACTGTAGTTGTACTGTACTTGTACTGTACTTGTACTGTACTTGTACTGTAGTTGTACTGTAGTTGTACTGTAGTTGTACTGTATGTGTACTGTAGTTGTACTGTATTTGTACTGTACTTGTACTGTAGTTGTACTGTAGTTTTACTGTAGTTGTACTGTATGTGTACTGTATTTATACTGTACTTGTACTGTAGTTGTACTGTATGTGTACTGTATTTGTACTGTAGTTGTACTGTAGTTGTACTGTATGTGTACTGTATTTCAACTGTACTTGTACTGTAGTTGTACTGTATTTGTACTGTAGTTGTACTGTATTTGTACTGTAGTTGTACTGTAGTTGTACTGTAGTTGTACTGTATGTGTACTGTATTTGTACTGTATGTGTACTGTATTTGTACTGTATGTGTACTGTATTTGTACTGTAGTTGTACTGTAGTTGTACTGTATGTGTACTGTAGTTGTACTGTATTTGTACTGTAGTTGTACTGTATGTGTACTGTAGTTGTACTGTATGTGTACTGTATTTGTACTGTATGTGTACTGTATTTGTACTGTAGTTGTACTGTAGTTGTACTGTAGTTGTACTGTAGTTGTACTGTACTTGTACTGTACTTGTACTGTACTTGTACTGCATTTGTACTGTAGTTGTACTGTATGTGTACTGTAGTTGTACTGTAGTTGTACTGTAGTTGTACTGTATGTGTACTGTATGTGTCCTGTATTTGTACTGTACTTGTACTGTATGTGTACTGTAGTTGTACTGTAGTTGTACTGTATGTGTACTGTAGTTGTACTGTAGTTGTACGGTAGTTGTACTGTAGTTGTACTGTATTTGTACTGTAGTTGTACTGTAGTTGTACTGTATGTGTACTGTATGTGTACTGTAGTTGTACTGTATGTGTACTGTAGTTGTACTGTAGTTGTACTGTATGTGTACTGTATGTGTACTGTAGTTGTACTGTAGTTGTACTGTATTTTAACTGTACTTGTACTGTACTTGTACTGTATTTGTACTGTAGTTGTACTGTATGTGTACAGTAGTTGTACTGTAGTTGTACTGTAGTTGTACTGTATGTGTACTGTATGTGTCCTGTATTTGTACTGTACTTGTACTGTATGTGTACTGTATGTGTACTGTAGTTGTACTGTAGTTGTACTGTATGTGTACTGTATGTGTACTGTAGTTGTACTGTAGTTGTACTGTAGTTGTACTGTATGTGTACTGTAGTTGTACTGTAGTTGTACTGTACTTGTACTGTATGTGTACTGTAGTTGTACTGTGTGTGTACTGTATGTGTACTGTAGTTGTACGGTATGTGTACTGTATGTGTACTGTATGTGTACTGTATTTGTAGTGTACTTGTACTGTATTTGTACTCTAGTTGTACTGTAGTTGTACTGTAGTTGTACTGTAGTTGTACTGTATGTGTACTGTATGTGTACTGTAGTTGTACTGTATTTGTACTGTAGTTGTACGGTAGTTGTACTGTAGTTGTACTGTATTTGTACTGTAGTTGTACTGTAGTTGTACTGTATGTGTACTGTATGTGTACTGTAGTTGTACTGTATGTGTACTGTAGTTGTACTGTAGTTGTACTGTATGTGTACTGTAGTTGTACTGTATGTGCACTGTAGTTGTACTGTATTTGTACTGTATGTGTACTGTATGTGTACGGTAGATGTACTGTAGTTGTACTGTATTTGTACTGTAGTTGTACTGTAGTTGTACTGTAGTTGTACTGTAGTTGTACTGTATGTGTACTGTATGTGTACTGTAGTTGTACTGTAGTTGTACTGTAGTTGTACTGTATGTGTACTGTAGTTGTACTGTAGTTGTACTGTACTTGTACTGTATGTGTACTGTAGTTGTACTGTATGTGTACTGTATGTGTACTGTAGTTGTACTGTATGTGTACTGTATGTGTACTGTAGTTGTACTGTAGTTGTACTGTATGTGTACTGTATGTGTACTTTAGTTGTACTGTAGTTGTACTGTAGTTGTACTGTATGTGTACTGTAGTTGTACTGTAGTTGTACTGTACTTGTACTGTATGTGTACTGTAGTTGTACTGTATGTGTACTGTATGTGTACTGTAGTTGTACTGTATGTGTACTGTATGTGTACTGTAGTTGTACTGTAGTTGTACTGTATGTGTACTGTATGTGTACTTTAGTTGTACTGTAGTTGTACTGTATGTGTCCTGTATTTTAACTGTACTTGTACTGTAGTTGTACTGTAGTTGTACTGTAGTTGTACTGTATGTGTACTGTATTTGTACTGTAGTTGTACTGTAGTTGTACTGTATGTGTCCTGTATTTTAACTGTACTTGTACTGTAGTTGTACTGTAGTTGTACTGTAGTTGTACTGTATGTGTACTGTATGTGTACTGTAGTTGTACTGTAGTTGTACTGTAGTTGTACTGTAGTTGTACTGTAGTTGTACTGTATGTGTACTGTATGTGTACTGTAGTTGTACTGTATGTGTACTGTATGTGTACTGTATGTGTACTGTATGTGTACTGTAGATGTACTGTATGTGTACTGTAGTTGTACTGTAGTTGTACTGTATGTGTACTGTATGTGTACTGTAGTTGTACTGTAGTTGTACTGTATGTGTACTGTACTTGTACTATACTTGTACTGTAGTTGTACTGTAGTTGTACTGTATGTGTACTGTATGTGTACTGTACTTGTACTGTAGTTGTACTGTAGTTGTACTGTATTTGTACTGTAGTATTACTGTAGTTGTACTGTATGTGTACTGTTTGTGTACTGTAGTTGTACTGTAGTTGTACTGTATGTGTACTGTAGTTGTACTGTAGTTGTACTGTATGTGTACTGTAGTTGTACTGTAGTTGTACTGTATGTGTACTGTAGTTGTACTGTAGTTGTACTGTATGTGTACTGTATGTGTACTGTAGTTGTACTGTATGTGTACTGTAGTTGTAGTGTAGTTGTACTGTATGTGTACTGTATGTGTACTGTATGTGTACTGTATGTGTACTGTAGTTGTACTGTATGTGTACTGTAGTTGTACTGTATGTGTACTGTATGTGTACTGTAGTTGTACTGTAGTTGTACTGTATGTGTACTGTAGTTGTACTGTATGTGTACTGTAGTTGTACTGTAGTTGTACTGTAGTTGTACTGTAGTTGTACTGTATGTGTACTGTATGTGTACTGTACTTGTACTGTAGTTGTACTGTATGTGTACTGTAGTTGTACTGTAGTTGTACTGTATGTGTACTGTAGTTGTACTGTAGTTGTACTGTATGTGTACTGTATGTGTACTGTATGTGTATTGTAGTTGTACTGTATGTGTACTGTAGTTGTACTGTAGTTGTACTGTATGTGTACTGTATGTGTACTGTATGTGTACTGTAGTTGTACTGTATGTGTACTGTAGTTGTACTGTAGTTGTACTGTATGTGTACTGTATGTGTACTGTAGTTGTACTGTAGTTGTACTGTAGTTGTACTGTATGTGTACTGTATGTGTACTGTATGTGTACTGTGGTTGTACTGTATGTGTACTGTAGTTGTACTGTAGCTGTACTGTAGTTGTACTGTAGTGTCACTGTAGTTGTACTGTAGTTGTACTGTAGTTGTACTGTAGTTGTACTGTAGTTGTACTGTATGTGTACTGTATGTGTACTGTATGAGTACTGTAGTTGTACTGTAGTTGTACTGTATGTGTACTGTATGTGTACTGTAGTTGTACTGTATGTGTACTGTAGTTGTACTGTAGTTGTACTGTAGTTGTACTGTAGTTGTACTGTAGTTGTACTGTATGTGTACTGTATGTGTACTGTAGTTGTACTGTAGATGTACTGTATGTGTACTGTAGTTGTACTGTAGTTGTACTGTAGGTGTACTGTAGTTGTACTGTAGTTGTACTGTATGTGTACTGTATGTGTACTGTATGTGTACTGTAGTTGTACTGTATGTGTACTGTAGTTGTACTGTAGTTGTACTGTATGTGTACTGTATGTGTACTGTAGTTGTACTGTAGTTGTACTGTATGTGTACTGTACTTGTACTGTAGTTGTACTGTAGTTGTACTGTATGTGTACTGTATGTGTACTGTACTTGTACTGTAGTTGTACTGTAGTTGTACTGTAGTTGTACTGTAGTTGTACTGTATGTGTACTGTAGTTGTACTGTATTTGTACTGTACTTGTACTGAAGTTGTACTGTAGTTGTACTGTAGTTGTACTGTATGTGTACTGTATTTGTACTGTACTTGTACTGTAGTTGTACTGTATTTGTACTGTATGTGTACTGTATTTGTACTGTGTTTGAACTGTAGTTGTACTGTAGTTGTACTGTATTTTACTGTACTTGTACTGTAGTTGTACTGTATGTGTACTGTAGTTGTACTGTATTTGTACTGTACTTGTACTGTAGTTGTACTGTAGTTGTACTGTACTTGTACTGTACTTGTACTGTAGTTGTACTGTAGTTGTAATGTAGTTGTACTGTATGTGTACTGTAGTTGTACTGTATTTGTACTGTACTTGTACTGTAGTTGTACTGTAGTTTTACTGTAGTTGTACTGTATGTGTACTGTATTTATACTGTACTTGTACTGTAGTTGTACTGTATGTGTACTGTATTTGTACTGTACTTGTACTGTAGTTGTACTGTAGTTGTACTGTACTTGTACTGTACTTGTACTGTAGTTGTACTGTATGTGTACTGTAGTTGTACTGTATTTGTACTGTACTTGTAGTGTAGTTGTACTATAGTTGTACTGTACTTGTACTGTACTTGTACTGTAGTTGTACTGTAGTTGTACTGTAGTTGTACTGTATGTGTACTGTAGTTGTACTGTATTTGTACTGTACTTGTACTGTAGTTGTAATGTAGTTGTACTGTACTTGTACTGTACTTGTACTGTAGTTGTACTGTATTTGTACTGTACTTGTACTGTACTTGTACTGTAGTTGTACTGTAGTTGTACTGTAGTTGTACTGTATGTGTACTGTAGTTGTACTGTATTTGTACTGTACTTGTACTGTAGTTGTACTGTAGTTGTACTGTAGTTGTACTGTAGTTGTACTGTAGTTGTACTGTATGTGTACTGTATTTTAACTGTAGTTGTACTGTACTTGTACTGTAGTTGTACTGTAGTTGTACTGTAGTTAAACTGTATTTGTACTGTAGTTGTACTGTACTTGTACTGTATGTGTACTGTATTTGTACTGTAGTAGTACTGTATGTGTACTGTATGTGTACTGTATGTGTACTGTATGTGTACTGTATTTGTACTGTAGTTGTACTGTAGTTGTACTGTAGTTGTACTGTAGTTGTACTGTATTTGTACTGTATTTGTACTGTAGTTGTACTGTAGTTGTACTGTATGTGTACTGTATTTTAACTGTATTTGTACTGTAGTTGTACTGTAGTTGTACTGTATTTGTACTGTAGTTGTACTGTATGTGTACTGTAGTTGTACTGTAGTTGTACTGTATTAGTACTCTAGTTGTACTGCAGTTGTACTGTATGTTTACTGTAGTTGTACTGTATGTGTACTGTAGTTGTACTGAATGTGTACTATAGTTGTACTGTATTTGTACTGTATTTGTACTGTACTTGTACTGTACTTGTACTGTAGTTGTACTGTATGTGTACTGTATTTGTACTGTACTTGAACTGTAGTTGTACTGTAGTTGTACTGTACTTTTACTGTACTTGTACTGTAGTTGTACTGTATGTGTACTGTAGTTGTACTGTATTTGTACTGTACTTGTACTGTAGTTGTACTGTAGTTGTACTGTACTTGTACTGTACTTGTACTGTAGTTGTACTGTAGTTGTACTGTATGTGTACTGTAGTTGTACTGTGTTTGTACTGTAGTTGTACTGTATGTGTACTGTATGTGTACTGTAGTTGTACTGTAGTTGTACTGTATGTGTACTGTAGTTGTACTGTATGTGTACTGTAGTTGTACTGTAGTTGTACTGTATTTGTACTGTAGTTGTACTGTATGTGTACTGTATGTGTACTGTAGTTGTACTGTAGTTGTACTGTATGTGTCCTGTATTTTAACTGTACTTGTACTGTAGTTGTACTGTAGTTGTACTGTAGTTGTACTGTATGTGTACTGTATTTGTACTGTAGTTGTACTGTAGTTGTACTGTATGTGTCCTGTATTTTAACTGTACTTGTACTGTAGTTGTATTGTAGTTGTACTGTAGTTGTACTGTAGTTGTACTGTATGTGTACTGTATGTGTACTGTAGTTGTACTGTAGTTGTACTGTAGTTGTACTGTAGTTGTACTGTAGTTGTACTGTAGTTGTACTGTAGTTGTACTGTAGTTGTACTGTATGTGTACTGTATGTGTACTGTAGTTGTACTGTATGTGTACTGTATGTGTACTGTATGTGTACTGTAGATGTACTGTATGTGTACTGTAGTTGTACTGTAGTTGTACTGTATGTGTACTGTATGTCTACTGTAGTTGTACTGTAGTTGTACTGTATGTGTACTGTACTTGTACTATACTTGTACTGTAGTTGTACTGTAGTTGTACTGTATGTGTACTGTATGTGTACTGTACTTGTACTGTAGTTGTACTGTAGTTGTACTGTATTTGTACTGTAGTTGTACTGTAGTTGTACTGTATGTGTACTGTTTGTGTACTGTAGTTGTACTGTAGTTGTACTGTATGTGTACTGTAGTTGTACTGTAGTTGTACTGTATGTGTACTGTAGTTGTACTGTAGTTGTACTGTATGTGTACTGTAGTTGTACTGTAGTTGTACTGTATGTGTACTGTATGTGTACTGTAGTTGTACTGTATGTGTACTGTATTTGTAGTGTAGTTGTACTGTATGTGTACTGTATGTGTACTGTATGTGTACTGTATGTGTACTGTAGTTGTACTGTATGTGTACTGTAGTTGTACTGTATGTGTACTGTATGTGTACTGTAGTTGTACTGTAGTTGTACTGTATGTGTACTGTAGTTGTACTGTATGTGTACTGTAGTTGTACTGTAGTTGTACTGTAGTTGTACTGTAGTTGTACTGTATGTGTACTGTATGTGTACTGTAGTTGTACTGTAGTTGTACTGTATGTGTCCTGTAATTTAACTGTACTTGTACTGTAGTTGTACTGTAGTTGTACTGTAGTTGTACTGTATGTGTACTGTATTTGTACTGTAGTTGTACTGTAGTTGTACTGTATGTGTCCTGTATTTTAACTGTACTTGTACTGTAGTTGTACTGTAGTTGTACTGTAGTTGTACTGTATGTGTACTGTAGTTGTACTGTAGTTGTACTGTAGTTGTACTGTAGTTGTACTGTAGTTGTACTGTATGTGTACTGTATGTGTACTGTAGTTGTACTGTATGTGTACTGTATGTGTACTGTATGTGTACTGTAGATGTACTGTATGTGTACTGTAGTTGTACTGTAGTTGTACTGTATGTGTACTGTATGTGTACTGTAGTTGTACTGTAGTTGTACTGTTTGTGTACTGTACTTGTACTATACTTGTACTGTAGTTGTACTGTAGTTGTACTGTATGTGTACTGTATGTGTACTGTACTTGTACTGTAGTTGTACTGTAGTTGTACTGTATTTGTACTGTAGTTGTAGTGTAGTTGTACTGTATGTGTACTGTTTGTGTACTGTAGTTGTACTGTAGTTGTACTGTATGTGTACTGTAGTTGTACTGTAGTTGTACTGTATGTGTACTGTAGTTGTACTGTAGTTGTACTGTATGTGTACTGTAGTTGTACTGTAGTTGTACTGTATGTGCACTGTATGTGTACTGTAGTTGTACTGTATGTGTACTGTAGTTGTACTGTATGTGTACTGTAGTTGTAGTGTAGTTGTACTGTATGTGTACTGTATGTGTACTGTATGTGTACTGTATGTGTACTGTAGTTGTACTGTATGTGTACTGTAGTTGTACTGTATGTGTACTGTATGTGTACTGTAGTTGTACTGTAGTTGTACTGTATGTGTACTGTAGTTGTACTGTATGTGTACTGTAGTTGTACTGTATGTGTACTGTAGTTGTACTGAATGTGTACTATAGTTGTACTGTATTTGTACTGTATTTGTACTGTACTTGTACTGTAGTTGTATTGTAGTTGTACTGTATGTGTACTGTATTTGTACTGTACTTGAACTGTAGTTGTACTGTAGTTGTACTGTACTTTTACTGTACTTGTACTGTAGTTGTACTGTATGTGTACTGTAGTTGTACTGTATTTGTACTGTACTTGTACTGTAGTTGTACTGTAGTTGTACTGTACTTGTACTGTACTTGTACTGTAGTTGTACTGTAGTTGTACTGTATGTGTACTGTAGTTGTACTGTATTTGTACTGTAGTTGTACTGTATGTGTACTGTATGTGTACTGTAGTTGTACTGTAGTTGTACTGTATGTGTACTGTAGTTGTACTGTATGTGTACTGTAGTTGTACTGTAGTTGTACTGTATGTGTACTGTACTTGTACTGTAGTTGTACTGTAGTTGTACTGTATGTGTACTGTAGTTGTACTGTATTTGTACTGTACTTGTACTGAAGTTGTACTGTAGTTGTACTGTAGTTGTACTGTATGTGTACTGTATTTGTACTGTACTTGTACTGTAGTTGTACTGTATTTGTACTGTATGTGTACTGTATTTGTACTGTGTTTGAACTGTAGTTGTACTGTAGTTGTACTGTATTTTACTGTACTTGTACTGTAGTTGTACTGTATGTGTACTGTAGTTGTACTGTATTTGTACTGTACTTGTACTGTAGTTGTACTGTAGTTGTACTGTACTTGTACTGTACTTGTACTGTAGTTGTACTGTAGTTGTACTGTAGTTGTACTGTATGTGTACTGTAGTTGTACTGTATTTGTACTGTACTTGTACTGTAGTTGTACTGTAGTTGTACTGTAGTTGTACTGTATGTGTACTGTATTTATACTGTACTTGTACTGTAGTTGTACTGTATGTGTACTGTATTTGTACTGTACTTGTACTGTAGTTGTACTGTAGTTGTACTGTACTTGTACTGTACTTGTACTGTAGTTGTACTGTATGTGTACTGTAGTTGTACTGTATTTGTACTGTACTTGTAGTGTAGTTGTACTGTAGTTGTACTGTACTTGTACTGTACTTGTACTGTACTTGTACTGTAGTTGTACTGTAGTTGTACTGTAGTTGTACTGTATGTGTACTGTAGTTGTACTGTATTTGTACTGTACTTGTACTGTAGTTGTAATGTAGTTGTACTGTACTTGTACTGTACTTGTACTGTAGTTGTACTGTATTTGTACTGTACTTGTACTGTACTTGTACTGTAGTTGTACTGTAGTTGTACTGTATGTGTACTGTAGTTGTACTGTATTTGTACTGTACTTGTACTGTAGTTGTACTGTAGTTGTACTGTAGTTGTACTGTAGTTGTACTGTAGTTGTACTGTATGTGTACTGTATTTTAACTGTAGTTGTACTGTACTTGTACTGTAGTTGTACTGTAGTTGTACTGTAGTTAAACTGTATTTGTACTGTAGTTGTACTGTACTTGTACTGTATGTGTACTGTATTTGTACTGTAGTTTTACTGTATGTGTACTGTATGTGTACTGTATGTGTACTGTATGTGTACTGTATTTGTACTGTAGTTGTACTGTAGTTGTACTGTAGTTGTACTGTAGTTGTACTGTATTTGTACTGTAGTTGTACTGTAGTTGTACTGTAGTTGTACTGTATGTGTACTGTATTTTAACTGTATTTGTACTGTAGTTGTACTGTAGTTGTACTGTATTTGTACTGTAGTTGTACTGTATGTGTACTGTAGTTGTACTGTATTTGTACTGTACTTGTACTGTAGTTGTACTGTAGTTGTACTGTATTTGTACTCTAGTTGTACTGTAGTTGTACTGTATGTGTACTGTAGTTGTACTGTATGTGTACTGTAGTTGTACTGAATGTGTACTATAGTTGTACTGTATTTGTACTGTATTTGTACTGTACTTGTACTGTAGTTGTACTGTAGTTGTACTGTATGTGTACTGTATTTGTACTGTACTTGAACTGTAGTTGTACTGTAGTTGTACTGTACTTTTACTGTACTTGTACTGTAGTTGTACTGTATGAGTACTGTAGTTGTACTGTATTTGTACTGTACTTGTACTGTAGTTGTACTGTAGTTGTACTGTACTTGTACTGTACTTGTACTGTAGTTGTACTGTAGTTGTACTGTATGTGTACTGTAGTTGTACTGTATTTGTACTGTAGTTGTACTGTATGTGTACTGTATGTGTACTGTAGTTGTACTGTAGTTGTACTGTATGTGTACTGTAGTTGTACTGTATGTGTACTGTAGTTGTACTGTAGTTGTACTGTATTTGTACTGTAGTTGTACTGTATGTGTACTGTATGTGTACTGTAGTTGTACTGTAGTTGTACTGTATGTGTCCTGTATTTTAACTGTACTTGTACTGTAGTTGTACTGTAGTTGTACTGTAGTTGTACTGTATGTGTACTGTATTTGTACTGTAGTTGTACTGTAGTTGTACTGTATGTGTCCTGTATTTTAACTGTACTTGTACTGTAGTTGTATTGTAGTTGTACTGTAGTTGTACTGTAGTTGTACTGTATGTGTACTGTAGTTGTACTGAATGTGTACTATAGTTGTACTGTATTTGTACTGTATTTGTACTGTACTTGTACTGTAGTTGTATTGTAGTTGTACTGTATGTGTACTGTATTTGTACTGTACTTGAACTGTAGTTGTACTGTAGTTGTACTGTACTTTTACTGTACTTGTACTGTAGTTGTACTGTATGTGTACTGTAGTTGTACTGTATTTGTACTGTACTTGTACTGTAGTTGTACTGTAGTTGTACTGTACTTGTACTGTACTTGTACTGTAGTTGTACTGTAGTTGTACTGTATGTGTACTGTAGTTGTACTGTATTTGTACTGTAGTTGTACTGTATGTGTACTGTATGTGTACTGTAGTTGTACTGTAGTTGTACTGTATGTGTACTGTAGTTGTACTGTATGTGTACTGTAGTTGTACTGTAGTTGTACTGTATGTGTACTGTACTTGTACTGTAGTTGTACTGTAGTTGTACTGTATGTGTACTGTAGTTGTACTGTATTTGTACTGTACTTGTACTGAAGTTGTACTGTAGTTGTACTGTAGTTGTACTGTATGTGTACTGTATTTGTACTGTACTTGTACTGTAGTTGTACTGTATTTGTACTGTATGTGTACTGTATTTGTACTGTGTTTGAACTGTAGTTGTACTGTAGTTGTACTGTATGTGTACTGTAGTTGTACTGTATTTGTACTGTACTTGTACTGTAGTTGTACTGTAGTTGTACTGTACTTGTACTGTACTTGTACTGTAGTTGTACTGTAGTTGTACTGTAGTTGTACTGTATGTGTACTGTAGTTGTACTGTATTTGTACTGTACTTGTACTGTAGTTGTACTGTAGTTGTACTGTAGTTGTACTGTATGTGTACTGTATTTGTACTGTAGTTGTACTGTAGTTGTACTGTATGTGTCCTGTATTTTAACTGTACTTGTACTGTAGTTGTACTGTAGTTGTACTGTATGTGTACTGTATTTGTACTGTAGTTGTACTGTAGTTGTACTGTATGTGTCCTGTATTTTAACTGTACTTGTACTGTAGTTGTACTGTAGTTGTACTGTAGTTGTACTGTATGTGTACTGTATGTGTACTGTAGTTGTACTGTAGTTGTACTGTAGTTGTACTGTAGTTGTACTGTATGTGTACTGTATGTGTACTGTAGTTGTACTGTATGTGTACTGTATGTGTACTGTAGATGTACTGTATGTGTACTGTAGTTGTACTGTAGTTGTACTGTATGTGTACTGTATGTGTACTGTAGTTGTACTGTAGTTGTACTGTTTGTGTACTGTACTTGTACTATACTTGTACTGTAGTTGTACTGTAGTTGTACTGTATGTGTACTGTATGTGTACTGTACTTGTACTGTAGTTGTACTGTAGTTGTACTGTATTTGTACTGTAGTTGTAGTGTAGTTGTACTGTATGTGTACTGTTTGTGTACTGTAGTTGTACTGTAGTTGTACTGTATGTGTACTGTAGTTGTACTGTAGTTGTACTGTATGTGTACTGTAGTTGTACTGTAGTTGTACTGTATGTGTACTGTAGTTGTACTGTAGTTGTACTGTATGTGCACTGTATGTGTACTGTAGTTGTACTGTATGTGTACTGTAGTTGTACTGTATGTGTACTGTAGTTGTAGTGTAGTTGTACTGTATGTGTACTGTATGTGTACTGTATGTGTACTGTATGTGTACTGTAGTTGTACTGTATGTGTACTGTAGTTGTACTGTATGTGTACTGTATGTGTACTGTAGTTGTACTGTAGTTGTACTGTATGTGTACTGTAGTTGTACTGTATGTGTACTGTAGTTGTACTGTATGTGTACTGTAGTTGTACTGAATGTGTACTATAGTTGTACTGTATTTGTACTGTATTTGTACTGTAGTTGTACTGTAGTTGTATTGTAGTTGTACTGTATGTGTACTGTATTTGTACTGTACTTGAACTGTAGTTGTACTGTAGTTGTACTGTACTTTTACTGTACTTGTACTGTAGTTGTACTGTATGTGTACTGTAGTTGTACTGTATTTGTACTGTACTTGTACTGTAGTTGTACTGTAGTTGTACTGTACTTGTACTGTACTTGTACTGTAGTTGTACTGTAGTTGTACTGTATGTGAACTGTAGTTGTACTGTATTTGTACTGTAGTTGTACTGTATGTGTACTGTATGTGTACTGTAGTTGTACTGTAGTTGTACTGTATGTGTACTGTAGTTGTACTGTATGTGTACTGTAGTTGTACTGTAGTTGTACTGTATGTGTACTGTACTTGTACTGTAGTTGTACTGTAGTTGTACTGTATGTGTACTGTAGTTGTACTGTATTTGTACTGTACTTGTACTGAAGTTGTACTGTAGTTGTACTGTAGTTGTACTGTATGTGTACTGTATTTGTACTGTACTTGTACTGTAGTTGTACTGTATTTGTACTGTATGTGTACTGTATTTGTACTGTGTTTGAACTGTAGTTGTACTGTAGTTGTACTGTATTTTACTGTACTTGTACTGTAGTTGTACTGTATGTGTACTGTAGTTGTACTGTATTTGTACTGTACTTGTACTGTAGTTGTACTGTAGTTGTACTGTACTTGTACTGTACTTGTACTGTAGTTGTACTGTAGTTGTACTGTAGTTGTACTGTATGTGTACTGTAGTTGTACTGTATTTGTACTGTACTTGTACTGTAGTTGTACTGTAGTTGTACTGTAGTTGTACTGTATGTGTACTGTATTTATACTGTACTTGTACTGTAGTTGTACTGTATGTGTACTGTATTTGTACTGTACTTGTACTGTAGTTGTACTGTAGTTGTACTGTACTTGTACTGTACTTGTACTGTAGTTGTACTGTATGTGTACTGTAGTTGTACTGTATTTGTACTGTACTTGTAGTGTAGTTGTACTGTAGTTGTACTGTACTTGTACTGTACTTGTACTGTACTTGTACTGTAGTTGTACTGTAGTTGTACTGTAGTTGTACTGTATGTGTACTGTAGTTGTACTGTATTTGTACTGTACTTGTACTGTAGTTGTAATGTAGTTGTACTGTACTTGTACTGTACTTGTACTGTACTTGTACTGTAGTTGTACTGTATTTGTACAGTACTTGTACTGTACTTGTACTGTAGTTGTACTGTAGTTGTACTGTATGTGTACTGTAGTTGTACTGTATTTGTACTGTACTTGTACTGTAGTTGTACTGTAGTTGTACTGTAGTTGTACTGTAGTTGTACTGTAGTTGTACTGTAGTTGTACTGTATGTGTACTGTATTTTAACTGTAGTTGTACTGTACTTGTACTGTAGTTGTACTGTAGTTAAACTGTATTTGTACTGTAGTTGTACTGTACTTGTACTGTATGTGTACTGTATTTGTACTGTAGTAGTACTGTATGTGTACTGTATGTGTACTGTATGTGTACTGTATGTGTACTGTATTTGTACTGTAGTTGTACTGTAGTTGTACTGTAGTTGTACTGTAGTTGTACTGTATTTGTACTGTAGTTGTACTGTAGTTGTACTGTAGTTGTACTGTATGTGTACTGTATTTTAACTGTATTTGTACTGTAGTTGTACTGTAGTTGTACTGTATTTGTACTGTAGTTGTACTGTATGTGTACTGTAGTTGTACTGTATTTGTACTGTACTTGTACTGTAGTTGTACTGTAGTTGTACTGTATTTGTACTCTAGTTGTACTGTAGTTGTACTGTATGTGTACTGTAGTTGTACTGTATGTGTACTGTAGTTGTACTGAATGTGTACTATAGTTGTACTGTATTTGTACTGTATTTGTACTGTACTTGTACTGTAGTTGTACTGTAGTTGTACTGTATGTGTACTGTATTTGTACTGTACTTGAACTGTAGTTGTACTGTAGTTGTACTGTACTTTTACTGTACTTGTACTGTAGTTGTACTGTATGAGTACTGTAGTTGTACTGTATTTGTACTGTACTTGTACTGTAGTTGTACTGTAGTTGTACTGTACTTGTACTGTACTTGTACTGTAGTTGTACTGTAGTTGTACTGTATGTGTACTGTAGTTGTACTGTATTTGTACTGTAGTTGTACTGTATGTGTACTGTATGTGTACTGTAGTTGTACTGTAGTTGTACTGTATGTGTACTGTAGTTGTACTGTATGTGTACTGTAGTTGTACTGTAGTTGTACTGTATTTGTACTGTAGTTGTACTGTATGTGTACTGTATGTGTAC
Organism: Meconema thalassinum; assembly: GCA_946902985.2. Taxonomy (NCBI): domain Eukaryota; kingdom Metazoa; phylum Arthropoda; class Insecta; order Orthoptera; family Tettigoniidae; genus Meconema; species Meconema thalassinum. The sequence goes on along the minus strand of OX336394.1, from coordinate 443,100,670 downwards.
TGTAGTTGTACTGTAGTTGTACTGTATGTGTCCTGTATTTTAACTGTACTTGTACTGTAGTTGTACTGTAGTTGTACTGTAGTTGTACTGTATGTGTACTGTATTTGTACTGTAGTTGTACTGTAGTTGTACTGTATGTGTCCTGTATTTTAACTGTACTTGTACTGTAGTTGTATTGTAGTTGTACTGTAGTTGTACTGTAGTTGTACTGTATGTGTACTGTAGTTGTACTGAATGTGTAATATAGTTGTACTGTATTTGTACTGTATTTGTACTGTACTTGTACTGTAGTTGTATTGTAGTTGTACTGTATGTGTACTGTATTTGTACTGTACTTGAACTGTAGTTGTACTGTAGTTGTACTGTACTTTTACTGTACTTGTACTGTAGTTGTACTGTATGTGTACTGTAGTTGTACTGTATTTGTACTGTACTTGTACTGTAGTTGTACTGTAGTTGTACTGTACTTGTACTGTACTTGTACTGTAGTTGTACTGTAGTTGTACTGTATGTGTACTGTAGTTGTACTGTATTTGTACTGTAGTTGTACTGTATGTGTACTGTATGTGTACTGTAGTTGTACTGTAGTTGTACTGTATGTGTACTGTAGTTGTACTGTATGTGTACTGTAGTTGTACTGTAGTTGTACTGTATGTGTACTGTACTTGTACTGTAGTTGTACTGTAGTTGTACTGTATGTGTACTGTAGTTGTACTGTATTTGTACTGTACTTGTACTGAAGTTGTACTGTAGTTGTACTGTAGTTGTACTGTATGTGTACTGTATTTGTACTGTACTTGTACTGTAGTTGTACTGTATTTGTACTGTATGTGTACTGTATTTGTACTGTGTTTGAACTGTAGTTGTACTGTAGTTGTACTGTATTTTACTGTACTTGTACTGTAGTTGTACTGTATGTGTACTGTAGTTGTACTGTATTTGTACTGTACTTGTACTGTAGTTGTACTGTAGTTGTACTGTACTTGTACTGTACTTGTACTGTAGTTGTACTGTAGTTGTACTGTAGTTGTACTGTATGTGTACTGTAGTTGTACTGTATTTGTACTGTACTTGTACTGTAGTTGTACTGTAGTTGTACTGTAGTTGTACTGTATGTGTACTGTATTTATACTGTACTTGTACTGTAGTTGTACTGTATGTGTACTGTATTTGTACTGTACTTGTACTGTAGTTGTACTGTAGTTGTACTGTACTTGTACTGTACTTGTACTGTAGTTGTACTGTATGTGTACTGTAGTTGTACTGTATTTGTACTGTACTTGTAGTGTAGTTGTACTGTAGTTGTACTGTACTTGTACTGTACTTGTACTGTACTTGTACTGTAGTTGTACTGTAGTTGTACTGTAGTTGTACTGTATGTGTACTGTAGTTGTACTGTATTTGTACTGTACTTGTACTGTAGTTGTAATGTAGTTGTACTGTACTTGTACTGTACTTGTACTGTAGTTGTACTGTATTTGTACTGTACTTGTACTGTACTTGTACTGTAGTTGTACTGTAGATGTACTGTATGTGTACTGTAGTTGTACTGTATTTGTACTGTACTTGTACTGTAGTTGTACTGTAGTTGTACTGTAGTTGTACTGTAGTTGTACTGTAGTTGTACTGTATGTGTACTGTATTTTAACTGTAGTTGTACTGTACTTGTACTGTAGTTGTACTGTAGTTGTACTGTAGTTAAACTGTATTTGTACTGTAGTTGTACTGTACTTGTACTGTATGTGTACTGTATTTGTACTGTAGTAGTACTGTATGTGTACTGTATGTGTACTGTATGTGTACTGTATGTGTACTGTATTTGTACTGTAGTTGTACTGTAGTTGTACTGTAGTTGTACTGTAGTTGTACTGTATTTGTACTGTAGTTGTACTGTAGTTGTACTGTAGTTGTACTGTATGTGTACTGTATTTTAACTGTATTTGTACTGTAGTTGTACTGTAGTTGTACTGTATTTGTACTGTAGTTGTACTGTATGTGTACGGTAGTTGTACTGTATTTGTACTGTACTTGTACTGTAGTTGTACTGTAGTTGTACTGTATTTGTACTCTAGTTGTACTGTAGTTGTACTGTATGTGTACTGTAGTTGTACTGTATGTGTACTGTAGTTGTACTGAATGTGTACTATAGTTGTACTGTATTTGTACTGTATTTGTACTGTACTTGTACTGTAGTTGTACTGTAGTTGTACTGTATGTGTACTGTATTTGTACTGTACTTGAACTGTAGTTGTACTGTAGTTGTACTGTACTTTTACTGTACTTGTACTGTAGTTGTACTGTATGTGTACTGTAGTTGTACTGTATTTGTACTGTACTTGTACTGTAGTTGTACTGTAGTTGTACTGTACTTGTACTGTACTTGTACTGTAGTTGTACTGTAGTTGTACTGTATGTGTACTGTAGTTGTACTGTATTTGTACTGTAGTTGTACTGTATGTGTACTGTATGTGTACTGTAGTTGTACTGTAGTTGTACTGTATGTGTACTGTAGTTGTACTGTATGTGTACTGTAGTTGTACTGTAGTTGTACTGTATTTGTACTGTAGTTGTACTGTATGTGTACTGTATGTGTACTGTAGTTGTACTGTAGTTGTACTGTATGTGTCCTGTATTTTAACTGTACTTGTACTGTAGTTGTACTGTAGTTGTACTGTAGTTGTACTGTATGTGTACTGTATTTGTACTGTAGTTGTACTGTAGTTGTACTGTATGTGTCCTGTATTTTAACTGTACTTGTACTGTAGTTGTATTGTAGTTGTACTGTAGTTGTACTGTAGTTGTACTGTATGTGTACTGTATGTGTACTGTAGTTGTACGGTAGTTGTACTGTAGTTGTACTGTAGTTGTACTGTAGTTGTACTGTAGTTGTACTGTAGTTGTACTGTAGTTGTACAGTATGTGTACTGTATGTGAAGTGTAGTTGTACTGTATGTGTACTGTATGTGTACTGTAGATGTACTGTATGTGTACTGTAGTTGTACTGTAGTTGACCTGTATGTGTACTGTATGTGTACTGTAGTTGTACTGTAGTTATACTGTATGTGTACTGTACTTGTACTATACTTGTACTGTAGTTGTACTGTAGTTGTACTGTATGTGTACTGTATGTGTACTGTACTTGTACTGTAGTTGTACTGTAGTTGTACTGTTTTTGTACTGTAGTTGTACTGTAGTTGTACTGTATGTGTACTGTTTGTGTACTGTAGTTGTACTGTAGTTGTACTGTAGTTGTACTGTAGTTGTACTGTAGTTGTACTGTATGTGTACTGTAGTTGTACTGTAGTTGTACTGTATGTGTACTGTAGTTGTACTGTAGTTGTACTGTATGTGTACAGTAGTTGTACTGTAGTTGTACTGTATGTGTACTGTATGTGTACTGTAGTTGTACTGTATGTGTACTGTAGTTGTAGTGTAGTTGTACTGTATGTGTACTGTATGTGTACTGTATGTGTACTGTATGTGTACTGTAGTTGTACTGTATGTGTACTGTAGTTGTACTGTATGTGTACTGTATGTGTACTGTAGTTGTACTGTAGTTGTACTGTATGTGTACTGTAGTTGTACTGTATGTGTACTGTAGTTGTACTGTAGTTGTACTGTAGTTGTACTGTAGTTGTACTGTATGTGTACTGTATGTGTACTGTACTTGTACTGTAGTTGTACTGTATGTGTACTGTAGTTGTACTGTAGTTGTACTGTATGTGTACTGTAGTTGTACTGTAGTTGTACTGTATGTGTACTGTATGTGTACTGTATGTGTACTGTAGTTGTACTGTATGTGTACTGTAGTTGTACTGTAGTTGTACTGTAGCTGTACTGTAGTTGTACTGTAGTGTCACTGTAGTTGTACTGTAGTTGTACTGTAGTTGTACTGTAGTTGTACTGTAGTTGTACTGTATGTGTACTGTATGTGTACTGTATGAGTACTGTAGTTGTACTGTAGTTGTACTGTATGTGTACTGTATGTGTACTGTAGTTGTACTGTATGTGTACTGTAGTTGTACTGTAGTTGTACTGTAGTTGTACTGTAGTTGTACTGTAGTTGTACTGTATGTGTACTGTATGTGTACTGTAGTTGTACTGTAGATGTACTGTATGTGTACTGTAGTTGTACTGTAGTTGTACTGTAGGTGTACTGTAGTTGTACTGTAGTTGTACTGTATGTGTACTGTATGTGTACTGTATGTGTACTGTAGTTGTACTGTATGTGTACTGTAGTTGTACTGTAGTTGTACTGTATGTGTACTGTATGTGTACTGTAGTTGTACTGTAGTTGTACTGTATGTGTACTGTACTTGTACTGTAGTTGTACTGTAGTTGTACTGTATGTGTACTGTATGTGTACTGTAGTTGTACTGTAGTTGTACTGTAGTTGTACTGTAGTTGTACTGTAGTTGTACTGTATGTGTACTGTAGTTGTACTGTATTTGTACTGTACTTGTACTGAAGTTGTACTGTAGTTGTACTGTAGTTGTACTGTATGTGTACTGTATTTGTACTGTACTTGTACTGTAGTTGTACTGTATTTGTACTGTATGTGTACTGTATTTGTACTGTGTTTGAACTGTAGTTGTACTGTAGTTGTACTGTATTTTACTGTACTTGTACTGTAGTTGTACTGTATGTGTACTGTAGTTGTACTGTATTTGTACTGTACTTGTACTGTAGTTGTACTGTAGTTGTACTGTACTTGTACTGTACTTGTACTGTAGTTGTACTGTAGTTGTAATGTAGTTGTACTGTATGTGTACTGTAGTTGTACTGTATTTGTACTGTACTTGTACTGTAGTTGTACTGTAGTTTTACTGTAGTTGTACTGTATGTGTACTGTATTTATACTGTACTTGTACTGTAGTTGTACTGTATGTGTACTGTATTTGTACTGTACTTGTACTGTAGTTGTACTGTAGTTGTACTGTACTTGTACTGTACTTGTACTGTAGTTGTACTGTATGTGTACTGTACTTGTACTGTACTTGTACTGTAGTTGTACTGTAGTTGTACTGTAGTTGTACTGTAGTTGTACTGTAGTTGTACTGTATGTGTACTGTAGTTGTACTGTATTTGTACTGTAGTTGTACTGTATGTGTACTGTATGTGTACTGTAGTTGTACTGTAGTTGTACTGTATGTGTACTGTAGTTGTACTGTATGTGTACTGTAGTTGTACTGTAGTTGTACTGTATTTGTACTGTAGTTGTACTGTATGTGTACTGTATGTGTACTGTAGTTGTACTGTAGTTGTACTGTATGTGTCCTGTATTTTAACTGTACTTGTACTGTAGTTGTACTGTAGTTGTACTGTAGTTGTACTGTATGTGTACTGTATTTGTACTGTAGTTGTACTGTAGTTGTACTGTATGTGTCCTGTATTTTAACTGTACTTGTACTGTAGTTGTATTGTAGTTGTACTGTAGTTGTACTGTAGTTGTACTGTATGTGTACTGTATGTGTACTGTAGTTGTACGGTAGTTGTACTGTAGTTGTACTGTAGTTGTACTGTAGTTGTACTGTAGTTGTACTGTAGTTGTACTGTAGTTGTACAGTATGTGTACTGTATGTGAAGTGTAGTTGTACTGTATGTGTACTGTATGTGTACTGTAGATGTACTGTATGTGTACTGTAGTTGTACTGTAGTTGACCTGTATGTGTACTGTATGTGTACTGTAGTTGTACTGTAGTTGTACTGTATGTGTACTGTACTTGTACTATACTTGTACTGTAGTTGTACTGTAGTTGTACTGTATGTGTACTGTATGTGTACTGTACTTGTACTGTAGTTGTACTGTAGTTGTACTGTTTTTGTACTGTAGTTGTACTGTAGTTGTACTGTATGTGTACTGTTTGTGTACTGTAGTTGTACTGTAGTTGTACTGTAGTTGTACTGTAGTTGTACTGTAGTTGTACTGTATGTGTACTGTAGTTGTACTGTAGTTGTACTGTATGTGTACTGTAGTTGTACTGTAGTTGTACTGTATGTGTACAGTAGTTGTACTGTAGTTGTACTGTATGTGTACTGTATGTGTACTGTAGTTGTACTGTATGTGTACTGTAGTTGTAGTGTAGTTGTACTGTATGTGTACTGTATGTGTACTGTATGTGTACTGTATGTGTACTGTAGTTGTACTGTATGTGTACTGTAGTTGTACTGTATGTGTACTGTATGTGTACTGTAGTTGTACTGTAGTTGTACTGTATGTGTACTGTAGTTGTACTGTATGTGTACTGTAGTTGTACTGTAGTTGTACTGTAGTTGTACTGTAGTTGTACTGTATGTGTACTGTATGTGTACTGTACTTGTACTGTAGTTGTACTGTATGTGTACTGTAGTTGTACTGTAGTTGTACTGTATGTGTACTGTAGTTGTACTGTAGTTGTACTGTATGTGTACTGTATGTGTACTGTATGTGTACTGTAGTTGTACTGTATGTGTACTGTAGTTGTACTGTAGTTGTACTGTAGCTGTACTGTAGTTGTACTGTAGTGTCACTGTAGTTGTACTGTAGTTGTACTGTAGTTGTACTGTAGTTGTACTGTAGTTGTACTGTATGTGTACTGTATGTGTACTGTATGAGTAATGTAGTTGTACTGTAGTTGTACTGTATGTGTACTGTATGTGTACTGTAGTTGTACTGTATGTGTACTGTAGTTGTACTGTAGTTGTACTGTAGTTGTACTGTAGTTGTACTGTAGTTGTACTGTATGTGTACTGTATGTGTACTGTAGTTGTACTGTAGATGTACTGTATGTGTACTGTAGTTGTACTGTAGTTGTACTGTAGGTGTACTGTAGTTGTACTGTAGTTGTACTGTATGTGTACTGTATGTGTACTGTATGTGTACTGTAGTTGTACTGTATGTGTACTGTAGTTGTACTGTAGTTGTACTGTATGTGTACTGTATGTGTACTGTAGTTGTACTGTAGTTGTACTGTATGTGTACTGTACTTGTACTGTAGTTGTACTGTAGTTGTACTGTATGTGTACTGTATGTGTACTGTAGTTGTACTGTAGTTGTACTGTAGTTGTACTGTAGTTGTACTGTAGTTGTACTGTATGTGTACTGTAGTTGTACTGTATTTGTACTGTACTTGTACTGAAGTTGTACTGTAGTTGTACTGTAGTTGTACTGTATGTGTACTGTATTTGTACTGTACTTGTACTGTAGTTGTACTGTATTTGTACTGTATGTGTACTGTATTTGTACTGTGTTTGAACTGTAGTTGTACTGTAGTTGTACTGTATTTTACTGTACTTGTACTGTAGTTGTACTGTATGTGTACTGTAGTTGTACTGTATTTGTACTGTACTTGTACTGTAGTTGTACTGTAGTTGTACTGTACTTGTACTGTACTTGTACTGTAGTTGTACTGTAGTTGTAATGTAGTTGTACTGTATGTGTACTGTAGTTGTACTGTATTTGTACTGTACTTGTACTGTAGTTGTACTGTAGTTTTACTGTAGTTGTACTGTATGTGTACTGTATTTATACTGTACTTGTACTGTAGTTGTACTGTATGTGTACTGTATTTGTACTGTACTTGTACTGTAGTTGTACTGTATTTGTACTGTACTTGTAGTGTAGTTGTACTGTAGTTGTACTGTACTTGTACTGTACTTGTACTGTACTTGTACTGTAGTTGTACTGTAGTTGTACTGTAGTTGTACTGTATGTGTACTGTAGTTGTACTGTATTTGTACTGTACTTGTACTGTAGTTGTAATGTAGTTGTACTGTACTTGTACTGTACTTGTACTGTAGTTGTACTGTATTTGTACTGTACTTGTACTGTACTTGTACTGTAGTTGTACTGTAGATGTACTGTATGTGTACTGTAGTTGTACTGTATTTGTACTGTACTTGTACTGTAGTTGTACTGTAGTTGTACTGTAGTTGTACTGTAGTTGTACTGTAGTTGTACTGTATGTGTACTGTATTTTAACTGTAGTTGTACTGTACTTGTACTGTAGTTGTACTGTAGTTGTACTGTAGTTAAACTGTATTTGTACTGTAGTTGTACTGTACTTGTACTGTATGTGTACTGTATTTGTACTGTAGTAGTACTGTATGTGTACTGTATGTGTACTGTATGTGTACTGTATGTGTACTGTATTTGTACTGTAGTTGTACTGTAGTTGTACTGTAGTTGTACTGTAGTTGTACTGTATTTGTACTGTAGTTGTACTGTAGTTGTACTGTAGTTGTACTGTATGTGTACTGTATTTTAACTGTATTTGTACTGTAGTTGTACTGTAGTTGTACTGTATTTGTACTGTAGTTGTACTGTATGTGTACGGTAGTTGTACTGTATTTGTACTGTACTTGTACTGTAGTTGTACTGTAGTTGTACTGTATTTGTACTCTAGTTGTACTGTAGTTGTACTGTATGTGTACTGTAGTTGTACTGTATGTGTACTGTAGTTGTACTGAATGTGTACTATAGTTGTACTGTATTTGTACTGTATTTGTACTGTACTTGTACTGTAGTTGTACTGTAGTTGTACTGTATGTGTACTGTATTTGTACTGTACTTGAACTGTAGTTGTACTGTAGTTGTACTGTACTTTTACTGTACTTGTACTGTAGTTGTACTGTATGTGTACTGTAGTTGTACTGTATTTGTACTGTACTTGTACTGTAGTTGTACTGTAGTTGTACTGTACTTGTACTGTACTTGTACTGTAGTTGTACTGTAGTTGTACTGTATGTGTACTGTAGTTGTACTGTATTTGTACTGTAGTTGTACTGTATGTGTACTGTATGTGTACTGTAGTTGTACTGTAGTTGTACTGTATGTGTACTGTAGTTGTACTGTATGTGTATTGTAGTTGTACTGTAGTTGTACTGTATTTGTACTGTAGTTGTACTGTATGTGTACTGTATGTGTACTGTAGTTGTACTGTAGTTGTACTGTATGTGTCCTGTATTTTAACTGTACTTGTACTGTAGTTGTACTGTAGTTGTACTGTAGTTGTACTGTATGTGTACTGTATTTGTACTGTAGTTGTACTGTAGTTGTACTGTATGTGTCCTGTATTTTAACTGTACTTGTACTGTAGTTGTATTGTAGTTGTACTGTAGTTGTACTGTAGTTGTACTGTATGTGTACTGTATGTGTACTGTAGTTGTACGGTAGTTGTACTGTAGTTGTACTGTAGTTGTACTGTAGTTGTACTGTAGTTGTACTGTAGTTGTACTGTAGTTGTACAGTATGTGTACTGTATGTGAAGTGTAGTTGTACTGTATGTGTACTGTATGTGTACTGTAGATGTACTGTATGTGTACTGTAGTTGTACTGTAGTTGACCTGTATGTGTACTGTATGTGTACTGTAGTTGTATTGTAGTTGTACTGTATGTGTACTGTACTTGTACTATACTTGTACTGTAGTTGTACTGTAGTTGTACTGTATGTGTACTGTATGTGTACTGTACTTGTACTGTAGTTGTACTGTAGTTGTACTGTTTTTGTACTGTAGTTGTACTGTAGTTGTACTGTATGTGTACTGTTTGTGTACTGTAGTTGTACTGTAGTTGTACTGTAGTTGTACTGTAGTTGTACTGTAGTTGTACTGTATGTGTACTGTAGTTGTACTGTAGTTGTACTGTATGTGTACTGTAGTTGTACTGTAGTTGTACTGTATGTGTACAGTAGTTGTACTGTAGTTGTACTGTATGTGTACTGTATGTGTACTGTAGTTGTACTGTATGTGTACTGTAGTTGTAGTGTAGTTGTACTGTATGTGTACTGTATGTGTACTGTATGTGTACTGTATGTGTACTGTAGTTGTACTGTATGTGTACTGTAGTTGTACTGTATGTGTACTGTATGTGTACTGTAGTTGTACTGTAGTTGTACTGTATGTGTACTGTAGTTGTACTGTATGTGTACTGTAGTTGTACTGTAGTTGTACTGTAGTTGTACTGTAGTTGTACTGTATGTGTACTGTATGTGTACTGTACTTGTACTGTAGTTGTACTGTATGTGTACTGTAGTTGTACTGTAGTTGTACTGTATGTGTACTGTAGTTGTACTGTAGTTGTACTGTATGTGTACTGTATGTGTACTGTATGTGTACTGTAGTTGTACTGTATGTGTACTGTAGTTGTACTGTAGTTGTACTGTAGCTGTACTGTAGTTGTACTGTAGTGTCACTGTAGTTGTACTGTAGTTGTACTGTAGTTGTACTGTAGTTGTACTGTAGTTGTACTGTATGTGTACTGTATGTGTACTGTATGAGTACTGTAGTTGTACTGTAGTTGTACTGTATGTGTACTGTATGTGTACTGTAGTTGTACTGTATGTGTACTGTAGTTGTACTGTAGTTGTACTGTAGTTGTACTGTAGTTGTACTGTAGTTGTACTGTATGTGTACTGTATGTGTACTGTAGTTGTACTGTAGATGTACTGTATGTGTACTGTAGTTGTACTGTAGTTGTACTGTAGGTGTACTGTAGTTGTACTGTAGTTGTACTGTATGTGTACTGTATGTGTACTGTATGTGTACTGTAGTTGTACTGTATGTGTACTGTAGTTGTACTGTAGTTGTACTGTATGTGTACTGTATGTGTACTGTAGTTGTACTGTAGTTGTACTGTATGTGTACTGTACTTGTACTGTAGTTGTACTGTAGTTGTACTGTATGTGTACTGTATGTGTACTGTAGTTGTACTGTAGTTGTACTGTAGTTGTACTGTAGTTGTACTGTAGTTGTACTGTATGTGTACTGTAGTTGTACTGTATTTGTACTGTACTTGTACTGAAGTTGTACTGTAGTTGTACTGTAGTTGTACTGTATGTGTACTGTATTTGTACTGTACTTGTACTGTAGTTGTACTGTATTTGTACTGTATGTGTACTGTATTTGTACTGTGTTTGAACTGTAGTTGTACTGTAGTTGTACTGTATTTTACTGTACTTGTACTGTAGTTGTACTGTATGTGTACTGTAGTTGTACTGTATTTGTACTGTACTTGTACTGTAGTTGTACTGTAGTTGTACTGTACTTGTACTGTACTTGTACTGTAGTTGTACTGTAGTTGTAATGTAGTTGTACTGTATGTGTACTGTAGTTGTACTGTATTTGTACTGTACTTGTACTGTAGTTGTACTGTAGTTTTACTGTAGTTGTACTGTATGTGTACTGTATTTATACTGTACTTGTACTGTAGTTGTACTGTATGTGTACTGTATTTGTACTGTACTTGTACTGTAGTTGTACTGTAGTTGTACTGTACTTGTACTGTACTTGTACTGTAGTTGTACTGTATGTGTACTGTAGTTGTACTGTATTTGTACTGTACTTGTAGTGTAGTTGTACTATAGTTGTACTGTACTTGTACTGTACTTGTACTGTACTTGTACTGTAGTTGTACTGTAGTTGTACTGTAGTTGTACTGTATGTGTACTGTAGTTGTACTGTATTTGTACTGTACTTGTACTGTAGTTGTAATGTAGTTGTACTGTACTTGTACTGTACTTGTACTGTAGTTGTACTGTATTTGTACTGTACTTGTACTGTACTTGTACTGTAGTTGTACTGTAGTTGTACTGTAGTTGTACTGTATGTGTACTGTAGTTGTACTGTATTGGTACTGTACTTGTACTGTAGTTGTACTGTAGTTGTACTGTAGTTGTACTGTAGTTGTACTGTAGTTGTACTGTATGTGTACTGTATTTTAACTGAAGTTGTACTGTACTTGTACTGTAGTTGTACTGTAGTTGTACTGTAGTTAAACTGTATTTGTACTGTAGTTGTACTGTACTTGTACTGTATGTGTACTGTATTTGTACTGTAGTAGTACTGTATGTGTACTGTATGTGTACTGTATGTGTACTGTATGTGTACTGTATTTGTACTGTAGTTGTACTGTAGTTGTACTGTAGTTGTACTGTAGTTGTACTGTATTTGTACTGTACTTGTACTGTAGTTGTACTGTAGTTGTACTGTAGTTGTACTGTATGTGTACTGTATTTTAACTGTATTTGTACTGTAGTTGTACTGTAGTTGTACTGTATTTGTACTGTAGTTGTACTGTATGTGTACTGTAGTTGTACTGTAGTTGTACTGTATTAGTACTCTAGTTGTACTGCAGTTGTACTGTATGTGTACTGTAGTTGTACTGTATGTGTACTGTAGTTGTACTGAATGTGTACTATAATTGTACTGTATTTGTACTGTATTTGTACTGTACTTGTACTGTAGTTGTACTGTAGTTGTACTGTATGTGTACTGTATTTGTACTGTACTTGAACTGTAGTTGTACTGTAGTTGTACTGTACTTTTAGTGTACTTGTACTGTAGTTGTACTGTATGTGTACTGTAGTTGTACTGTATTTGTACTGTACTTGTACTGTAGTTGTACTGTAGTTGTACTGTACTTGTACTGTACTTGTACTGTAGTTGTACTGTAGTTGTACTGTATGTGTACTGTAGTTGTACTGTGTTTGTACTGTAGTTGTACTGTATGTGTACTGTATGTGTACTGTAGTTGTACTGTAGTTGTACTGTATGTGTACTGTAGTTGTACTGTATGTGTACTGTAGTTGTACTGTAGTTGTACTGTATTTGTACTGTAGTTGTACTGTATGTGTACTGTATGTGTACTGTAGTTGTACTGTAGTTGTACTGTATGTGTCCTGTATTTTAACTGCACTTGTACTATAGTTGTACTGTAGTTGTACTGTAGTTGTACTGTATGTGTACTGTATTTGTACTGTAGTTGTACTGTAGTTGTACTGTATGTGTCCTGTATTTTAACTGTACTTGTACTGTAGTTGTATTGTAGTTGTACTGTAGTTGTACTGTAGTTGTACTGTATGTGTACTGTATGTGTACTGTAGTTGTACTGTAGTTGTACTGTAGTTGTACTGTAGTTGTACTGTAGTTGTACTGTAGTTGTACTGTAGTTGTACTGTAGTTGTACTGTATGTGTACTGTATGTGTACTGTAGTTGTACTGTATGTGTACTGTATGTGTACTGTATGTGTACTGTAGATGTACTGTATGTGTACTGTAGTTGTACTGTAGTTGTACTGTATGTGTACTGTATGTCTACTGTAGTTGTACTGTAGTTGTACTGTATGTGTACTGTACTTGTACTATACTTGTACTGTAGTTGTACTGTAGTTGTACTGTATGTGTACTGTATGTGTACTGTACTTGTACTGTAGTTGTACTGTAGCTGTACTGTATTTGTACTGTAGTTGTACTGTAGTTGTACTGTATGTGTACTGTTTGTGTACTGTAGTTGTACTGTAGTTGTACTGTATGTGTACTGTAGTTGTACTGTAGTTGTACTGTATGTGTACTGTAGTTGTACTGTAGTTGTACTGTATGTGTACTGTAGTTGTACTGTAGTTGTACTGTATGTGTACTGTATGTGTACTGTAGTTGTACTGTATGTGTACTGTATTTGTAGTGTAGTTGTACTGTATGTGTACTGTATGTGTACTGTATGTGTACTGTATGTGTACTGTAGTTGTACTGTATGTGTACTGTAGTTGTACTGTATGTGTACTGTATGTGTACTGTAGTTGTACTGTAGTTGTACTGTATGTGTACTGTAGTTGTACTGTATGTGTACTGTAGTTGTACTGTAGTTGTACTGTAGTTGTACTGTAGTTGTACTGTATGTGTACTGTATGTGTACTGTAGTTGTAATGTAGTTGTACTGTATGTGTCCTGTATTTTAACTGTACTTGTACTGTAGTTGTACTGTAGTTGTACTGTAGTTGTACTGTATGTGTACTGTATTTGTACTGTAGTTGTACTGTAGTTGTACTGTATGTGTCCTGTATTTTAACTGTACTTGTACTGTAGTTGTACTGTAGTTGTACTGTAGTTGTACTGTATGTGTACTGTATGTGTACTGTAGTTGTACTGTAGTTGTACTGTAGTTGTACTGTAGTTGTACTGTAGTTGTACTGTATGTGTACTGTATGTGTACTGTAGTTGTACTGTATGTGTACTGTATGTGTACTGTATGTGTACTGTAGATGTACTGTATGTGTACTGTAGTTGTACTGTAGTTGTACTGTATGTGTACTGTATGTGTACTGTAGTTGTACTGTAGTTGTACTGTTTGTGTACTGTACTTGTACTATACTTGTACTGTAGTTGTACTGTAGTTGTACTGTATGTGTACTGTATGTGTACTGTACTTGTACTGTAGTTGTACTGTAGTTGTACTGTATTTGTACTGTAGTTGTAGTGTAGTTGTACTGTATGTGTACTGTTTGTGTACTGTAGTTGTACTGTAGTTGTACTGTATGTGTACTGTAGTTGTACTGTAGTTGTACTGTATGTGTACTGTAGTTGTACTGTAGTTGTACTGTATGTGTACTGTAGTTGTACTGTAGTTGTACTGTATGTGCACTGTATGTGTACTGTAGTTGTACTGTATGTGTACTGTAGTTGTACTGTATGTGTACTGTAGTTGTAGTGTAGTTGTACTGTATGTGTACTGTATGTGTACTGTATGTGTACTGTATGTGTACTGTAGTTGTACTGTATGTGTACTGTATGTGTACTGTAGTTGTACTGTAGTTGTACTGTATGTGTACTGTAGTTGTACTGTATGTGTACTGTAGTTGTACTGTATGTGTACTGTAGTTGTACTGAATGTGTACTATAGTTGTACTGTATTTGTACTGTATTTGTACTGTACTTGTACTGTAGTTGTATTGTAGTTGTACTGTATGTGTACTGTATTTGTACTGTACTTGAACTGTAGTTGTACTGTAGTTGTACTGTACTTTTACTGTACATGTACTGTAGTTGTACTGTATGTGTACTGTAGTTGTACTGTATTTGTACTGTACTTGTACTGTAGTTGTACTGTAGTTGTACTGTACTTGTACTGTACTTGTACTGTAGTTGTACTGTAGTTGTACTGTATGTGTACTGTAGTTGTACTGTATTTGTACTGTAGTTGTACTGTATGTGTACTGTATGTGTACTGTAGTTGTACTGTAGTTGTACTGTATGTGTACTGTAGTTGTACTGTATGTGTACTGTAGTTGTACTGTAGTTGTACTGTATGTGTACTGTACTTGTACTGTAGTTGTACTGTAGTTGTACTGTATGTGTACTGTAGTTGTACTGTATTTGTACTGTACTTGTACTGAAGTTGTACTGTAGTTGTACTGTAGTTGTACTGTATGTGTACTGTATTTGTACTGTACTTGTACTGTAGTTGTACTGTATTTGTACTGTATGTGTACTGTATTTGTACTGTGTTTGAACTGTAGTTGTACTGTAGTTGTACTGTATTTTACTGTACTTGTACTGTAGTTGTACTGTATGTGTACTGTAGTTGTACTGTATTTGTACTGTACTTGTACTGTAGTTGTACTGTAGTTGTACTGTACTTGTACTGTACTTGTACTGTAGTTGTACTGTAGTTGTACTGTAGTTGTACTGTATGTGTACTGTAGTTGTACTGTATTTGTACTGTACTTGTACTGTAGTTGTACTGTAGTTGTACTGTAGTTGTACTGTATGTGTACTGTATTTATACTGTACTTGTACTGTAGTTGTACTGTATGTGTACTGTATTTGTACTGTACTTGTACTGTAGTTGTACTGTAGTTGTACTGTACTTGTACTGTACTTGTACTGTACTTGTACTGTAGTTGTACTGTATGTGTACTGTAGTTGTACTGTATTTGTACTGTACTTGTAGTGTAGTTGTACTGTAGTTGTACTGTACTTGTACTGTACTTGTACTGTACTTGTACTGTAGTTGTACTGTAGTTGTACTGTAGTTGTACTGTATGTGTACTGTAGTTGTACTGTAGTTGTACTGTAGTTGTACTGTATGTGTACTGTAGTTGTACTGTAGTTGTACTGTACTTGTACTGTATGTGTACTGTAGTTGTACTGTGTGTGTACTGTATGTGTACTGTAGTTGTACGGTATGTGTACTGTATGTGTACTGTATGTGTACTGTATTTGTACTGTACTTGTACTGTATTTGTACTCTAGTTGTACTGTAGTTGTACTGTAGTTGTACTGTAGTTGTACTGTATGTGTACTGTATGTGTACTGTAGTTGTACTGTATTTGTACTGTAGTTGTACGGTAGTTGTACTGTAGTTGTACTGTATTTGTACTGTAGTTGTACTGTAGTTGTACTGTATGTGTACTGTATGTGTACTGTAGTTGTACTGTATGTGTACTGTAGTTGTACTGTAGTTGTACTGTATGTGTACTGTAGTTGTACTGTATGTGCACTGTAGTTGTACTGTATTTGTACTGTATGTGTACTGTATGTGTACGGTAGTTGTACTGTAGTTGTACTGTATTTGTACTGTAGTTGGACTGTAGTTGTACTGTAGTTGTACTGTAGTTGTACTGTATGTGTACTGTATGTGTACTGTAGTTGTACTGTAGTTGTACTGTAGTTGTACTGTATGTGTACTGTAGTTGTACTGTAGTTGTACTGTACTTGTACTGTATGTGTACTGTAGTTGTACTGTATGTGTACTGTATGTGTACTGTAGTTGTACTGTATGTGTACTGTATGTGTACTGTAGTTGTACTGTAGTTGTACTGTATGTGTACTGTATGTGTACTGTAGTTGTACTGTAGTTGTACTGTATGTGTCCTGTATTTTAACTGTACTTGTACTGTAGTTGTACTGTAGTTGTACTGTAGTTGTACTGTATGTGTACTGTATTTGTACTGGGGTTGTACTGTAGTTGTACTGTATGTGTCCTGTATTTTAACTGTACTTGTACTGTAGTTGTACTGTAGTTGTACTGTATGTGTACTGTATGTGTACTGTAGTTGTACTGTAGTTGTACTGTAGTTGTACTGTAGTTGTACTGTATGTGTACTGTATGTGTACTGTAGTTGTACTGTATGTGTACTGTATGTGTACTGTATGTGTACTGTATGTGTACTGTAGATGTACTGTATGTGTACTGTAGTTGTACTGTAGTTGTACTGTATGTGTACTGTATGTGTACTGTAGTTGTACTGTAGTTGTACTGTATGTGTACTGTACTTGTACTATACTTGTACTGTAGTTGTACTGTAGTTGTACTGTATGTGTACTGTATGTGTACTGTACTTGTACTGTAGTTGTACTGTAGTTGTACTGTATTTGTACTGTAGTATTACTGTAGTTGTACTGTATGTGTACTGTTTGTGTACTGTAGTTGTACTGTAGTTGTACTGTATGTGTACTGTAGTTGTACTGTAGTTGTACTGTATGTGTACTGTAGTTGTACTGTAGTTGTACTGTATGTGTACTGTAGTTGTACTGTAGTTGTACTGTATGTGTACTGTATGTGTACTGTAGTTGTACTGTATGTGTACTGTAGTTGTAGTGTAGTTGTACTGTATGTGTACTGTATGTGTACTGTATGTGTACTGTATGTGTACTGTAGTTGTACTGTATGTGTACTGTAGTTGTACTGTATGTGTACTGTATGTGTACTGTAGTTGTACTGTAGTTGTACTGTATGTGTACTGTAGTTGTACTGTATGTGTACTGTAGTTGTACTGTAGTTGTACTGTAGTTGTACTGTAGTTGTACTGTATGTGTACTGTATGTGTACTGTACTTGTACTGTAGTTGTACTGTATGTGTACTGTAGTTGTACTGTAGTTGTACTGTATGTGTACTGTAGTTGTACTGTAGTTGTACTGTATGTGTACTGTATGTGTACTGTATGTGTACTGTAGTTGTACTGTATGTGTACTGTAGTTGTACTGTAGTTGTACTGTATGTGTACTGTATGTGTACTGTATGTGTACTGTAGTTGTACTGTATGTGTACTGTAGTTGTACTGTAGTTGTACTGTATGTGTACTGTATGTGTACTGTAGTTGTACTGTAGTTGTACTGTAGTTGTACTGTATGTGTACTGTATGTGTACTGTATGTGTACTGTGGTTGTACTGTATGTGTACTGTAGTTGTACTGTAGCTGTACTGTAGTTGTACTGTAGTGTCACTGTAGTTGTACTGTAGTTGTACTGTAGTTGTACTGTAGTTGTACTGTAGTTGTACTGTATGTGTACTGTATGAGTACTGTAGGTGTACTGTAGTTGTACTGTATGTGTACTGTATGTGTACTGTAGTTGTACTGTATGTGTACTGTAGTTGTACTGTAGTTGTACTGTAGTTGTACTGTAGTTGTACTGTATGTGTACTGTATGTGTACTGTAGTTGTACTGTAGATGTACTGTATGTGTACTGTAGTTGTACTGTAGTTGTACTGTAGGTGTACTGTAGTTGTACTGTAGTTGTACTGTATGTGTACTGTATGTGTACTGTATGTGTACTGTAGTTGTACTGTATGTGTACTGTAGTTGTACTGTAGTTGTACTGTATGTGTACTGTATGTGTACTGTAGTTGTACTGTAGTTGTACTGTATGTGTACTGTACTTGTACTGTAGTTGTACTGTAGTTGTACTGTATGTGTACTGTATGTGTACTGTACTTGTACTGTAGTTGTACTGTAGTTGTACTGTAGTTGTACTGTAGTTGTACTGTATGTGTACTGTAGTTGTACTGTATTTGTACTGTACTTGTACTGAAGTTGTACTGTAGTTGTACTGTAGTTGTACTGTATGTGTACTGTATTTGTACTGTACTTGTACTGTAGTTGTACTGTATTTGTACTGTATGTGTACTGTATTTGTACTGTGTTTGAACTGTAGTTGTACTGTAGTTGTACTGTATTTTACTGTACTTGTACTGTAGTTGTACTGTATGTGTACTGTAGTTGTACTGTATTTGTACTGTACTTGTACTGTAGTTGTACTGTAGTTGTACTGTACTTGTACTGTACTTGTACTGTAGTTGTACTGTAGTTGTAATGTAGTTGTACTGTATGTGTACTGTAGTTGTACTGTATTTGTACTGTACTTGTACTGTAGTTGTACTGTAGTTTTACTGTAGTTGTACTGTATGTGTACTGTATTTATACTGTACTTGTACTGTAGTTGTACTGTATGTGTACTGTATTTGTACTGTACTTGTACTGTAGTTGTACTGTAGTTGTACTGTACTTGTACTGTACTTGTACTGTAGTTGTACTGTATGTGTACTGTAGTTGTACTGTATTTGTACTGTACTTGTAGTGTAGTTGTACTATAGTTGTACTGTACTTGTACTGTACTTGTACTGTACTTGTACTGTACTTGTACTGTACTTGTACTGTAGTTGTACTGTAGTTGTACTGTATGTGTACTGTAGTTGTACTGTATTTGTACTGTACTTGTACTGTAGTTGTAATGTAGTTGTACTGTACTTGTACTGTACTTGTACTGTAGTTGTACTGTATTTGTACTGTACTTGTACTGTACTTGTACTGTAGTTGTACTGTAGTTGTACTGTAGTTGTACTGTATGTGTACTGTAGTTGTACTGTATTTGTACTGTACTTGTACTGTAGTTGTACTGTAGTTGTACTGTAGTTGTACTGTAGTTGTACTGTATGTGTTCTGTATTTTAACTGTAGTTGTACTGTACTTGTACTGTAGTTGTACTGTAGTTGTACTGTAGTTAAACTGTATTTGTACTGTAGTTGTACTGTACTTGTACTGTATGTGTACTGTATTTGTACTGTAGTAGTACTGTATGTGTACTGTATGTGTACTGTATGTGTACTGTATGTGTACTGTATTTGTACTGTAGTTGTACTGTAGTTGTACTGTAGTTGTACTGTAGTTGTACTGTATTTGTACTGCACTTGTACTGTAGTTGTACTGTAGTTGTACTGTAGTTGTACTGTATGTGTACTGTATTTTAACTGTATTTGTACTGTAGTTGTACTGTAGTTGTACTGTATTTGTACTGTAGTTGTACTGTATGTGTACTGTAGTTGTACTGTAGTTGTACTGTATTAGTACTCTAGTTGTACTGCAGTTGTACTGTATGTGTACTGTAGTTGTACTGTATGTGTACTGTAGTTGTACTGAATGTGTTCTATAGTTGTACTGTATTTGTACTGTATTTGTACTGTACTTGTACTGTAGTTGTACTGTAGTTGTACTGTATGTGTACTGTATTTGTACTGTACTTGAACTGTAGTTGTACTGTAGTTGTACTGTACTTTTACTGTACTTGTACTGTAGTTGTACTGTATGTGTACTGTAGTTGTACTGTATTTGTACTGTACTTGTACTGTAGTTGTACTGTAGTTGTACTGTACTTGTACTGTACTTGTACTGTAGTTGTACTGTAGTTGTACTGTATGTGTACTGTAGTTGTACTGTGTTTGTACTGTAGTTGTACTGTATGTGTACTGTATGTGTACTGTAGTTGTACTGTAGTTGTACTGTATGTGTACTGTAGTTGTACTGTATGTGTACTGTAGTTGTACTGTAGTTGTACTGTATTTGTACTGTAGTTGTACTGTATGTGTACTGTATGTGTACTGTAGTTGTACTGTAGTTGTACTGTATGTGTCCTGTATTTTAACTGTACTTGTACTGTAGTTGTACTGTAGTTGTACTGTAGTTGTACTGTATGTGTACTGTATTTGTACTGTAGTTGTACTGTAGTTGTACTGTATGTGTCCTGTATTTTAACTGTACTTGTACTGTAGTTGTATTGTAGTTGTACTGTAGTTGTACTGTAGTTGTACTGTATGTGTACTGTATGTGTACTGTAGTTGTACTGTAGTTGTACTGTAGTTGTACTGTAGTTGTACTGTAGTTGTACTGTAGTTGTACTGTAGTTGTACTGTAGTTGTACTGTATGTGTACTGTATGTGTACTGTAGTTGTACTGTATGTGTACTGTATGTGTACTGTATGTGTACTGTAGATGTACTGTATGTGTACTGTAGTTGTACTGTAGTTGTACTGTATGTGTACTGTATGTCTACTGTAGTTGTACTGTAGTTGTACTGTATGTGTACTGTACTTGTACTATACTTGTACTGTAGTTGTACTGTAGTTGTACTGTATGTGTACTGTATGTGTACTGTACTTGTACTGTAGTTGTACTGTAGTTGTACTGTATTTGTACTGTAGTTGTACTGTAGTTGTACTGTATGTGTACTGTTTGTGTACTGTAGTTGTACTGTAGTTGTACTGTATGTGTACTGTAGTTGTACTGTAGTTGTACTGTATGTGTACTGTAGTTGTACTGTAGTTGTACTGTATGTGTACTGTAGTTGTACTGTAGTTGTACTGTATGTGTACTGTATGTGTACTGTAGTTGTACTGTATGTGTACTGTATTTGTAGTGTAGTTGTACTGTATGTGTACTGTATGTGTACTGTATGTGTACTGTATGTGTACTGTAGTTGTACTGTATGTGTACTGTAGTTGTACTGTATGTGTACTGTATGTGTACTGTAGTTGTACTGTAGTTGTACTGTATGTGTACTGTAGTTGTACTGTATGTGTACTGTAGTTGTACTGTAGTTGTACTGTAGTTGTACTGTAGTTGTACTGTATGTGTACTGTATGTGTACTGTTGTTGTACTGTAGTTGTACTGTATGTGTCCTGTATTTTAACTGTACTTGTACTGTAGTTGTACTGTAGTTGTACTGTAGTTGTACTGTATGTGTACTGTATTTGTACTGTAGTTGTACTGTAGTTGTACTGTATGTGTCCTGTATTTTAACTGTACTTGTACTGTAGTTGTACTGTAGTTGTACTGTAGTTGTACTGTATGTGTACTGTATGTGTACTGTAGTTGTACTGTAGTTGTACTGTAGTTGTACTGTAGTTGTACTGTATGTGTACTGTATGTGTACTGTAGTTGTACTGTATGTGTACTGTATGTGTACTGTATGTGTACTGTAGATGTACTGTATGTGTACTGTAGTTGTACTGTAGTTGTACTGTATGTGTTCTGTATGTGTACTGTAGTTGTACTGTAGTTGTACTGTTTGTGTACTGTACTTGTACTATACTTGTACTGTAGTTGTACTGTAGTTGTACTGTATGTGTACTGTATGTGTACTGTACTTGTACTGTAGTTGTACTGTAGTTGTACTGTATTTGTACTGTAGTTGTAGTGTAGTTGTACTGTATGTGTACTGTTTGTGTACTGTAGTTGTACTGTAGTTGTACTGTATGTGTACTGTAGTTGTACTGTAGTTGTACTGTATGTGTACTGTAGTTGTACTGTAGTTGTACTGTATGTGTACTGTAGTTGTACTGTAGTTGTACTGTATGTGCACTGTATGTGTACTGTAGTTGTACTGTATGTGTACTGTAGTTGTACTGTATGTGTACTGTAGTTGTAGTGTAGTTGTACTGTATGTGTACTGTATGTGTACTGTATGTGTACTGTAGTTGTACTGTATGTGTACTGTAGTTGTACTGTATGTGTACTGTATGTGTACTGTAGTTGTACTGTAGTTGTACTGTATGTGTACTGTAGTTGTACTGTATGTGTACTGTAGTTGTACTGTATGTGTACTGTAGTTGTACTGAATGTGTACTATAGTTGTGCTGTATTTGTACTGTATTTGTACTGTACTTGTACTGTAGTTGTATTGTAGTTGTACTGTATGTGTACTGTATTTGTACTGTACTTGAACTGTATTTGTACTGTAGTTGTACTGTACTTTTACTGTACTTGTACTGTAGTTGTACTGTATGTGTACTGTAGTTGTACTGTATTTGTACTGTACTTGTACTGTAGTTGTACTGTAGTTGTACTGTACTTGTACTGTACTTGTACTGTAGTTGTACTGTAGTTGTACTGTATGTGTACTGTAGTTGTACTGTATTTGTACTGTAGTTGTACTGTATGTGTACTGTATGTGTACTGTAGTTGTACTGTAGTTGTACTGTATGTGTACTGTAGTTGTACTGTATGTGTACTGTAGTTGTACTGTAGTTGTACTGTATGTGTACTGTACTTGTACTGTAGTTGTACTGTAGTTGTACTGTATGTGTACTGTAGTTGTACTGTATTTGTACTGTACTTGTACTGAAGTTGTACTGTAGTTGTACTGTAGTTGTACTGTATGTGTACTGTATTTGTACTGTACTTGTACTGTAGTTGTACTGTATTTGTACTGTATGTGTACTGTATTTGTACTGTGTTTGAACTGTAGTTGTACTGTAGTTGTACTGTATTTTACTGTACTTGTACTGTAGTTGTACTGTATGTGTACTGTAGTTGTACTGTATTTGTACTGTACTTGTACTGTAGTTGTACTGTAGTTGTACTGTACTTGTACTGTACTTGTACTGTAGTTGTACTGTAGTTGTACTGTAGTTGTACTGTATGTGTACTGTAGTTGTACTGTATTTGTACTGTACTTGTACTGTAGTTGTACTGTAGTTGTACTGTAGTTGTACTGTATGTGTACTGTATTTATACTGTACTTGTACTGTAGTTGTACTGTATGTGTACTGTATTTGTACTGTACTTGTACTGTAGTTGTACTGTAGTTGTACTGTACTTGTACTGTACTTGTACTGTAGTTGTACTGTATGTGTACTGTAGTTGTACTGTATTTGTACTGTACTAGTAGTGTAGTTGTACTGTAGTTGTACTGTACTTGTACTGTACTTGTACTGTAGTTGTACTGTAGTTGTACTGCAGTTGTACTGTATGTGTACTGTAGTTGTACTGTATTTGTACTGTACTTGTACTGTAGTTGTAATGTAGTTGTACTGTACTTGTACTGTACTTGTACTGTAGTTGTACTGTATTTGTACTGTACTTGTACTGTACTTGTACTGTAGTTGTACTGTAGTTGTACTGTATGTGTACTGTAGTTGTACTGTATTTGTACTGTACTTGTACTGTAGTTGTACTGTAGTTGTACTGTAGTTGTACTGTAGTTGTACTGTATGTGTACTGTATTTTAACTGTAGTTGTACTGTACTTGTACTGTAGTTGTACTGTAGTTGTACTGTAGTTAAACTGTATTTGTGCTGTAGTTGTACTGTACTTGTACTGTATGTGTACTGTATTTGTACTGTAGTAGTACTGTATGTGTACTGTATGTGTACTGTATGTGTACTGTATTTGTACTGTAGTTGTACTGTAGTTGTACTGTAGTTGTACTGTAGTTGTACTGTATTTGTACTGTAGTTGTACTGTAGTTGTACTGTAGTTGTACTGTAGTTGTACTGTAGTTGTACTGTATGTGTACTGTATTTTAACTGTATTTGTACTGTAGTTGTACTGTAGTTGTACTGTATTTGTACTGTAGTTGTACTGTATGTGTACTGTAGTTGTACTGTATTTGTACTGTACTTGTACTGTAGTTGTACTGTAGTTGTACTGTATTTGTACTCTAGTTGTACTGTAGTTGTACTGTATGTGTACTGTAGTTGTACTGTATGTGTACTGTAGTTGTACTGAATGTGTACTATAGTTGTACTGTATTTGTACTGTATTTGTACTGTACTTGTACTGTAGTTGTACTGTAGTTGTACTGTATGTGTACTGTATTTGTACTGTACTTGAACTGTAGTTGTACTGTAGTTGTACTGTACTTTTACTGTACTTGTACTGTAGTTGTACTGTATGTGTACTGTAGTTGTACTGTATTTGTACTGTACTTGTACTGTAGTTGTACTGTAGTTGTACTGTACTTGTACTGTACTTGTACTGTAGTTGTACTGTAGTTGTACTGTATGTGTACTGTAGTTGTACTGTATTTGTACTGTAGTTGTACTGTATGTGTACTGTATGTGTACTGTAGTTGTACTGTAGTTGTACTGTATGTGTACTGTAGTTGTACTGTATGTGTACTGTAGTTGTACTGTAGTTGTACTGTAGTTGTACTGTAGTTGTACTGTAGTTGTACTGTATGTGTACTGTATGTGTACTGTAGTTGTACTGTAGTTGTACTGTATGTGTCCTGTATTTTAACTGTACTTGTACTGTAGTTGTACTGTAGTTGTACTGTAGTTGTACTGTATGTGTACTGTATTTGTACTGTAGTTGTACTGTAGTTGTACTGTATGTGTCCTGTATTTTAACTGTACTTGTACTGTAGTTGTATTGTAGTTGTACTGTAGTTGTACTGTAGTTGTACTGTATGTGTACTGTAGTTGTACTGAATGTGTACTATAGTTGTACTGTATTTGTACTGTATTTGTACTGTACTTGTACTGTAGTTGTATTGTAGTTGTACTGTATGTGTACTGTATTTGTACTGTACTTGAACTGTAGTTGTACTGTAGTTGTACTGTACTTTTACTGTACTTGTACTGTAGTTGTACTGTATGTGTACTGTAGTTGTACTGTATTTGTACTGTACTTGTACTGTAGTTGTACTGTAGTTGTACTGTACTTGTACTGTACTTGTACTGTAGTTGTACTGTAGTTGTACTGTATGTGTACTGTAGTTGTACTGTATTTGTACTGTAGTTGTACTGTATGTGTACTGTATGTGTACTGTAGTTGTACTGTAGTTGTACTGTATGTGTACTGTAGTTGTACTGTATGTGTACTGTAGTTGTACTGTAGTTGTACTGTATGTGTACTGTACTTGTACTGTAGTTGTACTGTAGTTGTACTGTATGTGTACTGTAGTTGTACTGTATTTGTACTGTACTTGTACTGAAGTTGTACTGTAGTTGTACTGTAGTTGTACTGTATGTGTACTGTATTTGTACTGTACTTGTACTGTAGTTGTACTGTAGTTGTACTGTATGTGTACTGTATTTGTACTGTGTTTGAACTGTAGTTGTACTGTATTTTACTGTACTTGTACTGTAGTTGTACTGTATGTGTACTGTAGTTGTACTGTATTTGTACTGTACTTGTACTGTAGTTGTACTGTAGTTGTACTGTACTTGTACTGTACTTGTACTGTAGTTGTACTGTAGTTGTACTGTAGTTGTACTGTATGTGTACTGTAGTTGTACTGTATTTGTACTGTACTTGTACTGTAGTTGTACTGTAGTTGTACTGTAGTTGTACTGTATGTGTACTGTATTTATACTGTACTTGTACTGTAGTTGTACTGTATGTGTACTGTATTTGTACTGTACTTGTACTGTAGTTGTACTGTAGTTGTACTGTACTTGTACTGTACTTGTACTGTAGTTGTACTGTATGTGTACTGTAGTTGTACTGTATTTGTACTGTACTTGTAGTGTAGTTGTACTGTAGTTGTACTGTACTTGTACTGTACTTGTACTGTACTTGTACTGTACTTGTACTGTAGTTGTACTGTAGTTGTACTGTAGTTGTACTGTATGTGTACTGTAGTTGTACTGTATTTGTACTGTACTTGTACTGTAGTTGTAATGTAGTTGTACTGTACTTGTACTGTACTTGTACTGTAGTTGTACTGTATTTGTACTGTACTTGTACTGTACTTGTACTGTAGTTGTACTGTAGATGTACTGTATGTGTACTGTAGTTGTACTGTATTTGTACTGTACTTGTACTGTAGTTGTACTGTAGTTGTACTGTAGTTGTACTGTAGTTGTACTGTAGTTGTACTGTATGTGTACTGTATTTTAACTGTAGTTGTACTGTACTTGTACTGTAGTTGTACTGTAGTTGTACTGTAGTTAAACTGTATTTGTACTGTAGTTGTACTGTACTTGTACTGTATGTGTACTGTATTTGTACTGTAGTAGTACTGTATGTGTACTGTATGTGTACTGTATGTGTACTGTATGTGTACTGTATTTGTACTGTAGTTGTACTGTAGTTGTACTGTAGTTGTACTGTAGTTGTACTGTATTTGTACTGTAGTTGTACTGTAGTTGTACTGTAGTTGTACTGTATGTGTACTGTATTTTAACTGTATTTGTACTGTAGTTGTACTGTAGTTGTACTGTATTTGTACTGTAGTTGTACTGTATGTGTACGGTAGTTGTACTGTATTTGTACTGTACTTGTACTGTAGTTGTACTGTAGTTGTACTGTATTTGTACTCTAGTTGTACTGTATGTGTACTGTAGTTGTACTGTATGTGTACTGTAGTTGTACTGAATGTGTACTATAGTTGTACTGTATTTGTACTGTATTTGTACTGTACTTGTACTGTAGTTGTACTGTAGTTGTACTGTATGTGTACTGTATTTGTACTGTACTTGAACTGTAGTTGTACTGTAGTTGTACTGTACTTTTACTGTACTTGTACTGTAGTTGTACTGTATGTGTACTGTAGTTGTACTGTATTTGTACTGTACTTGTAATGTAGTTGTACTGTAGTTGTACTGTACTTGTACTGTACTTGTACTGTAGTTGTACTGTAGTTGTACTGTATGTGTACTGTAGTTGTACTGTATTTGTACTGTAGTTGTACTGTATGTGTACTGTATGTGTACTGTAGTTGTACTGTAGTTGTACTGTATGAGTACTGTAGTTGTACTGTATGTGTACTGTAGTTGTACTGTAGTTGTACTGTATTTGTACTGTAGTTGTACTGTATGTGTACTGTATGTGTACTGTAGTTGTACTGTAGTTGTACTGTATGTGTCCTGTATTTTAACTGTACTTGTACTGTAGTTGTACTGTAGTTGTACTGTAGTTGTACTGTATGTGTACTGTATTTGTACTGTAGTTGTACTGTAGTTGTACTGTATGTGTCCTGTATTTTAACTGTACTTGTACTGTAGTTGTATTGTAGTTGTACTGTAGTTGTACTGTAGTTGTACTGTATGTGTACTGTATGTGTACTGTAGTTGTACGGTAGTTGTACTGTAGTTGTACTGTAGTTGTACTGTAGTTGTACTGTAGTTGTACTGTAGTTGTACAGTATGTGTACTGTATGTGAAGTGTAGTTGTACTGTATGTGTACTGTATGTGTACTGTATGTGTACTGTAGATGTACTGTATGTGTACTGTAGTTGTACTGTAGTTGACCTGTATGTGTACTGTATGTGTACTGTAGTTGTACTGTAGTTGTACTGTATGTGTACTGTACTTGTACTATACTTGTACTGTAGTTGTACTGTAGTTGTACTGTATGTGTACTGTATGTGTACTGTACTTGTACTGTAGTTGTACTGTAGTTGTACTGTTTTTGTACTGTAGTTGTACTGTAGTTGTACTGTATGTGTACTGTTTGTGTACTGTAGTTGTACTGTAGTTGTACTGTAGTTGTACTGTAGTTGTACTGTATGTGTACTGTAGTTGTACTGTAGTTGTACTGTATGTGTACTGTAGTTGTACTGTAGTTGTACTGTATGTGTACTGTAGTTGTACTGTAGTTGTACTGTATGTGTACTGTATGTGTACTGTAGTTGTACTGTATGTGTACTGTAGTTGTAGTGTAGTTGTACTGTATGTGTACTGTATGTGTACTGTATGTGTACTGTATGTGTACTGTAGTTGTACTGTATGTGTACTGTAGTTGTACTGTATGTGTACTGTATGTGTACTGTAGTTGTACTGTAGTTGTACTGTATGTGTACTGTAGTTGTACTGTATGTGTACTGGAGTTGTACTGTAGTTGTACTGTAGTTGTACTGTAGTTGTACTGTAGTTGTACTGTAGTTGTACTGTAGTTGTACTGTATGTGTACTGTATGTGTACTGTAGTTGTACTGTATGTGTCCTGTATTTTAACTGTACTTGTACTGTAGTTGTACTGTAGTTGTACTGTAGTTGTACTGTATGTGTACTGTATTTGTACTGTAGTTGTACTGTAGTTGTACTGTATGTGTCCTGTATTTTAACTGTACTTGTACTGTAGTTTTACTGTAGTTGTACTGTAGTTGTACTGTATGTGTACTGTATGTGTACTGTAGTTGTACTGTAGTTGTACTGTAGTTGTACTGTAGTTGTACTGTAGTTGTACTGTATGTGTACTGTATGTGTACTGTAGTTGTACTGTATGTGTACTGTATGTGTACTGTATGTGTACTGTAGATGTACTGTATGTGTACTGTAGTTGTACTGTAGTTGTACTGTATGTGTACTGTATGTGTACTGTAGTTGTACTGTAGTTGTACTGTATGTGTACTGTACTTGTACTATACTTGTACTGTAGTTGTACTGTAGTTGTACTGTATGTGTACTGTATGTGTACTGTACTTGTACTGTAGTTGTACTGTAGTTGTACTGTATTTGTACTGTAGTTGTAGTGTAGTTGTACTGTATGTGTACTGTTTGTGTACTGTAGTTGTACTGTAGTTGTACTGTATGTGTACTGTAGTTGTACTGTAGTTGTACTGTATGTGTACTGTAGTTGTACTGTAGTTGTACTGTATGTGTACTGTAGTTGTACTGTAGTTGTACTGTATGTGTACTGTATGTGTACTGTAGTTGTACTGTATGTGTACTGTAGTTGTACTGTATGTGTACTGTAGTTGTACTGTATGTGTACTGTAGTTGTAGTGTAGTTGTACTGTATGTGTACTGTATGTGTACTGTATGTGTACTGTAGTTGTACTGTATGTGTACTGTAGTTGTACTGTATGTGTACTGTATGTGTACTGTAGTTGTACCGTAGTTGTACTGTATGTGTACTGTAGTTGTACTGTATGTGTACTGTAGTTGTACTGTACTTGTACTGTAGTTGTACTGTAGTTGTACTGTATGTGTACTGTAGTTGTACTGTATTTGTACTGTAGTTGTACTGTATGTGTACTGTATGTGTACTGTAGTTGTACTGTAGTTGTACTGTATGTGTACTGTAGTTGTACTGTATGTGTACTGTAGTTGTACTGTAGTTGTACTGTATGTGTACTGTACTTGTACTGTAGTTGTACTGTAGTTGTACTGTATGTGTACTGTAGTTGTACTGTATTTGTACTGTACTTGTACTGAAGTTGTACTGTAGTTGTACTGTAGTTGTACTGTATGTGTACTGTATTTGTACTGTACTTGTACTGTAGTTGTACTGTATTTGTACTGTATGTGTACTGTATTTGTACTGTGTTTGAACTGTAGTTGTACTGTAGTTGTACTGTATTTTACTGTACTTGTACTGTAGTTGTACTGTATGTGTACTGTAGTTGTACTGTATTTGTACTGTACTTGTACTGTAGTTGTACTGTAGTTGTACTGTACTTGTACTGTACTTGTACTGTAGTTGTACTGTAGTTGTACTGTAGTTGTACTGTATGTGTACTGTAGTTGTACTGTATTTGTACTGTACTTGTACTGTAGTTGTACTGTAGTTGTACTGTAGTTGTACTGTATGTGTACTGTAGTTGTACTGTATTTATACTGTACTTGTACTGTAGTTGTACTGTATGTGTACTGTATTTGTACTGTACTTGTACTGTAGTTGTACTGTAGTTGTACTGTACTTGTACTGTACTTGTACTGTAGTTGTACTGTATGTGTACTGTAGTTGTACTGTATTTGTACTGTACTTGTAGTGTAGTTGTACTGTAGTTGTACTGTACTTGTACTGTACTTGTACTGTACTTGTACTGTACTTGTACTGTAGTTGTACTGTAGTTGTACTGTAGTTGTACTGTATGTGTACTGTAGTTGTACTGTATTTGTACTGTACTTGTACTGTAGTTGTAATGTAGTTGTACTGTACTTGTACTGTACTTGTACTGTAGTTGTACTGTATTTGTACTGTACTTGTACTGTACTTGTACTGTAGTTGTACTGTAGTTGTACTGTATGTGTACTGTAGTTGTACTGTATTTGTACTGTACTTGTACTGTAGTTGTACTGTAGTTGTACTGTAGTTGTACTGTAGTTGTACTGTATGTGTACTGTATTTTAACTGTAGTTGTACTGTACTTGTACTGTAGTTGTACTGTAGTTGTACTGTAGTTAAACTGTATGTGTACTGTAGTTGTACTGTACTTGTACTGTATGTGTACTGTATTTGTACTGTAGTAGTACTGTATGTGTACTGTATGTGTACTGTATGTGTACTGTATGTGTACTGTATTTGTACTGTAGTTGTACTGTAGTTGTACTGTAGTTGTACTGTAGTTGTACTGTATGTGTACTGTAGTTGTACTGTAGTTGTACTGTATGTGTACTGTATGTGTACTGTAGTTGTACTGTATGTGTACTGTAGTTGTAGTGTAGTTGTACTGTATGTGTACTGTATGTGTACTGTATGTGTACTGTATGTGTACTGTAGTTGTACTGTATGTGTACTGTAGTTGTACTGTATGTGTACTGTATGTGTACTGTAGTTGTACTGTAGTTGTACTGTATGTGTACTGTAGTTGTACTGTATGTGTACTGGAGTTGTACTGTAGTTGTACTGTAGTTGTACTGTAGTTGTATTGTAGTTGTACTGTAGTTGTACTGTAGTTGTACTGTATGTGTACTGTATGTGTACTGTAGTTGTACGGTAGTTGTACTGTAGTTGTACTGTAGTTGTACTGTAGTTGTACTGTAGTTGTACTGTAGTTGTACAGTATGTGTACTGTATGTGAAGTGTAGTTGTACTGTATGTGTACTGTATGTGTACTGTATGTGTACTGTAGATGTACTGTATGTGTACTGTAGTTGTACTGTAGT
Source organism: Meconema thalassinum (assembly GCA_946902985.2). Taxonomy (NCBI): domain Eukaryota; kingdom Metazoa; phylum Arthropoda; class Insecta; order Orthoptera; family Tettigoniidae; genus Meconema; species Meconema thalassinum. Next base: position 443,069,301 of record OX336394.1, on the reverse strand, counting down.
TGACCTGTATGTGTACTGTATGTGTACTGTAGTTGTACTGTAGTTGTACTGTATGTGTACTGTACTTGTACTATACTTGTACTGTAGTTGTACTGTAGTTGTACTGTATGTGTACTGTATGTGTACTGTACTTGTACTGTAGTTGTACTGTAGTTGTACTGTTTTTGTACTGTAGTTGTACTGTAGTTGTACTGTATGTGTACTGTTTGTGTACTGTAGTTGTACTGTAGTTGTACTGTAGTTGTACTGTAGTTGTACTGTATGTGTACTGTAGTTGTACTGTAGTTGTACTGTATGTGTACTGTAGTTGTACTGTAGTTGTACTGTATGTGTACTGTAGTTGTACTGTAGTTGTACTGTATGTGTACTGTATGTGTACTGTAGTTGTACTGTATGTGTACTGTAGTTGTAGTGTAGTTGTACTGTATGTGTACTGTATGTGTACTGTATGTGTACTGTATGTGTACTGTAGTTGTACTGTATGTGTACTGTAGTTGTACTGTATGTGTACTGTATGTGTACTGTAGTTGTACTGTAGTTGTACTGTATGTGTACTGTAGTTGTACTGTATGTGTACTGGAGTTGTACTGTAGTTGTACTGTAGTTGTACTGTAGTTGTACTGTAGTTGTACTGTAGTTGTACTGTAGTTGTACTGTATGTGTACTGTATGTGTACTGTAGTTGTACTGTATGTGTCCTGTATTTTAACTGTACTTGTACTGTAGTTGTACTGTAGTTGTACTGTAGTTGTACTGTATGTGTACTGTATTTGTACTGTAGTTGTACTGTAGTTGTACTGTATGTGTCCTGTATTTTAACTGTACTTGTACTGTAGTTGTACTGTAGTTGTACTGTAGTTGTACTGTATGTGTACTGTATGTGTACTGTAGTTGTACTGTAGTTGTACTGTAGTTGTACTGTAGTTGTACTGTAGTTGTACTGTATGTGTACTGTATGTGTACTGTAGTTGTACTGTATGTGTACTGTATGTGTACTGTATGTGTACTGTAGATGTACTGTATGTGTACTGTAGTTGTACTGTAGTTGTACTGTATGTGTACTGTATGTGTACTGTAGTTGTACTGTAGTTGTACTGTATGTGTACTGTACTTGTACTATACTTGTACTGTAGTTGTACTGTAGTTGTACTGTATGTGTACTGTATGTGTACTGTACTTGTACTGTAGTTGTACTGTAGTTGTACTGTATTTGTACTGTAGTTGTAGTGTAGTTGTACTGTATGTGTACTGTTTGTGTACTGTAGTTGTACTGTAGTTGTACTGTATGTGTACTGTAGTTGTACTGTAGTTGTACTGTATGTGTACTGTAGTTGTACTGTAGTTGTACTGTATGTGTACTGTAGTTGTACTGTAGTTGTACTGTATGTGTACTGTATGTGTACTGTAGTTGTACTGTATGTGTACTGTAGTTGTACTGTATGTGTACTGTAGTTGTACTGTATGTGTACTGTAGTTGTAGTGTAGTTGTACTGTATGTGTACTGTATGTGTACTGTATGTGTACTGTAGTTGTACTGTATGTGTACTGTAGTTGTACTGTATGTGTACTGTATGTGTACTGTAGTTGTACCGTAGTTGTACTGTATGTGTACTGTAGTTGTACTGTATGTGTACTGTAGTTGTACTGTACTTGTACTGTAGTTGTACTGTAGTTGTACTGTATGTGTACTGTAGTTGTACTGTATTTGTACTGTAGTTGTACTGTATGTGTACTGTATGTGTACTGTAGTTGTACTGTAGTTGTACTGTATGTGTACTGTAGTTGTACTGTATGTGTACTGTAGTTGTACTGTAGTTGTACTGTATGTGTACTGTACTTGTACTGTAGTTGTACTGTAGTTGTACTGTATGTGTACTGTAGTTGTACTGTATTTGTACTGTACTTGTACTGAAGTTGTACTGTAGTTGTACTGTAGTTGTACTGTATGTGTACTGTATTTGTACTGTACTTGTACTGTAGTTGTACTGTATTTGTACTGTATGTGTACTGTATTTGTACTGTGTTTGAACTGTAGTTGTACTGTAGTTGTACTGTATTTTACTGTACTTGTACTGTAGTTGTACTGTATGTGTACTGTAGTTGTACTGTATTTGTACTGTACTTGTACTGTAGTTGTACTGTAGTTGTACTGTACTTGTACTGTACTTGTACTGTAGTTGTACTGTAGTTGTACTGTAGTTGTACTGTATGTGTACTGTAGTTGTACTGTATTTGTACTGTACTTGTACTGTAGTTGTACTGTAGTTGTACTGTAGTTGTACTGTATGTGTACTGTAGTTGTACTGTATTTATACTGTACTTGTACTGTAGTTGTACTGTATGTGTACTGTATTTGTACTGTACTTGTACTGTAGTTGTACTGTAGTTGTACTGTACTTGTACTGTACTTGTACTGTAGTTGTACTGTATGTGTACTGTAGTTGTACTGTATTTGTACTGTACTTGTAGTGTAGTTGTACTGTAGTTGTACTGTACTTGTACTGTACTTGTACTGTACTTGTACTGTACTTGTACTGTAGTTGTACTGTAGTTGTACTGTAGTTGTACTGTATGTGTACTGTAGTTGTACTGTATTTGTACTGTACTTGTACTGTAGTTGTAATGTAGTTGTACTGTACTTGTACTGTACTTGTACTGTATTTGTACTGTATTTGTACTGTACTTGTACTGTACTTGTACTGTAGTTGTACTGTAGTTGTACTGTATGTGTACTGTAGTTGTACTGTATTTGTACTGTACTTGTACTGTAGTTGTACTGTAGTTGTACTGTAGTTGTACTGTAGTTGTACTGTATGTGTACTGTATTTTAACTGTAGTTGTACTGTACTTGTACTGTAGTTGTACTGTAGTTGTACTGTAGTTAAACTGTATGTGTACTGTAGTTGTACTGTACTTGTACTGTATGTGTACTGTATTTGTACTGTAGTAGTACTGTATGTGTACTGTATGTGTACTGTATGTGTACTGTATGTGTACTGTATTTGTACTGTAGTTGTACTGTAGTTGTACTGTAGTTGTACTGTAGTTGTACTGTATTTGTACTGTAGTTGTACTGTAGTTGTACTGTAGTTGTACTGTATGTGTACTGTATTATAACTGTATTTGTACTGTAGTTGTACTGTAGTTGTACTGTATTTGTACTGTAGTTGTACTGTATGTGTACTGTAGTTGTACTGTATTTGTACTGTACTTGTACTGTAGTTGTACTGTAGTTGTACTGTATTTGTACTCTAGTTGTACTGTAGTTGTACTGTATGTGTACTGTAGTTGTACTGTATGTGTACTGTAGTTGTACTGAATGTGTACTATAGTTGTACTGTATTTGTACTGTATTTGTACTGTACTTGTACTGTAGTTGTACTGTAGTTGTACTGTATGTGTACTGTATTTGTACTGTACTTGAACTGTAGTTGTACTGTAGTTGTACTGTACTTTTACTGTACTTGTACTGTAGTTGTACTGTATGTGTACTGTAGTTGTACTGTATTTGTACTGTACTTGTACTGTAGTTGTACTGTAGTTGTACTGTACTTGTACTGTACTTGTACTGTAGTTGTACTGTAGTTGTACTGTATGTGTACTGTAGTTGTACTGTATTTGTACTGTAGTTGTACTGTATGTGTACTGTATGTGTACTGTAGTTGTACTGTAGTTGTACTGTATGTGTACTGTAGTTGTACTGTATGTGTACTGTAGTTGTACTGTAGTTGTACTGTATTTGTACTGTAGTTGTACTGTATGTGTACTGTATGTGTACTGTAGTTGTACTGTAGTTGTACTGTATGTGTCCTGTATTTTAACTGTACTTTTACTGTAGTTGTACTGTAGTTGTACTGTAGTTGTACTGTATGTGTACTGTATTTGTACTGTAGTTGTACTGTAGTTGTACTGTATGTGTCCTGTATTTTAACTGTACTTGTACTGTAGTTGTATTGTAGTTGTACTGTAGTTGTACTGTAGTTGTACTGTATGTGTACTGTATGTGTACTGTAGTTGTACGGTAGTTGTACTGTAGTTGTACTGTAGTTGTACTGTAGTTGTACTGTAGGTGTACTGTAGTTGTACAGTATGTGTACTGTATGTGTAGTGTAGTTGTACTGTATGTGTACTGTATGTGTACTGTATGTGTACTGTAGATGTACTGTATGTGTACTGTAGTTGTACTGTAGTTGACCTGTATGTGTACTGTATGTGTACTGTAGTTGTACTGTAGTTGTACTGTATGTGTACTGTACTTGTACTATACTTGTACTGTAGTTGTACTGTAGTTGTACTGTATGTGTACTGTATGTGTACTGTACTTGTACTGTAGTTGTACTGTAGTTGTACTGTTTTTGTACTGTAGTTGTACTGTAGTTGTACTGTATGTGTACTGTTTGTGTACTGTAGTTGTACTGTAGTTGTACTGTAGTTGTACTGTAGTTGTACTGTAGTTGTACTGTAGTTGTACTGTATGTTTACTGTAGTTGTACTGTAGTTGTACTGTATGTGTACTGTAGTTGTACTGTAGTTGTACTGTATGTGTACTGTAGTTGTACTGTAGTTGTACTGTATGTGTACTGTATGTGTACTGTAGTTGTACTGTATGTGTACTGTAGTTGTAGTGTAGTTGTACTGTATGTGTACTGTATGTGTACTGTATGTGTACTGTATGTGTACTGTAGTTGTACTGTATGTGTACTGTAGTTGTACTGTATGTGTACTGTATGTGTACTGTAGTTGTACTGTAGTTGTACTGTATGTGTACTGTAGTTGTACTGTATGTGTACTGTAGTTGTACTGTAGTTGTACTGTAGTTGTACTGTAGTTGTACTGTATGTGTACTGTATGTGTACTGTAGTTGTACTGTAGTTGTACTGTATGTGTCCTGTATTTTAACTGTACTTGTACTGTAGTTGTACTGTAGTTGTACTGTAGTTGTACTGTATGTGTACTGTATTTGTACTGTAGTTGTACTGTAGTTGTACTGTATGTGTCCTGTATTTTAACTGTACTTGTACTGTAGTTGTACTGTAGTTGTACTGTATGTGTACTGTATGTGTACTGTAGTTGTACTGTAGTTGTACTGTAGTTGTACTGTAGTTGTACTGTAGTTGTACTGTATGTGTACTGTATGTGTACTGTAGTTGTACTGTATGTGTACTGTATGTGTACTGTATGTGTACTGTAGATGTACTGTATGTGTACTGTAGTTGTACTGTAGTTGTACTGTATGTGTACTGTATGTGTACTGTAGTTGTACTGTAGTTGTACTGTATGTGTACTGTACTTGTACTATACTTGTACTGTAGTTGTACTGTAGTTGTACTGTATGTGTACTGTATGTGTACTGTACTTGTACTGTAGTTGTACTGTAGTTGTACTGTATTTGTACTGTAGTTGTAGTGTAGTTGTACTGTATGTGTAATGTTTGTGTACTGTAGTTGTACTGTAGTTGTACTGTATGTGTACTGTAGTTGTACTGTAGTTGTACTGTATGTGTACTGTAGTTGTACTGTAGTTGTACTGTATGTGTACTGTAGTTGTACTGTAGTTGTACTGTATGTGTACTGTATGTGTACTGTAGTTGTACTGTATGTGTACTGTAGTTGTACTGTATGTGTACTGTAGTTGTACTGTATGTGTACTGTAGTTGTAGTGTAGTTGTACTGTATGTGTACTGTATGTGTACTGTATGTGTACTGTAGTTGTATTGTATGTGTACTGTAGTTGTACTGTATGTGTACTGTATGTGTACTGTAGTTGTACCGTAGTTGTACTGTATGTGTACTGTAGTTGTACTGTATGTGTACTGTAGTTGTACTGTATGTGTACTGTAGTTGTACTGAATGTGTACTATAGTTGTACTGTATTTGTACTGTATTTGTACTGTACTTGTACTGTAGTTGTACTGTAGTTGTACTGTATGTGTACTGTATTTGTACTGTACTTGAACTGTAGTTGTACTGTAGTTGTACTGTACTTTTACTGTACTTGTACTGTAGTTGTACTGTATGTGTACTGTAGTTGTACTGTATTTGTACTGTACTTGTACTGTAGTTGTACTGTAGTTGTACTGTACTTGTACTGTACTTGTACTGTAGTTGTACTGTAGTTGTACTGTATGTGTACTGTAGTTGTACTGTATTTGTACTGTAGTTGTACTGTATGTGTACTGTATGTGTACTGTAGTTGTACTGTAGTTGTACTGTATGTGTACAGTAGTTGTACTGTATGTGTACTGTAGTTGTACTGTAGTTGTACTGTATTTGTACTGTAGTTGTACTGTATGTGTACTGTATGTGTACTGTAGTTGTACTGTAGTTGTACTGTAGTTGTACTGTAGTTGTACTGTATGTGTCCTGTATTTTAACTGTACTTGTACTGTAGTTGTACTGTAGTTGTACTGTAGTTGTACTGTATGTGTACTGTAGTTGTACTGTAGTTGTACTGTATGTGTCCTGTATTTTAACTGTACTTGTACTGTAGTTGTACTGTAGTTGTACTGAAGTTGTACTGTATGTGTACTGTATGTGTACTGTAGTTGTACTGTAGTTGTACTGTAGTTGTACTGTAGTTGTACTGTAGTTGTACTCTAGTTGTACTGTATGTGTACTGTATGTGTACTGTAGTTGTACTGTATGTGTACTGTATGTGTACTGTATGTGTACTGTAGATGTACTGTATGTGTACTGTACTTGTACTATACTTGTACTGTAGTTGTACTGTAGTTGTACTGTATGTGTACTGTATGTGTACTGTACTTGTACTGTAGTTGTACTGTAGTTGTACTGTATTTGTACTGTAGTTGTACTGTAGTTGTACTGTATGTGTACTGTTTGTGTACTGTAGTTGTACTGTAGTTGTACTGTATGTGTACTGTAGTTGTACTGTAGTTGTACTGTATGTGTACTGTAGTTGTACTGTAGTTGTACTGTATGTGTACTGTAGTTGTACTGTAGTTGTACTGTATGTGTACTGTATGTGTACTGTAGTTGAACTGTATGTGTACTGTAGTTGTAGTGTAGTTGTACTGTATGTGTACTGTATGCGTACTGTATGTGTACTGTATGTGTACTGTAGTTGTACTGTATGTGTACTGTATTTGTACTGTAGTAGTACTGTATGTGTACTGTATGTGTACTGTATGTGTACTGTATGTGTACTGTATTTGTACTGTAGTTGTACTCTAGTTGTACTGTAGTTGTACTGTAGTTGTACTGTATTTGTACTGTACTTGTACTGTAATTGTACTGTAGTTGTACTGTAGTTGTACTGTATGTGTACTGTATTTTAACTGTATTTGTACTGTAGTTGTACTGTAGTTGTACTGTATTTGTACTGTAGTTGTACTGTATGTGTACTGTAGTTGTACTGTATTTGTACTGTACTTGTACTGTAGTTGTACTGTAGTTGTACTGTATTTGTACTCTAGTTGTACTGTAGTTGTACTGTATGTGTACTGTAGTTGTACTGTATGTGTACTGTAGTTGTACTGAATGTGTACTATAGTTGTACTGTATTTGTACTGTATTTGTACTGTACTTGTACTGTAGTTGTACTGTAGTTGTACTGTATGTGTACTGTATTTGTACTGTACTTGAACTGTAGTTGTACTGTAGTTGTACTGTACTTTTACTGTACTTGTACTGTAGTTGTACTGTATGTGTACTGTAGTTGTACTGTATTTGTACTGTACCTGTACTGTAGTTGTACTGTAGTTGTACTGTACTTGTACTGTACTTGTACTGTAGTTGTACTGTAGTTGTACTGTATGTGTACTGTAGTTGTACTGTATTTGTACTGTAGTTGTACTGTATGTGTACTGTATGTGTACTGTAGTTGTACTGTAGTTGTACTGTATGTGTACTGTAGTTGTACTGTATGTGTACTGTAGTTGTACTGTAGTTGTACTGTATTTGTACTGTAGTTGTACTGTATGTGTACTGTATGTGTACTGTAGTTGTACTGTAGTTGTACTGTATGTGTCCTGTATTTTAACTGTACTTGTACTGTAGTTGTACTGTAGTTGTACTGTAGTTGTACTGTATGTGTACTGTATTTGTACTGTAGTTGTACTGTAGTTGTACTGTATGTGTCCTGTATTTTAACTGTACTTGTACTGTATTTGTATTGTAGTTGTACTGTAGTTGTACTGTAGTTGTACTGTATGTGTACTGTATGTGTACTCTAGTTGTACTGTAGTTGTACTGTAGTTGTACTGTAGTTGTACTGTAGTTGTACTGTAGTTGTACTGTAGTTGTACTGTATGTGTACTGTATGTGTACTGTAGTTGTACTGTATGTGTACTGTATGTGTACTGTATGTGTACTGTAGATGTACTGTATGTGTACTGTAGTTGTACTGTAGTTGTACTGTATGTGTACTGTATGTGTACTGTAGTTGTACTGTAGTTGTACTGTATGTGTACTGTACTTGTACTATACTTGTACTGTAGTTGTACTGTAGTTGTACTGTATGTGTACTGTATGTGTACTGTACTTGTACTGTAGTTGTACTGTAGTTGTACTGTATTTGTACTGTATGTGTACTGTATTTGTACTGTAGTTGTACTGTAGTTGTACTGTATGTGTCCTGTATTTTAACTGTACTTGTACTGTAGTTGTACTGTAGTTGTACTGTAGTTGTACTGTATGTGTACTGTATGTGTACTGTAGTTGTACTGTAGTTGTACTGTATGTGTACTGTATGTGTACTGTAGTTGTACTGTATGTGTACTGTATGTGTACTGTATGTGTACTGTAGATGTACTGTATGTGTACTGTAGTTGTACTGTAGTTGTACTGTATGTGTACTGTATGTGTACTGTAGTTGTACTGTAGTTGTACTGTATGTGTACTGTACTTGTACTATACTTGTACTGTAGTTGTACTGTAGTTGTACTGTATGTGTACTGTACTTGTACTGTAGTTGTACAGTAGTTGTACTGTATTTGTACTGTAGTTGTAGTGTAGTTGTACTGTATGTGTACTGTTTGTGTACTGTAGTTGTACTGTAGTTGTACTGTATGTGTACTGTAGTTGTACTGTAGTTGTACTGTATGTGTACTGTAGTTGTACTGTAGTTGTACTGTATGTGTACTGTAGTTGTACTGTAGTTGTACTGTATGTGTACTGTATGTGTACTGTAGTTGTACTGTATGTGTACTGTAGTTGTACTGTATGTGTACTGTAGTTGTAGTGTAGTTGTACTGTATGTGTACTGTATGTGTACTGTATGTGTACTGTATGTGAACTGTAGTTGTACTGTATGTGTACTGTAGTTGTACTGTATGTGTACTGTATGTGTACTGTAGTTGTACTGTAGTTGTACTGTATGTGTACTGTAGTTGTACTGTATGTGTACTGTAGTTGTACTGTATGTGTACTGTAGTTGTACTGAATGTGTACTATAGTTGTACTGTATTTGTACTGTATTTGTACTGTAGTTGTACTGTAGTTGTACTGTAGTTGTACTGTATGTGTACTGTATTTGTACTGTACTTGTACTGTAGTTGTACTGTACTTTTACTGTACTTGTACTGTAGTTGTACTGTATGTGTACTGTAGTTGTACTGTATTTGTACTGTACTTGTACTGTAGTTGTACTGTAGTTGTACTGTACTTGTACTGTACTTGTACTGTAGTTGTACTGTAGTTGTACTGTATGTGTACTGTAGTTGTACTGTATTTGTACTGTAGTTGTACTGTATGTGTACTGTATGTGTACTGTAGTTGTACTGTAGTTGTACTGTATGTGTACTGTAGTTGTACTGTATGTGTACTGTAGTTGTACTGTAGTTGTACTGTATTTGTACTGTAGTTGTACTGTATGTGTACTGTATGTGTACTGTAGTTGTACTGTAGTTGTACTGTATGTGTCCTGTATTTTAACTGTACTTGTACTGTAGTTGTACTGTAGTTGTACTGTAGTTGTACTGTATGTGTACTGTATTTGTACTGTAGTTGTACTGTAGTTGTACTGTATGTGTCCTGTATTTTAACTGTACTTGTACTGTAGTTGTATTGTAGTTGTACTGTAGTTGTACTGTATGTGTACTGTATGTGTACTGTAGTTGTACTGTAGTTGTACTGTAGTTGTACTGTAGTTGTACTGTAGTTGTACTGTAGTTGTACTGTAGTTGTACTGTAGTTGTACTGTATGTGTACTGTATGTGTACTGTAGTTGTACTGTATGTGTACTGTATGTGTACTGTATGTGTACTGTAGATGTACTGTATGTGTACTGTAGTTGTACTGTAGTTGTACTGTATGTGTACTGTATGTGTACTGTAGTTGTACTGTAGTTGTACTGTATGTGTACTGTACTTGTACTATACTTGTACTGTAGTTGTACTGTAGTTGTACTGTATGTGTACTGTATGTGTACTGTACTTGTACTGTAGTTGTACTGTAGTTGTACTGTATTTGTACTGTATGTGTACTGTATTTGTACTGTAGTTGTACTGTAGTTGTACTGTATGTGTCCTGTATTTTAACTGTACTTGTACTGTAGTTGTACTGTAGTTGTACTGTAGTTGTACTGTATGTGTATTGTATGTGTACTGTAGTTGTACTGTAGTTGTACTGTAGTTGTACTGTAGTTGTACTGTAGTTGTACTGTATGTGTACTGTATGTGTACTGTAGTTGTACTGTATGTGTACTGTATGTGTACTGTATGTGTACTGTAGATGTACTGTATGTGTACTGTAGTTGTACTGTAGTTGTACTGTATGTGTACTGTATGTGTACTGTAGTTGTACTGTAGTTGTACTGTATGTGTACTGTACTTGTACTATACTTGTACTGTAGTTGTACTGTAGTTGTACTGTATGTGTACTGTATGTGTACTGTACTTGTACTGTAGTTGTACTGTAGTTGTACTGTATTTGTACTGTAGTTGTAGTGTAGTTGTACTGTATGTGTACTGTTTGTGTACTGTAGTTGTACTGTAGTTGTACTGTATGTGTACTGTAGTTGTACTGTAGTTGTACTGTATGTGTACTGTAGTTGTACTGTAGTTGTACTGTATGTGTACTGTAGTTGTACTGTAGTTGTACTGTATGTGTACTGTATGTGTACTGTAGTTGTACTGTATGTGTACTGTAGTTGTACTGTATGTGTACTGTAGTTGTAGTGTAGTTGTACTGTATGTGTACTGTATGTGTACTGTATGTGTACTGTATGTGTACTGTAGTTGTACTGTATGTGTACTGTAGTTGTACTGTATGTGTACTGTAGTTGTACTGTATGTGTACTGTAGTTGTACTGTATGTGTACTGTAGTTGTACTGTATGTGTACTGTAGTTGTACTGAATGTGTACTATAGTTGTACTGTATTTGTACTGTATTTGTACTGTACTTGTACTGTAGTTGTACTGTAGTTGTACTGTATGTGTACTGTATTTGTACTGTACTTGAACTGTAGTTGTACTGTAGTTGTACTGTACTTTTACTGTACTTGTACTGTAGTTGTACTGTATGTGTACTGTAGTTGTACTGTATTTGTACTGTACTTGTACTGTAGTTGTACTGTAGTTGTACTGTACTTGTACTGTACTTGTACTGTAGTTGTACTGTAGTTGTACTGTATGTGTACTGTAGTTGTACTGTATTTGTACTGTAGTTGTACTGTATGTGTACTGTATGTGTACTGTAGTTGTACTGTAGTTGTACTGTATGTGTACTGTAGTTGTACTGTATGTGTACTGTAGTTGTACTGTAGTTGTACTGTAGTTGTACTGTATTTGTACTGTAGTTGTACTGTATGTGTACTGTATGTTTACTGTAGTTGTACTGTAGTTGTACTGTATGTGTCCTGTATTTTAACTGTACTTGTACTGTAGTTGTACTGTAGTTGTACTGTAGTTGTACTGTATGTGTACTGTATTTGTACTGTAGTTGTACTGTAGTTGTACTGTATGTGTCCTGTATTTTAACTGTACTTGTACTGTAGTTGTACTGTAGTTGTACTGTATGTGTACTGTATGTGTACTGTAGTTGTACTGTAGTTGTACTGTAGTTGTACTGTAGTTGTACTGTAGTTGTACTGTAGTTGTACTGTAGTTGTACTGTAGTTGTACTGTATGTGTACTGTATGTGTACTGTAGTTGTACTGTATGTGTACTGTATGTGTACTGTATGTGTACTGTAGATGTACTGTATGTGTACTGTAGTTGTACTGTAGTTGTACTGTATGTGTACTGTATGTGTACTGTAGTTGTACTGTAGTTGTACTGTATGTGTACTGTACTTGTACTATACTTGTACTGTAGTTGTACTGTAGTTGTACTGTATGTGTACTGTATGTGTACTGTACTTGTACTGTAGTTGTACTGTAGTTGTACTGTATTTGTACTGTAGTTGTACTGTAGTTGTACTGGATGTGTACTGTTTGTGTACTGTAGTTGTACTGTAGTTGTACTGTATGTGTACTGTAGTTGTACTGTAGTTGTACTGTATGTGTACTGTAGTTGTACTGTAGTTGTACTGTATGTGTACTGTAGTTGTACTGTAGTTGTACTGTATGTGTACTGTATGTGTACTGTAGTTGTACTGTATGTGTACTGTAGTTGTAGTGTAGTTGTACTGTTTGTGTACTGTATGTGTACTGTATGTGTACTGTATGTGTACTGTAGTTGTACTGTATGTGTACTGTTATTGTACTGTATGTGTACTGTATGTGTACTGTAGTTGTACTGTAGTTGTACTGTATGTGTACTGTAGTTGTACTGTATGTGTACTGTAGTTGTACTGTAGTTGTACTGTAGTTGTACTGTAGTTGTACTGTATGTGTACTGTATGTGTACTGTAGTTGTACTGTAGTTGTACTGTATGTGTCCTGTATTTTAACTGTACTTGTACTGTAGTTGTACTGTAGTTGTACTGTAGTTGTACTGTATGTGTACTGTATTTGTACTGTAGTTGTACTGTAGTTGTACTGTATGTGTCCTGTATTTTAACTGTACTTGTACTGTAGTTGTACTGTAGTTGTACTGTAGTTGTACTGTATGTGTACTGTATGTGTACTGTAGTTGTACTGTAGTTGTACTGTAGTTGTTCTGTAGTTGTACTGTATGTGTACTGTATGTGTACTGTAGTTGTACTGTATGTGTACTGTATGTGTACTGTATGTGTACTGTAGATGTACTGTATGTGTACTGTAGTTGTACTGTAGTTGTACTGTATGTGTACTGTATGTGTACTGTAGTTGTACTGTAGTTGTACTGTATGTGTACTGTACTTGTACTATACTTGTACTGTAGTTGTACTGTAGTTGTACTGTATGTGTACTGTATGTGTACTGTACTTGTACTGTAGTTGTACTGTAGTTGTACTGTATTTGTACTGTAGTTGTACTGTAGTTGTACTGTATGTGTACTGTTTGTGTACTGTAGTTGTACTGTAGTTGTACTGTATGTGTACTGTAGTTGTACTGTAGTTGTACTGTATGTGTACTGTAGTTGTACTGTATGTATACTGTAGTTGTACTGTAGTTGTACTGTATGTGTACTGTATGTGTACTGTAGTTGTACTGTATGTGTACTGTAGTTGTACTGTATGTGTACTGTAGTTGTAGTGTAGTTGTACTGTATGTGTACTGTATGTGTACTGTATGTGTACTGTATGTGTACTGTAGTTGTACTGTATGTGTACTGTAGTTGTACTGTATGTGTACTGTATGTGTACTGTAGTTGTACTGTAGTTGTACTGTATGTGTACTGTAGTTGTACTGTATGTGTACTGTAGTTGTACTGTAGTTGTACTGTAGTTGTACTGTAGTTGTACTGTATGTGTACTGTATGTGTACTGTAGTTGTACTGTAGTTGTACTGTATGTGTACTGTAGTTGTACTGTAGTTGTACTGTATGTGTACTGTAGTTGTACTGTAGTTGTACTGTATGTGTACTGTATGTGTACTGTAGTTGTACTGTATGTGTACTGTAGTTGTACTGTAGTTGTACTGTATGTGTACTGTATGTGTACTGTATGTGTACTGTAGTTGTACTGTATGTGTACTGTAGTTGTACTGTAGTTGTACTGTATGTGTACTGTATGTGTACTGTAGTTGTACTGTAGTTGTACTGTAGTTGTACTGTATGTGTACTGTATGTGTACTGTGGTTGTACTGTATGTGTACTGTAGTTGTACTGTAGCTGTACTGTAGTTGTACTGTAGTGTCACTGTAGTTGTACTGTAGTTGTACTGTAGTTGTACTGTAGTTGTACTGTAGTTGTACTGTATGTGTACTGTATGTGTACTGTAAGAGTACTGTAGTTGTACTGTAGTTGTACTGTATGTGTACTGTATGTGTACTGTAGTTGTACTGTATGTGTACTGTAGTTGTACTGTAGTTGTACTGTAGTTGTACTGTAGTTGTACTGTATGTGTACGGTATGTGAACTGTAGTTGTACTGTAGATGTACTGTATGTGTACTGTAGTTGTACTGTAGTTGTACTGTAGGTGTACTGTAGTTGTACTGTAGTTGTACTGTATGTGTACTGTATGTGTACTGTATGTGTACTGTAGTTGTACTGTATGTGTACTGTAGTTGTACTGTAGTTGTACTGTATGTGTACTGTATGTGTACTGTAGTTGTACTGTAGTTGTACTGTATGTGTACTGTACTTGTACTGTAGTTGTACTGTAGTTGTACTGTATGTGTACTGTATGTGTACTGTACTTGTACTGTAGTTGTACTGTAGTTGTACTGTAGTTGTACTGTATGTGTACAGTAGTTGTACTGTATTTGTACTGTACTTGTACTGAAGTTGTACTGTAGTTGTACTGTAGTTGTACTGTATGTGTACTGTATTTGTACTGTACTTGTACTGTAGTTGTACTGTATTTGTACTGTATGTGTACTGTATTTGTACTGTATTTGAACTGTAGTTGTACTGTAGTTGTACTGTACTTTTACTGTACTTGTACTGTAGTTGTACTGTATGTGTACTGTAGTTGTACTGTATTTGTACTGTACTTGTACTGTAGTTGTACTGTAGTTGTACTGTACTTGTACTGTACTTGTACTGTACTTGTACTGTAGTTGTACTGTAGTTGTACTGTAGTTGTACTGTATGTGTACTGTAGTTGTACTGTATTTGTACTGTACTTGTACTGTAGTTGTACTGTAGTTATACTGTAGTTGTACTCTATGTGTACTGTATTTATACTGTACTTGTACTGTAGTTGTACTGTATGTGTACTGTATTTGTACTGTACTTGTACTGTAGTTGTACTGTAGTTGTACTGTACTTGTACTGTACTTGTACTGTATTTGTACTGTATGTGTACTGTAGTTGTACTGTATTTGTACTGTACTTGTAGTGTAGTTGTACTGTAGTTGTACTGTACTTGTACTGTACTTGTACTGTACTTGTACTGTACTTGTACTGTAGTTGTACTGTAGTTGTACTGTAGTTGTACAGTATGTGTACTGTAGTTGTACTGTATTTGTACTGTACTTGTACTGTAGTTGTAATGTAGTTGTACTGTACTTGTACTGTACTTGTACTGTAGTTGTACTGTATTTGTACTGTACTTGTACTGTACTTGTACTGTAGTTGTACTGTAGTTGTACTGTAGTTGTACTGTATGTGTACTGTAGTTGTACTGTATTTGTACTGTACTTGTACTGTAGTTGTACTGTAGTTGTACTGTAGTTGTACTGTAGTTGTACTGTATGTGTACTGTATTTTAACTGTAGTTGTACTGTACTTGTACTGTAGTTGTACTGTAGTTGTACTGTAGTTAAACTGTATTTGTACTGTAGTTGTACTGTACTTGTACTGTATGTGTACTGTATTTGTACTGTAGTAGTACTGTATGTGTACTGTATGTGTACTGTATGTGTACTGTATTTGTACTGTAGTTGTTCTGTAGTTGTACTGTAGTTGTACTGTAGTTGTACTGTATTTGTACTGTACTTGTACTGTAGTTGTACTGTAGTTGTACTGTAGTTGTACTGTATGTGTACTGTATTTTAACTGTATTTGTACTGTAGTTGTACTGTAGTTGTACTGTATTTGTACTGTAGTTGTACTGTATGTGTACTGTAGTTGTACTGTATTTGTACTGTACTTGTACTGTAGTTGTACTGTAGTTGTACTGTATTTGTACTCTAGTTGTACTGTAGTTGTACTGTATGTGTACTGTATGTGTACTGTAGTTGTACTGAATGTGTACTATAGTTGTACTGTATTTGTACTGTATTTGTACTGTACTTGTACTGTAGTTGTACTGTAGTTGTACTGTATGTGTACTGTATTTGTACTGTACTTGAACTGTAGTTGTACTGTAGTTGTACTGTACTTTTACTGTACTTTTACTGTACTTGTACTGTAGTTGTACTGTATGTGTACTGTAGTTGTACTGTATTTGTACTGCACTTGTACTGTAGTTGTACTGTAGTTGTACTGTACTTGTACTGTACTTGTACTGTAGTTGTACTGTAGTTGTACTGTATGTGTACTGTAGTTGTACTGTATTTGTACTGTACTTGTACTGTAGTTGTACTGTAGTTGTACTGTAGTTGTACTGTATGTGTACTGTATTTATACTGTACTTGTACTGTAGTTGTACTGTATGTGTACTGTAATTGTACTGTACTTCTACTGTAGTTGTACTGTAGTTGTACTGTACTTGTACTGTACTTGTACTGTAGTTGTACTGTATGTGTACTGTAGTTGTACTGTATTTGTACTGTACTTGTACTGTAGTTGTACTTTAGTTGTACTGTACTTGTACTGTACTTGTACTGTACTTGTACTGTACTTGTACTGTACTTGTACTGTAGTTGTACTGAAGTTGTACTGTAGTTGTACTGTATGTGTACTGTAGTTGTACTGTATTTGTACTGTACTTGTACTGTAGTTGTAATGTAGTTGTACTGTACTTGTACTGTACTTGTACTGTAGTTGTACTGTATTTGTACTGTACTTGTACTGTACTTGAACTGTAGTTGTACTGTAGTTGTACTGTAGTTGTACTGTATGTGTACTGTAGTTGTACTGTATTTGTACTGTACTTGTACTGTAGTTGTACTGTAGTTGTACTGTAGTTGTACTGTAGTTGTACTGTAGTTGTACTGTATGTGTACTGTATTTTAACTGTAGTTGTACTGTACTTGTACTGTAGTTGTACTGTAGTTGTACTGTAGTTAAACTGTATTTGTACTGTAGTTGTACTGTATTTTACTGTAGTTGTATTGTAGTTGTACTGTACTTGTACTGTATGTGTACTGTAGTTGTACTGTATGTGTACTGTATGTGTACTGTAGTTGTACTGTATGTGTACTGTATGTGTACTGTATGTGTACTGTATTTGTACTGTACTTGTACTGTATTTGTACTGTAGTTGTACTGTAGTTGTACTGTAGTTGTACTGTAGTTGTACTGTATGTGTACTGTATGTGTACTGTAGTTATACTGTATTTGTACTGTAGTTGTACGGTTGTTGTACTGTAGTTGTACTGTATTTGTACTGTAGTTGTACTGTAGTTGTACTGTATGTGTACTGTATGTGTACTGTAGTTGTACTGTATGTGTACTGTAGTTGTACTGTAGTTGTACTGTATGTGTACTGTATGTGTACTGTAGTTGTACTGTATGTGCACTGTAGTTGTACTGTATTTGTACTGTATGTGTACTGTATGTGTACGGTAGTTGTACTGTAGTTGTACTGTATTTGTACTGTAGTTGTACTGTAGTTGTACTGTAGTTGAACTGTAGTTGTACTGTAGTCGTACTTTAGTTGTACTGTATGTGTACTGTATTTGTACTGTAGTTGTACTGTAGTTGTACTGTATGTGTCCTGTATTTTAACTTTACTTGTACTGTAGTTGTACTGTAGTTGTACTGTAGTTGTACTGTATGTGTACTGTATGTGTACTGTAGTTGTACTGTAGTTGTACTGTAGTTGTACTGTAGTTGTACTGTATGTGTACTGTATGTGTACTGTAGTTGTACTGTATGTGTACTGTATGTGTTCTGTATGTGTACTGTAGATGTACTGTATGTGTACTGTAGTTGTACTGTAGTTGTACTGTATGTGTACTGTATGTGTACTGTAGTTGTACTGTAGTTGTACTGTATTGTGTACTGTACTTGTACTATACTTGTACTGTAGTTGTACTGTAGTTGTACTGTATGTGTACTGTATGTGTACTGTACTTGTACTGTAGTTGTACTGTAGTTGTACTGTATTTGTACTGTAGTTGTACTGTAGTTGTACTGTATGTGTACTGTTTGTGTACTGTAGTTGTACTGTAGTTGTACTGTATGTGTACTGTAATTGTACTGTAGTTGTACTGTATGTGTACTGTAGTTGTACTGTAGTTGTACTGTATGTGTACTGTAGTTGTACTGTAGTTGTACTGTATGTGTACTGTATGTGTACTGTAGTTGTACTGTATGTGTACTGTAGTTGTAGTGTAGTTGTACTGTATGTGTACTGTATGTGTACTGTATGTGTACTGTATGTGTACTGTATGTGTACTGTAGTTGTACTGTATATGTACTGTAGTTGTACTGTATGTGTACTGTATGTGTACTGTAGTTGTACTGTAGTTGTACTGTATGTGTACTGTAGTTGTACAGTATGTGTACTGTAGTTGTACTGTAGTTGTACTGTAGTTGTACTGTAGTTGTACTGTATGTGTACTGTAGTTGTACTGTAGTTGTACTGTATGTGTACTGTAGTTGTACTGTAGTTGTACTGTATGTGTACTGTAGTTGTACTGTAGTTGTACTGTATGTGTACTGTATGTGTACTGTATTTGTACTGTAGTTGTACTGTATGTGTACTGTAGTTTTACTGTAGTTGTACTGTATGTGTACTGTATGTGTACTGTATGTGTACTGTAGTTGTACTGTATGTGTACTGTAGTTGTACTGTAGTTGTACTGTATGTGTACTGTATGTGTACTGTAGTTGTACTGTAGTTGTACTGTAGTTGTACTGTATGTGTACTGTATGTGTACTGTATGTGTACTGTGGTTGTACTGTATGTGTACTGTAGTTGTACTGTAGCTGTACTGTAGTTGTACTGTAGTGTCACTGTAGTTGTACTGTAGTTGTACTGTAGTTGTACTGTAGTTGTACTGTATGTGTACTGTATGTGTACTGTATGAGTACTGTAGTTGTACTGTAGTTGTACTGTATGTGTACTGTATGTGTACTGTAGTTGTACTGTATGTGTACTGTAGTTGTACTGTAGTTGTACTGTAGTTGTACTGTAGTTGTACTGTAGTTGTACTGTATGTGTACTGTATGTGTACTGTAGTTGTACTGTAGATGTACTGTATGTGTACTGTAGTTGTACTGTAGTTGTACTGTAGGTGTACTGTAGTTGTACTGTAGTTGTACTGTATGTGTACTGTATGTGTACTGTATGTTTACTGTAGTTGTACTGTATGTGTACTGTAGTTGTACTGTAGTTGTACTGTATGTGTACTGTATGTGTACTGTAGTTGTACTGTAGTTGTACTGTATGTGTACTGTACTTGTACTGTAGTTGTACTGTAGTTGTACTGTATGTGTACTGTATGTGTACTGTACTTGTACTGTAGTTGTACTGTAGTTGTACTGTAGTTGTACTGTATGTGTACTGTAGTTGTACTGTATTTGTACTGTACTTGTACTGAAGTTGTACTGTAGTTGTACTGTAGTTGTACTGTATGTGTACTGTATTTGTACTGTACTTGTACTGTAGTTGTACTGTATTTGTACTGTATGTGTACTGTATTTGTACTGTACTTGAACTGTAGTTGTACTGTAGTTGTACTGTACTTTTACTGTACTTGTACTGTAGTTGTACTGTATGTGTACTGTAGTTGTACTGTATTTGTACTGTACTTGTACTGTAGTTGTACTGTAGTTGTACTGTACTTGTACTGTACTTGTACTGTAGTTGTACTGTAGTTGTACTGTAGTTGTACTGTATGTGTACTGTAGTTGTACTGTATTTGTACTGTACTTGTACTGTAGTTGTACTGTAGTTGTACTGTAGTTGTACTGTATGTGTACTGTAGTTGTACTGTATTTGTACTGTACTTGTACTGTAGTTGTACTGTAGTTGTACTGTAGTTGTACTGTAGTTGTACTGTAGTTGTACTGTATGTGTACTGTATTTTAACTGTAGTTGTACTGTACTTGTACTGTAGTTGTACTGTAGTTGTACTGTAGTTAAACTGTATTTGTACTGTAGTTGTACTGTACTTGTACTGTATGTGTACTGTATTTGTACTGTAGTAGTACTGTATGTGTACTGTATGTGTACTGTATGTTTACTGTATATGTACTGTATTTGTACTGTAGTTGTACTGTAGTTGTACTGTAGTTGTACTGTAGTTGTACTGTATTTGTACTGTACTTTTACTGTAGTTGTACTGTAGTTGTACTGTAGTTGTACTGTATGTTTAGTGTATTTTAACTGTATTTGTACTGTAGTTGTACTGTAGTTGTACTGTATTTGTACTGTAGTTGTACTGTATGTGTACTGTAGTTGTACTGTATTTGTACTGTACTTGTACTGTAGTTGTACTGTAGTTGTACTGTATTTGTACTCTAGTTGTACTGTAGTTGTACTGTATGTGTACTGTATGTGTACTGTAGTTGTACTGAATGTGTACTATAGTTGTACTGTATTTGTACTGTATTTGTACTGTACTTGTACTGTAGTTGTACTGTAGTTGTACTGTATGTGTACTGTATTTGTACTGTACTTGAACTGTAGTTGTACTGTAGTTGTACTGTACTTTTACTGTACTTGTACTGTAGTTGTACTGTATGTGTACTGTAGTTGTACTGTATTTGTACTGTACTTGTACTGTAGTTGTACTGTAGTTGTACTGTACTTGTACTGTACTTGTACTGTAGTTGTACTGTAGTTGTACTGTATGTGTACTGTAGTTGTACTGTATTTGTACTGTACTTGTACTGTAGTTGTACTGTAGTTGTACTGTAGTTGTACTGTATGTGTACTGTAGTTGTACTGTAGTTGTACTGTAGTTGTACTGTAGTTGTACTTTAGTTGTACTGTATGTGTACTGTATTTGTACTGTAGTTGTACTGTAGTTGTACTGTATGTGTCCTGTATTTTAACTTTACTTGTACTGTAGTTGTACTGTAGTTGTACTGTAGTTGTACTGTATGTGTACTGTATGTGTACTGTAGTTGTACTGTAGTTGTACTGTAGTTGTACTGTAGTTGTACTGTAGTTGTACTGTATGTGTACTGTATGTGTACTGTAGTTGTACTGTATGTGTACTGTATGTGTACTGTATGTGTACTGTAGATGTACTGTATGTGTACTGTAGTTGTACTGTAGTTGTACTGTATTTGTACTGTACTTGTACTGTAGTTGTACTGTAGTTATACTGTAGTTGTACTCTATGTGTACTGTATTTATACTGTACTTGTACTGTAGTTGTACTGTATGTGTACTGTATTTGTACTGTACTTGTACTGTAGTTGTACTGTAGTTGTACTGTACTTGTACTGTACTTGTACTGTATTTGTACTGTATGTGTACTGTAGTTGTACTGTATTTGTACTGTACTTGTAGTGTAGTTGTACTGTAGTTGTACTGTACTTGTACTGTACTTGTACTGTACTTGTACTGTACTTGTACTGTAGTTGTACTGTAGTTGTACTGTAGTTGTACAGTATGTGTACTGTAGTTGTACTGTATTTGTACTGTACTTGTACTGTAGTTGTAATGCAGTTGTACTGTACTTGTACTGTACTTGTACTGTAGTTGTACTGTATTTGTACTGTACTTGTACTGTACTTGTACTGTAGTTGTACTGTAGTTGTACTGTAGTTGTACTGTATGTGTACTGTAGTTGTACTGTATTTGTACTGTACTTGTACTGTAGTTGTACTGTAGTTGTACTGTAGTTGTACTGTAGTTGTACTGTATGTGTACTGTATTTTAACTGTAGTTGTACTGTACTTGTACTGTAGTTGTACTGTAGTTGTACTGTAGTTAAACTGTATTTGTACTGTAGTTGTACTGTACTTGTACTGTATGTGTACTGTATTTGTACTGTAGTAGTACTGTATGTGTACTGTATGTGTACTGTATGTGTACTGTATTTGTACTGTAGTTGTTCTGTAGTTGTACTGTAGTTGTACTGTAGTTGTACTGTATTTGTACTGTACTTGTACTGTAGTTGTACTGTAGTTGTACTGTAGTTGTACTGTATGTGTACTGTATTTTAACTGTATTTGTACTGTAGTTGTACTGTAGTTGTACTGTATTTGTACTGTAGTTGTACTGTATGTGTACTGTAGTTGTACTGTATTTGTACTGTACTTGTACTGTAGTTGTACTGTAGTTGTACTGTATTTGTACTCTAGTTGTACTGCAGTTGTACTGTATGTGTACTGTATGTGTACTGTAGTTGTACTGAATGTGTACTATAGTTGTACTGTATTTGTACTGTATTTGTACTGTACTTGTACTGTAGTTGTACTGTAGTTGTACTGTATGTGTACTGTATTTGTACTGTACTTGAACTGTAGTTGTACTGTAGTTGTACTGTACTTTTACTGTACTTTTACTGTACTTGTACTGTAGTTGTACTGTATGTGTACTGTAGTTGTACTGTATTTGTACTGCACTTGTACTGTAGTTGTACTGTAGTTGTACTGTACTTGTACTGTACTTGTACTGTAGTTGTACTGTAGTTGTACTGTATGTGTACTGTAGTTGTACTGTATTTGTACTGTACTTGTACTGTAGTTGTACTGTAGTTGTACTGTAGTTGTACTGTATGTGTACTGTATTTATACTGTACTTGTACTGTAGTTGTACTGTATGTGTACTGTATTTGTACTGTACTTCTACTGTAGTTGTACTGTAGTTGTACTGTACTTGTACTGTACTTGTACTGTAGTTGTACTGTATGTGTACTGTAGTTGTACTGTATTTGTACTGTACTTGTACTGTAGTTGTACTGTAGTTGTACTGTACTTGTACTGTACTTGTACTGTACTTGTACTGTACTTGTACTGTACTTGTACTGTAGTTGTACTGAAGTTGTACTGTAGTTGTACTGTATGTGTACTGTAGTTGTACTGTATTTGTACTGTACTTGTACTGTAGTTGTAATGTAGTTGTACTGTACTTGTACTGTACTTGTACTGTAGTTGTACTGTATTTGTACTGTACTTGTACTGTACTTGTACTGTAGTTGTACTGTAGTTGTACTGTAGTTGTACTGTATGTGTACTGTAGTTGTACTGTATTTGTACTGTACTTGTACTGTAGTTGTACTGTAGTTGTACTGTAGTTGTACTGTAGTTGTACTGTAGTTGTACTGTATGTGTACTGTATTTTAACTGTAGTTGTACTGTACTTGTACTGTAGTTGTACTGTAGTTGTACTGTAGTTAAACTGTATTTGTACTGTAGTTGTACTGTATTTTACTGTAGTTGTATTGTAGTTGTACTGTACTTGTACTGTATGTGTACTGTAGTTGTACTGTATGTGTACTGTATGTGTACTGTAGTTGTACTGTATGTGTACTGTATGTGTACTGTATGTGTACTGTATTTGTACTGTACTTGTACTGTATTTGTACTGTAGTTGTACTGTAGTTGTACTGTAGTTGTACTGTAGTTGTACTGTATGTGTACTGTATGTGTACTGTAGTTGTACTGTATTTGTACTGTAGTTGTACGGTTGTTGTACTGTAGTTGTACTGTATTTGTACTGTAGTTGTACTGTAGTTGTACTGTATGTGTACTGTATGTGTACTGTAGTTGTACTGTATGTGTACTGTAGTTGTACTGTAGTTGTACTGTATGTGTACTGTATGTGTACTGTAGTTGTACTGTATGTGCACTGTAGTTGTACTGTATTTGTACTGTATGTGTACTGTATGTGTACGGTAGTTGTACTGTATTTGTACTGTAGTTGTACTGTAGTTGTACTGTAGTTGTACTGTAGTTGTACTGTAGTCGTACTTTAGTTGTACTGTATGTGTACTGTATTTGTACTGTAGTTGTACTGTAGTTGTACTGTATGTGTCCTGTATTTTAACTTTACTTGTACTGTAGTTGTACTGTAGTTGTACTGTAGTTGTACTGTATGTGTACTGTATGTGTACTGTAGTTGTACTGTAGTTGTACTGTAGTTGTACTGTAGTTGTACTGTAGTTGTACTGTATGTGTACTGTATGTGTACTGTAGTTGTACTGTATGTGTACTGTATGTGTTCTGTATGTGTACTGTAGATGTACTGTATGTGTACTGTAGTTGTACTGTAGTTGTACTGTATGTGTACTGTATGTGTACTGTAGTTGTACTGTAGTTGTACTGTATTGTGTACTGTACTTGTACTATATTGTACTGTAGTTGTACTGTAGTTGTACTGTATGTGTACTGTATGTGTACTGTACTTGTACTGTAGTTGTACTGTAGTTGTACTGTATTTGTACTGTAGTTGTACTGTAGTTGTACTGTATGTGTACTGTTTGTGTACTGTAGTTGTACTGTAGTTGTACTGTATGTGTACTGTAATTGTACTGTAGTTGTACTGTATGTGTACTGTAGTTGTACTGTAGTTGTACTGTATGTGTACTGTAGTTGTACTGTAGTTGTACTGTATGTGTACTGTATGTGTACTGTAGTTGTACTGTATGTGTACTGTAGTTGTAGTGTAGTTGTACTGTATGTGTACTGTATGTGTACTGTATGTGTACTGTATGTGTACTGTATGTGTACTGTAGTTGTACTGTATATGTACTGTAGTTGTACTGTATGTGTACTGTATGTGTACTGTAGTTGTACTGTAGTTGTACTGTATGTGTACTGTAGTTGTACAGTATGTGTACTGTAGTTGTACTGTAGTTGTACTGTAGTTGTACTGTAGTTGTACTGTATGTGTACTGTAGTTGTACTGTAGTTGTACTGTATGTGTACTGTAGTTGTACTGTAGTTGTACTGTATGTGTACTGTAGTTGTACTGTAGTTGTACTGTATGTGTACTGTATGTGTACTGTATTTGTACTGTAGTTGTACTGTATGTGTACTGTAGTTTTACTGTAGTTGTACTGTATGTGTACTGTATGTGTACTGTATGTGTACTGTAGTTGTACTGTATGTGTACTGTAGTTGTACTGTAGTTGTACTGTATGTGTACTGTATGTGTACTGTAGTTGTACTGTAGTTGTACTGTAGTTGTACTGTATGTGTACTGTATGTGTACTGTGGTTGTACTGTATGTGTACTGTAGTTGTACTGTAGCTGTACTGTAGTTGTACTGTAGTGTCACTGTAGTTGTACTGTAGTTGTACTGTAGTTGTACTGTAGTTGTACTGTATGTGTACTGTATGTGTACTGTATGAGTACTGTAGTTGTACTGTAGTTGTACTGTATGTGTACTGTATGTGTACTGTAGTTGTACTGTATGTGTACTGTAGTTGTACTGTAGTTGTACTGTAGTTGTACTGTAGTTGTACTGTAGTTGTACTGTATGTGTACTGTATGTGTACTGTAGTTGTACTGTAGATGTACTGTATGTGTACTGTAGTTGTACTGTAGTTGTACTGTAGGTGTACTGTAGTTGTACTGTAGTTGTACTGTATGTGTACTGTATGTGTACTGTATGTTTACTGTAGTTGTACTGTATGTGTACTGTAGTTGTACTGTAGTTGTACTGTATGTGTACTGTATGTGTACTGTAGTTGTACTGTAGTTGTACTGTATGTGTACTGTACTTGTACTGTACATGTACTGTACTTGTACTGTAGTTGTACTGTAGTTGTACTGTATGTGTACTGTATGTGTACTGTACTTGTACTGTAGTTGTACTGTAGTTGTACTGTAGTTGTACTGTATGTGTACTGTAGTTGTACTGTATTTGTACTGTACTTGTACTGAAGTTGTACTGTAGTTGTACTGTAGTTGTACTGTATGTGTACTGTATTTGTACTGTACTTGTACTGTAGTTGTACTGTATTTGTACTGTATGTGTACTGTATTTGTACTGTACTTGAACTGTAGTTGTACTGTAGTTGTACTGTACTTTTACTGTACTTGTACTGTAGTTGTACTGTATGTGTACTGTAGTTGTACTGTATTTGTACTGTACTTGTACTGTAGTTGTACTGTAGTTGTACTGTACTTGTACTGTACTTGTACTGTAGTTGTACTGTAGTTGTACTGTAGTTGTAATGTATGTGTACTGTAGTTGTACTGTATTTGTACTGTACTTGTACTGTAGTTGTACTGTAGTTGTACTGTAGTTGTACTGTATGTGTACTGTAGTTGTACTGTATTTGTACTGTACTTGTACTGTAGTTGTACTGTAGTTGTACTGTAGTTGTACTGTAGTTGTACTGTAGTTGTACTGTATGTGTACTGTATTTTAACTGTAGTTGTACTGTACTTGTACTGTAGTTGTACTGTAGTTGTACTGTAGTTAAACTGTATTTGTACTGTAGTTGTACTGTACTTGTACTGTATGTGTACTGTATTTGTACTGTAGTAGTACTGTATGTGTACTGTATGTGTACTGTATGTTTACTGTATATGTACTGTATTTGTACTGTAGTTGTACTGTAGTTGTACTGTAGTTGTACTGTAGTTGTACTGTATTTGTACTGTACTTGTACTGTAGTTGTACTGTATTTGTACTGTACTTGTACTGTAGTTGTACTGTAGTTGTACTGTATTTGTACTCTAGTTGTACTGTAGTTGTACTGTATGTGTACTGTATGTGTACTGTAGTTGTACTGAATGTGTACTATAGTTGTACTGTATTTGTACTGTATTTGTACTGTACTTGTACTGTAGTTGTACTGTAGTTGTACTGTATGTTTAGTGTATTTTAACTGTATTTGTACTGTAGTTGTACTGTAGTTGTACTGTATTTGTACTGTAGTTGTACTGTATGTGTACTGTAGTTGTACTGTATTTGTACTGTACTTGTACTGTAGTTGTACTGTAGTTGTACTGTATTTGTACTCTAGTTGTACTGTAGTTGTACTGTATGTGTACTGTATGTGTACTGTAGTTGTACTGAATGTGTACTATAGTTGTACTGTATTTGTACTGTATTTGTACTGTACTTGTACTGTAGTTGTACTGTAGTTGTACTGTATGTGTACTGTATTTGTACTGTACTTGAACTGTAGTTGTACTGTAGTTGTACTGTACTTTTACTGTACTTGTACTGTAGTTGTACTGTATGTGTACTGTAGTTGTACTGTATTTGTACTGTACTTGTACTGGTACTGTAGTTGTACTGTAGTTGTACTGTACTTGTACTGTACTTGTACTGTAGTTGTACTGTAGTTGTACTGTATGTGTACTGTAGTTGTACTGTAGTTGTACTGTATGTGTACTGTATGTGTACTGTATGTGTACTGTAGTTGTACTGTATGTGTACTGTAGTTGTACTGTAGTTGTACTGTATGTGTACTGTATGTGTACTGTATGTGTACTGTAGTTGTACTGTATGTGTACTGTAGTTGTACTGTAGTTGTACATTATGTGTACTGTATGTGTACTGTAGTTGTACTGTAGTTGTACTGTAGTTGTACTGTATGTGTACTGTATGTGTACTGTATGTGTACTGTGGTTGTACTGTATGTGTACTGTAGTTGTACTGTAGCTGTACTGTAGTTGTACTGTAGTGTCACTGTAGTTGTACTGTAGTTGTACTGTAGTTGTACTGTAGTTGTACTGTATGTGTACTGTATGTGTACTGTATGAGTACTGTAGTTGTACTGTAGTTGTACTGTATGTGTACTGTATGTGTACTGTAGTTGTACTGTATGTGTACTGTAGTTGTACTGTAGTTGTACTGTAGTTGTACTGTAGTTGTACTGTAGTTGTACTGTATGTGTACTGTATGTGTACTGTAGTTGTACTGTAGATGTACTGTATGTGTACTGTAGTTGTACTGTAGATGTACTGTAGGTGTACTGTAGTTGTACTGTAGTTGTACTGTATGTGTACTGTATGTGTACTGTATGTGTACTGTAGTTGTACTGTATGTGTACTGTAGTTGTACTGTAGTTGTACTGTATGTGTACTGTATGTGTACTGTAGTTGTACTGTAGTTGTACTGTATGTGTACTGTACTTGTACTGTACTTGTACTGTAGTTGTACTGAAGTTGTACTGTATGTGTACTGTATGTGTACTGTACTTGTACTGTAGTTGTACTGTAGTTGTACTGTAGTTGTACTGTATGTGTACTGTAGTTGTACTGTATTTGTACTGTACTTGTACTGAAGTTGTACTGTAGTTGTACTGTAGTTGTACTGTATGTGTACTGTATTTGTACTGTACTTGTACTGTAGTTGTACTGTATTTGTACTGTATGTGTACTGTATTTGTACTGTACTTGAACTGTAGTTGTACTGTAGTTGTACTGTACTTTTACAGTACTTGTACTGTAGTTGTACTGTATGTGTACTGTAGTTGTACTGTATTTGTACGGTACTTGTACTGTAGTTGTACTGTAGTTGTACTGTACTTGTACTGTACTTGTACTCTAGTTGTACTGTAGTTGTACTGTAGTTGTACTGTATGTGTACTGTAGTTGTACTGTATTTGTACTGTACTTGTACTGTAGTTGTACTGTAGTTGTACTGTAGTTGTACTGTATGTGTACTGTAGTTGTACTGTATTTGTACTGTACTTGTACTGTAGTTGTACTGTAGTTGTACTGTATGTGTACTGTATTTATACTGTACTTGTACTGTAGTTGTACTGTATGTGTACTGTATTTGTACTGTACTTGTACTGTAGTTGTACTGTAGTTGTACTGTACTTGTACTGTACTTGTTCTGTATTTGTACTGTATGTGTACTGTAGTTGTACTCTATTTGTACTGTACTTGTAGTGTAGTTGTACTGTAGTTGTACTGTACTTGTACTGTACTTGTACTGTACTTGTACTGTAGTTGTACTGTAGTTGTACTGTAGTTGTACTGTATGTGTACTGTAGTTGTACTGTATTTGTACTGTACTTGTACTGTAGTTGTAAAGTAGTTGTACTGTACTTGTACTGTACTTGTACTGTAGTTGTACTGTATTTGTACTGTACTTGTACTGTACTTGTACTGTAGTTGTACTGTAGTTGTACTGTAGTTGTACTGTATGAGTACTGTAGTTGTACTGTATTTGTACTGTACTTGTACTGTAGTTGTACTGTAGTTGTACTGTAGTTGTACTGTAGTTGTACTGTAGTTGTACTGTATGTGTACTGTATTTTAACTGTAGTTGTACTGTACTTGTACTGTAGTTGTACTGTAGTTGTACTGTAGTTAAACTGTATTTGTACTGTAGTTGTACTGTACTTGTACTGTATGTGTACTGTATTTGTACTGTAGTAGTACTGTATGTGTACTGTATGTGTACTGTATGTGTGCTGTATGTGTACTGTATTTGTACTGTAGTTGTACTGTAGTTGTACTGTAGTTGTACTGTAGTTGTACTGTATTTGTACTGTACTTGTACTGTAGTTGTACTGTAGTTGTACTGTAGTTGTACTGTATGTGTACTGTATTTTAACTGTATTTGTACTGTAGTTGTACTGTAGTTGTACTGTATTTGTACTGTAGTTGTACTGTATGTGTACTGTAGTTGTACTGTATTTGTACTGTACTTGTACTGTAGTTGTACTGTAGTTGTACTGTATTTGTACTCAAGTTGTACTGTAGTTGTACTGTATGTGTACTGTATGTGTACTGTAGTTGTACTGAATGTGTACTATAGTTGTACTGTATTTGTACTGTATTTGTACTGTACTTGTACTGTAGTTGTACTGTAGTTGTACTGTATGTGTACTGTATTTGTACTGTACTTGAACTGTAGTTGTACTGTAGTTGTACTGTACTTTTACTGTACTTGTACTGTAGTTGTACTGTATGTGTACTGTAGTTGTACTGTATTTGTACTGTACTTGTACTGTAGTTGTACTGTAGTTGTACTGTACTTGTACTGTACTTGTACTGTACATGTACTGTAGTTGTACTGTATGTGTACTGTAGTTGTACTGTAGTTGTACTGTAGTTGTACTGTAGTTGTACTGTAGTTGTACTGTATGTGTACTGTATGTGTACTGTAGTTGTACTGTAGATGTACTGTATGTGTACTGTAGTTGTACTGTAGTTGTACTGTAGGTGTACTGTAGTTGTACTGTATGTGTACTGTATGTGTACTGTATGTGTACTGTAGTTGTACTGTATGTGTACTGTAGTTGTACTGTAGTTGTACTGTATGTGTACTGTAGTTGTACAGTATGTGTACTGTAGTTGTACTGTAGTTGTACTGTAGTTGTACTGTAGTTGTACTGTATGTGTACTGTAGTTGTACTGTATGTGTACTGTATGTGTACTGTATGTGTACTGTAGTTGTACTGTATGTGTACTGTAGTTGTACTGTAGTTGTACTGTATGTGTACTGTATGTGTACTGTAGTTGTACTGTAGTTGTACTGTAGTTGTACTGTATGTGTACTGTATGTGTACTGTATGTGTACTGTGGTTGTACTGTATGTGTACTGTAGTTGTACTGTAGCTGTACTGTAGTTGTACAGTAGTGTCACTGTATTTGTACTGTAGTTGTACTGTATGTGTACTGTATGTGTACTGTATGAGTACTGTAGTTGTACTGTAGTTGTACTGTATGTGTACTGTATGTGTACTGTAGTTGTACTGTATGTGTACTGTAGTTGTACTGTAGTTGTACTGTAGTTGTACTGTAGTTGTACTGTATGTGTACTGTATGTGTACTGTAGTTGTACTGTAGATGTACTGTATGTGTACTGTAGTTGTACTGTAGTTGTACTGTAGGTGTACTGTAGTTGTACTGTAGTTGTACTGTATGTGTACTGTATTTGTACTGTACTTGAACTGTAGTTGTACTGTACTTTTACTGTACTTGTACTGTAGTTGTACTGTATGTGTACTGTAGTTGTACTGTATTTGTACTGTACTTGTACTGTAGTTGTACTGTAGTTGTACTGTACTTGTACTGTACTTGTACTGTACTTGTACTGTACTTGTACTGTACTTGTACTGTAGTTGTACTGTAGTAGTACTGTAGTTGTACTGTATGTGTACTGTAGTTGTACTGTATTTGTACTGTACTTGTACTGTAGTTGTAATGTAGTTGTACTGTACTTGTACTGTACTTGTACTGTACTTGTACTGTAGTTGTACTGTATTTGTACTGTACTTGTACTGTACTTGTACTGTAGTTGTACTGTAGTTGTACTGTGGTTGTACTGTATGTGTACTGTAGTTGTACTGTATTTGTACTGTACTTGTACTGTAGTTGTACTGTAGTTATACTGTAGTTGTACTGTAGTTGTACTGTAGTTGTACTGTATGTGTACTGTATTTTAACTGTAGTTGTACTGTACTTGTACTGTAGTTGTACTGTAGTTGTACTGTAGTTAAACTGTATTTGTACTGTAGTTGTACTGTATGTGTACTGTAGTTGTACTGTAGTTGTACTGTACTTGTACTGTATGTGTACTGTAGTTGTACTGTATGTGTACTGTATGTGTACTGTAGTTGTACTGTATGTGTACTGTATGTGTACTGTATGTGTACTGTATTTGTACTGTACTTGTACTGTATTTGTACTGTAGTTGTACTGTAGTTGTACTGTAGTTGTACTGTAGTTGTACTGTATGTGTACTGTATGTGTACTGTAGTTGTACTGTATTTGTACTGTAGTTGTACGGTAGTTGTACTGTAGTTGTACTGTATTTGTACTGTAGTTGTACTGTAGTTGTACTGTATGTGTACTGTATGTGTACTGTAGTTGTACTGTATGTGTACTGTAGTTGTACTGTAGTTGTACTGTATGTGTACTGTATGTGTACTGTAGTTGTACTGTATGTGCACTGTAGTTGTACTGTATTTGTACTGTATGTGTACTCTATGTGTACGGTAGTTGTACTGTAGTTGTACTGTATTTGTACTGTAGTTGTACTGTAGTTGTACTGTAGTTGTACTGTAGTTGTACTGTATGTGTACTGTATGTGTACTGTAGTTGTACTGTATGTGTACTGTAGTTGTACTGTAGTTGTACTGTACTTGTACTGTATGTGTACTGTAGTTGTACTGTATGTGTACTGTATGTGTACTGTAGTTGTACTGTATGTGTACTGTATGTGTACTGTAGTTGTACTGTAGTTGTACTGTATGTGTCCTGTATTTTAACTGTACTTGTACTGTAGTTGTACTGTATGTGTACTGTATGTGTACTGTAGTTGTACTGTAGTTGTACTGTAGTTGTACTGTAGTTGTATTGTAGTTGTACTGTATGTGTACTGTATGTGTACTGTAGTTGTACTGTATGTGTACTGTAGTTGTACTGTAGTTGTACTGTATGTGTACTGTATGTGTACTGTAGTTGTACTGTATGTGCACTGTAGTTGTACTGTATTTGTACTGTATGTGTACTCTATGTGTACGGTAGTTGTACTGTATGTGTACTGTATGTGTACTGTAGTTGTACTGTAGTTGTACTGTATGTGTCCTGTATTTTAACTGTACTTGTACTGTAGTTGTACTGTAGTTGTACTGTAGTTGTACTGTATGTGTACTGTATTTGTACTGTAGTTGTACTGTAGTTGTACTGTATGTGTCCTGTATTTTAACTGTACTTGTACTGTAGTTGTACTGTAGTTGTACTGTATGTGTACTGTATGTGTACTGTAGTTGTACTGTAGTTGTACTGTAGTTGTACTGTAGTTGTATTGTAGTTGTACTGTATGTGTACTGTATGTGTACTGTAGTCGTACTGTATGTGTACTGTATGTGTACTGTATGTGTACTGTAGATGTACTGTATGTGTACTGTAGTTGTACTGTAGTTGTACTGTATGTGTACTGTATGTGTACTGTAGTTGTACTGTAGTTGTACTGTATGTGTACTGTACATGTACTATACTTGTACTGTAGTTGTACTGTAGTTGTACTGTATGTGTACTGTATGTGTACTGTACTTGTACTGTAGTTGTACTGTAGTTGTACTGTATTTGTACTGTAGTTGTACTGTAGTTGTACTGTATGTGTACTGTTTGTGTACTGTAGTTGTACTGTAGTTGTACTGTATGTGTACTGTAATTGTACTGTAGTTGTACTGTATGCGTACTGTAGTTGTACTGTAGTTGTACTGTATGTGTACTGTAGTTGTACTGTAGTTGTACTGTATGTGTACTGTATGTGTACTGTAGTTGTACTGTATGTGTACTGTAGTTGTAGTGTAGTTGTACTGTATGTGTACTGTATGTGTACTGTATGTGTACTGTAGTTGTACTGTATGTGTACTGTAGTTGTACTGTATGTGTACTGTATGTGTACTGTAGTTGTACTGTATGTGTACTGTAGTTGTACAGTATGTGTACTGTAGTTGTACTGTAGTTGTACTGTAGTTGTACTGTAGTTGTACTGTATGTGTACTGTAGTTGTACTGTATGTGTACTGTAGTTGTACTGTAGTTGTACTGTATGTGTACTGTAGTTGTACTGTAGTTGTACTGTATGTGTACTGTATGTGTACTGTATGTGTACTGTAGTTGTACTGTATGTGTACTGTAGTTGTACTGTAGTTGTACTGTATGTGTACTGTATGTGTACTGTATGTGTACTGTAGTTGTACTGTATGTGTACTGTAGTTGTACTGTAGTTGTACTGTATGTGTACTGTATGTGTACTGTATCTTGTACTGTAGTTGTACTGTAGTTGTACTGTATGTGTACTGTATGTGTACTGTATGTGTACTGTGGTTGTACTGTATGTGTACTGTAGTTGTACTGTAGCTGTACTGTAGTTGTACTGTAGTGTCACTGTAGTTGTACTGTAGTTGTACTGTAGTTGTACTGTAGTTGTACTGTATGTGTACTGTATGTGTACTGTATGAGTACTGTAGTTGTACTGTAGTTGTACTGTATGTGTACTGTATGTGTACTGTAGTTGTACTGTATGTGTACTGTAGTTGTACTGTAGTTGTACTGTAGTTGTACTGTAGTTGTACTGTAGTTGTACTGTATGTGTACTGTATGTGTACTGTAGTTGTACTGTAGATGTACTGTATGTGTACTGTAGTTGTACTGTAGTTGTACTGTAGGTGTACTGTAGTTGTACTGTAGTTGTACTGTATGTGTACTGTATGTGTACTGTATGTGTACTGTAGTTGTACTGTATGTGTACTGTAGTTGTACTGTAGTTGTACTGTATATGTACTGTATGTGTACTGTAGTTGTACTGTAGTTGTACTGTATGTGTACTGTACTTGTACTGTACTTGTACTGTAGTTGTACTGTAGTTGTACTGTATGTGTACTGTATGTGTACTGTACTTGTACTGTACTTGTACTGTAGTTGTACTGTAGTTGTACTGTAGTTGTACTGTATGTGTACTGTAGTTGTACTGTATTTGTACTGTACTTGTACTGAAGTTGTACTGTAGTTGTACTGTAGTTGTACTGTATGTGTACTATATTTGTACTGTACTTGTACTGTAGTTGTACTGTATTTGTACTGTATGTGTACTGTATTTGTTCTGTACTTGAACTGTAGTTGTACTGTAGTTGTACTGTACTTTTACTGTACTTGTACTGTAGTTGTACTGTATGTGTACTGTAGTTGTACTGTATTTGTACTGTACTTGTACTGTAGTTGTACTGTAGTTGTACTGAACTTGTACTGTACTTGTACTGTAGTTGTACTCTAGTTGTACTGTAGTTGTACTGTATGTGTACTGTAGTTGTACTGTATTTGTACTGTACTTGTACTGTAGTTGTACTGTAGTTGTACTGTATGTGTACTGTATTTATACTGTACTTGTACTGTAGTTGTACTGTATGTGTACTGTATTTGTACTGTACTTGTACTGTAGTTGTACTGTAGTTGTACTGTACTTGTACTGTACTTGTACTGTAGTTGTACTGTATGTGTACTGTAGTTGTACTGTATCTGTACTGTACTTGTACTGTAGTTGTACTGTAGTTGTACTGTACTTGTACTGTACTTGTACTGTAGTTGTACTGTAGTTGTACTGTAGTTGTACTGTATGTGTACTGTAGTTGTACTGTATTTGTACTGTACTTGTACTGTAGTTGTACTGTAGTTGTACTGTAGTTGTACTGTAGTTGTACTGTATGTGTACTGTATTTTAACTGTAGTTGTACTGTACTTGTACTGTAGTTGTACTGTAGTTGTACTGTAGTTAAACTGTATTTGTACTGTAGTTGTACTGTACTTGTACTGTATGTGTACTGTATTTGTACTGTAGTAGTACTGTATGTGTACTGTATGTGTACTGTATGTGTACTGTATGTGTACTGTATTTGTACTGTAGTTGTACTGTAGTTGTACTGTAGTTGTACTGTAGTTGTACTGTATTTGTACTGTACTTGTACTGTAGTTGTACTGTAGTTGTACTGTAGTTGTACTGTATGTGTACTGTATTTTAACTGTATTTGTACTGTAGTTGTACTGTAGTTGTACTGTATTTGTACTGTAGTTGTACTGTATGTGTACTGTAGTTGTACTGTATTTGTACTGTACTTGTTCTGTAGTTGTACTGTAGTTGTACTGTATTTGTACTCTAGTTGTACTGTAGTTGTACTGTATGTGTACTGTAGTTGTACTGTAGTTGTACTGTATGTGTACTGTATGTGTACTGTATGTGTACTGTAGTTGTACTGTATGTGTACTGTAGTTGTACTGTAGTTGTACTGTATGTGTACTGTATGTGTACTGTAGTTGTACTGTAGTTGTACTGTAGTTGTACTGTATGTGTACTGTATGTGTACTGTATGTGTACTGTGGTTGTACTGTATGTGTACTGTAGTTGTACTGTAGCTGTACTGTAGTTGTACTGTAGTGTCACTGTATTTGTACTGTAGTTGTACTGTAGTTGTACTGTAGTTGTACTGAATGTGTACTGTATGTGTACTGTATGAGTACTGTAGTTGTACTGTAGTTGTACTGTATATGTACTGTATGTGTACTGTAGTTGTACTGTATGTGTACTGTAGTTGTACTGTAGTTGTACTGTAGTTGTACTGTAGTTGTACTGTAGTTGTACTGTATGTGTACTGTATGTGTACTGTAGTTGTACTGTAGATGTACTGTATGTGTACTGTAGTTGTACTGTAGTTGTACTGTAGGTGTACTGTAGTTGTACTGTAGTTGTACTGTATGTGTACTGTATGTGTACTGTATGTGTACTGTAGTTGTACTGTATGTGTACTGTAGTTGTACTGTAGTTGTACTGTATGTGTACTGTATGTGTACTGTAGTTGTACTGTAGTTGTACTGTATGTGTACTGTACTTGTACTGTACTTGTACTGTAGTTGTACTGTAGTTGTACTGTATGTGTACTGTATGTGTACTGTACTTGTACTGTAGTTGTACTGTAGTTGTACTGTAGTTGTACTGTATGTGTACTGTAGTTGTACTGTATTTGTACTGTACTTGTACTGAAGTTGTACTGTAGTTGTACTGTAGTTGTACTGTATGTGTACTGTATTTGTACTGTACTTGTACTGTAGTTGTACTGTATTTGTACTGTATGTGTACTGTATTTGTACTGTACTTGAACTGTAGTTGTACTGTAGTTGTACTGTACTTTTACTGTACTTGTACTGTATGTGTACTGTAGTTGTACTGTATTTGTACTGTACTTGTACTGTAGTTGTACTGTAGTTGTACTGTACTTGTACTGTACTTGTACTGTACTTGTACTGTAGTTGTACTGTAGTTGTACTGTAGTTGTACTGTATGTGTACTGTAGTTGTACTGTATTTGTACTGTACTTGTACTGTAGTTGTACTGTAGTTGTACTGTAGTTGTACTGTATGTGTACTGTAGTTGTACTGTATTTGTACTGTACTTGTACTGTAGTTGTACTGTAGTTGTACTGTATGTGTACTGTATTTATACTGTACTTGTACTGTAGTTGTACTGTATGTGTACTGTATTTGTACTGTACTTGTACTGTAGTTGTACTGTAGTTGTACTGTACTTGTACTGTACTTGTACTGTATTTGTACTGTATGTGTACTGTAGTTGTACTCTATTTGTACTGTACTTGTAGTGAAGTTGTACTGTAGTTGTACTGTACTTGTACTGTACTTGTACTGTACTTGTACTGTACTTGTACTGTAGTTGTACTGTAGTTGTACTGTAGTTGTACTGTAGTTGTACTGTAGTTGTACTGTATGTGTACTGTATTTTAACTGTAGTTGTACTGTACTTGTACTGTAGTTGTACTGTAATTGTACTGTAGTTAAACTGTATTTGTACTGTAGTTGTACTGTACTTGTACTGTATGTGTACTGTATTTGTACTGTAGTAGTACTGTATGTGTACTGTATGTGTACTGTATGTGTACTGTATGTGTACTGTATTTGTACTGTAGTTGTACTGTAGTTGTACTGTAGTTGTATTGTAGTTGTACTGTATTTGTACTGTACTTGTACTGTAGTTGTACTGTAGTTGTACTGTAGTTGTACTGTATGTGTAGTGTATTTTAACTGTATTTGTACTGTAGTTGTACTGTAGTTGTACTGTATTTGTACTGTAGTTGTACTGTATGTGTACTGTAGTTGTACTGTATTTGTACTGTACTTGTACTGTAGTTGTACTGTAGTTGTACTGTATTTGTACTCTAGTTGTACTGTAGTTGTACTGTATGTGTACTGTATGTGTACTGTAGTTGTACTGAATGTGTACTATAGTTGTACTGTATTTGTACTGTATTTGTACTGTACTTGTACTGTAGTTGTACTGTAGTTGTACTGTATGTGTACTGTATTTGTACTGTACTTGAACTGTAGTTGTACTGTAGTTGTACTGTACTTTTACTGTACTTGTACTGTAGTTGTACTGTATGTGTACTGTAGTTGTACTGTATTTGTACTGTACTTGTACTGTAGTTGTACTGTAGTTGTACTGTACTTGTACTGTACTTGTACTGTAGTTGTACTGTAGTTGTACTGTATGTGTACTGTAGTTGTACTGTATTTGTACTGTACTTGTACTGTAGTTGTACTGTAGTTGTACTGTAGTTGTACTGTATGTGTACTGTAGTTGTACTGTAGTTGTACTGTAGTTGTACTGTAGTTGTACTTTAGTTGTACTGTATGTGTACTGTATTTGTACTGTAGTTGTACTGTAGTTGTACTGTATGTGTCCTGTATTTTAACTTTACTTGTACTGTAGTTGTACTGGAGTTGTACTGTAGTTGTACTGTATGTGTACTGTATGTGTACTGTAGTTGTACTGTAGTTGTACTGTAGTTGTACTGTGGTTGTACTGTAGTTGTACTGTATGTGTACTGTATGTGTACTGTAGTTGTACTGTATGTGTACTGTATGTGTACTGTATGTGTACTGTAGATGTACTGTATGTGTACTGTAGTTGTACTTTAGTTGTACTGTATGTGTACTGTATGTGTACTGTAGTTGTACTGTAGTTGTACTGTATTGTGTACTGTACTTGTACTATACTTGTACTGTAGTTGTACTGTAGTTGTACTGTATGTGTACTGTATGTGTACTGTACTTGTACTGTAGTTGTACTGTAGTTGTACTGTATTTGTACTGTAGTTGTACTGTAGTTGTACTGTATGTGTACTGTTTGTGTACTGTAGTTGTACTGTAGTTGTACTGTATGTGTACTGTAATTGTACTGTAGTTGTACTGTATGTGTACTGTAGTTGTACTGTAGTTGTACTGTATGTGTACTGTAGTTGTACTGTAGTTGTACTGTATGTGTACTGTATGTGTACTGTAGTTGTACTGTATGTGTACTGTAGTTGTAGTTTAGTCGCACTGTATGTGTACTGTATGTGTACTGTATGTGTACTGTATGTGTACTGTAGTTGTACTGTATGTGTACTGTAGTTGTACTGTATGTGTACTGTATGTGTACTGTAGTTGTACTGTAGTTGTACTGTATGTGTACTGTAGTTGTACAGTATGTGTACTGTAGTTGTACTGTAGTTGTACTGTAGTTGTACTGTAGTTGTACGGTATGTGTACTGTAGTTGTACTGTAGTTGTACTGTATGTGTACTGTAGTTGTACTGTAGTTGTACTGTATGTGTACTGTAGTTGTACTGTAGTTGTACTGTATGTGTACTGTATGTGTACTGTATGTGTACTGTAGTTGTACTGTATGTGTACTGTAGTTGTACTGTAGTTGTACTGTATGTGTACTGTATGTGTACTGTAGTTGTACTGTATGTGTACTGTAGTTGTACTGTAGTTGTACTGTATGTGTACTGTATGTGTACTGTAGTTGTACTGTAGTTGTACTGTAGTTGTACTGTATGTGTACTGTATGTGTACTGTATGTGTACTGTGGTTGTACTGTATGTGTACTGTAGTTGTACTGTAGCTGTACTGTAGTTGTACTGTAGTGTCACTGTAGTTGTACTGTAGTTGTACTGTAGTTGTACTGTAGTTGTACTGTATGTGTACTGTATGTGTACTGTATGAGTACTGTAGTTGTACTGTAGTTGTACTGTATGTGTACTGTATGTGTACTGTAGTTGTACTGTATGTGTACTGTAGTTGTACTGTAGTTGTACTGTAGTTGTACTGTAGTTGTACTGTATTTGTACTGTATGTGTACTGTATGTGTACTGTAGTTGTACTGTAGATGTACTGTATGTGTACTGTAGTTGTACTGTAGTTGTACTGTAGGTGTACTGTAGTTGTACTGTAGTTGTACTGTATGTGTACTGTATGTGTACTGTATGTGTACTGTAGTTGTACTGTATGTGTACTGTAGTTGTACTGTAGTTGTACTGTATGTGTACTGTATGTGTACTGTAGTTGTACTGTAGTTGTACTGTATGTGTACTGTACTTGTACTGTACTTGTACTGTAGTTGTACTGTAGTTGTACTGTATGTGTACTGTATGTGTACTGTACTTGTACTGTAGTTGTACTGTAGTTGTACTGTAGTTGTACTGTATGTGTACTGTAGTTGTACTGTATTTGTACTGTACTTGTACTGAAGTTGTACTGTAGTTGTACTGTAGTTTTACTGTATGTGTACTGTATTTGTACTGTACTTGTACTGTAGTTGTACTGTATTTGTACTGTATGTGTACTGTATTTGTACTGTACTTGAACTGTAGTTGTACTGTAGTTGTACTGTACTTTTACTGTACTTGTACTGTAGTTGTACTGTATGTGTACTGTAGTTGTACTGTATTTGTACTGTACTTGTACTCTAGTTGTACTGTAGTTGTACTGTACTTGTACTGTACTTGTACTGTAGTTGTACTGTAGTTGTACTGTAGTTGTACTGTATGTGTACTGTAGTTGTACTGTATTTGTACTGTACTTGTACTGTAGTTGTACTGTAGTTGTACTGTAGTTGTACTGTATGTGTACTGTAGTTGTACTGTATTTGTACTGTACTTGTACTGTAGTTGTACTGTAGTTGTACTGTATGTGTACTGTATTTATACTGTACTTGTACTGTAGTTGTACTGTATGTGTACTGTATTTGTACTGTACTTGTACTGTAGTTGTACTGTAGTTGTACTGTACTTGTACTGTACTTGTACTGTATTTGTACTGTATGTGTACTGTAGTTGTACACTATTTGTACTGTACTTGTAGTGTAGTTGTACTGTAGTTGTACTGTACTTGTACTGTACTTGTACTGTACTTGTACTGTACTTGTACTGTAGTTGTACTGTAGTTGTACTGTAGTTGTACTGTAAGTGTACTGTAGTTGTACTGTATTTGTACTGTACTTGTACTGTAGTTGTAATGTAGTTGTACTGTACTTGTACTGTACTTGTACTGTAGTTGTACTGTACTTGTACTGTACTTGTACTGTACTTGTACTGTAGTTGTACTGTAGTTGTACTGTATGAGTACTGTAGTTGTACTGTATTTGTACTGTACTTGTACTGTAGTTGTACTGTAGTTGTACTGTAGTTGTACTGTAGTTGTACTGTAGTTGTACTGTATGTGTACTGTATTTTAACTGTAGTTGTACTGTACTTGTACTGTAGTTGTACTGTAGTTGTACTGTAGTTAAACTGTATTTGTACTGTAGTTGTACTGTACTTGTACTGTATGTGTACTGTATTTGTACTGTAGTAGTACTGTATGTGTACTGTATGTGTACTGTATGTGTACTGTATGTGTACTGTATTTGTACTGTAGTTGTACTGTAGTTGTACTGTAGTTGTACTGTAGTTGTACTGTATTTGTACTGTACTTGTACTGTAGTTGTACTGTAGTTGTACTGTAGTTGTACTGTATGTGTACTGTATTTTAACTGTATTTGTACTGTAGTTGTACTGTAGTTGTACTGTATTTGTACTGTAGTTGTACTGTATGTGTACTGTAGTTGTACTGTATTTGTACTGTACTTGTACTGTAGTTGTACTGTAGTTGTACTGTACTTGTACTGTACTTGTACTGTAGTTGTACTGTAGTTGTACTGTATGTGTACTGTAGTTGTACTGTATTTGTACTGTACTTGTACTGTAGTTGTACTGTAGTTGTACTGTAGTTGTAATGTATGTGTACTGTATTTATACTGTACTTGTACTGTAGTTGTACTGTATGTGTACTGTATTTGTACTGTATTTCTACTGTAGTTGTACTGTAGTTGTACTGTACTTGTACTGTACTTGTACTGTAGTTGTACTGTATGTGTACTGTAGTTGTACTGTATTTGTACTGTACTTGTACTGTAGTTGTACTGTACTTGTACTGTACTTGTACTGTACTTGTACTGTACTTGTACTGTACTTGTACTGTAGTTGTACTGTAGTTGTACTGTATGTGTACTGTAGTTGTACTGTATTTGTACTGTACTTGTACTGTAGTTGTAATGTAGTTGTACTGTACTTGTACTGTACTTGTACTGTAGTTGTACTGTATTTGTACTGTACTTGTACTGTAGTTGTACTGTAGTTGTACTGTAGTTGTACTGTAGTTGTACTGTATGTGTACTGTAGTTGTACTGTATTTGTACTGTACTTGTACTGTAGTTGTACTGTAGTTGTACTGTAGTTGTAATGTAGTTGTACTGTAGTTGTACTGTATGTGTACTGTATTTTAACTGTAGTTGTACTGTACTTGTACTGTAGTTGTACTGTAGTTGTACTGTAGTTAAACTGTATTTGTACTGTAGTTGTACTGTATGTGTACTGTAGTTGTACTGTAGTTGTACTGTACTTGTACTGTATGTGTACTGTAGTTGTACTGTATGTGTACTGTATGTGTACTGTAGTTGTACTGTATGTGTACTGTATGTGTACTGTATGTGTACTGTATTTGTACTGTACTTGTACTGTATTTGTACTGTAGTTGTACTGTAGTTGTACTGTAGTTGTACTGTAGTTGTACTGTATGTGTACTGTATGTGTACTGTAGTTGTACTGTATTTGTACTGTAGTTGTACGGTAGTTGTACTGTAGTTGTACTGTATTTGTACTGTAGTTGTACTGTAGTTGTACTGTATGTGTACTGTATGTGTACTGTAGTTGTACTGTATGTGTACTGTAGTTGTACTGTAGTTGTACTGTATGTGTACTGTATGTGTACTGTAGTTGTACTGTATGTGCACTGTAGTTGTACTGTATTTGTACTGTATGTGTACTCTATGTGTACGGTAGTTGTACTGTAGTTGTACTGTATTTGTACTGTAGTTGTACTGTAGTTGTACTGTAGTTGTACTGTAGTTGTACTGTATGTGTACTGTATGTGTACTGTAGTTGTACTGTAGTTGTACTGTAGTTGTACTGTATGTGTACTGTAGTTGTACTGTAGTTGTACTGTACTTGTACTGTATGTGTACTGTAGTTGTACTGTATGTGTACTGTATGTGTACTGTAGTTGTACTGTATGTGTACTGTATGTGTACTGTAGTTGTACTGTAGTTGTACTGTATGTGTACTGTATGTGTACTGTAGTTGTATTGTAGTTGTACTGTATGTGTCCTGTATTTTAACTGTACTTGTACTGTAGTTGTACTGTAGTTGTACTGTAGTTGTACTGTATGTGTACTGTATTTGTACTGTAGTTGTACTGTAGTTGTACTGTATGTGTCCTGTATTTTAACTGTACTTGTACTGTAGTTGTACTGTAGTTGTACTGTATGTGTACTGTATGTGTACTGCAATTGTACTGTAGTTGTACTGTAGTTGTACTGTAGTTGTATTGTAGTTGTACTGTATGTGTACTGTATGTGTACTGTAGTTGTACTGTATATGTACTGTATGTGTACTGTATGTGTACTGTAGATGTACTGTATGTGTACTGTAGTTGTACTGTAGTTGTACTGTATGTGTAC
This sequence comes from Meconema thalassinum, assembly GCA_946902985.2. Taxonomy (NCBI): domain Eukaryota; kingdom Metazoa; phylum Arthropoda; class Insecta; order Orthoptera; family Tettigoniidae; genus Meconema; species Meconema thalassinum. Next base: position 443,025,983 of record OX336394.1, on the reverse strand, counting down.
TGTATGTGTACTGTAGTTGTACTGTAGTTGTACTGTATGTGTACTGTACTTGTACTATACTTGTACTGTAGTTGTACTGTAGTTGTACTGTATGTGTACTGTATGTGTACTGTACTTGTACTGTAGTTGTACTGTAGTTGTACTGTATTTGTACTGTAGTTGTACTGTAGTTGTACTGTATGTGTACTGTTTGTGTACTGTAGTTGTACTGTAGTTGTACTGTATGTGTACTGTAATTGTACTGTAGTTGTACTGTATGTGTACTGTAGTTGAACTTTAGTTGTACTGTATGTGTACTGTAGTTGTACTGTAGTTGTACTGTATGTGTACTGTATGTGTACTGTAGTTGTACTGTATGTGTACTGTAGTTGTAGTGTAGTTGTACTGTATGTGTACTGTATGTGTACTGTATGTGTACTGTAGTTGTACTGTATGTGTACTGTAGTTGTACTGTATGTGTACTGTATGTGTACTGTAGTTGTACTGTAGTTGTACTGTATGTGTACTGTAGTTGTACAGTATGTGTACTGTAGTTGTACTGTAGTTGTACTGTAGTTGTACTGTAGTTGTGCTGTATGTGTACTGTAGTTGTACTGTAGTTGTACTGTATGTGTACTGTAGTGGTACTGTAGTTGTACTGTATGTGTACTGTAGTTGTACTGTAGTTGTACTGTATGTGTACTGTATGTGTACTGTATGTGTACTGTAGTTGTACTGTATGTGTACTGTAGTTGTACTGTAGTTGTACTGTATGTGTACTGTATGTGTACTGTATGTGTACTGTAGTTGTACTGTATGTGTACTGTAGTTGTACTGTAGTTGTACTGTATGTGTACTGTATGTGTACTGTAGTTGTACTGTAGTTGTACTGTAGTTGTACTGTATGTGTACTGTATGTGTACTGTATGTGTACTGTGGATGTACTGTATGTGTACTGTAGTTGTACTGTAGCTGTACTGCAGTTGTACTGTAGTGTCACTGTAGTTGTACTGTAGTTGTACTGTATGTGTACTGTATGTGTACTGTATGAGTACTGTAGTTGTACTGTAGTTGTACTGTATGTGTACTGTATGTGTACTGTAGTTGTTCTGTATGTGTACTGTAGTTGTACTGTAGTTGTACTGTAGTTGTACTGTAGTTGTACTGTATGTGTACTGTATGTGTACTGTAGTTGTACTGTAGATGTACTGTATGTGTACTGTAGTTGTACTGTAGTTGTACTGTAGGTGTACTGTAGTTGTACTGTAGTTGTACTGTATGTGTACTGTATGTGTACTGTATGTGTACTGTAGTTGTACTGTATGTGTACTGTAGTTGTACTGTAGTTGTACTGTATGTGTACTGTATGTGTACTGTAGTTGTACTGTAGTTGTACTGTATGTGTACTGTACTTGTACTGTACTTGTACTGTAGTTGTACTGTAGTTGTACTGTATGTGTACTGTATGTGTACTGTACTTGTACTGTACTTGTACTGTAGTTGTACTGTAGTTGTACTGTAGTTGTACTGTATGTGTACTGTAGTTGTACTGTATTTGTACTGTACTTGTACTGAAGTTGTACTGTAGTTGTACTGTAGTTGTACTGTATGTGTACTGTATTTGTACTGTACTTGTACTGTAGTTGTACTGTATTTGTACTGTATGTGTACTGTATTTGTTCTGTACTTGAACTGTAGTTGTACTGTAGTTGTACTGTACTTTTACTGTACTTGTACTGTAGTTGTACTGTATGTGTACTGTAGTTGTACTGTATTTGTACTGTACTTGTACTGTAGTTGTACTGTAGTTGTACTGAACTTGTACTGTACTTGTACTGTAGTTGTACTCTAGTTGTACTGTAGTTGTACTGTATGTGTACTGTAGTTGTACTGTATTTGTACTGTACTTGTACTGTAGTTGTACTGTAGTTGTACTGTATGTGTACTGTATTTATACTGTACTTGTACTGTAGTTGTACTGTATGTGTACTGTATTTGTACTGTACTTGTACTGTAGTTGTACTGTAGTTGTACTGTACTTGTACTGTACTTGTACGGTAGTTGTACTGTATGTGTACTGTAGTTGTACTGTATCTGTACTGTACTTGTACTGTAGTTGTACTGTAGTTGTACTGTACTTGTACTGTACTTGTACTGTACTTGTACTGTAGTTGTACTGTAGTTGTACTGTAGTTGTACTGTATGTGTACTGTAGTTGTACTGTATTTGTACTGTACTTGTACTGTAGTTGTACTGTAGTTGTACTGTAGTTGTACTGTAGTTGTACTGTAGTTGTACTGTATGTGTACTGTATTTTAACTGTCGTTGTACTGTACTTGTACTGTAGTTGTACTGTAGTTGTACTGTAGTTAAACTGTATTTGTACTGTAGTTGTACTGTACTTGTACTGTATGTGTACTGTATTTGTACTGTAGTAGTACTGTATGTGTACTGTATGTGTACTGTATGTGTACTGTATGTGTACTGTATTTGTACTGTAGTTGTACTGTAGTTGTACTGTAGTTGTACTGTAGTTGTACTGTATTTGTACTGTACTTGTACTGTAGTTGTACTGTAGTTGTACTGTAGTTGTACTGTATGTGTACTGTATTTTAACTGTATTTGTACTGTAGTTGTACTGTAGTTTTACTGTATTTGTACTGTAGTTGTACTGTATGTGTACTGTAGTTGTACTGTATTTGTACTGTACTTGTTCTGTAGTTGTACTGTAGTTGTACTGTATTTGTACTCTAGTTGTACTGTAGTTGTACTGTATGTGTACTGTAGTTGTACTGTATGTGTACTGTAATTGTACTGAATGTGTACTATAGTTGTACTGTATTTGTACTGTATTTGTACTGAACTTGTACTGTAGTTGTACCGTAGTTGTACTGTATGTGTACTGTATTTGTACTGTACTTGAACTGTAGTTGTACTGTAGTTGTACTGTACTTTTACTGTACTTATACTGTAGTTGTACTGTATGTGTACTGTAGTTGTACTGTATTTGTTCTGTACTTGTACTGTAGTTGTAATGTAGTTGTACTGTACTTGTACTGTACTTGTACTGTAGTTGTCTGTAGTTGTACTGTAGTTGTACTGTATGTGTACTGTAGTTGTACTGTATTTGTACTGTACTTGTACTGTAGTTGTACTGTAGTTGTACTGTAGTTGTACTGTATGTGTACTGTATTTATACTGTACTTGTACTGTAGTTGTACTGTATGTGTACTGTATTTGTACTGTACTTCTACTGTAGTTGTACTGTAGTTGTACTGTACTTGTACTGTACTTGTACTGTAGTTGTACTGTATGTGTACTGTAGTTGTACTGTATTTGTACTGTACTTGTACTGTAGTTGTACTGTAGTTGTACTGTACTTGTACTGTACTTGTACTGTACTTGTACTGTAGTTGTACTGTAGTTGTACTGTAGTTGTACTGTATGTGTACTGTAGTTGTACTGTATTTGTACTGTACTTGTACTGTAGTTGTAATGTAGTTGTACTGTACTTGTACTGTACTTGTACTGTAGTTGTACTGTATTTGTACTGTACTTGTACTGTACTTGTACTGTAGTTGTACTGTAGTTGTACTGTACTTGTACTGTATGTGTACTGTAGTTGTACTGTATTTGTACTGTACTTGTACTGTAGTTGTACTGTAGTTGTACTGTAGTTGTACTGTAGTTGTACTGTAGTTGTACTGTATGTGTACTGTATTTTAACTGTAGTTGTACTGTACTTGTACTGTAGTTGTACTGTAGTTGTACTGTAGTTAAACTGTATTTGTACTGTAGTTGTACTGTACTTGTACTGTATGTGTACTGTATTTGTACTGTAGTAGTACTGTATGTGTACTGTATGTGTACTGTATGTGTACTGTATGTGTACTGTATTTGTACTGTAGTTGTACTGTAGTTGTACTGTAGTTGTACTGTAGTTGTACTGTATTTGTACTGTACTTGTACTGTAGTTGTACTGTAGTTGTACTGTAGTTGTACTGTATGTGTACTGTATTTTAACTGTATTTGTACTGTAGTTGTACTGTAGTTGTACTGTATTTGTACTGTAGTTGTACTGTATGTGTACTGTAGTTGTACTGTATTTGTACTGTACTTGTACTGTAGTTGTACTGTATTTGTACTCTAGTTGTACTGTAGTTGTACTGTATGTGTACTGTAGTTGTACTGTATGTGTACTGTAGTTGTACTGAATGTGTACTATAGTTGTACTGTATTTGTACTGTATTTGTACTGTACTTGTACTGTAGTTGTACTGTAGTTGTACTGTATGTGTACTGTAGTTGTACTGTACTTGTACCGTAGTTGTACTGTATGTGTACTGTAGTTGTACTGTATTTGTACTGTACTTGTACTGTAGTTGTACTGTAGTTGTACTGTATGTGTACTGTATTTGTACTGTACTTGAACTGTAGTTGTACTTTAGTTGTACTGTACTTTTACTGTACTTGTACTGTAGTTGTACTGTATGTGTACTGTAGTTGTATTGTATTTGTACTGTACTTGTACTGTAGTTGTACTGTAGTTGTACTGTACTTGTACTGTACTTGTACTGTAGTTGTACTGTAGATGTACTGTAGTTGTACTGTATGTGTACTGTAGTTGTACTGTATTTGTACTGTACTTGTACTGAAGTTGTACTGTAGTTGTACTGTAGTTGTACTGTATGTGTACTGTATTTATACTGTACTTGTACTGTAGTTGTACTGTATGTGTACTGTATTTGTACTGTACTTCTACTGTAGTTGTACTGTAGTTGTACTGTACTTGTACTGTACTTGTACTGTAGTTGTACTGTATGTGTACTGTAGTTGTACTGTATTTGTACTGTACTTGTACTGTAGTTGTACTGTAGTTGTACTGTACTTGTACTGTACATGTACTGTACTTGTACTGTAGTTGTACTGTAGTTGTACTGTAGTTGTACTGTATGTGTACTGTAGTTGTACTGTATTTGTACTGTACTTGTACTGTAGTTGTACTGTACTTGTACTGTACTTGTACTGTAGTTGTACTGTATTTGTACTGTACTTGTACTGTACTTGTACTGTAGTTGTACTGTAGTTGTACTGTAGTTGTACTGTATGTGTACTGTAGTTGTACTGTATTTGTACTGTACTTGTACTGTAGTTGTACTGTAGTTGTACTGTAGTTGTACTGTAGTTGTACGGTATGTGTACTGTATTTTAACTGTAGTTGTACTGTACTTGTACTGTAGTTGTACTGTAATTGTACTGTAGTTAAACTGTATTTGTACTGTAGTTGTACTGTACTTGTACTGTATGTGTACTGTATTTGTACTGTAGTAGTACTGTATGTGTACTGTATGTGTACTGTATGTGTACTGTATGTGTACTGTATTTGTACTGTAGTTGTACTGTAGTTGTACTGTAGTTGTACTGTAGTTGTACTGTATTTGTACTGTACTTGTACTGTAGTTGTACTGTAGTTGTACTGTAGTTGTACTGTATTTTAACTGTATTTGTACTGTAGTTGTACTGTAGTTGTACTGTATTTGTACTGTAGTTGTACTGTATGTGTACTGTAGTTGTACTGTATTTGTACTGTACTTGTACTGTAGTTGTACTGTAGTTGTACTGTATTTGTAATCTAGTTGTACTGTAGTTGTACTGTATGTGTACTGTAGTTGTACTGTAAGTGTACTGTAGTTGTACTGAATGTGTACTATAGTTGTACTGTATTTGTACTGTATTTGTACTGTACTTGTACTGTAGTTGTACTGTAGTTGTACTGTATGTGTACTGTATTTGTACTGTACTTGTACTGTAGTTGTACTGTAGTTGTACTGTACTTGTACTGTAGTTGTACTGTATGTGTACTGTATTTGTACTGTACTTGTACTGTAGTTGTACTGTAGTTGTACTGTACTTGTACTGTACTTGTACTGTACTTGTACTGTACTTGTACTGTAGTTGTACTGTAGTTGTACTGTAGTTGTACTGTATGTGTACTGTAGTTGTACTGTATTTGTACTGTACTTGTACTGTAGATGTACTGTAGTTGTACTGTATTTGTACTGTATGTGTACTGTATTTGTACTGTAGTTGTACTGTATGTGTACTGTAGTTGTACTGTATGTGTACTGTATTTGTACTGTATGTGTACTGTATTTGTACTGTAGTTGTACTGTAGTTGTACTGTAGTTGTACTGTAGTTGTACTGTAGTTGTACTGTAGTTGTACTGTATGTGTACTGTATTTGTACTGTATGTGTACTGTAGTTGTACTGTAGTACTGTATGTGTACTGTATTTTAACTGTACTTGTACTGTAGTTGTACTGTATTTGTACTGTAGTTGTACTGTATTTGTACTGTAGTTGTACTGTAGTTGTACTGTAGTTGTACTGTATGTGTACTGTATTTGTACTGTATGTGTACTGTATTTGTACTGTATGTGTACTGTATTTGTACTGTAGTTGTACTGTAGTTGTACTGTATGTGTACTGTAGTTGTACTGTATTTGTACTGTAGTTGTACTGTATGTGTACTGTAGTTGTACTGTATGTGTACTGTATTTGTACTGTATGTGTACTGTATTTGTACTGTAGTTGTACTGTAGTTGTACTGTAGTTGTACTGTACTTGTACTGTACTTGTACTGTACTTGTACTGCATTTGTACTGTAGTTGTACTGTAGTTGTACTGTAGTTGTACTGTAGTTGTACTGTATGTGTACTGTATGTGTCCTGTATTTGTACTGTACTTGTACTGTATGTGTACTGTAGTTGTACTGTAGTTGTACTGTATGTGTACTGTAGTTGTACTGTAGTTGTACGGTAGTTGTACTGTAGTTGTACTGTATTTGTACTGTAGTTGTACTGTAGTTGTACTGTATGTGTACTGTATGTGTACTGTAGTTGTACTGTATGTGTACTGTAGTTGTACTGTAGTTGTACTGTATGTGTACTGTTTGTGTACTGTAGTTGTACTGTAGTTGTACTGTATGTGTACTGTAGTTGTACTGTAGTTGTACTGTATGTGTACTGTAGTTGTACTGTAGTTGTACTGTATGTGTACTGTAGTTGTACTGTAGTTGTACTGTATGTGTACTGTATGTGTACTGTAGTTGTACTGTATGTGTACTGTAGTTGTAGTGTAGTTGTACTGTATGTGTACTGTATGTGTACTGTATATGTACTGTATGTGTACTGTAGTTGTACTGTATGTGTACTGTAGTTGTACTGTATGTGTACTGTATGTGTACTGTAGTTGTACTGTAGTTGTACTGTATGTGTACTGTAGTTGTACTGTATGTGTACTGTAGTTGTACTGTAGTTGTACTGTAGTTGTACTGTAGTTGTACTGTATGTGTACTGTATGTGTACTGTAGTTGTACTGTAGTTGTACTGTATGTGTACTGTAGTTGTACTGTAGTTGTACTGTATGTGTACTGTAGTTGTACTGTAGTTGTACTGTATGTGTACTGTATGTGTACTGTATGTGTACTGTAGTTGTACTGTATGTGTACTGTAGTTGTACTGTAGTTGTACTGTATGTGTACTGTAGTTGTACTGTAGTTGTACTGTATGTGTACTGTATGTGTACTGTATGTGTACTGTGGTTGTACTGTATGTGTACTGTAGTTGTACTGTAGCTGTACTGTAGTTGTACTGTAGTTGTACTGTATGTGTACTGTATGTGTACTGTAGTTGTACTGTAGTTGTACTGTATGTGTACTGTAGTTGTACTGTAGCTGTACTGTAGTTGTACTGTAGTGTCACTGTAGTTGTACTGTAGTTGTACTGTAGTTGTACTGTAGTTGTACTGTATTTGTACTGTATGTGTACTGTATGAGTACTGTAGTTGTACTCTAGTTGTACTGTATGTGTACTGTATGTGTACTGTAGTTGTACTGTATGTGTACTGTAGTTGTACTGTAGTTGTACTGTAGTTGTACTGTAGTTGTACTCTATGTGTACTGTATGTGTACTGTAGTTGTACTGTAGATGTACTGTATGTGTACTGTAGTTGTACTGTAGTTGTACTGTAGGTGTACTGTAGTTGTACTGTAGTTGTACTGTATGTGTACTGTATGTGTACTGTATGTGTACTGTAGTTGTACTGTATGTGTACTGTAGTTGTACTGTAGTTGTACTCTATGTGTACTGTATGTGTACTGTAGTTGTACTGTAGTTGTACTGTATGTGTACTGTACTTGTACTGTACATGTACTGTAGTTGTACTGTAGTTGTACTGTATGTGTACTGTATGTGTACTGTACTTGTACTGTAGTTGTACTGTAGTTGTACTGTAGTTGTACTGTAGCTGTACTGTATGTGTACTGTAGTTGTACTGTATTTGTACTGTACTTGTACTGAAGTTGTACTGTAGTTGTACTGTAGTTGTACTGTATGTGTACTGTATTTGTACTGTACTTGTACTGTAGTTGTACTGTATTTGTACTGTATGTGTACTGTATTTGTACTGTACTTGAACTGTAGTTGTACTGTAGTTGTACTGTACTTTTACTGTACTTGTACTGTAGTTGTACTGTATGTGTACTGTAGTTGTACTGTATTTGTACTGTACTTGTACTGTAGTTGTACTGTAGTTGTACTGTACTTGTACTGTACTTGTACTGTACTTGTACTGTAGTTGTACTGTATGTGTACTGTATTTGTACTGTACTTGTACTGTAGTTGTACTGTAGTTGTACTGTACTTGTACTGTAGTTGTACTGTATGTGTACTGTAGTTGTACTGTATTTGTACTGTACTTGTACTGTAGTTGTACTGTAGTTGTACTGTACTTGTACTGTACTTGTACTGTACTTGTACTGTACTTGTACTGTAGTTGTACTGTAGTTGTACTGTAGTTGTACTGTATGTGTACTGTAGTTGTACTGTATTTGTACTGTACTTGTACTGTAGATGTACTGTAGTTGTACTGTATTTGTACTGTATGTGTACTGTATTTGTAGTGTAGTTGTACTGTAAGTGTACTGTAGTTGTACTGTATGTGTACTGTATTTGTACTGTATGTGTACTGTATTTGTACTGTAGTTGTACTGTAGTTGTACTGTAGTTGTACTGTAGTTGTACTGTAGTTGTACTGTATGTGTACTGTATTTGTACTGTATGTGTACTGTATTTGTACTGTAGTTGTACTGTAGTTGTACTGTATGTGTACTGTATTTTAACTGTACTTGTACTGTAGTTGTACTGTATTTGTACTGTAGTTGTACTGTATTTGTACTGTAGTTGTACTGTTGTTGTACTGTAGTTGTACTGTATATGTACTGTATTTGTACTGTATGTGTACTGTATTTGTACTGTATGTGTACTGTATTTGTACTGTAGTTGTACTGTAGTTGTACTGTATGTGTACTGTAGTTGTACTGTATTTGTACTGTAGTTGTACTGTATGTGTACTGTAGTTGTACTGTATGTGTACTGTATTTGTACTGTATGTGTACTGTATTTGTACTGTAGTTGTACTGTAGTTGTACTGTAGTTGTACTGTACTTGTACTGTACTTGTACTGTACTTGTACTGTACTTGTACTGCATTTGTACTGTAGTTGTACTGTATGTGTACTGTAGTTGTACTGTAGTTGTACTGTAGTTGTACTGTAGTTGTACTGTATGTGTACTGTATGTGTCCTGTATTTGTAGTGTACTTGTACTGTATGTGTACTGTAGTTGTACTATAGTTGTACTGTATGTGTACTGTAGTTGTACTGTAGTTGTACGGTAGTTGTACTGTAGTTGTATTGTATTTGTACTGTAGTTGTACTGTAGTTGTACTGTATGTGTACTGTATGTGTACTGTAGTTGTACTGTATGTGTACTGTAGTTGTACTGTAGTTGTACTGTATGTGTACTGTATGTGTACTGTAGTTGTACTGTAGTTGTACTGTATTTTAACTGTACTTGTACTGTACTTGTACTGTATTTGTACTGTAGTTGTACTGTATGTGTACTGTAGTTGTACTGTAGTTGTACTGTAGTTGTACTGTATGTTTACTGTATGTGTCCTGTATTTATACTGTACTTGTACTGTATGTGTACTGTATGTGTACTGTAGTTGTACTGTAGTTGTACTGTATGTGTACTGTATGTGTACTGTAGTTGTACTGTAGTTGTACTGTAGTTGTACTGTATGTGTACTGTAGTTGTACTGTAGTTGTACTGTGTTTGTACTGTATGTGTACTGTAGTTGTACTGTATGTGTACTGTATGTGTACTGTAGTTGTACTGTATGTGTACTGTATGTGTACTGTATGTGTACTGTATTTGTACTGTACTTGTACTGTATTTGTACTGTAGTTGTACTGTAGTTGTACTGTAGTTGTACTGTAGTTGTACTGTAGTTGTACTGTATGTGTACTGTATGTGTACTGTAGTTGTACTGTATTTGTACTGTAGTTGTTCGGTAGTTGTACTGTAGTTGTACTGTATTTGTACTGTAGTTGTACTGTAGTTGTACTGTATGTGTACTGTATGTGTACTGTAGTTGTACTGTATGTGTACTCTAGTTGTACTGTAGTTGTACTGTATGTGTACTGTAAGTGTACTGTAGTTGTACTGTACGTGCACTGTAGTTGTACTGTATTTGTACTGTATGTGTACTGTATGTGTACGGTAGTTGTACTGTAGTTGTACTGTATTTGTACTGTAGTTGTACTGTAGTTGTACTGTAGTTGTACTGTAGTTGTACTGTATGTGTACTGTATGTGTACTGTAGTTGTACTGTAGTTGTACTGTAGTTGTACTGTATGTGTACTGTAGTTGTACTGTAGTTGTACTGTACTTGTACTGTATGTGTACTGTAGTTGTACTGTATGTGTACTGTATGTGTACTGTAGTTGTACTGTATGTGTACTGTATGTGTACTGTAGTTGTACTGTAGTTGTACTGTATGTGTACTGTATGTGTACTGTAGTTGTACTGTAGTTGTACTGTATGTGTCCTGTATTTTAACTGTACTTGTACTGTAGTTGTACTGTAGTTGTACTGTAGTTGTACTGTATGTGTACTGTATTTGTACTGTAGTTGTACTGTAGTTGTACTGTATGTGTCCTGTATTTTAACTGTACTTGTACTGTAGTTGTACTGTAGTTGTACTGTAGTTGTACTGTATGTGTACTGTATGTGTACTGTAGTTGTACTGTAGTTGTACTGTAGTTGTACTGTAGCTGTACTGTATGTGTACTGTATGTGTACTGTAGTTGTACTGTATGTGTACTGTATGTGTACTGTAGATGTACTGTATGTGTACTGTAGTTGTACTGTAGTTGTACTGTATGTGTACTGTATGTGTACTGTAGTTGTACTGTAGTTGTACTGTATGTGTACTGTACTTGTACTATACTTGTACTGTAGTTGTACTGTAGTTGTACTGTATGTGTACTGTATGTGTACTGTATTTGTACTGTAGTTGTACTGTAGTTGTACTGTATTTGTACTGTAGTTTACTCTAGTTGTACTGTATGTGTACTGTTTGTGTACTGTAGTTGTACTGTAGTTGTACTGTATGTGTACTGTAGTTGTACTGTATGTGTACTGTAGTTGTACTGTAGTTGTACTGTATGTGTACTGTAGTTGTACTGTAGTTGTACTGTATGTGTACTGTATGTGTACTGTAGTTGTACTGTATGTGTACTGTAGTTGTAGTGTAGTTGTACTGTATGTGTACTGTATGTGTACTGTATGTGTACTGTATGTGTACTGTAGTTGTACTGTATGTGTACTGTAGTTGTACTGTATGTGTACTGTATGTGTACTGTAGTTGTACTGTAGTTGTACTGTATGTGTACTGTAGTTGTACTGTAGTTGTACTGTATGTGTACTGTATGTGTACTGTATGTGTACTGTAGTTGTACTGTATGTGTACTGTAGTTGTACTGTAGTTGTACTGTTCGTGTACTGTATGTGTACTGTAGTTGTACTGTAGTTGTACTGTATGTGTACTGTACTTGTACTGTACTTGTACTGTAGTTGTACTGTAGTTGTACTGTATGTGTACTGTATGTGTACTGTACTTGTACTGTAGTTGTACTGTAGTTGTACTGTAGTTGTACTGTAGTTGTACTGTATGTGTACTGTAGTTGTACTGTATTTGTACTGTTCTTGTACTGAAGTTGTACTGTAGTTGTACTGTATGTGTACTGTATTTGTACTGTACTTGTACTGTAGTTGTACTGTAGTTGTACTGTATGTGTACTGTATTTGTACTGTACTTGAACTGTAGTTGTACTGTACTTGTACTGTACTTTTACTGTACTTGTACTGTAGTTGTACTGAATGTGTACTGTAGTTGTACTGTATTTGTACTGTACTTGTACTGTAGTTGTACTGTAGTTGTACTGTACTTGTACTGTACTTGTACTGTACTTGTACTGTAGTTGTACCGTAGTTGTACTGTAGTTGTACTGTATGTGTACTGTAGTTGTACTGTATTTGTACTGTACTTGTACTGTAGTTGTACTGTATGTGTACTGTATTTGTACTGTACTTCTACTGTAGTTGTACTGTAGTTGTACTGTACTTGTACTGTACTTGTACTGTAGTTGTACTGTATGTGTACTGTAGTTGTACTGTATTTGTACTGTACTTGTACTGTAGTTGTACTGTAGTTGTACTGTACTTGTACTGTACTTGTACTGTACTTGTACTGTAGTTGTACTGTAGTTGTACTGTAGTTGTACTGTATGTGTACTGTAGTTGTACTGTATTTGTACTGTACTTGTACTGTAGTTGTAATGTAGTTGTACTGTACTTGTACTGTACTTCTACTGTAGTTGTAATGTATTTGTACTGTACTTGTACTGTACTTGTACTGTAGTTGTACTGTAGTTGTACTGTAGTTGTACTGTATGTGTACTGTAGTTGTACTGTATTTGTACTTTACTTGTACTGTAGTTGTACTGTAGTTGTACTGTAGTTGTACTGTAGTTGTACTGTATGTGTACTGTATTTTTACTGTAGTTGTACTGTACTTGTACTGTAGTTTTACTGTAGTTGTACTGTAGTTAAACTGTATTTGTACTGTAGTTGTACTGTACTTGTACTGTATGTGTACTGTATTTGTACTGTAGTAGTACTGTATGTGTACTGTATGTGTACTGTATGTGTACTGTATGTGTACTGTATTTGTACTGTAGTTGTACTGTAGTTGTACTGTAGTTGTACTGTAGTTGTACTGTATTTGAACTGTACTTGTACTGTAGTTGTACTGTAGTTGTACTGTAGTTGTACTGTATGTGTACTGTATTTTAACTGTATTTGTACTGTAGTTGTACTGTAGTTGTACTGTATTTGTACTGTAGTTGTACTGTATGTGTACTGTAGTTGTACTGTATTTGTACTGTACTTGTACTGTAGTTGTACTGTAGTTGTACTGTATTTGTACTCTAGTTGTACTGTAGTTGTACTGTATGTGTACTGTAGTTGTACTGTATGTGTACTGTAGTTGTACTGAATGTGTACTATAGTTGTACTGTATTTGTACTGTATTTGTACTGTACTTGTACTGTAGTTGTACTGTAGTTGTACTGTATGTGTACTGTATTTGTACTGTACTTGTACTGTAGTTGTACTGTAGTTGTACTGTACTTGTACAGTAGTTGTACTGTATGTGTACTGTAGTTGTACTGTATTTGTACTGTACTTGTACTGTAGTTGTACTGTAGTTGTACTGTACTTGTACTGTACTTGTACTGTACTTGTACTGTACTTGTACTGTACTTGTACTGTAGTTGTACTGTAGTTGTACTGTAGTTGTACTGTATGTGTACTGTAGTTGTACTGTATTTGTACTGTACTTGTACTGTAGATGTACTGTAGTTGTACTGTATTTGTACTGTATGTGTACTGTATTTGTACTGTAGTTGTACTGTATGTGTACTGTAGTTGTACTGTATGTGTACTGTATTTGTACTGTATGTGTACTGTATTTGTACTGTAGTTGTACTGTAGTTGTACTGTAGTTGTACTGTAGTTGTACTGTAGTTGTACTGTATGTGTACTGCATTTGTACTGTATGTGTACTGTATTTGTACTGTAGTTGTACTGTAGTTGTACTGTATGTGTACTGTATTTTAACTGTACTTGTACTGTAGTTGTACTGTATTTGTACTGTAGTTGTACTGTATTTGTACTGTAGTTGTACTGTAGTTGTACTGTAGTTGTACTGTATGTGTACTGTATTTGTACTGTATGTGTACTGTATTTGTACTGTAGTTGTACTGTATGTGTACTGTATTTGTACTGTACTTGAACTGTAGTTGTACTGTAGTTGTACTGTACTTTTACTGTACTTGTACTGTAGTTGTACTGTATGTGTACTGTAGTTGTACTGTATTTGTACTGTACTTGTACTGTAGTTGTACTGTAGTTGTACTGTACTTGTACTGTACTTGTACTGTACTTGTACTGTAGTTGTACTGTAGTTGTACTGTAGTTGTACTGTATGTGTACTGTAGTTGTACTGTATTTGTACTGTACTTGTACTGTAGTTGTACTGTATGTGTACTGTATTTGTACTGTACTTCTACTGTAGTTGTACTGTAGTTGTACTGTACTTGTACTGTACTTGTACTGTAGTTGTACTGTATGTGTACTGTAGTTGTACTGTATTTGTACTGTACTTGTACTGTAGTTGTACTGTAGTTGTACTGTACTTGTACTGTACTTGTACTGTACTTGTACTGTACTTGTACTGTACCTGTACTGTACTTGTACTGTAGTTGTACTGTAGTTGTACTGTAGTTGTACTGTATGTGTACTGTAGTTGTACTGTATTTGTACTCTACTTGTACTGTAGTTGTAATGTAGTTGTACTGTACTTGTACTGTACTTGTACTGTAGTTGTACTGTATTTGTACTGTATTGTACTGTACTTGTACTGTAGTTGTACTGTATGTGTACTGTAGTTGTACTGTATTTGTACTGTACTTGTACTGTAGTTGTACTGTAATTGTACTGTAGTTGTACTGTAGTTGTACTGTAGTTGTACTGTATGTGTACTGTAGTTGTACTGTATGTGTACTGTATGTGTCCTGTATTTGTACTGTACTTGTACTGTATGTGTACTGTAGTTGTACTGTAGTTGTACTGTATGTGTACTGTAGTTGTACTGTAGTTGTACGGTAGTTGTACTGTAGTTGTATTGTATTTGTACTGTAGTTGTACTGTAGTTGTACTGTATGTGTACTGTATGTGTACTGTAGTTGTACTGTATGTGTACTGTAGTTGTACTGTAGTTGTACTGTATGTGTACTGTATGTGTACTGTAGTTGTACTGTAGTTGTACTGTATTTTAACTGTACTTGTACTGTACTTGTACTGTATTTGTACTGTAGTTGTACTGTATGTGTACTGTAGTTGTACTGTAGTTGTACTGTAGTTGTACTGTATGTTTACTGTATGTATCCTGTATTTATACTGTACTTGTACTGTATGTGTACTGTATGTGTACTGTATGAGTACTGTAGTTGTACTGTAGTTGTACTGTATGTGTACTGTATGTGTACTGTAGTTGTACTGTATGTGTACTGTAGTTGTACTGTAGTTGTACTGTAGTTGTACTGTAGTTGTACTGTAGTTGTACTGTATTTGTACTGTACTTGTACTGTACTTGTACTGTAGTTGTACTGTATGTGTACTGTAGTTGTACTGTATTTGTACTGTACTTGTACTGTAGTTGTACTGTAGTTGTACTGTAGTTGTACTGTAGTTGTACTGTAGTTGTACTGTATGTGTACTGTATTTTAACTGTAGTTGGACTGTACTTGTACTGTAGTTGTACTGTAGTTGTACTGTAGTTAAACTGTATTTGTACTGTAGTTGTACTGTACTTGTACTGTATGTGTACTGTATTTGTACTGTAGTAGTACTGTATGTGTACTGTATGTGTACTGTATGTGTACTGTATGTGTACTGTATTTGTACTGTAGTTGTACTGTAGTTGTACTGTAGTTGTACTGTAGTTGTACTGTATTTGTACTGTACTTGTACTGTAGTTGTACTGTAGTTGTACTGTAGTTGTACTGTATGTGTACTGTATTTTAACTGTATTTGTACTGTAGTTGTACTGTAGTTGTACTGTATTTGTACTGTAGTTGTACTGTATGTGTACTGTAGTTGTACTGTATTTGTACTGTACTTGTACTGTAGTTGTACTGTAGTTGTACTGTATTTGTACTCTAGTTGTACTGTAGTTGTACTGTATGTGTACTGTAGTTGTACTGTATGTGTACTGTAGTTGTACTGAATGTGTACTATAGTTGTACTGTATTTGTACTGTATTTGTACTGTACTTGTACTGTAGTTGTACTGTAGTTGTACTGTATGTGTACTGTATTTGTACTGTACTTGTACTGTAGTTGTACTGTAGTTGTACTGTACTTGTACTGTAGTTGTACTGTATGTGTACTGTAGTTGTACTGTATTTGTACTGTACTTGTACTGTAGTTGTACTGTAGTTGTACTGTACTTGTACGGTACTTGTACTGTACTTGTACTGTACTTGTACTGTAGTTGTACTGTAGTTGTACTGTAGTTGTACTGTATGTGTACTGTAGTTGTTCTGTATTTGTACTGTACTTGTACTGTAGATGTACTGTAGTTGTACCTTATTTGTACTGTATGTGTACTGTATTTGTACTGTATGTGTACTGTATGTGTACTGTAGTTGTACTGTATGTGTACTGTATTTGTACTGTATGTGTACTGTATTTGTACTGTAGTTGTACTGTAGTTGTACTGTAGTTGTACTGTAGTTGTACTGTAGTTGTACTGTATGTGTACTGTATTTGTACTGTATGTGTACTGTATTTGTACTGTAGTTGTACTGTAGTTGTACTGTATGTGTACTGTATTTTAACTGTACTTGTACTGTAGTTGTACTGTATTTGTACTGTAGTTGTACTGTATTTGTACTGTAGTTGTACTGTAGTTGTACTGTAGTTGTACTGTATGTGTACTGTATTTGTACTGTATGTGTACTGTATTTGTACTGTATGTGTACTGTATTTGTACTGTATGTGTACTGTAGTTGTACTGTATTTGTACTGTAGTTGTACTGTATGTGTACTGTAGTTGTACTGTATGTGTACTGTATTTGTACTGTATGTGTACTGTATTTGTACTGTAGTTGTACTGTACTTGTACTGTAGTTGTACTGTACTTGTACTGTACTTGTACTGCATTTGTACTGTAGTTGTACTGTATGTGTACTGTAGTTGTACTGTAGTTGTACTGTAGTTGTACAGTATGTGTACTGTATGTGTCCTGTATTTGTACTGTACTTGTACTGTATGTGTACTGTAGTTGTACTGTAGTTGTACTGTATGTGTACTGTAGTTGTACTGTAGTTGTACGGTAGTTGTACTGTAGTTGTACTGTATTTGTACTGTAGTTGTACTGTAGTTGTACTGTATGTGTACTGTATGTGTACTGTAGTTGTACTGTATGTGTACTGTAGTTGTACTGTAGTTGTACTGTATGTGTACTTTATGTGTACTGTACTTGTACTGTAGTTGTACTGTAGTTGTACTGTATTTGTACTGTAGTTGTACTGTAGTTGTACTGTATGTGTACTGT
Organism: Meconema thalassinum; assembly: GCA_946902985.2. Lineage (NCBI taxonomy): Eukaryota > Metazoa > Arthropoda > Insecta > Orthoptera > Tettigoniidae > Meconema > Meconema thalassinum. The sequence goes on along the minus strand of OX336394.1, from coordinate 443,008,419 downwards.
TTGTGTACTGTAGTTGTACTGTAGTTGTACTGTATGTGTACTGTAGTTGTACTGTAGTTGTACTGTATGTGTACTGTAGTTGTACTGTAGTTGTACTGTATGTGTACTGTAGTTGTACTGTAGTTGTACTGTATGTGTACTGTATGTGTACTGTAGTTGTACTGTATGTGTACTGTAGTTGTAGTTTAGTTGTACTGTATGTGTACTGTATGTGTACTGTATGTGTACTGTATGTGTACTGTAGTTGTACTGTATGTGTACTGTAGTTGTACTGTATGTGTACTGTATGTGTACTGTAGTTGTACTGTAGTTGTACTGTATGTGTACTGTAGTTGTACTGTATGTGTACTGTAGTTGTACTGTAGTTGTACTGTAGTTGTACTGTAGTTGTACTGTATGTGTACTGTATGTGTACTGTAGTTGTACTGTAGTTGTACTGTATGTGTACTGTAGTTGTACTGTAGTTGTACTGTATGTGTAGTGTAGTTGTACTGTAGTTGTACTGTATGTGTACTGTATGTGTACTGTAGTTGTACTGTATGTGTACTGTAGTTGTACTGTAGTTGTACTGTATGTGTACTGTATGTGTACTGTATGTGTACTGTAGTTGTACTGTATGTGTACTGTAGTTGTACTGTAGTTGTACTGTATGTGTACTGTATGTGTACTGTAGTTGTACTGTAGTTGTACTGTAGTTGTACTGTATGTGTACTGTATGTGTACTGTATGTGTACTGTGGTTGTACTGTATGTGTACTGTAGTTGTACTGTAGCTGTACTGTAGTTGTACAGTATGTGTACTGTAGTTGTACTGTAGCTGTACTGTAGTTGTACTGTAGTGTCACTGTAGTTGTACTGTAGTTGTACTGTAGTTGTACTGTAGTTGTACTCTATGTGTACTGTATGTGTACTGTATGAGTACTGTAGTTGTACTGTAGTTGTACTGTATGTGTACTGTATGTGTACTGTAGTTGTACTGTATGTGTACTGTAGTTGTACTGTAGTTGTACTGTAGTTGTACTGTAGTTGTACTGTAGTTGTACTGTAGTTGTACTGTAGTTGTACTGTATGTGTACTGTATGTGTACTGTAGTTGTACTGTAGATGTACTGTAGGTGTACTGTAGTTGTACTGTAGTTGTACTGTATGTGTACTGTATGTGTACTGTATGTTCACTGTAGTTGTACTGTATGTGTACTGTAGTTGTACTGTAGTTGTACTGTAGGTGTACTGTATGTGTACTGTAGTTGTACTGTAGTTGTACTGTATGTGTACTGTACTTGTACTGTACTTGTACTGTAGTTGTACTGTAGTTGTACTGTATGTGTACTGTATGTGTACTGTACTTGTACTGTAGTTGTACTGTAGTTGTACTGTAGTTGTACTGTAGTTGTACTGTATGTGTACTGTAGTTGTACTGTATTTGTACTGTACTTGTACTGAAGTTGTACTGTAGTTGTACTGTAGTTGTACTGTATGTGTACTGTATTTGTACTGTACTTGGACTGTAGTTGTACTGTATTTGTACTGTATGTGTACTGTATTTGTACTGTACTTGAACTGTAGTTGTACTGTAGTTGTACTGTACTTTTACTGTACTTGTACTGTAGTTGTACTGTATGTGTACTGTAGTTGTACTGTATTTGTACTGTACTTGTACTGTAGTTGTTCTGTAGTTGTACTGTACTTGTACTGTACTTGTACTGTAGTTGTACTGTATGTGTACTGTATTTGTACTGTACTTGTACTGTAGTTGTGCTGTAGTTGTACTGTACTTGTAGTGTAGTTGTACTGTATGTGTACTGTAGTTGTACTGTATTTGTACAGTACTTGTACTGTAGTTGTACTGTAGTTGTACTGTACTTGTACTGTACTTGTACTGTACTTGTACTGTAGTTGTACTGTAGTTGTACTGTAGTTGTACTGTATGTGTACTGTAGTTGTACTGTATTTGTACTGTACTTGTACTGTAGATGTACTGTAGTTGTACTGTATTTGTACTGTATGTGTACTGTATTTGTACTGTAGTTGTACTGTATGTGTACTGTGGTTGTACTGTATGTGTACTGTATTTGTACTGTATGTGTACTGTATTTGTACTGTAGTTGTACTGTAGTTGTACTGTAGTTGTACTGTAGTTGTACTGTAGTTGTACTGTAGTTGTACTGTATGTGTACTGTATTTGTACTGTATGTGTACTGTATTTGTACTGTAGTTGTACTGTAGTTGTACTGTATGTGTACTGTATTTTAACTGTACTTGTACTGTAGTTGTACTGTATTTGTACTGTAGTTGTACTGTATTTGTACTGTAGTTGTACTGTAGTTGTACTGTAGTTGTACTGTATGTGTACTGTATTTGTACTGTATGTGTACTGTATTTGTACTGTATGTGTACTGTATTTGTACTGTAGTTGTACTGTAGTTGTACTGTATGTGTACTGTAGTTGTACTGTATTTGTACTGTAGTTGTACTGTATGTGTACTGTAGTTGTACTGTATGTGTACTGTATTTGTACTGTATGTGTACTGTATTTGTACTGTAGTTGTACTGTAGTTGTACTGTAGTTGTACTGTACTTGTACTGTACTTGTACTGTACTTGTACTGCATTTGTACTGTAGTTGTACTGTATGTGTACTGTATGTGTACTGTACTTGTACTGTAGTTGTACTGTAGTTGTACTGTAGTTGTACTGTAGTAGTACTGTATGTGTACTGTAGTTGTACTGTATTTGTACTGTACTTGTACTGAAGTTGTACTGTAGTTGTACTGTAGTTGTACTGTATGTGTACTGTATTTGTACTGTACTTGTACTGTAGTTGTACTGTAGTTGTACTGTATGTGTACTGTATTTTTACGGTACTTGAACTGTAGTTGTACTGTAGTTGTACTGTAGATGTACTGTATGTGTACTGTAGTTGTACTGTAGTTGTACTGTATGTGTACTGTATGTGTACTCTAGTTGTACTGTAGTTGTACTGTATGTGTACTGTACTTGTACTATACTTGTACTGTAGTTGTACTGTAGTTGTACTGTATGTGTACTGTATGTGTACTGTACTTGTACTGTAGTTGTACTGTAGTTGTACTGTATTTGTACTGTAGTTGTACTGTAGTTGTACTGTATGAGTACTGTTTGTGTACTGTAGTTGTACTGTAGTTGTACTGTATGTGTACTGTAGTTGTACTGTAGTTGTACTGTATGTGTACTGTAGTTGTACTGTAGTTGTACTGTATGTTTACTGTAGTTGTACTGTAGTTGTACTGTATGTGTACTGTATGTGTACTGTAGTTGTACTTTATGTGTACTGTAGTTGTAGTGTAGTTGTACTGTATGTGTACTGTATGTGTACTGTATGTGTACTGTATGTGTACTGTAGTTGTACTGTATGTGTACTGGAGTTGTACTGTATGTGCACTGTATGTGTACTGTAGTTGTACTGTAGTTGTACTGTATGTGTACTGTAGTTGTACTGTATGTGTACTGTAGTTGTACTGTAGTTGTACTGTAGTTGTAATGTAGTTGTACTGTATGTGTACTGTATGTGTACTGTAGTTGTACTGTAGTTGTACTGTATGTGTACTGTAGTTGTACTGTAGTTGTACTGTATGTGTACTGTAGTTGTACTGTAGTTGTACTGTATGTGTACTGTATGTGTACTGTATGTGTACTGTAGTTGTACTGTATGTGTACTGTAGTTGTACTGTAGTTGTACTGTATGTGTACTGTATGTGTACTGTATGTGTACTGTAGTTGTACTGTATGTGTACTGTAGTTGTACTGTAGTTGTACTGTATGTGTAATGTATGTGTACTGTAGTTGTACTGTAGTTGTACTGTATGTGTTCTGTATGTGTACTGTATGTGTACTGTGGTTGTACTGTATGTGTACTGTAGTTGTACTGTAGCTGTACTGTAGTTGTACTGTAGTGTCACTGTTGTTGTACTGTAGTTGTACTGTAGTTGTACTGTAGTTGTTCTGTAGTTGTACTGTATGTGTACTGTATGTGTACTGTATGAGTACTGTAGTTGTACTGTAGTTGTACTGTATGTGTACTGTATGTGTACTGTAGTTGTACTGTATGTGTACTGTAGTTGTACTGTAGTTGTACTGTAGTTGTACTGTAGTTGTACTGTAGTTGTACTGTATGTGTACTGTATGTGTACTGTAGTTGTACTGTAGATGTACTGTATGTGTACTGTAGTTGTACTGTAGTTGTACTGTAGGTGTACTGTAGTTGTACTGTAGTTGTACTGTATGTGTACTGTATGTGTACTGTATGTGTACTGTAGTTGTACTGTATTTGTACTGTAGTTGTACTGTAGTTGTACTGTATGTGTACTGTATGTATACTGTAGTTGTACTGTAGTTGTACTGTATGTGTACTGTATGTGTACTGTAGTTGTACTGTATGTGTACTGTAGTTGTACTGTAGTTGTACTGTATGTGTACTTTATGTGTACTGTACTTGTACTGTAGTTGTACTGTAGTTGTACTGTATTTGTACTGTAGTTGTACTGTAGTTGTACTGTATGTGTACTGTTTGTGTACTGTAGTTGTACTGTAGTTGTACTGTATGTGTACTGTAGTTGTACTGTAGTTGTACTGTATGTGTACTGTAGTTGTACTGTAGTTGTACTGTATGTGTACTGTAGTTGTACTGTAGTTGTACTGTATGTGTACTGTATGTGTACTGTAGTTGTACTGTATGTGTACTGTAGTTGTAGTTTAGTTGTACTGTATGTGTACTGTATGTGTACTGTATGTGTACTGTATGTGTACTGTAGTTGTACTGTATGTGTACTGTAGTTGTACTGTATGTGTACTGTATGTGTACTGTAGTTGTACTGTAGTTGTACTGTATGTGTACTGTAGTTGTACTGTATGTGTACTGTAGTTGTACTGTAGTTGTACTGTAGTTGTACTGTAGTTGTACTGTATGTGTACTGTATGTGTACTGTAGTTGTACTGTAGTTGTACTGTATGTGTACTGTAGTTGTACTGTAGTTGTACTGTATGTGTAGTGTAGTTGTACTGTAGTTGTACTGTATGTGTACTGTATGTGTACTGTAGTTGTACTGTATGTGTACTGTAGTTGTACTGTAGTTGTACTGTATGTGTACTGTATGTGTACTGTATGTGTACTGTAGTTGTACTGTATGTGTACTGTAGTTGTACTGTAGTTGTACTGTATGTGTACTGTATGTGTACTGTAGTTGTACTGTAGTTGTACTGTAGTTGTACTGTATGTGTACTGTATGTGTACTGTATGTGTACTGTGGTTGTACTGTATGTGTACTGTAGTTGTACTGTAGCTGTACTGTAGTTGTACAGTATGTGTACTGTAGTTGTACTGTAGCTGTACTGTAGTTGTACTGTAGTGTCACTGTAGTTGTACTGTAGTTGTACTGTAGTTGTACTGTAGTTGTACTCTATGTGTACTGTATGTGTACTGTATGAGTACTGTAGTTGTACTGTAGTTGTACTGTATGTGTACTGTATGTGTACTGTAGTTGTACTGTATGTGTACTGTAGTTGTACTGTAGTTGTACTGTAGTTGTACTGTAGTTGTACTGTAGTTGTACTGTAGTTGTACTGTAGTTGTACTGTATGTGTACTGTATGTGTACTGTAGTTGTACTGTAGATGTACTGTAGGTGTACTGTAGTTGTACTGTAGTTGTACTGTATGTGTACTGTATGTGTACTGTATGTTCACTGTAGTTGTACTGTATGTGTACTGTAGTTGTACTGTAGTTGTACTGTAGGTGTACTGTATGTGTACTGTAGTTGTACTGTAGTTGTACTGTATGTGTACTGTACTTGTACTGTACTTGTACTGTAGTTGTACTGTAGTTGTACTGTATGTGTACTGTATGTGTACTGTACTTGTACTGTAGTTGTACTGTAGTTGTACTGTAGTTGTACTGTAGTTGTACTGTATGTGTACTGTAGTTGTACTGTATTTGTACTGTACTTATACTGAAGTTGTACTGTAGTTGTACTGTAGTTGTACTGTATGTGTACTGTATTTGTACTGTACTTGGACTGTAGTTGTACTGTATTTGTACTGTATGTGTACTGTATTTGTACTGTACTTGAACTGTAGTTGTACTGTAGTTGTACTGTACTTTTACTGTACTTGTACTGTAGTTGTACTGTATGTGTACTGTAGTTGTACTGTATTTGTACTGTACTTGTACTGTAGTTGTTCTGTAGTTGTACTGTACTTGTACTGTACTTGTACTGTAGTTGTACTGTATGTGTACTGTATTTGTACTGTACTTGTACTGTAGTTGTGCTGTAGTTGTACTGTACTTGTAGTGTAGTTGTACTGTATGTGTACTGTAGTTGTACTGTATTTGTACAGTACTTGTACTGTAGTTGTACTGTAGTTGTACTGTACTTGTACTGTACTTGTACTGTACTTGTACTGTAGTTGTACTGTAGTTGTACTGTAGTTGTACTGTATGTGTACTGTAGTTGTACTGTATTTGTACTGTACTTGTACTGTAGATGTACTGTAGTTGTACTGTATTTGTACTGTATGTGTACTGTATTTGTACTGTAGTTGTACTGTATGTGTACTGTGGTTGTACTGTATGTGTACTGTATTTGTACTGTATGTGTACTGTATTTGTACTGTAGTTGTACTGTAGTTGTACTGTAGTTGTACTGTAGTTGTACTGTAGTTGTACTGTAGTTGTACTGTATGTGTACTGTATTTGTACTGTATGTGTACTGTATTTGTACTGTAGTTGTACTGTAGTTGTACTGTATGTGTACTGTATTTTAACTGTACTTGTACTGTAGTTGTACTGTATTTGTACTGTAGTTGTACTGTATTTGTACTGTAGTTGTACTGTAGTTGTACTGTAGTTGTACTGTATGTGTACTGTATTTGTACTGTATGTGTACTGTATTTGTACTGTATGTGTACTGTATTTGTACTGTAGTTGTACTGTAGTTGTACTGTATGTGTACTGTAGTTGTACTGTATTTGTACTGTAGTTGTACTGTATGTGTACTGTAGTTGTACTGTATGTGTACTGTATTTGTACTGTATGTGTACTGTATTTGTACTGTAGTTGTACTGTAGTTGTACTGTAGTTGTACTGTACTTGTACTGTACTTGTACTGTACTTGTACTGCATTTGTACTGTAGTTGTACTGTATGTGTACTGTATGTGTACTGTACTTGTACTGTAGTTGTACTGTAGTTGTACTGTAGTTGTACTGTAGTAGTACTGTATGTGTACTGTAGTTGTACTGTATTTGTACTGTACTTGTACTGAAGTTGTACTGTAGTTGTACTGTAGTTGTACTGTATGTGTACTGTATTTGTACTGTACTTGTACTGTAGTTGTACTGTAGTTGTACTGTATGTGTACTGTATTTTTACGGTACTTGAACTGTAGTTGTACTGTAGTTGTACTGTAGATGTACTGTATGTGTACTGTAGTTGTACTGTAGTTGTACTGTATGTGTACTGTATGTGTACTCTAGTTGTACTGTAGTTGTACTGTATGTGTACTGTACTTGTACTATACTTGTACTGTAGTTGTACTGTAGTTGTACTGTATGTGTACTGTATGTGTACTGTACTTGTACTGTAGTTGTACTGTAGTTGTACTGTATTTGTACTGTAGTTGTACTGTAGTTGTACTGTATGAGTACTGTTTGTGTACTGTAGTTGTACTGTAGTTGTACTGTATGTGTACTGTAGTTGTACTGTAGTTGTACTGTATGTGTACTGTAGTTGTACTGTAGTTGTACTGTATGTTTACTGTAGTTGTACTGTAGTTGTACTGTATGTGTACTGTATGTGTACTGTAGTTGTACTTTATGTGTACTGTAGTTGTAGTGTAGTTGTACTGTATGTGTACTGTATGTGTACTGTATGTGTACTGTATGTGTACTGTAGTTGTACTGTATGTGTACTGGAGTTGTACTGTATGTGCACTGTATGTGTACTGTAGTTGTACTGTAGTTGTACTGTATGTGTACTGTAGTTGTACTGTATGTGTACTGTAGTTGTACTGTAGTTGTACTGTAGTTGTAATGTAGTTGTACTGTATGTGTACTGTATGTGTACTGTAGTTGTACTGTAGTTGTACTGTATGTGTACTGTAGTTGTACTGTAGTTGTACTGTATGTGTACTGTAGTTGTACTGTAGTTGTACTGTATGTGTACTGTATGTGTACTGTATGTGTACTGTAGTTGTACTGTATGTGTACTGTAGTTGTACTGTAGTTGTACTGTATGTGTACTGTATGTGTACTGTATGTGTACTGTAGTTGTACTGTATGTGTACTGTAGTTGTACTGTAGTTGTACTGTATGTGTAATGTATGTGTACTGTAGTTGTACTGTAGTTGTACTGTATGTGTTCTGTATGTGTACTGTATGTGTACTGTGGTTGTACTGTATGTGTACTGTAGTTGTACTGTAGCTGTACTGTAGTTGTACTGTAGTGTCACTGTTGTTGTACTGTAGTTGTACTGTAGTTGTACTGTAGTTGTTCTGTAGTTGTACTGTATGTGTACTGTATGTGTACTGTATGAGTACTGTAGTTGTACTGTAGTTGTACTGTATGTGTACTGTATGTGTACTGTAGTTGTACTGTATGTGTACTGTAGTTGTACTGTAGTTGTACTGTAGTTGTACTGTAGTTGTACTGTAGTTGTACTGTATGTGTACTGTATGTGTACTGTAGTTGTACTGTAGATGTACTGTATGTGTACTGTAGTTGTACTGTAGTTGTACTGTAGGTGTACTGTAGTTGTACTGTAGTTGTACTGTATGTGTACTGTATGTGTACTGTATGTGTACTGTAGTTGTACTGTATTTGTACTGTAGTTGTACTGTAGTTGTACTGTATGTGTACTGTATGTATACTGTAGTTGTACTGTAGTTGTACTGTATGTGTACTGTACTTGTACTGTACTTGTACTGTAGTTGTACTGTAGTTGTACTGTATGTGTACTGTATGTGTACTGTACTTGTACTGTAGTTGTACTGTAGTTGTACTGTAGTTGTACTGTATGTGTACTGTAGTTGTACTGTATTTGTACTGTACTTGTACTGAAGTTGTACTGTAGTTATACTGTAGTTGTACTGTATGTGTACTGTATTTGTACTGTACTTGTACTGTAGTTGTACTGTAGTTGTACTGTATGTGTACTGTATTTGTACTGTACTTGAACTGTAGTTGTACTGTAGTTGTACTGTACTTTTACTGTACTTGTACTGTAGTTGTACTGTATGTGTACTGTAGTTGTACTGTATTTGTACTGTACTTGTACTGTAGTTGTACTGTAGTTGTACTGTACTTGTACTGTACTTGTACTGTAGTTGTACTGTAGTTGTACTGTAGTTGTACTGTATGTGTACTGTAGTTGTACTGTATTTGTACTGTACTTGTACTGTAGTTGTACTGTAGTTGTACTGTAGTTGTACTGTATGTGTACTGTATTTATACTGTACTTGTACTGTAGTTGTACTGTATGTGTACTGTATTTGTACTGTACTTGTACTGTAGTTGTACTGTAGTTGTACTGTACTTGTACTGTACTTGTACTGTAGTTGTACTGTATGTGTACTGTAGTTGTACTGTATTTGTACTGTACTTGTACTGTAGTTGTACTGTAGTTGTACTGTACTTGTACTGTACTTGTACTGTACTTGTACTGTAGTTGTACTGTAGTTGTACTGTAGTTGTACTGTATGTGTACTGTAGTTGTACTGTATTTGTACTGTACTTGTACTGTAGTTGTAATGTAGTTGTTCTGTACTTGTACTGTACTTGTACTGTAGTTGTACTGTATTTGTACTGTACTTGTACTGTACTTGTACTGTAGTTGTACTGTAGTTGTACTGTAGTTGTACTGTAGTTGTACTGTATGTGTACTGTAGTTGTACTGTATTTGTACTGTAGTTGTACTGTAGTTGTACTGTACTTGTACTGTAGTTGTACTGTAGTTGTACTGTATGTGTACTGTAGTTGTACTGTAGTTGTACTGTATTTGTACTGTACTTGTACTGTACTTGTACTGTAGTTGTACTGTAGTTGTACTGTAGTTGTACTGTATGTGTACTGTAGTTGTACTGTATTTGTACTGTACTTGTACTGTAGTTGTACTGTAGTTGCACTGTAGTTGTACTGTAGTTGTACTGTAGTTGTACTGTATGTGTACTGTATTTTAACTGTAGTTGTACTGTACTTGTACTGTAGTTGTACTGTAGTTGTACTGTAGTTAAACTGTATTTGTACTGTAGTTGTACTGTACTTGTACTGTATGTGTACTGTATTTGTACTGTAGTAGTACTGTATGTGTACTGTATGTGTACTGTATGTGTACTGTATGTGTACTGTATTTGTACTGTAGTTGTACTGTAGTTGTTCTGTATGTGTACTGTAGTTGTACTGTAGTTGTACTGTATTTGTACTGTACTTGTACTGTACTTGTACTGTAGTTGTACTGTAGTTGTACTGTAGTTGTACTGTATGTGTACTGTAGTTGTACTGTATTTGTACTGTACTTGTACTGTAGTTGTACTGTAGTTGCACTGTAGTTGTACTGTAGTTGTACTGTAGTTGTACTGTATGTGTACTGTATTTTAACTGTAGTTGTACTGTACTTGTACTGTAGTTGTACTGTAGTTGTACTGTAGTTAAACTGTATTTGTACTGTAGTTGTACTGTACTTGTACTGTATGTGTACTGTATTTGTACTGTAGTAGTACTGTATGTGTACTGTATGTGTACTGTATGTGTACTGTATGTGTACTGTATTTGTACTGTAGTTGTACTGTAGTTGTTCTGTAGTTGTACTGTAGTTGTACTGTATTTGTACTGTACTTGTACTGTAGTTGTACTGTAGTTGTACTGTAGTTGTACTGTATGTGTACTGTATTTTAACTGTATTTGTACTGTAGTTGTACTGTAGTTGTACGGTATTTGTACTGTAGTTGTACTGTATGTGTACTGTAGTTGTACTGTATTTGTACTGTACTTGTACTGTACTTGTACTGTAGTTGTACTGTATTTGTACTCTAGTTGTACTGTAGTTGTACTGTATGTGTACTGTAGTTGTACTGTATTTGTACTGTAGTTGTACTGAATGTGTACTATAGTTGTACTGTATTTGTACTGTATTTGTACTGTACTTGTATTGTAGTTGTACTGTAGTTGTACTGTATGTGTACTGTATTTGTACTGTACTTGTACTGTAGTTGTACTGTAGTTGTACTGTACTTGTACTGTAGTTGTACTGTATGTGTACTGTAGTTGTACTGTATTTGTACTGTACTTGTACTGTAGTTGTACTGTAGTTGTACTGTACTTGTACTGTACTTGTACTGTACTTGTACTGTACTTGTACTGTACTTGTACTGTAGTTGTACTGTATGTGTACTGTAGTTGTACTGTATTTGTACTGTACTTGTACTGTAGATGTACTGTAGTTGTACTGTATTTGTACTGTATGTGTACTTTATTTGTACTGTAGTTGTACTGTATGTGTACTGTAGTTGTACTGTATGTGTACTGTATTTGTACTGTATTTGTACTGTAGTTGTACTGTAGTTGTACTGTAGTTGTACTGTATGTATACTGTATTTGTACTGTATGTGTACTGTATTTGTACTGTAGTTGTACTGTAGTTGTACTGTATGTGTACTGTATTTTAACTGTACTTGTACTGTAGTTGTACTGTATTTGTACTGTAGTTGTACTGTATTTGTACTGTAGTTGTACTGTAGTTGTATTGTAGTTGTACTGTATTTGTACTGTATTTGTACTGTATGTGTACTGTATTTGTACTGTATGTGTACTGTATTTGTACTGTAGTTGTACTGTAGTTGTACTGTATGTGTACTGTAGTTGTACTGTATTTGTACTGTAGTTGTACTGTATGTGTACTGTAGTTGTACTGTAGTTGTACTGTAGTTGTACTGTACTTGTACTGTACTTGTACTGTACTTGTACTGCATTTGTACTGTAGTTGTACTGTATGTGAACTGTAGTTGTACTGTAGTTGTACTGTAGTTGTACTGTATGTGTACTGTATGTGTCCGGTATTTGTACTGTACTTGTACTGTATGTGTACTGTAGTTGTACTGTAGTTGTACTGTATGTGTACTGTAGTTGTACTGTCTTTGTACGGTAGTTGTACTGTAGTTGTACTGTATTTGTACTGTAGTTGTACTGTAGTTGTACTGTATGTGTACTGTATGTGTACTGTAGTTGTACTGTATGTGTACTGTAGTTGTACTGTAGTTGTACTGTATGTGTACTGTATGTGTACTGTAGTTGTACTGTAGTTGTACTCTATTTTAACTGTACTTGTACTGTACTTGTACTGTATTTGTACTGTAGTTGTACTGTAGTTGTACTGTATGTGTACTGTATGTGTCCTGTATTTGTACTGTACTTGTACTGTATGTGTACTGTATGTGTACTGTATTTGTACTGTAGTTGTACTGTATGTGTACTGTATGTGTACTGTAGTTGTACTGTAGTTGTACTGTAGTTGTACTGTATGTGTACTGTAGTTGTACTGTAGTTGTTCTGTACTTGTACTGTATGTGTACTGTAGTTGTACTGTATGTGTACTGTAGTTGTACTGTATGTGTACTGTATGTGTACTGTAGTTGTACTGTATGTGTACTGTATGTGTACTGTATGTGTACTGTATTTGTACTGTACATGTACTGTATTTGTACTGTAGTTGTACTGTAGTTGTACTGTAGTTGTACTGTAGTTGTACTGTATGTGTACTGTATGTGTACTGTAGTTGTACTGTATTTGTACTGTAGTTGTACGGTAGTTGTACTGTAGTTGTACTGTATTTGTACTGTAGTTGTACTGTAGTTGTACTGTATGTGTACTGTATGTGTACTGTAGTTGTACTGTATGTGTACTGTAGTTGTACTGTAGTTGTACTGTATGTGTACTGTATGTGTACTGTAGTTGTACTGTATGTGCACTGTAGTTGTACTGTATTTGTACTGTATGTGTACTGTATGTGTACGGTAGTTGTACTGTAGTTGTACTGTATTTGTTCTGTAGTTGTACTGTAGTTGTACTGTAGTTGTACTGTATGTGTACTGTATGTGTACTGTAGTTGTACTGTAGTTGTACTGTATGTGTACTGTAGTTGTACTGTAGTTGTACTGTACTTGTACTGTATGTGTACTGTAGTTGTACTGTATGTGTACTGTATGTGTACTGTAGTTGTACTGTATGTGTACTGTATGTGTACTGTATGTGTACTGTAGTTGTACTGTAGTTGTATTGTATGTGTACTGTATGTGTACTGTAGTTGTACTGTAGTTGTACTGTAGTTGTAATGTATGTGTCCTGTATTTTAACTGTACTTGTACTGTAGTTGTACTGTAGTTGTACTGTAGTTGTACTGTATGTGTACTGTATTTGTACTGTAGTTGTACTGTAGTTGTACTGTATGTGTCCTGTATTTTAACTGTACTTGTACTGTAGTTGTACTGTAGTTGTACTGTAGTTGTACTGTATGTGTACTGTATGTGTACTGTAGTTGTACTGTAGTTGTACTGTAGTTGTACTGTAGTTGTACTGTAGTTGTACTGTATGTGTACTGTATGTGTACTGTAGTTGTACTGTATGTGTACTGTATGTGTACTGTATGTGTACTGTAGATGTACTGTATGTGTACTGTAGTTGTACTGTAGTTGTACTGTATGTGTACTGTATGTGTACTGTAGTTGTACTGTATGTGTACTGTACTTGTACTATACTTGTACTGTAGTTGTACTGTAGTTGTACTGTATGTGTACTGTATGTGTACTGTACTTGTACTGTAGTTGTACTGTAGTTGTACTGTATTTGTACTGTAATGGTACTGTAGTTGTACTGTATGTGTACTGTTTGTGTACTGTAGTTGTACTGTAGTTGTACTGTATGTGTACTGTAGTTGTACTGTAGTTGTACTGTATGTGTACTGTAGTTGTACTGTAGTTGTACTGTATGTGTACTGTAGTTGTACTGTAGTTGTACTGTATGTGTACTGTAGTTGTACTGTATGTGTACTGTAGTTGTAGTGTAGTTGTACTGTATGTGTACTGTATGTGTACTGTATGTGTACTGTATGTGTACTGTAGTTGTACTGTATGTGTACTGTAGTTGTACTGTATGTGTACTGTATGTGTACTGTATGTGTACTGTAGTTGTACTGTAGTTGTACTGTATGTGTACTGTAGTTGTACTGTATGTGTACTGTAGTTGTACTGTAGTTGTACTGTAGTTGTACTGTAGTTGTACTGTATGTGTACTGTATGTGTACTGTAGTTGTACTGTATTTGTACTGTAGTTGTACTGTAGTTGTACTGTATGTGTACTGTATGTGTACTGTAGATGTACTGTATGTGTACTGTAGTTGTACTGTAGTTGTACTGTATGTGTACTGTATGTGTACTGTAGTTGTACTGTAGTTGTACTGTATGTGTACTGTACTTGTACTATACTTGTACTGTAGTTGTACTGTAGTTGTACTGTATGTGTACTGTAGTTGTACTGTAGTTGTACTGTATGTGTACTGTATGTGTACTGTATGTGTACTGTAGTTGTACTGTATTTGTACTGTAGTTGTACTGTAGTTGTACTGTATGTGTACTGTACGTGTACTATAGTTGTACTGTAGTTGTACTGTATGTGTACTGTACTTGTACTGTACTTGTACTGTAGTTGTACTGTAGTTGTACTGTATGTGTACTGTATGTGTACTGTATTTGTACTGTAGTTGTACTGTAGTTGTACTGTAGTTGTACTGTATGTGTACTGTAGTTGTACTGTATTTGTACTGTACTTGTACTGAAGTTGTACTGTAGTTGTACTGTAGTTGTACTGTATGTGTACTGTATTTGTACTGTACTTGTACTGTAGTTGTACTGTAGTTGTACTGTATGTGTACTGTATTTGTACTGTACTTGAACTGTAGTTGTACTGTAGTTGTACTGTACTTTTACTGTACTTGTACTGTAGTTGTACTGTATGTGTACTGTAGTTGTACTGTATTTGTACTGTACTTGTACTGTAGTTGTACTGTAGTTTTACTGTACTTGTACTGTACTTGTACTGTAGTTGTACTGTAGTTGTACTGTAGTTGTACTGTATGTGTACTGTAGTTGTACTGTATTTGTACTGTACTTGTACTGTAGTTGTACTGTAGTTGTACTGTATGTGTACTGTATTTATACTGTACTTGTACTGTAGTTGTACTGTATGTGTACTGTATTTGTACTGTACTTGTACTGTAGTTGTACTGTAGTTGTACTGTACTTGTACTGTACTTGTACTGTAGTTGTACTGTATGTGTACTGTAGTTGTACTGTATTTGTACTGTACGTGTACTGTAGTTGTACTGTAGTTTTACTGTACTTGTACTGTACTTGTACTGTACTTGTACTGTACTTGTACTGTAGTTGTACTGTAGTTGTACTGTATGTGTACTGTAGTTGTACTGTATTTGTACTGTACTTGTACTGTAGTTGTAATGTAGTTGTACTGTACTTGTACTGTACTTGTACTGTAGTTGTACTGTATTTGTACTGTACTTGTACTGTACTTGTACTGTACTTGTACTGTACTTGTACTGTAGTTGTACTGTAGTTGTACTGTAGTTGTACTGTATGTGTACTGTAGTTGTACTGTATTTGTACTGTACTTGTACTCTAGTCGTACTGTAGTTGTACTGTAGTTGTACTGTAGTTGTACTGTAGTTGTACTGTATGTGTACTGTATTTTAACTGTAGTTGTACTGTACTTGTACTGTAGTTGTACTGTAGTTGTACTGTAGTAAAACTGTATTTGTACTGTAGTTGTACTGTACTTGTACTGTATGTGTACTGTATTTGTACTGTAGTAGTACTGTATGTGTACTGTATGTGTACTGTATGTGTACTGTATGTGTACTGTATTTGTACTGTAGTTGTACTGTAGTTGTACTGTAGTTGTACTGTATTTGTACTGTACTTGTACTGTAGTTGTACTGTAGTTGTACTGTAGTTGTACTGTATGTGTACTGTATTTTAACTGTATTTGTACTGTAGTTGTACTGTAGTTGTACTGTATTTGTACTGTAGTTGTACTGTATGTGTACTGTAGTTGTACTGTAGTTGTATTGTAGTTGTACTGTATTTGTACTGTATTTGTACTGTATGTGTACTGTATTTGTACTGTATGTGTACTGTATTTGTACTGTACTTGAACTGTAGTTGTACTGTAGTTGTACTGTACTTTTACTGTACTTGTACTGTAGTTGTACTGTATGTGTACTGTAGTTGTACTGTATTTGTACTGTACTTGTACTGTAGTTGTACTGTAGTTGTACTGTACTTGTACTGTAGTTGTACTGTAGTTGTACTGTAGTTGTACTGTATGTGTACTGTAGTTGTACTGTATTTGTACTGTACTTGTACTGTAGTTGTACTGTAGTTGTACTGTAGTTGTACTGTATGTGTACTGTATTTATACTGTACTTGTACTGTAGTTGTACTGTAGTTGTACTGTATTTGTACTGTACTTGTACTGTAGTTGTACTGTAGTTGTACTGTAGTTGTACTGTATGTGTACTGTATTTTAACTGTATTTTAACTGTACTTGTACTGTAGTTGTACTGTATTTGTACTGTAGTTGTACTGTATTTGTACTGTAGTTGTACTGTAGTTGTATTGTAGTTGTACTGTATTTGTACTGTATTTGTACTGTATGTGTACTGTATTTGTACTGTATGTGTACTGTATTTGTACTGTACTTGAACTGTAGTTGTACTGTAGTTGTACTGTACTTTTACTGTACTTGTACTGTAGTTGTACTGTATGTGTACTGTAGTTGTACTGTATTTGTACTGTACTTGTACTGTAGTTGTACTGTAGTTGTACTGTACTTGTACTGTACTTGTACTGTAGTTGTACTGTAGTTGTACTGTAGTTGTACTGTATGTGTACTGTAGTTGTACTGTATTTGTACTGTACTTGTACTGTAGTTGTACTGTAGTTGTACTGTAGTTGTACTGTATGTGTACTGTATTTATACTGTACTTGTACTGTAGTTGTACTGTATGTGTACTGTATTTGTACTGTACTTGTACTGTAGTTGTACTGTAGTTGTACTGTACTTGTACTGTACTTGTACTGTAGTTGTACTGTATGTGTACTGTAGTTGTACTGTATTTGTACTGTACTTGTACTGTAGTTGTACTGTAGTTGTACTGTACTTGTACTGTACTTGTACTGTACTTGTACTGTACTTGTACTGTAGTTGTACTGTAGTTGTACTGTAGTTGTACTGTATGTGTACTGTAGTTGTACTGTATTTGTACTGTACTTGTACTGTAGTTGTAATGTAGTTGTTCTGTACTTGTACTGTACTTGTACTGTAGTTGTACTGTATTTGTACTGTACTTGTACTGTACTTGTACTGTAGTTGTACTGTAGTTGTACTGTAGTTGTACTGTAGTTGTACTGTATGTGTACTGTAGTTGTACTGTATTTGTACTGTAGTTGTACTGTAGTTGTACTGTACTTGTACTGTAGTTGTACTGTAGTTGTACTGTATGTGTACTGTAGTTGTACTGTAGTTGTACTGTATTTGTACTGTACTTGTACTGTACTTGTACTGTAGTTGTACTGTAGTTGTACTGTAGTTGTACTGTATGTGTACTGTAGTTGTACTGTATTTGTACTGTACTTGTACTGTAGTTGTACTGTAGTTGCACTGTAGTTGTACTGTAGTTGTACTGTAGTTGTACTGTATGTGTACTGTATTTTAACTGTAGTTGTACTGTACTTGTACTGTAGTTGTACTGTAGTTGTACTGTAGTTAAACTGTATTTGTACTGTAGTTGTACTGTACTTGTACTGTATGTGTACTGTATTTGTACTGTAGTAGTACTGTATGTGTACTGTATGTGTACTGTATGTGTACTGTATGTGTACTGTATTTGTACTGTAGTTGTACTGTAGTTGTACTGTATGTGTACTGTAGTTGTACTGTAGTTGTACTGTATTTGTACTGTACTTGTACTGTACTTTTACTGTAGTTGTACTGTAGTTGTACTGTAGTTGTACTGTATGTGTACTGTAGTTGTACTGTATTTGTACTGTACTTGTACTGTAGTTGTACTGTAGTTGCACTGTAGTTGTACTGTAGTTGTACTGTAGTTGTACTGTATGTGTACTGTATTTTAACTGTAGTTGTACTGTACTTGTACTGTAGTTGTACTGTACTTGTACTGTATGTGTACTGTATTTGTACTGTAGTAGTACTGTATGTGTACTGTATGTGTACTGTATGTGTACTGTATTTGTACTGTAGTTGTACTGTAGTTGTTCTGTAGTTGTACTGTAGTTGTACTGTATTTGTACTGTACTTGTACTGTAGTTGTACTGTAGTTGTACTGTAGTTGTACTGTATGTGTACTGTATTTTAACTGTATTTGTACTGTAGTTGTACTGTAGTTGTACGGTATTTGTACTGTAGTTGTACTGTATGTGTACTGTAGTTGTACTGTATTTGTACTGTACTTGTACTGTACTTGTACTGTAGTTGTACTGTATTTGTACTCTAGTTGTACTGTAGTTGTACTGTATGTGTACTGTAGTTGTACTGTATTTGTACTGTAGTTGTACTGAATGTGTACTATAGTTGTACTGTATTTGTACTGTATTTGTACTGTACTTGTACTGTAGTTGTACTGTAGTTGTACTGTATGTGTACTGTATTTGTACTGTACTTGTACTGTAGTTGTACTGTAGTTGTACTGTACTTGTACTGTAGTTGTACTGTATGTGTACTGTAGTTGTACTGTATTTGTACTGTACTTGTACTGTAGTTGTACTGTAGTTGTACTGTACTTGTACTGTACTTGTACTGTACTTGTACTGTAGTTGTACTGTATGTGTACTGTAGTTGTACTGTATTTGTACTGTACTTGTACTGTAGATGTACTGTAGTTGTACTGTATTTGTACTGTATGTGTACTTTATTTGTACTGTAGTTGTACTGTATGTGTACTGTAGTTGTACTGTATGTGTACTGTATTTGTACTGTATTTGTACTGTAGTTGTACTGTAGTTGTACTGTAGTTGTACTGTATGTATACTGTATTTGTACTGTATGTGTACTGTATTTGTACTGTAGTTGTACTGTAGTTGTACTGTATGTGTACTGTATTTTAACTGTACTTGTACTGTAGTTGTACTGTATTTGTACTGTAGTTGTACTGTATTTGTACTGTAGTTGTACTGTAGTTGTATTGTAGTTGTACTGTATTTGTACTGTATTTGTACTGTATGTGTACTGTATTTGTACTGTATGTGTACTGTATTTGTACTGTAGTTGTACTGTAGTTGTACTGTATGTGTACTGTAGTTGTACTGTATTTGTACTGTAGTTGTACTGTATGTGTACTGTAGTTGTACTGTAGTTGTACTGTAGTTGTACTGTACTTGTACTGTACTTGTACTGTACTTGTACTGCATTTGTACTGTAGTTGTACTGTATGTGAACTGTAGTTGTACTGTAGTTGTACTGTAGTTGTACTGTATGTGTACTGTATGTGTCCGGTATTTGTACTGTACTTGTACTGTATGTGTACTGTAGTTGTACTGTAGTTGTACTGTATGTGTACTGTAGTTGTACTGTCTTTGTACGGTAGTTGTACTGTAGTTGTACTGTATTTGTACTGTAGTTGTACTGTAGTTGTACTGTATGTGTACTGTATGTGTACTGTAGTTGTACTGTATGTGTACTGTAGTTGTACTGTAGTTGTACTGTATGTGTACTGTATGTGTACTGTAGTTGTACTGTAGTTGTACTCTATTTTAACTGTACTTGTACTGTACTTGTACTGTATTTGTACTGTAGTTGTACTGTAGTTGTACTGTATGTGTACTGTATGTGTCCTGTATTTGTACTGTACTTGTACTGTATGTGTACTGTATGTGTACTGTATTTGTACTGTAGTTGTACTGTATATGTACTGTATGTGTACTGTAGTTGTACTGTAGTTGTACTGTAGTTGTACTGTATGTGTACTGTAGTTGTACTGTAGTTATACTGTACTTGTACTGTATGTGTACTGTAGTTGTACTGTATGTGTACTGTAGTTGTACTGTATGTGTACTGTATGTGTACTGTAGTTGTACTGTATGTGTACTGTATGTGTACTGTATGTGTACTGTATTTGTACTGTACTTGTACTGTATTTGTACTGTAGTTGTACTGTAGTTGTACTGTAGTTGTACTGTAGTTGTACTGTATGTGTACTGTATGTGTACTGTAGTTGTACTGTATTTGTACTGTAGTTGTACGGTAGTTGTACTGTAGTTGTACTGTATTTGTACTGTAGTTGTACTGTAGTTGTACTGTATGTGTACTGTATGTGTACTGTAGTTGTACTGTATGTGTACTGTAGTTGTACTGTAGTTGTACTGTATGTGTACTGTATGTGTACTGTAGTTGTACTGTATGTGCACTGTAGTTGTACTGTATTTGTACTGTATGTGTACTGTATGTGTACGGTAGTTGTACTGTAGTTGTACTGTATTTGTACTGTAGTTGTACTGTAGTTGTACTGTAGTTGTACTGTATGTGTACTGTATGTGTACTGTAGTTGTACTGTAGTTGTACTGTAGTTGTACTGTATGTGTACTGTAGTTGTACTGTAGTTGTACTGTACTTGTACTGTATGTGTACTGTAGTTGTACTGTATGTGTACTGTATGTGTACTGTAGTTGTACTGTATGTGTACTGTATGTGTACTGTATGTGTACTGTAGTTGTACTGTAGTTGTATTGTATGTGTACTGTATGTGTACTGTAGTTGTACTGTAGTTGTACTGTAGTTGTAATGTATGTGTCCTGTATTTTAACTGTACT
Organism: Meconema thalassinum; assembly: GCA_946902985.2. NCBI lineage: Eukaryota > Metazoa > Arthropoda > Insecta > Orthoptera > Tettigoniidae > Meconema > Meconema thalassinum. The sequence goes on along the minus strand of OX336394.1, from coordinate 442,987,505 downwards.
TGTACTGTAGTTGTACTGTAGTTGTACTGTAGTTGTACTGTATGTGTACTGTATTTGTACTGTAGTTGTACTGTAGTTGTACTGTATGTGTCCTGTATTTTAAATGTACTTGTACTGTAGTTGTACTGTAGTTGTACTGTAGTTGTACTGTATGTGTACTGTATGTGTACTGTAGTTGTACTGTAGTTGTACTGTAGTTGTACTGTAGTTGTACTGTAGTTGTACTGTATGTGTACTGTATGTGTACTGTAGTTGTACTGTATGTGTACTGTATGTGTACTGTAGATGTACTGTATGTGTACTGTAGTTGTACTGTAGTTGTACTGTATGTGTACTGTATGTGTACTGTAGTTGTACTGTATGTGTACTGTACTTGTACTATACTTGTACTGTAGTTGTACTGTAGTTGTACTGTATGTGTACTGTATGTGTACTGTACTTGTACTGTAGTTGTACTGTAGTTGTACTGTATTTGTACTGTAATGGTACTGTAGTTGTACTGTATGTGTACTGTTTGTGTACTGTAGTTGTACTGTAGTTGTACTGTATGTGTACTGTAGTTGTACTGTAGTTGTACTGTATGTGTACTGTAGTTGTACTGTAGTTGTACTGTATGTGTACTGTAGTTGTACTGTAGTTGTACTGTATGTGTACTGTAGTTGTACTGTATGTGTACTGTAGTTGTAGTGTAGTTGTACTGTATGTGTACTGTATGTGTACTGTATGTGTACTGTATGTGTACTGTAGTTGTACTGTATGTGTACTGTAGTTGTACTGTATGTGTACTGTATGTGTACTGTATGTGTACTGTAGTTGTACTGTAGTTGTACTGTATGTGTACTGTAGTTGTACTGTATGTGTACTGTAGTTGTACTGTAGTTGTACTGTAGTTGTACTGTAGTTGTACTGTATGTGTACTGTATGTGTACTGTAGTTGTACTGTATTTGTACTGTAGTTGTACTGTAGTTGTACTGTATGTGTACTGTATGTGTACTGTAGATGTACTGTATGTGTACTGTAGTTGTACTGTAGTTGTACTGTATGTGTACTGTATGTGTACTGTAGTTGTACTGTAGTTGTACTGTATGTGTACTGTACTTGTACTATACTTGTACTGTAGTTGTACTGTAGTTGTACTGTATGTGTACTGTAGTTGTACTGTAGTTGTACTGTATGTGTACTGTATGTGTACTGTATGTGTACTGTAGTTGTACTGTATTTGTACTGTAGTTGTACTGTAGTTGTACTGTATGTGTACTGTACGTGTACTATAGTTGTACTGTAGTTGTACTGTATGTGTACTGTACTTGTACTGTACTTGTACTGTAGTTGTACTGTAGTTGTACTGTATGTGTACTGTATGTGTACTGTATTTGTACTGTAGTTGTACTGTAGTTGTACTGTAGTTGTACTGTAGTTGTACTGTATGTGTACTGTAGTTGTACTGTATTTGTACTGTACTTGTACTGAAGTTGTACTGTAGTTGTACTGTAGTTGTACTGTATGTGTACTGTATTTGTACTGTACTTGTACTGTAGTTGTACTGTAGTTGTACTGTATGTGTACTGTATTTGTACTGTACTTGAACTGTAGTTGTACTGTAGTTGTACTGTACTTTTACTGTACTTGTACTGTAGTTGTACTGTATGTGTACTGTAGTTGTACTGTATTTGTACTGTACTTGTACTGTAGTTGTACTGTAGTTTTACTGTACTTGTACTGTACTTGTACTGTACTTGTACTGTAGTTGTACTGTAGTTGTACTGTAGTTGTACTGTATGTGTACTGTAGTTGTACTGTATTTGTACTGTACTTGTACTGTAGTTGTACTGTAGTTGTACTGTATGTGTACTGTATTTATACTGTACTTGTACTGTAGTTGTACTGTATGTGTACTGTATTTGTACTGTACTTGTACTGTAGTTGTACTGTAGTTGTACTGTACTTGTACTGTACTTGTACTGTAGTTGTACTGTATGTGTACTGTAGTTGTACTGTATTTGTACTGTACGTGTACTGTAGTTGTACTGTAGTTTTACTGTACTTGTACTGTACTTGTACTGTACTTGTACTGTACTTGTACTGTAGTTGTACTGTAGTTGTACTGTATGTGTACTGTAGTTGTACTGTATTTGTACTGTACTTGTACTGTAGTTGTAATGTAGTTGTACTGTACTTGTACTGTACTTGTACTGTAGTTGTACTGTATTTGTACTGTACTTGTACTGTACTTGTACTGTACTTGTACTGTAGTTGTACTGTAGTTGTACTGTAGTTGTACTGTATGTGTACTGTAGTTGTACTGTATTTGTACTGTACTTGTACTGTAGTCGTACTGTAGTTGTACTGTAGTTGTACTGTAGTTGTACTGTAGTTGTACTGTATGTGTACTGTATTTTAACTGTAGTTGTACTGTACTTGTACTGTAGTTGTACTGTAGTTGTACTGTAGTAAAACTGTATTTGTACTGTACTTGTACTGTATGTGTACTGTATTTGTACTGTAGTAGTACTGTATGTGTACTGTATGTGTACTGTATGTGTACTGTATGTGTACTGTATTTGTACTGTAGTTGTACTGTAGTTGTACTGTAGTTGTACTGTATTTGTACTGTACTTGTACTGTAGTTGTACTGTAGTTGTACTGTAGTTGTACTGTATGTGTACTGTATTTTAACTGTATTTGTACTGTAGTTGTACTGTAGTTGTACTGTATTTGTACTGTAGTTGTACTGTATGTGTACTGTAGTTGTACTGTATTTGTACTGTACTTGTTCTGTAGTTGTACTGTAGTTGTACTGTATTTGTACTCTAGTTGTACTGTAGTTGTACTGTATGTGTACTGTAGTTGTACTGTATGTGTACTGTAGTTGTACTGAATGTGTACTATAGTTGTACTGTATTTGTACTGTATTTGTACTGTACTTGTACTGTAGTTGTACTGTAGTTGTACTGTATGTGTACTGTATTTGTACTGTACTTGTACTGTAGTTGTACTGTATTTGTACTGTACTTGTACTGTACTTGCACTGTAGTTGTACTGTAGTTGTACTGTAGTTGTACTGTATGTGTACTGTAGTTGTACTGTATTTGTACTGTACTTGTACTGTAGTTGTACTGTAGTTGTACTGTAGTTGTACTGTAGTTGTACTGTAGTTGTACTGTATGTGTACTGTATTTTAACTGTAGTTGTACTGTACTTGTACTGTAGTTGTACTGTAGTTGTACTGTAGTTAAACTGTATTTGTACTGTAGTTGTACTGTACTTGTACTGTATGTGTACTGTATTTGTACTGTAGTAGTACTGTATGTGTACTGTATGTGTACTGTATGTGTACTGTATGTGTACTGTATTTGTACTGTAGTTGTAATGTAGTTGTACTGTAGTTGTACTGTATTTGTACTGTACTTGTACTGTAGTTGTACTGTAGTTGTACTGTAGTTGTACTGTATGTGTACTGTATTTTAACTGTATTTGTACTGTAGTTGTACTGTAGTTGTACTGTATTTGTACTGTAGTTGTACTGTATGTGTACTGTAGTTGTACTGTATTTGTACTGTACTTGTACTGTAGTTGTACTGTAGTTGTACTGTATTTGTACTCTAGTTGTACTGTAGTTGTACTGTATGTGTACTGTAGTTGTACTGTATGTGTACTGTAGTTGTACTGAATGTGTACTATAGTTGTACTGTATTTGTACTGTATTTGTACTGTACTTGTACTGTAGTTGTACTGTAGTTGTACTGTATGTGTACTGTTTTTGTACTGTACTTGTACTGTAGTTGTACTGTAGTTGTACTGTACTTGTACTGTAGTTGTACTGTATGTGTACTGTAGTTGTACTGTATTTGTACTGTACTTGTACTGTAGTTGTACTGTAGTTGTACTGTACTTGTACTGTACTTGTACTGTACTTGTACTGTACTTGTACTGTACTTGTACTGTAGTTGTACTGTAATTGTACTGTAGTTGTACTGTATTTGTACTGTATTTGTACTGTAGTTGCACTGTAGTTGTACTGTAGTTGTACTGTAGTTGTACTGTAGTTGTACTGTATGTGTACTGTAGTTGTACTGTATTTGTACTGTACTTGTACTGTAGATGTACTGTAGTTGTACTGTATTTGTACTGTATGTGTACTGTATTTGTACTGTAGTTGTACTGTATGTGTACTGTAGTTGTACTGTATGTGTACTGTATTTGTACTGTATTTGTACTGTAGTTGTACTGTAGTTGTACTGTAGTTGTACTGTATGTGTACTGTAGTTGTACTGTAGTTGTACTGTAGTTGTACTGTACTTGTACTGTACTTGTACTGTACTTGTACTGCATTTGTACTGCAGTTGTACTGTATGTGAACTGTAGTTGTACTGTAGTTGTACTGTAGTTGTACTGTATGTGTACTGTATGTGTCCGGTATTTGTACTGTACTTGTACTGTATGTGTACTGTAGTTGTACTGTAGTTGTACTGTATGTGTACTGTAGTTGTACTGTCTTTGTACGGTAGTTGTACTGTAGTTGTACTGTATTTGTACTGTAGTTGTACTGTAGTTGTACTGTATGTGTACTGTATGTGTACTGTAGTTGTACTGTATGTGTACTGTAGTTGTACTGTAGTTGTACTGTATGTGTACTGTATGTGTACTGTAGTTGTACTGTAGTTGTACTCTATTTTAACTGTACTTGTACTGTACTTGTACTGTATTTGTACTGTAGTTGTACTGTAGTTGTACTGTATGTGTACTGTATGTGTCCTGTATTTGTACTGTACTTGTACTGTATGTGTACTGTATGTGTACTGTATTTGTACTGTAGTTGTACTGTATGTGTACTGTATGTGTACTGTAGTTGTACTGTAGTTGTACTGTAGTTGTACTGTATGTGTACTGTAGTTGTACTGTAGTTGTACTGTACTTGTACTGTATGTGTACTGTAGTTGTACTGTATGTGTACTGTAGTTGTACTGTATGTGTACTGTATGTGTACTGTAGTTGTACTGTATGTGTACTGTATGTGTACTGTATGTGTACTGTATTTGTACTGTACTTGTACTGTATTTGTACTGTAGTTGTACTGTAGTTGTACTGTAGTTGTACTGTAGTTGTACTGTATGTGTACTGTATGTGTACTGTAGTTGTACTGTATTTGTACTGTAGTTGTACGGTAGTTGTACTGTAGTTGTACTGTATTTGTACTGTAGTTGTACTGTAGTTGTACTGTATGTGTACTGTATGTGTACTGTAGTTGTACTGTATGTGTACTGTAGTTGTACTGTAGTTGTACTGTATGTGTACTGTATGTGTACTGTAGTTGTACTGTATGTGCACTGTAGTTGTACTGTATTTGTACTGTATGTGTACTGTATGTGTACGGTAGTTGTACTGTAGTTGTACTGTATTTGTACTGTAGTTGTACTGTAGTTGTACTGTAGTTGTACTGTATGTGTACTGTATGTGTACTGTAGTTGTACTGTAGTTGTACTGTAGTTGTACTGTATGTGTACTGTAGTTGTACTGTAGTTGTACTGTACTTGTACTGTATGTGTACTGTAGTTGTACTGTATGTGTACTGTATGTGTACTGTAGTTGTACTGTATGTGTACTGTATGTGTACTGTATGTGTACTGTAGTTGTACTGTAGTTGTATTGTATGTGTACTGTATGTGTACTGTAGTTGTACTGTAGTTGTACTGTAGTTGTAATGTATGTGTCCTGTATTTTAACTGTACTTGTACTGTAGTTGTACTGTAGTTGTACTGTAGTTGTACTGTATGTGTACTGTATTTGTACTGTAGTTGTACTGTAGTTGTACTGTATGTGTCCTGTATTTTAACTGTACTTGTACTGTAGTTGTACTGTAGTTGTACTGTAGTTGTACTGTATGTGTACTGTATGTGTACTGTAGTTGTACTGTAGTTAAACTGTATTTGTACTGTAGTTGTACTGTACTTGTACTGTATGTGTACTGTATTTGTACTGTAGTAGTACTGTATGTGTACTGTATGTGTACTGTATGTGTACTGTATGTGTACTGTATTTGTACTGTAGTTGTAATGTAGTTGTACTGTAGTTGTACTGTATTTGTACTGTACTTGTACTGTAGTTGTACTGTAGTTGTACTGTAGTTGTACTGTAGTTGTACTGTACTTGTACTGTACTTGTACTGTACTTGTACTGCATTTGTACTGTAGTTGTACTGTATGTGAACTGTAGTTGTACTGTATTTGTACTGTAGTTGTACTGTAGTTGTACTGTATGTGTACTGTATGTGTACTGTAGTTGTACTGTATGTGTACTGTAGTTGTACTGTAGTTGTACTGTATGTGTACTGTATGTGTACTGTAGTTGTACTGTAGTTGTACTCTATTTTAACTGTACTTGTACTGTACTTGTACTGTATTTGTACTGTAGTTGTACTGTAGTTGTACTGTATGTGTACTGTATGTGTCCTGTATTTGTACTGTACTTGTACTGTATGTGTACTGTATGTGTACTGTATTTGTACTGTAGTTGTACTGTATGTGTACTGTATGTGTACTGTAGTTGTACTGTAGTTGTACTGTAGTTGTACTGTATGTGTACTGTAGTTGTACTGTAGTTGTACTGTAGTTAAACTGTATTTGTACTGTAGTTGTACTGTACTTGTACTGTATGTGTACTGTATTTGTACTGTAGTAGTACTGTATGTGTACTGTATGTGTACTGTATGTGTACTGTATGTGTACTGTATTTGTACTGTAGTTGTAATGTAGTTGTACTGTAGTTGTACTGTATTTGTACTGTACTTGTACTGTAGTTGTACTGTAGTTGTACTGTAGTTGTACTGTATGTGTACTGTATTTTAACTGTATTTGTACTGTAGTTGTACTGTAGTTGTACTGTATTTGTACTGTAGTTGTACTGTATGTGTACTGTAGTTGTACTGTATTTGTACTGTACTTGTACTGTAGTTGTACTGTAGTTGTACTGTATTTGTACTCTAGTTGTACTGTAGTTGTACTGTATGTGTACTGTAGTTGTACTGTATGTGTACTGTAGTTGTACTGAATGTGTACTATAGTTGTACTGTATTTGTACTGTATGTGTACTGTATTTGTACTGTAGTTGTACTGTAGTTGTACTGTAGTTGTACTGTACTTGTACTGTACTTGTACTGTACTTGTACTGCATTTGTACTGTAGTTGTACTGTATGTGAACTGTAGTTGTATTGTAGTTGTACTGTAGTTGTACTGTATGTGTACTGTATGTGTCCGGTATTTGTACTGTACTTGTACTGTATGTGTACTGTAGTTGTACTGTAGTTGTACTGTATGTGTACTGTAGTTGTACTGTCTTTGTACGGTAGTTGTACTGTAGTTGTACTGTATTTGTACTGTAGTTGTACTGTAGTTGTACTGTATGTGTACTGTATGTGTACTGTAGTTGTACTGTATGTGTACTGTAGTTGTACTGTAGTTGTACTGTATGTGTACTGTATGTGTACTGTAGTTGTACTGTAGTTGTACTCTATTTTAACTGTACTTGTACTGTACTTGTACTGTATTTGTACTGTAGTTGTACTGTAGTTGTACTGTATGTGTACTGTATGTGTCCTGTATTTGTACTGTACTTGTACTGTATGTGTACTGTATGTGTACTGTATTTGTACTGTAGTTGTACTGTATGTGTACTGTATGTGTACTGTAGTTGTACTGTAGTTGTACTGTAGTTGTACTGTATGTGTACTGTAGTTGTACTGTAGTTGTACTGTACTTGTACTGTATGTGTACTGTAGTTGTACTGTATGTGTACTGTAGTTGTACTGTATGTGTACTGTATGTGTACTGTAGTTGTACTGTATGTGTACTGTATGTGTACTGTATGTGTACTGTATTTGTACTGTACTTGTACTGTATTTGTACTGTAGTTGTACTGTAGTTGTACTGTAGTTGTACTGTAGTTGTACTGTATGTGTACTGTATGTGTACTGTAGTTGTACTGTATTTGTACTGTAGTTGTACGGTAGTTGTACTGTAGTTGTACTGTATTTGTACTGTAGTTGTACTGTAGTTGTACTGTATGTGTACTGTATGTGTACTGTAGTTGTACTGTATGTGTACTGTAGTTGTACTGTAGTTGTACTGTATGTGTACTGTATGTGTACTGTAGTTGTACTGTATGTGCACTGTAGTTGTACTGTATTTGTACTGTATGTGTACTGTATGTGTACGGTAGTTGTACTGTAGTTGTACTGTATTTGTACTGTAGTTGTACTGTAGTTGTACTGTAGTTGTACTGTATGTGTACTGTATGTGTACTGTAGTTGTACTGTAGTTGTACTGTAGTTGTACTGTATGTGTACTGTAGTTGTACTGTAGTTGTACTGTACTTGTACTGTATGTGTACTGTAGTTGTACTGTATGTGTACTGTATGTGTACTGTAGTTGTACTGTATGTGTACTGTATGTGTACTGTATGTGTACTGTAGTTGTACTGTAGTTGTATTGTATGTGTACTGTATGTGTACTGTAGTTGTACTGTAGTTGTACTGTAGTTGTAATGTATGTGTCCTGTATTTTAACTGTACTTGTACTGTAGTTGTACTGTAGTTGTACTGTAGTTGTACTGTTTGTGTACTGTATTTGTACTGTAGTTGTACTGTAGTTGTACTGTATGTGTCCTGTATTTTAACTGTACTTGTACTGTAGTTGTACTGTAGTTGTACTGTAGTTGTACTGTATGTGTACTGTATGTGTACTGTAGTTGTACTGTAGTTGTACTGTAGTTGTACTGTAGTTGTACTGTAGTTGTACTGTATGTGTACTGTATGTGTACTGTAGTTGTACTGTATGTGTACTGTATGTGTACTGTATGTGTACTGTAGATGTACTGTATGTGTACTGTAGTTGTACTGTAGTTGTACTGTATGTGTACTGTATGTGTACTGTAGTTGTACTGTATGTGTACTGTACTTGTACTATACTTGTACTGTAGTTGTACTGTAGTTGTACTGTATGTGTACTGTATGTGTACTGTACTTGTACTGTAGTTGTACTGTAGTTGTACTGTATTTGTACTGTAATGGTACTGTAGTTGTACTGTATGTGTACTGTTTGTGTACTGTAGTTGTACTGTAGTTGTACTGTATGTGTACTGTAGTTGTACTGTAGTTGTACTGTATGTGTACTGTAGTTGTACTGTAGTTGTACTGTATGTGTACTGTAGTTGTACTGTAGTTGTACTGTATGTGTACTGTAGTTGTACTGTATGTGTACTGTAGTTGTAGTGTAGTTGTACTGTATGTGTACTGTATGTGTACTGTATGTGTACTGTATGTGTACTGTAGTTGTACTGTATGTGTACTGTAGTTGTACTGTATGTGTACTGTATGTGTACTGTATGTGTACTGTAGTTGTACTGTAGTTGTACTGTATGTGTACTGTAGTTGTACTGTATGTGTACTGTAGTTGTACTGTAGTTGTACTGTAGTTGTACTGTAGTTGTACTGTATGTGTACTGTATGTGTACTGTAGTTGTACTGTATTTGTACTGTAGTTGTACTGTAGTTGTACTGTATGTGTACTGTATGTGTACTGTAGATGTACTGTATGTGTACTGTAGTTGTACTGTAGTTGTACTGTATGTGTACTGTATGTGTACTGTAGTTGTACTGTAGTTGTACTGTATGTGTACTGTACTTGTACTATACTTGTACTGTAGTTGTACTGTAGTTGTACTGTATGTGTACTGTAGTTGTACTGTAGTTGTACTGTATGTGTACTGTATGTGTACTGTATGTGTACTGTAGTTGTACTGTATTTGTACTGTAGTTGTACTGTAGTTGTACTGTATGTGTACTGTACGTGTACTATAGTTGTACTGTAGTTGTACTGTATGTGTACTGTACTTGTACTGTACTTGTACTGTAGTTGTACTGTAGTTGTACTGTATGTGTACTGTATGTGTACTGTATTTGTACTGTAGTTGTACTGTAGTTGTACTGTAGTTGTACTGTAGTTGTACTGTATGTGTACTGTAGTTGTACTGTATTTGTACTCTACTTGTACTGAAGTTGTACTGTAGTTGTACTGTAGTTGTACTGTATGTGTACTGTATTTGTACTGTACTTGTACTGTAGTTGTACTGTAGTTGTACTGTATGTGTACTGTATTTGTACTGTACTTGAACTGTAGTTGTACTGTAGTTGTACTGTACTTTTACTGTACTTGTACTGTAGTTGTACTGTATGTGTACTGTAGTTGTACTGTATTTGTACTGTACTTGTACTGTAGTTGTACTGTAGTTTTACTGTAGTTGTACTGTACTTGTACTGTAGTTGTACTGTAGTTGTACTGTAGTTGTACTGTATGTGTACTGTAGTTGTACTGTATTTGTACTGTACTTGTACTGTAGTTGTACTGTAGTTGTACTGTATGTGTACTGTATTTATACTGTACTTGTACTGTAGTTGTACTGTATGTGTACTGTATTTGTACTGTACTTGTACTGTAGTTGTACTGTAGTTGTACTGTACTTGTACTGTACTTGTACTGTAGTTGTACTGTATGTGTACTGTAGTTGTACTGTATTTGTACTGTACGTGTACTGTAGTTGTACTGTAGTTTTACTGTACTTGTACTGTACTTGTACTGTACTTGTACTGTACTTGTACTGTAGTTGTACTGTAGTTGTACTGTATGTGTACTGTAGTTGTACTGTATTTGTACTGTACCTGTACTGTAGTTGTAATGTAGTTGTACTGTACTTGTACTGTACTTGTACTGTAGTTGTACTGTATTTGTACTGTACTTGTACTGTACTTGTACTGTAGTTGTACTGTAGTTGTACTGTAGTTGTACTGTATGTGTACTGTAGTTGTACTGTATTTGTACTGTACTTGTACTGTAGTCGTACTGTAGTTGTACTGTAGTTGTACTGTAGTTGTACTGTAGTTGTACTGTATGTGTACTGTATTTTAACTGTAGTTGTACTGTACTTGTACTGTAGTTGTACTGTAGTTGTACTGTAGTAAAACTGTATTTGTACTGTACTTGTACTGTATGTGTACTGTATTTGTACTGTAGTAGTACTGTATGTGTACTGTATGTGTACTGTATGTGTACTGTATTTGTACTGTAGTTGTACTGTAGTTGTACTGTAGTTGTACTGTATTTGTACTGTACTTGTACTGTAGTTGTACTGTAGTTGTACTGTAGTTGTACTGTATGTGTACTGTATTTTAACTGTATTTGTACTGTAGTTGTACTGTAGTTGTATTGTATTTGTACTGTAGTTGTACTGTATGTGTACTGTAGTTGTACTGTATTTGTACTGTACTTGTTCTGTAGTTGTACTGTAGTTGTACTGTATTTGTACTCTAGTTGTACTGTAGTTGTACTGTATGTGTACTGTAGTTGTACTGTATGTGTACTGTAGTTGTACTGAATGTGTACTATAGTTGTACTGTATTTGTACTGTATTTGTACTGTACTTGTACTGTAGTTGTACTGTAGTTGTACTGTATGTGTACTGTATTTGTACTGTACTTGTACTGTAGTTGTACTGTATTTGTACTGTACTTGTACTGTACTTGTACTGTAGTTGTACTGTAGTTGTACTGTAGTTGTACTGTAGTTGTACTGTATGTGTACTGTAGTTGTACTGAATGTGTACTATAGTTGTACTGTATTTGTACTGTATTTGTACTGTACTTGTACTGTAGTTGTACTGTAGTTGTACTGTAGTTGTACTGTAGTTGTACTGTATGTGTACTGTAGTTGTACTGTATTTGTACTGTACTTGTACTGTAGTTGTACTGTAGTTGTACTGTAGTTGTACTGTAGTTGTACTGTATGTGTACTGTATTTTAACTGTAGTTGTACTGTACTTGTACTGTAGTTGTACTGTAGTTGTACTGTAGTTAAACTGTATTTGTACTGTAGTTGTACTGTACTTGTACTGTATGTGTACTGTATTTGTACTGTAGTAGTACTGTATGTGTACTGTATGTGTACTGTATGTGTACTGTATGTGTACTGTATTTGTACTGTAGTTGTAATGTAGTTGTACTGTAGTTGTACTGTATTTGTACTGTACTTGTACTGTAGTTGTACTGTAGTTGTACTGTAGTTGTACTGTATGTGTACTGTATTTTAACTGTATTTGTACTGTAGTTGTACTGTAGTTGTACTGTATTTGTACTGTAGTTGTACTGTATGTGTACTGTAGTTGTACTGTATTTGTACTGTACTTGTACTGTAGTTGTACTGTAGTTGTACTGTATTTGTACTCTAGTTGTACTGTAGTTGTACTGTATGTGTACTGTAGTTGTACTGTATGTGTACTGTAGTTGTACTGAATGTGTACTATAGTTGTACTGTATTTGTACTGTATTTGTACTGTACTTGTACTGTAGTTGTACTGTAGTTGTACTGTATGTGTACTGTTTTTGTACTGTACTTGTACTGTAGTTGTACTGTAGTTGTACTGTACTTGTACTGTAGTTGTACTGTATGTGTACTGTAGTTGTACTGTATTTGTACTGTAATTGTACTGTAGTTGTACTGTATTTGTACTGTATTTGTACTGTAGTTGCACTGTAGTTGTACTGTAGTTGTACTGTAGTTGTACTGTAGTTGTACTGTATGTGTACTGTAGTTGTACTGTATTTGTACTGTACTTGTACTGTAGATGTACTGTAGTTGTACTGTATTTGTACTGTATGTGTACTGTATTTGTACTGTAGTTGTACTGTATGTGTACTGTAGTTGTACTGTATGTGTACTGTATTTGTACTGTATTTGTACTGTAGTTGTACTGTAGTTGTACTGTAGTTGTACTGTAGTTGTACTGTAGTTGTACTGTATGTGTACTGTATTTGTACTGTATGTGTACTGTATTTGTACTGTAGTTGTACTGTAGTTGTACTGTATGTGTACTCTATTTTAACTGTACTTGTACTGTAGTTGTACTGTATTTGTACTGTAGTTGTACTGTATTTGTACTGTAGTTGTACTGTAGTTGTACTGTAGTTGTACTGTATGTGTACTGTATTTGTACTGTATGTGTACTGTATTTGTACTGTATGTGTACTGTATTTGTACTGTAGTTGTACTGTAGTTGTACTGTATGTGTACTGTAGTTGTACTGTATTTGTACTGTAGTTGTACTGTATGTGTACTGTAGTTGTACTGTATGTGTACTGTATTTGTACTGTATGTGTACTGTATTTGTACTGTAGTTGTACTGTAGTTGTACTGTAGTTGTACTGTACTTGTACTGTACTTGTACTGTACTTGTACTGCATTTGTACTGTAGTTGTACTGTATGTGTACTGTAGTTGTACTGTAGTTGTACTGTAGTTGTACTGTATTTGTACTGTAGTTGTACTGTAGTTGTACTGTATGTGTACTGTATGTGTACTGTAGTTGTACTGTATGTGTACTGTAGTTGTACTGTAGTTGTACTGTATGTGTACTGTATGTGTACTGTAGATGTACTGTAGTTGTACTGTATTTTAACTGTACTTGTACTGTACTTGTACTGTATTTGTACTGTAGTTGTACTGTATGTGTACTGTAGTTGTACTGTAGTTGTACTGTAGTTGTACTGTATGTGTACTGTATGAGTCCTGTATTTGTACTGTACTTGTACTGTATGTGTACTGTATGTGTACTGTATTTGTACTGTAGTTGTACTGTATGTGTACTGTATGTGTACTGTAATTGTACTGTAGTTGTACTGTAGTTGTACTGTATGTGTACTGTAGTTGTACTGTAGTTGTACTGTACTTGTACTGAATGTGTACTGTAGTTGTACTGTATGTGTACTGTAGTTGTACTGTATGTGTACTGTATGTGTACTGTAGTTGTACTGTATGTGTACTGTATGTGTACTGTATGTGTACTGTATTTGTACTGTACTTGTACTGTATTTGTACTGTAGTTGTACTGTAGTTGTACTGTAGTTGTACTGTAGTTGTACTGTATGTGTACTGTATGTGTACTGTAGTTGTACTGTATTTGTACTGTAGTTGTACGGTAGTTGTACTGTAGTTGTTCTGTATTTGTACTGTAGTTGTACTGTAGTTGTACTGTATGTGTACTGTATGTGTACTGTAGTTGTACTGTATGTGTACTGTAGTTGTACTGTAGTTGTACTGTACGTGTACTGTATGTGTACTGTAGTTGTACTGTATGTGCACTGTAGTTGTACTGTATTTGTACTGTATGTGTACTGTATGTGTACGGTAGTTGTACTGTAGTTGTACTGTATTTGTACTGTAGTTGTACTGTAGTTGTACTGTAGTTGTACTGTAGTTGTACTGTATGTGTACTGTATGTGTACTGTAGTTGTACTGTAGTTGTACTGTATGTGTACTGTAGTTGTACTGTAGTTGTACTGTACTTGTACTGTATGTGTACTGTAGTTGTACTGTATGTGTACTGTATGTGTACTGTAGTTGTACTGTATGTGTACTGTATGTGTACTGTAGTTGTACTGTAGTTGTATTGTATGTGTACTGTATGTGTACTGTAGTTGTACTGTAGTTGTACTGTAGTTGTACTGTAGTTGTACTGTATGTGTACTGTATTTGTACTGTAGTTGTACTGTAGTTGTACTGTATGTGTCGTGTATTTTAACTGTACTTGTACTGTAGTTGTACTGTAGTTGTACTGTAGTTGTACTGTATGTGTACTGTATGTGTACTGTAGTTGTACTGTAGTTATACTGTAGTTGTACTGTAGTTGTACTGTAGTTGTACTGTATGTGTACTGTATGTGTACTGTAGTTGTACTGTATGTGTACTGTATGTGTACTGTATGTGTACTGTAGATGTACTGTATGTGTACTGTAGTTGTACTGTAGTTGTACTGTATGTGTACTGTATGTGTACTGTAGTTGTACTGTAGTTGTACTGTATGTGTACTGTACTTGTACTATACTTGTACTGTAGTTGTACTGTAGTTGTACTGTATGTGTACTGTATGTGTACTGTACTTGTACTGTAGTTGTACTGTAGTTGTACTGTATTTGTACTGTAGTTGTACTGTAGTTGTACTGTATGTGTACTGTTTGTGTACTGTAGTTGTACTGTAGTTGTACTGTATGTGTACTGTAGTTGTACTGTAGTTGTACTGTATGTGTACTGTAGTTGTACTGTAGTTGTACTGTATGTGTACTGTAGTTGTACTGTAGTTGTACTGTATGTGTACTGTAGTTGTACTGTATGTGTACTGTAGTTGTAGTGTAGTTGTACTGTATGTGTACTGTATGTGTACTGTATTTGTACTGTAGTTGTACTGTATGTGTACTGTAGTTGTACTGTAGTTGTACTGTATGTGTACTGTAGTTGTACTGTAGTTGTACTGTATGTGTACTGTAGTTGTACTGTAGTTGTACTGTACTTGTACTGTAGTTGTACTGTATGTGTACTGTAGTTGTACTGTATTTGTACTGTACTTGTACTGTAGTTGTACTGTAGTTGTACTGTACTTGTACTGTACTTGTACTGTACTTGTACTGTACTTGTACTGTACTTGTACTGTAGTTGTACTGTAATTGTACTGTAGTTGTACTGTATTTGTACTGTATTTGTACTGTAGTTGCACTGTAGTTGTACAGTAGTTGTACTGTAGTTGTACTGTAGTTGTACTGTATGTGTACTGTAGTTGTACTGTATTTGTACTGTACTTGTACTGTAGATGTACTGTAGTTGTACTGTATTTGTACTGTATGTGTACTGTATTTGTACTGTAGTTGTACTGTATGTGTACTGTAGTTGTACTGTATGTGTACTGTATTTGTACTGTATTTGTACTGTAGTTGTACTGTAGTTGTACTGTAGTTGTACTGTAGTTGTACTGTAGTTGTACTGTATGTGTACTGTATTTGTACTGTATGTGTACTGTATTTGTACTGTATGTGTACTGTATTTGTACTGTAGTTGTACTGTAGTTGTACTGTATGTGTACTGTAGTTGTACTGTATTTGTACTGTAGTTGTACTGTATGTGTACTGTAGTTGTACTGTATGTGTACTGTATTTGTACTGTATGTGTACTGTATTTGTACTGTACTTGTACTGTAGTTGTACTGTAGTTGTACTGTATGTGTACTGTATTTGTACTGTACTTGAACTGTAGTTGTACTGTAGTTGTACTGTACTTTTACTGTACTTGTACTGTAGTTGTACTGTATGTGTACTGTAGTTGTACTGTATTTGTACTGTACTTGTACTGTAGTTGTACTGTATGTGTACTGTATGTGTACTGTAGTTGTACTGTAGTTGTACTGTATTTTAACTGTACTTGTACTGTACTTGTACTGTATTTGTACTGTAGTTGTACTGTATGTGTACTGTAGTTGTACTGTAGTTGTACTGTAGTTGTACTGTATGTGTACTGTATGTGTCCTGTATTTGTACTGTACTTGTACTGTATGTGTACTGTATGTGTACTGTATTTGTACTGTAGTTGTACTGTATGTGTACTGTATGTGTACTGTAGTTGTACTGTAGTTGTATTGTAGTTGTACTGTATGTGTACTGTAGTTGTACTGTAGTTGTACTGTACTTGTACTGTATGTGTACTGTAGTTGTACTGTATGTGTACTGTAGTTGTACTGTATGTGTACTGTATGTGTACTGTAGTTGTACTGTATGTGTACTGTATGTGTACTGTATGTGTACTGTATTTGTACTGTACTTGTACTGTATTTGTACTGTAGTTGTACTGTAGTTGTACTGTAGTTGTACTGTAGTTGTACTGTATGTGTACTGTATGTGTACTGTAGTTGTACTGTATTTGTACTGTAGTTGTACGGTAGTTGTACTGTAGTTGTACTGTATTTGTACTGTAGTTGTACTGTAGTTGTACTGTATGTGTACTGTATGTGTACTGTAGTTGTACTGTATGTGTACTGTAGTTGTACTGTAGTTGTACTGTATGTGTACTGTATGTGTACTGTAGTTGTACTGTATGTGCACTGTAGTTGTACTGTATTTGTACTGTATGTGTACTGTATGTGTACGGTAGTTGTACTGTAGTTGTACTGTATTTGTACTGTAGT
This sequence comes from Meconema thalassinum, assembly GCA_946902985.2. Classification (NCBI taxonomy): domain Eukaryota; kingdom Metazoa; phylum Arthropoda; class Insecta; order Orthoptera; family Tettigoniidae; genus Meconema; species Meconema thalassinum. The sequence goes on along the minus strand of OX336394.1, from coordinate 442,970,455 downwards.
TGTACTGTAGTTGTACTGTAGTTGTACTGTAGTTGTACTGTATGTGTACTGTATGTGTACTGTAGTTGTACTGTAGTTGTACTGTAGTTGTACTGTATGTGTACTGTAGTTGTACTGTAGTTGTACTGTACTTGTACTGTATGTGTACTGTAGTTGTACTGTATGTGTACTGTATGTGTACTGTAGTTGTACTGTATGTGTACTGTATGTGTACTGTAGTTGTACTGTAGTTGTATTGTATGTGTACTGTATGTGTACTGTAGTTGTACTGTAGTTGTACTGTAGTTGTAATGTATGTGTCCTGTATTTTAACTGTACTTGTACTGTAGTTGTACTGTAGTTGTACTGTATTTGTACTGTATGTGTACTGTATTTGTACTGTAGTTGTACTGTAGTTGTACTGTATGTGTCCTGTATTTTAACTGAACTTGTACTGTAGTTGTACTGTAGTTGTACTGTATGTGTACTGTATGTGTACTGTAGTTGTACTGTAGTTGTACTGTAGTTGTACTGTAGTTGTACTGTATGTGTACTGTATGTGTACTGTAGTTGTACTGTATGTGTACTGTATGTGTACTGTATGTGTACTGTAGATGTACTGTATGTGTACTGTAGTTGTACTGTAGTTGTACTGTATGTGTACTGTATGTGTACTGTAGTTGTACTGTAGTTGTACTGTATGTGTACTGTACTTGTACTATACTTGTACTGTAGTTGTACTGTAGTTGTACTGTATGTGTACTGTATGTGTACTGTACTTGTACTGTAGTTGTACTGTAGTTGTACTGTATTTGTACTGTAGTTGTACTGTAGTTGTACTGTATGTGTACTGTTTGTGTACTGTAGTTGTACTGTAGTTGTACTGTATGTGTACTGTAGTTGTACTGTAGTTGTACTGTATGTGTACTGTAGTTGTACTGTAGTTGTACTGTATGTGTACTGTAGTTGTACTGTAGTTGTACTGTATGTGTACTGTAGTTGTACTGTATGTGTACTGTAGTTGTAGTGTAGTTGTACTGTATGTGTACTGTATGTTTACTGTATGTGTACTGTATGTGTACTGTAGTTGTACTGTATGTGTACTGTAGTTGTACTGTATGTGTACTGTATGTGTACTGTATGTGTACTGTAGTTGTACTGTAGTTGTACTGTATGTGTACTGTAGTTGTACTGTATGTGTACTGTAGTTGTACTGTAGTTGTACTGTAGTTGTACTGTAGTTGTACTGTAGTTGTACTGTATGTGTACTGTATGTGTACTGTAGTTGTACTGTATTTGTACTGTAGTTGTACTGTAGTTGTACTGTATGTGTACTGTATGTGTACTGTAGATGTACTGTATGTGTACTGTAGTTGTACTGTAGTTGTACTGTATGTGTACTGTATGTGTACTGTAGTTGTACTGTAGTTGTACTGTATGTGTACTGTACTTGTACTATACTTGTACTGTAGTTGTACTGTAGTTGTACTGTATGTGTACTGTAGTTGTACTGTAGTTGTACTGTATGTGTACTTTATGTGTACTGTATGTGTACTGTAGTTGTACTGTATTTGTACTGTAGTTGTACTGTAGTTGTACTGTATGTGTACTGTACGTGTACTATAGTTGTACTGTAGTTGTACTGTATGTGTACTGTACTTGTACTGTACTTGTACTGTAGTTGTACTGTAGTTGTACTGTATGTGTACTGTATGTGTACTGTACTTGTACTGTAGTTGTACTGTAGTTGTACTGTAGTTGTACTGTAGTTGTACTGTATGTGTACTGTAGTTGTACTGTATTTGTACTGTACTTGTACTGAAGTTGTACTGTAGTTGTACTGTAGTTGTACTGTATGTGTACTGTATTTGTACTGTACTTGTACTGTAGTTGTACTGTAGTTGTACTGTACTTGTACTGTACTTGTACTGTAGTTGTACTGTATTTGTACTGTACTTGTACTGTACTTGTACTGTAGTTGTACTGTAGTTGTACTGTAGTTGTACTGTATGTGTACTGTAGTTGTACTGTATTTGTACTGTACTTGTACTGTAGTTGTACTGTAGTTGTACTGTAGTTGTACTGTAGTTGTACTGTAGTTGTACTGTATGTGTACTGTATTTTAACTGTAGTTGTACTGTACTTGTACTGTAGTTGTACTGTAGTTGTACTGTAGTAAAACTGTATTTGTACTGTAGTTGTACTGTACTTGTACTGTATGTGTACTGTATTTGTACTGTAGTAGTACTGTATGTGTACTGTATGTGTACTGTATGTGTACTGTATGTGTACTGTATTTGTACTGTAGTTGTACTGTAGTTTTACTGTAGTTGTACTGTAGTTGTACTGTATTTGTACTGTACTTGTACTGTAGTTGTACTGTAGTTGTACTGTAGTTGTACTGTATGTGTACTGTATTTTAACTGTATTTGTACTGTAGTTGTACTGTAGTTGTACTGTATTTGTACTGTAGTTGTACTGTATGTGTACTGTAGTTGTACTGTATTTGTACTGTACTTGTTCTGTAGTTGTACTGTAGTTGTACTGTATTTGTACTCTAGTTGTACTGTAGTTGTACTGTATGTGTACTGTAGTTGTACTGTATGTGTACTGTAGTTGTACTGAATGTGTACTATAGTTGTACTGTATTTGTACTGTATTTGTACTGTACTTGTACTGTAGTTGTACTGTAGTTGTACTGTATGTGTACTGTATTTTTACTGTACTTGTACTGTAGTTGTACTGTATTTGTACTGTACTTGTACTGTACTTGTACTGTAGTTGTACTGTAGTTGTACTGTAGTTGTACTGTATGTGTACTGTATGTGTACTGTACTTGTACTGTAGTTGTACTGTAGTTGTACTGTAGTTGTACTGTAGCTGTACTGTATGTGTACTGTAGTTGTACTGTATTTGTACTGTACTTGTACTGTAGTTGTACTGTAGTTGTACTGTATGTGTACTGTATTTATACTGTACTTGTACTGTAGTTGTACTGTATGTGTACTGTATTTGTACTGTACTTGTACTGTAGTTGTACTGTAGTTGTACTGTACTTGTACTGTACTTGTACGGTAGTTGTACTGTATGTGTACTGTAGTTGTACTGTATCTGTACTGTACTTGTACTGTAGTTGTACTGTAGTTGTACTGTACTTGTACTGTACTTGTACTGTACTTGTACTGTAGTTGTACTGTAGTTGTACTGTAGTTGTACTGTATGTGTACTGTAGTTGTACTGTATTTGTACTGTACTTGTACTGTAGTTGTACTGTAGTTGTACTGTAGTTGTACTGTAGCTGTACTGTATGTGTACTGTATTTTAACTGTCGTTGTACTGTACTTGTACTGTAGTTGTACTGTAGTTGTACTGTAGTTAAACTGTATTTGTACTGTAGTTGTACTGTACTTGTACTGTATGTGTACTGTATTTGTACTGTAGTAGTACTGTATGTGTACTGTATGTGTACTGTATGTGTACTGTATGTGTACTGTATTTTTACTGTAGTTGTACTGTAGTTGTACTGTAGTTGTACTGTAGTTGTACTGTATTTGTACTGTACTTGTACTGTAGTTGTACTGTAGTTGTACTGTAGTTGTACTGTATGTGTACTGTATTTTAACTGTATTTGTACTGTAGTTGTACTGTAGTTGTACTGTATTTGTACTGTAGTTGTACTGTATGTGTACTGTAGTTGTACTGTATTTGTACTGTACTTGTTCTGTAGTTGTACTGTAGTTGTACTGTATTTGTACTCTAGTTGTACTGTAGTTGTACTGTATGTGTACTGTAGTTGTACTGTATGTGTACTGTAATTGTACTGAATGTGTACTATAGTTGTACTGTATTTGTACTGTATTTGTACTGTACTTGTACTGTAGTTGTACCGTAGTTGTACTGTATGTGTACTGTATTTGTACTGTACTTGAACTGTAGTTGTACTGTAGTTGTACTGTACTTTTACTGTACTTGTACTGTAGTTGTACTGTATGTGTACTGTAGTTGTACTGTATTTGTTCTGTACTTGTACTGTAGTTGTAATGTAGTTGTACTGTACTTGTACTGTACTTGTACTGTAGTTGTACTGTAGTTGTACTGTAGTTGTACTGTATGTGTACTGTAGTTGTACTGTATTTGTACTGTACTTGTACTGTAGTTGTACTGTAGTTGTACTGTAGTTGTACTGTATGTGTACTGTATGTGTACTGTAGTTGTACTGTAGTTGTACTGTATGTGTACTGTATGTGTACTGTAGTTGTACTGTAGTTGTACTGTAGTTGTACTGTATGTGTACTGTAGTTGTACTGTAGTTGTACTGTAGTTGTACTGTATGTGTACTGTAGTTGTACTGTATGTGTACTGTAATTGTACTGAATGTGTACTATAGTTGTACTGTATTTGTACTGTATTTGTACTGTACTTGTACTGTAGTTGTACCGTAGTTGTACTGTATGTGTACTGTATTTGTACTGTACTTGAACTGTAGTTGTACTGTAGTTGTACTGTACTTTTACTGTACTTGTACTGTAGTTGTACTGTATGTGTACTGTAGTTGTACTGTATTTGTTCTGTACTTGTACTGTAGTTGTAATGTAGTTGTACTGTACTTGTACTGTACTTGTACTGTAGTTGTACTGTAGTTGTACTGTAGTTGTACTGTATGTGTACTGTAGTTGTACTGTATTTGTACTGTACTTGTACTGTAGTTGTACTGTAGTTGTACTGTAGTTGTACTGTATGTGTACTGTATGTGTACTGTAGTTGTACTGTAGTTGAACTGTAGTTGTACTGTAGTTGTACTGTACTTTTACTGTACTTGTACTGTAGTTGTACTGTATGTGTACTGTAGTTGTACTGTATTTGTTCTGTACTTGTACTGTAGTTGTAATGTAGTTGTACTGTACTTGTACTGTACTTGTACTGTAGTTGTACTGTAGTTGTACTGTAGTTGTACTGTATGTGTACTGTAGTTGTACTGTATTTGTACTGTACTTGTACTGTAGTTGTACTGTAGTTGTACTGTAGTTGTACTGTATGTGTACTGTAGTTGTACTGTAGTTGTACTGTATGTGTACTGTAGTTGTACTGTATTTGTACTGTACTTGTACTGTAGTTGTAATGTAGTTGTACTGTACTTGTACTGTACTTGTACTGTAGTTTTACTGTATTTGTACTGTACTTGTACTGTACTTGTACTGTAGTTGTACTGTAGTTGTACTGTAGTTGTACTGTATGTGTACTGTAGTTGTACTGTATTTGTACTGTACTTGTACTGTAGTTGTACTGTAGTTGTACTGTAGTTGTACTGTAGTTGTACTGTAGTTGTACTGTATGTGTACTGTATTTTAACTGTAGTTGTACTGTACTTGTACTGTAGTTGTACTGTAGTTGTACTGTAGTTAAACTGTATTTGTACTGTAGTTGTACTGTACTTGTACTGTATGTGTACTGTATTTGTACTGTAGTAGTACTGTATGTGTACTGTATGTGTACTGTATGTGTACTGTATGTGTACTCTATTTGTACTGTAGTTGTACTGTAGTTGTACTGTAGTTGTACTGTAGTTGTACTGTATTTGTACTGTACTTGTACTGTAGTTGTACTGTAGTTGTACTGTAGTTGTACTGTATGTGTACTGTATTTTAACTGTATTTGTACTGTAGTTGTACTGTAGTTGTACTGTATTTGTACTGTAGTTGTACTGTATGTGTACTGTAGTTGTACTGTATTTGTACTGTACTTGTACTGTAGTTGTACTGTATTTGTACTCTAGTTGTACTGTAGTTGTACTGTATGTGTAATGTAGTTGTACTGTATGTGTACTGTAGTTGTACTGAATGTGTACTATAGTTGTACTGTATTTGTACTGTATTTGTACTGTACTTGTACTGTAGTTGTACTGTAGTTGTACTGTATGTGTACTGTAGTTGTACTGTACTTGTACTGTAGTTGTACTGTATGTGTACTGTAGTTGTACTGTATTTGTACTGTACTTGTACTGTAGTTGTACTGTAGTTGTACTGTATGTGTACTGTATTTGTACTGTACTTGAACTGTAGTTGTACTTTAGTTGTACTGTACTTTTACTGTACTTGTACTGTAGTTGTACTGTATGTGTACTGTAGTTGTATTGTATTTGTACTGTACTTGTACTGTAGTTGTACTGTAGTTGTACTGTACTTGTACTGTACTTGTACTGTAGTTGTACTGTAGATGTACTGTAGTTGTACTGTATGTGTACTGTAGTTGTACTGTATTTGTACTGTACTTGTACTGAAGTTGTACTGTAGTTGTACTGTAGTTGTACTGTATGTGTACTGTATTTATACTGTACTTGTACTGTAGTTGTACTGTATGTGTACTGTATTTGTACTGTACTTCTACTGTAGTTGTACTGTAGTTGTACTGTACTTGTACTGTACTTGTACTGTACTTGTACTGTAGTTGTACTGTATGTGTACTGTAGTTGTACTGTATTTGTACTGTACTTGTACTGTAGTTGTACTGTACTTGTACTGTACATGTACTGTACTTGTACTGTAGTTGTACTGTAGTTGTACTGTAGTTGTACTGTATGTGTACTGTAGTTGTACTGTATTTGTACTGTACTTGTACTGTAGTTGTAATGTAGTTGTACTGTACTTGTACTGTACTTGTACTGTAGTTGTACTGTATTTGTACTGTACTTGTACTGTACTTGTACTGTACTTGTACTGTAGTTGTACTGTAGTTGTACTGTAGTTGTACTGTATGTGTACTGTAGTTGTACTGTATTTGTACTGTACTTGTACTGTAGTTGTACTGTAGTTGTACTGTAGTTGTACTGTAGTTGTACTGTAGTTGTACGGTATGTGTACTGTATTTTAACTGTAGTTGTACTGTACTTGTACTGTAGTTGTACTGTAGTTGTACTGTAGTTAAACTGTATTTGTACTGTAGTTGTACTGTACTTGTACTGTATGTGTACTGTATTTGTACTGTAGTAGTACTGTATGTGTACTGTATGTGTACTGTATGTGTACTGTATGTGTACTGTAGTTGTACTGTAGTTGTACTGTAGTTGTACTGTAGTTGTACTGTATTTGTACTGTACTTGTACTGTAGTTGTACTGTAGTTGTACTGTAGTTGTACTGTATTTTAACTGTATTTGTACTGTAGTTGTACTGTAGTTGTACTGTATTTGTACTGTAGTTGTACTGTATGTGTACTGTAGTTGTACTGTATTTGTACTGTACTTGTACTGTAGTTGTACTGTAGTTGTACTGTATTTGTAATCTAGTTGTACTGTAGTTGTACTGTATGTGTACTGTAGTTGTACTGTATGTGTACTGTAGTTGTACTGAATGTGTACTATAGTTGTACTGTATTTGTACTGTATTTGTACTGTACTTGTACTGTAGTTGTACTGTAGTTGTACTGTATGTGTACTGTATTTGTACTGTACTTGTACTGTAGTTGTACTGTAGTTGTACTGTACTTGTACTGTAGTTGTACTGTATGTGTACTGTAGTTGTACTGTATTTGTACTGTACTTGTACTGTAGTTGTACTGTAGTTGTACTGTACTTGTACTGTACTTGTACTGTACTTGTACTGTACTTGTACTGTACTTGTACTGTACTTGTACTGTAGTTGTACTGTAGTTGTACTGTAGTTGTACTGTATGTGTACTGTAGTTTTACTGTATTTGTACTGTACTTGTACTGTAGATGTACTGTAGTTGTACTGTATTTGTACTGTATGTGTACTGTATTTGTACTGTAGTTGTACTGTATGTGTACTGTAGTTGTACTGTATGTGTACTGTATTTGTACTGTATGTGTACTGTATTTGTACTGTAGTTGTACTGTAGTTGTACTGTAGTTGTACTGTAGTTGTACTGTAGTTGTACTGTAGTTGTACTGTATGTGTACTGTATTTGTACTGTATGTGTACTGTAGTTGTACTGTAGTACTGTATGTGTACTGTATTTTAACTGTACTTGTACTGTAGTTGTACTGTATTTGTACTGTAGTTGTACTGTATTTGTACTGTATTTGTACTGTAGTTGTACTGTAGTTGTACTGTATGTGTACTGTATTTGTACTGTATGTGTACTGTATTTGTACTGTATGTGTACTGTATTTGTACTGTAGTTGTACTGTAGTTGTACTGTATGTGTACTGTAGTTGTACTGTATTTGTACTGTAGTTGTACTGTATGTGTACTGTAGTTGTACTGTATGTGTACTGTATTTGTACTGTATGTGTACTGTATTTGTACTGTAGTTGTACTGTAGTTGTACTGTAGTTGTACTGTACTTGTACTGTACTTGTACTGTACTTGTACTGCATTTGTACTGTAGTTGTACTGTAGTTGTACTGTAGTTGTACTGTAGTTGTACTGTATGTGTACTGTATGTGTCCTGTATTTGTACTGTACTTGTACTGTATGTGTACTGTAGTTGTACTGTAGTTGTACTGTATGTGTACTGTAGTTGTACTGTAGTTGTACGGTAGTTGTACTGTAGTTGTACTGTATTTGTACTGTAGTTGTACTGTAGTTGTACTGTATGTGTACTGTATGTGTACTGTAGTTGTACTGTATGTGTACTGTAGTTGTACTGTAGTTGTACTGTATGTGTACTGTTTGTGTACTGTAGTTGTACTGTAGTTGTACTGTATGTGTACTGTAGTTGTACTGTAGTTGTACTGTATGTGTACTGTAGTTGTACTGTAGTTGTACTGTATGTGTACTGTAGTTGTACTGTAGTTGTACTGTATGTGTACTGTATGTGTACTGTAGTTGTACTGTATGTGTACTGTAGTTGTAGTGTAGTTGTACTGTATGTGTACTGTATGTGTACTGTATATGTACTGTATGTGTACTGTAGTTGTACTGTATGTGTACTGTAGTTGTACTGTATGTGTACTGTATGTGTACTGTAGTTGTACTGTAGTTGTACTGTATGTGTACTGTAGTTGTACTGTATGTGTACTGTAGTTGTACTGTAGTTGTACTGTAGTTGTACTGTAGTTGTACTGTATGTGTACTGTATGTGTACTGTAGTTGTACTGTAGTTGTACTGTATGTGTACTGTAGTTGTACTGTAGTTGTACTGTATGTGTACTGTAGTTGTACTGTAGTTGTACTGTATGTGTACTGTATGTGTACTGTATGTGTACTGTAGTTGTACTGTATGTGTACTGTAGTTGTACTGTAGTTGTACTGTATGTGTACTGTATGTGTACTGTATGTGTACTGTAGTTGTACTGTATGTGTACTGTAGTTGTACTGTAGTTGTTCCGTATGTGTACTGTATGTGTACTGTAGTTGTACTGTAGTTGTACTGTAGTTGTACTGTATGTGTACTGTATGTGTACTGTATGTGTACTGTGGTTGTACTGTATGTGTACTGTAGTTGTACTGTAGCTGTACTGTAGTTGTACTGTAGTGTCACTGTAGTTGTACTGTAGTTGTACTGTAGTTGTACTGTAGTTGTACTGTATTTGTACTGTATGTGTACTGTATGAGTACTGTAGTTGTACTCTAGTTGTACTGTATGTGTACTGTATGTGTACTGTAGTTGTACTGTATGTGTACTGTAGTTGTACTGTAGTTGTACTGTAGTTGTACTGTAGTTGTACTCTATGTGTACTGTATGTGTACTGTAGTTGTACTGTAGATGTACTGTATGTGTACTGTAGTTGTACTGTAGTTGTACTGTAGGTGTACTGTAGTTGTACTGTAGTTGTACTGTATGTGTACTGTATGTGTACTGTATGTGTACTGTAGTTGTACTGTATGTGTACTGTAGTTGTACTGTAGTTGTACTCTATGTGTACTGTATGTGTACTGTAGTTGTACTGTAGTTGTACTGTATGTGTACTGTACTTGTACTGTACTTGTACTGTAGTTGTACTGTAGTTGTACTGTATGTGTACTGTATGTGTACTGTACTTGTACTGTAGTTGTACTGTAGTTGTACTGTAGTTGTACTGTAGCTGTACTGTATGTGTACTGTAGTTGTACTGTATTTGTACTGTACTTGTACTGAAGTTGTACTGTAGTTGTACTGTAGTTGTACTGTATGTGTACTGTATTTGTACTGTACTTGTACTGTAGTTGTACTGTATTTGTACTGTATGTGTACTGTATTTGTACTGTACTTGAACTGTAGTTGTACTGTAGTTGTACTGTACTTTTACTGTACTTGTACTGTAGTTGTACTGTATGTGTACTGTAGTTGTACTGTATTTGTACTGTACTTGTACTGTAGTTGTACTGTAGTTGTACTGTACTTGTACTGTACTTGTACTGTAGTTGTACTGTATGTGTACTGTATTTGTACTGTACTTGTACTGTAGTTGTACTGTAGTTGTACTGTACTTGTACTGTAGTTGTACTGTATGTGTACTGTAGTTGTACTGTATTTGTACTGTACTTGTACTGTAGTTGTACTGTAGTTGTACTGTACTTGTACTGTACTTGTACTGTAGTTGTACTGTACTTGTACTGTACTTGTACTGTACTTGTACTGTACTTGTACTGTAGTTGTACTGTAGTTGTACTGTAGTTGTACTGTATGTGTACTGTAGTTGTACTGTATTTGTACTGTACTTGTACTGTAGATGTACTGTAGTTGTACTGTATTTGTACTGTATGTGTACTGTATTTGTAGTGTAGTTGTACTGTAAGTGTACTGTAGTTGTACTGTATGTGTACTGTATTTGTACTGTATGTGTACTGTATTTGTACTGTAGTTGTACTGTAGTTGTACTGTAGTTGTACTGTAGTTGTACTGTAGTTGTACTGTATGTGTACTGTATTTGTACTGTATGTGTACTGTATTTGTACTGTAGTTGTACTGTAGTTGTACTGTATGTGTACTGTATTTTAACTGTACTTGTACTGTAGTTGTACTGTATTTGCACTGTAGTTGTACTGTATTTGTACTGTAGTTGTACTGTAGTTGTACTGTAGTTGTACTGTATATGTACTGTATTTGTACTGTATGTGTACTGTATTTGTACTGTATGTGTACTGTATTTGTACTGTAGTTGTACTGTAGTTGTACTGTATGTGTAATGTAGTTGTACTGTATTTGTACTGTAGTTGTACTGTATGTGTACTGTAGTTGTACTGTATGTGTACTGTATTTGTACTGTATGTGTACTGTATTTGTACTGTAGTTGTACTGTAGTTGTACTGTAGTTGTACTGTACTTGTACTGTACTTGTACTGTACTTGTACTGCATTTGTACTGTAGTTGTACTGTATGTGTACTGTAGTTGTACTGTAGTTGTACTGTAGTTGTACTGTAGTTGTACTGTATGTGTACTGTATGTGTCCTGTATTTGTACTGTACTTGTACTGTATGTGTACTGTAGTTGTACTATAGTTGTACTGTATGTGTACTGTAGTTGTACTGTAGTTGTACGGTAGTTGTACTGTAGTTGTATTGTATTTGTACTGTAGTTGTACTGTAGTTGTACTGTATGTGTACTGTATGTGTACTGTAGTTGTACTGTATGTGTACTGTAGTTGTACTGTAGTTGTACTGTATGTGTACTGTATGTGTACTGTAGTTGTACTGTAGTTGTACTGTATTTTAACTGTACTTGTACTGTACTTGTACTGTATTTGTACTGTAGTTGTACTGTATGTGTACTGTAGTTGTACTGTAGTTGTACTGTAGTTGTACTGTATGTTTACTGTATGTGTCCTGTATTTATACTGTACTTGTACTGTATGTGTACTGTATGTGTACTGTAGTTGTACTGTAGTTGTACTGTATGTGTACTGTATGTGTACTGTAGTTGTACTGTAGTTGTACTGTAGTTGTACTGTATGTGTACTGTAGTTGTACTGTAGTTGTACTGTACTTGTACTGTATGTGTACTGTAGTTGTACTGTATGTGTACTGTATGTGTACTGTAGTTGTACTGTATGTGTACTGTATGTGTACTGTATGTGTACTGTATTTGTACTGTACTTGTACTGTATTTGTACTGTAGTTGTACTGTAGTTGTACTGTAGTTGTACTGTAGTTGTACTGTATGTGTACTGTATGTGTACTGTAGTTGTACTGTATTTGTACTGTAGTTGTACGGTAGTTGTACTGTAGTTGTACTGTATTTGTACTGTAGTTGTACTGTAGTTGTACTGTATGTGTACTGTATGTGTACTGTAGTTGTACTGTATGTGTACTGTAGTTGTACTGTAGTTGTACTGTATGTGTACTGTATGTGTACTGTAGTTGTACTGTACGTGCACTGTAGTTGTACTGTATTTGTACTGTATGTGTACTGTATGTGTACGGTAGTTGTACTGTAGTTGTACTGTATTTGTACTGTAGTTGTACTGTAGTTGTACTGTAGTTGTACTGTAGTTGAACTGTATGTGTACTGTATGTGTACTGTAGTTGTACTGTAGTTATACTGTAGTTGTACTGTATGTGTACTGTAGTTGTACTGTAGTTGTACTGTACTTGTACTGTATGTGTACTGTAGTTGTACTGTATGTGTACTGTATGTGTACTGTAGTTGTACTGTATGTGTACTGTATGTGTACTGTAGTTGTACTGTAGTTGTACTGTATGTGTACTGTTTGTGTACTGTAGTTGTACTGTAGTTGTACTGTATGTGTCCTGTATTTTAACTGTACTTGTACTGTAGTTGTACTGTAGTTGTACTGTAGTTGTACTGTATGTGTACTGTATTTGTACTGTAGTTGTACTGTAGTTGTACTGTATGTGTCCTGTATTTTAACTGTACTTGTACTGTAGTTGTACTGTAGTTGTACTGTAGTTGTACTGTATGTGTACTGTATGTGTACTGTAGTTGTACTGTAGTTGTACTGTAGTTGTACTGTATGTGTACTGTATGTGTACTGTAGTTGTACTGTATGTGTACTGTATGTGTACTGTAGATGTACTGTATGTGTACTGTAGTTGTACTGTAGTTGTACTGTATGTGTACTGTATGTGTACTGTAGTTGTACTGTAGTTGTACTGTATGTGTACTGTACTTGTACTATACTTGTACTGTAGTTGTACTGTAGTTGTACTGTATGTGTACTGTATGTGTACTGTATTTGTACTGTAGTTGTACTGTAGTTGTACTGTATTTGTACTGTAGTTTACTCTAGTTGTACTGTATGTGTACTGTTTGTGTACTGTAGTTGTACTGTAGTTGTACTGTATGTGTACTGTAGTTTTACTGTAGTTGTACTGTATGTGTACTGTAGTTGTACTGTAGTTGTACTGTATGTGTACTGTAGTTGTACTGTAGTTGTACTGTATGTGTACTGTATGTGTACTGTAGTTGTACTGTATGTGTACTGTAGTTGTAGTGTAGTTGTACTGTATGTGTACTGTATGTGTACTGTATGTGTACTGTATGTGTACTGTAGTTGTACTGTATGAGTACTGTAGTTGTACTGTATGTGTACTGTATGTGTACTGTAGTTGTACTGTAGTTGTACTGTATGTGTACTGTAGTTGTACTGTAGTTGTACTGTATGTGTACTGTATGTGTACTGTATGTGTACTGTAGTTGTACTGTATGTGTACTGTAGTTGTACTGTAGTTGTACTGTTCGTGTACTGTATGTGTACTGTAGTTGTACTGTAGTTGTACTGTATGTGTACTGTACTTGTACTGTAGTTGTACTGTATGTGTACTGTATTTGTACTGTACTTGTACTGTAGTTGTACTGTAGTTGTACTGTATGTGTACTGTATTTGTACTGTACTTGAACTGTAGTTGTACTGTACTTGTACTGTACTTTTACTGTACTTGTACTGTAGTTGTACTGAATGTGTACTGTAGTTGTACTGTATTTGTACTGTACTTGTACTGTAGTTGTACTGTAGTTGTACTGTACTTGTACTGTACTTGTACTGTACTTGTACTGTATTTGTACTGTAGTAGTACTGTATGTGTACTGTATGTGTACTGTATGTGTACTGTATGTGTACTCTATTTGTACTGTAGTTGTACTGTAGTTGTACTGTAGTTGTACTGTAGTTGTACTGTATTTGTACTGTACTTGTACTGTAGTTGTACTGTAGTTGTACTGTAGTTGTACTGTATGTGTACTGTATTTTAACTGTATTTGTACTGTAGTTGTACTGTAGTTGTACTGTATTTGTACTGTAGTTGTACTGTATGTGTACTGTAGTTGTACTGTATTTGTACTGTACTTGTACTGTAGTTGTACTGTATTTGTACTCTAGTTGTACTGTAGTTGTACTGTATGTGTACTGTAGTTGTACTGTATGTGTACTGTAGTTGTACTGAATGTGTACTATAGTTGTACTGTATTTGTACTGTATTTGTACTGTACTTGTACTGTAGTTGTACTGTAGTTGTACTGTATGTGTACTGTAGTTGTACTGTACTTGTACTGTAGTTGTACTGTATGTGTACTGTAGTTGTACTGTATTTGTACTGTACTTGTACTGTAGTTGTACTGTAGTTGTACTGTATGTGTACTGTATTTGTACTGTACTTGAACTGTAGTTGTACTTTAGTTGTACTGTACTTTTACTGTACTTGTACTGTAGTTGTACTGTATGTGTACTGTAGTTGTATTGTATTTGTACTGTACTTGTACTGTAGTTGTACTGTAGTTGTACTGTACTTGTACTGTACTTGTACTGTAGTTGTACTGTAGATGTACTGTAGTTGTACTGTATGTGTACTGTAGTTGTACTGTATTTGTACTGTACTTGTACTGAAGTTGTACTGTAGTTGTACTGTAGTTGTACTGTATGTGTACTGTATTTATACTGTACTTGTACTGTAGTTGTACTGTATGTGTACTGTATTTGTACTGTACTTCTACTGTAGTTGTACTGTAGTTGTACTGTACTTGTACTGTACTTGTACTGTAGTTGTACTGTATGTGTACTGTAGTTGTACTGTATTTGTACTGTACTTGTACTGTAGTTGTACTGTACTTGTACTGTACATGTACTGTACTTGTACTGTAGTTGTACTGTAGTTGTACTGTAGTTGTACTGTATGTGTACTGTAGTTGTACTGTATTTGTACTGTACTTGTACTGTAGTTGTAATGTAGTTGTACTGTACTTGTACTGTACTTGTACTGTAGTTGTACTGTATTTGTACTGTACTTGTACTGTACTTGTACTGTAGTTGTACTGTAGTTGTACTGTAGTTGTACTGTATGTGTACTGTAGTTGTACTGTATTTGTACTGTACTTGTACTGTAGTTGTACTGTAGTTGTACTGTAGTTGTACTGTAGTTGTACGGTATGTGTACTGTATTTTAACTGTAGTTGTACTGTACTTGTACTGTAGTTGTACTGTAGTTGTACTGTAGTTAAACTGTATTTGTACTGTAGTTGTACTGTACTTGTACTGTATGTGTACTGTATTTGTACTGTAGTAGTACTGTATGTGTACTGTATGTGTACTGTATGTGTACTGTATGTGTACTGTAGTTGTACTGTAGTTGTACTGTAGTTGTACTGTAGTTGTACTGTATTTGTACTGTACTTGTACTGTAGTTGTACTGTAGTTGTACTGTAGTTGTACTGTATTTTAACTGTATTTGTACTGTAGTTGTACTGTAGTTGTACTGTATTTGTACTGTAGTTGTACTGTATGTGTACTGTAGTTGTACTGTATTTGTACTGTACTTGTACTGTAGTTGTACTGTAGTTGTACTGTATTTGTAATCTAGTTGTACTGTAGTTGTACTGTATGTGTACTGTAGTTGTACTGTATGTGTACTGTAGTTGTACTGAATGTGTACTATAGTTGTACTGTATTTGTACTGTATTTGTACTGTACTTGTACTGTAGTTGTACTGTAGTTGTACTGTATGTGTACTGTATTTGTACTGTACTTGTACTGTAGTTGTACTGTAGTTGTACTGTACTTGTACTGTAGTTGTACTGTATGTGTACTGTAGTTGTACTGTATTTGTACTGTACTTGTACTGTAGTTGTACTGTAGTTGTACTGTACTTGTACTGTACTTGTACTGTACTTGTACTGTACTTGTACTGTACTTGTACTGTAGTTGTACTGTAGTTGTACTGTAGTTGTACTGTATGTGTACTGTAGTTTTACTGTATTTGTACTGTACTTGTACTGTAGATGTACTGTAGTTGTACTGTATTTGTACTGTATGTGTACTGTATTTGTACTGTAGTTGTACTGTATGTGTACTGTAGTTGTACTGTATGTGTACTGTATTTGTACTGTATGTGTACTGTATTTGTACTGTAGTTGTACTGTAGTTGTACTGTAGTTGTACTGTAGTTGTACTGTAGTTGTACTGTAGTTGTACTGTATGTGTACTGTATTTGTACTGTATGTGTACTGTAGTTGTACTGTAGTACTGTATGTGTACTGTATTTTAACTGTACTTGTACTGTAGTTGTACTGTATTTGTACTGTAGTTGTACTGTATTTGTACTGTAGTTGTACTGTAGTTGTACTGTAGTTGTACTGTATGTGTACTGTATTTGTACTGTATGTGTACTGTATTTGTACTGTATGTGTACTGTATTTGTACTGTAGTTGTACTGTAGTTGTACTGTATGTGTACTGTAGTTGTACTGTATTTGTACTGTAGTTGTACTGTATGTGTACTGTAGTTGTACTGTATGTGTACTGTATTTGTACTGTATGTGTACTGTATTTGTACTGTAGTTGTACTGTAGTTGTACTGTAGTTGTACTGTACTTGTACTGTACTTGTACTGTACTTGTACTGCATTTGTACTGTAGTTGTACTGTAGTTGTACTGTAGTTGTACTGTATGTGTACTGTATGTGTCCTGTATTTGTACTGTACTTGTACTGTATGTGTACTGTAGTTGTACTGTAGTTGTACTGTATGTGTACTGTAGTTGTACTGTAGTTGTACGGTAGTTGTACTGTAGTTGTACTGTATTTGTACTGTATTTGTACTGTAGTTGTACTGTATGTGTACTGTATGTGTACTGTAGTTGTACTGTATGTGTACTGTAGTTGTACTGTAGTTGTACTGTATGTGTACTGTTTGTGTACTGTAGTTGTACTGTAGTTGTACTGTATGTGTACTGTAGTTGTACTGTAGTTGTACTGTATGTGTACTGTAGTTGTACTGTAGTTGTACTGTATGTGTACTGTAGTTGTACTGTAGTTGTACTGTATGTGTACTGTATGTGTACTGTAGTTGTACTGTATGTGTACTGTAGTTGTAGTGTAGTTGTACTGTATGTGTACTGTATGTGTACTGTATATGTAC
Source organism: Meconema thalassinum (assembly GCA_946902985.2). Classification (NCBI taxonomy): domain Eukaryota; kingdom Metazoa; phylum Arthropoda; class Insecta; order Orthoptera; family Tettigoniidae; genus Meconema; species Meconema thalassinum. The sequence continues at coordinate 442,953,231 of OX336394.1, read as the reverse complement.
TGTATGTGTACTGTAGTTGTACTGTATGTGTACTGTAGTTGTACTGTATGTGTACTGTATGTGTACTGTAGTTGTACTGTAGTTGTACTGTATGTGTACTGTAGTTGTACTGTATGTGTACTGTAGTTGTACTGTAGTTGTACTGTAGTTGTACTGTAGTTGTACTGTATGTGTACTGTATGTGTACTGTAGTTGTACTGTAGTTGTACTGTATGTGTACTGTAGTTGTACTGTAGTTGTACTGTATGTGTACTGTAGTTGTACTGTAGTTGTACTGTATGTGTACTGTATGTGTACTGTATGTGTACTGTAGTTGTACTGTATGTGTACTGTAGTTGTACTGTAGTTGTACTGTATGTGTACTGTATGTGTACTGTATGTGTACTGTAGTTGTACTGTATGTGTACTGTAGTTGTACTGTAGTTGTTCCGTATGTGTACTGTATGTGTACTGTAGTTGTACTGTAGTTGTACTGTAGTTGTACTGTATGTGTACTGTATGTGTACTGTATGTGTACTGTGGTTGTACTGTATGTGTACTGTAGTTGTACTGTAGCTGTACTGTAGTTGTACTGTAGTGTCACTGTAGTTGTACTGTAGTTGTACTGTAGTTGTACTGTAGTTGTACTGTATTTGTACTGTATGTGTACTGTATGAGTACTGTAGTTGTACTCTAGTTGTACTGTATGTGTACTGTATGTGTACTGTAGTTGTACTGTATGTGTACTGTAGTTGTACTGTAGTTGTACTGTAGTTGTACTCTATGTGTACTGTATGTGTACTGTAGTTGTACTGTAGATGTACTGTATGTGTACTGTAGTTGTACTGTAGTTGTACTGTAGGTGTACTGTAGTTGTACTGTAGTTGTACTGTATGTGTACTGTATGTGTACTGTATGTGTACTGTAGTTGTACTGTATGTGTACTGTAGTTGTACTGTAGTTGTACTCTATGTGTACTGTATGTGTACTGTAGTTGTACTGTAGTTGTACTGTATGTGTACTGTACTTGTACTGTACTTGTACTGTAGTTGTACTGTAGTTGTACTGTATGTGTACTGTATGTGTACTGTACTTGTACTGTAGTTGTACTGTAGTTGTACTGTAGTTGTACTGTAGCTGTACTGTATGTGTACTGTAGTTGTACTGTATTTGTACTGTACTTGTACTGAAGTTGTACTGTAGTTGTACTGTAGTTGTACTGTATGTGTACTGTATTTGTACTGTACTTGTACTGTAGTTGTACTGTATTTGTACTGTATGTGTACTGTATTTGTACTGTACTTGAACTGTAGTTGTACTGTAGTTGTACTGTACTTTTACTGTACTTGTACTGTAGTTGTACTGTATGTGTACTGTAGTTGTACTGTATTTGTACTGTACTTGTACTGTAGTTGTACTGTAGTTGTACTGTACTTGTACTGTACTTGTACTGTAGTTGTACTGTATGTGTACTGTATTTGTACTGTACTTGTACTGTAGTTGTACTGTAGTTGTACTGTACTTGTACTGTAGTTGTACTGTATGTGTACTGTAGTTGTACTGTATTTGTACTGTACTTGTACTGTAGTTGTACTGTAGTTGTACTGTACTTGTACTGTACTTGTACTGTAGTTGTACTGTACTTGTACTGTACTTGTACTGTACTTGTACTGTACTTGTACTGTAGTTGTACTGTAGTTGTACTGTAGTTGTACTGTATGTGTACTGTAGTTGTACTGTATTTGTACTGTACTTGTACTGTAGATGTACTGTAGTTGTACTGTATTTGTACTGTATGTGTACTGTATTTGTAGTGTAGTTGTACTGTAAGTGTACTGTAGTTGTACTGTATGTGTACTGTATTTGTACTGTAGTTGTACTGTAGTTGTACTGTAGTTGTACTGTAGTTGTACTGTAGTTGTACTGTATGTGTACTGTATTTGTACTGTATGTGTACTGTATTTGTACTGTAGTTGTACTGTAGTTGTACTGTATGTGTACTGTACTTGTACTATACTTGTACTGTAGTTGTACTGTAGTTGTACTGTATGTGTACTGTATGTGTACTGTATTTGTACTGTAGTTGTACTGTAGTTGTACTGTATGTGTACTGTATGTGTACTGTAGTTGTACTGTATGTGTACTGTATGTGTACTGTAGTTGTACTGTAGTTGTACTGTATGTGTACTGTTTGTGTACTGTAGTTGTACTGTAGTTGTACTGTATGTGTCCTGTATTTTAACTGTACTTGTACTGTAGTTGTACTGTAGTTGTACTGTAGTTGTACTGTATGTGTACTGTATTTGTACTGTAGTTGTACTGTAGTTGTACTGTATGTGTCCTGTATTTTAACTGTACTTGTACTGTAGTTGTACTGTAGTTGTACTGTAGTTGTACTGTATGTGTACTGTATGTGTACTGTAGTTGTACTGTAGTTGTACTGTAGTTGTACTGTAGTTGTACTGTATGTGTACTGTATGTGTACTGTAGTTGTACTGTATGTGTACTGTATGTGTACTGTAGATGTACTGTATGTGTACTGTAGTTGTACTGTAGTTGTACTGTATGTGTACTGTATGTGTACTGTAGTTGTACTGTAGTTGTACTGTATGTGTACTGTACTTGTACTATACTTGTACTGTAGTTGTACTGTAGTTGTACTGTATGTGTACTGTATGTGTACTGTATTTGTACTGTAGTTGTACTGTAGTTGTACTGTATTTGTACTGTAGTTTACTCTAGTTGTACTGTATGTGTACTGTTTGTGTACTGTAGTTGTACTGTAGTTGTACTGTATGTGTACTGTAGTTTTACTGTAGTTGTACTGTATGTGTACTGTAGTTGTACTGTAGTTGTACTGTATGTGTACTGTAGTTGTACTGTAGTTGTACTGTATGTGTACTGTATGTGTACTGTAGTTGTACTGTATGTGTACTGTAGTTGTAGTGTAGTTGTACTGTATGTGTACTGTATGTGTACTGTATGTGTACTGTATGTGTACTGTAGTTGTACTGTATGAGTACTGTAGTTGTACTGTATGTGTACTGTATGTGTACTGTAGTTGTACTGTAGTTGTACTGTATGTGTACTGTAGTTGTACTGTAGTTGTACTGTATGTGTACTGTATGTGTACTGTATGTGTACTGTAGTTGTACTGTATGTGTACTGTAGTTGTACTGTAGTTGTACTGTTCGTGTACTGTATGTGTACTGTAGTTGTACTGTAGTTGTACTGTATGTGTACTGTACTTGTACTGTAGTTGTACTGTATGTGTACTGTATTTGTACTGTACTTGTACTGTAGTTGTACTGTAGTTGTACTGTATGTGTACTGTATTTGTACTGTACTTGAACTGTAGTTGTACTGTACTTGTACTGTACTTTTACTGTACTTGTACTGTAGTTGTACTGAATGTGTACTGTAGTTGTACTGTATTTGTACTGTACTTGTACTGTAGTTGTACTGTAGTTGTACTGTACTTGTACTGTACTTGTACTGTACTTGTACTGTATTTGTACTGTAGTAGTACTGTATGTGTACTGTATGTGTACTGTATGTGTACTGTATGTGTACTCTATTTGTACTGTAGTTGTACTGTAGTTGTACTGTAGTTGTACTGTAGTTGTACTGTATTTGTACTGTACTTGTACTGTAGTTGTACTGTAGTTGTACTGTAGTTGTACTGTATGTGTACTGTATTTTAACTGTATTTGTACTGTAGTTGTACTGTAGTTGTACTGTATTTGTACTGTAGTTGTACTGTATGTGTACTGTAGTTGTACTGTATTTGTACTGTACTTGTACTGTAGTTGTACTGTATTTGTACTCTAGTTGTACTGTAGTTGTACTGTATGTGTACTGTAGTTGTACTGTATGTGTACTGTAGTTGTACTGAATGTGTACTATAGTTGTACTGTATTTGTACTGTATTTGTACTGTACTTGTACTGTAGTTGTACTGTAGTTGTACTGTATGTGTACTGTAGTTGTACTGTACTTGTACTGTAGTTGTACTGTATGTGTACTGTAGTTGTACTGTATTTGTACTGTACTTGTACTGTAGTTGTACTGTAGTTGTACTGTATGTGTACTGTATTTGTACTGTACTTGAACTGTAGTTGTACTTTAGTTGTACTGTACTTTTACTGTACTTGTACTGTAGTTGTACTGTATGTGTACTGTAGTTGTATTGTATTTGTACTGTACTTGTACTGTAGTTGTACTGTAGTTGTACTGTACTTGTACTGTACTTGTACTGTAGTTGTACTGTAGATGTACTGTAGTTGTACTGTATGTGTACTGTAGTTGTACTGTATTTGTACTGTACTTGTACTGAAGTTGTACTGTAGTTGTACTGTAGTTGTACTGTATGTGTACTGTATTTATACTGTACTTGTACTGTAGTTGTACTGTATGTGTACTGTATTTGTACTGTACTTCTACTGTAGTTGTACTGTAGTTGTACTGTACTTGTACTGTACTTGTACTGTACTTGTACTGTAGTTGTACTGTATGTGTACTGTAGTTGTACTGTATTTGTACTGTACTTGTACTGTAGTTGTACTGTACTTGTACTGTACATGTACTGTACTTGTACTGTAGTTGTACTGTAGTTGTACTGTAGTTGTACTGTATGTGTACTGTAGTTGTACTGTATTTGTACTGTACTTGTACTGTAGTTGTAATGTAGTTGTACTGTACTTGTACTGTACTTGTACTGTAGTTGTACTGTATTTGTACTGTACTTGTACTGTACTTGTACTGTAGTTGTACTGTAGTTGTACTGTAGTTGTACTGTATGTGTACTGTAGTTGTACTGTATTTGTACTGTACTTGTACTGTAGTTGTACTGTAGTTGTACTGTAGTTGTACTGTAGTTGTACTGTAGTTGTACGGTATGTGTACTGTATTTTAACTGTAGTTGTACTGTACTTGTACTGTAGTTGTACTGTAGTTGTACTGTAGTTAAACTGTATTTGTACTGTAGTTGTACTGTACTTGTACTGTATGTGTACTGTATTTGTACTGTAGTAGTACTGTATGTGTACTGTATGTGTACTGTATGTGTACTGTATGTGTACTGTAGTTGTACTGTAGTTGTACTGTAGTTGTACTGTAGTTGTACTGTATTTGTACTGTACTTGTACTGTAGTTGTACTGTAGTTGTACTGTAGTTGTACTGTATTTTAACTGTATTTGTACTGTAGTTGTACTGTAGTTGTACTGTATTTGTACTGTAGTTGTACTGTATGTGTACTGTAGTTGTACTGTATTTGTACTGTACTTGTACTGTAGTTGTACTGTAGTTGTACTGTATTTGTAATCTAGTTGTACTGTAGTTGTACTGTATGTGTACTGTAGTTGTACTGTATGTGTACTGTAGTTGTACTGAATGTGTACTATAGTTGTACTGTATTTGTACTGTATTTGTACTGTACTTGTACTGTAGTTGTACTGTAGTTGTACTGTATGTGTACTGTATGTGTACTGTACTTGTACTGTAGTTGTACTGTATGTGTACTGTATTTGTACTGTACTTGTACTGTAGTTGTACTGTAGTTGTACTGTATGTGTACTGTATTTGTACTGTACTTGAACTGTAGTTGTACTGTACTTGTACTGTACTTTTACTGTACTTGTACTGTAGTTGTACTGAATGTGTACTGTAGTTGTACTGTATTTGTACTGTACTTGTACTGTAGTTGTACTGTAGTTGTACTGTACTTGTACTGTACTTGTACTGTACTTGTACTGTATTTGTACTGTAGTAGTACTGTATGTGTACTGTATGTGTACTGTATGTGTACTGTATGTGTACTCTATTTGTACTGTAGTTGTACTGTAGTTGTACTGTAGTTGTACTGTAGTTGTACTGTATTTGTACTGTACTTGTACTGTAGTTGTACTGTAGTTGTACTGTAGTTGTACTGTATGTGTACTGTATTTTAACTGTATTTGTACTGTAGTTGTACTGTAGTTGTACTGTATTTGTACTGTAGTTGTACTGTATGTGTACTGTAGTTGTACTGTATTTGTACTGTACTTGTACTGTAGTTGTACTGTATTTGTACTCTAGTTGTACTGTAGTTGTACTGTATGTGTACTGTAGTTGTACTGTATGTGTACTGTAGTTGTACTGAATGTGTACTATAGTTGTACTGTATTTGTACTGTATTTGTACTGTACTTGTACTGTAGTTGTACTGTAGTTGTACTGTATGTGTACTGTAGTTGTACTGTACTTGTACTGTAGTTGTACTGTATGTGTACTGTAGTTGTACTGTATTTGTACTGTACTTGTACTGTAGTTGTACTGTAGTTGTACTGTATGTGTACTGTATTTGTACTGTACTTGAACTGTAGTTGTACTTTAGTTGTACTGTACTTTTACTGTACTTGTACTGTAGTTGTACTGTATGTGTACTGTAGTTGTATTGTATTTGTACTGTACTTGTACTGTAGTTGTACTGTAGTTGTACTGTACTTGTACTGTACTTGTACTGTAGTTGTACTGTAGATGTACTGTAGTTGTACTGTATGTGTACTGTAGTTGTACTGTATTTGTACTGTACTTGTACTGAAGTTGTACTGTAGTTGTACTGTAGTTGTACTGTATGTGTACTGTATTTATACTGTACTTGTACTGTAGTTGTACTGTATGTGTACTGTATTTGTACTGTACTTCTACTGTAGTTGTACTGTAGTTGTACTGTACTTGTACTGTACTTGTACTGTAGTTGTACTGTATGTGTACTGTAGTTGTACTGTATTTGTACTGTACTTGTACTGTAGTTGTACTGTACTTGTACTGTACATGTACTGTACTTGTACTGTAGTTGTACTGTAGTTGTACTGTAGTTGTACTGTATGTGTACTGTAGTTGTACTGTATTTGTACTGTACTTGTACTGTAGTTGTAATGTAGTTGTACTGTACTTGTACTGTACTTGTACTGTAGTTGTACTGTATTTGTACTGTACTTGTACTGTACTTGTACTGTAGTTGTACTGTAGTTGTACTGTAGTTGTACTGTATGTGTACTGTAGTTGTACTGTATTTGTACTGTACTTGTACTGTAGTTGTACTGTAGTTGTACTGTAGTTGTACTGTAGTTGTACGGTATGTGTACTGTATTTTAACTGTAGTTGTACTGTACTTGTACTGTAGTTGTACTGTAGTTGTACTGTAGTTAAACTGTATTTGTACTGTAGTTGTACTGTACTTGTACTGTATGTGTACTGTATTTGTACTGTAGTAGTACTGTATGTGTACTGTATGTGTACTGTATGTGTACTGTATGTGTACTGTAGTTGTACTGTAGTTGTACTGTAGTTGTACTGTAGTTGTACTGTATTTGTACTGTACTTGTACTGTAGTTGTACTGTAGTTGTACTGTAGTTGTACTGTATTTTAACTGTATTTGTACTGTAGTTGTACTGTAGTTGTACTGTATTTGTACTGTAGTTGTACTGTATGTGTACTGTAGTTGTACTGTATTTGTACTGTACTTGTACTGTAGTTGTACTGTAGTTGTACTGTATTTGTAATCTAGTTGTACTGTAGTTGTACTGTATGTGTACTGTAGTTGTACTGTATGTGTACTGTAGTTGTACTGAATGTGTACTATAGTTGTACTGTATTTGTACTGTATTTGTACTGTACTTGTACTGTAGTTGTACTGTAGTTGTACTGTATGTGTACTGTATTTGTACTGTACTTGTACTGTAGTTGTACTGTAGTTGTACTGTACTTGTACTGTAGTTGTACTGTATGTGTACTGTAGTTGTACTGTATTTGTACTGTACTTGTACTGTAGTTGTACTGTAGTTGTACTGTACTTGTACTGTACTTGTACTGTACTTGTACTGTACTTGTACTGTACTTGTACTGTAGTTGTACTGTAGTTGTACTGTAGTTGTACTGTATGTGTACTGTAGTTTTACTGTATTTGTACTGTACTTGTACTGTAGATGTACTGTAGTTGTACTGTATTTGTACTGTATGTGTACTGTATTTGTACTGTAGTTGTACTGTATGTGTACTGTAGTTGTACTGTATGTGTACTGTATTTGTACTGTATGTGTACTGTATTTGTACTGTAGTTGTACTGTAGTTGTACTGTAGTTGTACTGTAGTTGTACTGTAGTTGTACTGTAGTTGTACTGTATGTGTACTGTATTTGTACTGTATGTGTACTGTAGTTGTACTGTAGTACTGTATGTGTACTGTATTTTAACTGTACTTGTACTGTAGTTGTACTGTATTTGTACTGTAGTTGTACTGTATTTGTACTGTAGTTGTACTGTAGTTGTACTGTAGTTGTACTGTATGTGTACTGTATTTGTACTGTATGTGTACTGTATTTGTACTGTATGTGTACTGTATTTGTACTGTAGTTGTACTGTAGTTGTACTGTATGTGTACTGTAGTTGTACTGTATTTGTACTGTAGTTGTACTGTATGTGTACTGTAGTTGTACTGTATGTGTACTGTATTTGTACTGTATGTGTACTGTATTTGTACTGTAGTTGTACTGTAGTTGTACTGTAGTTGTACTGTACTTGTACTGTACTTGTACTGTACTTGTACTGCATTTGTACTGTAGTTGTACTGTAGTTGTACTGTAGTTGTACTGTATGTGTACTGTATGTGTCCTGTATTTGTACTGTACTTGTACTGTATGTGTACTGTAGTTGTACTGTAGTTGTACTGTATGTGTACTGTAGTTGTACTGTAGTTGTACGGTAGTTGTACTGTAGTTGTACTGTATTTGTACTGTATTTGTACTGTAGTTGTACTGTATGTGTACTGTATGTGTACTGTAGTTGTACTGTATGTGTACTGTAGTTGTACTGTAGTTGTACTGTATGTGTACTGTTTGTGTACTGTAGTTGTACTGTAGTTGTACTGTATGTGTACTGTAGTTGTACTGTAGTTGTACTGTATGTGTACTGTAGTTGTACTGTAGTTGTACTGTATGTGTACTGTAGTTGTACTGTAGTTGTACTGTATGTGTACTGTATGTGTACTGTAGTTGTACTGTATGTGTACTGTAGTTGTAGTGTAGTTGTACTGTATGTGTACTGTATGTGTACTGTATATGTACTGTATGTGTACTGTAGTTGTACTGTATGTGTACTGTAGTTGTACTGTATGTGTACTGTATGTGTACTGTAGTTGTACTGTAGTTGTACTGTATGTGTACTGTAGTTGTACTGTATGTGTACTGTAGTTGTACTGTAGTTGTACTGTAGTTGTACTGTAGTTGTACTGTATGTGTACTGTATGTGTACTGTAGTTGTACTGTAGTTGTACTGTATGTGTACTGTAGTTGTACTGTAGTTGTACTGTATGTGTACTGTAGTTGTACTGTAGTTGTACTGTATGTGTACTGTATGTGTACTGTATGTGTACTGTAGTTGTACTGTATGTGTACTGTAGTTGTACTGTAGTTGTACTGTATGTGTACTGTATGTGTACTGTATGTGTACTGTAGTTGTACTGTATGTGTACTGTAGTTGTACTGTAGTTGTTCCGTATGTGTACTGTATGTGTACTGTAGTTGTACTGTAGTTGTACTGTAGTTGTACTGTATGTGTACTGTATGTGTACTGTATGTGTACTGTGGTTGTACTGTATGTGTACTGTAGTTGTACTGTAGCTGTACTGTAGTTGTACTGTAGTGTCACTGTAGTTGTACTGTAGTTGTACTGTAGTTGTACTGTAGTTGTACTGTATTTGTACTGTATGTGTACTGTATGAGTACTGTAGTTGTACTCTAGTTGTACTGTATGTGTACTGTATGTGTACTGTAGTTGTACTGTATGTGTACTGTAGTTGTACTGTAGTTGTACTGTAGTTGTACTCTATGTGTACTGTATGTGTACTGTAGTTGTACTGTAGATGTACTGTATGTGTACTGTAGTTGTACTGTAGTTGTACTGTAGGTGTACTGTAGTTGTACTGTAGTTGTACTGTATGTGTACTGTATGTGTACTGTATGTGTACTGTAGTTGTACTGTATGTGTACTGTAGTTGTACTGTAGTTGTACTCTATGTGTACTGTATGTGTACTGTAGTTGTACTGTAGTTGTACTGTATGTGTACTGTACTTGTACTGTACTTGTACTGTAGTTGTACTGTAGTTGTACTGTATGTGTACTGTATGTGTACTGTACTTGTACTGTAGTTGTACTGTAGTTGTACTGTAGTTGTACTGTAGCTGTACTGTATGTGTACTGTAGTTGTACTGTATTTGTACTGTACTTGTACTGAAGTTGTACTGTAGTTGTACTGTAGTTGTACTGTATGTGTACTGTATTTGTACTGTACTTGTACTGTAGTTGTACTGTATTTGTACTGTATGTGTACTGTATTTGTACTGTACTTGAACTGTAGTTGTACTGTAGTTGTACTGTACTTTTACTGTACTTGTACTGTAGTTGTACTGTATGTGTACTGTAGTTGTACTGTATTTGTACTGTACTTGTACTGTAGTTGTACTGTAGTTGTACTGTACTTGTACTGTACTTGTACTGTAGTTGTACTGTATGTGTACTGTATTTGTACTGTACTTGTACTGTAGTTGTACTGTAGTTGTACTGTACTTGTACTGTAGTTGTACTGTATGTGTACTGTAGTTGTACTGTATTTGTACTGTACTTGTACTGTAGTTGTACTGTAGTTGTACTGTACTTGTACTGTACTTGTACTGTAGTTGTACTGTACTTGTACTGTACTTGTACTGTACTTGTACTGTACTTGTACTGTAGTTGTACTGTAGTTGTACTGTAGTTGTACTGTATGTGTACTGTAGTTGTACTGTATTTGTACTGTACTTGTACTGTAGATGTACTGTAGTTGTACTGTATTTGTACTGTATGTGTACTGTATTTGTAGTGTAGTTGTACTGTAAGTGTACTGTAGTTGTACTGTATGTGTACTGTATTTGTACTGTAGTTGTACTGTAGTTGTACTGTAGTTGTACTGTAGTTGTACTGTAGTTGTACTGTATGTGTACTGTATTTGTACTGTATGTGTACTGTATTTGTACTGTAGTTGTACTGTAGTTGTACTGTATGTGTACTGTACTTGTACTATACTTGTACTGTAGTTGTACTGTAGTTGTACTGTATGTGTACTGTATGTGTACTGTATTTGTACTGTAGTTGTACTGTAGTTGTACTGTATGTGTACTGTATGTGTACTGTAGTTGTACTGTATGTGTACTGTATGTGTACTGTAGTTGTACTGTAGTTGTACTGTATGTGTACTGTTTGTGTACTGTAGTTGTACTGTAGTTGTACTGTATGTGTCCTGTATTTTAACTGTACTTGTACTGTAGTTGTACTGTAGTTGTACTGTAGTTGTACTGTATGTGTACTGTATTTGTACTGTAGTTGTACTGTAGTTGTACTGTATGTGTCCTGTATTTTAACTGTACTTGTACTGTAGTTGTACTGTAGTTGTACTGTAGTTGTACTGTATGTGTACTGTATGTGTACTGTAGTTGTACTGTAGTTGTACTGTAGTTGTACTGTAGTTGTACTGTATGTGTACTGTATGTGTACTGTAGTTGTACTGTATGTGTACTGTATGTGTACTGTAGATGTACTGTATGTGTACTGTAGTTGTACTGTAGTTGTACTGTATGTGTACTGTATGTGTACTGTAGTTGTACTGTAGTTGTACTGTATGTGTACTGTACTTGTACTATACTTGTACTGTAGTTGTACTGTAGTTGTACTGTATGTGTACTGTATGTGTACTGTATTTGTACTGTAGTTGTACTGTAGTTGTACTGTATTTGTACTGTAGTTTACTCTAGTTGTACTGTATGTGTACTGTTTGTGTACTGTAGTTGTACTGTAGTTGTACTGTATGTGTACTGTAGTTTTACTGTAGTTGTACTGTATGTGTACTGTAGTTGTACTGTAGTTGTACTGTATGTGTACTGTAGTTGTACTGTAGTTGTACTGTATGTGTACTGTATGTGTACTGTAGTTGTACTGTATGTGTACTGTAGTTGTAGTGTAGTTGTACTGTATGTGTACTGTATGTGTACTGTATGTGTACTGTATGTGTACTGTAGTTGTACTGTATGAGTACTGTAGTTGTACTGTATGTGTACTGTATGTGTACTGTAGTTGTACTGTAGTTGTACTGTATGTGTACTGTAGTTGTACTGTAGTTGTACTGTATGTGTACTGTATGTGTACTGTATGTGTACTGTAGTTGTACTGTATGTGTACTGTAGTTGTACTGTAGTTGTACTGTTCGTGTACTGTATGTGTACTGTAGTTGTACTGTAGTTGTACTGTATGTGTACTGTACTTGTACTGTAGTTGTACTGTATGTGTACTGTATTTGTACTGTACTTGTACTGTAGTTGTACTGTAGTTGTACTGTATGTGTACTGTATTTGTACTGTACTTGAACTGTAGTTGTACTGTACTTGTACTGTACTTTTACTGTACTTGTACTGTAGTTGTACTGAATGTGTACTGTAGTTGTACTGTATTTGTACTGTACTTGTACTGTAGTTGTACTGTAGTTGTACTGTACTTGTACTGTACTTGTACTGTACTTGTACTGTATTTGTACTGTAGTAGTACTGTATGTGTACTGTATGTGTACTGTATGTGTACTGTATGTGTACTCTATTTGTACTGTAGTTGTACTGTAGTTGTACTGTAGTTGTACTGTAGTTGTACTGTATTTGTACTGTACTTGTACTGTAGTTGTACTGTAGTTGTACTGTAGTTGTACTGTATGTGTACTGTATTTTAACTGTATTTGTACTGTAGTTGTACTGTAGTTGTACTGTATTTGTACTGTAGTTGTACTGTATGTGTACTGTAGTTGTACTGTATTTGTACTGTACTTGTACTGTAGTTGTACTGTATTTGTACTCTAGTTGTACTGTAGTTGTACTGTATGTGTACTGTAGTTGTACTGTATGTGTACTGTAGTTGTACTGAATGTGTACTATAGTTGTACTGTATTTGTACTGTATTTGTACTGTACTTGTACTGTAGTTGTACTGTAGTTGTACTGTATGTGTACTGTAGTTGTACTGTACTTGTACTGTAGTTGTACTGTATGTGTACTGTAGTTGTACTGTATTTGTACTGTACTTGTACTGTAGTTGTACTGTAGTTGTACTGTATGTGTACTGTATTTGTACTGTACTTGAACTGTAGTTGTACTTTAGTTGTACTGTACTTTTACTGTACTTGTACTGTAGTTGTACTGTATGTGTACTGTAGTTGTATTGTATTTGTACTGTACTTGTACTGTAGTTGTACTGTAGTTGTACTGTACTTGTACTGTACTTGTACTGTAGTTGTACTGTAGATGTACTGTAGTTGTACTGTATGTGTACTGTAGTTGTACTGTATTTGTACTGTACTTGTACTGAAGTTGTACTGTAGTTGTACTGTAGTTGTACTGTATGTGTACTGTATTTATACTGTACTTGTACTGTAGTTGTACTGTATGTGTACTGTATTTGTACTGTACTTCTACTGTAGTTGTACTGTAGTTGTACTGTACTTGTACTGTACTTGTACTGTACTTGTACTGTAGTTGTACTGTATGTGTACTGTAGTTGTACTGTATTTGTACTGTACTTGTACTGTAGTTGTACTGTACTTGTACTGTACATGTACTGTACTTGTACTGTAGTTGTACTGTAGTTGTACTGTAGTTGTACTGTATGTGTACTGTAGTTGTACTGTATTTGTACTGTACTTGTACTGTAGTTGTAATGTAGTTGTACTGTACTTGTACTGTACTTGTACTGTAGTTGTACTGTATTTGTACTGTACTTGTACTGTACTTGTACTGTAGTTGTACTGTAGTTGTACTGTAGTTGTACTGTATGTGTACTGTAGTTGTACTGTATTTGTACTGTACTTGTACTGTAGTTGTACTGTAGTTGTACTGTAGTTGTACTGTAGTTGTACTGTAGTTGTACGGTATGTGTACTGTATTTTAACTGTAGTTGTACTGTACTTGTACTGTAGTTGTACTGTAGTTGTACTGTAGTTAAACTGTATTTGTACTGTAGTTGTACTGTACTTGTACTGTATGTGTACTGTATTTGTACTGTAGTAGTACTGTATGTGTACTGTATGTGTACTGTATGTGTACTGTATGTGTACTGTAGTTGTACTGTAGTTGTACTGTAGTTGTACTGTAGTTGTACTGTATTTGTACTGTACTTGTACTGTAGTTGTACTGTAGTTGTACTGTAGTTGTACTGTATTTTAACTGTATTTGTACTGTAGTTGTACTGTAGTTGTACTGTATTTGTACTGTAGTTGTACTGTATGTGTACTGTAGTTGTACTGTATTTGTACTGTACTTGTACTGTAGTTGTACTGTAGTTGTACTGTATTTGTAATCTAGTTGTACTGTAGTTGTACTGTATGTGTACTGTAGTTGTACTGTATGTGTACTGTAGTTGTACTGAATGTGTACTATAGTTGTACTGTATTTGTACTGTATTTGTACTGTACTTGTACTGTAGTTGTACTGTAGTTGTACTGTATGTGTACTGTATTTGTACTGTACTTGTACTGTAGTTGTACTGTAGTTGTACTGTACTTGTACTGTAGTTGTACTGTATGTGTACTGTAGTTGTACTGTATTTGTACTGTACTTGTACTGTAGTTGTACTGTAGTTGTACTGTACTTGTACTGTACTTGTACTGTACTTGTACTGTACTTGTACTGTAGTTGTACTGTAGTTGTACTGTAGTTGTACTGTATGTGTACTGTAGTTTTACTGTATTTGTACTGTACTTGTACTGTAGATGTACTGTAGTTGTACTGTATTTGTACTGTATGTGTACTGTATTTGTACTGTAGTTGTACTGTATGTGTACTGTAGTTGTACTGTATGTGTACTGTATTTGTACTGTATGTGTACTGTATTTGTACTGTAGTTGTACTGTAGTTGTACTGTAGTTGTACTGTAGTTGTACTGTAGTTGTACTGTAGTTGTACTGTATGTGTACTGTATTTGTACTGTATGTGTACTGTAGTTGTACTGTAGTACTGTATGTGTACTGTATTTTAACTGTACTTGTACTGTAGTTGTACTGTATTTGTACTGTAGTTGTACTGTATTTGTACTGTAGTTGTACTGTAGTTGTACTGTAGTTGTACTGTATGTGTACTGTATTTGTACTGTATGTGTACTGTATTTGTACTGTATGTGTACTGTATTTGTACTGTAGTTGTACTGTAGTTGTACTGTATGTGTACTGTAGTTGTACTGTATTTGTACTGTAGTTGTACTGTATGTGTACTGTAGTTGTACTGTATGTGTACTGTATTTGTACTGTATGTGTACTGTATTTGTACTGTAGTTGTACTGTAGTTGTACTGTAGTTGTACTGTACTTGTACTGTACTTGTACTGTACTTGTACTGCATTTGTACTGTAGTTGTACTGTAGTTGTACTGTAGTTGTACTGTATGTGTACTGTATGTGTCCTGTATTTGTACTGTACTTGTACTGTATGTGTACTGTAGTTGTACTGTAGTTGTACTGTATGTGTACTGTAGTTGTACTGTAGTTGTACGGTAGTTGTACTGTAGTTGTACTGTATTTGTACTGTATTTGTACTGTAGTTGTACTGTATGTGTACTGTATGTGTACTGTAGTTGTACTGTATGTGTACTGTAGTTGTACTGTAGTTGTACTGTATGTGTACTGTTTGTGTACTGTAGTTGTACTGTAGTTGTACTGTATGTGTACTGTAGTTGTACTGTAGTTGTACTGTATGTGTACTGTAGTTGTACTGTAGTTGTACTGTATGTGTACTGTAGTTGTACTGTATGTGTACTGTATGTGTACTGTATGTGTACTGTAGTTGTACTGTATGTGTACTGTAGTTGTACTGTAGTTGTACTGTATGTGTACTGTATGTGTACTGTATGTGTACTGTAGTTGTACTGTATGTGTACTGTAGTTGTACTGTAGTTGTTCCGTATGTGTACTGTATGTGTACTGTAGTTGTACTGTAGTTGTACTGTAGTTGTACTGTATGTGTACTGTATGTGTACTGTATGTGTACTGTGGTTGTACTGTATGTGTACTGTAGTTGTACTCTAGCTGTACTGTAGTTGTACTGTAGTGTCACTGTAGTTGTACTGTAGTTGTACTGTAGTTGTACTGTAGTTGTACTGTATTTGTACTGTATGTGTACTGTATGAGTACTGTAGTTGTACTCTAGTTGTACTGTATGTGTACTGTATGTGTACTGTAGTTGTACTGTATGTGTACTGTAGTTGTACTGTAGTTGTACTGTAGTTGTACTGTATGTGTACTGTAGTTGTACTGTATTTGTACTGTAGTTGTACTGTATGTGTACTGTAGTTGTACTGTATGTGTACTGTATTTGTACTGTATGTGTACTGTATTTGTACTGTAGTTGTACTGTAGTTGTACTGTAGTTGTACTGTACTTGTACTGTACTTGTACTGTACTTGTACTGCATTTGTACTGTAGTTGTACTGTAGTTGTACTGTATGTGTACTGTATGTGTACTGTAGTTGTACTGTATGTGTACTGTAGTTGTAGTGTAGTTGTACTGTATGTGTACTGTATGTGTACTGTATATGTACTGTATGTGTACTGTAGTTGTACTGTATGTGTACTGTAGTTGTACTGTATGTGTACTGTATGTGTACTGTAGTTGTACTGTAGTTGTACTGTATGTGTACTGTAGTTGTACTGTATGTGTACTGTAGTTGTACTGTAGTTGTACTGTAGTTGTACTGTAGTTGTACTGTATGTGTACTGTATGTGTACTGTAGTTGTACTGTAGTTGTACTGTATGTGTACTGTAGTTGTACTGTAGTTGTACTGTATGTGTACTGTAGTTGTACTGTAGTTGTACTGTATGTGTACTGTATGTGTACTGTATGTGTACTGTAGTTGTACTGTATGTGTACTGTAGTTGTACTGTAGTTGTACTGTATGTGTACTGTATGTGTACTGTATGTGTACTGTAGTTGTACTGTATGTGTACTGTAGTTGTACTGTAGTTGTTCCGTATGTGTACTGTATGTGTACTGTAGTTGTACTGTAGTTGTACTGTAGTTGTACTGTATGTGTACTGTATGTGTACTGTATGTGTACTGTGGTTGTACTGTATGTGTACTGTAGTTGTACTGTAGCTGTACTGTAGTTGTACTGTAGTGTCACTGTAGTTGTACTGTAGTTGTACTGTAGTTGTACTGTAGTTGTACTGTATTTGTACTGTATGTGTACTGTATGAGTACTGTAGTTGTACTCTAGTTGTACTGTATGTGTACTGTATGTGTACTGTAGTTGTACTGTATGTGTACTGTAGTTGTACTGTAGTTGTACTGTAGTTGTACTGTAGTTGTACTCTATGTGTACTGTATGTGTACTGTAGTTGTACTGTAGATGTACTGTATGTGTACTGTAGTTGTACTGTAGTTGTACTGTAGGTGTACTGTAGTTGTACTGTAGTTGTACTGTATGTGTACTGTATGTGTACTGTATGTGTACTGTAGTTGTACTGTATGTGTACTGTAGTTGTACTGTAGTTGTACTCTATGTGTACTGTATGTGTACTGTAGTTGTACTGTAGTTGTACTGTATGTGTACTGTACTTGTACTGTAGTTGTACTGTAGTTGTACTGTATGTGTACTGTATGTGTACTGTACTTGTACTGTAGTTGTACTGTAGTTGTACTGTAGTTGTACTGTAGCTGTACTGTATGTGTACTGTAGTTGTACTGTATTTGTACTGTACTTGTACTGAAGTTGTACTGTAGTTGTACTGTAGTTGTACTGTATGTGTACTGTATTTGTACTGTACTTGTACTGTAGTTGTACTGTATTTGTACTGTATGTGTACTGTATTTGTACTGTACTTGAACTGTAGTTGTACTGTAGTTGTACTGTACTTTTACTGTACTTGTACTGTAGTTGTACTGTATGTGTACTGTAGTTGTACTGTATTTGTACTGTACTTGTACTGTAGTTGTACTGTAGTTGTACTGTACTTGTACTGTACTTGTACTGTAGTTGTACTGTATGTGTACTGTATTTGTACTGTACTTGTACTGTAGTTGTACTGTAGTTGTACTGTACTTGTACTGTAGTTGTACTGTATGTGTACTGTAGTTGTACTGTATTTGTACTGTACTTGTACTGTAGTTGTACTGTAGTTGTACTGTACTTGTACTGTACTTGTACTGTAGTTGTACTGTACTTGTACTGTACTTGTACTGTACTTGTACTGTACTTGTACTGTAGTTGTACTGTAGTTGTACTGTAGTTGTACTGTATGTGTACTGTAGTTGTACTGTATTTGTACTGTACTTGTACTGTAGATGTACTGTAGTTGCACTGTATTTGTACTGTATGTGTACTGTATTTGTAGTGTAGTTGTACTGTAAGTGTACTGTAGTTGTACTGTATGTGTACTGTATTTGTACTGTATGTGTACTGTATTTGTACTGTAGTTGTACTGTAGTTGTACTGTAGTTGTACTGTAGTTGTACTGTATGTGTACTGTATTTGTACTGTATGTGTACTGTATTTGTACTGTAGTTGTACTGTAGTTGTACTGTATGTGTACTGTATTTTAACTGTACTTGTACTGTAGTTGTACTGTATTTGCACTGTAGTTGTACTGTATTTGTACTGTAGTTGTACTGTAGTTGTACTGTAGTTGTACTGTATATGTACTGTATTTGTACTGTATGTGTACTGTATTTGTACTGTATGTGTACTGTATTTGTACTGTAGTTGTACTGTAGTTGTACTGTATGTGTACTGTAGTTGTACTGTATTTGTACTGTAGTTGTACTGTATGTGTACTGTAGTTGTACTGTATGTGTACTGTATTTGTACTGTATGTGTACTGTATTTGTACTGTAGTTGTACTGTAGTTGTACTGTAGTTGTACTGTACTTGTACTGTACTTGTACTGTACTTGTACTGCATTTGTACTGTAGTTGTACTGTATGTGTACTGTAGTTGTACTGTAGTTGTACTGTAGTTGTACTGTAGTTGTACTGTATGTGTACTGTATGTGTCCTGTATTTGTACTGTACTTGTACTGTATGTGTACTGTAGTTGTACTATAGTTGTACTGTATGTGTACTGTAGTTGTACTGTAGTTGTACGGTAGTTGTACTGTAGTTGTATTGTATTTGTACTGTAGTTGTACTGTAGTTGTACTGTATGTGTACTGTATGTGTACTGTAGTTGTACTGTATGTGTACTGTAGTTGTACTGTAGTTGTACTGTATGTGTACTGTATGTGTACTGTAGTTGTACTGTAGTTGTACTGTATTTTAACTGTACTTGTACTGTACTTGTACTGTATTTGTACTGTAGTTGTACTGTATGTGTACTGTAGTTGTACTGTAGTTGTACTGTAGTTGTACTGTATGTTTACTGTATGTGTCCTGTATTTATACTGTACTTGTACTGTATGTGTACTGTATGTGTACTGTAGTTGTACTGTAGTTGTACTGTATGTGTACTGTATGTGTACTGTAGTTGTACTGTAGTTGTACTGTAGTTGTACTGTATGTGTACTGTAGTTGTACTGTAGTTGTACTGTACTTGTACTGTATGTGTACTGTAGTTGTACTGTATGTGTACTGTATGTGTACTGTAGTTGTACTGTATGTGTACTGTATGTGTACTGTATGTGTACTGTATTTGTACTGTACTTGTACTGTATTTGTACTGTAGTTGTACTGTAGTTGTACTGTAGTTGTACTGTAGTTGTACTGTATGTGTACTGTATGTGTACTGTAGTTGTACTGTATTTGTACTGTAGTTGTACGGTAGTTGTACTGTAGTTGTACTGTATTTGTACTGTAGTTGTACTGTAGTTGAACTGTATGTGTACTGTATGTGTACTGTAGTTGTACTGTATGTGTACTGTAGTTGTACTGTAGTTGTACTGTATGTGTACTGTATGTGTACTGTAGTTGTACTGTACGTGCACTGTAGTTGTACTGTATTTGTACTGTATGTGTACTGTATGTGTACGGTAGTTGTACTGTAGTTGTACTGTATTTGTACTGTAGTTGTACTGTAGTTGTACTGTAGTTGTACTGTAGTTGAACTGTATGTGTACTGTATGTGTACTGTAGTTGTACTGTAGTTGTACTGTAGTTGTACTGTATGTGTACTGTAGTTGTACTGTAGTTGTACTGTACTTGTACTGTATGTGTACTGTAGTTGTACTGTATGTGTACTGTATGTGTACTGTAGTTGTACTGTATGTGTACTGTATGTGTACTGTAGTTGTACTGTAGTTGTACTGTATGTGTACTGTTTGTGTACTGTAGTTGTACTGTAGTTGTACTGTATGTGTCCTGTATTTTAACTGTACTTGTACTGTAGTTGTACTGTAGTTGTACTGTAGTTGTACTGTATGTGTACTGTATTTGTACTGTAGTTGTACTGTAGTTGTACTGTATGTGTCCTGTATTTTAACTGTACTTGTACTGTAGTTGTACTGTAGTTGTACTGTAGTTGTACTGTATGTGTACTGTATGTGTACTGTAGTTGTACTGTAGTTGTACTGTAGTTGTACTGTAGTTGTACTGTATGTGTACTGTATGTGTACTGTAGTTGTACTGTATGTGTACTGTATGTGTACTGTAGATGTACTGTATGTGTACTGTAGTTGTACTGTAGTTGTACTGTATGTGTACTGTACTTGTACTATACTTGTACTGTAGTTGTACTGTAGTTGTACTGTATGTGTACTGTATGTGTACTGTATTTGTACTGTAGTTGTACTGTAGTTGTACTGTATTTGTACTGTAGTTTACTCTAGTTGTACTGTATGTGTACTGTTTGTGTACTGTAGTTGTACTGTAGTTGTACTGTATGTGTACTGTAGTTTTACTGTAGTTGTACTGTATGTGTACTGTATGTGTACTGTACTTGTACTGTAGTTGTACTGTAGTTGTACTGTAGTTGTACTGTAGTTGTACTGTATGTGTACTGTAGTTGTACTGTATTTGTACTGTACTTGTACTGAAGTTGTACTGTAGTTGTACTGTATGTGTACTGTATTTGTACTGTACTTGTACTGTAGTTGTACTGTAGTTGTACTGTAGTTGTACTGTAGTTGTACTGTAGTTGAACTGTATGTGTACTGTATGTGTACTGTAGTTGTACTGTAGTTGTACTGTAGTTGTACTGTATGTGTACTGTAGTTGTACTGTAGTTGTACTGTACTTGTACTGTATGTGTACTGTAGTTGTACTGTATGTGTACTGTATGTGTACTGTAGTTGTACTGTATGTGTACTGTATGTGTACTGTAGTTGTACTGTAGTTGTACTGTATGTGTACTGTTTGTGTACTGTAGTTGTACTGTAGTTGTACTGTATGTGTCCTGTATTTTAACTGTACTTGTACTGTAGTTGTACTGTAGTTGTACTGTAGTTGTACTGTATGTGTACTGTATTTGTACTGTAGTTGTACTGTAGTTGTACTGTATGTGTCCTGTATTTTAACTGTACTTGTACTGTAGTTGTACTGTAGTTGTACTGTAGTTGTACTGTATGTGTACTGTATGTGTACTGTAGTTGTACTGTAGTTGTACTGTAGTTGTACTGTAGTTGTACTGTATGTGTACTGTATGTGTACTGTAGTTGTACTGTATGTGTACTGTATGTGTACTGTAGATGTACTGTATGTGTACTGTAGTTGTACTGTAGTTGTACTGTATGTGTACTGTATGTGTACTGTAGTTGTACTGTATGTGTACTGTACTTGTACTATACTTGTACTGTAGTTGTACTGTAGTTGTACTGTATGTGTACTGTATGTGTACTGTATTTGTACTGTAGTTGTACTGTAGTTGTACTGTATTTGTACTGTAGTTTACTCTAGTTGTACTGTATGTGTACTGTTTGTGTACTGTAGTTGTACTGTAGTTGTACTGTATGTGTACTGTAGTTTTACTGTAGTTGTACTGTATGTGTACTGTAGTTGTACTGTAGTTGTACTGTATGTGTACTGTAGTTGTACTGTAGTTGTACTGTATGTGTACTGTATGTGTACTGTAGTTGTACTGTATGTGTACTGTAGTTGTAGTGTAGTTGTACTGTATGTGTACTGTATGTGTACTGTATGTGTACTGTATGTGTACTGTAGTTGTACTGTATGAGTACTGTAGTTGTACTGTATGTGTACTGTATGTGTACTGTAGTTGTACTGTAGTTGTACTGTATGTGTACTGTAGTTGTACTGTAGTTGTACTGTATGTGTACTGTATGTGTACTGTATGTGTACTGTAGTTGTACTGTATGTGTACTGTAGTTGTACTGTAGTTGTACTGTTCGTGTACTGTATGTGTACTGTAGTTGTACTGTAGTTGTACTGTATGTGTACTGTACTTGTACTGTACTTGTACTGTAGTTGTACTGTAGTTGTACTGTATGTGTACTGTATGTGTACTGTACTTGTACTGTAGTTGTACTGTAGTTGTACTGTAGTTGTACTGTAGTTGTACTGTATGTGTACTGTAGTTGTACTGTATTTGTACTGTACTTGTACTGAAGTTGTACTGTAGTTGTACTGTATGTGTACTGTATTTGTACTGTACTTGTACTGTAGTTGTACTGTAGTTGTACTGTATGTGTACTGTATTTGTACTGTACTTGAACTGTAGTTGTACTGTACTTGTACTGTACTTTTACTGTACTTGTACTGTAGTTGTACTGAATGTGTACTGTAGTTGTACTGTATTTGTACTGTACTTGTACTGTAGTTGTACTGTAGTTGTACTGTACTTGTACTGTACTTGTACTGTACTTGTACTGTACTTGTACTGTAGTTGTACCGTAGTTGTACTGTAGTTGTACTGTATGTGTACTGTAGTTGTACTGTATTTGTACTGTACTTGTACTGTAGTTGTACTGTATGTGTACTGTATTTGTACTGTACTTCTACTGTAGTTGTACTGTAGTTGTACTGTACTTGTACTGTACTTGTACTGTAGTTGTACTGTATGTGTACTGTAGTTGTACTGTATTTGTACTGTACTTGTACTGTAGTTGTACTGTAGTTGTACTGTACTTGTACTGTACTTGTACTGTACTTGTACTGTAGTTGTACTGTAGTTGTACTGTAGTTGTACTGTATGTGTACTGTAGTTGTACTGTATTTGTACTGTACTTGTACTGTAGTTGTAATGAAGTTGTACTGTACTTGTACTGTACTTGTACTGTAGTAGTAATGTATTTGTACTGTACTTGTACTGTACTTGTACTGTAGTTGTACTGTAGTTGTACTGTAGTTGTACTGTATGTGTACTGTAGTTGTACTGTATTTGTACTGTACTTGTACTGTAGTTGTACTGTAGTTGTACTGTAGTTGTACTGTAGTTGTACTGTAGTTGTACTGTATGTGTACTGTATTTTTACTGTAGTTGTACTGTACTTGTACTGTAGTTTTACTGTAGTTGTACTATAGTTAAACTGTATTTGTACTGTAGTTGTACTGTACTTGTACTGTATGTGTACTGTATTTGTACTGTAGTAGTACTGTATGTGTACTGTATGTGTACTGTATGTGTACTGTATGTGTACTGTATTTGTACTGTAGTTGTACTGTAGTTGTACTGTAGTTGTACTGTAGTTGTACTGTAGTTGTACTGTATTTGAACTGTACTTGTACTGTAGTTGTACTGTAGTTGTACTGTAGTTGTACTGTATGTGTACTGTATTTTAACTGTATTTGTACTGTAGTTGTACTGTAGTTGTACTGTATTTGTACTGTAGTTGTACTGTATGTGTACTGTAGTTGTACTGTATTTGTACTGTACTTGTACTGTAGTTGTACTGTAGTTGTACTGTATTTGTACTCTAGTTGTACTGTAGTTGTACTGTATGTGTACTGTAGTTGTACTGTATGTGTACTGTAGTTGTACTGAATGTGTACTATAGTTGTACTGTATTTGTACTGTATTTGTACTGTACTTGTACTGTAGTTGTACTGTAGTTGTACTGTATGTGTACTGTATTTGTACTGTACTTGTACTGTAGTTGTACTGTAGTTGTACTGTACTTGTACTGTAGTTGTACTGTATGTGTACTGTAGTTGTACTGTATTTGTACTGTACTTGTACTGTAGTTGTACTGTAGTTGTACTGTACTTGTACTGTACTTGTACTGTACTTGTACTGTAGTTGTACTGTAGTTGTACTGTAGTTGTACTGTATGTGTACTGTAGTTGTACTGAATTTGTACTGTACTTGTACTGTAGATGTACTGTAGTTGTACTGTATTTGTACTGTATGTGTACTGTATTTGTACTGTAGTTGTACTGTATGTGTACTGTAGTTGTACTGTATGTGTACTGTATTTGTACTGTATGTGTACTGTATTTGTACTGTAGTTGTACTGTAGTTGTACTGTAGTTGTACTGTAGTTGTACTGTAGTTGTACTGTAGTTGTACTGTATGTGTACTGCATTTGTACTGTATGTGTACTGTATTTGTACTGTAGTTGTACTGTAGTTGTACTGTATGTGTACTGTATTTTAACTGTACTTGTACTGTAGTTGTACTGTATTTGTACTGTAGTTGTACTGTATTTGTACTGTAGTTGTACTGTAGTTGTACTGTAGTTGTACTGTATGTGTACTGTATTTGTACTGTATGTGTACTGTATTTGTACTGTAGTTGTACTGTATGTGTACTGTATTTGTACTGTACTTGAACTGTAGTTGTACTGTAGTTGTACTGTACTTTTACTGTACTTGTACTGTAGTTGTACTGTATGTGTACTGTAGTAGTACTGTATTTGTACTGTACTTGTACTGTAGTTGTACTGTAGTTGTACTGTACTTGTACTGTACTTGTACTGTACTTGTACTGTAGTTGTACTGTAGTTGTACTGTAGTTGTACTGTATGTGTACTGTAGTTGTACTGTATTTGTACTGTACTTGTACTGTAGTTGTACTGTATGTGTACTGTATTTGTACTGTACTTCTACTGTAGTTGTACTGTAGTTGTACTGTACTTGTACTGTACTTGTACTGTAGTTGTACTGTATGTGTACTGTAGTTGTACTGTATTTGTACTGTACTTGTACTGTAGTTGTACTGTAGTTGTACTGTACTTGTACTGTACTTGTACTGTACTTGTACTGTACCTGTACTGTACTTGTACTGTAGTTGTACTGTATGTGTACTGTAGTTGTACTGTATTTGTACTGTACTTGTACTGTAGTTGTAATGTAGTTGTACTGTACTTGTACTGTACTTGTACTGTAGTTGTACTGTATTTGTACTGTACTTGTACTGTACTTGTACTGTAGTTGTACTGTATGTGTACTGTAGTTGTACTGTATTTGTACTGTACTTGTACTGTAGTTGTTCTGTAGTTGTACTGTAGTTGTACTGTAGTTGTACTGTATGTGTACTGTAGTTGTACTGTATGTGTACTGTATGTGTCCTGTATTTGTACTGTACTTGTACTGTATGTGTACTGTAGTTGTACTGTAGTTGTACTGTATGTGTACTGTAGTTGTACTGTAGTTGTACGGTAGTTGTACTGTAGTTGTATTGTATTTGTACTGTAGTTGTACTGTAGTTGTACTGTATGTGTACTGTATGTGTACTGTAGTTGTACTGTATGTGTACTGTAGTTGTACTGTAGTTGTACTGTATGTGTACTGTATGTGTACTGTAGTTGTACTGTAGTTGTACTGTATTTTAACTGTACTTGTACTGTACTTGTACTGTATTTGTACTGTAGTTGTACTGTATGTGTACTGAAGTTGTACTGTAGTTGTACTGTAGTTGTACTGTATGTTTACTGTATGTGTCCTGTATTTATACTGTACTTGTACTGTATGTGTACTGTATGTGTACTGTATGAGTACTGTAGTTGTACTGTAGTTGTACTGTATGTGTACTGTATGTGTACTGTAGTTGTACTGTATGGGTACTGTAGTTGTACTGTAGTTGTACTGTAGTTGTACTGTAGTTGTACTGTAGTTGTACTGTATTTGTACTGTACTTGTACTGTACTTGTACTGTAGTTGTACTGTATGTGTACTGTAGTTGTACTGTATTTGTACTGTACTTGTACTGTAGTTGTACTGTAGTTGTACTGTAGTTGTACTGTAGTTGTACTGTAGTTGTACTGTAGTTGTACTGTATGTGTACTGTATTTTAACTGTAGTTGGACTGTACTTGTACTGTAGTTGTACTGTAGTTGTACTGTAGTTAAACTGTATTTGTACTGTAGTTGTACTGTACTTGTACTGTATGTGTACTGTATTTGTACTGTAGTAGTACTGTATGTGTACTGTATGTGTACTGTATGTGTACTGTATGTGTACTGTATTTGTACTGTAGTTGTACTGTAGTTGTACTGTAGTTGTACTGTAGTTGTACTGTATTTGTACTGTACTTGTACTGTAGTTGTACTGTAGTTGTACTGTAGTTGTACTGTATGTGTACTGTATTTTAACTGTATTTGTACTGTAGTTGTACTGTAGTTGTACTGTATTTGTACTGTAGTTGTACTGTATGTGTACTGTAGTTGTACTGTATTTGTACTGTACTTGTACTGTAGTTGTACTGTAGTTGTACTGTATTTGTACTCTAGTTGTACTGTAGTTGTACTGTATGTGTACTGTAGTTGTACTGTATGTGTACTGTAGTTGTACTGAATGTGTACTATAGTTGTACTGTATTTGTACTGTATTTGTACTGTACTTGTACTGTAGTTGTACTGTAGTTGTACTGTATGTGTACTGTATTTGTACTGTACTTGTACTGTAGTTGTACTGTAGTTGTACTGTACATGTACTGTAGTTGTACTGTATGTGTACTGTAGTTGTACTGTATTTGTACTGTACTTGTACTGTAGTTGTACTGTAGTTGTACTGTACTTGTACGGTACTTGTACTGTACTTGTACTGTACTTGTACTGTAGTTGTACTGTAGTTGTACTGTAGTTGTACTGTATGTGTACTGTAGTTGTTCTGTATTTGTACTGTACTTGTACTGTAGATGTACTGTAGTTGTACTGTATTTGTACTGTATGTGTACTGTATTTGTACTGTATGTGTACTGTATGTGTACTGTAGTTGTACTGTATGTGTACTGTATTTGTACTGTATGTGTACTGTATTTGTACTGTAGTTGTACTGTAGTTGTACTGTAGTTGTACTGTAGTTGTACTGTAGTTGTACTGTATGTGTACTGTATTTGTACTGTATGTGTACTGTATTTGTACTGTAGTTGTACTGTAGTTGTACTGTATGTGTACTGTATTTTAACTGTACTTGTACTGTAGTTGTACTGTATTTGTACTGTAGTTGTACTGTATTTGTACTGTAGTTGTACTGTAGTTGTACTGTAGTTGTACTGTATGTGTACTGTATTTGTACTGTATGTGTACTGTATTTGTACTGTATGTGTTCTGTATTTGTACTGTATGTGTACTGTAGTTGTACTGTATTTGTACTGTAGTTGTACTGTATGTGTACTGTAGTTGTACTGTATGTGTACTGTATTTGTACTGTATGTGTACTGTATTTGTACTGTAGTTGTACTGTACTTGTACTGTAGTTGTACTGTACTTGTACTGTACTTGTACTGCATTTGTACTGTAGTTGTACTGTATGTGTACTGTAGTTGTACTGTAGTTGTACTGTAGTTGTACAGTATGTGTACTGTATGTGTCCTGTATTTGTACTGTACTTGTACTGTATGTGTACTGTAGTTGTACTGTAGTTGTACTGTATGTGTACTGTAGTTGTACTGTAGTTGTACGGTAGTTGTACTGTAGTTGTACTGTATTTGTACTGTAGTTGTACTGTAGTTGTACTGTATGTGTACTGTATGTGTACTGTAGTTGTACTGTATGTGTACTGTAGTTGTACTGTAGTTGTACTGTATGTGTACTGTATGTGTACTGTACTTGTACTGTAGTTGTACTGTAGTTGTACTGTATTTGTACTGTAGTTGTACTGTAGTTGTACTGTATGTGTACTGTTTGTGTACTGTAGTTGTACTGTAGTTGTACTGTATGTGTACTGTAGTTGTACTGTAGTTGTACTGTATGTGTACTGTAGTTGTACTGTAGTTGTACTGTATGTGTACTGTAGTTGTACTGTAGTTGTACTGTATGTGTACTGTATGTGTACTGTAGTTGTACTGTATGTGTACTGTAGTTGTAGTTTAGTTGTACTGTATGTGTACTGTATGTGTACTGTATGTGTACTGTATGTGTACTGTAGTTGTACTGTATGTGTACTGTAGTTGTACTGTATGTGTACTGTATGTGTACTGTAGTTGTACTGTAGTTGTACTGTATGTGTACTGTAGTTGTACTGTATGTGGGCTGTAGTTGTACTGTAGTTGTACTGTAGTTGTACTGTAGTTGTACTGTATGTGTACTGTATGTGTAATGTAGTTGTACTGTAGTTGTACTGTATGTGTACTGTAGTTGTACTGTAGTTGTACTGTATGTGTACTGTAGTTGTACTGTAGTTGTACTGTATGTGTACTGTATGTGTACTGTAGTTGTACTGTATGTGTACTGTAGTTGTACTGTAGTTGTACTGTATGTGTACTGTATGTGTACTGTATGTGTACTGTAGTTGTACTGTATGTGTACTGTAGTTGTACTGTAGTTGTACTGTATGTGTACTGTATGTGTACTGTAGTTGTACTGTAGTTGTACTGTAGTTGTACTGTATGTGTACTGTATGTGTACTGTATGTGTACTGTGGTTGTACTGTATGTGTACTGTAGTTGTACTGTAGCTGTACTGTAGTTGTACTGTATGTGTACTGTAGTTGTACTGTAGCTGTACTGTAGTTGTACTGTAGTGTCACTGTAGTTGTACTGTAGTTGTACTGTAGTTGTACTGTAGTTGTACTCTATGTGTACTGTATGTGTACTGTATGAGTACTGTAGTTGTACTGTAGTTGTACTGTATGTGTACTGTATGTGTACTGTAGTTGTACTGTATGTGTACTGTAGTTGTACTGTAGTTGTACTGTAGTTGTACTGTAGTTGTACTGTAGTTGTACTGTAGTTGTACTGTAGTTGTACTGTATGTGTACTGTATGTGTACTGTAGTTGTACTGTAGATGTACTGTATGTGTACTGTAGTTGTACTGTAGTTGTACTGTAGGTGTACTGTAGTTGTACTGTAGTTGTACTGTATGTGTACTGTATGTGTACTGTATGTTCACTGTAGTTGTACTGTATGTGTACTGTAGTTGTACTGTAGTTGTACTGTAGGTGTACTGTATGTGTACTGTAGTTGTACTGTAGTTGTACTGTATGTGTACTGTACTTGTACTGTACTTGTACTGTAGTTGTACTGTAGTTGTACTGTATGTGTACTGTATGTGTACTGTACTTGTACTGTAGTTGTACTGTAGTTGTACTGTAGTTGTACTGTAGTTGTACTGTATGTGTACTGTAGTTGTACTGTATTTGTACTGTACTTGTACTGAAGTTGTACTGTAGTTGTACTGTAGTTGTACTGTATGTGTACTGTATTTGTACTGTACTTGTACTGTAGTTGTACTGTATTTGTACTGTATGTGTACTGTATTTGTACTGTACTTGAACTGTAGTTGTACTGTAGTTGTACTGTACTTTTACTGTACTTGTACTGTAGTTGTACTGTATGTGTACTGTAGTTGTACTGTATTTGTACTGTACTTGTACTGTAGTTGTTCTGTAGTTGTACTGTACTTGTACTGTACTTGTACTGTAGTTGTACTGTATGTGTACTGTATTTGTACTGTACTTGTACTGTAGTTGTGCTGTAGTTGTACTGTACTTGTACTGTAGTTGTACTGTATGTGTACTGTAGTTGTACTGTATTTGTACTGTACTTGTACTGTAGTTGTACTGTACTTGTACTGTACTTGTACTGTACTTGTACTGTACTTGTACTGTAGTTGTACTGTAGTTGTACTGTAGTTGTACTGTATGTGTACTGTAGTTGTACTGTATTTGTACTGTACTTGTACTGTAGATGTACTGTAGTTGTACTGTATTTGTACTGTATGTGTACTGTATTTGTACTGTAGTTGTACTGTATGTGTACTGTGGTTGTACTGTATGTGTACTGTATTTGTACTGTATGTGTACTGTATTTGTACTGTAGTTGTACTGTAGTTGTACTGTAGTTGTACTGTACTTGTACTGTAGTTGTACTGTAGTTGTACTGTATGTGTACTGTATTTGTACTGTATGTGTACTGTATTTGTTCTGTAGTTGTACTGTAGTTGTACTGTATGTGTACTGTATTTTAACTGTACTTGTACTGTAGTTGTACTGTATTTGTACTGTAGTTGTACTGTATTTGTACTGTAGTTGTACTGTAGTTGTACTGTAGTTGTACTGTATGTGTACTGTATTTGTACTGTATGTGTACTGTATTTGTACTGTATGTGTACTGTATTTGTACTGTAGTTGTACTGTAGTTGTACTGTATGTGCACTGTAGTTGTACTGTATTTTTACTGTAGTTGTACTGTATGTGTACTGTAGTTGTACTGTATGTGTACTGTATTTGTACTGTATGTGTACTGTATTTGTACTGTAGTTGTACTGTAGTTGTACTGTAGTTGTACTGTACTTGTACTGTACTTGTACTGTACTTGTACTGCATTTGTACTGTAGTTGTACTGTATGTGTACTGTATGTGTACTGTACTTGTACTGTAGTTGTACTGTAGTTGTACTGTAGTTGTACTGTAGTAGTACTGTATGTGTACTGTAGTTGTACTGTATTTGTACTGTACTTGTACTGAAGTTGTACTGTAGTTGTACTGTAGTTGTACTGTATGTGTACTGTATTTGTACTGTACTTGTACTGTAGTTGTACTGTAGTTGTACTGTATGTGTACTGTATTTTTACGGTACTTGAACTGTAGTTGTACTGTAGTTGTACTGTAGATGTACTGTATGTGTACTGTAGTTGTACTGTAGTTGTACTGTATGTGTACTGTATGTGTACTGTAGTTGTACTGTAGTTGTACTGTATGTGTACTGTACTTGTACTATACTTGTACTGTAGTTGTACTGTAGTTGTACTGTATGTGTACTGTATGTGTACTGTACTTGTACTGTAGTTGTACTGTAGTTGTACTGTATTTGTACTGTAGTTGTACTGTAGTTGTACTGTATGAGTACTGTTTGTGTACTGTAGTTGTACTGTAGTTGTACTGTATGTGTACTGTAGTTGTACTGTAGTTGTACTGTATGTGTACTGTAGTTGTACTGTAGTTGTACTGTATGTTTACTGTAGTTGTACTGTAGTTGTACTGTATGTGTACTGTATGTGTACTGTAGTTGTACTTTATGTGTACTGTAGTTGTAGTGTAGTTGTACTGTATGTGTACTGTATGTGTACTGTATGTGTACTGTATGTGTACTGTAGTTGTACTGTATGTGTACTGGAGTTGTACTGTATGTGCACTGTATGTGTACTGTAGTTGTACTGTAGTTGTACTGTATGTGTACTGTAGTTGTACTGTATGTGTACTGTAGTTGTACTGTAGTTGTACTGTAGTTGTAATGTAGTTGTACTGGATGTGTACTGTATGTGTACTGTAGTTGTACTGTAGTTGTACTGTATGTGTACTGTAGTTGTACTGTAGTTGTACTGTATGTGTACTGTAGTTGTACTGTAGTTGTACTGTATGTGTACTGTATGTGTACTGTATGTGTACTGTAGTTGTACTGTATGTGTACTGTAGTTGTACTGTAGTTGTACTGTATGTGTACTGTATGTGTACTGTATGTGTACTGTAGTTGTACTGTATGTGTACTGTAGTTGTACTGTAGTTGTACTGTATGTGTAATGTATGTGTACTGTAGTTGTACTGTAGTTGTACTGTAGTTGTACTGTATGTGTACTGTATGTGTACTGTATGTGTACTGTGGTTGTACTGTATGTGTACTGTAGTTGTACTGTAGCTGTACTGTAGTTGTACTGTAGTGTCACTGTTGTTGTACTGTAGTTGTACTGTAGTTGTACTGTAGTTGTTCTGTAGTTGTACTGTATGTGTACTGTATGTGTACTGTATGAGTACTGTAGTTGTACTGTAGTTGTACTGTATGTGTACTGTATGTGTACTGTAGTTGTACTGTATGTGTACTGTAGTTGTACTGTAGTTGTACTGTAGTTGTACTGTAGTTGTACTGTAGTTGTATTGTATGTGTACTGTATGTGTACTGTAGTTGTACTGTAGATGTACTGTATGTGTACTGTAGTTGTACTGTAGTTGTACTGTAGGTGTACTGTAGTTGTACTGTAGTTGTACTGTATGTGTACTGTATGTGTACTGTATGTGTACTGTAGTTGTACTGTATTTGTACTGTAGTTGTACTGTAGTTGTACTGTATGTGTACTGTATGTATACTGTAGTTGTACTGTAGTTGTACTGTATGTGTACTGTACTTGTACTGTACTTGTACTGTAGTTGTACTGTAGTTGTACTGTATGTGTACTGTATGTGTACTGTACTTGTACTGTAGTTGTACTGTAGTTGTACTGTAGTTGTACTGTATGTGTACTGTAGTTGTACTGTATTTGTACTGTACTTGTACTGAAGTTGTACTGTAGTTATACTGTAGTTGTACTGTATGTGTACTGTATTTGTACTGTACTTGTACTGTAGTTGTACTGTAGTTGTACTGTATGTGTACTGTATTTGTACTGTACTTGAACTGTAGTTGTACTGTAGTTGTACTGTACTTTTACTGTACTTGTACTGTAGTTGTACTGTATGTGTACTGTAGTTGTACTGTATTTGTACTGTACTTGTACTGTAGTTGTACTGTAGTTGTACTGTACTTGTACTGTACTTGTACTGTAGTTGTACTGTAGTTGTACTGTAGTTGTACTGTATGTGTACTGTAGTTGTACTGTATTTGTACTGTACTTGTACTGTAGTTGTACTGTAGTTGTACTGTAGTTGTACTGTAGTTGTACTGTACTTGTACTGTACTTGTACTGTAGTTGTACTGTATGTGTACTGTAGTTGTACTGTATTTGTACTGTACTTGTACTGTAGTTGTACTGTAGTTGTACTGTACTTGTACTGTACTTGTACTGTACTTGTACTGTAGTTGTACTGTAGTTGTACTGTAGTTGTACTGTATGTGTACTGTAGTTGTACTGTATTTGTACTGTACTTGTACTGTAGTTGTAATGTAGTTGTTCTGTACTTGTACTGTACTTGTACTGTAGTTGTACTGTATTTGTACTGTACTTGTACTGTACTTGTACTGTAGTTGTACTGTAGTTGTACTGTAGTTGTACTGTAGTTGTACTGTATGTGTACTGTAGTTGTACTGTATTTGTACTGTAGTTGTACTGTAGTTGTACTGTAGTTGTACTGTAGTTGTACTGTAGTTGTACTGTAGTTGTACTGTATGTGTACTGTATTTTAACTGTAGTTGTACTGTACTTGTACTGTAGTTGTACTGTAGTTGTACTGTAGTTAAACTGTATTTGTACTGTAGTTGTACTGTACTTGTACTGTATGTGTACTGTATTTGTACTGTAGTAGTACTGTATGTGTACTGTATGTGTACTGTATGTGTACTGTATGTGTACTGTATTTGTACTGTAGTTGTACTGTAGTTGTACTGTAGTTGTACTGTAGTTGTACTGTATTTGTACTGTACTTGTACTGTAGTTGTACTGTAGTTGTACTGTAGTTGTACTGTATGTGTACTGTATTTTAACTGTATTTGTACTGTAGTTGTACTGTAGTTGTACTGTATTTGTACTGTAGTTGTACTGTATGTGTACTGTAGTTGTACTGTATTTGTACTGTACTTGTACTGTAGTTGTACTGTAGTTGTACTGTATTTGTACTCTAGTTGTACTGTAGTTGTACTGTATGTGTACTGTAGTTGTACTGTATGTGTACTGTAGTTGTACTGAATGTGTACTATAGTTGTACTGTATTTGTACTGTATTTGTACTGTACTTGTACTGTAGTTGTACTGTAGTTGTACTGTATGTGTACTGTAGTTGTACTGTAGTTGTACTGTATTTGTATTGTACTTGTACTGTACTTGTACTGTAGTTGTACTGTAGTTGTACTGTAGTTGTACTGTATGTGTACTGTAGTTGTACTGTATTTGTACTGTACTTGTACTGTAGTTGTACTGTAGTTGCACTGTAGTTGTACTGTAGTTGTACTGTAGTTGTACTGTATGTGTACTGTATTTTAACTGTAGTTGTACTGTACTTGTACTGTAGTTGTACTGTAGTTGTACTGTAGTTAAACTGTATTTGTACTGTAGTTGTACTGTACTTGTACTGTATGTGTACTGTATTTGTACTGTAGTAGTACTGTATGTGTACTGTATGTGTACTGTATGTGTACTGTATGTGTACTGTATTTGTACTGTAGTTGTACTGTAGTTGTTCTGTAGTTGTACTGTAGTTGTACTGTATTTGTACTGTACTTGTACTGTAGTTGTACTGTAGTTGTACTGTAGTTGTACTGTATGTGTACTGTATTTTAACTGTATTTGTACTGTAGTTGTACTGTAGTTGTACGGTATTTGTACTGTAGTTGTACTGTATGTGTACTGTAGTTGTACTGTATTTGTACTGTACTTGTACTGTAGTTGTACTGTAGTTGTACTGTATTTGTACTCTAGTTGTACTGTAGTTGTACTGTATGTGTACTGTAGTTGTACTGTATTTGTACTGTAGTTGTACTGAATGTGTACTATAGTTGTACTGTATTTGTACTGTATTTGTACTGTACTTGTACTGTAGTTGTACTGTAGTTGTACTGTATGTGTACTGTATTTGTACTGTACTTGTACTGTAGTTGTACTGTAGTTGTACTGTACTTGTACTGTAGTTGTACTGTATGTGTACTGTAGTTGTACTGTATTTGTACTGTACTTGTACTGTAGTTGTACTGTAGTAGTACTGTACTTGTACTGTAGTTGTACTGTAGTTGTACTGTACTTGTACTGTAGTTGTACTGTAGTTGTACTGTAGTTGTACTGTATGTGTACTGTAGTTGTACTGTATTTGTACTGTACTTGTACTGTAGATGTACTGTAGTTGTACTGTATTTGTACTGTATGTGTACTTTATTTGTACTGTAGTTGTACTGTATGTGTACTGTAGTTGTACTGTATGTGTACTGTATTTGTACTGTATTTGTACTGTAGTTGTACTGTAGTTGTACTGTAGTTGTACTGTAGTTGTACTGTATGTGTACTGTATTTGTACTGTATGTGTACTGTATTTGTACTGTAGTTGTACTGTAGTTGTACTGTATGTGTACTGTATTTTAACTGTACTTGTACTGTAGTTGTACTGTATTTGTACTGTAGTTGTACTGTATTTGTACTGTAGTTGTACTGTAGTTGTATTGTAGTTGTACTGTATTTGTACTGTATTTGTACTGTATGTGTACTGTATTTGTACTGTATGTGTACTGTATTTGTACTGTAGTTGTACTGTAGTTGTACTGTATGTGTACTGTAGTTGTACTGTATTTGTACTGTAGTTGTACTGTATGTGTACTGTAGTTGTACTGTATGTGTACTGTATTTGTACTGTATGTGTACTGTATTTGTACTGTAGTTGTACTGTAGTTGTACTGTAGTTGTACTGTACTTGTACTGTACTTGTACTGTACTTGTACTGTACTTGTACTGCATTTGTACTGTAGTTGTACTGTATGTGAACTGTAGTTGTACTGTAGTTGTACTGTAGTTGTACTGTATGTGTACTGTATGTGTCCGGTATTTGTACTGTACTTGTACTGTATGTGTACTGTAGTTGTACTGTAGTTGTACTGTATGTGTACTGTAGTTGTACTGTCTTTGTACGGTAGTTGTACTGTAGTTGTACTGTATTTGTACTGTAGTTGTACTGTAGTTGTACTGTATGTGTACTGTATGTGTACTGTAGTTGTACTGTATGTGTACTGTAGTTGTACTGTAGTTGTACTGTATGTGTACTGTATGTGTACTGTAGTTGTACTGTAGTTGTACTCTATTTTAACTGTACTTGTACTGTACTTGTACTGTATTTGTACTGTAGTTGTACTGTAGTTGTACTGTATGTGTACTGTATGTGTCCTGTATTTGTACTGTACTTGTACTGTATGTGTACTGTATGTGTACTGTATTTGTACTGTAGTTGTACTGTATGTGTACTGTATGTGTACTGTAGTTGTACTGTAGTAGTACTGTAGTTGTACTGTATGTGTACTGTAGTTGTACTGTATGTGTACTGTATTTGTACTGTACTTGTACTGTATTTGTACTGTAGTTGTACTGTAGTTGTACTGTATGTGTACTGTATGTGTACTGTAGTTGTACTGTATTTGTACTGTAGTTGTACGGTAGTTGTACTGTAGTTGTACTGTATTTGTACTGTAGTTGTACTGTAGTTGTACTGTATGTGTACTGTATGTGTACTGTAGTTGTACTGTATGTGTACTGTAGTTGTACTGTAGTTGTACTGTATGTGTACTGTATGTGTACTGTAGTTGTACTGTATGTGCACTGTAGTTGTACTGTATTTGTACTGTATGTGTACTGTATGTGTACGGTAGTTGTACTGTATGTGTACTGTATGTGTACTGTAGTTGTACTGTATGTGTACTGTATGTGTACTGTATGTGCACTGTAGTTGTACTGTATTTGTACTGTATGTGTACTGTATGTGTACTGTAGTTGTACTGTATGTGTACTGTATGTGTACTGTAGTTGTACTGTATGTGTACTGTATGTGTACTGTATGTGTACTGTATTTGTACTGTACTTGTACTGTATTTGTACTGTAGTTGTACTGTAGTTGTACTGTAGTTGTACTGTATGTGTACTGTATGTGTACTGTAGTTGTACTGTATTTGTACTGTAGTTGTACGGAAGTTGTACTGTAGTTGTACTGTATTTGTACTGTAGTTGTACTGTAGTTGTACTGTATGTGTACTGTATGTGTACTGTAGTTGTACTGTATGTGTACTGTAGTTGTACTGTAGTTGTACTGTATGTGTACTGTATGTGTACTGTAGTTGTACTGTATGTGCACTGTAGTTGTACTGTATTTGTACTGTATGTGTACTGTATGTGTACGGTAGTTGTACTGTAGTTGTACTGTATTTGTACTGTAGTTGTACTGTAGTTGTACTGTAGTTGTACTGTATGTGTACTGTATGTGTACTGTAGTTGTACTGTAGTTGTACTGTAGTTGTACTGTATGTGTACTGTAGTTGTACTGTAGTTGTACTGTACTTGTACTGTATGTGTACTGTAGTTGTACTGTATGTGTACTGTATGTGTACTGTAGTTGTACTGTATGTGTACTGTATGTGTACTGTATGTGTACTGTAGTTGTACTGTAGTTGTATTGTATGTGTACTGTATGTGTACTGTAGTTGTACTGTAGTTGTACTGTAGTTGTAATGTATGTGTCCTGTATTTTAACTGTACTTGTACTGTAGTTGTACTGTAGTTGTACTGTAGTTGTACTGTATGTGTACTGTATTTGTACTGTAGTTGTACTGTAGTTGTACTGTATGTGTCCTGTATTTTAACTGTACTTGTACTGTAGTTGTACTGTAGTTGTACTGTAGTTGTACTGTATGTGTACTGTATGTGTACTGTAGTTGTACTGTAGTTGTACTGTAGTTGTACTGTAGTTGTACTGTAGTTGTACTGTATGTGTACTGTATGTGTACTGTAGTTGTACTGTATGTGTACTGTATGTGTACTGTATGTGTACTGTAGTTGTACTGTATGTGTACTGTAGTTGTACTGTAGTTGTACTGTATGTGTACTGTATGTGTACTGTAGTTGTACTGTATGTGTACTGTACTTGTACTATACTTGTACTGTAGTTGTACTGTAGTTGTACTGTATATGTACTGTATGTGTACTGTACTTGTACTGTAGTTGTACTGTAGTTGTACTGTATTTGTACTGTAATGGTACTGTAGTTGTACTGTATGTGTACTGTTTGTGTACTGTAGTTGTACTGTAGTTGTACTGTATGTGTACTGTAGTTGTACTGTAGTTGTACTGTATGTGTACTGTAGTTGTACTGTAGTTGTACTGTATGTGTACTGTAGTTGTACTGTAGTTGTACTGTATGTGTACTGTAGTTGTACTGTATGTGTACTGTAGTTGTAGTGTAGTTGTACTGTATGTGTACTGTATGTGTACTGTATGTGTACTGTATGTGTACTGTAGTTGTACTGTATGTGTACTGTAGTTGTACTGTATGTGTACTGTATGTGTACTGTATGTGTACTGTAGTTGTACTGTAGTTGTACTGTATGTGTACTGTAGTTGTACTGTATGTGTACTGTAGTTGTACTGTAGTTGTACTGTAGTTGTACTGTAGTTGTACTGTATGTGTACTGTATGTGTACTGTAGTTGTACTGTATTTGTACTGTAGTTGTACTGTAGTTGTACTGCATGTGTACTGTATGTGTACGGTAGATGTACTGTATGTGTACTGTAGTTGTACTGTAGTTGTACTGTATGTGTACTGTATGTGTACTGTAGTTGTACTGTAGTTGTACTGTATGTGTACTGTACTTGTACTATACTTGTACTGTAGTTGTACTGTAGTTGTACTGCATGTGTACTGTAGTTGTACTGTAGTTGTACTGTATGTGTACTGTATGTGTACTGTATGTGTACTGTAGTTGTACTGTATTTGTACTGTAGTTGTACTGTAGTTGTACTGTATGTGTACTGTACGTGTACTATAGTTGTACTGTAGTTGTACTGTATGTGTACTGTACTTGTACTGTACTTGTACTGTAGTTGTACTGTAGTTGTACTGTATGTGTACTGTATGTGTACTGTATTTGTACTGTAGTTGTACTGTAGTTGTACTGTATGTGTACTGTAGTTGTACTGTATTTGTACTGTACTTGTACTGAAGTTGTACTGTAGTTGTACTGTAGTTGTACTGTATGTGTACTGTATTTGTACTGTACTTGTACTGTAGTTGTACTGTAGTTGTACTGTATGTGTACTGTATTTGTACTGTACTTGAACTGTAGTTGTACTGTAGTTGTACTGTACTTTTACTGTACTTGTACTGTAGTTGTACTGTATGTGTACTGTAGTTGTACTGTATTTGTACTGTACTTGTACTGTAGTTGTACTGTAGTTTTACTGTACTTGTACTGTACTTGTACTGTAGTTGTACTGTAGTTGTACTGTAGTTGTACTGTATGTGTACTGTAGTTGTACTGTATTTGTACTGTACTTGTACTGTAGTTGCACTGTAGTTGTACTGTATGTGTACTGTATTTATACTGTACTTGTACTGTAGTTGTACTGTATGTGTACTGTATTTGTACTGTACTTGTACTGTAGTTGTACTGTAGTTGTACTGTACTTGTACTGTACTTGTACTGTAGTTGTACTGTATGTGTACTGTAGTTGTACTGTATTTGTACTGTACGTGTACTGTAGTTGTACTGTAGTTTTACTGTACTTGTACTGTACGTGTACTGTACTTGTACTGTACTTGTACTGTAGTTGTACTGTAGTTGTACTGTATGTGTACTGTAGTTGTACTGTATTTGTACTGTACTTGTACTGTAGTTGTAATGTAGTTGTACTGTACTTGTACTGTACTTGTACTGTAGTTGTACTGTATTTGTACTGTATTTGTACTGTACTTGTACTGTAGTTGTACTGTAGTTGTACTGTAGTTGTACTGTATGTGTACTGTAGTTGTACTGTATTTGTACTGTACTTGTACTGTAGTCGTACTGTAGTTGTACTGTAGTTGTACTGTAGTTGTACTGTAGTTGTACTGTATGTGTACTGTATTTTAACTGTAGT
This sequence comes from Meconema thalassinum, assembly GCA_946902985.2. Taxonomy (NCBI): domain Eukaryota; kingdom Metazoa; phylum Arthropoda; class Insecta; order Orthoptera; family Tettigoniidae; genus Meconema; species Meconema thalassinum. The sequence goes on along the minus strand of OX336394.1, from coordinate 442,913,371 downwards.
TGTACTGTACTTGTACTGTAGTTGTACTGTAGTTGTACTGTAGTAAAACTGTATTTGTACTGTAGTTGTACTGTACTTGTACTGTATGTGTACTGTATTTGTACTGTAGTAGTACTGTATGTGTACTGTATGTGTACTGTATGTGTACTGTATGTGTACTGTATTTGTACTGTAGTTGTACTGTAGTTGTACTGTAGTTGTACTGTATTTGTACTGTACTTGTACTGTAGTTGTACTGTAGTTGTACTGTAGTTGTACTGTATGTGTACTGTATTTTAACTGTATTTGTACTGTAGTTGTACTGTAGTTGTACTGTATTTGTACTGTAGTTGTACTGTATGTGTACTGTAGTTGTACTGTATTTGTACTGTACTTGTTCTGTAGTTGTACTGTAGTTGTACTGTATTTGTACTCTAGTTGTACTGTAGTTGTACTGTATGTGTACTGTAGTTGTACTGTATGTGTACTGTAGTTGTACTGAATGTGTACTATAGTTGTACTGTATTTGTACTGTATTTGTACTGTACTTGTACTGTAGTTGTACTGTAGTTGTACTGTATGTGTACTGTATTTGTACTGTACTTGTACTGTAGTTGTACTGTATTTGTACTGTACTTGTACTGTACTTGTACTGTAGTTGTACTGTAGTTGTACTGTAGTTGTACTGTATGTGTACTGTAGTTGTACTGTATTTGTACTGTACTTGTACTGTAGTTGTACTGTAGTTGTACTGTAGTTGTACTGTAGTTGTACTGTAGTTGTACTGTATGTGTACTGTATTTTAACTGTAGTTGTACTGTACTTGTACTGTAGTTGTACTGTAGTTGTACTGTAGTTAAACTGTATTTGTACTGTAGTTGTACTGTACTTGTACTGTATGTGTACTGTATTTGTACTGTAGTAGTACTGTATGTGTACTGTATGTGTACTGTATGTGTACTGTATGTGTACTGTATGTGTACTGTATTTGTACTGTAGTTGTAATGTAGTTGTACTGTAGTTGTACTGTATTTGTACTGTACTTGTACTGTAGTTGTACTGTAGTTGTACTGTAGTTGTACTGTATGTGTACTGTATTTTAACTGTATTTGTACTGTAGTTGTACTGTAGTTGTACTGTATTTGTACTGTAGTTGTACTGTATGTGTACTGTAGTTGTACTGTATTTGTACTGTACTTGTACTGTAGTTGTACTGTAGTTGTACTGTATTTGTACTCTAGTTGTACTGTAGTTGTACTGTATGTGTACTGTAGTTGTACTGTATGTGTACTGTAGTTGTACTGAATGTGTACTATAGTTGTACTGTATTTGTACTGTATTTGTACTGTACTTGTACTGTAGTTGTACTGTAGTTGTACTGTATGTGTACTGTTTTTGTACTGTACTTGTACTGTAGTTGTACTGTAGTTGTACTGTACTTGTACTGTAGTTGTACTGTATGTGTACTGTAGTTGTACTGTATTTGTACTGTACTTGTACTGTAGTTGTACTGTAGTTGTACTGTACATGTACTGTACTTGTACTGTACTTGTACTGTACTTGTACTGTACTTGTACTGTAGTTGTACTGTAATTGTACTGTAGTTGTACTGTATTTGTACTGTATTTGTACTGTAGTTGCACTGTAGTTGTACTGTAGTTGTACTGTAGTTGTACTGTAGTTGTACTGTATGTGTACTGTAGTTGTACTGTATTTGTACTGTACTTGTACTGTAGATGTACTGTAGTTGTACTGTATTTGTACTGTATGTGTACTGTATTTGTACTGTAGTTGTACTGTATGTGTACTGTAGTTGTACGGTATGTGTACTGTATTTGTACTGTATTTGTACTGTAGTTGTACTGTAGTTGTACTGTAGTTGTACTGTAGTTGTACTGTAGTTGTACTGTATGTGTACTGTATTTGTACTGTATGTGTACTGTATTTGTACTGTAGTTGTACTGTAGTTGTACTGTATGTGTACTGTATTTTAACTGTACTTGTACTGTAGTTGTACTGTATTTGTACTGTAGTTGTACTGTATTTGTACTGTAGTTGTACTGTAGTTGTACTGTAGTTGTACTGTATGTGTACTGTATTTGTACTGTATGTGTACTGTATTTGTACTGTATGTGTACTGTATTTGTACTGTAGTTGTACTGTAGTTGTACTGTATGTGTACTGTAGTTGTACTGTATTTGTACTGTAGTTGTACTGTATGTGTACTGTAGTTGTACTGTATGTGTACTGTATTTGTACTGTATGTGTACTGTATTTGCACTGTAGTTGTACTGTAGTTGTACTGTAGTTGTACTGTACTTGTACTGTACTTGTCCTGTACTTGTACTGCATTTGTACTGTAGTTGTACTGTATGTGTACTGTAGTTGTACTGTAGTTGTACTGTAGTTGTACTGTATGTGTACTGTATGTGTCCGGTATTTGTACTGTACTTGTACTGTATGTGTACTGTAGTTGTACTGTAGTTGTACTGTATGTGTACTGTAGTTGTACTGTAGTTGTACGGTAGTTGTACTGTAGTTGTACTGTCTTTGTACTGTAGTTGTACTGTAGTTGTACTGTATGTGTACTGTATGTGTACTGTAGTTGTACTGTATGTGTACTGTAGTTGTACTGTAGTTGTACTGTATGTGTACTGTATGTGTACTGTAGATGTACTGTAGTTGTACTGTATTTTAACTGTACTTGTACTGTACTTGTACTGTATTTGTACTGTAGTTGTACTGTATGTGTACTGTATTTGTACTGTAGTTGTACTGTAGTTGTACTGTAGTTGTACTGTAGTTGTACTGTAGTTGTACTGTAGTTGTACTGTATGTGTACTGTATTTTAACTGTAGTTGTACTGTACTTGTACTGTAGTTGTACTGTAGTTGTACTGTAGTTAAACTGTATTTGTACTGTAGTTGTACTGTACTTGTACTGTATGTGTACTGTATTTGTACTGTAGTAGTACTGTATGTGTACTGTATGTGTACTGTATGTGTACTGTATGTGTACTGTATGTGTACTGTATTTGTACTGTAGTTGTACTGTAGTTGTACTGTAGTTGTACTGTAGTTGTACTGTATGTGTACTGTATGTGTACTGTAGTTGTACTGTATTTGTACTGTAGTTGTACTGTAGTTGTACTGCATGTGTACTGTATGTGTACGGTAGATGTACTGTATGTGTACTGTAGTTGTACTGTAGTTGTACTGTATGTGTACTGTATGTGTACTGTAGTTGTACTGTAGTTGTACTGTATGTGTACTGTACTTGTACTATACTTGTACTGTAGTTGTACTGTAGTTGTACTGTATGTGTACTGTAGTTGTACTGTAGTTGTACTGTATGTGTACTGTATGTGTACTGTATGTGTACTGTAGTTGTACTGTATTTGTACTGTAGTTGTACTGTAGTTGTACTGTATGTGTACTGTACGTGTACTATAGTTGTACTGTAGTTGTACTGTATGTGTACTGTACTTGTACTGTACTTGTACTGTAGTTGTACTGTAGTTGTACTGTATGTGTACTGTATGTGTACTGTATTTGTACTGTAGTTGTACTGTAGTTGTACTGTAGTTGTACTGTAGTTGTACTGTAGTTGTACTGTATGTGTACTGTAGTTGTACTGTATTTGTACTGTACTTGTACTGTAGTTGTACTGTAGTTGTACTGTACTTGTACTGTACTTGTACTGTACTTGTACTGTACCTGTACTGTACTTGTACTGTAGTTGTACTGTAGTTGTACTGTAGTTGTACTGTATGTGTACTGTAGTTGTACTGTATTTGTACTGTACTTGTACTGTAGTTGTAATGTAGTTGTACTGTACTTGTACTGTACTTGTACTGTAGTTGTACTGTATTTGTACTGTACTTGTACTGTACTTGTACTGTAGTTGTACTGTATGTGTACTGTAGTTGTACTGTATTTGTACTGTACTTGTACTGTAGTTGTTCTGTAGTTGTACTGTAGTTGTACTGTAGTTGTACTGTATGTGTACTGTAGTTGTACTGTATGTGTACTGTATGTGTCCTGTATTTGTACTGTACTTGTACTGTATGTGTACTGTAGTTGTACTGTAGTTGTACTGTATGTGTACTGTAGTTGTACTGTAGTTGTACGGTAGTTGTACTGTAGTTGTATTGTATTTGTACTGTAGTTGTACTGTAGTTGTACTGTATGTGTACTGTATGTGTACTGTAGTTGTACTGTATGTGTACTGTAGTTGTACTGTAGTTGTACTGTATGTGTACTGTATGTGTACTGTAGTTGTACTGTAGTTGTACTGTATTTTAACTGTACTTGTACTGTACTTGTACTGTATTTGTACTGTAGTTGTACTGTATGTGTACTGAAGTTGTACTGTAGTTGTACTGTAGTTGTACTGTATGTTTACTGTATGTGTCCTGTATTTATACTGTACTTGTACTGTATGTGTACTGTATGTGTACTGTATGAGTACTGTAGTTGTACTGTAGTTGTACTGTATGTGTACTGTATGTGTACTGTAGTTGTACTGTATGGGTACTGTAGTTGTACTGTAGTTGTACTGTAGTTGTACTGTAGTTGTACTGTAGTTGTACTGTATTTGTACTGTACTTGTACTGTACTTGTACTGTAGTTGTACTGTATGTGTACTGTAGTTGTACTGTATTTGTACTGTACTTGTACTGTAGTTGTACTGTAGTTGTACTGTAGTTGTACTGTAGTTGTACTGTATGTGTACTGTATTTTAACTGTAGTTGGACTGTACTTGTACTGTAGTTGTACTGTAGTTGTACTGTAGTTAAACTGTATTTGTACTGTAGTTGTACTGTACTTGTACTGTATGTGTACTGTATTTGTACTGTAGTAGTACTGTATGTGTACTGTATGTGTACTGTATGTGTACTGTATGTGTACTGTATTTGTACTGTAGTTGTACTGTAGTTGTACTGTAGTTGTACTGTAGTTGTACTGTATTTGTACTGTACTTGTACTGTAGTTGTACTGTAGTTGTACTGTAGTTGTACTGTATGTGTACTGTATTTTAACTGTATTTGTACTGTAGTTGTACTGTAGTTGTACTGTATTTGTACTGTAGTTGTACTGTATGTGTACTGTAGTTGTACTGTATTTGTACTGTACTTGTACTGTAGTTGTACTGTAGTTGTACTGTATTTGTACTCTAGTTGTACTGTAGTTGTACTGTATGTGTACTGTAGTTGTACTGTATGTGTACTGTAGTTGTACTGAATGTGTACTATAGTTGTACTGTATTTGTACTGTATTTGTACTGTACTTGTACTGTAGTTGTACTGTAGTTGTACTGTATGTGTACTGTATTTGTACTGTACTTGTACTGTAGATGTACTGTAGTTGTACTGTACTTGTACTGTAGTTGTACTGTATGTGTACTGTAGTTGTACTGTATTTGTACTGTACTTGTACTGTAGTTGTACTGTAGTTGTACTGTACTTGTACGGTACTTGTACTGTACTTGTACTGTACTTGTACTGTAGTTGTACTGTAGTTGTACTGTAGTTGTACTGTATGTGTACTGTAGTTGTTCTGTATTTGTACTGTACTTGTACTGTAGATGTACTGTAGTTGTACTGTATTTGTACTGTATGTGTACTGTATTTGTACTGTATGTGTACTGTATGTGTACTGTAGTTGTACTGTATGTGTACTGTATTTGTACTGTATGTGTACTGTATTTGTACTGTAGTTGTACTGTAGTTGTACTGTAGTTGTACTGTAGTTGTACTGTAGTTGTACTGTATGTGTACTGTATTTGTACTGTATGTGTACTGTATTTGTACTGTAGTTGTACTGTAGTTGTACTGTATGTGTACTGTATTTTAACTGTACTTGTACTGTAGTTGTACTGTATTTGTACTGTAGTTGTACTGTATTTGTACTGTAGTTGTACTGTAGTTGTACTGTAGTTGTACTGTATGTGTACTGTATTTGTACTGTATGTGTACTGTATTTGTACTGTATGTGTTCTGTATTTGTACTGTATGTGTACTGTAGTTGTACTGTATTTGTACTGTAGTTGTACTGTATGTGTACTGTAGTTGTACTGTATGTGTACTGTATTTGTACTGTATGTGTACTGTATTTGTACTGTAGTTGTACTGTACTTGTACTGTAGTTGTACTGTACTTGTACTGTACTTGTACTGCATTTGTACTGTAGTTGTACTGTATGTGTACTGTAGTTGTACTGTAGTTGTACTGTAGTTGTACAGTATGTGTACTGTATGTGTCCTGTATTTGTACTGTACTTGTACTGTATGTGTACTGTAGTTGTACTGTAGTTGTACTGTATGTGTACTGTAGTTGTACTGTAGTTGTACGGTAGTTGTACTGTAGTTGTACTGTATTTGTACTGTAGTTGTACTGTAGTTGTACTGTATGTGTACTGTATGTGTACTGTAGTTGTACTGTATGTGTACTGTAGTTGTACTGTAGTTGTACTGTATGTGTACTGTATGTGTACTGTACTTGTACTGTAGTTGTACTGTAGTTGTACTGTATTTGTACTGTAGTTGTACTGTAGTTGTACTGTATGTGTACTGTTTGTGTACTGTAGTTGTACTGTAGTTGTACTGTATGTGTACTGTAGTTGTACTGTAGTTGTACTGTATGTGTACTGTAGTTGTACTGTAGTTGTACTGTATGTGTACTGTAGTTGTACTGTAGTTGTACTGTATGTGTACTGTATGTGTACTGTAGTTGTACTGTATGTGTACTGTAGTTGTAGTTTAGTTGTACTGTATGTGTACTGTATGTGTACTGTATGTGTACTGTATGTGTACTGTAGTTGTACTGTATGTGTACTGTAGTTGTACTGTATGTGTACTGTATGTGTACTGTAGTTGTACTGTAGTTGTACTGTATGTGTACTGTAGTTGTACTGTATGTGGGCTGTAGTTGTACTGTAGTTGTACTGTAGTTGTACTGTAGTTGTACTGTATGTGTACTGTATGTGTAATGTAGTTGTACTGTAGTTGTACTGTATGTGTACTGTAGTTGTACTGTAGTTGTACTGTATGTGTACTGTAGTTGTACTGTAGTTGTACTGTATGTGTACTGTATGTGTACTGTAGTTGTACTGTATGTGTACTGTAGTTGTACTGTAGTTGTACTGTATGTGTACTGTATGTGTACTGTATGTGTACTGTAGTTGTACTGTATGTGTACTGTAGTTGTACTGTAGTTGTACTGTATGTGTACTGTATGTGTACTGTAGTTGTACTGTAGTTGTACTGTAGTTGTACTGTATGTGTACTGTATGTGTACTGTATGTGTACTGTGGTTGTACTGTATGTGTACTGTAGTTGTACTGTAGCTGTACTGTAGTTGTACTGTATGTGTACTGTAGTTGTACTGTAGCTGTACTGTAGTTGTACTGTAGTGTCACTGTAGTTGTACTGTAGTTGTACTGTAGTTGTACTGTAGTTGTACTCTATGTGTACTGTATGTGTACTGTATGAGTACTGTAGTTGTACTGTAGTTGTACTGTATGTGTACTGTATGTGTACTGTAGTTGTACTGTATGTGTACTGTAGTTGTACTGTAGTTGTACTGTAGTTGTACTGTAGTTGTACTGTAGTTGTACTGTAGTTGTACTGTAGTTGTACTGTATGTGTACTGTATGTGTACTGTAGTTGTACTGTAGATGTACTGTATGTGTACTGTAGTTGTACTGTAGTTGTACTGTAGGTGTACTGTAGTTGTACTGTAGTTGTACTGTATGTGTACTGTATGTGTACTGTATGTTCACTGTAGTTGTACTGTATGTGTACTGTAGTTGTACTGTAGTTGTACTGTAGGTGTACTGTATGTGTACTGTAGTTGTACTGTAGTTGTACTGTATGTGTACTGTACTTGTACTGTACTTGTACTGTAGTTGTACTGTAGTTGTACTGTATGTGTACTGTATGTGTACTGTACTTGTACTGTAGTTGTACTGTAGTTGTACTGTAGTTGTACTGTAGTTGTACTGTATGTGTACTGTAGTTGTACTGTATTTGTACTGTACTTGTACTGAAGTTGTACTGTAGTTGTACTGTAGTTGTACTGTATGTGTACTGTATTTGTACTGTACTTGTACTGTAGTTGTACTGTATTTGTACTGTATGTGTACTGTATTTGTACTGTACTTGAACTGTAGTTGTACTGTAGTTGTACTGTACTTTTACTGTACTTGTACTGTAGTTGTACTGTATGTGTACTGTAGTTGTACTGTATTTGTACTGTACTTGTACTGTAGTTGTTCTGTAGTTGTACTGTACTTGTACTGTACTTGTACTGTAGTTGTACTGTATGTGTACTGTATTTGTACTGTACTTGTACTGTAGTTGTGCTGTAGTTGTACTGTACTTGTACTGTAGTTGTACTGTATGTGTACTGTAGTTGTACTGTATTTGTACTGTACTTGTACTGTAGTTGTACTGTACTTGTACTGTACTTGTACTGTACTTGTACTGTAGTTGTACTGTAGTTGTACTGTAGTTGTACTGTATGTGTACTGTAGTTGTACTGTATTTGTACTGTACTTGTACTGTAGATGTACTGTAGTTGTACTGTATTTGTACTGTATGTGTACTGTATTTGTACTGTAGTTGTACTGTATGTGTACTGTGGTTGTACTGTATGTGTACTGTATTTGTACTGTATGTGTACTGTATTTGTACTGTAGTTGTACTGTAGTTGTACTGTAGTTGTACTGTACTTGTACTGTAGTTGTACTGTAGTTGTACTGTATGTGTACTGTATTTGTACTGTATGTGTACTGTATTTGTTCTGTAGTTGTACTGTAGTTGTACTGTATGTGTACTGTATTTTAACTGTACTTGTACTGTAGTTGTACTGTATTTGTACTGTAGTTGTACTGTATTTGTACTGTAGTTGTACTGTAGTTGTACTGTAGTTGTACTGTATGTGTACTGTATTTGTACTGTATGTGTACTGTATTTGTACTGTATGTGTACTGTATTTGTACTGTAGTTGTACTGTAGTTGTACTGTATGTGCACTGTAGTTGTACTGTATTTTTACTGTAGTTGTACTGTATGTGTACTGTAGTTGTACTGTATGTGTACTGTATTTGTACTGTATGTGTACTGTATTTGTACTGTAGTTGTACTGTAGTTGTACTGTAGTTGTACTGTACTTGTACTGTACTTGTACTGTACTTGTACTGCATTTGTACTGTAGTTGTACTGTATGTGTACTGTATGTGTACTGTACTTGTACTGTAGTTGTACTGTAGTTGTACTGTAGTTGTACTGTAGTAGTACTGTATGTGTACTGTAGTTGTACTGTATTTGTACTGTACTTGTACTGAAGTTGTACTGTAGTTGTACTGTAGTTGTACTGTATGTGTACTGTATTTGTACTGTACTTGTACTGTAGTTGTACTGTAGTTGTACTGTATGTGTACTGTATTTTTACGGTACTTGAACTGTAGTTGTACTGTAGTTGTACTGTAGATGTACTGTATGTGTACTGTAGTTGTACTGTAGTTGTACTGTATGTGTACTGTATGTGTACTGTAGTTGTACTGTAGTTGTACTGTATGTGTACTGTACTTGTACTATACTTGTACTGTAGTTGTACTGTAGTTGTACTGTATGTGTACTGTATGTGTACTGTACTTGTACTGTAGTTGTACTGTAGTTGTACTGTATTTGTACTGTAGTTGTACTGTAGTTGTACTGTATGAGTACTGTTTGTGTACTGTAGTTGTACTGTAGTTGTACTGTATGTGTACTGTAGTTGTACTGTAGTTGTACTGTATGTGTACTGTAGTTGTACTGTAGTTGTACTGTATGTTTACTGTAGTTGTACTGTAGTTGTACTGTATGTGTACTGTATGTGTACTGTAGTTGTACTTTATGTGTACTGTAGTTGTAGTGTAGTTGTACTGTATGTGTACTGTATGTGTACTGTATGTGTACTGTATGTGTACTGTAGTTGTACTGTATGTGTACTGGAGTTGTACTGTATGTGCACTGTATGTGTACTGTAGTTGTACTGTAGTTGTACTGTATGTGTACTGTAGTTGTACTGTATGTGTACTGTAGTTGTACTGTAGTTGTACTGTAGTTGTAATGTAGTTGTACTGGATGTGTACTGTATGTGTACTGTAGTTGTACTGTAGTTGTACTGTATGTGTACTGTAGTTGTACTGTAGTTGTACTGTATGTGTACTGTAGTTGTACTGTAGTTGTACTGTATGTGTACTGTATGTGTACTGTATGTGTACTGTAGTTGTACTGTATGTGTACTGTAGTTGTACTGTAGTTGTACTGTATGTGTACTGTATGTGTACTGTATGTGTACTGTAGTTGTACTGTATGTGTACTGTAGTTGTACTGTAGTTGTACTGTATGTGTAATGTATGTGTACTGTAGTTGTACTGTAGTTGTACTGTAGTTGTACTGTATGTGTACTGTATGTGTACTGTATGTGTACTGTGGTTGTACTGTATGTGTACTGTAGTTGTACTGTAGCTGTACTGTAGTTGTACTGTAGTGTCACTGTTGTTGTACTGTAGTTGTACTGTAGTTGTACTGTAGTTGTTCTGTAGTTGTACTGTATGTGTACTGTATGTGTACTGTATGAGTACTGTAGTTGTACTGTAGTTGTACTGTATGTGTACTGTATGTGTACTGTAGTTGTACTGTATGTGTACTGTAGTTGTACTGTAGTTGTACTGTAGTTGTACTGTAGTTGTACTGTAGTTGTACTGTATGTGTACTGTATGTGTACTGTAGTTGTACTGTAGATGTACTGTATGTGTACTGTAGTTGTACTGTAGTTGTACTGTAGGTGTACTGTAGTTGTACTGTAGTTGTACTGTATGTGTACTGTATGTGTACTGTATGTGTACTGTAGTTGTACTGTATTTGTACTGTAGTTGTACTGTAGTTGTACTGTATGTGTACTGTATGTATACTGTAGTTGTACTGTAGTTGTACTGTATATGTACTGTACTTGTACTGTACTTGTACTGTAGTTGTACTGTAGTTGTACTGTATGTGTACTGTATGTGTACTGTACTTGTACTGTAGTTGTACTGTAGTTGTACTGTAGTTGTACTGTATGTGTACTGTAGTTGTACTGTATTTGTACTGTACTTGTACTGAAGTTGTACTGTAGTTATACTGTAGTTGTACTGTATGTGTACTGTATTTGTACTGTACTTGTACTGTAGTTGTACTGTAGTTGTACTGTATGTGTACTGTATTTGTACTGTACTTGAACTGTAGTTGTACTGTAGTTGTACTGTACTTTTACTGTACTTGTACTGTAGTTGTACTGTATGTGTACTGTAGTTGTACTGTATTTGTACTGTACTTGTACTGTAGTTGTACTGTAGTTGTACTGTACTTGTACTGTACTTGTACTGTAGTTGTACTGTAGTTGTACTGTAGTTGTACTGTATGTGTACTGTAGTTGTACTGTATTTGTACTGTACTTGTACTGTAGTTGTACTGTAGTTGTACTGTAGTTGTACTGTAGTTGTACTGTACTTGTACTGTACTTGTACTGTAGTTGTACTGTATGTGTACTGTAGTTGTACTGTATTTGTACTGTACTTGTACTGTAGTTGTACTGTAGTTGTACTGTACTTGTACTGTACTTGTACTGTACTTGTACTGTAGTTGTACTGTAGTTGTACTGTAGTTGTACTGTATGTGTACTGTAGTTGTACTGTATTTGTACTGTACTTGTACTGTAGTTGTAATGTAGTTGTTCTGTACTTGTACTGTACTTGTACTGTAGTTGTACTGTATTTGTACTGTACTTGTACTGTACTTGTACTGTAGTTGTACTGTAGTTGTACTGTAGTTGTACTGTAGTTGTACTGTAGTTGTACTGTATGTGTACTGTATTTTAACTGTAGTTGTACTGTACTTGTACTGTAGTTGTACTGTAGTTGTACTGTAGTTGTACTGTAGTTGTACTGTATGTGTACTGTAGTTGTACTGTATTTGTACTGTAGTTGTACTGTAGTTGTACTGTAGTTGTACTGTAGTTGTACTGTAGTTGTACTGTAGTTGTACTGTATGTGTACTGTATTTTAACTGTAGTTGTACTGTACTTGTACTGTAGTTGTACTGTAGTTGTACTGTAGTTGTACTGTAGTTGTACTGTAGTTGTACTGTATGTGTACTGTAGTTGTACTGTATTTGTACTGTAGTTGTACTGTAGTTGTACTGTAGTTGTACTGTAGTTGTACTGTAGTTGTACTGTAGTTGTACTGTATGTGTACTGTATTTTAACTGTAGTTGTACTGTACTTGTACTGTAGTTGTACTGTAGTTGTACTGTAGTTGTACTGTAGTTGTACTGTAGTTGTACTGTATGTGTACTGTAGTTGTACTGTATTTGTACTGTAGTTGTACTGTAGTTGTACTGTAGTTGTACTGTAGTTGTACTGTAGTTGTACTGTAGTTGTACTGTAGTTGTACTGTAGTTGTACTGTATGTGTACTGTATTTTAACTGTAGTTGTACTGTACTTGTACTGTAGTTGTACTGTAGTTGTACTGTAGTTGTACTGTAGTAGTACTGTATGTGTACTGTAGTTGTACTGTATTTGTACTGTACTTGTACTGAAGTTGTACTGTAGTTGTACTGTAGTTGTACTGTATGTGTACTGTATTTGTACTGTACTTGTACTGTAGTTGTACTGTATGTGTACTGTATTTGTACTGTACTTGTACTGTACTTGTACTGTAGTTGTACTGTAGTTGTACTGTAGTTGTACTGTAGTTGTACTGTATGTGTACTGTAGTTGTACTGTATTTGTACTGTAGTTGTACTGTAGTTGTACTGTAGTTGTACTGTAGTTGTACTGTAGTTGTACTGTAGTTGTACTGTATGTGTACTGTATTTTAACTGTAGTTGTACTGTACTTGTACTGTAGTTGTACTGTAGTTGTACTGTAGTTAAACTGTATTTGTACTGTAGTTGTACTGTACTTGTACTGTATGTGTACTGTATTTGTACTGTAGTAGTACTGTATGTGTACTGTATGTGTACTGTATGTGTACTGTATGTGTACTGTATTTGTACTGTAGTTGTACTGTAGTTGTACTGTAGTTGTACTGTAGTTGTACTGTATTTGTACTGTACTTGTACTGTAGTTGTACTGTAGTTGTACTGTAGTTGTACTGTATGTGTACTGTATTTTAACTGTATTTGTACTGTAGTTGTACTGTAGTTGTACTGTATTTGTACTGTAGTTGTACTGTATGTGTACTGTAGTTGTACTGTATTTGTACTGTACTTGTACTGTAGTTGTACTGTAGTTGTACTGTATTTGTACTCTAGTTGTACTGTAGTTGTACTGTATGTGTACTGTAGTTGTACTGTATGTGTACTGTAGTTGTACTGAATGTGTACTATAGTTGTACTGTATTTGTACTGTATTTGTACTGTACTTGTACTGTAGTTGTACTGTAGTTGTACTGTATGTGTACTGTAGTTGTACTGTAGTTGTACTGTATTTGTATTGTACTTGTACTGTACTTGTACTGTAGTTGTACTGTAGTTGTACTGTAGTTGTACTGTATGTGTACTGTAGTTGTACTGTATTTGTACTGTACTTGTACTGTAGTTGTACTGTAGTTGCACTGTAGTTGTACTGTAGTTGTACTGTAGTTGTACTGTATGTGTACTGTATTTTAACTGTAGTTGTACTGTACTTGTACTGTAGTTGTACTGTAGTTGTACTGTAGTTAAACTGTATTTGTACTGTAGTTGTACTGTACTTGTACTGTATGTGTACTGTATTTGTACTGTAGTAGTACTGTATGTGTACTGTATGTGTACTGTATGTGTACTGTATGTGTACTGTATTTGTACTGTAGTTGTACTGTAGTTGTTCTGTAGTTGTACTGTAGTTGTACTGTATTTGTACTGTACTTGTACTGTAGTTGTACTGTAGTTGTACTGTAGTTGTACTGTATGTGTACTGTATTTTAACTGTATTTGTACTGTAGTTGTACTGTAGTTGTACGGTATTTGTACTGTAGTTGTACTGTATGTGTACTGTAGTTGTACTGTATTTGTACTGTACTTGTACTGTAGTTGTACTGTAGTTGTACTGTATTTGTACTCTAGTTGTACTGTAGTTGTACTGTATGTGTACTGTAGTTGTACTGTATTTGTACTGTAGTTGTACTGAATGTGTACTATAGTTGTACTGTATTTGTACTGTATTTGTACTGTACTTGTACTGTAGTTGTACTGTAGTTGTACTGTATGTGTACTGTATTTGTACTGTACTTGTACTGTAGTTGTACTGTAGTTGTACTGTACTTGTACTGTAGTTGTACTGTATGTGTACTGTAGTTGTACTGTATTTGTACTGTACTTGTACTGTAGTTGTACTGTAGTAGTACTGTACTTGTACTGTAGTTGTACTGTAGTTGTACTGTACTTGTACTGTAGTTGTACTGTAGTTGTACTGTAGTTGTACTGTATGTGTACTGTAGTTGTACTGTATTTGTACTGTACTTGTACTGTAGATGTACTGTAGTTGTACTGTATTTGTACTGTATGTGTACTTTATTTGTACTGTAGTTGTACTGTATGTGTACTGTAGTTGTACTGTATGTGTACTGTATTTGTACTGTATTTGTACTGTAGTTGTACTGTAGTTGTACTGTAGTTGTACTGTAGTTGTACTGTATGTGTACTGTATTTGTACTGTATGTGTACTGTATTTGTACTGTAGTTGTACTGTAGTTGTACTGTATGTGTACTGTATTTTAACTGTACTTGTACTGTAGTTGTACTGTATTTGTACTGTAGTTGTACTGTATTTGTACTGTAGTTGTACTGTAGTTGTATTGTAGTTGTACTGTATTTGTACTGTATTTGTACTGTATGTGTACTGTATTTGTACTGTATGTGTACTGTATTTGTACTGTAGTTGTACTGTAGTTGTACTGTATGTGTACTGTAGTTGTACTGTATTTGTACTGTAGTTGTACTGTATGTGTACTGTAGTTGTACTGTATGTGTACTGTATTTGTACTGTATGTGTACTGTATTTGTACTGTAGTTGTACTGTAGTTGTACTGTAGTTGTACTGTACTTGTACTGTACTTGTACTGTACTTGTACTGTACTTGTACTGCATTTGTACTGTAGTTGTACTGTATGTGAACTGTAGTTGTACTGTAGTTGTACTGTAGTTGTACTGTATGTGTACTGTATGTGTCCGGTATTTGTACTGTACTTGTACTGTATGTGTACTGTAGTTGTACTGTAGTTGTACTGTATGTGTACTGTAGTTGTACTGTCTTTGTACGGTAGTTGTACTGTAGTTGTACTGTATTTGTACTGTAGTTGTACTGTAGTTGTACTGTATGTGTACTGTATGTGTACTGTAGTTGTACTGTATGTGTACTGTAGTTGTACTGTAGTTGTACTGTATGTGTACTGTATGTGTACTGTAGTTGTACTGTAGTTGTACTCTATTTTAACTGTACTTGTACTGTACTTGTACTGTATTTGTACTGTAGTTGTACTGTAGTTGTACTGTATGTGTACTGTATGTGTCCTGTATTTGTACTGTACTTGTACTGTATGTGTACTGTATGTGTACTGTATTTGTACTGTAGTTGTACTGTATGTGTACTGTATGTGTACTGTAGTTGTACTGTAGTAGTACTGTAGTTGTACTGTATGTGTACTGTAGTTGTACTGTATGTGTACTGTATGTGTACTGTATGTGTACTGTATTTGTACTGTACTTGTACTGTATTTGTACTGTAGTTGTACTGTAGTTGTACTGTATGTGTACTGTATGTGTACTGTAGTTGTACTGTATTTGTACTGTAGTTGTACGGTAGTTGTACTGTAGTTGTACTGTATTTGTACTGTAGTTGTACTGTAGTTGTACTGTATGTGTACTGTATGTGTACTGTAGTTGTACTGTATGTGTACTGTAGTTGTACTGTAGTTGTACTGTATGTGTACTGTATGTGTACTGTAGTTGTACTGTATGTGCACTGTAGTTGTACTGTATTTGTACTGTATGTGTACTGTATGTGTACGGTAGTTGTACTGTATGTGTACTGTATGTGTACTGTAGTTGTACTGTATGTGTACTGTATGTGTACTGTATGTGCACTGTAGTTGTACTGTATTTGTACTGTATGTGTACTGTATGTGTACTGTAGTTGTACTGTATGTGTACTGTATGTGTACTGTAGTTGTACTGTATGTGTACTGTATGTGTACTGTATGTGTACTGTATTTGTACTGTACTTGTACTGTATTTGTACTGTAGTTGTACTGTAGTTGTACTGTAGTTGTACTGTATGTGTACTGTATGTGTACTGTAGTTGTACTGTATTTGTACTGTAGTTGTACGGAAGTTGTACTGTAGTTGTACTGTATTTGTACTGTAGTTGTACTGTAGTTGTACTGTATGTGTACTGTATGTGTACTGTAGTTGTACTGTATGTGTACTGTAGTTGTACTGTAGTTGTACTGTATGTGTACTGTATGTGTACTGTAGTTGTACTGTATGTGCACTGTAGTTGTACTGTATTTGTACTGTATGTGTACTGTATGTGTACGGTAGTTGTACTGTAGTTGTACTGTATTTGTACTGTAGTTGTACTGTAGTTGTACTGTAGTTGTACTGTATGTGTACTGTATGTGTACTGTAGTTGTACTGTAGTTGTACTGTAGTTGTACTGTATGTGTACTGTAGTTGTACTGTAGTTGTACTGTACTTGTACTGTATGTGTACTGTAGTTGTACTGTATGTGTACTGTATGTGTACTGTAGTTGTACTGTATGTGTACTGTATGTGTACTGTATGTGTACTGTAGTTGTACTGTAGTTGTATTGTATGTGTACTGTATGTGTACTGTAGTTGTACTGTAGTTGTACTGTAGTTGTAATGTATGTGTCCTGTATTTTAACTGTACTTGTACTGTAGTTGTACTGTAGTTGTACTGTATGTGTACTGTATTTGTACTGTAGTTGTACTGTAGTTGTACTGTATGTGTCCTGTATTTTAACTGTACTTGTACTGTAGTTGTACTGTAGTTGTACTGTAGTTGTACTGTATGTGTACTGTATGTGTACTGTAGTTGTACTGTAGTTGTACTGTAGTTGTACTGTAGTTGTACTGTAGTTGTACTGTATGTGTACTGTATGTGTACTGTAGTTGTACTGTATGTGTACTGTATGTGTACTGTATGTGTACTGTAGTTGTACTGTATGTGTACTGTAGTTGTACTGTAGTTGTACTGTATGTGTACTGTATGTGTACTGTAGTTGTACTGTATGTGTACTGTACTTGTACTATACTTGTACTGTAGTTGTACTGTAGTTGTACTGTATATGTACTGTATGTGTACTGTACTTGTACTGTAGTTGTACTGTAGTTGTACTGTATTTGTACTGTAATGGTACTGTAGTTGTACTGTATGTGTACTGTTTGTGTACTGTAGTTGTACTGTAGTTGTACTGTATGTGTACTGTAGTTGTACTGTAGTTGTACTGTATGTGTACTGTAGTTGTACTGTAGTTGTACTGTATGTGTACTGTAGTTGTACTGTAGTTGTACTGTATGTGTACTGTAGTTGTACTGTATGTGTACTGTAGTTGTAGTGTAGTTGTACTGTATGTGTACTGTATGTGTACTGTATGTGTACTGTATGTGTACTGTAGTTGTACTGTATGTGTACTGTAGTTGTACTGTATGTGTACTGTATGTGTACTGTATGTGTACTGTAGTTGTACTGTAGTTGTACTGTATGTGTACTGTAGTTGTACTGTATGTGTACTGTAGTTGTACTGTAGTTGTACTGTAGTTGTACTGTAGTTGTACTGTATGTGTACTGTATGTGTACTGTAGTTGTACTGTATTTGTACTGTAGTTGTACTGTAGTTGTACTGCATGTGTACTGTATGTGTACGGTAGATGTACTGTATGTGTACTGTAGTTGTACTGTAGTTGTACTGTATGTGTACTGTATGTGTACTGTAGTTGTACTGTAGTTGTACTGTATGTGTACTGTACTTGTACTATACTTGTACTGTAGTTGTACTGTAGTTGTACTGTATGTGTACTGTAGTTGTACTGTAGTTGTACTGTATGTGTACTGTATGTGTACTGTATGTGTACTGTAGTTGTACTGTATTTGTACTGTAGTTGTACTGTAGTTGTACTGTATGTGTACTGTACGTGTACTATAGTTGTACTGTAGTTGTACTGTATGTGTACTGTACTTGTACTGTACTTGTACTGTAGTTGTACTGTAGTTGTACTGTATGTGTACTGTATGTGTACTGTATTTGTACTGTAGTTGTACTGTAGTTGTACTGTATGTGTACTGTAGTTGTACTGTATTTGTACTGTACTTGTACTGAAGTTGTACTGTAGTTGTACTGTAGTTGTACTGTATGTGTACTGTATTTGTACTGTACTTGTACTGTAGTTGTACTGTAGTTGTACTGTATGTGTACTGTATTTGTACTGTACTTGAACTGTAGTTGTACTGTAGTTGTACTGTACTTTTACTGTACTTGTACTGTAGTTGTACTGTATGTGTACTGTAGTTGTACTGTATTTGTACTGTACTTGTACTGTAGTTGTACTGTAGTTTTACTGTACTTGTACTGTACTTGTACTGTAGTTGTACTGTAGTTGTACTGTAGTTGTACTGTATGTGTACTGTAGTTGTACTGTATTTGTACTGTACTTGTACTGTAGTTGCACTGTAGTTGTACTGTATGTGTACTGTATTTATACTGTACTTGTACTGTAGTTGTACTGTATGTGTACTGTATTTGTACTGTACTTGTACTGTAGTTGTACTGTAGTTGTACTGTACTTGTACTGTACTTGTACTGTAGTTGTACTGTATGTGTACTGTAGTTGTACTGTATTTGTACTGTACGTGTACTGTAGTTGTACTGTAGTTTTACTGTACTTGTACTGTACGTGTACTGTACTTGTACTGTACTTGTACTGTAGTTGTACTGTAGTTGTACTGTATGTGTACTGTAGTTGTACTGTATTTGTACTGTACTTGTACTGTAGTTGTAATGTAGTTGTACTGTACTTGTACTGTACTTGTACTGTAGTTGTACTGTATTTGTACTGTATTTGTACTGTACTTGTACTGTAGTTGTACTGTAGTTGTACTGTAGTTGTACTGTATGTGTACTGTAGTTGTACTGTATTTGTACTGTACTTGTACTGTAGTCGTACTGTAGTTGTACTGTAGTTGTACTGTAGTTGTACTGTAGTTGTACTGTATGTGTACTGTATTTTAACTGTAGTTGTACTGTACTTGTACTGTAGTTGTACTGTAGTTGTACTGTAGTAAAACTGTATTTGTACTGTAGTTGTACTGTACTTGTACTGTATGTGTACTGTATTTGTACTGTAGTAGTACTGTATGTGTACTGTATGTGTACTGTATGTGTACTGTATGTGTACTGTATTTGTACTGTAGTTGTACTGTAGTTGTACTGTAGTTGTACTGTATTTGTACTGTACTTGTACTGTAGTTGTACTGTAGTTGTACTGTAGTTGTACTGTATGTGTACTGTATTTTAACTGTATTTGTACTGTAGTTGTACTGTAGTTGTACTGTATTTGTACTGTAGTTGTACTGTATGTGTACTGTAGTTGTACTGTATTTGTACTGTACTTGTTCTGTAGTTGTACTGTAGTTGTACTGTATTTGTACTCTAGTTGTACTGTAGTTGTACTGTATGTGTACTGTAGTTGTACTGTATGTGTACTGTAGTTGTACTGAATGTGTACTATAGTTGTACTGTATTTGTACTGTATTTGTACTGTACTTGTACTGTAGTTGTACTGTAGTTGTACTGTATGTGTACTGTATTTGTACTGTACTTGTACTGTAGTTGTACTGTATTTGTACTGTACTTGTACTGTACTTGTACTGTAGTTGTACTGTAGTTGTACTGTAGTTGTACTGTATGTGTACTGTAGTTGTACTGTATTTGTACTGTACTTGTACTGTAGTTGTACTGTAGTTGTACTGTAGTTGTACTGTAGTTGTACTGTAGTTGTACTGTATGTGTACTGTATTTTAACTGTAGTTGTACTGTACTTGTACTGTAGTTGTACTGTAGTTGTACTGTAGTTAAACTGTATTTGTACTGTAGTTGTACTGTACATGTACTGTATGTGTACTGTATTTGTACTGTAGGTGTACTGTATGTGTACTGTATGTGTACTGTATGTGTACTGTATGTGTACTGTATGTGTACTGTATTTGTACTGTAGTTGTAATGTAGTTGTACTGTAGTTGTACTGTATTTGTACTGTACTTGTACTGTAGTTGTACTGTAGTTGTACTGTAGTTGTACTGTATGTGTACTGTATTTTAACTGTATTTGTACTGTAGTTGTACTGTAGTTGTACTGTATTTGTACTGTAGTTGTACTGTATGTGTACTGTAGTTGTACTGTATTTGTACTGTACTTGTACTGTAGTTGTACTGTAGTTGTACTGTATTTGTACTCTAGTTGTACTGTAGTTGTACTGTATGTGTACTGTAGTTGTACTGTATGTGTACTGTAGTTGTACTGAATGTGTACTATAGTTGTACTGTATTTGTACTGTATTTGTACTGTACTTGTACTGTAGTTGTACTGTAGTTGTACTGTATGTGTACTGTTTTTGTACTGTACTTGTACTGTAGTTGTACTGTAGTTGTACTGTACTTGTACTGTAGTTGTACTGTATGTGTACTGTAGTTGTACTGTATTTGTACTGTACTTGTACTGTAGTTGTACTGTAGTTGTACTGTACATGTACTGTACTTGTACTGTACTTGTACTGTACTTGTACTGTACTTGTACTGTAGTTGTACTGTAATTGTACTGTAGTTGTACTGTATTTGTACTGTATTTGTACTGTAGTTGCACTGTAGTTGTACTGTAGTTGTACTGTAGTTGTACTGTAGTTGTACTGTATGTGTACTGTAGTTGTACTGTATTTGTACTGTACTTGTACTGTAGATGTACTGTAGTTGTACTGTATTTGTACTGTATGTGTACTGTATTTGTACTGTAGTTGTACTGTATGTGTACTGTAGTTGTACGGTATGTGTACTGTATTTGTACTGTATTTGTACTGTAGTTGTACTGTAGTTGTACTGTAGTTGTACTGTAGTTGTACTGTAGTTGTACTGTATGTGTACTGTATTTGTACTGTATGTGTACTGTATTTGTACTGTAGTTGTACTGTAGTTGTACTGTATGTGTACTGTATTTTAACTGTACTTGTACTGTAGTTGTACTGTATTTGTACTGTAGTTGTACTGTATTTGTACTGTAGTTGTACTGTAGTTGTACTGTAGTTGTACTGTATGTGTACTGTATTTGTACTGTATGTGTACTGTATTTGTACTGTATGTGTACTGTATTTGTACTGTAGTTGTACTGTAGTTGTACTGTATGTGTACTGTAGTTGTACTGTATTTGTACTGTAGTTGTACTGTATGTGTACTGTAGTTGTACTGTATGTGTACTGTATTTGTACTGTATGTGTACTGTATTTGCACTGTAGTTGTACTGTAGTTGTACTGTAGTTGTACTGTACTTGTACTGTACTTGTCCTGTACTTGTACTGCATTTGTACTGTAGTTGTACTGTATGTGTACTGTAGTTGTACTGTAGTTGTACTGTAGTTGTACTGTATGTGTACTGTATGTGTCCGGTATTTGTACTGTACTTGTACTGTATGTGTACTGTAGTTGTACTGTAGTTGTACTGTATGTGTACTGTAGTTGTACTGTAGTTGTACGGTAGTTGTACTGTAGTTGTACTGTCTTTGTACTGTAGTTGTACTGTAGTTGTACTGTATGTGTACTGTATGTGTACTGTAGTTGTACTGTATGTGTACTGTAGTTGTACTGTAGTTGTACTGTATGTGTACTGTATGTGTACTGTAGATGTACTGTAGTTGTACTGTATTTTAACTGTACTTGTACTGTACTTGTACTGTATTTGTACTGTAGTTGTACTGTATGTGTACTGTATTTGTACTGTAGTTGTACTGTAGTTGTACTGTAGTTGTACTGTAGTTGTACTGTAGTTGTACTGTAGTTGTACTGTATGTGTACTGTATTTTAACTGTAGTTGTACTGTACTTGTACTGTAGTTGTACTGTAGTTGTACTGTAGTTAAACTGTATTTGTACTGTAGTTGTACTGTACTTGTACTGTATGTGTACTGTATTTGTACTGTAGTAGTACTGTATGTGTACTGTATGTGTACTGTATGTGTACTGTATGTGTACTGTATTTGTACTGTAGTTGTACTGTAGTTGTACTGTAGTTGTACTGTAGTTGTACTGTATGTGTACTGTATGTGTACTGTAGTTGTACTGTATTTGTACTGTAGTTGTACTGTAGTTGTACTGCATGTGTACTGTATGTGTACGGTAGATGTACTGTATGTGTACTGTAGTTGTACTGTAGTTGTACTGTATGTGTACTGTATGTGTACTGTAGTTGTACTGTAGTTGTACTGTATGTGTACTGTACTTGTACTATACTTGTACTGTAGTTGTACTGTAGTTGTACTGTATGTGTACTGTAGTTGTACTGTAATTGTACTGTATGTGTACTGTATGTGTACTGTATGTGTACTGTAGTTGTACTGTATTTGTACTGTAGTTGTACTGTAGTTGTACTGTATGTGTACTGTACGTGTACTATAGTTGTACTGTAGTTGTACTGTATGTGTACTGTACTTGTACTGTACTTGTACTGTAGTTGTACTGTAGTTGTACTGTATGTGTACTGTATGTGTACTGTATTTGTACTGTAGTTGTACTGTAGTTGTACTGTAGTTGTACTGTAGTTGTACTGTATGTGTACTGTAGTTGTACTGTATTTGTACTGTACTTGTACTGAAGTTGTACTGTAGTTGTACTGTAGTTGTACTGTATGTGTACTGTATTTGTACTGTACTTGTACTGTAGTTGTACTGTAGTTGTACTGTATGTGTACTGTATTTGTACTGTACTTGAACTGTAGTTGTACTGTAGTTGTACTGTACTTTTACTGTACTTGTACTGTAGTTGTACTGTATGTGTACTGTAGTTGTACTGTATTTGTACTGTACTTGTACTGTAGTTGTACTGTAGTTTTACTGTACTTGTACTGTACTTGTACTGTAGTTGTACTGTAGTTGTACTGTAGTTGTACTGTATGTGTACTGTAGTTGTACTGTATTTGTACTGTACTTGTACTGTAGTTGTACTGTAGTTGTACTGTATGTGTACTGTATTTATACTGTACTTGTACTGTAGTTGTACTGTATGTGTACTGTATTTGTACTGTACTTGTACTGTAGTTGTACTGTAGTTGTACTGTACTTGTACTGTACTTGTACTGTAGTTGTACTGTATGTGTACTGTAGTTGTACTGTATTTGTACTGTACGTGTACTGTAGTTGTACTGTAGTTTTACTGTACTTGTACTGTACGTGTACTGTACTTGTACTGTACTTGTACTGTAGTTGTACTGTAGTTGTACTGTATGTGTACTGTAGTTGTACTGTATTTGTACTGTACTTGTACTGTAGTTGTAATGTAGTTGTACTGTACTTGTACTGTACTTGTACTGTAGTTGTACTGTATTTGTACTGTACTTGTACTGTACTTGTACTGTAGTTGTACTGTAGTTGTACTGTAGTTGTACTGTATGTGTACTGTAGTTGTACTGTATTTGTACTGTACTTGTACTGTAGTCGTACTGTAGTTGTACTGTAGTTGTACTGTAGTTGTACTGTAGTTGTACTGTATGTGTACTGTATTTTAACTGTAGTTGTACTGTACTTGTACTGTAGTTGTACTGTAGTTGTACTGTAGTAAAACTGTATTTGTACTGTAGTTGTACTGTACTTGTACTGTATGTGTACTGTATTTGTACTGTAGTAGTACTGTATGTGTACTGTATGTGTACTGTATGTGTACTGTATGTGTACTGTATTTGTACTGTAGTTGTACTGTAGTTGTACTGTAGTTGTACTGTATTTGTACTGTACTTGTACTGTAGTTGTACTGTAGTTGTACTGTAGTTGTACTGTATGTGTACTGTATTTTAACTGTATTTGTACTGTAGTTGTACTGTAGTTGTACTGTATTTGTACTGTAGTTGTACTGTATGTGTACTGTAGTTGTACTGTATTTGTACTGTACTTGTTCTGTAGTTGTACTGTAGTTGTACTGTATTTGTACTCTAGTTGTACTGTAGTTGTACTGTATGTGTACTGTAGTTGTACTGTATTTGTACTGTACTTGTACTGTACTTGTACTGTAGTTGTACTGTATGTGTACTGTATTTGTACTGTACTTGTACTGTAGTTGTACTGTATTTGTACTGTACTTGTACTGTACTTGTACTGTAGTTGTACTGTAGTTGTACTGTAGTTGTACTGTATGTGTACTGTAGTTGTACTGTATTTGTACTGTACTTGTACTGTAGTTGTATTGTAGTTGTACTGTAGTTGTACTGTAGTTGTACTGTAGTTGTACTGTATGTGTACTGTATTTTAACTGTAGTTGTACTGTACTTGTACTGTAGTTGTACTGTAGTTGTACTGTAGTTAAACTGTATTTGTACTGTAGTTGTACTGTACTTGTACTGTATGTGTACTGTATTTGTACTGTAGTAGTACTGTATGTGTACTGTATGTGTACTGTATGTGTACTGTATGTGTACTGTATGTGTACTGTATTTGTACTGTAGTTGTAATGTAGTTGTACTGTAGTTGTACTGTATTTGTACTGTACTTGTACTGTAGTTGTACTGTAGTTGTACTGTAGTTGTACTGTATGTGTACTGTATTTTAACTGTATTTGTACTGTAGTTGTACTGTAGTTGTACTGTATTTGTACTGTAGTTGTACTGTATGTGTACTGTAGTTGTACTGTATTTGTACTGTACTTGTACTGTAGTTGTACTGTAGTTGTACTGTATTTGTACTCTAGTTGTACTGTAGTTGTACTGTATGTGTACTGTAGTTGTACTGTATGTGTACTGTAGTTGTACTGAATGTGTACTATAGTTGTACTGTATTTGTACTGTATTTGTACTGTACTTGTACTGTAGTTGTACTGTAGTTGTACTGTATGTGTACTGTTTTTGTACTGTACTTGTACTGTAGTTGTACTGTAGTTGTACTGTACTTGTACTGTAGTTGTACTGTATGTGTACTGTAGTTGTACTGTATTTGTACTGTACTTGTACTGTAGTTGTACTGTAGTTGTACTGTACATGTACTGTACTTGTACTGTACTTGTACTGTACTTGTACTGTACTTGTACTGTAGTTGTACTGTAATTGTACTGTAGTTGTACTGTATTTGTACTGTATTTGTACTGTAGTTGCACTGTAGTTGTACTGTAGTTGTACTGTAGTTGTACTGTAGTTGTACTGTATGTGTACTGTAGTTGTACTGTATTTGTACTGTACTTGTACTGTAGATGTACTGTAGTTGTACTGTATTTGTACTGTATGTGTACTGTATTTGTACTGTAGTTGTACTGTATGTGTACTGTAGTTGTACTGTATGTGTACTGTATTTGTACTGTATTTGTACTGTAGTTGTACTGTAGTTGTACTGTAGTTGTACTGTAGTTGTACTGTAGTTGTACTGTATGTGTACTGTATTTGTACTGTATGTGTACTGTATTTGTACTGTAGTTGTACTGTAGTTGTACTGTATGTGTACTGTATTTTAACTGTACTTGTACTGTAGTTGTACTGTATTTGTACTGTAGTTGTACTGTATTTGTACTGTAGTTGTACTGTAGTTGTACTGTAGTTGTACTGTATGTGTACTGTATTTGTACTGTATGTGTACTGTATTTGTACTGTATGTGTACTGTATTTGTACTGTAGTTGTACTGTAGTTGTACTGTATGTGTACTGTAGTTGTACTGTATTTGTACTGTAGTTGTACTGTATGTGTACTGTAGTTGTACTGTATGTGTACTGTATTTGTACTGTATGTGTACTGTATTTGCACTGTAGTTGTACTGTAGTTGTACTGTAGTTGTACTGTACTTGTACTGTACTTGTCCTGTACTTGTACTGCATTTGTACTGTAGTTGTACTGTATGTGTACTGTAGTTGTACTGTAGTTGTACTGTAGTTGTACTGTATGTGTACTGTATGTGTCCGGTATTTGTACTGTACTTGTACTGTATGTGTACTGTAGTTGTACTGTAGTTGTACTGTATGTGTACTGTAGTTGTACTGTAGTTGTACGGTAGTTGTACTGTAGTTGTACTGTCTTTGTACTGTAGTTGTACTGTAGTTGTACTGTATGTGTACTGTATGTGTACTGTAGTTGTACTGTATGTGTACTGTAGTTGTACTGTAGTTGTACTGTATGTGTACTGTATGTGTACTGTAGATGTACTGTAGTTGTACTGTATTTTAACTGTACTTGTACTGTACTTGTACTGTATTTGTACTGTAGTTGTACTGTATGTGTACTGTATTTGTACTGTAGTTGTACTGTAGTTGTACTGTAGTTGTACTGTAGTTGTACTGTAGTTGTACTGTAGTTGTACTGTATGTGTACTGTATTTTAACTGTAGTTGTACTGTACTTGTACTGTAGTTGTACTGTAGTTGTACTGTAGTTAAACTGTATTTGTACTGTAGTTGTACTGTACTTGTACTGTATGTGTACTGTATTTGTACTGTAGTAGTACTGTATGTGTACTGTATGTGTACTGTATGTGTACTGTATGTGTACTGTATTTGTACTGTAGTTGTACTGTAGTTGTACTGTATTTGTACTGTACTTGTACTGTAGTTGTACTGTAGTTGTACTGTAGTTGTACTGTATGTGTACTGTATTTTAACTGTATTTGTACTGTAGTTGTACTGTAGTTGTACTGTATTTGTACTGTAGTTGTACTGTATGTGTACTGTAGTTGTACTGTATTTGTACTGTACTTGTACTGTAGTTGTACTGTAGTTGTACTGTATTTGTACTCTAGTTGTACTGTAGTTGTACTGTATGTGTACTGTAGTTGTACTGTATGTGTACTGTAGTTGTACTGAATGTGTACTATAGTTGTACGGTATTTGTACTGTATTTGTACTGTACTTGTACTGTAGTTGTACTGTAGTTGTACTGTATGTGTACTGTAGTTGTACTGTAGTTGTACTGTATTTGTACTGTACTTGTACTGTACTTGTACTGTAGTTGTACTGTAGTTGTACTGTAGTTGTACTGTATGTGTACTGTAGTTGTACTGTATTTGTACTGTACTTGTACTGTAGTTGTACTGTAGTTGCACTGTAGTTGTACTGTAGTTGTACTGTAGTTGTACTGTATGTGTACTGTATTTTAACTGTAGTTGTACTGTACTTGTACTGTAGTTGTACTGTAGTTGTACTGTAGTTAAACTGTATTTGTACTGTAGTTGTACTGTACTTGTACTGTATGTGTACTGTATTTGTACTGTAGTAGTACTGTATGTGTACTGTATGTGTACTGTATGTGTACTGTATGTGTACTGTATTTGTACTGTAGTTGTACTGTAGTTGTTCTGTAGTTGTACTGTAGTTGTACTGTATTTGTACTGTACTTGTACTGTAGTTGTACTGTAGTTGTACTGTAGTTGTACTGTATGTGTACTGTATTTTAACTGTATTTGTACTGTAGTTGTACTGTAGTTGTACGGTATTTGTACTGTAGTTGTACTGTATGTGTACTGTAGTTGTACTGTATTTGTACTGTACTTGTACTGTAGTTGTACTGTAGTTGTACTGTATTTGTACTCTAGTTGTACTGTAGTTGTACTGTATGTGTACTGTAGTTGTACTGTATTTGTACTGTAGTTGTACTGAATGTGTACTATAGTTGTACTGTATTTGTACTGTATTTGTACTGTACTTGTACTGTAGTTGTACTGTAGTTGTACTGTATGTGTACTGTATTTGTACTGTACTTGTACTGTAGTTGTACTGTAGTTGTACTGTACTTGTACTGTAGTTGTACTGTATGTGTACTGTAGTTGTACTGTATTTGTACTGTACTTGTACTGTAGTTGTACTGTAGTTGTACTGTACTTGTACTGTACTTGTACTGTACTTGTACTGTACTTGTACTGTAGTTGTACTGTAGTTGTACTGTAGTTGTACTGTATGTGTACTGTAGTTGTACTGTATTTGTACTGTACTTGTACTGTAGATGTACTGTAGTTGTACTGTATTTGTACTGTATGTGTACTTTATTTGTACTGTAGTTGTACTGTATGTGTACTGTAGTTGTACTGTATGTGTACTGTATTTGTACTGTATTTGTACTGTAGTTGTACTGTAGTTGTACTGTAGTTGTACTGTAGTTGTACTGTATGTGTACTGTATTTGTACTGTATGTGTACTGTATTTGTACTGTAGTTGTACTGTAGTTGTACTGTATGTGTACTGTATTTTAACTGTACTTGTACTGTAGTTGTACTGTATTTGTACTGTAGTTGTACTGTATTTGTACTGTAGTTGTACTGTAGTTGTATTGTAGTTGTACTGTATTTGTACTGTATTTGTACTGTATGTGTACTGTATTTGTACTGTATGTGTACTGTATTTGTACTGTAGTTGTACTGTAGTTGTACTGTATGTGTACTGTAGTTGTACTGTATTTGTACTGTAGTTGTACTGTATGTGTACTGTAGTTGTACTGTATGTGTACTGTATTTGTACTGTATGTGTACTGTATTTGTACTGTAGTTGTACTGTAGTTGTACTGTAGTTGTACTGTACTTGTACTGTACTTGTACTGTACTTGTACTGCATTTGTACTGTAGTTGTACTGTATGTGAACTGTAGTTGTACTGTAGTTGTACTGTAGTTGTACTGTATGTGTACTGTATGTGTCCGGTATTTGTACTGTACTTGTACTGTATGTGTACTGTAGTTGTACTGTAGTTGTACTGTATGTGTACTGTAGTTGTACTGTCTTTGTACGGTAGTTGTACTGTAGTTGTACTGTATTTGTACTGTAGTTGTACTGTAGTTGTACTGTATGTGTACTGTATGTGTACTGTAGTTGTACTGTATGTGTACTGTAGTTGTACTGTAGTTGTACTGTATGTGTACTGTATGTGTACTGTAGTTGTACTGTAGTTGTACTCTATTTTAACTGTACTTGTACTGTACTTGTACTGTATTTGTACTGTAGTTGTACTGTAGTTGTACTGTATGTGTACTGTATGTGTCCTGTATTTGTACTGTACTTGTACTGTATGTGTACTGTATGTGTACTGTATTTGTACTGTAGTTGTACTGTATGTGTACTGTATGTGTACTGTAGTTGTACTGTAGTAGTACTGTAGTTGTACTGTATGTGTACTGTAGTTGTACTGTAGTTGTACTGTACTTGTACTGTATGTGTACTGTAGTTGTACTGTATGTGTACTGTAGTTGTACTGTATGTGTACTGTATGTGTACTGTATGTGTACTGTATGTGTACTGTATGTGTACTGTATGTGTACTGTATTTGTACTGTACTTGTACTGTATTTGTACTGTAGTTGTACTGTAGTTGTACTGTAGTTGTACTGTAGTTGTACTGTATGTGTACTGTATGTGTACTGTAGTTGTACTGTATTTGTACTGTAGTTGTACGGTAGTTGTACTGTAGTTGTACTGTATTTGTACTGTAGTTGTACTGTAGTTGTACTGTATGTGTACTGTATGTGTACTGTAGTTGTACTGTATGTGTACTGTAGTTGTACTGTAGTTGTACTGTATGTGTACTGTATGTGTACTGTAGTTGTACTGTATGTGCACTGTAGTTGTACTGTATTTGTACTGTATGTGTACTGTATGTGTACGGTAGTTGTACTGTAGTTGTACTGTATTTGTACTGTAGTTGTACTGTAGTTGTACTGTAGTTGTACTGTATGTGTACTGTATGTGTACTGTAGTTGTACTGTAGTTGTACTGTAGTTGTACTGTATGTGTACTGTAGTTGTACTGTAGTTGTACTGTACTTGTACTGTATGTGTACTGTAGTTGTACTGTATGTGTACTGTATGTGTACTGTAGTTGTAGTGTATGTGTACTGTATGTGTACTGTATGTGTACTGTAGTTGTACTGTAGTTGTATTGTATGTGTACTGTATGTGTACTGTAGTTGTACTGTAGTTGTACTGTAGTTGTAATGTATGTGTCCTGTATTTTAACTGTACTTGTACTGTAGTTGTACTGTAGTTGTACTGTAGTTGTCCTGTATGTGTACTGTATTTGTACTGTAGTTGTACTGTAGTTGTACTGTATGTGTCCTGTATTTTAACTGTACTTGTACTGTAGTTGTACTGTAGTTGTACTGTAGTTGTACTGTATGTGTACTGTATGTGTACTGTAGTTGTACTGTAGTTGTACTGTAGTTGTACTGTAGTTGTACTGTAGTTGTACTGTATGTGTACTGTATGTGTACTGTAGTTGTACTGTATGTGTACTGTATGTGTACTGTATGTGTACTGTAGATGTACTGTATGTGTACTGTAGTTGTACTGTAGTTGTACTGTATGTGTACTGTATGTGTACTGTAGTTGTACTGTATGTGTACTGTACTTGTACTATACTTGTACTGTAGTTGTACTGTAGTTGTACTGTATGTGTACTGTATGTGTACTGTACTTGTACTGTAGTTGTACTGTAGTTGTACTGTATTTGTACTGTAATGGTACTGTAGTTGTACTGTATGTGTACTGTTTGTGTACTGTAGTTGTACTGTAGTTGTACTGTATGTGTACTGTAGTTGTACTGTAGTTGTACTGTATGTGTACTGTAGTTGTACTGTAGTTGTACTGTATGTGTACTGTAGTTGTACTGTAGTTGTACTGTATGTGTACTGTAGTTGTACTGTATGTGTACTGTAGTTGTAGTGTAGTTGTACTGTATGTGTACTGTATGTGTACTGTATGTGTACTGTATGTGTACTGTAGTTGTACTGTATGTGTACTGTAGTTGTACTGTATGTGTACTGTATGTGTACTGTATGTGTACTGTAGTTGTACTGTAGTTGTACTGTATGTGTACTGTAGTTGTACTGTATGTGTACTGTAGTTGTACTGTAGTTGTACTGTAGTTGTACTGTAGTTGTACTGTATGTGTACTGTATGTGTACTGTAGTTGTACTGTATTTGTACTGTAGTTGTACTGTAGTTGTACTGTATGTGTACTGTATGTGTACGGTAGATGTACTGTATGTGTACTGTAGTTGTACTGTAGTTGTACTGTATGTGTACTGTATGTGTACTGTAGTTGTACTGTAGTTGTACTGTATGTGTACTGTACTTGTACTATACTTGTACTGTAGTTGTACTGTAGTTGTACTGTATGTGTACTGTAGTTGTACTGTAGTTGTACTGTAGTTGTACTGTATGTGTACTGTATGTGTACTGTATGTGTACTGTAGTTGTACTGTATTTGTACTGTAGTTGTACTGTAGTTGTACTGTATGTGTACTGTACGTGTACTATAGTTGTACTGTAGTTGTACTGTATGTGTACTGTACTTGTACTGTACTTGTACTGTAGTTGTACTGTAGTTGTACTGTATGTGTACTGTATGTGTACTGTATTTGTACTGTAGTTGTACTGTAGTTGTACTGTAGTTGTACTGTAGTTGTACTGTAGTTGTACTGTATGTGTACTGTAGTTGTACTGTATTTGTACTGTACTTGTACTGAAGTTGTACTGTAGTTGTACTGTAGTTGTACTGTATGTGTACTGTATTTGTACTGTACTTGTACTGTAGTTGTACTGTAGTTGTACTGTATGTGTACTGTATTTGTACTGTACTTGAACTGTAGTTGTACTGTAGTTGTACTGTACTTTTACTGTAATTGTACTGTAGTTGTACTGTATGTGTACTGTAGTTGTACTGTATTTGTACTGTACTTGTACTGTAGTTGTACTGTAGTTTTACTGTACTTGTACTGTACTTGTACTGTAGTTGTACTGTAGTTGTACTGTAGTTGTACTGTATGTGTACTGTAGTTGTACTGTATTTGTACTGTACTTGTACTGTAGTTGTACTGTAGTTGTACTGTATGTGTACTGTATTTATACTGTACTTGTACTGTAGTTGTACTGTATGTGTACTGTATTTGTACTGTACTTGTACTGTAGTTGTACTGTAGTTGTACTGTACTTGTACTGTACTTGTACTGTAGTTGTACTGTATGTGTACTGTAGTTGTACTGTATTTGTACTGTACGTGTACTGTAGTTGTACTGTAGTTTTACTGTACTTGTACTGTACTTGTACTGTACTTGTACTGTACTTGTACTGTAGTTGTACTGTAGTTGTACTGTATGTGTACTGTAGTTGTACTGTATTTGTACTGTACTTGTACTGTAGTTGTAATGTAGTTGTACTGTACTTGTACTGTACTTGTACTGTAGTTGTACTGTATTTGTACTGTACTTGTACTGTACTTGTACTGTAGTTGTACTGTAGTTGTACTGTAGTTGTACTGTATGTGTACTGTAGTTGTACTGTATTTGTACTGTACTTGTACTGTAGTCGTACTGTAGTTGTACTGTAGTTGTACTGTAGTTGTACTGTAGTTGTACTGTATGTGTACTGTATTTTAACTGTAGTTGTACTGTACTTGTACTGTAGTTGTACTGTAGTTGTACTGTAGTAAAACTGTATTTGTACTGTAGTTGTACTGTACTTGTACTGTATGTGTACTGTATTTGTACTGTAGTAGTACTGTATGTGTACTGTATGTGTACTGTATGTGTACTGTATGTGTACTGTATTTGTACTGTAGTTGTACTGTAGTTGTACTGTAGTTGTACTGTACTTGTACTGTAGTTGTACTGTAGTTGTACTGTAGTTGTACTGTATGTGTACTGTATTTTAACTGTATTTGTACTGTAGTTGTACTGTAGTTGTACTGTATTTGTACTGTAGTTGTACTGTATGTGTACTGTAGTTGTACTGTATATGTACTGTACTTGTTCTGTAGTTGTACTGTAGTTGTACTGTATTTTTACTCTAGTTGTACTGTAGTTGTACTGTATGTGTACTGTAGTTGTACTGTATGTGTACTGTAGTTGTACTGAATGTGTACTATAGTTGTACTGTATTTGTACTGTATTTGTACTGTACTTGTACTGTAGTTGTACTGTAGTTGTACTGTATGTGTACTGTATTTGTACTGTACTTGTACTGTAGTTGTACTGTATTTGTACTGTACTTGTACTGTACTTGTACTGTAGTTGTACTGTAGTTGTACTGTAGTTGTACTGTATGTGTACTGTAGTTGTACTGTATTTGTACTGTACTTGTACTGTAGTTGTACTGTAGTTGTACTGTAGTTGTACTGTAGTTGTACTGTAGTTGTACTGTATGTGTACTGTATTTTAACTGTAGTTGTACTGTACTTGTACTGTAGTTGTACTGTAGTTGTACTGTAGTTAAACTGTATTTGTACTGTAGTTGTACTGTACTTGTACTGTATGTGTACTGTATTTGTACTGTAGTATTACTGTATGTGTACTGTATGTGTACTGTATGTGTACTGTATGTGTACTGTATTTGTACTGTAGTTGTAATGTAGTTGTACTGTAGTTGTACTGTATTTGTACTGTACTTGTACTGTAGTTGTACTGTAGTTGTACTGTAGTTGTACTGTATGTGTACTGTATTTTAACTGTATTTGTACTGTAGTTGTACTGTAGTTGTACTGTATTTGTACTGTAGTTGTACTGTATGTGAACTGTAGTTGTACTGTATTTGTACTGTACTTGTACTGTAGTTGTACTGTAGTTGTACTGTATTTGTACTCTAGTTGTACTGTAGTTGTACTGTATGTGTACTGTAGTTGTACTGTATGTGTACTGTAGTTGTACTGAATGTGTACTATAGTTGTACTGTATTTGTACTGTATTTGTACTGTACTTGTACTGTAGTTGTACTGTAGTTGTACTGTATGTGTACTGTTTTTGTACTGTACTTGTACTGTAGTTGTACTGTAGTTGTACTGTACTTGTACTGTAGTTGTACTGTATGTGTACTGTAGTTGTACTGTATTTGTACTGTACTTGTACTGTAGTTGTACTGTAGTTGTACTGTACTTGTACTGTACTTGTACTGTACTTGTACTGTACTTGTACTGTACTTGTACTGTAGTTGTACTGTAATTGTACTGTAGTTGTACTGTATTTGTACTGTATTTGTACTGTAGTTGCACTGTAGTTGTACTGTAGTTGTACTGTAGTTGTACTGTAGTTGTACTGTATGTGTACTGTAGTTGTACTGTATTTGTACTGTACTTGTACTGTAGATGTACTGTAGTTGTACTGTATTTGTACTGTATGTGTACTGTATTTGTACTGTAGTTGTACTGTATGTGTACTGTAGTTGTACTGTATGTGTACTGTATTTGTACTGTATTTGTACTGTAGTTGTACTGTAGTTGTACTGTAGTTGTACTGTAGTTGTACTGTAGTTGTACTGTATGTGTACTGTATTTGTACTGTATGTGTACTGTATTTGTACTGTAGTTGTACTGTAGTTGTACTGTATGTGTACTGTATTTTAACTGTACTTGTACTGTAGTTGTACTGTATTTGTACTGTAGTTGTACTGTATTTGTACTGTAGTTGTACTGTAGTTGTACTGTAGTTGTACTGTATGTGTACTGTATTTGTACTGTATGTGTACTGTATTTGTACTGTATGTGTACTGTATTTGTACTGTTGTTGTACTGTAGTTGTACTGTATGTGTACTGTAGTTGTACTGTATTTGTACTGTAGTTGTACTGTATGAGTACTGTAGTTGTACTGTATGTGTACTGTATTTGTACTGTATGTGTACTGTATTTGTACTGTAGTTGTACTGTAGTTGTACTGTAGTTGTACTGTACTTGTACTGTACTTGTCCTGTACTTGTACTGCATTTGTACTGTAGTTGTACTGTATGTGTACTGTAGTTGTACTGTAGTTGTACTGTAGTTGTACTGTATGTGTACTGTATGTGTCCGGTATTTGTACTGTACTTGTACTGTATGTGTACTGTAGTTGTACTGTAGTTGTACTGTATGTGTACTGTAGTTGTACTGTAGTTGTACGGTAGTTGTACTGTAGTTGTACTGTATTTGTACTGTAGTTGTACTGTAGTTGTACTGTATGTGTACTGTATGTGTACTGTAGTTGTACTGTATGTGTACTGTAGTTGTACTGTAGTTGTACTGTATGTGTACTGTATGTGTACTGTAGATGTACTGTAGTTGTACTGTATTTTAACTGTACTTGTACTGTACTTGTACTGTATTTGTACTGTAGTTGTACTGTATGTGTACTGTAGTTGTACTGTAGTTGTACTGTAGTTGTACTGTATGTGTACTGTATGAGTCCTGTATTTGTACTGTACTTGTACTGTATGTGTACTGTATGTGTACTGTATTTGTACTGTAGTTGTACTGTATGTGTACTGTATGTGTACTGTAGTTGTACTGTAGTTGTACTGTAGTTGTACTGTATGTGTACTGTAGTTGTACTGTAGTTGTACTGTACTTGTACTGAATGTGTACTGTAGTTGTACTGTATGTGTACTGTAGTTGTACTGTATGTGTACTGTATGTGTACTGTAGTTGTACTGTATGTGTACTGTATGTGTACTGTAGTTGTACTGTATTTGTACTGTAGTTGTACGGTAGTTGTACTGTAGTTGTACTGTATTTGTACTGTAGTTGTACTGTAGTTGTACTGTATGTGTACTGTATGTGTACTGTAGTTGTACTGTATGTGTACTGTAGTTGTACTGTAGTTGTACTGTACGTGTACTGTATGTGTACTGTAGTTGTACTGTATGTGCACTGTAGTTGTACTGTATTTGTACTGTATGTGTACTGTATGTGTACGGTAGTTGTACTGTAGTTGTACTGTATTTGTACTGTAGTTGTACTGTAGTTGTACTGTAGTTGTACTGTAGTTGTACTGTATGTGTACTGTATGTGTACTGTAGTTGTACTGTAGTTGTACTGTAGTTGTACTGTATGTGTACTGTAGTTGTACTGTAGTTGTACTGTACTTGTACTGTATGTGTACTGTAGTTGTACTGTATGTGTACTGTATGTGTACTGTAGTTGTACTGTATGTGTACTCTATGTGTACTGTAGTTGTACTGTAGTTGTATTGTATGTGTACTGTATGTGTACTGTAGTTGTACTGTAGTTGTACTGTAGTTGTAATGTATGTGTCCTGTATTTTAACTGTACTTGTACTGTAGTTGTACTGTAGTTGTACTGTATGTGTACTGTATTTGTACTGTAGTTGTACTGTAGTTGTACTGTAGTTGTACTGTATGTGTACTGTATGTGTACTGTAGTTGTACTGTAGTTATACTGTAGTTGTACTGTAGTTGTACTGTAGTTGTACTGTATGTGTACTGTATGTGTACTGTAGTTGTACTGTATGTGTACTGTATGTGTACTGTATGTGTACTGTAGATGTACTGTATGTGTACTGTAGTTGTACTGTAGTTGTACTGTATGTGTACTGTATGTGTACTGTAGTTGTACTGTAGTTGTACTGTATGTGTACTGTACTTGTACTATACTTGTACTGTAGTTGTACTGTAGTTGTACTGTATGTGTACTGTATGTGTACTGTACTTGTACTGTAGTTGTACTGTAGTTGTACTGTATTTGTACTGTAGTTGTACTGTAGTTGTACTGTATGTGTACTGTTTGTGTACTGTAGTTGTACTGTAGTTGTACTGTATGTGTACTGTAGTTGTACTGTAGTTGTACTGTATGTGTACTGTAGTTGTACTGTAGTTGTACTGTATGTGTACTGTAGTTGTACTGTAGTTGTACTGTATGTGTACTGTAGTTGTAGTGTAGTTGTACTGTATGTGTACTGTATGTGTACTGTATGTGTACTGTATTTGTACTGTAGTTGTACTGTATGTGTACTGTAGTTGTACTGTAGTTGTACTGTATGTGTACTGTAGGTGTACTGTAGTTGTACTGTATGTGTACTGTAGTTGTACTGTAGTTGTACTGTACTTGTACTGTAGTTGTACTGTATGTGTACTGTAGTTGTACTGTATTTGTACTGTACTTGTACTGTAGTTGTACTGTACTTGTACTGTACTTGTACTGTACTTGTACTGTACTTGTACTGTAGTTGTACTGTAATTGTACTGTAGTTGTACTGTATTTGTACTGTATTTGTACTGTAGTTGCACTGTAGTTGTACAGTAGTTGTACTGTAGTTGTACTGTAGTTGTACTGTATGTGTACCGTAGTTGTACTGTATTTGTACTGTACTTGTACTGTAGATGTACTGTAGTTGTACTGTATTTGTACTGTATGTGTACTGTATTTGTACTGTAGTTGTACTGTATGTGTACTGTAGTTGTACTGTATGTGTACTGTATTTGTACTGTATTTGTACTGTAGTTGTACTGTAGTTGTACTGTAGTTGTACTGTAGTTGTACTGTAGTTGTACTGTATGTGTACTGTATTTGTACTGTATGTGTACTGTATTTGTACTGTATGTGTACTGTATTTGTACTGTAGTTGTACTGTAGTTGTACTGTATGTGTACTGTAGTTGTACTGTATTTGTACTGTAGTTGTACTGTATGTGTACTGTAGTTGTACTGTATGTGTACTGTATTTGTACTGTATGTGTACTGTATTTGTACTGTACTTGTACTGTAGTTGTACTGTAGTTGTACTGTATGTGTACTGTATTTGTACTGTACTTGAACTGTAGTTGTACTGTAGTTGTACTGTACTTTTACTGTACTTGTACTGTAGTTGTACTGTATGTGTACTGTAGTTGTACTGTATTTGTACTGTACTTGTACTGTAGTTGTACTGTATGTGTACTGTATGTGTACTGTAGTTGTACTGTAGTTGTACTGTATTTTAACTGTACTTGTACTGTACTTGTACTGTATTTGTACTGTAGTTGTACTGTATGTGTACTGTAGTTGTACTGTAGTTGTACTGTAGTTGTACTGTATGTGTACTGTATGTGTCCTGTATTTGTACTGTACTTGTACTGTATGTGTACTGTATGTGTACTGTATTTGTACTGTAGTTGTACTGTATGTGTACTGTATGTGTACTGTAGTTGTACTGTAGTTGTACTGTAGTTGTACTGTATGTGTACTGTAGTTGTACTGTAGTTGTACTGTACTTGTACTGTATGTGTACTGTAGTTGTACTGTATGTGTACTGTAGTTGTACTGTATGTGTACTGTATGTGTACTGTAGTTGTACTGTATGTGTACTGTATGTGTACTGTATGTGTACTGTATTTGTACTGTACTTGTACTGTATTTGTACTGTAGTTGTACTGTAGTTGTACTGTAGTTGTACTGTAGTTGTACTGTATGTGTACTGTATGTGTACTGTAGTTGTACTGTATTTGTACTGTAGTTGTACGGTAGTTGTACTGTAGTTGTACTGTATTTGTACTGTAGTTGTACTGTAGTTGTACTGTATGTGTACTGTATGTGTACTGTAGTTGTACTGTATGTGTACTGTAGTTGTACTGTAGTTGTACTGTATGTGTACTGTATGTGTACTGTAGTTGTACTGTATGTGCACTGTAGTTGTACTGTATTTGTACTGTATGTGTACTGTATGTGTACGGTAGTTGTACTGTAGTTGTACTGTATTTGTACTGTAGTTGTACTGTAGTTGTACTGTAGTTGTACTGTAGTTGTACTGTATGTGTACTGTATGTGTACTGTAGTTGTACTGTAGTTGTACTGTATTTTAACTGTACTTGTACTGTACTTGTACTGTATTTGTACTGTAGTTGTACTGTATGTGTACTGTAGTTGTACTGTAGTTGTACTGTAGTTGTACTGTATGTGTACTGTATGAGTCCTGTATTTGTACTGTACTTGTACTGTATGTGTACTGTATGTGTACTGTATTTGTACTGTAGTTGTACTGTATGTGTACTGTATGTGTACTGTAGTTGTACTGTAGTTGTACTGTAGTTGTACTGTATGTGTACTGTAGTTGTACTGTAGTTGTACTGTACTTGTACTGAATGTGTACTGTAGTTGTACTGTATGTGTACTGTAGTTGTACTGTATGTGTACTGTAGTTGTACTGTATGTGTACTGTATGTGTACTGTATGTGTACTGTATTTGTACTGTACTTGTACTGTATTTGTACTGTAGTTGTACTGTAGTTGTACTGTATTTGTACTGTAGTTGTACTGTATGTGTACTGTATGTGTACTGTAGTTGTACTGTATTTGTACTGTAGTTGTACGGTAGTTGTACTGTAGTTGTACTGTATTTGTACTGTAGTTGTACTGTAGTTGTACTGTATGTGTACTGTATGTGTACTGTAGTTGTACTGTATGTGTACTGTAGTTGTACTGTAGTTGTACTGTACGTGTACTGTATGTGTACTGTAGTTGTACTGTATGTGCACTGTAGTTGTACTGTATTTGTACTGTATGTGTACTGTATGTGTACGGTAGTTGTACTGTAGTTGTACTGTATTTGTACTGTAGTTGTACTGTAGTTGTACTGTAGTTGTACTGTAGTTGTACTGTATGTGTACTGTATGTGTACTGTAGTTGTACTGTAGTTGTACTGTAGTTGTACTGTATGTGTACTGTAGTTGTACTGTAGTTGTACAGTACTTGTACTGTATGTGTACTGTAGTTGTACTGTATGTGTACTGTATGTGTACTGTAGTTGTACTGTATGTGTACTGTATGTGTACTGTAGTTGTACTGTAGTTGTATTGTATGTGTACTGTATGTGTACTGTAGTTGTACTGTAGTTGTACTGTAGTTGTAATGTATGTGTCCTGTATTTTAACTGTACTTGTACTGTAGTTGTACTGTAGTTGTACTGTAGTTGTACTGTATGTGTACTGTATTTGTACTGTAGTTGTACTGTAGTTGTACTGTATGTGTCGTGTATTTTAACTGTACTTGTACTGTAGTTGTACTGTAGTTGTACTGTAGTTGTACTGTATGTGTACTGTATGTGTACTGTAGTTGTACTGTAGTTATACTGTAGTTGTACTGTAGTTGTACTGTAGTTGTACTGTATGTGTACTGTATGTGTACTGTAGTTGTACTGTATGTGTACTGTATGTGTACTGTATGTGTACTGTAGATGTACTGTATGTGTACTGTAGTTGTACTGTAGTTGTACTGTATGTGTACTGTATGTGTACTGTAGTTGTACTGTATGTGTACTGTACTTGTACTATACTTGTACTGTAGTTGTACTGTAGTTGTACTGTATGTGTACTGTATGTGTACTGTACTTGTACTGTAGTTGTACTGTAGTTGTACTGTATTTGTACTGTAGTTGTACTGTAGTTGTACTGTATGTGTACTGTTTGTGTACTGTAGTTGTACTTTAGTTGTACTGTATGTGTACTCTAGTTGTACTGTAGTTGTACTGTATGTGTACTGTAGTTGTACTGTAGTTGTACTGTATGTGTACTGTAGTTGTACTGTAGTTGTACTGTATGTGTACTGTAGTTGTACTGTATGTGTACTGTAGTTGTAGTGTAGTTGTACTGTATGTGTACTGTATGTGTACTGTATGTGTACTGTATTTGTACTGTAGTTGTACTGTATGTGTACTGTAGTTGTACTGTAGTTGTACTGTATGTGTACTGTAGTTGTACTGTAGTTGTACTGTATGTGTACTGTAGTTGTACTGTAGTTGTACTGTACTTGTACTGTAGTTGTACTGTATGTGTACTGTAGTTGTACTGTATTTGTACTGTACTTGTACTGTAGTTGTACTGTAGTTGTACTGTACTTGTACTGTACTTGTACTGTACTTGTACTGTACTTGTACTGTACTTGTACTGTAGTTGTACTGTAATTGTACTGTAGTTGTACTGTATTTGTACTGTATTTGTACTGTAGTTGCACTGTAGTTGTACAGTAGTTGTACTGTAGTTGTACTGTAGTTGTACTGTATGTGTACTGTAGTTGTACTGTATTTGTACTGTACTTGTACTGTAGATGTACTGTAGTTGTACTGTATTTGTACTGTATGTGTACTGTATTTGTACTGTAGTTGTACTGTATGTGTACTGTAGTTGTACTGTATGTGTACTGTATTTGTACTGTATTTGTACTGTAGTTGTACTGTAGTTGTACTGTAGTTGTACTGTAGTTGTACTGTAGTTGTACTGTATGTGTACTGTATTTGTACTGTATGTGTACTGTATTTGTACTGTATGTGTACTGTATTTGTACTGTAGTTGTACTGTAGTTGTACTGTATGTGTACTGTAGTTGTACTGTATTTGTACTGTAGTTGTACTGTATGTGTACTGTAGTTGTACTGTATGTGTACTGTATTTGTACTGTATGTGTACTGTATTTGTACTGTACTTGTACTGTAGTTGTACTGTAGTTGTACTGTATGTGTACTGTATTTGTACTGTACTTGAACTGTAGTTGTACTGTAGTTGTACTGTACTTTTACTGTACTTGTACTGTAGTTGTACTGTATGTGTACTGTAGTTGTACTGTATTTGTACTGTACTTGTACTGTAGTTGTACTGTATGTGTACTGTATGTGTACTGTAGTTGTACTGTAGTTGTACTGTATTTTAACTGTACTTGTACTGTACTTGTACTGTATTTGTACTGTAGTTGTACTGTATGTGTACTGTAGTTGTACTGTAGTTGTACTGTAGTTGTACTGTATGTGTACTGTATGTGTCCTGTATTTGTACTGTACTTGTACTGTATGTGTACTGTATGTGTACTGTATTTGTACTGTAGTTGTACTGTATGTGTACTGTATGTGTACTGTAGTTGTACTGTAGTTGTACTGTAGTTGTACTGTATGTGTACTGTAGTTGTACTGTAGTTGTACTGTACTTGTACTGTATGTGTACTGTAGTTGTACTGTATGTGTACTGTAGTTGTACTGTATGTGTACTGTATGTGTACTGTAGTTGTACTGTAGTTGTACTGTAGTTGTACTGTAGTTGTACTGTATGTGTACTGTATGTGTACTGTAGTTGTACTGTATTTGTACTGTAGTTGTACGGTAGTTGTACTGTAGTTGTACTGTATTTGTACTGTAGTTGTACTGTAGTTGTACTGTATGTGTACTGTATGTGTACTGTAGTTGTACTGTATGTGTACTGTAGTTGTACTGTAGTTGTACTGTATGTGTACTGTATGTGTACTGTAGTTGTACTGTATGTGCACTGTAGTTGTACTGTATTTGTACTGTATGTGTACTGTATGTGTACGGTAGTTGTACTGTAGTTGTACTGTATTTGTACTGTAGTTGTACTGTAGTTGTACTGTAGTTGTACTGTAGTTGTACTGTATGTGTACTGTATGTGTACTGTAGTTGTACTGTAGTTGTACTGTAGTTGTACTGTATGTGTACTGTAGTTGTACTGTAGTTGTACTGTACTTGTACTGTATGTGTACTGTAGTTGTACTGTATGTGTACTGTATGTGTACTGTAGTTGTACTGTATGTGTACTGTATGTGTACTGTAGTTGTACTGTAGTTGTATTGTATGTGTACTGTATGTGTACTGTAGTTGTACTGTAGTTGTACTGTAGTTGTAATGTATGTGTCCTCTATTTTAACTGTACTTGTACTGTAGTTGTACTGTAGTTGTACTGTAGTTGTACTGTATGTGTACTGTATTTGTACTGTAGTTGTACTGTAGTTGTACTGTATGTGTCCTGTATTTTAACTGAACTTGTACTGTAGTTGTACTGTAGTTGTACTGTAGTTGTACTGTATGTGTACTGTATGTGTACTGTAGTTGTACTGTAGTTGTACTGTAGTTGTACTGTAGTTGTACTGTAGTTGTACTGTAGTTGTACTGTATGTGTACTGTATGTGTACTGTAGTTGTACTGTATGTGTACTGTATGTGTACTGTATGTGTACTGTAGATGTACTGTATGTGTACTGTAGTTGTACTGTAGTTGTACTGTATGTGTACTGTATGTGTACTGTAGTTGTACTGTAGTTGTACTGTATGTGTACTGTACTTGTACTATACTTGTACTGTAGTTGTACTGTAGTTGTACTGTATGTGTACTGTATGTGTACTGTACTTGTACTGTAGTTGTACTGTAGTTGTACTGTATTTGTACTGTAGTTGTACTGTAGTTGTACTGTATGTGTACTGTTTGTGTACTGTAGTTGTACTGTAGTTGTACTGTATGTGTACTGTAGTTGTACTGTAGTTGTACTGTATGTGTACTGTAGTTGTACTGTAGTTGTACTGTATGTGTACTGTAGTTGTACTGTAGTTGTACTGTATGTGTACTGTAGTTGTACTGTATGTGTACTGTAGTTGTAGTGTAGTTGTACTGTATGTGTACTGTATGTTTACTGTATGTGTACTGTATGTGTACTGTAGTTGTACTGTATGTGTACTGTAGTTGTACTGTATGTGTACTGTATGTGTACTGTATGTGTACTGTAGTTGTACTGTAGTTGTACTGTATGTGTACTGTAGTTATACTGTATGTGTACTGTAGTTGTACTGTAGTTGTACTGTAGTTGTACTGTAGTTGTACTGTATGTGTACTGTATGTGTACTGTAGTTGTACTGTATTTGTACTGTAGTTGTACTGTAGTTGTACTGTATGTGTACTGTATGTGTACTGTAGATGTACTGTATGTGTACTGTAGTTGTACTGTAGTTGTACTGTATGTGTACTGTATGTGTACTGTAGTTGTACTGTAGTTGTACTGTATGTGTACTGTACTTGTACTATACTTGTACTGTAGTTGTACTGTAGTTGTACTGTATGTGTCCTGTATTTGTACTGTAGTTGTACTGTATGTGTACTGTATGTGTACTGTATGTGTACTGTAGATGTACTGTATGTGTACTGTAGTTGTACTGTAGTTGTACTGTATGTGTACTGTATGTGTACTGTAGTTGTACTGTAGTTGTACTGTATGTGTACTGTACTTGTACTATACTTGTACTGTAGTTGTACTGTAGTTGTACTGTATGTGTACTGTAGTTGTACTGTAGTTGTACTGTATGTGTACTGTATGTGTACTGTATGTGTACTGTAGTTGTACTGTATTTGTACTGTAGTTGTACTGTAGTTGTACTGTATGTGTACTGTACGTGTACTATAGTTGTACTGTAGTTGTACTGTATGTGTACTGTACTTGTACTGTACTTGTACTG
Organism: Meconema thalassinum; assembly: GCA_946902985.2. Taxonomy (NCBI): domain Eukaryota; kingdom Metazoa; phylum Arthropoda; class Insecta; order Orthoptera; family Tettigoniidae; genus Meconema; species Meconema thalassinum. Next base: position 442,869,155 of record OX336394.1, on the reverse strand, counting down.
TAGTTGTACTGTAGTTGTACTGTATGTGTACTGTATGTGTACTGTATTTGTACTGTAGTTGTACTGTAGTTGTACTGTAGTTGTACTGTAGTTGTACTGTAGTTGTACTGTATTTGTACTGTACTTGTACTGAAGTTGTACTGTAGTTGTACTGTAGTTGTACTGTATGTGTACTGTATTTGTACTGTACTTGTACTGTAGTTGTACTGTAGTTGTACTGTATGTGTACTGTATTTGTACTGTACTTGAACTGTAGTTGTACTGTAGTTGTACTGTACTTTTACTGTACTTGTACTGTAGTTGTACTGTATGTGTACTGTAGTTGTACTGTATTTGTACTGTACTTGTACTGTAGTTGTACTGTAGTTTTACTGTACTTGTACTGTACTTGTACTGTAGTTGTACTGTAGTTGTACTGTAGTTGTACTGTATGTGTACTGTAGTTGTACTGTATTTGTACTGTACTTGTACTGTAGTTGTACTGTAGTTGTACTGTATGTGTACTGTATTTATACTGTACTTGTACTGTAGTTGTACTGTATGTGTACTGTATTTGTACTGTACTTAGACTGTAGTTGTACTGTAGTTGTACTGTACTTGTACTGTACTTGTACTGTAGTTGTACTGTATGTGTACTGTAGTTGTACTGTATTTGTACTGTACGTGTACTGTAGTTGTACTGTAGTTTTACTGTACTTGTACTGTACTTGTACTGTACTTGTACTGTAGTTGTACTGTAGTTGTACTGTATGTGTACTGTAGTTGTAATGTAGTTGTACTGTACTTGTACTGTACTTGTACTGTAGTTGTACTGTATTTGTACTGTACTTGTACTGTACTTGTACTGTAGTTGTACTGTAGTTGTACTGTAGTTGCACTGTATGTGTACTGTAGTTGTACTGTAGTTGTACTGTATGTGTACTGTAGTTGTACTGTAGTTGTACTGTATGTGTACTGTAGTTGTACTGTAGTTGTACTGTATGTGTACTGTAGTTGTACTGTATGTGTACTGTAGTTGTAGTGTAGTTGTACTGTATGTGTACTGTATGTTTACTGTATGTGTACTGTATGTGTACTGTAGTTGTACTGTATGTGTACTGTAGTTGTACTGTATGTGTACTGTATGTGTACTGTATGTGTACTGTAGTTGTACTGTAGTTGTACTGTATGTGTACTGTAGTTATACTGTATGTGTACTGTAGTTGTACTGTAGTTGTACTGTAGTTGTACTGTAGTTGTACTGTATGTGTACTGTATGTGTACTGTAGTTGTACTGTATTTGTACTGTAGTTGTACTGTAGTTGTACTGTATGTGTACTGTATGTGTACTGTAGATGTACTGTATGTGTACTGTAGTTGTACTGTAGTTGTACTGTATGTGTACTGTATGTGTACTGTAGTTGTACTGTAGTTGTACTGTATGTGTACTGTACTTGTACTATACTTGTACTGTAGTTGTACTGTAGTTGTACTGTATGTGTACAGTAGTTGTACTGTAGTTGTACTGTATGTGTACTGTATGTGTACTGTATGTGTACTGTAGTTGTACTGTATTTGTACTGTAGTTGTACTGTAGTTGTACTGTATGTGTACTGTACGTGTACTATAGTTGTACTGTAGTTGTACTGTATGTGTACTGTACTTGTACTGTACTTGTACTGTAGTTGTACTGTAGTTGTACTGTATGTGTACTGTATGTGTACTGTACTTGTACTGTAGTTGTACTGTAGTTGTACTGTAGTTGTACTGTAGTTGTACTGTATGTGTACTGTAGTTGTACTGTATTTGTACTGTACTTGTACTGAAGTTGTACTGTAGTTGTACAGTAGTTGTACTGTATGTGTACTGTATTTGTACTGTACTTGTACTGTAGTTGTACTGTAGTTGTACTGTACTTGTACTGTACTTGTACTGTAGTTGTACTGTATTTGTACTGTACTTGTACTGTACTTGTACTGTAGTTGTACTGTAGTTGTACTGTAGTTGTACTGTATGTGTACTGTAGTTGTACTGTATTTGTACTGTACTTGTACTGTAGTTGTACTGTAGTTGTACTGTAGTTGTACTGTAGTTGTACTGTAGTTGTACTGTATGTGTACTGTATTTTAACTGTAGTTGTACTGTACTTGTACTGTAGTTGTACTGTAGTTGTACTGTAGTAAAACTGTATTTGTACTGTAGTTGTACTGTACTTGTACTGTATGTGTACTGTATTTGTACTGTAGTAGTACTGTATGTGTACTGTATGTGTACTGTATGTGTACTGTATGTGTACTGTATTTGTACTGTAGTTGTACTGTAGTTTTACTGTAGTTGTACTGTAGTTGTACTGTATTTGTACTGTACTTGTACTGTAGTTGTACTGTAGTTGTACTGTAGTTGTACTGTATGTGTACTGTATTTTAACTGTATTTGTACTGTAGTTGTACTGTAGTTGTACTGTATTTGTACTGTAGTTGTACTGTATGTGTACTGTAGTTGTACTGTATTTGTACTGTACTTGTTCTGTAGTTGTACTGTATTTGTACTCTAGTTGTACTGTAGTTGTACTGTATGTGTACTGTAGTTGTACTGTATGTGTACTGTAGTTGTACTGAATGTGTACTATAGTTGTACTGTATTTGTACTGTATTTGTACTGTACTTGTACTGTAGTTGTACTGTAGTTGTACTGTATGTGTACTGTATTTTTACTGTACTTGTACTGTAGTTGTACTGTATTTGTACTGTACTTGTACTGTACTTGTACTGTAGTTGTACTGTAGTTGTACTGTAGTTGTACTGTATGTGTACTGTAGTTGTACTGTATTTGTACTGTACTTGTACTGTAGTTGTACTGTAGTTGTACTGTAGTTGTACTGTAGTTGTACTGTATGTGTACTGTATTTTAACTGTAGTTGTACTGTACTTGTACTGTAGTTGTACTGTAGTTGTACTGTAGTTAAACTGTATTTGTACTGTAGTTGTACTGTACTTGTACTGTATGTGTACTGTATTTGTACTGTAGTAGTACTGTATGTGTACTGTATGTGTACTGTATGTGTACTGTATGTGTACTGTATTTGTACTGTAGTTGTAATGTAGTTGTACTGTAGTTGTACTGTATTTGTACTGTACTTGTACTGTAGTTGTACTGTAGTTGTACTGTAGTTGTACTGTATGTGTACTGTATTTTAACTGTATTTGTACTGTAGTTGTACTGTAGTTGTACTGTATTTGTACTGTAGTTGTACTGTATGTGTACTGTAGTTGTACTGTATTTGTACTGTACTTGTACTGTAGTTGTACTGTAGTTGTACTGTATTTGTACTCTAGTTGTACTGTAGTTGTACTGTATGTGTACTGTAGTTGTACTGTATGTGTACTGTAGTTGTACTGAATGTGTACTATAGTTGTACTGTATTTGTCTGTATTTGTACTGTACTTGTACTGTAGTTGTACTGTAGTTGTACTGTATGTGTACTGTTTTTGTACTGTACTTGTACTGTAGTTGTACTGTAGTTGTACTGTACTTGTACTGTAGTTGTACTGTATGTGTACTGTAGTTGTACTGTATTTGTACTGTACTTGTACTGTAGTTGTACTGTAGTTGTACTGTACTTGTACTGTACTTGTACTGTACTTGTACTGTACTTGTACTGTACTTGTACTGTACTTGTACTGTAGTTGTACTGTAATTGTACTGTAGTTGTACTGTATGTGTACTGTAGTTGTACTGTATTTGTACTGTACTTGTACTGTAGATGTACTGTAGTTGTACTGTATTTGTACTGTATGTGTACTGTATTTGTACTGTAGTTGTACTGTATGTGTACTGTAGTTGTACTGTATGTGTACTGTATTTGTACTGTATTTGTACTGTAGTTGTACTGTAGTTGTACTGTAGTTGTACTGTAGTTGTACTGTAGTTGTACTGTATGTGTACTGTATTTGTACTGTATGTGTACTGTATTTGTATTGTAGTTGTACTGTAGTTGTACTGTATGTGTACTGTATTTTAACTGTACTTGTACTGTAGTTGTACTGTATTTGTACTGTAGTTGTACTGTATTTGTACTGTAGTTGTACTGTAGTTGTACTGTAGTTGTACTGTATGTGTACTGTATTTGTACTGTATGTGTACTGTATTTGTACTGTATGTGTACTGTATTTGTACTGTAGTTGTACTGTAGTTGTACTGTATGTGTACTGTAGTTGTACTGTATTTGTACTGTATGTGTACTGTAGTTGTACTGTATGTGTACTGTATTTGTACTGTATGTGTACTGTATTTGTACTGTAGTTGTACTGTAGTTGTACTGTAGTTGTACTGTACATGTACTGTACTTGTACTGTACTTGTACTGCATTTGTACTGTAGTTGTACTGTATGTGTACTGTAGTTGTACTCTAGTTGTACTGTATGTGTACTGTATGTGTCCTGTATTTGTACTGTACTTGTACTGTATGTGTACTGTAGTTGTACTGTAGTTGTACTGTATGTGTACTGTAGTTGTACTGTAGTTGTACGGTAGTTGTACTGTAGTTGTACTGTATTTGTACTGTAGTTGTACTGTAGTTGTACTGTATGTGTACTGTATGTGTACTGTAGTTGTACTGTATGTGTACTGTAGTTGTACTGTAGTTGTACTGTATGTGTACTGTATGTGTACTGTAGTTGTACTGTAGTTGTACTGTATTTTAACTGTACTTGTACTGTACTTGTACTGTATTTGTACTGTAGTTGTACTGTATGTGTACTGTAGTTGTACTGTAGTTGTACTGTAGTTATACGGTATGTGTACTGTATGTGTCCTGTATTTGTACTGTACTTGTACTGTATGTGTACTGTATGTGTACTGTAGTTGTACTGTAGTTGTACTGTATGTGTACTGTATGTGTACTGTAGTTGTACTGTAGTTGTACTGTAGTTGTACTGTATGTGTACTGTAGTTGTACTGTAGTTGTACTGTACTTGTACTGTATGTGTACTGTAGTTGTACTGTATGTGTACTGTATGTGTACTGTAGTTGTACTGTATGTGTACTGTATGTGTACTGTAGTTGTACTGTAGTTGTACTGTATGTGTACTGTAGTTGTACTGTAGTTGTACTGTATGTGTACTGTAGTTGTACTGTAGTTGTACTGTATGTGTACTGTAGTTGTACTGTAGTTGTACTGTATGTGTACTGTAGTTGTACTGTAGTTGTACTGTATGTGTACTGTAGTTGTACTGTAGTTGTACTGTATGTGTACTGTAGTTGTACTGTATGTGTACTGTAGTTGTAGTGTAGTTGTACTGTATGTGTACTGTATGTGTACTGTATGTGTACTGTATGTGTACTGTAGTTGTACTGTATGTGTACTGTAGTTGTACTGTATGTGTACTGTATGTGTACTGTATGTGTACTGTAGTTGTACTGTAGTTGTACTGTATGTGTACTGTAGTTGTACTGTATGTGTACTGTAGTTGTACTGTAGTTGTACTGTAGTTGTACTGTAGTTGTACTGTATGTGTACTGTATGTGTACTGTAGTTGTACTGTATTTGTACTGTAGTTGTACTGTAGTTGTACTGTATGTGTACTGTATGTGTACTGTAGATGTACTGTATGTGTACTGTAGTTGTACTGTAGTTGTACTGTATGTGTACTGTATGTGTACTGTAGTTGTACTGTAGTTGTACTGTATGTGTACTGTACTTGTACTATACTTGTACTGTAGTTGTACTGTAGTTGTACTGTATGTGTACTGTAGTTGTACTGTAGTTGTACTGTATGTGTACTGTATGTGTACTGTATGTGTACTGTAGTTGTACTGTATTTGTACTGTAGTTGTACTGTAGTTGTACTGTATGTGTACTGTACGTGTACTATAGTTGTACTGTAGTTGTACTGTATGTGTACTGTACTTGTACTGTACTTGTACTGTAGTTGTACTGTAGTTGTACTGTATGTGTACTGTATGTGTACTGTATTTGTACTGTAGCTGTACTGTAGTTGTACTGTAGTTGTACTGTAGTTGTACTGTAGTTGTACTGTATTTGTACTGTACTTGTACTGAAGTTGTACTGTAGTTGTACTGTAGTTGTACTGTATGTGTACTGTATTTGTACTGTACTTGTACTGTAGTTGTACTGTAGTTGTACTGTATGTGTACTGTATTTTTACTGTACTTGAACTGTAGTTGTACTGTAGTTGTACTGTACTTTTACTGTACTTGTACTGTAGTTGTACTGTATGTGTACTGTAGTTGTACTGTATTTGTACTGTACTTGTACTGTAGTTGTACTGTAGTTTTACTGTACTTGTACTGTACTTGTACTGTAGTTGTACTGTAGTTGTACTGTAGTTGTACTGTATGTGTACTGTAGTTGTACTGTATTTGTACTGTACTTGTACTGTAGTTGTACTGTAGTTGTAATGTAGTTGTACTGTACTTGTACTGTACTTGTACTGTAGTTGTACTGTATTTGTACTGTACTTGTACTGTACTTGTACTGTAGTTGTACTGTAGTTGTACTGTAGTTGTACTGTATGTGTACTGTAGTTGTACTGTATTTGTACTGTACTTGTACTGTAGTCGTACTGTAGTTGTACTGTAGTTGTACTGTAGTTGTACTGTAGTTGTACTGTATGTGTACTGTATTTTAACTGTAGTTGTACTGTACTTGTACTGTAGCTGTACTGTAGTTGTACTGTAGTAAAACTGTATTTGTACTGTAGTTGTACTGTACTTGTACTGTATGTGTACTGTATTTGTACTGTAGTAGTACTGTATGTGTACTGTATGTGTACTGTATGTGTACTGTATGTGTACTGTATTTGTACTGTAGTTGTACTGTAGTTGTACTGTAGTTGTACTGTATTTGTACTGTACTTGTACTGTAGTTGTACTGTAGTTGTACTGTAGTTGTACTGTATGTGTACTGTATTTTAACTGTATTTGTACTGTAGTTGTACTGTAGTTGTACTGTATTTGTACTGTAGTTGTACTGTATGTGTACTGTAGTTGTACTGTATTTGTACTGTACTTGTTCTGTAGTTGTACTGTAGTTGTACTGTATTTGTACTCTAGTTGTACTGTAGTTGTACTGTATGTGTACTGTAGTTGTACTGTATGTGTACTGTAGTTGTACTGAATGTGTACTATAGTTGTACTGTATTTGTACTGTATTTGTACTGTACTTGTACTGTAGTTGTACTGTAGTTGTACTGTATGTGTACTGTATTTGTACTGTACTTGTACTGTAGTTGTACTGTATTTGTACTGTACTTGTACTGTACTTGTACTGTAGTTGTACTGTATTTGTACTGTATTTGTACTGTACTTGTACTGTAGTTGTACTGTAGTTGTACTGTATGTGTACTGTATTTGTACTGTACTTGTACTGTAGTTGTACTGTATTTGTACTGTACTTGTACTGTACTTGTACTGTAGTTGTACTGTAGTTGTACTGTATTTGTACTGTATTTGTACTGTACTTGTACTGTAGTTGTACTGTAGTTGTACTGTATGTGTACTGTATTTGTACTGTACTTGTACTGTAGTTGTACTGTATTTGTACTGTACTTGTACTGTACTTGTACTGTAGTTGTACTGTAGTTGTACTGTAGTTGTACTGTATGTGTACTGTAGTTGTACTGTATTTGTACTGTACTTGTACTGTATGTGTACTGTATTTTAACTGTAGTTGTACTGTATTTGTACTGTAGTTGTACTGTAGTTGTACTGTAGTTAAACTGTATTTGTACTGTAGTTGTACTTTACTTGTACTGTATGTGTACTGTATTTGTACTGTAGTAGTACTGTATGTGTACTGTAGTTGTACTGAATGTGTACTATAGTTGTACTGTATTTGTACTGTATTTGTACTGTACTTGTACTGTAGTTGTACTGTAGTTGTACTGTATGTGTACTGTATTTGTACTGTACTTGTACTGTAGTTGTACTGTATTTGTACTGTACTTGTACTGTAGTTGTACTGTAGTTGTACTGTAGTTGTACTGTATGTGTACTGTATTTTAACTGTATTTGTACTGTAGTTGTACTGTAGTTGTACTGTATTTGTACTGTAGTTGTACTGTATGTGTACTGTAGTTGTACTGTATTTGTACTGTACTTGTACTGTAGTTGTACTGTAGTTGTACTGTATTTGTACTCTAGTTGTACTGTAGTTGTACTGTATGTGTACTGTAGTTGTACTGTATGTGTACTGTAGTTGTACTGAATGTGTACTATAGTTGTACTGTATTTGTACTGTATTTGTACTGTACTTGTACTGTAGTTGTACTGTAGTTGTACTGTATGTGTACTGTTTTTGTACTGTACTTGTACTGTAGTTGTACTGTAGTTGTACTGTACTTGTACTGTAGTTGTACTGTATGTGTACTGTAGTTGTACTGTATTTGTACTGTACTTGTACTGTAGTTGTACTGTAGTTGTACTGTACTTGTACTGTACTTGTACTGTACTTGTACTGTACTTGTACTGTACTTGTACTGTAGTTGTACTGTAATTGTACTGTAGTTGTACTGTATTTGTACTGAATTTGTACTGTAGTTGCACTGTAGTTGTACTGTAGTTGTACTGTAGTTGTACTGTAGTTGTACTGTATGTGTACTGTAGTTGTACTGTATTTGTACTGTACTTGTACTGTAGATGTACTGTAGTTGTACTGTATTTGTACTGTATGTGTACTGTATTTTTACTGTAGTTGTACTGTATGTGTACTGTAGTTGTACTGTATGTGTACTGTATTTGTACTGTATTTGTACTCTAGTTGTACTGTAGTTGTACTGTAGTTGTACTGTAGTTGTACTGTAGTTGTACTGTATGTGTACTGTATTTGTACTGTATGTGTACTGTATTTGTACTGTAGTTGTACTGTAGTTGTACTGTATGTGTACTGTATTTTAACTGTACTTGTACTGTAGTTGTACTGTATTTGTACTGTAGTTGTACTGTATTTGTACTGTAGTTGTACTGTAGTTGTACTGTAGTTGTACTGTATGTGTACTGTATTTGTACTGTATGTGTACTGTATTTGTACTGTATGTGTACTGTATTTGTACTGTAGTTGTACTGTAGTTGTACTGTATGTGTACTGTAGTTGTACTGTATTTGTACTGTAGTTGTACTGTATGTGTACTGTAGTTGTACTGTATGTGTACTGTATTTGTACTGTATGTGTACTGTATTTGTACTGTAGTTGTACTGTAGTTGTACTGTAGTTGTACTGTACTTGTACTGTACTTGTACTGTACTTGTACTGCATTTGTACTGTAGTTGTACTGTATGTGTACTGTAGTTGTACTGTAGTTGTACTGTAGTTGTACTGTATGTGTACTGTATGTGTCCGGTATTTGTACTGTACTTGTACTGTATGTGTACTGTAGTTGTACTGTAGTTGTACTGTATGTGTACTGTAGTTGTACTGTAGTTGTACGGTAGTTGTACTGTAGTTGTACTGTATTTGTACTGTAGTTGTACTGTAGTTGTACTGTATGTGTACTGTATGTGTACTGTAGTTGTACTGTATGTGTACTGTAGTTGTACTGTAGTTGTACTGTATGTGTACTGTATGTGTACTGTAGTTGTACTGTAGTTGTACTGTATTTTAACTGTACTTGTACTGTACTTGTACTGTATTTGTACTGTAGTTGTACTGTATGTGTACTGTAGTTGTACTGTAGTTGTACTGTAGTTGTACTGTATTTGTACTGTACTTGTACTGTATGTGTACTGTATGTGTACTGTATTTGTACTGTAGTTGTACTGTATGTGTACTGTATGTGTACTGTAGTTGTACTGTAGTTGTACTGTAGTTGTACTGTATGTGTACTGTAGTTGTACTGTAGTTGTACTGTACTTGTACTGAATGTGTACTGTAGTTGTACTGTATGTGTACTGTAGTTGTACTGTATGTGTACTGTATGTGTACTGTAGTTGTACTGTATGTGTACTGTATGTGTACTGTATGTGTACTGTATTTGTACTGTACTTGTACTGTATTTGTACTGTAGTTGTACTGTAGTTGTACTGTAGTTGTACTGTAGTTGTACTGTATGTGTACTGTATGTGTACTGTAGTTGTACTGTATTTGTACTGTAGTTGTACGGTAGTTGTACTGTATTTGTACTGTAGTTGTACTGTAGTTGTACTGTATGTGTACTGTATGTGTACTGTAGTTGTACTGTATGTGTACTGTAGTTGTACTGTAGTTGTACTGTATGTGTACTGTATGTGTACTGTAGTTGTACTGTATGTGCACTGTAGTTGTACTGTATTTGTACTGTATGTGTACTGTATGTGTACGGTAGTTGTACTGTAGTTGTACTGTATTTGTACTGTAGTTGTACTGTAGTTGTACTGTAGTTGTACTGTAGTTGTACTGTATGTGTACTGTATGTGTACTGTAGTTGTACTGTAGTTGTACTGTAGTTGTACTGTATGTGTACTGTAGTTGTACTGTAGTTGTACTGTACTTGTACTGTATGTGTACTGTAGTTGTACTGTATGTGTACTGTATGTGTACTGTAGTTGTACTGTATGTGTACTGTATGTGTACTGTAGTTGTACTGTAGTTGTATTGTATGTGTACTGTATGTGTACTGTAGTTGTACTGTAGTTGTACTGTAGTTGTAATGTATGTGTCCTGTATTTTAACTGTACTTGTACTGTAGTTGTACTGTAGTTGTACTGTAGTTGTACTGTATGTGTACTGTATTTGTACTGTAGTTGTACTGTAGTTGTACTGTATGTGTCGTGTATTTTAACTGTACTTGTACTGTAGTTGTACTGTAGTTGTACTGTAGTTGTACTGTATGTGTACTGTATGTGTACTGTAGTTGTACTGTAGTTATACTGTAGTTGTACTGTAGTTGTACTGTAGTTGTACTGTATGTGTACTGTATGTGTACTGTAGTTGTACTGTATGTGTACTGTATGTGTACTGTATGTGTACTGTAGATGTACTGTATGTGTACTGTAGTTGTACTGTAGTTGTACTGTATGTGTACTGTATGTGTACTGTAGTTGTACTGTAGTTGTACTGTATGTGTACTGTACTTGTACTATACTTGTACTGTAGTTGTACTGTAGTTGTACTGTATGTGTACTGTATGTGTACTGTACTTGTACTGTAGTTGTACTGTAGTTGTACTGTATTTGTACTGTAGTTGTACTGTAGTTGTACTGTATGTGTACTGTTTGTGTACTGTAGTTGTACTGTAGTTGTACTGTATGTGTACTGTAGTTGTACTGTAGTTGTACTGTATGTGTACTGTAGTTGTACTGTAGTTGTACTGTATGTGTACTGTAGTTGTACTGTAGTTGTACTGTATGTGTACTGTAGTTGTACTGTATGTGTACTGTAGTTGTAGTGTAGTTGTACTGTATGTGTACTGTATGTGTACTGTATGTGTACTGTATTTGTACTGTAGTTGTACTGTATGTGTACTGTAGTTGTACTGTAGTTGTACTGTATGTGTACTGTAGTTGTACTGTAGTTGTACTGTATGTGTACTGTAGTTGTACTGTAGTTGTACTGTACTTGTACTGTAGTTGTACTGTATGTGTACTGTAGTTGTACTGTATTTGTACTGTACTTGTACTGTAGTTGTACTGTAGTTGTACTGTACTTGTACTGTACTTGTACTGTACTTGTACTGTACTTGTACTGTACTTGTACTGTACTTGTACTGTAGTTGTACTGTAATTGTACTGTAGTTGTACTGTATTTGTACTGTATTTGTACTGTAGTTGCACTGTAGTTGTACAGTAGTTGTACTGTAGTTGTACTGTAGTTGTACTGTATGTGTACTGTAGTTGTACTGTATTTGTACTGTACTTGTACTGTAGATGTACTGTAGTTGTACTGTATTTGTACTGTATGTGTACTGTATTTGTACTGTAGTTGTACTGTATGTGTACTGTAGTTGTACTGTATGTGTACTGTATTTGTACTGTATTTGTACTGTAGTTGTACTGTAGTTGTACTGTAGTTGTACTTTAGTTGTACTGTAGTTGTACTGTATGTGTACTGTATTTGTACTGTATGTGTACTGTATTTGTACTGTATGTGTACTGTATTTGTACTGTAGTTGTACTGTAGTTGTACTGTATGTGTACTGTAGTTGTACTGTATTTGTACTGTAGTTGTACTGTATGTGTACTGTAGTTGTACTGTATGTGTACTGTATTTGTACTGTATGTGTACTGTATTTGTACTGTAGTTGTACTGTAGTTGTACTGTAGTTGTACTGTACTTGTACTGTACTTGTACTGTACTTGTACTGTACTTGTACTGCATTTGTACTGTAGTTGTACTGTATGTGTACTGTAGTTGTACTGTAGTTGTACTGTAGTTGTACTGTATGTGTACTGTATGTGTCCGGTATTTGTACTGTACTTGTACTGTATGTGTACTGTAGTTGTACTGTAGTTGTACTGTATGTGTACTGTAGTTGTACTGTAGTTGTACGGTAGTTGTACTGTAGTTGTACTGTATTTGTACTGTAGTTGTACTGTAGTTGTACTGTATGTGTACTGTATGTGTACTGTAGTTGTACTGTATGTGTACTGTAGTTGTACTGTAGTTGTACTGTATGTGTACTGTATGTGTACTGTAGTTGTACTGTAGTTGTACTGTATTTTAACTGTACTTGTACTGTACTTGTACTGTATTTGTACTGTAGTTGTACTGTATGTGTACTGTAGTTGTACTGTAGTTGTACTGTAGTTGTACTGTATGTGTACTGTATGTGTCCTGTATTTGTACTGTACTTGTACTGTATGTGTACTGTATGTGTACTGTATTTGTACTGTAGTTGTACTGTATGTGTACTGTATGTGTACTGTAGTTGTACTGTAGTTGTACTGTAGTTGTACTGTATGTGTACTGTAGTTGTACTGTAGTTGTACTGTACTTGTACTGAATGTGTACTGTAGTTGTACTGTATGTGTACTGTAGTTGTACTGTATGTGTACTGTATGTGTACTGTAGTTGTACTGTATGTGTACTGTATGTGTACTGTATGTGTACTGTATTTGTACTGTACTTGTACTGTATTTGTACTGTAGTTGTACTGTAGTTGTACTGTAGTTGTACTGTAGTTGTACTGTATGTGTACTGTATGTGTACTGTAGTTGTACTGTATTTGTACTGTAGTTGTACGGTAGTTGTACTGTAGTTGTACTGTATTTGTACTGTAGTTGTACTGTAGTTGTACTGTATGTGTACTGTATGTGTACTGTAGTTGTACTGTATGTGTACTGTAGTTGTACTGTAGTTGTACTGTATGTGTACTGTATGTGTACTGTAGTTGTACTGTATGTGCACTGTAGTTGTACTGTATTTGTACTGTATGTGTACTGTATGTGTACGGTAGTTGTACTGTAGTTGTACTGTATTTGTACTGTAGTTGTACTGTAGTTGTACTGTAGTTGTACTGTAGATGTACTGTATGTGTACTGTATGTGTACTGTAGTTGTACTGTAGTTGTACTGTAGTTGTACTGTATGTGTACTGTAGTTGTACTGTAGTTGTACTGTACTTGTACTGTATGTGTACTGTAGTTGTACTGTATGTGTACTGTATGTGTACTGTAGTTGTACTGTATGTGTACTGTATGTGTACTGTAGTTGTACTGTAGTTGTATTGTATGTGTACTGTATGTGTACTGTAGTTGTACTGTAGTTGTACTGTAGTTGTAATGTATGTGTCCTGTATTTTAACTGTACTTGTACTGTAGTTGTACTGTAGTTGTACTGTAGTTGTACTGTATGTGTACTGTATTTGTACTGTAGTTGTACTGTAGTTGTACTGTATGTGTCGTGTATTTTAACTGTACTTGTACTGTAGTTGTACTGTAGTTGTACTGTAGTTGTACTGTATGTGTACTGTATGTGTACTGTAGTTGTACTGTAGTTATACTGTAGTTGTACTGTAGTTGTACTGTAGTTGTACTGTATGTGTACTGTATGTGTACTGTAGTTGTACTGTATGTGTACTGTATGTGTACTGTATGTGTACTGTAGATGTACTGTATGTGTACTGTAGTTGTACTGTAGTTGTACTGTATGTGTACTGTATGTGTACTGTAGTTGTACTGTAGTTGTACTGTATGTGTACTGTACTTGTACTATACTTGTACTGTAGTTGTACTGTAGTTGTACTGTATGTGTACTGTATGTGTACTGTACTTGTACTGTAGTTGTACTGTAGTTGTACTGTATTTGTACTGTAGTTGTACTGTAGTTGTACTGTATGTGTACTGTTTGTGTACTGTAGTTGTACTGTAGTTGTACTGTATGTGTACTGTAGTTGTACTGTAGTTGTACTGTATGTGTACTGTAGTTGTACTGTAGTTGTACTGTATGTGTACTGTAGTTGTACTGTAGTTGTACTGTATGTGTACTGTAGTTGTACTGTATGTGTACTGTAGTTGTAGTGTAGTTGTACTGTATGTGTACTGTATGTGTACTGTATGTGTACTGTATTTGTACTGTAGTTGTACTGTATGTGTACTGTAGTTGTACTGTAGTTGTACTGTATGTGTACTGTAGTTGTACTGTAGTTGTACTGTATGTGTACTGTAGTTGTACTGTAGTTGTACTGTACTTGTACTGTAGTTGTACTGTATGTGTACTGTAGTTGTACTGTATTTGTACTGTACTTGTACTGTAGTTGTACTGTAGTTGTACTGTACTTGTACTGTACTTGTACTGTACTTGTACTGTACTTGTACTGTACTTGTACTGTAGTTGTACTGTAATTGTACTGTAGTTGTACTGTATTTGTACTGTATTTGTACTGTAGTTGCACTGTAGTTGTACAGTAGTTGTACTGTAGTTGTACTGTAGTTGTACTGTATGTGTACTGTAGTTGTACTGTATTTGTACTGTACTTGTACTGTAGATGTACTGTAGTTGTACTGTATTTGTACTGTATGTGTACTGTATTTGTACTGTAGTTGTACTGTATGTGTACTGTAGTTGTACTGTATGTGTACTGTATTTGTACTGTATTTGTACTGTAGTTGTACTGTAGTTGTACTGTAGTTGTACTTTAGTTGTACTGTAGTTGTACTGTATGTGTACTGTATTTGTACTGTATGTGTACTGTATTTGTACTGTATGTATACTGTATTTGTACTGTAGTTGTACTGTAGTTGTACTGTATGTGTACTGTAGTTGTACTGTATTTGTACTGTAGTTGTACTGTATGTGTACTGTAGTTGTACTGTATGTGTACTGTATTTGTACTGTATGTGTACTGTATTTGTACTGTACTTGTACTGTAGTTGTACTGTAGTTGTACTGTATGTGTACTGTATTTGTACTGTACTTGAACTGTAGTTGTACTGTAGTTGTACTGTACTTTTACTGTACTTGTACTGTAGTTGTACTGTATGTGTACTGTAGTTGTACTGTATTTGTACTGTACTTGTACTGTAGTTGTACTGTATGTGTACTATATGTGTACTGTAGTTGTACTGTATGTGTACTGTAGTTGTACTGTATGTGTACTGTATGTGTACTGTAGTTGTACTGTATGTGTACTGTATGTGTACTGTATGTGTACTGTATTTGTACTGTACTTGTACTGTATTTGTACTGTAGTTGTACTGTAGTTGTACTGTAGTTGTACTGTAGTTGTACTGTATGTGTACTGTATGTGTACTGTAGTTGTACTGTATTTGTACTGTAGTTGTACGGTAGTTGTACTGTAGTTGTACTGTATTTGTACTGTAGTTGTACTGTAGTTGTACTGTATGTGTACTGTATGTGTACTGTAGTTGTACTGTATGTGTACTGTAGTTGTACTGTAGTTGTACTGTATGTGTACTGTATGTGTACTGTAGTTGTACTGTATGTGCACTGTAGTTGTACTGTATTTGTACTGTATGTGTACTGTATGTGTACGGTAGTTGTACTGTAGTTGTACTGTATTTGTACTGTAGTTGTACTGTAGTTGTACTGTAGTTGTACTGTATGTGTACTGTATGTGTACTGTAGTTGTACTGTAGTTGTACTGTAGTTGTACTGTATGTGTACTGTAGTTGTACTGTAGTTGTACTGTACTTGTACTGTATGTGTACTGTAGTTGTACTGTATGTGTACTGTATGTGTACTGTAGTTGTACTGTATGTGTACTGTATGTGTACTGTAGTTGTACTGTAGTTGTATTGTATGTGTACTGTATGTGTACTGTAGTTGTACTGTAGTTGTACTGTAGTTGTAATGTATGTGTCCTGTATTTTAACTGTACTTGTACTGTAGTTGTACTGTAGTTGTACTGTAGTTGTACTGTATGTGTACTGTATTTGTACTGTAGTTGTACTGTAGTTGTACTGTATGTGTCCTGTATTTTAACTGAACTTGTACTGTAGTTGTACTGTAGTTGTACTGTAGTTGTACTGTATGTGTACTGTATGTGTACTGTAGTTGTACTGTAGTTGTACTGTAGTTGTACTGTAGTTGTACTGTATGTGTACTGTATGTGTACTGTAGTTGTACTGTATGTGTACTGTATGTGTACTGTATGTGTACTGTAGATGTACTGTATGTGTACTGTAGTTGTACTGTAGTTGTACTGTATGTGTACTGTATGTGTACTGTAGTTGTACTGTAGTTGTACTGTATGTGTACTGTACTTCTACTATACTTGTACTGTAGTTGTACCTTAGTTGTACTGTATGTGTACTGTATGTGTACTGTACTTGTACTGTAGTTGTACTGTAGTTGTACTGTATTTGTACTGTAGTTGTACTGTAGTTGTACTGTATGTGTACTGTTTGTGTACTGTAGTTGTACTGTATGTGTACTGTAGTTGTACTGTAGTTGTACTGTATGTGTACTGTAGTTGTACTGTAGTTGTACTGTATGTGTACTGTAGTTGTACTGTAGTTGTACTGTATGTGTACTGTAGTTGTACTGTATGTGTACTGTAGTTGTAGTGTAGTTGTACTGTATGTGTACTGTATGTGTACTGTATGTGTACTGTATGTGTACTGTAGTTGTACTGTATGTGTACTGTAGTTGTACTGTATGTGTACTGTATGTGTACTGTATGTGTACTGTAGTTGTACTGTAGTTGTACTGTATGTGTACTGTAGTTGTACTGTATGTGTACTGTAGTTGTACTGTAGTTGTACTGTAGTTGTACTGTAGTTGTACTGTATGTGTACTGTATGTGTACTGTAGTTGTACTGTATTTGTACTGTAGTTGTACTGTAGTTGTACTGTATGTGTACTGTATGTGTACTGTAGATGTACTGTATGTGTACTGTAGTTGTACTGTAGTTGTACTGTATGTGTACTGTATGTGTACTGTAGTTGTACTGTAGTTGTACTGTATGTGTACTGTACTTGTACTATACTTGTACTGTAGTTGTACTGTAGTTGTACTGTATGTGTACTGTAGTTGTACTGTAGTTGTACTGTATGTGTACTGTATGTGTACTGTATGTGTACTGTAGTTGTACTGTATTTGTACTGTAGTTGTACTGTAGTTGTACTGTATGTGTACTGTACGTGTACTATAGTTGTACTGTAGTTGTACTGTATGTGTACTGTACTTGTACTGTACTTGTACTGTAGTTGTACTGTAGTTGTACTGTATGTGTACTGTATGTGTACTGTACTTGTACTGTAGTTGTACTGTAGTTGTACTGTAGTTGTACTGTAGTTGTACTGTATGTGTACTGTAGTTGTACTGTATTTGTACTGTACTTGTACTGAAGTTGTACTGTAGTTGTACTGTAGTTGTACTGTATGTGTACTGTATTTGTACTGTACTTGTACTGTAGTTGTACTGTAGTTGTACTGTATGTGTACTGTATTTGTACTGTACTTGAACTGTAGTTGTACTGTAGTTGTACTGTACTTTTACTGTACTTGTACTGTAGTTGTACTGTATGTGTACTGTAGTTGTACTGTATTTGTACTGTACTTGTACTGTAGTTGTACTGTAGTTTTACTGTACTTGTACTGTACTTGTACTGTAGTTGTACTGTAGTTGTACTGTAGTTGTACTGTATGTGTACTGTAGTTGTACTGTATTTGTACTGTACTTGTACTGTAGTTGTACTGTAGTTGTACTGTATGTGTACTGTATGTGTACTGTAGTTGTACTGTATGTGTACTGTATGTGTACTGTATGTGTACTGTAGATGTACTGTATGTGTACTGTAGTTGTACTGTAGTTGTACTGTATGTGTACTGTATGTGTACTGTAGTTGTACTGTAGTTGTACTGTATGTGTACTGTACTTGTACTATACTTGTACTGTAGTTGTACTGTAGTTGTACTGTATGTGTACTGTATGTGTACTGTACTTGTACTGTAGTTGTACTGTAGTTGTACTGTATTTGTACTGTAGTTGTACTGTAGTTGTACTGTATGTGTACTGTTTGTGTACTGTAGTTGTACTGTAGTTGTACTGTATGTGTACTGTAGTTGTACTGTAGTTGTACTGTATGTGTACTGTAGTTGTACTGTAGTTGTACTGTATGTGTACTGTAGTTGTACTGTAGTTGTACTGTATGTGTACTGTAGTTGTACTGTATGTGTACTGTAGTTGTAGTGGAGTTGTACTGTATGTGTACTGTATGTGTACTGTATGTGTACTGTATTTGTACTGTAGTTGTACTGTATGTGTACTGTAGTTGTACTGTAGTTGTACTGTATGTGTACTGTAGTTGTACTGTAGTTGTACTGTATGTGTACTGTAGTTGTACTGTAGTTGTACTGTACTTGTACTGTAGTTGTACTGTATGTGTACCGTAGTTGTACTGTATTTGTACTGTACTTGTACTGTAGTTGTACTGTAGTTGTACTGTACTTGTACTGTACTTGTACTGTACTTGTACTGTACTTGTACTGTACTTGTACTGTAGTTGTACTGTAATTGTACTGTAGTTGTACTGTATTTGTACTGTATTTGTACTGTAGTTGCACTGTAGTTGTACAGTAGTTATACTGTAGTTGTACTGTAGTTGTACTGTATGTGTACTGTAGTTGTACTGTATTTGTACTGTACTTGTACTGTAGATGTACTGTAGTTGTACTGTATTTGTACTGTATGTGTACTGTATTTGTACTGTAGTTGTACTGTATGTGTACTGTAGTTGTACTGTATGTGTACTGTATTTGTACTGTATTTGTACTGTAGTTGTACTGTAGTTGTACTGTAGTTGTACTTTAGTTGTACTGTAGTTGTACTGTATGTGTACTGTATTTGTACTGTATGTGTACTGTATTTGTACTGTATGTGTACTGTATTTGTACTGTAGTTGTACTGTAGTTGTACTGTATGTGTACTGTAGTTGTACTGTATTTGTACTGTAGTTGTACTGTATGTGTACTGTAGTTGTACTGTATGTGTACTGTATTTGTACTGTATGTGTACTGTATTTGTACTGTACTTGTACTGTAGTTGTACTGTAGTTGTACTGTATGTGTACTGTATTTGTACTGTACTTGAACTGTAGTTGTACTGTAGTTGTACTGTACTTTTACTGTACTTGTACTGTAGTTGTACTGTATGTGTACTGTAGTTGTACTGTATTTGTACTGTACTTGTACTGTAGTTGTACTGTATGTGTACTATATGTGTACTGTAGTTGTACTGTATGTGTACTGTAGTTGTACTGTATGTGTACTGTATGTGTACTGTAGTTGTACTGTATGTGTACTGTATGTGTACTGTATGTGTACTGTATTTGTACTGTACTTGTACTGTATTTGTACTGTAGTTGTACTGTAGTTGTACTGTAGTTGTACTGTAGTTGTACTGTATGTGTACTGTATGTGTACTGTAGTTGTACTGTATTTGTACTGTAGTTGTACGGTAGTTGTACTGTAGTTGTACTGTATTTGTACTGTAGTTGTACTGTAGTTGTACTGTATGTGTACTGTATGTGTACTGTAGTTGTACTGTATGTGTACTCTAGTTGTACTGTAGTTGTACTGTATGTGTACTGTATGTGTACTGTAGTTGTACTGTATGTGCACTGTAGTTGTACTGTATTTGTACTGTATGTGTACTGTATGTGTACGGTAGTTGTACTGTAGTTGTACTGTATTTGTACTGTAGTTGTACTGTAGTTGTACTGTAGTTGTACTGTATGTGTACTGTATGTGTACTGTAGTTGTACTGTAGTTGTACTGTAGTTGTACTGTATGTGTACTGTAGTTGTACTGTAGTTGTACTGTACTTGTACTGTATGTGTACTGTAGTTGTACTGTATGTGTACTGTATGTGTACTGTAGTTGTACTGTATGTGTACTGTATGTGTACTGTAGTTGTACTGTAGTTGTATTGTATGTGTACTGTATGTGTACTGTAGTTGTACTGTAGTTGTACTGTAGTTGTAATGTATGTGTCCTGTATTTTAACTGTACTTGTACTGTAGTTGTACTGTAGTTGTACTGTAGTTGTACTGTATGTGTACTGTATTTGTACTGTAGTTGTACTGTAGTTGTACTGTATGTGTCCTGTATTTTAACTGAACTTGTACTGTAGTTGTACTGTAGTTGTACTGTAGTTGTACTGTATGTGTACTGTATGTGTACTGTAGTTGTACTGTAGTTGTACTGTAGTTGTACTGTAGTTGTACTGTAGTTGTACTGTATGTGTACTGTATGTGTACTGTAGTTGTACTGTATGTGTACTGTATGTGTACTGTATGTGTACTGTAGATGTACTGTATGTGTACTGTAGTTGTACTGTAGTTGTACTGTATGTGTACTGTATGTGTACTGTAGTTGTACTGTAGTTGTACTGTATGTGTACTGTACTTGTACTATACTTGTACTGTAGTTGTACTGTAGTTGTACTGTATGTGTACTGTATGTGTACTGTACTTGTACTGTAGTTGTACTGTAGTTGTACTGTATTTGTACTGTAGTTGTACTGTAGTTGTACTGTATGTGTACTGTTTGTGTACTGTAGTTGTACTGTATGTGTACTGTAGTTGTACTGTAGTTGTACTGTATGTGTACTGTAGTTGTACTGTAGTTGTACTGTATGTGTACTGTAGTTGTACTGTAGTTGTACTGTATGTGTACTGTAGTTGTACTGTATGTGTACTGTAGTTGTAGTGTAGTTGTACTGTATGTGTACTGTATGTGTACTGTATGTGTACTGTATGTGTACTGTAGTTGTACTGTATGTGTACTGTAGTTGTACTGTATGTGTACTGTATGTGTACTGTATGTGTACTGTAGTTGTACTGTAGTTGTACTGTATGTGTACTGTAGTTGTACTGTATGTGTACTGTAGTTGTACTGTAGTTGTACTGTAGTTGTACTGTAGTTGTACTGTATGTGTACTGTATGTGTACTGTAGTTGTACTGTATTTGTACTGTAGTTGTACTGTAGTTGTACTGTATGTGTACTGTATGTGTACTGTAGATGTACTGTATGTGTACTGTAGTTGTACTGTAGTTGTACTGTATGTGTACTGTATGTGTACTGTAGTTGTACTGTAGTTGTACTGTATGTGTACTGTACTTGTACTATACTTGTACTGTAGTTGTACTGTAGTTGTACTGTATGTGTACTGTAGTTGTACTGTAGTTGTACTGTATGTGTACTGTATGTGTACTGTATGTGTACTGTAGTTGTACTGTATTTGTACTGTAGTTGTACTGTAGTTGTACTGTATGTGTACTGTACGTGTACTATAGTTGTACTGTAGTTGTACTGTATGTGTACTGTACTTGTACTGTACTTGTACTGTAGTTGTACTGTAGTTGTACTGTATGTGTACTGTATGTGTACTGTACTTGTACTGTAGTTGTACTGTAGTTGTACTGTAGTTGTACTGTAGTTGTACTGTATGTGTACTGTAGTTGTACTGTATTTGTACTGTACTTGTACTGAAGTTGTACTGTAGTTGTACTGTAGTTGTACTGTATGTGTACTGTATTTGTACTGTACTTGTACTGTAGTTGTACTGTAGTTGTACTGTATGTGTACTGTATTTGTACTGTACTTGAACTGTAGTTGTACTGTAGTTGTACTGTACTTTTACTGTACTTGTACTGTAGTTGTACTGTATGTGTACTGTAGTTGTACTGTAGTTGTACTGTATTTGTACTGTACTTGTACTGTAGTTGTACTGTAGTTTTACTGTACTTGTACTGTACTTGTACTGTAGTTGTACTGTAGTTGTACTGTAGTTGTACTGTATGTGTACTGTAGTTGTACTGTATTTGTACTGTACTTGTACTGTAGTTGTACTGTAGTTGTACTGTAGTTGTACTGTATGTGTACTGTATTTATACTGTACTTGTACTGTAGTTGTACTGTATGTGTACTGTATTTGTACTGTACTTGTACTGTAGTTGTACTGTAGTTGTACTGTACTTGTACTGTACTTGTACTGTAGTTGTACTGTATGTGTACTGTAGTTGTACTGTATTTGTACTGTACGTGTACTGTAGTTGTACTGTAGTTGTACTGTACTTGTACTGTACTTGTACTGTACTTGTACTGTACTTGTACTGTACTTGTACTGTAGTTGTACTGTAGTTGTACTGTATGTGTACTGTAGTTGTACTGTATTTGTACTGTACTTGTACTGTAGTTGTAATGTAGTTGTACTGTACTTGTACTGTACTTGTACTGTAGTTGTACTGTATTTGTACTGTACTTGTACTGTACTTGTACTGTAGTTGTACTGTAGTTGTACTGTAGTTGTACTGTATGTGTACTGTAGTTGTACTGTATTTGTACTGTACTTGTACTGTAGTTGTACTGTAGTTGTACTGTAGTTGTACTGTAGTTCTACTGTAGTTGTACTGTATGTGTACTGTATTTTAACTGTAGTTGTACTGTACTTGTACTGTAGTTGTACTGTAGTTGTACTGTAGTAAAACTGTATTTGTACTGTAGTTGTACTGTACTTGTACTGTATGTGTACTGTATTTGTACTGTAGTAGTACTGTATGTGTACTGTATGTGTACTGTATGTGTACTGTATGTGTACTGTATTTGTACTGTAGTTGTACTGTAGTTTTACTGTAGTTGTACTGTAGTTGTACTGTATTTGTACTGTACTTGTACTGTAGTTGTACTGTAGTTGTACTGTAGTTGTACTGTATGTGTACTGTATTTTAACTGTATTTGTACTGTAGTTGTACTGTAGTTGTACTGTATTTGTACTGTAGTTGTACTGTATGTGTACTGTAGTTGTACTGTATTTGTACTGTACTTGTTCTGTAGTTGTACTGTAGTTGTACTGTATTTGTACTCTAGTTGTACTGTAGTTGTACTGTATGTGTACTGTAGTTGTACTGTATGTGTACTGTAGTTGTACTGAATGTGTACTATAGTTGTACTGTATTTGTACTGTATTTGTACTGTATTGTACTGTAGTTGTACTGTAGTTGTACTGTATGTGTACTGTATTTTTACTGTACTTGTACTGTAGTTGTACTGTATTTGTACTGTACTTGTACTGTACTTGTACTGTAGTTGTACTGTAGTTGTACTGTAGTTGTACTGTATGTGTACTGTAGTTGTACTGTATTTGTACTGTACTTGTACTGTAGTTGTACTGTAGTTGTACTGTAGTTGTACTGTAGTTGTACTGTAGTTGTACTGTAGTTGTACTGTATGTGTACTGTATTTTAACTGTAGTTGTACTGTACTTGTACTGTAGTTGTACTGTAGTTGTACTGTAGTTAAACTGTATTTGTACTGTAGTTGTACTTTACTTGTACTGTATGTGTACTGTATTTGTACTGTAGTAGTACTGTATGTGTACTGTATGTGTACTGTATGTGTACTGTATGTGTACTGTATTTGTACTGTAGTTGTAATGTAGTTGTACTGTAGTTGTACTGTATTTGTACTGTACTTGTACTGTAGTTGTACTGTAGTTGTACTGTAGTTGTACTGTATGTGTACTGTATTTTAACTGTATTTGTACTGTAGTTGTACTGTAGTTGTACTGTATTTGTACTGTAGTTGTACTGTATGTGTACTGTAGTTGTACTGTATTTGTACTGTACTTGTACTGTAGTTGTACTGTAGTTGTACTGTATTTGTACTCTAGTTGTACTGTAGTTGTACTGTATGTGTACTGTAGTTGTACTGTATGTGTACTGTAGTTGTACTGAATGTGTACTATAGTTGTACTGTATTTGTACTGTATTTGTACTGTACTTGTACTGTAGTTGTACTGTAGTTGTACTGTATGTGTACTGTTTTTGTACTGTACTTGTACTGTAGTTGTACTGTAGTTGTACTGTACTTGTACTGTAGTTGTACTGTATGTGTACTGTAGTTGTACTGTATTTGTACTGTACTTGTACTGTAGTTGTACTGTAGTTGTACTGTACTTGTACTGTACTTGTACTGTACTTGTACTGTACTTGTACTGTACTTGTACTGTACTTGTACTGTAGTTGTACTGTAATTGTACTGTAGTTGTACTGTATGTGTACTGTATTTGTACTGTACTTGTACTGTAGATGTACTGTAGTTGTACTGTATTTGTACTGTATGTGTACTGTATTTGTACTGTAGTTGTACTGTATGTGTACTGTAGTTGTACTGTATGTGTACTGTATTTGTACTGTATTTGTACTGTAGTTGTACTGTAGTTGTACTGTAGTTGTACTGTAGTTGTACTGTAGTTGTACTGTATGTGTACTGTATTTGTACTGTATGTGTACTGTATTTGTATTGTAGTTGTACTGTAGTTGTACTGTATGTGTACTGTATTTTAACTGTACTTGTACTGTAGTTGTACTGTATTTGTACTGTAGTTGTACTGTATTTGTACTGTAGTTGTACTGTAGTTGTACTGTAGCTGTACTGTATGTGTACTGTATTTGTACTGTATGTGTACTGTATTTGTACTGTATGTGTACTGTATTTGTACTGTAGTTGTACTGTAGTTGTACTGTATGTGTACTGTAGTTGTACTGTATTTGTACTGTAGTTGTACTGTATGTGTACTGTAGTTGTACTGTATGTGTACTGTATTTGTACTGTATGTGTACTGTATTTGTACTGTAGTTGTACTGTAGTTGTACTGTAGTTGTACTGTACATGTACTGTACTTGTACTGTACTTGTACTGCATTTGTACTGTAGTTGTACTGTATGTGTACTGTAGTTGTACTCTAGTTGTACTGTAGTTGTACTGTATGTGTACTGTATGTGTCCTGTATTTGTACTGTACTTGTACTGTATGTGTACTGTAGTTGTACTGTAGTTGTACTGTATGTGTACTGTAGTTGTACTGTAGTTGTACGGTAGTTGTACTGTAGTTGTACTGTATTTGTACTGTAGTTGTAATGTAGTTGTACTGTATGTGTACTGTATGTGTACTGTAGTTGTACTGTATGTGTACTGTAGTTGTACTGTAGTTGTACTGTATGTGTACTGTATGTGTACTGTAGTTGTACTGTAGTTGTACTGTATTTTAACTGTACTTGTACTGTACTTGTACTGTATTTGTACTGTAGTTGTACTGTATGTGTACTGTAGTTGTACTGTAGTTGTACTGTAGTTGTACGGTATGTGTACTGTATGTGTCCTGTATTTGTACTGTACTTGTACTGTATGTGTACTGTATGTGTACTGTAGTTGTACTGTAGTTGTACTGTATGTGTACTGTATGTGTACTGTAGTTGTACTGTAGTTGTACTGTAGTTGTACTGTATGTGTACTGTAGTTGTACTGTAGTTGTACTGTACTTGTACTGTATGTGTACTGTAGTTGTACTGTATGTGTACTGTATGTGTACTGTAGTTGTACTGTATGTGTACTGTATGTGTACTGTATGTGTACTGTATTTGTACTGTACTTGTACTGTATTTGTACTGTAGTTGTACTGTAGTTGTACTGTAGTTGTACTGTAGTTATACTGTATGTGTACTGTATGTGTACTGTAGTTGTACTGTATTTGTACTGTAGTTGTACGGTAGTTGTACTGTAGTTGTACTGTATTTGTACTGTAGTTGTACTGTAGTTGTACTGTATGTGTACTGTATGTGTACTGTAGTTGTACTGTAGTTGTACGGTATGTGTACTGTATGTGTACTGTAGTTGTACTGTATGTGCACTGTAGTTGTACTGTATTTGTACTGTATGTGTACTGTATGTGTACGGTAGTTGTACTGTAGTTGTACTGTATTTGTACTGTAGTTGTACTGTAGTTGTACTGTAGTTGTACTGTAGTTGTACTGTATGTGTACTGTAGTTGTACTGTAGTTGTACTGTAGTTGTACTGTATGTGTACTGTAGTTGTACTGTAGTTGTACTGTACTTGTACTGTATGTGTACTGTAGTTGTACTGTATGTGTACTGTAGTTGTACTGTATGTGTACTGTATGTGTACTGTAGTTGTACTGTAGTTGTACTGTATGTGTACTGTATGTGTACTGTAGATGTACTGTAGTTGTACTGTAGTTGTACTGTATGTGTCCTGTATTTTAACTGAACTTGTACTGTAGTTGTACTGTAGTTGTACTGTAGTTGTACTGTAGTTGTACTGTATGTGTACTGTATTTGTACTGTAGTTGTACTGTAGTTGTACTGTATGTGTCCTGTATTTTAACTGTACTTGTACTGTAGTTGTACTGTAGTTGTACTGTAGTTGTACTGTAAGTGTACTGTATGTGTACTGTAGTTGTACTGTAGTTGTACTGTAGTTGTACTGTAGTTGTACTGTAGTTGTACTGTATGTGTACTGTATGTGTACTGTAGTTGTACTGTATTTGTACTATGTGTACTGTATGTGTACGTTAGTTGTACTGTAGTTGTACTGTATTTGTACTGTATTTGTACTGTAGTTGTACTGTAGTTGTACTGTAGTTGTACTGTATGTGTACTGTATGTGTACTGTAGTTGTACTGTAGTTGTACTGTAGTTGTACTGTATGGGTACTGTAGTTGTACTGTAGTAGTACTGTACTCGTACTGTATGTGTACTGTAGTTGTACTGTATGTGTACTGTATGTGTACTGTAGTTTTACTGTATGTGTACTGTATGTGTACTGTAGTTGTACTGTAGTTGTATTGTATGTGTACTGTATGTGTACTGTAGTTGTACTGTAGTTGTACTGTAGTTGTACTGTATGTGTCCTGTATTTTAACTGTACTTGTACTGTAGTTGTACTGTAGTTGTACTGTAGTTGTACTGTATGTGTACTGTATTTGTACTGTAGTTGTACTGTAGTTGTACTGTATGTGTCCTGTATTTTAACTGTACTTGTACTGTAGTTGTACTGTAGTTGTACTGTAGTTGTACTGTATGTGTACTGTATGTGTACTGTAGTTGTACTGTAGTTGTACTGTAGTTGTACTGTAGTTGTACTGTAGTTGTACTGTATGTGTACTGTATGTGTACTGTAGTTGTACTGTATGTGTACTGTATGTGTACTGTATGTGTACTGTAGATGTACTGTATGTGTACTGTAGTTGTACTGTAGTTGTACTGTATGTGTACTGTATGTGTACTGTAGTTGTACTGTAGTTGTACTGTATGTGTACTGTACTTGTACTATACTTGTACTGTAGTTGTACTGTAGTTGTACTGTATGTGTACTGTATGTGTACTGTACTTGTACTGTAGTTGTACTGTAGTTGTACTGTATTTGTACTGTAGTTGTACTGTATGTGTACTGTATGTGTACTGTACTTGTACTGTAGTTGTACTGTAGTTGTACTGTATTTGTACTGTAGTTGTGCTGTTGTTGTACTGTATGTGTACTGTTTGTGTACTGTAGTTGTACTGTAGTTGTACTGTATGTGTACTGTAGTTGTACTGTAGTTGTACTGTATGTGTACTGTAGTTGTACTGTAGTTGTACTGTATGTGTACTGTAGTTGTACTGTAGTTGTACTGTATGTGTACTGTATGTGTACTGTAGTTGTACTGTATGTGTACTGTAGTTGTAGTGTAGTTGTACTGTATGTGTACTGTATGTGTACTGTATGTGTACTGTATGTGTACTGTAGTTGTACTGTATGTGTACTGTAGTTGTACTGTATGTGTACTGTATGTGTACTGTAGTTGTACTGTAGTTGTACTGTATGTGTACTGTAGTTGTACTGTATGTGTACTGTAGTTGTACTGTAGTTGTACTGTAGTTGTACTGTATGTGTACTGTATGTGTACTGTAGTTGTACTGTAGTTGTACTGTATGTGTACTGTAGTTGTACTGTAGTTGTACTGTATGTGTACTGTAGTTGTACTGTAGTTGTACTGTATGTGTACTGTATGTGTACTGTATGTGTACTGTAGTTGTACTGTATGTGTACTGTAGTTGTACTGTAGTTGTACTGTATGTGTACTGTATGTGTACTGTATGTGTACTGTAGTTGTACTGTATGTGTACTGTAGTTGTACAGTAGTTGTACTGTATGTGTACTGTATGTGTACTGTAGTTGTACTGTAGATGTACTGTAGTTGTAATGTATGTGTACTGTATGTGTACTGTATGTGTACTGTGGTTGTACTGTATGTGTACTGTAGTTGTACTGTAGCTGTACTGTAGTTGTACTGTAGTTTCACTGTAGTTGTACTGTAGTTGTACTGTAGTTGTACTGTAGTTGTACTGTAGTTGTACTGTATGTGTACTGTATGTGTACTGTATGAGTACTGTAGTTGTACTGTAGTTGTACTGTATGTGTACTGTATGTGTACTGTAGTTGTACGGTATGTGTACTGTAGTTGTACTGTAGTTGTACTGTAGTTGTACTGTATGTGTCATGTATGTGTACTGTAGTTGTACTGTAGATGTACTGTATGTGTACTGTAGTTGTACTGTAGTTGTACTGTAGGTGTACTGTAGTTGTACTGTAGTTGTACTGTATGTGTACTGTATGTGTACTGTATGTGTACTGTAGTTGTACTGTATGTGTACTGTAGTTGTACTGTAGTTGTACTGTATGTGTACTGTATGTGTACTGTAGTTGTACTGTAGTTGTACTGTACGTGTACTGTACTTGTACTGTACTTGTACTGTAGTTGTACTGTAGTTGTACTGTATGTGTACTGTATGTGTACTGTACTTGTACTGTAGTTGTTCTGTAGTTGTACTGTAGTTGTACTGTAGTTGTACTGTATGTGTACTGTAGTTGTACTGTATTTGTACTGTACTTGTACTGAAGTTGTACTGTAGTTGTACTGTAGTTGTACTGTATGTGTACTGTATTTGTACTGTACTTGTACTGTAGTTGTACTGTAGTTGTACTGTATGTGTACTGTATTTGTACTGTACTTGAACTGTAGTTGTACTGTAGTTGTACTGTACTTTTACTGTACTTGTACTGTAGTTGTACTGTATGTGTACTGTAGTTGTACTGTATTTGTACTGTACTTGTACTGTAGTTGTACTGTAGTTGTACTGTACTTATACTGTACTTGTACTGTAGTTGTACTGTAGTTGTACTGTAGTTGTACTGTATGTGTACTGTAGTTGTACTGTATTTGTACTGTAGTTGTACTGTAGTTGTACTGTAGTTGTACTGTAGTTGTACTGTATGTGTACTGTATTTATACTGTACTTGTACTGTAGTTGTACTGTATGTGTACTGTATTTGTACTGTATTTGTACTGTAGTTGTACTGTAGTTGTACTGTACTTGTACTGTACTTGTACCGTAGTTGTACTGTGTGTGTACTGTAGTTGTACTGTATTTGTACTGTACTTGTACTGTAGTTGTACTGTAGTTGTACTGTACTTGTGCTGTACTTGTACTGTACTTGTACTGTACTTGTACTGTAGTTGTACTGTAGTTGTACTGTAGTTGTACTGTATGTGTACTGTAGTTGTACTGTATTTGTACTGTACTTGTACTGTAGTTGTAATGTAGTTGTACTGTACTTGTACTGTACTTGTACTGTAGTTGTACTGTATTTGTACTGTACTTGTACTGTACTTGTATTGTAGTTGTACTGTAGTTGTACTGTAGTTGTACTGTATGTGTACTGTAGTTGTACTTTATTTGTACTGTACTTGTACTGTAGTTGTACTGTAGTTGTACTGTAGTTGTACTGTAGTTGTACTGTATGTGTACTGTATTTTAACTGTGGTTGTACTGTACTTGTACTGTAGTTGTACTGTAGTTGTACTGTAGTTAAACTGTATTTGTACTGTAGTTGTACTGTACTTGTACTGTATGTGTACTGTATTTGTACTGTAGTAGTACTGTATGTGTACTGTATGTGTACTGTATGTGTACTGTATGTGTACTGTATTTGTACTGTAGTTGTACTGTAGTTGTACTGTAGTTGTACTGTAGTTGTAGTGTATTTGTACTGTACTTGTACTGTAGTTGTACTGTAGTTGTACTGTAGTTGTACTGTATGTGTACTGTATTTTAACTGTATTTGTACTGTAGTTGTACTGTAGTTGTACTGTATTTGTACTGTAGTTGTACTGTATGTGTACTGTAGTTGTACTGTATTTGTACTGTACTTGTACTGTAGTATTACTGTAGTTGTACTGTATTTGTACTCTAGTTGTACTGTAGTTGTACTGTATGTGTACTGTAGTTGTACTGTATGTGTACTGTAGTTGTACTGAATGTGTACTATAGTTGTACTGTATTTGTACTGTATTTGTACTGTACTTGTACTGTAGTTGTACTGTAGTTGTACTGTATGTGTACTGTATTTGTACTGTACTTGTACTGTAATTGTACTGTAGTTGTACTGTACTTGTACTGTAGTTGTACTGTATGTGTACTGTAGTTGTACTGTATTTGTACTGTACTTGTACTGTAGTTGTACTGTAGTTGTACTGTACTTGTACTGTACTTGTACTGTACTTGTACTGTACTTGTACTGTACTTGTACTGTAGTTGTACTGTATGTGTACTGTAGTTGTACTGTATTTGTACTGTACTTGTACTGTAGTTGTACTGTAGTTGTACTGTAGTTTTACTGTAGTTGTACTGTATGTGTACTGTATTTTAACTGTAGTTGTACTGTACTTGTACTGTAGTTGTACTGTAGTTGTACTGTAGTTAAACTGTATTTGTACTGTAGTTGTACTGTACTTGTACTGTATGTGTACTGTATTTGTACTGTAGTAGTACTGTATGTGTACTGTATGTGTACTGTATGTGTACTGTATGTGTACTGTATTTGTACTGTAGTTGTAATGTAGTTGTACTGTAGTTGTACTGTATTTGTACTGTACTTGTACTGTAGTTGTACTGTAGTTGTACTGTAGTTGTACTGTATGTGTACTGTATTTTAACTGTATTTGTACTGTAGTTGTACTGTAGTTGTACTGTATTTGTACTGTAGTTGTACTGTATGTGTACTGTAGTTGTACTGTATTTGTACTGTACTTGTACTGTAGTTGTACTGTAGTTGTACTGTATTTGTACTCTAGTTGTACTGTAGTTGTACTGTATGTGTACTGTAGTTGTACTGTATGTGTACTGTAGTTGTACTGAATGTGTACTATAGTTGTACTGTATTTGTACTGTATTTGTACTGTACTTGTACTGTAGTTGTACTGTAGTTGTACTGTATGTGTACTGTTTTTGTACTGTACTTGTACTGTAGTTGTACTGTAGTTGTACTGTACTTGTACTGTAGTTGTACTGTATGTGTACTGTAGTTGTACTGTATTTGTACTGTACTTGTACAGTAGTTGTACTGTAGTTGTACTGTACTTGTACTGTACTTGTACTGTACTTGTACTGTACTTGTACTGTACTTGTACTGTAGTTGTACTGTAATTGTACTGTAGTTGTACTGTATGTGTACTGTAGTTGTACTGTATTTGTACTGTACTTGTACTGTAGATGTACTGTAGTTGTACTGTATTTGTACTGATTGTGTACTGTATTTGTACTGTAGTTGTACTGTATGTGTACTGTAGTTGTACTGTATGTGTACTGTATTTGTACTGTATTTGTACTGTAGTTGTACTGTAGTTGTACTGTAGTTGTACTGTACTTGTACTGTAGTTGTACTGTATTTGTACTGTAGTTGTACTGTATTTGTACTGTAGTTGTACTGTAGTTGTACTGTAGTTGTACTGTATGTGTACTGTATTTGTACTGTATGTGTACTGTATTTGTACTGTATGTGTACTGTATTTGTACTGTAGTTGTACTGTAGTTGTACTGTATGTGTACTGTAGTTGTACTGTATTTGTACTGTAGTTGTACTGTATGTGTACTGTAGTTGTACTGTATGTGTACTGTATTTGTACTGTATGTGTACTGTATTTGTACTGTAGTTGTACTGTAGTTGTACTGTAGTTGTACTGTACATGTACTGTACTTGTACTGTACTTGTACTGCATTTGTACTGTAGTTGTACTGTATGTGTACTGTAGTTGTACTCTAGTTGAACTGTAGTTGTACTGTATGTGTACTGTATGTGTCCTGTATTTGTACTGTACTTGTACTGTATGTGTACTGTAGTTGTACTGTAGTTGTACTGTATGTGAACTGTAGTTGTACTGTAGTTGTACGGTAGTTGTACTGTAGTTGTACTGTATTTGTACTGTAGTTGTACTGTAGTTGTACTGTATGTGTACTGTATGTGTACTGTAGTTGTACTGTATGTGTACTGTAGTTGTACTGTAGTTGTACTGTATGTGTACTGTATGTGTACTGTAGTTGTACTGTAGTTGTACTGTATTTTAACTGTACTTGTACTGTACTTGTACTGTATTTGTACTGTAGTTGTACTGTATGTGTACTGTAGTTGTACTGTAGATGTACTATAGTTGTACGGTATGTGTACTGTATGTGTCCTGTATTTGTACTGTACTTGTACTGTATGTGTACTGTATGTGTAATGTAGTTGTACTGTAGTTGTACTGTATGTGTACTGTATGTGTACTGTAGTTGTACTGTAGTTGTACTGTAGTTGTACTGTATGTGTCCTGTATTTTAACTGAACTTGTACTGTAGTTGTACTGTAGTTGTACTGTAGTTGTACTGTATGTGTACTGTATTTGTACTGTAGTTGTACTGTAGTTGTACTCTATGTGTCCTGTATTTTAACTGTACTTGTACTGTAGTTGTACTGTAGTTGTACTGTAGTTGTACTGTAAGTGTACTGTATGTGTACTGTAGTTGTACTGTAGTTGTACTGCAGTTGTACTGTAGTTGTACTGTATGTGTACTGTATGTGTACTGTAGTTGTACTGTATTTGTACTATGTGTACTGTATGTGTACGGTAGTTGTACTGTAGTTGTACTGTATTTGTACTGTATTTGTACTGTAGTTGTACTGTAGTTGTACTGTAGTTGTACTGTATGTGTACTGTATGTGTACTGTAGTTGTACTGTAGTTGTACTGTAGTTGTACTGTATGGGTACTGTAGTTGTACTGTAGTAGTACTGTACTCGTACTGTATGTGTACTGTAGTTGTACTGTATGTGTACTGTATGTGTACTGTAGTTGTACTGTCTGTGTACTGTATGTGTACTGTAGTTGTACTGTAGTTGTATTGTATGTGTACTGTATGTGTACTGTAGTTGTACTGTAGTTGTACTGTAGTTGTACTGTAGTTGTACTGTATGTGTCCTGTATTTTAACTGTACTTGTACTGTAGTTGTACTGTAGTTGTACTGTAGTTGTACTGTATGTGTACTGTATTTGTACTGTAGTTGTACTGTAGTTGTACTGTATGTGTCCTGTATTTTAACTGTACTTGTACTGTAGTTGTACTGTAGTTGTACTGTAGTTGTACTGTATGTGTACTGTATGTGTACTGTAGTTGTACTGTAGTTGTACTGTAGTTGTACTGTAGTTGTACTGTAGTTGTACTGTATGTGTACTGTATGTGTACTGTAGTTGTACTGTATGTGTACTGTATGTGTACTGTATGTGTACTGTAGATGTACTGTATGTGTACTGAAGTTGTACTGTAGTTGTACTGTATGTGTACTGTATGTGTACTGTAGTTGTACTGTAGTTGTACTGTATGTGTACTGTACTTGTACTATACTTGTACTGTAGTTGTACTGTAGTTGTACTGTATGTGTACTGTATGTGTACTGTACTTGTACTGTAGTTGTACTGTAGTTGTACTGTATTTGTACTGTAGTTGTACTGTATGTGTACTGTATGTGTACTGTACTTGTACTGTAGTTGTACTGTAGTTGTACTGCATTTGTACTGTAGTTGTACTGTAGTTGTACTGTATGTGTACTGTTTGTGTACTGTAGTTGTACTGTAGTTGTACTGTATGTGTACTGTAGTTGTACTGTAGTTGTACTGTATG
This sequence comes from Meconema thalassinum, assembly GCA_946902985.2. Classification (NCBI taxonomy): domain Eukaryota; kingdom Metazoa; phylum Arthropoda; class Insecta; order Orthoptera; family Tettigoniidae; genus Meconema; species Meconema thalassinum. The sequence goes on along the minus strand of OX336394.1, from coordinate 442,834,947 downwards.
TGTACTGTAGTTGTACTGTAGTTGTACTGTATGTGTACTGTAGTTGTACTGTAGTTGTACTGTATGTGTACTGTATGTGTACTGTAGTTGTACTGTATGTGTACTGTAGTTGTAGTGTAGTTGTACTGTATGTGTACTGTATGTGTACTGTATGTGTACTGTATGTGTACTGTAGTTGTACTGTATGTGTACTGTAGTTGTACTGTATGTGTACTGTATGTGTACTGTAGTTGTACTGTAGTTGTACTGTATGTGTACTGTAGTTGTACTGTATGTGTACTGTAGTTGTACTGTAGTTGTACTGTAGTTGTACTGTAGTTGTACTGTATGTGTACTGTATGTGTACTGTAGTTGTACTGTAGTTGTACTGTATGTGTACTGTAGTTGTACTGTAGTTGTACTGTATGTGTACTGTAGTTGTACTGTAGTTGTACTGTATGTGTACTGTATGTGTACTGTATGTGTACTGTAGTTGTACTGTATGTGTACTGTAGTTGTACTGTAGTTGTACTGTATGTGTACTGTATGTGTACTGTATGTGTACTGTAGTTGTACTGTATGTGAACTGTAGTTGTACAGTAGTTGTACTGTATGTGTACTGTATGTGTACTGTAGTTGTACTGTAGATGTACTGTAGTTGTAATGTATGTGTACTGTATGTGTACTGTATGTGTACTGTGGTTGTACTGTATGTGTACTGTAGTTGTACTGTAGCTGTACTGTAGTTGTACTGTAGTTTCACTGTAGTTGTACTGTAGTTGTACTGTAGTTGTACTGTAGTTGTACTGTAGTTGTACTGTATGTGTACTGTATGTGTACTGTATGAGTACTGTAGTTGTACTGTAGTTGTACTGTATGTGTACTGTATGTGTACTGTAGTTGTACTGTATGTGTACTGTAGTTGTACTGAAGTTGTACTGTAGTTGTACTGTAGTTGTACTGTAGTTGTACTGTAGTTGTACTGTAGTTGTACTGTATGTGTCCTGTATGTGTACTGTAGTTGTACTGTAGATGTACTGTATGTGTACTGTAGTTGTACTGTAGTTGTACTGTAGGTGTACTGTAGTTCTACTGTAGTTGTACTGTATGTGTACTGTATGTGTACTGTATGTGTACTGTAGTTGTACTGTATGTGTACTGTAGTTGTACTGTAGTTGTACTGTATGTGTACTGTATGTGTACTGTAGTTGTACTGTAGTTGTACTGTACGTGTACTGTACTTGTACTGTACTTGTACTGTAGTTGTACTGTAGTTGTACTGTATGTGTACTGTATGTGTACTGTACTTGTACTGTAGTTGTTCTGTAGTTGTACTGTAGTTGTACTGTAGTTGTACTGTATGTGTACTGTAGTTGTACTGTATTTGTACTGTACTTGTACTGAAGTTGTACTGTAGTTGTACTGTAGTTGTACTGTATGTGTACTGTATTTGTACTGTACTTGTACTGTAGTTGTACTGTAGTTGTACTGTATGTGTACTGTATTTGTACTGTACTTGAACTGTAGTTGTACTGTAGTTGTACTGTACTTTTACTGTACTTGTACTGTAGTTGTTCTGTATGTGTACTGTAGTTGTACTGTATTTGTACTGTACTTGTACTGTAGTTGTACTGTAGTTGTACTGTACTTGTACTGTACTTGTACTGTAGTTGTACTGTAGTTGTACTGTAGTTGTACTGTATGTGTACTGTAGTTGTACTGTATTTGTACTGTAGTTGTACTGTAGTTGTACTGTAGTTGTACTGTAGTTGTACTGTACTTGTACTGTACTTGTACTGTAGTTGTACTGTATGTGTACTGTAGTTGTACTGTATTTGTACTGTACTTGTACTGTAGTTGTACTGTAGTTGTACTGTACTTGTGCTGTACTTGTACTGTACTTGTACTGTACTTGTACTGTAGTTGTACTGTAGTTGTACTGTAGTTGTACTGTATGTGTACTGTAGTTGTACTGTATTTGTACTGTACTTGTACTGTAGTTGTAATGTAGTTGTACTGTACTTGTACTGTACTTGTACTGTAGTTGTACTGTATTTGTACTGTACTTGTACTGTACTTGTATTGTAGTTGTACTGTAGTTGTACTGTAGTTGTACTGTATGTGTACTGTAGTTGTACTTTATTTGTACTGTACTTGTACTGTAGTTGTACTGTAGTTGTACTGTAGTTGTACTGTATGTGTACTGTATTTTAACTGTAGTTGTACTGTACTTGTACTCTAGTTGTACTGTAGTTGTACTGTAGTTAAACTGTATTTGTACTGTAGTTGTACTATACTTGTACTGTATGTGTACTGTATTTGTACTGTAGTAGTACTGTATGTGTACTGTATGTGTACTGTATGTGTACTGTATGTGTACTGTATTTGTACTGTAGTTGTACTGTAGTTGTACTGTAGTTGTACTGTAGTTGTACTGTATTTGTACTGTACTTGTACTGTAGTTGTACTGTAGTTGTACTGTAGTTGTACTGTATGTGTACTGTATTTTAACTGTATTTGTACTGTAGTTGTACTGTAGTTGTACTGTATTTGTACTGTAGTTGTACTGTATGTGTACTGTAGTTGTACTGTATTTGTACTGTACTTGTACTGTAGTATTACTGTAGTTGTACTGTATTTGTACTCTAGTTGTACTGTAGTTGTACTGTATGTGTACTGTAGTTGTACTGTATGTGTACTGTAGTTGTACTGAATGTGTACTATAGTTGTACTGTATTTGTACTGTATTTGTACTGTACTTGTACTGTAGTTGTACTGTAGTTGTACTGTATGTGTACTGTATTTGTACTGTACTTGTACTGTAGTTGTACTGTAGTTGTACTGTACTTGTACTGTAGTTGTACTGTATGTGTACTGTAGTTGTACTGTATTTGTACTGTACTTGTACTGTAGTTGTACTGTAGTTGTACTGTACTTGTACTGTACTTGTACTGTACTTGTACTGTACTTGTACTGTAGTTGTACTGTAGTTGTACTGTAGTTGTACTGTATGTGTACTGTAGTTGTACTGTATTTGTACTGTACTTGTACTGTAGATGTACTGTAGTTGTACTTTATTTGTACTGTATGTGTACTGCATTTGTACTGTAGTTGTACTGTATGTGTACTGTAGTTGTACTGTATGTGTACTGTATTTGTACTGTATGTGTACTGTATTTGTACTGTAGTTGTACTGTAGTTGTACTGTAGTTGTACTGTAGTTGTACTGTATGTGTACTGTATTTTAACTGTATTTGTACTGTAGTTGTACTGTAGTTGTACTGTATTTGTACTGTAGTTGTACTGTATGTGTACTGTAGTTGTACTGTATTTGTACTGTACTTGTACTGTAGTATTACTGTAGTTGTACTGTATTTGTACTCTAGTTGTACTGTAGTTGTACTGTATGTGTACTGTAGTTGTACTGTATGTGTACTATAGTTGTACTGAATGTGTACTATAGTTGTACTGTATTTGTACTGTATTTGTACTGTACTTGTACTGTAGTTGTACTGTAGTTGTACTGTATGTGTACTGTATTTGTACTGTACTTGTACTGTAGTTGTACTGTAGTTGTACTGTACTTGTACTGTAGTTGTACTGTATGTGTACTGTAGTTGTACTGTATTTGTACTGTACTTGTACTGTAGTTGTACTGTAGTTGTACTGTACTTGTACTGTACTTGTACTGTACTTGTACTGTACTTGTACTGTACTTGTACTGTACTTGTACTGTAGTTGTACTGTATGTGTACTGTAGTTGTACTGTATGTGTACTGTATTTGTACTGTATTTGTACTGTAGTTGTACTGTAGTTGTACTGTAGTTGTACTGTAGTTGTACTGTAGTTGTACTGTATGTGTACTGTATTTGTACTGTATGTGTACTGTATTTGTATTGTAGTTGTACTGTAGTTGTACTGTATGTGTACTGTATTTTAACTGTACTTGTACTGTAGTTGTACTGTATTTGTACTGTAGTTGTACTGTATTTGTACTGTAGTTGTACTGTAGTTGTACTGTAGTTGTACTGTATGTGTACTGTATTTGTACTGTATGTGTACTGTATTTGTACTGTATGTGTACTGTATTTGTACTGTAGTTGTACTGTAGTTGTACTGTATGTGTACTGTAGTTGTACTGTATTTGTACTGTAGTTGTACTGTATGTGTACTGTAGTTGTACTGTATGTGTACTGTATTTGTACTGTATGTGTACTGTATTTGTACTGTAGTTGTACTGTAGTTGTACTGTAGTTGTACTGTACATGTACTGTACTTGTACTGTACTTGTACTGCATTTGTACTGTAGTTGTACTGTATGTGTACTGTAGTTGTACTCTAGTTGAACTGTAGTTGTACTGTATGTGTACTGTATGTGTCCTGTATTTGTACTGTACTTGTACTGTATGTGTACTGTAGTTGTACTGTAGTTGTACTGTATGTGAACTGTAGTTGTACTGTAGTTGTACGGTAGTTGTACTGTAGTTGTACTGTATTTGTACTGTAGTTGTACTGTAGTTGTACTGTATGTGTCCTGTATTTTAACTGAACTTGTACTGTACTTGTACTGTACTTGTACTGCATTTGTACTGTAGTTGTACTGTATGTGTACTGTAGTTGTACTCTAGTTGAACTGTAGTTGTACTGTATGTGTACTGTAGTTGTACTGTAGTTGTACTGTAGTTGTACTGTATGTGTCCTGTATTTTAACTGAACTTGTACTGTAGTTGTACTGTAGTTGTACTGTAGTTGTACTGTATGTGTACTGTATTTGTACTGTAGTTGTACTGTAGTTGTACTGTATGTGTCCTGTATTTTAACTGTACTTGTACTGTAGTTGTACTGTAGTTGTACTGTAGTTGTACTGTAAGTGTACTGTATGTGTACTGTGGTTGTACTGTAGTTGTACTGTAGTTGTACTGTAGTTGTACTGTAGTTGTACTGTATGTGTACTGTATGTGTACTGTAGTTGTACTGTATTTGTACTATGTGTACTGTATGTGTACGGTAGTTGTACTGTAGTTGTACTGTATTTGTACTGTATTTGTACTGTAGTTGTACTGTAGTTGTACTGTAGTTGTACTGTATGTGTACTGTATGTGTACTGTAGTTGTACTGTAGTTGTACTGTAGTTGTACTGTATGGGTACTGTAGTTGTACTGTAGTAGTACTGTACTCGTACTGTATGTGTACTGTAGTTGTACTGTATGTGTACTGTATGTGTACTGTAGTTGTACTGTATGTGTACTGTATGTGTACTGTAGTAGTACTGTAGTTGTATTGTATGTGTACTGTATGTGTACTGTAGTTGTACTGTAGTTGTACTCTAGTTGTACTGTAGTTGTACTGTATGTGTCCTGTATTTTAACTGTACTTGTACTGTAGTTGTACTGTAGTTGTACTGTAGTTGTACTGTATGTGTACTGTATTTGTACTGTAGTTGTACTGTAGTTGTACTGTATGTGTCCTGTATTTTAACTGTACTTGTACTGTAGTTGTACTGTAGTTGTACTGTAGTTGTACTGTATGTGTACTGTATGTGTACTGTAGTTGTACTGTAGTTGTACTGTAGTTGTACTGTAGTTGTACTGTAGTTGTACTGTATGTGTACTGTATGTGTACTGTAGTTGTACTGTATGTGTACTGTATGTGTACTGTATGTGTACTGTAGATGTACTGTATGTGTACTGTAGTTGTACTGTAGTTGTACTGTATGTGTACTGTATGTGTACTGTAGTTGTACTGTAGTTGTACTGTATGTGTACTGTACTTGTACTATACTTGTACTGTAGTTGTACTGTAGTTGTACTGTATGTGTACTGTATGTGTACTGTACTTGTACTGTAGTTGTACTGTAGTTGTACTGTATTTGTACTGTAGTTGTACTGTATGTGTACTGTATGTGTACTGTACTTGTACTGTAGTTGTACTGTAGTTGTACTGCATTTGTACTGTAGTTGTACTGTAGTTGTACTGTATGTGTACTGTTTGTGTACTGTAGTTGTACTGTAGTTGTACTGTATGTGTACTGTAGTTGTACTGTAGTTGTACTGTATGTGTACTGTAGTTGTACTGTAGTTGTACTGTATGTGTACTGTAGTTGTACTGTAGTTGTACTGTATGTGTACTGTATGTGTACTGTAGTTGTACTGTATGTGTACTGTAGTTGTAGTGTAGTTGTACTGTATGTGTACTGTATGTGTACTGTATGTGTACTGTATGTGTACTGTAGTTGTACTGTATGTGTACTGTAGTTGTACTGTATGTGTACTGTATGTGTACTGTAGTTGTACTGTAGTTGTACTGTATGTGTACTGTAGTTGTACTGTATGTGTACTGTAGTTGTACTGTAGTTGTACTGTAGTTGTACTGTAGTTGTACTGTATGTGTACTGTATGTGTACTGTAGTTGTACTGTAGTTGTACTGTATGTGTACTGTAGTTGTACTGTAGTTGTACTGTATGTGTACTGTAGTTGTACTGTAGTTGTACTGTATGTGTACTGTATGTGTACTGTATGTGTACTGTAGTTGTACTGTATGTGTACTGTAGTTGTACTGTAGTTGTACTGTATGTGTACTGTATGTGTACTGTATGTGTACTGTAGTTGTACTGTATGTGAACTGTAGTTGTACAGTAGTTGTACTGTATGTGTACTGTATGTGTACTGTAGTTGTACTGTAGATGTACTGTAGTTGTAATGTATGTGTACTGTATGTGTACTGTATGTGTACTGTGGTTGTACTGTATGTGTACTGTAGTTGTACTGTAGCTGTACTGTAGTTGTACTGTAGTTTCACTGTAGTTGTACTGTAGTTGTACTGTAGTTGTACTGTAGTTGTACTGTAGTTGTACTGTATGTGTACTGTATGTGTACTGTATGAGTACTGTAGTTGTACTGTAGTTGTACTGTATGTGTACTGTATGTGTACTGTAGTTGTACTGTATGTGTACTGTAGTTGTACTGAAGTTGTACTGTAGTTGTACTGTAGTTGTACTGTAGTTGTACTGTATGTGTCCTGTATGTGTACTGTAGTTGTACTGTAGATGTACTGTATGTGTACTGTAGTTGTACTGTAGTTGTACTGTAGGTGTACTGTAGTTGTACTGTAGTTGTACTGTATGTGTACTGTATGTGTACTGTATGTGTACTGTAGTTGTACTGTATGTGTACTGTAGTTGTACGGTAGTTGTACTGTATGTGTACTGTATGTGTACTGTAGTTGTACTGTAGTTGTACTGTACGTGTACTGTACTTGTACTGTACTTGTACTGTAGTTGTACTGTAGTTGTACTGTATGTGTACTGTATGTGTACTGTACTTGTACTGTAGTTGTTCTGTAGTTGTACTGTAGTTGTACTGTAGTTGTACTGTATGTGTACTGTAGTTGTACTGTATTTGTACTGTACTTGTACTGAAGTTGTACTGTAGTTGTACTGTAGTTGTACTGTATGTGTACTGTATTTGTACTGTACTTGTACTGTAGTTGTACTGTAGTTGTACTGTATGTGTACTGTATTTGTACTGTACTTGAACTGTAGTTGTACTGTAGTTGTACTGTACTTTTACTGTACTTGTACTGTAGTTGTTCTGTATGTGTACTGTAGTTGTACTGTATTTGTACTGTACTTGTACTGTAGTTGTACTGTAGTTGTACTGTACTTGTACTGTACTTGTACTGTAGTTGTACTGTAGTTGTACTGTAGTTGTACTGTATGTGTACTGTAGTTGTACTGTATTTGTACTGTAGTTGTACTGTAGTTGTACTGTAGTTGTACTGTAGTTGTACTGTATGTGTACTGTATTTATACTGTACTTGTACTGTAGTTGTACTGTATGTGTACTGTATTTGTACTGTATTTGTACTGTAGTTGTACTGTAGTTGTACTGTACTTGTACTGTACTTGTACTGTAGTTGTACTGTATGTGTACTGTAGTTGTACTGTATTTGTACTGTACTTGTACTGTAGTTGTACTGTAGTTGTACTGTACTTGTGCTGTACTTGTACTGTACTTGTACTGTACTTGTACTGTAGTTGTACTGTAGTTGTACTGTAGTTGTACTGTATGTGTACTGTAGTTGTACTGTATTTGTACTGTACTTGTACTGTAGTTGTAATGTAGTTGTACTGTACTTGTACTGTACTTGTACTGTAGTTGTACTGTATTTGTACTGTACTTGTACTGTACTTGTATTGTAGTTGTACTGTAGTTGTACTGTAGTTGTACTGTATGTGTACTGTAGTTGTACTTTATTTGTACTGTACTTGTACTGTAGTTGTACTGTAGTTGTACTGTAGTTGTACTGTATGTGTACTGTATTTTAACTGTAGTTGTACTGTACTTGTACTGTAGTTGTACTGTAGTTGTACTGTAGTTAAACTGTATTTGTACTGTAGTTGTACTGTACTTGTACTGTATGTGTACTGTATTTGTACTGTAGTAGTACTGTATGTGTACTGTATGTGTACTGTATGTGTACTGTATTTGTACTGTAGTTGTACTGTAGTTGTACTGTAGTTGTACTGTAGTTGTACTGTATTTGTACTGTACTTGTACTGTAGTTGTACTGTAGTTGTACTGTAGTTGTACTGTATGTGTACTGTATTTTAACTGTATTTGTACTGTAGTTGTACTGTAGTTGTACTGTATTTGTACTGTAGTTGTACTGTATGTGTACTGTAGTTGTACTGTATTTGTACTGTACTTGTACTGTAGTATTACTGTAGTTGTACTGTATTTGTACTCTAGTTGTACTGTAGTTGTACTGTATGTGTACTGTAGTTGTACTGTATGTGTACTGTAGTTGTACTGAATGTGTACTGTATTTGTACTGTATTTGTACTGTACTTGTACTGTAGTTGTACTGTAGTTGTACTGTATGTGTACTGTATTTGTACTGTACTTGTACTGTAGTATTACTGTAGTTGTACTGTATTTGTACTCTAGTTGTACTGTAGTTGTACTGTATGTGTACTGTAGTTGTACTGTATGTGTACTGTAGTTGTACTGAATGTGTACTATAGTTGTACTGTATTTGTACTGTATTTGTACTGTAGTTGTATTGTAGTTGTACTGTAGTTGTACTGTATGTGTACTGTATGTGTACTGTAGTTGTACTGTAGTTGTACTGTAGTTGTACTGTATGGGTACTGTAGTTGTACTGTAGTAGTACTGTACTCGTACTGTATGTGTACTGTAGTTGTACTGTATGTGTACTGTATGTGTACTGTAGTTGTACTGTATGTGTACTGTATGTGTACTGTAGTAGTACTGTAGTTGTATTGTATGTGTACTGTATGTGTACTGTAGTTGTACTGTAGTTGTACTGTAGTTGTACTGTAGTTGTACTGTATGTGTCCTGTATTTTAACTGTACTTGTACTGTAGTTGTACTGTAGTTGTACTGTAGTTGTACTGTATGTGTACTGTATTTGTACTGTAGTTGTACTGTAGTTGTACTGTAGTTGTACTGTATGTGTACTGTAGTTGTACTGTAGTTGTACTGTATGTGTACTGTATGTGTACTGTAGTTGTACTGTATGTGTACTGTAGTTGTAGTGTAGTTGTACTGTATGTGTACTGTATGTGTACTGTATGTGTACTGTATGTGTACTGTAGTTGTACTGTATGTGTACTGTAGTTGTACTGTATGTGTACTGTATGTGTACTGTAGTTGTACTGTAGTTGTACTGTATGTGTACTGTAGTTGTACTGTATGTGTACTGTAGTTGTACTGTAGTTGTACTGTAGTTGTACTGTAGTTGTACTGTATGTGTACTGTATGTGTACTGTAGTTGTACTGTAGTTGTACTGTATGTGTACTGTAGTTGTACTGTAGTTGTACTGTATGTGTACTGTAGTTGTACTGTAGTTGTACTGTATGTGTACTGTATGTGTACTGTATGTGTACTGTAGTTGTACTGTATGTGTACTGTAGTTGTACTGTAGTTGTACTGTATGTGTACTGTATGTGTACTGTATGTGTACTGTAGTTGTACTGTATGTGAACTGTAGTTGTACAGTAGTTGTACTGTATGTGTACTGTATGTGTACTGTAGTTGTACTGTAGATGTACTGTAGTTGTAATGTATGTGTACTGTATGTGTACTGTATGTGTACTGTGGTTGTACTGTATGTGTACTGTAGTTGTACTGTAGCTGTACTGTAGTTGTACTGTAGTTTCACTGTAGTTGTACTGTAGTTGTACTGTAGTTGTACTGTAGTTGTACTGTAGTTGTACTGTATGTGTACTGTATGTGTACTGTATGAGTACTGTAGTTGTACTGTAGTTGTACTGTATGTGTACTGTATGTGTACTGTAGTTGTACTGTATGTGTACTGTAGTTGTACTGAAGTTGTACTGTAGTTGTACTGTAGTTGTACTGTAGTTGTACTGTATGTGTCCTGTATGTGTACTGTAGTTGTACTGTAGATGTACTGTATGTGTACTGTAGTTGTACTGTAGTTGTACTGTAGGTGTACTGTAGTTGTACTGTAGTTGTACTGTATGTGTACTGTATGTGTACTGTATGTGTACTGTAGTTGTACTGTATGTGACTGTAGTTGTACTGTAGTTGTACTGTATGTGTACTGTATGTGTACTGTAGTTGTACTGTAGTTGTACTGTACGTGTACTGTACTTGTACTGTACTTGTACTGTAGTTGTACTGTAGTTGTACTGTATGTGTACTGTATGTGTACTGTACTTGTACTGTAGTTGTTCTGTAGTTGTACTGTAGTTGTACTGTAATTGTACTGTATGTGTACTGTAGTTGTACTGTATTTGTACTGTACTTGTACTGAAGTTGTACTGTAGTTGTACTGTAGTTGTACTGTATGTGTACTGTATTTGTACTGTACTTGTACTGTAGTTGTACTGTAGTTGTACTGTATGTGTACTGTATTTGTACTGTACTTGAACTGTAGTTGTACTGTAGTTGTACTGTACTTTTACTGTACTTGTACTGTAGTTGTTCTGTATGTGTACTGTAGTTGTACTGTATTTGTACTGTACTTGTACTGTAGTTGTACTGTAGTTGTACTGTACTTGTACTGTACTTGTACTGTAGTTGTACTGTAGTTGTACTGTAGTTGTACTGTATGTGTACTGTAGTTGTACTGTATTTGTACTGTAGTTGTACTGTAGTTGTACTGTAGTTGTACTGTAGTTGTACTGTATGTGTACTGTATTTATACTGTACTTGTACTGTAGTTGTACTGTATGTGTACTGTATTTGTACTGTATTTGTACTGTAGTTGTACTGTAGTTGTACTGTACTTGTACTGTACTTGTACTGTAGTTGTACTGTATGTGTACTGTAGTTGTACTGTATTTGTACTGTACTTGTACTGTAGTTGTACTGTAGTTGTACTGTACTTGTGCTGTACTTGTACTGTACTTGTACTGTACTTGTACTGTAGTTGTACTGTAGTTGTACTGTAGTTGTACTGTATGTGTACTGTAGTTGTACTGTATTTGTACTGTACTTGTACTGTAGTTGTAATGTAGTTGTACTGTACTTGTACTGTACTTGTACTGTAGTTGTACTGTATTTGTACTGTACTTGTACTGTACTTGTATTGTAGTTGTACTGTAGTTGTACTGTAGTTGTACTGTATGTGTACTGTAGTTGTACTTTATTTGTACTGTACTTGTACTGTAGTTGTACTGTAGTTGTACTGTAGTTGTACTGTATGTGTACTGTATTTTAACTGTAGTTGTACTGTACTTGTACTGTAGTTGTACTGTAGTTGTACTGTAGTTAAACTGTATTTGTACTGTAGTTGTACTGTACTTGTACTGTATGTGTACTGTATTTGTACTGTAGTAGTACTGTATGTGTACTGTATGTGTACTGTATGTGTACTGTATGTGTACTGTATTTGTACTGTAGTTGTACTGTAGTTGTACTGTAGTTGTACTGTAGTTGTACTGTATTTGTACTGTACTTGTACTGTAGTTGTACTGTAGTTGTACTGTAGTTGTACTGTATGTGTACTGTATTTTAACTGTATTTGTACTGTAGTTGTACTGTAGTTGTACTGTATTTGTACTGTAGTTGTACTGTATGTGTACTGTAGTTGTACTGTATTTGTACTGTACTTGTACTGTAGTATTACTGTAGTTGTACTGTATTTGTACTCTAGTTGTACTGTAGTTGTACTGTATGTGTACTGTAGTTGTACTGTATGTGTACTGTAGTTGTACTGAATGTGTACTATAGTTGTACTGTATTTGTACTGTATTTGTACTGTACTTGTACTGTAGTTGTACTGTAGTTGTACTGTATGTGTACTGTATTTGTACTGTACTTGTACTGTAGTTGTACTGTAGTTGTACTGTACTTGTACTGTAGTTGTACTGTATGTGTACTGTAGTTGTACTGTATTTGTACTGTACTTGTACTGTAGTTGTACTGTAGTTGTACTGTACTTGTACTGTACTTGTACTGTACTTGTACTGTACTTGTACTGTAGTTGTACTGTAGTTGTACTGTAGTTGTACTGTATGTGTACTGTAGTTGTACTGTATTTGTACTGTACTTGTACTGTAGATGTACTGTAGTTGTACTTTATTTGTACTGTATGTGTACTGCATTTGTACTGTAGTTGTACTGTATGTGTACTGTAGTTGTACTGTATGTGTACTGTATTTGTACTGTATGTGTACTGTATTTGTACTGTAGTTGTACTGTAGTTGTACTGTAGTTGTACTGTAGTTGTACTGTATGTGTACTGTATTTTAACTGTATTTGTACTGTAGTTGTACTGTAGTTGTACTGTATTTGTACTGTAGTTGTACTGTATGTGTACTGTAGTTGTACTGTATTTGTACTGTACTTGTACTGTAGTATTACTGTAGTTGTACTGTATTTGTACTCTAGTTGTACTGTAGTTGTACTGTATGTGTACTGTAGTTGTACTGTATGTGTACTATAGTTGTACTGAATGTGTACTATAGTTGTACTGTATTTGTACTGTATTTGTACTGTACTTGTACTGTAGTTGTACTGTAGTTGTACTGTATGTGTACTGTATTTGTACTGTACTTGTACTGTAGTTGTACTGTAGTTGTACTGTACTTGTACTGTAGTTGTACTGTAGTTGTACTGTATTTGTACTGTACTTGTACTGTAGTTGTACTGTAGTTGTACTGTACTTGTACTGTACTTGTACTGTACTTGTACTGTACTTGTACTGTACTTGTACTGTAGTTGTACTGTAGTTGTACTGTAGTTGTACTGTATGTGTACTGTAGTTGTACTGTATTTGTACTGTACTTGTACTGTAGATGTACTGTAGTTGTACTTTATTTGTACTGTATGTGTACTGCATTTGTACTGTAGTTGAACAGTATGTGTACTGTAGTTGTACTGTATGTGTACTGTATTTGTACTGTATGTGTACTGTAGTTGTACTGTAGTTGTACTGTAGTTGTACTGTAGTTGTACTGTAGTTGTACTGTAGTTGTACTGTATGTGTACTGTATTTGTACTGTATGTGTACTGTATTTGTACTGTAGTTGTACTGTAGTTGTACTGTATGTGTACTGTATTTTAACTGTACTTGTACTGTAGTTGTACTGTATTTGTACTGTAGTTGTACTGTATTTGTACTGTAGTTGTACTGTAGTTGTACTGTAGTTGTACTGTATGTGTACTGTATTTGTACTGTATGTGTACTGTATTTGTACTGTATGTGTACTGTATTTGTACTGTAGTTGTACTGTAGTTGTACTGTATGTGTACTGTAGTTGTACTGTATTTGTACTGTAGTTGTACTGTATGTGTACTGTAGTTGTACTGTATGTGTACTGTATTTGTACTGTATGTGTACTGTATTTGTACTGTAGTTGTACTGTAGTTGTACTGTAGTTGTACTGTACTTGTACTGTACTTGTACTGTACTTGTACTGCATTTGTACTGTAGTTGTACTGTATGTGTACTGTAGTTGTACTGTAGTTGTACTGTAGTTGTACTGTATGTGTACTGTATGTGTCCTGTATTTGTACTGTACTTGTACTGTATGTGTTCTGTAGTTGTACTGTAGTTGTACTGTATGTGTACTGTAGTTGTACTGTAGTTGTACGGTAGTTGTACTGTAGTTGTACTGTATTTGTACTGTAGTTGTACTGTAGTTGTACTGTATGTGTACTGTATGTGTACTGTAGTTGTACTGTATGTGTACTGTAGTTGTACTGTAGTTGTACTGTATGTGTACTGTATGTGTACTGTAGTTGTACTGTATTTTAACTGTACTTGTACTGTACTTGTACTGTATTTGTACTGTAGTTGTACTGTATGTGTACTGTAGTTGTACTGTAGTTGTACTGTAGTTGTACTGTATGTGTACTGTATGTGTCCTGTATTTGTACTGTACTTGTACTGTATGTGTACTGTATGTGTACTGTAGTTGTACTGTAGTTGTACTGTATGTGTACTGTATGTGTACTGTAGTTGTACTGTAGTTGTACTGTAGTTGTACTGTATGTGTACTGTACTTGTACTGTAGTTGTACTGTTGTTGTACTGTACTTGTACTGTACTTGTACTGTACTTGTACTGTACTTGTACTGTAGTTGTACTGTAGTTGTACTGTAGTTGTACTGGATGTGTACTGTAGTTGTACTGTAGTTGTACTGTAGTTGTACTGTACTTGTACTGTATTTGTACTGTAGTTGAACTGTAGTTGTACTGTAGTTGTACTGTATGTGTACTGTATTTGTACTGTATGTGTACTGTATTTGTACTGTATGTGTACTGTATTTGTACTGTAGTTGTACTGTAGTTGTACTGTATGTGTACTGTAGTTGTACTGTAGTTGTACTGTATGTGTACTGTAGTTGTACTGAATGTGTACTATAGTTGTACTGTATTTTTACTGTATTTGTACTGTACTTGTACTGTAGTTGTACTGTACTTGTACTGTAGTTGTACTGTATGTGTACTGTAGTTGTACTGTATTTGTACTGTACTTGTACTGTACTTGTACTGTACTTGTACTGTACTTGTACTGTACTTGTACTGTAGTTGTACTGTAATTGTACTGTAGTTGTACTGTATGTGTACTGTAGTTGTACTGTATTTGTACTGTACTTGTACTGTAGATGTACTGTAGTTGTACTGTATTTGTACTGTATGTGTACTGTATTTGTACTGTAGTTGTACTGTATGTGTACTGTAGTTGTACTGTATGTGTACTGTATTTGTACTGTAGTTGTACTGTATGTGTACTGTAGTTGTACTGTAGTTGTACTGTATGTGTACTGTATGTGTACTGTAGTTGTACTGTAGTTGTACTGTACGTGTACTGTACTTGTACTGTACTTGTACTGTAGTTGTACTGTAGTTGTACTGTATGTGTACTGTATGTGTACTGTACTTGTACTGTAGTTGTTCTGTAGTTGTACTGTAGTTGTACTGTAGTTGTACTGTATGTGTACTGTAGTTGTACTGTATTTGTACTGTACTTGTACTGAAGTTGTACTGTAGTTGTACTGTAGTTGTACTGTATGTGTACTGTATTTGTACTGTACTTGTACTGTAGTTGTACTGTAGTTGTACTGTATGTGTACTGTATTTGTACTGTACTTGAACTGTAGT
This sequence comes from Meconema thalassinum, assembly GCA_946902985.2. Lineage (NCBI taxonomy): Eukaryota > Metazoa > Arthropoda > Insecta > Orthoptera > Tettigoniidae > Meconema > Meconema thalassinum. The sequence continues at coordinate 442,819,363 of OX336394.1, read as the reverse complement.
TGTACTGTAGTTGTACTGTACTTTTACTGTACTTGTACTGTAGTTGTTCTGTATGTGTACTGTAGTTGTACTGTATTTGTACTGTACTTGTACTGTAGTTGTACTGTAGTTGTACTGTACTTGTACTGTACTTGTACTGTAGTTGTACTGTAGTTGTACTGTAGTTGTACTGTATGTGTACTGTAGTTGTACTGTATTTGTACTGTAGTTGTACTGTAGTTGTACTGTAGTTGTACTGTATGTGTACTGTATTTATACTGTACTTGTACTGTAGTTGTACTGTATGTGTACTGTATTTGTACTGTATTTGTACTGTAGTTGTACTGTAGTTGTACTGTACTTGTACTGTAGTTGTACTGTATGTGTACTGTAGTTGTACTGTATTTGTACTGTACTTGTACTGTAGTTGTACTGTAGTTGTACTGTACTTGTGCTGTACTTGTACTGTACTTGTACTGTACTTGTACTGTAGTTGTACTGTAGTTGTACTGTAGTTGTACTGTATGTGTACTGTAGTTGTACTGTATTTGTACTGTACTTGTACTGTAGTTGTAATGTAGTTGTACTGTACTTGTACTGTACTTGTACTGTAGTTGTACTGTATTTGTACTGTACTTGTACTGTACTTGTATTGTAGTTAAACTGTAGTTGTACTGTAGTTGTACTGTATGTGTACTGTAGTTGTACTTTATTTGTACTGTACTTGTACTGTAGTTGTACTGTAGTTGTACTGTAGTTGTACTGTATGTGTACTGTATTTTAACTGTAGTTGTACTGTACTTGTACTGTAGTTGTACTGTAGTTGTACTGTAGTTAAACTGTATTTGTACTGTAGTTGTACTGTACTTGTACTGTATGTGTACTGTATTTGTACTGTAGTAGTACTGTATGTGTACTGTATGTGTACTGTATGTGTACTGTATGTGTACTGTATTTGTACTGTAGTTGTACTGTAGTTGTACTGTAGTTGTACTGTAGTTGTACTGTATTTGTACTGTACTTGTACTGTAGTTGTACTGTAGTTGTACTGTAGTTGTACTGTATGTGTACTGTATTTTAACTGTATTTGTACTGTAGTTGTACTGTAGTTGTACTGTATTTGTACTGTAGTTGTACTGTATGTGTACTGTAGTTGTACTGTATTTGTACTGTACTTGTACTGTAGTATTACTGTAGTTGTACTGTATTTGTACTCTAGTTGTACTGTAGTTGTACTGTATGTGTACTGTAGTTGTACTGTATGTGTACTGTAGTTGTACTGAATGTGTACTATAGTTGTACTGTATTTGTACTGTATTTGTACTGTACTTGTACTGTAGTTGTACTGTAGTTGTACTGTATGTGTACTGTATGTGTACTGTAGTTGTACTGTATTTTAACTGTACTTGTACTGTACTTGTACTGTATTTGTACTGTAGTTGTACTGTATGTGTACTGTAGTTGTACTGTAGTTGTACTGTAGTTGTACTGTATGTGTACTGTATGTGTCCTGTATTTGTACTGTACTTGTACTGTATGTGTACTGTATGTGTACTGTAGTTGTACTGTAGTTGTACTGTATGTGTACTGTATGTGTACTGTAGTTGTACTGTAGTTGTACTGTAGTTGTACTGTATGTGTACTGTACTTGTACTGTAGTTGTACTGTTGTTGTACTGTACTTGTACTGTACTTTTACTGTACTTGTACTGTACTTGTACTGTAGTTGAACTGTAGTTGTACTGTAGTTGTACTGTATGTGTACTGTAGTTGTACTGTAGTTGTACTGTAGTTGTACTGTACTTGTACTGTATTTGTACTGTAGTTGTACTGTAGTTGTACTGTAGTTGTACTGTATGTGTACTGTATTTGTACTGTATGTGTACTGTATTTGTACTGTATGTGTACTGTATTTGTACTGTAGTTGTACTGTAGTTGTACTGTATGTGTACTGTAGTTGTACTGTAGTTGTACTGTATGTGTACTGTAGTTGTACTGAATGTGTACTATAGTTGTACTGTATTTTTACTGTATTTGTACTGTACTTGTACTGTAGTTGTACTGTAGTTGTACTGTATGTGTACTGTATTTGTACTGTACTTGTACTGTAGTTGTACTGTAGTTGTACTGTACTTGTACTGTAGTTGTACTGTATGTGTACTGTAGTTGTACTGTATTTGTACTGTACTTGTACTGTACTTGTACTGTACTTGTACTGTAGTTGTACTGTAATTGTACTGTAGTTGTACTGTATGTGTACTGTAGTTGTACTGTATTTGTACTGTACTTGTACTGTAGATGTACTGTAGTTGTACTGTATTTGTACTGTATGTGTACTGTATTTGTACTGTAGTTGTACTGTATGTGTACTGTAGTTGTACTGTATGTGTACTGTATTTGTACTGTAGTTGTACTGTATGTGTACTGTAGTTGTACTGTAGTTGTACTGTATGTGTACTGTATGTGTACTGTAGTTGTACTGTAGTTGTACTGTACGTGTACTGTACTTGTACTGTACTTGTACTGTAGTTGTACTGTAGTTGTACTGTATGTGTACTGTATGTGTACTGTACTTGTACTGTAGTTGTTCTGTAGTTGTACTGTAGTTGTACTGTAGTTGTACTGTATGTGTACTGTAGTTGTACTGTATTTGTACTGTACTTGTACTGAAGTTGTACTGTAGTTGTACTGTAGTTGTACTGTATGTGTACTGTATTTGTACTGTACTTGTACTGTAGTTGTACTGTAGTTGTACTGTATGTGTACTGTATTTGTACTGTACTTGAATTGTAGTTGTACTGTAGTTGTACTGTACTTTTACTGTACTTGTACTGTAGTTGTTCTGTATGTGTACTGTAGTTGTACTGTATTTGTACTGTACTTGTACTGTAGTTGTACTGTAGTTGTACTGTACTTGTACTGTACTTGTACTGTAGTTGTACTGTAGTTGTACTGTAGTTGTACTGTATGTGTACTGTAGTTGTACTGTATTTGTACTGTAGTTGTACTGTAGTTGTACTGTAGTTGTACTGTAGTTGTACTGTATGTGTACTGTATTTATACTGTACTTGTACTGTAGTTGTACTGTATGTGTACTGTATTTGTACTGTATTTGTACTGTAGTTGTACTGTAGTTGTACTGTACTTGTACTGTACTTGTACTGTAGTTGTACTGTATGTGTACTGTAGTTGTACTGTATTTGTACTGTACTTGTACTGTAGTTGTACTGTAGTTGTACTGTACTTGTGCTGTACTTGTACTGTACTTGTACTGTACTTGTACTGTACTTGTACTGTAGTTGTACTGTAGTTGTACTGTAGTTGTACTGTATGTGTACTGTAGTTGTACTGTATTTGTACTGTACTTGTACTGTAGTTGTAATGTAGTTGTACTGTACTTGTACTGTACTTGTACTGTAGTTGTACTGTATTTGTACTGTACTTGTACTTTACTTGTATTGTAGTTGTACTGTAGTTGTACTGTAGTTGTACTGTATGTGTACTGTAGTTGTACTTTATTTGTACTGTACTTGTACTGTAGTTGTACTGTAGTTGTACTGTAGTTGTACTGTAGTTGTACTGTATGTGTACTGTATTTTAACTGTAGTTGTACTGTACTTGTACTGTAGTTGTACTGTAGTTGTACTGTAGTTAAACTGTATTTGTACTGTAGTTGTACTGTACTTGTACTGTATGTGTACTGTATTTGTACTGTAGTAGTACTGTATGTGTACTGTATGTGTACTGTATGTGTACTGTATGTGTACTGTATTTGTACTGTAGTTGTACTGTAGTTGTACTGTAGTTGTACTGTAGTTGTACTGTATTTGTACTGTACTTGTACTGTAGTTGTACTGTAGTTGTACTGTAGTTGTACTGTATGTGTACTGTATTTTAACTGTATTTGTACTGTAGTTGTACTGTAGTTGTACTGTATTTGTACTGTAGTTGTACTGTATGTGTACTGTAGTTGTACTGTATTTGTACTGTACTTGTACTGTAGTATTACTGTAGTTGTACTGTATTTGTACTCTAGTTGTACTGTAGTTGTACTGTATGTGTACTGTAGTTGTACTGTATGTGTACTGTAGTTGTACTGAATGTGTACTATAGTTGTACTGTATTTGTACTGTATTTGTACTGTACTTGTACTGTAGTTGTACTGTAGTTGTACTGTATGTGTACTGTATTTGTACTGTACTTGTACTGTAGTTGTACTGTAGTTGTACTGTACTTGTACTGTAGTTGTACTGTATGTGTACTGTAGTTGTACTGTATTTGTACTGTACTTGTACTGTAGTTGTACTGTAGTTGTACTGTACTTGTACTGTACTTGTACTGTACTTGTACTGTACTTGTACTGTAGTTGTACTGTAGTTGTACTGTAGTTGTACTGTATGTGTACTGTAGTTGTACTGTATTTGTACTGTACTTGTACTGTAGATGTACTGTAGTTGTACTTTATTTGTACTGTATGTGTACTGCATTTGTACTGTAGTTGTACTGTATGTGTACTGTAGTTGTACTGTATGTGTACTGTATTTGTACTGTATGTGTACTGTATTTGTACTGTAGTTGTACTGTAGTTGTACTGTAGTTGTACTGTAGTTGTACTGTATGTGTACTGTATTTTAACTGTATTTGTACTGTAGTTGTACTGTAGTTGTACTGTATTTGTACTGTAGTTGTACTGTATGTGTACTGTAGTTGTACTGTATTTGTACTGTACTTGTACTGTAGTATTACTCTAGTTGTACTGTATTTGTACTCTAGTTGTACTGTAGTTGTACTGTATGTGTACTGTAGTTGTACTGTATGTGTACTATAGTTGTACTGAATGTGTACTATAGTTGTACTGTATGTGTACTGTATTTGTACTGTACTTGTACTGTAGTTGTACTGTAGTTGTACTGTACTTGTACTGTAGTTGTACTGTATGTGTACTGTAGTTGTACTGTATTTGTACTGTACTTGTACTGTAGTTGTACTGTAGTTGTACTGTACTTGTACTGTACTTGTACTGTACTTGTACTGTACTTGTACTGTACTTGTACTGTAGTTGTACTGTAGTTGTACTGTAGTTGTACTGTATGTGTACTGTAGTTGTACTGTATTTGTACTGTACTTGTACTGTAGATGTACTGTAGTTGTACTTTATTTGTACTGTATGTGTACTGCATTTGTACTGTAGTTGTACAGTATGTGTACTGTAGTTGTACTGTATGTGTACTGTATTTGTACTGTATGTGTACTGTAGTTGTACTGTAGTTGTACTGTAGTTGTACTGTAGTTGTACTGTAGTTGTACTGTAGTTGTACTGTATGTGTACTGTATTTGTACTGTATGTGTACTGTATTTGTACTGTAGTTGTACTGTAGTTGTACTGTATGTGTACTGTATTTTAACTGTACTTGTACTGTAGTTGTACTGTATTTGTACTGTAGTTGTACTGTATTTGTACTGTAGTTGTACTGTAGTTGTACTGTATGTGTACTGTATTTGTACTGTATGTGTACTGTATTTGTACTGTATGTGTACTGTATTTGTACTGTAGTTGTACTGTAGTTGTACTGTATGTGTACTGTAGTTGTACTGTATTTGTACTGTAGTTGTACTGTATGTGTACTGTAGTTGTACTGTATGTGTACTGTATTTGTACTGTATGTGTACTGTATTTGTACTGTAGTTGTACTGTAGTTGTACTGTAGTTGTACTGTACTTGTACTGTACTTGTACTGTACTTGTACTGCATTTGTACTGTAGTTGTACTGTATGTGTACTGTAGTTGTACTGTAGTTGTACTGTAGTTGTACTGTATGTGTACTGTATGTGTCCTGTATTTGTACTGTACTTGTACTGTATGTGTACTGTAGTTGTACTGTAGTTGTACTGTATGTGTACTGTAGTTGTACTGTAGTTGTACGGTAGTTGTACTGTAGTTGTACTGTATTTTTACTGTAGTTGTACTGTAGTTGTACTGTATGTGTACTGTATGTGTACTGTAGTTGTACTGTATGTGTACTGTAGTTGTACTGTAGTTGTACTGTATGTGTACTGTATGTGTACTGTAGTTGTACTGTATTTTAACTGTACTTGTACTGTACTTGTACTGTATTTGTACTGTAGTTGTACTGTATGTGTACTGTAGTTGTACTGTAGTTGTACTGTAGTTGTACTGTATGTGTACTGTATGTGTCCTGTATTTGTACTGTACTTGTACTGTATGTGTACTGTATGTGTACTGTAGTTGTACTGTAGTTGTACTGTATGTGTACTGTATGTGTACTGTAGTTGTACTGTAGTTGTACTGTAGTTGTACTGTATGTGTACTGTACTTGTACTGTAGTTGTACTGTTGTTGTACTGTACTTGTACTGTACTTGTACTGTACTTGTACTGTACTTGTACTGTACTTGTACTGTAGTTGTACTGTAGTTGTACTGTAGTTGTACTGTAGTTGTACTGTAGTTGTACTGTACTTGTACTGTATTTGTACTGTAGTTGTACTGTAGTTGTACTGTAGTTGTACTGTATGTGTACTGTATTTGTACTGTATGTGTACTGTATTTGTACTGTATGTGTACTGTATTTGTACTGTAGTTGTACTGTAGTTGTACTGTATGTGTACTGTAGTTGTACTGTAGTTGTACTGTATGTGTACTGTAGTTGTACTGAATGTGTACTATAGTTGTACTGTATTTTTACTGTATTTGTACTGTACTTGTACTGTAGTTGTACTGTAGTTGTACTGTATGTGTACTGTATTTGTACTGTACTTGTACTGTAGTTGTACTGTAGTTGTACTGTACTTGTACTGTAGTTGTACTGTATGTGTACTGTAGTTGTACTGTATTTGTACTGTACTTGTACTGTACTTGTACTGTACTTGTACTGTACTTGTACTGTAGTTGTACTGTAATTGTACTGTAGTTGTACTGTATGTGTACTGTAGTTGTACTGTATTTGTACTGTACTTGTACTGTAGATGTACTGTAGTTGTACTGTATGTGTACTGTAGTTGTACTGTATGTGTACTGTATTTGTACTGTATTTGTACTGTAGTTGTACTGTAGTTGTACTGTAGTTGTACTGTAGTTGTACTGTAGTTGTACTGTATGTGTACTGTATTTGTACTGTATGTGTACTGTATTTGTACTGTAGTTGTACTGTAGTTGTACTGTATGTGTACTGTATTTTAACTGTACTTGTACTGTAGTTGTACTGTATTTGTACTGTAGTTGTACTGTATTTGTACTGTAGTTGTACTGTAGTTGTACTGTAGTTGTACTGTATGTGTACTGTATTTGTACTGTATGTGTACTGTATTTGTACTGTATGTGTACTGTATTTGTACTGTAGTTGTACTGTAGTTGAACTGTATGTGTACTGTAGTTGTACTGTAGTTGTACTGTATGTGTACTGTAGTTGTACTGAATGTGTACTATAGTTGTACTGTATTTGTACTGTATTTGTACTGTACTTGTACTGTAGTTGTACTGTAGTTGTACTGTATGTGTACTGTATGTGTACTGTAGTTGTACTGTATGTGTACTGTAGTTGTACTGTAGTTGTACTGTATGTGTACTGTATGTGTACTGTAGTTGTACTGTATTTTAACTGTACTTGTACTGTACTTGTACTGTATTTGTACTGTAGTTGTACTGTATGTGTACTGTAGTTGTACTGTAGTTGTACTGTAGTTGTACTGTATGTGTACTGTATGTGTCCTGTATTTGTACTGTACTTGTACTGTATGTGTACTGTATGTGTACTGTAGTTGTACTGTAGTTGTACTGTATGTGTACTGTATGTGTACTGTAGTTGTACTGTAGTTGTACTGTAGTTGTACTGTATGTGTACTGTACTTGTACTGTAGTTGTACTGTTGTTGTACTGTACTTGTACTGTACTTGTACTGTACTTGTACTGTACTTGTACTGTAGTTGTACTGTAGTTGTACTGTAGTTGTACTGTATGTGTACTGTAGTTGTACTGTAGTTGTACTGTAGTTGTACTTGTACTGTATTTGTACTGTAGTTGTACTGTAGTTGTACTGTAGTTGTACTGTATGTGTACTGTATTTGTACTGTATGTGTACTGTATTTGTACTGTATGTGTACTGTATTTGTACTGTAGTTGTACTGTAGTTGTACTGTATGTGTACTGTAGTTGTACTGTAGTTGTACTGTATGTGTACTGTAGTTGTACTGAATGTGTACTATAGTTGTACTGTATTTGTACTGTATTTGTACTGTACTTGTACTGTAGTTGTACTGTAGTTGTACTGTATGTGTACTGTATTTGTACTGTACTTGTACTGTAGTTGTACTGTAGTTGTACTGTACTTGTACTGTAGTTGTACTGTATGTGTACTGTAGTTGTACTGTATTTGTACTGTACTTGTACTGTAGTTGTACTGTAGTTGTACTGTACTTGTACTGTACTTGTACTGTACTTGTACTGTACTTGTACTGTAGTTGTACTGTAATTGTACTGTAGTTGTACTGTATGTGTACTGTAGTTGTACTGTATTTGTACTGTACTTGTACTGTAGATGTACTGTAGTTGTACTGTATTTGTACTGTATGTGTACTGTATGTGTACTGTAGTTGTACTGTATGTGTACTGTAGTTGTACTGTATGTGTACTGTATTTGTACTGTATTTGTACTGTAGTTGTACTGTAGTTGTACTGTAGTTGTACTGTAGTTGTACTGTAGTTGTACTGTATGTGTACTGTATTTGTACTGTATGTGTACTGTATTTGTACTGTAGTTGTACTGTAGTTGTACTGTATGTGTACTGTATTTTAACTGTACTTGTACTGTAGTTGTACTGTATTTGTACTGTAGTTGTACTGTATTTGTACTGTAGTTGTACTGTAGTTGTACTGTATGTGTACTGTATTTGTACTGTATGTGTACTGTATTTGTACTGTATGTGTACTGTATTTGTACTGTAGTTGTACTGTAGTTGTACTGTATGTGTACTGTAGTTGTACTGTATTTGTACTGTAGTTGTACTGTATGTGTACTGTAGTTGTACTGTATGTGTACTGTATTTGTACTGAATGTGTACTGTAATTGTACTGTAGTTGTACTGTAGTTGTACTGTAGTTGTACTGTACTTGTACTGTACTTGTACTGTACTTGTACTGCATTTGTACTGTAGTTGTACTGTATGTGTACTGTAGTTGTACTCTAGTTGTACTGTAGTTGTACTGTATGTGTACTGTATGTGTCCTGTATTTGTACTGTACTTGTACTGTATGTGTACTGTAGTTGTACTGTAGTTGTACTGTATGTGTACTGTAGTTGTACTGTAGTTGTACGGTAGTTGTACTGTAGTTGTACTGTATTTGTACTGTAGTTGTACTGTAGTTGTACTGTATGTGTACTGTATGTGTACTGTAGTTGTACTGTATGTGTACTGTAGTTGTACTGTATGTGTACTGTAGTTGTACTGTAGTTGTACTGTAGTTGTACGGTATGTGTACTGTATGTGTCCTGTATTTGTATTGTACTTGTACTGTATGTGTACTGTATGTGTACTGTAGTTGTACTGTAGTTGTACTGTATGTGTACTGTAGTTGTACTGTAGTTGTACTCTAGTTGTACTGTATGTGTACTGTAGTTGTACTGTAGTTGTACTGTACTTGTACTGTATGTGTACTGTAGTTGTACTGTATGTGTACTGTATGTGTACTGTAGTTGTACTGTATGTGTACTGTATGTGTACTGTATGTGTACTGTAGTTGTACTGTATGTGCACTGTAGTTGTACTGTATTTGTACTGTATGTGTACTGTATGTGTACGGTAGTTGTACTGTAGTTGTACTGTATTTATACTGTAGTTGTACTGTAGTTGTACTGTAGTTGTACTGTAGTTGTACTGTATGTGTACTGTAGTTGTACTGTAGTTGTACTGTAGTTGTACTGTATGTGTACTGTAGTTGTACTGTAGTTGTACTGTACTTGTACTGTATGTGTACTGTAGTTGTACTGTATGTGTACTGTATGTGTACTGTAGTTGTACTGTATGTGTACTGTATGTGTACTGTAGTTGTACTGTAGTTGTACTGTATGTGTACTGTATGTGTACTGTAGTTGTACTGTAGTTGTACTGTAGTTGTACTGTATGTGTCCTGTATTTTAACTGTACTTGTACTGTAGTTGTACTGTAGTTGTACTGTAGTTGTACTGTATGTGTACTGCATTTGTACTGTAGTTGTACTGTAGTTGTACTGTATGTGTCCTGTATTTTAACTGTACTTGTACTGTAGTTGTACTGTAGTTGTACTGTAGTTGTACTGTATGTGTACTGTATGTGTACTGTAGTTGTACTGTAGTTGTACTGTAGTTGTACTGTAGTTGTACTGTAGTTGTACTGTATGTGTACTGTATGTGTACTGTAGTTGTACTGTATTTGTACTGTATGTGTACTGTATGTGTACGGTAGTTGTACTGTAGTTGTACTGTATTTGTACTGTAGTTGTACTGTAGTTGTACTGTAGTTGTACTGTAGTTGTACTGTATGTGTACTGTATGTGTACTGTAGTTGTACTGTAGTTGTACTGTAGTTGTACTGTATGTGTACTGTAGTTGTACTGTAGTTGTACTGTACTTGTACTGTATGTGTACTGTAGTTGTACTGTATGTGTACTGTATGTGTACTGTAGTTGTACTGTATGTGTACTGTATGTGTACTGTAGTTGTACTGTAGTTGTATTGTATGTGTACTGTATGTGTACTGTAGTTGTACTGTAGTTGTACTGTAGTTGTACTGTATGTGTCCTGTATTTTAACTGTACTTGTATTGTAGTTGTACTGTAGTTGTACTGTAGTTGTACTGTATGTGTACTGTATTTGTACTGTAGTTGTACTGTAGTTGTACTGTATGTGTCCTGTATTTGAAATGTACTTGTACTGTAGTTGTACTATAGTTGTACTGTAGTTGTACTGTATGTGTACTGTAGTTGTACTGTAGTTGTACTGTAGTTGTACTGTAGTTGTACTGTATGTGTACTGTATGTGTACTGTAGTTGTACTGTATGTGTACTGTATGTGTACTGTATGTGTACTGTAGATGTACTGTATGTGTACTGTAGTTGTACTGTAGTTGTACTGTATGTGTACTGTATGTGTACTGTAGTTGTACTGTAGTTGTACTGTATGTGTACTGTACTTGTACTATACTTGTACTGTAGTTGTACTGTAGTTGTACTGTATGTGTACTGTATGTGTACTGTACTTGTACTGTAGTTGTACTGTATTTGTACTGTAGTTGTACTGTATGTGTACTGTATGTGTACTGTACTTGTACTGTAGTTGTACTGTAATTTTACTGTATTTGTACTGTAGTTGTACTGTAGTTGTACTGTATGTTTACTGTTTGTGTACTGTAGTTGTACTGTAGTTGTACTGTATGTGTACTGTAGTTGTACTGTAGTTGTACTGTATGTGTACTGTAGTTGTACTGTAGTTGTACTCTATGTGTACTGTAGTTGTACTGTAGTTGTACTGTATGTGTACTGTATGTGTACTGTAGTTGTACTGTAGTTGTACTGTATGTGTACTGTACTTGTAATGTATGTGCACTGTAGTTGTACTGTATTTGTACTGTATGTGTACTGTATGTGTACGGTAGTTGTACTGTAGTTGTACTGTATTTGTACTGTAGTTGTACTGTAGTTGTACTGTACTTGTACTGTAGTTGTACTGTAGTTGTACTGTAGTTGTACTGTAGTTGTACTGTAGTTGTACTGTATGTGTACTGTATGTGTACTGTAGTTGTACTGTAGTTGTACTGTATGTGTACTGTAGTTGTACTGTAGTTGTACTGTATGTGTACTGTAGTTGTACTGTAGTTGTACTGTATGTGTACTGTATGTGTACTGTATGTGTACTGTAGTTGTACTGTATGTGTACTGTAGTTGTACTGTAGTTGTACTGTATGTGTACTGTATGTGTACTGTATGTGTACTGTAGTTGTACTGTATGTGTACTGTAGTTGTACTGTAGTTGTACTGTATGTGTACTGTATGTGTACTGTAGTTGTACTGTAGATGTACTGTAGTTGTAATGTATGTGTACTGTATGTGTACTGTATGTGTACTGTGGTTGTACTGTATGTGTACTGTAGTTGTACTGTATTTGTACTGTATGTGTACTGTATGTGTACGGTAGTTGTACTGTAGTTGTACTGTATTTGTACTGTAGTTGTACTGTAGTTGTACTGTACTTGTACTGTAGTTGTACTGTAGTTGTACTGTAGTTGTACTGTAGTTGTACTGTAGTTGTACTGTATGTGTACTGTATGTGTACTGTAGTTGTACTGTATGTGTACTGTAGTTGTACTGTAGTTGTACTGTATGTGTACTGTAGTTGTACTGTAGTTGTACTGTATGTGTACTGTATGTGTACTGTATGTGTACTGTAGTTGTACTGTATGTGTACTGTAGTTGTACTGTAGTTGTACTGTATGTGTACTGTATGTGTACTGTATGTGTACTGTAGTTGTACTGTATGTGTACTGTAGTTTTACTGTAGTTGTACTGTATGTGTACTGTATGTGTACTGTAGTTGTACTGTAGATGTACTGTAGTTGTAATGTATGTGTACTGTATGTGTACTGTATGTGTACTGTGGTTGTACTGTATGTGTACTGTAGTTGTACTGTAGCTGTACTGTAGTTGTACTGTAGTGTCACTGTAGTTGTACTGTAGTTGTACTGTAGTTGTACTGTAGTTGTACTTTAGGTGTTCTGTATGTGTACTGTATGTGTACTGTATGAGTACTGTAGTTGTACTGTAGTTGTACTGTATGTGTACTGTATGTGTACTGTAGTTGTAATGTATGTGTACTGTAGTTGTACTGTAGTTGTACTGTAGTTGTACTGTAGTTGTACTGTAGTTGTACTGTATGTGTACTGTATGTGTACTGTAGTTGTACTGTAGATGTACTGTATGTGTACTGTAGTTGTACTGTAGTTGTACTGTAGGTGTACTGTAGTTGTACTGTAGTTGTACTGTATGTGTACTGTATATGTACTGTATGTGTACTGTAATTGTACTGTATGTGTACTGTAGTTGTACTGTAGTTGTACTGTATGTGTACTGTATGTGTACTGTAGTTGTACTGTAGTTGTACTGTATGTGTACTGTACTTGTACTGTAGTTGTACTGTAGTTGTACTGAATGTGTACTGTATTTGTACTGTACTTGAACTGTAGTTGTACTGTAGTTGTACTGTACTTGTACTGTAGTTGTACTGTAGTTGTACTGTAGTTGTACTGTAGTTGTACTGTATGTGTACTGTAGTTGTACTGTATTTGTACTGTACTTGTACTGTACTGTATTTGTACTGTACCTGTACTGTAGTTGTACTGTAGTTGTACTGTAGTTGTACTGTATGTGTACTGTACTTGTACTGTTTGTGTACTGTAGTTGTACTGTATTTGTACTGTAGTTGTACTGTAGTTGTACTGTAGTTGTACTGTATGTGTACTGTATGTGTACTGTAGTTGTACTGTATGTGTACTGTATTTTAACTGTACTTGTACTGTAGTTGTACTGTAGTTGTACTGTAGTTGTACTGTATGTGTTCTGTACTTGTACTGTATGTGTACTGTAGTTGTACTGTATTTGTACTGTAGTTGTACTGTAGTTGTACTGTAGTTGTACTGTAGTTGTACTGTATGTGTACTGTATTTTAACTGTACTTGTACTGTAGTTGTACTGTAGTTGTACTCTAGTTGTACTGTATGTGTACTGTACTTGTACTGTATGTGTACTGTAGTTGTACTGTATTTGTACTGTAGTTGTACTGTAGTTGTACTGTAGTTGAACTGTAGTTGTACTGTATGTGTACTGTATGTGTACTGTATGTGTACTGTAGTTGTACTGTATTTGTACTGTAGTTGTACTGTAGTTGTACTGTATGTGTACTGTACTTGTACTGTATGTGTACTGTAGTTGTACTGTATTTGTACTGTAGTTGTACTGTAGTTGTACTGTAGTTGTACTGTAGTTGTACTGTATTTGTACTGTAGTTGTACTGTAGTTGTACTGTAGTTGTACTGTATGTGTCCTGTACTTGTACTGTATGTGTACTGTAGTTGTACTGTAGTTGTACTGTAGTTGTACTGTATGTGTACTGTATGTGTACTGTATGTGTACTGTAGTTGTACTGTATGTGTACTGTAGTTATACTGTAGTTGTACTGTATGTGTACTGTAGTTGTACTGTATTTGTACTGTAGTTGTACTGTAGTTGTACTGTATTTGTACTGTAGTTGTACTGTAGTTGTACTGTAGTTGTACTGTACTTGTACTGTATGTGTACTGTATGTGTACTGTATGTGTACTGTATTTTAACTGTACTTGTACTGTAGTTGTACTGTATGTGTACTGTACTTGTACTGTATGTGTACTGTAGTTGTACTGTATTTGTACTGTAGTTGTACTGTAGTTGTACTGTAGTTGTACTGTATGTGTACTGTATGTGTACTGTATGTGTACTGTATGTGTACTGTATGTGTACTGTAGTTGTACTGCAGTTGTACTGTATTTGTACTGTATGTGTACTAAATGTGTACTGTAGTTGTACTGTATGTGTACTGTATTTTAACTGTACTTGTACTGTAGTTGTACTGTAGTTGTACTGTATTTGTACTGTATGTGTACTGTATGTGTACTGTAGTTGTACTGTAGTTGTACTGTATTTGTACTGTATTTATACTGTATGTGTACTGTAGTTTTACTGTATTTGTACTGTACTTGTACTGTAGTTGTACTGTAGTTGTACTGTAGTTGTACTGTACTTGTACTGTAGTTGTACTGTAGTTGTACTGTACTTGTACTGTAGTTGTACTGTATGTGTACTGTAGTTGTACTGTATGTGTACTGTAGTTGTACTGTATGTGCACTGTAGTTGTACTGTATTTGTACTGTATGTGTACTGTATGTGTACTGTAGTTGTACTGTAGTTGTACTGTACTTGTACTGTAGTTGTACTGTAGTTGTACTGTACTTGTACTGTAGTTGTACTGTAGTTGTACTGTATTTGTACTGTAGTTGTACTGTATGTGTACTGTACTTGTACTGTAGATGTACTGTAGTTGTACTGTATTTGTACAGTAGTTGTACTGTAGTTGTACTGTAGTTGTACTGTAGTTGTACTGTAGTTGTACTGTAGTTGTACTGTATGTGTACTGTACTTGTACTGTAGTTGTACTGTAGTTGTACTGTATTTTAACTGTACTTTTACTGTATTTGTACTGTATGTGTACTGTATGTGTACTGTAGTTGTACTGTAGTTGTACTGTAGTTGTACTCTAGTTGTACTGTAGTTGTACTGTATGTGTACTGTATTTGTACTGTACTTGTACTGTAGTTGTACTGTAGTTGTACTGTAGTTGTACTGTACTTGTACTGTACTTGTACTGTAGTTGTACTGTATGTGTACTGTAGTTGTACTGTAGTTGTACTGTAGTTGTACTGTAATTGTACTGTAGTTGTACTGTATGTGTACTGTATGTGTACTGTAGTTGTACTGTAGTTGTACTGTAGTTGTACTGTATGTGTACTGTATGTGTCCTGTATTTTAACAGTACTTGTATTGTATTTGTACTGTAGTTGTACTGTAGTTGTACTGTAGTTGTACTGTATGTGTACTGTAGTTGTACTGTAGTTGTACTGTATGTGTACTGTAGTTGTACTGTAGTTGTACTGTATGTGTACTGTAGTTGTACTGTAGTTGTACTGTAGTTGTACTGTACTTGTACTGTATTTGTACTGTAGTTGTACTGTACTTGTACTGTAGTTGTACTGTAGTTGTACTGTACTTGTACTGTATGTGTACTGTAGTTGTACTGTAGTTGTACTGTATTTGTACTGTAGTTGTACTGTAGTTGTACTGTAGTTGTATTGTAGTTGTACTGTAGTTGTACTGTATGTGTACTGTAGTTGTACTGTAGTTGTACTGTATTTGTACTGTAGTTGTACTGTACTTGTACTGTACTTGTACTGTAGTTGTACTGTAGTTGTACTGTACTTGTACTGTATGTGTACTGTAGTAGTACTGTAGTTGTACTGTATTTGTACTGTAGTTGTACTGTATGTGTACTGTAGTTGTACTGTAGTTGTACTGTAGTTGTACTGTATGTGTACTGTAGTTGTACTGTAGTTGTACTGTAGTTGTACTGAATGTGTACTGTATGTGTACTGTAGTTGTACTGTAGTTGTACTGTAGTTGTACTGTATGTGTACTGTATGTGTACTGTATGTGTACTGTAGTTGTACTGTATGTGTACTGTATGTGTACTGTAGTTGTACTGTAGTTGTACTGTAGTTGTACTGTAGTTGTACAGTATTTGTACTGTAGTTGTACTGTAGTTGTACTGTAGTTGTACTGTTGTTGTACTGTATGTGTACTGTATTTGTACTGTATGTGTACTGTAGTTGTACTGTATGTGTACTGTATGCTTACTGTAGTTGTACTGTAGTTGTACTGTATGTGTACTGTATGTGTACTGAAGTTGTACTGTAGTTGTACTGTAGTTGTACTGTATGTGTACTGTAGTTGTACTGTAGTTGTACTGTAGTTGTTCTGTATGTGTACTGTAGTTGTACTGTAGTTGTACTGTAGTTGCACTGTAGTTGTACTGTATGTGTACTGTATTTGTACTGTATGTGTACTGTATTTGTACTGTAGTTGTACTGTATGTGTACTCTATGTGTACTGTAGTTGTACTGTAGTTGAACTGTAGTTGTACTGTATGTGTACTGTATTTGTACTGTAGTTGTACTGTAGTTGTACTGTAGTTGTACTGTATGTGTACTGTATTTGTACTGTATGTGTACTGTAGTTGTACTGTATGTGTACTGTATGTGTACTGTATTTGTACTGTATGTGTACTGTAGTTGTACTGTATGTGTACTGTATTTGTACTGTATGTGTACTGTAGTTGTACTGTATGTGTACTGTAGTTGTACTGTAGTTGTACTGTATGTGTACTGTATTTGTACTGTAGTTGTACTGTAGTTGTACTGTATGTATATTCTATGTGTACTGTATTTGTACTGTATGTGTACTGTATTTGTACTGTAGTTGTACTGTAGTTGTACTGTAGTTGTACTGTATGTGTACTGTATTTGTACTGTATGTGTTCTGAATTTGTACTGTAGTTGTACTGTATGTGTACTGTAGTTGTACTGTAGTTGTACTGTATGTGTACTGTATTTGTACTGTATGTGTACTGTATTTGTACTGTAGTTGTACTGTATGTGTACTGTATTTGTACTGTATGTGTACTGTATTTGTACTGTATGTGTACTGTAGTTGTACTTTAGTTGTACTGTAGTTGTACTGTACTTGTACTGTATTTGTACTTTATGTGTACTGTATGTGTACTGTAGTTGTACTGTAGTTGTACTGTAGTTGTACTGTAGTTGTACTGTATGTGTACTGTATTTTAACTGTATTTGTGCTGTAGTTGTACTGTAGTTGTACTGTAGTTGTACTGTAGTGGTACTGTAGTTGTACTGTATGTGTAGTGTATTTTAACTGTAATTGTACTGAAGTTGTACTGTATGTGTACTGTAGTGGTACTGTAGTTGTACTGTAGTTGTACTGTATGTGTCATGTATTTTAACTGTACTTGTACTGTAGTTGTATTGTAGTTGTACTGTACTTTTACTGTAATTGTACTGTAGTTGTACTGTAGTTGTACTGTATGTGTACTGTAGTTGTACTGTATTGTACTGTACATGTACTGTAGTTGTACTGTAGTTGTACTGTAGTTGTACTGTAGTTGTACTGTAGTTGTACTGTAGTTGTACTGTATGTGTACTGTAGTTGTACTGTATTTGTACTGTACTTGTACTGTAGTTGTACTGTAGTTGTACTGTAGTTGTACTGTAGTTGTACTGTAGTTGTACTGTATGTGTACTGTATTTTAACTGCATTTGTACTGTAGTTGTACTGTAGTTGTACTGTAGTTGTACTGTAGTTGTACTGTACTTGTACTGTAGTTGTACTGTAGTTAAACTGTATTTATACTGTAGTTGTACTGTAGTTGTACTGTACTTGTACTGTATGTGTACTGTTTGTGTACTGTATTTGTACTGTAGTAGTACTGTATGTGTACTGTATGTGTACTGTATGTGTACTGTATTTGTACTGTAGTTGTACTGTAGTTGTACTGTAGTTGTAATATATTTGTACTGTACTTGTACTGTAGTTGTTCTGTAGTTGTACTGTAGTTAAACTGTATTTGTTCTGTAGTTGTACTGTACTTGTACTGTATGTGTACTGTATTTGTACTGTAGTAGTACTGTATGTGTACTGTATGTGTACTGTATGTGTACTGTATGTGTACTGTATTTGTACTGTAGTTGTACTGTAGTTGTACTGTAGTTGTACTGTAGTTGTACTGTATTTGCACTGTACTTGTACTGTAGTTGTACTGTAGTTGTACTGTAGTTGTACTGTATGTGTACTGTATTTTAACTGTATTTGTACTGTAGTTGTACTGTAGTTGTACTGTATTTGTACTGTAGTTGTACTGTATGTGTACTGTAGTTGTACTGTATTTGTACTGTACTTGTACTGTAGTTGTACTGTAGGTGTACTGTATTTGTACTCTAGTTGTACTGTAGTTGTACTGTATGTGTACTGTAGTTGAACTGTATGTGTACTGTAGTTGTACTGAATGTGTACTAGAGTTGTACTGTATTTGTACTGTATTTGTACTGTACTTGTACTGTAGTTGTACTGTAGTTGTACTGTATGTGTACTGTATTTGTACTGTACTTGTACTGTAGTTGTAATGTAGTTGTACTGTACTTGTACTGTAGTTGTACTGTATGTGTACTCTAGTTGTACTGTATTTGTACTGTACTTTTACTGTAGTTGTACTGTAGTTGTACTGTACTTGTACTGTACTTGTACTGTACTTGTACTGTACTTGTACTGTACTTGTACTGTAGTTGTACTGTAGTTGTACTGTAGTTGTACTGTATGTGTACTGTAGTTGTACTGTATTTGTACTGTACTTGTACTGTAGATGTACTGTAGTTGTACTGTATTTGTACTGTATGTGTACTGTATTTGTACTGTAGTTGTACTGTATGTGTACTGTAGTTGTACTGTATGTGTACTGTATTTGTATTGTATGTGTACTGTATTTGTACTGTAGTTGTACTGTAGTTGTACTGTAGTTGTACTGTAGTTGTACTGTAGTTGTACTGTAGTTGTACTGTATGTGTACTGTATTTGTACTGTATGTGTACTGTATTTGTACTGTAGTTGTACTGTAGTTGTACTGTATGTGTACTGTATTTTAACTGTACTTGTACTGTAGTTGTACTGTATTTGTACTGTAGTTGTACTGTATTTGTACTGTAGTTGTACTGTAGTTGTACTGTAGTTGTACTGTATGTGTACTGTATTTGTACTGTATGTGTACTGTATTTGTACTGTAGTTGTACTGTAGTTGTACTGTATGTGTACTGTAGTTGTACTGTACTTGTACTGAAGTTGTACTGTATGTGTTCTGTATTTGTACTGTAGTTGTACTGTAGTTGTACTGTATTTGTACTGTATTTGTACTGTACTTGTACTGTAGTTGTACTGTATGTGTACTGTATTTGTACTGTAGTTGTACTGTAGTTGTACTGTATGTGTACTGTAGTTGAACTGTACTTGTACTGTAGTTGTACTGTAGTTGTACTGTATGTGTACTGTAGTTGTACTGTACTTGTACTGTATTTGTACTTTATGTGTACTGTATTTGTACTGTAGTTGTACTGTAGTTGTACTGTATTTGTACTGTATGTGTACTGTATTTGTACTGTAGTTGTACTGTAGTTGTACTGTAGTTGTACTGTAGTTGTACTGTACTTGTACTGTATTTGTACTGTAGTTGTACTGTATGTGTACTGTATTTGTACTGTAGTTGTACAGTAGTTGTACTGTAGTTGTACTGTATGTGTACTGTATGTGTACTGTAGTTGTACTGCAGTTGTACTGTAGTTGTACTGTATGTGTACTGTATGTGTACTGTATGTGTACTGTAGTTGTACTGTATGTGTACTGTATGTGTACTGTAGTTGTACTGTAGTTGTACTGTAGTTGTACTGTAGTTGTACAGTATTTGTACTGTAGTTGTACTGTAGTTGTACTGTAGTTGTACTGTTGTTGTACTGTATGTGTACTGTATTTGTACTGTATGTGTACTGTAGTTGTACTGTATGTGTACTGTATGCTTACTGTAGTTGTACTGTAGTTGTACTGTATGTGTACTGTATGTGTACTGTAGTTGTACTGTAGTTGTACTGTAGTTGTACTGTATGTGTACTGTAGTTGTACTGTAGTTGTTCGGTATGTGTACTGTAGTTGTACTGTAGTTGTACTGTAGTTGTACTGTAGTTGTACTGTATGTGTACTGTATTTGTACTGTATGTGTACTGTATTTGTACTGTAGTTGTACTGTATGTGTACTGTATGTGGACTGTAGTTGTACTGTAGTTGAGTTGTAGTTGTACTGTATGTTTACTGTATTTGTACTGTAGTTGTACTGTAGTTGTACTGTAGTTGTACTGTATGTGTACTGTATTTGTACTGTATGTGTACTGTAGTTGTACTGTATGTGTACTGTATGTGTACTGTATTTGTACTGTATGTGTACTGTAGTTGTAATGTATGTGTACTGTATTTGTACTGTAAGTGTACTGTAGTTGTACTGTATGTGTACTGTAGTTGTACTGTAGTTGTACTGTAGTTGTACTGTATGTGTACTGTATTTGTACTGTAGTTGTACTGTAGTTGTACTGTATGTGTACTGTATGTGTACTGTATTTGTACTGTATGTGTACTGTATTTGTACTGTAGTTGTACTGTAGTTGTACTGTAGTTGTAATGTATGTGTGCTGTATTTGTACTGTATGTGTACTGAATTTGTACTGTAGTTGTACTGTATGTGTACTGTAGTTGTACTGTAGTTGTACTGTATGTGTACTGTATTTGTACTGTATGTGTACTGTATTTGTACTGTAGTTGTACTGTAGTTGTACTGTAGTTGTACTGTATGTGTACTGTATTTGTACTGTATGTGTACTGTATTTGTACTGTAGTTGTACTGTAGTTGTACTGTATGTGTACTGTATTTTAACTGTACTTGTACTGTAGTTGTACTGTATTTGTACTGTAGTTGTACTGTATGTGTACTGTATTTGTACTGTATGTGTACTGTATTTGTACTGTATGTGTACTGTAGTTGTACTGTAGTTGTACTGTAGTTGTACTGTACTTGTACTGTATTTGTACTTTATGTGTACTGTATGTGTACTGTAGTTGTACTGTAGTTGTACTGTAGTTGTACTGTAGTTGTACTGTAGTTGTACTGTATGTGTACTGTATTTTAACTGTATTTGTGCTGTAGTTGTACTGTAGTTGTACTGTAGTTGTACTGTAGTTGTACTGTACTTGTACTGTATGTGTACTGTATGTGTACTGTAGTAGTACTGTATGTGTACTGTATGTGTACTGTATGTGTACTGTATGTGTACTGTATGTGTACTGTATGTGTACTGTATTTGTACTGTAGTTGTACTGTAGTTGTACTGTATTTGTACTGTACTTGTACTGTACTTGTACTGTACTTGTACTGTACGTGTACTGTAGTTGTACTGTAGTTGTACTGTAAGTGTACTGTAGTTGTACTGTATGTGTACTGTAGTTGTACTGTACTTGTACTGTATGTGTACTGTATTTGTACTGTAGTAGTACTGTATGTGTACTGTATGTGTACGGTATGTGTACTGTAATTGTACTGTAGTTGTACTGTAGTTGTACTGTAGTTGTACTGTAGTTGTACTGTACTTGTACTGTATTTGTACTTTATGTGTACTGTATGTGTACTGTAGTTGTACTGTAGTTGTACTGTAGTTGTACTGTAGTTGTACTGTAGTTGTACTGTACTTGTACTGTAGTTGTACTGTAGTTAAACTGTATTTGTACTGTAGTTGTACTGTAGTTGTACTGTACTTGTACTGTAGGTGTACTGTATGTGTACTGTAGTAGTACTGTATGTGTACTGTATGTGTACTGTATGTGTACTGTATGTGTACTGTATGTGTACTGTATTTGTACTGTAGTTGTACTGTAGTTGTACTGTAGTTGTACTGTATTTGTACTGTACTTGTACTGTAGTTGTACTGTACTTGTACTGTACTTGTACTGTACTTGTACTGTACTTGTACTGTAGTTGTACTGTGGTTGTACTGTAAGTGTACTGTAGTTGTACTGTATGTGTACTGTAGTTGTACTGTACTTGTACTGTATGTGTACTGTATTTGTACTGTAGTAGTACTGTATGTGTACTGTATGTGTACGGTATGTGTACTGTAATTGTACTGTAGTTGTACTGTAGTTGTACTGTAGTTGTACTGTAGTTGTACTGTATTTGTACTGTACTTGTACTGTAGTTGTACTGTAGTTGTACTGTAGTTGTACTGTATGTGTACTGTATTTTAACTGTATTTGTACTGTAGTTGTACTGTAGTTGTACTGTATTTGTACTGTAGTTGTACTGTATGTGTACTGTAGTTGTACTGTATTTGTACTGTAGTTGTACTGTATGTGTACTGTAGTTGTACTGTATGTGTACTGTAGTTGTACTGAATGTGTACTATAGTTGTACTGTATTTGTACTGTATTTGTACTGTACTTGTTTTGTAGTTGTACTGTAGTTGTACTGTATGTGTACTGTATTTGTACTGTACTTGTTTTGTAGTTGTACTGTAGTTGTACTGTATGTGTACTGTATTTGTACTGTACTTGTACTGTAGTTGTACTGTAGTTGTACTGTACTTGTACTGTAGTTGTACTGTATGTGTACTGTAGTTGTACTGTATTTGTACTGTACTTGTACTGTAGTTGTACTGTAGTTGTACTGTACTTGTACTGTACTTGTACTGTACTTGTACTGTACTTGTACTGTAGTTGTACTGTAGTTGTACTGTATGTGTACTGTATTTGTACTGTAGTTGTACTGTATGTGTACTGTATGTGTACTGTAGTTGTACTGTAGTTGAACTGTATTTGTACTGTATGTTTACTGTATTTGTACTGTAGTTGTACTGTAGTTGTACTGTAGTTGTACTGTATGTGTACTGTATTTGTACTGTATGTGTACTGTAGTTGTACTGTATGTGTACTGTATGTGTACTGTATTTGTACTGTATGTGTACTGTAGTTGTAATGTATGTGTACTGTATTTGTACTGTATGTGTACTGTAGTTGTACTGTATGTGTACTGTAGTTGTACTGTAGTTGTACTGTAGTTGTACTGTATGTGTACTGTATTTGTACTGTAGTTGTACTGTAGTTGTACTGTATGTGTACTGTATGTGTACTGTATTTGTACTGTATGTGTACTGTATTTGTACTGTAGTTGTACTGTAGTTGTACTGTAGTTGTAATGTATGTGTACTGTATTTGTACTGTATGTGTACTGAATTTGTACTGTAGTTGTACTGTATGTGTACTGTAGTTGTACTGTAGTTGTACTGTATGTGTACTGTATTTGTACTGTATGTGTACTGTATTTGTACTGTAGTTGTACTGTAGTTGTACTGTAGTTGTACTGTATGTGTACTGTATTTGTACTGTATGTGTACTGCATTTGTACTGTAGTTGTACTGTAGTTGTACTGTATGTGTACTGTATTTTAACTGTACTTGTACTGTAGTTGTACTGTATTTGTACTGTAGTTGTACTGTATGTGTACTGCATTTGTACTGTATGTGTACTGTATTTGTACTGTATGTGTACTGTAGTTGTACTGTAGTTGTACTGTAGTTGTACTGTACTTGTACTGTATTTGTACTTTATGTGTACTGTATGTGTACTGTAGTTGTACTGTAGTTGTACTGTAGTTGTACTGTAGTTGTACTGTAGTTGTACTGTATGTGTACTGTATTTTATCTGTATTTGTGCTGTAGTTGTACTGTAGTTGTACTGTAGTTGTACTGTAGTTGTACTGTAGTTGTACTGTACTTGTACTGTATGTGTACTGTATGTGTACTGTAGTAGTACTGTATGTGTACTGTATGTGTACTGTATGTGTAATGTATGTGTACTGTATGTGTACTGTATGTGTACTGTATTTGTACTGTAGTTGTACTGTAGTTGTACTGTAGTTGTACTGTATTTGTACTGTACTTGTACTGTAGTTGTACTGTAAGTGTACTGTAGTTGTACTGTATGTGTACTGTAGTTGTACTGTACTTGTACTGTATGTGTACTGTATTTGTACTGTAGTAGTACTGTATGTGTACTGTATGTGTACGGTATGTGTACTGCAATTGTACTGTAGTTGTACTGTAGTTGTACTGTAGTTGTACTGTAGTTGTACTGTACTTGTACTGTATTTGTACTTTATGTGTACTGTATGTGTACTGTAGTTGTACTGTAGTTGTACTGTAGTTGTACTGTAGTTGTACTGTAGTTGTACTGTAGTTGTACTGTAGTTGTACTGTACTTGTACTGTAGTTGTACTGTAGTTAAACTGTATTTGTACTGTAGTTGTACTGTAGTTGTACTGTACTTGTACTGTATGTGTACTGTATGTGTACTGTAGTAGTACTGTATGTGTACTGTATGTGTACTGTATGTGTACTGTATGTGTACTGTATTTGTACTGTAGTTGTACTGTAGTTGTACTGTAGTTGTACTGTATTTGTACTGTACTTGTACTGTAGTTGTACTGTACTTGTACTGTACTTGTACTGTACTTGTACTGTACTTGTACTGTAGTTGTACTGTAGTTGTACTGTAAGTGTACTGTAGTTGTACTGTATGTGTACTGTAGTTGTACTGTACTTGTACTGTATGTGTACTGTATTTGTACTGTAGTAGTACTGTATGTGTACTGTATGTGTACGGTATGTGTACTGTAATTGTACTGTAGTTGTACTGTAGTTGTACTGTAGTTGTACTGTAGTTGTACTGTATTTGTACTGTACTTGTACTGTAGTTGTACTGTAGTTGTACTGTAGTTGTACTGTATGTGTACTGTATTTTAACTGTATTTGTACTGTAGTTGTACTGTAGTTGTACTGTATTTGTACTGTAGTTGTACTGTATGTGTACTGTAGTTGTACTGTATTTGTACTGTACTTGTACTGTAGTTGTACTGTATTTGTACTCTAGTTGTACTGTAGTTGTACTGTATGTGTACTGTAGTTGTACTGTATGTGTACTGTAGTTGTACTGAATGTGTACTATAGTTGTACTGTATTTGTACTGTATTTGTACTGTACTTGTTTTGTAGTTGTACTGTAGTTGTACTGTATGTGTACTGTATTTGTACTGTACTTGTACTGTAGTTGTACTGTAGTTGTACTGTACTTGTACTGTAGTTGTACTGTATGTGTACTGTAGTTGTACTGTATTTGTACTGTACTTGTACTGTAGTTGTACTGTAGTTGTACTGTACTTGTACTGTACTTGTACTGTACTTGTACTGTACTTGTACTGTAGTTGTACTGTAGTTGTACTGTAGTTGTACTGTATGTGTACTGTATTTGTACTGTAGTTGTACTGTATGTGTACTGTATGTGTACTGTAGTTGTACTGTAGTTGAACTGTAGTTGTACTGTATGTTTACTGTATTTGTACTGTAGTTGTACTGTAGTTGTACTGTAGTTGTACTGTATGTGTACTGTATTTGTACTGTATGTGTACTGTAGTTGTACTGTATGTGTACTGTATGTGTACTGTATTTGTACTGTATGTGTACTGTAGTTGTAATGTATGTGTACTGTATTTGTACTGTATGTGTACTGTAGTTGTACTGTATGTGTACTGTAGTTGTACTGTAGTTGTACTGTAGTTGTACTGTATGTGTACTGTATTTGTACTGTAGTTGTACTGTAGTTGTACTGTATGTGTACTGTATGTGTACTGTATTTGTACTGTATGTGTACTGTATTTGTACTGTAGTTGTACTGTAGTTGTACTGTAGTTGTAATGTATGTGTACTGTATTTGTACTGTAAGTGTACTGAATTTGTACTGTAGTTGTACTGTATGTGTACTGTAGTTGTACTGTAGTTGTACTGTATGTGTACTGTATTTGTACTGTATGTGTACTGTATTTGTACTGTAGTTGTACTGTAGTTGTACTGTAGTTGTACTGTATGTGTACTGTATTTGTACTGTATGTGTACTGTATTTGTACTGTAGTTGTACTGTAGTTGTACTGTATGTGTACTGTATTTTAACTGTACTTGTACTGTAGTTGTACTGTATTTGTACTGTAGTTGTACTGTATGTGTACTGTATGTGTACTGTATGTGTACTGTATTTGTACTGTATGTGTACTGTAGTTGTACTGTAGTTGTACTGTAGTTGTACTGTACTTGTACTGTATTTGTACTTTATGTGTACTGTATGTGTACTGTAGTTGTACTGTAGTTGTACTGTAGTTGTACTGTAGTTGTACTGTAGTTGTACTGTATGTGTACTGTATTTTAACTGTATTTGTGCTGTAGTTGTACTGTAGTTGTACTGTAGTTGTACTGTAGTTGTACTGTAGTTGTACTGTACTTGTACTGTATGTGTACTGTATGTGTACTGTAGTAGTACTGTATGTGTACTGTATGTGTACTGTATGTGTACTGTATGTGTACTGTATGTGTACTGTATGTGTACTGTATTTGTACTGTAGTTGTACTGTGGTTGTACTCTAGTTGTACTGTATTTGTACTGTACTTGTACTGTAGTTGTACTGTAGTTGTACTGTAAGTGTACTGTAGTTGTACTGTATGTGTACTGTAGTTGTACTGTACTTGTACTGTATGTGTACTGTATTTGTACTGTAGTAGTACTGTATGTGTACTGTATGTGTACGGTATGTGTACTGTAATTGTACTGTAGTTGTACTGTAGTTGTACTGTAGTTGTACTGTAGTTGTACTGTACTTGTACTGTATTTGTACTTTATGTGTACTGTATGTGTACTGTAGTTGTACTGTAGTTGTACTGTAGTTGTACTGTAGTTGTACTGTAGTTGTACTGTAGTTGTACTGTACTTGTACTGTAGTTGTACTGTAGTTAAACTGTATTTGTACTGTAGTTGTACTGTAGTTGTACTGTACTTGTACTGTATGTGTACTGTATG
This sequence comes from Meconema thalassinum, assembly GCA_946902985.2. NCBI lineage: Eukaryota > Metazoa > Arthropoda > Insecta > Orthoptera > Tettigoniidae > Meconema > Meconema thalassinum. Next base: position 442,792,205 of record OX336394.1, on the reverse strand, counting down.
TGTACTGTAGTAGTACTGTATGTGTACTGTATGTGTACTGTATGTGTACTGTATGTGTACTGTATGTGTACTGTATGTGTACTGTATTTGTACTGTAGTTGTACTGTAGTTGTACTGTAGTTGTACTGTATTTGTACTGTACTTGTACTGTAGTTGTACTGTACTTGTACTGTACTTGTACTGTAGTTGTACTGTAGTTGTACTGTAAGTGTACTGTAGTTGTACTGTATGTGTACTGTAGTTGTACTGTACTTGTACTGTATGTGTACTGTATTTGTACTGTAGTAGTACTGTATGTGTACTGTATGTGTACGGTATGTGTACTGTAATTGTACTGTAGTTGTACTGTAGTTGTACTGTAGTTGTACTGTAGTTGTACTGTATTTGTACTGTACTTGTACTGTAGTTGTACTGTAGTTGTACTGTAGTTGTACTGTATGTGTACTGTATTTTAACTGTATTTGTACTGTAGTTGTACTGTAGTTGTACTGTATTTGTACTGTAGTTGTACTGTATGTGTACTGTAGTTGTACTGTATTTGTACTGTACTTGTACTGTAGTTGTACTGTAGTTGTACTGTATTTGTACTCTAGTTGTACTGTAGTTGTACTGTATGTGTACTGTAGTTGTACTGTATGTGTACTGTAGTTGTACTGAATGTGTACTATAGTTGTACTGTATTTGTACTGTATTTGTACTGTACTTGTTTTGTAGTTGTACTGTAGTTGTACTGTATGTGTACTGTATTTGTACTGTACTTGTACTGTAGTTGTACTGTAGTTGTACTGTACTTGTACTGTAGTTGTACTGTATGTGTACTGTAGTTGTACTGTATTTGTACTGTACTTGTACTGTAGTTGTACTGTAGTTGTACTGTACTTGTACTGTACTTGTACTGTACTTGTACTGTACTTGTACTGTAGTTGTACTGTAGTTGTACTGTAGTTGTACTGTATGTGTACTGTATTTGTACTGTATTTGTACTGTACTTGTACTGTAGATGTACTGTAGTTGTACTGTATTTGTACTGTATGTGTACTGTATTTGTACTGTAGTTGTACTGTATGTGTACTGTAGTTGTACTGTATGTGTACTGTATTTGTACTGTATGTGTACTGTATTTGTACTGTAGTTGTACTGTAGTTGTACTGTAGTTGTACTGTAGTTGTACTGTAGTTGTACTGTAGTTGTACTGTATTTGTACTGTATGTGTACTGTATTTGTACTGTAGTTGTACTGTAGTTGTACTGTATGTGTACTGTATTTTAACTGTACTTGTACTGTAGTTGTACTGTATTTGTACTGTAGTTGTACTGTATTTGTACTGTAGTTGTACTGTAGTTGTACTGTAGTTGTACTGTATGTGTACTGTATTTGTACTGTTTGTGTACTGTATTTGTACTGTATGTGTACTGTATTTGTACTGTAGTTGTACTGTAGTTGTACTGTATGTGTACTGTAGTTGTACTGTACTTGTACTGAAGTTGTACTGTATGTGTACTGTATTTGTACTGTAGTTGTACTGTAGTTGTACTGTATTTGTACTGTATTTGTACTGTACTTGTACTGTAGTTGTACTGTATGTGTACTGTATTTGTACTGTAGTTGTACTGTAGTTGTACTGTATGTGTACTGTAGTTGAACTGTACTTGTACTGTAGTTGTACTGTAGTTGTACTGTATGTGTACTGTAGTTGTACTGTACTTGTACTGTATTTGTACTTTATGTGTACTGTATTTGTTCTGTAGTTTTACTGTAGTTGTACTGTATTTGTACTGTATGTGTACTGTATTTGTACTGTAGTTGTACTGTAGTTGTACTGTAGTTGTACTGTAGTTGTACTGTACTTGTACTGTATTTGTACTGTAGTTGTACTGTATGTGTACTGTATTTGTACTGTAGTTGTACTGTAGTTGTACTGTAGTTGTACTGTATGTGTACTGTATGTGTACTGTAGTTGTACTGTAGTTGTACTGTAGTTGTACATTATGTGTACTGTATGTGTACTGTATGTGTACTGTAGTTGTACTGTATGTGTACTGTATGTGTACTGTAGTTGTACTGTAGTTGTACTGTAGTTGTACTGTAGTTGTACAGTATTTGTACTGTAGTTGTACTGTAGTTGTACTGTAGTTGTACTGTTGTTGTACTGTATGTGTACTGTATTTGTACTGTATGTGTACTGTAGTTGTACTGTATGTGTACTGTATGCTTACTGTAGTTGTACTGTAGTTGTACTGTATGTGTACTGTATGTGTACTGTAGTTGTACTGTAGTTGTACTGTAGTTGTAATGTATGTGTACTGTAGTTGTACTGTAGTTGTACTGTATGTGTACTGTAGTTGTACTGTAGTTGTACTGTAGTTGTACTGTAGTTGTTCTGTATGTGTACTGTAGTTGTACTGTAGTTGTACTGTAGTTGTACTGTAGTTGTACTGTATGTGTACTGAATTTGTACTGTATGTGTACTGTATTTGTACTGTAGTTGTACTGTATGTGTACTGTATGTGTACTGTAGTTGTACTGTAGTTGAACTGTAGTTGTACTGTATGTGTACTGTATTTGTACTGTAGTTGTACTGTAGTTGTACTGTAGTTGTACTGTATGTGTACTGTATTTGTACTGTATGTGTACTGTAGTTGTACTGTATGTGTACTGTATGTGTACTGTATTTGTACTGTATGTGTACTGTAGTTGTACTGTATGTGTACTGTATTTGTACTGTATGTGTACTGTAGTTGTACTGTATGTGTACTGTAGTTGTACTGTAGTTGTACTGTAGTTGTACTGTATGTGTACTGTATTTGTACTGTAGTTGTACTGTAGTTGTACTGTATGTGTACTCTATGTGTACTGTATTTGTACTGTATGTGTACTGTATTTGTACTGTAGTTGTACTGTAGTTGTACTGTAGTTGTACTGTATGTGTACTGTATTTGTACTGTATGTGTACTGAATTTGTACTGTAGTTGTACTGTATGTGTACTGTAGTTGTACTGTAGTTGTACTGTATGTGTATTGTATTTGTACTGTATGTGTACTGTATTTGTACTGTAGTTGTACTGTAGTTGTACTCTAGTTGTACTGGATGTGTACTGTATTTGTACTGTATGTGTACTGTATTTGTACTGTAGTTGTACTGTAGTTGAACTGTATGTGCACTGTATTTTAACTGTACTTGTACTGTAGTTGTACTGTATTTGTACTGTAGTTGTACTGTATGTGTACTGTATTTGTACTGTATGTGTACTGTATTTGTACTGTATGTGTACTGTAGTTGTACTGTAGTTGTACTGTAGTTGTACTGTACTTGTACTGTATTTGTACTGTATGTGTACTGTATGTGTACTGTAGTTGTACTGTAGTTGTACTGTAGTTGTACTGTAGTTGTACTGTATGTGTACTGTATTTTAACTGTATTTGTGCTGTGGTTGTACTGTAGTTGTACTGTAGTTGTACTGTAGTTGTACTGTATGTGTAGTGTATTTTAACTGTATTTGCACTGTAATTGTACTGTAGTTGTACTGTATGTGTACTGTAGTGGTACTGTAGTTGTACTGTAGTTGTACTGTATGTGTCATGTATTTTAACTGTACTTGTACTGTAGTTGTACTGTAGTTGTACTGTACTTTTACTGTAATTGTACTGTAGTTGTACTGTAGTTGTACTGTATGTGTACTGTAGTTGTACTGTATTGTACTGTACTTGTACTGTAGTTGTACTGTAGTTGTACTGTAGTTGTACTGTAGTTGTACTGTAGTTGTACTGTATGTGTACTGTAGTTGTACTGTATTTGTACTGTACTTGTACTGTAGTTGTACTGTAGTTGTACTGTAGTTGTACTGTAGTTGTACTGTAGTTGTACTGTATGTGTACTGTATTTTAACTGTATTTGTACTGTAGTTGTACTGTAGTTGTACTGTAGATGTACTGTACTTGTACTGTAGTTGTACTGTAGTTAAACTGTATTTGTACTGTAGTTGTACTGTAGTTGTACTGTACTTGTACTGTATGTGTACTGTATGTGTACTGTATTTGTACTGTAGTAGTACTGTATGTGTACTGTATGTGTACTGTATGTGTACTGTATGTGTACTGTATTTGTACTGTAGTTGTACTGTAGTTGTACTGTAGTTGTACTGTATTAGTACTGTACTTGTACTGTAGTTGTACTGTAGTTGTACTGTAGTTAAACTGTATTTGTACTGTAGTTGTACTGTACTTGTACTGTATGTGTACTGTATTTGTACTGTAGTAGTACTGTATGTGTACTGTATGTGTACTGTATGTGTACTGTATGTGTACTGTATTTGTACTGTAGTTGTACTGTAGTTGTACTGTAGTTGTACTGTAGTTGTACTGTATTTGCACTGTACTTGTACTGTAGTTGTACTGTAATTGTACTGTAGTTGTACTGTATGTGTACTGTATTTTAACTGTATTTGTACTGTAGTTGTACTGTAGTTGTACTGTATTTGTACTGTAGTTGTACTGTATGTGTACTGTAGTTGTACTGTATTAGTACTGTACTTGTACTGTAGTTGTACTGTAGTTGTACTGTATTTGTACTCTAGTTGTACTGTAGTTGTACTGTATGTGTACTGTAGTTGTACTGTATGTGTACTGTAGTTGTACTGAATGTGTACTATAGTTGTACTGTATTTGTACTGTATTTGTACTGTACTTGTACTGTAGTTGTACTGTAGTTGTACTGTATGTGTACTGTATTTGTACTGTACTTGTACTGTAGTTGTACTGTAGTTGTACTGTACTTGTACTGTAGTTGTACTGTATGTGTACTGTAGTTGTACTGTATTTGTACTGTACTTGTACTGTAGTTGTACTGTAGTTGTACTGTACTTTTACTGTACTTGTACTGTACTTGTACTGTACTTGTACTGTACTTGTACTGTAGTTGTACTGTAGTTGTACTGTAGTTGTACTGTATGTGTACTGTAGTTGTACTGTATTTGTACTGTACTTGTACTGTAGATGTACTGTAGTTGTACTGTATTTGTACTGTATGTGTACTGTATTTGTACTGTAGTTGTACTGTATGTGTACTGTATTTGTACTGTATGTGTACGGTATTTGTACTGTAGTTGTACTGTAGTTGTACTGTATGTGTACTGTATTTGAACTGTACTTGTACTGTAGTTGTACTGTATTTGTACTGTAGTTGTACTGTAGTTGTACTGTAGTTGAACTGTACTTGTACTGTAGTTGTACTGTAGTTGTACTGTATGTGTACTGTAGTTGTACTGTACTTGTACTGTATTTGTACTTTATGTGTACTGTATTTGTACTGTAGTTGTACTGTAGTTGTACTGTATTTGTACTGTATGTGTACTGTATTTGTACTGTAGTTGTACTGTAGTTGTACTGTAGTTGTACTGTACTTGTACTGTATTTGTACTGTAGTTGTACTGTATGTGTACTGTATTTGTACTGTAGTTGTACAGTAGTTGTACTGTAGTTGTACTGTATGTGTACTGTATGTGTACTGTAGTTGTACTGCAGTTGTACTGTAGTTGTACTGTATGTGTACTGTATGTGTACTGTATGTGTACTGTAGTTGTACTGTATGTGTACTGTATGTGTACTGTAGTTGTACTGTAGTTGTACTGTAGTTGTACTGTAGTTGTACAGTATTTGTACTGTAGTTGTACTGTAGTTGTACTGTTGTTGTACTGTATGTGTACTGTATTTGTACAGTATGTGTACTGTAGTTGTACTGTATGTGTACTGTATGCTTACTGTAGTTGTACTGTAGTTTTACTGTATGTGTACTGTATGTGTACTGTAGTTGTACTGTAGTTGTACTGTAGTTGTACTGTATGTGTACTGTAGTTGTACTGTAGTTGTACTGTATGTGTACTGTAGTTGTACTGTATTTGTACTGTAGTTGTACTGTAGTTGTACTGTATGTGTACTGTATGTGTACCGTAGTTGTACTGTAGTTGAACTGTAGTTGTACTGTATGTGTACTGTATTTGTACTGTAGTTGTACTGTAGTTGTACTGTAGTTGTACTGTATGTGTACTGTATTTGTACTGTATATGTACTGTAGTTGTACTGTATGTGTACTGTATGTGTACTGTATTTGTACTGTATGTGTACTGTAGTTGTACTGTATGTGTACTGTATTTGTACTGTATGTGTACTGTAGTTGTACTGTATGTGTACTGTAGTTGTACTGTAGTTGTACTGTAGTTGTACTGTATGTGTACTGTATTTGTACTGTAGTTGTACTGTAGTTGTACTGTATGTGTACTCTATGTGTACTGTATTTGTACTGTATGTGTACTGTATTTGTACTGTAGTTGTACTGTAGTTGTACTGTAGTTGTACTGTATGTGTACTGTATTTGTACTGTATGTGTACTGAATTTGTACTGTAGTTGTACTGTATGTGTACTGTAGTTGTACTGTAGTTGTACTGTATGTGTACTGTATTTGTACTGTATGTGTACTGTATTTGTACTGTACTTGTACTGTAGTTGTACTGTAGTTGTACTGTACTTGTACTGTATGTGTACTGTAGTTGTACTGTAGTTGTACTGTATTTGTACTGTAGTTGTACTGTATGTGTACTGTAGTTGTACTGTAGTTGTACTGTATGTGTACTGTATTTGTACTGTAGTTGTACTGTAGTTGTACTGAATGTGTACTGTATGTGTACTGTAGTTGTACTGTAGTTGTACTGTAGTTGTACTGTATGTGTACTGTATGTGTACTGTATGTGTACTGTAGTTGTACTGTATGTGTACTGTATGTGTACTGTAGTTGTACTGTAGTTGTACTGTAGTTGTACTGTAGTTGTACAGTATTTGTACTGTAGTTGTACTGTAGTTGTACTGTTGTTGTACTGTATGTGTACTGTATTTGTACTGTATGTGTACTGTAGTTGTACTGTATGTGTACTGTATGCTTACTGTAGTTGTACTGTAGTTGTACTGTATGTGTACTGTATGTGTACTGTAGTTGTACTGTAGTTGTACTGTATGTGTACTGTAGTTGTACTGTAGTTGTACTGTAGGTGTACTGTAGTTGTACTGTAGTTGTACTGTAGTTGTACTGTAGTTGTTCTGTATGTGTACTGTAGTTGTACTGTAGTTGTACTGTAGTTGTACTGTAGTTGTACTGTATGTGTACTGTATTTGTACTGTATGTGTACTGTATTTGTACTGTAGTTGTACTGTATGTGTACTGTATGTGTACTGTAGTTGTACTGTAGTTGAACTGTAGTTGTACTGTATGTGTACTGTATTTGTACTGTAGTTGTACTGTAGTTGTACTGTAGTTGTACTGTACTGTATGTGTACTGTATTTGTACTGTATGTGTACTGTAGTTGTACTGTATGTGTACTGTATGTGTACTGTATTTGTACTGTATGTGTACTGTAGTTGTACTGTATGTGTACTGTATGTGTACTGTAGTTGTACTGTATGTGTACTGTAGTTGTACTGTAGTTGTACTGTAGTTGTACTGTATGTGTACTGTATTTGTACTGTAGTTGTACTGTATGTGTATTCTATGTGTACTGTATTTGTACTGTATGTGTACTGTATTTGTACTGTAGTTGTACTGTAGTTGTACTGTAGTTGTACTGTAGTTGTACTGTATGTGTACTGTATTTGTACTGTATGTGTACTGAATTTGTACTGTAGTTGTACTGTATGTGTACTGTAGTTGTACTGTAGTTGTACTGTATGTGTACTGTATTTGTACTGTATGTGTACTGTATTTGTACTGTAGTTGTACTGTAGTTGTACTGTAGTTGTACTGTAGTTGTACTGTAGTTGTACTGTAGTTGTTCTGTATGTGTACTGTAGTTGTACTGTAGTTGTACTGTAGTTGTACTGTAGTTGTACTGTATGTGTACTGTATTTGTACGGTAGTTGTACTGTAGTTGTACTGTAGTTGTACTGTACTTGTACTGTATGTGTACTGTAGTTGTACTGTAGTTGTACTGTATTTGTACTGTAGTTGTACTGTATGTGTACTGTAGTTGTACTGTAGTTGTACTGTATGTGTACTGTATTTGTACTGTAGTTGTACTGTAGTTGTACTGAATGTGTACTGTATGTGTACTGTAGTTGTACTGTAGTTGTACTGTAGTTGTACTGTATGTGTACTGTATGTGTACTGTATGTGTACTGTAGTTGTACTGTATGTGTACTGTATGTGTACTGTAGTTGTACTGTAGTTGTACTGTAGTTGTACTGTAGTTGTACAGTATTTGTACTGTAGTTGTACTGTAGTTGTACTGTTGTTGTACTGTATGTGTACTGTATTTGTACTGTATGTGTACTGTAGTTGTACTGTATGTGTACTGTATGCTTACTGTAGTTGTACTGTAGTTGTACTGTATGTGTACTGTATGTGTACTGTAGTTGTACTGTAGTTGTACTGTATGTGTACTGTAGTTGTACTGTAGTTGTACTGTAGGTGTACTGTAGTTGTACTGTAGTTGTACTGTAGTTGTACTGTAGTTGTTCTGTATGTGTACTGTAGTTGTACTGTAGTTGTACTGTAGTTGTACTGTAGTTGTACTGTATGTGTACTGTATTTGTACTGTATGTGTACTGTATTTGTACTGTAGTTGTACTGTATGTGTACTGTATGTGTACTGTAGTTGTACTGTAGTTGAACTGTAGTTGTACTGTATGTGTACTGTATTTGTACTGTAGTTGTACTGTAGTTGTACTGTAGTTGTACTGTATGTGTACTGTATTTGTACTGTATGTGTACTGTAGTTGTACTGTATGTGTACTGTATGTGTACTGTATTTGTACTGTATGTGTACTGTAGTTGTACTGTATGTGTACTGTATGTGTACTGTAGTTGTACTGTATGTGTACTGTAGTTGTACTGTAGTTGTACTGTAGTTGTACTGTATGTGTACTGTATTTGTACTGTAGTTGTACTGTATGTGTATTCTATGTGTACTGTATTTGTACTGTATGTGTACTGTATTTGTACTGTAGTTGTACTGTAGTTGTACTGTAGTTGTACTGTAGTTGTACTGTATGTGTACTGTATTTGTACTGTATGTGTACTGAATTTGTACTGTAGTTGTACTGTATGTGTACTGTAGTTGTACTGTAGTTGTACTGTATGTGTACTGTATTTGTACTGTATGTGTACTGTATTTGTACTGTAGTTGTACTGTAGTTGTACTGTAGTTGTACTGTATGTGTACTGTATTTGTACTGTATATGTACTGTATTTGTACTGTAGTTGTACTGTAGTTGTACTGTATGTGTACTGTATTTTAACTGTACTTGTACTGTAGTTGTACTGTATTTCTACTGTAGTTGTACTGTATGTGTACTGTATTTGTACTGTATGTGTACTGTATTTGTACTGTATGTGTACTGTAGTTGTACTGTAGTTGTACTGTAGTTGTACTGTACTGGTACTGTATTTGTACTTTATGTGTACTGTATGTGTACTGTAGTTGTACTGTAGTTGTACTGTAGTTGTACTGTAGTTGTACTGTAGTTGTACTGTAGTTGTACTGTAGTTGTACTGTATGTGTACTGTATTTTAACTGTATTTGTGCTGTAGTTGTACTGTAGTTGTACTGTAGTTTTACTGTAGTTGTACTGTAGTTGTACTGTATGTGTAGTGTATTTTAACTGTATTTGTACTGTAATTGGACTGTAGTTGTACTGTATGTGTACTGTAGTGGTACTGTAGTTGTACTGTAGTTGTACTGTATGTGTCATGTATTTTAACTGTACTTGTACTGTAGTTGTACTGTAGTTGTACTGTACTTTTACTGTAATTGTACTGTAGTTGTACTGTAGTTGTACTGTATGTGTACTGTAGTTGTACTGTATTGTACTGTACTTGTACTGTAGTTGTACTGTAGTTGTACTGTAGTTGTACTGTATGTGTACTGTATTTATACTGTACTTGTACTGTAGTTGTACTGTATGTGTACTGTATTTGTACTGTACTTGTACTGTAGTTGTACTGTAGTTGTACTGTACTTGTACTGTACTTGTACTGTAGTTGTACTGTATGTGTACTGTAGTTGTACTGTATTTGTACTGTACTTGTACTGTAGTTGTACTGTAGTTGTACTGTACTTGTACTGTACTTGTACTGTACTTGTACTGTACTTGTACTGTAGTTGCACTGTAGTTGTACTGTAGTTGTACTGTAGTTGTACTGTATTTGTACTGTACTTGTACTGTAGTTGTACTGTAGTTGTACTGTAGTTGTACTGTATGTGTACTGTATTTTAACTGTATTTGTACTGTAGTTGTACTGTAGTTGTACTGTATTTGTACTGTAGTTGTTCTGTATGTGTACTGTAGTTGTACTGTATTTGTACTGTACTTGTACTGTAGTTGTAATGTAGTTGTACTGTACTTGTACTGTACTTGTACTGTAGTTGTACTGTATTTGTACTGTACTTGTACTGTAGTTGTACTGTAGTTGTACTGTATGTGTACTGTAGTTGTACTGTATTTGTACTGTACTTGTACTGTAGTTGTACTGTAGTTGTACTGTAGTTGTACTGTAGTTGTACTGTAGTTGTACTGTATGTGTACTGTATTTTAACTGTAGTTGTACTGTACTTGTACTGTAGTTGTACTGTAGTTGTACTGTAGTTAAACTGTATTTGTACTGTAGTTGTACTGTACTTGTACTGTATGTGTACTGTATTTGTACTGTAGTAGTACTGTATGTGTACTGTATGTGTACTGTATGTGTACTGTATGTGTACTGTATTTGTACTGTAGTTGTACTGTAGTTGTACTGTAGTTGTACTGTAGTTGTACTGTATTTGTACTGTACTTGTACTGTAGTTGTACTGTAGTTGTACTGTAGTTGTACTGTATGTGTACTGTATTTTAACTGTATTTGTACTGTAGTTGTACTTTAGTTGTACTGTATTTGTACTGTAGTTGTACTGTATGTGTACTGTAGTTGTACTGTATTTGTACTGTACTTGTACTGTAGTTGTACTGTAGTTGTACTGTATTTGTACTCTAGTTGTACTGTAGTTGTACTGTATGTGTACTGTAGTTGTACTGTATGTGTACTGTAGTTGTACTGAATGTGTACTATAGTTGTACTGTATTTGTACTGTATTTGTACTGTACTTGTACTGTAGTTGTACTGTAGTTGTACTGTATGTGTACTGTATTTGTACTGTACTTGTACTGTAGTTGTACTGTAGTTGTACTGTAGTTGTACTGTATTTGTACTGTACTTGTACTGTAGTTGTACTGTAGTTGTACTGTAGTTGTACTGTATGTGTACTGTATTTTAACTGTATTTGTACTGTAGTTGTACTGTAGTTGTACTGTATTTGTACTGTAGTTGTTCTGTATGTGTACTGTAGTTGTACTGTAGTTGTACTGTAGTTGTACTGTAGTTGTACTGTATGTGTACTGTATTTGTACTGTATGTGTACTGTATTTGTACTGTAGTTGTACTGTATGTGTACTGTATGTGTACTGTAGTTGTACTGTAGTTGAACTGTAGTTGTACTGTATGTGTACTGTATTTGTACTGTAGTTGTACTGTAGTTGTACTGTAGTTGTACTGTATGTGTACTGTATTTGTACTGTATGTGTACTGTAGTTGTACTGTATGTGTACTGTATGTGTACTGTATTTGTACTGTATGTGTACAGTAGTTGTACTGTATGTGTACTGTATTTGTACTGTATGTGTACTGTAGTTGTACTGTATGTGTACTGTAGTTGTACTGTAGTTGTACTGTAGTTGTACTGTATGTGTACTGTATTTGTACTGTAGTTGTACTGTAGTTGTACTGTATGTGTATACTATGTGTACTGTATTTGTACTGTATGTGTACTGTATTTGTACTGTAGTTGTACTGTAGTTGTACTGTAGTTGTACTGTAGTTGTACTGTAGTTGTACTGTATGTGTACTGTATTTGTACTGTATGTGTACTGAATTTGTACTGTAGTTGTACTGTATGTGTACTGTAGTTGTACTGTAGTTGTACTGTATGTGTACTGTATTTGTACTGTATGTGTACTGTAGTTGTACTGTAGTTGTACTGTAGTTGTACTGTATGTGTACTGTATTTGTACTGTATGTGTACTGTATTTGTACTGTAGTTGTACTGTAGTTGTACTGTATGTGTACTGTATTTTAACTGTACTTGTACTGTAGTTGTACTGTATTTCTACTGTAGTTGTACTGTATGTGTACTGTATTTGTACTGTATGTGTACTGTATTTGTACTGTATGTGTACTGTAGTTGTACTGTAGTTGTACTGTAGTTGTACTGTACTTGTACTGTATTTGTACTTTATGTGTACTGTATGTGTACTGTAGTTGTACTGTAGTTGTACTGTAGTTGTACTGTAGTTGTACTGTAGTTGTACTGTATGTGTACTGTATTTTAACTGTATTTGTGCTGTAGTTGTACTGTAGTTGTACTGTAGTTTTACTGTATGTGTACTGTAGTGTACTGTAGTTGTACTGTACTTTTACTGTAATTGTACTGTAGTTGTACTGTAGTTGTACTGTATGTGTACTGTAGTTGTACTGTATTGTACTGTACTTGTACTGTAGTTGTACTGTAGTTGTACTGTAGTTGTACTGTATGTGTACTGTATTTATACTGTACTTGTACTGTAGTTGTACTGTATGTGTACTGTATTTGTACTGTACTTGTACTGTAGTTGTACTGTAGTTGTACTGTACTTGTACTGTACTTGTACTGTAGTTGTACTGTATGTGTACTGTAGTTGTACTGTATTTGTACTGTACTTGTACTGTAGTTGTACTGTAGTTGTACTGTACTTGTACTGTACTTGTACTGTACTTGTACTGTACTTGTACTGTAGTTGCACTGTAGTTGTACTGTAGTTGTACTGTATGTGTACTGTAGTTGTACTGTATTTGTACTGTACTTGTACTGTAGTTGTAATGTAGTTGTACTGTACTTGTACTGTACTTGTACTGTAGTTGTACTCTATTTGTACTGTACTTGTACTGTAGTTGTACTGTAGTTGTACTGTAGTTGTACTGTATGTGTACTGTATTTTAACTGTAGTTGTACTGTACTTGTACTGTAGTTGTACTGTAGTTGTACTGTAGTTAAACTGTATTTGTACTGTAGTTGTACTGTACTTGTACTGTATGTGTACTGTATTTGTACTGTAGTAGTACTGTATGTGTACTGTATGTGTACTGTATGTGTACTGTATGTGTACTGTATTTGTACTGTAGTTGTGCTGTAGTTGTACTGTAGTTGTACTGTATTTGTACTGTACTAGTACTGTAGTTGTACTGTAGTTGTACTGTAGTTGTACTGTATGTGTACTGTATTTTAACTGTATTTGTACTGTAGTTGTACTTTAGTTGTACTGTATTTGTACTGTAGTTGTACTGTATGTGTACTGTAGTTGTACTGTATTTGTACTGTACTTGTACTGTAGTTGTACTGTAGTTGTACTGTATTTGTACTCTAGTTGTACTGTAGTTGTACTGTATGTGTACTGTAGTTGTACTGTATGTGTACTGTAGTTGTACTGAATGTGTACTATAGTTGTACTGTATTTGTACTGTATTTGTACTGTACTTGTACTGTAGTTGTACTGTAGTTGTACTGTATGTGTACAGTATTTGTACTGTACTTGTACTGTAGTTGAATTGTAGTTGTACTGTAGTTGTACTGTATTTGTACTGTACTTGTACTGTAGTTGTACTGTAGTTGTACTGTAGTTGTACTGTATGTGTACTGTATTTTAACTGTATTTGTACTGTAGTTGTACTGTAGTTGTACTGTATTTGTACTGTAGTTGTTCTGTATGTGTACTGTAGTTGTACTGTAGTTGTACTGTAGTTGTACTGTAGTTGTACTGTATGTGTACTGTATTTGTACTGTATGTGTACTGTATTTGTACTGTAGTTGTACTGTATGTGTACTGTATGTGTACTGTAGTTGTACTGTAGTTGAACTGTAGTTGTACTGTATGTGTACTGTATTTGTACTGTAGTTGTACTGTAGTTGTACTGTTGTTGTACTGTATGTGTACTGTATTTGTACTGTATGTGTACTGTAGTTGTACTGTATGTGTACTGTATGTGTACTGTATTTGTACTGTATGTGTACTGTAGTTGTACTGTATGTGTACTGTATTTGTACTGTATGTGTACTGTAGTTGTACTGTATGTGTACTGTAGTTGTACTGTAGTTGTACTGTAGTTGTACTGTATGTGTACTGTATTTGTACTGTAGTTGTACTGTAGTTGTACTGTATGTGTATTCTATGTGTACTGTATTTGTACTGTATGTGTACTGTATTTGTACTGTAGTTGTACTGTAGTTGTACTGTAGTTGTACTGTAGTTGTACTGTATGTGTACTGTATTTGTACTGTATGTGTACTGAATTTGTACTGTAGTTGTACTGTATGTGTACTGTAGTTGTACTGTAGTTGTACTGTATGTGTACTGTATTTGTACTGTATGTGTACTGTAGTTGTACTGTAGTTGTACTGTAGTTGTACTGTATGTGTACTGTATTTGTACTGTATGTGTACTGTATTTGTACTGTAGTTGTACTGTAGTTGTACTGTATGTGTACTGTATTTTAACTGTACTTGTACTGTAGTTGTACTGTATTTCTACTGTAGTTGTACTGTATGTGTACTGTATTTGTACTGTATGTGTACTGTATTTGTACTGTATGTGTACTGTAGTTGTACTGTAGTTGTACTGTAGTTGTACTGCACTTGTACTGTATTTGTACTTTATGTGTACTGTATGTGTACTGTAGTTGTACTGTAGTTGTACTGTAGTTGTACTGTAGTTGTACTGTAGTTGTACTGTATGTGTACTGTATTTTAACTGTATTTGTGCTGTAGTTGTACTGTAGTTGTACTGTAGTTTTACTGTAGTTGTACTGTAGTTGTACTGTATGTGTAGTGTATTTTAACTGTATTTGTACTGTAATTGGACTGTAGTTGTACTGTATGTGTACTGTAGTGGTACTGTAGTTGTACTGTAGTTGTACTGTATGTGTCATGTATTTTAACTGTACTTGTACTGTAGTTGTACTGTAGTTGTACTGTACTTTTGCTGTAATTGTACTGTAGTTGTACTGTAGTTGTACTGTATGTGTACTGTAGTTGTACTGTATTGTACTGTACTTGTACTGTAGTTGTACTGTAGTTGTACTGTAGTTGTACTGTATGTGTACTGTATTTATACTGTACTTGTACTGTAGTTGTACTGTATGTGTACTGTATTTGTACTGTACTTGTACTGTAGTTGTACTGTAGTTGTACTGTACTTGTACTGTACTTGTACTGTAGTTGTACTGTATGTGTACTGTAGTTGTACTGTATTTGTACTGTACTTGTACTGTAGTTGTACTGTAGTTGTACTGTACTTGTACTGTACTTGTACTGTACTTGTACTGTACTTGACTGTAGTTGCACTGTAGTTGTACTGTAGTTGTACTGTATGTGTACTGTAGTTGTACTGTATTTGTACTGTACTTGTACTGTAGTTGTAATGTAGTTGTACTGTACTTGTACTGTACTTGTACTGTAGTTGTACTACTGTATTTGTACTGTACTTGTACTGTAGTTGTACTGTAGTTGTACTGTAGTTGTACTGTATGTGTACTGTAGTTGTACTGTATTTGTACTGTACTTGTACTGTAGTTGTACTGTAGTTGTACTGTAGTTGTACTGTAGTTGTACTGTAGTTGTACTGTATGTGTACTGTATTTTAACTGTAGTTGTACTGTACTTGTACTGTAGTTGTACTGTAGTTGTACTGTAGTTAAACTGTATTTGTACTGTAGTTGTACTGTACTTGTACTGTATGTGTACTGTATTTGTACTGTAGTAGTACTGTATGTGTACTGTATGTGTACTCTATGTGTACTGTATTTGTACTGTAGTTGTACTGTAGTTGTACTGTAGTTGTACTGTAGTTGTACTGTATTTGTACTGTACTTGTACTGTAGTTGTACTGTAGTTGTACTGTAGTTGTACTGTATGTGTACTGTATTTTAACTGTATTTGTACTGTAGTTGTACTGTAGTTGTACTGTATTTGTACTGTAGTTGTACTGTATGTGTACTGTAGTTGTACTGTATTTGTACTGTACTTGTACTGTAGTTGTACTGTAGTTGTACTGTATTTGTACTCTAGTTGTACTGTAGTTGTACTGTATGTGTACTGTAGTTGTACTGTATGTGTACTGTAGTTGTACTGAATGTGTAATATAGTTGTACTGTATTTGTACTGTATTTGTACTGTACTTGTACTGTAGTTGTACTGTAGTTGTACTGTATGTGTACTGTATTTGTACTGTACTTGTACTGTAGTTGTACTGTAGTTGTACTGTATTTGTACTGTACTTGTACTGTAGTTGTACTGTAGTTGTACTGTAGTTGTACTGTATGTGTACTGTATTTTAACTGTATTTGTACTGTTGTTGTACTGTAGTTGTACTGTATTTGTACTGTAGTTGTTCTGTATGTGTACTGTAGTTGTACTGTAGTTGTACTGTAGTTGTACTGTAGTTGTACTGTATGTGTACTGTATTTGTACTGTATGTGTACTGTATTTGTACTGTAGTTGTACTGTATGTGTACTGTATGTGTACTGTAGTTGTACTGTAGTTGAACTGTAGTTGTACTGTATGTGTACTGTATTTGTACTGTAGTTGTACTGTAGTTGTACTGTAGTTGTACTGTATGTGTACTGTATTTGTACTGTATGTGTACTGTAGTTGTACTGTATGTGTACTGTATGTGTACTGTATTTGTACTGTATGTGTACTGTAGTTGTACTGTATGTGTACTGTATTTGTACTGTATGTGTACTGTAGTTGTACTGTATGTGTACTGTAGTTGTACTGTAGTTGTACTGTATGTGTACTGTATTTGTACTGTAGTTGTACTGTAGTTGTACTGTATGTGTATTCTATGTGTACTGTATTTGTACTGTATGTGTACTGTATTTGTACTGTAGTTGTACTGTAGTTGTACTGTAGTTGTACTGTAGTTGTACTGTATGTGTACTGTATTTGTACTGTATGTGTACTGAATTTGTACTGTAGTTGTACTGTATGTGTACTGTAGTTGTACTGTAGTTGTACTGTATGTGTACTGTATTTGTACTGTATGTGTACTGTATTTGTACTGTAGTTGTACTGTAGTTGTACTGTAGTTGTACTGTATGTGTACTGTATTTGTACTGTATGTGTACTGTATTTGTACTGTAGTTGTACTGTAGTTGTACTGTATGTGTACTGTATTTTAACTGTACTTGTACTGTAGTTGTACTGTATTTCTACTGTAGTTGTACTGTATGTGTACTGTATTTGTACTGTATGTGTACTGTATTTGTACTGTATGTGTACTGTAGTTGTACTGTAGTTGTACTGTAGTTGTACTGTACTTGTACTGTATTTGTACTTTATGTGTACTGTATGTGTACTGTAGTTGTACTGTAGTTGTACTGTAGTTGTACTGTAGTTGTACTGTAGTTGTACTGTATGTGTACTGTATTTTAACTGTATTTGTGTTGTAGTTGTACTGTAGTTGTACTGTAGTTTTACTGTAGTTGTACTGTAGTTGTACTGTATGTGTAGTGTATTTTAACTGTATTTGTACTGTAATTGGACTGTAGTTGTACTGTATGTGTACTGTAGTGGTACTGTAGTTGTACTGTAGTTGTACTGTATGTGTCATGTATTTTAACTGTACTTGTACTGTAGTTGTACTGTAGTTGTACTGTACTTTTACTGTAATTGTACTGTAGTTGTACTGTAGTTGTACTGTATGTGTACTGTAGTTGTACTGTATTGTACTGTACTTGTACTGTAGTTGTACTGTAGTTGTACTGTAGTTGTACTGTATGTGTACTGTATTTATACTGTACTTGTACTGTAGTTGTACTGTATGTGTACTGTATTTGTACTGTACTTGTACTGTAGTTGTACTGTAGTTGTACTGTACTTGTACTGTAGTTGTACTGTAGTTGTACTGTAGTTGTACTGTACTTGTACTGTACTTGTACTGTACTTGTACTGTACTTGTACTGTACTTGTACTGTAGTTGCACTGTAGTTGTACTGTAGTTGTACTGAATGTGTACTGTAGTTGTACTGTATTTGTACTGTACTTGTACTGTAGTTGTAATGTAGTTGTACTGTACTTGTACTGTACTTGTACTGTAGTTGTACTGTATTTGTACTGTACTTGTACTGTAGTTGTACTGTAGTTGTACTGTATGTGTACTGTAGTTGTACTGTATTTGTACTGTACTTGTACTGTAGTTGTACTGTAGTTGCACTGTAGTTGTACTGTAGTTGTACTGTAGTTGTACTGTATGTGTACTGTATTTTAACTGTAGTTGTACTGTACTTGTACTGTAGTTGTACTGTAGTTGTACTGTAGTTAAACTGTATTTGTACTGTAGTTGTACTGTACTTGTACTGTATGTGTACTGTATTTGTACTGTAGTAGTACTGTATGTGTACTGTATGTGTACTGTATGTGTACTGTATGTGTACTGTATTTGTACTGTAGTTGTACTGTAGTTGTTCTGTAGTTGTACTGTAGTTGTACTGTATTTGTACTGTACTTGTACTGTAGTTGTACTGTAGTTGTACTGTAGTTGTACTGTATGTGTACTGTATTTTAACTGTATTTGTACTGTAGTTGTACTGTAGTTGTACGGTATTTGTACTGTAGTTGTACTGTATGTGTACTGTAGTTGTACTGTATTTGTACTGTACTTGTACTGTACTTGTACTGTAGTTGTACTGTATTTGTACTCTAGTTGTACTGTAGTTGTACTGTATGTGTACTGTAGTTGTACTGTAAGTGTACTGTAGTTGTACTGAATGTGTACTATAGTTGTACTGTATTTGTACTGTATTTGTACTGTACTTGTACTGTAGTTGTACTGTAGTTGTACTGTATGTGTACTGTATTTGTACTGTACTTGTACTGTAGTTGTACTGTAGTTGTACTGTACTTGTACTGTAGTTGTACTGTATGTGTACTGTAGTTGTACTGTATTTGTACTGTACTTGTACAGTAGTTGTACTGTAGTTGTACTGTACTTGTACTGTACTTGTACTGTACTTGTACTGTACTTGTACTGTAGTTGTACTGTAGTTGTACTGTAGTTGTACTGTATGTGTACTGTAGTTGTACTGTATTTGTACTGTACTTGTACTGTAGATGTACTGTAGTTGTACTGTATTTGTACTGTATGTGTACTGTATTTGTACTGTAGTTGTACTGTAAGTGTACTGTAGTTATACTGTATGTGTACTGTATTTGTACTGTATGTGTACTGTATTTGTACTGTAGTTGTACTGTAGTTGTACTGTAGTTGTACTGTAGTTGTACTGTATGTGTACTGTATTTGTACTGTATGTGTACTGTATTTGTACTGTAGTTTTACTGTAGTTGTACTGTATGTGTACTGTATTTTAACTGTAATTGTACTGTAGTTGTACTGTATTTGTACTGTAGTTGTACTGTATTTGTACTGTAGTTGTACTGTAGTTGTACTGTAGTTGTACTGTATGTGTACTGTATTTGTACTGTATGTGTACTGTATTTGTACTGTATGTGTACTGTATTTGTACAGTAGTTGTACTGTAGTTGTACTGTATGTGTACTGTAGTTGTACTGTACTTGTACTGAAGTTGTACTGTATGTGTACTGTATTTGTACTGTAGTTGTACTGTAGTTGTACTGTACTTGTACTGTATTTGTACTGTACTTGTACTGTAGTTGTACTGTATGTGTACTGTATTTGTACTGTAGTTGTACTGTAGTTGTACTGTATGTGTACTGTAGTTGAACTGTACTTGTACTGTAGTTGTACTGTAGTTGTACTGTATGTGTACTGTAGTTGTACTGTACATGTACTCTATTTGTACTTTATGTGTACTGTATTTGTACTGTAGTTGTACTGTAGTTGTACTGTATTTGTACTGTATGTGTACTGTATTTGTACTGTAGTTGTACTGTAGTTGTACTGTAGTTGTACTGTAGTTGTACTGTACTTGTACTGTATTTGTACTGTAGTTGTACTGTATGTGTACTGTATTTGTACTGTAGTTGTATTGTAGTTGTACTGTAGTTGTACTGTATGTGTACTGTATGTGTACTGTAGTTGTACTGTAGTTGTACTGTAGTTGTACTGTAGTTGTACTGTATGTGTACTGTATTTGTACTGTATGTGTACTGAATTTGTACTGTAGTTGTACTGTATGTGTACTGTAGTTGTACTGTAGTTGTACTGTATGTGTACTGTATTTGTACTGTATGTGTACTGTATTTGTACTGTAGTTGTACTGTAGTTGTACTGTAGTTGTACTGTATGTGTACTGTATTTGTACTGTATGTGTACTGTATTTGTACTGTAGTTGTACTGTAGTTGTACTGTATGTGTACTGTATTTTAACTGTACTTGTACTGTAGTTGTACTGTATTTCTACTGTAGTTGTACTGTATGTGTACTGTATTTGTACTGTATGTGTACTGTATTTGTACTGTATGTGTACTGTAGTTGTACTGTAGTTGTACTGTAGTTGTACTGTACTTGTACTGTATTTGTACTTTATGTGTACTGTATGTGTACTGTAGTTGTACTGTAGTTGTACTGTAGTTGTACTGTAGTTGTACTGTAGTTGTACTGTATGTGTACTGTATTTTAACTGTATTTGTGCTGTAGTTGTACTGTAGTTGTACTGTAGTTTTACTGTAGTTGTACTGTAGTTGTACTGTATGTGTAGTGTATTTTAACTGTATTTGTACTGTAATTGGACTGTAGTTGTACTGTATGTGTACTGTAGTGGTACTGTAGTTGTACTGTAGTTGTACTGTATGTGTCATGTATTTTAACTGTACTTGTACTGTAGTTGTACTGTAGTTGTACTGTACTTTTACTGTAATTGTACTGTAGTTGTACTGTAGTTGTACTGTATGTGTACTGTAGTTGTACTGTATTGTACTGTACTTGTACTGTAGTTGTACTGTAGTTGTACTGTAGTTGTACTGTATGTGTACTGTATTTATACTGTACTTGTACTGTAGTTGTACTGTATGTGTACTGTATTTGTACTGTACTTGTACTGTAGTTGTACTGTAGTTGTACTGTACTTGTACTGTAGTTGTACTGTAGTTGTACTGTAGTTGTACTGTACTTGTACTGTACTTGTACTGTACTTGTACTGTACTTGTACTGTAGTTGCACTGTAGTTGTACTGTAGTTGTACTGAATGTGTACTGTAGTTGTACTGTATTTGTACTGTACTTGTACTGTAGTTGTAATGTAGTTGTACTGTACTTGTACTATACTTGTACTGTAGTTGTACTGTATTTGTACTGTACTTGTACTGTAGTTGTACTGTAGTTGTACTGTATGTGTACTGTATTTTAACTGTAGTTGTACTGTACTTGTACTGTAGTTGTACTGTAGTTGTACTGTAGTTAAACTGTATTTGTACTGTAGTTGTACTCTACTTGTACTGTATGTGTACTGTATTTGTACTGTAGTAGTACTGTATGTGTACTGTATGTGTACTGTATGTGTACTGTATGTGTACTGTATATGTACTGTAGTTGTACTGTAGTTGTACTGTAGTTGTACTGTAGTTGTACTGTATTTGTACTGTACTTGTACTGTAGTTGTACTGTAGTTGTACTGTAGTTGTACTGTATGTGTACTGTATTTTAACTGTATTTGTACTGTAGTTGTACTGTAGTTGTACTGTATTTGTACTGTAGTTGTACTGTATGTGTACTGTAGTTGTACTGTATTTGTACTGTACTTGTACTGTAGTTGTACTGTAGTTGTACTGTATTTGTACTCTAGTTGTACTGTAGTTGTACTGTATGTGTACTGTAGTTGTACTGTATGTGTACTGTAGTTGTACTGAATGTGTACTATAGTTGTACTGTATTTGTACTGTATTTGTACTGTACTTGTACTGTAGTTGTACTGTAGTTGTACTGTATGTGTACTGTATTTGTACTGTACTTGTACTGTAGTTGTACTGTAGTTGTACTGTACTTGTACTGTAGTTGTACTGTATGTGTACTGTAGTTGTACTGTATTTGTACTGTACTTGTACAGTAGTTGTACTGTAGTTGTACTGTACTTGTACTGTACTTGTACTGTACTTGTACTGTACTTGTACTGTAGTTGTACTGTAGTTGTACTGTAGTTGTACTGTATGTGTACTGTAGTTGTACTGTATTTGTACTGTACTTGTACTGTAGATGTACTGTAGTTGTACTGTATTTGTACTGTATGTGTACTGTATTTGTACTGTAGTTGTACTGTAAGTGTACTGTAGTTATACTGTATGTGTACTGTATTTGTACTGTATGTGTACTGTATTTGTACTGTAGTTGTACTGTAGTTGTACTGTAGTTGTACTGTAGTTGTACTGTATGTGTACTGTATTTGTACTGTATGTGTACTGTATTTGTACTGTAGTTTTACTGTAGTTGTACTGTATGTGTACTGTATTTTAACTGTAATTGTACTGTAGTTGTACTGTATTTGTACTGTAGTTGTACTGTATTTGTACTGTAGTTGTACTGTAGTTGTACTGTAGTTGTACTGTATGTGTACTGTATTTGTACTGTATGTGTACTGTATTTGTACTGTATGTGTACTGTATTTGTACAGTAGTTGTACTGTAGTTGTACTGTATGTGTACTGTAGTTGTACTGTACTTGTACTGAAGTTGTACTGTATGTGTACTGTATTTGTACTGTAGTTGTACTGTAGTTGTACTGTACTTGTACTGTATTTGTACTGTACTTGTACTGTAGTTGTACTGTATGTGTACTGTATTTGTACTGTAGTTGTACTGTAGTTGTACTGTATGTGTACTGTAGTTGAACTGTACTTGTACTGTAGTTGTACTGTAGTTGTACTGTATGTGTACTGTAGTTGTACTGTACATGTACTCTATTTGTACTTTATGTGTACTGTATTTGTACTGTAGTTGTACTGTAGTTGTACTGTATTTGTACTGTATGTGTACTGTATTTGTACTGTAGTTGTACTGTAGTTGTACTGTAGTTGTACTGTAGTTGTACTGTACTTGTACTGTATTTGTACTGTAGTTGTACTGTATGTGTACTGTATTTGTACTGTAGTTGTATTGTAGTTGTACTGTAGTTGTACTGTATGTGTACTGTATGTGTACTGTAGCTGTACTGTAGTTGTACTGTAGTTGTACTGTATGTGTACTGTATGTG
The DNA here is from genome assembly GCA_946902985.2 of Meconema thalassinum. Lineage (NCBI taxonomy): Eukaryota > Metazoa > Arthropoda > Insecta > Orthoptera > Tettigoniidae > Meconema > Meconema thalassinum. Next base: position 442,768,938 of record OX336394.1, on the reverse strand, counting down.
TACTGTATGTGTACTGTAGTTGTACTGTATGTGTACTGTATGTGTACTGTAGTTGTACTGTAGTTGTACTGTAGTTGTACTGTAGTTGTACAGTATTTGTACTGTAGTTGTACTGTAGTTGTACTGTAGTTGTACTGTTGTTGTACTGTATGTGTACTGTATTTGTACTGTATGTGTACTGTAGTTGTACTGTATGTGTACTGTATGCTTACTGTAGTTGTACTGTAGTTGTACTGTATGTGTACTGTATGTGTACTGTAGTTGTACTGTAGTTGTACTGTAGTTGTACTGTATGTGTACTGTAGTTGTACTGTAGTTGTACTGTATGTGTACTGTAGTTGTACTGTAGTTGTACTGTAGTTGTACTGTAGTTGTTCTGTATGTGTACTGTAGTTGTACTGTATGTGTACTGTATGTGTACTCTATTTGTACTGTATGTGTACTGTAGTTGTACTGTATGTGTACTGTATTTGTACTGTATGTGTACTGGAGTTGTACTGTATGTGTACTGTAGTTGTACTGTAGTTGTACTGTAGTTGTACTGTATGTGTACTGTATTTGTACTGTAGTTGTACTGTATGTGTACTGTAGTTGTACTGTAGTTGTACTGTAGTTGTACTGTATGTGTACTGTATTTGTACTGTATGTGTACTGTATTTGTACTGTAGTTGTACTGTATGTGTACTGTATGTGTACTGTAGTTGTACTGTAGTTGAACTGTAGTTGTACTGTATGTGTACTGTATTTGTACTGTAGTTGTACTGTAGTTGTACTGTAGTTGTACTGTATGTGTACTGTATTTGTACTGTATGTGTACTGTAGTTGTACTGTATGTGTACTCTATGTGTACTGTATTTGTACTGTATGTGTACTGTAGTTGTACTGTATGTGTACTGTATTTGTACTGTATGTGTACTGGAGTTGTACTGTATGTGTACTGTAGTTGTACTGTAGTTGTACTGTAGTTGTACTGTATGTGTACTGTATTTGTACTGTAGTTGTACTGTAGTTGTACTGTATGTGTACTCTATGTGTACTGTATTTGTACTGTATGTGTACTGTATTTGTACTGTAGTTGTACTGTAGTTGTACTGTATTTGTACTGTATGTGTACTGTATTTGTACTGTAGTTGTACTGTAGTTGTACTGTAGTTGTACTGTATGTGTACTGTATTTGTACTGTATGTGTACTGAATTTGTACTGTAGTTGTACTGTATTTGTACTGTAGTTGTACTGTAGTTGTACTGTAGTTGAACTGTAGTTGTACTGTATGTGTACTGTATGTGTACTGTATGTGTACTGTAGTTGTACTGTATTTGTACTGTAGTTGTACTGTAGTTGTACTGTATGTGTACTGTACTTGTACTGTATGTGTACTGTAGTTGTACTGTATTTGTACTGTAGTTGTACTGTAGTTGTACTGTAGTTGTACTGTAGTTGTACTGTATTTGTACTGTAGTTGTACTGTAGTTGTACTGTAGTTGTACTGTATGTGTACTGTACTTGTACTGTATGTGTACTGTAGTTGTACTGTAGTTGTACTGTAGTTGTACTGTATTTGTACTCTATGTGTACTGTATGTATACTGTAGTTGTACTGTATGTGTACTGTAGTTATACTGTAGTTGTACTGTATGTGTACTGTAGTTGTACTGTATTTGTACTGTAGTTGTACTGTAGTTGTACTGTATTTGTACTGTAGTTGTACTGTAGTTTTACTGTAGTTGTACTGTAGTTGTACTGTACTTGTACTGTATGTGTACTGTATGTGTACTGTATGTGTACTGTATTTTAACTGTACTTGTACTGTAGTTGTACTGTAGTTGTACTCTAGTTGTACTGTATGTGTACTGTACTTGTACTCTATGTGTACTGTAGTTGTACTGTATTTGTACTGTAGTTGTACTGTAGTTGTACTGTAGTTGTACTGTAGTTGTACTGTATGTGTACTGTATGTGTACTGTATGTGTACTGTAGTTGTACTGTATTTGTACTGTAGTTGTACTGTAGTTGTACTGTATGAATACTGTACTTGTACTGTATGTGTACTGTAGTTGTACTGTATTTGTACTGTAGTTGTACTGTAGTTGTACTGTAGTTGTACTGTAGTTGTACTGTAGTTGTACTGTATTTGTACTGTAGTTGTACTGTAGTTGTACTGTAGTTGTACTGTATGTGTACTGTACTTGTACTGTATGTGTACTGTAGTTGTACTGTAGTTGTACTGTAGTTGTACTGTATGTGTACTGTATGTGTACTGTATGTGTACTGTAGTTGTACTGTATGTGTACTGTAGTTATACTGTAGTTGTACTGTATGTGTACTGTAGTTGTACTGTATTTGTACTGTAGTTGTACTGTAGTTGTACTGTATTTGTACTGCAGTTGTACTGTAGTTGTACTGTAGTTGTACTGTAGTTGTACTGTACTTGTACTGTATGTGTACTGTATGTGTACTGTATGTGTACTGTATTTTAACTGTACTTGTACTGTAGTTGTACTGTATGTGTACTGTACTTGTACTGTATGTGTACTGTAGTTGTACTGTATTTGTACTGTAGTTGTACTGTAGTTGTACTGTATGTGTACTGTATGTGTACTGTATGTGTACTGTATGTGTACTGTATGTGTACTGTAGTTGTACTGTAGTTGTACTGTATTTGTACTGTATGTGTACTGTATGTGTACTGTAGTTGTACTGTATGTGTACTGTAGTTTTACTGTATTTGTACTGTACTTGTACTGTAGTTGTACTGTAGTTGTACTGTAGTTGTACTGTACTTGTACTGTAGTTGTACTGTAGTTGTACTGTACTTGTACTGTAGTTGTACTGTATGTGTACTGTAGTTGTACTGTATGTGTACTGTAGTTGTACTGTATGTGCACTGTAGTTGTACTGTATTTGTACTGTATGTGTACCGTATGTGTACTGTAGTTGTACTGTAGTTGTACTGTACTTGTACTGTAGTTGTACTGTAGTTGTACTGTACTTGTACTGTAGTTGTACTGTAGTTGTACTGTATTTGTACTGTAGTTGTACTGTATGTGTACTGTACTTGTACTGTAGATGTACTGTAGTTGTACTGTATTTGTACAGTAGTTGTACTGTAGTTGTACTGTAGTTGTACTGTAGTTGTACTGTAGTTGTACTGTATGTGTACTGTACTTGTACTGTAGTTGTACTGTAGTTGTACTGTATTTTAACTGTACTTGTACTGTATTTGTACTGTATGTGTACTGTATGAGTAATGTAGTTGTACTGTAGTTGTACTGTAGTTGTACTCTAGTTGTACTGTAGTTGTACTGTATGTGTACTGTATTTGTACTGTACTTGTACTGTAGTTGTACTGTAGTTGTACTGTAGTTGTACTGTACTTGTACTGTACTTGTACTGTAGTTGTACTGTATGTGTACTGTAGTTGTACTGTAGTTGTACTGTAGTTGTACTGTAGTTGTACTGTAGTTGTACTGTAGTTGTACTGTAGTTGTACTGTATGTGTACTGTATGTGTACTGTAGTTGTACTGTATGTGTACTGTATGTGTACTGTATGTGTACTGTAGATGTACTGTATGTGTACTGTAGTTGTACTGTAGTTGTACTGTATGTGGACTGTATGTGTACTGTAGTTGTACTGTAGTTGTACTGTATGTGTACTGTACTTGTACTATACTTGTACTGTAGTTGTACTGTAGCTGTACTGTATGTGTACTGTATGTGTACTGTACTTGTACTGTAGTTGTACTGTAGTTGTACTGTATTTGTACTGTAGTTGTACTGTAGTTGTACTGTATGTGTACTGTTTGTGTACTGTAGTTGTACTGTAGTTGTACTGTATGTGTACTGTAGTTGTACTGTAGTTGTACTGTATGTGTACTGTAGTTGTACTGTAGTTGTACTGTATGTGTACTGTAGTTGTACTGTAGTTGTACTGTATGTGTACTGTATGTGTACTGTAGTTGTACTGTATGTGTACTGTAGTTGTAGTGTAGTTGTACTGTATGTGTACTGTATGTGTACTGTATGTGTACTGTATGTGTACTGTAGTTGTACTGTATGTGTACTGTAGTTGTACTGTATGTGTACTGTATGTGTACTGTAGTTGTACTGTAGTTGTACTGTATGTGTACTGTAGTTGTACTGTATGTGTACTGTAGTTGTACTGTAGTTGTACTGTAGTTGTACTGTAGTTGTACTGTATGTGTACTGTATGTGTACTGTAGTTGTACTGTAGTTGTACTGTATGTGTACTGTAGTTGTACTGTAGTTGTACTGTATGTGTACTGTAGTTGTACTGTAGTTGTACTGTATGTGTACTGTATGTGTACTGTAGTTGTACTGTATGTGTACTGTAGTTGTACTGTAGTTGTACTGTATGTGTACTGTATGTGTACTGTAGTTGTACTGTAGTTGTACTGTAGTTGTACTGTATGTGTACTGTATGTGTACTGTATGTGTACTGTGGTTGTACTGTATGTGTACTGTAGTTGTACTGTAGCTGTACTGTAGTTGTACTGTAGTGTCACTGTAGTTGTACTGTAGTTGTACTGTAGTTGTACTGTAGTTGTACAGTAGTTGTACTGTATGTGTACTGTATGTGTACTGTATGAGTACTGTAGTTGTACTGTAGTTGTACTGTATGTGTACTGTATGTGTACTGTAGTTGTACTGTATGTGTACTGTAGTTGTACTGTAGTTGTACTGTATGTGTACTGTAGTTGTACTGTAGTTGTACTGTATGTGTACTGTAGTTGTACTGTAGTTGTACTGTAGTTGTACTGTAGTTGTTCTGTATGTGTACTGTAGTTGTACTGTATGTGTACTGTATGTGTACTGTATTTGTACTGTATGTGTACTGTAGTTGTACTGTATGTGTACTGTATTTGTTCTGTATGTGTACTGGAGTTGTACTGTATGTGTACTGTAGTTGTACTGTAGTTGTACTGTAGTTGTACTGTATGTGTACTGTATTTGTACTGTAGTTGTACTGTATGTGTACTGTAGTTGTACTGTAGTTGTACTGTAGTTGTACTGTATGTGTACTGTATTTGTACTGTATGTGTACTGTATTTGTACTGTAGTTGTACTGTATGTGTACTGTATGTGTACTGTAGTTGTACTGTAGTTGAACTGTAGTTGTACTGTATGTGTACTGTATTTGTACTGTAGTTGTACTGTAGTTGTACTGTAGTTGTACTGTATGTGTACTGTATTTGTACTGTATGTGTACTGTAGTTGTACTGTATGTGTACTCTATGTGTACTGTATTTGTACTGTATGTGTACTGTAGTTGTACTGTATGTGTACTGTATTTGTACTGTATGTGTACTGGAGTTGTACTGTATGTGTACTGTAGTTGTACTGTAGTTGTACTGTAGTTGTACTGTATGTGTACTGTATTTGTACTGTAGTTGTACTGTAGTTGTACTTTATGTGTACTCTATGTGTACTGTATTTGTACTGTATGTGTACTGTATTTGTACTGTAGTTGTACTGTAGTTGTACTGTATTTGTACTGTATGTGTACTGTATTTGTACTGTAGTTGTACTGTAGTTGTACTGTAGTTGTACTGTATGTGTACTGTATTTGTACTGTATGTGTACTGAATTTGTACTGTAGTTGTACTGTATTTGTACTGTAGTTGTACTGTAGTTGTACTGTAGTTGAACTGTAGTTGTACTGTATGTGTACTGTATGTGTACTGTATGTGTACTGTAGTTGTACTGTATTTGTACTGTAGTTGTACTGTAGTTGTACTGTATGTGTACTGTACTTGTACTGTATGTGTACTGTAGTTGTACTGTATTTGTACTGTAGTTGTACTGTAGTTGTACTGTAGTTGTACTGTAGTTGTACTGTAGTTGTACTGTATTTGTACTGTAGTTGTACTGTAGTTGTACTGTAGTTGTACTGTATGTGTACTGTACTTGTACTGTATGTGTACTGTAGTTGTACTGTAGTTGTACTGTAGTTGTACTGTATTTGTACTCTATGTGTACTGTATGTGTACTGTAGTTGTACTGTATGTGTACTGTAGTTATACTGTAGTTGTACTGTATGTGTACTGTAGTTGTACTGTATTTGTACTGTAGTTGTACTGTAGTTGTACTGTATTTGTACTGTAGTTGTACTGTAGTTGTACTGTAGTTGTACTGTACTTGTACTGTATGTGTACTGTATGTGTACTGTATGTGTACTGTATTTTAACTGTACTTGTACTGTAGTTGTACTGTAGTTGTACTCTAGTTGTACTGTATGTGTACTGTACTTGTACTCTATGTGTACTGTAGTTGTACTGTATTTGTACTGTAGTTGTACTGTAGTTGTACTGTAGTTGTACTGTAATTGTACTGTATGTGTACTGTATGTGTACTGTATGTGTACTGTAGTTGTACTGTATTTGTACTGTAGTTGTACTGTAGTTGTACTGTATGAGTACTGTACTTGTACTGTATGTGTACTGTAGTTGTACTGTATTTGTACTGTAGTTGTACTGTAGTTGTACTGTAGTTGTACTGTAGTTGTACTGTAGTTGTACTGTATTTGTACTGTAGTTGTACTGTAGTTGTACTGTAGTTGTACTGTATGTGTACTGTACTTGTACTGTATGTGTACTGTAGTTGTACTGTAGTTGTACTGTAGTTGTACTGTGTGTGTACTGTATGTGTACTGTATGTGTACTGTAGTTGTACTGTATGTGTACTGTAGTTATACTGTAGTTGTACTGTATGTGTACTGTAGTTGTACTGTATTTGTACTGTAGTTGTACTGTAGTTGTACTGTATTTGTACTGCAGTTGTACTGTAGTTGTACTGTAGTTGTACTGTAGTTGTACTGTACTTGTACTGTATGTGTACTGTATGTGTACTGTATGTGTACTGTATTTTAACTGTACTTGTACTGTAGTTGTACTGTATGTGTACTGTACTTGTACTGTATGTGTACTGTAGTTGTACTGTATTTGTACTGTAGTTGTACTGTAGTTGTACTGTAGTTGTACTGTATGTGTACTGTATGTGTACTGTATGTGTACTGTATGTGTACTGTATGTGTACTGTAGTTGTACTGTAGTTGTACTGTATTTGTACTGTATGTGTACTGTATGTGTACTGTAGTTGTACTGTATGTGTACTGTATTTTAACTGTACTTGTACTGTAGTTGTACTGTAGTTGTACTGTATTTGTACTGTATGTGTACTGTATGTGTACTGTAGTTGTACTGTAGTTGTACTGTATTTGTACTGTATTTGTACTGTATGTGTACTGTAGTTTTACTGTATTTGTACTGTACTTGTACTGTAGTTGTACTGTAGTTGTACTGTAGTTGTACTGTACTTGTACTGTAGTTGTACTGTAGTTGTACTGTACTTGTACTGTAGTTGTACTGTATGTGTACTGTAGTTGTACTGTATGTGTACTGTAGTTGTACTGTATGTGCACTGTAGTTGTACTGTATTTGTACTGTATGTGTACCGTATGTGTACTGTAGTTGTACTGTAGTTGTACTGTACTTGTACTGTAGTTGTACTGTAGTTGTACTGTACTTGTACTGTAGTTGTACTGTAGTTGTACTGTATTTGTACTGTAGTTGTACTGTATGTGTACTGTACTTGTACTGTAGATGTACTGTAGTTGTACTGTATTTGTACAGTAGTTGTACTGTAGTTGTACTGTAGTTGTACTGTAGTTGTACTGTAGTTGTACTGTATGTGTACTGTACTTGTACTGTAGTTGTACTGTAGTTGTACTGTATTTTAACTGTACTTGTACTGTATTTGTACTGTATGTGTACTGTATGAGTAATGTAGTTGTACTGTAGTTGTACTGTAGTTGTACTCTAGTTGTACTGTAGTTGTACTGTATGTGTACTGTATTTGTACTGTACTTGTACTGTAGTTGTACTGTAGTTGTACTGTAGTTGTACTGTACTTGTACTGTACTTGTACTGTAGTTGTACTGTATGTGTACTCTAGTTGTACTGTAGTTGTACTGTAGTTGTACTGTAGTTGTACTGTAGTTGTACTGTAGTTGTACTGTAGTTGTACTGTAGTTGTACTGTATGTGTACTGTATGTGTACTGTAGTTGTACTGTATGTGTACTGTATGTGTACTGTATGTGTACTGTAGATGTATTGTATGTGTACTGTAGTTGTACTGTAGTTGTACTGTATGTGTACTGTATGTGTACTGTAGTTGTACTGTAGTTGTACTGTATGTGTACTGTACTTGTACTATACTTGTACTGTAGTTGTACTGTAGCTGTACTGTATGTGTACTGTATGTGTACTGTACTTGTACTGTAGTTGTACTGTAGTTGTACTGTATTTGTACTGTAGTTGTACTGTATGTGTACTGTTTGTGTACTGTAGTTGTACTGTAGTTGTACTGTATGTGTACTGTAGTTGTACTGTAGTTGTACTGTATGTGTACTGTAGTTGTACTGTAGTTGTACTGTATGTGTACTGTAGTTGTACTGTAGTTGTACTGTATGTGTACTGTATGTGTACTGTAGTTGTACTGTATGTGTACTGTAGTTGTAGTGTAGTTGTACTGTATGTGTACTGTATGTGTACTGTATGTGTACTGTAGTTGTACTGTATGTGTACTGTAGTTGTACTGTATGTGTACTGTATGTGTACTGTAGTTGTACTGTAGTTGTACTGTATGTGTACTGTAGTTGTACTGTATGTGTACTGTAGTTGTACTGTAGTTGTACTGTAGTTGTACTGTATGTGTACTGTATGTGTACTGTAGTTGTACTGTAGTTGTACTGTATGTGTACTGTAGTTGTACTGTAGTTGTACTGTATGTGTACTGTAGTTGTACTGTAGTTGTACTGTATGTGTACTGTATGTGTACTGTATGTGTACTGTAGTTGTACTGTATGTGTACTGTAGTTGTACTGTAGTTGTACTGTATGTGTACTGTATGTGTACTGTAGTTGTACTGTAGTTGTACTGTAGTTGTACTGTATGTGTACTGTATGTGTACTGTATGTGTACTGTGGTTGTACTGTATGTGTACTGTAGTTGTACTGTAGCTGTACTGTAGTTGTACTGTAGTGTCACTGTAGTTGTACTGTAGTTGTACTGTAGTTGTACTGTAGTTGTACTGTAGTTGTACAGTAGTTGTACTGTATGTGTACTGTATGTGTACTGTATGAGTACTGTAGTTGTACTGTAGTTGTACTGTATGTGTACTGTATGTGTACTGTAGTTGTACTGTATGTGTACTGTAGTTGTACTGTAGTTGTACTGTAGTTGTACTGTAGTTGTACTGTAGTTGTACTGTATGTGTACTGTATGTGTACTGTAGTTGTACTGTAGATGTACTGTATGTGTACTGTATTTGTACTGTAGTTGTACTGTAGGTGTACTGTAGTTGTACTGTAGTTGTACTGTATGTGTACTGTATGTGTACTGTATGTGTACTGTAGTTGTACTGTATGTGTACTGTAGTTGTACTGTAGTTGTACTGTAAGTGTACTGTATATGTACTGTAGTTGTACTGTAGTTGTACTGTATGTGTACTGTACTTGTACTGTACTTGTACTGTAGTTGTACTGTAGTTGTACTGTATGTGTACTGTATGTGTACTGTACTTGTACTGTAGTTGTACTGTAGTTGTACTGTAGTTGTACTGTAGTTGTACTGTATGTGTACTGTAGTTGTACTGTATTTGTACTGTACTTGTACTGAAGTTGTACTGTAGTTGTACTGTATATGTACTGTATTTGTACTGTACTTGTACTGTAGTTGTACTGTATTTGTACTGTATGTGTACTGTATTTGTACTGTACTTGAACTGTAGTTGTACTGTAGTTGTACTGTACTTTTACTGTACTTGTACTGTAGTTGTACTGTATGTGTACTGTAGTTGTACTGTACTTGTACTGTAGTTGTACTGTAGTTGTACTGTTATTGTACTGTATGTGTACTGTAGTTGTACTGTATTTGTACTGTACTTGTACTGTAGTTGTACTGTAGTTGTACTGTAGTTGTACTGTATGTGTACTGTATTTATACTGTACTTGTACTGTAGTTGTACTGTATGTGTACTGTATTTGTACTGCACTTGTACTGTAGTTGTACTGTAGTTGTACTGTACTTGTACTGTACTTGTACTGTAGTTGTACTGTATGTGTACTGTAGTTGTACTGTATTTGTACTGTACTTGTACTGTACTTGTACTGTACTTGTACTGTACTTGTACTGTACTTGTACTGTACTTGTACTGTAGTTGCACTGTAGTTGTACTGTAGTTGTACTGTATGTGTACTGTAGTTGTACTGTATTTGTACTGTACTTGTACTGTAGTTGTAATGTAGTTGTACTGTACTTGTACTGTACTTGTACTGTAGTTGTACTGTATTTGTACTGTACTTGTACTGTACTTGTACTGTAGTTGTACTGTAGTTGTACTGTAGTTGTACTGTATGTGTACTGTAGTTGTACTGTATTTGTACTGTACTTGTACTGTAGTTGTACTGTAGTTGTACTGTAGTTGTACTGTAGTTGTACTGTAGTTGTACTGTATGTGTACTGTATTTTAACTGTAGTTGTACTGTACTTGTACTGTAGTTGTACTGTAGTTGTACTGTAGTTAAACTGTATTTGTACTGTAGTTGTACTGTACTTGTACTGTATGTGTACTGTATTTGTACTGTAGTAGTACTGTATGTGTACTGTATGTGTACTGTATGTGTACTGTATGTGTACTGTATTTGTACTGTAGTTGTACTGTAGTTGTACTGTAGTTGTACTGTAGTTGTACTGTATTTGTACTGTACTTGTACTGTAGTTGTACTGTATTTGTACTGTAGTTGTACTGTATGTGTACTGTATTTTAACTGTATTTGTACTGTAGTTGTACTGTAGTTGTACTGTATTTGTACTGTAGTTGTACTGTATGTGTACTGTAGTTGTACTGTATTTGTACTGTACTTGTACTGTAGTTGTACTGTAGTTGTACTGTATTTGTACTCTAGTTGTACTGTAGTTGTACTGTATGTGTACTGTAGTTGTACTGTATGTGTACTGTAGTTGTACTGAATGTGTACTATAGTTGTACTGTATTTGTACTGTACTTGTACTGTAGTTGTACTGTAGTTGTACTGTATGTGTACTGTATTTGTACTGTACTTGTACTGTAGTTGTACTGTAGTTGTACTGTAGTTGTACTGTACTTGTACTGTACTTGTACTGTAGTTGTACTGTATGTGTACTGTAGTTGTACTGTATTTGTACTGTACTTGTACTGTAGTTGTACTGTACTTGTACTGTACTTGTACTGTACTTGTACTGTACTTGTACTGTACTTGTACTGTAGTTGTACTTAAGTTGTACTGTAGTTGTACTGTATGGGTACTGTAGTTGTACTGTATTTGTACTGTACTTGTACTGTAGATGTACTGTAGTTGTACTGTATTTGTACTGTATGTGTACTGTATTTGTACTGTAGTTGTACTCTAAGTGTACTGTAGTTATACTGTATGTGTACTGTATTTGTACTGTATGTGTACTGTATTTGTACTGTAGTTGTACTGTAGTTGTACTGTAGTTGTACTGTAGTTGTACTGTATGTGTACTGTATTTGTACTGTATGTGTACTGTATTTGTACTGTATTTTTACTGTAGTTGTACTGTATGTGTACTGTATTTTAACTGTAATTGTACTGTAGTTGTACTGTATTTGTACTGTAGTTGTACTGTATTTGTACTGTAGTTGTACTGTAGTTGTACTGTAGTTGTACTGTATGTGTACTGTATTTGTACTGTATGTGTACTGTATTTGTACTGTATGTGTACTGTATTTGTACTGTAGTTGTACTGTAGTTGTACTGTATGTGTACTGTAGTTGTACTGTACTTGTACTGAAGTTGTACTGTATGTGTACTGTATTTGTACTGTAGTTGTACTGTAGTTGTACTGTATTTGTACTGTATTTGTACTGTACTTGTACTGAAGTTGTACTGTATGTGTACTGTATTTGTACTGTAGTTGTACTGTAGTTGTACTGTATGTGTACTGTAGTTGAACTGTACTTGTACTGTAGTTGTACTGTAGTTGTACTGTATGTGTACAGTAGTTGTACTGTACATGTACTGTATTTGTACTTTATGTGTACTGTATTTGTACTGTAGTTGTACTGTAGTTGTACTGTATTTGTACTGTATGTGTACTGTATTTGTACTGTAGTTGTACTGTAGTTGTACTGTAGTTGTACTGTACTTGTACTGTATTTGTACTGTAGTTGTACTGTATGTGTACTGTATTTGTACTGTAGTTGTACTGCAGTTGTACTGTAGTTGTACTGTATGTGTACTGTATGTGTACTGTAGTTGTACTGTAGTTGTACTGTAGTTGTACTGTATGTGTACTGTATGTGTACTGTATGTGTACTGTAGTTGTACTGTATGTGTACTGTATGTGTACTGTAGTTGTACTGTAGTTGTACTGTATTTGTACTGTAGTTGTACAGTATTTGTACTGTAGTTGTACTGTAGTTGTACTGTAGTTGTACTGTTGTTGTACTGTATGTGTACTGTATTTGTACTGTATGTGTACTGTAGTTGTACTGTATGTGTACTGTATGCTTACTGTAGTTGTACTGTAGTTGTACTGTATGTGTACTGTATGTGTACTGTAGTTGTACTGTAGTTGTACTGTAGTTGTACTGTATGTGTACTGTAGTTGTACTGTAGTTGTACTGTATGTGTACTGTAGTTGTACTGTAGTTGTACTGTAGTTGTTCTGTATGTGTACTGTAGTTGTACTGTAGTTGTACTGTAGTTGTACTGTAGTTGTACTGTATGTGTACTGTATTTGTACTGTATGTGTACTGTATTTGTACTGTAGTTGTACTGTATGTGTACTGTATGTGTACTGTAGTTGTACTGTAGTTGAACTGTAGTTGTACTGTATGTGTACTGTATTTGTACTGTAGTTGTACTGTAGTTGTACTGTAGTTGTACTGTATGTGTACTGTATTTGTACTGTAGTTGTACTGTATGTGTACTGTATGTGTACTGTATTTGTACTGTATGTGTACTGTAGTTGTACTGTATGTGTACTGTATTTGTACTGTATGTGTACTGTAGTTGTACTGTATGTGTACTGTAGTTGTACTGTAGTTGTACTGTAGTTGTACTGTATGTGTACTGTATTTGTACTGTAGTTGTACTGTAGTTGTACTGTATGTGTACTCTATGTGTACTGTATTTGTACTGTATGTGTACTGTATTTGTACTGTAGTTGTACTGTAGTTGTACTGTAGTTGTACTGTATGTGTACTGTATTTGTACTGTATGTGTACTGAATTTGTACTGTAGTTGTACTGTATGTGTACTGTAGTTGTACTGTAGTTGTACTGTATGTGTACTGTATTTGTACTGTATGTGTACTGTATTTGTACTGTAGTTGTACTGTAGTTGTACTGTAGTTGTACTGTATGTGTACTGTATTTGTACTGTATGTGTACTGTATTTGTACTGTAGTTGTACTGTAGTTGTACTGTATGTGTACTGTATTTTAACTGTACTTGTACTGTAGTTGTACTGTATTTGTACTGTAGTTGTACTGTATGTGTACTGTATTTGTAATGTATGTGTACTGTATTTGTACTGTATGTGTACTGTAGTTGTACTGTAGTTGTACTGTAGTTGTACTGTACTTGTACTGTATTTGTACTTTATGTGTACTGTATGTGTACTGTAGTTGTACTGTAGTAGTACTGTAGTTGTACTGTAGTTGTACTGTAGTTGTACTGTATGTGTACTGTATGTGTACTGTATTTGTGCTGTAGTTGTACTGTAGTTGTACTGTAGTTGTACTGTAGTTGTACTGTATGTGTACTGTATTTTAACTGTATTTGTACTGTAGTTGTACTGTAATTGTACTGTAGTTGTACTGTATGTGTACTGTAGTGGTACTGTAGTTGTACTGTAGTTGTACTGTATGTGTCATGTATTTTAACTGTACTTGTACTGTAGTTGTACTGTAGTTGTACTGTACTTTTACTGTAATTGTACTGTAGTTGTACTGTAGTTGTACTGTATGTGTACTGTAGTTGTACTGTATTGTACTGTACTTGTACTGTAGTTGTACTGTAGTTGTACTGTAGTTGTACTGTAGTTGTACTGTATGTGTACTGTAGTTGTACTGTATTTGTACTGTACTTGTACTGTAGTTGTACTGTAGTTGTACTGTAGTTGTACTGTAGTTGTACTGTAGTTGTACTGTATGTGTACTGTATTTTAACTGTATTTGTACTGTAGTTGTACTGTAGTTGTACTGTAGTTGTACTGTAGTTGTACTGTACTTGTACTGTAGTTGTACTGTAGTTAAACTGTATTTGTACTGTAGTTGTACTGTACTTGTACTGTACTTGTACTGTATGTGTACTGTATGTGTACTGTATTTGTACTGTAGTAGTACTGTATGTGTACTGTATGTGTACTGTATGTGTACTGTATGTGTACTGTATGTGTACTGTATGTGTACTGTATTTGTACTGTAGTTGTACTGTAGTTGTACTGTAGTTGTACTGTATTTGTACTGTACTTGTACTGTAGTTGTACTGTACTTGTACTGTACTTGTACTGTACTTGTACTGTACTTGTACTGTACTTGTACTGTAGTTGTACTGTAGTTGTACTGTAAGTGTACTGTAGTTGTACTGTATGTGTACTGTAGTTGTACTGTAGTTGTACTGTAGTTGTACTGTAGTTGTACTGTACTTGTACTGTATTTGTACTGTAGTTGTACTGTAGTTGTACTGTAGTTGTACTGTAGTTGTACTGTAGTTGTACTGTAGTTGTACTGTAGTTGTACTGTAGTTGTACTGTATTTGTACTGTACTTGTACTGTATGTGTACTGTAGTTGTACTGTATTTGTACTGTAGTTGTACTGTAGTTGTACGGTAGTTGTACTGTAGTTGTACTGTAGTTGTACTGTAGTTGTACTGTAGTTGTACTGTATGTGTACTGTACTTGTACTGTATGTGTACTGTAGTTGTACTGTATTTGTACTGTAGTTGTACTGTAGTTGTACTGTAGTTGTACTGTAGTTGTACTGTAGTTGTACTGTATGTGTACTGTACTTGTACTGTATATGTACTGTAGTTGTACTGTAATTGTACTGTAGTTGTATTGTAGTTGTACTGTAGTTGTACTGTAGTTGTACTGTAGTTGTACTGTAGTTGTACTGTATGTGCACTGTACTTGTACTGTATGTGTACTGTATTTGTGCTGTAGTTGTACTGTAGTTGTACTGTAGTTGTACTGTAGTTGTACTGTATGTGTACTGTATTTTAACTGTATTTGTACTGTAGTTGTACTGTAATTGTACTGTAGTTGTACTGTATGTGTACTGTAGTGGTACTGTAGTTGTACTGTAGTTGTACTGTATGTGTCATGTATTTTAACTGTACTTGTACTGTAGTTGTACTGTAGTTGTACTGTACTTTTACTGTAATTGTACTGTAGTTGTACTGTAGTTGTACTGTATGTGTACTGTAGTTGTACTGTATTGTACTGTACTTGTACTGTAGTTGTACTGTAGTTGTACTGTAGTTGTACTGTAGTTGTACTGTACTTGTACTGTACTTGTACTGTACTTGTACTGTACTTGTACTGTACTTGTACTGTAGTTGTACTGTAGTTGTACTGTAAGTGTACTGTAGTTGTACTGTATGTGTACTGTAGTTGTACTGTAGTTGTACTGTAGTTGTACTGTAGTTGTACTGTAGTTGTACTGTACTTGTACTGTATTTGTACTGTAGTTGTACTGTAGTTGTACTGTAGTTGTACTGTAGTTGTACTGTAGTTGTACTGTAGTTGTACTGTAGTTGTACTGTAGTTGTACTGTAGTTGTACTGTATTTGTACTGTACTTGTACTGTATGTGTACTGTAGTTGTACTGTATTTGTACTGTAGTTGTACTGTAGTTGTACGGTAGTTGTACTGTAGTTGTACTGTAGTTGTACTGTAGTTGTACTGTAGTTGTACTGTATGTGTACTGTACTTGTACTGTATGTGTACTGTAGTTGTACTGTATTTGTACTGTAGTTGTACTGTAGTTGTACTGTAGTTGTACTGTAGTTGTACTGTAGTTGTACTGTAGTTGTACTGTATGTGTACTGTACTTGTACTGTATATGTACTGTAGTTGTACTGTAATTGTACTGTAGTTGTATTGTAGTTGTACTGTAGTTGTACTGTAGTTGTACTGTAGTTGTACTGTAGTTGTACTGTATGTGCACTGTACTTGTACTGTATGTGTACTGTAGTTGTACTGTAATTGTACTGTAGTTGTACTGTATTTGTACTGTATTTGTACTGACCTGTACTGTAGTTGTACTGTAGTTGTACTGTAGTTGTACTGTATGTGTACTGTACTTGTACTGTTTGTGTACTGTAGTTGTACTGTATTTGTACTGTAGTTGTACTGTAGTTGTACTGTAGTTGTACTGTAGTTGTACTGTATGTGTACTGTATGTGTACTGTAGTTGTACTGTATGTGTACTGTATTTTAACTGTACTGGTACTGTAGTTGTACTGTAGTTGTACTGTAGTTGTACTGTATGTGTTCTGTACTTGTACTGTATGTGTACTGTAGTTGTACTGTATTTGTACTGTAGTTGTACTGTAGTTGTACTGTAGTTGTACTGTAGTTGTACTGTATGTGTACTGTATTTTAACTGTACTTGTACTGTAGTTGTACTGTAGTTGTACTCTAGTTGTACTGTATGTGTACTGTACTTGTACTGTATGTGTACTGTAGTTGTACTGTATTTGTACTGTAGTTGTACTGTAGTTGTACTGTAGTTGAACTGTAGTTGTATTGTATGTGTACTGTATGTGTACTGTATGTGTACTGTAGTTGTACTGTATTTGTACTGTAGTTGTACTGTAGTTGTACTGTATGTGTACTGTACTTGTACTGTATGTGTACTGTAGTTGTACTGTATTTGTACTGTAGTTGTACTGGAGTTGTACTGTAGTTGTACTGTAGTTGTACTGTATTTGTACTGTAGTTGTACTGTAGTTGTACTGTAGTTGTACTGTATGTGTACTGTACTTGTACTGTATGTGTACTGTAGTTGTACTGTAGTTGTACTGTAGTTGTACTGTATGTGTACTGTATGTGTACTGTATGTGTACTGTAGTTGTACTGTATGTGTACTGTAGTTATACTGTAGTTGTACTGTATGTGTACTGTAGTTGTACTGTATTTGTACTGTAGTTGTACTGTAGTTGTACTGTATTTGTACTGTAGTTGTACTGTAGTTGTACTGTAGTTGTGCTGTAGTTGTACTGTACTTGTACTGTATGTGTACTGTATGTGTACTGTATTTTAACTGTACTTGTACTGTAGTTGTACTGTATGTGTACTGTACTTGTACTGTATGTGTACTGTAGTTGTACTGTATTTGTACTGCAGTTGTACTGTAGTTGTACTGTAGTTGTACTGTATGTGTACTGTATGTGTACTGTATGTGTACTGTAGTTGTACTGCAGTTGTACTGTATTTGTACTGTATGTGTACTGTATGTGTACTGTAGTTGTACTGTATGTGTACTGTATTTTAACTGTACTTGTACTGTAGTTGTACTGTAGTTGTACTGTATTTGTACTGTATGTGTACTGTATGTGTACTGTAGTTGTACTGTAGTTTTACTGTATTTGTACTGTACTTGTACTGTAGTTGTACTGTAGTTGTACTGTAGTTGTACTGTATTTGTACTGTAGTTGTACTGTAATTGTACTGTACTTGTACTGTAGTTGTACTGTATGTGTACTGTAGTTGTACTGTATGTGTACTGTAGTTGTACTGTATGTGCACTGTAGTTGTACTGTATTTGTACTGTATGTGTACTGTATGTGTACTGTAGTTGTACTGTAGTTGTACTGTACTTGTACTGTAGTTGTACTGTAGTTGTACTGTACTTGTACTGTAGTTGTACTGTAGTTGTACTGTATTTGTACTGTAGTTGTACTGTATGTGTACTGTACTTGTACTGTAGATGTACTGTAGTTGTACTGTATTTGTACAGTAGTTGTACTGTAGTTGTACTGTAGTTGTACTGTAGTTGTACTGTAGTTGTACTGTATGTGTACTGTACTTGTACTGTAGTTGTACTGTAGTTGTACTGTATTTTAACTGTACTTTTACTGTATTTGTACTGTATGTGTACTGTATGTGTACTGTAGTTGTACTGTAGTTGTACTCTAGTTGTACTGTAGTTGTACTGTATGTGTACTGTATTTGTACTGTACTTGTACTGTAGTTGTACTGTAGTTTTACTGTAGTTGTATTGTACTTGTACTGTACTTGTACTGTAGTTGTACTGTATGTGTACTGTAGTTGTACTGTAGTTGTACTGTAGTTGTACTGTAGTTGTACTGTAGTTGTACTGTATGTGTACTGTATGTGTACTGTAGTTGTACTGTAGTTGTACTGTAGTTGTACTCTAGTTGTACTGTAGTTGTACTGTATGTGTACTGTATTTGTACTGTACTTGTACTGTAGTTGTACTGTAGTTGTACTGTAGTTGTACTGTACTTGTACTGTACTTGTACTGTAGTTGTACTGTATGTGTACTGTAGTTGTACTGTAGTTGTACTGTAGTTGTACTGTAGTTGTACTGTAGTTGTACTGTAGTTGTACTGTATGTGTACTGTATGTGTACTGTAGTTGTACTGTAGTTGTACTGTATTTGTACTGTATGTGTACTGTATGTGTACTGTAGTTGTACTGTAGTTGTACTGTACTTGTACTGTAGTTGTACTGTAGTTGTACTGTACTTGTACTGTAGTTGTACTTTAGTTGTACTGTAGTTGTACTGTATGTGTACTGTAGTTGTACTGTATTTGTACTGTACTTGTACTGTAGATGTACTGTAGTTGTACTGTATTTGTACTGTATGTGTACTGTATTTGTACTGTAGTTGTACTGTAAGTGTACTGTAGTTATACTGTATGTGTACTGTATTTGTACTGTATGTGTACTGTATTTGTACTGTAGTTGTACTGTAGTTGTACTGTAGTTGTACTGTAGTTGTACTGTATGTGTACTGTATTTGTACTGTATGTGTACTGTATTTGTACTGTAGTTTTACTGTAGTTGTACTGTATGTGTACTGTATTTTAACTGTAATTGTACTGTAGTTGTACTGTATTTGTACTGTAGTTGTACTGTATTTGTACTGTAGTTGTACTGTAGTTGTACTGTAGTTGTACTGTATGTGTACTGTATTTGTACTGTATGTGTACTGTATTTGTACTGTATGTGTACTGTATTTGTACTGTAGTTGTACTGTAGTTGTACTGTATGTGTACTGTAGTTGTACTGTACTTGTACTGAAGTTGTACTGTATGTGTACTGTATTTGTACTGTAGTTGTACTGTAGTTGTACTGTATTTGTACTGTATTTGTACTGTACTTGTACTGAAGTTGTACTGTATGTGTACTGTATTTGTACTGTAGTTGTACTGTAGTTGTACTGTATGTGTACTGTAGTTGAACTGTACTTGTACTGTAGTTGTACTGTAGTTGTACTGTATGTGTACTGTAGTTGTACTGTACATGTACTGTATTTGTACTTTATGTGTACTGTATTTGTACTGTAGTTGTACTGTAGTTGTACTGTATTTGTACTGTATGTGTACTGTATTTGTACTGTAGTTGTACTGTAGTTGTACTGTAGTTGTACTGTACTTGTACTGTATTTGTACTGTAGTTGTACTGTATGTGTACTGTATTTGTACTGTAGTTGTACTGTAGTTGTACTGTAGTTGTACTGTATGTGTACTGTATGTGTACTGTAGTTGTACTGTAGTTGTACTGTAGTTGTACTGTATGTGTACTGTATGTGTACTGTATGTGTACTGTAGTTGTACTGTATGTGTACTGTATGTGTACTGTAGTTGTACTGTAGTTGTACTGTATTTGTACTGTAGTTGTACAGTATTTGTACTGTAGTTGTACTGTAGTTGTACTGTAGTTGTACTGTTGTTGTACTGTATGTGTACTGTATTTGTACTGTATGTGTACTGTAGTTGTACTGTATGTGTACTGTATGCTTACTGTAGTTGTACTGTAGTTGTACTGTATGTGTACTGTATGTGTACTGTAGTTGTACTGTAGTTGTACTGTAGTTGTACTGTATGTGTACTGTAGTTGTACTGTAGTTGTACTGTATGTGTACTGTAGTTGTACTGTAGTTGTACTGTAGTTGTACTGTAGTTGTTCTGTATGTGTACTGTAGTTGTACTGTAGTTGTACTGTAGTTGTACTGTAGTTGTACTGTATGTGTACTGTATTTGTACTGTATGTGTACTGTATTTGTACTGTAGTTGTACTGTATGTGTACTGTATGTGTACTGTATGTGTACTGTAGTTGTACTGTAGTTGAACTGTAGTTGTACTGTATGTGTACTGTATTTGTACTGTAGTTGTACTGTAGTTGTACTGTAGTTGTACTGTATGTGTACTGTATTTGTACTGTATGTGTACTGTAGTTGTACTGTATGTGTACTGTATGTGTACTGTATTTGTACTGTATGTGTACTGTAGTTGTACTGTATGTGTACTGTATTTGTACTGTATGTGTACTGTAGTTGTACTGTATGTGTACTGTAGTTGTACTGTAGTTGTACTGTATGTGTACTGTATTTGTACTGTATTTGTACTGTATTTGTACTGTAGTTGTACTGTATGTGTACTCTATGTGTACTGTATTTGTACTGTATGTGTACTGTATTTGTACTGTAGTTGTACTGTAGTTGTACTGTATGTGTACTGTATTTGTACTGTATGTGTACTGAATTTGTACTGTAGTTGTACTGTATGTGTACTGTAGTTGTACTGTAGTTGTACTGTATGTGTACTGTATTTGTACTGTATGTGTACTGTACTTGTACTGTATATGTACTGTAGTTGTACTGTAATTGTACTGTAGTTGTACTGTAGTTTTACTGTAGTTGTACTGTAGTTGTACTGTAGTTGTACTGTAGTTGTACTGTATGTGCACTGTACTTGTACTGTATGTGTACTGTAGTTGTACTGTAATTGTACTGTAGTTGTACTGTACTTGTACTGTATTTGTACTGTACCTGTACTGTAGTTGTACTGTAGTTGTACTGTAGTTGTACTGTATGTGTACTGTACTTGTAGTGTTTGTGTACTGTAGTTGTACTGTATTTGTACTGTAGTTGTACTGTAGTTGTACTGTAGTTGTACTGTATGTGTACTGTATGTGTACTGTAGTTGTACTGTATGTGTACTGTATTTTAACTGTACTTGTACTGTAGTTGTACTGTAGTTGTACTGTAGTTGTACTGTATGTGTTCTGTACTTGTACTGTATGTGTACTGTAGTTGTACTGTATTTGTACTGTAGTTGTACTGTAGTTGTACTGTAGTTGTACTGTATGTGTACTGTATTTTAACTGTACTTGTACTGTAGTTGTACTGTAGTTGTACTCTAGTTGTACTGTATGTGTACTGTACTTGTACTGTATGTGTACTGTAGTTGTACTGTATTTGTACTGTAGTTGTACTGTAGTTGTACTGTAGTTGAACTGTAATTGTACTGTATGTGTACTGTATGTGTACTGTATGTGTACTGTAGTTGTACTGTATTTGTACTGTAGTTGTACTGTAGTTGTACTGTATGTGTACTGTACTTGTACTGTATGTGTACTGTAGTTGTACTGTATTTGTACTGTAGTTGTACTGTAGTTGTACTGTAGTTGTACTGTAGTTGTACTGTATTTGTACTGTAGTTGTACTGTAGTTGTACTGTAGTTGTACTGTATGTGTACTGTACTTGTACTGTATGTGTACTGTAGTTGTACTGTAGTTGTACTGTAGTTGTACTGTATGTGTACTGTAGTTGTACTGTATTTGTACTGTAGTTGTACTGTAGTTGTACTGTAGTTGAACTGTAGTTGTACTGTATGTGTACTGTATGTGTACTGTATGTGTACTGTAGTTGTACTGTATTTGTACTGTAGTTGTACTGTAGTTGTACTGTATGTGTACTGTACTTGTACTGTATGTGTACTGTAGTTGTACTGTATTTGTACTGTAGTTGTACTGTAGTTGTACTGTAGTTGTACTGTAGTTGTACTGTATTTGTACTGTAGTTGTACTGTAGTTGTACTGTAGTTGTACTGTAGTTGTACTGTATGTGTACTGTATTTTAACTGTACTTGTACTGTAGTTGTACTGTAGTTGTACTCTAGTTGTACTGTATGTGTACTGTACTTGTACTGTATGTGTACTGTAGTTGTACTGTATTTGTACTGTAGTTGTACTGTAGTTGTACTGTAGTTGAACTGTAGTTGTACTGTATGTGTACTGTATGTGTACTGTATGTGTACTGTAGTTGTACTGTATTTGTACTGTAGTTGTACTGTAGTTGTACTGTATGTGTACTGTACTTGTACTGTATGTGTACTGTAGTTGTACTGTATTTGTACTGTAGTTGTACTGTAGTTGTACTGTAGTTGTACTGTAGTTGTACTGTATTTGTACTGTAGTTGTACTGTAGTTGTACTGTAGTTGTACTGTATGTGTACTGTACTTGTACTGTATGTGTACTGTACTTGTACTGTATGTGTACTGTAGTTGTACTGTAGTTGTACTGTAGTTGTACTGTATGTGTACTGTATGTGTACTATATGTGTACTGTAGTTGTACTGTATGTGTACTGTAGTTATACTGTAGTTGTACTGTATGTGTACTGTAGTTGTACTGTAGTTGTACTGTAGTTGTACTGTAGTTGTACTGTAGTTGTACTGTAGTTGTACTGTATGTGTACTGTATGTGTACTGTAGTTGTACTGTAGTTGTACTGTATTTGTACTGTAGTTGTACTGTAGTTGTACGGTAGTTGTACTGTAGTTGTACTGTAGTTGTACTGTAGTTGTACTGTAGTTGTACTGTATGTGTACTGTACTTGTACTGTATGTGTACTGTAGTTGTACTGTATTTGTACTGTAGTTGTACTGTAGTTGTACTGTATGTGTACTGTACTTGTACTGTATGTGTACTGTACTTGTACTGTATGTGTACTGTAGTTGTACTGTAGTTGTACTGTAGTTGTACTGTATGTGTACTGTATGTGTACTGTATGTGTACTGTATTTGTACTGTATGTGTACTGTAGTTGTACTGTATTTGTACTGTAGTTGTACTGTAGTTGTACTGTATGTGTACTGTACTTGTACTGTATGTGTACTGTAGTTGTACTGTATTTGTACTGTAGTTGTACTGTAGTTGTACTGTAGTTGTACTGTAGTTGTACTGTATTTGTACTGTAGTTGTACTGTAGTTGTACTGTAGTTGTACTGTATGTGTACTGTACTTGTACTGTATGTGTACTGTACTTGTACTGTATGTGTACTGTAGTTGTACTGTAGTTGTACTGTAGTTGTACTGTATGTGTACTGTATGTGTACTGTATGTGTACTGTATTTGTACTGTATGTGTACTGTAGTTGTACTGTATGTGTACTGTATTTGTACTGTATGTGTACTGTAGTTGTACTGTATGTGTACTGTAGTTGTACTGTAGTTGTACTGTAGTTGTACTGTATGTGTACTGTATTTGTACTGTATTTGTACTGTAGTTGTACTGTATGTGTACTCTATGTGTACTGTATTTGTACTGTATGTGTACTGTATTTGTACTGTAGTTGTACTGTAGTTGTACTGTAGTTGTACTGTATGTGTACTGTATTTGTACTGTATGTGTACTGAATTTGTACTGTAGTTGTACTGTATGTGTACTGTAGTTGTACTGTAGTTGTACTGTATGTGTACTGTATTTGTACTGTATGTGTACTGTACTTGTACTGTATATGTACTGTAGTTGTACTGTAATTGTACTGTAGTTGTACTGTAGTTTTACTGTAGTTGTACTGTAGTTGTACTGTAGTTGTACTGTAGTTGTACTGTATGTGCACTGTACTTGTACTGTATGTGTACTGTAGTTGTACTGTAATTGTACTGTAGTTGTACTGTACTTGTACTGTATTTGTACTGTACCTGTACTGTAGTTGTACTGTAGTTGTACTGTAGTTGTACTGTATGTGTACTGTACTTGTAGTGTTTGTGTACTGTAGTTGTACTGTATTTGTACTGTAGTTGTACTGTAGTTGTACTGTAGTTGTACTGTATGTGTACTGTATGTGTACTGTAGTTGTACTGTATGTGTACTGTATTTTAACTGTACTTGTACTGTAGTTGTACTGTAGTTGTACTGTAGTTGTACTGTATGTGTTCTGTACTTGTACTGTATGTGTACTGTAGTTGTACTGTATTTGTACTGTAGTTGTACTGTAGTTGTACTGTAGTTGTACTGTATGTGTACTGTATTTTAACTGTACTTGTACTGTAGTTGTACTGTAGTTGTACTCTAGTTGTACTGTATGTGTACTGTACTTGTACTGTATGTGTACTGTAGTTGTACTGTATTTGTACTGTAGTTGTACTGTAGTTGTACTGTAGTTGAACTGTAATTGTACTGTATGTGTACTGTATGTGTACTGTATGTGTACTGTAGTTGTACTGTATTTGTACTGTAGTTGTACTGTAGTTGTACTGTATGTGTACTGTACTTGTACTGTATGTGTACTGTAGTTGTACTGTATTTGTACTGTAGTTGTACTGTAGTTGTACTGTAGTAGTACTGTAGTTGTACTGTATTTGTACTGTAGTTGTACTGTAGTTGTACTGTAGTTGTACTGTATGTGTACTGTACTTGTACTGTACTTGTACTGTATGTGTACTGTAGTTGTACTGTAGTTGTACTGTAGTTGTACTGTATGTGTACTGTAGTTGTACTGTATTTGTACTGTAGTTGTACTGTAGTTGTACTGTAGTTGAACTGTAGTTGTACTGTATGTGTACTGTATGTGTACTGTATGTGTACTGTAGTTGTACTGTATTTGTACTGTAGTTGTACTGTAGTTGTACTGTATGTGTACTGTACTTGTACTGTATGTGTACTGTAGTTGTACTGTATTTGTACTGTAGTTGTACTGTAGTTGTACTGTAGTTGTACTGTAGTTGTACTGTATTTGTACTGTAGTTGTACTGTAGTTGTACTGTAGTTGTACTGTAGTTGTACTGTATGTGTACTGTATTTTAACTGTACTTGTACTGTAGTTGTACTGTAGTTGTACTCTAGTTGTACTGTATGTGTACTGTACTTGTACTGTATGTGTACTGTAGTTGTACTGTATTTGTACTGTAGTTGTACTGTAGTTGTACTGTAGTTGAACTGTAGTTGTACTGTATGTGTACTGTATGTGTACTGTATGTGTACTGTAGTTGTACTGTATTTGTACTGTAGTTGTACTGTAGTTGTACTGTATGTGTACTGTACTTGTACTGTATGTGTACTGTAGTTGTACTGTATTTGTACTGTAGTTGTACTGTAGTTGTACTGTAGTTGTACTGTAGTTGTACTGTATTTGTACTGTAGTTGTACTGTAGTTGTACTGTAGTTGTACTGTATGTGTACTGTACTTGTACTGTATGTGTACTGTACTTGTACTGTATGTGTACTGTAGTTGTACTGTAGTTGTACTGTAGTTGTACTGTATGTGTACTGTATGTGTACTGTATGTGTACTGTAGTTGTACTGTATGTGTACTGTAGTTATACTGTAGTTGTACTGTATGTGTACTGTAGTTGTACTGTAGTTGTACTGTAGTTGTACTGTAGTTGTACTGTAGTTGTACTGTAGTTGTACTGTATGTGTACTGTATGTGTACTGTAGTTGTACTGTAGTTGTACTGTATTTGTACTGTAGTTGTACTGTAGTTGTACGGTAGTTGTACTGTAGTTGTACTGTAGTTGTACTGTAGTTGTACTGTAGTTGTACTGTATGTGTACTGTACTTGTACTGTATGTGTACTGTAGTTGTACTGTATTTGTACTGTAGTTGTACTGTAGTTGTACTGTAGTTGTACTGTAGTTGTACTGTATGTGTACTGTACTTGTACTGTATATGTACTGTAGTTGTACTGTAATTGTACTGTAGTTGTACTGTAGTTGTACTGTAGTTGTACTGTATTTGTACTGTAGTTGTACTGTAGTTGTACTGTATGTGTACTGTAGTTGAACTGTACTTGTACTGTAGTTGTTCTGTAGTTGTACTGTATGTGTACTGTAGTTGTACTGTATTTGTACTGTATGTGTACTGTATGTGTACTGTATGTGTACTGTAGTTGTACTGTAGTTGTACTGTACTTGTACTGTAGTTGTACTGTATGTGTACTGTAGTTGTACTGTACTTGTACTGAAGTTGTACTGTATGTGTACTGTATTTGTACTGTAGTTGTACTGTAGTTGTACTGTATTTGTACTGTATTTGTACTGTACTTGTACTGAAGTTGTACTGTATGTGTACTGTATTTGTACTGTAGTTGTACTGTAGTTGTACTGTATGTGTACTGTAGTTGAACTGTACTTGTACTGTAGTTGTACTGTAGTTGTACTGTATGTGTACTGTAGTTGTACTGTACATGTACTGTATTTGTACTTAATGTGTACTGTATTTGTACTGTAGTTGTACTGTAGTTGTACTGTATTTGTACTGTATGTGTACTGTATTTGTACTGTAGTTGTACTGTAGTTGTACTGTAGTTGTACTGTACTTGTACTGTATTTGTACTGTAGTTGTACTGTATGTGTACTGTATTTGTACTGTAGTTGTACTGTAGTTGTACTGTAGTTGTACTGTATGTGTACTGTATGTGTACTGTAGTTGTACTGTAGTTGTACTGTAGTTGTACTGTATGTGTACTGTATGTGTACTGTATGTGTACTGTAGTTGTACTGTATGTGTACTGTATGTGTACTGTAGTTGTACTGTAGTTGTACTGTATTTGTACTGTAGTTGTACAGTATTTGTACTGTAGTTGTACTGTAGTTGTACTGTAGTTGTACTGTTGTTGTACTGTATGTGTACTGTATTTGTACTGTATGTGTACTGTAGTTGTACTGTATGTGTACTGTATGCTTACTGTAGTTGTACTGTAGTTGTACTGTATGTGTACTGTATGTGTACTGTAGTTGTACTGTAGTTGTACTGTAGTTGTACTGTATGTGTACTGTAGTTGTACTGTAGTTGTACTGTATGTGTACTGTAGTTGTACTGTAGTTGTACTGTAGTTGTACTGTAGTTGTTCTGTATGTGTACTGTAGTTGTACTGTAGTTGTACTGTAGTTGTACTGTAGTTGTACTGTATGTGTACTGTATTTGTACTGTATGTGTACTGTATTTGTACTGTAGTTGTACTGTATGTGTACTGTATGTGTACTGTATGTGTACTGTAGTTGTACTGTAGTTGAACTGTAGTTGTACTGTATGTGTACTGTATTTGTACTGTAGTTGTACTGTAGTTGTACTGTAGTTGTACTGTATGTGTACTGTATTTGTACTGTATGTGTACTGTAGTTGTACTGTATGTGTACTGTATGTGTACTGTATTTGTACTGTATGTGTACTGTAGTTGTACTGTATGTGTACTGTATTTGTACTGTATGTGTACTGTAGTTGTACTGTATGTGTACTGTAGTTGTACTGTAGTTGTACTGTAGTTGTACTGTATGTGTACTGTATTTGTACTGTATTTGTACTGTAGTTGTACTGTATGTGTACTCTATGTGTACTGTATTTGTACTGTATGTGTACTGTATTTGTACTGTAGTTGTACTGTAGTTGTACTGTAGTTGTACTGTATGTGTACTGTATTTGTACTGTATGTGTACTGAATTTGTACTGTAGTTGTACTGTATGTGTACTGTAGTTGTACTGTAGTTGTACTGTATGTGTACTGTATTTGTACTGTATGTGTACTGTACTTGTACTGTATATGTACTGTAGTTGTACTGTAATTGTACTGTAGTTGTACTGTAGTTTTACTGTAGTTGTACTGTAGTTGTACTGTAGTTGTACTGTAGTTGTACTGTATGTGCACTGTACTTGTACTGTATGTGTACTGTAGTTGTACTGTAATTGTACAGTAGTTGTACTGTACTTGTACTGTATTTGTACTGTACCTGTACTGTAGTTGTACTGTAGTTGTACTGTAGTTGTACTGTATGTGTACTGTACTTGTAGTGTTTGTGTACTGTAGTTGTACTGTATTTGTACTGTAGTTGTACTGTAGTTGTACTGTAGTTGTACTGTAGTTGTACTGTATGTGTACTGTATGTGTACTGTAGTTGTACTGTATGTGTACTGTATTTTAACTGTACTTGTACTGTAGTTGTACTGTAGTTGTACTGTAGTTGTACTGTATGTGTTCTGTACTTGTACTGTATGTGTACTGTAGTTGTACTGTATTTGTACTGTAGTTGTACTGTAGTTGTACTGTAGTTGTACTGTAGTTGTACTGTATGTGTACTGTATTTTAACTGTACTTGTACTGTAGTTGTACTGTAGTTGTACTCTAGTTGTACTGTATGTGTACTGTACTTGTACTGTATGTGTACTGTAGTTGTACTGTATTTGTACTGTAGTTGTACTGTAGTTGTACTGTAGTTGAACTGTAGTTGTACTGTATGTGTACTGTATTTGTACTGTATGTGTACTGTAGTTGTACTGTATTTGTACTGTAGTTGTACTGTAGTTGTACTGTATGTGTACTGTACTTGTACTGAATGTGTACTGTAGTTGTACTGTATTTGTACTGTAGTTGTACTGTAGTTGTACTGTAGTTGTACTGTAGTTGTACTGTATTTGTACTGTAGTTGTACTGTAGTTGTACTGTAGTTGTACTGTATGTGTACTGTACTTGTACTGTATGTGTACTGTAGTTGTACTGTAGTTGTACTGTAGTTGTACTGTATGTGTACTGTAGTTGTACTGTATTTGTACTGTAGTTGTACTGTAGTTGTACTGTAGTTGAACTGTAGTTGTACTGTATGTGTACTGTATGTGTACTGTATGTGTACTGTAGTTGTACTGTATTTGTACTGTAGTTGTACTGTAGTTGTACTGTATGTGTACTGTACTTGTACTGTATGTGTACTGTAGTTGTACTGTATTTGTACTGTAGTTGTACTGTAGTTGTACTGTAGTTGTACTGTAGTTGTACTGTATTTGTACTGTAGTTGTACTGTAGTTGTACTGTAGTTGTACTGTAGTTGTACTGTATGTGTACTGTATTTTAACTGTACTTGTACTGTAGTTGTACTGTAGTTGTACTCTAGTTGTACTGTATGTGTACTGTACTTGTACTGTATGTGTACTGTAGTTGTACTGTATTTGTACTGTAGTTGTACTGTAGTTGTACTGTAGTTGAACTGTAGTTGTACTGTATGTGTACTGTATGTGTACTGTATGTGTACTGTAGTTGTACTGTATTTGTACTGTAGTTGTACTGTAGTTGTACTGTATGTGTACTGTACTTGTACTGTATGTGTACTGTAGTTGTACTGTATTTGTACTGTAGTTGTACTGTAGTTGTACTGTAGTTGTACTGTAGTTGTACTGTATTTGTACTGTAGTTGTACTGTAGTTGTACTGTAGTTGTACTGTATGTGTACTGTACTTGTACTGTATGTGTACTGTACTTGTACTGTATGTGTACTGTAGTTGTACTGTAGTTGTACTGTAGTTGTACTGTATGTGTACTGTATGTGTACTGTAGTTGTACTGTATGTGTACTGTAGTTATACTGTAGTTGTACTGTATGTGTACTGTAGTTGTACTGTAGTTGTACTGTAGTTGTACTGTAGTTGTACTGTAGTTGTACTGTAGTTGTACTGTATGTGTACTGTATGTGTACTGTAGTTGTACTGTAGTTGTACTGTATTTGTACTGTAGTTGTACTGTAGTTGTACGGTAGTTGTACTGTAGTTGTACTGTAGTTGTACTGTAGTTGTACTGTAGTTGTACTGTATGTGTACTGTACTTGTACTGTATGTGTACTGTAGTTGTACTGTATTTGTACTGTAGTTGTACTGTAGTTGTACTGTAGTTGTACTGTAGTTGTACTGTATGTGTACTGTACTTGTACTGTATATGTACTGTAGTTGTACTGTAATTGTACTGTAGTTGTACTGTAGTTGTACTGTAGTTGTACTGTATTTGTACTGTAGTTGTACTGTAGTTGTACTGTATGTGTACTGTAGTTGAACTGTACTTGTACTGTAGTTGTTCTGTAGTTGTACTGTATGTGTACTGTAGTTGTACTGTACATGTACTGTATTTGTACTTTATGTGTACTGTATTTGTACTGTAGTTGTACTGTAGTTGTACTGTATTTGTACTGTATGTGTACTGTATTTGTACTGTAGTTGTACTGTAGTTGTACTGTAGTTGTACTGTAGTTGTACTGTAGTTGTACTGTAGTTGTACTGTATGTATACTGTACTTGTACTGTAGTTGTACTGTAGTTGTACTGTATTTTAACTGTACTTTTACTGTATTTGTACTGTATGTGTACTGTATGTGTACTGTAGTTGTACTGTAGTTGTACTGTAGTTGTACTCTAGTTGTACTGTAGTTGTACTGTATGTGTACTGTATGTGTACTGTATTTGTGCTGTAGTTGTACTGTAGTTGTACTGTAGTTGTACTGTAGTTGTACTGTAGTTGTACTGTAGTTGTACTGTATGTGTACTGTATTTTAACTGTATTTGTACTGTAGTTGTACTGTAATTGTACTGTGGTTGTACTGTATGTGTACTGTAGTGGTACTGTAGTTGTACTGTAGTTGTACTGTATGTGTCATGTATTTTAACTGTACTTGTACTGTAGTTGTACTGTAGTTGTACTGTACTTTTACTGTAATTGTACTGTAGTTGTACTGTAGTTGTACTGTATGTGTACTGTAGTTGTACTGTATTGTACTGTACTTGTACTGTAGTTGTACTGTAGTTGTACTGTAGTTGTACTGTAGTTGTACTGTATGTGTACTGTAGTTGTACTGTATTTGTACTGTACTTGTACTGTAGTTGTACTGTAGTTGTACTGTAGTTGTACTGTAGTTGTACTGTAGTTGTACTGTATGTGTACTGTATTTTAACTGTATTTGTACTGTAGTTGTACTGTAGTTGTACTTTAGTTGTACTGTAGTTGTACTGTACTTGTACTGTAGTTGTACTGTAGTTAAACTGTATTTGTACTGTAGTTGTACTGTAGTTGTACTGTACTTGTACTGTATGTGTACTGTATGTGTACTGTATTTGTACTGTAGTAGTACTGTATGTGTACTGTATGTGTACTGTATGTGTACTGTATGTGTACTGTATGTGTACTGTATGTGTACTGTATTTGTACTGTAGTTGTACTGTAGTTGTACTGTAGTTGTACTGTATTTGTACTGTACTTGTACTGTAGTTGTACTGTACTTGTACTGTACTTGTACTGTACTTGTACTGTACTTGTACTGTACTTGTACTGTACTTGTACTGTACTTGTACTGTAGTTGTACTGTAGTTGTACTGTAAGTGTACTGTAGTTGTACTGTATGTGTACTGTAGTTGTACTGTAGTTGTACTGTAGTTGTACTGTAGTTGTACTGTACTAGTACTGTATTTGTACTGTAGTTGTACTGTAGTTGTACTGTAGTTGTACTGTAGTTGTACTGTAGTTGTACTGTAGTTGTACTGTAGTTGTACTGTAGTTGTACTGTACTTGTACTGTATTTGTGCTGTACTTGTACTGTATGTGTACTGTAGTTGTACTGTAGTTGTACTGTAGTTGTACGGTAGTTGTACTGTAGTTGTACTGTAGTTGTACTGTATGTGTACTGTACTTGTACTGTATGTGTACTGTAGTTGTACTGTATTTGTACTGTAGTTGTACTGTAGTTGTACTGTAGTTGTACTGTAGTTGTACTGTAGTTGTACTGTAGTTGTACTGTAGTTGTACTGTATGTGTACTGTACTTGTACTGTATGTGTACTGTAGTTGTACTGTAGTTGTACTGTAGTTGTACTGTATGTGTACTGTAGTTGTACTGTATTTGTACTGTAGTTGTACTGTAGTTGTACTGTAGTTGAACTGTAGTTGTACTGTATGTGTACTGTATGTGTACTGTATGTGTACTGTAGTTGTACTGTATTTGTACTGTAGTTGTACTGTAGTTGTACTGTATGTGTACTGTACTTGTACTGTATGTGTACTGTAGTTGTACTGTATTTGTACTGTAGTTGTACTGTAGTTGTACTGTAGTTGTACTGTAGTTGTACTGTATTTGTACTGTAGTTGTACTGTAGTTGTACTGTAGTTGTACTGTAGTTGTACTGTATGTGTACTGTATTTTAACTGTACTTGTACTGTAGTTGTACTGTAGTTGTACTCTAGTTGTACTGTATGTGTACTGTACTTGTACTGTATGTGTACTGTAGTTGTACTGTATTTGTACTGTAGTTGTACTGTAGTTGTACTGTAGTTGAACTGTAGTTGTACTGTATGTGTACTGTATGTGTACTGTATGTGTACTGTAGTTGTACTGTATTTGTACTGTAGTTGTACTGTAGTTGTACTGTATGTGTACTGTACTTGTACTGTATGTGTACTGTAGTTGTACTGTATTTGTACTGTAGTTGTACTGTAGTTGTACTGTAGTTGTACTGTAGTTGTACTGTATTTGTACTGTAGTTGTACTGTAGTTGTACTGTAGTTGTACTGTATGTGTACTGTACTTGTACTGTATGTGTACTGTACTTGTACTGTATGTGTACTGTAGTTGTACTGTAGTTGTACTGTAGTTGTACTGTATGTGTACTGTATGTGTACTGTAGTTGTACTGTATGTGTACTGTAGTTATACTGTAGTTGTACTGTATGTGTACTGTAGTTGTACTGTAGTTGTACTGTAGTTGTACTGTAGTTGTACTGTAGTTGTACTGTAGTTGTACTGTATGTGTACTGTATGTGTACTGTAGTTGTACTGTAGTTGTACTGTATTTGTACTGTAGTTGTACTGTAGTTGTACGGTAGTTGTACTGTAGTTGTACTGTAGTTGTACTGTAGTTGTACTGTAGTTGTACTGTATGTGTACTGTACTTGTACTGTATGTGTACTGTAGTTGTACTGTATTTGTACTGTAGTTGTACTGTAGTTGTACTGTAGTTGTACTGTAGTTGTACTGTATGTGTACTGTACTTGTACTGTATATGTACTGTAGTTGTACTGTAATTGTACTGTAGTTGTACTGTAGTTGTACTGTAGTTGTACTGTATTTGTACTGTAGTTGTACTGTAGTTGTACTGTATGTGTACTGTAGTTGAACTGTACTTGTACTGTAGTTGTTCTGTAGTTGTACTGTATGTGTACTGTAGTTGTACTGTACATGTACTGTATTTGTACTTTATGTGTACTGTATTTGTACTGTAGTTGTACTGTAGTTGTACTGTATTTGTACTGTATGTGTACTGTATTTGTACTGTAGTTGTACTGTAGTTGTACTGTAGTTGTACTGTAGTTGTACTGTAGTTGTACTGTATGTATACTGTACTTGTACTGTAGTTGTACTGTAGTTGTACTGTATTTTAACTGTACTTTTACTGTATTTGTACTGTATGTGTACTGTATGTGTACTGTAGTTGTACTGTAGTTGTACTGTAGTTGTACTCTAGTTGTACTGTAGTTGTACTGTATGTGTACTGTATGTGTACTGTATTTGTGCTGTAGTTGTACTGTAGTTGTACTGTAGTTGTACTGTAGTTGTACTGTAGTTGTACTGTAGTTGTACTGTATGTGTACTGTATTTTAACTGTATTTGTACTGTAGTTGTACTGTAATTGTACTGTGGTTGTACTGTATGTGTACTGTAGTGGTACTGTAGTTGTACTGTAGTTGTACTGTATGTGTCATGTATTTTAACTGTACTTGTACTGTAGTTGTACTGTAGTTGTACTGTACTTTTACTGTAATTGTACTGTAGTTGTACTGTAGTTGTACTGTATGTGTACTGTAGTTGTACTGTATTGTACTGTACTTGTACTGTAGTTGTACTGTAGTTGTACTGTAGTTGTACTGTAGTTGTACTGTATGTGTACTGTAGTTGTACTGTATTTGTACTGTACTTGTACTGTAGTTGTACTGTAGTTGTACTGTAGTTGTACTGTAGTTGTACTGTAGTTGTACTGTATGTGTACTGTATTTTAACTGTATTTGTACTGTAGTTGTACTGTAGTTGTACTTTAGTTGTACTGTAGTTGTACTGTACTTGTACTGTAGTTGTACTGTAGTTAAACTGTATTTGTACTGTAGTTGTACTGTAGTTGTACTGTACTTGTACTGTATGTGTACTGTATGTGTACTGTATTTGTACTGTAGTAGTACTGTATGTGTACTGTATGTGTACTGTATGTGTACTGTATGTGTACTGTATGTGTACTGTATGTGTACTGTATTTGTACTGTAGTTGTACTGTAGTTGTACTGTAGTTGTACTGTATTTGTACTGTACTTGTACTGTAGTTGTACTGTACTTGTACTGTACTTGTACTGTACTTGTACTGTACTTGTACTGTACTTGTACTGTACTTGTACTGTACTTGTACTGTAGTTGTACTGTAGTTGTACTGTAAGTGTACTGTAGTTGTACTGTATGTGTACTGTAGTTGTACTGTAGTTGTACTGTAGTTGTACTGTAGTTGTACTGTACTAGTACTGTATTTGTACTGTAGTTGTACTGTAGTTGTACTGTAGTTGTACTGTAGTTGTACTGTAGTTGTACTGTAGTTGTACTGTAGTTGTACTGTAGTTGTACTGTACTTGTACTGTATTTGTGCTGTACTTGTACTGTATGTGTACTGTAGTTGTACTGTAGTTGTACTGTAGTTGTACGGTAGTTGTACTGTAGTTGTACTGTAGTTGTACTGTATGTGTACTGTACTTGTACTGTATGTGTACTGTAGTTGTACTGTATTTGTACTGTAGTTGTACTGTAGTTGTACTGTAGTTGTACTGTAGTTGTACTGTAGTTGTACTGTTTGTGTACTGTACTTGTACTGTATATGTACTGTAGTTGTACTGTAGTTGTACTGTAGTTGTACTGTAGTTGTACTGTAGTTGTACTGTAGTTGTACTGTATGTGCACTGTACTTGTACTGTATGTGTACTGTAGTTGTACTGTAATTGTACTGTAGTTGTACTGTACTTGTACTGTATTTGTACTGTACCTGTACTGTAGTTGTACTGTAGTTGTACTGTAGTTGTACTGTATGTGTACTGTACTTGTACTGTTTGTGTACTGTAGTTGTACTGTATTTGTACTGTAGTTGTACTGTAGTTGTACTGTAGTTGTACTGTAGTTGTACTGTATGTGTACTGTATGTGTACTGTAGTTGTACTGTATGTGTACTGTATTCTAACTGTACTTGTACTGTAGTTGTACTGTAGTTGTACTGTATGTGTTCTGTACTTGTACTGTATGTGTACTGTAGTTGTACTGTATTTGTACTGTAGTTGTACTGTAGTTGTACTGTAGTTGTACTGTAGTTGTACTGTAGTTGTACTGTATGTGTACTGTATTTTAACTGTACTTGTACTGTAGTTGTACTGTAGTTGTACTCTAGTTGTACTGTATGTGTACTGTACTTGTACTGTATGTGTACTGTAGTTGTACTGTATTTGTACTGTAGTTGTACTGTAGTTGTACTGTAGTTGAACTGTAGTTGTACTGTTAGTGTACTGTATGTGTACTGTATGTGTACTGTAGTTGTACTGTATTTGTACTGTAGTTGTACTGTAGTTGTACTGTATGTGTACTGTACTTGTACTGTATGTGTACTGTAGTTGTACTGTATTTGTACTGTAGTTGTACTGTAGTTGTACTGTAGTTGTACTCTAGTTGTACTGTATTTGTACTGTAGTTGTACTGTAGTTGTACTGTAGTTGTACTGTATGTGTACTGTACTTGTACTGTATGTGTACTGTAGTTGTACTGTAGTTGTACTGTAGTTGTACTGTAGTTGTACTGTATGTGTACTGTATGTGTACTGTATGTGTACTGTAGTTGTACTGTATGTGTACTGTAGTTATACTGTAGTTGTACTGTATGTGTACTGTAGTTGTACTGTATTTGTACTGTAGTTGTACTGTAGTTGTACTGTATTTGTACTGTAGTTGTACTGTAGTTGTACTGTAGTTGTACTGTAGTTGTACTGTACTTGTACTGTATGTGTACTGTATGTGTACTGTATGTGTACTGTATTTTAACTGTACTTGTACTGTAGTTGTACTGTATGTGTACTGTACTTGTACTGTATGTGTACTGTAGTTGTACTGTATTTGTACTGTAGTTGTACTGTAGTTGTACTGTAGTTGTACTGTATGTGTACTGTATGTGTACTGTATGTGTACTGTATGTGTACTGTATGTGTACTGTAGTTGTACGGCAGTTGTACTGTATTTGTACTGTATGTGTACTGTATGTGTACTGTAGTTGTACTGTATGTGTACTGTATTTTAACTGTACTTGTACTGTAGTTGTACTGTAGTTGTACTGTATTTGTACTGTATGTGTACTGTATGTGTACTGTAGTTGTACTGTAGTTGTACTGTATTTGTACTGTATTTGTACTGTATGTGTACTGTAGTTTTACTGTATTTGTACTGTACTTGTACTGTAGTTGTACTGTAGTTGTACTGTAGTTGTACTGTACTTGTACTGTAGTTGTACTGTAGTTGTACTGTACTTGTACTGTATTTGTACTGTACTTGTACTGTAGTTGTACTGTAGTTGTACTGTAGTTGTACTGTAGTTGTACTGTAGTTGTACTGTACCTGTACTGTATGTGTACTGTATGTGTACTGTATGTGTACTGTATTTTAACTGTACTTGTACTGTAGTTGTACTGTATGTGTACTGTACTTGTACTGTATGTGTACTGTAGTTGTACTGTATTTGTACTGTAGTTGTACTGTAGTTGTACTGTAGTTGTACTGTATGTGTACTGTATGTGTACTGTATGTGTACTGTATGTGTACTGTATGTGTACTGTAGTTGTACGGCAGTTGTACTGTATTTGTACTGTATGTGTACTGTATGTGTACTGTAGTTGTACTGTATGTGTACTGTATTTTAACTGTACTTGTACTGTAGTTGTACTGTAGTTGTACTGTATTTGTACTGTATGTGTACTGTATGTGTACTGTAGTTGTTCTGTAGTTGTACTGTATTTGTACTGTATTTGTACTGTATGTGTACTGTAGTTTTACTGTATTTGTACTGTACTTGTACTGTAGTTGTACTGTAGTTGTACTGTACTTGTACTGTAGTTGTACTGTAGTTGTACTGTACTTGTACTGTAGTTGTACTGTATGTGTACTGTAGTTGTACTGTATGTGTACTGTAGTTGTACTGTATGTGCACTGTAGTTGTACTGTATTTGTACTGTATGTGTACTGTATGTGTACTGTAGTTGTACTGTAGTTGTACTGTACTTGTACTGTAGTTGTACTGTAGTTGTACTGTACTTGTACTGTAGTTGTACTGTAGTTGTACTGTAGTTGTACTGTAGTTGTACTGTATGTGTACTGTACTTGTACTGTAGATGTACTGTAGTTGTACTGTATTTGTACAGTAGTTGTACTGTAGTTGTACTGTAGTTGTACTGTAGTTGTACTGTAGTTGTACTGTATGTGTACTGTACTTGTACTGTAGTTGTACTGTAGTTGTACTGTATGTTAACTGTACTTTTACTGTATTTGTACTGTATGTGTACTGTATGTGTACTGTAGTTGTACTGTAGTTGTACTGTAGTTGTACTCTAGTTGTACTGTAGTTGTACTGTATGTGTACTGTATTTGTACTGTACTTGTACTGTAGTTGTACTGTAGTTGTACTGTAGTTGTACTGTACTTGTACTGTACTTGTACTGTAGTTGTACTGTATGTGTACTGTAGTTGTACTGTAGTTGTACTGTAGTTGTACTGTAGTTGTACTGTAGTTGTACTGTAGTTGTACTGTATGTGTACTGTATGTGTACTGTAGTTGTACTGTAGTTGTACTGTAGTTGTACTGTATGTGTACTGTATGTGTCCTGTATTTTAACAGTACTTGTATTGTATTTGTACTGTAGTTGTACTGTAGTTGTACTGTAGTTGTACTGTATGTGTACTGTAGTTGTACTGTAGTTGTACTGTATGTGTACTGTAGTTGTACTGTAGTTGTACTGTATGTGTACTGTAGTTGTACTGTAGTTGTACTGTAGTTGTACTGTAATTGTACTGTGGTTGTACTGTATGTGTACTGTAGTGGTACTGTAGTTGTACTGTAGTTGTACTGTATGTGTCATGTATTTTAACTTTACTTGTACTGTAGTTGTACTGTAGTTGTACTGTACTTTTACTGTAATTGTACTGTAGTTGTACTGTAGTTGTACTGTATGTGTACTGTAGTTGTACTGTATTGTACTGTACTTGTACTGTAGTTGTACTGTAGTTGTACTGTAGTTGTACTGTATGTGTACTGTAGTTGTACTGTAGTTGTACTGTAGTTGTACTGTAGTTGTACTGTAGTTGTACTGTATGTGTACTGTATTTTAACTGTATTTGTACTGTAGTTGTACTGTAGTTGTACTGTAGTTGTACTGTAGTTGTACTGTACTTGTACTGTAGTTGTACTGTAGTTAAACTGTATTTGTACTGTAGTTGTACTGTAGTTGTACTGTACTTGTACTGTATGTGTACTGTATGTGTACTGTATTTGTACTGTAGTAGTACTGTATGTGTACTGTATGTGTACTGTATGTGTACTGTATGTGTACTGTATGTGTACTGTATGTGTACTGTATTTGTACTGTAGTTGTACAGTAGTTGTACTGTAGTTGTACTGTATTTGTACTGTACTTGTACTGTAGTTGTACTGTACTTGTACTGTACTTGTACTGTACTTGTACTGTACTTGTACTGTACTTGTACTGTACTTGTACTGTACTTGTACTGTACTTGTACTGTACTTGTACTGTAGTTGTACTGTAGTTGTACTGTAAGTGTACTGTAGTTGTACTGTATGTGTACTGTAGTTGTACTGTAGTTGTACTGTAGTTGTACTGTAGTTGTACTGTACTTGTACTGTATTTGTACTGTACTTGTACTGTAGTTGTACTGTAGTTGTACTGTAGTTGTACTGTAGTTGTACTGTAGTTGTACTGTATGTGTACTGTATTTTAACTGTATTTGTACTGTAGTTGTACTGTAGTTGTACTGTAGTTGTACTGTAGTTGTACTGTATTTGTACTGTACTTGTACTGTACTTGTACTGTACTTGTACTGTACTTGTACTGTACTTGTACTGTACTTTTACTGTACTTGTACTGTACTTGTACTGTAGTTGTACTGTAGTTGTACTGTAAGTGTACTGTAGTTGTACTGTATGTGTACTGTAGTTGTACTGTAGTTGTACTGTAGTTGTACTGTAGTTGTACTGTACTTGTACTGTATTTGTACTGTAGTTGTACTGTAGTTGTACTGTAGTTGTACTGTAGTTGTACTGTAGTTGTACTGTAGTTGTACTGTAGTTGTACTGTACTTGTACTGTATTTGTGCTGTACTTGTACTGTATGTGTACTGTAGTTGTACTGTATTTGTACTGTAGTTGTACTGTAGTTGTACGGTAGTTGTACTGTAGTTGTACTGTAGTTGTACTGTAGTTGTACTGTAGTTATACTGTATGTGTACTGTACTTGTACTGTATGTGTACTGTAGTTGTACTGTATTTGTACTGTAGTTGTACTGTAGTTGTACTGTAGTTGTACTGTAGTTGTACTGTAGTTGTACTGTATGTGTACTGTACTTGTACTGTATATGTACTGTAGTTGTACTGTAATTGTACTGTAGTTGTACTGTAGTTGTACTGTAGTTGTACTGTAGTTGTACTGTAGTTGTACTGTAGTTGTACTGTATGTGCACTGTACTTGTACTGTATGTGTACTGTAGTTGTACTGTAATTGTACTGTAGTTGTACTGTACTTGTACTGTATTTGTACTGTACCTGTACTGTAGTTGTACTGTAGTTGTACTGTAGTTGTACTGTATGTGTACTGTACTTGTACTGTTTGTGTACTGTAGTTGTACTGTATTTGTACTGTAGTTGTACTGTAGTTGTACTGTAGTTGTACTGTAGTTGTACTGTATGTGTACTGTATGTGTACTGTAGTTGTACTGTATGTGTACTGTATTTTAACTGTACTTGTACTGTAGTTGTCCTGTAGTTGTACTGTAGTTGTACTGTATGTGTTCTGTACTTGTACTGTATGTGTACTGTAGTTGTACTGTATTTGTACTGTAGTTGTACTGTAGTTGTACTGTAGTTGTACTGTAGTTGTACTGTAGTTGTACTGTATGTGTACTGTATTTTAACTGTACTTGTACTGTAGTTGTACTGTAGTTGTACTCTAGTTGTACTGTATGTGTACTGTACTTGTACTGTATGTGTACTGTAGTTGTACTGTATTTGTACTGTAGTTGTACTGTAGTTGTACTGTAGTTGAACTGTAGTTGTACTGTTAGTGTACTGTATGTGTACTGTATGTGTACTGTAGTTGTACTGTATTTGTACTGTAGTTGTACTGTAGTTGTACTGTATGTGTACTGTACTTGTACTGTATGTGTACTGTAGTTGTACTGTATTTGTACTGTAGTTGTACTGTAGTTGTACTGTAGTTGTACTGTATTTGTACTGTAGTTGTACTGTAGTTGTACTGTAGTTGTACTGTATGTGTACTGTACTTGTACTGTATGTGTACTGTAGTTGTACTGTAGTTGTACTGTAGTTGTACTGTATGTGTACTGTATGTGTACTGTATGTGTACTGTAGTTGTACTGTATGTGTACTGTAGTTGTACTGTAGTTGTACTGTATGTGTACTGTAGTTGTACTGTAGTTGTACTGTAGTTGTACTGTAATTGTACTGTGGTTGTACTGTATGTGTACTGTAGTGGTACTGTAGTTGTACTGTAGTTGTACTGTATGTGTCATGTATTTTAACTTTACTTGTACTGTAGTTGTACTGTAGTTGTACTGTACTTTTACTGTAATTGTACTGTAGTTGTACTGTAGTTGTACTGTATGTGTACTGTAGTTGTACTGTATTGTACTGTACTTGTACTGTAGTTGTACTGTAGTTGTACTGTAGTTGTACTGTAGATGTACTGTATGTGTACTGTAGTTGTACTGTAGTTGTACTGTAGTTGTACTGTAGTTGTACTGTAGTTGTACTGTAGTTGTACTGTATGTGTACTGTATTTTAACTGTATTTGTACTGTAGTTGTACTGTAGTTGTACTGTAGTTGTACTGTAGTTGTACTGTACTTGTACTGTAGTTGTACTGTAGTTAAACTGTATTTGTACTGTAGTTGTACTGTAGTTGTACTGTACTTGTACTGTATGTGTACTGTATGTGTACTGTATTTGTACTGTAGTAGTACTGTATGTGTACTGTATGTGTACTGTATGTGTACTGTATGTGTACTGTATGTGTACTGTATGTGTACTGTATTTGTACTGTAGTTGTACAGTAGTTGTACTGTAGTTGTACTGTATTTGTACTGTACTTGTACTGTAGTTGTACTGTACTTGTACTGTACTTGTACTGTACTTGTACTGTACTTGTACTGTACTTGTACTGTACTTGTACTGTACTTGTACTGTAGTTGTACTGTAGTTGTACTGTAAGTGTACTGTAGTTGTACTGTATGTGTACTGTAGTTGTACTGTAGTTGTACTGTAGTTGTACTGTATGTGTTCTGTACTTGTACTGTATGTGTACTGTAGTTGTACTGTATTTGTACTGTAGTTGTACTGTAGTTGTACTGTAGTTGTACTGTAGTTGTACTGTAGTTGTACTGTATGTGTACTGTATTTTAACTGTACTTGTACTGTAGTTGTACTGTAGTTGTACTCTAGTTGTACTGTATGTGTACTGTACTTGTACTGTATGTGTACTGTAGTTGTACTGTATTTGTACTGTAGTTGTACTGTAGTTGTACTGTAGTTGAACTGTAGTTGTACTGTTAGTGTACTGTATGTGTACTGTATGTGTACTGTAGTTGTACTGTATTTGTACTGTATGTGTACTGTATGTGTACTGTAGTTGTACTGTATTTGTACTGTAGTTGTACTGTAGTTGTACTGTAGTTGAACTGTAGTTGTACTGTATGTGTACTGTATGTGTACTGTATGTGTACTGTAGTTGTACTGTATTTGTACTGTAGTTGTACTGTAGTTGTACTGTATGTGTACTGTACTTGTACTGTATGTGTACTGTAGTTGTACTGTATTTGTACTGTAGTTGTACTGTAGTTGTACTGTAGTTGTACTGTAGTTGTACTGTATTTGTACTGTAGTTGTACTGTAGTTGTACTGTAGTTGTACTGTATGTGTACTGTACTTGTACTGTATGTGTACTGTACTTGTACTGTATGTGTACTGTAGTTGTACTGTAGTTGTACTGTAGTTGTACTGTATGTGTACTGTATGTGTACTGTAGTTGTACTGTATGTGTACTGTAGTTATACTGTAGTTGTACTGTATGTGTACTGTAGTTGTACTGTAGTTGTACTGTAGTTGTACTGTAGTTGTACTGTAGTTGTACTGTAGTTGTACTGTATGTGTACTGTATGTGTACTGTAGTTGTACTGTAGTTGTACTGTATTTGTACTGTAGTTGTACTGTAGTTGTACGGTAGTTGTACTGTAGTTGTACTGTAGTTGTACTGTAGTTGTACTGTAGTTGTACTGTATGTGTACTGTACTTGTACTGTATGTGTACTGTAGTTGTACTGTATTTGTACTGTAGTTGTACTGTAGTTGTACTGTAGTTGTACTGTAGTTGTACTGTATGTGTACTGTACTTGTACTGTATATGTACTGTAGTTGTACTGTAATTGTACTGTAGTTGTACTGTAGTTGTACTGTAGTTGTACTGTATTTGTACTGTAGTTGTACTGTAGTTGTACTGTATGTGTACTGTAGTTGAACTGTACTTGTACTGTAGTTGTTCTGTAGTTGTACTGTATGTGTACTGTAGTTGTACTGTACATGTACTGTATTTGTACTTTATGTGTACTGTATTTGTACTGTAGTTGTACTGTAGTTGTACTGTATTTGTACTGTATGTGTACTGTATTTGTACTGTAGTTGTACTGTAGTTGTACTGTAGTTGTACTGTAGTTGTACTGTAGTTGTACTGTATGTATACTGTACTTGTACTGTAGTTGTACTGTAGTTGTACTGTATTTTAACTGTACTTTTACTGTATTTGTACTGTATGTGTACTGTATGTGTACTGTAGTTGTACTGTAGTTGTACTGTAGTTGTACTCTAGTTGTACTGTAGTTGTACTGTATGTGTACTGTATGTGTACTGTATTTGTGCTGTAGTTGTACTGTAGTTGTACTGTAGTTGTACTGTAGTTGTACTGTAGTTGTACTGTAGTTGTACTGTATGTGTACTGTATTTTAACTGTATTTGTACTGTAGTTGTACTGTAATTGTACTGTGGTTGTACTGTATGTGTACTGTAGTGGTACTGTAGTTGTACTGTAGTTGTACTGTATGTGTCATGTATTTTAACTGTACTTGTACTGTAGTTGTACTGTAGTTGTACTGTACTTTTACTGTAATTGTACTGTAGTTGTACTGTAGTTGTACTGTATGTGTACTGTAGTTGTACTGTATTGTACTGTACTTGTACTGTAGTTGTACTGTAGTTGTACTGTAGTTGTACTGTAGTTGTACTGTAGTTGTACTGTATTTGTACTGT
This sequence comes from Meconema thalassinum, assembly GCA_946902985.2. Taxonomy (NCBI): domain Eukaryota; kingdom Metazoa; phylum Arthropoda; class Insecta; order Orthoptera; family Tettigoniidae; genus Meconema; species Meconema thalassinum. Next base: position 442,725,193 of record OX336394.1, on the reverse strand, counting down.
ACTTGTACTGTAGTTGTACTGTAGTTGTACTGTAGTTGTACTGTAGTTGTACTGTAGTTGTACTGTATGTGTACTGTATTTTAACTGTATTTGTACTGTAGTTGTACTGTAGTTGTACTTTAGTTGTACTGTAGTTGTACTGTACTTGTACTGTAGTTGTACTGTAGTTAAACTGTATTTGTACTGTAGTTGTACTGTAGTTGTACTGTACTTGTACTGTATGTGTACTGTATGTGTACTGTATTTGTACTGTAGTAGTACTGTATGTGTACTGTATGTGTACTGTATGTGTACTGTATGTGTACTGTATGTGTACTGTATTTGTACTGTAGTTGTACTGTAGTTGTACTGTAGTTGTACTGTATTTGTACTGTACTTGTACTGTAGTTGTACTGTACTTGTACTGTACTTGTACTGTACTTGTACTGTACTTGTACTGTACTTGTACTGTACTTGTACTGTACTTGTACTGTACTTGTACTGTAGTTGTACTGTAGTTGTACTGTAAGTGTACTGTAGTTGTACTGTATGTGTACTGTAGTTGTACTGTAGTTGTACTGTAGTTGTACTGTAGTTGTACTGTACTAGTACTGTATTTGTACTGTAGTTGTACTGTAGTTGTACTGTAGTTGTACTGTAGTTGTACTGTAGTTGTACTGTAGTTGTACTGTAGTTGTACTGTAGTTGTACTGTACTTGTACTGTATTTGTGCTGTACTTGTACTGTATGTGTACTGTAGTTGTACTGTAGTTGTACTGTAGTTGTACGGTAGTTGTACTGTAGTTGTACTGTAGTTGTACTGTATGTGTACTGTACTTGTACTGTATGTGTACTGTAGTTGTACTGTATTTGTACTGTAGTTGTACTGTAGTTGTACTGTAGTTGTACTGTAGTTGTACTGTTTGTGTACTGTACTTGTACTGTATATGTACTGTAGTTGTACTGTAGTTGTACTGTAGTTGTACTGTAGTTGTACTGTAGTTGTACTGTAGTTGTACTGTATGTGCACTGTACTTGTACTGTATGTGTACTGTAGTTGTACTGTAATTGTACTGTAGTTGTACTGTACTTGTACTGTATTTGTACTGTACCTGTACTGTAGTTGTACTGTAGTTGTACTGTAGTTGTACTGTATGTGTACTGTACTTGTACTGTTTGTGTACTGTAGTTGTACTGTATTTGTACTGTAGTTGTACTGTAGTTGTACTGTAGTTGTACTGTAGTTGTACTGTATGTGTACTGTATGTGTACTGTAGTTGTACTGTATGTGTACTGTATTCTAACTGTACTTGTACTGTAGTTGTACTGTAGTTGTACTGTATGTGTTCTGTACTTGTACTGTATGTGTACTGTAGTTGTACTGTATTTGTACTGTAGTTGTACTGTAGTTGTACTGTAGTTGTACTGTAGTTGTACTGTAGTTGTACTGTATGTGTACTGTATTTTAACTGTACTTGTACTGTAGTTGTACTGTAGTTGTACTCTAGTTGTACTGTATGTGTACTGTACTTGTACTGTATGTGTACTGTAGTTGTACTGTATTTGTACTGTAGTTGTACTGTAGTTGTACTGTAGTTGAACTGTAGTTGTACTGTTAGTGTACTGTATGTGTACTGTATGTGTACTGTAGTTGTACTGTATTTGTACTGTAGTTGTACTGTAGTTGTACTGTATGTGTACTGTACTTGTACTGTATGTGTACTGTAGTTGTACTGTATTTGTACTGTAGTTGTACTGTAGTTGTACTGTAGTTGTACTCTAGTTGTACTGTATTTGTACTGTAGTTGTACTGTAGTTGTACTGTAGTTGTACTGTATGTGTACTGTACTTGTACTGTATGTGTACTGTAGTTGTACTGTAGTTGTACTGTAGTTGTACTGTAGTTGTACTGTATGTGTACTGTATGTGTACTGTATGTGTACTGTAGTTGTACTGTATGTGTACTGTAGTTATACTGTAGTTGTACTGTATGTGTACTGTAGTTGTACTGTATTTGTACTGTAGTTGTACTGTAGTTGTACTGTATTTGTACTGTAGTTGTACTGTAGTTGTACTGTAGTTGTACTGTAGTTGTACTGTACTTGTACTGTATGTGTACTGTATGTGTACTGTATGTGTACTGTATTTTAACTGTACTTGTACTGTAGTTGTACTGTATGTGTACTGTACTTGTACTGTATGTGTACTGTAGTTGTACTGTATTTGTACTGTAGTTGTACTGTAGTTGTACTGTAGTTGTACTGTATGTGTACTGTATGTGTACTGTATGTGTACTGTATGTGTACTGTAGTTGTACGGCAGTTGTACTGTATTTGTACTGTATGTGTACTGTATGTGTACTGTAGTTGTACTGTATGTGTACTGTATTTTAACTGTACTTGTACTGTAGTTGTACTGTAGTTGTACTGTATTTGTACTGTATGTGTACTGTATGTGTACTGTAGTTGTACTGTAGTTGTACTGTATTTGTACTGTATTTGTACTGTATGTGTACTGTAGTTTTACTGTATTTGTACTGTACTTGTACTGTAGTTGTACTGTAGTTGTACTGTAGTTGTACTGTACTTGTACTGTAGTTGTACTGTAGTTGTACTGTACTTGTACTGTATTTGTACTGTACTTGTACTGTAGTTGTACTGTAGTTGTACTGTAGTTGTACTGTAGTTGTACTGTACCTGTACTGTATGTGTACTGTATGTGTACTGTATGTGTACTGTATTTTAACTGTACTTGTACTGTAGTTGTACTGTATGTGTACTGTACTTGTACTGTATGTGTACTGTAGTTGTACTGTATTTGTACTGTAGTTGTACTGTAGTTGTACTGTAGTTGTACTGTATGTGTACTGTATGTGTACTGTATGTGTACTGTATGTGTACTGTATGTGTACTGTAGTTGTACGGCAGTTGTACTGTATTTGTACTGTATGTGTACTGTATGTGTACTGTAGTTGTACTGTATGTGTACTGTATTTTAACTGTACTTGTACTGTAGTTGTACTGTAGTTGTACTGTATTTGTACTGTATGTGTACTGTATGTGTACTGTAGTTGTTCTGTAGTTGTACTGTATTTGTACTGTATTTGTACTGTATGTGTACTGTAGTTTTACTGTATTTGTACTGTACTTGTACTGTAGTTGTACTGTAGTTGTACTGTACTTGTACTGTAGTTGTACTGTAGTTGTACTGTACTTGTACTGTAGTTGTACTGTATGTGTACTGTAGTTGTACTGTATGTGTACTGTAGTTGTACTGTATGTGCACTGTAGTTGTACTGTATTTGTACTGTATGTGTACTGTATGTGTACTGTAGTTGTACTGTAGTTGTACTGTACTTGTACTGTAGTTGTACTGTAGTTGTACTGTACTTGTACTGTAGTTGTACTGTAGTTGTACTGTATTTGTACTGTAGTTGTACTGTATGTGTACTGTACTTGTACTGTAGATGTACTGTAGTTGTACTGTATTTGTACAGTAGTTGTACTGTAGTTGTACTGTAGTTGTACTGTAGTTGTACTGTAGTTGTACTGTATGTGTACTGTACTTGTACTGTAGTTGTACTGTAGTTGTACTGTATGTTAACTGTACTTTTACTGTATTTGTACTGTATGTGTACTGTATGTGTACTGTAGTTGTACTGTAGTTGTACTGTAGTTGTACTCTAGTTGTACTGTAGTTGTACTGTATGTGTACTGTATTTGTACTGTACTTGTACTGTAGTTGTACTGTAGTTGTACTGTAGTTGTACTGTACTTGTACTGTACTTGTACTGTAGTTGTACTGTATGTGTACTGTAGTTGTACTGTAGTTGTACTGTAGTTGTACTGTAGTTGTACTGTAGTTGTACTGTAGTTGTACTGTATGTGTACTGTATGTGTACTGTAGTTGTACTGTAGTTGTACTGTAGTTGTACTGTATGTGTACTGTATGTGTCCTGTATTTTAACAGTACTTGTATTGTATTTGTACTGTAGTTGTACTGTAGTTGTACTGTAGTTGTACTGTATGTGTACTGTAGTTGTACTGTAGTTGTACTGTATGTGTACTGTAGTTGTACTGTAGTTGTACTGTATGTGTACTGTAGTTGTACTGTAGTTGTACTGTAGTTGTACTGTAATTGTACTGTGGTTGTACTGTATGTGTACTGTAGTGGTACTGTAGTTGTACTGTAGTTGTACTGTATGTGTCATGTATTTTAACTTTACTTGTACTGTAGTTGTACTGTAGTTGTACTGTACTTTTACTGTAATTGTACTGTAGTTGTACTGTAGTTGTACTGTATGTGTACTGTAGTTGTACTGTATTGTACTGTACTTGTACTGTAGTTGTACTGTAGTTGTACTGTAGTTGTACTGTATGTGTACTGTAGTTGTACTGTAGTTGTACTGTAGTTGTACTGTAGTTGTACTGTAGTTGTACTGTAGTTGTACTGTATGTGTACTGTATTTTAACTGTATTTGTACTGTAGTTGTACTGTAGTTGTACTGTAGTTGTACTGTAGTTGTACTGTACTTGTACTGTAGTTGTACTGTAGTTAAACTGTATTTGTACTGTAGTTGTACTGTAGTTGTACTGTACTTGTACTGTATGTGTACTGTATGTGTACTGTATTTGTACTGTAGTAGTACTGTATGTGTACTGTATGTGTACTGTATGTGTACTGTATGTGTACTGTATGTGTACTGTATGTGTACTGTATTTGTACTGTAGTTGTACAGTAGTTGTACTGTAGTTGTACTGTATTTGTACTGTACTTGTACTGTAGTTGTACTGTACTTGTACTGTACTTGTACTGTACTTGTACTGTACTTGTACTGTACTTGTACTGTACTTGTACTGTACTTGTACTGTACTTGTACTGTACTTGTACTGTACTTGTACTGTAGTTGTACTGTAGTTGTACTGTAAGTGTACTGTAGTTGTACTGTATGTGTACTGTAGTTGTACTGTAGTTGTACTGTAGTTGTACTGTAGTTGTACTGTACTTGTACTGTATTTGTACTGTACTTGTACTGTAGTTGTACTGTAGTTGTACTGTAGTTGTACTGTAGTTGTACTGTAGTTGTACTGTATGTGTACTGTATTTTAACTGTATTTGTACTGTAGTTGTACTGTAGTTGTACTGTAGTTGTACTGTAGTTGTACTGTATTTGTACTGTACTTGTACTGTACTTGTACTGTACTTGTACTGTACTTGTACTGTACTTGTACTGTACTTTTACTGTACTTGTACTGTACTTGTACTGTAGTTGTACTGTAGTTGTACTGTAAGTGTACTGTAGTTGTACTGTATGTGTACTGTAGTTGTACTGTAGTTGTACTGTAGTTGTACTGTAGTTGTACTGTACTTGTACTGTATTTGTACTGTAGTTGTACTGTAGTTGTACTGTAGTTGTACTGTAGTTGTACTGTAGTTGTACTGTAGTTGTACTGTAGTTGTACTGTACTTGTACTGTATTTGTGCTGTACTTGTACTGTATGTGTACTGTAGTTGTACTGTATTTGTACTGTAGTTGTACTGTAGTTGTACGGTAGTTGTACTGTAGTTGTACTGTAGTTGTACTGTAGTTGTACTGTAGTTATACTGTATGTGTACTGTACTTGTACTGTATGTGTACTGTAGTTGTACTGTATTTGTACTGTAGTTGTACTGTAGTTGTACTGTAGTTGTACTGTAGTTGTACTGTAGTTGTACTGTATGTGTACTGTACTTGTACTGTATATGTACTGTAGTTGTACTGTAATTGTACTGTAGTTGTACTGTAGTTGTACTGTAGTTGTACTGTAGTTGTACTGTAGTTGTACTGTAGTTGTACTGTATGTGCACTGTACTTGTACTGTATGTGTACTGTAGTTGTACTGTAATTGTACTGTAGTTGTACTGTACTTGTACTGTATTTGTACTGTACCTGTACTGTAGTTGTACTGTAGTTGTACTGTAGTTGTACTGTATGTGTACTGTACTTGTACTGTTTGTGTACTGTAGTTGTACTGTATTTGTACTGTAGTTGTACTGTAGTTGTACTGTAGTTGTACTGTAGTTGTACTGTATGTGTACTGTATGTGTACTGTAGTTGTACTGTATGTGTACTGTATTTTAACTGTACTTGTACTGTAGTTGTCCTGTAGTTGTACTGTAGTTGTACTGTATGTGTTCTGTACTTGTACTGTATGTGTACTGTAGTTGTACTGTATTTGTACTGTAGTTGTACTGTAGTTGTACTGTAGTTGTACTGTAGTTGTACTGTAGTTGTACTGTATGTGTACTGTATTTTAACTGTACTTGTACTGTAGTTGTACTGTAGTTGTACTCTAGTTGTACTGTATGTGTACTGTACTTGTACTGTATGTGTACTGTAGTTGTACTGTATTTGTACTGTAGTTGTACTGTAGTTGTACTGTAGTTGAACTGTAGTTGTACTGTTAGTGTACTGTATGTGTACTGTATGTGTACTGTAGTTGTACTGTATTTGTACTGTAGTTGTACTGTAGTTGTACTGTATGTGTACTGTACTTGTACTGTATGTGTACTGTAGTTGTACTGTATTTGTACTGTAGTTGTACTGTAGTTGTACTGTAGTTGTACTGTATTTGTACTGTAGTTGTACTGTAGTTGTACTGTAGTTGTACTGTATGTGTACTGTACTTGTACTGTATGTGTACTGTAGTTGTACTGTAGTTGTACTGTAGTTGTACTGTATGTGTACTGTATGTGTACTGTATGTGTACTGTAGTTGTACTGTATGTGTACTGTAGTTGTACTGTAGTTGTACTGTATGTGTACTGTAGTTGTACTGTAGTTGTACTGTAGTTGTACTGTAATTGTACTGTGGTTGTACTGTATGTGTACTGTAGTGGTACTGTAGTTGTACTGTAGTTGTACTGTATGTGTCATGTATTTTAACTTTACTTGTACTGTAGTTGTACTGTAGTTGTACTGTACTTTTACTGTAATTGTACTGTAGTTGTACTGTAGTTGTACTGTATGTGTACTGTAGTTGTACTGTATTGTACTGTACTTGTACTGTAGTTGTACTGTAGTTGTACTGTAGTTGTACTGTAGATGTACTGTATGTGTACTGTAGTTGTACTGTAGTTGTACTGTAGTTGTACTGTAGTTGTACTGTAGTTGTACTGTAGTTGTACTGTATGTGTACTGTATTTTAACTGTATTTGTACTGTAGTTGTACTGTAGTTGTACTGTAGTTGTACTGTAGTTGTACTGTACTTGTACTGTAGTTGTACTGTAGTTAAACTGTATTTGTACTGTAGTTGTACTGTAGTTGTACTGTACTTGTACTGTATGTGTACTGTATGTGTACTGTATTTGTACTGTAGTAGTACTGTATGTGTACTGTATGTGTACTGTATGTGTACTGTATGTGTACTGTATGTGTACTGTATGTGTACTGTATTTGTACTGTAGTTGTACAGTAGTTGTACTGTAGTTGTACTGTATTTGTACTGTACTTGTACTGTAGTTGTACTGTACTTGTACTGTAGTTGTACTGTACTTGTACTGTACTTGTACTGTACTTGTACTGTACTTGTACTGTACTTGTACTGTACTTGTACTGTACTTGTACTGTAGTTGTACTGTAGTTGTACTGTAAGTGTACTGTAGTTGTACTGTATGTGTACTGTAGTTGTACTGTAGTTGTACTGTAGTTGTACTGTAGTTGTACTGTACTTGTACTGTATTTGTACTGTACTTGTACTGTAGTTGTACTGTAGTTGTACTGTAGTTGTACTGTAGTTGTACTGTATGTGTACTGTATTTTAACTGTATTTGTACTGTAGTTGTACTGTAGTTGTACTGTAGTTGTACTGTAGTTGTACTGTATTTGTACTGTACTTGTACTGTACTTGTACTGTACTTGTACTGTACTTGTACTGTACTTGTACTGTACTTGTACTGTACTTGTACTGTACTTGTACTGTACTTGTACTGTACTTGTACTGTAGTTGTACTGTAGTTGTACTGTAGGTGTACTGTAGTTGTACTGTATGTGTACTGTAGTTGTACTGTAGTTGTACTGTAGTTGTACTGTAGTTGTACTGTACTTGTACTGTATTTGTACTGTAGTTGTACTGTAGTTGTACTGTAGTTGTACTGTAGTTGTACTGTAGTTGTACTGTAGTTGTACTGTAGTTGTACTGTACTTGTACTGTATTTGTGCTGTACTTGTACTGTATGTGTACTGTAGTTGTACTGTATTTGTACTGTAGTTGTACTGTAGTTGTACGGTAGTTGTACTGTAGTTGTACTGTAGTTGTACTGTAGTTGTACTGTAGTTATACTGTATGTGTACTGTACTTGTACTGTATGTGTACTGTAGTTGTACTGTATTTGTACTGTAGTTGTACTGTAGTTGTACTGTAGTTGTACTGTAGTTGTACTGTATTTGTACTGTATGTGTACTGTACTTGTACTGTATATGTACTGTTGTTGTACTGTAATTGTACTGTAGTTGTACTGTAGTTGTACTGTAGTTGTACTGTAGTTGTACTGTAGTTGTACTGTAGTTGTACTGTATGTGCACTGTACTTGTACTGTATGTGTACTGTAGTTGTACTGTAATTGTACTGTAGTTGTACTGTACTTGTACTGTATTTGTACTGTACCTGTACTGTAGTTGTACTGTAGTTGTACTGTAGTTGTACTGTATGTGTACTGTACTTGTACTGTTTGTGTACTGTAGTTGTACTGTATTTGTACTGTAGTTGTACTGTAGTTGTACTGTAGTTGTACTGTAGTTGTACTGTATGTGTACCGTATGTGTACTGTAGTTGTACTGTATGTGTACTGTATTTTAACTGTACTTGTACTGTAGTTGTCCTGTAGTTGTACTGTAGTTGTACTGTATGTGTTCTGTACTTGTACTGTATGTGTACTGTAGTTGTACTGTATTTGTACTGTAGTTGTACTGTAGTTGTACTGTAGTTGTACTGTAGTTGTACTGTAGTTGTACTGTATGTGTACTGTATTTTAACTGTACTTGTACTGTAGTTGTACTGTAGTTGTACTCTAGTTGTACTGTATGTGTACTGTACTTGTACTGTATGTGTACTGTAGTTGTACTGTATTTGTACTGTAGTTGTACTGTAGTTGTACTGTAGTTGAACTGTAGTTGTACTGTTAGTGTACTGTATGTGTACTGTATGTGTACTGTAGTTGTACTGTATTTGTACTGTAGTTGTACTGTAGTTGTACTGTATGTGTACTGTACTTGTACTGTATGTGTACTGTAGTTGTACTGTATTTGTACTGTAGTTGTACTGTAGTTGTACTGTAGTTGTACTGTATTTGTACTGTAGTTGTACTGTAGTTGTACTGTATGTGTACTGTAGTTGAACTGTACTTGTACTGTAGTTGTTCTGTAGTTGTACTGTATGTGTACTGTAGTTGTACTGTACATGTACTGTATTTGTACTTTATGTGTACTGTATTTGTACTGTAGTTGTACTGTAGTTGTACTGTATTTGTACTGTATGTGTACTGTATTTGTACTGTAGTTGTACTGTAGTTGTACTGTAGTTGTACTGTAGTTGTACTGTAGTTGTACTGTAGTTGTACTGTATGTATACTGTACTTGTACTGTAGTTGTACTGTAGTTGTACTGTATTTTAACTGTACTTTTACTGTATTTGTACTGTATGTGTACTGTATGTGTACTGTAGTTGTACTGTAGTTGTACTGTAGTTGTACTCTAGTTGTACTGTAGTTGTACTGTATGTGTACTGTATGTGTACTGTATTTGTGCTGTAGTTGTACTGTAGTTGTACTGTAGTTGTACTGTAGTTGTACTGTAGTTGTACTGTAGTTGTACTGTATGTGTACTGTATTTTAACTGTATTTGTACTGTAGTTGTACTGTAATTGTACTGTGGTTGTACTGTATGTGTACTGTAGTGGTACTGTAGTTGTACTGTAGTTGTACTGTATGTGTCATGTATTTTAACTGTACTTGTACTGTAGTTGTACTGTAGTTGTACTGTACTTTTACTGTAATTGTACTGTAGTTGTACTGTAGTTGTACTGTATGTGTACTGTAGTTGTACTGTATTGTACTGTACTTGTACTGTAGTTGTACTGTAGTTGTACTGTAGTTGTACTGTAGTTGTACTGTATGTGTACTGTAGTTGTACTGTATTTGTACTGTACTTGTACTGTAGTTGTACTGTAGTTGTACTGTAGTTGTACTGTAGTTGTACTGTAGTTGTACTGTATGTGTACTGTATTTTAACTGTATTTGTACTGTAGTTGTACTGTAGTTGTACTTTAGTTGTACTGTAGTTGTACTGTACTTGTACTGTAGTTGTACTGTAGTTAAACTGTATTTGTACTGTAGTTGTACTGTAGTTGTACTGTACTTGTACTGTATGTGTACTGTATGTGTACTGTATTTGTACTGTAGTAGTACTGTATGTGTACTGTATGTGTACTGTATGTGTACTGTATGTGTACTGTATGTGTACTGTAGTTGTACTGTATTTGTACTGTAGTTGTACTGTAGTTGTACTGTATGTGTACTGTACTTGTACTGTATGTGTACTGTAGTTGTACTGTATTTGTACTGTAGTTGTACTGTAGTTGTACTGTAGTTGTACTGTAGTTGTACTGTATTTGTACTGTAGTTGTACTGTAGTTGTACTGTAGTTGTACTGTATGTGTACTGTACTTGTACTGTATGTGTACTGTACTTGTACTGTATGTGTACTGTAGTTGTACTGTAGTTGTACTGTAGTTGTACTGTATGTGTACTGTATGTGTACTGTAGTTGTACTGTATGTGTACTGTAGTTATACTGTAGTTGTACTGTATGTGTACTGTAGTTGTACTGTAGTTGTACTGTAGTTGTACTGTAGTTGTACTGTAGTTGTACTGTAGTTGTACTGTATGTGTACTGTATGTGTACTGTAGTTGTACTGTAGTTGTACTGTATTTGTACTGTAGTTGTACTGTAGTTGTACGGTAGTTGTACTGTAGTTGTACTGTAGTTGTACTGTAGTTGTACTGTAGTTGTACTGTATGTGTACTGTACTTGTACTGTATGTGTACTGTAGTTGTACTGTATTTGTACTGTAGTTGTACTGTAGTTGTACTGTAGTTGTACTGTAGTTGTACTGTATGTGTACTGTACTTGTACTGTATATGTACTGTAGTTGTACTGTAATTGTACTGTAGTTGTACTGTAGTTGTACTGTAGTTGTACTGTATTTGTACTGTAGTTGTACTGTAGTTGTACTGTATGTGTACTGTAGTTGAACTGTACTTGTACTGTAGTTGTTCTGTAGTTGTACTGTATGTGTACTGTAGTTGTACTGTACATGTACTGTATTTGTACTTTATGTGTACTGTATTTGTACTGTAGTTGTACTGTAGTTGTACTGTATTTGTACTGTATGTGTACTGTATTTGTACTGTAGTTGTACTGTAGTTGTACTGTAGTTGTACTGTAGTTGTACTGTAGTTGTACTGTATGTATACTGTACTTGTACTGTAGTTGTACTGTAGTTGTACTGTATTTTAACTGTACTTTTACTGTATTTGTACTGTATGTGTACTGTATGTGTACTGTAGTTGTACTGTAGTTGTACTGTAGTTGTACTCTAGTTGTACTGTAGTTGTACTGTATGTGTACTGTATGTGTACTGTATTTGTGCTGTAGTTGTACTGTAGTTGTACTGTAGTTGTACTGTAGTTGTACTGTAGTTGTACTGTAGTTGTACTGTATGTGTACTGTATTTTAACTGTATTTGTACTGTAGTTGTACTGTAATTGTACTGTGGTTGTACTGTATGTGTACTGTAGTGGTACTGTAGTTGTACTGTAGTTGTACTGTATGTGTCATGTATTTTAACTGTACTTGTACTGTAGTTGTACTGTAGTTGTACTGTACTTTTACTGTAATTGTACTGTAGTTGTACTGTAGTTGTACTGTATGTGTACTGTAGTTGTACTGTATTGTACTGTACTTGTACTGTAGTTGTACTGTAGTTGTACTGTAGTTGTACTGTAGTTGTACTGTATGTGTACTGTAGTTGTACTGTATTTGTACTGTACTTGTACTGTAGTTGTACTGTAGTTGTACTGTAGTTGTACTGTAGTTGTACTGTAGTTGTACTGTATGTGTACTGTATTTTAACTGTATTTGTACTGTAGTTGTACTGTAGTTGTACTTTAGTTGTACTGTAGTTGTACTGTACTTGTACTGTAGTTGTACTGTAGTTAAACTGTATTTGTACTGTAGTTGTACTGTAGTTGTACTGTACTTGTACTGTATGTGTACTGTATGTGTACTGTATTTGTACTGTAGTAGTACTGTATGTGTACTGTATGTGTACTGTATGTGTACTGTATGTGTACTGTATGTGTACTGTATGTGTACTGTATTTGTACTGTAGTTGTACTGTAGTTGTACTGTATTTGTACTGTACTTGTACTGTAGTTGTACTGTACTTGTACTGTACTTGTACTGTACTTGTACTGTACTTGTACTGTACTTGTACTGTACTTGTACTGTACTTGTACTGTAGTTGTACTGTAGTTGTACTGTAAGTGTACTGTAGTTGTACTGTATGTGTACTGTAGTTGTACTGTAGTTGTACTGTAGTTGTACTGTAGTTGTACTGTACTAGTACTGTATTTGTACTGTAGTTGTACTGTAGTTGTACTGTAGTTGTACTGTAGTTGTACTGTAGTTGTACTGTAGTTGTACTGTAGTTGTACTGTAGTTGTACTGTACTTGTACTGTATTTGTGCTGTACTTGTACTGTATGTGTACTGTAGTTGTACTGTAGTTGTACTGTAGTTGTACGGTAGTTGTACTGTAGTTGTACTGTAGTTGTACTGTATGTGTACTGTACTTGTACTGTATGTGTACTGTAGTTGTACTGTATTTGTACTGTAGTTGTACTGTAGTTGTACTGTAGTTGTACTGTAGTTGTACTGTAGTTGTACTGTTTGTGTACTGTACTTGTACTGTATATGTACTGTAGTTGTACTGTAGTTGTACTGTAGTTGTACTGTAGTTGTACTGTAGTTGTACTGTAGTTGTACTGTATGTGCACTGTACTTGTACTGTATGTGTACTGTAGTTGTACTGTAATTGTACTGTAGTTGTACTGTACTTGTACTGTATTTGTACTGTACCTGTACTGTAGTTGTACTGTAGTTGTACTGTAGTTGTACTGTATGTGTACTGTACTTGTACTGTTTGTGTACTGTAGTTGTACTGTATTTGTACTGTAGTTGTACTGTAGTTGTACTGTAGTTGTACTGTAGTTGTACTGTATGTGTACTGTATGTGTACTGTAGTTGTACTGTATGTGTACTGTATTCTAACTGTACTTGTACTGTAGTTGTACTGTAGTTGTACTGTATGTGTTCTGTACTTGTACTGTATGTGTACTGTAGTTGTACTGTATTTGTACTGTAGTTGTACTGTAGTTGTACTGTAGTTGTACTGTAGTTGTACTGTAGTTGTACTGTATGTGTACTGTATTTTAACTGTACTTGTACTGTAGTTGTACTGTAGTTGTACTCTAGTTGTACTGTATGTGTACTGTACTTGTACTGTATGTGTACTGTAGTTGTACTGTATTTGTACTGTAGTTGTACTGTAGTTGTACTGTAGTTGAACTGTAGTTGTACTGTTAGTGTACTGTATGTGTACTGTATGTGTACTGTAGTTGTACTGTATTTGTACTGTAGTTGTACTGTAGTTGTACTGTATGTGTACTGTACTTGTACTGTATGTGTACTGTAGTTGTACTGTATTTGTACTGTAGTTGTACTGTAGTTGTACTGTAGTTGTACTCTAGTTGTACTGTATTTGTACTGTAGTTGTACTGTAGTTGTACTGTAGTTGTACTGTATGTGTACTGTACTTGTACTGTATGTGTACTGTAGTTGTACTGTAGTTGTACTGTAGTTGTACTGTAGTTGTACTGTATGTGTACTGTATGTGTACTGTATGTGTACTGTAGTTGTACTGTATGTGTACTGTAGTTATACTGTAGTTGTACTGTATGTGTACTGTAGTTGTACTGTATTTGTACTGTAGTTGTACTGTAGTTGTACTGTATTTGTACTGTAGTTGTACTGTAGTTGTACTGTAGTTGTACTGTAGTTGTACTGTACTTGTACTGTATGTGTACTGTATGTGTACTGTATGTGTACTGTATTTTAACTGTACTTGTACTGTAGTTGTACTGTATGTGTACTGTACTTGTACTGTATGTGTACTGTAGTTGTACTGTATTTGTACTGTAGTTGTACTGTAGTTGTACTGTAGTTGTACTGTATGTGTACTGTATGTGTACTGTATGTGTACTGTATGTGTACTGTAGTTGTACGGCAGTTGTACTGTATTTGTACTGTATGTGTACTGTATGTGTACTGTAGTTGTACTGTATGTGTACTGTATTTTAACTGTACTTGTACTGTAGTTGTACTGTAGTTGTACTGTATTTGTACTGTATGTGTACTGTATGTGTACTGTAGTTGTACTGTAGTTGTACTGTATTTGTACTGTATTTGTACTGTATGTGTACTGTAGTTTTACTGTATTTGTACTGTACTTGTACTGTAGTTGTACTGTAGTTGTACTGTAGTTGTACTGTACTTGTACTGTAGTTGTACTGTAGTTGTACTGTACTTGTACTGTATTTGTACTGTACTTGTACTGTAGTTGTACTGTAGTTGTACTGTAGTTGTACTGTAGTTGTACTGTAGTTGTACTGTACCTGTACTGTATGTGTACTGTATGTGTACTGTATGTGTACTGTATTTTAACTGTACTTGTACTGTAGTTGTACTGTATGTGTACTGTACTTGTACTGTATGTGTACTGTAGTTGTACTGTATTTGTACTGTAGTTGTACTGTAGTTGTACTGTAGTTGTACTGTATGTGTACTGTATGTGTACTGTATGTGTACTGTATGTGTACTGTATGTGTACTGTAGTTGTACGGCAGTTGTACTGTATTTGTACTGTATGTGTACTGTATGTGTACTGTAGTTGTACTGTATGTGTACTGTATTTTAACTGTACTTGTACTGTAGTTGTACTGTAGTTGTACTGTATTTGTACTGTATGTGTACTGTATGTGTACTGTAGTTGTTCTGTAGTTGTACTGTATTTGTACTGTATTTGTACTGTATGTGTACTGTAGTTTTACTGTATTTGTACTGTACTTGTACTGTAGTTGTACTGTAGTTGTACTGTACTTGTACTGTAGTTGTACTGTAGTTGTACTGTACTTGTACTGTAGTTGTACTGTATGTGTACTGTAGTTGTACTGTATGTGTACTGTAGTTGTACTGTATGTGCACTGTAGTTGTACTGTATTTGTACTGTATGTGTACTGTATGTGTACTGTAGTTGTACTGTAGTTGTACTGTACTTGTACTGTAGTTGTACTGTAGTTGTACTGTACTTGTACTGTAGTTGTACTGTAGTTGTACTGTATTTGTACTGTAGTTGTACTGTATGTGTACTGTACTTGTACTGTAGATGTACTGTAGTTGTACTGTATTTGTACAGTAGTTGTACTGTAGTTGTACTGTAGTTGTACTGTAGTTGTACTGTAGTTGTACTGTATGTGTACTGTACTTGTACTGTAGTTGTACTGTAGTTGTACTGTATGTTAACTGTACTTTTACTGTATTTGTACTGTATGTGTACTGTATGTGTACTGTAGTTGTACTGTAGTTGTACTGTAGTTGTACTCTAGTTGTACTGTAGTTGTACTGTATGTGTACTGTATTTGTACTGTACTTGTACTGTAGTTGTACTGTAGTTGTACTGTAGTTGTACTGTACTTGTACTGTACTTGTACTGTAGTTGTACTGTATGTGTACTGTAGTTGTACTGTAGTTGTACTGTAGTTGTACTGTAGTTGTACTGTAGTTGTACTGTAGTTGTACTGTATGTGTACTGTATGTGTACTGTAGTTGTACTGTAGTTGTACTGTAGTTGTACTGTATGTGTACTGTATGTGTCCTGTATTTTAACAGTACTTGTATTGTATTTGTACTGTAGTTGTACTGTAGTTGTACTGTAGTTGTACTGTATGTGTACTGTAGTTGTACTGTAGTTGTACTGTATGTGTACTGTAGTTGTACTGTAGTTGTACTGTATGTGTACTGTAGTTGTACTGTAGTTGTACTGTAGTTGTACTGTAATTGTACTGTGGTTGTACTGTATGTGTACTGTAGTGGTACTGTAGTTGTACTGTAGTTGTACTGTATGTGTCATGTATTTTAACTTTACTTGTACTGTAGTTGTACTGTAGTTGTACTGTACTTTTACTGTAATTGTACTGTAGTTGTACTGTAGTTGTACTGTATGTGTACTGTAGTTGTACTGTATTGTACTGTACTTGTACTGTAGTTGTACTGTAGTTGTACTGTAGTTGTACTGTATGTGTACTGTAGTTGTACTGTAGTTGTACTGTAGTTGTACTGTAGTTGTACTGTAGTTGTACTGTAGTTGTACTGTATGTGTACTGTATTTTAACTGTATTTGTACTGTAGTTGTACTGTAGTTGTACTGTAGTTGTACTGTAGTTGTACTGTACTTGTACTGTAGTTGTACTGTAGTTAAACTGTATTTGTACTGTAGTTGTACTGTAGTTGTACTGTACTTGTACTGTATGTGTACTGTATGTGTACTGTATTTGTACTGTAGTAGTACTGTATGTGTACTGTATGTGTACTGTATGTGTACTGTATGTGTACTGTATGTGTACTGTATGTGTACTGTATTTGTACTGTAGTTGTACAGTAGTTGTACTGTAGTTGTACTGTATTTGTACTGTACTTGTACTGTAGTTGTACTGTACTTGTACTGTACTTGTACTGTACTTGTACTGTACTTGTACTGTACTTGTACTGTACTTGTACTGTACTTGTACTGTACTTGTACTGTACTTGTACTGTAGTTGTACTGTAGTTGTACTGTAAGTGTACTGTAGTTGTACTGTATGTGTACTGTAGTTGTACTGTAGTTGTACTGTAGTTGTACTGTAGTTGTACTGTACTTGTACTGTATTTGTACTGTACTTGTACTGTAGTTGTACTGTAGTTGTACTGTAGTTGTACTGTAGTTGTACTGTAGTTGTACTGTATGTGTACTGTATTTTAACTGTATTTGTACTGTAGTTGTACTGTAGTTGTACTGTAGTTGTACTGTAGTTGTACTGTATTTGTACTGTACTTGTACTGTACTTGTACTGTACTTGTACTGTACTTGTACTGTACTTGTACTGTACTTTTACTGTACTTGTACTGTACTTGTACTGTAGTTGTACTGTAGTTGTACTGTAAGTGTACTGTAGTTGTACTGTATGTGTACTGTAGTTGTACTGTAGTTGTACTGTAGTTGTACTGTAGTTGTACTGTACTTGTACTGTATTTGTACTGTAGTTGTACTGTAGTTGTACTGTAGTTGTACTGTAGTTGTACTGTAGTTGTACTGTAGTTGTACTGTAGTTGTACTGTACTTGTACTGTATTTGTGCTGTACTTGTACTGTATGTGTACTGTAGTTGTACTGTATTTGTACTGTAGTTGTACTGTAGTTGTACGGTAGTTGTACTGTAGTTGTACTGTAGTTGTACTGTAGTTGTACTGTAGTTATACTGTATGTGTACTGTACTTGTACTGTATGTGTACTGTAGTTGTACTGTATTTGTACTGTAGTTGTACTGTAGTTGTACTGTAGTTGTACTGTAGTTGTACTGTAGTTGTACTGTATGTGTACTGTACTTGTACTGTATATGTACTGTAGTTGTACTGTAATTGTACTGTAGTTGTACTGTAGTTGTACTGTAGTTGTACTGTAGTTGTACTGTAGTTGTACTGTAGTTGTACTGTATGTGCACTGTACTTGTACTGTATGTGTACTGTAGTTGTACTGTAATTGTACTGTAGTTGTACTGTACTTGTACTGTATTTGTACTGTACCTGTACTGTAGTTGTACTGTAGTTGTACTGTAGTTGTACTGTATGTGTACTGTACTTGTACTGTTTGTGTACTGTAGTTGTACTGTATTTGTACTGTAGTTGTACTGTAGTTGTACTGTAGTTGTACTGTAGTTGTACTGTATGTGTACTGTATGTGTACTGTAGTTGTACTGTATGTGTACTGTATTTTAACTGTACTTGTACTGTAGTTGTCCTGTAGTTGTACTGTAGTTGTACTGTATGTGTTCTGTACTTGTACTGTATGTGTACTGTAGTTGTACTGTATTTGTACTGTAGTTGTACTGTAGTTGTACTGTAGTTGTACTGTAGTTGTACTGTAGTTGTACTGTATGTGTACTGTATTTTAACTGTACTTGTACTGTAGTTGTACTGTAGTTGTACTCTAGTTGTACTGTATGTGTACTGTACTTGTACTGTATGTGTACTGTAGTTGTACTGTAATTGTACTGTAGTTGTACTGTACTTGTACTGTATTTGTACTGTACCTGTACTGTAGTTGTACTGTAGTTGTACTGTAGTTGTACTGTATGTGTACTGTACTTGTACTGTTTGTGTACTGTAGTTGTACTGTATTTGTACTGTAGTTGTACTGTAGTTGTACTGTAGTTGTACTGTAGTTGTACTGTATGTGTACTGTATGTGTACTGTACTTGTACTGTATATGTACTGTAGTTGTACTGTAATTGTACTGTAGTTGTACTGTAGTTGTACTGTAGTTGTACTGTAGTTGAACTGTAGTTGTACTGTTAGTGTACTGTATGTGTACTGTATTTGTACTGTAGTTGTACTGTAGTTGTACTGTAGTTGTACTGTAGTTGTACTGTAGTTGTACTGTATGTGTACTGTACTTGTACTGTATATGTACTGTAGTTGTACTGTAATTGTACTGTAGTTGTACTGTAGTTGTACTGTAGTTGTACTGTAGTTGTACTGTAGTTGTACTGTAGTTGTACTGTATGTGCACTGTACTTGTACTGTATGTGTACTGTAGTTGTACTGTAATTGTACTGTAGTTGTACTGTACTTGTACTGTATTTGTACTGTACCTGTACTGTAGTTGTACTGTAGTTGTACTGTAGTTGTACTGTATGTGTACTGTACTTGTACTGTTTGTGTACTGTAGTTGTACTGTATTTGTACTGTAGTTGTACTGTAGTTGTACTGTAGTTGTACTGTAGTTGTACTGTATGTGTACTGTATGTGTACTGTAGTTGTACTGTATGTGTACTGTATTTTAACTGTACTTGTACTGTAGTTGTCCTGTAGTTGTACTGTAGTTGTACTGTATGTGTTCTGTACTTGTACTGTATGTGTACTGTAGTTGTACTGTATTTGTACTGTAGTTGTACTGTAGTTGTACTGTAGTTGTACTGTAGTTGTACTGTAGTTGTACTGTATGTGTACTGTATTTTAACTGTACTTGTACTGTAGTTGTACTGTAGTTGTACTCTAGTTGTACTGTATGTGTACTGTACTTGTACTGTATGTGTACTGTAGTTGTACTGTATTTGTACTGTAGTTGTACTGTAGTTGTACTGTAGTTGAACTGTAGTTGTACTGTTAGTGTACTGTATGTGTACTGTATGTGTACTGTAGTTGTACTGTATTTGTACTGTAGTTGTACTGTAGTTGTACTGTATGTGTACTGTACTTGTACTGTATGTGTACTGTAGTTGTACTGTATTTGTACTGTAGTTGTACTGTAGTTGTACTGTAGTTGTACTGTATTTGTACTGTAGTTGTACTGTAGTTGTACTGTAGTTGTACTGTATGTGTACTGTACTTGTACTGTATGTGTACTGTAGTTGTACTGTAGTTGTACTGTAGTTGTACTGTATGTGTACTGTATGTGTACTGTATGTGTACTGTAGTTGTACTGTATGTGTACTGTAGTTGTACTGTAGTTGTACTGTATGTGTACTGTAGTTGTACTGTAGTTGTACTGTAGTTGTACTGTAATTGTACTGTGGTTGTACTGTAT
This sequence comes from Meconema thalassinum, assembly GCA_946902985.2. Classification (NCBI taxonomy): domain Eukaryota; kingdom Metazoa; phylum Arthropoda; class Insecta; order Orthoptera; family Tettigoniidae; genus Meconema; species Meconema thalassinum. The sequence continues at coordinate 442,705,220 of OX336394.1, read as the reverse complement.
GTGTACTGTAGTGGTACTGTAGTTGTACTGTAGTTGTACTGTATGTGTCATGTATTTTAACTTTACTTGTACTGTAGTTGTACTGTAGTTGTACTGTACTTTTACTGTAATTGTACTGTAGTTGTACTGTAGTTGTACTGTATGTGTACTGTAGTTGTACTGTATTGTACTGTACTTGTACTGTAGTTGTACTGTAGTTGTACTGTAGTTGTACTGTAGATGTACTGTATGTGTACTGTAGTTGTACTGTAGTTGTACTGTAGTTGTACTGTAGTTGTACTGTAGTTGTACTGTAGTTGTACTGTATGTGTACTGTATTTTAACTGTATTTGTACTGTAGTTGTACTGTAGTTGTACTGTAGTTGTACTGTAGTTGTACTGTACTTGTACTGTAGTTGTACTGTAGTTAAACTGTATTTGTACTGTAGTTGTACTGTAGTTGTACTGTACTTGTACTGTATGTGTACTGTATGTGTACTGTATTTGTACTGTAGTAGTACTGTATGTGTACTGTATGTGTACTGTATGTGTACTGTATGTGTACTGTATGTGTACTGTATGTGTACTGTATTTGTACTGTAGTTGTACAGTAGTTGTACTGTAGTTGTACTGTATTTGTACTGTACTTGTACTGTAGTTGTACTGTACTTGTACTGTAGTTGTACTGTACTTGTACTGTACTTGTACTGTACTTGTACTGTACTTGTACTGTACTTGTACTGTACTTGTACTGTACTTGTACTGTAGTTGTACTGTAGTTGTACTGTAAGTGTACTGTAGTTGTACTGTATGTGTACTGTAGTTGTACTGTAGTTGTACTGTAGTTGTACTGTAGTTGTACTGTACTTGTACTGTATTTGTACTGTACTTGTACTGTAGTTGTACTGTAGTTGTACTGTAGTTGTACTGTAGTTGTACTGTATGTGTACTGTATTTTAACTGTATTTGTACTGTAGTTGTACTGTAGTTGTACTGTAGTTGTACTGTAGTTGTACTGTATTTGTACTGTACTTGTACTGTACTTGTACTGTACTTGTACTGTACTTGTACTGTACTTGTACTGTACTTGTACTGTACTTGTACTGTAGTTGTACTGTAGGTGTACTGTAGTTGTACTGTATGTGTACTGTAGTTGTACTGTAGTTGTACTGTAGTTGTACTGTAGTTGTACTGTACTTGTACTGTATTTGTACTGTAGTTGTACTGTAGTTGTACTGTAGTTGTACTGTAGTTGTACTGTAGTTGTACTGTAGTTGTACTGTAGTTGTACTGTACTTGTACTGTATTTGTGCTGTACTTGTACTGTATGTGTACTGTAGTTGTACTGTATTTGTACTGTAGTTGTACTGTAGTTGTACGGTAGTTGTACTGTAGTTGTACTGTAGTTGTACTGTAGTTGTACTGTAGTTATACTGTATGTGTACTGTACTTGTACTGTATGTGTACTGTAGTTGTACTGTATTTGTACTGTAGTTGTACTGTAGTTGTACTGTAGTTGTACTGTAGTTGTACTGTATTTGTACTGTATGTGTACTGTACTTGTACTGTATATGTACTGTTGTTGTACTGTAATTGTACTGTAGTTGTACTGTAGTTGTACTGTAGTTGTACTGTAGTTGTACTGTAGTTGTACTGTAGTTGTACTGTATGTGCACTGTACTTGTACTGTATGTGTACTGTAGTTGTACTGTAATTGTACTGTAGTTGTACTGTACTTGTACTGTATTTGTACTGTACCTGTACTGTAGTTGTACTGTAGTTGTACTGTAGTTGTACTGTATGTGTACTGTACTTGTACTGTTTGTGTACTGTAGTTGTACTGTATTTGTACTGTAGTTGTACTGTAGTTGTACTGTAGTTGTACTGTAGTTGTACTGTATGTGTACTGTATGTGTACTGTAGTTGTACTGTATGTGTACTGTATTTTAACTGTACTTGTACTGTAGTTGTCCTGTAGTTGTACTGTAGTTGTACTGTATGTGTTCTGTACTTGTACTGTATGTGTACTGTAGTTGTACTGTATTTGTACTGTAGTTGTACTGTAGTTGTACTGTAGTTGTACTGTAGTTGTACTGTAGTTGTACTGTATGTGTACTGTATTTTAACTGTACTTGTACTGTAGTTGTACTGTAGTTGTACTCTAGTTGTACTGTATGTGTACTGTACTTGTACTGTATGTGTACTGTAGTTGTACTGTATTTGTACTGTAGTTGTACTGTAGTTGTACTGTAGTTGAACTGTAGTTGTACTGTTAGTGTACTGTATGTGTACTGTATGTGTACTGTAGTTGTACTGTATTTGTACTGTAGTTGTACTGTAGTTGTACTGTATGTGTACTGTACTTGTACTGTATGTGTACTGTAGTTGTACTGTATTTGTACTGTAGTTGTACTGTAGTTGTACTGTAGTTGTACTGTATTTGTACTGTAGTTGTACTGTAGTTGTACTGTATGTGTACTGTAGTTGAACTGTACTTGTACTGTAGTTGTTCTGTAGTTGTACTGTATGTGTACTGTAGTTGTACTGTACATGTACTGTATTTGTACTTTATGTGTACTGTATTTGTACTGTAGTTGTACTGTAGTTGTACTGTATTTGTACTGTATGTGTACTGTATTTGTACTGTAGTTGTACTGTAGTTGTACTGTAGTTGTACTGTAGTTGTACTGTAGTTGTACTGTAGTTGTACTGTATGTATACTGTACTTGTACTGTAGTTGTACTGTAGTTGTACTGTATTTTAACTGTACTTTTACTGTATTTGTACTGTATGTGTACTGTATGTGTACTGTAGTTGTACTGTAGTTGTACTGTAGTTGTACTCTAGTTGTACTGTAGTTGTACTGTATGTGTACTGTATGTGTACTGTATTTGTGCTGTAGTTGTACTGTAGTTGTACTGTAGTTGTACTGTAGTTGTACTGTAGTTGTACTGTAGTTGTACTGTATGTGTACTGTATTTTAACTGTATTTGTACTGTAGTTGTACTGTAATTGTACTGTGGTTGTACTGTATGTGTACTGTAGTGGTACTGTAGTTGTACTGTAGTTGTACTGTATGTGTCATGTATTTTAACTGTACTTGTACTGTAGTTGTACTGTAGTTGTACTGTACTTTTACTGTAATTGTACTGTAGTTGTACTGTAGTTGTACTGTATGTGTACTGTAGTTGTACTGTATTGTACTGTACTTGTACTGTAGTTGTACTGTAGTTGTACTGTAGTTGTACTGTAGTTGTACTGTATGTGTACTGTAGTTGTACTGTATTTGTACTGTACTTGTACTGTAGTTGTACTGTAGTTGTACTGTAGTTGTACTGTAGTTGTACTGTAGTTGTACTGTATGTGTACTGTATTTTAACTGTATTTGTACTGTAGTTGTACTGTAGTTGTACTTTAGTTGTACTGTAGTTGTACTGTACTTGTACTGTAGTTGTACTGTAGTTAAACTGTATTTGTACTGTAGTTGTACTGTAGTTGTACTGTACTTGTACTGTATGTGTACTGTATGTGTACTGTATTTGTACTGTAGTAGTACTGTATGTGTACTGTATGTGTACTGTATGTGTACTGTATGTGTACTGTATGTGTACTGTATGTGTACTGTATTTGTACTGTAGTTGTACTGTAGTTGTACTGTAGTTGTACTGTATTTGTACTGTACTTGTACTGTAGTTGTACTGTACTTGTACTGTACTTGTACTGTACTTGTACTGTACTTGTACTGTACTTGTACTGTACTTGTACTGTACTTGTACTGTAGTTGTACTGTAGTTGTACTGTAAGTGTACTGTAGTTGTACTGTATGTGTACTGTAGTTGTACTGTAGTTGTACTGTAGTTGTACTGTAGTTGTACTGTACTAGTACTGTATTTGTACTGTAGTTGTACTGTAGTTGTACTGTAGTTGTACTGTAGTTGTACTGTAGTTGTACTGTAGTTGTACTGTAGTTGTACTGTAGTTGTACTGTACTTGTACTGTATTTGTGCTGTACTTGTACTGTATGTGTACTGTAGTTGTACTGTATTTGTACTGTAGTTGTACTGTAGTTGTACGGTAGTTGTACTGTAGTTGTACTGTAGTTGTACTGTATGTGTACTGTACTTGTACTGTATGTGTACTGTAGTTGTACTGTATTTGTACTGTAGTTGTACTGTAGTTGTACTGTAGTTGTACTGTAGTTGTACTGTAGTTGTACTGTTTGTGTACTGTACTTGTACTGTATATGTACTGTAGTTGTACTGTAGTTGTACTGTAGTTGTACTGTAGTTGTACTGTAGTTGTACTGTAGTTGTACTGTATGTGCACTGTACTTGTACTGTATGTGTACTGTAGTTGTACTGTAATTGTACTGTAGTTGTACTGTACTTGTACTGTATTTGTACTGTACCTGTACTGTAGTTGTACTGTAGTTGTACTGTAGTTGTACTGTATGTGTACTGTACTTGTACTGTTTGTGTACTGTAGTTGTACTGTATTTGTACTGTAGTTGTACTGTAGTTGTACTGTAGTTGTACTGTAGTTGTACTGTATGTGTACTGTATGTGTACTGTAGTTGTACTGTATGTGTACTGTATTCTAACTGTACTTGTACTGTAGTTGTACTGTAGTTGTACTGTATGTGTTCTGTACTTGTACTGTATGTGTACTGTAGTTGTACTGTATTTGTACTGTAGTTGTACTGTAGTTGTACTGTAGTTGTACTGTAGTTGTACTGTAGTTGTACTGTATGTGTACTGTATTTTAACTGTACTTGTACTGTAGTTGTACTGTAGTTGTACTCTAGTTGTACTGTATGTGTACTGTACTTGTACTGTATGTGTACTGTAGTTGTACTGTATTTGTACTGTAGTTGTACTGTAGTTGTACTGTAGTTGAACTGTAGTTGTACTGTTAGTGTATTGTATGTGTACTGTATGTGTACTGTAGTTGTACTGTATTTGTACTGTAGTTGTACTGTAGTTGTACTGTATGTGTACTGTACTTGTACTGTATGTGTACTGTAGTTGTACTGTATTTGTACTGTAGTTGTACTGTAGTTGTACTGTAGTTGTACTGTAGTTGTACTGTATTTGTACTGTAGTTGTACTGTAGTTGTACTGTAGTTGTACTGTATGTGTACTGTACTTGTACTGTATGTGTACTGTAGTTGTACTGTAGTTGTACTGTAGTTGTACTGTAGTTGTACTGTATGTGTACTGTATGTGTACTGTATGTGTACTGTAGTTGTACTGTATGTGTACTGTAGTTATACTGTAGTTGTACTGTATGTGTACTGTAGTTGTACTGTATTTGTACTGTAGTTGTACTGTAGTTGTACTGTATTTGTACTGTAGTTGTACTGTAGTTGTACTGTAGTTGTACTGTAGTTGTACTGTACTTGTACTGTATGTGTACTGTATGTGTACTGTATGTGTACTGTATTTTAACTGTACTTGTACTGTAGTTGTACTGTATGTGTACTGTACTTGTACTGTATGTGTACTGTAGTTGTACTGTACTTGTACTGTAGTTGTACTGTAGTTGTACTGTAGTTGTACTGTATGTGTACTGTATGTGTACTGTATGTGTACTGTATGTGTACTGTATGTGTACTGTAGTTGTACGGCAGTTGTACTGTATTTGTACTGTATGTGTACTGTATGTGTACTGTAGTTGTACTGTATGTGTACTGTATTTTAACTGTACTTGTACTGTAGTTGTACTGTAGTTGTACTGTATTTGTACTGTATGTGTACTGTATGTGTACTGTAGTTGTACTGTAGTTGTACTGTATTTGTACTGTATTTGTACTGTATGTGTACTGTAGTTTTACTGTATTTGTACTGTACTTGTACTGTAGTTGTACTGTAGTTGTACTGTAGTTGTACTGTACTTGTACTGTAGTTGTACTGTAGTTGTACTGTACTTGTACTGTATTTGTACTGTACTTGTACTGTAGTTGTACTGTAGTTGTACTGTAGTTGTACTGTAGTTGTACTGTAGTTGTACTGTACCTGTACTGTATGTGTACTGTATGTGTACTGTATGTGTACTGTATTTTAACTGTACTTGTACTGTAGTTGTACTGTATGTGTACTGTACTTGTACTGTATGTGTACTGTAGTTGTACTGTATTTGTACTGTAGTTGTACTGTAGTTGTACTGTAGTTGTACTGTATGTGTACTGTATGTGTACTGTATGTGTACTGTATGTGTACTGTATGTGTACTGTAGTTGTACGGCAGTTGTACTGTATTTGTACTGTATGTGTACTGTATGTGTACTGTAGTTGTACTGTATGTGTACTGTATTTTAACTGTACTTGTACTGTAGTTGTACTGTAGTTGTACTGTATTTGTACTGTATGTGTACTGTATGTGTACTGTAGTTGTTCTGTAGTTGTACTGTATTTGTACTGTATTTGTACTGTATGTGTACTGTAGTTTTACTGTATTTGTACTGTACTTGTACTGTAGTTGTACTGTAGTTGTACTGTACTTGTACTGTAGTTGTACTGTAGTTGTACTGTACTTGTACTGTAGTTGTACTGTATGTGTACTGTAGTTGTACTGTATGTGTACTGTAGTTGTACTGTATGTGCACTGTAGTTGTACTGTATTTGTACTGTATGTGTACTGTATGTGTACTGTAGTTGTACTGTAGTTGTACTGTACTTGTACTGTAGTTGTACTGTAGTTGTACTGTACTTGTACTGTAGTTGTACTGTAGTTGTACTGTATTTGTACTGTAGTTGTACTGTATGTGTACTGTACTTGTACTGTAGATGTACTGTAGTTGTACTGTATTTGTACAGTAGTTGTACTGTAGTTGTACTGTAGTTGTACTGTAGTTGTACTGTAGTTGTACTGTATGTGTACTGTACTTGTACTGTAGTTGTACTGTAGTTGTACTGTATGTTAACTGTACTTTTACTGTATTTGTACTGTATGTGTACTGTATGTGTACTGTAGTTGTACTGTAGTTGTACTGTAGTTGTACTCTAGTTGTACTGTAGTTGTACTGTATGTGTACTGTATTTGTACTGTACTTGTACTGTAGTTGTACTGTAGTTGTACTGTAGTTGTACTGTACTTGTACTGTACTTGTACTGTAGTTGTACTGTATGTGTACTGTAGTTGTACTGTAGTTGTACTGTAGTTGTACTGTAGTTGTACTGTAGTTGTACTGTATGTGTACTGTATGTGTACTGTAGTTGTACTGTAGTTGTACTGTAGTTGTACTGTATGTGTACTGTATGTGTCCTGTATTTTAACAGTACTTGTATTGTATTTGTACTGTAGTTGTACTGTAGTTGTACTGTAGTTGTACTGTATGTGTACTGTAGTTGTACTGTAGTTGTACTGTATGTGTACTGTAGTTGTACTGTAGTTGTACTGTATGTGTACTGTAGTTGTACTGTAGTTGTACTGTAGTTGTACTGTAATTGTACTGTGGTTGTACTGTATGTGTACTGTAGTGGTACTGTAGTTGTACTGTAGTTGTACTGTATGTGTCATGTATTTTAACTTTACTTGTACTGTAGTTGTACTGTAGTTGTACTGTACTTTTACTGTAATTGTACTGTAGTTGTACTGTAGTTGTACTGTATGTGTACTGTAGTTGTACTGTATTGTACTGTACTTGTACTGTAGTTGTACTGTAGTTGTACTGTAGTTGTACTGTAGTTGTACTGTATGTGTACTGTAGTTGTACTGTAGTTGTACTGTAGTTGTACTGTAGTTGTACTGTAGTTGTACTGTATGTGTACTGTATTTTAACTGTATTTGTACTGTAGTTGTACTGTAGTTGTACTGTAGTTGTACTGTACTTGTACTGTAGTTGTACTGTAGTTAAACTGTATTTGTACTGTAGTTGTACTGTAGTTGTACTGTACTTGTACTGTATGTGTACTGTATGTGTACTGTATTTGTACTGTAGTAGTACTGTATGTGTACTGTATGTGTACTGTATGTGTACTGTATGTGTACTGTATGTGTACTGTATGTGTACTGTATTTGTACTGTAGTTGTACAGTAGTTGTACTGTAGTTGTACTGTATTTGTACTGTACTTGTACTGTAGTTGTACTGTACTTGTACTGTACTTGTACTGTACTTGTACTGTACTTGTACTGTACTTGTACTGTACTTGTACTGTACTTGTACTGTACTTGTACTGTACTTGTACTGTAGTTGTACTGTAGTTGTACTGTAAGTGTACTGTAGTTGTACTGTATGTGTACTGTAGTTGTACTGTAGTTGTACTGTAGTTGTACTGTAGTTGTACTGTACTTGTACTGTATTTGTACTGTACTTGTACTGTAGTTGTACTGTAGTTGTACTGTAGTTGTACTGTAGTTGTACTGTAGTTGTACTGTATGTGTACTGTATTTTAATTGTATTTGTACTGTAGTTGTACTGTAGTTGTACTGTAGTTGTACTGTAGTTGTACTGTAGTTGTACTGTATTTGTACTGTACTTGTACTGTACTTGTACTGTACTTGTACTGTACTTGTACTGTACTTGTACTGTACTTGTACTGTACTTGTACTGTACTTGTACTGTAGTTGTACTGTAGTTGTACTGTAAGTGTACTGTAGTTGTACTGTATGTGTACTGTAGTTGTACTGTAGTTGTACTGTAGTTGTACTGTAGTTGTACTGTACTTGTACTGTATTTGTACTGTAGTTGTACTGTAGTTGTACTGTAGTTGTACTGTAGTTGTACTGTAGTTGTACTGTAGTTGTACTGTATGTGTACTGTATGTGTACTGTATGTGTACTGTAGTTGTACTGTATGTGTACTGTAGTTATACTGTAGTTGTACTGTATGTGTACTGTAGTTGTACTGTATTTGTACTGTAGTTGTACTGTAGTTGTACTGTATTTGTACTGTAGTTGTACTGTAGTTGTACTGTAGTTGTACTGTAGTTGTACTGTACTTGTACTGTATGTGTACTGTATGTGTACTGTATGTGTACTGTATTTTAACTGTACTTGTACTGTAGTTGTACTGTATGTGTACTGTACTTGTACTGTATGTGTACTGTAGTTGTACTGTACTTGTACTGTAGTTGTACTGTAGTTGTACTGTAGTTGTACTGTATGTGTACTGTATGTGTACTGTATGTGTACTGTATGTGTACTGTATGTGTACTGTAGTTGTACGGCAGTTGTACTGTATTTGTACTGTATGTGTACTGTATGTGTACTGTAGTTGTACTGTATGTGTACTGTATTTTAACTGTACTTGTACTGTAGTTGTACTGTAGTTGTACTGTATTTGTACTGTATGTGTACTGTATGTGTACTGTAGTTGTACTGTAGTTGTACTGTATTTGTACTGTATTTGTACTGTATGTGTACTGTAGTTTTACTGTATTTGTACTGTACTTGTACTGTAGTTGTACTGTAGTTGTACTGTAGTTGTACTGTACTTGTACTGTAGTTGTACTGTAGTTGTACTGTACTTGTACTGTATTTGTACTGTACTTGTACTGTAGTTGTACTGTAGTTGTACTGTAGTTGTACTGTAGTTGTACTGTAGTTGTACTGTACCTGTACTGTATGTGTACTGTATGTGTACTGTATGTGTACTGTATTTTAACTGTACTTGTACTGTAGTTGTACTGTATGTGTACTGTACTTGTACTGTATGTGTACTGTAGTTGTACTGTATTTGTACTGTAGTTGTACTGTAGTTGTACTGTAGTTGTACTGTATGTGTACTGTATGTGTACTGTATGTGTACTGTATGTGTACTGTATGTGTACTGTAGTTGTACGGCAGTTGTACTGTATTTGTACTGTATGTGTACTGTATGTGTACTGTAGTTGTACTGTATGTGTACTGTATTTTAACTGTACTTGTACTGTAGTTGTACTGTAGTTGTACTGTATTTGTACTGTATGTGTACTGTATGTGTACTGTAGTTGTTCTGTAGTTGTACTGTATTTGTACTGTATTTGTACTGTATGTGTACTGTAGTTTTACTGTATTTGTACTGTACTTGTACTGTAGTTGTACTGTAGTTGTACTGTACTTGTACTGTAGTTGTACTGTAGTTGTACTGTACTTGTACTGTAGTTGTACTGTATGTGTACTGTAGTTGTACTGTATGTGTACTGTAGTTGTACTGTATGTGCACTGTAGTTGTACTGTATTTGTACTGTATGTGTACTGTATGTGTACTGTAGTTGTACTGTAGTTGTACTGTACTTGTACTGTAGTTGTACTGTAGTTGTACTGTACTTGTACTGTAGTTGTACTGTAGTTGTACTGTATTTGTACTGTAGTTGTACTGTATGTGTACTGTACTTGTACTGTAGATGTACTGTAGTTGTACTGTATTTGTACAGTAGTTGTACTGTAGTTGTACTGTAGTTGTACTGTAGTTGTACTGTAGTTGTACTGTATGTGTACTGTACTTGTACTGTAGTTGTACTGTAGTTGTACTGTATGTTAACTGTACTTTTACTGTATTTGTACTGTATGTGTACTGTATGTGTACTGTAGTTGTACTGTAGTTGTACTGTAGTTGTACTCTAGTTGTACTGTAGTTGTACTGTATGTGTACTGTATTTGTACTGTACTTGTACTGTAGTTGTACTGTAGTTGTACTGTAGTTGTACTGTACTTGTACTGTACTTGTACTGTAGTTGTACTGTATGTGTACTGTAGTTGTACTGTAGTTGTACTGTAGTTGTACTGTAGTTGTACTGTAGTTGTACTGTATGTGTACTGTATGTGTACTGTAGTTGTACTGTAGTTGTACTGTAGTTGTACTGTATGTGTACTGTATGTGTCCTGTATTTTAACAGTACTTGTATTGTATTTGTACTGTAGTTGTACTGTAGTTGTACTGTAGTTGTACTGTATGTGTACTGTAGTTGTACTGTAGTTGTACTGTATGTGTACTGTAGTTGTACTGTAGTTGTACTGTATGTGTACTGTAGTTGTACTGTAGTTGTACTGTAGTTGTACTGTAATTGTACTGTGGTTGTACTGTATGTGTACTGTAGTGGTACTGTAGTTGTACTGTAGTTGTACTGTATGTGTCATGTATTTTAACTTTACTTGTACTGTAGTTGTACTGTAGTTGTACTGTACTTTTACTGTAATTGTACTGTAGTTGTACTGTAGTTGTACTGTATGTGTACTGTAGTTGTACTGTATTGTACTGTACTTGTACTGTAGTTGTACTGTAGTTGTACTGTAGTTGTACTGTAGTTGTACTGTATGTGTACTGTAGTTGTACTGTAGTTGTACTGTAGTTGTACTGTAGTTGTACTGTAGTTGTACTGTATGTGTACTGTATTTTAACTGTATTTGTACTGTAGTTGTACTGTAGTTGTACTGTAGTTGTACTGTAGTTGTACTGTACTTGTACTGTAGTTGTACTGTAGTTAAACTGTATTTGTACTGTAGTTGTACTGTAGTTGTACTGTACTTGTACTGTATGTGTACTGTATGTGTACTGTATTTGTACTGTAGTAGTACTGTATGTGTACTGTATGTGTACTGTATGTGTACTGTATGTGTACTGTATGTGTACTGTATGTGTACTGTATTTGTACTGTAGTTGTACAGTAGTTGTACTGTAGTTGTACTGTATTTGTACTGTACTTGTACTGTAGTTGTACTGTACTTGTACTGTACTTGTACTGTACTTGTACTGTACTTGTACTGTACTTGTACTGTACTTGTACTGTACTTGTACTGTACTTGTACTGTACTTGTACTGTAGTTGTACTGTAGTTGTACTGTAAGTGTACTGTAGTTGTACTGTATGTGTACTGTAGTTGTACTGTAGTTGTACTGTAGTTGTACTGTAGTTGTACTGTACTTGTACTGTATTTGTACTGTACTTGTACTGTAGTTGTACTGTAGTTGTACTGTAGTTGTACTGTAGTTGTACTGTAGTTGTACTGTATGTGTACTGTATTTTAATTGTATTTGTACTGTAGTTGTACTGTAGTTGTACTGTAGTTGTACTGTAGTTGTACTGTAGTTGTACTGTAGTTGTACTGTATTTGTACTGTACTTGTACTGTACTTGTACTGTACTTGTACTGTACTTGTACTGTACTTGTACTGTACTTGTACTGTACTTGTACTGTACTTGTACTGTAGTTGTACTGTAGTTGTACTGTAAGTGTACTGTAGTTGTACTGTATGTGTACTGTAGTTGTACTGTAGTTGTACTGTAGTTGTACTGTAGTTGTACTGTACTTGTACTGTATTTGTACTGTAGTTGTACTGTAGTTGTACTGTAGTTGTACTGTAGTTGTACTGTAGTTGTACTGTAGTTGTACTGTAGTTGTACTGTACTTGTACTGTATTTGTGCTGTACTTGTACTGTATGTGTACTGTAGTTGTACTGTATTTGTACTGTAGTTGTACTGTAGTTGTACGGTAGTTGTACTGTAGTTGTACTGTAGTTGTACTGTAGTTGTACTGTAGTTATACTGTATGTGTACTGTACTTGTACTGTATGTGTACTGTAGTTGTACTGTATTTGTACTGTAGTTGTACTGTAGTTGTACTGTAGTTGTACTGTAGTTGTACTGTAGTTGTACTGTATGTGTACTGTACTTGTACTGTATATGTACTGTAGTTGTACTGTAATTGTACTGTAGTTGTACTGTAGTTGTACTGTAGTTGTACTGTAGTTGTACTGTAGTTGTTCTGTAGTTGTACTGTATGTGCACTGTACTTGTACTGTATGTGTACTGTAGTTGTACTGTAATTGTACTGTAGTTGTACTGTACTTGTACTGTATTTGTACTGTACCTGTACTGTAGTTGTACTGTAGTTGTACTGTAGTTGTACTGTATGTGTACTGTACTTGTACTGTTTGTGTACTGTAGTTGTACTGTATTTGTACTGTAGTTGTACTGTAGTTGTACTGTAGTTGTACTGTAGTTGTACTGTATGTGTACTGTATGTGTACTGTAGTTGTACTGTATGTGTACTGTATTTTAACTGTACTTGTACTGTAGTTGTCCTGTAGTTGTACTGTAGTTGTACTGTATGTGTTCTGTACTTGTACTGTATGTGTACTGTAGTTGTACTGTATTTGTACTGTAGTTGTACTGTAGTTGTACTGTAGTTGTACTGTAGTTGTACTGTAGTTGTACTGTATGTGTACTGTATTTTAACTGTACTTGTACTGTAGTTGTACTGTAGTTGTACTCTAGTTGTACTGTATGTGTACTGTACTTGTACTGTATGTGTACTGTAGTTGTACTGTATTTGTACTGTAGTTGTACTGTAGTTGTACTGTAGTTGAACTGTAGTTGTACTGTTAGTGTACTGTATGTGTACTGTATGTGTACTGTAGTTGTACTGTATTTGTACTGTAGTTGTACTGTAGTTGTACTGTATGTGTACTGTACTTGTACTGTATGTGTACTGTAGTTGTACTGTATTTGTACTGTAGTTGTACTGTAGTTGTACTGTAGTTGTACTGTATATGTACTGTAGTTGTACTGTAGTTGTACTGTAGTTGTACTGTATGTGTACTGTACTTGTACTGTATGTGTACTGTAGTTGTACTGTAGTTGTACTGTAGTTGTACTGTATGTGTACTGTATGTGTACTGTATGTGTACTGTAGTTGTACTGTATGTGTACTGTAGTTGTACTGTAGTTGTACTGTATGTGTACTGTAGTTGTACTGTAGTTGTACTGTAGTTGTACTGTAATTGTACTGTGGTTGTACTGTATGTGTACTGTAGTGGTACTGTAGTTGTACTGTAGTTGTACTGTATGTGTCATGTATTTTAACTTTACTTGTACTGTAGTTGTACTGTAGTTGTACTGTACTTTTACTGTAATTGTACTGTAGTTGTACTGTAGTTGTACTGTATGTGTACTGTAGTTGTACTGTATTGTACTGTACTTGTACTGTAGTTGTACTGTAGTTGTACTGTAGTTGTACTGTAGATGTACTGTATGTGTACTGTAGTTGTACTGTAGTTGTACTGTAGTTGTACTGTAGTTGTACTGTAGTTGTACTGTAGTTGTACTGTATGTGTACTGTATTTTAACTGTATTTGTACTGTAGTTGTACTGTAGTTGTACTGTAGTTGTACTGTAGTTGTACTGTACTTGTACTGTAGTTGTACTGTAGTTAAACTGTATTTGTACTGTAGTTGTACTGTAGTTGTACTGTACTTGTACTGTATGTGTACTGTATGTGTACTGTATTTGTACTGTAGTAGTACTGTATGTGTACTGTATGTGTACTGTATGTGTACTGTATGTGTACTGTATGTGTACTGTATGTGTACTGTATTTGTACTGTAGTTGTACAGTAGTTGTACTGTAGTTGTACTGTATTTGTACTGTACTTGTACTGTAGTTGTACTGTACTTGTACTGTACTTGTACTGTACTTGTACTGTACTTGTACTGTACTTGTACTGTACTTGTACTGTACTTGTACTGTACTTGTACTGTAGTTGTACTGTAAGTGTACTGTAGTTGTACTGTATGTGTACTGTAGTTGTACTGTAGTTGTACTGTAGTTGTACTGTAGTTGTACTGTACTTGTACTGTATTTGTACTGTACTTGTACTGTAGTTGTACTGTAGTTGTACTGTAGTTGTACTGTAGTTGTACTGTAGTTGTACTGTATGTGTACTGTATTTTAACTGTATTTGTACTGTAGTTGTACTGTAGTTGTACTGTAGTTGTACTGTAGTTGTACTGTATTTGTACTGTACTTGTACTGTACTTGTACTGTACTTGTACTGTACTTGTACTGTACTTGTACTGTACTTGTACTGTACTTGTACTGTACTTGTACTGTAGTTGTACTGTAGTTGTACTGTAAGTGTACTGTAGTTGTACTGTATGTGTACTGTAGTTGTACTGTAGTTGTACTGTAGTTGTACTGTAGTTGTACTGTACTTGTACTGTATTTGTACTGTAGTTGTACTGTAGTTGTACTGTAGTTGTACTGTAGTTGTACTGTAGTTGTACTGTAGTTGTACTGTAGTTGTACTGTACTTGTACTGTATTTGTGCTGTACTTGTACTGTATGTGTACTGTAGTTGTACTGTATTTGTACTGTAGTTGTACTGTAGTTGTACGGTAGTTGTACTGTAGTTGTACTGTAGTTGTACTGTAGTTGTACTGTAGTTGTACTGTACTTGTACTGTATTTGTACTGTAGTTGTACTGTAGTTGTACTGTAGTTGTACTGTAGTTGTACTGTAGTTGTACTGTAGTTGTACTGTAGTTGTACTGTACTTGTACTGTATTTGTGCTGTACTTGTACTGTATGTGTACTGTAGTTGTACTGTATTTGTACTGTAGTTGTACTGTAGTTGTACGGTAGTTGTACTGTAGTTGTACTGTAGTTGTACTGTAGTTGTACTGTAGTTATACTGTATGTGTACTGTACTTGTACTGTATGTGTACTGTAGTTGTACTGTATTTGTACTGTAGTTGTACTGTAGTTGTACTGTAGTTGTACTGTAGTTGTACTGTAGTTGTACTGTATGTGTACTGTACTTGTACTGTATATGTACTGTTGTTGTACTGTAATTGTACTGTAGTTGTACTGTAGTTGTACTGTAGTTGTACTGTAGTTGTACTGTAGTTGTACTGTAGTTGTACTGTATGTGCACTGTACTTGTACTGTATGTGTACTGTAGTTGTACTGTAATTGTACTGTAGTTGTACTGTACTTGTACTGTATTTGTACTGTACCTGTACTGTAGTTGTACTGTAGTTGTACTGTAGTTGTACTGTATGTGTACTGTACTTGTACTGTTTGTGTACTGTAGTTGTACTGTATTTGTACTGTAGTTGTACTGTAGTTGTACTGTAGTTCTACTGTAGTTGTACTGTATGTGTACTGTATGTGTACTGTAGTTGTACTGTATGTGTACTGTATTTTAACTGTACTTGTACTGTAGTTGTCCTGTAGTTGTACTGTAGTTGTACTGTATGTGTTCTGTACTTGTACTGTATGTGTACTGTAGTTGTACTGTATTTGTACTGTAGTTGTACTGTAGTTGTACTGTAGTTGTACTGTAGTTGTACTGTAGTTGTACTGTATGTGTACTGTATTTTAACTGTACTTGTACTGTAGTTGTACTGTAGTTGTACTCTAGTTGTACTGTATGTGTACTGTACTTGTACTGTATGTGTACTGTAGTTGTACTGTATTTGTACTGTAGTTGTACTGTAGTTGTACTGTAGTTGAACTGTTGTTGTACTGTTAGTGTACTGTATGTGTACTGTATGTGTACTGTAGTTGTACTGTATTTGTACTGTAGTTGTACTGTAGTTGTACTGTATGTGTACTGTACTTGTACTGTATGTGTACTGTAGTTGTACTGTATTTGTACTGTAGTTGTACTGTAGTTGTACTGTAGTTGTACTGTATTTGTACTGTAGTTGTACTGTAGTTGTACTGTAGTTGTACTGTATGTGTACTGTACTTGTACTGTATGTGTACTGTAGTTGTACTGTAGTTGTACTGTAGTTGTACTGTATGTGTACTGTATGTGTACTGTATGTGTACTGTAGTTGTACTGTATGTGTACTGTAGTTATACTGTAGTTGTACTGTATGTGTACTGTAGTTGTACTGTATTTGTACTGTAGTTGTACTGTAGTTGTACTGTATTTGTACTGTAGTTGTACTGTAGTTGTACTGTAGTTGTACTGTAGTTGTACTGTACATGTACTGTATGTGTACTGTATGTGTACTGTATGTGTACTGTATTTTAACTGTACTTGTACTGTAGTTGTACTGTATGTGTACTGTACTTGTACTGTATGTGTACTGTAGTTGTACTGTATTTGTACTGTAGTTGTACTGTAGTTGTACTGTAGTTGTACTGTATGTGTACTGTATGTGTACTGTATGTGTACTGTATGTGTACTGTATGTGTACTGTAGTTGTACTGCAGTTGTACTGTATTTGTACTGTATGTGTACTGTATGTGTACTGTAGTTGTACTGTATGTGTACTGTATTTTAACTGTACTTGTACTGTAGTTGTACTGTAGTTGTACTGTATTTGTACTGTATGTGTACTGTATGTGTACTGTAGTTGTACTGTAGTTGTACTGTATTTGTACTGTATTTGTACTGTATGTGTACTGTAGTTTTACTGTATTTGTACTGTACTTGTACTGTAGTTGTACTGTAGTTGTACTGTAGTTGTACTGTACTTGTACTGTAGTTGTACTGTAGTTGTACTGTACTTGTACTGTAGTTGTACTGTATGTGTACTGTAGTTGTACTGTATGTGTACTGTAGTTGTACTGTATGTGCACTGTAGTTGTACTGTATTTGTACTGTATGTGTACTGTATGTGTACTGTAGTTGTACTGTAGTTGTACTGTACTTGTACTGTAGTTGTACTGTAGTTGTACTGTACTTGTACTGTAGTTGTACTGTAGTTGTACTGTATGTGTACTGTAGTTGTACTGTAGTTGTACTGTATGTGTACTGTAGTTGTACTGTAGTTGTACTGTATGTGTACTGTAGTTGTACTGTAGTTGTACTGTAATTGTACTGTGGTTGTACTGTATGTGTACTGTAGTGGTACTGTAGTTGTACTGTAGTTGTACTGTATGTGTCATGTATTTTAACTTTACTTGTACTGTAGTTGTACTGTAGTTGTACTGTACTTTTACTGTAATTGTACTGTAGTTGTACTGTAGTTGTACTGTATGTGTACTGTAGTTGTACTGTATTGTACTGTACTTGTACTGTAGTTGTACTGTAGTTGTACTGTAGTTGTACTGTATGTGTACTGTAGTTGTACTGTAGTTGTACTGTAGTTGTACTGTAGTTGTACTGTAGTTGTACTGTAGTTGTACTGTATGTGTACTGTATTTTAACTGTATTTGTACTGTAGTTGTACTGTAGTTGTACTGTAGTTGTACTGTAGTTGTACTGTACTTGTACTGTAGTTGTACTGTAGTTAAACTGTATTTGTACTGTAGTTGTACTGTAGTTGTACTGTACTTGTACTGTATGTGTACTGTATGTGTACTGTATTTGTACTGTAGTAGTACTGTATGTGTACTGTATGTGTACTGTATGTGTACTGTATGTGTACTGTATGTGTACTGTATGTGTACTGTATTTGTACTGTAGTTGTACAGTAGTTGTACTGTAGTTGTACTGTATTTGTACTGTACTTGTACTGTAGTTGTACTGTACTTGTACTGTACTTGTACTGTACTTGTACTGTACTTGTACTGTACTTGTACTGTACTTGTACTGTAGTTGTACTGTAGTTGTACTGTAAGTGTACTGTAGTTGTACTGTATGTGTACTGTAGTTGTACTGTAGTTGTACTGTAGTTGTACTGTAGTTGTACTGTACTTGTACTGTATTTGTACTGTACTTGTACTGTAGTTGTACTGTAGTTGTACTGTAGTTGTACTGTAGTTGTACTGTAGTTGTACTGTATGTGTACTGTATTTTAACTGTATTTGTACTGTAGTTGTACTGTAGTTGTACTGTAGTTGTACTGTAGTTGTACTGTACTTGTACTGTAGTTGTACTGTAGTTAAACTGTATTTGTACTGTAGTTGTACTGTAGTTGTACTGTACTTGTACTGTATGTGTACTGTATGTGTACTGTATTTGTACTGTAGTAGTACTGTATGTGTACTGTATGTGTACTGTATGTGTACTGTATGTGTACTGTATGTGTACTGTATTTGTACTGTAGTTGTACTGTAGTTGTACTGTAGTTGTACTGTATTTGTACTGTACTTGTACTGTAGTTGTACTGTACTTGTACTGTACTTGTACTGTACT
The DNA here is from genome assembly GCA_946902985.2 of Meconema thalassinum. Classification (NCBI taxonomy): domain Eukaryota; kingdom Metazoa; phylum Arthropoda; class Insecta; order Orthoptera; family Tettigoniidae; genus Meconema; species Meconema thalassinum. The sequence continues at coordinate 442,686,448 of OX336394.1, read as the reverse complement.
TGTACTGTACTTGTACTGTACTTGTACTGTACTTGTACTGTACTTGTACTGTACTTGTATTGTAGTTGTACTGTAGTTGTACTGTAAGTGTACTGTAGTTGTACTGTATGTGTACTGTAGTTGTACTGTAGTTGTACTGTAGTTGTACTGTAGTTGTACTGTAGTTGTACTGTACTTGTACTGTATTTGTACTGTAGTTGTACTGTAGTTGTACTGTAGTTGTACTGTAGTTGTACTGTAGTTGTACTGTAGTTGTACTGTAGTTGTACTGTACTTGTACTGTATTTGTGCTGTACTTGTACTGTATGTGTACTGTAGTTGTACTGTATTTGTACTGTAGTTGTACTGTAGTTGTACGGTAGTTGTACTGTAGTTGTACTGTAGTTGTACTGTAGTTGTACTGTAGTTATACTGTATGTGTACTGTACTTGTACTGTATGTGTACTGTAGTTGTACTGTATTTGTACTGTAGTTGTACTGTAGTTGTACTGTAGTTGTACTGTAGTTTTACTGTAGTTGTACTGTATGTGTACTGTACTTGTACTGTATATGTACTGTAGTTGTACTGTAATTGTACTGTAGTTGTACTGTAGTTGTACTGTAGTTGTACTGTAGTTGTACTGTAGTTGTACTGTAGTTGTACTGTATGTGCACTGTACTTGTACTGTATGTGTACTGTAGTTGTACTGTAATTGTACTGTAGTTGTACTGTACTTGTACTGTATTTGTACTGTACCTGTACTGTAGTTGTACTGTAGTTGTACTGTAGTTGTACTGTATGTGTACTGTACTTGTACTGTTTGTGTACTGTAGTTGTACTGTATTTGTACTGTAGTTGTACTGTAGTTGTACTGTAGTTGTACTGTAGTTTTACTGTATGTGTACTGTATGTGTACTGTAGTTGTACTGTATGTGTACTGTATTTTAACTGTACTTGTACTGTAGTTGTCCTGTAGTTGTACTGTAGTTGTACTGTATGTGTTCTGTACTTGTACTGTATGTGTACTGTAGTTGTACTGTATTTGTACTGTAGTTGTACTGTAGTTGTACTGTAGTTGTACTGTAGTTGTACTGTAGTTGTAGTGTATGTGTACTGTATTTTAACTGTACTTGTACTGTAGTTGTACTGTAGTTGTACTCTAGTTGTACTGTATGTGTACTGTACTTGTACTGTATGTGTAATGTAGTTGTACTGTATTTGTACTGTAGTTGTACTGTAGTTGTACTGTAGTTGAACTGTAGTTGTACTGTTAGTGTACTGTATGTGTACTGTATGTGTACTGTAGTTGTACTGTATTTGTACTGTAGTTGTACTGTAGTTGTACTGTATGTGTACTGTACTTGTACTGTATGTGTACTGTAGTTGTACTGTATTTGTACTGTAGTTGTACTGTAGTTGTACTGTAGTTGTACTGTAGTTGTAATGTATTTGTACTGTAGTTGTACTGTAGTTGTACTGTAGTTGTACTGTATGTGTACTGTACTTGTACTGTATGTGTACTGTAGTTGTACTGTAGTTGTACTGTAGTTGTACTGTATGTGTACTGTATGTGTACTGTATGTGTACTGTAGTTGTACTGTATGTGTACTGTAGTTATACTGTAGTTGTACTGTATGTGTACTGTAGTTGTACTGTATTTGTACTGTAGTTGTACTGTAGTTGTACTGTATTTGTACTGTAGTTGTACTGTAGTTGTACTGTAGTTGTACTGTAGTTGTACTGTACTTGTACTGTATGTGTACTGTATGTGTACTGTATGTGTACTGTATTTTAACTGTATTTGTACTGTAGTTGTACTGTATGTGTACTGTACTTGTACTGTATGTGTACTGTAGTTGTACTGTATTTGTACTGTAGTTGTACTGTAGTTGTACTGTAGTTGTACTGTATGTGTACTGTATGTGTACTGTATGTGTACTGTATGTGTACTGTATGTGTACTGTAGTTGTACTGCAGTTGTACTGTATTTGTACTGTATGTGTACTGTATGTGTACTGTAGTTGTACTGTATGTGTACTGTATTTTAACTGTACTTGTACTGTAGTTGTACTGTAGTTGTACTGTATTTGTACTGTATGTGTACTGTATGTGTACTGTAGTTGTACTGTAGTTGTACTGTATTTGTACTGTATTTGTACTGTATGTGTACTGTAGTTTTACTGTATTTGTACTGTACTTGTACTGTAGTTGTACTGTAGTTGTACTGTAGTTGTACTGTACTTGTACTGTAGTTGTACTGTAGTTGTACTGTACTTGTACTGTAGTTGTACTGTATGTGTACTGTAGTTGTACTGTATGTGTACTGTAGTTGTACTGTATGTGCACTGTAGTTGTACTGTATTTGTACTGTATGTGTACTGTATGTGTACTGTAGTTGTACTGTAGTTGTACTGTACTTGTACTGTAGTTGTACTGTAGTTGTACTGTACTTGTACTGTAGTTGTACTGTAGTTGTACTGTATTTGTACTGTAGTTGTACTGTATGTGTACTGTACTTGTACTGTAGATGTACTGTAGTTGTACTGTATTTGTACAGTAGTTGTACTGTAGTTGTACTGTAGTTGTACTGTAGTTGTACTGTAGTTGTACTGTATGTGTACTGTACTTGTACTGTAGTTGTACTGTAGTTGTACTGTATGTTAACTGTACTTTTACTGTATTTGTACTGTATGTGTACTGTATGTGTACTGTAGTTGTACTGTAGTTGTACTGTAGTTGTACTCTAGTTGTACTGTAGTTGTACTGTATGTGTACTGTATTTGTACTGTACTTGTACTGTAGTTGTACTGTAGTTGTACTGTAGTTGTACTGTACTTGTACTGTACTTGTACTGTAGTTGTACTGTATGTGTACTGTAGTTGTACTGTAGTTGTACTGTAGTTGTGCTGTAGTTGTACTGTAGTTGTACTGTAGTTGTACTGTATGTGTACTGTATGTGTACTGTAGTTGTACTGTAGTTGTACTGTAGTTGTACTGTATGTGTACTGTATGTGTCCTGTATTTTAACAGTACTTGTATTGTATTTGTACTGTAGTTGTACTGTAGTTGTACTGTAGTTGTACTGTATGTGTACTGTAGTTGTACTGTAGTTGTACTGTATGTGTACTGTAGTTGTACTGTAGTTGTACTGTATGTGTACTGTAGTTGTACTGTAGTTGTACTGTAGTTGTACTGTAATTGTACTGTGGTTGTACTGTATGTGTACTGTAGTGGTACTGTAGTTGTACTGTATGTGTCATGTATTTTAACTTTACTTGTACTGTAGTTGTACTGTAGTTGTACTGTACTTTTACTGTAATTGTACTGTAGTTGTACTGTAGTTGTACTGTATGTGTACTGTAGTTGTACTGTATTGTACTGTAGTTGTACTGTAGTTGTACTGTTGTTGTACTGTAGTTGTACTGTATGTGTACTGTAGTTGTACTGTATTTGTACTGTACTTGTACTGTAGTTGTACTGTAGTTGTACTGTAGTTGTACTGTAGTTGTACTGTAGTTGTACTGTATGTGTACTGTATTTTAACTGTATTTGTACTGTAGTTGTACTGTAGTTGTACTGTAGTTGTACTGTAGTTGTACTGTACTTGTACTGTAGTTGTACTGTAGTTAAACTGTATTTGTACTGTAGTTGTACTGTAGTTGTACTGTACTTGTACTGTATGTGTACTGTATGTGTACTGTATTTGTACTGTAGTAGTACTGTATGTGTACTGTATGTGTACTGTATGTGTACTGTATGTGTACTGTATGTGTACTGTATTTGTACTGTAGTTGTACTGTAGTTGTACTGTAGTTGTACTGTATTTGTACTGTATTTGTACTGTAGTTGTACTGTACTTGTACTGTACTTGTACTGTACTTGTACTGTACTTGTACTGTACTTGTACTGTAGTTGTACTGTAGTTGTACTGTAAGTGTACTGTAGTTGTACTGTATGTGTACTGTAGTTGTACTGTAGTTGTACTGTAGTTGTACTGTAGTTGTACTGTACTTGTACTGTATTTGTACTGTAGTTGTACTGTAGTTGTACTGTAGTTGTACTGTAGTTGTACTGTAGTTGTACTGTAGTTGTACTGTAGTTGTACTGTACTTGTACTGTATTTGTGCTGTACTTGTACTGTATGTGTACTGTAGTTGTACTGTATTTGTACTGTAGTTGTACTGTAGTTGTACGGTAGTTGTACTGTAGTTGTACTGTAGTTGTACTGTAGTTGTACTGTAGTTGTACTGTAGTTGTACTGTACTTGTACTGTATGTGTACTGTAGTTGTACTGTATTTGTACTGTAGTTGTACTGTAGTTGTACTGTAGTTGTACTGTAGTTGTACTGTAGTTGTACTGTATGTGTACTGTACTTGTACTGTATATGTACTGTAGTTGTACTGTAATTGTACTGTAGTTGTACTGTAGTTGTACTGTAGTTGTACTGTAGTTGTACTGTAGTTGTACTGTAGTTGTACTGTATGTGCACTGTACTTGTACTGTATGTGTACTGTAGTTGTACTGTAATTGTACTGTAGTTGTACTGTACTTGTACTGTATTTGTACTGTACCTGTACTGTAGTTGTACTGTAGTTGTACTGTAGTTGTACTGTATGTGTACTGTACTTGTACTGTTTGTGTACTGTAGTTGTACTGTATTTGTACTGTAGTTGTACTGTAGTTGTACTGTAGTTGTACTGTAGTTGTACTGTATGTGTACTGTATGTGTACTGTAGTTGTACTGTATGTGTACTGTATTTTAACTGTACTTGTACTGTAGTTGTACTGTAGTTGTACTGTAGTTGTACTGTATGTGTTCTGTACTTGTACTGTATGTGTACTGTAGTTGTACTGTATTTGTACTGTAGTTGTACTGTAGTTGTACTGTAGTTGTACTGTAGTTCTACTGTAGTTGTACTGTATGTGTACTGTATTTTAACTGTACTTGTACTGTAGTTGTACTGTAGTTGTACTCTAGTTGTAGTGTATGTGTACTGTACTTGTACTGTATGTGAACTGTAGTTGTACTGTATTTGTACTGTAGTTGTACTGTAGTTGTACTGTAGTTGAACTGTAGTTGTACTGTTAGTGTACTGTATGTGTACTGTATGTGTACTGTAGTTGTACTGTATTTGTACTGTAGTTGTACTGTAGTTGTACTGTATGTGTACTGTACTTGTACTGTATGTGTACTGTAGTTGTACTGTATTTGTACTGTAGTTGTACTGTAGTTGTACTGTAGTTGTACTGTATTTGTACTGTAGTTGTACTGTAGTTGTACTGTAGTTGTACTGTATGTGTACTGTACTTGTACTGTATGTGTACAGTAGTTGTACTGTAGTTGTACTGTAGTTGTACTGTATGTGTACTGTATGTGTACTGTATGTGTACTGTAGTTGTACTGTATGTGTACTGTAGTAATACTGTAGTTGTACTGTATGTGTACTGTAGTTGTACTGTATTTGTACTGTAGTTGTACTGTAGTTGTACTGTATTTGTACTGTAGTTGTACTGTAGTTGTACTGTAGTTGTACTGTAGTTGTACTGTACTTGTACTGTATGTGTACTGTATGTGTACTGTATTTTAACTGTACTTGTACTGTAGTTGTACTGTATGTGTACTGTACTTGTACTGTATGTGTACTGTAGTTGTACTGTATTTGTACTGTAGTTGTACTGTAGTTGTACTGTAGTTGTACTGTATGTGTACTGTATGTGTACTGTATGTGTACTGTATGTGTACTGTATGTGTACTGTAGTTGTACTGCAGTTGTACTGTATTTGTACTGTATGTGTACTGTATGTGTACTGTAGTTGTACTGTATGTGTACTGTATTTTAACTGTACTTGTACTGTAGTTGTACTGTAGTTGTACTGTATTTGTACTGTATGTGTACTGTATGTGTACTGTAGTTGTACTGTATTTGTACTGTATTTGTACTGTATGTGTACTGTAGTTTTACTGTATTTGTACTGTACTTGTACTGTAGTTGTACTGTAGTTGTACTGTAGTTGTACTGTACTTGTACTGTAGTTGTACTGTAGTTGTACTGTACTTGTACTGTAGTTGTACTGTATGTGTACTGTAGTTGTACCGTATGTGTACTGTAGTTGTACTGTATGTGCACTGTAGTTGTACTGTATTTGTACTGTATGTGTACTGTATGTGTACTGTAGTTGTACTGTAGTTGTACTGTACTTGTACTGTAGTTGTACTGTAGTTGTACTGTACTTGTACTGTAGTTGTACTGTAGTTGTACTGTATTTGTACTGTAGTTGTACTGTATGTGTACTGTACTTGTACTGTAGATGTACTGTAGTTGTACTGTATTTGTACAGTAGTTGTACTGTAGTTGTACTGTAGTTGTACTGTAGTTATACTGTAGTTGTACTGTATGTGTACTGTACTTGTACTGTAGTTGTACTGTAGTTGTACTGTATTTTAACTGTACTTTTACTGTATTTGTACTGTATGTGTACTGTATGTGTACTGTAGTTGTACTGTAGTTGTACTGTAGTTGTACTCTAGTTGTACTGTAGTTGTACTGTATGTGTACTGTATTTGTACTGTACTTGTACTGTAGTTGTACTGTAGTTGTACTGTAGTTGTACTGTACTTGTACTGTACTTGTACTGTAGTTGTACTGTATGTGTACTGTAGTTGTACTGTAGTTGTACTGTAGTTGTACTGTAGTTGTACTGTAGTTGTACTGTAGTTTTCCTGTATGTGTACTGTATGTGTACTGTAGTTGTACTGTAGTTGTACTGTAGTTGTACTGTATGTGTACTGTATGTGTCCTGTATTTTAACAGTACTTGTATTGTATTTGTACTGTAGTTGTACTGTAGTTGTACTGTAGTTGTACTGTATGTGTACTGTAGTTGTACTGTAGTTGTACTGTATGTGTACTGTAGTTGTACTGTAGTTGTACTGTATGTGTACTGTAGTTGTACTGTAGTTGTACTGTAGTTGTACTGTACTTGTACTGTATTTGTACTGTAGTTGTACTGTACTTGTACTGTAGTTGTACTGTAGTTGTACTGTACTTGTACTGTATGTGTACTGTAGTTGTACTGTAGTTGTACTGTATTTGTACTGTAGTTGTACTGTAGTTGTACTGTAGTTGTATTGTAGTTGTACTGTAGTTGTACTGTATGTGTACTGTAGTTGTACTGTAGTTGTACTGTATTTGTACTGTAGTTGTACTGTACTTGTACTGTACTTGTACTGTAGTTGTACTGTAGTTGTACTGTACTTGTACTGTATGTGTACTGTAGTTGTACTGTAGTTGTACTGTAGTTGTACTGTATGTGTACTGTAGTTGTACTGTAGTTGTACTGTAGTTGTACTGTATGTGTACTGTAGTTGTACTGTAGTTGTACTGTAGTTGTACTGAATGTGTACTGTATGTGTACTGTAGTTGTACTGTAGTTGTACTGTAGTTGTACTGTATGTGTACTGTATGTGTACTGTAGTTGTACTGTATGTGTACTGTATGTGTACTGTAGTTGTACTGTAGTTGTACTGTAGTTGTACTGTAGTTGTACAGTATTTGTACTGTAGTTGTACTGTAGTTGTACTGTAGTTGTACTGTTGTTGTACTGTATGTGTACTGTATTTGTACTGTATGTGTACTGTAGTTGTACTGTATGTGTACTGTATGCTTACTGTAGTTGTACTGTAGTTGTACTGTATGTGTACTGTATGTGTACTGTAGTTGTACTGTAGTTGTACTGTATGTGTACTGTATGTGTACTGTAGTTGTATTGTAGTTGTACTGTATGTGTACTGTAGTTGTACTGTAGTTGTACTGTATTTGTACTGTAGTTGTACTGTAGTTGTACTGTATGTGTACTGTATGTGTACTGTAGTTGTACTGTAGTTGTACTGTATGTGTCCTGTATTTTAACTGTACTTGTACTGTAGTTGTACTGTAGTTGTACTGTAGTTGTACTGTATGTGTACTGTATTTTAACTGTACTTGTACTGTAGTTGTACTGTATTTGTACTGTAGTTGTACTGTATGTGTACTGTATGTGTACTGTAGTTGTACTGTATGTGTACTGTAGTTGTACTGTAGTTGTACTGTATGTGTACTGTATGTGTACTGTATTGGTACTGTAGTTGTACTGTAGTTGTACTGTATGTGTCCTGTATTTTAACTGTACTTGTACTGTAGTTGTACTGTAGTTGTACTGTAGTTGTACTTTATGTGTACTGTATGTGTTCTGTAGTTGTACTGTAGTTGTACTGTAGTTGTACTGTAGTTGAACTGTAGTTGTACTGTATGTGTACTGTATTTGTACTGTAGTTGTACTGTAGTTGTACTGTAGTTGTACTGTATGTGTACTGTATTTGTACTGTATGTGTACTGTAGTTGTACTGTATGTGTACTGTATGTGTACTGTATTTGTACTGTATGTGTACTGTAGTTGTACTGTATGTGTACTGTATTTGTACTGTATGTGTACTGTAGTTGTACTGTATGTGTACTGTAGTTGTACTGTAGTTGTACTGTAGTTGTACTGTATGTGTACTGTATTTGTACTGTAGTTGTACTGTAGTTGTACTGTATGTGTATTCTATGTGTACTGTATTTGTACTGTATGTGTACTGTATTTGTACTGTAGTTGTACTGTAGTTGTACTGTAGTTGTACTGTATGTGTACTGTATTTGTACTGTATGTGTACTGAATTTGTACTGTAGTTGTACTGTATGTGTACTGTAGTTGTACTGTAGTTGTACTGTATGTGTACTGTATTTGTACTGTATGTGTACTGTATTTGTACTGTAGTTGTACTGTATGTGTAGTGTATTTGTACTTTATGTGTACTGTATTTGTACTGTATGTGTACTGTAGTTGTACTGTATTTGTACTGTAGTTGTACTGTAGTTGTACTGTAGTTGTAATGTACTTGTACTGTAGTTGTACTGTATGTGTACTGTAGTTGTACTGTATTTGTACTGTACTTGTACTGTAGTTGTACTGTAGTTGTACTGTAGTTGTACTGTAGTTGTACTGTATGTGTACTGTATTTTAACTGTATTTGTACTGTAGTTGTACTGTAGTTGTACTGTAGTTGTACTGTAGTTGTACTGTACTTGTACTGTAGTTGTACTGTAGTTAGACTGTATTTATACTGTAGTTGTACTGTAGTTGTACTGTACTTGTACTGTATGTGTACTGTATGTGTACTGTATTTGTACTGTAGTAGTACTGTATGTGTACTGTATGTGTACTGTATGTGTACTGTATTTGTACTGTAGTTGTACTGTAGTTGTACTGTAGTTGTACTGTATTTGTACTGTACTTGTACTGTAGTTGTACTGTAGTTGTACTGTAGTTAAACTGTATTTGTTCTGTAGTTGTACTGTACTTGTACTGTATGTGTACTGTATTTGTACTGTAGTAGTACTGTATGTGTACTGTATGTGTACTGTATGTGTACTGTAAGTGTACTGTATTTGTACTGTAGTTGTACTGTAGTTGTACTGTAGTTGTACTGTAGTTGTACTGTATTTGCACTGTACTTGTACTGTAGTTGTACTGTAGTTGTACTGTAGTTGTACTGTATGTGTACTGTATTTTAACTGTATTTGTACTGTAGTTGTACTGTAGTTGTACTGTATTTGTACTGTAGTTGTACTGTATGTGTACTGTAGTTGTACTGTATTTGTACTGTACTTGTACTGTAGTTGTACTGTAGTTGTACTGTATTTGTACTCTAGTTGTACTGTAGTTGTACTGTATGTGTACTGTAGTTGTACTGTATGTGTACTGTAGTTGTACTGAATGTGTACTAGAGTTGTACTGTATTTGTACTGTATTTGTACTGTACTTGTACTGTAGTTGTACTGTTGTTGTACTGTATGTGTACTGTATTTGTACTGTACTTGTACTGTAGTTGTAATGTAGTTGTACTGTACTTGTACTGTAGTTGTACTGTATGTGTACTGTAGTTGTACTGTATTTGTACTGTACTTTTAGTGTAGTTGTACTGTAGTTGTACTGTACTTGTACTGTACTTGTACTGTACTTGTACTGTACTTGTACTGTACTTGTACTGTACTTGTACTGTAGTTGTACTGTAGTTGTACTGTAGTTGTACTGTATGTGTACTGTAGTTGTACTGTATTTGTACTGTACTTGTACTGTAGATGTACTGTATGTGTACTGTAGTTGTACTGTATTTGTACTGTACTTTTACTGTAGTTGTACTGTAGTTGTACTGTACTTGTACTGTACTTGTACTGTAGTTGTACTGTATGTGTACTGTAGTTGTACTGTAGTTGTACTGTAGTTGTACTGTAGTTGTACTGTAGTTGTACTGTAGTTTTCCTGTATGTGTACTGTATGTGTACTGTAGTTGTACTGTAGTTGTACTGTAGTTGTACTGTATGTGTACTGTATGTGTCCTGTATTTTAACAGTACTTGTATTGTATTTGTACTGTAGTTGTACTGTAGTTGTACTGTAGTTGTACTGTATGTGTACTGTAGTTGTACTGTAGTTGTACTGTATGTGTACTGTAGTTGTACTGTAGGTGTACTGTATGTGTACTGTAGTTGTACTGTAGTTGTACTGTAGTTGTACTGTACTTGTACTGTATTTGTACTGTAGTTGTACTGTACTTGTACTGTAGTTGTACTGTAGTTGTACTGTACTTGTACTGTATGTGTACTGTAGTTGTACTGTAGTTGTACTGTATTTGTACTGTAGTTGTACTGTAGTTGTACTGTAGTTGTATTGTAGTTGTACTGTAGTTGTACTGTACGTGTACTGTAGTTGTACTGTAGTTGTACTGTATTTGTACTGTAGTTGTACTGTACTTGTACTGTACTTGTACTGTAGTTGTACTGTAGTTGTACTGTACTTGTACTGTATGTGTACTGTAGTTGTACTGTAGTTGTACTGTAGTTGTACTGTATGTGTACTGTAGTTGTACTGTAGTTGTACTGTAGTTGTACTGTATGTGTACTGTAGTTGTACTGTAGTTGTACTGTAGTTGTACTGAATGTGTACTGTATGTGTACTGTAGTTGTACTGTAGTTGTACTGTAGTTGTACTGTATGTGTACTGTATGTGTACTGTATGTGTACTGTAGTTGTACTGTATGTGTACTGTATGTGTACTGTAGTTGTACTGTAGTTGTACTGTAGTTGTACTGTAGTTGTACAGTATTTGTACTGTAGTTGTACTGTAGTTGTACTGTAGTTGTACTGTAGTTGTACTGTATGTGTACTGTATGTGTCCTGTATTTTAACAGTACTTGTATTGTATTTGTACTGTAGTTGTACTGTAGTTGTACTGTAGTTGTACTGTATGTGTACTGTAGTTGTACTGTAGTTGTACTGTATGTGTACTGTAGTTGTACTGTAGTTGTACTGTATGTGTACTGTAGTTGTACTGTAGTTGCACTGTAGTTGTACTGTACTTGTACTGTATTTGTACTGTAGTTGTACTGTACTTGTACTGTAGTTGTACTGTAGTTGTACTGTACTTGTACTGTATGTGTACTGTAGTTGTACTGTAGTTGTACTGTATTTGTACTGTAGTTGTACTGTAGTTGTACTGTAGTTGTATTGTAGTTGTACTGTAGTTGTACTGTATGTGTACTGTAGTTGTACTGTAGTTGTACTGTATTTGTACTGTAGTTGTACTGTACTTGTACTGTACTTGTACTGTAGTTGTACTGTAGTTGTACTGTACTTGTACTGTATGTGTACTGTAGTTGTACTGTAGTTGTACTGTAGTTGTACTGTATGTGTACTGTAGTTGTACTGTAGTTGTACTGTAGTTGTACTGTATGTGTACTGTAGTTGTACTGTAGTTGTACTGTAGTTGTACTGAATGTGTACTGTATGTGTACTGTAGTTGTACTGTAGTTGTACTGTAGTTGTACTGTATGTGTACTGTATGTGTACTGTATGTGTACTGTAGTTGTACTGTATGTGTACTGTATGTGTACTGTAGTTGTACTGTAGTTGTACTGTAGTTGTACTGTAGTTGTACAGTATTTGTACTGTAGTTGTACTGTAGTTGTACTGTAGTTGTACTGTTGTTGTACTGTATGTGTACTGTATTTGTACTGTATGTGTACTGTAGTTGTACTGTATGTGTACTGTATGCTTACTGTAGTTGTACTGTAGTTGTACTGTATGTGTACTGTATGTGTACTGTAGTTGTACTGTAGTTGTACTGTATGTGTACTGTATGTGTACTGTAGTTGTATTGTAGTTGTACTGTATGTGTACTGTAGTTGTACTGTAGTTGTACTGTATTTGTACTGTAGTTGTACTGTAGTTGTACTGTATGTGTACTGTATGTGTACTGTAGTTGTACTGTAGTTGTACTGTATGTGTCCTGTATTTTAACTGTACTTGTACTGTAGTTGTACTGTAGTTGTACTGTAGTTGTACTGTATGTGTACTGTATTTTAACTGTACTTGTACTGTAGTTGTACTGTATTTGTACTGTAGTTGTACTGTATGTGTACTGTATGTGTACTGTAGTTGTACTGTATGTGTACTGTAGTTGTACTGTAGTTGTACTGTATGTGTACTGTATGTGTACTGTATTGGTACTGTAGTTGTACTGTAGTTGTACTGTATGTGTCCTGTATTTTAACTGTACTTGTACTGTAGTTGTACTGTAGTTGTACTGTAGTTGTACTTTATGTGTACTGTATGTGTTCTGTAGTTGTACTGTAGTTGTACTGTAGTTGTACTGTAGTTGAACTGTAGTTGTACTGTATGTGTACTGTATTTGTACTGTAGTTGTACTGTAGTTGTACTGTAGTTGTACTGTATGTGTACTGTATTTGTACTGTATGTGTACTGTAGTTGTACTGTATGTGTACTGTATGTGTACTGTATTTGTACTGTATGTGTACTGTAGTTGTACTGTATGTGTACTGTATTTGTACTGTATGTGTACTGTAGTTGTACTGTATGTGTACTGTAGTTGTACTGTAGTTGTACTGTAGTTGTACTGTATGTGTACTGTATTTGTACTGTAGTTGTACTGTAGTTGTACTGTATGTGTATTCTATGTGTACTGTATTTGTACTGTATGTGTACTGTATTTGTACTGTAGTTGTACTGTAGTTGTACTGTAGTTGTACTGTATGTGTACTGTATTTGTACTGTATGTGTACTGAATTTGTACTGTAGTTGTACTGTATGTGTACTGTAGTTGTACTGTAGTTGTACTGTATGTGTACTGTATTTGTACTGTATGTGTACTGTATTTGTACTGTAGTTGTACTGTATGTGTAGTGTATTTGTACTTTATGTGTACTGTATTTGTACTGTATGTGTACTGTAGTTGTACTGTATTTGTACTGTAGTTGTACTGTAGTTGTACTGTAGTTGTAATGTACTTGTACTGTAGTTGTACTGTATGTGTACTGTAGTTGTACTGTATTTGTACTGTACTTGTACTGTAGTTGTACTGTAGTTGTACTGTAGTTGTACTGTAGTTGTACTGTATGTGTACTGTATTTTAACTGTATTTGTACTGTAGTTGTACTGTAGTTGTACTGTAGTTGTACTGTAGTTGTACTGTACTTGTACTGTAGTTGTACTGTAGTTAGACTGTATTTATACTGTAGTTGTACTGTAGTTGTACTGTACTTGTACTGTATGTGTACTGTATGTGTACTGTATTTGTACTGTAGTAGTACTGTATGTGTACTGTATGTGTACTGTATGTGTACTGTATTTGTACTGTAGTTGTACTGTAGTTGTACTGTAGTTGTACTGTATTTGTACTGTACTTGTACTGTAGTTGTACTGTAGTTGTACTGTAGTTAAACTGTATTTGTTCTGTAGTTGTACTGTACTTGTACTGTATGTGTACTGTATTTGTACTGTAGTAGTACTGTATGTGTACTGTATGTGTACTGTATGTGTACTGTAAGTGTACTGTATTTGTACTGTAGTTGTACTGTAGTTGTACTGTAGTTGTACTGTAGTTGTACTGTATTTGCACTGTACTTGTACTGTAGTTGTACTGTAGTTGTACTGTAGTTGTACTGTATGTGTACTGTATTTTAACTGTATTTGTACTGTAGTTGTACTGTAGTTGTACTGTATTTGTACTGTAGTTGTACTGTATGTGTACTGTAGTTGTACTGTATTTGTACTGTACTTGTACTGTAGTTGTACTGTAGTTGTACTGTATTTGTACTCTAGTTGTACTGTAGTTGTACTGTATGTGTACTGTAGTTGTACTGTATGTGTACTGTAGTTGTACTGAATGTGTACTAGAGTTGTACTGTATTTGTACTGTATTTGTACTGTACTTGTACTGTAGTTGTACTGTTGTTGTACTGTATGTGTACTGTATTTGTACTGTACTTGTACTGTAGTTGTAATGTAGTTGTACTGTACTTGTACTGTAGTTGTACTGTATGTGTACTGTAGTTGTACTGTATTTGTACTGTACTTTTACTGTAGTTGTACTGTAGTTGTACTGTACTTGTACTGTACTTGTACTGTACTTGTACTGTACTTGTACTGTAGTTGTACTGTAGTTGTACTGTAGTTGTACTGTATGTGTACTGTAGTTGTACTGTATTTGTACTGTACTTGTACTGTAGATGTACTGTATGTGTACTGTAGTTGTACTGTATTTGTACTGTACTTTTACTGTAGTTGTACTGTAGTTGTACTGTACTTGTACTGTACTTGTACTGTAGTTGTACTGTATGTGTACTGTAGTTGTACTGTAGTTGTACTGTAGTTGTACTGTAGTTGTACTGTAGTTGTACTGTAGTTTTCCTGTATGTGTACTGTATGTGTACTGTAGTTGTACTGTAGTTGTACTGTAGTTGTACTGTATGTGTACTGTATGTGTCCTGTATTTTAACAGTACTTGTATTGTATTTGTACTGTAGTTGTACTGTAGTTGTACTGTAGTTGTACTGTATGTGTACTGTAGTTGTACTGTAGTTGTACTGTATGTGTACTGTAGTTGTACTGTAGGTGTACTGTATGTGTACTGTAGTTGTACTGTAGTTGTACTGTATTTGTACTGTAGTTGTACTGTAGTTGTACTGTAGTTGTATTGTAGTTGTACTGTAGTTGTACTGTATGTGTACTGTAGTTGTACTGTAGTTGTACTGTATTTGTACTGTAGTTGTACTGTACTTGTACTGTACTTGTACTGTAGTTGTACTGTAGTTGTACTGTACTTGTACTGTATGTGTACTGTAGTTGTACTGTAGTTGTACTGTAGTTGTACTGTATGTGTACTGTAGTTGTACTGTAGTTGTACTGTAGTTGTACTGTATGTGTACTGTAGTTGTACTGTAGTTGTACTGTAGTTGTACTGAATGTGTACTGTATGTGTACTGTAGTTGTACTGTAGTTGTACTGTAGTTGTACTGTATGTGTACTGTATGTGTACTGTATGTGTACTGTAGTTGTACTGTATGTGTACTGTATGTGTACTGTAGTTGTACTGTAGTTGTACTGTAGTTGTACTGTAGTTGTACAGTATTTGTACTGTAGTTGTACTGTAGTTGTACTGTAGTTGTACTGTTGTTGTACTGTATGTGTACTGTATTTGTACTGTATGTGTACTGTAGTTGTACTGTATGTGTACTGTATGCTTACTGTAGTTGTACTGTAGTTGTACTGTATGTGTACTGTATGTGTACTGTAGTTGTACTGTAGTTGTACTGTATGTGTACTGTATGTGTACTGTAGTTGTATTGTAGTTGTACTGTATGTGTACTGTAGTTGTACTGTAGTTGTACTGTATTTGTACTGTAGTTGTACTGTAGTTGTACTGTATGTGTACTGTATGTGTACTGTAGTTGTACTGTAGTTGTACTGTATGTGTCCTGTATTTTAACTGTACTTGTACTGTAGTTGTACTGTAGTTGTACTGTAGTTGTACTGTAGTTGTACTGTATGTGTACTGTATTTTAACTGTACTTGTACTGTAGTTGTACTGTATTTGTACTGTAGTTGTACTGTATGTGTACTGTATGTGTACTGTAGTTGTACTGTATGTGTACTGTAGTTGTACTGTAGTTGTACTGTATGTGTACTGTATGTGTACTGTATTGGTACTGTAGTTGTACTGTAGTTGTACTGTATGTGTCCTGTATTTTAACTGTACTTGTACTGTAGTTGTACTGTAGTTGTACTGTAGTTGTACTGTACTTGTACTGTATGTGTACTGTATGTGTACTGTATTTGTACTGTAGTAGTACTGTATGTGTACTGTATGTGTACTGTATGTGTACTGTATTTGTACTGTAGTTGTACTGTAGTTGTACTGTAGTTGTACTGTATTTGTACTGTACTTGTACTGTAGTTGTACTGTAGTTGTACTGTAGTTAAACTGTATTTGTTCTGTAGTTGTACTGTACTTGTACTGTATGTGTACTGTATTTGTACTGTAGTAGTACTGTATGTGTACTGTATGTGTACTGTATGTGTACTGTAAGTGTACTGTATTTGTACTGTAGTTGTACTGTAGTTGTACTGTAGTTGTACTGTAGTTGTACTGTATTTGCACTGTACTTGTACTGTAGTTGTACTGTAGTTGTACTGTAGTTGTACTGTATGTGTACTGTATTTTAACTGTATTTGTACTGTAGTTGTACTGTAGTTGTACTGTATTTGTACTGTAGTTGTACTGTATGTGTACTGTAGTTGTACTGTATTTGTACTGTACTTGTACTGTAGTTGTACTGTAGTTGTACTGTATTTGTACTCTAGTTGTACTGTAGTTGTACTGTATGTGTACTGTAGTTGTACTGTATGTGTACTGTAGTTGTACTGAATGTGTACTAGAGTTGTACTGTATTTGTACTGTATTTGTACTGTACTTGTACTGTAGTTGTACTGTTGTTGTACTGTATGTGTACTGTATTTGTACTGTACTTGTACTGTAGTTGTAATGTAGTTGTACTGTACTTGTACTGTAGTTGTACTGTATGTGTACTGTAGTTGTACTGTATTTGTACTGTACTTTTACTGTAGTTGTACTGTAGTTGTACTGTACTTGTACTGTACTTGTACTGTACTTGTACTGTACTTGTACTGTACTTGTACTGTAGTTGTACTGTAGTTGTACTGTAGTTGTACTGTATGTGTACTGTAGTTGTACTGTATTTGTACTGTACTTGTACTGTAGATGTACTGTATGTGTACTGTAGTTGTACTGTATTTGTACTGTACTTTTACTGTAGTTGTACTGTAGTTGTACTGTACTTGTACTGTACTTGTACTGTAGTTGTACTGTATGTGTACTGTAGTTGTACTGTAGTTGTACTGTAGTTGTACTGTAGTTGTACTGTAGTTGTACTGTAGTTTTCCTGTATGTGTACTGTATGTGTACTGTAGTTGTACTGTAGTTGTACTGTAGTTGTACTGTATGTGTACTGTATGTGTCCTGTATTTTAACAGTACTTGTATTGTATTTGTACTGTAGTTGTACTGTAGTTGTACTGTAGTTGTACTGTATGTGTACTGTAGTTGTACTGTAGTTGTACTGTATGTGTACTGTAGTTGTACTGTAGGTGTACTGTATGTGTACTGTAGTTGTACTGTAGTTGTACTGTATTTGTACTGTAGTTGTACTGTAGTTGTACTGTAGTTGTATTGTAGTTGTACTGTAGTTGTACTGTATGTGTACTGTAGTTGTACTGTAGTTGTACTGTATTTGTACTGTAGTTGTACTGTACTTGTACTGTACTTGTACTGTAGTTGTACTGTAGTTGTACTGTACTTGTACTGTATGTGTACTGTAGTTGTACTGTAGTTGTACTGTAGTTGTACTGTATGTGTACTGTAGTTGTACTGTAGTTGTACTGTAGTTGTACTGTATGTGTACTGTAGTTGTACTGTAGTTGTACTGTAGTTGTACTGAATGTGTACTGTATGTGTACTGTAGTTGTACTGTAGTTGTACTGTAGTTGTACTGTATGTGTACTGTATGTGTACTGTATGTGTACTGTAGTTGTACTGTATGTGTACTGTATGTGTACTGTAGTTGTACTGTAGTTGTACTGTAGTTGTACTGTAGTTGTACAGTATTTGTACTGTAGTTGTACTGTAGTTGTACTGTAGTTGTACTGTTGTTGTACTGTATGTGTACTGTATTTGTACTGTATGTGTACTGTAGTTGTACTGTATGTGTACTGTATGCTTACTGTAGTTGTACTGTAGTTGTACTGTATGTGTACTGTATGTGTACTGTAGTTGTACTGTAGTTGTACTGTATGTGTACTGTATGTGTACTGTAGTTGTATTGTAGTTGTACTGTATGTGTACTGTAGTTGTACTGTAGTTGTACTGTATTTGTACTGTAGTTGTACTGTAGTTGTACTGTATGTGTACTGTATGTGTACTGTAGTTGTACTGTAGTTGTACTGTATGTGTCCTGTATTTTAACTGTACTTGTACTGTAGTTGTACTGTAGTTGTACTGTAGTTGTACTGTAGTTGTACTGTATGTGTACTGTATTTTAACTGTACTTGTACTGTAGTTGTACTGTATTTGTACTGTAGTTGTACTGTATGTGTACTGTATGTGTACTGTAGTTGTACTGTATGTGTACTGTAGTTGTACTGTAGTTGTACTGTATGTGTACTGTATGTGTACTGTATTGGTACTGTAGTTGTACTGTAGTTGTACTGTATGTGTCCTGTATTTTAACTGTACTTGTACTGTAGTTGTACTGTAGTTGTACTGTAGTTGTACTTTATGTGTACTGTATGTGTTCTGTAGTTGTACTGTAGTTGTACTGTAGTTGTACTGTAGTTGAACTGTAGTTGTACTGTATGTGTACTGTATTTGTACTGTAGTTGTACTGTAGTTGTACTGTAGTTGTACTGTATGTGTACTGTATTTGTACTGTATGTGTACTGTAGTTGTACTGTATGTGTACTGTATGTGTACTGTATTTGTACTGTATGTGTACTGTAGTTGTACTGTATGTGTACTGTATTTGTACTGTATGTGTACTGTAGTTGTACTGTATGTGTACTGTAGTTGTACTGTAGTTGTACTGTAGTTGTACTGTATGTGTACTGTATTTGTACTGTAGTTGTACTGTAGTTGTACTGTATGTGTATTCTATGTGTACTGTATTTGTACTGTATGTGTACTGTATTTGTACTGTAGTTGTACTGTAGTTGTACTGTAGTTGTACTGTATGTGTACTGTATTTGTACTGTATGTGTACTGAATTTGTACTGTAGTTGTACTGTATGTGTACTGTAGTTGTACTGTAGTTGTACTGTATGTGTACTGTATTTGTACTGTATGTGTACTGTATTTGTACTGTAGTTGTACTGTATGTGTACTGTATTTGTACTTTATGTGTACTGTATTTGTACTGTATGTGTACTGTAGTTGTACTGTATTTGTACTGTAGTTGTACTGTAGTTGTACTGTAGTTGTAATGTACTTGTACTGTAGTTGTACTGTATGTGTACTGTAGTTGTACTGTATTTGTACTGTACTTGTACTGTAGTTGTACTGTAGTTGTACTGTAGTTGTACTGTAGTTGTACTGTATGTGTACTGTATTTTAACTGTATTTGTACTGTAGTTGTACTGTAGTTGTACTGTAGTTGTACTGTAGTTGTACTGTACTTGTACTGTAGTTGTACTGTAGTTAGACTGTATTTATACTGTAGTTGTACTGTAGTTGTACTGTACTTGTACTGTATGTGTACTGTATGTGTACTGTATTTGTACTGTAGTAGTACTGTATGTGTACTGTATGTGTACTGTATGTGTACTGTATTTGTACTGTAGTTGTACTGTAGTTGTACTGTAGTTGTACTGTATTTGTACTGTACTTGTACTGTAGTTGTACTGTAGTTGTACTGTAGTTAAACTGTATTTGTTCTGTAGTTGTACTGTACTTGTACTGTATGTGTACTGTATTTGTACTGTAGTAGTACTGTATGTGTACTGTATGTGTACTGTATGTGTACTGTAAGTGTACTGTATTTGTACTGTAGTTGTACTGTAGTTGTACTGTAGTTGTACTGTAGTTGTACTGTATTTGCACTGTACTTGTACTGTAGTTGTACTGTAGTTGTACTGTAGTTGTACTGTATGTGTACTGTATTTTAACTGTATTTGTACTGTAGTTGTACTGTAGTTGTACTGTATTTGTACTGTAGTTGTACTGTATGTGTACTGTAGTTGTACTGTATTTGTACTGTACTTGTACTGTAGTTGTACTGTAGTTGTACTGTATTTGTACTCTAGTTGTACTGTAGTTGTACTGTATGTGTACTGTAGTTGTACTGTATGTGTACTGTAGTTGTACTGAATGTGTACTAGAGTTGTACTGTATTTGTACTGTATTTGTACTGTACTTGTACTGTAGTTGTACTGTTGTTGTACTGTATGTGTACTGTATTTGTACTGTACTTGTACTGTAGTTGTAATGTAGTTGTACTGTACTTGTACTGTAGTTGTACTGTATGTGTACTGTAGTTGTACTGTATTTGTACTGTACTTTTACTGTAGTTGTACTGTAGTTGTACTGTACTTGTACTGTACTTGTACTGTACTTGTACTGTACTTGTACTGTACTTGTACTGTAGTTGTACTGTAGTTGTACTGTAGTTGTACTGTATGTGTACTGTAGTTGTACTGTATTTGTACTGTACTTGTACTGTAGATGTACTGTAGTTGTACTGTATTTGTACTTATGTGTACTGTATTTGTACTGTAGTTGTACTGTATGTGTACTGTAGTTGTACTGTATGTGTACTGTATTTGTATTGTATGTTTACTGTATTTGTACTGTAGTTGTACTGTAGTTGTACTGTAGTTGTACTGTAGTTGTACTGTATGTGTACTGTATTTGTACTGTATGTGTACTGTATTTGTACTGTAGTTGTACTGTAGTTGTACTGTATGTGTACTGTATTTTAACTGTACTTGTACTGTAATTGTACTGTATTTGTACTGTAGTTGTACTGTATTTGTACTGTAGTTGTACTGTAGTTGTACTGTAGTTGTACTGTATGTGTACTGTATTTGTACTGTATGTGTACTGTATTTGTACTGTATGTGTACTGTATTTGTACTGTAGTTGTACTGTAGTTGTACTGTATGTGTACTGTAGTTGTACTGTACTTGTACTGAAGTTGTACTGTATGTGTACTGTATTTGTACTGTAGTTGTACTGTAGTTGTACTGTATTTGTACTGTATTTGTACTGTACTTGTACTGTAGTTGTAGGGTCGTGGTGGCTCAGCTGTCTAGCTGAATGCCTCTCACCAAGGTGGTCCGGGTTCGATTCCCGGTCAATGCATGTGAGATTTTCGAAGTGAAATGCCATGTCCTGTGGTTCGGATTCCACGTAAAAAGGAGGTCCCGTGGCTCATGATCTCAAGATTAACGGTCACGTTAAACTACAAGCTTTACTGTAGTTGTACTGTATGTGTACTGTATTTGTACTGTAGTTGTACTGTAGTTGTACTGTATGTGTACTGTAGTTGAACTGTACTTGTACTGTAGTTGTACTGTAGTTGTACTGTATGTGTACTGTAGTTGTACTGTACTTGTACTGTATTTGTACTTTATGTGTACTGTATTTGTACTGTAGTTGTACTGTAGTTGTACTGTATTTGTACTGTATGTGTACTGTATTTGTACTGTAGTTGTACTGTAGAGGTACTGTAGTTGTACTGTAGTTGTACTGTACTTGTACTGTATTTGTACTGTAGTTGTACTGTATGTGTACTGTATTTGTACTGTAGTTGTACAGTAGTTGTACTGTAGTTGTACTGTATGTGTACTGTATGTGTACTGTAGTTGTACTGCAGTTGTACTGTAGTTGTACTGTATGTGTACTGTATGTGTACTGTATGTGTACTGTAGTTGTACTGTATGTGTACTGTATGTGTACTGTAGTTGTACTGTAGTTGTACTGTAGTTGTACAGTATTTGTACTGTAGTTGTACTGTAGTTGTACTGTAGTTGTACTGTTGTTGTATTGTATGTGTACTGTATTTGTACTGTATGTGTACTGTAGTTGTACTGTGTGTGTACTGTATGCTTACTGTAGTTGTACTGTAGTTGTACTGTATGTGTACTGTATGTGTACTGTAGTTGTACTGTAGTTGTACTGTAGTTGTACTGTAGTTTACTGTATGTGTACTGTAGTTGTACTGTAGTTGTACTGTATGTGTACTGTAGTTGTACTGTAGTTGTACTGTAGTTGTACTGTAGTTGTTCGGTATGTGTACTGTAGTTGTACTGTAGTTGTACTGTAGTTGTACTGTAGTTGTACTGTATGTGTACTGTATTTGTACTGTATGTGTACTGTATTTGTACTGTAGTTGTACTGTATGTGTACTGTATGTGTACTGTAGTTGTACTGTAGTTGAACTGTAGTTGTACTGTATGTTTACTGTATTTGTACTGTAGTTGTACTGTAGTTGTACTGTATTTGTACTGTATGTGTACTGTATTTGTACTGTAGTTGTACTGTAGAGGTACTGTAGTTGTACTGTAGTTGTACTGTACTTGTACTGTATTTGTACTGTAGTTGTACTGTATGTGTACTGTATTTGTACTGTAGTTGTACAGTAGTTGTACTGTAGTTGTACTGTATGTGTACTGTATGTGTACTGTAGTTGTACTGCAGTTGTACTGTAGTTGTACTGTATGTGTACTGTATGTGTACTGTATGTGTACTGTAGTTGTACTGTATGTGTACTGTATGTGTACTGTAGTTGTACTGTAGTTGTACTGTAGTTGTACAGTATTTGTACTGTAGTTGTACTGTAGTTGTACTGTAGTTGTACTGTTGTTGTATTGTATGTGTACTGTATTTGTACTGTATGTGTACTGTAGTTGTACTGTGTGTGTACTGTATGCTTACTGTAGTTGTACTGTAGTTGTACTGTATGTGTACTGTATGTGTACTGTAGTTGTACTGTAGTTGTACTGTAGTTGTACTGTAGTTGTACTGTATGTGTACTGTAGTTGTACTGTAGTTGTACTGTATGTGTACTGTAGTTGTACTGTAGTTGTACTGTAGTTGTACTGTAGTTG
Source organism: Meconema thalassinum (assembly GCA_946902985.2). Classification (NCBI taxonomy): domain Eukaryota; kingdom Metazoa; phylum Arthropoda; class Insecta; order Orthoptera; family Tettigoniidae; genus Meconema; species Meconema thalassinum. The sequence continues at coordinate 442,663,416 of OX336394.1, read as the reverse complement.
TACTGTATGTGTACTGTATTTGTACTGTAGTTGTACTGTAGTTGTACTGTAGTTGTAATGTACGTGTACGGTATTTGTACTGTATGTGTACTGAATTTGTACTGTAGTTGTACTGTATGTGTACTGTAGTTGTACTGTAGTTGTACTGTATGTGTACTGTATTTGTACTGTATGTGTACTGTATTTGTACTGTAGTTGTACTGTTGTTGTACTGTAGTTGTACTGTATGTGTACTGTATTTGTACTGTATGTGTACTGTATTTGTACTGTAGTTGTACTGTAGTTGTACTGTATGTGTACTGTATTTTAACTGTACTTGTACTGTAGTTGTACTGTATTTGTACTGTAGTTGTACTGTATGTGTACTGTATTTGTACTGTATGTGTACTGTATTTGTACTGTATGTGTACTGTAGTTGTACTGTAGTTGTACTGTAGTTGTACTGTACTTGTACTGTATTTGTACTTTATGTGTACTGTATGTGTACTGTAGTTGTACTGTAGTTGTACTGTAGTTGTACTGTAGTTGTACTGTATGTGTACTGTATTTTAACTGTATTTGTGCTGTAGTTGTACTGTAGTTGTACTGTAGTTGTACTGTAGTTGTACTGTAGTTGTACTGTATGTGTACTGTATTTTAACTGTACTTGTACTGTAGTTGTACTGTAGTTGTACTCTAGTTGTACTGTATGTGTACTGTACTTGTACTGTATGTGTACTGTAGTTGTACTGTATTTGTACTGTAGTTGTACTGTAGTTGTACTGTAGTTGAACTGTAGTTGTACTGTATGTGTACTGTATGTGTACTGTATGTGTACTGTAGTTGTACTGTATTTGTACTGTAGTTGTACTGTAGTTGTACTGTATGTGTACTGTACTTGTACTGTATGTGTACTGTAGTTGTACTGTATTTGTACTGTAGTTGTACTGTAGTTGTACTGTAGTTGTACTGTAGTTGTACTGTATTTGTACTGTAGTTGTACTGTAGTTGTACTGTAGTTGTACTGTATGTGTACTGTACTTGTACTGTATGTGTACTGTAGTTGTACTGTAGTTGTACTGTAGTTGTACTGTATGTGTACTCTATGTGTACTGTATGTGTACTGTAGTTGTACTGTATGTGTACTGTAGTTATACTGTAGTTGTACTGTATGTGTACTGTAGTTGTACTGTATTTGTACTGTAGTTGTACTGTAGTTGTACTGTATTTGTACTGTAGTTGTACTGTAGTTGTACTGTAGTTGTACTGTAGTTGTACTGTAGTTGTACTGTACTTGTACTGTATGTGTACTGTATGTGTACTGTATGTGTACTGTATTTTAACTGTACTTGTACTGTAGTTGTACTGTATGTGTACTGTACTTGTACTGTATGTGTACTGTAGTTGTACTGTATTTGTACTGTAGTTGTACTGTAGTTGTACTGTAGTTGTACTGTATGTGTACTGTATGTGTACTGTATGTGTACTGGATGTGTACTGTATGTGTACTGTAGTTGTACTGCAGTTGTACTGTATTTGTACTGTATGTGTACTGTATGTGTACTGTAGTTGTACTGTATGTGTACTGTATTTTAACTGTACTTGTACTGTAGTTGTACTGTAGTTGTACTGTATTTGTACTGTATGTGTACTGTATGTGTACTGTAGTTGTACTGTAGTTGTACTGTATTTGTACTGTATTTGTACTGTATGTGTACTGTAGTTTTACTGTATTTGTACTGTACTTGTACTGTAGTTGTACTGTAGTTGTACTGTAGTTGTACTGTACTTGTACTGTAGTTGTACTGTAGTTGTACTGTACTTGTACTGTAGTTGTACTGTATGTGTACTGTAGTTGTACTGTATGTGTACTGTAGTTGTACTGTATGTGCACTGTAGTTGTACTGTATTTGTACTGTATGTGTACTGTATGTGTACTGTAGTTGTACTGTAGTTGTACTGTACTTGTACTGTAGTTGTACTGTAGTTGTACTGTACTTGTACTGTAGTTGTACTGTAGTTGTACTGTATTTGTACTGTAGTTGTACTGTATGTGTACTGTACTTGTACTGTAGATGTACTGTAGTTGTACTGTATTTGTACAGTAGTTGTACTGTAGTTGTACTGTAGTTGTACTGTAGTTGTACTGTAGTTGTACTGTATGTGTACTGTACTTGTACTGTAGTTGTACTGTAGTTGTACTGTATTTTAACTGTACTTTTACTGTATTTGTACTGTATGTGTACTGTATGTGTACTGTAGTTGTACTGTAGTTGTACTGTAGTTGTACTCTAGTTGTACTGTAGTTGTACTGTATGTGTACTGTATTTGTACTGTACTTGTACTGTAGTTGTACTGTAGTTGTACTGTAGTTGTACTGTACTTGTACTGTACTTGTACTGTAGTTGTACTGTATGTGTACTGTAGTTGTACTGTAGTTGTACTGTAGTTGTACTTTAGTTGTACTGTAGTTGTACTGTAGTTGTACTGTATGTGTACTGTATGTGTACTGTAGTTGTACTGTAGTTGTACTGTAGTTGTACTGTATGTGTACTGTATGTGTCCTGTATTTTAACAGTACTTGTATTGTATTTGTACTGTAGTTGTACTGTAGTTGTACTGTAGTTGTACTGTATGTGTACTGTATTTGTACTGTATGTGTACTGTATTTGTACTGTAGTTGTACTGTTGTTGTACTGTAGTTGTACTGTATGTGTACTGTATTTGTACTGTATGTGTACTGTATTTGTACTGTAGTTGTACTGTAGTTGTACTGTATGTGTACTGTATTTTAACTGTACTTGTACTGTAGTTGTACTGTATTTGTACTGTAGTTGTACTGTATGTGTACTGTATTTGTACTGTATGTGTACTGTATTTGTACTGTATGTGTACTGTAGTTGTACTGTAGTTGTACTGTAGTTGTACTGTACTTGTACTGTATTTGTACTTTATGTGTACTGTATGTGTACTGTAGTTGTACTGTAGTTGTACTGTAGTTGTACTGTAGTTGTACTGTATGTGTACTGTATTTTAACTGTATTTGTGCTGTAGTTGTACTGTAGTTGTACTGTAGTTGTACTGTAGTTGTACTGTAGTTGTACTGTATGTGTACTGTATTTTAACTGTACTTGTACTGTAGTTGTACTGTAGTTGTACTCTAGTTGTACTGTATGTGTACTGTACTTGTACTGTATGTGTACTGTAGTTGTACTGTATTTGTACTGTAGTTGTACTGTAGTTGTACTGTAGTTGAACTGTAGTTGTACTGTATGTGTACTGTATGTGTACTGTATGTGTACTGTAGTTGTACTGTATTTGTACTGTAGTTGTACTGTAGTTGTACTGTATGTGTACTGTACTTGTACTGTATGTGTACTGTAGTTGTACTGTATTTGTACTGTAGTTGTACTGTAGTTGTACTGTAGTTGTACTGTAGTTGTACTGTATTTGTACTGTAGTTGTACTGTAGTTGTACTGTAGTTGTACTGTATGTGTACTGTACTTGTACTGTATGTGTACTGTAGTTGTACTGTAGTTGTACTGTAGTTGTACTGTATGTGTACTCTATGTGTACTGTATGTGTACTGTAGTTGTACTGTATGTGTACTGTAGTTATACTGTAGTTGTACTGTATGTGTACTGTAGTTGTACTGTATTTGTACTGTAGTTGTACTGTAGTTGTACTGTATTTGTACTGTAGTTGTACTGTAGTTGTACTGTAGTTGTACTGTAGTTGTACTGTAGTTGTACTGTACTTGTACTGTATGTGTACTGTATGTGTACTGTATGTGTACTGTATTTTAACTGTACTTGTACTGTAGTTGTACTGTATGTGTACTGTACTTGTACTGTATGTGTACTGTAGTTGTACTGTATTTGTACTGTAGTTGTACTGTAGTTGTACTGTAGTTGTACTGTATGTGTACTGTATGTGTACTGTATGTGTACTGGATGTGTACTGTATGTGTACTGTAGTTGTACTGCAGTTGTACTGTATTTGTACTGTATGTGTACTGTATGTGTACTGTAGTTGTACTGTATGTGTACTGTATTTTAACTGTACTTGTACTGTAGTTGTACTGTAGTTGTACTGTATTTGTACTGTATGTGTACTGTATGTGTACTGTAGTTGTACTGTAGTTGTACTGTATTTGTACTGTATTTGTACTGTATGTGTACTGTAGTTTTACTGTATTTGTACTGTACTTGTACTGTAGTTGTACTGTAGTTGTACTGTAGTTGTACTGTACTTGTACTGTAGTTGTACTGTAGTTGTACTGTACTTGTACTGTAGTTGTACTGTATGTGTACTGTAGTTGTACTGTATGTGTACTGTAGTTGTACTGTATGTGCACTGTAGTTGTACTGTATTTGTACTGTATGTGTACTGTATGTGTACTGTAGTTGTACTGTAGTTGTACTGTACTTGTACTGTAGTTGTACTGTAGTTGTACTGTACTTGTACTGTAGTTGTACTGTAGTTGTACTGTATTTGTACTGTAGTTGTACTGTATGTGTACTGTACTTGTACTGTAGATGTACTGTAGTTGTACTGTATTTGTACAGTAGTTGTACTGTAGTTGTACTGTAGTTGTACTGTAGTTGTACTGTAGTTGTACTGTATGTGTACTGTACTTGTACTGTAGTTGTACTGTAGTTGTACTGTATTTTAACTGTACTTTTACTGTATTTGTACTGTATGTGTACTGTATGTGTACTGTAGTTGTACTGTAGTTGTACTGTAGTTGTACTCTAGTTGTACTGTAGTTGTACTGTATGTGTACTGTATTTGTACTGTACTTGTACTGTAGTTGTACTGTAGTTGTACTGTAGTTGTACTGTACTTGTACTGTACTTGTACTGTAGTTGTACTGTATGTGTACTGTAGTTGTACTGTAGTTGTACTGTAGTTGTACTTTAGTTGTACTGTAGTTGTACTGTAGTTGTACTGTATGTGTACTGTATGTGTACTGTAGTTGTACTGTAGTTGTACTGTAGTTGTACTGTATGTGTACTGTATGTGTCCTGTATTTTAACAGTACTTGTATTGTATTTGTACTGTAGTTGTACTGTAGTTGTACTGTAGTTGTACTGTATGTGTACTGTAGTTGTACTGTAGTTGTACTGTATGAGTACTGTAGTTGTACTGTAGTTGTACTGTATGTGTACTGTAGTTGTACTGTAGTTGTACTGTACTTGTACTGTATTTGTACTGTAGTTGTACTGTACTTGTACTGTAGTTGTACTGTAGTTGTACTGTACTTGTACTGTATGTGTACTGTAGTTGTACTGTAGTTGTACTGTATTTGTACTGTAGTTGTACTGTAGTTGTACTGTAGTTGTATTGTAGTTGTACTGTAGTTGTACTGTATGTGTACTGTAGTTGTACTGTAGTTGTACTGTATTTGTACTGTAGTTGTACTGTACTTGTACTTTACTTGTACTGTAGTTGTACTGTAGTTGTACTGTACTTGTACTGTATGTGTACTGTAGTTGTACTGTAGTTGTACTGTATTTGTACTGTAGTTGTACTGTATGTGTACTGTAGTTGTACTGTAGTTGTACTGTAGTTGTACTGTATGTGTACTGTAGTTGTACTGTAGTTGTACTGTAGTTGTACTGAATGTGTACTGTATGTGTACTGTAGTTGTACTGTAGTTGTACTGTAGTTGTACTGTATGTGTACTGTATGTGTACTGTATGTGTACTGTAGTTGTACTGTATGTGTACTGTATGTGTACTGTAGTTGTACTGTAGTTGTACTGTAGTTGTACTGTAGTTGTACAGTATTTGTACTGTAGTTGCACTGTAGTTGTACTGTAGTTGTACTGTTGTTGTACTGTATGTGTACTGTATTTGTACTGTATGTGTACTGTAGTTGTACTGTATGTGTACTGTATGCTTACTGTAGTTGTACTGTAGTTGTACTGTATGTGTACTGTATGTGTACTGTAGTTGTACTGTAGTTGTACTGTAGTTGTACTGTATGTGTACTGTAGTTGTACTGTAGTTGTACTGTAGTTGTTCTGTATGTGTACTGTAGTTGTACTGTATGTGTACTGTATTTGTACTGTAGTTGTACTGTATTTGTACTGTAGTTGTACTGTATGTGTACTGTATTTGTACTGTATGTGTACTGTAGTTGTACTGTATGTGTACTGTATGTGTACTGTATTTGTACTGTATGTGTACTGTAGTTGTACTGTATGTGTACTGTATTTGTACTGTAAGTGTACTGTAGTTGTACTGTATGTGTACTGTAGTTGTACTGTAGTTGTACTGTAGTTGTACTGTATGTGTACTGTAGTTGTACTGTAGTTGTACTGTATGTGTACTGTATTTGTACTGTATGTGTACTGTATTTGTACTGTAGTTGTACTGTATGTGTACTGTATTTGTACTTTATGTGTACTGTATTTGTACTGTATGTGTACTGTAGTTGTACTGTAGTTGTACTGTAGTTGTACTGTACTTGTACTGTATTTGTACTTTATGTGTACTGTATGTGTACTGTAGTTGTACTGTAGTTGTACTGTAGTTGTACTGTAGTTGTACTGTAGTTGTACTGTATGTGTACTGTATTTTAACTGTATTTGTGCTGTAGTTGTACTGTAGTTGTACTGTAGTTGTACTGTAGTTGTACTGTAGTTGTACTGTATGTGTAGTATATTTTAACTGTATTTGTACTGTAATTGTACTGTAGTTGTACTGTATGTGTACTGTAGTGGTACTGTAGTTGTACTGTAGTTGTACTGTATGTGTCATGTATTTTAACTGTACTTGTACTGTAGTTGTATTGTAGTTGTACTGTACTTTTACTGTAATTGTACTGTAGTTGTACTGTAGTTGTACTGTATGTGTACTGTAGTTGTACTGATTTGTACTGTACTTGTACTGTAGTTGTACTGTAGTTGTACTGTAGTTGTACTGTAGTTGTACTGTAGTTGTACTGTATGTGTACTGTAGTTGTACTGTATTTGTACTGTAGTTGTACTGTAGTTGTACTGTACTTGTACTGTAGTTGTACTGTATGTGTACTGTAGTTGTACTGTATTTGTACTGTACTTGTACTGTAGTTGTACTGTAGTTGTACTGTAGTTGTACTGTAGTTGTACTGTATGTGTACTGTATTTTAACTGTATTTGTACTGTAGTTGTACTGTAGTTGTACTGTAGTTGTACTGTAGTTGTACTGTACTTGTACTGTAGTTGTACTGTAGTTAAACTGTATTTATACTGTAGTTGTACTGTAGTTGTACTGTACTTGTACTGTATGTGTACTGTATGTGTACTGTATTTGTACTGCAGTAGTACTGTATGTGTACTGTATGTGTACTGTATGTGTACTGTATTTGTACTGTAGTTGTACTGTAGTTGTACTGTAGTTGTACTGTATTTGTACTGTACTTGTACTGTAGTTGTACTGTAGTTGTACTGTAGTTAAACTGTATTTGTTCTGTAGTTGTACTGTACTTGTACTGTATGTGTACTGTATTTGTACTGTAGTAGTACTGTATGTGTACTGTATGTGTACTGTATGTGTACTGTAAGTGTACTGTATTTGTACTGTAGTTGTACTGTAGTTGTACTGTAGTTGTACTGTAGTTGTACTGTATTTGCACTGTACTTGTACTGTAGTTGTACTGTAGTTGTACTGTAGTTGTACTGTATGTGTACTGTATTTTAACTGTATTTGTACTGTAGTTGTACTGTAGTTGTACTGTATTTGTACTGTAGTTGTACTGTATGTGTACTGTAGTTGTACTGTATTTGTACTGTACTTGTACTCTAGTTGTACTGTAGTTGTACTGTATTTGTACTCTAGTTGTACTGTAGTTGTACTGTATGTGTACTGTAGTTGTACTGTATGTGTACTGTAGTTGTACTGAATGTGTACTAGAGTTGTACTGTATTTGTACTGTATTTGTACTGTACTTATACTGTAGTTGTACTGTTGTTGTACTGTATGTGTACTGTATTTGTACTGTACTTGTACTGTAGTTGTAATGTAGTTGTACTGTACTTGTACTGTAGTTGTACTGTATGTGTACTGTAGTTGTACTGTATTTGTACTGTACTTTTACTGTAGTTGTACTGTAGTTGTGCTGTACTTGTACTGTACTTGTACTGTACTTGTACTGTACTTGTACTGTACTTGTACTGTACTTGTACTGTACTTGTACTGTAGTTGTACTGTAGTTGTACTGTAGTTGTACTGTATGTGTACTGTAGTTGTACTGTATTTGTACTGTACCTGTACTGTAGATGTACTGTAGTTGTACTGTATTTGTACTGTATGTGTACTGTATTTGTACTGTAGTTGTACTGTATGTGTACTGTAGTTGTACTGTATGTGTACTGTATTTGTATTGTATGTGTACTGTATTTGTACTGTAGTTGTACTGTAGTTGTACTGTAGTTGTACTGTAGTTGTACTGTAGTTGTACAGTATGTGTACTGTATTTGTACTGTATGTGTACTGTATTTGTACTGTAGTTGTACTGTAGTTGTACTGTATGTGTACTGTATTTTAACTGTACTTGTACTGTAATTGTACTGTATTTGTACTGTAGTTGTACTGTATTTGTACTGTAGTTGTACTGTAGTTGTACTGTAGTTGTACTGTATGTGTACTGTATTTGTACTGTATGTGTACTGTATTTGTACTGTATGTGTACTGTATTTGTACTGTAGTTGTACTGTAGTTGTACTGTATGTGTACTGTAGTTGTACTGTACTTGTACTGAAGTTGTACTGTATGTGTACTGTATTTGTACTGTAGTTGTACTGTAGTTGTAGTGTATTTGTACTGTATTTGTACTGTACTTGTACTGTAGTTGTACTGTATGTGTACTGTATTTGTACTGTAGTTGTACTGTAGTTGTACTGTATGTGTACTGTAGTTGAACTGTACTTGTACAGTAGTTGTACTGTAGTTGTACTGTATGTGTACTGTAGTTGTACTGTACTTGTACTGTATTTGTACTTTATGTGTACTGTATTTGTACTGTAGTTGTACTGTAGTTGTACTGTATTTGTACTGTATGTGTACTGTATTTGTACTGTAGTTGTACTGTAGTTGTACTGTAGTTGTACTGTAGTTGTACTGTACTTGTACTGTATTTGTACTGTAGTTGTACTGTATGTGTACTGTATTTGTACTGTAGTTGTACAGTAGTTGTACTGTAGTTGTACTGTATGTGTACTGTATGTGTACTGTAGTTGTACTGCAGTTGTACTGTAGTTGTACTGTATGTGTACTGTATGTGTACTGTATGTGTACTGTAGTTGTACTGTATGTGTACTGTATGTGTACTGTAGTTGTACTGTAGTTGTACTGTAGTTGTACAGTATTTGTACTGTAGTTGTACTGTAGTTGTACTGTAGTTGTACTGTTGTTGTACTGTATGTGTACTGTATTTGTACTGTATGTGTACTGTAGTTGTACTGTATGTGTACTGTATGCTTACTGTAGTTGTACTGTAGTTGTACTGTATGTGTACTGTATGTGTACTGTAGTTGTACTGTAGTTGTACTGTAGTTGTACTGTATGTGTACTGTAGTTGTACTGTAGTTGTACTGTATGTGTACTGTAGTTGTACTGTAGTTGTACTGTAGTTGTTCGGTATGTGTACTGTAGTTGTACTGTAGTTGTACTGTAGTTGTACTGTAGTTGTACTGTATGTGTACTGTATTTGTACTGTAGTTGTACTGTAGTTGTACTGTATGTGTACTCTATGTGTACTGTATTTGTACTGTATGTGTACTGTATTTGTACTGTAGTTGTACTGTAGTTGTACTGTAGTTGTAATGTACGTGTACGGTATTTGTACTGTATGTGTACTGAATTTGTACTGTAGTTGTACTGTATGTGTACTGTAGTTGTACTGTATGTGTACTGTATTTGTACTGTATGTGTACTGTATTTGTACTGTAGTTGTACTGTAGTTGTACTGTATGTGTACTGTATTTGTACTGTATGTGTACTGTATTTGTACTGTAGTTGTACTGTAGTTGTACTGTATGTGTACTGTATTTTAACTGTACTTGTACTGTAGTTGTACTGTATTTGTACTGTAGTTGTACTGTATGTGTACTGTATTTGTACTGTATGTGTACTGTATTTGTACTGTATGTGTACTGTAGTTGTACTGTAGTTGTACTGTAGTTGTACTGTACTTGTACTGTATTTGTACTTTATGTGTACTGTATGTGTACTGTAGTTGTACTGTAGTTGTACTGTAGTTGTACTGTAGTTGTACTGTATGTGTACTGTATTTTAACTGTATTTGTGCTGTAGTTGTACTGTAGTTGTACTGTAGTTGTACTGTAGTTGTACTGTATGTGTACTGTATTTTAACTGTACTTGTACTGTAGTTGTACTGTAGTTGTACTCTAGTTGTACTGTATGTGTACTGTACTTGTACTGTATGTGTACTGTAGTTGTACTGTATTTGTACTGTAGTTGTACTGTAGTTGTACTGTAGTTGAACTGTAGTTGTACTGTATGTGTACTGTATGTGTACTGTATGTGTTCTGTAGTTGTACTGTATTTGTACTGTAGTTGTACTGTAGTTGTACTGTATGTGTACTGTACTTGTACTGTATGTGTACTGTAGTTGTACTGTATTTGTACTGTAGTTGTACTGTAGTTGTACTGTAGTTGTACTGTAGTTGTACTGTAGTTGTACTGTAGTTGTACTGTAGTTGTACTGTATGTGTACTGTACTTGTACTGTATGTGTACTGTAGTTGTACTGTAGTTGTACTGTAGTTGTTCTGTATGTGTACTGTATGTGTACTGTATGTGTACTGTAGTTGTACTGTATGTGTACTGTAGTTATACTGTAGTTGTACTGTATGTGTACTGTAGTTGTACTGTATTTGTACTGTAGTTGTACTGTAGTTGTACTGTATTTGTACTGTAGTTGTACTGTAGTTGTACTGTAGTTGTACTGTAGTTGTACTGTACTTGTACTGTATGTGTACTGTATGTGTACTGTATGTGTACTGTATTTTAACTGTACTTGTACTGTAGTTGTACTGTATGTGTACTGTACTTGTACTGTATGTGTACTGTAGTTGTACTGTATTTGTACTGTAGTTGTACTGTAGTTGTACTGTAGTTGTACTGTATGTGTACTGTATGTGTACTGTATGTGTACTGTATGTGTACTGTATGTGTACTGTAGTTGTACTGCAGTTGTACTGTATTTGTACTGTATGTGTACTGTATGTGTACTGTAGTTGTACTGTATGTGTACTGTATTTTAACTGTACTTGTACTGTAGTTGTACTGTAGTTGTACTGTATTTGTACTGTATGTGTACTGTATGTGTACTGTAGTTGTACTGTAGTTGTACTGTATTTGTACTGTATTTGTACTGTATGTGTACTGTAGTTTTACTGTATTTGTACTGTACTTGTACTGTAGTTGTACTGTAGTTGTACTGTAGTTGTACTGTACTTGTACTGTAGTTGTACTGTAGTTGTACTGTACTTGTACTGTAGTTGTACTGTATGTATACTGTAGTTGTACTGTATGTGTACTGTAGTTGTACTGTATGTGCACTGTAGTTGTACTGTATTTGTACTGTATGTGTACTGTATGTGTACTGTTGTTGTACTGTAGTTGTACTGTACTTGTACTGTAGTTGTACTGTAGTTGTACTGTACTTGTACTGTAGTTGTACTGTAGTTGTACTGTATTTGTACTGTAGTTGTACTGTATGTGTACTGTACTTGTACTGTAGATGTACTGTAGTTGTACTGTATTTGTACAGTAGTTGTACTGTAGTTGTACTGTAGTTGTACTGTAGTTGTACTGTAGTTGTACTGTATGTGTACTGTACTTGTACTGTAGTTGTACTGTAGTTGTACTGTATTTTAACTGTACTTTTACTGTATTTGTACTGTATGTGTACTGTATGTGTACTGTAGTTGTACTGTAGTTGTACTGTAGTTGTACTCTAGTTGTACTGTAGTTGTACTGTATGTGTACTGTATTTGTACTGTACTTGTACTGTAGTTGTACTGTAGTTGTACTGTAGTTGTACTGTACTTGTACTGTACTTGTACTGTAGTTGTACTGTATGTGTACTGTAGTTGTACTGTAGTTGTACTGTAGTTGTACTGTAGTTGTACTGTAGTTGTACTGTATGTGTACTGTATGTGTACTGTAGTTGTACTGTAGTTGTACTGTAGTTGTACTGTATGTGTACTGTATGTGTCCTGTATTTTAACAGTACTTGTATTGTATTTGTACTGTAGTTGTACTGTAGTTGTACTGTAGTTGTACTGTATGTGTACTGTAGTTGTACTGTAGTTGTACTGTATGTGTACTGTAGTTGTACTGTAGTTGTACTGTATGTGTACTGTAGTTGTACTGTAGTTGTACTGTAGTTGTACTGTACTTGTACTGTATTTGTACTGTAGTTGTACTGTACTTGTACTGTAGTTGTACTGTAGTTGTACTGTACTTGTACTGTATGTGTACTGTAGTTGTACTGTAGTTGTACTGTATTTGTACTGTAGTTGTACTGTAGTTGTACTGTAGTTGTATTGTAGTTGTACTGTAGTTGTACTGTATGTGTACTGTAGTTGTACTGTAGTTGTACTGTATTTGTACTGTAGTTGTACTGTACTTGTACTGTACTTGTACTGTAGTTGTACTGTAGTTGTACTGTACTTGTACTGTATGTGTACTGTAGTTGTACTGTAGTTGTACTGTATTTGTACTGTAGTTGTACTGTATGTGTACTGTAGTTGTACTGTAGTTGTACTGTAGTTGTACTGTATGTGTACTGTAGTTGTACTGTAGTTGTACTGTAGTTGTACTGAATGTGTACTGTATGTGTACTGTAGTTGTACTGTAGTTGTACTGTATGTGTACTGTATTTGTACTGTAGTTGTACTGTATGTGTACTGTATTTGTACTTTATGTGTACTGTATTTGTACTGTATGTGTACTGTAGTTGTACTGTAGTTGTACTGTAGTTGTACTGTACTTGTACTGTATTTGTACTTTATGTGTACTGTATGTGTACTGTAGTTGTACTGTAGTTGTACTGTAGTTGTACTGTAGTTGTACTGTAGTTGTACTGTATGTGTACTGTATTTTAACTGTATTTTTGCTGTAGTTGTACTGTAGTTGTACTGTAGTTGTACTGTAGTTGTACTGTAGTTGTACTGTAGTTGTACTGTATGTGTAGTGTATTTTAACTGTATTTGTACTGTAATTGTACTGTAGTTGTACTGTATGTGTACTGTAGTGGTACTGTAGTTGTACTGTAGTTGTACTGTATGTGTCATGTATTTTAACTGTACTTGTACTGTAGTTGTATTGTAGTTGTACTGTACTTTTACTGTAATTGTACTGTAGTTGTACTGTAGTTGTACTGTAGTTGTACTGTATTGTACTGTACTTGTACTGTAGTTGTACTGTAGTTGTACTGTAGTTGTACTGTAGTTGTACTGTAGTTGTACTGTATGTGTACTGTAGTTGTACTGTATTTGTACTGTAGTTGTACTGTAGTTGTACTGTAGTTGTACTGTACTTGTACTGTAGTTGTACTGTAGTTAAACTGTATTTGTACTGTAGTTGTACTGTAGTTGTACTGTACTTGTACTGTATGTGTACTGTATGTGTACTGTATTTGTACTGTATGTGTACTGTATGTGTACTGTATGTGTACTGTATGTGTACTGTATGTGTACTGTATGTGTACTGTATTTGTACTGTAGTTGTACTGTAGTTGTACTGTAGTTGTACTGTATTTGTACTGTACTTGTACTGTAGTTGTACTGTACTTGTACTGTACTTGTACTGTACTTGTACTGTACTTGTACTGTACTTGTACTGTACTTGTACTGTAGTTGTACTGTAAGTGTACTGTAGTTGTACTGTATGTGTACTGTAGTTGTACTGTAGTTGTACTGTAGTTGTACTGTAGTTGTACTGTACTTGTACTGTATTTGTACTGTAGTTGTACTGTAGTTGTACTGTAGTTGTACTGTAGCTGTACTGTAGTTGTACTGTAGTTGTACTGTAGTTGTACTGTACTTGTACTGTATTTGTGCTGTACTTGTACTGTATGTGTACTGTAGTTGTACTGTATTTGTACTGTAGTTGTACTGTAGTTGTACGGTAGTTGTACTGTAGTTGTACTGTAGTTGTACTGTAGTTGTACTGTAGTTGTACTGTATGTGTACTGTACTTGTACTGTATGTGTACTGTAGTTGTACTGTATTTGTACTGTAGTTGTACTGTAGTTGTACTGTAGTTGTACTGTAGTTGTACTGTAGTTGTACTGTATGTGTACTGTACTTGTACTGTATATGTACTGTAGTTGTACTGTAATTGTACTGTAGTTGTACTGTAGTTGTACTGTAGTTGTACTGTAGTTGTACTGTAGTTGTACTGTATGTGCACTGTACTTGTACTGTATGTGTACTGTAGTTGTACTGTAATTGTACTGTAGTTGTACTGTACTTGTACTGTATTTGTACTGTACCTGTACTGTAGTTGTACTGTAGTTGTACTGTAGTTGTACTGTATGTGTACTGTACTTGTACTGTTTGTGTACTGTAGTTGTACTGTATTTGTACTGTAGTTGTACTGTAGTTGTACTGTAGTTGTACTGTAGTTGTACTGTATGTGTACTGTATGTGTACTGTAGTTGTACTGTATGTGTACTGTATTTTAACTGTACTTGTACTGTAGTTGTACTGTAGTTGTACTGTAGTTGTACTGTATGTGTTCTGTACTTGTACTGTATGTGTACTGTAGTTGTACTGTATTTGTACTGTAGTTGTACTGTAGTTGTACTGTAGTTGTACTGTAGTTGTACTGTAGTTGTACTGTATGTGTACTGTATTTTAACTGTACTTGTACTGTAGTTGTACTGTAGTTGTACTCTAGTTGTACTGTATGTGTACTGTACTTGTACTGTATGTGTACTGTAGTTGTACTGTATTTGTACTGTAGTTGTACTGTAGTTGTACTGTAGTTGAACTGTAGTTGTACTGTATGTGTACTGTATGTGTACTGTATGTGTACTGTAGTTGTACTGTATTTGTACTGTAGTTGTACTGTAGTTGTACTGTATGTGTACTGTACTTGTACTGTATGTGTACTGTAGTTGTACTGTATTTGTACTGTAGTTGTACTGTAGTTGTACTGTAGTTGTACTGTAGTTGTACTGTATTTGTACTGTAGTTGTACTGTAGTTGTACTGTAGTTGTACTGTATGTGTACTGTACTTGTACTGTATGTGTACTGTAGTTGTACTGTAGTTGTACTGTAGTTGTACTGTATGTGTACTGTATGTGTACTGTATGTGTACTGTAGTTGTACTGTATGTGTACTGTAGTTATACTGTAGTTGTACTGTATGTGTACTGTAGTTGTACTGTATTTGTACTGTAGTTGTACTGTAGTTGTACTGTATTTGTACTGTAGTTGTACTGTAGTTGTACTGTAGTTGTACTGTAGTTGTACTGTACTTGTACTGTATGTGTACTGTATGTGTACTGTATGTGTACTGTATTTTAACTGTACTTGTACTGTAGTTGTACTGTATGTGTACTGTACTTGTACTGTATGTGTACTGTAGTTGTACTGTATTTGTACTGTAGTTGTACTGTAGTTGTACTGTAGTTGTACTGTATGTGTACTGTATGTGTACTGTATGTGTACTGTATGTGTACTGTATGTGTACTGTAGTTGTACTGCAGTTGTACTGTATTTGTACTGTATGTGTACTGTATGTGTACTGTAGTTGTACTGTATGTGTACTGTATTTTAACTGTACTTGTACTGTAGTTGTACTGTATTTGTACTGTATGTGTACTGTATGTGTACTGTAGTTGTACTGTTGTTGTACTGTATTTGTACTGTATTTGTACTGTATGTGTACTGTAGTTTTACTGTATTTGTACTGTACTTGTACTGTAGTTGTACTGTAGTTGTACTGTAGTTGTACTGTACTTGTACTGTAGTTGTACTGTAGTTGTACTGTACTTGTACTGTAGTTGTACTGTATGTGTACTGTAGTTGTACTGTATGTGTACTGTAGTTGTACTGTATGTGCACTGTAGTTGTACTGTATTTGTACTCTATGTGTACTGTATGTGTACTGTAGTTGTACTGTAGTTGTACTGTACTTGTACTGTAGTTGTACTGTAGTTGTACTGTACTTGTACTGTAGTTGTACTGTAGTTGTACTGTATTTGTACTGTAGTTGTACTGTATGTGTACTGTACTTGTACTGTAGATGTACTGTAGTTGTACTGTATTTGTACAGTAGTTGTACTGTAGTTGTACTGTAGTTGTACTGTAGTTGTACTGTATGTGTACTGTACTTGTACTGTAGTTGTACTGTAGTTGTACTGTATTTTAACTGTACTTTTACTGTATTTGTACTGTATGTGTACTGTATGTGTACTGTAGTTGTACTGTAGTTGTACTGTAGTTGTACTCTAGTTGTACTGTAGTTGTACTGTATGTGTACTGTATTTGTACTGTACTTGTACTGTAGTTGTACTTTAGTTGTACTGTAGTTGTACTGTACTTGTACTGTACTTGTACTGTAGTTGTACTGTATGTGTACTGTAGTTGTACTGTAGTTGTACTGTAGTTGTACTGTAGTTGTACTGTAGTTGTACTGTAGTAGTACTGTATGTGTACTGTATGTGTACTGTAGTTGTACTGTAGTTGTACTGTAGTTGTACTGTATGTGTACTGTATGTGTCCTGTATTTTAACAGTACTTGTATTGTATTTGTACTGTAGTTGTACTGTAGTTGTACTGTAGTCGTACTGTATGTGTACTGTAGTTGTACTGTAGTTGTACTGTATGTGTACTGTAGTTGTACTGTAGTTGTACTGTATGTGTACTGTAGTTGTACTGTAGTTGTACTGTAGTTGTACTGTACTTGTACTGTATTTGTACTGTAGTTGTACTGTACTTGTACTGTAGTTGTACTGTAGTTGTACTGTAGTTGTACTGTATGTGTACTGTAGTTGTACTGTAGTTGTACTGTATTTGTACTGTAGTTGTACTGTAGTTGTACTGTAGTTGTATTGTAGTTGTACTGTAGTTGTACTGTATGTGTACTGTAGTTGTACTGTAGTTGTACTGTATTTGTACTGTAGTTGTACTGTACTTGTACTGTACTTGTACTGTAGTTGTACTGTAGTTGTACTGTACTTGTACTGTATGTGCACTGTAGTTGTACTGTAGTTGTACTGTATTTGTACTGTAGTTGTACTGTATGTGTACTGTAGTTGCACTGTAGTTGTACTGTAGTTGTACTGTATGTGTACTGTAGTTGTACTGTAGTTGTACTGTAGTTGTACTGAATGTGTACTGTATGTGTACTGTAGTTGTACTGTAGTTGTACGATATGTGTACTGTATGTGTACTGTATGTGTACTGTAGTTGTACTGTATGTGTACTGTATGTGTACTGTAGTTGTACTGTAGTTGTACTGTAGTTGTACTGTAGTTGTACAGTATTTGTACTGTAGTTGTACTGTAGTTGTACTGTAGTTGTACTGTTGTTGTACTGTTTGTGTACTGTATTTGTACTGTATGTGTACTGTAGTTGTACTGTATGTGTACTGTATGCTTACTGTAGTTGTACTGTAGTTGTACTGTATGTGTACTGTATGTGTACTGTAGTTGTACTGTAGTTGTACTGTAGTTGTACTGTATGTGTACTGTAGTTGTACTGTAGTTGTACTGTAGTTGTTCTGTATGTGTACTGTAGTTGTACTGTAGTTGTACTGTAGTTGCACTGTAGTTGTACTGTATGTGTACTGTATTTGTACAGTATGTGTACTGTATTTGTACTGTAGTTGTACTGTATGTGTACTGTATGTGTACTGTAGTTGTACTGTAGTTGAACTGTAGTTGTACTGTATGTGTACTGTATTTGTACTGTAGTTGTACTGTAGTTGTACTGTAGTTGTACTGTATGTGTACTGTATTTGTACTGTATGTGTACTGTATTTGTACTGTATGTGTACTGTATGTGTACTGTATTTGTACTGTATGTGTACTGTAGTTGTACTGTATGTGTACTGTATTTGTACTGTATGTGTACTGTAGTTGTACTGTATGTGTACTGTAAATGTACTGTAGTTGTACTGTAGTTGTACTGTATGTGTACTGTATTTGTACTGTAGTTGTACTGTAGTTGTACTGTATGTGTATTCTATGTGTACTGTATTTGTACTGTATGTGTACTGTATTTGTACTGTAGTTGTACTGTAGTTGTACTGTAGTTGTACTGTATGTGTACTGTATTTGTACTGTATGTGTACTGAATTTGTACTGTAGTTGTACTGTATGTGTACTGTAGTTGTACTGTAGTTGTACTGTATGTGTACTGTATTTGTACTGTATGTGTACTGTATTTGTACTGTAGTTGTACTGTATGTGTACTGTATTTGTACTTTATGTGTACTGTATTTGTACTGTATGTGTACTGTAGTTGTACTGTAGTTGTACTGTAGTTGTACTGTACTTGTACTGTATTTGTACTTTATGTGTACTGTATGTGTACTGTAGTTGTACTGTAGTTGTACTGTATGTGTACTGTATTTTAACTGTATTTGTGCTGTAGTTGTACTGTAGTTGTACTGTAGTTGTACTGTAGTTGTACTGTATGTGTAGTGTATTTTAACTGTATTTGTACTGTAATTGTACTGTAGTTGTACTGTATGTGTACTGTAGTGGTACTGTAGTTGTACTGTAGTTGTACTGTATGTGTCATGTATTTTAACTGTACTTGTACTGTAGTTGTATTGTAGTTGTACTGTACTTTTACTGTAATTGTACTGTAGTTGTACTGTAGTTGTACTGTATGTGTACTGTAGTTGTACTGTATTGTACTGTACTTGTACTGTAGTTGTACTGTAGTTGTACTGTAGTTGTACTGTAGTTGTACTGTAGTTGTACTGTATGTGTACTGTAGTTGTGCTGTATTTGTACTGTAGTTGTACTGTAGTTGGACTGTAGTTGTACTGTACTTGTACTGTAGTTGTACTGTAGTTAAACTGTATTTGTACTGTAGTTGTACTGTAGTTGTACTGTACTTGTACTGTATGTGTACTGTATGTGCACTGTATTTGTACTGTAGTAGTACTGTATGTGTACTGTATGTGTACTGTATGTGTACTGTATGTGTACTGTATGTTTACTGTATGTGTACTGTATTTGTACTGTAGTTGTACTGTAGTTGTACTGTAGTTGTACTGTATTTGTACTGTACTTGTACTGTAGTTGTACTGTACTTGTACTGTACTTGTTCTGTACTTGTACTGTACTTGTACTGTACTTGTACTGTAGTTGTACTGTAGTTGTACTGTAAGTGTACTGTAGTTGTACTGTATGTGTACTGTAGTTGTACTGTAGTTGTACTGTAGTTGTACTGTAGTTATACTGTACTTGTACTGTACTTGTACTGTATTTGTACTGTAGTTGTACTGTAGTTGTACTCTAGTTGTACTGTAGTTGTACTGTAGTTGTACTGTAGTTGTACTGTAGTTGTACTGTAGTTGTACTGTACTTGTACTGTATATGTGCTGTACTTGTACTGTATGTGTACTGTAGTTGTACTGTATTTGTACTGTAGTTGTACTGTAGTTGTACGGTAGTTGTACTGTGGTTGTACTGTAGTTGTACTGTAGTTGTACTGTAGTTGTACTGTATGTGTACTGTACTTGTACTGTATGTGTACTGTAGTTGTACTGTATTTGTACTGTAGTTGTACTGTAGTTGTACTGTAGTTGTACTGTAGTTGTACTGTAGTTGTACTGTATGTGTACTGTACTTGTACTGTATATGTACTGTAGTTGTACTGTAATTGTACTGTAGTTGTACTGTAGTTGTACTGTAGTTGTACTGTAGTTGTACTGTAGTTGTACTGTATGTGCACTGTACTTGTACTGTATGTGTACTGTAGTTGTACTGTAATTGTACTGTAGTTGTACTGTACTTGTACTGTATTTGTACTGTACCTGTACTGTAGTTGTACTGTAGTTGTACTGTAGTTGTACTGTATGTGTACTGTACTTGTACTGTTTTTGTACTGTAGTTGTACTGTATTTGTACTGTAGTTGTACTGTAGTTGTACTGTAGTTGTACTGTAGTTGTACTGTATGTGTACTGTATGTGTACTGTAGTTGTACTGTATGTGTACTGTATTTTAACTGTACTTGTACTGTAGTTGTACTGTAGTTGTACTGTATTTGTACTGTATGTGTTCTGTACTTGTACTGTATGTGTACTGTAGTCGTACTGTATTTGTACTGTAGTTGTACTGTAGTTGTACTGTAGTTGTACTGTAGTTGTACTGTAGTTGTACTGTATGTGTACTGTATTTTAACTGTACTTGTACTGTAGTTGTACTGTAGTTGTACTCTAGTTGTACTGTATGTGTACTGTACTTGTACTGTATGTGTACTGTAGTTGTACTGTATTTGTACTGTAGTTGTACTGTAGTTGTACTGTAGTTGAACTGTAGTTGTACTGTATGTGTACTGTATGTGTACTGTATGTGTACTGTAGTTGTACTGTATTTGTACTGTAGTTGTACTGTAGTTGTACTGTATGTGTACTGTACTTGCACTGTATGTGTACTGTAGTTGTACTGTATTTGTACTGTAGTTGTACTGTAGTTGTACTGTAGTTGTACTGTAGTTGTACTGTATTTGTACTGTAGTTGTACTGTAGTTGTACTGTAGTTGTACTGTATGTGTACTGTACTTGTACTGTATGTGTACTGTAGTTGTACTGTAGTTGTACTGTAGTTGTAATGTATGTGTACTGTATGTGTACTGTATGTGTACTGTAGTTGTACTGTATGTGTACTGTAGTTATACTGTAGTTGTACTGTATGTGTACTGTAGTTGTACTGTATTTGTACTGTAGTTGTACTGTAGTTGTACTGTATTTGTACTGTAGTTGTACTGTAGTTGTACTGTAGTTGTACTGTAGTTGTACTGTACTTGTACTGTATGTGTACTGTATGTGTACTGTATGTGTACTGTATTTTAACTGTACTTGTACTGTAGTTGTACTGTATGTGTACTGTACTTGTCCTGTATGTGTACTGTAGTTGTACTGTATTTGTACTGTAGTTGTACTGTAGTTGTACTGTAGTTGTACTGTATGTGTACTGTATGTGTACTGTATGTGTACTGTATGTGTACTGTAGTTGTACTGCAGTTGTACTGTATTTGTACTGTATGTGTACTGTATGTGTACTGTAGTTGTACTGTATGTGTACTGTATTTTAACTGTACTTGTACTGTAGTTGTACTGTATTTGTACTGTATTTGTACTGTATGTGTACTGTAGTTTTACTGTATTTGTACTGTACTTGTACTGTAGTTGTACTGTAGTTGTACTGTAGTTGTACTGTACTTGTACTGTAGTTGTACTGTAGTTGTACTGTACATGTACTGTAGTTGTACTGTATGTGTACTGTAGTTGTACTGTATGTGTACTGTAGTTGTACTGTATGTGCACTCTAGTTGTACTGTATTTGTACTGTATGTGTACTGTATGTGTACTGTAGTTGTACTGTAGTTGTACTGTACTTGTACTGTAGTTGTACTGTAGTTGTACTGTACTTGTACTGTAGTTGTACTGTAGTTGTACTGTATTTGTACTGTAGTTGTACTGTATGTGTACTGTACTTGTACTGTAGATGTACTGTAGTTGTACTGTATTTGTACAGTAGTTGTACTGTAGTTGTACTGTAGTTGTACTGTAGTTGTACTGTAGTTGTACTGTAGTTGTACTGTATGTGTACTGTACTTGTACTGTAGTTGTACTGTAGTTGTACTGTATTTTAACTGTACTTTTACTGTATTTGTACTGTATGTGTATGTATGTGTACTGTAGTTGTACTGTAGTTGTACTGTAGTTGTACTCTAGTTGTACTGTAGTTGTACTGTATGTGTACTGTATTTGTACTGTACTTGTACTGTAGTTGTACTGTAGTTGTACTGTAGTTGTACTGTACTTGTACTGTACTTGTACTGTAGTTGTACTGTATGTGTACTGTAGTTGTACTGTAGTTGTACTGTAGTTGTACTGTAGTTGTACTGTAGTTGTACTGTAGTTGTACTGTATGTGTACTGTATGTGTACTGTAATTGTACTGTAGTTGTACTGTAGTTGTACTGTATGTGTACTGTATGTGTCCTGTATTTTAACAGTACTTGTATTGTATTTGTACTGTAGTTGTACTGTAGTTGTACTGTAGTTGTACTGTATGTGTACTGTAGTTGTACTGTAGTTGTACTGTATGTGTACTGTAGTTGTACTGTAGTTGTACTGTATGTGTACTGTAGATGTACTGTAGTTGTACTGTAGTTGTACTGTACTTGTACTGTATTTGTACTGTAGTTGTACTGTACTTGTACTGTAGTTGTACTGTAGTTGTACTGTACTTGTACTGTATGTGTACTGTAGTTGTACTGTAGTTGTACTGTATTTGTACTGTAGTTGTACTGTAGTAGTACTGTAGTTGTATTGTAGTTGTACTGTAGTTGTACTGTATGTGTACTGTAGTTGTACTGTAGTTGTACTGTATTTGTACGGTAGTTGTACTGTACTTGTACTGTACTTGTACTGTAGTTGTACTGTAGTTGTACTGTACTTGTACTGTATGTGTACTGTAGTTGTACTGTAGTTGTACTGTATTTGTACTGTAGTTGTACTGTATGTGTACTGTAGTTGTACTGTAGTTGTACTGTAGTTGTACTGTATGTGTACTGTAGTTGTACTGTAGTTGTACTGTAGTTGTACTGAATGTGTACTGTATGTGTACTGTAGTTGTACTGTAGTTGTACTGTAGTTGTACTGTATGTGTACTGTATGTGTACTGTATGTGTACTGTAGTTGTACTGTATGTGTACTGTATGTGTACTGTAGTTGTACTGTAGTTGTACTGTAGTTGTACTGTAGTTGTACAGTATTTGTACTGTAGTTGTACTGTAGTTGTACTGTAGTTGTACTGTTGTTGTACTGTATGTGTACTGTATTTGTACTGTATGTGTACTGTAGTTGTACTGTATGTGTACTGTATGCTTACTGTAGTTGTACTGTAGTTGTACTGTATGTGTACTGTATGTGTACTGTAGTTGTACTGTAGTTGTACTGTAGTTGTACTGTATGTGTACTGTAGTTGTACTGTAGTTGTACTGTAGTTGTTCTGTATGTGTACTGTAGTTGTACTGTAGTTGTACTGTAGTTGCACTGTAGTTGTACTGTATGTGTACTGTATTTGTACTGTATGTGTACTGTATTTGTACTGTAGTTGTACTGTATGTGTACTGTATGTGTACTGTAGTTGTACTGTAGTTGAACTGTAGTTGTACTGTATGTGTACTGTATTTGTACTGTAGTTGTACTGTAGTTGTACTGTAGTTGTACTGTATGTGTACTGTATTTGTACTGTATGTGTACTGTAGTTGTACTGTATGTGTACTGTATGTGTACTGTATTTGTACTGTATGTGTACTGTAGTTGTACTGTATGTGTACTGTAGTTGTACTGTAGTTGTACTGTAGTTGTACTGTATGTGTACTGTATTTGTACTGTAGTTGTACTGTAGTTGTACTGTATGTGTATTCTATGTGTACTGTATTTGTACTGTATGTGTACTGTATTTGTACTGTAGTTGTACTGTAGTTGTACTGTAGTTGTACTGTATGTGTACTGTATTTGTACTGTATGTGTACTGAATTTGTACTGTAGTTGTACTGTATGTGTACTGTAGTTGTACTGTAGTTGTACTGTATGTGTACTGTATTTGTACTGTATGTGTACTGTACTTGTACTGTAGTTGTACTGTATGTGTACTGTATTTGTACTTTATGTGTACTGTATTTGTACTGTATGTGTACTGTAGTTGTACTGTAGTTGTACTGTAGTTGTACTGTACTTGTACTGTATTTGTACTTTATGTGTACTGTATGTGTACTGTAGTTGTACTGTAGTTGTACTGTAGTTGTACTGTAGTTGTACTGTAGTTGTACTGTAGTTGTACTGTATGTGTACTGTATTTTAACTGTAGTTGTGCTGTAGTTGTACTGTAGTTGTACTGTAGTTGTACTGTAGTTGTACTGTAGTTGTACTGTAGTTGTACTGTATGTGTAGTGTATTTTAACTGTATTTGTACTGTAATTGTACTGTAGTTGTACTGTATGTGTACTGTAGTGGTACTGTAGTTGTACTGTAGTTGTACTGTATGTGTCATGTATTTTAACTGTACTTGTACTGTAGTTGTATTGTAGTTGTACTGTACTTTTACTGTAGTGGTACTGTAGTTGTACTGTAGTTGTACTGTATGTGTCATGTATTTTAACTGTACTTGTACTGTAGTTGTATTGTAGTTGTACTGTACTTTTACTGTAATTGTACTGTAGTTGTACTGTAGTTGTACTGTATGTGTACTGTAGTTGTACTGTATTGTACTGTACTTGTCCTGTAGTTGTACTGTAGTTGTACTGTAGTTGTACTGTAGTTGTACTGTATGTGTACTGTAGTTGTACTGTATTTGTACTGTACTTGTACTGTAGTTGTACTGTAGTTGTACTGTAGTTGTACTGTAGTTGTACTGTATGTGTACTGTATTTTAACTGTATTTGTACTGTAGTTGTACTGTAGTTGTACTGTAGTTGTACTGTAGTTGTACTGTACTTGTACTGTAGTTGTACTGTAGTTAAACTGTATTTATACTGTAGTTGTACTGTAGTTGTACTGTACTTGTACTGTATGTGTACTGTATGTGTACTGTATTTGTACTGTATTTGTACTGTAGTAGTACTGTATGTGTACTGTATGTGTACTGTATGTGTACTGTATTTGTACTGTAGTTGTACTGTAGTTGTACTGTAGTTGTACTGTATTTGTACTGTACTTGTACTGTAGTTGTTCTGTAGTTGTACTGTAGTTAAACTGTAGTTGTACTGTACTTGTACTGTATGTGTACTGTATTTGTACTGTAGTAGTACTGTATGTGTACTGTATGTGTACTGTATGTGTACTGTAAGTGTACTGTATTGGTACTGTAGTTGTACTGTAGTTGTACTGTAGTTGTACTGTAGTTGTACTGTATTTGCACTGTACTTGTACTGTAGTTGTACTGTAGTTGTACTGTAGTTGTACTGTATGTGTACTGTATTTTAACTGTATTTGTACTGTAGTTGTACTGTAGTTGTACTGTATTTGTACTGTAGTTGTACTGTATGTGTACTGTAGTTGTACTGTATTTGTACTGTACTTGTACTGTAGTTGTACTGTAGTTGTACTGTATTTGTACTCTAGTTGTACTGTAGTTGTACTGTATGTGTACTGTAGTTGTACTGTATGTGTACTGTAGTTGTACTGAATGTGTACTAGAGTTGTACTGTATTTGTACTGTATTTGTACTGTACTTGTACTGTAGTTGTACTGTTGTTGTACTGTATGTGTACTGTATTTGTACTGTACTTGTACTGTAGTTGTAATGTAGTTGTACTGTACTTGTACTGTAGTTGTACTGTATGTGTACTGTAGTTGTACTGTATTTGTACTGTACTTTTACTGTAGTTGTACTGTAGTTGTACTGTACTTGTACTGTACTTGTACTGTACTTGTATTGTACTTGTACTGTACTTGTACTGTACTTGTACTGTAGTTGTACTGTAGTTGTACTGTAGTTGTACTGTATGTGTACTGTAGTTGTACTGTATTTGTACTGTACTTGTACTGTAGATGTACTGTAGTTGTACTGTATTTGTACTGTATGTGTACTGTATTTGTACTGTAGTTGTACTGTATGTGTACTGTAGTTGTACTGTATGTGTACTGTATTTGTATTGTATGTGTACAGTATTTGTACTGTAGTTGTACTGTAGTTGTACTGTAGTTGTACTGTAGTTGTACTGTAGTTGTACTGTATGTGTACTGTATTTGTACTGTATGTGTACTGTATTTGTACTGTAGTTGTACTGTAGTTGTACTGTATGTGTACTGTAGTTGTACTGTAGTTGTACTGTATGTGTACTGTATTTTAACTGTATTTGTACTGTAGTTGTACTGTAGTTGTACTGTAGTTGTACTGTAGTTGTACTGTACTTGTACTGTAGTTGTACTGTAGTTAAACTGTATTTATACTGTAGTTGTATTGTAGTTGTACTGTACTTGTACTGTATGTGTACTGTATGTGTACTGTATTTGTACTGTACTAGTACTGTATGTGTACTGTATGTGTACTGTATGTGTACTGTATTTGTACTGTAGTTGTACTGTAGTTGTACTGTAGTTGTACTGTATTTGTACTGTACTTGTACTGTAGTTGTACTGTAGTTGTACTGTAGTTAAACTGTATTTGTTCTGTAGTTGTACTGTACTTGTACTGTATGTGTACTGTATTTGTACTGTAGTAGTACTGTATGTGTACTGTATGTGTACTGTATGTGTACTGTAAGTGTACTGTATTTGTACTGTAGTTGTACTGTAGTTGTACTGTAGTTGTACTGTAGTTGTACTGTATTTGCACTGTACTTGTACTGTAGTTGTACTGTAGTTGTACTGTAGTTGTACTGTATGTGTACTGTATTTTAACTGTATTTGTACTGTAGTTGTACTGTAGTTGTACTGTATTTGTACTGTAGTTGTACTGTATGTGTACTGTAGTTGTACTGTATTTGTACTGTACTTGTACTCTAGTTGTACTGTAGTTGTACTGTATTTGTACTCTAGTTGTACTGTAGTTGTACTGTATGTGTACTGTAGTTGTACTGTATGTGTACTGTAGTTGTACTGAATGTGTACTAGAGTTGTACTGTATTTGTACTGTATTTGTACTGTACTTATACTGTAGTTGTACTGTTGTTGTACTGTATGTGTACTGTATTTGACCTGTACTTGTACTGTAGTTGTAATGTAGTTGTACTGTACTTGTACTGTAGTTGTACTGTATGTGTACTGTAGTTGTACTGTATTTGTACTGTACTTTTACTGTAGTTGTACTGTAGTTGTGCTGTACTTGTACTGTACTTGTACTGTACTTGTACTGTACTTGTACTGTACTTGTACTGTACTTGTACTGTACTTGTACTGTAGTTGTACTGTAGTTGTACTGTAGTTGTACTGTATGTGTACTGTAGTTGTACTGTATTTGTACTGTACTTGTACTGTAGATGTACTGTAGTTGTACTGTATTTGTACTGTATGTGTACTGTATTTGTACTGTAGTTGTACTGTATGTGTACTGTAGTTGTACTGTATGTGTACTGTATTTGTATTGTATGTGTACTGTATTTGTACTGTAGTTGTACTGTAGTTGTACTGTAGTTGTACTGTAGTTGTACTGTAGTTGTACAGTATGTGTACTGTATTTGTACTGTATGTGTACTGTATTTGTACTGTAGTTGTACTGTAGTTGTACTGTATGTGTACTGTATTTTTACTGTACTTGTACTGTAATTGTACTGTATTTGTACTGTAGTTGTACTGTATTTGTACTGTAGTTGTACTGTAGTTGTACTGTAGTTGTACTGTATGTGTACTGTATTTGTACTGTATGTGTACTGTATTTGTACTGTATGTGTACTGTATTTGTACTGTAGTTGTACTGTAGTTGTACTGTATGTGTACTGTAGTTGTACTGTACTTGTACTGAAGTTGTACTGTATGTGTACTGTATTTGTACTGTAGTTGTACT
Organism: Meconema thalassinum; assembly: GCA_946902985.2. Taxonomy (NCBI): domain Eukaryota; kingdom Metazoa; phylum Arthropoda; class Insecta; order Orthoptera; family Tettigoniidae; genus Meconema; species Meconema thalassinum. The sequence continues at coordinate 442,635,708 of OX336394.1, read as the reverse complement.
GTAGTTGTACTGTATTTGTACTGTATTTGTACTGTACTTGTACTGTAGTTGTACTGTATGTGTACTGTATTTGTACTGTAGTTGTACTGTAGTTGTACTGTATGTGTACTGTAGTTGAACTGTACTTGTACAGTAGTTGTACTGTAGTTGTACTGTATGTGTACTGTAGTTGTACTGTACTTGTACTGTATTTGTACTTTATGTGTACTGTATTTGTACTGTAGTTGTACTGTAGTTGTACTGTATTTGTACTGTATGTGTACTGTATTTGTACTGTAGTTGTACTGTAGTTGTACTGTAGTTGTACTGTAGTTGTACTGTACTTGTACTGTATTTGTACTGTAGTTGTACTGTATGTGTACTGTATTTGTACTGTAGTTGTACAGTAGTTGTACTGTAGTTGTACTGTATGTGTACTGTATGTGTACTGTAGTTGTACTGCAGTTGTACTGTAGTTGTACTGTATGTGTACTGTATGTGTACTGTATGTGTACTGTAGTTGTACTGTATGTGTACTGTATGTGTACTGTAGTTGTACTGTAGTTGTACTGTAGTTGTACAGTATTTGTACTGTAGTTGTACTGTAGTTGTACTGTAGTTGTACTGTTGTTGTACTGTATGTGTACTGTATTTGTACTGTATGTGTACTGTAGTTGTACTGTATGTGTACTGTATGCTTACTGTAGTTGTACTGTAGTTGTACTGTATGTGTACTGTATGTGTACTGTAGTTGTACTGTAGTTGTACTGTAGTTGTACTGTATGTGTACTGTAGTTGTACTGTAGTTGTACTGTATGTGTACTGTAGTTGTACTGTAGTTGTACTGTAGTTGTTCGGTATGTGTACTGTAGTTGTACTGTAGTTGTACTGTAGTTGTACTGTAGTTATACTGTATGTGTACTGTATTTGTACTGTAGTTGTACTGTAGTTGTACTGTATGTGTACTCTATGTGTACTGTATTTGTACTGTATGTGTACTGTATTTGTACTGCAGTTGTACTGTAGTTGTACTGTAGTTGTAATGTACGTGTACGGTATTTGTACTGTATGTGTACTGAATTTGTACTGTAGTTGTACTGTATGTGTACTGTAGTTGTACTGTAGTTGTACTGTATGTGTACTGTATTTGTACTGTATGTGTACTGTATTTGTACTGTAGTTGTACTGTAGTTGTACTGTATGTGTACTGTATTTGTACTGTATGTGTACTGTATTTGTACTGTAGTTGTACTGTAGTTGTACTGTATGTGTACTGTATTTTAACTGTACTTGTACTGTAGTTGTACTGTATTTGTACTGTAGTTGTACTGTATGTGTACTGTATTTGTACTGTATGTGTACTGTATTTGTACTGTATGTGTACTGTAGTTGTACTGTAGTTGTACTGTAGTTGTACTGTACTTGTACTGTATTTGTACTTTATGTGTACTGTATGTGTACTGTAGTTGTACTGTAGTTGTACTGTAGTTGTACTGTAGTTGTACTGTATGTGTACTGTATTTTAACTGTATTTGTGCTGTAGTTGTACTGTAGTTGTACTGTAGTTGTACTGTAGTTGTACTGTATGTGTACTGTATTTTAACTGTACTTGTACTGTAGTTGTACTGTAGTTGTACTCTAGTTGTACTGTATGTGTACTGTATTTGTACTGTATGTGTACTGTAGTTGTACTGTATTTGTACTGTAGTTGTACTGTAGTTGTACTGTAGTTGAACTGTAGTTGTACTGTATGTGTACTGTATGTGTACTGTATGTGTTCTGTAGTTGTACTGTATTTGTACTGTAGTTGTACTGTAGTTGTATTGTATGTGTACTGTACTTGTACTGTATGTGTACTGTAGTTGTACTGTATTTGTACTGTAGTTGTACTGTAGTTGTACTGTAGTTGTACTGTAGTTGTACTGTATTTGTACTGTAGTTGTACTGTAGTTGTACTGTAGTTGTACTGTATGTGTACTGTACTTGTACTGTATGTGTACTGTAGTTGTACTGTAGTTGTACTGTAGTTGTTCTGTATGTGTACTGTATGTGTACTGTATGTGTACTGTAGTTGTACTGTATGTGTACTGTAGTTATACTGTAGTTGTACTGTATGTGTACTGTAGTTGTACTGTATTTGTACTGTAGTTGTACTGTAGTTGTACTGTATTTGTACTGTAGTTGTACTGTAGTTGTACTGTAGTTGTACTGTAGTTGTACTGTACTTGTACTGTATGTGTACTGTATGTGTACTGTATGTGTACTGTATTTTAACTGTACTTGTACTGTAGTTGTACTGTATGTGTACTGTACTTGTACTGTATGTGTACTGTAGTTGTACTGTATTTGTACTGTAGTTGTACTGTAGTTGTACTGTAGTTGTACTGTATGTGTACTGTATGTGTACTGTATGTGTACTGTATGTGTACTGTATGTGTACTGTAGTTGTACTGCAGTTGTACTGTATTTGTACTGTATGTGTACTGAATGTGTACTGTAGTTGTACTGTATGTGTACTGTATTTTAACTGTACTTGTACTGTAGTTGTACTGTAGTTGTACTGTATTTGTACTGTATGTGTACTGTATGTGTACTGTAGTTGTACTGTAGTTGTACTGTATTTGTACTGTATTTGTACTGTATGTGTACTGTAGTTTTACTGTATTTGTACTGTACTTGTACTGTAGTTGTACTGTAGTTGTACTGTAGTTGTACTGTACTTGTACTGTAGTTGTACTGTAGTTGTACTGTACTTGTACTGTAGTTGTACTGTATGTGTACTGTAGTTGTACTGTATGTGTACTGTAGTTGTACTGTATGTGCACTGTAGTTGTACTGTATTTGTACTGTATGTGTACTGTATGTGTACTGTAGTTGTACTGTAGTTGTACTGTACTTGTACTGTAGTTGTACTGTAGTTGTACTGTACTTGTACTGTAGTTGTACTGTAGTTGTACTGTATTTGTACTGTAGTTGTACTGTATGTGTACTGTACTTGTACTGTAGATGTACTGTAGTTGTACTGTATTTGTACAGTAGTTGTACTGTAGTTGTACTGTAGTTGTACTGTAGTTGTACTGTAGTTGTACTGTATGTGTACTGTACTTGTACTGTAGTTGTACTGTAGTTGTACTGTATTTTAACTGTACTTTTACTGTATTTGTACTGTATGTGTACTGTATGTGTACTGTAGTTGTACTGTAGTTGTACTGTAGTTGTACTCTAGTTGTACTGTAGTTGTACTGTATGTGTACTGTATTTGTACTGTACTTGTACTGTAGTTGTACTGTAGTTGTACTGTAGTTGTACTGTACTTGTACTGTACTTGTACTGTAGTTGTACTGTATGTGTACTGTAGTTGTACTGTAGTTGTACTGTAGTTGTACTGTAGTTGTACTGTAGTTGTACTGTATGTGTACTGTATGTGTACTGTAGTTGTACTGTAGTTGTACTGTAGTTGTACTGTATGTGTACTGTATGTGTCCTGTATTTTAACAGTACTTGTATTGTATTTGTACTGTAGTTGTACTGTAGTTGTACTGTAGTTGTACTGTATGTGTACTGTAGTTGTACTGTAGTTGTACTGTATGTGTACTGTAGTTGTACTGTAGTTGTACTGTATGTGTACTGTAGTTGTACTGTAGTTGTACTGTAGTTGTACTGTACTTGTACTGTATTTGTACTGTAGTTTTACTGTACTTGTACTGTAGTTGTACTGTAGTTGTACTGTACTTGTACTGTATGTGTACTGTATTTGTACTGTAGTTGTACTGTATTTGTACTGTAGTTGTACTGTAGTTGTACTGTAGTTGTATTGTAGTTGTACTGTAGTTGTACTGTATGTGTACTGTAGTTGTACTGTAGTTGTACTGTATTTGTACTGTAGTTGTACTGTACTTGTACTGTACTTGTACTGTAGTTGTACTGTAGTTGTACTGTACTTGTACTGTATGTGTACTGTAGTTGTACTGTAGTTGTACTGTATTTGTACTGTAGTTGTACTGTATGTGTACTGTAGTTGTACTGTAGTTGTACTGTAGTTGTACTGTATGTGTACTGTAGTTGTACTGTAGTTGTACTGTAGTTGTACTGAATGTGTACTGTATGTGTACTGTAGTTGTACTGTAGTTGTACTGTATGTGTACTGTATTTGTACTGTAGTTGTACTGTATGTGTACTGTATTTGTACTTTATGTGTACTGTATTTGTACTGTATGTGTACTGTAGTTGTACTGTAGTTGTACTGTAGTTGTACTGTACTTGTACTGTATTTGTACTTTATGTGTACTGTATGTGTACTGTAGTTGTACTGTAGTTGTACTGTAGTTGTACTGTAGTTGTACTGTATGTGTACTGTATTTTAACTGTATTTTTGCTGTAGTTGTACTGTAGTTGTACTGTAGTTGTACTGTAGTTGTACTGTAGTTGTACTGTATGTGTAGTGTATTTTAACTGTATTTGTACTGTAATTGTACTGTAGTTGTACTGTATGTGTACTGTAGTGGTACTGTAGTTGTACTGTAGTTGTACTGTATGTGTCATGTATTTTAACTGTACTTGTACTGTAGTTGTATTGTAGTTGTACTGTACTTTTACTGTAATTGTACTGTAGTTGTACTGTAGTTGTACTGTAGTTGTACTGTATTGTACTGTACTTGTACTGTAGTTGTACTGTAGTTGTACTGTAGTTGTACTGTAGTTGTACTGTAGTTGTACTGTATGTGTACTGTAGTTGTACTGTATTTGTACTGTAGTTGTACTGTAGTTGTACTGTAGTTGTACTGTACTTGTACTGTAGTTGTACTGTAGTTAAACTGTATTTGTACTGTAGTTGTACTGTAGTTGTACTGTACTTGTACTGTATGTGTACTGTATGTGTACTGTATTTGTACTGTAGTAGTACTGTATGTGTACTGTATGTGTACTGTATGTGTACTGTATGTGTACTGTATGTGTACTGTATGTGTACTGTATTTGTACTGTAGTTGTACTGTAGTTGTACTGTAGTTGTACTGTATTTGTACTGTACTTGTACTGTAGTTGTACTGTACTTGTACTGTACTTGTACTGTACTTGTACTGTACTTGTACTGTACTTGTACTGTACTTGTACTGTAGTTGTACTGTAAGTGTACTGTAGTTGTACTGTATGTGTACTGTAGTTGTACTGTAGTTGTACTGTAGTTGTACTGTAGTTGTACTGTACTTGTACTGTATTTGTACTGTAGTTGTACTGTAGTTGTACTGTAGTTGTACTGTAGCTGTACTGTAGTTGTACTGTAGTTGTACTGTAGTTGTACTGTACTTGTACTGTATTTGTGCTGTACTTGTACTGTATGTGTACTGTAGTTGTACTGTATTTGTACTGTAGTTGTACTGTAGTTGTACGGTAGTTGTACTGTAGTTGTACTGTAGTTGTACTGTAGTTGTACTGTAGTTGTACTGTATGTGTACTGTACTTGTACTGTATGTGTACTGTAGTTGTACTGTATTTGTACTGTAGTTGTACTGTAGTTGTACTGTAGTTGTACTGTAGTTGTACTGTAGTTGTACTGTATGTGTACTGTACTTGTACTGTATATGTACTGTAGTTGTACTGTAATTGTACTGTAGTTGTACTGTAGTTGTACTGTAGTTGTACTGTAGTTGTACTGTAGTTGTACTGTAGTTGTACTGTATGTGCACTGTACTTGTACTGTATGTGTACTGTAGTTGTACTGTAATTGTACTGTAGTTGTACTGTACTTGTACTGTATTTGTACTGTACCTGTACTGTAGTTGTACTGTAGTTGTACTGTAGTTGTACTGTATGTGTACTGTACTTGTACTGTTTGTGTACTGTAGTTGTACTGTATTTGTACTGTAGTTGTACTGTAGTTGTACTGTAGTTGTACTGTAGTTGTACTGTATGTGTACTGTATGTGTACTGTAGTTGTACTGTATGTGTACTGTATTTTAACTGTACTTGTACTGTAGTTGTACTGTAGTTGTACTGTAGTTGTACTGTATGTGTTCTGTACTTGTACTGTATGTGTACTGTAGTTGTACTGTATTTGTACTGTAGTTGTACTGTAGTTGTACTGTAGTTGTACTGTAGTTGTACTGTAGTTGTACTGTATGTGTACTGTATTTTAACTGTACTTGTACTGTAGTTGTACTGTAGTTGTACTCTAGTTGTACTGTATGTGTACTGTACTTGTACTGTATGTGTACTGTAGTTGTACTGTATTTGTACTGTAGTTGTACTGTAGTTGTACTGTAGTTGAACTGTAGTTGTACTGTATGTGTACTGTATGTGTACTGTATGTGTACTGTAGTTGTACTGTATTTGTACTGTAGTTGTACTGTAGTTGTACTGTATGTGTACTGTACTTGTACTGTATGTGTACTGTAGTTGTACTGTATTTGTACTGTAGTTGTACTGTAGTTGTACTGTAGTTGTACTGTAGTTGTACTGTATTTGTACTGTAGTTGTACTGTAGTTGTACTGTAGTTGTACTGTATGTGTACTGTACTTGTACTGTATGTGTACTGTAGTTGTACTGTAGTTGTACTGTAGTTGTACTGTATGTGTACTGTATGTGTACTGTATGTGTACTGTAGTTGTACTGTATGTGTACTGTAGTTATACTGTAGTTGTACTGTATGTGTACTGTAGTTGTACTGTATTTGTACTGTAGTTGTACTGTAGTTGTACTGTATTTTTTACTGTAGTTGTACTGTAGTTGTACTGTAGTTGTACTGTAGTTGTACTGTACTTGTACTGTATGTGTACTGTATGTGTACTGTATGTGTACTGTATTTTAACTGTACTTGTACTGTAGTTGTACTGTATGTGTACTGTACTTGTACTGTATGTGTACTGTAGTTGTACTGTATTTGTACTGTAGTTGTACTGTAGTTGTACTGTAGTTGTACTGTATGTGTACTGTATGTGTACTGTATGTGTACTGTATGTGTACTGTATGTGTACTGTAGTTGTACTGCAGTTGTACTGTATTTGTACTGTATGTGTACTGTATGTGTACTGTAGTTGTACTGTATGTGTACTGTATTTTAACTGTACTTGTACTGTAGTTGTACTGTAGTTGTACTGTATTTGTACTGTATGTGTACTGTATGTGTACTGTAGTTGTACTGTTGTTGTACTGTATTTGTACTGTATTTGTACTGTATGTGTACTGTAGTTTTACTGTATTTGTACTGTACTTGTACTGTAGTTGTACTGTAGTTGTACTGTAGTTGTACTGTACTTGTACTGTAGTTGTACTGTAGTTGTACTGTACTTGTACTGTAGTTGTACTGTAGTTGTACTGTATTTGTACTGTAGTTGTACTGTATGTGTACTGTACTTGTACTGTAGATGTACTGTAGTTGTACTGTATTTGTACAGTAGTTGTACTGTAGTTGTACTGTAGTTGTACTGTAGTTGTACTGTAGTTGTACTGTATGTGTACTGTACTTGTACTGTAGTTGTACTGTAGTTGTACTGTATTTTAACTGTACTTTTACTGTATTTGTACTGTATGTGTACTGTATGTGTACTGTAGTTGTACTGTAGTTGTACTGTAGTTGTACTCTAGTTGTACTGTAGTTGTACTGTATGTGTACTGTATTTGTACTGTACTTGTACTGTAGTTGTACTGTAGTTGTACTGTAGTTGTACTGTACTTGTACTGTACTTGTACTGTAGTTGTACTGTATGTGTACTGTAGTTGTACTGTAGTTGTACTGTAGTTGTACTGTAGTTGTACTGTAGTTGTACTGTAGTAGTACTGTATGTGTACTGTATGTGTACTGTAGTTGTACTGTAGTTGTACTGTAGTTGTACTGTATGTGTACTGTATGTGTCCTGTATTTTAACAGTACTTGTATTGTATTTGTACTGTAGTTGTACTGTAGTTGTACTGTAGTCGTACTGTATGTGTACTGTAGTTGTACTGTAGTTGTACTGTATGTGTACTGTAGTTGTACTGTAGTTGTACTGTATGTGTACTGTAGTTGTACTGTAGTTGTACTGTAGTTGTACTGTACTTGTACTGTATTTGTACTGTAGTTGTACTGTACTTGTACTGTAGTTGTACTGTAGTTGTACTGTACTTGTACTGTATGTGTACTGTAGTTGTACTGTAGTTGTACTGTATTTGTACTGTAGTTGTACTGTAGTTGTACTGTAGTTGTATTGTAGTTGTACTGTAGTTGTACTGTATGTGTACTGTAGTTGTACTGTAGTTGTACTGTATTTGTACTGTAGTTGTACTGTACTTGTACTGTACTTGTACTGTAGTTGTACTGTAGTTGTACTGTACTTGTACTGTATGTGCACTGTAGTTGTACTGTAGTTGTACTGTATTTGTACTGTAGTTGTACTGTATGTGTACTGTAGTTGCACTGTAGTTGTACTGTAGTTGTACTGTATGTGTACTGTAGTTGTACTGTAGTTGTACTGTAGTTGTACTGAATGTGTACTGTATGTGTACTGTAGTTGTACTGTAGTTGTACTGTATGTGTACTGTATGTGTACTGTATGTGTACTGTAGTTGTACTGTATGTGTACTGTATGTGTACTGTAGTTGTACTGTAGTTGTACTGTAGTTGTACTGTAGTTGTACAGTATTTGTACTGTAGTTGTACTGTAGTTGTACTGTAGTTGTACTGTTGTTGTACTGTATGTGTACTGTATTTGTACTGTATGTGTACTGTAGTTGTACTGTATGTGTACTGTATGCTTACTGTAGTTGTACTGTAGTTGTACTGTATGTGTACTGTATGTGTACTTTAGTTGTACTGTAGTTGTACTGTAGTTGTACTGTATGTGTACTGTAGTTGTACTGTAGTTGTACTGTAGTTGTTCTGTATGTGTACTGTAGTTGTACTGTAGTTGTACTGTAGTTGCACTGTAGTTGTACTGTATGTGTACTGTATTTGTACAGTATGTGTACTGTATTTGTACTGTAGTTGTACTGTATGTGTACTGTATGTGTACTGTAGTTGTACTGTAGTTGAACTGTAGTTGTACTGTATGTGTACTGTATTTGTACTGTAGTTGTACTGTAGTTGTACTGTAGTTGTACTCTATGTGTACTGTATTTGTACTGTATGTGTACTGTATTTGTACTGTATGTGTACTGTATGTGTACTGTATTTGTACTGTATGTGTACTGTAGTTGTACTGTATGTGTACTGTATTTGTACTGTATGTGTACTGTAGTTGTACTGTATGTGTACTGTAAATGTACTGTAGTTGTACTGTAGTTGTACTGTATGTGTACTGTATTTGTACTGTAGTTGTACTGTAGTTGTACTGTATGTGTATTCTATGTGTACTGTATTTGTACTGTATGTGTACTGTATTTGTACTGTAGTTGTACTGTAGTTGTACTGTAGTTGTACTGTATGTGTACTGTATTTGTACTGTATGTGTACTGAATTTGTACTGTAGTTGTACTGTATGTGTATTGTAGTTGTACTGTAGTTGTACTGTATGTGTACTGTATTTGTACTGTATGTGTACTGTATTTGTACTGTAGTTGTACTGTATGTGTACTGTATTTGTACTTTATGTGTACTGTATTTGTACTGTATGTGTACTGTAGTTGTACTGTAGTTGTACTGTAGTTGTACTGTACTTGTACTGTATTTGTACTTTATGTGTACTGTATGTGTACTGTAGTTGTACTTTAGTTGTACTGTATGTGTACTGTATTTTAACTGCATTTGTGCTGTAGTTGTACTGTAGTTGTACTGTAGTTGTACTGTAGTTGTACTGTATGTGTAGTGTATTTTAACTGTATTTGTACTGTAATTGTACTGTAGTTGTACTGTATGTGTACTGTAGTGGTACTGTAGTTGTACTGTAGTTGTACTGTATGTGTCATGTATTTTAACTGTACTTGTACTGTAGTTGTATTGTAGTTGTACTGTACTTTTACTGTAATTGTACTGTAGTTGTACTGTATGTGTACTGTAGTTGTACTGTATTGTACTGTACTTGTACTGTAGTTGTACTGTAGTTGTACTGTAGTTGTACTGTAGTTGTACTGTAGTTGTACTGTATGTGTACTGTAGTTGTGCTGTATTTGTACTGTAGTTGTACTGTAGTTGTACTGTAGTTGTACTGTACTTGTACTGTAGTTGTACTGTAGTTAAACTGTATTTGTACTGTAGTTGTACTGTAGTTGTACTGTACTTGTACTGTATGTGTACTGTATGTGCACTGTATTTGTACTGTAGTAGTACTGTATGTGTACTGTATGTGTACTGTATGTGTACTGTATGTGTACTGTATGTTTACTGTATGTGTACTGTATTTGTACTGTAGTTGTACTGTAGTTGTACTGTAGTTGTACTGTATTTGTACTGTACTTGTACTGTAGTTGTACTGTACTTGTACTGTACTTGTTCTGTACTTGTACTGTACTTGTACTGTACTTGTACTGTAGTTGTACTGTAGTTGTACTGTAAGTGTACTGTAGTTGTACTGTATGTGTACTGTAGTTGTACTGTAGTTGTACTGTAGTTGTACTGTAGTTATACTGTACTTGTACTGTACTTGTACTGTATTTGTACTGTAGTTGTACTGTAGTTGTACTCTAGTTGTACTGTAGTTGTACTGTAGTTGTACTGTAGTTGTACTGTAGTTGTACTGTAGTTGTACTGTACTTGTACTGTATTTGTGCTGTACTTGTACTGTATGTGTACTGTAGTTGTACTGTATTTGTACTGTAGTTGTACTGTAGTTGTACGGTAGTTGTACTGTGGTTGTACTGTAGTTGTACTGTAGTTGTACTGTAGTTGTACTGTATGTGTACTGTACTTGTACTGTATGTGTACTGTAGTTGTACTGTAGTTGTACTGTAGTTGTACTGTAGTTGTACTGTAGTTGTACTGTATGTGTACTGTACTTGTACTGTATATGTACTGTAGTTGTACTGTAATTGTACTGTAGTTGTACTGTAGTTGTACTGTAGTTGTACTGTAGTTGTACTGTAGTTGTACTGTATGTGCACTGTACTTGTACTGTATGTGTACTGTAGTTGTACTGTAATTGTACTGTAGTTGTACTGTACTTGTACTGTATTTGTACTGTACCTGTACTGTAGTTGTACTGTAGTTGTACTGTAGTTGTACTGTATGTGTACTGTACTTGTACTGTTTGTGTACTGTAGTTGTACTGTATTTGTACTGTAGTTGTACTGTAGTTGTACTGTAGTTGTACTGTAGTTGTACTGTATGTGTACTGTATGTGTACTGTAGTTGTACTGTATGTGTACTGTATTTTAACTGTACTTGTACTGTAGTTGTACTGTAGTTGTACTGTATTTGTACTGTATGTGTTCTGTACTTGTACTGTATGTGTACTGTAGTCGTACTGTATTTGTACTGTAGTTGTACTGTAGTTGTACTGTAGTTGTACTGTAGTTGTACTGTAGTTGTACTGTATGTGTACTGTATTTTAACTGTACTTGTACTGTAGTTGTACTGTAGTTGTACTCTAGTTGTACTGTATGTGTACTGTACTTGTACTGTATGTGTACTGTAGTTGTACTGTATTTGTACTGTAGTTGTACTGTAGTTGTACTGTAGTTGAACTGTAGTTGTACTGTATGTGTACTGTATGTGTACTGTATGTGTACTGTAGTTGTACTGTATTTGTACTGTAGTTGTACTGTAGTTGTACTGTATGTGTACTGTACTTGTACTGTATGTGTACTGTAGTTGTACTGTATTTGTACTGTAGTTGTACTGTAGTTGTACTGTAGTTGTACTGTAGTTGTACTGTATTTGTACTGTAGTTGTACTGTAGTTGTACTGTAGTTGTACTGTATGTGTACTGTACTTGTACTGTATGTGTACTGTAGTTGTACTGTAGTTGTACTGTAGTTGTACTGTATGTGTACTGTATGTGTACTGTATGTGTACTGTAGTTGTACTGTATGTGTACTGTAGTTATACTGTAGTTGTACTGTATGTGTACTGTAGTTGTACTGTATTTGTACTGTAGTTGTACTGTAGTTGTACTGTATTTGTACTGTAGTTGTACTGTAGTTGTACTGTAGTTGTACTGTAGTTGTACTGTACTTGTACTGTATGTGTACTGTATGTGTACTGTATGTGTACTGTATTTTAACTGTACTTGTACTGTAGTTGTACTGTATGTGTACTGTACTTGTCCTGTATGTGTACTGTAGTTGTACTGTATTTGTACTGTAGTTGTACTGTAGTTGTACTGTAGTTGTACTGTATGTGTACTGTATGTGTACTGTATGTGTACTGTATGTGTACTGTAGTTGTACTGCAGTTGTACTGTATTTGTACTGTATGTGTACTGTATGTGTACTGTAGTTGTACTGTATGTGTACTGTATTTTAACTGTACTTGTACTGTAGTTGTACTGTATTTGTACTGTATTTGTACTGTATGTGTACTGTAGTTTTACTGTATTTGTACTGTACTTGTACTGTAGTTGTACTGTAGTTGTACTGTAGTTGTACTGTACTTGTACTGTAGTTGTACTGTAGTTGTACTGTACATGTACTGTAGTTGTACTGTATGTGTACTGTAGTTGTACTGTATGTGTACTGTAGTTGTACTGTATGTGCACTCTAGTTGTACTGTATTTGTACTGTATGTGTACTGTATGTGTACTGTAGTTGTACTGTAGTTGTACTGTACTTGTACTGTAGTTGTACTGTAGTTGTACTGTACTTGTACTGTAGTTGTACTGTAGTTGTACTGTATTTGTACTGTAGTTGTACTGTATGTGTACTGTACTTGTACTGTAGATGTACTGTAGTTGTACTGTATTTGTACAGTAGTTGTACTGTAGTTGTACTGTAGTTGTACTGTAGTTGTACTGTAGTTGTACTGTAGTTGTACTGTATGTGTACTGTACTTGTACTGTAGTTGTACTGTAGTTGTACTGTATTTTAACTGTACTTTTACTGTATTTGTACTGTATGTGTACTGTATGTGTACTGTAGTTGTACTGTAGTTGTACTGTAGTTGTACTCTAGTTGTACTGTAGTTGTACTGTATGTGTACTGTATTTGTACTGTACTTGTACTGTAGTTGTACTGTAGTTGTACTGTAGTTGTACTGTACTTGTACTGTACTTGTACTGTACTTGTACTGTAGTTGTACTGTATGTGTACTGTAGTTGTACTGTAGTTGTACTGTAGTTGTACTGTAGTTGTACTGTAGTTGTACTGTAGTTGTACTGTATGTGTACTGTATGTGTACTGTAGTTGTACTGTAGTTGTACTGTAGTTGTACTGTATGTGTACTGTATGTGTCCTGTATTTTAACAGTACTTGTATTGTATTTGTACTGTAGTTGTACTGTAGTTGTACTGTAGTTGTACTGTATGTGTACTGTAGTTGTACTGTAGTTGTACTGTATGTGTACTGTAGTTGTACTGTAGTTGTACTGTATGTGTACTGTAGATGTACTGTAGTTGTACTGTAGTTGTACTGTACTTGTACTGTATTTGTACTGTAGTTGTACTGTACTTGTACTGTAGTTGTACTGTAGTTGTACTGTACTTGTACTGTATGTGTACTGTAGTTGTACTGTAGTTGTACTGTATTTGTACTGTAGTTGTACTGTAGTAGTACTGTAGTTGTATTGTAGTTGTACTGTAGTTGTACTGTATGTGTACTGTAGTTGTACTGTAGTTGTACTGTATTTGTACGGTAGTTGTACTGTACTTGTACTGTACTTGTACTGTAGTTGTACTGTAGTTGTACTGTACTTGTACTGTATGTGTACTGTAGTTGTACTGTAGTTGTACTGTATTTGTACTGTAGTTGTACTGTATGTGTACTGTAGTTGTACTGTAGTTGTACTGTAGTTGTACTGTATGTGTACTGTAGTTGTATTGTAGTTGTACTGTAGTTGTACTGAATGTGTACTGTATGTGTACTGTAGTTGTACTGTAGTTGTACTGTAGTTGTACTGTAGTTGTACTGTATGTGTACTGTATGTGTACTGTATGTGTACTGTATGTGTACTGTAGTTGTACTGCAGTTGTACTGTATTTGTACTGTATGTGTACTGTATGTGTACTGTAGTTGTACTGTATGTGTACTGTATTTTAACTGTACTTGTACTGTAGTTGTACTGTATTTGTACTGTATTTGTACTGTATGTGTACTGTAGTTTTACTGTATTTGTACTGTACTTGTACTGTAGTTGTACTGTAGTTGTACTGTAGTTGTACTGTACTTGTACTGTAGTTGTACTGTAGTTGTACTGTACATGTACTGTAGTTGTACTGTATGTGTACTGTAGTTGTACTGTATGTGTACTGTAGTTGTACTGTATGTGCACTCTAGTTGTACTGTATTTGTACTGTATGTGTACTGTATGTGTACTGTAGTTGTACTGTAGTTGTACTGTACTTGTACTGTAGTTGTACTGTAGTTGTACTGTACTTGTACTGTAGTTGTACTGTAGTTGTACTGTATTTGTACTGTAGTTGTACTGTATGTGTACTGTACTTGTACTGTAGATGTACTGTAGTTGTACTGTATTTGTACAGTAGTTGTACTGTAGTTGTACTGTAGTTGTACTGTAGTTGTACTGTAGTTGTACTGTAGTTGTACTGTATGTGTACTGTACTTGTACTGTAGTTGTACTGTAGTTGTACTGTATTTTAACTGTACTTTTACTGTATTTGTACTGTATGTGTACTGTATGTGTACTGTAGTTGTACTGTAGTTGTACTGTAGTTGTACTCTAGTTGTACTGTAGTTGTACTGTATGTGTACTGTATTTGTACTGTACTTGTACTGTAGTTGTACTGTAGTTGTACTGTAGTTGTACTGTACTTGTACTGTACTTGTACTGTACTTGTACTGTAGTTGTACTGTATGTGTACTGTAGTTGTACTGTAGTTGTACTGTAGTTGTACTGTAGTTGTACTGTAGTTGTACTGTAGTTGTACTGTATGTGTACTGTATGTGTACTGTAGTTGTACTGTAGTTGTACTGTAGTTGTACTGTATGTGTACTGTATGTGTCCTGTATTTTAACAGTACTTGTATTGTATTTGTACTGTAGTTGTACTGTAGTTGTACTGTAGTTGTACTGTATGTGTACTGTAGTTGTACTGTAGTTGTACTGTATGTGTACTGTAGTTGTACTGTAGTTGTACTGTATGTGTACTGTAGATGTACTGTAGTTGTACTGTAGTTGTACTGTACTTGTACTGTATTTGTACTGTAGTTGTACTGTACTTGTACTGTAGTTGTACTGTAGTTGTACTGTACTTGTACTGTATGTGTACTGTAGTTGTACTGTAGTTGTACTGTATTTGTACTGTAGTTGTACTGTAGTAGTACTGTAGTTGTATTGTAGTTGTACTGTAGTTGTACTGTATGTGTACTGTAGTTGTACTGTAGTTGTACTGTATTTGTACGGTAGTTGTACTGTACTTGTACTGTACTTGTACTGTAGTTGTACTGTAGTTGTACTGTACTTGTACTGTATGTGTACTGTAGTTGTACTGTAGTTGTACTGTATTTGTACTGTAGTTGTACTGTATGTGTACTGTAGTTGTACTGTAGTTGTACTGTAGTTGTACTGTATGTGTACTGTAGTTGTATTGTAGTTGTACTGTAGTTGTACTGAATGTGTACTGTATGTGTACTGTAGTTGTACTGTAGTTGTACTGTAGTTGTACTGTATGTGTACTGTATGTGTACTGTATGTGTACTGTAGTTGTACTGTATGTGTACTGTATGTGTACTGTAGTTGTACTGTAGTTGTACTGTAGTTGTACTGTAGTTGTACAGTATTTGTACTGTAGTTGTACTGTAGTTGTACTGTAGTTGTACTGTTGTTGTACTGTATGTGTACTGTATTTGTACTGTATGTGTACTGTAGTTGTACTGTATGTGTACTGTATGCTTACTGTAGTTGTACTGTAGTTGTACTGTATGTGTACTGTATGTGTACTGTAGTTGTACTGTAGTTGTACTGTAGTTGTACTGTATGTGTACTGTAGTTGTACTGTAGTTGTACTGTAGTTGTTCTGTATGTGTACTGTAGTTGTACTGTAGTTGTACTGTAGTTGCACTGTAGTTGTACTGTATGTGTACTGTATTTGTACTGTATGTGTACTGTATTTGTACTGTAGTTGTACTGTATGTGTACTGTATGTGTACTGTAGTTGTACTGTAGTTGAACTGTAGTTGTACTGTATGTGTACTGTATTTGTACTGTAGTTGTACTGTAGTTGTACTGTAGTTGTACTGTATGTGTACTGTATTTGTACTGTATGTGTACTGTAGTTGTACTGTATGTGTACTGTATGTGTACTGTATTTGTACTGTATGTGTACTGTAGTTGTACTGTATGTGTACTGTAGTTGTACTGTAGTTGTACTGTAGTTGTACTGTATGTGTACTGTATTTGTACTGTAGTTGTACTGTAGTTGTACTGTATGTGTATTCTATGTGTACTGTATTTGTACTGTATGTGTACTGTATTTGTACTGTAGTTGTACTGTAGTTGTACTGTAGTTGTACTGTATGTGTACTGTATTTGTACTGTATGTGTACTGAATTTGTACTGTAGTTGTACTGTATGTGTACTGTAGTTGTACTGTAGTTGTACTGTATGTGTACTGTATTTGTACTGTATGTGTACTGTACTTGTACTGTAGTTGTACTGTATGTGTACTGTATTTGTACTTTATGTGTACTGTATTTGTACTGTATGTGTACTGTAGTTGTACTGTAGTTGTACTGTAGTTGTACTGTACTTGTACTGTATTTGTACTTTATGTGTACTGTATGTGTACTGTAGTTGTACTGTAGTTGTACTGTAGTTGTACTGTAGTTGTACTGTAGTTGTACTGTAGTTGTACTGTATGTGTACTGTATTTTAACTGTAGTTGTGCTGTAGTTGTACTGTAGTTGCACTGTAGTTGTACTGTAGTTGTACTGTAGTTGTACTGTATGTGTAGTGTATTTTAACTGTATTTGTACTGTAATTGTACTGTAGTTGTACTGTATGTGTACTGTAGTGGTACTGTAGTTGTACTGTAGTTGTACTGTATGTGTCATGTATTTTAACTGTACTTGTACTGTAGTTGTATTGTAGTTGTACTGTACTTTTACTGTAGTGGTACTGTAGTTGTACTGTAGTTGTACTGTATGTGTCATGTATTTTAACTGTACTTGTACTGTAGTTGTATTGTAGTTGTACTGTACTTTTACTGTAAATGTACTGTAGTTGTACTGTAGTTGTACTGTATGTGTACTGTAGTTGTACTGTATTGTACTGTACTTGTCCTGTAGTTGTACTGTAGTTGTACTGTAGTTGTACTGTAGTTGTACTGTATGTGTACTGTAGTTGTACTGTATTTGTACTGTACTTGTACTGTAGTTGTACTGTAGTTGTACTGTAGTTGTACTTTAGTTGTACTGTATGTGTACTGTATTTTAACTGTATTTGTACTGTAGTTGTACTGTAGTTGTACTGTAGTTGTACTGTAGTTGTACTGTACTTGTACTGTAGTTGTACTGTAGTTAAACTGTATTTATACTGTAGTTGTACTGTAGTTGTACTGTACTTGTACTGTATGTGTACTGTATGTGTACTGTATTTGTACTGTAGTAGTACTGTATGTGTACTGTATGTGTACTGTATGTGTACTGTATTTGTACTGTAGTTGTACTGTAGTTGTACTGTAGTTGTACTGTATTTGTACTGTACTTGTACTGTAGTTGTACTGTAGTTGTACTGTAGTTAAACTGTATTTGTTCTGTAGTTGTACTGTACTTGTACTGTATGTGTACTGTATTTGTACTGTAGTAGTACTGTATGTGTACTGTATGTGTACTGTATGTGTACTGTAAGTGTACTGTATTGGTACTGTAGTTGTACTGTAGTTGTACTGTAGTTGTACTGTAGTTGTACTGTATTTGCACTGTACTTGTACTGTAGTTGTACTGTAGTTGTACTGTAGTTGTACTGTATGTGTACTGTATTTTAACTGTATTTGTACTGTAGTTGTACTGTAGTTGTACTGTATTTGTACTGTAGTTGTACTGTATGTGTACTGTAGTTGTACTGTATTTGTACTGTACTTGTACTGTAGTTGTACTGTAGTTGTACTGTATTTGTACTCTAGTTGTACTGTAGTTGTACTGTATGTGTACTGTAGTTGTACTGTATGTGTACTGTAGTTGTACTGCATGTGTACTAGAGTTGTACTGTATTTGTACTGTATTTGTACTGTACTTGTACTGTAGTTGTACTGTTGTTGTACTGTATGTGTACTGTATTTGTACTGTACTTGTACTGTAGTTGTAATGTAGTTGTACTGTACTTGTACTGTAGTTGTACTGTATGTGTACTGTAGTTGTACTGTATTTGTACTGTACTTTTACTGTAGTTGTACTGTAGTTGTACTGTACTTGTACTGTACTTGTACTGTACTTGTATTGTACTTGTACTGTACTTGTACTGTACTTGTACTGTAGTTGTACTGTAGTTGTACTGTAGTTGTACTGTATGTGTACTGTAGTTGTACTGTATTTGTACTGTACTTGTACTGTAGATGTACTGTAGTTGTACTGTATTTGTACTGTATGTGTACTGTATTTGTACTGTAGTTGTACTGTATGTGTACTGTAGTTGTACTGTATGTGTACTGTATTTGTATTGTATGTGTACAGTATTTGTACTGTAGTTGTACTGTAGTTGTACTGTAGTTGTACTGTAGTTGTACTGTAGTTGTACTGTATGTGTACTGTATTTGTACTGTATGTGTACTGTATTTGTACTGTAGTTGTACTGTAGTTGTACTGTATGTGTACTGTAGTTGTACTGTAGTTGTACTGTATGTGTACTGTAGTTGTACTGTAGTTGTACTGTATGTGTACTGTAGTTGTACTGTAGTTGTACTGTAGTTGTACTGTACTTGTACTGTATTTGTACTGTAGTTGTACTGTACTTGTACTGTAGTTGTACTGTAGTTGTACTGTACTTGTACTGTATGTGTACTGTAGTTGTACTGTAGTTGTACTGTATTTGTACTGTAGGTGTACTGTAGTAGTACTGTAGTTGTATTGTAGTTGTACTGTAGTTGTACTGTATGTGTACTGTAGTTGTACTGTAGTTGTACTGTACTTGTACTGTATTTGTACTGTAGTTGTACTGTACTTGTACTGTAGTTGTACTGTAGTTGTACTGTACTTGTACTGTATGTGTACTGTAGTTGTACTGTAGTTGTACTGTAGTTGTACTGTATGTGTACTGTAGTTGTACTGTAGTTGTACTGTAATTTTACTGTATGTGTACTGTAGTTGTACTGTAGTTGTACTGTAGTTGTACTGAATGTGTACTGTATGTGTACTGTAGTTGTACTGTATGTGTACTGTATGCTTACTGTAGTTGTACTGTAGTTGTACTGTATGTGTACTGTATGTGTACTGTAGTTGTACTGTAGTTGTACTGTAGTTGTACTGTATGTGTACTGTAGTTGTACTGTAGTTGTACTGTAGTTGTTCTGTATGTGTACTGTAGTTGTACTGTAGTTGCACTGTAGTTGTACTGTATGTGTACTGTATTTGTACTGTATGTGTACTGTATTTGTACTGTAGTTGTACTGTATGTGTACTGTATGTGTACTGTAGTTGTACTGTAGTTGAACCGTAGTTGTACTGTATGTGTACTGTATTTGTACTGTAGTTGTACTGTAGTTGTACTGTAGTTGTACTGTATGTGTACTGTATTTGTACTGTATGTGTACTGTAGTTGTACTGTATGTGTACTGTATGTGTACTGTATTTGTACTGTATGTGTACTGTAGTTGTACTGTATGTGTACTGTAGTTGTACTGTAGTTGTACTGTAGTTGTACTGTATGTGTACTGTATTTGTACTGTAGTTGTACTGTAGTTGTACTGTATGTGTATTCTATGTGTACTGTATTTGCACTGTATGTGTACTGTATTTGTACTGTAGTTGTACTGTAGTTGTACTGTAGTTGTACTGTATGTGTACTGTATTTGTACTGTATGTGTACTGAATTTGTACTGTAGTTGTACTGTATGTGTACTGTAGTTGTACTGTATGTGTACTGTATTTGTACTGTATGTGTACTGTACTTGTACTGTAGTTGTACTGTATGTGTACTGTATTTGTACTTTATGTGTACTGTATTTGTACTGTATGTGTACTGTAGTTGTACTGTAGTTGTACTGTAGTTGTACTGTACTTGTACTGTATTTGTACTTTATGTGTACTGTATGTGTACTGTAGTTGTACTGTAGTTGTACTGTAGTTGTACTGTAGTTGTACTGTAGTTGTACTGTAGTTGTACTGTATGTGTACTGTATTTTAACTGTAGTTGTGCTGTAGTTGTACTGTAGTTGTACTGTAGTTGTACTGTAGTTGTACTGTAGTTGTACTGTAGTTGTACTGTATGTGTAGTGTATTTTAACTGTATTTGTACTGTAATTGTACTGTAGTTGTACTGTATGTGTACTGTAGTGGTACTGTAGTTGTACTGTAGTTGTACTGTATGTGTCATGTATTTTAACTGTACTTGTACTGTAGTTGTATTGTAGTTGTACTGTACTTTTACTGTAGTGGTACTGTAGTTGTACTGTAGTTGTACTGTATGTGTCATGTATTTTAACTGTACTTGTACTGTAGTTGTATTGTAGTTGTACTGTACTTTTACTGTAATTGTACTGTAGTTGTACTGTAGTTGTACTGTATGTGTACTGTAGTTGTACTGTATTGTACTGTACTTGTCCTGTAGTTGTACTGTAGTTGTACTGTAGTTGTACTGTAGTTGTACTGTATGTGTACTGTAGTTGTACTGTATTTGTACTGTACTTGTACTGTAGTTGTACTGTAGTTGTACTGTAGTTGTACTGTAGTTGTACTGTATGTGTACTGTATTTTAACTGTATTTGTACTGTAGTTGTACTGTAGTTGTACTGTAGTTGTACTGTAGTTGTACTGTACTTGTACTGTAGTTGTACTGTAGTTAAACTGTATTTATACTGTAGTTGTACTGTAGTTGTACTGTACTTGTACTGTATGTGTACTGTATGTGTACTGTATTTGTACTGTAGTAGTACTGTATGTGTACTGTATGTGTACTGTATGTGTACTGTATTTGTACTGTAGTTGTACTGTAGTTGTACTGTAGTTGTACTGTATTTGTACTGTACTTGTACTGTAGTTGTACTGTAGTTGTACTGTAGTTAAACTGTATTTGTTCTGTAGTTGTACTGTACTTGTACTGTATGTGTACTGTATTTGTACTGTAGTAGTACTGTATGTGTACTGTATGTGTACTGTATGTGTACTGTAAGTGTACTGTATTGGTACTGTAGTTGTACTGTAGTTGTACTGTAGTTGTACTGTAGTTGTACTGTATTTGCACTGTACTTGTACTGTAGTTGTACTGTAGTTGTACTGTAGTTGTACTGTATGTGTACTGTATTTTAACTGTATTTGTACTGTAGTTGTACTGTAGTTGTACTGTATTTGTACTGTAGTTGTACTGTATGTGTACTGTAGTTGTACTGTATTTGTACTGTACTTGTACTGTAGTTGTACTGTAGTTGTACTGTATTTGTACTCTAGTTGTACTGGAGTTGTACTGTATGTGTACTGTAGTTGTACTGTATGTGTACTGTAGTTGTACTGAATGTGTACTAGAGTTGTACTGTATTTGTACTGTATTTGTACTGTACTTGTACTGTAGTTGTACTGTTGTTGTACTGTATGTGTACTGTATTTGTACTGTACTTGTACTGTAGTTGTAATGTAGTTGTACTGTACTTGTACTGTAGTTGTACTGTATGTGTACTGTAGTTGTACTGTATTTGTACTGTACTTTTACTGTAGTTGTACTGTAGTTGTACTGTACTTGTACTGTACTTGTACTGTACTTGTACTGTACTTGTACTGTACTTGTACTGTAGTTGTACTGTAGTTGTACTGTATGTGTACTGTAGTTGTACTGTATTTGTACTGTACTTGTACTGTAGATGTACTGTAGTTGTACTGTATTTGTACTGTATGTGTACTGTATTTGTACTGTAGTTGTACTGTATGTGTACTGTAGTTGTACTGTATGTGTACTGTATTTGTATTGTATGTGTACTGTATTTGTACTGTAGTTGTACTGTAGTTGTACTGTAGTTGTACTGTAGTTTTACTGTAGTTGTACTGTAGTTGTACTGTATGTGTACTGTATTTGTACTGTATGTGTACTGTATTTGTACTGTAGTTGTACTGTAGTTGTACTGTATGTGTACTGTATTTTAACTGTACTTGTACTGTAGTTGTACTGTATTTGTACTGTAGTTGTACTGTATTTGTACTGTAGTTGTACTGTAGTTGTACTGTAGTTGTACTGTATGTGTACTGTATTTGTACTGTATGTGTACTGTATTTGTACTGTATGTGTACTGTATTTGTACTGTAGTTGTACTGTAGTTGTACTGTATGTGTACTGTAGTTGTACTGTACTTGTACTGAAGTTGTACTGTATGTGTACTGTATTTGTACTGTAGTTGTACTGTAGTTGTACTGTATTTGTACTGTATTTGTACTGTACTTGTACTGTAGTTGTACTGTATGTGTACTGTATTTGTACTGTACTTGTACTGTAGTTGTACTGTATGTGTACTGTAGTTGAACTGTACTTGTACTGTAGTTGTACTGTAGTTGTACTGTATGTGTACTGTAGTTGTACTGTACTTGTACTGTATTTGTACTTTATGTGTACTGTATTTGTACTGTAGTTGTACTGTAGTTGTACTGTATTTGTACTGTATGTGTACTGTATTTGTACTGTAGTTGTACTGTAGTTGTACTGTAGTTGTACTGTAGTTGTACTGTACTTGTACTGTATTTGTACTGTAGTTGTACTGTATGTGTACTGTATTTGTACTGTAGTTGTACAGTAGTTGTACTGTAGTTGTACTGTATGTGTACTGTATGTGTACTGTAGTTGTACTGCAGTTGTACTGTAGTTGTACTGTATGTGTACTGTATGTGTACTGTATGTGTACTGTAGTTGTACTGTATGTGTACTGTATGTGTACTGTAGTTGTACTGTAGTTGTACTGTAGTTGTACAGTATTTGTACTGTAGTTGTACTGTAGTTGTACTGTAGTTGTACTGTTGTTGTACTGTATGTGTACTGTATTTGTACTGTATGTGTTCTGCAGTTGTACTGTATGTGTACTGTATGCTTACTGTAGTTGTACTGTAGTTGTACTGTATGTGTACTGTATGTGTACTGTAGTTGTACTGTAGTTGTACTGTAGTTGTACTGTATGTGTACTGTAGTTGTACTGTAGTTGTACTGTATGTGTACTGTAGTTGTACTGTAGTTGTACTGTAGTTGTACTGTAGTTGTTCGGTATGTGTACTGTAGTTGTACTGTAGTTGTACTGTAGTTGTACTGTAGTTGTACTGTATGTGTACTGTATTTGTACTGTATGTGTACTGTATTTGTACTGTAGTTGTACTGTATGTGTACTGTATGTGTACTGTAGTTGTACTGTAGTTGAACTGTAGTTGTACTGTATGTTTACTGTATTTGTACTGTAGTTGTACTGTAGTTGTACTGTAGTTGTACTGTATGTGTACTGTATTTGTACTGTATGTGTACTGTAGTTGTACTGTATGTGTACTGTATGTGTACTGTATTTGTACTGTATGTGTACTGTAGTTGTAATGTATGTGTACTGTATTTGTACTGTATGTGTACTGTAGTTGTACTGTATGTGTACTGTAGTTGTACTGTAGTTGTACTGTAGTTGTACTGTATGTGTACTGTATTTGTACTGTAGTTGTACTGTAGTTGTACTGTATGTGTACTCTATGTGTACTGTATGTGTACTGTATGTGTACTGTATTTGTACTGTAGTTGTACTGTAGTTGTAATGTACGTGTACTGTATTTGTACTGTATGTGTACTGAATTTGTACTGTAGTTGTATTGTATGTGTACTGTAGTTGCACTGTAGTTGTACTGTATGTGTACTGTATTTGTACTGTATGTGTACTGTATTTGTACTGTAGTTGTACTGTAGTTGTACTGTAGTTGTACTGTATGTGTACTGTATTTGTACTGTATGTGTACTGTATTTGTACTGTAGTTGTACTGTAGTTGTACTGTATGTGTACTGTATTTTAACTGTACTTGTACTGTAGTTGTACTGTATTTGTACTGTAGTTGTACTGTATGTGTACTGTATTTGTACTGTATGTGTACTGTATTTGTACTGTATGTGTACTGTAGTTGTACTGTAGTTGTACTGTAGTTGTACTGTACTTGTACTGTATTTGTACTTTATGTGTACTGTATGTGTACTGTAGTTGTACTGTAGTTGTACTGTAGTTGTACTGTAGTTGTACTGTAGTTGTACTGTATGTGTACTGTATTTTAACTGTATTTGTGCTGTAGTTCTACTGTAGTTGTACTGTAGTTGTACTGTAGTTGTACTGTAGTTGTACTGTAGTTGCACTGTATGTGTACTGTATTTTAACTGTATTTGTACTGTAGTTGTACTGTAATTGTCCTGTAGTTGTACTGTATGTGTACTGTAGTGGTACTGTAGTTGTACTGTAGTTGTACTGTATGTGTCATGTATTTTAACTGTACTTGTACTGTAGTTGTACTGTAGTTGTACTGTACTTTTACTGTAATTGTACTGTAGTTGTACTGTAGTTGTACTGTATGTGTACTGTAGTTGTACTGTATTGTACTGTACTTGTACTGTAGTTGTACTCTAGTTGTACTGTAGTTGTACTGTAGTTGTACTGTAGTTGTACTGTAGTTGTACTGTATTTGTACTGTACTTGTACTGTAGTTGTACTGTAGGTGTACTGTAGTTGTACTGTACTTGTACTGTAGTTGTACTGTAGGTGTACTGTAGTTGTACTGTAGTTGTACTGTAGTTGTACTGTATGTGTACTGTATTTTAACTGTATTTGTACTGTAGTTGTACTGTAGTTGTACTGTAGTTGTACTGTAGTTGTACTGTACTTGTACTGTAGTTGTACTGTAGTTAAACTGTATTTGTACTGTAGTTGTACTGTAGTTGTACTGTACTTGTACTGTATGTGTACTGTATGTGTACTGTAGTAGTACTGTATGTGTACTGTATGTGTACTGTATGTGTACTGTATGTGTACTGTATGTGTACTGTATGTGTACTGTATTTGTACTGTAGTTGTACTGTAGTTGTACTGTAGTTGTACTGTATTTGTACTGTACTTGTACTGTAGTTGTACTGTACTTGTACTGTACTTGTACTGTACTTGTACTGTAGTTGTACTGTAGTTGTACTGTAAGTGTACTGTAGTTGTACTGTATGTGTACTGTAGTTGTACTGTACTTGTACTGTATGTGTACTGTATTTGTACTGTAGTAGTACTGTATGTGTACTGTATGTGTACGGTATGTGTACTGTAATTGTACTGTAGTTGTACTGTAGTTGTACTGTAGTTGTACTGTAGTTGTACTGTATTTGTACTGTACTTGTACTGTAGTTGTACTGTAGTTGTACTGTATGTGTACTGTATTTTAACTGTATTTGTACTGTAGTTGTACTGTAGTTGTACTGTATTTGTACTGTAGTTGTACTGTATGTGTACTGTAGTTGTAGTGTATTTGTACTGTACTTGTACTCTAGTTGTACTGTAGTTGTACTTTATTTGTACTCTAGTTGTACTGTAGTTGTACTGTATGTGTACTGTAGTTGTACTGTATGTGTACTGTATTTGTACTGTACTTGTACTGTAGTTGTACTGTAGTTGTACTGTATGTGTACTGTATTTGTACTGTACTTGTACTGTAGTTGTACTGTAGTTGTACTGTACTTGTACTGTAGTTGTACTGTATGTGTACTGTAGTTGTACGGTATTTGTACTGTACTTGTACTGTAGTTGTACTGTAGTTGTACTGTACTTTTACTGTACTTGTACTGTACTTGTACTGTACTTGTACTGTACTTGTACTGTAGTTGTACTGTAGTTGTACTCTAGTTGTACTGTATGTGTACTGTAGTTGTAATGTATTTGTACTGTACTTGTACTGTAGATGTACTGTAGTTGTACTGTATTTGTACTGTATGTGTACTGTATTTGTACTGTAGTTGTACTGTATGTGTACTGTAGTTGTACTGTATGTGTACTGTATTTGTATTGTATGTGTACTGTATTTGTACTGTAGTTGTACTGTAGTTGTACTGTATGTGTACTGTATTTGTACTGTATGTGTACGGTATTTGTACTGTAGTTGTACTGTAGTTGTACTGTATGTGTACTGTATTTGAACTGTACTTGTACTGTAGTTGTACTGTATTTGTACTGTAGTTGTACTGTATTTGTACTGTAGTTGTACTGTAGTTGTACTGTAGTTGTACTGTATGTGTACTGTATTTGTACTGTATGTGTACTGTATTTGTACTGTATGTGTACTGTATTTGTACTGTAGTTGTACTGTAGTTGTACTGTATGTGTACTGTAGTTGTACTGTACTTGTACTGAAGTTGTACTGTATGTGTACTGTATTTGTACTGTAGTTGTACTGTAGTTGTACTGTATTTGTACTGTATTTGTACTGTACTTGTACTGTAGTTGTACTGTATGTGTACTGTATTTGTACTGTAGTTGTACTGTAGTTGTACTGTATGTGTACTGTAGTTGAACTGTACTTGTATTGTATTTGTACTGTAGTTGTACTGTATGTGTACTGTAGTTGTACTGTACTTGTACTGTATTTGTACTTTATGTGTACTGTATTTGTACTGTAGTTGTACTGTAGTTGTAC
Source organism: Meconema thalassinum (assembly GCA_946902985.2). Taxonomy (NCBI): domain Eukaryota; kingdom Metazoa; phylum Arthropoda; class Insecta; order Orthoptera; family Tettigoniidae; genus Meconema; species Meconema thalassinum. The sequence goes on along the minus strand of OX336394.1, from coordinate 442,608,906 downwards.
TGTATTTGTACTGTATGTGTACTGTATTTGTACTGTAGTTGTACTGTAGTTGTACTGTAGTTGTACTGTAGTTGTACTGTACTTGTACTGTATTTGTACTGTAGTTGTACTGTATGTGTACTGTATTTGTACTGTAGTTGTACAGTAGTTGTACTGTAGTTGTACTGTATGTGTACTGTATGTGTACTGTAGTTGTACTGCAGTTGTACTGTAGTTGTACTGTATGTGTACTGTATGTGTACTGTATGTGTACTGTAGTTGTACTGTATGTGTACTGTATGTGTACTGTAGTTGTACTGTAGTCGTACTGTAGTTGTACTGTAGTTGTACAGTATTTGTACTGTAGTTGTACTGTAGTTGTACTGTAGTTGTACTGTAGTTGTACTGTTGTTGTACTGTATGTGTACTGTATTTGTACTGTATGTGTACTGTAGTTGTACTGTATGTGTACTGTATGCTTACTGAAGTTGTACTGTAGTTGTACTGTATGTGTACTGTATGTGTACTGTAGTTGTACTGTAGTTGTACTGTAGTTGTACTGTATGTGTACTGTAGTTGTACTGTAGATGTACTGTATGTGTACTGTAGTTGTACTGTAGTTGTACTGTAGTTGTACTGTAGTTGTTCGGTATGTGTACTGTAGTTGTACTGTAGTTGTACTGTAGTTGTACTGTATGTGTACTGTATTTGTACTGTATGTGTACTGTATTTGTACTGTAGTTGTACTGTATGTGTACTGTATGTGTACTGTAGTTGTACTGTAGTTGAACTGTAGTTGTACTGTATGTGTACTGTATTTGTACTGTAGTTGTACTGTAGTTGTACTGTAGTTGTACTGTATGTGTACTGTATTTGTACTGTAGTTGTACTGTATGTGTACTGTATGTGTACTGTATTTGTACTGTATGTGTACTGTAGTTGTACTGTATGTGTACTGTATTTGTACTGTATGTGTACTGTAGTTGTACTGTATGTGTACTGTAGTTGTACTGTAGTTGTACTGTAGTTGTACTGTATGTGTACTGTATTTGTACTGTAGTTGTACTGTAGTTGTACTGTATGTGTACTCTATGTGTACTGTATTTGTACTGTATGTGTACTGTATTTGTACTGTAGTTGTACTGTAGTTGTACTGTAGTTGTACTGTATGTGTACTGTATTTGTACTGTATGTGTACTGAATTTGTACTGTAGTTGTACTGTATGTGTACTGTAGTTGTACTGTAGTTGTACTGTATGTGTACTGTATTTGTACTGTATGTGTACTGTATTTGTACTGTACTTGTACTGTAGTTGTACTGTAGTTGTACTGTACTTGTACTGTATGTGTACTGTAGTTGTACTGTAGTTGTACTGTATTTGTACTGTAGTTGTACTGTATGTGTACTGTAGTTGTACTGTAGTTGTACTGTAGTTGTACTGTATGTGTACTGTATTCGTACTGTAGTTGTACTGTAGTTGTACTGTAGTTGTACTGAATGTGTACTGTATGTGTACAGTAGTTGTACTGTAGTTGTACTGTAGTTGTACTGTATGTGTACTGTATGTGTACTGTATGTGTACTGTAGTTGTACTGTATGTGTACTGTATGTGTACTGTAGTTGTACTGTAGTTGTACTGTAGTTGTACTGTAGTTGTACAGTATTTGTACTGTGGTTGTACTGTAGTTGTACTGTAGTTGTACTGTTGTTGTACTGTATGTGTACTGTATTTGTACTGTATGTGTACTGTAGTTGTACTGTATGTGTACTGTATGCTTACTGTAGTTGTACTGTAGTTGTACTGTAAGTGTACTGTATGTGTACTGTAGTTGTACTGTAGTTGTACTGTAGTTGTACTGTATGTGTACTGTAGTTGTACTGTAGTTGTACTGTAGGTGTACTGTAGTTGTACTGTAGTTGTACTGTAGTTGTACTGTAGTTGTACTGTAGTTGTTCTGTATGTTTACTGTAGTTGTACTGTAGTTGTACGGTAGTTGTACTGTAGTTGTACTGTATGTGTACTGTATTTGTACTGTATGTGTACTGTATTTGTACTGTAGTTGTACTGTATGTGTACTGTATGTGTACTGTAGTTGTACTGTAGTTGAACTGTAGTTGTACTGTATGTGTACTGTATTTGTACTGTAGTTGTACTGTAGTTGTACTGTATGTGTACTGTATTTGTACTGTATGTGTACTGTAGTTGTACTGTATGTGTACTGTATGTGTACTGTATTTGTACTGTATGTGTACTGTAGTTGTACTGTATGTGTACTGTATTTGTACTGTATGTGTACTGTAGTTGTACTGTATGTGTACTGTAGTTGTACTGTAGTTGTACTGTAGTTGTACTGTATGTGTACTGTATTTGTACTGTAGTTGTACTGTAGTTGTACTGTATGTGTATTCTATGTGTACTGTATTTGTACTGTATGTGTACTGTATTTGTACTGTAGTTGTACTGTAGTTGTACTGTAGTTGTACTGTAGTTGTACTGTATGTGTACTGTATTTGTACTGTATGTGTACTGTATTTGTACTGTAGTTGTACTGTAGTTGTACTGTATGTGTACTGTATTTTAACTGTACTTGTACTGTAGTTGTACTGTATTTCTACTGTAGTTGTACTGTATGTGTACTGTATTTGTACTGTATGTGTACTGTAATTGTACTGTATGTGTACTGTAGTTGTACTGTAGTTGTACTGTAGTTGTACTGTACTTGTACTGTATTTGTACTTTATGTGTACTGTATGTGTACTGTAGTTGTACTGTAGTTGTACTGTAGTTGTACTGTAGTTGTACTGTAGTTGTACTGTAGTTGTACTGTATGTGTACTGTATTTTAACTGTATTTGTGCTGTAGTTGTACTGTAGTTGTACTGTAGTTGTACTGTAGTTGTACTGTATGTGTAGTGTATTTTAACTGTATTTGTACTGTAATTGTACTGTAGTTGTTATGTATGTGTACTGTAGTGGTACTGTAGTTGTACTGTAGTTGTACTGTATGTGTCATGTATTTTAACTGTATTTGTACTGTAGTTGTACTGTAGTTGTACTGTAGTTGTACTGTAGTTGTACTGTATGTGTACTGTATTTGTACTGTATGTGTACTGTATTTGTACTGTAGTTGTACTGTATGTGTACTGTATGTGTACTGTAGTTGTACTGTAGTTGAACTGTAGTTGTACTGTATGTGTACTGTATTTGTACTGTAGTTGTACTGTAGTTGTACTGTAGTTGTACTGTATGTGTACTGTATTTGTACTGTATGTGTACTGTAGTTGTACTGTAGTTGTACTGTAGTTGTACTGTAGTTGTACTGTAGTTGTACTGTATGTGTACTGTATTTTAACTGTATTTGTACTGTAGTTGTACTGTAGTTGTACTGTAGTTGTACTGTAGTTGTACTGTATTTGTACTGTAGTTGTAGTGTAGTTAAACTGTATTTGTACTGTAGTTGTACTGTAGTTGTACTGTACTTGTACTGTATGTGTACTGTATGTGTACTGTATTTGTACTGTAGTAGTACTGTATGTGTAATCTATGTGTACTGTATGTGTACTGTATGTGTACTGTATTTGTACTGTAGTTGTACTGTAGTTGTACTGTAGTTGTACTGTATTTGTACTGTACTTGTACTGTAGTTGTACTGTAGTTGTACTGTAGTTAAACTGTATTTGTACTGTAGTTGTACTGTACTTGTACTGTATGTGTACTGTATTTGTACTGTAGTAGTACTGTATGTGTACTGTATGTGTACTGTATGTGTACTGTATGTGTACTGTATTTGTACTGTAGTTGTACTGTAGTTGTACTGTAGTTGTACTGTATTTGCACTGTACTTGTACTGTAGTTGTACTATAGTTGTACTGTAGTTGTACTGTATGTGTACTGTATTTTAACTGTATTTGTACTGTACTTGTACTGTAGTTGTACTGTATTTGTACTGTAGTTGTACTGTATGTTTACTGTAGTTGTACTGTATTTGTACTGTACTTGTACTGTAGTTGTACTGTAGTTGTACTGTATTTGTACTCTAGTTGTACTGTAGTTGTACTGTATGTGTACTGTAGTTGTACTGTATGTGTACTGTAGTTGTACTGAATGTGTACTATAGTTGTACTGTATTTGTACTGTATTTGTACTGTACTTGTACTGTAGTTGTACTGTAGTTGTACTGTATGTGTACTGTATTTGTACTGTACTTGTACTGTAGTTGTACTGTAGTTGTACTGTACTTGTACTGTAGTTGTACTGTATGTGTACTGTAGTTGTACTGTATTTGTACTGTACTTGTACTGTAGTTGTACTGTAGTTGTACTGTACTTGTACTGTACTTGTACTGTACTTGTACTGTACTTGTACTGTAGTTGTACTGTAGTTGTACTGTAGTTGTACTGTATGTGTACTGTAGTTGTACTGTATTTGTACTGTACTTGTACTGTAGATGTACTGTAGTTGTACTGTATTTGTACTGTATGTGTACTGTATTTGTACTGTAGTTGTACTGTATGTGTACTGTAGTTGTACTGTATGTGTACTGTATTTGTATTGTATGTGTACTGTATTTGTACTGTAGTTGTACTGTAGTTGTACTGTAGTTGTACTGTAGTTGTACTGTAGTTGTACTGTATGTGTACTGTATTTGTACTGTATGTGTACTGTATTTGTACTGTAGTTGTACTGTATTTGTACTGTATGTGTACTGTATTTTAACTGTACTTGTACTGTAGTTGTACTGTATTTGTACTGTAGTTGTACTGTATTTGTACTGTAGTTGTACTGTAGTTGTACTGTAGTTGTACTGTATTTGTACTGTATGTGTACTGTATTTGTACTGTATGTGTACTGTATTTGTACTGTAGTTGTACTGTAGTTGTACTGTATGTGTACTGTAGTTGTACTGTACTTGTACTGAAGTTGTACTGTATGTGTACTGTATTTGTACTGTAGTTGTACTGTAGTTGTACTGTATTTGTACTGTATTTGTACTGTACTTGTACTGTAGTTGTACTGTATGTGTACTGTATTTGTACTGTAGTTGTACTGTAGTTGTACTGTATGTGTACTGTTGTTGAACTGTACTTGTACTGTAGTTGTACTGTAGTTGTACTGTATGTGTACTGTAGTTGTACTGTACTTGTACTGTATTTGTACTTTATGTGTACTGTATTTGTACTATAGTTGTACTGTAGTTGTACTGTATTTGTACTGTATGTGTACTGTATTTGTACTGTAGTTGTACTGTAGTTGTACTGTAGTTGTACTGTATGTGTACTGTACTTGTACTGTATTTGTACTGTAGTTGTACTGTATGTGTACTGTATTTGTACTGTAGTTGTACAGTAGTTGTACTGTAGTTGTACTGTATGTGTACTGTATGTGTACTGTAGTTGTACTGCAGTTGTACTGTAGTTGTACTGTATGTGTACTGTATGTATACTGTATGTGTACTGTAGTTGTACTGTATGTGTACTGTATGTGTACTGTAGTTGTACTGTAGTTGTACTGTAGTTGTACTGAAGTTGTACAGTATTTGTACTGTAGTTGTACTGTAGTTGTACTGTTGTTGTACTGTATGTGTACTGTATTTGTACTGTATGTGTACTGTAGTTGTACTGTATGTGTACTCTATGCTTACTGTAGTTGTACTGTAGTTGTACTGTATGTGAACTGTATGTGTACTGTAGTTGTACTGTAGTTGTACTGTAGTTGTACTGTATGTGTACTGTAGTTGTACTGTAGTTGTACTGTATGTGTACTGTAGTTGTACTGTAGTTGTACTGTAGTTGTACTGTAGTTGTTCGGTATGTGTACTGTAGTTGTACTGTAGTTGTACTGTAGTTGTACTGTAGTTGTACTGTATGTGTACTGTATTTGTACTGTATGTGTACTGTATTTGTACTGTAGTTGTACTGTATGTGTACTGTATGTGTACTGTAGTTGTACTGTAGTTGAACTGTAGTTGTACTGTATGTGTACTGTATTTGTACTGTAGTTGTACTGTAGTTGTACTGTAGTTGTACTGTATGTGTACTGTATTTGTACTGTATGTGTACTGTAGTTGTACTGTATGTGTACTGTATGTGTACTGTATTTGTACTGTATGTGTACTGTAGTTGTACTGTATGTGTACTGTATTTGTACTGTATGTGTACTGTAGTTGTACTGTATGCGTACTGTAGTTGTACTGTAGTTGTACTGTAGTTGTACTGTATGTGTACTGTATTTGTACTGTAGTTGTACTGTATGTGTACTCTATGTGTACTGTATTTGTACTGTATGTGTACTGTATTTGTACTGTAGTTGTACTGTAGTTGTACTGTAGTTGTACTGTATGTGTACGGTATTTGTACTGTATGTGTACTGAATTTGGTACTGTAGTTGTACTGTATGTGTAGTGTAGTTGTACTGTAGTTGTACTGTATGTGTACTGTATTTGTACTGTATGTGTACTGTATTTGTACTGTACTTGTACTGTAGTTGTACTGTAGTTGTACTGTACTTGTACTGTATATGTACTGTAGTTGTACTGTAGTTGTACTGTATTTTGTACTGTAGTTGTACTGTATGTGTACTGTAGTTGTACCGTTGTTGTACTGTAGTTGTACTGTATGTGTACTCTATTTGTACTGTAGTTGTACTGTAGTTGTACTGTAGTTGTACTGAATGTGTACTGTATGTGTACTGTAGTTGTGTTGTACTGTAGTTGTACTGTATGTGTACTGTATGTGTACTGTATGTGTACTGTAGTTGTACTGTATGTGTACTGTATGTGTACTGTAGTTGTACTGTAGTTGTACTGTAGTTGTACTGTAGTTGTACAGTATTTGTACTGTAGTTGTACTGTAGTTGTACTGTAGTTGTACTGTTGTTGTACTGTATGTGTACTGTATTTGTACTGTATGTGTTCTGTAGTTGTACTGTATGTGTACTGTATGCTTACTGTAGTTGTACTGTAGTTGTACTGTATGTGTACTGTATGTGTACTGTAGTTGTACTGTAGTTGTACTGTAGTTGTACTGTATGTGCACTGTAGTTGTACTGTAGTTGTACTGTAGGTGTACTGTAGTTGTACTGTAGTTGTACTGTAGTTGTACTGTAGTTGTTCTGTATGTGTACTGTAGTTGTACTGTAGTTGTACTGTAGTTGTACTGTATGTGTACTGTATTTGTACTGTATGTGTACTGTATTTGTACTGTAGTTGTACTGTATGTGTACGGTATGTGTACTGTAGTTGTACTGTAGTTGAACTGTAGTTGTACTGTAAGTGTACTGTATTTGTACTGTAGTTGTACTGTAGTTGTACTGTAGTTGTACTGTATGTGTACTGTATTTGTACTGTATGTGTACTGTAGTTGTACTGTATGTGTACTGTATGTGTACTGTATTTGTACTGTATGTGTACTGTAGTTGTACTGTATGTGTACTGTATTTGTACTGTATGTGTACTGTAGTTGTACTGTATGTGTACTGTAGTTGTACTGTAGTTGTACTGTAGTTGTACTGTATGTGTACTGTATTTGTACTGTAGTTGTACTGTAGTTGTACTGTATGTGTATTCTATGTGTACTGTATTTGTACTGTATGTGTACTGTATTTGTACTGTAGTTGTACTGTAGTTGTACTGTAGTTGTACTGTAGTTGTACTGTATGTGTACTGTATTTGTACTGTATGTGTACTGAGTTTGTACTGTAGTTGTACTGTATGTGTACTGTAGTTGTACTGTAGTTGTACAGTATGTGTACTGTATTTGTACTGTATGTGTACTGTATTTGTACTGTAGTTGTACTGTAGTTGTACTGTAGTTGTACTGTATGTGTACTGTATTTGTACTGTATGTGTACTGTATTTGTACTGTAGTTGTACTGTAGTTGTACTGTATGTGTACTGTATTTTAACTGTACTTGTACTGTAGTTGTACTGTATTTCTACTGTAGTTGTACTGTATGTGTACTGTATTTGTACTGTATGTGTACTGTATTTGTACTGTATGTGTACTGTAGTTGTACTGTAGTTGTACTGTAGTTGTACTGTACTTGTACTGTATTTGTACTTTATGTGTACTGTATGTGTACTGTAGTTGTACTGTAGTTGTACTGTAGTTGTAATATAGTTGTACTGTAGTTGTACTGTATGTGTACTGTATTTTAACTGTATTTGTGCTGTAGTTGTACTGTAGTTGTACTGTAGTTGTACTGTAGTTGTACTGTAGTTGTACTGTAGTTGTACTGTATGTGTAGTGTATTTTAACTGTATTTGTACTGTAATTGTACTGTAGTTGTACTGTATGTGTACTGTAGTGGTACTGTAGTTGTACTGTAGTTGTACTGTATGTGTCATGTATTTTAACTGTACTTGTACTGTAGTTGTACTGTAGTTGTACTGTACTTTTACTGTAATTGTACTGTAGTTGTACTGTAGTTGTACTGTATGTGTACTGTAGTTGTACTGTATTGTACTGTACTTGTACTGTAGTTGTACTGTAGTTGTACTGTAGTTGTACTGTAGTTGTACTGTAGTTGTACTGTATTTGTACTGTACTTGTACTGTAGTTGTACTGTAGTTGTACTGTAGTTGTACTGTAGTTGTACTGTAGTTGTACTGTATGTGTACTGTATTTTAACTGTATTTGTACTGTAGTTGTACTGTAGTTGTACTGTAGTTGTACTGTAGTTGTACTGTACTTGTACTGTAGTTGTACTGTAGTTAAACTGTATTTGTACTGTAGTTGTACTGTAGTTGTAATGTACTTGTACTGTATGTGTACTGTATGTGTACTATATTTGTACTGTAGTAGTACTGTATGTGTACTGTATGTGTACTGTATGTGTACTGTATGTGTACTGTATTTGTACTGTATTTGTACTGTAGTTGTACTGTAGTTGTACTGTATTTGTACTGTACTTGTACTGTAGTTGTACTGTAGTTGTACTGTAGTTAAACTGTATTTGTACTGTAGTTGTACTGTACTTGTACTGTATGTGCACTGTATTTGTACTGTAGTATTACTGTATGTGTACTGTATGTGTACTGTATGTGTACTGTATGTGTACTGTATTTGTACTGTAGTTGTACTGTAGTTGTACTGTAGTTGTACTGTAGTTGTACTGTATTTGCACTGTACTTGTACTGTAGTTGTACTGTAGTTGTACTGTATGTGTACTGTATTTTAACTGTATTTGTACTGTAGTTGTACTGTAGTTGTACTGTATTTGTACTGTAGTTGTACTGTATGTGTACTGTAGTTGTACTGTATTTGTACTGTACTTATACTGTAGTTGTACTGTAGTTGTACTGTATTTGTACTCTAGTTGTACTGTAGTTGTACTGTATGTGTACTGTAGTTGTACTGTATGTGTACTGTAGTTGTACTGAATGTGTACTATAGTTGTACTGTATTTGTACTGTATTTGTACTGTACTTGTACTGTAGTTGTACTGTAGTTGTACTGTATGTGTACTGTATTTGTACTGTACTTGTACTGTAGTTGTACTGTAGTTGTACTGTACTTGTACTGTAGTTGTACTGTATGTGTACTGTAGTTGTACTGTATTTGTACTGTACTTGTACTGTAGTTGTACTGTAGTTGTACTGTACTTGTACTGTACTTGTACTGTACTTGTACTGTACTTGTACTGTACTTGTACTGTACTTGTACTGTAGTTGTACTGTAGTTGTACTGTAGTTGTACTGTATGTGTACTGTACTTGTACTGTATTTGTACTGTACTTGTACTGTAGATGTACTGTAGTTGTACTGTATTTGTACTGTATGTGTACTGTATTTGTACTGTAGTTGTACTGTATGTGTACTGTAGTTGTACTGTATGTGTACTGTATTAGTATTGTATGTGTACTGTATTTGTACTGTAGTTGTACTGTAGTTGTACTGTAGTTGTACTGTAGTTGTACTGTAGTTGTACTGTATGTGTACTGTAATTGTACTGTATGTGTACTGTATTTGTACTGTAGTTGTACTGTATTTGTACTGTATGTGTACTGTATTTTAACTGTACTTGTACTGTAGTTGTACTGTATTTGTACTGTAGTTGTACTGTATTTGTACTGTAGTTGTACTGTAGTTGTACTGTAGTTGTACTGTATGTGTACTGTATTTGTACTGTATGTGTACTGTATTTGTACTGTATGTGTACTGTATTTGTACTGTAGTTGTACTGTAGTTGTACTGTATGTGTACTGTAGTTGTACTGTACTTGTACTGAAGTTGTACTGTATGTGTACTGTATTTGTACTGTAGTTGTACTGTAGTTGTACTGTATTTGTACTGTATTTGTACTGTACTTGTACTGTAGTTGTACTGTATGTGTACTGTATTTGTACTGTAGTTGTACTGTAGTTGTACTGTATGTGTACTGTTGTTGAACTGTACTTGTACTGTAGTTGTACTGTAGTTGTACTGTATGTGTACTGTAGTTGTACTGTACTTGTACTGTATTTGTACTTTATGTGTACTGTATTTGTACTGTAGTTGTACTGTAGTTGTACTGTATTTGTACTGTATGTGTACTGTATTTGTACTGTAGTTGTACTGTAGTTGTACTGTAGTTGTACTGTATGTGTACTGTACTTGTACTGTATTTGTACTGTAGTTGTACTGTATGTGTACTGTATTTGTACTGTAGTTGTACAGTAGTTGTACTGTAGTTGTACTGTATGTGTACTGTATGTGTACTGTAGTTGTACTGCAGTTGTACTGTAGTTGTACTGTATGTGTACTGTATGTATACTGTATGTGTACTGTAGTTGTACTGTATGTGTACTGTATGTGTACTGTAGTTGTACTGTAGTTGTACTGTAGTTGTACTGTAGTTGTACAGTATTTGTACTGTAGTTGTACTGTAGTTGTACTGTAGTTGTACTGTTGTTGTACTGTATGTGTACTGTATTTGTACTGTATGTGTACTGTAGTTGTACTGTATGTGTACTCTATGCTTACTGTAGTTGTACTGTAGTTGTACTGTATGTGTACTGTATGTGTACTGTAGTTGTACTGTAGTTGTACTGTAGTTGTACTGTATGTGTACTGTAGTTGTACTGTAGTTGTACTGTATGTGTACTGTAGTTGTACTGTAGTTGTACTGTAGTTGTACTGTAGTTGTTCGGTATGTGTACTGTAGTTGTACTGTAGTTGTACTGTAGTTGTACTGTAGTTGTACTGTATGTGTACTGTATTTGTACTGTATGTGTACTGTATTTGTACTGTAGTTGTACTGTATGTGTACTGTATGTGTACTGTAGTTGTACTGTAGTTGAACTGTAGTTGTACTGTATGTGTACTGTATTTGTACTGTAGTTGTACTGTAGTTGTACTGTAGTTGTACTGTATGTGTACTGTATTTGTACTGTATGTGTACTGTAGTTGTACTGTATGTGTACTGTATGTGTACTGTATTTGTACTGTATGTGTACTGTAGTTGTACTGTATGTGTACTGTATTTGTACTGTATGTGTACTGTAGTTGTACTGTATGCGTACTGTAGTTGTACTGTAGTTGTACTGTAGTTGTACTGTATGTGTACTGTATTTGTACTGTAGTTTTACTGTATGTGTACTCTATGTGTACTGTATTTGTACTGTATGTGTACTGTATTTGTACTGTAGTTGTACTGTAGTTGTACTGTAGTTGTACTGTATGTGTACTGTATTTGTACTGTATGTGTACTGAATTTGTACTGTAGTTGTACTGTATGTGTACTGTAGTTGTACTGTAGTTGTACTGTATGTGTACTGTATTTGTACTGTATGTGTACTGTATTTGTACTGTACTTGTACTGTAGTTGTACTGTAGTTGTACTGTACTTGTACTGTATATGTACTGTAGTTGTACTGTAGTTGTACTGTAGTTGTACTGTAGTTGTACTGTATGTGTACTGTAGTTGTACCGTTGTTGTACTGTAGTTGTACTGTATGTGTACTCTATTTGTACTGTAGTTGTACTGTAGTTGTACTGTAGTTGTACTGAATGTGTACTGTATGTGTACTGTAGTTGTACTGTAGTTGTACTGTAGTTGTACTGTATGTGTACTGTATGTGTACTGTATGTGTACTGTAGTTGTACTGTATGTGTACTGTATGTGTACTGTAGTTGTACTGTAGTTGTACTGTAGTTGTACTGTAGTTGTACAGTATTTGTACTGTAGTTGTACTGTAGTTGTACTGTAGTTGTACTGTTGTTGTACTGTATGTGTACTGTATTTGTACTGTATGTGTTCTGTAGTTGTACTGTATGTGTACTGTAGTTGTACTGTATTGTACTGTACTTGTACTGTAGTTGTACTGTAGTTGTACTGTAGTTGTACTGTAGTTGTACTGTAGTTGTACTGTATTTGTACTGTACTTGTACTGTAGTTGTACTCTAGTTGTACTGTAGTTGTACTGTAGTTGTACTGTAGTTGTACTGTAGTTGTACTGTATGTGTACTGTATTTTAACTGTATTTGTACTGTAGTTGTACTGTAGTTGTACTGTAGTTGTACTGTAGTTGTACTGTACTTGTACTGTAGGTGTACTGTAGTTAAACTGTATTTGTACTGTAGTTGTACTGTAGTTGTAATGTACTTGTACTGTATGTGTACTGTATGTGTACTGTATTTGTACTGTAGTAGTACTGTATGTGTACTGTATGTGTACTGTATGTGTACTGTATGTGTACTGTATTTGTACTGTATTTGTACTGTAGTTGTACTGTAGTTGTACTGTATTTGTACTGTACTTGTACTGTAGTTGTACTGTAGTTGTACTGTAGTTAAACTGTATTTGTACTGTAGTTGTACTGTACTTGTACTGTATGTGTACTGTATTTGTACTGTAGTAGTACTGTATGTGTACTGTATGTGTACTGTATGTGTACTGTATGTGTACTGTATTTGTACTGTAGTTGTACTCTAGTTGTACTGTAGTTGTACTGTAGTTGTACTGTATTTGCACTGTACTTGTACTGTAGTTGTACTGTAGTTGTACTGTATGTGTACTGTATTTTAACTGTATTTGTACTGTAGTTGTACTGTAGTTGTACTGTATTTGTACTGTAGTTGTACTGTATGTGTACTGTAGTTGTACTGTATTTGTACTGTACTTGTACTGTAGTTGTACTGTAGTTGTACTGTATTTGTACTCTAGTTGTACTGTAGTTGTACTGTATGTGTACTGTAGTTGTACTGTATGTGTACTGTAGTTGTACTGAATGTGTACTATAGTTGTACTGTATTTGTACTGTATTTGTACTGTACTTGTACTGTAGTTGTACTGTAGTTGTACTGTATGTGTACTGTATTTGTACTGTACTTGTACTGTAGTTGTACTGTAGTTGTACTGTACTTGTACTGTAGTTGTACAGTATGTGTACTGTAGTTGTACTGTATTTGTACTGTACTTGTACTGTAGTTGTACTGTAGTTGTACTGTACTTGTACTGTACTTGTACTGTACTTGTACTGTACTTGTACTGTACTTGTACTGTAGTTGTACTGTAGTTGTACTGTAGTTGTACTGTATGTGTACTGTAGTTGTACTGTATTTGTACTGTACTTGTACTGTAGATGTACTGTAGTTGTACTGTATTTGTACTGTTTGTGTACTGTATTTGTACTGTAGTTGTACTGTATGTGTACTGTAGTTGTACTGTATGTGTACTGTATTTGTATTGTATGTGTACTGTATTTGTACTGTAGTTGTACTGTAGTTGTACTGTAGTTGTACTGTAGTTGTACTGTATGTGTACTGTATTTGTACTGTATGTGTACTGTATTTGTACTGTAGTTGTACTGTATTTGTACTGTATGTGTACTGTATTTTAACTGTACTTGTACTGTAGTTGTACTGTATTTGTACTGTAGTTGTACTTTATTTGTACTGTAGTTGTACTGTAGTTGTACTGTAGTTGTACTGTATGTGTACTGTATTTGTACTGTATGTGTACTGTATTTGTACTGTATGTGTACTGTATTTGTACTGTAGTTGTACTGTAGTTGTACTGTATGTGTACTGTAGTTGTACTGTACTTGTACTGAAGTTGTACTGTATGTGTACTGTATTTGTACTGTAGTTGTACTGTAGTTGTACTGTATTTGTACTGTATTTGTACTGTACTTGTACTGTAGTTGTACTGTATGTGTACTGTATTTGTACTGTAGTTGTACTGTAGTTGTACTGTATGTGTACTGTTGTTGAACTGTACTTGTACTGTAGTTGTACTGTAGTTGTACTGTATGTGTACTGTAGTTGTACTGTACTTGTACTGTATTTGTACTTTATGTGTACTGTATTTGTACTGTAGTTGTACTGTAGTTGTACTGTATTTGTACTGTATGTGTACTGTATTTGTACTGTAGTTGTACTGTAGTTGTACTGTAGTTGTACTGTATGTGTACTGTACTTGTACTGTATTTGTACTGTAGTTGTACTGTATGTGTACTGTATTTGTACTGTAGTTGTACAGTAGTTGTACTGTAGTTGTACTGTATGTGTACTGTATGTGTACTGTAGTTGTACTGCAGTTGTACTGTAGTTGTACTGTATGTGTACTGTATGTATACTGTATGTGTACTGTAGTTGTACTGTATGTGTACTGTAGTTGTACTGTAGTTGTACTGTAGTTGTACTGTAGTTGTACAGTATTTGTACTGTAGTTGTACTGTAGTTGTACTGTAGTTGTACTGTTGTTGTACTGTATGTGTACTGTATTTGTACTGTATGTGTACTGTAGTTGTACTGTATGTGTACTCTATGCTGACTGTAGTTGTACTGTAGTTGTACTGTATGTGTACTGTATGTGTACTGTAGTTGTACTGTAGTTGTACTGTAGTTGTACTGTATGTGTACTGTAGTTGTACTGTAGTTGTACTGTATGTGTACTGTAGTTGTACTGTAGTTGTACTGTAGTTGTACTGTAGTTGTTCGGTATGTGTACTGTAGTTGTACTGTAGTTGTACTGTAGTTGTACTGTAGTTGTACTGTATGTGTACTGTATTTGTACTGTATGTGTACTGTATTTGTACTGTAGTTGTACTGTATGTGTACTGTATGTGTACTGTAGTTGTACTGTAGTTGAACTGTAGTTGTACTGTATGTGTACTGTATTTGTACTGTAGTTGTACTGTAGTTGTACTGTAGTTGTACTGTATGTGTACTGTATTTGTACTGTATGTGTACTGTAGTTGTACTGTATGTGTACTGTATGTGTACTGTATTTGTACTGTATGTGTACTGTAGTTGTACTGTATGTGTACTGTATTTGTACTGTATGTGTACTGTAGTTGTACTGTATGCGTACTGTAGTTGTACTGTAGTTGTACTGTAGTTGTACTGTAGTTAAACTGTATTTGTACTGTAGTTGTACTGTAGTTGTAATGTACTTGTACTGTATGTGTACTGTATGTGTACTATATTTGTACTGTAGTAGTACTGTATGTGTACTGTATGTGTACTGTATGTGTACTGTATGTGTACTGTATTTGTACTGTATTTGTACTGTAGTTGTACTGTAGTTGTACTGTATTTGTACTGTACTTGTACTGTAGTTGTACTGTAGTTGTACTGTAGTTAAACTGTATTTGTACTGTAGTTGTACTGTACTTGTACTGTATGTGCACTGTATTTGTACTGTAGTATTACTGTATGTGTACTGTATGTGTACTGTATGTGTACTGTATGTGTACTGTATTTGTACTGTAGTTGTACTGTAGTTGTACTGTAGTTGTACTGTAGTTGTACTGTATTTGCACTGTACTTGTACTGTAGTTGTACTGTAGTTGTACTGTATGTGTACTGTATTTTAACTGTATTTGTACTGTAGTTGTACTGTAGTTGTACTGTATTTGTACTGTAGTTGTACTGTATGTGTACTGTAGTTGTACTGTATTTGTACTGTACTTATACTGTAGTTGTACTGTAGTTGTACTGTATTTGTACTCTAGTTGTACTGTAGTTGTACTGTATGTGTACTGTAGTTGTACTGTATGTGTACTGTAGTTGTACTGAATGTGTACTATAGTTGTACTGTATTTGTACTGTATTTGTACTGTACTTGTACTGTAGTTGTACTGTAGTTGTACTGTATGTGTACTGTATTTGTACTGTACTTGTACTGTAGTTGTACTGTAGTTGTACTGTACTTGTACTGTAGTTGTACTGTATGTGTACTGTAGTTGTACTGTATTTGTACTGTACTTGTACTGTAGTTGTACTGTAGTTGTACTGTACTTGTACTGTACTTGTACTGTACTTGTACTGTACTTGTACTGTACTTGTACTGTACTTGTACTGTAGTTGTACTGTAGTTGTACTGTAGTTGTACTGTATGTGTACTGTACTTGTACTGTATTTGTACTGTACTTGTACTGTAGATGTACTGTAGTTGTACTGTATTTGTACTGTATGTGTACTGTATTTGTACTGTAGTTGTACTGTATGTGTACTGTAGTTGTACTGTATGTGTACTGTATTAGTATTGTATGTGTACTGTATTTGTACTGTAGTTGTACTGTAGTTGTACTGTAGTTGTACTGTAGTTGTACTGTAGTTGTACTGTATGTGTACTGTATTTGTACTGTATGTGTACTGTATTTGTACTGTAGTTGTACTGTATTTGTACTGTATGTGTACTGTATTTTAACTGTACTTGTACTGTAGTTGTACTGTATTTGTACTGTAGTTGTACTGTATTTGTACTGTAGTTGTACTGTAGTTGTACTGTAGTTGTACTGTATGTGTACTGTATTTGTACTGTATGTGTACTGTATTTGTACTGTATGTGTACTGTATTTGTACTGTAGTTGTACTGTAGTTGTACTGTATGTGTACTGTAGTTGTACTGTACTTGTACTGAAGTTGTACTGTATGTGTACTGTATTTGTACTGTAGTTGTACTGTAGTTGTACTGTATTTGTACTGTATTTGTACTGTACTTGTACTGTAGTTGTACTGTATGTGTACTGTATTTGTACTGTAGTTGTACTGTAGTTGTACTGTATGTGTACTGTTGTTGAACTGTACTTGTACTGTAGTTGTACTGTAGTTGTACTGTATGTGTACTGTAGTTGTACTGTACTTGTACTGTATTTGTACTTTATGTGTACTGTATTTGTACTGTAGTTGTACTGTAGTTGTACTGTATTTGTACTGTATGTGTACTGTATTTGTACTGTAGTTGTACTGTAGTTGTACTGTAGTTGTACTGTATGTGTACTGTACTTGTACTGTATTTGTACTGTAGTTGTACTGTATGTGTACTGTATTTGTACTGTAGTTGTACAGTAGTTGTACTGTAGTTGTACTGTATGTGTACTGTATGTGTACTGTAGTTGTACTGCAGTTGTACTGTAGTTGTACTGTATGTGTACTGTATGTATACTGTATGTGTACTGTAGTTGTACTGTATGTGTACTGTATGTGTACTGTAGTTGTACTGTAGTTGTACTGTAGTTGTACTGTAGTTGTACAGTATTTGTACTGTAGTTGTACTGTAGTTGTACTGTAGTTGTACTGTTGTTGTACTGTATGTGTACTGTATTTGTACTGTATGTGTACTGTAGTTGTACTGTATGTGTACTCTATGCTTACTGTAGTTGTACTGTAGTTGTACTGTATGTGTACTGTATGTGTACTGTAGTTGTACTGTAGTTGTACTGTAGTTGTACTGTATGTGTACTGTAGTTGTACTGTAGTTGTACTGTATGTGTACTGTAGTTGTACTGTAGTTGTACTGTAGTTGTACTGTAGTTGTTCGGTATGTGTACTGTAGTTGTACTGTAGTTGTACTGTAGTTGTACTGTAGTTGTACTGTATGTGTACTGTATTTGTACTGTATGTGTACTGTATTTGTACTGTAGTTGTACTGTATGTGTACTGTATGTGTACTGTAGTTGTACTGTAGTTGAACTGTAGTTGTACTGTATGTGTACTGTATTTGTACTGTAGTTGTACTGTAGTTGTACTGTAGTTGTACTGTATGTGTACTGTATTTGTACTGTATGTGTACTGTAGTTGTACTGTATGTGTACTGTATGTGTACTGTATTTGTACTGTATGTGTACTGTAGTTGTACTGTATGTGTACTGTATTTGTACTGTATGTGTACTGTAGTTGTACTGTATGCGTACTGTAGTTGTACTGTAGTTGTACTGTAGTTGTACTGTATGTGTACTGTATTTGTACTGTAGTTTTACTGTATGTGTACTCTATGTGTACTGTATTTGTACTGTATGTGTACTGTATTTGTACTGTAGTTGTACTGTAGTTGTACTGTAGTTGTACTGTATGTGTACTGTATTTGTACTGTATGTGTACTGAATTTGTACTGTAGTTGTACTGTATGTGTACTGTAGTTGTACTGTAGTTGTACTGTATGTGTACTGTATTTGTACTGTATGTGTACTGTATTTGTACTGTACTTGTACTGTAGTTGTACTGTAGTTGTACTGTACTTGTACTGTATATGTACTGTAGTTGTACTGTAGTTGTACTGTAGTTGTACTGTAGTTGTACTGTATGTGTACTGTAGTTGTACCGTTGTTGTACTGTAGTTGTACTGTATGTGTACTCTATTTGTACTGTAGTTGTACTGTAGTTGTACTGTAGTTGTACTGAATGTGTACTGTATGTGTACTGTAGTTGTACTGTAGTTGTACTGTAGTTGTACTGTATGTGTACTGTATGTGTACTGTATGTGTACTGTAGTTGTACTGTATGTGTACTGTATGTGTACTGTAGTTGTACTGTAGTTGTACTGTAGTTGTACTGTAGTTGTACAGTATTTGTACTGTAGTTGTACTGTAGTTGTACTGTAGTTGTACTGTTGTTGTACTGTATGTGTACTGTATTTGTACTGTATGTGTTCTGTAGTTGTACTGTATGTGTACTGTAGTTGTACTGTATTGTACTGTACTTGTACTGTAGTTGTACTGTAGTTGTACTGTAGTTGTACTGTAGTTGTACTGTAGTTGTACTGTATTTGTACTGTACTTGTACTGTAGTTGTACTCTAGTTGTACTGTAGTTGTACTGTAGTTGTACTGTAGTTGTACTGTAGTTGTACTGTATGTGTACTGTATTTTAACTGTATTTGTACTGTAGTTGTACTGTAGTTGTACTGTAGTTGTACTGTAGTTGTACTGTACTTGTACTGTAGGTGTACTGTAGTTAAACTGTATTTGTACTGTAGTTGTACTGTAGTTGTAATGTACTTGTACTGTATGTGTACTGTATGTGTACTGTATTTGTACTGTAGTAGTACTGTATGTGTACTGTATGTGTACTGTATGTGTACTGTATGTGTACTGTATTTGTACTGTATTTGTACTGTAGTTGTACTGTAGTTGTACTGTATTTGTACTGTACTTGTACTGTAGTTGTACTGTAGTTGTACTGTAGTTAAACTGTATTTGTACTGTAGTTGTACTGTACTTGTACTGTATGTGTACTGTATTTGTACTGTAGTAGTACTGTATGTGTACTGTATGTGTACTGTATGTGTACTGTATGTGTACTGTATTTGTACTGTAGTTGTACTCTAGTTGTACTGTAGTTGTACTGTAGTTGTACTGTATTTGCACTGTACTTGTACTGTAGTTGTACTGTAGTTGTACTGTATGTGTACTGTATTTTAACTGTATTTGTACTGTAGTTGTACTGTAGTTGTACTGTATTTGTACTGTAGTTGTACTGTATGTGTACTGTAGTTGTACTGTATTTGTACTGTACTTGTACTGTAGTTGTACTGTAGTTGTACTGTATTTGTACTCTAGTTGTACTGTAGTTGTACTGTATGTGTACTGTAGTTGTACTGTATGTGTACTGTAGTTGTACTGAATGTGTACTATAGTTGTACTGTATTTGTACTGTATTTGTACTGTACTTGTACTGTAGTTGTACTGTAGTTGTACTGTATGTGTACTGTATTTGTACTGTACTTGTACTGTAGTTGTACTGTAGTTGTACTGTACTTGTACTGTAGTTGTACAGTATGTGTACTGTAGTTGTACTGTATTTGTACTGTACTTGTACTGTAGTTGTACTGTAGTTGTACTGTACTTGTACTGTACTTGTACTGTACTTGTACTGTACTTGTACTGTACTTGTACTGCAGTTGTACTGTAGTTGTACTGTAGTTGTACTGTATGTGTACTGTAGTTGTACTGTATTTGTACTGTACTTGTACTGTAGATGTACTGTAGTTGTACTGTATTTGTACTGTTTGTGTACTGTATTTGTACTGTAGTTGTACTGTATGTGTACTGTAGTTGTACTGTATGTGTACTGTATTTGTATTGTATGTGTACTGTATTTGTACTGTAGTTGTACTGTAGTTGTACTGTAGTTGTACTGTAGTTGTACTGTAGTTGTACTGTATGTGTACTGTATTTGTACTGTATGTGTACTGTATTTGTACTGTAGTTGTACTGTATTTGTACTGTATGTGTACTGTATTTTAACTGTACTTGTACTGTAGTTGTACTGTATTTGTACTGTAGTTGTACTGTATTTGTACTGTAGTTGTACTGTAGTTGTACTGTAGTTGTACTGTATGTGTACTGTATTTGTACTGTATGTGTACTGTATTTGTACTGTATGTGTACTGTATTTGTACTGTAGTTGTACTGTAGTTGTACTGTATGTGTACTGTAGTTGTACTGTACTTGTACTGAAGTTGTACTGTATGTGTACTGTATTTGTACTGTAGTTGTACTGTAGTTGTACTGTATTTGTACTGTATTTGTACTGTACTTGTACTGTAGTTGTACTGTATGTGTACTGTATTTGTACTGTAGTTGTACTGTAGTTGTACTGTATGTGTACTGTTGTTGAACTGTACTTGTACTGTAGTTGTACTGTAGTTGTACTGTATGTGTACTGTAGTTGTACTGTACTTGTACTGTATTTGTACTTTATGTGTACTGTATTTGTACTGTAGTTGTACTGTAGTTGTACTGTATTTGTACTGTATGTGTACTGTATTTGTACTGTAGTTGTACTGTAGTTGTACTGTAGTTGTACTGTATGTGTACTGTACTTGTACTGTATTTGTACTGTAGTTGTACTGTATGTGTACTGTATTTGTACTGTAGTTGTACAGTAGTTGTACTGTAGTTGTACTGTATGTGTACTGTATGTGTACTGTAGTTGTACTGCAGTTGTACTGTAGTTGTACTGTATGTGTACTGTATGTATACTGTATGTGTACTGTAGTTGTACTGTATGTGTACTGTAGTTGTACTGTAGTTGTACTGTAGTTGTACTGTAGTTGTACAGTATTTGTACTGTAGTTGTACTGTAGTTGTACTGTAGTTGTACTGTTGTTGTACTGTATGTGTACTGTATTTGTACTGTATGTGTACTGTAGTTGTACTGTATGTGTACTCTATGCTGACTGTAGTTGTACTGTAGTTGTACTGTATGTGTACTGTATGTGTACTGTAGTTGTACTGTAGTTGTACTGTAGTTGTACTGTATGTGTACTGTAGTTGTACTGTAGTTGTACTGTATGTGTACTGTAGTTGTACTGTAGTTGTACTGTAGTTGTACTGTAGTTGTTCGGTATGTGTACTGTAGTTGTACTGTAGTTGTACTGTAGTTGTACTGTAGTTGTACTGTATGTGTACTGTATTTGTACTGTATGTGTACTGTATTTGTACTGTAGTTGTACTGTATGTGTACTGTATGTGTACTGTAGTTGTACTGTAGTTGAACTGTAGTTGTACTGTATGTGTACTGTATTTGTACTGTAGTTGTACTGTAGTTGTACTGTAGTTGTACTGTATGTGTACTGTATTTGTACTGTATGTGTACTGTAGTTGTACTGTATGTGTACTGTATGTGTACTGTATTTGTACTGTATGTGTACTGTAGTTGTACTGTATGTGTACTGTATTTGTACTGTATGTGTACTGTAGTTGTACTGTATGCGTACTGTAGTTGTACTGTAGTTGTACTGTAGTTGTACTGTATGTGTACTGTATTTGTACTGTAGTTTTACTGTATGTGTACTCTATGTGTACTGTATTTGTACTGTATGTGTACTGTATTTGTACTGTAGTTGTACTGTAGTTGTACTGTAGTTGTACTGTATGTGTACTGTATTTGTACTGTATGTGTACTGAATTTGTACTGTAGTTGTACTGTATGTGTACTGTAGTTGTACTGTAGTTGTACTGTATGTGTACTGTATTTGTACTGTATGTGTACTGTATTTGTACTGTACTTGTACTGTAGTTGTACTGTAGTTGTACTGTACTTGTACTGTATATGTACTGTAGTTGTACTGTAGTTGTACTGTATTTGTACTGTAGTATTACTGTATGTGTACTGTATGTGTACTGTATGTGTACTGTATGTGTACTGTATTTGTACTGTAGTTGTACTGTAGTTGTACTGTAGTTGTACTGTAGTTGTACTGTATGTGTACTGTATTTGTACTGTACTTGTACTGTAGTTGTACTGTAGTTGTACTGTACTTGTACTGTAGTTGTACTGTATGTGTACTGTAGTTGTACTGTATTTGTACTGTACTTGTACTGTAGTTGTACTGTAGTTGTACTGTACTTGTACTGTACTTGTACTGTACTTGTACTGTACTTGTACTGTACTTGTACTGTACTTGTACTGTAGTTGTACTGTAGTTGTACTGTAGTTGTACTGTATGTGTACTGTAGTTGTACTGTATTTGTACTGTACTTGTACTGTAGATGTACTGTATTTGTACTGTATTTGTACTGTATGTGTACTGTATTTGTACTGTAGTTGTACTGTATGTGTACTGTAGTTGTACTGTATGTGTACTGTATTTGATTTGTATGTGTACTGTATTTGTACTGTAGTTGTACTGTAGTTGTACTGTAGTTGTACTGTAGTTGTACTGTAGTTGTACTGTAGTTGTACTGTATGTGTACTGTATTTGTACTGTATGTGTACTGTATTTGTACTGTAGTTGTACTGTATTTGTACTGTACTTGTACTGAAGTTGTACTGTATGTGTACTGTATTTGTACTGTAGTTGTACTGTAGTTGTACTGTATTTGTACTGTATTTGTACTGTACTTGTACTGTACTTGTACTGTATGTGTACTGTATTTGTACTGTAGTTGTACTGTAGTTGTACTGTATGTGTACTGTAGTTGAACTGTACTTGTACTGTAGTTGTACTGTAGTTGTACTGTATGTGTACTGTAGTTGTACTGTACTTGTACTGTATTTGTACTTTATGTGTACTGTATTTGTACTGTAGTTGTACTGTAGTTGTACTGTATTTGTACTGTATGTGTACTGTATTTGTACTGTAGTTGTACTGTAGTTGTACTGTAGTTGTACTGTAGTTGTACTGTACTTGTACTGTATTTGTACTGTAGTTGTACTGTATGTGTACTGTATTTGTACTGTAGTTGTACAGTAGTTGTACTGTAGTTGTACTGTATGTGTACTGTATGTGTACTGTAGTTGTACTGCAGTTGTACTGTAGTTGTACTGTATGTGTACTGTATGTGTACTGTATGTGTACTGTAGTTGTACTGTATGTGTACTGTATGTGTACTGTAGTTGTACTGTAGTTGTACTGTAGTTGTACTGTAGTTGTACAGTATTTGTACTGTAGTTGTACTGTAGTTGTACTGTAGTTGTACTGTTGTTGTACTGTATGTGTACTGTATTTGTACTGTATGTGTACTGTAGTTGTACTGTATGTGTACTGTATGCTTACTGTAGTTGTACTGTAGTTGTACTGTATGTGTACTGTATGTGTACTGTAGTTGTACTGTAGTTGTACTGTATGTGTACTGTAGTTGTACTGTAGTTGTACTGTATGTGTACTGTAGTTGTACTGTAGTTGTACTGTAGTTGTTCGGTATGTGTACTGTAGTTGTACTGTAGTTGTACTGTAGTTGTACTGTAGTTGTACTGTATGTGTACTGTATTTGTACTGTATGTGTACTGTATTTGTACTGTAGTTGTACTGTATGTGTATTGTATGTGTACTGTAGTTGTACTGTAGTTGAACTGTAGTTGTACTGTATGTGTACTGTATTAGTACTGTAGTTGTACTGTAGTTGTACTGTAGTTGTACTGTATGTGTACTGTATTTGTACTGTATATGTACTGTAGTTGTACTGTATGTGTACTGTATGTGTACTGTATGTGTACTGTAGTTGTACTGTATGTGTACTGTATTAGTAATGTATGTGTACTGTAGTTGTACTGTATGTGTACTGTAGTTGTACTGTAGTTGTACTGTAGTTGTACTGTATGTGTACTGTATTTGTACTGTAGTTGTACTGTAGTTGTACTGTATGTGTACTCTATGTGTACTGTATTTGTACTGTATGTGTACTGTATTTGTACTGTAGTTGTACTGTAGTTGTACTGTAGTTGTACTGTATGTGTACTGTATTTGTACTGTATGTGTACTGAATTTGTACTGTAGTTGTACTGTATGTGTACTGTAGTTGTACTGTAGTTGTACTGTAGTTAAACTGTATTTGTACTGTAGTTGTACTGTACTTGTACTGTATGTGTACTGTATTTGTACTGTAGTAGTACTGTATGTGTACTGTATGTGTACTGTATGTGTACTGTATGTGTACTGTATTTGTACTGTAGTTGTACTGTAGTTGTACTGTAGTTGTACTGTATTTGCACTGTACTTGTACTGTAGTTGTACTGTAGTTGTACTGTAGTTGTACTGTATGTGTACTGTATTTTAACTGTATTTGTACTGTAGTTGTACTGTAGTTGTACTGTATTTGTACTGTAGTTGTACTGTATGTGTACTGTAGTTGTACTGTATTTGTACTGTACTTGTACTGTAGTTGTACTGTAGTTGTACTGTATTTGTACTCTAGTTGTACTGTAGTTGTACTGTATGTGTACTGTAGTTGTACTGTATGTGTACTGTAGTTGTACTGAATGTGTACTATAGTTGTACTGTATTTGTACTGTATTTGTACTGTACTTGTACTGTAGTTGTACTGTAGTTGTACTGTATGTGTACTGTATTTGTACTGTACTTGTACTGTAGTTGTACTGTAGTTGTACTGTACTTGTACTGTAGTTGTACTGTATGTGTACTGTAGTTGTACTGTATTTGTACTGTACTTGTACTGTAGTTGTACTGTAGTTGTACTGTACTTGTACTGTACTTGTACTGTACTTGTACTGTACTTGTACTGTACTTGTACTGTACTTGTACTGTACTTGTACTGTAGTTGTACTGTAGTTGTACTGTAGTTGTACTGTATGTGTACTGTAGTTGTACTGTATTTGTACTGTACTTGTACTGTAGATGTACTGTATTTGTACTGTATTTGTACTGTATGTGTACTGCATTTGTACTGTAGTTGTACTGTATGTGTACTGTAGTTGTACTGTATGTGTACTGTATTTGATTTGTATGTGTACTGTATTTGTACTGAAGTTGTACTGTAGTTGTACTGTAGTTGTACTGTAGTTGTACTGTAGTTGTACTGTAGTTGTACTGTATGTGTACTGTATTTGTACTGTATGTGTACTGTATTTGTACTGTAGTTGTACTGTAGTTGTACTGTATGTGTACTGTATTTTAACTGTACTTGTACTGTAGTAGTACTGTATTTGTACTGTAGTTGTACTGTATTTGTACTGTAGTTGTACTGTAGTTGTACTGTAGTTGTACTGTATGTGTACTGTATTTGTACTGTATGTGTACTGTATTTGTACTGTATGTGTACTGTATTTGTACTGTAGTTGTACTGTAGTTGTACTGTATGTGTACTGTAGTTGTACTGTACTTGTACTGAAGTTGTACTGTAGTTGTACTGTATTTGTACTGTATTTGTACTGTACTTGTACTGTACTTGTACTGTATGTGTACTGTATTTGTACTGTAGTTGTACTGTAGTTGTACTGTATGTGTACTGTAGTTGAACTGTACTTGTACTGTAGTTGTACTGTAGTTGTACTGTATGTGTACTGTAGTTGTACTGTACTTGTACTGTATTTGTACTTTATGTGTACTGTATTTGTACTGTAGTTGTACTGTAGTTGTACTGTATTTGTACTGTATGTGTACTGTATTTGTACTGTAGTTGTACTGTAGTTGTACTGTAGTTGTACTGTAGTTGTACTGTACTTGTACTGTATTTGTACTGTAGTTGTACTGTATGTGTACTGTATTTGTACTGTAGTTGTACAGTAGTTGTACTGTAGTTGTACTGTATGTGTACTGTATGTGTACTGTAGTTGTACTGCAGTTGTACTGTAGTTGTACTGTATGTGTACTGTATGTGTACTGTATGTGTACTGTAGTTGTACTGTATGTGTACTGTATGTGTACTGTAGTTGTACTGTAGTTGTACTGTAGTTGTACTGTAGTTGTACAGTATTTGTACTGTAGTTGTACTGTAGTTGTACTGTAGTTGTACTGTTGTTGTACTGTATGTGTACTGTATTTGTACTGTATGTGTACTGTAGTTGTACTGTATGTGTACTGTATGCTTACTGTAGTTGTACTGTAGTTGTACTGTATGTGTACTGTATGTGTACTGTAGTTGTACTGTAGTTGTACTGTAGTTGTACTGTATGTGTACTGTAGTTGTACTGTAGTTGTACTGTATGTGTACTGTAGTTGTACTGTAGTTGTACTGTAGTTGTACTGTAGTTGTTCGGTATGTGTACTGTAGTTGTACTGTAGTTGTACTGTAGTTGTACTGTAGTTGTACTGTATGTGTACTGTATTTGTACTGTATGTGTACTGTATTTGTACTGTAGTTGTACTGTATGTGTACTGTATGTGTACTGTAGTTGTACTGTAGTTGAACTGTAGTTGTACTGTATGTGTACTGTATTAGTACTGTAGTTGTACTGTAGTTGTACTGTAGTTGTACTGTATGTGTACTGTATTTGTACTGTATATGTACTGTAGTTGTACTGTATGTGTACTGTATGTGTACTGTATGTGTACTGTAGTTGTACTGTATGTGTACTGTATTAGTAATGTATGTGTACTGTAGTTGTACTGTATGTGTACTGTAGTTGTACTGTAGTTGTACTGTAGTTGTACTGTATGTGTACTGTATTTGTACTGTAGTTGTACTGTAGTTGTACTGTATGTGTACTCTATGTGTACTGTATTTGTACTGTATGTGTACTGTATTTGTACTGTAGTTGTACTGTAGTTGTACTGTAGTTGTACTGTATGTGTACTGTATTTGTACTGTATGTGTACTGAATTTGTACTGTAGTTGTACTGTATGTGTACTGTAGTTGTACTGTAGTTGTACTGTATGTGTACTGTATTTGTACTGTATGTGTACTGTATTTGTACTGTAGTTGTACTGTAGTTGTACTGTAGTTGTACTGTATGTGTACTGTATTTGTACTGTATGTGTACTGTATTTGTACTGTAGTTGTACTGTAGTTGTACTGTATGTGTACTGTATTTTAACTGTACTTGTACTGTAGTTGTACTGTATTTGTACTGTAGTTGTACTGTATGTGTACTGTATTTGTACTGTATGTGTACTGTATTTGTACTGTATGTGTACTGTAGTTGTACTGTAGTTGTACTGTAGTTGTCTCGTACTTGTACTGTATTTGTACTTTATGTGTACTGTATGTGTACTGTAGTTGTACTGTAGTTGTACTGTAGTTGTACTGTAGTTGTACTGTAGTTGTACTGTATGTGTACTGTATTTTAACTGTATTTGTGCTGTAGTTGTACTGTAGTTGTACTGTAGTTGTACTGTAGTTGTACTGTAGTTGTACTGTATGTGTACTGTATTTTAACTGTATTTGTACTGTAGTTGTACTGTAATTGTACTGTAGTTGTACTGTATGTGTACTGCAGTGGTACTGTAGTTGTACTGTAGTTGTACTGTATGTGTCATGTATTTTAACTGTACTTGTACTGTAGTTGTACTGTAGTTGTACTGTACTTTTACTGTAATTGTACTGTAGTTGTACTGTAGTTGTACTGTATGTGTACTGTAGTTGTACTGTATTGTACTGTACTTGTACTGTAGTTGTACTGTAGTTGTACTGTAGTTGTACTGTAGTTGTACTGTAGTTGTACTGTATGTGTACTGTAGTTGTACTGTATTTGTACTGTACTTGTACTGTAGTTGTACTGTAGGTGTACTGTAGTTGTACTGTAGTTGAACTGTAGTTGTACTGTATGTGTACTGTATTTTAACTGTATTTGTACTGTAGTTGTACTGTAGTTGTACTGTAGTTGTACTGTAGTTGTACTGTATTTGTACTGTACTTGTACTGTAGTTGTACTGTACATGTACTGTACTTGTACTGTACTTGTACTGTACTTGTACTGTACTTGTACTGTACTTGTACTGTAGTTGTACTGTAGTTGTACTGTATTTGTACTCTAGTTGTACTGTAGTTGTACTGTAGTTGTACTGTAGTTAAACTGTATTTGTACTGTAGTTGTACTGTAGTTGTACTGTACTTGTACTGTACTTGTACTGTATGTGTACTGTATGTGTACTGTATTTGTACTGTAGTTGTACTGTAGTTGTACTGTAGTTGTACTGTAGTTGTACTGTATTTGTACTGTACTTGTACTGTAGTTGTACTGTAGTTGTACTGTATGTGTACTGTATTGTAACTGTATTTGTACTGTAGTTGTACTGTAGTTGTACTGTATTTGTACTGTAGTTGTACTGTATGTGTACTGTAGTTGTACTGTATTTGTACTGTACTTGTACTGTAGTTGTACTCTAGTTGTACTGTATTTGTACTCTAGTTGTACTGTAGTTGTACTGTATGTGTACTGTAGTTGTACTGTATGTGTACTGTAGTTGTACTGAATGTGTACTATAGTTGTACTGTATTTGTACTGTATTTGTACTGTACTTGTACTGTAGTTGTACTGTAGTTGTACTGTATGTGTACTGTATTTGTACTGTACTTGTACTGTAGTTGTACTGTACTTGTACTGTAGTTGTACTGTATGTGTACTGTAGTTGTACTGTATTTGTACTGTACTTGTACTGTAGTTGTACTGTAGTTGTACTGTACTTGTACTGTACTTGTACTGTACTTGTACTGTACTTGTACTGTAGTTGTACTGTAGTTGTACTGTATGTGTACTGTAGTTGTACTGTATTTGTACTGTACTTGTACTGTAGATGTACTGTAGTTGTACTGTATTTGTACTGTATGTGTACTGTATTTGTACTGTAGTTGTACTGTATGTGTACTGTAGTTGTACTGTATGTGTACTGTATTTGTACTGTATGTGTACTGTATTTGTACTGTAGTTGTACTGTAGTTGTACTGTAGTTGTACTGTAGTTGTACTGTAGTTGTACTGTAGGTGTACTGTATTTGTACTGTATGTGTACTGTATTTGTACTGTAGTTGTACTGTAGTTGTACTGTATGTGTACTGTATTTTAACTGTACTTGTACTGTAGTTGTACTGTATTTGTACTGTAGTTGTACTGTATTTGTACTGTAGTTGTACTGTAGTTGTACTGTAGTTGTACTGTATGTGTACTGTATTTGTACTGTATGTGTACTGTATTTGTACGGTATGTGTACTGTATTTGTACTGTAGTTGTACTGTAGTTGTACTGTATGTGTACTGTAGTTGTACTGTACTTGTACTGAAGTTGTACTGTATGTGTACTGTATTTGTACTGTAGTTGTACTGTAGTTGTACTGTATTTGTACTGTATTTGTACTGTACTTGTACTGTAGTTGTACTGTATGTGTACTGTATTTGTACTGTAGTTGTACTGTAGTTGTACTGTATGTGTACTGTAGTTGAACTGTACTTGTACTGTAGTTGTACTGTAGTTGTACTGTATGTGTACTGTAGTTGTACTGTACTTGTACTGTATTTGTACTTTATGTGTACTGTATTTGTACTGTAGTTTTACTGTAGTTGTACTGTATTTGTACTGTATGTGTACTGTATTTGTACTGTAGTTGTACTGTAGTTGTACTGTAGTTGTACTGTAGTTGTACTGTACTTGTACTGTATTTGTACTGTAGTTGTACTGTATGTGTACTGTATTTGTACTGTAGTTGTACTGTAGTTGTACTGTAGTTGTACTGTATGTGTACTGTATGTGTACTGTAGTTGTACTGTAGTTGTACTGTAGTTGTACTGTATGTGTACTGTATGTGTACTGTATGTGTACTGTAGTTGTACTGTATGTGTACTGTATGTGTACTGTAGTTGTACTGTAGTTGTACTGTAGTTGTACTGTAGTTGTACATTATTTGTACTGTAGTTGTACTGTAGTTGTACTGTAGTTGTACTGTTGTTGTACTGTATGTGTACTGTATTTGTACTGTATGTGTACTGTAGTTGTACTGTATGTGTACTGTATGCTTACTGTAGTTGTACTGTAGTTGTACTGTATGTGTACTGTATGTGTACTGTAGTTGTACTGTAGTTGTACTGTAGTTGTACTGTATGTGTACTGTAGTTGTGCTGTAGTTGTACTGTATGTGTACTGTAGTTGTACTGTAGTTGTACTGTAGTTGTACTGTAGTTGTTCTGTATGTGTACTGTAGTTTTACTGTAGTTGTACTGTAGTTGTACTGTAGTTGTACTGTAGTTGTACTGTAGTTGTACTGTATGTGTACTGTATTTGTACTGTATGTGTACTGTATTTGTACTGTAGTTGTACTGTATGTGTACTGTATGTGTACTGTAGTTGTACTGTAGTTGAACTGTAGTTGTACTGTATGTGTACTGTATTTGTACTGTAGTTGTACTGTAGTTGTACTGTAGTTGTACTGTATGTGTACTGTATTTGTACTGTATGTGTACTGTAGTTGTACTGTATGTGTACTGTATGTGTACTGTGTTTGTACTGTATGTGTACTGTATTTGTACTGTATGTGTACTGTAGTTGTACTGTATGTGTACTGTAGTTGTACTGTATGTGTACTGTATTTGTACTGTAGTTGTACTGTAGTTGTACTGTATGTGTACTCTATGTGTACTGTATTTGTACTGTATGTGTACTGTATTTGTACTGTAGTTGTACTGTAGTTGTACTGTAGTTGTACTGTATGTGTACTGTATTTGTACTGTATGTGTACTGAATTTGTACTGTAGTTGTACTGTATGTGTACTGTAGTTGTACTGTAGTTGTACTGTATGTGTACTGTATTTGTACTGTATGTGTACTGTATTTGTACTGTAGTTGTACTGTAGTTGTACTGTAGTTGTACTGGATGTGTACTGTATTTGTACTGTATGTGTACTGTATTTGTACTGTAGTTGTACTGTAGTTGTACTGTATGTGAACTGTATTTTAACTGTACTTGTACTGTAGTTGTACTGTATTTGTACTGTAGTTGTACTGTATGTGTACTGTATTTGTACTGTATGTGTACTGTATTTGTACTGTATGTGTACTGTAGTTGTACTGTAGTTGTACTGTAGTTGTACTGTACTTGTACTGTATTTGTACTTTATGTGTACTGTATGTGCACTGTAGTTGTACTGTAGTTGTACTGTAGTTGTACTGTAGTTGTACTGTAGTTGTACTGTATGTGTACTGTATTTTAACTGTATTTGTGCTGTAGTTGTACTGTAGTTGTACTGTAGTTGTACTGTATGTGTACTGTATTTTAACTGTATTTGTATTGTAGTTGTACTGTAATTGTACTGTAGTTGTACTGTATGTGTACTGTAGTGGTACTGTAGTTGTACTGTAGTTGTACTGTATGTGTCATATATTTTAACTGTATTTGTACTGTAGTTGTACTGTAGTTGTACTGTACTTTTACTGTAATTGTACTGTAGTTGTACTGTAGTTGTACTGTATGTGTACTGTAGTTGTACTGTATTGTACTGTACTTGTACTGTAGTTGTACTGTAGTTGTACTGTAGTTGTATTGTAGTTGTACTGTAGTTGTACTTTATGTGTACTGTAGTTGTACTGTATTTGTACTGTACTTGTACTGTAATTGTACTGTAGTTGTACTGTAGTTGTACTGTAGTTGTACTGTATGTGTACTGTATTTTAACGTTATTTGTACTGTAGTTGTACTGTAGTTGTACTGTAGTTGTACTGTAGTTGTACTGTACTTGTACTGTAGTTGTACTGTAGTTAAACTGTATTTGTACTGTAGTTGTACTGTAGTTGTACTGTACTTGTACTGTATGTGTACTGTATGTGTACTGTATTTGTACTGTAGTAGTACTGTATGTGTACTGTATGTGTACTGTATGTGTACTGTATGTGTACTGTATGTGTTCTGTATTTGTACTGTAGTTGTACTGTAGTTGTACTGTAGTTGTACTGTATTTGTACTGTACTTGTACTGTAGTTGTACTGTACTTGTACTGTACTTGTACTGTACTTGTACTGTACTTGTACTGTAGTTGAACTGTAGTTGTACTGTAAGTGTACTGTAGTTGTACTGTATGTGTACTGTAGTTGTACTGTAGTTGTACTGTAGTTGTACTGTAGTTGTACTGTAGTTGTACTGTAGTTGTACTGTAGTTGTACTGTAGTTGTACTGTAGTTGTACTGTACTTGTACTGTATGTGTACTGTAGTTGTACTGTATTTGTACTGTAGTTGTACTGTAGTTGTACTGTAGTTGTACTGTAGTTGTACTGTAGTTGTACTGTAGTTGTACTGTATGTGTACTGTACTTGTACTGTATGTGTACTGTAGTTGTACTGTATTTGTACTGTAGTTGTACTGTAGTTGTACTGTAGTTGTATTGTAGTTGTACTGTTTGTGTACTGTACTTGTACTGTATATGTACTGTAGTTGTACTGTATTTGTACTGTAGTTGTACTGTAGTTGTACTGTAGTTGTACTGTAGTTGTACTGTAGTTGTACTGTATGTGCACTGTACTTGTACTGTATGTGTACTGTAGTTGTACTGTATTTGTACTGTAGTTGTACTGTACTTGTACTGTAGTTGTACTGTACCTGTACTGTAGTTGTACTGTAGTTGTACTGTAGTTGTACTGTATGTGTACTGTACTTGTACTGTTTGTGTACTGTAGTTGTTCTGTATTTGTACTGTAGTTGTACTGTACTTGTACTGTAGTTTTACTGTAGTTGTACTGTATGTGTACTGTATGTGTACTGTAGTTGTACAGTATGTGTACTGTATTTTAACTGTACTTGTACTGTAGTTGTACTGTAGTTGTACTGTAGTTGTACTGTATGTGTTCTGTACTTGTACTGTATGTGTACTGTAGTTGTACTGTATTTGTACTGTAGTTGTACTGTAGTTGTACTGTAGTTGTACTGTAGTTGTACTGTATGTGTACTGTATTTTAACTGTACTTGTACTGTAGTTGTACTGTAGTTGTACTCTAGTTGTACTGTATGTGTACTGTACTTGTACTGTATGTGTACTGTAGTTGTACTGTATTTGTACTGTAGTTGTACTGTAGTTGTACTGTAGTTGTACTGTAGTTGTACTGTATGTGTACTGTATGTGTACTGTATGTGTACTGTAGTTGAACTGTATTTGTACTGTAGTTGTACTGTAGTTGTACTGTATGTGTACTGTACTTGTACTGTATGTGTACTGTAGTTGTACTGTATTTGTACTGTAGTTGTACTGTAGTTGTACTGTAGTTGTACTGTAGTTGTACTGTAGTTGTACTGTATTTGTACTGTAGTTGTACTGTAGTTGTACTGTAGTTGTACTGTATGTGTACTGTACTTGTACTGTATGTGTACTGTAGTTGTACTGTAGTTGTACTGTAGTTGTACTGTATGTGTACTGTATGTGTACTGTAGTTGTACTGTATGTGTACTGTAGTTATACTGTAGTTGTACTGTATGTGTACTGTAGTTGTACTGTATTTGTACTGTAGTTGTACTGTAGTTGTACTGTATTTGTACTGTAGTTGTACTGTACTTGTACTGTATGTGTACTGTATGTGTACTGTATGTGTACTGTATGTGTACTGTATTTTAACTGTACTTGTACTGTAGTTGTACTGTATGTGTACTGTACTTGTACTGTATGTGTACTGTAGTTGTACTGTATTTGTACTGTAGTTGTACTGTATTTGTACTGTAGTTGTACTGTAGTTGTACTGTAGTTGTACTGTATTTGTACTGTATGTGTACTGTATGTGTACTGTAGTTGTACTGTATTTGTACTGTATGTGTACTGTATGTGTACTGTAGTTTTACTGTATTTGTACTGTACTTGTACTGTAGTTGTACTGTAGTTGTACTGTAGTTGTACTGTACTTGTACTGTAGTTGTACTGTAGTTGTACTGTATGTGTACTGTAGTTGTACTGTATGTGTACTGTAGTTGTACTGTATGTGCACTGTAGTTGTACTGTATTTGTACTGTATGTGTACTGTATGTGTACTGTAGTTGTACTGTAGTTGTACCGTACTTGTACTGTACTTGTACTGTAGTTGTACTGTAGTTGTACTGTACTTGTACTGTAGTTGTACTGTAGTTGTACTGTATTTGTACTGTAGTTGTACTGTATGTGTACTGTACTTGTACTGTAGATGTAGTGTAGTTGTACTGTATTTGTACAGTAGTTGTACTGTAGTTGTACTGTAGTTGTACTGTAGTTGTACTGTATGTGTACTGTACTTGTACTGTAGTTGTACTGTAGTTGTACTGTATTTTAACTGTACTTGTACTGTATTTGTACTGTATGTGTACTGTATGTGTACTGTAGTTGTACTGTAGTTGTACTGTAGTTGTACTCTAGTTGTACTGTAGTTGTACTGTATGTGTACTGTATTTGTACTGTACTTGTACTGTAGTTGTACTGTAGTTGTACTGTAGTTGTACTGTACTTGTACTGTACTTGTACTGTACTTGTACTGTACTTGTACTGTAGTTGTACTGTATGTGTACTGTAGTTGTACTGTACTTGTACTGTATTTGTACTTTATGTGTACTGTATTTGTACTGTAGTTTTACTGTAGTTGTACTGTATTTGTACTGTATGTGTACTGTATTTGTACTGTAGTTGTACTGTAGTTGTACTGTAGTTGTACTGTAGTTGTACTGTACTTGTACTGTATTTGTACTGTAGTTGTACTGTATGTGTACTGTATTTGTACTGTAGTTGTACTGTAGTTGTACTGTAGTTGTACTGTATGTGTACTGTATGTGTACTGTAGTTGTACTGTAGTTGTACTGTAGTTGTACTGTATGTGTACTGTATGTGTACTGTATGTGTACTGTAGTTGTACTGTATGTGTACTGTATGTGTACTGTAGTTGTACTGTAGTTGTACTGTAGTTGTACTGTAGTTGTACAGTATTTGTACTGTAGTTGTACTGTAGTTGTACTGTAGTTGTACTGTTGTTGTACTGTATGTGTACTGTATTTGTACTGTATGTGTACTGTAGTTGTACTGTATGTGTACTGTATGCTTACTGTAGTTGTACTGTAGTTGTACTGTATGTGTACTGTATGTGTACTGTAGTTGTACTGTAGTTGTACTGTAGTTGTACTGTATGTGTACTGTAGTTGTACTGTAGTTGTACTGTATGTGTACTGTAGTTGTACTGTAGTTGTACTGTAGTTGTACTGTAGTTGTTCTGTATGTGTACTGTAGTTGTACTGTAGTTGTACTGTAGTTGTACTGTAGTTGTACTGTAGTTGTACTGTAGTTGTACTGTATGTGTACTGTATTTGTACTGTATGTGTACTGTATTTGTACTGTAGTTGTACTGTATGTGTACTGTATGTGTACTGTAGTTGTACTGTAGTTGAACTGTAGTTGTACTGTATGTGTACTGTATTTGTACTGTAGTTGTACTGTAGTTGTACTGTAGTTGTACTGTATGTGTACTGTATTTGTACTGTATGTGTACTGTAGTTGTACTGTATGTGTACTGTATATGTACTGTGTTTGTACTGTATGTGTACTGTATTTGTACTGTATGTGTACTGTAGTTGTACTGTATGTGTACTGTAGTTGTACTGTAGTTGTACTGTAGTTGTACTGTATGTGTACTGTATTTGTACTGTAGTTGTACTGTAGTTGTACTGTATGTGTACTCTATGTGTACTGTATTTGTACTGTATGTGTACTGTATTTGTACTGTAGTTGTACTGTAGTTGTACTGTAGTTGTACTGTATGTGTACTGTATTTGTACTGTATGTGTACTGAATTTGTACTGTAGTTGTACTGTATGTGTACTGTAGTTGTACTGTAGTTGTACTGTATGTGTACTGTATTTGTACTGTATGTGTACTGTATTTGTACTGTAGTTGTACTGTAGTTGTACTGTAGTTGTACTGGATGTGTACTGTATTTGTACTGTATGTGTACTGTATTTGTACTGTAGTTGTACTGTAGTTGTACTGTATGTGAACTGTATTTTAACTGTACTTGTACTGTAGTTGTACTGTATTTGTACTGTAGTTGTACTGTATGTGTACTGTATTTGTACTGTATGTGTACTGTATTTGTACTGTATGTGTACTGTAGTTGTACTGTAGTTGTACTGTAGTTGTACTGTACTTGTACTGTATTTGTACTTTATGTGTACTGTATGTGTACTGTAGTTGTACTGTAGTTGTACTGTAGTTGTACTGTAGTTGTACTGTAGTTGTACTGTATGTGTACTGTATTTTAACTGTATTTGTGCTGTAGTTGTACTGTAGTTGTACTGTAGTTGTACTGTATGTGTACTGTATTTTAACTGTATTTGTACTGTAGTTGTACTGTAATTGTACTGTAGTTGTACTGTATGTGTACTGTAGTGGTACTGTAGTTGTACTGTATGTGTCATATATTTTAACTGTATTTGTACTGTAGTTGTACTGTAGTTGTACTGTACTTTTACTGTAATTGTACTGTAGTTGTACTGTAGTTGTACTGTATGTGTACTGTAGTTGTACTGTATTGTACTGTACTTGTACTGTAGTTGTACTGTAGTTGTACTGTAGTTGTATTGTAGTTGTACTGTAGTTGTACTTTATGTGTACTGTAGTTGTACTGTATTTGTACTGTACTTGTACTGTAATTGTACTGTAGTTGTACTGTAGTTGTACTGTAGTTGTACTGTATGTGTACTGTATTTTAACGTTATTTGTACTGTAGTTGTACTGTAGTTGTACTGTAGTTGTACTGTAGTTGTACTGTACTTGTACTGTAGTTGTACTGTAGTTAAACTGTATTTGTACTGTAGTTGTACTGTAGTTGTACTGTACTTGTACTGTATGTGTACTGTATGTGTACTGTATTTGTACTGTAGTAGTACTGTATGTGTACTGTATGTGTACTGTATGTGTACTGTATGTGTACTGTATGTGTTCTGTATTTGTACTGTAGTTGTACTGTAGTTGTACTGTAGTTGTACTGTATTTGTACTGTACTTGTACTGTAGTTGTACTGTACTTGTACTGTACTTGTACTGTACTTGTACTGTACTTGTACTGGTACTGTAGTTGAACTGTAGTTGTACTGTAAGTGTACTGTAGTTGTACTGTATGTGTACTGTAGTTGTACTGTAGTTGTACTGTAGTTGTACTGTAGTTGTACTGTAGTTGTACTGTAGTTGTACTGTAGTTGTACTGTACTTGTACTGTATGTGTACTGTAGTTGTACTGTATTTGTACTGTAGTTGTACTGTAGTTGTACTGTAGTTGTACTGTAGTTGTACTGTAGTTGTACTGTAGTTGTACTGTATGTGTACTGTACTTGTACTGTATGTGTACTGTAGTTGTACTGTATTTGTACTGTAGTTGTACTGTAGTTGTACTGTAGTTGTATTGTAGTTGTACTGTAGTTGTACTGTTTGTTTACTGTACTTGTACTGTATATGTACTGTAGTTGTACTGTATTTGTACTGTAGTTGTACTGTAGTTGTACTGTAGTTGTACTGTAGTTGTACTGTAGTTGTACTGTAGTTGTACTGTATGTGCACTGTACTTGTACTGTATGTGTACTGTAGTTGTACTGTATTTGTACTGTAGTTGTACTGTACTTGTACTGTAGTTGTACTGTACCTGTACTGTAGTTGTACTGTAGTTGTACTGTAGTTGTACTGTATGTGTACTGTACTTGTACTGTTTGTGTACTGTAGTTGTTCTGTATTTGTACTGTAGTTGTACTGTACTTGTACTGTAGTTTTACTGTAGTTGTACTGTATGTGTACTGTATGTGTACTGTAGTTGTACTGTATGAGTACTGTATTTTAACTGTACTTGTACTGTAGTTGTACTGTAGTTGTACTGTAGTTGTACTGTATGTGTTCTGTACTTGTACTGTATGTGTACTGTAGTTGTACTGTATTTGTACTGTAGTTGTACTGTAGTTGTACTGTAGTTGTACTGTATTTGTACTGTATTTTAACTGTACTTGTACTGTAGTTGTACTGTAGTTGTACTCTAGTTGTACTGTATGTGTACTGTACTTGTACTGTATGTGTACTGTAGTTGTACTGTATTTGTACTGTAGTTGTACTGTAGTTGTACTGTAGTTGTACTGTAGTTGTACTGTATGTGTACTGTATGTGTACTGTATGTGTACTGTAGTTGTACCGTATTTGTACTGTAGTTGTACTGTAGTTGTACTGTATGTGTACTGTACTTGTACTGTATGTGTACTGTAGTTGTACTGTATTTGTACTGTAGTTGTACTGTAGTTGTACTGTAGTTGTACTGTAGTTGTACTGTAGTTGTACTGTATTTGTACTGTAGTTGTACTGTAGTTGTACTGTAGTTGTACTGTATGTGTACTGTACTTGTACTGTATGTGTACTGTAGTTGTACTGTAGTTGTACTGTAGTTGTACTGTATGTGTACTGTATGTGTACTGTAGTTGTACTGTATGTGTACTGTAGTTATACTGTAGTTGTACTGTATGTGTACTGTAGTTGTACTGTATTTGTACTGTAGTTGTACTGTAGTTGTACTGTATTTGTACTGTAGTTGTACTGTACTTGTACTGTATGTGTACTGTATGTGTACTGTATGTGTACTGTATGTGTACTGTATTTTAACTGTACTTGTACTGTAGTTGTACTGTATGTGTACTGTACTTGTACTGTATGTGTACTGTAGTTGTACTGTATTTGTACTGTAGTTGTACTGTATTTGTACTGTAGTTGTACTGTAGTTGTACTGTAGTTGTACTGTATTTGTACTGTATGTGTACTGTATGTGTACTGTAGTTGTACTGTATTTGTACTGTATGTGTACTGTATGTGTACTCTAGTTTTACTGTATTTGTACTGTACTTGTACTGTAGTTGTACTGTAGTTGTACTGTAGTTGTACTGTACTTGTACTGTAGTTGTACTGTAGTTGTACTGTATGTGTACTGTAGTTGTACTGTATGTGTACTGTAGTTGTACTGTATGTGCACTGTAGTTGTACTGTATTTGTACTGTATGTGTACTGTATGTGTACTGTAGTTGTACTGTAGTTGTACTGTACTTGTACTGTACTTGTACTGTAGTTGTACTGTAGTTGTACTGTACTTGTACTGTAGTTGTACTGTAGTTGTACTGTATTTGTACTGTAGTTGTACTGTATGTGTACTGTACTTGTACTGTAGATGTACTGTAGTTGTACTGTATTTGTACAGTAGTTGTACTGTAGTTGTACTGTAGTTGTACTGTAGTTGTACTGTAGTTGTACTGTAGTTGTACTGTATGTGTACTGTATTTGTACTGTATGTGTACTGTATTTGTACTGTAGTTGTACTGTATGTGTACTGTATGTGTACTGTAGTTGTACTGTAGTTGAACTGTAGTTGTACTGTATGTGTACTGTATTTGTACTGTAGTTGTACTGTAGTTGTACTGTAGTTGTACTGTATGTGTACTGTATTTGTACTGTATGTGTACTGTAGTTGTACTGTATGTGTACTGTATATGTACTGTGTTTGTACTGTATGTGTACTGTATTTGTACTGTATGTGTACTGTAGTTGTACTGTATGTGTACTGTAGTTGTACTGTAGTTGTACTGTAGTTGTACTGTATGTGTACTGTATTTGTACTGTAGTTGTACTGTAGTTGTACTGTATGTGTACTCTATGTGTACTGTATTTGTACTGTATGTGTACTGTATTTGTACTGTAGTTGTACTGTAGTTGTACTGTAGTTGTACTGTATGTGTACTGTATTTGTACTGTATGTGTACTGAATTTGTACTGTAGTTGTACTGTATGTGTACTGTAGTTGTACTGTAGTTGTACTGTATGTGTACTGTATTTGTACTGTATGTGTACTGTATTTGTACTGTAGTTGTACTGTAGTTGTACTGTAGTTGTACTGGATGTGTACTGTATTTGTACTGTATGTGTACTGTATTTGTACTGTAGTTGTACTGTAGTTGTACTGTATGTGAACTGTATTTTAACTGTACTTGTACTGTAGTTGTACTGTATTTGTACTGTAGTTGTACTGTATGTGTACTGTATTTGTACTGTATGTGTACTGTATTTGTACTGTATGTGTACTGTAGTTGTACTGTAGTTGTACTGTAGTTGTACTGTACTTGTACTGTATTTGTACTTTATGTGTACTGTATGTGTACTGTAGTTGTACTGTAGTTGTACTGTAGTTGTACTGTAGTTGTACTGTATGTGTACTGTATTTTAACTGTATTTGTGCTGTAGTTGTACTGTAGTTGTACTGTAGTTGTACTGTATGTGTACTGTATTTTAACTGTATTTGTACTGTAGTTGTACTGTAATTGTACTGTAGTTGTACTGTATGTGTACTGTAGTGGTACTGTAGTTGTACTGTATGTGTCATATATTTTAACTGTATTTGTACTGTAGTTGTACTGTAGTTGTACTGTACTTTTACTGTAATTGTACTGTAGTTGTACTGTAGTTGTACTGTATGTGTACTGTAGTTGTACTGTATTGTACTGTACTTGTACTGTAGTTGTACTGTAGTTGTACTGTAGTTGTATTGTAGTTGTACTGTAGTTGTACTTTATGTGTACTGTAGTTGTACTGTATTTGTACTGTACTTGTACTGTAATTGTACTGTAGTTGTACTGTAGTTGTACTGTAGTTGTACTGTATGTGTACTGTATTTTAACGTTATTTGTACTGTAGTTGTACTGTAGTTGTACTGTAGTTGTACTGTAGTTGTACTGTACTTGTACTGTAGTTGTACTGTAGTTAAACTGTATTTGTACTGTAGTTGTACTGTAGTTGTACTGTACTTGTACTGTATGTGTACTGTATGTGTACTGTATTTGTACTGTAGTAGTACTGTATGTGTACTGTATGTGTACTGTATGTGTACTGTATGTGTACTGTATGTGTTCTGTATTTGTACTGTAGTTGTACTGTAGTTGTACTGTAGTTGTACTGTATTTGTACTGTACTTGTACTGTAGTTGTACTGTACTTGTACTGTACTTGTACTGTACTTGTACTGTACTTGTACTGTAGTTGAACTGTAGTTGTACTGTAAGTGTACTGTAGTTGTACTGTATGTGTACT
The DNA here is from genome assembly GCA_946902985.2 of Meconema thalassinum. Classification (NCBI taxonomy): domain Eukaryota; kingdom Metazoa; phylum Arthropoda; class Insecta; order Orthoptera; family Tettigoniidae; genus Meconema; species Meconema thalassinum. Next base: position 442,567,528 of record OX336394.1, on the reverse strand, counting down.
GTAGTTGTACTGTAGTTGTACTGTAGTTGTACTGTAGTTGTACTGTAGTTGTACTGTAGTTGTACTGTAGTTGTACTGTAGTTGTACTGTAGTTGTACTGTACTTGTACTGTATGTGTACTGTAGTTGTACTGTATTTGTACTGTAGTTGTACTGTAGTTGTACTGTAGTTGTACTGTAGTTGTACTGTAGTTGTACTGTAGTTGTACTGTATGTGTACTGTACTTGTACTGTATGTGTACTGTAGTTGTACTGTATTTGTACTGTAGTTGTACTGTAGTTGTACTGTAGTTGTATTGTAGTTGTACTGTAGTTGTACTGTTTGTTTACTGTACTTGTACTGTATATGTACTGTAGTTGTACTGTATTTGTACTGTAGTTGTACTGTAGTTGTACTGTAGTTGTACTGTAGTTGTACTGTAGTTGTACTGTAGTTGTACTGTATGTGCACTGTACTTGTACTGTATGTGTACTGTAGTTGTACTGTATTTGTACTGTAGTTGTACTGTACTTGTACTGTAGTTGTACTGTACCTGTACTGTAGTTGTACTGTAGTTGTACTGTTGTTGTACTGTATGTGTACTGTACTTGTACTGTTTGTGTACTGTAGTTGTTCTGTATTTGTACTGTAGTTGTACTGTACTTGTACTGTAGTTTTACTGTAGTTGTACTGTATGTGTACTGTATGTGTACTGTAGTTGTACTGTATGAGTACTGTATTTTAACTGTACTTGTACTGTAGTTGTACTGTAGTTGTACTGTAGTTGTACTGTATGTGTTCTGTACTTGTACTGTATGTGTACTGTAGTTGTACTGTATTTGTACTGTAGTTGTACTGTAGTTGTACTGTAGTTGTACTGTAGTTGTACTGTATTTGTACTGTATTTTAACTGTACTTGTACTGTAGTTGTACTGTAGTTGTACTCTAGTTGTACTGTATGTGTACTGTACTTGTACTGTATGTGTACTGTAGTTGTACTGTATTTGTACTGTAGTTGTACTGTAGTTGTACTGTAGTTGTACTGTAGTTGTACTGTATGTGTACTGTATGTGTACTGTATGTGTACTGTAGTTGTACTGTATTTGTACTGTAGTTGTACTGTAGTTGTACTGTATGTGTACTGTACTTGTACTGTATGTGTACTGTAGTTGTACTGTATTTGTACTGTAGTTGTACTGTAGTTGTACTGTAGTTGTACTGTAGTTGTACTGTAGTTGTACTGTATTTGTACTGTAGTTGTACTGTAGTTGTACTGTAGTTGTACTGTATGTGTACTGTACTTGTACTGTATGTGTACTGTAGTTGTACTGTAGTTGTACTGTAGTTGTACTGTATGTGTACTGTATGTGTACTGTAGTTGTACTGTATGTGTACTGTAGTTATACTGTAGTTGTACAGTATGTGTACTGTAGTTGTACTGTATTTGTACTGTAGTGGTACTGTAGTTGTACTGTATTTGTACAGTAGTTGTACTGTACTTGTACTGTATGTGTACTGTATGTGTACTGTATGTGTACTGTATGTGTACTGTATTTTAACTGTACTTGTACTGTAGTTGTACTGTATGTGTACTGTACTTGTACTGTATGTGTACTGTAGTTGTACTGTATTTGTACTGTAGTTGTACTGTATTTGTACTGTAGTTGTACTGTAGTTGTACTGTAGTTGTACTGTATTTGTACTGTATGTGTACTGTATGTGTACTGTAGTTGTACTGTATTTGTACTGTATGTGTACTGTATGTGTACTCTAGTTTTACTGTATTTGTACTGTAGTTGTACTGTAGTTGTACTGTACTTGTACTGTAGTTGTACTGTAGTTGTACTGTATGTGTACTGTAGTTGTACTGTATGTGTACTGTAGTTGTACTGTATGTGCACTGTAGTTGTACTGTATTTGTACTGTATGTGTACTGTATGTGTACTGTAGTTGTACTGTAGTTGTACTGTACTTGTACTGTACTTGTACAGTAGTTGTACTGTAGTTGTACTCTACTTGTACTGTAGTTGTACTGTAGTTGTACTGTATTTGTACTGTAGTTGTACTGTATGTGTACTGTACTTGTACTGTAGATGTACTGTAGTTGTACTGTATTTGTACAGTAGTTGTACTATAGTTGTACTGTAGTTGTACTGTAGTTGTACTGTAGTTGTACTGTATGTGTACTGTACTTGTACTGTAGTTGTACTGTAGTTGTACTGTATTTTAACTGTACTTGTACTGTATTTGTACTGTATGTGTACTGTATGTGTACTGTAGTTGTACTGTAGTTGTACTGTAGTTGTACTCTAGTTGTACTGTAGTTGTACTGTATGTGTACTGTATTTGTACTGTACTTGTACTGTAGTTGTACTGTAGTTGTACTGTAGTTGTACTGTACTTGTACTGTACTTGTACTGTACTTGTACTGTAGTTGTACTGTATGTGTACTGTAGTTGTACTGTAGTTGTACTGTAGTTGTACTGTAGTTGTACTGTATGTGTACTGTAGTTGTACTGTAGTTGTACTGTAGTTGTACTGTATGTGTACTGTATGTGTCCTGTATTTTAACAGTACTTGTATTGTATTTGTACTGTAGTTGTACTGTAGTTGTACTGTAGTTGTACTGTATGTGTACTGTAGTTGTACTGTATGTGTACTGTAGTTGTACTGTAGTTGTACTGTATGTGTACTGTAGTTGTACTGTAGTTGTACTGTAGTTGTACTGTACTTGTACTGTATTTGTACTGTAGTTGTACTGTACTTGTACTGTAGTTGTACTGTAGTTGTACTGTACTTGTACTGTATGTGTACTGTAGTTGTACTGTAGTTGTACTGTATTTGTACTGTAGTTGTACTGTAGTTGTACTGTAGTTGTATTGTAGTTGTACTGTAGTTGTACTGTATGTGTACTGTAGTTGTACTGTAGTTGTACTGTAGTTGTACTGTACTTGTACTGTACTTGTACTGTAGTTGTACTGTAGTTGTACTGTACTTGTACTGTATGTGTACTGTAGTTGTACTGTAGTTGTACTGTATTTGTACTGTAGTTGTACTGTATGTGTACTGTAGTTGTACTGTAGTTGTACTGTAGTTGTACTGTATGTGTACTGTATTTGTACTGTAGTTGTACTGTAGTTGTACTGTAGTTGTACTGTATGTGTACTGTATGTGTACTGTAGTTGTACTGTAGTTGTACTGTAGTTGTACTGTATGTGTACTGTATGTGTACTGTATGTGTACTGTAGTTGTACTGTATGTGTACTGTATGTGTACTGTAGTTGTACTGTAGTTGTACTGTAGTTGTACTGTAGTTGTACAGTATTTGTACTGTAGTTGTTCTGTAGTTGTACTGTAGTTGTACTGTTGTTGTACTGTATGTGTACTGTATTTGTACTGTATGTGTACTGTAGTTGTACTGTATGTGTACTGTATGCTTACTGTAGTTGTACTGTAGTTGTACTGTATGTGTACTGTATGTGTACTGTAGTTGTACTGTAGTTGTACTGTAGTTGTACTGTATGTGTACTGTAGTTGTACTGTAGTTGTACTGTAGGTGTACTGTAGTTGTACTGTAGTTGTACTGTAGTTGTACTGTAGTTGTTCTGTATGTGTACTGTAGTTGTACTGTTGTTGTACTGTAGTTGTACTGTAGTTGTACTGTATGTGTACTGTATTTGTACTATATGTGTACTGTATTTGTACTGTAGTTGTACTGTATGTGTACTGTATGTGTACTGTAGTTGTACTGTAGTTGAACTGTAGTTGTACTGTATGTGTACTGTATTTGTACTGTAGTTGTACTGTAGTTGTACTGTAGTTGTACTGTATGTGTACTGTATTTGTACTGTATGTGTACTGTAGTTGTACTGTATGTGTACTGTATGTGTACTGTATTTGTACTGTATGTGTACTGTAGTTGTACTGTATGTGTACTGTATTTGTACTGTATGTGTACTGTAGTTGTACTGTATGTGTACTGTAGTTGTACTGTAGTTGTACTGTATGTGTACTGTATTTGTACTGTAGTTGTACTGTAGTTGTACTGTATGTGTATTCTATGTGTACTGTATTTGTTCTGTATGTGTACTGTATTTGTACTGTAGTTGTACTGTAGTTGTACTGTAGTTGTACTGTAGTTGTACTGTATGTGTACTGTATTTGTACTGTATGTGTACTGAATTTGTACTGTAGTTGAACTGTATGTGTACTGTAGTTGTACTGTAGTTGTACTGTATGTGTACTGTATTTGTACTGTAGTTGTACTGTAGTAGTACTGTAGTTGTACTGTATGTGTACTGTATTTGTACTGTATGTGTACTGTATTTGTACTGTAGTTGTACTGTAGTTGTACTGTATGTGTACTGTATTTTAACTGTACTTGTACTGTAGTTGTACTGTATTTGTACTGTAGTTGTACTGTATGTGTACTGTATTTGTACTGTATGTGTACTGTATTTGTACTGTATGTGTACTGTAGTTGTACTGTAGTTGTACTGTAGTTGTACTGTACTTGTACTGTATTTGTACTTTATGTGTACTGTATGTGTACTGTAGTTGTACTGTAGTTGTACTGTAGTTGTACTGTAATTGTACTGTAGTTGTACTGTATGTGTACTGTATTTTAACTGTATTTGTGCTGTAGTTGTACTGTAGTTGTACTGTAGTTGTACTGTAGTTGTACTGTAGTTGTACTGTATGTGTACTGTATTTTAACTGTATTTGTACTGTAGTTGTACTGTAATTGTACTGTAGTTGTACTGTATGTGTACTGTAGTGGTACTGTAGTTGTACTGTAGTTGTACTGTATGTGTCATATATTTTAACTGTACTTGTACTGTAGTTGTACTGTAGTTGTACTGTACTTTTACTGTAATTGTACTGTAGTTGTACACTATGTGTACTGTAGTTGTACTGTATTGTACTGTACTTGTACTGTAGTTGTACTGTAGTTGTACTGTAGTTGTACTGTAGTTGTACTGTATGTGTACTGTAGTTGTACTGTATTTGTACTGTACTTGTACTGTAGTTGTACTGTAGTTGTACTGTAGTTGTACTGTAGTTGTACTGTAGTTGTACTGTATGTGTACTGTATTTTAACTGTATTTGTACTGTAGTTGTACTGTAGTTGTACTGTAGTTGTACTGTATTTGTACTGTACTTGTACTGTAGTTGTACTGTAGTTGTACTGTAGTTGTACTGTAGTTGTACTGTACTTGTACTGTATGTGTACTGTATGTGTACTGTATTTGTACTGTAGTAGTACTGTATGTGTACTGTATGTGTACTGTATGTGTACTGTATTTGTACTGTAGTTGTACTGTAGTTGTACTGTAGTTGTACTGTAGTTGTACTGTAGTTGTACTGTAGTTGTACTGTAGTTGTACTGTATTTGTACTGTACTTGTACTGTATGTGTACTGTAGTTGTACTGTAGTTGTACTGTAGTTGTACTGTAGTTGTACTGTAGTTGTACTGTAGTTGTACTGTAGTTGTACTGTATGTGTACTGTACTTGTACTGTATGTGTACTGTAGTTGTACTGTATTTGTACTGTAGTTGTACTGTAGTTGTACTGTAGTTGTACTGTAGTTGTACTGTAGTTGTACTGTATGGTTACTGTACTTGTACTGTATATGTACTGTAGTTGTACTGTATTTGTACTGTAGTTGTACTGTAGTTGTACTGTAGTTGTACTGTAGTTTTACTGTAGTTGTACTGTAGTTGTACTGTATGTGCACTGTACTTGTACTGTATGTGTACTGTAGTTGTACTGTATTTGTACTGTAGTTGTACTGTACTTGTACTGTAGTTGTACTGTACCTGTACTGTAGTTGTACTGTAGTTGTACTGTAGTTGTACTGTATGTGTACTGTACTTGTACTGTTTGTGTACTGTAGTTGTACTGTATTTGTACTGTAGTTGTACTGTAGTTGTACTGTAGTTGTACTGTAGTTGTACTGTATGTGTACTGTATGTGTACTGTAGTTGTACTGTATGTGTACTGTATGTTAACTGTACTTGTACTGTAGTTGTACTGTAGTTGTACTGTATTTGTATTGTATGTGTTCTGTATTTGTACTGTATGTGTACTGTAGTTGTACTGTATTTGTACTGTAGTTGTACTGTAGTTGTACTGTAGTTGTACTGTAGTTGTACTGTATGTGTACTGTATTTTAACTGTACTTGTACTGTAGTTGTACTGTAGTTGTACTCTAGTTGTACTGTATGTGTACTGTACTTGTACTGTATGTGTACTGTAGTTGTACTGTATTTGTACTGTAGTTGTACTGTAGTTGTACTGTAGTTGTACTGTAGTTGTACTGTATGTGTACTGTATGTGTACTGTATGTGTACTGTAGTTGTACTGTATTATTACTGTAGTTGTACTGTAGTTGTACTGTATGTGTACTGTACTTGTACTGTATGTGTACTGTAGTTGTACTGTAGTTGTACTGTAGTTGTACTGTAGTTGTACTGTATGTGTACTGTATGTGTACTGTAGTTGTACTGTATGTGTACTGTATGTTAACTGTACTTGTACTGTAGTTGTACTGTAGTTGTACTGTACTTGTACTGTACTTGTACAGTAGTTGTACTGTAGTTGTACTCTACTTGTACTGTAGTTGTACTGTAGTTGTACTGTATTTGTACTGTAGTTGTACTGTATGTGTACTGTACTTGTACTGTAGATGTACTGTAGTTGTACTGTATTTGTACAGTAGTTGTACTATAGTTGTACTGTAGTTGTACTGTAGTTGTACTGTAGTTGTACTGTATGTGTACTGTACTTGTACTGTAGTTGTACTGTAGTTGTACTGTATTTTAACTGTACTTGTACTGTATTTGTACTGTATGTGTACTGTATGTGTACTGTAGTTGTACTGTAGTTGTACTGTAGTTGTACTCTAGTTGTACTGTAGTTGTACTGTATGTGTACTGTATTTGTACTGTACTTGTACTGTAGTTGTACTGTAGTTGTACTGTAGTTGTACTGTAGTTGTACTGTACTTGTACTGTACTTGTACTGTAGTTGTACTGTATGTGTACTGTAGTTGTACTGTAGTTGTACTGTAGTTGTACTGTAGTTGTACTGTATGTGTACTGTAGTTGTACTGTAGTTGTACTGTAGTTGTACTGTATGTGTACTGTATGTGTCCTGTATTTTAACAGTACTTGTATTGTATTTGTACTGTAGTTGTACTGTAGTTGTACTGTAGTTGTACTGTATGTGTACTGTAGTTGTACTGTATGTGTACTGTAGTTGTACTGTAGTTGTACTGTATGTGTACTGTAGTTGTACTGTAGTTGTACTGTAGTTGTACTGTACTTGTACTGTATTTGTACTGTAGTTGTACTGTACTTGTACTGTAGTTGTACTGTAGTTGTACTGTACTTGTACTGTATGTGTACTGTAGTTGTACTGTAGTTGTACTGTATTTGTACTGTAGTTGTACTGTAGTTGTACTGTAGTTGTATTGTAGTTGTACTGTAGTTGTACTGTATGTGTACTGTAGTTGTACTGTAGTTGTACTGTAGTTGTACTGTACTTGTACTGTACTTGTACTGTAGTTGTACTGTAGTTGTACTGTACTTGTACTGTATGTGTACTGTAGTTGTACTGTAGTTGTACTGTATTTGTACTGTAGTTGTACTGTATGTGTACTGTAGTTGTACTGTAGTTGTACTGTAGTTGTACTGTATGTGTACTGTATTTGTACTGTAGTTGTACTGTAGTTGTACTGTAGTTGTACTGTATGTGTACTGTATGTGTACTGTAGTTGTACTGTAGTTGTACTGTAGTTGTACTGTATGTGTACTGTATGTGTACTGTATGTGTACTGTAGTTGTACTGTATGTGTACTGTATGTGTACTGTAGTTGTACTGTAGTTGTACTGTAGTTGTACTGTAGTTGTACAGTATTTGTACTGTAGTTGTTCTGTAGTTGTACTGTAGTTGTACTGTTGTTGTACTGTATGTGTACTGTATTTGTACTGTATGTGTACTGTAGTTGTACTGTATGTGTACTGTATGCTTACTGTAGTTGTACTGTAGTTGTACTGTATGTGTACTGTATGTGTACTGTAGTTGTACTGTAGTTGTACTGTAGTTGTACTGTATGTGTACTGTAGTTGTACTGTAGTTGTACTGTATGTGTACTGTAGTTGTACTGTAGTTGTACTGTATGTGTACTGTAGTTGTACTGTAGTTGTACTGTACTTGTACTGTACTTGTACTGTATTTGTACTGTAGTTGTACTGTACTTGTACTGTAGTTGTACTGTAGTTGTACTGTACTTGTACTGTATGTGTACTGTAGTTGTACTGTAGTTGTACTGTATTTGTACTGTAGTTGTACTGTAGTTGTACTGTAGTTGTATTGTAGTTGTACTGTAGTTGTACTGTATGTGTACTGTAGTTGTACTGTAGTTGTACTGTATTTGTACTGTAGTTGTACTGTACTTGTACTGTACTTGTACTGTACTTGTACTGTAGTTGTACTGTACTTGTACTGTAGTTGTACTGTAGTTGTACTGTATTTGTACTGTAGTTGTACTGTATGTGTACTGTAGTTGTACTGTAGTTGTACTGTAGTTGTACTGTATGTGTACTGTAGTTGTACTGTAGTTGTACTCTACTTGTACTGTATTTGTACTGTAGTTGTACTGTAGTTGTACTGTAGTTGTACTGTATGTGCACTGTACTTGTACTGTATGTGTACTGTAGTTGTACTGTATTTGTACTGTAGTTGTACTGTACTTGTACTGTAGTTGTACTGTAGTTGTACTGTAGTTGTACTGTATGTGTACTGTAGTTGTACTGTATTAGTACTGTAGTTGTACTGTAGTTGTACTGTATGTGTACTGTACTTGTACTGTATGTGTACTGTAGTTGTACTGTATTTGTACTGTAGTTGTACTGTAGTTGTACTGTAGTTGTACTGTAGTTGTACTGTAGTTGTACTGTATTTGTACTGTAGTAGTACTGTAGTTGTACTGTAGTTGTACTGTATGTGTACTGTACTTGTACTGTATGTGTACTGTAGTTGTACTGTAGTTGTACTGTAGTTGTACTGTATGTGTACTGTATGTGTACTGTATGTGTACTGTAGTTGAACTGTATGTGTACTGTAGTTGTACTGTAGTTGTACTGTATGTGTACTGTAGTTGTACTGTATTTGTACTGTAGTTGTACTGTAGTTGTACTGTATTTGTACTGTAGTTGTACTGTAGTTGTACTGTAGTTGTACTGTAGTTGTACTGTACTTGTACTGTATGTGTACTGTATGTGTACTGTATGTGTACTGTATGTGTACTGTATTTTAACTGTACTTGTACTGTAGTTGTACTGTATGTGTACTGTACTTGTACTGTATGTGTACTGTAGTTGTACTGTAGTTGTACTGTAGTTGTACTGTAGTTGTACTGTAGTTGTACTGTATGTGTACTGTATGTGTACTGTATGTGTACTGTATGTGTACTGTATGTGTACTGTAGTTGTACTGTAGTTGTACTGTAGTTGTACTGTATTTGTACTGTATGTGTACTGTATGTGTACTGTAGTTGTACTGTATGTGTACTATATTTTAACTGTACTTGTACTGTAGTTGTACTGTAGTTGTACTGTATTTGTACTGTATGTGTACTGTATGTGTACTGTAGTTGTACTGTAGTTGTACTGTATTTGTACTGTATGTGTACTGTAGTTGTACTGTAGTTGTACTGTATTTGTACTGTATGTGTACTGTATGTGTACTGTAGTTTTACTGTATTTGTACTGTACTTGTACTGTAGTTGTACTGTAGTTGTACTGTAGTTGTACTGTACTTGTACTGTAGTTGTACTGTAGTTGTACTGTACTTGTACTGTAGTTGTACTGTATGTGTACTGTAGTTGTACTGTATGTGTACTGTAGTTGTACTGTATGTGCACTGTAGTTGTACTGTATTTGTACTGTATGTGTACTGTATGTGTACTGTAGTTGTACTGTAGTTGTACTGTACTTGTACTGTAGTTGTACTGTAGTTGTACTGTACTTGTACTGTAGTTGTACTGTAGTTGTACTGTTTTTGTACTGTAGTTGTACTGTATGTGTACTGCACTTGTACTGTAGATGTACTGTAGTTGTACTGTATTTGTACAGTAGTTGTACTGTAGTTGTACTGTAGTTGTACTGTAGTTGTACTGTAGTTGTACTGTAGTTGTACTGTATGTGTACTGTACTTGTACTGTAGTTGTACTGTAGTTGTACTGTATTTTAACTGTACTTGTACTGTATTTGTACTGTTTGTGTAATGTATGTGTACTGTAGTTGTACTGTAGTTGTACTGTAGTTGTACTGTATGTGTACTGTATTTGTACTGTACTTGTACTGTAGTTGTACTGTAGTTGTACTGTAGTTGTACTGTACTTGTACTGTACTTGTACTGTAGTTGTACTGTAGTTGTACTGTAGTTGTACTGTAGTTGTACTGTATGTGTACTGTATGTGTACTGTAGTTGTACTGTAGTTGTACTGTAGTTGTACTGTATGTGTACTGTATGTGTCCTGTATTTTAACAGTACTTGTACTGTATTTGTACTGTAGTTGTTCTGTAGTTGTACTGTAGTTGTACTGTAGTTGTACTGTATGTGTACTGTAGTTGTACTGTAGTTGTACTGTATGTGTACTGTAGTTGTACTGTAGTTGTACTGTATGTGTACTGTAGTTGTACTGTAGTTGTACTGTACTTGTACTGTATTTGTACTGTAGTTGTACTGTATTGTACTGTAGTTGTACTGTAGTTGTACTGTACTTGTACTGTATGTGTACTGTAGTTGTACTGTAGTTGTACTGTAGTTGTACTGTAGTTGTACTGTAGTTGTATTGTAGTTGTACTGTAGTTGTACTGTATGTGTACTGTAGTTGTACTGTAGTTGTACTGTATTTGTACTGTAGTTGTACTGTACTTGTACTGTACTTGTACTGTAGTTGTACTGTAGTTGTACTGTACTTGTACTGTATGTGTACTGTAGTTGTACTGTAGTTGTACTGTATTTGTACTGTAGTTGTACTGTATGTGTACTGTAGTTGTACTGTAGTTGTACTGTAGTTATACTGTATGTGTACTGTAGTTGTACTGTAGTTGTACTCTACTTGTACTGTATTTGTACTGTAGTTGTACTGTACTTGTACTGTACTTGTACTGTAGTTGTACTGTAGTTGTACTGTACTTGTACTGTATGTGTACTGTAGTTGTACTGTAGTTGTACTGTATTTGTACTGTAGTTGTACTGTAGTTGTACTGTAGTTGTATTGTAGTTGTACTGTAGTTGTACTGTATGTGTACTGTACTTGTACTGTAGTTGTACTGTACTTGTACTGTAGTTGTACTGTAGTTGTACTGTAGTTGTACTGTACTTGTACTGTACTTGTACTGTATTTGTACTGTAGTTGTACTGTAAGTGTACTGTAGTTGTACTGTAGTTGTACTGTAGTTGTACTGTATGTGTACTGTATGTGTCCTGTATTTGTACTGTACTTGTACTGTAGTTGTACTGTAGTTGTACTGTAGTTGTACTGTACTTGTACTGTAGTTGTACTGTACTTGTACTGTAGTTTACTGTATGTGTACTGTACATGTACTGTAGTTGTACTGTACTTGTACTGTAGTTGTACTGTAGTTGTACTGTAGTTGTACTGTACTTGTACTGTACTTGTACTGTACTTGTACTGTATTTGTACTGTAGTTGTACTGTATGTGTACTGTAGTTGTACTGTAGTTGTACTGTAGTTGTACTGTATGTGTACTGTATGTGTCCTGTATTTGTACTGTACTTGTACTGTATGTGTACTGTAGTTGTACTGTAGTTGTACTGTATGTGTACTGTAGTTGTACTGTAGTTGTACGGTAGTTGTACTGTAGTTGTACTGTATTTGTACTGTAGTTGTACTGTAGTTGTACTGTATGTGTACTGTATGTGTACTGTAGTTGTACTGTATGTGTACTGTAGTTGTACTGTAGTTGTACTGTATGTGTACTGTATGTGTACTGTAGTTGTACTGTAGTTGTACTGTAGTTGTACTGTAGTTGTACTGTAGTTGTACTGTATGTGTGCTGTATGTGTACTGTAGTTGTACTGTAGTTGTACTGTAGTTGTACTGTAGTTGTACTGTACTTGCACTGTATGTGTACTGTAGTTGTACTGTATGTGTACTGTAGTTGTACTGTATGTGTACTGTATGTGTACTGTAGTTGTACTGTAGTTGTACTGTATGTGTACTGTATGTGTACTGTAGTTGTACTGTAGTTGTACTGTAGTTGTACTGTATGTGTCCTGTATTTTAACTGTACTTGTACTGTAGTTGTACTGTAGTTGTACTGTATGTGTACTGTAGTTGTACTGTAGATGTACTGTAGTTGTACTGTATGTGTCCTGTATTTTAACAGTACTTGTACTGTAGTTGTACTGTAGTTGTACTGTAGTTGTACTGTATGTGTACTGTATGTGTACTGTAGTTGTACTGTAGTTGTACTGTAGTTGTACTGTAGTTGTACTGTAGTTGTACTGTATGTGTACTGTATGTGTACTGTAGTTGTACTGTATGTGTACTCTATGTGTACTCTATGTGTACTGTAGATGTACTGTATGTGTACTGTAGTTGTACTGTAGTTGTACTGTATGTGTACTGTATGTGTACTGTAGTTGTACTGTAGTTGTACTGTATGTGTACTGTACTTGTACTGTACTTGTACTGTAGTTGTACTGTAGTTGTTCTGTATGTGTACTGTATGTGTACTGTACTTGTACTGTAGTTGTACTGTAGTTGTACTGTATTTGTACTGTAGTTGTACTGTAGTTGTACTGTATGTGTACTGTTTGTGTACTGTAGTTGTACTGTAGTTGAACTCTATGTGTACTGTAGTTGTACTGTAGTTGTACTGTATGTGTACTGTAGTTGTACTGTAGTTGTACTGTATGTGTACTGTAGTTGTACTGTAGTTGTACTGTATGTGTACTGTATGTGTACTGTAGTTGTACTGTATGTGTACTGTAGTTGTAGTGTAGTTGTACTGTATGTGTACTGTATGTGTACTATATGTGTACTGTATGTGTACTGTAGTTGTACTGTATGTGTACTGTAGTTGTACTGTATGTGTACTGTATGTGTACTGTAGTTGTACTGTAGTTGTACTGTATGTGTACTGTAGTTGTACTGTATGTGTGCTGTAGTTGTACTGTAGTTGTACTGTAGTTTTACTGTATGTGTACTGTATGTGTACTGTATGTGTACTGTAGTTGTACTGTAGTTGTACTGTATGTGTACTGTAGTTGTACTGTAGTTGTACTGTATGTGTACTGTAGTTGTACTGTAGTTGTACTCTATGTGTACTCTATGTGTACTGTATGTGTACTGTAGTTGTACTGTATGTGTACTGTAGTTGTACTGTAGTTGTATTGTATGTGTACTGTATGTGTACTGTATGTGTACTGTAGTTGTACTGTAGTTGTACTGTATGTGTACTGTATGTGTACTGTAGTTGTACTGTAGTTGTACTGTAGTTGTACTGTATGTGTACTGTATGTGTACTGTGGTTGTACTGTATGTGTACTGTAGTTGTACTGTAGCTGTACTGTAGTTGTATTGTAGTGTCACTGTAGTTGTACTGTAGTTGTGCTGTAGTTGTACTGTAGTTGTACTGTAGTTGTACTGTATGTGTACTGTATGAGTACTGTAGTTGTACTGTAGTTGTACTGTATGTGTACTGTATGTGCACTGTAGTTGTACTGTATGTGTACTGTAGTTGTACTGTAGTTGTACTGTAGTAGTACTGTAGTTGTACTGTAGTTGTACTGTATGCGTACTGTATGTGTACTGTAGTTGTACTGTAGATGTACTGTATGTGTACTGTAGTTGTACTGTAGTTGTACTGTAGGTGTACTGTAGTTGTACTGTAGTTGTACTGTATGTGTACTGTATGTGTACTGTATGTGTACTGTATGTGTACTGTAGTTGTACTGTATGTGTACTGTAGTTGTACTGTAGTTGTACTGTATGTGTACTGTATGTGTACTGTAGTTGTACTGTAGTTGGACTGTATGTGTACTGTACTTGTAATGTACTTGTACTGTAGTTGTACTGTAGTTGTACTGTATGTGTACAATATGTGTACTGTACTTGTACTGTAGTTGTACTGTAGTTGTACTGTAGTTGTACTGTAGTTGTACTGTATGTGTACTGTAGTTGTACTGTATTTGTACTGTACTTGTACTGAAGTTGTACTGTAGTTGTACTGTAGTTGTACTCTATGTGTACTGTATTTGTACTGTACTTGTACTGTAGTTGTACTGTAGTTGTACTGTATGTGTACTGTATTTGTACTGTACTTGAACTGTAGTTGTACTGTAGTTGTACTGTACTTTTACTGTACTTGTACTGTAGTTGTACTGTATGTGTACTGTAGTTGTACTGTATTTGTACTGTACTTGTACTGTAGTTGTACTGTAGTTGTACTGTACTTGTACTGTACTTGTACTGTAGTTGTACTGTAGTTGTACTGTATGTGTACTGTAGGTGTACTGTATTTGTACTGTACTTGTACTGTAGTTGTACTGTAGTTGTACTGTAGTTGTACTGTATGTGTACTGTATTTATACTGTTCTTGTACTGAAGTTGTACTGTATGTGTACTGTATTTGTACTGTACTTGTACTGTAGTTGTACTGTAGTTGTACTGTAGTTGTACTGTACTTGTACTGTAGTTGTACTGTATGTGTACTGTAGTTGTACTGTATTTGTACTGTACTTGTACTGTAGTTGTACTGTAGTTGTACTGTACTTGTACTGTACTTGTACTGTACTTGTACTGTACTTGTACTGTAGTTGTACTGTAGTTGTACTGTAGTTGTACTGTATGTGTACTGTAGTTGTACTGTATTTGTACTGTACTTGTACTCTAGTTGTATTGTAGTTGTACTGTACTTGTACTGTACTTGTACTGTAGTTGTACTGTATTTGTACTGTACTTGTACTGTACTTGTACTGTAGTTGTACTGTAGTTGTACTGTAGTTGTACTGTATGTGTACTGTAGTTGTACTGTATTTGTACTGTACTTGTACTGTAGTTGTACTGTAGTTGTACTGTAGTTGTACTGTAGTTGTACTGTAGTTGTACTGTATGTGTACTGTATTTTAACTGTAGTTGTACTGTACTTGTACTGTAGTTGTACTGTACTTGTACTGTTGTTAAACTGTATTTGTACTGTAGTTGTACTGTACTTGTACTGTATGTGTACTGTATGTGTACTGTATTTGTACTGTAGTAGTACTGTATGTGTACTGTATGTGTACTGTATGTGTACTGTATTTGTACTGTAGTTGTACTGTAGTTGTACTGTAGATGTACTGTAGTTGTACTGTATTTGTACTGTACTTGTACTGTAGTTGTACTGTAGTTGTACTGTAGTTGTACTGTATGTGTACTGTATTTTAACTGTATTTGTACTGTAGTTGTACTGTAGTTGTACTGTATTTGTACTGTAGTTGAACTGTATGTGTACTGTAGTTGTACTGTATTTGTACTGTACTTGTACTGTAGTTGTACTGTAGTTGTACTGTATTTGTACTCTAGTTGTACTGTAGTTGTACTGTATGTGTACTGTAGTTGTACTGTATGTGTACTGTAGTTGTACTGAATGTGTACTATAGTTGTACTGTATTTGTACTGTATTTGTACTGTACTTGTACTGTAGTTGTACTGTAGTTGTACTGTATGTGTACTGTATTTGTACTGTACTTGTACTGTAGTTGTACTGTAGTTGTACTGTACTTGTACTGTACTTGTACTGTAGTTGTACTGTATGTGTACTGTAGTTGTACTGTATTTGTACTGTACTTGTACTGTAGTTGTACTGTAGTTGTACTGTACTTGTACTGTACTTGTACTGTACTTGTACTGTACTTGTACTGTAGTTGTACTGTAGTTGTACTGTAGTTGTACTGTAGTTGTAATGTATGTGTACTGTAGTTGTACTGTATTTGTACTGTACTTGTACTGTAGATGTACTGTAGTTGTACTGTATTTGTACAGTATGTGTACTGTATTTGTACTGTAGTTGTACTGTATGTGTACTGTAGTTGTACTGTATGTGTACTGTATTTGTACTGTAGTTGTACTGTAGTTGTACTGTAGTTGTACTGTAGTTGTACTGTATGTGTACTGTATTTGTACTGTATGTGTACTGTATTTGTACTGTAGTTGTACTATAGTTGTACTGTATGTGTATTGTATTTTAACTGTACTTGTACTGTAGTTGTACTGTATTTGTACTGTAGTTGTACTGTATTTGTACTGTAGTTGTACTGTAGTTGTACTGTAGTTGTACTGTATGTGTACTGTATTTGTATTGTATGTGTACTGTATTTGTACTGTATGTGTACTGTATTTGTACTGTAGTTGTACTGTAGTTGTACTGTATGTGTACTGTAGTTGTACTGTACTTGTACTGTAGTTGTACAGTAGTTGTACTGTATGTGTACTGTAGTTGTACTATACTTGTACTGTATTTGTACTTTATGTGTACTGTATTTGTACTGTAGTTGTACTGTAGTTGTACTGTATTTGTACTGTATGTGTACTGTATTTGTACTGTAGTTGTACTGTAGTTGTACTGTAGTTGTACTCTAGTTGTACTGTACTTGTACTGTATTTGTACTGTAGTTGTACTGTATGTGTACTGTATTTGTACTGTAGTTGTACTGTAGTTGTACTGTAGTTGTACTGTATGTGTACTGTATGTGTACTGTAGTTGTACTGTAGTTGTACTGTAGTTGTACTGTATGTGTACTGTATGTGTACTGTATGTGTACTGTAGTTGTACTGTATGTGTACTGTATGTGTACTGTAGTTGTACTGTAGTTGTACTGTAGTTGTACAGTATTTGTACTGTAGTTGTACTGTAGTTGTACTGTATGTGTACTGTATGTGTACTGTAGTTGTACTGTAGTTGTACTGTAGTTGTACTGTATGTGTACTGTATGTGTACTGTAGTTGTACTGTAGTTGTACTGTAGTTGTACTGTATGTGTACTGTATGTGTACTGTGGTTGTACTGTATGTGTACTGTAGTTGTACTGTAGCTGTACTGTAGTTGTACTGTAGTGTCACTGTATTTGTACTGTAGTTGTACTGTAGTTGTACTGTAGTTGTACTGTAGTTGTACCATAGTTGTACTGTATGTGTACTGTATGTGTACTGTATGAGTACTGTAGTTGTACTGTATGTGTACTGTAGTTGTACTGTAGTTGTACTGTAGTAGTACTGTAGTTGTACTGTAGTTGTACTGTATGCGTACTGTATGTGTACTGTAGTTGTACTGTAGATGCACTGTTTTTGTACTGTAGTTGTACTGTAGTTGTACTGTAGTTGTACTGTATGTGTACTGTATGTGTACCGTAGTTGTACTGTAGTTGTACTGTAGTTGTACTGTATGTGTACTGTATGTGTACTGTATGTGTACTGTAGTTGTACTGTATGTGTACTGTATGTGTACTGTAGTTGTACTGTAGTTGTACTGTAGTTGTACTGTAGTTGTACAGTATTTGTACTGTAGTTGTACTGTAGTTGTACTGTATGTGTACTGTATGTGTACTGTAGTTGTACTGTAGTTGTACTGTAGTTGTACTGTATGTGTACTGTATGTGTACTGTAGTTGTACTGTAGTTGTACTGTAGTTGTACTGTATGTGTACTGTATGTGTACTGTGGTTGTACTGTATGTGTACTGTAGTTGTACTGTAGCTGTACTGTAGTTGTACTGTAGTGTCACTGTAGTTGTACTGTAGTTGTACTGTAGTTGTACTGTAGTTGTACTGTATGTGTACTGTATGTGTACTGTATGAGTACTGTAGTTGTACTGTAGTTGTACTGTATGTGTACTGTATATGTACTGTAGTTGTACTGTATGTGTACTGTAGTTGTACTGTAGTTGTACTGTAGTAGTACTGTAGTTGTACTGTAGTTGTACTGTATGCGTACTGTATGTGTACTGTAGTTGTACTGTAGATGTACTGTATGGGTACTGTAGTTGTACTGTAGTTGTACTGTAGGTGTACTGTAGTTGTACTGTAGTTGTACTGTATGTGTACTGTATGTGTACTGTATGTGTACTGTATGTGTACTGTAGTTGTACTGTATGTGTACTGTAGTTGTACTGTAGTTGTACTGTATGTGTACTGTATGTGTACTGTAGTTGTACTGTAGTTGTACTGTATGTGTACTGTACTTGTACTGTACTTGTACTGTAGTTGTACTGTAGTTGTACTGTATGTGTACTGTATGTGTACTGTACTTGTACTGTAGTTGTACTGTAGTTGTACTGTAGTTGTACTGTAGTTGTACTGTATGTGTACTGTAGTTGTACTGTATTTGTACTGTACTTGTACTGAAGTTGTACTGTAGTTGTACTGTAGTTGTACTGTATGTGTACTGTATTTGTACTGTACTTGTACTGTAGTTGTACTGTAGTTGTACTGTATGTGTACTGTATTTGTACTAGTCTTGAACTGTAGTTGTACTGTAGTTGTACTGTACTTTTACTGTACTTGTACTGTAGTTGTACTGTATGTGTACTGTAGTTGTACTGTATTTGTACTGTACTTGTACTGTAGTTGTACTGTAGTTGTACTGTACTTGTACTGTAATTGTACTGTAGTTGTACTGTAGTTGTACTGTAGTTGTACTGTATGTGTACTGTAGGTGTACTGTATTTGTACTGTACTTGTACTGTAGTTGTACTGTAGTTGTACTGTAGTTGTACTGTATGTGTACTGTATTTATACTGTTCTTGTACTGTAGTTGTACTGTATGTGTACTGTATTTGTACTGTACTTGTACTGTAGTTGTACTGTAGTTGAACTGTATTTGTACTGTACTTGTACTGTAGTTGTACTGTATGTGTACTGTAGTTGTACTGTATTTGTACTGTACTTGTACTGTAGTTGTACTGTAGTTGTACTGTACTTGTACTGTACTTGTACTGTACTTGTACTGTACTTGTACTGTAGTTGTACTGTAGTTGTACTGTAGTTGTACTGTATGTGTACTGTAGTTGTACTGTATTTGTACTGTACTTGTACTGTAGTTGTATTGTAGTTGTACTGTACTTGTACTGTACTTGTACTGTAGTTGTACTGTATTTGTACTGTACTTGTACTGTACTTGTACTGTAGTTGTACTGTAGTTGTACTGTATGTGTACTGTAGTTGTACTGTATTTGTACTGTACTTGTACTGTAGTTGTACTGTAGTTGTACTGTAGTTGTACTGTAGTTGTACTGTAGTTGTACTGTATGTGTGCTGTATTTTAACTGTAGTTGTACTGTACTTGTACTGTAGTTGTACAGTAGTTGTACTGTAGTTAAACTGTATTTGTACTGTAGTTGTACTGTACTTGTACTGTATGTGTACTGTATGTGTACTGTATTTGTACTGTAGTAGTACTGTATGTGTACTCTATGTGTACTGTATGTGTACTGTATGTGTACTGTATTTGTACTGTAGTTGTACTGTAGTTGTACTGTAGATGTACTGTTGTTGTACTGTATTTGTACTGTACTTGTACTGTAGTTGTACTGTAGTTGTACTGTAGTTGTACTGTATGTGTACTGTATTTTAACTGTATTTGTACTGTAGTTGTACTGTAGTTGTACTGTATTTGTACTGTAGTTGAACTGTATGTGTACTGTAGTTGTACTGTATTTGTACTGTACTTGTACTGTAGTTGTACTGTAGTTGTACTGTATTTGTACTCTAGTTGTACTGTAGTTGTACTGTATGTGTACTGTAGTTGTACTATATGTGTACTGTAGTTGTACTGAATGTGTACTATAGTTGTACTGTATTTGTACTCTATTTGTACTGTACTTGGACTGTAGTTGTACTGTAGTTGTACTGTATGTGTACTGTATTTGTACTGTACTTGTACTGTAGTTGTACTGTAGTTGTACTGTACTTGTACTGTACTTGTACTGTAGTTGTACTGTATGTGTACTGTAGTTGTACTGTATTTGTACTGTACTTGTACTGTAGTTGTACTGTAGTTGTACTATACTTGTACTGTACTTGTACTGTACTTGTACTGTAGTTGTACTGTAGTTGTACTGTAGTTGTACTGTATGTGTACTGTAGTTGTACTGTATTTGTACTGTACTTGTACTGTAGATGTACTGTAGTTGTACTGTATTTGTACTGTATGTGTCCTGTATTTGTACTGTAATTGTACTGTATGTGTACTGTAGTTGTACTGTATGTGTATTGTACTTGTACTGTATGTGTACTGTATTTGTACTGTAGTTGTACTGTAGTTGTACTGTAGTTGTACTGTAGTTGTACTGTAGTTGTACTGTAGTTGTACTGTATGTGTACTGTATTTGTACTGTATGTGTACTGTATTTGTACTGTAGTTGTACTGTAGTTGTACTGTATGTGTACTGTATTTTAACTGTACTTGTACTGTAGTTGTACTGTATTTGTACTGTAGTTGTACTGTATTTGTACTGTAGTTGTACTGTAGTTGTACTGTAGTTGTACTGTATGTGTACTGTATTTGTACTATATGTGTACTGTATTTGTACTGTATGTGTACTGTATTTGTACTGTAGTTGTACTGTAGTTGTACTGTATGTGTACTGTAGTTGTACTGTACTTGTACTGTAGTTGTACTGTAGTTGTACTGTATGTGTACTGTAGTTGTACTATACTTGTACTGTATTTGTACTTTATGTGTACTGTATTTGTACTGTAGTTGTACTGTAGTTGTACTGTAGTTGTACTGTATTTGTACTGTATGTGTACTGTATTTGTACTGTAGTAGTACTGTAGTTGTACTGTAGTTGTACTGTAGTTGTACTGTACTTGTACTGTATTTGTACTGTAGTTGTACTGTATGTGTACTGTATTTGTACTGTAGTTGTACTGTAGTTGTACTGTAGTTGTACTGTACGTGTACTGTATGTGTACTGTAGTTGTACTGTAGTTGTACTGTAGTTGTACTGTATGTGTACTGTATGTGTACTGTATGTGTACTGTAGTTGTACTGTATGTGTACTGTATGTGTACTGTAGTTGTACTGTAGTTGTACTGTAGTTGTACAGTATTTGTACTGTAGTTGTACTGTAGTTGTACTGTAGTTGTACTGTTGTTGTACTGTATGTGTACTGTATTTGTACTGTATGTGTACTGTAGTTGTACTGTATGTGTACTGTATGCTTACTGTAGTTGTACTGTAGTTGTACTGTATGTGTACTGTATGTGTACTGTAGTTGTACTGTAGTTGTACTGTAGTTGTACTGTATGTGTACTGTAGTTGTACTGTAGTTGTACTGTATGTGTACTGTAGTTGTACTGTAGTTGTTCTGTATGTGTACTGTAGTTGTACTGTAGTTGTACTGTAGTTGTACTGTAGTTGTACTGTATGTGTACTGTATTTGTACTGTATGTGTACTGTATTTGTACTGTAGTTGTACTGTATGTGTACTGTATGTGTACTGTAGTTGTACTGTAGTTGAACTGTAGTTGTACTGTATGTGTACTGTATTTGTACTGTAGTTGTACTGTAGTTGTACTGTAAGTGTACTGTATTTGTACTGTATGTGTACTGTAGTTGTACTGTATGTGTACTGTATGTGTACTGTAGTTGTACTGTAGTTGTACTGTAGTTGTACTGTATGTGTACTGTATGTGTACTGTAGTTGTACTGTAGTTGTACTGTAGTTGTACTGTATGTGTACTGTATGTGTACTGTGGTTGTACTGTATGTGTACTGTAGTTGTACTGTAGCTGTACTGTAGTTGTACTGTAGTGTCACTGTATTTGTACTGTAGTTGTACTGTAGTTGTACTGTAGTTGTACTGTAGTTGTACTGTATGTGTACTGTATGTGTACTGTATGAGTACTGTAGTTGTACTGTATGTGTACTGTAGTTGTACTGTAGTTGTACTGTAGTAGTACTGTAGTTGTACTGTAGTTGTACTGTATGCGTACTGTATGTGTACTGTAGTTGTACTGTAGATGCACTGTTTTTGTACTGTAGTTGTACTGTAGTTGTACTGTAGTTGTACTGTATGTGTACTGTATGTGTACCGTAGTTGTACTGTAGTTGTACTGTAGTTGTACTGTATGTGTACTGTATGTGTACTGTATGTGTACTGTAGTTGTACTGTATGTGTACTGTATGTGTACTGTAGTTGTACTGTAGTTGTACTGTAGTTGTACTGTAGTTGTACAGTATTTGTACTGTAGTTGTACTGTAGTTGGACTGTATGTGTACTGTATGTGTACTGTAGTTGTACTGTAGTTGTACTGTAGTTGTACTGTATGTGTACTGTATGTGTACTGTAGTTGTACTGTAGTTGTACTGTAGTTGTACTGTATGTGTACTGTATGTGTACTGTGGTTGTACTGTATGTGTACTGTAGTTGTACTGTAGCTGTACTGTAGTTGTACTGTAGTGTCACTGTAGTTGTACTGTAGTTGTTCTGTAGTTGTACTGTAGTTGTACTGTATGTGTACTGTATGTGTACTGTATGAGTACTGTAGTTGTACTGTAGTTGTACTGTATGTGTACTGTATGTGTACTGTAGTTGTACTGTATGTGTACTGTAGTTGTACTGTAGTTGTACTGTAGTAGTACTGTAGTTGTACTGTAGTTGTACTGTATGCGTACTGTATGTGTACTGTAGTTGTACTGTAGATGTACTGTATGTGTACTGTAGTTGTACTGTAGTTGTACTGTAGGTGTACTGTAGTTGTACTGTAGTTGTACTGTATGTGTACTGTATGTGTACTGTATGTGTACTGTATGTGTACTGTAGTTGTACTGTATGTGTACTGTAGTTGTACTGTAGTTGTACTGTATGTGTACTGTATGTGTACTGTAGTTGTACTGTAGTTGTACTGTATGTGTACTGTACTTGTACTGTACTTGTACTGTAGTTGTACTGTAGTTGTACTGTATGTGTACTGTATGTGTACTGTACTTGTACTGTAGTTGTACTGTAGTTGTACTGTAGTTGTACTGTAGTTGTACTGTATGTGTACTGTAGTTGTACTGTATTTGTACTGTACTTGTACTGAAGTTGTACTGTAGTTGTACTGTAGTTGTACTGTATGTGTACTGTATTTGTACTGTACTTGTACTGTAGTTGTACTGTAGTTGTACTGTATGTGTACTGTATTTGTACTAGTCTTGAACTGTAGTTGTACTGTAGTTGTACTGTACTTTTACTGTACTTGTACTGTAGTTGTACTGTATGTGTACTGTAGTTGTACTGTAGTTGTACTGTAGTTGTACTGTACTTGTACTGTAATTGTACTGTAGTTGTACTGTAGTTGTACTGTAGTTGTACTGTATGTGTACTGTAGGTGTACTGTATTTGTACTGTACTTGTACTGTAGTTGTACTGTAGTTGTACTGTAGTTGTACTGTATGTGTACTGTATTTATACTGTTCTTGTACTGTAGTTGTACTGTATGTGTACTGTATTTGTACTGTACTTGTACTGTAGTTGTACTGTAGTTGTACTGTAGTTGTACTGTACTTGTACTGTAGTTGTACTGTATGTGTACTGTAGTTGTACTGTATTTGTACTGTACTTGTACTGTAGTTGTACTGTAGTTGTACTGTACTTGTACTGTACTTGTACTGTACTTGTACTGTACTTGTACTGTAGTTGTACTGTAGTTGTACTGTAGTTGTACTGTATGTGTACTGTAGTTGTACTGTATTTGTACTGTACTTGTACTGTAGTTGTATTGTAGTTGTACTGTACTTGTACTGTACTTGTACTGTAGTTGTACTGTATTTGTACTGTACTTGTACTGTACTTGTACTGTAGTTGTACTGTAGTTGTACTGTAGTTGTACTGTATGTGTACTGTAGTTGTACTGTATTTGTACTGTACTTGTACTGTAGTTGTACTGTAGTTGTACTGTAGTTGTACTGTAGTTGTACTGTAGTTGTACTGTATGTGTACTGTATTTTAACTGTAGTTGTACTGTACTTTTACTGTAGTTGTACTGTAGTTGTACTGTAGTTAAACTGTATTTGTACTGTAGTTGTACTGTACTTGTACTGTATGTGTACTGTATGTGTACTGTATTTGTACTGTAGTAGTACTGTATGTGTACTGTATGTGTACTGTATGTGTACTGTATGTGTACTGTATTTGTACTGTAGTTGTACTGTAGTTGTACTGTAGATGTACTGTTGTTGTACTGTATTTGTACTGTACTTGTACTGTAGTTGTACTGTAGTTGTACTGTATGTGTACTGTATTTTAACTGTATTTGTACTGTAGTTGTACTGTAGTTGTACTGTATTCGTACTGTAGTTGAACTGTATGTGTACTGTAGTTGTACTGTATTTGTACTGTACTTGTACTGTACTTGTACTGTAGTTGTACTGTAGTTGTACTGTATTTGTACTCTAGTTGTACTGTAGTTGTACTGTATGTGTACTGTAGTTGTACTGTATGTGTACTGTAGTTGTACTGAATGTGTACTATAGTTGTACTGTATTTGTACTGTATTTGTACTGTACTTGTACTGTAGTTGTACTGTAGTTGTACTGTATGTGTACTGTATTTGTACTGTACTTGTACTGTAGTTGTACTGTAGTTGTACTGTACTTGTACTGTACTTGTACTGTAGTTGTACTGTATGTGTACTGTAGTTGTACTGTATTTGTACTGTACTTGTACTGTAGTTGTACTGTAGTTGTACTATACTTGTACTGTACTTGTACTGTACTTGTACTGTAGTTGTACTGTAGTTGTACTGTAGTTGTACTGTATGTGTACTGTAGTTGTACTGTATTTGTACTGTACTTGTACTGTAGATGTACTGTAGTTGTACTGTATTTGTACTGTATGTGTACTGTATTTGTACTGTAATTGTACTGTATGTGTACTGTAGTTGTACTGTATGTGTACTGTACTTGTACTGTATGTGTACTGTATTTGTACTGTAGTTGTACTGTAGTTGTACTGTAGTTGTACTGTAGTTGTACTGTAGTTGTACTGTATGTGTACTGTATTTGTACTGTATGTGTACTGTATTTGTACTGTAGTTGTACTGTAGTTGTACTGTATGTGTACTGTATTTTAACTGTACTTGTACTGTAGTTGTACTGTATTTGTACTGTAGTTGTACTGTATTTGTACTGTAGTTGTACTGTAGTTGTACTGTAGTTGTACTGTATGTGTACTGTATTTGTACTATATGTGTACTGTATTTGTACTGTATGTGTACTGTATTTGTACTGTAGTTGTACTGTAGTTGTACTGTATGTGTACTGTAGTTGTACTGTACTTGTACTGTAGTTGTACTGTAGTTGTACTGTATGTGTACTGTAGTTGTACTATACTTGTACTGTATTTGTACTTTATGTGTACTGTATTTGTACTGTAGTTGTACTGTAGTTGTACTGTAGTTGTACTGTATTTGTACAGTATGTGTACTGTATTTGTACTGTAGTAGTACTGTAGTTGTACTGTAGTTGTACTGTAGTTGTACTGTACTTGTACTGTATTTGTACTGTAGTTGTACTGTATGTGTACTGTATTTGTACTGTAGTTGTACTGTAGTTGTACTGTAGTTGTACTGTACGTGTACTGTATGTGTACTGTAGTTGTACTGTAGTTGTACTGTAGTTGTACTGTATGTGTACTGTATGTGTACTGTATGTGTACTGTAGTTGTACTGTATGTGTACTGTATGTGTACAGTAGTTGTACTGTAGTTGTACTGTAGTTGTACTCTAGTTGTACAGTATTTGTACTGTAGTTGTACTGTAGTTGTACTGTAGTTGTACTGTTGTTGTACTGTATGTGTACTGTATTTGTACTGTATGTGTACTGTAGTTGTACTGTATGTGTACTGTATGCTTACTGTAGTTGTACTGTAGTTGTACTGTATGTGTACTGTATGTGTACTGTAGTTGTACTGTAGTTGTACTTTAGTTGTACTGTATGTGTACTGTAGTTGTACTGTAGTTGTACTGTATGTGTACTGTAGTTGTACTGTAGTTGTTCTGTATGTGAACTGTAGTTGTACTGTAGTTGTACTGTAGTTGTACTGTAGTTGTACTGTATGTGTACTGTATTTGTACTGTATGTGTACTGTATTTGTACTGTAGTTGTACTGTATGTGTACTGTATGTGTACTGTAGTTGTACTGTAGTTGAACTGTAGTTGTACTGTATGTGTACTGTATTTGTACTGTAGTTGTACTGTAGTTGTACTGTAAGTGTACTGTATTTGTACTGTATGTGTACTGTAGTTGTACTGTATGTGTACTGTATGTGTACTGTATTTGTACTGTATGTGTACTGTAGTTGTACTGTATGTGTACTGTATTTGTACTGTATGTGTACTGTAGTTGTACTGTATGTGTACTGTAGTTGTACTGTAGTTGTACTGTAATGTACTGTATGTGTACTGTATTTGTACTGTAGTTGTACTGTAGTTGCACTGTATGTGTACTCTATGTGTACTGTATTTGTACTGTATGTGTACTGTATTTGTACTGTAGTTGTACTGTAGTTGTACTGTAGTTGTACTGTAGTTGTACTGTATGTGTACTGTATTTGTACTGTATGTGTACTGAATTTGTACTGTAGATGTACTGTATGTGTACTGTAGTTGTACTGTAGTTGTACTGTATGTGTACTGTATTTGTACTGTATGTGTACTGTAGTTGTACTGTAGTTGTACTGTAGTTGTACTGTATGTGTACTGTAGTTGTACTGTATTTGTACTGTACTTGTACTGTAGTTGTACTGTAGTTGTACTGTAGTTGTACTGTAGTTGTACTGTAGTTGTACTGTATGTGTACTGTATTTTAACTGTAGTTGTACTGTACTTGTACTGTAGTTGTACTGTAGTTGTACTGTAGTTAAACTGTATTTGTACTGTAGTTGTACTGTACTTGTACTGTATGTGTACTGTATGTGTACTGTATTTGTACTGTAGTAGTACTGTATGTGTACTGTATGTGTACTGTATGTGTACTGTATGTGTACTGTATTTGTACTGTAGTTGTACTGTAGTTGTACTGTAGATGTACTGTTGTTGTACTGTATTTGTACTGTACTTGTACTGTAGTTGTACTGTAGTTGTACTGTAGTTGTACTGTATGTGTACTGTATTTTAACTGTATTTGTACTGTAGTTGTACTGTAGTTGTACTTTATTTGTACTGTAGTTGAACTGTATGTGTACTGTAGTTGTACTGTATTTGTACTGTACTTGTACTGTAGTTGTACTGTAGTTGTACTGTATTTGTACTCTAGTTGTACTGTAGTTGTACTGTATGTGTACTGTAGTTGTACTGTATGTGTACTGTAGTTGTACTGAATGTGTACTATAGTTGTACTGTATTTGTACTGTATTTGTACTGTACTTGTACTGTAGTTGTACTGTAGTTGTACTGTATGTGTACTGTATTTGTACTGTACTTGTACTGTAGTTGTACTGTAGTTGTACTGTACTTGTACTGTACTTGTACTGTAGTTGTACTGTATGTGTACTGTAGTTGTACTGTATTTGTACTGTACTTGTACTGTAGTTGTACTGTAGTTGTACTATACTTGTACTGTACTTGTACTGTACTTGTACTGTAGTTGTACTGTAGTTGTACTGTAGTTGTACTGTATGTGTACTGTAGTTGTACTGTATTTGTACTGTACTTGTACTGTAGATGTACTGTAGTTGTACTGTATTTGTACTGTATGTGTACTGTATTTGTACTGTAATTGTACTGTATGTGTACTGTAGTTGTACTGTATGTGTACTGTACTTGTACTGTATGTGTACTGTATTTGTACTGTAGTTGTACTGTAGTTGTACTGTAGTTGTACTGTAGTTGTACTGTAGTTGTACTGTATGTGTACTGTATTTGTACTGTATGTGTACTGTATTTGTACTGTAGTTGTACTGTAGTTGTACTGTATGTGTACTGTATTTTTACTGTACTTGTACTGTAGTTGTACTGTATTTGTACTGTAGTTGTACTGTATTTGTACTGTAGTTGTACTGTAGTTGTACTGTAGTTGTACTGTATGTGTACTGTATTTGTACTATATGTGTACTGTATTTGTACTGTATGTGTACTGTATTTGTACTGTAGTTGTACTGTAGTTGTACTGTATGTGTACTGTAGTTGTACTGTACTTGTACTGTAGTTGTACTGTAGTTGTACTGTATGTGTACTGTAGTTGTACTATACTTGTACTGTATTTGTACTTTATGTGTACTGTATTTGTACTGTAGTTGTACTGTAGTTGTACTGTAGTTGTACTGTATTTGTACTGTATGTGTACTGTATTTGTACTGTAGTAGTACTGTAGTTGTACTGTAGTTGTACTGTAGTTGTACTGTACTTGTACTGTATTTGTACTGTAGTTGTACTGTATGTGTACTGTATTTGTACTGTAGTTGTACTGTAGTTGTACTGTAGTTGTACTGTACGTGTACTGTATGTGTACTGTAGTTGTACTGTAGTTGTACTGTAGTTGTACTGTATGTGTACTGTATGTGTACTGTATGTGTACTGTAGTTGTACTGTATGTGAACTGTATGTGTACTGTAGTTGTACTGTAGTTGTACTGTAGTTGTACTCTAGTTGTACAGTATTTGTACTGTAGTTGTACTGTAGTTGTACTGTAGTTGTACTGTTGTTGTACTGTATGTGTACTGTATTTGTACTGTATGTGTACTGTAGTTGTACTGTATGTGTACTGTATGCTTACTGTAGTTGTACTGTAGTTGTACTGTATGTGTACTGTATGTGTACTGTAGTTGTACTGTAGTTGTACTGTAGTTGTACTGTATGTGTACTGTAGTTGTACTGTAGTTGTACTGTATGTGTACTGTAGTTGTACTGTAGTTGTTCTGTATGTGAACTGTAGTTGTACTGTAGTTGTACTGTAGTTGTACTGTAGTTGTACTGTATGTGTACTGTATTTGTACTGTATGTGTACTGTATTTGTACTGTAGTTGTACTGTATGTGTACTGTATGTGTACTGTAGTTGTACTGTAGTTGAACTGTAGTTGTACTGTATGTGTACTGTAGTTGTACTGTAGTTGTACTGTAGTTGTACTGTAAGTGTACTGTATTTGTACTGTATGTGTACTGTAGTTGTACTGTATGTGTACTGTATGTGTACTGTATTTGTACTGTATGTGTACTGTAGTTGTACTGTATGTGTACTGTATTTGTACTGTATGTGTACTGTAGTTGTACTGTATGTGTACTGTAGTTGTACTGTAGTTGTACTGTAATGTACTGTATGTGTACTGTATTTGTACTGTAGTTGTACTGTAGTTGTACTGTATGTGTACTCTATGTGTACTGTATTTGTACTGTATGTGTACTGTATTTGTACTGTAGTTGTACTGTAGTTGTACTGTAGTTGTACTGTAGTTGTACTGTATGTGTACTGTATTTGTACTGTATGTGTACTGAATTTGTACTGTAGATGTACTGTATGTGTACTGTAGTTGTACTGTAGTTGTACTGTATGTGTACTGTATTTGTACTGTATGTGTACTGTAGTTGTACTGTAGTTGTACTGTAGTTGTACTGTATGTGTACTGTATTTGTACTGTATGTGTACTGTATTTGTACTGTAGTTGTACTGTAGTTGTACTGTATGTGTACTGTATTTTAACTGTACTTGTACTGTAGTTGTACTGTATTTGTACTGTAGTTGTACTGTATGTGTACTGTATTTGTACTGTACTTGTACTGTGGTTGTACTGTAGTTGTACTGTATTTGTACTGTAGTTGTACTGTAGTTGTACTGTATGTGTACTGTTTGTGTACTGTAGTTGTACTGTAGTTGTACTGTATGTGTACTGTAGTTGTACTGTAGTTGTACTGTATGTGTACTGTAGTTGTACTGTACTTGTACTGTATGTGTACTGTAGTTGTACTGTAGTTGTACTGTATGTGTACTGTATGTGTACTGTAGTTGTACTGTATGTGTACTGTAGTTGTAGTGTAGTTGTACTGTATGTGTACTGTATGTGTACTGTATGTGTACTGTAGTTGTACTGTATGTGTACTGTATGTGTACTATAGTTGTACTGTAGTTGTACTGTATGTGTACTGTAGTTGTACTGTATGTGTGCTGTAGTTGTACTGTAGTTGTACTGTAGTTGTACTGTAGTTTTACTGTATGTGTACTGTATGCGTACTGTATGTGTACTGTAGTTGTACTGTAGTTGTACTGTATGTGTACTGTAGTTGTACTGTAGTTGTACTGTATGTGTACTGTAGTTGTACTGTAGTTGTACTCTATGTGTACTCTATGTGTACTGTATGTGTACTGTAGTTGTACTGTATGTGTACTGTAGTTGTACTGTAGTTGTATTGTATGTGTACTGTATGTGTACTGTATGTGTACTGTAGTTGTACTGTATGTGTACTGTAGTTGTACTGTAGTTGTACTGTATGTGTACTGTATGTGTACTGTAGTTGTACTGTAGTTGTACTGTAGTTGTACTGTATGTGTACTGTATGTGTACAGTATGTGTACTGTGGTTGTACTGTATGTGTACTGTATGTGTACTGTATGAGTACTGTAGGTGTACTGTAGTTGTACTGTATGTGTACTGTATGTGTACTGTAGTTGTACTGTATGTGTACTGTAGTTGTACTGTAGTTGTACTGTAGTTGTACTGTAGTTGTACTGTAGTTGTACTGTATGCGTACTGTATGTGTACTGTAGTTGTACTGTAGATGTACTGAATGTGTACTGTAGTTGTACTGTAGTTGTACTGTAGGTGTACTGTAGTTGTACTGTAGTTGTACTGTATGTGTACTGTATGTGTACTGTATGTGTACTGTATGTGTACTGTAGTTGTACTGTATGTGTACTGTAGTTGTACTGTAGTTGTACTGTATGTGTACTGTATGTGTACTGTAGTTGTACTGTAGTTGTACTGTATGTGTACTGTACTTGTACTGTACTTGTACTGTAGTTGTACTGTAGTTGTACTGTATGTGTACTGTATGTGTACTGTACTTGAACTGTGGTTGTACTGTAGTTGTACTGTAGTTGTACTGTATGTGTACTGTATGTGTACTGTAGTTGTACTGTATGTGTACTGTAGTTGTACTGTAGTTGTACTGTAGTAGTACTGTAGTTGTACTGTAGTTGTACTGTATGCGTACTGTATGTGTACTGTAGTTGTACTGTAGATGTACTGTATGTGTACTGTAGTTGTACTGTAGTTGTACTGTAGGTGTACTGTAGTTGTACTGTAGTTGTACTGTATGTGTACTGTATGTGTACTGTATGTGTACTGTATGTGTACTGTAGTTGTACTGTATGTGTACTGTAGTTGTACTGTAGTTGTACTGTATGTGTACTGTATGTGTACTGTAGTTGTACTGTAGTTGTACTGTATGTGTACTGTACTTGTACTGTACTTGTACTGTAGTTGTACTGTAGTTGTACTGTATGTGTACTGTATGTGTACTGTACTT
The DNA here is from genome assembly GCA_946902985.2 of Meconema thalassinum. Classification (NCBI taxonomy): domain Eukaryota; kingdom Metazoa; phylum Arthropoda; class Insecta; order Orthoptera; family Tettigoniidae; genus Meconema; species Meconema thalassinum. Next base: position 442,536,023 of record OX336394.1, on the reverse strand, counting down.
GTTCTGTAGTTGTACTGTAGTTGTACTGTAGTTGTACTGTAGTTGTACTGTATGTGTACTGTAGTTGTACTGTATTTGTACTGTACTTGTACTGAAGTTGTACTGTAGTTGTACTGTAGTTGTAATGTATGTGTACTGTATTTGTACTGTACTTGTACTGTAGTTGTACTGTAGTTGTACTGTATGTGTACTGTATTTGTACTAGTCTTGAACTGTAGTTGTACTGTAGTTGTACTGTACTTTTACTGTACTTGTACTGTAGTTGTACTGTATGTGTACTGTAGTTGTACTGTATTTGTACTGTACTTGTACTGTAGTTGTACTGTAGTTGTACTGTACTTGTACTGTAATTGTACTGTAGTTGTACTGTAGTTGTACTGTATGTGTACTGTAGGTGTACTGTATTTGTACTGTACTTGTAATGTAGTTGTACTGTAGTTGTACTGTAGTTGTACTGTATGTGTACTGTATTTATACTGTTCTTGTACTGTAGTTGTACTGTATGTGTACTGTATTTGTACTGCACTTGTACTGTAGTTGTACTGTAGTTGTACTGTAGTTGTACTGTACTTGTACTGTAGTTGTACTGTATGTGTACTGTAGTTGTACTGTATTTGTACTGTACTTGTACTGTAGTTGTACTGTAGTTGTACTGTACTTGTACTGTACTTGTACTGTACTTGTACTGTACTTGTACTGTAGTTGTACTGTAGTTGTACTGTAGTTGTACTGTATGTGTACTGTAGTTGTACTGTATTTGTACTGTACTTGTACTGTAGTTGTATTGTAGTTGTACTGTACTTGTACTGTACTTGTACTGTAGTTGTACTGTATTTGTACTGTACTTGTACTGTACTTGTACTGTAGTTGTACTGTAGTTGTACTGTAGTTGTACTGTATGTGTACTGTAGTTGTACTGTATTTGTACTGTACTTGTACTGTAGTTGTACTGTAGTTGTACTGTAGTTGTACTGTAGTTGTACTGTAGTTGTACTGTATGTGTACTGTATTTTAACTGTAGTTGTACTGTACTTGTACTGTAGTTGTACTGTAGTTGTACTGTAGTTAAACTGTATTTGTACTGTAGTTGTACTGTACTTGTACTGTATGTGTACTGTATGTGTACTGTATTTGTACTGTAGTAGTACTGTATGTGTACTGTATGTGTACTGTATGTGTACTGTATGTGTACTGTATTTGTACTGTAGTTGTACTGTAGTTGTACTGTAGATGTACTGTTGTTGTACTGTATTTGTACTGTACTTGTACTGTAGTTGTACTGTAGTTGTACTGTATGTGTACTGTATTTTAACTGTATTTGTACTGTAGTTGTACTGTAGTTGTACTGTATTTGTACTGTAGTTGAACTGTATGTGTACTGTAGTTGTACTGTATTTGTACTGTACTTGTACTGTAGTTGTACTGTAGTTGTACTGTATTTGTACTCTAGTTGTACTGTAGTTGTACTGTATGTGTACTGTAGTTGTACTGTATGTGTACTGTAGTTGTACTGAATGTGTACTATAGTTGTACTGTATTTGTACTGTATTTGTACTGTACTTGTACTGTAGTTGTACTGTAGTTGTACTGTATGTGTACTGTATTTGTACTGTACTTGTACTGTAGTTGTACTGTAGTTGTACTGTACTTGTACTGTACTTGTACTGTAATTGTACTGTATGTGTACTGTAGTTGTACTGTATTTGTACTGTACTTGTACTGTAGTTGTACTGTAGTTGTACTATACTTGTACTGTACTTGTACTGTACTTGTACTGTAGTTGTACTGTAGTTGTACTGTAGTTGTACTGTATGTGTACTGTAGTTGTACTGTATTTGTACTGTACTTGTACTGTAGATGTACTGTAGTTGTACTGTATTTGTACTGTATGTGTACTGTATTTGTACTGTAATTGTACTGTATGTGTACTGTAGTTGTACTGTATGTGTACTGTACTTGTACTGTATGTGTACTGTATTTGTACTGTAGTTGTACTGTAGTTGTACTGTAGTTGTACTGTAGTTGTACTGTAGTTGTACTGTAGTTGTACTGTATGTGTACTGTATTTGTACTGTATGTGTACTGTATTTGTACTGTAGTTGTACTGTAGTTGTACTGTATGTGTACTGTATTTTAACTGTACTTGTACTGTAGTTGTACTGTATTTGTACTGTAGTTGTACTGTATTTGTACTGTAGTTGTACTGTAGTTGTACTGTAGTTGTACTGTATGTGTACTGTATTTGTACTATATGTGTACTGTATTTGTACTGTATGTGTACTGTATTTGTACTGTAGTTGTACTGTAGTTGTACTGTATGTGTACTGTAGTTGTACTGTACTTGTACTGTAGTTGTACTGTAGTTGTACTGTATGTGTACTGTAGTTGTACTATACTTGTACTGTATTTGTACTTTATGTGTACTGTATTTGTACTGTAGTTGTACTGTAGTTGTACTGTAGTTGTACTGTATTTGTACTGTATGTGTACTGTATTTGTACTGTAGTAGTACTGTAGTTGTACTGTAGTTGTACTGTAGTTGTACTGTACTTGTACTGTATTTGTACTGTAGTTGTACTGTATGTGTACTGTATTTGTACTGTAGTTGTACTGTAGTTGTACTGTAGTTGTACTGTACGTGTACTGTATGTGTACTGTAGTTGTACTGTAGTTGTACTGTAGTTGTACTGTATGTGTACTGTATGTGTACTGTATGTGTACTGTAGTTGTACTGTAGTTGTACTGTAGTTGTACTGTAGTTGTACAGTATTTGTACTGTAGTTGTACTGTAGTTGTACTGTAGTTGTACTGTTGTTGTACTGTATGTGTACTGTATTTGTACTGTATGTGTACTGTAGTTGTACTGTATGTGTACTGTATGCTTACTGTAGTTGTACTGTAGTTGTACTGTATGTGTACTGTATGTGTACTGTAGTTGTACTGTAGTTGTACTGTAGTTGTACTGTATGTGTACTGTAGTTGTACTGTAGTTGTACTGTATGTGTACTGTAGTTGTACTGTAGTTGTTCTGTATGTGTACTGTAGTTGTACTGTAGTTGTACTGTAGTTGTACTGTAGTTGTACTGTATGTGTACTGTATTTGTACTGTATGTGTACTGTATTTGTACTGTAGTTGTACTGTATGTGTACTGTATGTGTACTGTAGTTGTACTGTAGTTGAACTGTAGTTGTACTGTATGTGTACTGTATTTGTACTGTAGTTGTACTGTAGTTGTACTGTAAGTGTACTGTATTTGTACTGTATGTGTACTGTAGTTGTACTGTATGTGTACTGTATGTGTACTGTAGTTGTACTGTAGTTGTACTGTAGTTGTACTGTATGTGTACTGTATGTGTACTGTAGTTGTACTGTAGTTGTACTGTAGTTGTACTGTATGTGTACTGTATGTGTACTGTGGTTGTACTGTATGTGTACTGTAGTTGTACTGTAGCTGTACTGTAGTTGTACTGTAGTGTCACTGTATTTGTACTGTAGTTGTACTGTAGTTGTACTGTAGTTGTACTGTAGTTGTACTGTATGTGTACTGTATGTGTACTGTATGAGTACTGTAGTTGTACTGTATGTGTACTGTAGTTGTACTGTAGTTGTACTGAAGTAGTACTGTAGTTGTACTGTAGTTGTACTGTATGCGTACTGTATGTGTACTGTAGTTGTACTGTAGATGCACTGTTTTTGTACTGTAGTTGTACTGTAGTTGTACTGTAGTTGTACTGTATGTGTACTGTATGTGTACCGTAGTTGTACTGTAGTTGTACTGTAGTTGTACTGTATGTGTACTGTATGTGTACTGTATGTGTACTGTAGTTGTACTGTATGTGTACTGTATGTGTACTGTAGTTGTACTGTAGTTGTACTGTAGTTGTACTGTAGTTGTACAGTATTTGTACTGTAGTTGTACTGTAGTTGTACTGTATGTGTACTGTATGTGTACTGTAGTTGTACTGTAGTTGTACTGTATTTGTACTGTATGTGTACTGTAGTTGTACTGTAGTTGTACTGTATGTGTACTGTGGTTGTACTGTATGTGTACTGTAGTTGTACTGTAGCTGTACTGTAGTTGTACTGTAGTGTCACTGTAGTTGTACTGTAGTTGTACTGTTGTTGTACTGTAGTTGTACTGTATGTGTACTGTATGTGTACTGTATGAGTACTGTAGTTGTACTGTAGTTGTACTGTATGTGTACTGTATGTGTACTGTAGTTGTACTGTATGTGTACTGTAGTTGTACTGTAGTTGTACTGTAGTAGTACTGTAGTTGTACTGTAGTTGTACTGTATGCGTACTGTATGTGTATTGTAGTTGTACTGTAGATGTACTGTATGTGTACTGTAGTTGTACTGTAGTTGTACTGTAGGTGTACTGTAGTTGTACTGTAGTTGTACTGTATGTGTACTGTATGTGTACTGTATGTGTACTGTATGTGTACTGTAGTTGTACTGTATGTGTACTGTAGTTGTACTGTAGTTGTACTGTATGTGTACTGTATGTGTACTGTAGTTGTACTGTAGTTGTACTGTATGTGTACTGTACTTGTACTGTACTTGTACTGTAGTTGTACTGTAGTTGTACTGTATGTGTACTGTACTTGTACTTTAGTTGTACTGTAGTTGTACTGTAGGTGTACTGTAGTTGTACTGTATGTGTACTGTAGTTGTACTGTATTTGTACTGTACTTGTACTGAAGTTGTACTGTAGTTGTACTGTAGTTGTACTGTATGTGTACTGTATTTGTACTGTACTTGTACTGTAGTTGTACTGTAGTTGTACTGTATGTGTACTGTATTTGTACTAGTCTTGAACTGTAGTTGTACTGTAGTTGTACTGTACTTTTACTGTACTTGTACTGTAGTTGTACTGTATGTGTACTGTAGTTGTACTGTATTTGTACTGTACTTGTACTGTAGTTGTACTGTAGTTGTACTGTACTTGTACTGTAATTGTACTGTAGTTGTACTGTAGTTGTACTGTAGTTGTACTGTATGTGTACTGTAGGTGTACTGTATTTGTACTGTACTTGTACTGTAGTTGTACTGTAGTTGTACTGTATGTGTACTGTATTTATACTGTTCTTGTACTGTAGTTGTACTGTATGTGTACTGTATTTGTACTGTACTTGTACTGTAGTTGTACTGTAGTTGTACTGTAGTTGTACTGTACTTGTACTGTAGTTGTACTGTATGTGTACTGTAGTTGTACTGTATTTGTACTGTACTTGTACTGTAGTTGTACTGTAGTTGTACTGTACTTGTACTGTACTTGTACTGTACTTGTACTGTAGTTGTACTGTAGTTGTACTGTAGTTGTACTGTATGTGTACTGTAGTTGTACTGTATTTGTACTGTACTTGTACTGTAGTTGTATTGTAGTTGTACTGTACTTGTACTGTACTTGTACTGTAGTTGTACTGTATTTGTACTGTACTTGTACTGTACTTGTACTGTAGTTGTACTGTAGTTGTACTGTAGTTGTACTGTATGTGTACTGTAGTTGTACTGTATTTGTACTGTACTTGTACTGTAGTTGTACTGTAGTTGAACTGTAGTTGTACTGTAGTTGTACTGTAGTTGTACTGTATGTGTACTGTATTTTAACTGTAGTTGTACTGTACTTGTACTGTAGTTGTACTGTAGTTGTACTGTAGTTAAACTGTATTTGTACTGTAGTTGTACTGTACTTGTACTGTATGTGTACTGTATGTGTACTGTATTTGTACTGTAGTAGTACTGTATGTGTACTGTATGTGTACTGTATGTGTACTGTATTTGTACTGTAGTTGTACTGTAGTTGTACTGTAGATGTACTGTTGTTGTACTGTATTTGTACTGTACTTGTACTGTAGTTGTACTGTAGTTGTACTGTAGTTGTACTGTATGTGTACTGTATTTTAACTGTATTTGTACTGTAGTTGTACTGTAGTTGTACTGTATTTGTACTGTAGTTGAACTGTATGTGTACTGTAGTTGTACTGTATTTGTACTGTACTTGTACTGTAGTTGTACTGTAGTTGTACTGTATTTGTACTCTAGTTGTACTGTAGTTGTACTGTATGTGTACTGTAGTTGTACTGTATGTGTACTGTAGTTGTACTGAATGTGTACTATAGTTGTACTGTATTTGTACTGTATTTGTACTGTACTTGTACTGTAGTTGTACTGTAGTTGTACTGTATGTGTACTGTATTTGTACTGTACTTGTACTGTAGTTGTACTGTAGTTGTACTGTACTTGTACTGTACTTGTACTGTAGTTGTACTGTATGTGTACTGTAGTTGTACTGTATTTGTACTGTACTTGTACTGTAGTTGTACTGTAGTTGTACTATACTTGTACTGTACTTGTACTGTACTTGTACTGTAGTTGTACTGTAGTTGTACTGTATGTGTACTGTAGTTGTACTGTATTTGTACTGTACTTGTACTGTAGATGTACTGTAGTTGTACTGTATTTGTACTGTATGTGTACTGTATTTGTACTGTAATTGTACTGTATGTGTACTGTAGTTGTACTGTATGTGTACTGTACTTGTACTGTATGTGTACTGTATTTGTACTGTAGTTGTACTGTAGTTGTACTGTAGTTGTACTGTAGTTGTACTGTAGTTGTACTGTAGTTGTACTGTATGTGTACTGTATTTGTACTGTATGTGTACTGTATTTGTACTGTAGTTGTACTGTAGTTGTACTGTATGTGTACTGTATTTTAACTGTACTTGTACTGTAGTTGTACTGTATTTGTACTGTAGTTGTACTGTATTTGTACTGTAGTTGTACTGTAGTTGTACTGTAGTTGTACTGTATGTGTACTGTATTTGTACTATATGTGTACTGTATTTGTACTGTATGTGTACTGTATTTGTACTGTAGTTGTACTGTAGTTGTACTGTATGTGTACTGTAGTTGTACTGTACTTGTACTGTAGTTGTACTGTAGTTGTACTGTACGTGTACTGTAGTTGTACTATACTTGTACTGTATTTGTACTTTATGTGTACTGTATTTGTACTGTAGTTGTACTGTAGTTGTACTGTAGTTGTACTGTATTTGTACTGTATGTGTACTGTATTTGTACTGTAGTAGTACTGTAGTTGTACTGTAGTTGTACTGTAGTTGTACTGTACTTGTACTGTATTTGTACTGTAGTTGTACTGTATGTGTACTGTATTTGTACTGTAGTTGTACTGTAGTTGTACTGTAGTTGTACTGTACGTGTACTGTATGTGTACTGTAGTTGTACTGTAGTTGTACTGTAGTTGTACTGTATGTGTACTGTATGTGTACTGTATGTGTACTGTAGTTGTACTGCATGTGTACTGTATGTGTACTGTAGTTGTACTGTAGTTGTACTGTAGTTGTACTGTAGTTGTACAGTATTTGTACTGTAGTTGTACTGTAGTTGTACTGTAGTTGTACTGTTATTGTACTGTATGTGTACTGTATTTGTACTGTATGTGTACTGTAGTTGTACTGTATGTGTACTGTATGCTTACTGTAGTTGTACTGTAGTTGTACTGTATGTGTACTGTATGTGTACTGTAGTTGTACTGTAGTTGTACTGTAGTTGTACTGTATGTGTACTGTAGTTGTACTGTAGTTGTACTGTATGTGTACTGTAGTTGTACTGTAGTTGTTCTGTATGTGTACTGTAGTTGTACTGTATTTGTACTGTAGTTGTACTGTAGTTGTACTGTATGTGTACTGTATTTGTACTGTATGTGTACTGTATTTGTACTGTAGTTGTACTCTATGTGTACTGTATGTGTACTGTAGTTGTACTGTAGTTGAACTGTAGTTGTACTGTATGTGTACTGTATTTGTACTGTAGTTGTACTGTAGTTGTACTGTAAGTGTACTGTATTTGTACTGTATGTGTACTGTAGTTGTACTGTATGTGTACTGTATGTGTACTGTAGTTGTACTGTAGTTGTACTGTAGTTGTACTGTATGTGTACTGTATGTGTACTGTAGTTGTACTGTAGTTGTACTGTAGTTGTACTGTATGTGTACTGTATGTGTACTGTGGTTGTACTGTATGTGTACTGTAGTTGTACTGTAGCTGTACTGTAGTTGTACTGTAGTGTCACTGTATTTGTACTGTAGTTGTACTGTAGTTGTACTGTAGTTGTACTGTAGTTGTACTGTATGTGTACTGTATGTGTACTGTATGAGTACTGTAGTTGTACTGTATGTGTACTGTAGTTGTACTGTAGTTGTACTGAAGTAGTACTGTAGTTGTACTGTAGTTGTACTGTATGCGTACTGTATGTGTACTGTAGTTGTACTGTAGATGCACTGTTTTTGTACTGTAGTTGTACTGTAGTTGTACTGTAGTTGTACTGTATGTGTACTGTATGTGTACCGTAGTTGTACTGTAGTTGTACTGTAGTTGTACTGTATGTGTACTGTATGTGTACTGTATGTGTACTGTAGTTGTACTGTATGTGTACTGTATGTGTACTGTAGTTGTACTGTAGTTGTACTGTAGTTGTACTGTAGTTGTACAGTATTTGTACTGTAGTTGTACTGTAGTTGTACTGTATGTGTACTGTATGTGTACTGTAGTTGTACTGTAGTTGTACTGTATTTGTACTGTATGTGTACTGTAGTTGTACTGTAGTTGTACTGTAGTTGTACTGTATGTGTACTGTGGTTGTACTGTATGTGTACTGTAGTTGTACTGTAGCTGTACTGTAGTTGTACTGTAGTGTCACTGTAGTTGTACTGTAGTTGTACTGTTGTTGTACTGTAGTTGTACTGTATGTGTACTGTATGTGTACTGTATGAGTACTGTAGTTGTACTGTAGTTGTACTGTATGTGTACTGTATGTGTACTGTAGTTGTACTGTATGTGTACTGTAGTTGTACTGTAGTTGTACTGTAGTAGTACTGTAGTTGTACTGTAGTTGTACTGTATGCGTACTGTATGTGTATTGTAGTTGTACTGTAGATGTACTGTATGTGTACTGTAGTTGTACTGTAGTTGTACTGTAGGTGTACTGTAGTTGTACTGTAGTTGTACTGTATGTGTACTGTATGTGTACTGTATGTGTACTGTATGTGTACTGTAGTTGTACTGTATGTGTACTGTAGTTGTACTGTAGTTGTACTGTATGTGTACTGTATGTGTACTGTAGTTGTACTGTAGTTGTACTGTATGTGTACTGTACTTGTACTGTACTTGTACTGTAGTTGTACTGTAGTTGTACTGTATGTGTACTGTATGTGTACTGTACTTGTACTGTAGTTGTACTGTAGTTGTACTGTAGGTGTACTGTAGTTGTACTGTATGTGTACTGTAGTTGTACTGTATTTGTACTGTACTTGTACTGAAGTTGTACTGTAGTTGTACTGTAGTTGTACTGTATGTGTACTGTATTTGTACTGTACTTGTACTGTAGTTGTACTGTAGTTGTACTGTATGTGTACTGTATTTGTACTAGTCTTGAACTGTAGTTGTACTGTAGTTGTACTGTACTTTTACTGTACTTGTACTGTAGTTGTACTGTATGTGTACTGTAGTTGTACTGTATTTGTACTGTACTTGTACTGTAGTTGTACTGTAGTTGTACTGTACTTGTACTGTAATTGTACTGTAGTTGTACTGTAGTTGTACTGTAGTTGTACTGTATGTGTACTGTAGGTGTACTGTATTTGTACTGTACTTGTACTGTAGTTGTACTGTAGTTGTACTGTATGTGTACTGTATTTATACTGTTCTTGTACTGTAGTTGTACTGTATGTGTACTGTATTTGTACTGTACTTGTACTGTAGTTGTACTGTAGTTGTACTGTAGTTGTACTGTACTTGTACTGTAGTTGTACTGTATGTGTACTGTAGTTGTACTGTATTTGTACTGTACTTGTACTGTAGTTGTACTGTAGTTGTACTGTACTTGTACTGTACTTGTACTGTACTTGTACTGTAGTTGTACTGTAGTTGTACTGTAGTTGTACTGTATGTGTACTGTAGTTGTACTGTATTTGTACTGTACTTGTACTGTAGTTGTATTGTAGTTGTACTGTACTTGTACTGTACTTGTACTGTAGTTGTACTGTATTTGTACTGTACTTGTACTGTACTTGTACTGTAGTTGTACTGTAGTTGTACTGTAGTTGTACTGTATGTGTACTGTAGTTGTACTGTATTTGTACTGTACTTGTACTGTAGTTGTACTGTAGTTGAACTGTAGTTGTACTGTAGTTGTACTGTAGTTGTACTGTATGTGTACTGTATTTTAACTGTAGTTGTACTGTACTTGTACTGTAGTTGTACTGTAGTTGTACTGTAGTTAAACTGTATTTGTACTGTAGTTGTACTGTACTTGTACTGTATGTGTACTGTATTTGTACTGTAGTAGTACTGTATGTGTACTGTATGTGTACTGTATGTGTACTGTATTTGTACTGTAGTTGTACTGTAGTTGTACTGTAGATGTACTGTTGTTGTACTGTATTTGTACTGTACTTGTACTGTAGTTGTACTGTAGTTGTACTGTAGTTGTACTGTATGTGTACTGTATTTTAACTGTATTTGTACTGTAGTTGTACTGTAGTTGTACTGTATTTGTACTGTAGTTGAACTGTATGTGTACTGTAGTTGTACTGTATTTGTACTGTACTTGTACTGTAGTTGTACTGTAGTTGTACTGTATTTGTACTCTAGTTGTACTGTAGTTGTACTGTATGTGTACTGTAGTTGTACTGTATGTGTACTGTAGTTGTACTGAATGTGTACTATAGTTGTACTGTATTTGTACTGTATTTGTACTGTACTTGTACTGTAGTTGTACTGTAGTTGTACTGTATGTGTACTGTATTTGTACTGTACTTGTACTGTAGTTGTACTGTAGTTGTACTGTACTTGTACTGTACTTGTACTGTAGTTGTACTGTATGTGTACTGTAGTTGTACTGTATTTGTACTGTACTTGTACTGTAGTTGTACTGTAGTTGTACTATACTTGTACTGTACTTGTACTGTACTTGTACTGTAGTTGTACTGTAGTTGTACTGTATGTGTACTGTAGTTGTACTGTATTTGTACTGTACTTGTACTGTAGATGTACTGTAGTTGTACTGTATTTGTACTGTATGTGTACTGTATTTGTACTGTAATTGTACTGTATGTGTACTGTAGTTGTACTGTATGTGTACTGTACTTGTACTGTATGTGTACTGTATTTGTACTGTAGTTGTACTGTAGTTGTACTGTAGTTGTACTGTAGTTGTACTGTAGTTGTACTGTAGTTGTACTGTATGTGTACTGTATTTGTACTGTATGTGTACTGTATTTGTACTGTAGTTGTACTGTAGTTGTACTGTATGTGTACTGTATTTTAACTGTACTTGTACTGTAGTTGTACTGTATTTGTACTGTAGTTGTACTGTATTTGTACTGTAGTTGTACTGTAGTTGTACTGTAGTTGTACTGTATGTGTACTGTATTTGTACTATATGTGTACTGTATTTGTACTGTATGTGTACTGTATTTGTACTGTAGTTGTACTGTAGTTGTACTGTATGTGTACTGTAGTTGTACTGTACTTGTACTGTAGTTGTACTGTAGTTGTACTGTATGTGTACTGTAGTTGTACTATACTTGTACTGTATTTGTACTTTATGTGTACTGTATTTGTACTGTAGTTGTACTGTAGTTGTACTGTAGTTGTACTGTATTTGTACTGTATGTGTACTGTATTTGTACTGTAGTAGTACTGTAGTTGTACTGTAGTTGTACTGTAGTTGTACTGTACTTGTACTGTATTTGTACTGTAGTTGTACTGTATGTGTACTGTATTTGTACTGTAGTTGTACTGTAGTTGTACTGTAGTTGTACTGTACGTGTACTGTATGTGTACTGTAGTTGTACTGTAGTTGTACTGTAGTTGTACTGTATGTGTACTGTATGTGTACTGTATGTGTACTGTAGTTGTACTGCATGTGTACTGTATGTGTACTGTAGTTGTACTGTAGTTGTACTGTAGTTGTACTGTAGTTGTACAGTATTTGTACTGTAGTTGTACTGTAGTTGTACTGTAGTTGTACTGTTGTTGTACTGTATGTGTACTGTATTTGTACTGTATGTGTACTGTAGTTGTACTGTATGTGTACTGTATGCTTACTGTAGTTGTACTGTAGTTGTACTGTATGTGTACTGTATGTGTACTGTAGTTGTACTGTAGTTGTACTGTAGTTGTACTGTATGTGTACTGTAGTTGTACTGTAGTTGTACTGTATGTGTACTGTAGTTGTACTGTAGTTGTTCTGTATGTGTACTGTAGTTGTACTGTATTTGTACTGTAGTTGTACTGTAGTTGTACTGTATGTGTACTGTATTTGTACTGTATGTGTACTGTATTTGTACTGTAGTTGTACTCTATGTGTACTGTATGTGTACTGTAGTTGTACTGTAGTTGAACTGTAGTTGTACTGTATGTGTACTGTATTTGTACTGTAGTTGTACTGTAGTTGTACTGTAAGTGTACTGTATTTGTACTGTATGTGTACTGTAGTTGTACTGTATGTGTACTGTATGTGTACTGTATTTGTACTGTATGTGTACTGTAGTTGTACTGTATGTGTACTGTATTTGTACTGTATGTGTACTGTAGTTGTACTGTATGTGTACTGTAGTTGTACTGTAGTTGTACTCTAATGTACTGTAGTTGTACTGTAGTTGTACTGTATGTGTACTCTGTGTGTACTGTATTTGTACTGTATGTGTACTGTATTTGTACTGTAGTTGTACTGTAGTTGTACTGTAGTTGTACTGTAGTTGTACTGTATGTGTACTGTATTTGTACTGTATGTGTACTGAATTTGCACTGTAGATGTACTGTATGTGTACTGTAGTTGTACTGTAGTTGTACTGTATGTGTACTGTATTTGTACTGTATGTGTACTGTAGTTGTACTGTAGTTGTACTGTAGTTGTACTGTATGTGTACTGTATTTGTACTGTATGTGTACTGTATTTGTACTGTAGTTGTACTGTAGTTGTACTGTATGTGTACTGTATTTTAACTGTACTTGTACTGTAGTTGTACTGTATTTGTACTGTAGTTGTACTGTATGTGTACTGTATTTGTACTGTACTTGTACTGTGGTTGTACTGTAGTTGTACTGTATTTGTACTGTAGTTGTACTGTAGTTGTACTGTATGTGTACTGTTTGTGTACTGTAGTTGTACTGTAGTTGTACTGTATGTGTACTGTAGTTGTACTGTAGTTGTACTGTATGTGTACTGTAGTTGTACTGTACTTGTACTGTATGTGTACTGTAGTTGTACTGTAGTTGTACTGTATGTGTACTGTATGTGTACTGTATGTGTACTGTAGTTGTACTGTATGTGTACTGTAGTTGTACTGTATGTGTACTGTATGTGTACTGTAGTTGTACTGTAGTTGTACTGTATGTGTACTGTAGTTGTACTGTATGTGTGCTGTAGTTGTACTGTAGTTGTACTGTAGTTGTACTGTAGTTTTACTGTATGTGTACTGTATGTGTACTGTATGTGTACTGTAGTTGTACTGTAGTTGTACTGTATGTGTACTGTAGTTGTACTGTAGTTGTACTGTATGTGTACTGTAGTTGTACTGTAGTTGTACTCTATGTGTACTCTATGTGTACTGTATGTGTACTGTAGTTGTACTGTATGTGTACTGTAGTTGTACTGTAGTTGTATTGTATGTGTACTGTATGTGTACTGTATGTGTACTGTAGTTGTACTGTATGTGTACTGTAGTTGTACTGTAGTTGTACTGTATGTGTACTGTATGTGTACTGTAGTTGTACTGTAGTTGTACTGTAGTTGTACTGTATGTGTACTGTATGTGTACAGTATGTGTACTGTGGTTGTACTGTATGTGTACTGTAGTTGTACTGTAGCTGTACTGTAGTTGTACTGTAGTGTCACTGTAGTTGTACTGTAGTTGTACTGTAGTTGTACTGTAGTTGTACTGTAGTTGTACTGTATGTGTACTGTATGTGTACTGTATGAGTCCTGTAGTTGTACTGTAGTTGTACTGTATGTGTACTGTATGTGTACTGTAGTTGTACTGTATGTGTACTGTAGTTGTACTGTAGTTGTACTGTAGTTGTACTGTAGTTGTACTGTAGTTGTACTGTATGCGTACTGTATGTGTACTTTAGTTGTACTCTAGATGTACTGAATGTGTACTGTAGTTGTACTGTAGTTGTACTGTAGGTGTACTGTAGTTGTACTGTAGTTGTACTGTATGTGTACTGTATGTGTACTGTATGTGTACTGTATGTGTACTGTAGTTGTACTGTATGTGTACTGTAGTTGTACTGTAGTTGTACTGTATGTGTACTGTATGTGTACTGTAGTTGTACTGTAGTTGTACTGTATGTGTACTGTACTTGTACTGCACTTGTACTGTAGTTGTACTGTAGTTGTACTGTATGTGTACTGTATGTGTACTGTACTTGTACTGTGGTTGTACTGTAGTTGTACTGTAGTTGTACTGTAGTTGTACTGTATGTGTACTGTAGTTGTACTGTATTTGTACTGTACTTGTACTGAAGTTGTACTGTAGTTGTACTGTAGTTGTACTGTATGTGTACTGTATTTGTACTGTACTTGTACTGTAGTTGTACTGTAGTTGTACTGTACGTGTACTGTATTTGTACTGTACTTGAACTGTAGTTGTACTGTAGTTGTACTGTACTTTTACTGTACTTGTACTGTAGTTGTACTGTATGTGTACTGTAGTTGTACTGTAGTTGTACGGTAGTTGTACTGTAGTTGTACTGTATTTGTACTGTAGTTGTACTGTAGTTGTACTGTATGTGTACTGTATGTGTACTGTAGTTGTACTGTAGTTGTACTGTATGTGTACTGTATGTGTACTGTAGTTGTACTGTAGTTGTACTGTAGTTGTACTGTAGTTGTACTGTAGTTGTACTGTAGTTCTACTGTAGTTGTACTGTAGTTGTACTGTATGTGTACTGTATGTGTACTGTAGTTGTACTGTAGTTGTACTGTAGTTGTACTGTATGTGTACTGTAGTTGTACTGTAGTTGTACTGTACTTGTACTGTATGTGTACTGTAGTTGTACTATATGTGTACTGTAGTTGTACTGTATGTGTACTGTATGTGTACTGTAGTTGTACTGTAGTAGTACTGTATGTGTACTGTATGTGTACTGTAGTTGTACTGTAGTTGTACTGTAGTTGTACTGTATGTGTCCTGTATTTTAACTGTACTTGTACTGTAGTTGTACTGTAGTTGTACTGTATGTGTACTGTAGTTGTACTATAGTTGTACTGTAGTTGTACTGTATGTGTCCTGTATTTTAACTGTACTTGTACTGTAGTTGTACTGTAGTTGTACTGTAGTTGTACTGTATGTGTACTGTATGTGTACTGTAGTTGTACTGTAGTTGTACTGTAGTTGTACTGTAGTTGTACTGTAGTTGAACTGTATGTGTACTGTAGTTGTACTGTATTTGTACTGTACTTGTACTGTAGTTGTACTGTAGTTGTACTGTATTTGTACTCTAGTTGTACTGTAGTTGTACTGTATGTATACTGTAGTTGTACTGTATGTGTACTGTAGTTGTACTGAATGTGTACTATAGTTGTACTGTATTTGTACTGTATTTGTACTGTACTTGTACTGTAGTTGTACTGTAGTTGTACTGTATGTGTACTGTATTTGTACTGTACTTGTACTGTAGTTGTACTGTAGTTGTACTGTACTTGTACTGTACTTGTACTGTAGTTGTACTGTATGTGTACTGTAGTTGTACTGTATTTGTACTGTACTTGTACTGTAGTTGTACTGTAGTTGTACTATACTTGTACTGTACTTGTACTGTACTTGTACTGTAGTTGTACTGTAGTTGTACTGTAGTTGTACTGTATGTGTACTGTAGTTGTACTGTATTTGTACTGTACTTGTACTGTAGATGTACTGTAGTTGTACTGTATTTGTACTGTATGTGTACTGTATTTGTACTGTAATTGTACTGTATGTGTACTGTAGTTGTACTGTATGTGTACTGTACTTGTACTGTATGTGTACTGTATTTGTACTGTAGTTGTACTGTAGTTGTACTGTAGTTGTACTGTAGTTGTACTGTAGTTGTACTGTAGTTGTACTGTATGTGTACTGTATTTGTACTGTATGTGTACTGTATTTGTACTGTAGTTGTACTGTAGTTGTACTGTATGTGTACTGTATTTTAACTGTACTTGTACTGTAGTTGTACTGTATTTGTACTGTAGTTGTACTGTAGTTGTACTGTAGTTGTACTGTAGTTGTACTGTATGTGTACTGTATTTGTACTATATGTGTACTGTATTTGTACTGTATGTGTACTGTATTTGTACTGTAGTTGTACTGTAGTTGTACTGTATGTGTACTGTAGTTGTACTGTACTTGTACTGTAGTTGTACTGTACGTGTACTGTAGTTGTACTATACTTGTACTGTATTTGTACTTTATGTGTACTGTATTTGTACTGTAGTTGTACTGTAGTTGTACTGTAGTTGTACTGTATTTGTACTGTATGTGTACTGTATTTGTACTGTAGTAGTACTGTAGTTGTACTGTAGTTGTACTGTAGTTGTACTGTACTTGTACTGTATTTGTACTGTAGTTGTACTGTATGTGTACTGTATTTGTACTGTAGTTGTACTGTAGTTGTACTGTAGTTGTACTGTACGTGTACTGTATGTGTACTGTAGTTGTACTGTAGTTGTACTGTAGTTGTACTGTATGTGTACTGTATGTGTACTGTATGTGTACTGTAGTTGTACTGTATGTGTACTGTATGTGTACTGTAGTTGTACTGTAGTTGTACTGTAGTTGTACTGTAGTTGTACAGTATTTGTACTGTAGTTGTACTGTAGTTGTACTGTAGTTGTACTGTTGTTGTACTGTATGTGTACTGTATTTGTACTGTATGTGTACTGTAGTTGTACTGTATGTGTACTGTATGCTTACTGTAGTTGTACTGTAGTTGTACTGTATGTGTACTGTATGTGTACTGTAGTTGTACTGTAGTTGTACTGTAGTTGTACTGTATGTGTACTGTAGTTGTACTGTAGTTGTACTGTATGTGTACTGTAGTTGTACTGTAGTTGTTCTGTATGTGTACTGTAGTTGTACTGTATTTGTACTGTAGTTGTACTGTAGTTGTACTGTATGTGTACTGTATTTGTACTGTATGTGTACTGTATTTGTACTGTAGTTGTACTCTATGTGTACTGTATGTGTACTGTAGTTGTACTGTAGTTGAACTGTAGTTGTACTGTATGTGTACTGTATTTGTACTGTAGTTGTACTGTAGTTGTACTGTAAGTGTACTGTATTTGTACTGTATGTGTACTGTAGTTGTACTGTATGTGTACTGTATGTGTACTGTATTTGTACTGTATGTGTACTGTAGTTGTACTGTATGTGTACTGTATTTGTACTGTATGTGTACTGTAGTTGTACTGTATGTGTACTGTAGTTGTACTGTAGTTGTACTCTAATGTACTGTATGTGTACTGTATTTGTACTGTAGTTGTACTGTAGTTGTACTGTATGTGTACTCTGTGTGTACTGTATTTGTACTGTATGTGTACTGTATTTGTACTGTAGTTGTACTGTAGTTGTACTGTAGTTGTACTGTAGTTGTACTGTATGTGTACTGTATTTGTACTGTATGTGTACTGAATTTGCACTGTAGATGTACTGTATGTGTACTGTAGTTGTACTGTAGTTGTACTGTATGTGTACTGTATTTGTACTGTATGTGTACTGTAGTTGTACTGTAGTTGTACTGTAGTTGTACTGTATGTGTACTGTATTTGTACTGTATGTGTACTGTATTTGTACTGTAGTTGTACTGTAGTTGTACTGTATGTGTACTGTATTTTAACTGTACTTGTACTGTAGTTGTACTGTATTTGTACTGTAGTTGTACTGTATGTGTACTGTATTTGTACTGTACTTGTACTGTGGTTGTACTGTAGTTGTACTGTATTTGTACTGTAGTTGTACTGTAGTTGTACTGTATGTGTACTGTTTGTGTACTGTAGTTGTACTGTAGTTGTACTGTATGTGTACTGTAGTTGTACTGTAGTTGTACTGTATGTGTACTGTAGTTGTACTGTACTTGTACTGTATGTGTACTGTAGTTGTACTGTAGTTGTACTGTATGTGTACTGTATGTGTACTGTATGTGTACTGTAGTTGTACTGTATGTGTACTGTAGTTGTACTGTATGTGTACTGTATGTGTACTGTAGTTGTACTGTAGTTGTACTGTATGTGTACTGTAGTTGTACTGTATGTGTGCTGTAGTTGTACTGTAGTTGTACTGTAGTTGTACTGTAGTTTTACTGTATGTGTACTGTATGTGTACTGTATGTGTACTGTAGTTGTACTGTAGTTGTACTGTATGTGAACTGTAGTTGTACTGTAGTTGTACTGTATGTGTACTGTAGTTGTACTGTAGTTGTACTCTATGTGTACTCTATGTGTACTGTATGTGTACTGTAGTTGTACTGTATGTGTACTGTAGTTGTACTGTAGTTGTATTGTATGTGTACTGTATGTGTACTGTATGTGTACTGTAGTTGTACTGTATGTGTACTGTAGTTGTACTGTAGTTGTACTGTATGTGTACTGTATGTGTACTGTAGTTGTACTGTAGTTGTACTGTAGTTGTACTGTATGTGTACTGTATGTGTACAGTATGTGTACTGTGGTTGTACTGTATGTGTACTGTAGTTGTACTGTAGCTGTACTGTAGTTGTACTGTAGTGTCACTGTAGTTGTACTGTAGTTGTACTGTAGTTGTACTGTAGTTGTACTGTAGTTGTACTGTATGTGTACTGTATGTGTACTGTATGAGTCCTGTAGTTGTACTGTAGTTGTACTGTATGTGTACTGTATGTGTACTGTAG
This sequence comes from Meconema thalassinum, assembly GCA_946902985.2. Classification (NCBI taxonomy): domain Eukaryota; kingdom Metazoa; phylum Arthropoda; class Insecta; order Orthoptera; family Tettigoniidae; genus Meconema; species Meconema thalassinum. Next base: position 442,517,085 of record OX336394.1, on the reverse strand, counting down.
TTGTACTGTATGTGTACTGTAGTTGTACTGTAGTTGTACTGTAGTTGTACTGTAGTTGTACTGTAGTTGTACTGTATGCGTACTGTATGTGTACTTTAGTTGTACTGTAGATGTACTGAATGTGTACTGTAGTTGTACTGTAGTTGTACTGTAGGTGTACTGTAGTTGTACTGTAGTTGTACTGTATGTGTACTGTATGTGTACTGTATGTGTACTGTATGTGTACTGTAGTTGTACTGTATGTGTACTGTAGTTGTACTGTAGTTGTACTGTATGTGTACTGTATGTGTACTGTAGTTGTACTGTAGTTGTACTGTATGTGTACTGTACTTGTACTGCACTTGTACTGTAGTTGTACTGTAGTTGTACTGTATGTGTACTGTATGTGTACTGTACTTGTACTGTGGTTGTACTGTAGTTGTACTGTAGTTGTACTGTAGTTGTACTGTATGTGTACTGTAGTTGTACTGTATTTGTACTGTACTTGTACTGAAGTTGTACTGTAGTTGTACTGTAGTTGTACTGTATGTGTACTGTATTTGTACTGTACTTGTACTGTAGTTGTACTGTAGTTGTACTGTACGTGTACTGTATTTGTACTGTACTTGAACTGTAGTTGTACTGTAGTTGTACTGTACTTTTACTGTACTTGTACTGTAGTTGTACTGTATGTGTACTGTAGTTGTACTGTAGTTGTACGGTAGTTGTACTGTAGTTGTACTGTATTTGTACTGTAGTTGTACTGTAGTTGTACTGTATGTGTACTGTATGTGTACTGTAGTTGTACTGTAGTTGTACTGTATGTGTACTGTATGTGTACTGTAGTTGTACTGTAGTTGTACTGTAGTTGTACTGTAGTTGTACTGTAGTTGTACTGTAGTTGTACTGTAGTTGTACTGTATGTGTACTGTATGTGTACTGTAGTTGTACTGTAGTTGTACTGTAGTTGTACTGTATGTGTACTGTAGTTGTACTGTAGTTGTACTGTACTTGTACTGTATGTGTACTGTAGTTGTACTATATGTGTACTGTAGTTGTACTGTATGTGTACTGTATGTGTACTGTAGTTGTACTGTAGTAGTACTGTATGTGTACTGTATGTGTATTGTAGTTGTACTGTAGTTGTACTGTAGTTGTACTGTATGTGTCCTGTATTTTAACTGTACTTGTACTGTAGTTGTACTGTAGTTGTACTGTATGTGTACTGTAGTTGTACTATAGTTGTACTGTAGTTGTACTGTATGTGTCCTGTATTTTAACTGTACTTGTACTGTAGTTGTACTGTAGTTGTACTGTAGTTGTACTGTATGTGTACTGTATGTGTACTGTAGTTGTACTGTAGTTGTACTGTAGTTGTACTGTAGTTGTACTGTAGTTGTACTGTATGTGTACTGTATGTGTACTGTAGTTGTACTGTATGTGTACTGTATGTGTACTGTATGTGTACTGTAGATGTACTGTATGTGTACTGTAGTTGTACTGTAGTTGTACTGTATGTGTACTGTATGTGTACTGTAGTTGTACTGTAGTTGTACTGTATGTGTACTGTACTTGTACTGTACTTGTACTGTAGTTGTACTGTAGTTGTACTGTATGTGTACTGTATGTGTACTGTACTTGTACTGTAGTTGTACAGTAGTTGTACTGTATTTGTACTGTAGTTGTACTGTAGTTGTACTGTATGTGTACTGTTTGTGTACTGTAGTTGTACTGTAGTTGTACTGTATGTGTACTGTAGTTGTACTGTAGTTGTACTGTATGTGTACTGTAGTTGTACTGTAGTTGTACTGTATGTGTACTGTAGTTGTACTGTAGTTGTACTGTATGTGTACTGTATGTGTACTGTAGTTGTACTGTATGTGTACTGTAGTTGTAGTGTAGTTGTACTGTATGTGTACTGTATGTGTACTGTATGTGTACTGTATGTGTACTGTAGTTGTACTGTATGTGTACTGTAGTTGTACTGTATGTGTACTGTATGTGTACTGTAGTTGTACTGTAGTTGTACTGTATGTGTACTGTAGTTGTACTGTATGTGTGCTGTAGTTGTACTGTAGTTGTACTGTAGTTGTACTGTAGTTTTACTGTATGTGTACTGTATGTGTACTGTATGTGTACTGTAGTTGTACTGTAGTTGTACTGTATGTGTACTGTAGTTGTACTGTATGTGTACTGTAGTTGTACTGTAGTTGTACTCTATGTGTACTCTATGTGTACTGTATGTGTACTGTAGTTGTACTGTATGTGTACTGTAGTTGTACTGTAGTTGTATTGTATGTGTACTGTATGTGTACTGTATGTGTACTGTAGTTGTACTGTAAGTGTACTGTAGTTGTACTGTAGTTGTACTGTATGTGTACTGTATGTGTACTGTAGTTGTACTGTAGTTGTACTGTAGTTGTACTGTATGTGTACTGTATGTGTACTGTATGTGTACTGTAGTTGTACTGTAGTTGTACTGTAGTTGTACTGTATGTGTACTGTATGTGTACTGTATGTGTACTGTGGTTGTACTGTATGTGTACTGTAGTTGTACTGTAGCTGTACTGTGGTTGTACTGTAGTGTCACTGTAGTTGTACTGTAGTTGTACTGTAGTTGTACTGTATTTGTACTGTAGTTGTACTGTATGTGTACTGTATGTGTACTGTATGTGTACTGTAGTTGTACTGTAGTTGTACTGTAGTTGTACTGTAGTTGTACTGTAGTTGTACTGTATGCGTACTGTATGTGTACTGTAGTTGTACTGTAGATGTACTGTATGTGTACTGTAGTTGTACTGTAGTTGTACTGTAGGTGTACTGTAGTTGTACTGTAGTTGTACTGTATGTGTACTGTATGTGTACTGTATGTGTACTGTAGTTGTACTGTATGTGTACTGTAGTTGTACTGTAGTTGTACTGTATGTGTACTGTATGTGTACTGTAGTTGTACTGTAGTTGTACTGTATGTGTACTGTACTTGTACTGTACTTGTACTGTAGTTGTACTGTAGTGGTACTGTATGTGTACTGTATGTGTACTGTACTTGTACTGTAGTTGTACTGTAGTTGTACTGTAGTTGTACTGCAGTTGTACTGTATGTGTACTGTAGTTGTACTGTATTTGTACTGTACTTGTACTGAAGTTGTACTGTAGTTGTACTGTAGTTGTACTGTATGTGTACTGTATTTGTACTGTACTTGTACTGTAGTTGTACTGTAGTTGTACTGTAGTTGTACTGTATGTGTACTGTATTTGTACTGTACTTGAACTGTAGTTGTACTGTAGTTGTACTGTACTTTTACTGTACTTGTACTGTAGTTGTACTGTATGTGTACTGTAGTTGTACTGTATTTGTACTGTACTTGTACTGAAGTTGTACTGTAGTTGTACTGTACTTGTACTGTACTTGTACTGTAGTTGTACTGTAGTTGTACTGTATGTGTACTGTAGTTGTACTGTATTTGTACTGTACTTGTACTGTAGTTGTACTGTAGTTGTACTGTAGTTGTACTGTATGTGTACTGTATTTATACTGTACTTGTACTGTAGTTGTACTGTATGTGTACTGTATTTGTACTGTACTTGTACTGTAGTTGTACTGTAGTTGTACTGTACTTGTACTGTACTTGTACTGTAGTTGTACTGTATGTGTACTGTAGTTGTACTGTATTTGTACTGTACTTGTACTGTAGTTGTACTGTAGTTGTACTGTACTTGTACTGTACTTGTACTCTAGTTGTACTGTAGTTGTACTGTAGTTGTACTGTATGTGTACTGTAGTTGTACTGTATTTGTACAGTACTTGTACTGTAGTTGTAATGTAGTTGTACTGTACTTGTACTGTACTTGTACTGTAGTTGTACTGTATTTGTACTGTACTTGTACTGTAGTTGTACTGTAGTTGTACTGTATGTGTACTGTATGTGTACTGTATGTGTACTGTACTTGTACTGTAGTTGTACTGTATTTTAACTGTACTAGTACTGTAGTTGTACTGTATTTGTACTGTAGTTGTACTGTAGTTGTACTGTAGTTGTACTGTAGTTGTACTGTATTTTAACTGTACTTGTACTGTAGTTGTACTGTACTTGTACTGTATTTGTACTGTACTTGTACTGTATTTTAACTGTACTTGTACTGTATTTGTACTGTAGTTGTACTGTAGTTGTACTGTATGTGTACTGTATGTGTACTGTAGATGTACTGTAGTTGTACTGTAGTTGTACTGTAGTTGTACTGTAGTTGTACTGTAGTTGTAGTGTAGTTGTACTGTATGTGTACTGTATGTGTACTGTACTTGTACTGTAGTTGTACTGTAGTTGTACTGTATGTGTACTATATGTGTACTGTATTTGTACTGTAGTTGGTCTGTAGTTGTACTGTATGTGTCCTGTATTTTAACTGTACTTGTACTGTAGTTGTACTGTAGTTGTTCTGTAGTTTTACTGTATGTGTACTGTAGTTGTACTGTAGTTGTACTGTAGTTGTACTGTAGTTGTACTGTATGTGTCCTGTATTTTAACTGTACTTGTACTGTAGTTGTACTGTAGTTGTACTGTAGTTGTACTGTAGTTGTACTGTATTTGTACTGTAGTTGTACTGTATGTGTACTGTATGTGTACTGTAGTTGTACTGTAGTTGTACTGTAGTTGTACTGTATGTGTACTGTATGTGTACTGTATTTGTACTGTAGTTGTACTGTAGTTGTACTGTATGTGTCCTGTATTTTAACTGTACCTGTACTGTAGTTGTACTGTATTTGTACTGTAGTTGTACTGTATGTGTACTGTATGTGTACTGTATGTGTACTGTAGTTGTACTGTAGTTGTACTGTAGTTGTACTGTAGTTGTACTGTAGTTGTACTGTATGCGTACTGTATGTGTACTGTAGTTGTACTGTAGATGTACTGTATGTGTACTGTAGTTGTACTGTAGTTGTACTGTAGGTGTACTGTAGTTGTACTGTAGTTGTACTGTATGTGTACTGTATGTGTACTGTATGTGTACTGTAGTTGTACTGTATGTGTACTGTAGTTGTACTGTAGTTGTACTGTATGTGTACTGTATGTGTACTGTAGTTGTACTGTAGTTGTACTGTATGTGTACTGTACTTGTACTGTACTTGTACTGTAGTTGTACTGTAGTGGTACTGTATGTGTACTGTATGTGTACTGTACTTGTACTGTAGTTGTACTGTAGTTGTACTGTAGTTGTACTGCAGTTGTACTGTATGTGTACTGTAGTTGTACTGTATTTGTACTGTACTTGTACTGAAGTTGTACTGTAGTTGTACTGTAGTTGTACTGTATGTGTACTGTATTTGTACTGTACTTGTACTGTAGTTGTACTGTAGTTGTACTGTATGTGTACTGTATTTGTACTGTACTTGAACTGTAGTTGTACTGTAGTTGTACTGTACTTTTACTGTACTTGTACTGTAGTTGTACTGTATGTGTACTGTAGTTGTACTGTATTTGTACTGTACTTGTACTGAAGTTGTACTGTAGTTGTACTGTACTTGTACTGTACTTGTACTGTAGTTGTACTGTAGTTGTACTGTATGTGTACTGTAGTTGTACTGTATTTGTACTGTACTTGTACTGTAGTTGTACTGTAGTTGTACTGTAGTTGTACTGTATGTGTACTGTATTTATACTGTACTTGTACTGTAGTTGTACTGTATGTGTACTGTATTTGTACTGTACTTGTACTGTAGTTGTACTGTAGTTGTACTGTACTTGTACTGTACTTGTACTGTAGTTGTACTGTATGTGTACTGTAGTTGTACTGTATTTGTACTGTACTTGTACTGTAGTTGTACTGTAGTTGTACTGTACTTGTACTGTACTTGTACTGTAGTTGTACTGTAGTTGTACTGTAGTTGTACTGTATGTGTACTGTAGTTGTACTGTATTTGTACAGTACTTGTACTGTAGTTGTAATGTAGTTGTACTGTACTTGTACTGTACTTGTACTGTAGTTGTACTGTATTTGTACTGTACTTGTACTGTAGTTGTACTGTAGTTGTACTGTATGTGTACTGTATGTGTACTGTATGTGTACTGTACTTGTACTGTAGTTGTACTGTATTTTAACTGTACTAGTACTGTAGTTGTACTGTATTTGTACTGTAGTTGTACTGTAGTTGTACTGTAGTTGTACTGTAGTTGTACTGTATTTTAACTGTACTTGTACTGTAGTTGTACTGTACTTGAACTGTATTTGTACTGTACTTGTACTGTATTTTAACTGTACTTGTACTGTATTTGTACTGTAGTTGTACTGTAGTTGTACTGTATGTGTACTTTATGTGTACTGTAGATGTACTGTAGTTGTACTGTAGTTGTACTGTAGTTGTACTGTAGTTGTACTGTAGTTGTACTGTAGTTGTAGTGTAGTTGTACTGTATGTGTACTGTATGTGTACTGTACTTGTACTGTAGTTGTACTGTAGTTGTACTGTATGTGTACTATATGTGTACTGTATTTGTACTGTAGTTGGTCTGTAGTTGTACTGTATGTGTCCTGTATTTTAACTGTACTTGTACTGTAGTTGTACTGTAGTTGTTCTGTAGTTTTACTGTATGTGTACTGTAGTTGTACTGTAGTTGTACTGTAGTTGTACTGTAGTTGTACTGTATGTGTCCTGTATTTTAACTGTACTTGTACTGTAGTTGTACTGTAGTTGTACTGTAGTTGTACTGTAGTTGTACTGTATTTGTACTGTAGTTGTACTGTATGTGTACTGTATGTGTACTGTAGTTGTACTGTAGTTGTACTGTAGTTGTACTGTATGTGTACTGTATGTGTACTGTATTTGTACTGTAGTTGTACTGTAGTTGTACTGTATGTGTCCTGTATTTTAACTGTACCTGTACTGTAGTTGTACTGTAGTTGTACTGTAGTTGTACTGTAGTTGTACTGTATGTGTACTGTATGTGTACTGTAGTTGTACTGTAGTTGTACTGTAGTTGTACTGTATGTGTACTGTATGTGTACTGTATGTGTACTGTACTTGTACTGTACTTGTACTGTAGTTGTAATGTAGTTGTACTGTATGTGTACTGTATGTGTACTGTACTTGTACTGTAGTTGTACTGTAGTTGTACTGTATGTGTACTGTATGTGTACTGTATTTGTACTGTAGTTGTACTGTAGTTGTACTGTATGTGTCCTGTATTTTAACTGTACTTGTACTGTAGTTGTTCTGTAGTTGTACTGTAGTTGTACTGTAGTTGTACTGTATGTGTACTGTATGTGTACTGTATGTGTACTGTATTTGTACTGTAGTTGTACTGTAGTTGTACTGTATGTGTCCTGTATTTTAACTGTACTTGTACTGTAATTGTACTGTAGTTGTACTGTAGTTGTACTGTATGTGTACTGTATGTGTACTGTAGTTGTACTGTAGTTGTACTGTAGTTGTACTGTAGTTGTACTGTATGTGTACTGTATGTGTACTGTAGTTGTACTGTAGTTGTACTGTATTTGTACTGAATGTGTACTGTATGTGTACTGTAGTTGTACTGTATTTGTACTGTACTTGTACTGTAGTTGTACTGTAGTTGTACTGTAGTTGTACTGTACTTGTACTGTAGTTGTACTGTAGTTGTACTGTACTTGTACTGTAGTTGTACTGTATGTGTACTGTAGTTGTACTGTATGTGTACTGTAGTTGTACTGTATGTGCACTGTAGTTGTACTGTATTTGTACTGTATTTGTACTGTATGTGTACTGTAGTTGTACTGTAGTTGTACTGTACTTGTACTGTAGTTGTTCTGTAGTTGTACTGTACTTGTACTGTAGTTGTACTGTAGTTGTACTGTATTTGTACTGTAGTTGTACTGTATGTGTACTGTACTTGTACTGTAGTTGTACTGTAGTTGTACTGTATTTGTACTGTAGTTGTACTGTAGTTGTACTGTACTTGTACTGTAGTTGTACTGTACTTGTACTGTAGTTGTACTGTAGTTGTACTGTATTTGTACTGTAGTTGTACTGTATGTGTACTGTACTTGTACTGTAGTTGTACTGTAGTTGTACTGTATTTGTACTGTAGTTGTACTGTAGTTGTACTGTACTTGTACTGTAGTTGTACTGTACTTGTACTGTAGTTGTACTGTAGTTGTACTGTAGTTGTACTGTAGTTGTACTGTATTTTAACTGTACTTGTACTGTATTTGTACTGTATGTGTACTGTAGTTGTACTGTAGTTGTACTGTAGTTGTACTGTATGTGTACTTTAGTTGTACTGTACTTGTACTGTACTTGTACTGTATTTGTACTGTAGTTGTACTGTACTTGTACTGTATTTGTACTGTACTTGTACTGTAGTTGTACTGTAGTTGTACTGTACTTGTAATGTATGTGTACTGTAGTTGTACTGTAGTTGTACTGTATTTGTACTGTAGTTGAACTGTAGTTGTACTGTAGTTGTATTGTAGTTGTACTGTAGTTGTACTGTATGTGTACTGTACTTGTACTGTAGTTGTACTGTACTTGTACTGTAGTTGTACTGTAGTTGTACTGTAGTTGTACTGTACTTGTACTGTAGTTGTACTGTACTTGTACTGTAGTTGTACTGTACTTGTACTGTAGTTGTACTGTAGTTGTACTGTAGATGTACTGTACTTGTACTGTACTTGTACTGTACTTGTACAGTATTTGTACTGTAGTTGTACTGTATGTGTACTGTAGTTGTACTGTAGTTGTACTGTAGTTGTACTGTATGTGTACTGTATGTGTCCTGTATTTGTACTGTACTTGTACTGTATGTGTACTGTAGTTGTACTGTAGTTGTACTGTATGTGTACTGTAGTTTTACTGTAGTTGTACGGTAGTTGTACTGTAGTTGTACTGTATTTATACTGTAGTTGTACTGTAGTTGTACTGTATGTGTACTGTATGTGTACTGTAGTTGTACTGTATGTGTACTGTAGTTGTACTGTAGTTGTACTGTATGTGTACTGTATGTGTACTGTAGTTGTACTGTAGTTGTACGGTAGTTGTACTGTAGTTGTACTGTAGTTGTACTGTATGTGTACTGTATGTGTACTGTAGTTGTACTATAGTTGTACTGTAGTTGTACTGTATGTGTACTGTAGTTGTACTGTAGTTGTACTGTAGTTGTACTGTATGTGTCCTGTATTTTAACTGTACTTGTACTGTAGTTGTACTGTAGTTGTACTGTAGTTGTACTGTATGTGTACTGTATGTGTACTGTAGTTGTACTGTAGTTGTACTGTAGTTGTACTGTAGTTGTACTGTAGTTGTACTGTATGTGTACTGTATGTGTACTGTAGTTGTACTGTATGTGTACTGTATGTGTACTGTATGTGTACTGTAGATGTACTGTATGTGTACTGTAGTTGTACTGTAGTTGTACTGTATGTGTACTGTATGTGTACTGTAGTTGTACTGTAGTTGTACTGTATGTGTACTGTACTTGTACTGTACTTGTACTGTAGTTGTACTGTAGTTGTACTGTATGTGTACTGTATGTGTACTGTACTTGTACTGTAGTTGTACTGTAGTTGTACTGTATTTGTACTGTAGTTGTACTGTAGTTGTACTGTATGTGTACTGTTTGTGTACTGTAGTTGTACTGTAGTTGTACTGTATGTGTACTGTAGTTGTACTGTAGTTGTACTGTATGTGTACTGTAGTTGTACTGTAGTTGTACTGTATGTGTAATGTAGTTGTACTGTAGTTGTACTGTATGTGTACTGTATGTGTACTGTAGTTGTACTGTATGTGTACTGTAGTTGTAGTGTAGTTGTACTGTATGTGTACTGTATGTGTACTGTATGTGTACTGTAGTTGTACTGTATGTGTACTGTAGTTGTACTGTATGTGTACTGTATGTGTACTGTAGTTGTACTGTAGTTGTACTGTATGTGTACTGTAGTTGTACTGTATGTGTGCTGTAGTTGTACTGTAGTTGTACTGTAGTTGTACTGTAGTTTTACTGTATGTGTACTGTATGTGTACTGTATGTGTACTGTAGTTGTACTGTAGTTGTACTGTATGTGTACTGTAGTTGTACTGTAGTTGTACTGTATGTGTACTGTAGTTGTACTGTAGTTGTACTCTATGTGTACTCTATGTGTACTGTATGTGTACTGTAGTTGTACTGTATGTGTACTGTAGTTGTACTGTAGTTGTATTGTATGTGTACTGTATGTGTACTGTATGTGTACTGTAGTTGTACTGTATGTGTACTGTAGTTGTACTGTAGTTGTACTGTATGTGTACTGTATGTGTACTGTAGTTGTACTGTAGTTGTACTGTAGTTGTCCTGTATGTGTACTGTATGTGTACTGTATGTGTACTGTAGTTGTACTGTAGTTGTACTGTATGTGTACTGTATGTGTACTGTATGTGTACTGTGGTTGTACTGTATGTGTACTGTAGTTGTACTGTAGCTGTACTGTGGTTGTACTGTAGTGTCACTGTAGTTGTACTGTAGTTGTACTGTAGTTGTACTGTATTTGTACTGTAGTTGTACTGTATGTGTACTGTATGTGTACTGTATGTGTACTGTAGTTGTACTGTAGTTGTACTGTAGTTGTACTGTAGTTGTACTGTAGTTGTACTGTATGCGTACTGTATGTGTACTGTAGTTGTACTGTAGATGTACTGTATGTGTACTGTAGTTGTACTGTAGTTGTACTGTAGGTGTACTGTAGTTGTACTGTAGTTGTACTGTATGTGTACTGTATGTGTACTGTATGTGTACTGTATGTGTACTGTAGTTGTACTGTATGTGTACTGTAGTTGTACTGTAGTTGTATTGTATGTGTACTGTATGTGTACTGTAGTTGTACTGTAGTTGTACTGTATGTGTACTGTACTTGTACTGTACTTGTACTGTAGTTGTACTGTAGTTGTACTGTATGTGTACTGTATGTGTACTGTACTTGTACTGTAGTTGTACTGTAGTTGTACTGTAGTTGTAGTGCAGTTGTACTGTATGTGTACTGTAGTTGTACTGTATTTGTACTGTACTTGTACTGAAGTTGTACTGTAGTTGTACTGTAGTTGTACTGTATGTGTACTGTATTTGTACTGTACTTGTACTGTAGTTGTACTGTAGTTGTACTGTATGTGTACTGTATTTGTACTGTACTTGAACTGTAGTTGTACTGTAGTTGTACTGTACTTTTACTGTACTTGTACTGTAGTTGTACTGTATGTGTACTGTAGTTGTACTGTATTTGTACTGTACTTGTACTGAAGTTGTATTGTAGTTGTACTGTACTTGTACTGTAGGTGTACTGTAGTTGTACTGTAGTTGTACTGTATGTGTACTGTAGTTGTACTGTATTTGTAATGTACTTGTACTGTAGTTGTACTGTAGTTGTACTGTAGTTGTACTGTATGTGTACTGTATTTATACTGTACTTGTACTGTAGTTGTACTGTATGTGTACTGTATTTGTACTGTACTTGTACTGTAGTTGTACTGTAGTTGTACTGTACTTGTACTGTACTTGTACTGTAGTTGTACTGTATGTGTACTGTAGTTGTACTGTATTTGTACTGTACTTGTACTGTAGTTGTACTGTAGTTGTACTGTACTTGTACTGTACTTGTACTGTACTTGTACTGTAGTTGTACTGTAGTTGTACTGTAGTTGTACTGTATGTGTACTGTAGTTGTACTGTATTTGTACAGTACTTATACTGTAGTTGTAATGTAGTTGTACTGTACTTGTACTGTACTTGTACTGTAGTTGTACTGTATTTGTACTGTACTTGTACTGTAGTTGTACTGTAGTTGTACTGTATGTGTACTGTATGTGTACTGTATGTGTACTGTACTTGTACTGTAGTTGTACTGTATTTTAACTGTACTAGTACTGTAGTTGTACTGTATTTGTACTGTAGTTGTACTGTAGTTGTACTGTAGTTGTACTGTAGTTGTACTGTATTTTAACTGTACTTGTACTGTAGTTGTACTGAACTTGTACTGTATTTGTACTGTACTTGTACTGTATTTTAACTGTACTTGTACTGTATTTGTACTGTAGTTGTACTGTAGTTGTACTGTATGTGTACTGTATGTGTACTGTAGTTGTACTGTAGTTGTACTGTAGTTGTACTGTAGTTGTACTGTAGTTGTAGTGTAGTTGTACTGTATGTGTACTGTATGTGTACTGTACTTGTACTGTAGTTGTACTGTAGTTGTACTGTATGTGTACTATATGTGTACTGTATTTGTACTGTAGTTGGTCTGTAGTTGTACTGTATGTGTCCTGTATTTTAACTGTACTTGTACTGTAGTTGTACTGTAGTTGTTCTGTAGTTGTACTGTATGTGTACTGTAGTTGTACTGTAGTTGTACTGTAGTTGTACTGTAGTTGTACTGTATGTGTCCTGTATTTTAACTGTACTTGTACTGTTGTTGTACTGTAGTTGTACTGTAGTTGTAATGTATTTGTACTGTAGTTGTACTGTATGTGTACTGTATGTGTACTGTAGTTGTACTGTAGTTGTACTGTAGTTGTACTGTTTGAGTACTGTATGTGTACTGTATTTGTACTGTAGTTGTACTGTAGTTGTACTGTATGTGTCCTGTATTTTAACTGTTCCTGTACTGTAGTTGTACTGTAGTTGTACTGTAGTTGTACTGTAGTTGTACTGTATGTGTACTGTATGTGTACTGTAGTTGTACTGTAGTTGTACTGTATGTGTACTGTATGTGTACTGTATGTGTACTGTACTTGTACTGTACTTGTACTGTAGTTGTAATGTAGTTGTACTGTATGTGTACTGTATGTGTACTGTACTTGTACTGTAGTTGTACTGTAGTTGTACTGTATGTGTACTGTATGTGTACTGTATTTGTACTGTAGTTGTACTGTAGTTGTACTGTATGTGTCCTGTATTTTAACTGTACTTGTACTGTAGTTGTTCTGTAGTTGTACTGTAGTTGTACTGTAGTTGTACTGTATGTGTACTGTATGTGTACTGTATGTGTACTGTATTTGTACTGTAGTTGTACTGTAGTTGTACTGTATGTGTCCTGTATTTTAACTGTACTTGTACTGTAATTGTACTGTAGTTGTACTGTAGTTGTACTGTATGTGTACTGTATGTGTACTGTAGTTGTACTGTAGTTGTACTGTAGTTGTACTGTAGTTGTACTGTATGTGTACTGTATGTGTACTGTAGTTGTACTGTAGTTGTACTGTATTTGTACTGTATGTGTACTGTATGTGTACTGTAGTTGTACTGTATTTGTACTGTACTTGTACTGTAGTTGTACTGTAGTTGTACTGTAGTTGTACTGTACTTGTACTGTAGTAGTACTGTAGTTGTACTGTACTTGTACTGTAGTTGTACTGTATGTGTACTGTAGTTGTACTGTATGTGTACTGTAGTTGTACTGTATGTGCACTGTAGTTGTACTGTATTTGTACTGTATGTGTACTGTATGTGTACTGTAGTTGTACTGTAGTTGTACTGTACTTGTACTGTAGTTGTTCTGTAGTTGTACTGTACTTGTACTGTATTTGTACTGTAGTTGTACTGTATGTGTACTGTACTTGTACTGTAGTTGTACTGTAGTTGTACTGTATTTGTACTGTAGTTGTACTGTAGTTGTACTGTACTTGTACTGTAGTTGTACTGTACTTGTACTGTAGTTGTACTGTAGTTGTACTGTATTTGTACTGTAGTTGTACTGTATGTGTACTGTACTTGTACTGTAGTTGTACTGTAGTTGTACTGTATTTGTACTGTAGTTGTACTGTAGTTGTACTGTACTTGTACTGTAGTTGTACTGTACTTGTACTGTAGTTGTACTGTAGTTGTACTGTAGTTGTACTGTATTTTAACTGTACTTGTACTGTATTTGTACTGTATGTGTACTGTATGTGTACTGTATTTGTACTGTAGTTGTACTGTAGTTGTACTGTAGTTGTACTGTAGTTGTACTGTAGTTGTACTGTATGTGTACTGTACTTGTACTGTAGTTGTACTGTAGATGTACTGTAGTTGTACTGTACTTGTACTGTACTTGTACTGTAGTTGTACTGTATGTGTACTGTAGTTGTACTGTAGTTGTACTGTAGTTGTACTGTAGTTGTATTGTAGTTGTACTGTAGTTGTACTGTATGTGTACTGTATGTGTACTGTAGTTGTACTGTAGTTGTACTGTAGTTGTACTGTATGTGTACTGTATGTGTCCTGTATTTTAACAGTACTTGTACTGTAATTGTACTGTAGTTGTACTGTATTTGTACTGTAGTTGTACTGTAGTTGTACTGTATGTGTACTGTACTTGTACTGTAGTTGTAATGTACTTGTACTGTAGTTGTACTGTAGTTGTACTGTAGTTGTACTGTACTGGTACTGTACTTGTACTGTATTTGTACTGTAGTTGTACTGTATGTGTACTGTAGTTGTACTGTAGTTGTACTGTAGTTGTACTGTATGTGTACTGTATGTGTCCTGTATTTGTACTGTACTTGTACTGTAGTTGTACTGTAGTTGTACTGTAGTTGTACTGTACTTGTACTGTATTTGTACTGTACTTGTACTGTAGTTGTACTGTATGTGTACTGTACTTGTACCGTAGTTGTACTGTACTTGTACTGTAGTTGTACTGTAGTTGTACTGTAGTTGTACTGTACTTGTACTGTACGTGTACTGTATTTGTTCTGTAGTTGTACTGTATGTGTACTGTAGTTGTACTGTAGTTGTACTGTAGTTGTACTGTATGTGTACTGTATGTGTTCTGTATTTGTACTGTACTTGTACTGTATGTGTACTGTAGTTGTACTGTATTTGTACTGTATTTGTACTGTAGTTGTACTGTAGTTGTACTGTAGTTGTACTGTACTTGTACTGTACTTGTACTGTATTTGTACTGTAGTTGTACTGTATGTGTACTGTAGTTGTACTGTAGTTGTACTGTATGTGTACTGTATGTGTATTGTAGTTGTACTGTAGTTGTACTGTATGTGTACTGTATGTGTACTGTAGTTGTACTGTACTTGTACTGTATGTGTACTGTATGTGTACTGTAGTTGTACTGTATGTGTACTGTAGTTGTACTGTAGTTGTACTGTATGTGTACTGTATGTGTTTTGTAGTTGTACTGTAGTTGTACTGTATTTTAACTGTTCTTGTACTGTATTTGTACTGTAGTTGTACTGTAGTTGTACTGTAGTTGTATTGTACTTGTACTGTAGTTGTACTGTAGTTGTACTGTATGTGTACTGTATGTGTACTGTACTTGTACTGTAGTTGTACTGTAGTTGTACTGTATTTGTACTGTAGTTGTACTGTAGTTGTACTGTATGTGTACTGTTTGTGTACTGTAGTTGTACTGTAGTTGTACTGTATGTGTACTGTAGTTGTACTGTAGTTGTACTGTAGTTGTACTGTAGTTGTACTGTAGTTGTACTGTACTTGTACTGTACTTGTACTGTACTTGTACTGTATTTGTACTGTAGTTGTACTGTATGTGTACTGTAGTTGTACTGTAGTAGTACTGTAGTTGTACTGTATGTGTACTGTAGTTGTACTGTAGTTGTACTGTAGTTGTACTGTACTTGTACTGTATTTGTACTGTAGTTGTACTGTATGTGTACTGTAGTTGTACTGTAGTTGTACTGTATGTGTACTGTAGTTGTACTGTAGTTGTACGGTAGTTGTACTGTAGTTGTACTGTAGTTGTACTGTATGTGTACTGTATGTGTACTGTAGTTGTACTGTATGTGTACTGTAGTTGTACTGTAGTTGTACTGTATGTGTACTGTATGTGTATTGTAGTTGTACTGTAGTTGTACTGTATGTGTACTGTATGTGTACTGTAGTTGTACTGTAGTTGTACTGTAGTTGTACTGTAGTTGTACTGTAGTTGTACTGTATGTGTACTGTATGTGTACTGTGTGTGTACTGTAGTTGTACTGTAGTTGTACTGTAGTTGTACTGTATGTGTACTGTAGTTGTACTGTATTTGTAATGTACTTGTACTGTAGTTGTACTGTAGTTGTACTGTAGTTGTACTGTATGTGTACTGTATTTATACTGTACTTGTACTGTAGTTGTACTGTATGTGTACTGTATTTGTACTGTACTTGTACTGTAGTTGTACTGTAGTTGTACTGTACTTGTACTGTACTTGTACTGTAGTTGTACTGTATGTGTACTGTAGTTGTACTGTATTTGTACTGTACTTGTACTGTAGTTGTACTGTAGTTGTACTGTACTTGTACTGTACTTGTACTGTACTTGTACTGTAGTTGTACTGTAGTTGTACTGTAGTTGTACTGTATGTGTACTGTAGTTGTACTGTATTTGTACAGTACTTATACTGTAGTTGTAATGTAGTTGTACTGTACTTGTACTGTACTTGTACTGTAGTTGTACTGTATTTGTACTGTACTTGTACTGTAGTTGTACTGTAGTTGTACTGTATGTGTACTGTATGTGTACTGTATGTGTACTGTACTTGTACTGTAGTTGTACTGTATTTTAACTGTACTAGTACTGTAGTTGTACTGTATTTGTACTGTAGTTGTACTGTAGTTGTACTGTAGTTGTACTGTAGTTGTACTGTATTTTAACTGTACTTGTACTGTAGTTGTACTGAACTTGTACTGTATTTGTACTGTACTTGTACTGTATTTTAACTGTACTTGTACTGTATTTGTACTGTAGTTGTACTGTAGTTGTACTGTATGTGTACTGTATGTGTACTGTAGTTGTACTGTAGTTGTACTGTAGTTGTACTGTAGTTGTACTGTAGTTGTACTGTAGTTGTACTGTAGTTGTAGTGTAGTTGTACTGTATGTGTACTGTATGTGTACTGTACTTGTACTGTAGTTGTACTGTAGTTGTACTGTATGTGTACTATATGTGTACTGTATTTGTACTGTAGTTGGTCTGTAGTTGTACTGTATGTGTCCTGTATTTTAACTGTACTTGTACTGTAGTTGTACTGTAGTTGTTCTGTAGTTGTACTGTATGTGTACTGTAGTTGTACTGTAGTTGTACTGTAGTTGTACTGTAGTTGTACTGTAGTTGTACTGTATGTGTCCTGTATTTTAACTGTACTTGTACTGTTGTTGTACTGTAGTTGTACTGTAGTTGTAATGTATTTGTACTGTAGTTGTACTGTATGTGTACTGTATGTGTACTGTAGTTGTACTGTAGTTGTACTGTAGTTGTACTGTTTGTGTACTGTATGTGTACTGTATTTGTACTGTAGTTGTACTGTAGTTGTACTGTATGTGTCCTGTATTTTAACTGTTCCTGTACTGTAGTTGTACTGTAGTTGTACTGTAGTTGTACTCTAGTTGTACTGTATGTGTACTGTATGTGTACTGTAGTTGTACTGTAGTTGTACTGTAGTTGTACTGTATGTGTACTGTATGTGTACTGTATGTGTACTGTACTTGTACTGTACTTGTACTGTAGTTGTAATGTAGTTGTACTGTATGTGTACTGTATGTGTACTGTACTTGTACTGTAGTTGTACTGTAGTTGTACTGTATGTGTACTGTATGTGTACTGTATTTGTACTGTAGTTGTACTGTAGTTGTACTGTATGTGTCCTGTATTTTAACTGTACTTGTACTGTAGTTGTTCTGTAGTTGTACTGTAGTTGTACTGTAGTTGTACTGTATGTGTACTGTATGTGTACTGTATGTGTACTGTATTTGTACTGTAGTTGTACTGTAGTTGTACTGTATGTGTCCTGTATTTTAACTGTACTTGTACTGTAATTGTACTGTAGTTGTACTGTAGTTGTACTGTATGTGTACTGTATGTGTACTGTAGTTGTACTGTAGTTGTACTGTAGTTGTACTGTAGTTGTACTGTATGTGTACTGTATGTGTACTGTAGTTGTACTGTAGTTGTACTGTATTTGTACTCTATGTGTACTGTATGTGTACTGTAGTTGTACTGTATTTGTACTGTACTTGTACTGTAGTTGTACTGTAGTTGTACTGTAGTTGTACTGTACTTGTACTGTAGTAGTACTGTAGTTGTACTGTACTTGTACTGTAGTTGTACTGTATGTGTACTGTAGTTGTACTGTATGTGTACTGTAGTTGTACTGTATGTGCACTGTAGTTGTACTGTATTTGTACTGTATGTGTACTGTATGTGTACTGTAGTTGTACTGTAGTTGTACTGTACTTGTACTGTAGTTGTTCTGTAGTTGTACTGTACTTGTACTGTATTTGTACTGTAGTTGTACTGTATGTGTACTGTACTTGTACTGTAGTTGTACTGTAGTTGTACTGTATTTGTACTGTAGTTGTACTGTAGTTGTACTGTACTTGTACTGTAGTTGTACTGTACTTGTACTGTAGTTGTACTGTAGTTGTACTGTATTTGTACTGTAGTTGTACTGTATGTGTACTGTACTTGTACTGTAGTTGTACTGTAGTTGTACTGTATTTGTACTGTAGTTGTACTGTAGTTGTACTGTACTTGTACTGTAGTTGTACTGTACTTGTACTGTAGTTGTACTGTAGTTGTACTGTAGTTGTACTGTATTTTAACTGTACTTGTACTGTATTTGTACTGTATGTGTACTGTATGTGTACTGTATTTGTACTGGTGTTGTACTGTAGTTGTACTGTAGTTGTACTGTAGTTGTACTGTAGTTGTACTGTATGTGTACTGTACTTGTACTGTAGTTGTACTGTAGATGTACTGTAGTTGTACTGTACTTGTACTGTACTTGTACTGTAGTTGTACTGTATGTGTACTGTAGTTGTACTGTAGTTGTACTGTAGTTGTACTGTAGTTGTATTGTAGTTGTACTGTAGTTGTACTGTATGTGTACTGTATGTGTACTGTAGTTGTACTGTAGTTGTACTGTAGTTGTACTGTATGTGTACTGTATGTGTCCTGTATTTTAACAGTACTTGTACTGTAATTGTACTGTAGTTGTACTGTATTTGTACTGTAGTTGTACTGTAGTTGTACTGTATGTGTACTGTACTTGTACTGTAGTTGTAATGTACTTGTACTGTAGTTGTACTGTAGTTGTACTGTAGTTGTACTGTACTGGTACTGTACTTGTACTGTATTTGTACTGTAGTTGTACTGTATGTGTACTGTAGTTGTACTGTAGTTGTACTGTAGTTGTACTGTATGTGTACTGTATGTGTCCTGTATTTGTACTGTACTTGTACTGTAGTTGTACTGTAGTTGTACTGTAGTTGTACTGTACTTGTACTGTAGTTGTACTGTACTTGTACTGTAGTTGTACTGTATGTGTACTGTACTTGTACCGTAGTTGTACTGTACTTGTACTGTAGTTGTACTGTAGTTGTACTGTAGTTGTACTGTAGTTGTACTGTACTTGTACTGTACGTGTACTGTATTTGTTCTGTAGTTGTACTGTATGTGTACTGTAGTTGTACTGTAGTTGTACTGTAGTTGTACTGTATGTGTACTGTATGTGTTCTGTATTTGTACTGTACTTGTACTGTATGTGTACTGTAGTTGTACTGTATTTGTACTGTATTTGTACTGTAGTTGTACTGTAGTTGTACTGTAGTTGTACTGTACTTGTACTGTACTTGTACTGTATTTGTACTGTAGTTGTACTGTATGTGTACTGTAGTTGTACTGTAGTTGTACTGTATGTGTACTGTATGTGTATTGTAGTTGTACTGTAGTTGTACTGTATGTGTACTGTATGTGTACTGTAGTTGTACTGTACTTGTACTGTATGTGTACTGTATGTGTACTGTAGTTGTACTGTATGTGTACTGTAGTTGTACTGTAGTTGTACTGTATGTGTACTGTATGTGTTTTGTAGTTGTACTGTAGTTGTACTGTATTTTAACTGTTCTTGTACTGTATTTGTACTGTAGTTGTACTGTAGTTGTACTGTAGTTGTACTGTACTTGTACTGTAGTTGTACTGTAGTTGTACTGTATGTGTACTGTATGTGTACTGTACTTGTACTGTAGTTGTACTGTAGTTGTACTGTATTTGTACTGTAGTTGTACTGTAGTTGTACTGTATGTGTACTGTTTGTGTACTGTAGTTGTACTGTAGTTGTACTGTATGTGTACTGTAGTTGTACTGTAGTTGTACTGTAGTTGTACTGTAGTTGTACTGTAGTTGTACTGTACTTGTACTGTACTTGTACTGTATTTGTACTGTAGTTGTACTGTATGTGTACTGTAGTTGTACTGTAGTAGTACTGTAGTTGTACTGTATGTGTACTGTAGTTGTACTGTAGTTGTACTGTAGTTGTACTGTACTTGTACTGTATTTGTACTGTAGTTGTACTGTATGTGTACTGTAGTTGTACTGTAGTTGTACTGTAGTTGTACTGTATGTGTACTGTAGTTGTACTGTAGTTGTACGGTAGTTGTACTGTAGTTGTACTGTATTTGTACTGTAGTTGTACTGTAGTTGTACTGTATGTGTACTGTATGTGTACTGTAGTTGTACTGTATGTGTACTGTAGTTGTACTGTAGTTGTACTGTATGTGTACTGTATGTGTATTGTAGTTGTACTGTAGTTGTACTGTATGTGTACTGTATGTGTACTGTAGTTGTACTGTACTTGTACTGTATGTGTACTGTATGTGTACTGTATTTGTACTGTATGTGTACTGTAGTTGTACTGTAGTTGTACTGTATGTGTACTGTATGTGTACTGTAGTTGTACTGTAGTTGTACTGTATTTTAACTGTTCTTGTACTGTATTTGAACTGTAGTTGTACTGTAGTTGTACTGTAGTTGTACTGAAGTTGTACTGTATGTGTACTGTATGTGTACTGTAGTTGTACTGTAGTTGTACTGTAGTTGTACTGTATGTGTACTGTAGTTGTACTGTAGTTGTACTGTACTTGTACTGTATGTGTACTGTAGTTGTACTGTAGTTGTACTGTAGTTGTACTGTATGTGTCCTGTATTTTAACTGTACTTGTACTGTAGTTGTACTGTAGTTGTACTGTAGTTGTACTGTATGTGTACTGTATGTGTACTGTAGTTGTACTGTAGTTGTACTGTAGTTGTACTGTAGTTGTACTGTAGTTGTACTGTATGTGTACTGTATGTGTACTGTAGTTGTAGTGTAGTTGTACTGTATGTGTACTGTATGTGTACTGTATGTGTACTGTATATGTACTGTATGTGTACTGTAGTTGTACTGTATGTGTACTGTAGTTGTACTGTATGTGTACTGTATGTGTACTGTAGTTGTACTGTAGTTGTACTGTATGTGTACTGTAGTTGTACTGTATGTGTACTGTAGTTGTACTGTATGTGCACTGTAGTTGTACTGTATTTGTACTGTATGTGTACTGTATGTGTACTGTAGTTGTACTGTAGTTGTACTGTAGTTGTACTGTACTTGTACTGTAGTTGTTCTGTAGTTGTACTGTACTTGTACTGTATTTGTACTGTAGTTGTACTGTATGTGTACTGTACTTGTACTGTAGTTGTACTGTAGTTGTACTGTATTTGTACTGTAGTTGTACTGTAGTTGTACTGTACTTGTACTGTGGTTGTACTGTACTTGTACTGTAGTTGTACTGTAGTTGTACTGTATTTGTACTGTAGTTGTACTGTATGTGTACTGTACTTGTACTGTAGTTGTACTGTAGTTGTACTGTATTTGTACTGTAGTTGTACTGTAGTTGTACTGTACTTGTACTGTAGTTGTACTGTACTTGTACTGTAGTTGTACTGTAGTTGTACTGTACTTGTACTGTAGTTGTACTGTACTTGTACTGTAGTTGTACTGTAGTTGTACTGTATTTTAACTGTACTTGTACTGTATTTGTACTGTATGTGTACTGTATGTGTACTGTAGTTGTACTGTATGTGTACTGTACTTGTACTGTAGTTGTACTGTAGATGTACTGTAGTTGTACTGTACTTGTACTGTACTTGTACTGTAGTTGTACTGTATGTGTACTGTAGTTGTACTGTAGTTGTACTGTAGTTGTACTGTAGTTGTATTGTAGTTGTACTGTAGTTGTACTGTATGTGTACTGTATGTGTACTGTAGTTGTACTGTAGTTGTACTGTAGTTGTACTGTATGTGTACTGTATGTGTCCTGTATTTTAACAGTACTTGTACTGTAATTGTACTGTAGTTGTACTGTATTTGTACTGTAGTTGTACTGTAGTTGTACTGTATGTGTACTGTACTTGTACTGTAGTTGTAATGTACTTGTACTGTAGTTGTACTGTAGTTGTACTGTAGTTGTACTGTACTGGTACTGTACTTGTACTGTATTTGTACTGTAGTTGTACTGTATGTGTACTGTAGTAGTACTGTAGTTGTACTGTAGTTGTACTGTATGTGTACTGTATGTGTCCTGTATTTGTACTGTACTTGTACTGTAGTTGTACTGTAGTTGTACTGTAGTTGTACTGTACTTGTACTGTAGTTGTACTGTACTTGTACTGTAGTTGTACTGTATGTGTACTGTACTTGTACCGTAGTTGTACTGTACTTGTACTGTAGTTGTACTGTAGTTGTACTGTAGTTGTACTGTACTTGTACTGTACGTGTACTGTATTTGTTCTGTAGTTGTACTGTATGTGTACTGTAGTTGTACTGTAGTTGTACTGTAGTTGTACTGTATGTGTACTGTATGTGTTCTGTATTTGTACTGTACTTGTACTGTATGTGTACTGTAGTTGTACTGTATTTGTACTGTATTTGTACTGTAGTTGTACTGTAGTTGTACTGTAGTTGTACTGTACTTGTACTGTACTTGTACTGTATTTGTACTGTAGTTGTACTGTATGTGTACTGTAGTTGTACTGTAGTTGTACTGTATGTGTACTGTATGTGTATTGTAGTTGTACTGTAGTTGTACTGTATGTGTACTGTATGTGTACTGTAGTTGTACTGTACTTGTACTGTATGTGTACTGTATGTGTACTGTAGTTGTACTGTATGTGTACTGTAGTTGTACTGTAGTTGTACTGTATGTGTACTGTATGTGTTTTGTAGTTGTACTGTAGTTGTACTGTATTTTAACTGTTCTTGTACTGTATTTGTACTGTAGTTGTACTGTAGTTGTACTGTAGTTGTACTGTAGTTGTACTGTATGTGTACTGTAGTTGTACTGTAGTTGTACTGTAGTTGTACTGTATGTGTACTGTAGTTGTACTGTAGTTGTACTGTACTTGTACTGTATGTGTACTGTAGTTGTACTGTAGTTGTACTGTATGTGTCCTGTATTTTAACTGTACTTGTACTGTAGTTGTACTGTAGTTGTACTGTAGTTGTACTGTATGTGTACTGTATGTGTACTGTAGTTGTACTGTAGTTGTACTGTAGTTGTACTGTAGTTGTACTGTATGTGTACTGTATGTGTACTGTAGTTGTACTGTATGTGTACTGTATGTGTACTGTATGTGTACTGTAGATGTACTGTATGTGTACTGTAGTTGTACTGTAGTTGTACTGTATGTGTACTGTAGTTGTACTGTAGTTGTACTGTAGTTGTACTGCATGTGTACTGTACTTGTACTGTAGTTGTACTGTAGTTGTACTGTATGTGTACTGTATGTGTACTGTACTTGTACTGTAGTTGTACTGTAGTTGTACTGTATTTGTACTGTAGTTGTACTGTAGTTGTACTGTATGTGTACTGTTTGTGTACTGTAGTTGTACTGTAGTTGTACTGTATGTGTACTGTAGTTATACTGTAGTTGTACTGTAGTTGTACTGTAGTTGTACTGTAGTTGTACTGTACTTGTACTGTACTTGTACTGTATTTGTACTGTAGTTGTACTGTATGTGTACTGTAGTTGTACTGTAGTAGTACTGTAGTTGTACTGTATGTGTACTGTAGTTGTACTGTAGTTGTACTGTAGTTGTACTGTAGTTGTACTGTATTTGTACTGTAGTTGTACTGTATGTGTACTGTAGTTGTACTGTAGTTGTACTGTAGTTGTACTGTATGTGTACTGTAGTTGTACTGTAGTTGTACGGTAGTTGTACTGTAGTTGTACTGTATTTGTACTGTAGTTGTACTGTAGTTGTACTGTATGTGTACTGTATGTGTACTGTAGTTGTACTGTATGTGTACTGTAGTTGTACTGTAGTTGTACTGTATGTGTACTGTATGTGTATTGTAGTTGTACTGTAGTTGTACTGTATGTGTACTGTATGTGTACTGTAGTTGTACTGTACTTGTACTCTATGTGTACTGTATGTGTACTGTAGTTGTACTGTATGTGTACTGTAGTTGTACTGTAGTTGTACTGTATGTGTACTGTATGTGTACTGTAGTTGTACTGTAGTTGTACTGTATTTTAACTGTTCTTGTACTGTATTTGAACTGTAGTTGTACTGTAGTTGTACTGTAGTTGTACTGAAGTTGTACTGTATGTGTACTGTATGTGTACTGTAGTTGTACTGTAGTTGTACTGTAGTTGTACTGTATGTGTACTGTAGTTGTACTGTAGTTGTACTGTACTTGTACTGTATGTGTACTGTAGTTGTACTGTAGTTGTACTGTAGTTGTACTGTATGTGTCCTGTATTTTAACTGTACTTGTACTGTAGTTGTACTGTAGTTGTACTGTAGTTGTACTGTATGTGTACTGTATGTGTACTGTAGTTGTACTGTAGTTGTACTGTAGTTGTACTGTAGTTGTACTGTAGTTGTACTGTATGTGTACTGTATGTGTACTGTAGTTGTAGTGTAGTTGTACTGTATGTGTACTGTATGTGTACTGTATGTGTACTGTATATGTACTGTATGTGTACTGTAGTTGTACTGTATGTGTACTGTAGTTGTACTGTATGTGTACTGTATGTGTACTGTAGTTGTACTGTAGTTGTACTGTATGTGTACTGTAGTTGTACTGTATGTGTACTGTAGTTGTACTGTATGTGCACTGTAGTTGTACTGTATTTGTACTGTATGTGTACTGTATGTGTACTGTAGTTGTACTGTAGTTGTACTGTACTTGTACTGTAGTTGTTCTGTAGTTGTACTGTACTTGTACTGTATTTGTACTGTAGTTGTACTGTATGTGTACTGTACTTGTACTGTAGTTGTACTGTAGTTGTACTGTATTTGTACTGTAGTTGTACTGTAGTTGTACTGTACTTGTACTGTAGTTGTACTGTACTTGTACTGTAGTTGTACTGTAGTTGTACTGTATTTGTACTGTAGTTGTACTGTATGTGTACTGTACTTGTACTGTAGTTGTACTGTAGTTGTACTGTATTTGTACTGTAGTTGTACTGTAGTTGTACTGTACTTGTACTGTAGTTGTACTGTACTTGTACTGTAGTTGTACTGTAGTTGTACTGTAGTTGTACTGTATTTTAACTGTACTTGTACTGTATTTGTACTGTATGTGTACTGTATGTGTACTGTATTTGTACTGTAGTTGTACTGTAGTTGTACTGTAGTTGTACTGTATGTGTACTGTACTTGTACTGTAGTTGTACTGTAGATGTACTGTAGTTGTACTGTACGTGTACTGTACTTGTACTGTAGTTGTACTGTATGTGTACTGTAGTTGTACTGTAGTTGTACTGTAGTTGTACTGTAGTTGTATTGTAGTTGTACTGTAGTTGTACTGTATGTGTACTGTATGTGTACTGTAGTTGTACTGTAGTTGTACTGTAGTTGTACTGTATGTGTACTGTATGTGTCCTGTATTTTAACAGTACTTGTACTGTAATTGTACTGTAGTTGTACTGTATTTGTACTGTAGTTGTACTGTAGTTGTACTGTATGTGTACTGTACTTGTACTGTAGTTGTAATGTACTTGTACTGTAGTTGTACTGTAGTTGTACTGTAGTTGTACTGTACTGGTACTGTACTTGTACTGTATTTGTACTGTAGTTGTACTGTATGTGTACTGTAGTTGTACTGTAGTTGTACTGTAGTTGTACTGTATGTGTACTGTATGTGTCCTGTATTTGTACTGTACTTGTACTGTAGTTGTACTGTAGTTGTACTGTAGTTGTACTGTACTTGTACTGTAGTTGTACTGTACTTGTACTGTAGTTGTACTGTATGTGTACTGTACTTGTACCGTAGTTGTACTGTACGTGTACTGTAGTTGTACTGTAGTTGTACTGTAGTTGTACTGTACTTGTACTGTACGTGTACTGTATTTGTTCTGTAGTTGTACTGTATGTGTACTGTAGTTGTACTGTAGTTGTACTGTAGTTGTACTGTATGTGTACTGTATGTGTTCTGTATTTGTACTGTACTTGTACTGTATGTGTACTGTAGTTGTACTGTATTTGTACTGTAGTTGTACTGTAGTTGTACTGTAGTTGTACTGTACTTGTACTGTACTTGTACTGTATTTGTACTGTAGTTGTACTGTATGTGTACTGTAGTTGTACTGTAGTTGTACTGTATGTGTACTGTATGTGTATTGTAGTTGTACTGTAGTTGTACTGTATGTGTACTGTATGTGTACTGTAGTTGTACTGTACTTGTACTGTATGTGTACTGTATGTGTACTGTAGTTGTACTGTATGTGTACTGTAGTTGTACTGTATGTGTACTGTATGTGTATTGTAGTTGTACTGTAGTTGTACTGTATGTGTACTGTATGTGTACTGTAGTTGTACTGTACTTGTACTGTATGTGTACTGTATGTGTACTGTAGTTGTACTGTATGTGTACTGTAGTTGTACTGTAGTTGTACTGTATGTGTACTGTATGTGTACTGTAGTTGTACTGTAGTTGTACTGTATTTTAACTGTTCTTGTACTGTATTTGAACTGTAGTTGTACTGTAGTTGTACTGTAGTTGTACTGAAGTTGTACTGTATGTGTAGTGTATGTGTACTGTAGTTGTACTGTAGTTGTACTGTAGTTGTACTGTATGTGTACTGTAGTTGTACTGTAGTTGTACTGTACTTGTACTGTATGTGTACTGTAGTTGTACTGTAGTTGTACTGTTGTTGTACTGTATGTGTCCTGTATTTTAACTGTACTTGTACTGTAGTTGTACTGTAGTTGTACTGTAGTTGTACTGTATGTGTACTGTATGTGTACTGTAGTTGTACTGTAGTTGTACTGTAGTTGTACTGTAGTTGTACTGTAGTTGTACTGTATGTGTACTGTATGTGTACTGTAGTTGTAGTGTAGTTGTACTGTATGTGTACTGTATGTGTACTGTATGTGTACTGTATATGTACTGTATGTGTACTGTAGTTGTACTGTATGTGTACTGTAGTTGTACTGTATGTGTACTGTATGTGTACTGTAGTTGTACTGTATGTGTACTGTAGTTGTACTGTATGTGTACTGTAGTTGTACTGTAGTTGTACTGTAGTTGTACTGTAGTTGTACTGTATGTGTACTGTATGTGTACTGTGTGTGTACTGTAGTTGTACTGTAGTTGTACTCTATGTGTACTGTAGTTGTACTGTAGTTGTACTGTATGTGTACTGTAGTTGTACTGTAGTTGTACTGTAGTTGTACTGTATGTGTACTGTATGTGTACTGTATGTGTACTGTAGTTGTACTGTATGTGTACTGTAGTTGTACTGTAGTTGTACTGTATGTGTACTGTATGTGTACTGTATGTGTACTGTAGTTGTACTGTATGTGTACTGTAGTTGTACTGTAGTTGTACTGTATGTGTACTGTATGTATACTGTAGTTGTACTGTAGTTGTACTGTAGTTGTACTGTATGTGTACTGTATGTGTACTGTATGTGTACTGTAGTTGTACTGTATGTGTACTGTAGTTGTACTGTAGCTGTACTGTAGTTGTACTGTAGTGTCACTGTAGTTGTACTGTAGTTGTACTGTAGTTGTACTGTAGTTGTACTGTAGTTGTACTGTAGTTGTACTGTATGTGTACTGTATGTGTACTGTATGAGTACTGTAGTTGTACTGTAGTTGTACTGTATGTGTACTGTATGTGTACTGTAGTTGTACTGTATGTGTACTGTAGTTGTACTGTAGTTGTACTGTAGTTGTACTGTAGTTGTACTGTATGTGTACTGTATGTGTACTGTAGTTGTACTGTAGTTGTACTGTATGTGTACTGTAGTTGTACTGTAGTTGTACTGTAGGTGTACTGTAGTTGTACTGTAGTTGTACTGTATGTGTACTGTATGTGTACTGTATGTGTACTGTATGTGTACTGTAGTTGTACTGTATGTGTACTGTAGTTGTACTGTAGTTGTACTGTAGTTGTACTGTATGTGTACTGTATGTGTACTGTAGTTGTACTGTAGTTGTACTGTATGTGTACTGTATGTGTACTGTACTTGTACTGTAGTTGTACTGTAGTTGTACTGAATTTGTACTGTAGTTGTACTGTAGTGGTAATGTATGTGTACTGTATGTGTACTGTAGTTGTACTGTAGTTGTACTGTATGTGTACTGTAGTTGTACTGTAGTTGTACTGTATGTGTACTGTAGTTGTACTGTAGTTGTACTGTATGTGTAATGTATGTGTACTGTAGTTGCACTGTATGTGTACTGTACTTGTACTGTACTTGTACTGTAGTTGTACTGTAGTTGTACTGTATGTGTACTGTATGTGTACTGTACTTGTACTGTAGTTGTACTGTAGTTGTACTGTATGTGTACTGTATGTGTACTGTAGTTGTACTGTAGTTGTACTGTATGTGTCCTGTATTTTAACTGTACTTGTACTGTAGTTGTACTGTAGTTGTTCTGTAGTTGTACTGTATGTGTACTGTAGTTGTACTGTAGTTGTATTGTAGTTGTACTGTAGTTGTAATGTATGTGTCCTGTATTTTAACTGTACTTGTACTGTAGTTGTACTGTAGTTGTACTGTAGTTGTACTGTATTTGTACTGTAGTTGTACTGTATGTGTACTGTATGTGTACTGTAGTTGTACTGTAGTTGTACTGTAGTAGTACTGTATGTGTACTGTATGTGTACTGTATTTGTACTGTAGTTGTACTGTAGTTGTACTGTATGTGTCCTGTATTTTAACTGTACCTGTACTGTAGTTGTACTGTAGTTGTACTGTAGTTGTACTGTAGTTGTACTGTATGTGTACTGTATGTGTACTGTAGTTGTACTGTAGTTGTACTGTAGTTGTACTGTATGTGTACTGTATGTGTACTGTATGTGTACTGTACTTGTACTGTACTTGTACTGTAGTTGTACTGTAGTTGTACTGTATGTCTACTGTATGTGTACTGTACTTGTACT
Organism: Meconema thalassinum; assembly: GCA_946902985.2. Lineage (NCBI taxonomy): Eukaryota > Metazoa > Arthropoda > Insecta > Orthoptera > Tettigoniidae > Meconema > Meconema thalassinum. Next base: position 442,487,961 of record OX336394.1, on the reverse strand, counting down.
GTAGTTGTACTGTAGTTGTACTGTATGTGTACTGTATGTGTACTGTATTTGTACTGTAGTTGTACTGTAGTTGTACTGTATGTGTCCTGTATTTTAACTGTACTTGTACTGTAGTTGTTCTGTAGTTGTACTGTAGTTGTACTGTAGTTGTACTGTATGTGTACTGTATGTGTACTGTATGTGTACTGTATTTGTACTGTAGTTGTACTGTAGTTGTACTGTATGTGTCCTGTATTTTAACTGTACTTGTACTGTAGTTGTACTGTAGTTGTACTGTAGTTGTACTGTATGTGTACTGTATGTGTACTGTAGTTGTACTGTAGTTGTACTGTAGTTGTACTGTATGTGTACTGTATGTGTACTGTAGTTGTACTGTAGTTGTACTGTAGTTGTACTGTATTTGTACTGTATGTGTACTGTATGTGTACTGTAGTTGTACTGTATTTGTACTGTACTTGTACTGTAGTTGTACTGTAGTTGTACTGTAGTTGTACTGTACTTGTACTGTAGTTGTACTTTAGTTGTACTGTACTTGTACTGTAGTTGTACTGTATGTGTACTGTACTTGTACTGTATGTGTACTGTAGTTGTACTGTATGTGCACTGTAGTTGTACTGTATTTGTACTGTATGTGTACTGTATGTGTACTGTAGTTGTACTGTAGTTGTACTGTACTTGTACTGTAGTTGTTCTGTAGTTGTACTGTACTTGTACTGTAATTGTACTGTAGTTGTACTGTATTTGTACTGTAGTTGTACTGTATGTGTACTGTACTTGTACTGTAGTTGTACTGTAGTTGTACTGTACTTGTACTGTATTTGTACTGTAGTTGTACTGTAGTTGTACTGTACTTGTACTGTAGTTGTACTGTACTTGTACTGTAGTTGTACTGTAGTTGTACTGTATTTGTACTGTAGTTGTACTGTATGTGTACTGTACTTGTACTGTAGTTGTACTGTAGTTGTACTGTATTTGTACTGTAGTTGTACTGTAGTTGTACTGTACTTGTACTGTAGTTGTACTGTACTTGTACTGTAGTTGTACTGTAGTTGTACTGTAGTTGTACTGTATTTTAACTGTACTTGTACTGTATTTGTACTGTATGTGTACTGTATCTGTACTGTATTTGTACTGTAGTTGTACTGTAGTTGTACTGTAGTTGTACTGTAGTTGTACTGTATGTGTACTGTATTTGTACTGTACTTGTACTGTAGTTGTACTGTAGATGTACTGTAGTTGTACTGTACTTGTACTGTACTTGTACTGTAGTTGTACTGTATGTGTACTGTAGTTGTACTGTAGTTGTACTGTAGTTGTACTGTAGTTGTATTGTAGTTGTACTGTAGTTGTACTGTATGTGTACTGTATGTGTACTGTAGTTGTACTGTAGTTGTACTGTATGTGTACTGTATGTGTCCTGTATTTTAACAGTACTTGTACTGTAATTGTACTGTAGTTGTACTGTATTTGTACTGTAGTTGTACTGTAGTTGTACTGTATGTGTACTGTACTTGTACTGTAGTTGTACTGTACTTGTACTGTAGTTGTACTGTACTTGTACTGTACTTGTACTGTATTTGTACTGTAGTTGTACTGTATGTGTACTGTAGTTGTACTGTAGTTGTACTGTAGTTGTACTGTAGTTGTACTGTATGTGTACTGTATGTGTCCTGTATTTGTACTGTACTTGTACTGTAGTTGTACTGTAGTTGTACTGTAGTTGTACTGTACTTGTACTGTAGTTGTACTGTAGTTGTACTGTAGTTGTACTGTAGTTGTACTGTATGTGTACTGTATGTGTACTGTATGTGTACTGTATTTGTACTGTAGTTGTACTGTAGTTGTACTGTATGTGTCCTGTATTTTAACTGTACTTGTACTGTAGTTGTTCTGTAGTTGTACTGTAGTTGTACTGTAGTTGTACTGTATGTGTACTGTATGTGTACTGTATGTGTACTGTATTTGTACTGTAGTTGTACTGTAGTTGTACTGTATGTGTCCTGTATTTTAACTGTACTTGTACTGTAGTTGTACTGTAGTTGTACTGTATGTGTACTGTATGTGTACTGTAGTTGTACTGTAGTTGTACTGTAGTTGTACTGTATGTGTACTGTATGTGTACTGTAGTTGTACTGTAGTTGTACTGTAGTTGTACTGTATTTGTACTGTATGTGTACTGTATGTGTACTGTAGTTGTACTGTATTTGTACTGTACTTGTACTGTAGTTGTACTGTAGTTGTACTGTAGTTGTACTGTACTTGTACTGTAGTTGTACTTTAGTTGTACTGTACTTGTACTGTAGTTGTACTGTATGTGTACTGTACTTGTACTGTATGTGTACTGTAGTTGTACTGTATGTGCACTGTAGTTGTACTGTATTTGTACTGTATGTGTACTGTATGTGTACTGTAGTTGTACTGTAGTTGTACTGTACTTGTACTGTAGTTGTTCTGTAGTTGTACTGTACTTGTACTGTAATTGTACTGTAGTTGTACTGTATTTGTACTGTAGTTGTACTGTATGTGTACTGTACTTGTACTGTAGTTGTACTGTAGTTGTACTGTACTTGTACTGTATTTGTACTGTAGTTGTACTGTAGTTGTACTGTACTTGTACTGTAGTTGTACTGTACTTGTACTGTAGTTGTACTGTAGTTGTACTGTATTTGTACTGTAGTTGTACTGTATGTGTACTGTACTTGTACTGTAGTTGTACTGTAGTTGTACTGTATTTGTACTGTAGTTGTACTGTAGTTGTACTGTACTTGTACTGTAGTTGTACTGTACTTGTACTGTAGTTGTACTGTAGTTGTACTGTAGTTGTACTGTATTTTAACTGTACTTGTACTGTATTTGTACTGTATGTGTACTGTATCTGTACTGTATTTGTACTGTAGTTGTACTGTAGTTGTACTGTAGTTGTACTGTAGTTGTACTGTATGTGTACTGTATTTGTACTGTACTTGTACTGTAGTTGTACTGTAGATGTACTGTAGTTGTACTGTACTTGTACTGTACTTGTACTGTAGTTGTACTGTATGTGTACTGTAGTTGTACTGTAGTTGTACTGTAGTTGTACTGTAGTTGTATTGTAGTTGTACTGTAGTTGTACTGTATGTGTACTGTATGTGTACTGTAGTTGTACTGTAGTTGTACTGTATGTGTACTGTATGTGTCCTGTATTTTAACAGTACTTGTACTGTAATTGTACTGTAGTTGTACTGTATTTGTACTGTAGTTGTACTGTAGTTGTACTGTATGTGTACTGTACTTGTACTGTAGTTGTACTGTACTTGTACTGTAGTTGTACTGTACTTGTACTGTACTTGTACTGTATTTGTACTGTAGTTGTACTGTATGTGTACTGTAGTTGTACTGTAGTTGTACTGTAGTTGTACTGTAGTTGTACTGTATGTGTACTGTATGTGTCCTGTATTTGTACTGTACTTGTACTGTAGTTGTACTGTAGTTGTACTGTAGTTGTACTGTACTTGTACTGTAGTTGTACTGTACTTGTACTGTAGTTGTACTGTATGTGTACTGTACTTGTACCGTAGTTGTACTGTACTTGTACTGTAGTTGTACTGTAGTTGTACTGTACTTGTACTGTACTTGAACTGTAGTTGTACTGTAGTTGTACTGTATGTGTACTGTATGTGTACTGTACTTGTACTGTAGTTGTACTGTACTTGTACTGTAGTTGTACTGTAGTTGTACTGTATTTGTACTGTAGTTGTACTGTAGTTGTACTGTATGTGTACTGTTTGTGTACTGTAGTTGTACTGTAGTTGTACTGTATGTGTACTGTAGTTGTACTGTAGTTGTACTGTAGTTGTACTGTAGTTGTACTGTAGTTGTACTGTACTTGTACTGTACTTGTACTGTATTTGTACTGTAGTTGTACTGTATGTGTACTGTAGTTGTACTGTAGTAGTACTGTAGTTGTACTGTATGTGTACTGTAGTTGTACTGTAGTTGTACTGTAGTTGTACTGTACTTGTACTGTATTTGTACTGTAGTTGTACTGTATGTGTACTGTAGTTGTACTGTAGTTGTACTGTAGTTGTACTGTATGTGTACTGTAGTTGTACTGTAGTTGTACGGTAGTTGTACTGTAGTTGTACTGTATTTGTACTGTAGTTGTACTGTAGTTGTACTGTATGTGTACTGTATCTGTACTGTAGTTGTACTGTATGTGTACTGTAGTTGTACTGTAGTTGTACTGTATGTGTACTGTATGTGTATTGTAGTTGTACTGTAGTTGTACTGTATGTGTACTGTATGTGTACTGTAGTTGTACTGTACTTGTACTGTATGTGTACTGTATGTGTACTGTAGTTGTACTGTATGTGTACTGTAGTTGTACTGTAGTTGTACTGTATGTGTACTGTATGTGTACTGTAGTTGTACTGTAGTTGTACTGTATTTTAACTGTTCTTGTACTGTATTTGAACTGTAGTTGTACTGTAGTTGTACTGTAGTTGTACTGAAGTTGTACTGTATGTGTACTGTATGTGTACTGTAGTTGTACTGTAGTTGTACTGTAGTTGTACTGTATGTGTACTGTAGTTGTACTGTAGTTGTACTGTACTTGTACTGTATGTGTACTGTAGTTGTACTGTAGTTGTACTGTATGTGTCCTGTATTTTAACTGTACTTGTACTGTAGTTGTACTGTAGTTGTACTGTAGTTGTACTGTATGTGTACTGTATGTGTACTGTAGTTGTACTGTAGTTGTACTGTAGTTGTACTGTAGTTGTACTGTATGTGTACTGTATGTGTACTGTAGTTGTAGTGTAGTTGTACTGTATGTGTACTGTATGTGTACTGTATGTGTACTGTATATGTACTGTATGTGTACTGTAGTTGTACTGTATGTGTACTGTAGTTGTACTGTATGTGTACTGTAGTTGTACTGTAGTTGTACTGTATGTGTACTGTAGTTGTACTCTATGTGTACTGTAGTTGTACTGTAGTTGTACTGTAGTTGTACTGTAGTTGTACTGTAGTTGTACTGTATGTGTACTGTATGTGTACTGTGTGTGTACTGTAGTTGTACTGTAGTTGTACTCTAAGTGTACTGTAGTTGTACTGTAGTTGTACTGTATGTGTACTGTAGTTGTACTGTAGTTGTACTGTATGTGTACTGTATGTGTACTGTATGTGTACTGTAGTTGTACTGTATGTGTACTGTAGTTGTACTGTAGTTGTACTGTATGTGTACTGTATGTGTACTGTATGTGTACTGTAGTTGTACTGTATGTGTACTGTAGTTGTACTGTAGTTGTACTGTATGTGTACTGTATGTATACTGTAGTTGTACTGTAGTTGTACTGTAGTTGTACTGTATGTGTACTGTATGGGTACTGTATGTGTACTGTAGTTGTACTGTATGTGTACTGTAGTTGTACTGTAGCTGTACTGTAGTTGTACTGTAGTGTCACTGTAGTTGTACTGTAGTTGTACTGTAGTTGTACTGTAGTTGTACTGTAGTTGTACTGTAGTTGTACTGTATGTGTACTGTATGTGTACTGTATGAGTACTGTAGTTGTACTGTAGTTGTACTGTATGTGTACTGTATGTGTACTGTAGTTGTACTGTATGTGTACTGTAGTTGTACTGTAGTTGTACTGTAGTTGTACTGTAGTTGTACTGTATGTGTACTGTATGTGTACTGTAGTTGTACTGTAGTTGTACTGTATGTGTACTGTAGTTGTACTGTAGTTTTACTGTAGGTGTACTGTAGTTGTACTGTAGTTGTACTGTATGTGTACTGTATGTGTACTGTATGTGTACTGTATGTGTACTGTAGTTGTACTGTATGTGTACTGTAGTTGTACTGTAGTTGTACTGTAGTTGTACTGTTTGTGTACTGTATGTGTACTGTAGTTGTACTGTAGTTGTACTGTATGTGTACTGTATGTGTACTGTACTTGTACTGTAGTTGTACTGTAGTTGTACTGAATTTGTACTGTAGTTGTACTGTAGTGGTAATGTATGTGTACTGTATGTGTACTGTAGTTGTACTGTAGTTGTACTGTATGTGTACTGTAGTTGTACTGTAGTTGTACTGTATGTGTACTGTAGTTGTACTGTAGTTGTACTGTATGTGTAATGTATGTGTACTGTAGTTGCACTGTATGTGTACTGTACTTGTACTGTACTTGTACTGTAGTTGTACTGTAGTTGTACTGTATGTGTACTGTATGTGTACTGTACTTGTACTGTAGTTGTACTGTAGTTGTACTGTATGTGTACTGTATGTGTACTGTAGTTGTACTGTAGTTGTACTGTATGTGTCCTGTATTTTAACTGTACTTGTACTGTAGTTGTACTCTAGTTGTTCTGTAGTTGTACTGTATGTGTACTGTAGTTGTACTGTAGTTGTATTGTAGTTGTACTGTAGTTGTACTGTATGTGTCCTGTATTTTAACTGTACTTGTACTGTAGTTGTACTGTAGTTGTACTGTAGTTGTACTGTATTTGTACTGTAGTTGTACTGTATGTGTACTGTATGTGTACTGTAGTTGTACTGTAGTTGTACTGTAGTAGTACTGTATGTGTACTGTATGTGTACTGTATTTGTACTGTAGTTGTACTGTAGTTGTACTGTATGTGTCCTGTATTTTAACTGTACCTGTACTGTAGTTGTACTGTAGTTGTACTGTAGTTGTACTGTAGTTGTACTGTATGTGTACTGTATGTGTACTGTAGTTGTACTGTAGTTGTACTGTAGTTGTACTGTATGTGTACTGTATGTGTACTGTATGTGTACTGTACTTGTACTGTACTTGTACTGTAGTTGTACTGTAGTTGTACTGTATGTGTACTCTATGTGTACTGTACTTGTACTGTAGTTGTACTGTAGTTGTACTGTATGTGTACTGTATGTGTACTGTATTTGTACTGTAGTTGTACTGTAGTTGTACTGTATGTGTCCTGTATTTTAACTGTACTTGTACTGTAGTTGTTCTGTAGTTGTACTGTAGTTGTACTGTATGTGTACTGTATGTGTACTGTATGTGTACTGTATTTGTACTGTAGTTGTACTGTAGTTGTACTGTATGTGTCCTGTATTTTAACTGTACTTGTACTGTAGTTGTACTGTAGTTGTACTGTAGTTGTACTGTATGTGTACTGTATGTGTACTGTAGTTGTACTGTAGTTGTACTGTATGTGTACTGTATGTGTACTGTAGTTGTACTGTAGTTGTACTGTAGTTGTACTGTATTTGTACTGTATGTGTACTGTATGTGTACTGTAGTTGTACTGTATTTGTACTGTACTTGTACTGTAGTTGTACTGTAGTTGTACTGTAGTTGTACTGTACTTGTACTGTAGTTGTACTTTAGTTGTACTGTACGTGTACTGTAGTTGTACTGTATGTGTACTGTACTTGTACTGTATGTGTACTGTAGTTGTACTGTATGTGCACTGTAGTTGTACTGTATTTGTACTGTATGTGTACTGTATGTGTACTGTAGTTGTACTGTAGTTGTACTGTACTTGTACTGTAGTTGTTCTGTAGTTGTACTGTACTTGTACTGTAATTGTACTGTAGTTGTACTGTATTTGTACTGTAGTTGTACTGTATGTGTACTGTACTTGTACTGTAGTTGTACTGTAGTTGTACTGTACTTGTACTGTATTTGTACTGTAGTTGTACTGTAGTTGTACTGTACTTGTACTGTAGTTGTACTGTACTTGTACTGTAGTTGTACTGTAGTTGTACTGTATTTGTACTGTAGTTGTACTGTATGTGTACTGTACTTGTACTGTAGTTGTACTGTAGTTGTACTGTATTTGTACTGTAGTTGTACTGTAGTTGTACTGTACTTGTACTGTAGTTGTACTGTACTTGTACTGTAGTTGTACTGTAGTTGTACTGTAGTTGTACTGTATTTTAACTGTACTTGTACTGTATTTGTACTGTATGTGTACTGTATCTGTACTGTATTTGTACTGTAGTTGTACTGTAGTTGTACTGTAGTTGTACTGTAGTTGTACTGTATGTGTACTGTATTTGTACTGTACTTGTACTGTAGTTGTACTGTAGATGTACTGTAGTTGTACTGTACTTGTACTGTACTTGTACTGTAGTTGTACTGTATGTGTACTGTAGTTGTACTGTAGTTGTACTGTAGTTGTACTGTAGTTGTATTGTAGTTGTACTGTAGTTGTACTGTATGTGTACTGTATGTGTATTGTAGTTGTACTGTAGTTGTACTGTAGTTGTACTGTATGTGTACTGTATGTGTCCTGTATTTTAACAGTACTTGTACTGTAATTGTACTGTAGTTGTACTGTATTTGTACTGTAGTTGTACTGTAGTTGTACTGTAGTTGTACTGTATGTGTACTGTACTTGTACTGTAGTTGTACTGTACTTGTACTGTAGTTGTACTGTAGTTGTACTGTAGTTGTACTGTACTTGTACTGTACTTGTACTGTATTTGTACTGTAGTTGTACTGTATGTGTACTGTAGTTGTACTGTAGTTGTACTGTAGTTGTACTGTATGTGTACTGTATGTGTCCTGTATTTGTACTGTACTTGTACTGTAGTTGTACTGTAGTTGTACTGTACTTGTACTGTACTTGTACTGTAGTTGTACTGTACTTGTACTGTAGTTGTACTGTATGTGTACTGTACTTGTACCGTAGTTGTACTGTACTTGTACTGTAGTTGTACTGTAGTTGTACTGTAGTTGTACTGTACTTGTACTGTACTTGTACTGTATTTGTACTGTAGTTGTACTGTATGTGTACTGTAGTTGTACTGTAGTTGTACTGTAGTTGTACTGTATGTGTACTGTATGTGTCCTGTATTTGTACTGTACTTGTACTGTATGTGTACTGTAGTTGTACTGTATTTGTACTGTAGTTGTACTGTAGTTGTACTGTAGTTGTACTGTACTTGTACTGTATTTGTACTGTAGTTGTACTGTATGTGTACTGTAGTTGTACTGTAGTTGTACTGTATGTGTACTGTAGTTGTAATGTAGTTGTACGGTAGTTGTACTGTAGTTGTACTGTAGTTGTACTGTATGTGTACTGTATGTGTACTGTAGTTGTACTGTATGTGTACTGTAGTTGTACTGTAGTTGTACTGTATGTGTACTGTATGTGTATTGTAGTTGTACTGTAGTTGTACTGTATGTGTACTGTATGTGTACTGTAGTTGTACTGTACTTGTACTGTATGTGTACTGTATGTGTACTGTAGTTGTACTGTATGTGTACTGTAGTTGTACTGTAGTTGTACTGTATGTGTACTGTATGTGTACTGTAGTTGTACTGTAGTTGTACTGTATTTTAACTGTTCTTGTACTGTATTTGTACTGTAGTTGTACTGTAGTTGTACTGTAGTTGTACTGTAGTTGTACTGTATGTGTACTGTATGTGTACTGTAGTTGTACTGTAGTTGTACTGTAGTTGTACTGTATGTGTACTGTAGTTGTAATGTAGTTGTACTGTACTTGTACTGTATGTGTACTGTAGTTGTACTGTAGTTGTACTGTAGTTGTACTGTATGTGTCCTGTATTTTAACTGTACTTGTACTGTAGTTGTACTGTAGTTGTACTGTAGTTGTACTGTATGTGTACTGTATGTGTAATGTAGTTGTACTGTAGTTGTACTGTAGTTGTACTGTAGTTGTACTGTAGTTGTACTGTATGTGTACTGTATGTGTACTGTAGTTGTACTGTATGTGTACTGTATGTGTACTGTATGTGTACTGTAGATGTACTGTATGTGTACTGTAGTTGTACTGTAGTTGTACTTTATGTGTACTGTATGTGTACTGTAATTGTACTGTAGTTGTACTGCATGTGTACTGTACCTGTACTGTACTTGTACTGTAGTTGTACTGTAGTTGTACTGTATGTGTACTGTATGTGTACTGTACTTGTACTGTAGTTGTACTGTAGTTGTACTGTATTTGTACTGTAGTTGTACTGTAGTTGTACTGTATGTGTACTGTTTGTGTACTGTAGTTGTACTGTAGTTGTACTGTATGTGTACTGTAGTTGTACTGTAGTTGTACTGTAGGTGTACTGTAGTTGTACTGTAGTTGTACTGTAGTTGTACTGTATGTGTACTGTATGTGTACTGTAGTTGTACTGTATGTGTACTGTATGTGTACTGTATGTGTACTGTAGATGTACTGTATGTGTACTGTAGTTGTACTGTAGTTGTACTGTATGTGTACTGTATGTGTACTGTATGTGTACTGTAGTTGTACTGTATGTGTACTGTAGTTGTACTGTAGTTGTACTGTAGTTGTACTGTAGTTGTACTGTAGTTGTACTGTATGTGTACTGTATGTGTACTGTAGTTGTACTGTATGTGTACTGTATGTGTACTGTATGTGTACTGTAGATGTACTGTATGTGTACTGTAGTTGTACTGTAGTTGTACTGTATGTGTACTGTATGTGTACTGTATGTGTACTGTAGTTGTACTGTATGTGTACTGTAGTTGTACTGTAGTTGTACTGTAGTTGTACTGTATGTGTACTGTATGTGTACTGTAGTTGTACTGTAGTTGTACTGTAGTTGTACTGTATGTGTACTGTACTTGTACTGTACTTGTACTGTAGTTGTACTGTAGTTGTACTGTATGTGTACTGTATGTGTACTGTACTTGTACTGTAGTTGTACTGTAGTTGTACTGTATGTGTCCTGTATTTTAACTGTACTTGTACTGTAGTTGTTCTGTAGTTGTACTGTAGTTGTGCTGTAGTTGTACTGTATGTGTACTGTATGTGTACTGTATGTGTACTGTATTTGTACTGTAGTTGTACTGTAGTTGTACTGTATGTGTCCTGTATTTTAACTGTAGTTGTACTGTAGTTGTACTGTAGTTGTACTGTAGTTGTACTGTAGTTGTACTGTATGTGTACTGTATGTGTACTGTAGTTGTACTGTAGTTGTACTGTAGTTGAACTGTAGTTGTACTGTATGTGTACTGTATGTGTACTGTAGTTGTACTGTAGTTGTACTGTATTTGTACTGTATGTGTACTGTATGTGCACTGTAGTTGTACTGTATTTGTACTGTACTTGTACTGTAGTTGTACTGTAGTTGTACTCTAGTTGTACTGTACTTGTACTGTAGTTGTACTGTAGTTGTACTGTACTTGTACTGTAGTTGTACTGTATGTGTTCTGTAGTTGTACTGTATGTGCACTGTAGTTGTACTGTATTTGTACTGTATGTGTACTGTATGTGTACTGTAGTTGTACTGTAGTTGTACTGTACTTGTACTGTAGTTGTACTGTAGTTGTACTGTAGTTGTACTGAAGTTGTACTGTAGTTGTACTGTAGTTGTACTGTATTTTAACTGTACTTGTACTGTATTTGTACTGTATGTGTACTGTATGTGTACTGTATTTGTACTGTAGTTGTACTGTAGTTGTACTGTAGTTGTACTGTAGTTGTACTGTAGTTGTACTGTATGTGTACTGTATTTGTACTGTACTTGTACTGTAGTTGTACTGTAGTTGTACTGTACTTGTACTGTACTTGTACTGTAGTTGTACTGTATGTGTACTGTAATTGTACTGTAGTTGTACTGTAGTTGTACTGTAGTTGTATTGTAGTTGTACTGTAGTTGTACTGTATGTGTACTGTATGTGTACTGTAGTTGTACTGTAGTTGTACTGTAGTTGTACTGTATGTGTACTGTATGTGTCCTGTATTTTAACAGTACTTGTACTGTAATTGTACTGTAGTTGTACTGTATTTGTACTGTAGTTGTACTGTAGTTGTACTCTATGTGTACTGTACTTGTACTGTAGTTGTACTGTACTTGTACTGTAGTTGTACTGTAGTTGTACTGTAGTTGTACTGTACTTGTACTGTACTTGTACTGTATTTGTACTGTAGTTGTACTGTATGTGAACTGTAGTTGTACTGTACTTGTACTGTAGTTGTACTGTATGTGTGCTGTATGTGTCCTGTATTTGTACTGTACTTGTACTGTAGTTGTACTGTAGTTGTACTGTATTTGTACTGTATTTGTACTGTAGTTGTACTGTATGTGTACTGTATGTGTACTGTAGTTGTACTGTAGTTGTACTGTATGTGTACTGTATGGGTACTGTAGTTGTACTGTAGTTGTACTGTAGTTGTACTGTAGTTGTACTGTAGTTGTACTGTAGTTGTACTGTACGTGTACTGTATTTGTTCTGTAGTTGTACTGTATGTGTACTGTAGTTGTACTGTAGTTGTACTGTAGTTGTACTGTATGTGTACTGTATGTGTTCTGTATTTGTACTGTACTTGTACTGTATGTGTACTGTAGTTGTACTGTATTTGTACTGTATTTGTACTGTAGTTGTACTGTAGTTGTACTGTAGTTGTACTGTACTTGTACTGTACTTGTACTGTATTTGTACTGTAGTTGTACTGTATGTGTACTGTAGTTGTACTGTAGTTGTACTGTATGTGTACTGTATGTGTATTGTAGTTGTACTGTAGTTGTACTGTATGTGTACTGTATGTGTACTGTAGTTGTACTGTACTTGTACTGTATGTGTACTGTATGTGTACTGTAGTTGTACTGTATGTGTACTGTAGTTGTACTGTAGTTGTACTGTATGTGTACTGTATGTGTTTTGTAGTTGTACTGTAGTTGTACTGTATTTTAACTGTTCTTGTACTGTATTTGTACTGTAGTTGTACTGTAGTTGTACTGTAGTTGTACTGTAGTTGTACTGTATGTGTACTGTAGTTGTACTGTAGTTGTACTGTAGTTGTACTGTATGTGTACTGTAGTTGTACTGTAGTTGTACTGTACTTGTACTGTATGTGTACTGTAGTTGTACTGTAGTTGTACTGTATGTGTCCTGTATTTTAACTGTACTTGTACTGTAGTTGTACTGTAGTTGTACTGTAGTTGTACTGTATGTGTACTGTATGTGTACTGTAGTTGTACTGTAGTTGTACTGTAGTTGTACTGTAGTTGTACTGTATGTGTACTGTATGTGTACTGTAGTTGTACTGTATGTGTACTGTATGTGTACTGTATGTGTACTGTAGATGTACTGTATGTGTACTGTAGTTGTACTGTAGTTGTACTGTATGTGTACTGTAGTTGTACTGTAGTTGTACTGTAGTTGTACTGCATGTGTACTGTACTTGTACTGTAGTTGTACTGTAGTTGTACTGTATGTGTACTGTATGTGTACTGTACTTGTACTGTAGTTGTACTGTAGTTGTACTGTATTTGTACTGTAGTTGTACTGTAGTTGTACTGTATGTGTACTGTTTGTGTACTGTAGTTGTACTGTAGTTGTACTGTATGTGTACTGTAGTTATACTGTAGTTGTACTGTAGTTGTACTGTAGTTGTACTGTAGTTGTACTGTACTTGTACTGTACTTGTACTGTATTTGTACTGTAGTTGTACTGTATGTGTACTGTAGTTGTACTGTAGTAGTACTGTAGTTGTACTGTATGTGTACTGTAGTTGTACTGTAGTTGTACTGTAGTTGTACTGTACTTGTACTGTATTTGTACTGTAGTTGTACTGTATGTGTACTGTAGTTGTACTGTAGTTGTACTGTAGTTGTACTGTATGTGTACTGTAGTTGTACTGTAGTTGTACGGTAGTTGTACTGTAGTTGTACTGTATTTGTACTGTAGTTGTACTGTAGTTGTACTGTATGTGTACTGTATGTGTACTGTAGTTGTACTGTATGTGTACTGTAGTTGTACTGTAGTTGTACTGTATGTGTACTGTATGTGTATTGTAGTTGTACTGTAGTTGTACTGTATGTGTACTGTATGTGTACTGTAGTTGTACTGTACTTGTACTGTATGTGTACTGTATGTGTACTGTAGTTGTACTGTATGTGTACTGTAGTTGTACTGTAGTTGTACTGTATGTGTACTGTATGTGTACTGTAGTTGTACTGTAGTTGTACTGTATTTTAACTGTTCTTGTACTGTATTTGAACTGTAGTTGTACTGTAGTTGTACTGTAGTTGTACTGAAGTTGTACTGTATGTGTACTGTATGTGTACTGTAGTTGTACTGTAGTTGTACTGTAGTTGTACTGTATGTGTACTGTAGTTGTACTGTAGTTGTACTGTACTTGTACTGTATGTGTACTGTAGTTGTACTGTAGTTGTACTGTAGTTGTACTGTATGTGTCCTGTATTTTAACTGTACTTGTACTGTAGTTGTACTGTAGTTGTACTGTAGTTGTACTGTATGTGTACTGTATGTGTACTGTAGTTGTACTGTAGTTGTACTGTAGTTGTACTGTAGTTGTACTGTAGTTGTACTGTATGTGTACTGTATGTGTACTGTAGTTGTAGTGTAGTTGTACTGTATGTGTACTGTATGTGTACTGTATGTGTACTGTATATGTACTGTATGTGTACTGTAGTTGTACTGTATGTGTACTGTAGTTGTACTGTATGTGTACTGTATGTGTACTGTAGTTGTACTGTAGTTGTACTGTATGTGTACTGTAGTTGTACTGTATGTGTACTGTAGTTGTACTGTATGTGCACTGTAGTTGTACTGTATTTGTACTGTATGTGTACTGTATGTGTACTGTAGTTGTACTGTAGTTGTACTGTACTTGTACTGTAGTTGTTCTGTAGTTGTACTGTACTTGTACTGTATTTGTACTGTAGTTGTACTGTATGTGTACTGTACTTGTACTGTAGTTGTACTGTAGTTGTACTGTATTTGTACTGTAGTTGTACTGTAGTTGTACTGTACTTGTACTGTAGTTGTACTGTACTTGTACTGTAGTTGTACAGTAGTTGTACTGTATTTGTACTGTAGTTGTACTGTATGTGTACTGTACTTGTACTGTAGTTGTACTGTAGTTGTACTGTATTTGTACTGTAGTTGTACTGTAGTTGTACTGTACTTGTACTGTAGTTGTACTGTACTTGTACTGTAGTTGTACTGTAGTTGTACTGTAGTTGTACTGTATTTTAACTGTACTTGTACTGTATTTGTACTGTATGTGTACTGTATGTGTACTGTATTTGTACTGTAGTTGTACTGTAGTTGTACTGTAGTTGTACTGTATGTGTACTGTACTTGTACTGTAGTTGTACTGTAGATGTACTGTAGTTGTACTGTACTTGTACTGTACTTGTACTGTAGTTGTACTGTATGTGTACTGTAGTTGTACTGTAGTTGTACTGTAGTTGCACTGTAGTTGTATTGTAGTTGTACTGTAGTTGTACTGTATGTGTACTGTATGTGTACTGTAGTTGTACTGTAGTTGTACTGTAGTTGTACTGTATGTGTACTGTATGTGTCCTGTATTTTAACAGTACTTGTACTGTAATTGTACTGTAGTTGTACTGTATTTGTACTGTAGTTGTACTGTAGTTGTACTGTATGTGTACTGTACTTGTACTGTAGTTGTAATGTACTTGTACTGTAGTTGTACTGTAGTTGTACTGTAGTTGTACTGTACTGGTACTGTACTTGTACTGTATTTGTACTGTAGTTGTACTGTATGTGTACTGTAGTTGTACTGTAGTTGTACTGTAGTTGTACTGTATGTGTACTGTATGTGTCCTGTATTTGTACTGTACTTGTACTGTAGTTGTACTGTAGTTGTACTGTAGTTGTACTGTACTTGTACTGTAGTTGTACTGTACTTGTACTGTAGTTGTACTGTATGTGTACTGTACTTGTACCGTAGTTGTACTGTACGTGTACTGTAGTTGTACTGTAGTTGTACTGTAGTTGTACTGTACTTGTACTGTACGTGTACTGTATTTGTTCTGTAGTTGTACTGTATGTGTACTGTAGTTGTACTGTAGTTGTACTGTAGTTGTACTGTATGTGTACTGTATGTGTTCTGTATTTGTACTGTACTTGTACTGTATGTGTACTGTAGTTGTACTGTATTTGTACTGTATTTGTACTGTAGTTGTACTGTAGTTGTACTGTAGTTGTACTGTACTTGTACTGTACTTGTACTGTATTTGTACTGTAGTTGTACTGTATGTGTACTGTAGTTGTACTGTAGTTGTACTGTATGTGTACTGTATGTGTATTGTAGTTGTACTGTAGTTGTACTGTATGTGTACTGTATGTGTACTGTAGTTGTACTGTACTTGTACTGTATGTGTACTGTATGTGTACTGTAGTTGTACTGTATGTGTACTGTAGTTGTACTGTATGTGTACTGTATGTGTATTGTAGTTGTACTGTAGTTGTACTGTATGTGTACTGTATGTGTACTGTAGTTGTACTGTACTTGTACTGTATGTGTACTGTATGTGTACTGTAGTTGTACTGTATGTGTACTGTAGTTGTACTGTAGTTGTACTGTATGTGTACTGTATGTGTACTGTAGTTGTACTGTAGTTGTACTGTATTTTAACTGTTCTTGTACTGTATTTGAACTGTAGTTGTACTGTAGTTGTACTGTAGTTGTACTGAAGTTGTACTGTATGTGTACTGTATGTGTACTGTAGTTGTACTGTATGTGTACTGTAGTTGTACTGTAGTTGTACTGTACTTGTACTGTATGTGTACTGTAGTTGTACTGTAGTTGTACTGTAGTTGTACTGTATGTGTCCTGTATTTTAACTGTACTTGTACTGTAGTTGTACTGTAGTTGTACTGTAGTTGTACTGTATGTGTACTGTATGTGTACTGTAGTTGTACTGTAGTTGTACTGTAGTTGTACTGTAGTTGTACTGTAGTTGTACTGTATGTGTACTGTATGTGTACTGTAGTTGTAGTGTAGTTGTACTGTATGTGTACTGTATGTGTACTGTATGTGTACTGTATATGTACTGTATGTGTACTGTAGTTGTACTGTATGTGTACTGTAGTTGTACTGTATGTGTACTGTATGTGTACTGTAGTTGTACTGTAGATGTACTGTATGTGTACTGTAGTTGTACTGTATGTGTACTGTAGTTGTACTGTAGTTGTACTGTAGTTGTACTGTAGTTGTACTGTAGTTGTACTGTATGTGTACTGTATGTGTACTGTGTGTGTACTGTAGTTGTACTGTAGTTGTACTGTAGTTGTACTGTATGTGTACTGTAGTTGTACTGTAGTTGTACTGTATGTGTACTGTATGTGTACTGTATGTGTACTGTAGTTGTACTGTATGTGTACTGTAGTTGTACTGTAGTTGTACTGTATGTGTACTGTATGTGTACTGTATGTGTACTGTAGTTGTACTGTATGTGTACTGTAGTTGTACTGTAGTTGTACTGTATGTGTACTGTATGTATACTGTAGTTGTACTGTAGTTGTACTGTAGTTGTACTGTATGTGTACTGTATGTGTACTGTATGTGTACTGTAGTTGTACTGTATGTGTACTGTAGTTGTACTGTAGCTGTACTGTAGTTGTACTGTAGTGTCACTGTAGTTGTACTGTAGTTGTACTGTAGTTGTACTGTAGTTGTACTGTAGTTGTACTGTAGTTGTACTGTATGTGTACTGTATGTGTACTGTATGAGTACTGTAGTTGTACTGTAGTTGTACTGTATGTGTACTGTATGTGTACTGTAGTTGTACTGTATGTGTACTGTAGTTGTACTGTAGTTGTACTGTAGTTGTACTGTAGTTGTACTGTATGTGTACTGTATGTGTACTGTAGTTGTACTGTAGTTGTACTGTATGTGTACTGTAGTTGTACTGTAGTTGTACTGTAGGTGTACTGTAGTTGTACTGTAGTTGTACTGTATGTGTACTGTATGTGTACTGTATGTGTACTGTATGTGTACTGTAGTTGTACTGTATGTGTACTGTAGTTGTACTGTAGTTGTACTGTAGTTGTACTGTATGTGTACTGTATGTGTACTGTAGTTGTACTGTAGTTGTACTGTATGTGTACTGTATGTGTACTGTACTTGTACTGTAGTTGTACTGTAGTTGTACTGAATTTGTACTGTAGTTGTACTGTAGTGGTAATGTATGTGTACTGTATGTGTACTGTAGTTGTACTGTAGTTGTACTGTATGTGTACTGTAGTTGTACTGTAGTTGTACTGTATGTGTACTGTAGTTGTACTGTAGTTGTACTGTATGTGTAATGTATGTGTACTGTAGTTGCACTGTATGTGTACTGTACTTGTACTGTACTTGTACTGTAGTTGTACTGTAGTTGTACTGTATGTGTACTGTATGTGTACTGTACTTGTACTGTAGTTGTACTGTATGTGTACTGTATGTGTACTGTAGTTGTACTGTAGTTGTACTGTATGTGTCCTGTATTTTAACTGTACTTGTACTGTAGTTGTACTGTAGTTGTTCTGTAGTTGTACTGTATGTGTACTGTAGTTGTACTGTAGTTGTATTGTAGTTGTACTGTAGTTGTAATGTATGTGTCCTGTATTTTAACTGTACTTGTACTGTAGTTGTACTGTAGTTGTACTGTAGTTGTACTGTATTTGTACTGTAGTTGTACTGTATGTGTACTGTATGTGTACTGTAGTTGTACTGTAGTTGTACTGTAGTAGTACTGTATGTGTACTGTATGTGTACTGTATTTGTACTGTAGTTGTACTGTAGTTGTACTGTATGTGTCCTGTATTTTAACTGTACCTGTACTGTAGTTGTACTGTAGTTGTACTGTAGTTGTACTGTAGTTGTACTGTATGTGTACTGTATGTGTACTGTAGTTGTACTGTAGTTGTACTGTAGTTGTACTGTATGTGTACTGTATGTGTACTGTATGTGTACTGTACTTGTACTGTACTTGTACTGTAGTTGTACTGTAGTTGTACTGTATGTGTACTGTATGTGTACTGTACTTGTACTGTAGTTGTACTGTAGTTGTACTGTATGTGTACTGTATGTGTACTGTATTTGTACTGTAGTTGTACTGTAGTTGTACTGTATGTGTCCTGTATTTTAACTGTACTTGTACTGTAGTTGTTCTGTAGTTGTACTGTAGTTGTACTGTAGTTGTACTGTATGTGTACTGTATGTGTACTGTATGTGTACTGTATCTGTACTGTAGTTGTACTGTAGTTGTACTGTATGTGTCCTGTATTTTAACTGTACTTGTACTGTAGTTGTACTGTAGTTGTACTGTAGTTGTACTGTATGTGTACTGTATGTGTACTGTAGTTGTACTGTAGTTGTACTGTAGTTGTACTGTATGTGTACTGTATGTGTACTGTAGTTGTACTGTAGTTGTACTGTAGTTGTACTGTATTTGTACTGTATGTGTACTGTATGTGTACTGTAGTTGTACTGTATTTGTACTGTACTTGTACTGTAGTTGTACTGTAGTTGTACTGTAGTTGTACTGTACTTGTACTGTAGTTGTACTTTAGTTGTACTGTACTTGTACTGTAGTTGTACTGTATGTGTACTGTACTTGTACTGTATGTGTACTGTAGTTGTACTGTATGTGCACTGTAGTTGTACTGTATTTGTACTGTATGTGTACTGTATGTGTACTGTAGTTGTACTGTAGTTGTACTGTACTTGTACTGTAGTTGTTCTGTAGTTGTACTGTACTTGTACTGTAATTGTACTGTAGTTGTACTGTATTTGTACTGTAGTTGTACTGTATGTGTACTGTACTTGTACTGTAGTTGTACTGTAGTTGTACTGTACTTGTACTGTATTTGTACTGTAGTTGTACTGTACTTGTACTGTACTTGTACTGTAGTTGTACTGTACTTGTACTGTAGTTGTACTGTAGTTGTACTGTATTTGTACTGTAGTTGTACTGTATGTGTACTGTACTTGTACTGTAGTTGTACTGTAGTTGTACTGTATTTGTACTGTAGTTGTACTGTAGTTGTACTGTACTTGTACTGTAGTTGTACTGTACTTGTACTGTAGTTGTACTGTAGTTGTACTGTAGTTGTACTGTATTTTAACTGTACTTGTACTGTATTTGTACTGTATGTGTACTGTATCTGTACTGTATTTGTACTGTAGTTGTACTGTAGTTGTACTGTAGTTGTACTGTAGTTGTACTGTATGTGTACTGTATTTGTACTGTACTTGTACTGTAGTTGTACTGTAGATGTACTGTAGTTGTACTGTACTTGTACTGTACTTGTACTGTAGTTGTACTGTATGTGTACTGTAGTTGTACTGTAGTTGTACTGTAGTTGTACTGTAGTTGTATTGTAGTTGTACTGTAGTTGTACTGTATGTGTACTGTATGTGTATTGTAGTTGTACTGTAGTTGTACTGTAGTTGTACTGTATGTGTACTGTATGTGTCCTGTATTTTAACAGTACTTGTACTGTAATTGTACTGTAGTTGTACTGTATTTGTACTGTAGTTGTACTGTAGTTTTACTGTATGTGTACTGTACTTGTACTGTAGTTGTACTGTACTTGTACTGTAGTTGTACTGTACTTGTACTGTACTTGTACTGTATTTGTACTGTAGTTGTACTGTATGTGTACTGTAGTTGTACTGTAGTTGTACTGTAGTTGTACTGTAGTTGTACTGTATGTGTACTGTATGTGTCCTGTATTTGTACTGTACTTGTACTGTAGTTGTACTGTAGTTGTACTGTAGTTGTACTGTACTTGTACTGTAGTTGTACTGTACTTGTACTGTAGTTGTACTGTATGTGTACTGTACTTGTACCGTAGTTGTACTGTACTTGTACTGTAGTTGTACTGTAGTTGTACTGTACTTGTACTGTACTTGTACTGTAGTTGTACTGTAGTTGTACTGTATGTGTACTGTATGTGTACTGTACTTGTACTGTAGTTGTACTGTACTTGTACTGTAGTTGTACTGTAGTTGTACTGTATTTGTACTGTAGTTGTACTGTAGTTGTACTGTATGTGTACTGTTTGTGTACTGTAGTTGTACTGTAGTTGTACTGTATGTGTACTGTAGTTGTACTGTAGTTGTACTGTAGTTGTACTGTAGTTGTACTGTACTTGTACTGTACTTGTACTGTATTTGTACTGTAGTTGTACTGTATGTGTACTGTAGTTGTACTGTAGTAGTACTGTAGTTGTACTGTATGTGTACTGTAGTTGTACTGTAGTTGTACTGTAGTTGTACTGTACTTGTACTGTATTTGTACTGTAGTTGTACTGTATGTGTACTGTAGTTGTACTGTAGTTGTACTGTAGTTGTACTGTATGTGTACTGTAGTTGTACTGTAGTTGTACGGTAGTTGTACTGTAGTTGTACTGTATTTGTACTGTAGTTGTACTGTAGTTGTACTGTATGTGTACTGTATCTGTACTGTAGTTGTACTGTATGTGTACTGTAGTTGTACTGTAGTTGTACTGTATGTGTACTGTATGTGTATTGTAGTTGTACTGTAGTTGTACTGTATGTGTACTGTATGTGTACTGTAGTTGTACTGTACTTGTACTGTATGTGTACTGTATGTGTACTGTAGTTGTACTGTATGTGTACTGTAGTTGTACTGTAGTTGTACTGTATGTGTACTGTATGTGTACTGTAGTTGTACTGTAGTTGTACTGTATTTTAACTGTTCTTGTACTGTATTTGAACTGTAGTTGTACTGTAGTTGTACTGTAGTTGTACTGAAGTTGTACTGTATGTGTACTGTATGTGTACTGTAGTTGTACTGTAGTTGTACTGTAGTTGTACTGTATGTGTACTGTAGTTGTACTGTAGTTGTACTGTACTTGTACTGTATGTGTACTGTAGTTGTACTGTAGTTGTACTGTAGTTGTACTGTATGTGTCCTGTATTTTAACTGTACTTGTACTGTAGTTGTACTGTAGTTGTACTGTAGTTGTACTGTATGTGTACTGTATGTGTACTGTAGTTGTACTGTAGTTGTACTGTAGTTGTACTGTAGTTGTACTGTAGTTGTACTGTATGTGTACTGTATGTGTACTGTAGTTGTAGTGTAGTTGTACTGTATGTGTACTGTATGTGTACTGTATGTGTACTGTATATGTACTGTATGTGTACTGTAGTTGTACTGTATGTGTACTGTAGTTGTACTGTATGTGTACTGTATGTGTACTGTAGTTGTACTGTAGTTGTACTGTATGTGTACTGTAGTTGTACTGTATGTGTACTGTAGTTGTACTGTAGTTGTACTGTAGTTGTACTGTAGTTGTACTGTAGTTGTACTGTATGTGTACTGTATGTGTACTGTGTGTGTACTGTAGTTGTACTGTAGTTGTACTCTATGTGTACTGTAGTTGTACTGTAGTTGTACTGTATGTGTACTGTAGTTGTACTGTAGTTGTACTGTATGTGTACTGTATGTGTACTGTATGTGTACTGTAGTTGTACTGTATGTGTACTGTAGTTGTACTGTAGTTGTACTGTATGTGTACTGTATGTGTACTGTATGTGTACTGTAGTTGTACTGTATGTGTACTGTAGTTGTACTGTAGTTGTACTGTATGTGTACTGTATGTATACTGTAGTTGTACTGTAGTTGTACTGTAGTTGTACTGTATGTGTACTGTATGGGTACTGTATGTGTACTGTAGTTGTACTGTATGTGTACTGTAGTTGTACTGTAGCTGTACTGTAGTTGTACTGTAGTGTCACTGTAGTTGTACTGTAGTTGTACTGTAGTTGTACTGTAGTTGTACTGTAGTTGTACTGTAGTTGTACTGTATGTGTACTGTATGTGTACTGTATGAGTACTGTAGTTGTACTGTAGTTGTACTGTATGTGTACTGTATGTGTACTGTAGTTGTACTGTATGTGTACTGTAGTTGTACTGTAGTTGTACTGTAGTTGTACTGTAGTTGTACTGTATGTGTACTGTATGTGTACTGTAGTTGTACTGTAGTTGTACTGTATGTGTACTGTAGTTGTACTGTAGTTGTACTGTAGGTGTACTGTAGTTGTACTGTAGTTGTACTGTATGTGTACTGTATGTGTACTGTATGTGTACTGTATGTGTACTGTAGTTGTACTGTATGTGTACTGTAGTTGTACTGTAGTTGTACTGTAGTTGTACTGTATGTGTACTGTATGTGTACTGTAGTTGTACTGTAGTTGTACTGTATGTGTACTGTATGTGTACTGTACTTGTACTGTAGTTGTACTGTAGTTGTACTGAATTTGTACTGTAGTTGTACTGTAGTGGTAATGTATGTGTACTGTATGTGTACTGTAGTTGTACTGTAGTTGTACTGTATGTGTACTGTAGTTGTACTGTAGTTGTACTGTATGTGTACTGTAGTTGTACTGTAGTTGTACTGTATGTGTAATGTATGTGTACTGTAGTTGCACTGTATGTGTACTGTACTTGTACTGTACTTGTACTGTAGTTGTACTGTAGTTGTACTGTATGTGTACTGTATGTGTACTGTACTTGTACTGTAGTTGTACTGTAGTTGTACTGTATGTGTACTGTATGTGTACTGTAGTTGTACTGTAGTTGTACTGTATGTGTCCTGTATTTTAACTGTACTTGTACTGTAGTTGTACTGTAGTTGTTCTGTAGTTGTACTGTATGTGTACTGTAGTTGTACTGTAGTTGTATTGTAGTTGTACTGTAGTTGTACTGTATGTGTCCTGTATTTTAACTGTACTTGTACTGTAGTTGTACTGTAGTTGTACTGTAGTTGTACTGTATTTGTACTGTAGTTGTACTGTATGTGTACTGTATGTGTACTGTAGTTGTACTGTAGTTGTACTGTAGTAGTACTGTATGTGTACTGTATGTGTACTGTATTTGTACTGTAGTTGTACTGTAGTTGTACTGTATGTGTCCTGTATTTTAACTGTACCTGTACTGTAGTTGTACTGTAGTTGTACTGTAGTTGTACTGTAGTTGTACTGTATGTGTACTGTATGTGTACTGTAGTTGTACTGTAGTTGTACTGTAGTTGTACTGTATGTGTACTGTATGTGTACTGTATGTGTACTGTACTTGTACTGTACTTGTACTGTAGTTGTACTGTAGTTGTACTGTATGTGTACTCTATGTGTACTGTACTTGTACTGTAGTTGTACTGTAGTTGTACTGTATGTGTACTGTATGTGTACTGTATTTGTACTGTAGTTGTACTGTAGTTGTACTGTATGTGTCCTGTATTTTAACTGTACTTGTACTGTAGTTGTTCTGTAGTTGTACTGTAGTTGTACTGTAGTTGTACTGTATGTGTACTGTATGTGTACTGTATGTGTACTGTATTTGTACTGTAGTTGTACTGTAGTTGTACTGTATGTGTCCTGTATTTTAACTGTACTTGTACTGTAGTTGTACTGTAGTTGTACTGTAGTTGTACTGTATGTGTACTGTATGTGTACTGTAGTTGTACTGTAGTTGTACTGTATGTGTACTGTATGTGTACTGTAGTTGTACTGTAGTTGTACTGTAGTTGTACTGTATTTGTACTGTATGTGTACTGTATGTGTACTGTAGTTGTACTGTATTTGTACTGTACTTGTACTGTAGTTGTACTGTAGTTGTACTGTAGTTGTACTGTACTTGTACTGTAGTTGTACTTTAGTTGTACTGTACGTGTACTGTAGTTGTACTGTATGTGTACTGTACTTGTACTGTATGTGTACTGTAGTTGTACTGTATGTGCACTGTAGTTGTACTGTATTTGTACTGTATGTGTACTGTATGTGTACTGTAGTTGTACTGTAGTTGTACTGTACTTGTACTGTAGTTGTTCTGTAGTTGTACTGTACTTGTACTGTAATTGTACTGTAGTTGTACTGTATTTGTACTGTAGTTGTACTGTATGTGTACTGTACTTGTACTGTAGTTGTACTGTAGTTGTACTGTACTTGTACTGTATTTGTACTGTAGTTGTACTGTAGTTGTACTGTACTTGTACTGTAGTTGTACTGTACTTGTACTGTAGTTGTACTGTAGTTGTACTGTATTTGTACTGTAGTTGTACTGTATGTGTACTGTACTTGTACTGTAGTTGTACTGTAGTTGTACTGTATTTGTACTGTAGTTGTACTGTAGTTGTACTGTACTTGTACTGTAGTTGTACTGTACTTGTACTGTAGTTGTACTGTAGTTGTACTGTAGTTGTACTGTATTTTAACTGTACTTGTACTGTATTTGTACTGTATGTGTACTGTATCTGTACTGTAATTGTACTGTAGTTGTACTGTAGTTGTACTGTAGTTGTACTGTAGTTGTACTGTATGTGTACTGTATTTGTACTGTACTTGTACTGTAGTTGTACTGTAGATGTACTGTAGTTGTACTGTACTTGTACTGTACTTTTACTGTAGTTGTACTGTATGTGTACTGTAGTTGTACTGTAGTTGTACTGTAGTTGTACTGTAGTTGTATTGTAGTTGTACTGTAGTTGTACTGTATGTGTACTGTATGTGTATTGTAGTTGTACTGTAGTTGTACTGTAGTTGTACTGTATGTGTACTGTATGTGTCCTGTATTTTAACAGTACTTGTACTGTAATTGTACTGTAGTTGTACTGTATTTGTACTGTAGTTGTACTGTAGTTGTACTGTATGTGTACTGTACTTGTACTGTAGTTGTACTGTACTTGTACTGTAGTTGTACTGTAGTTGTACTGTAGTTGTACTGTACTTGTACTGTACTTGTACTGTATTTGTACTGTAGTTGTACTGTATGTGTACTGTAGTTGTACTGTAGTTGTACTGTAGTTGTACTGTATGTGTACTGTATGTGTCCTGTATTTGTACTGTACTTGTACTGTAGTTGTACTGTAGTTGTACTGTACTTGTACTGTACTTGTACTGTAGTTGTACTGTACTTGTACTGTAGTTGTACTGTATGTGTACTGTACTTGTACCGTAGTTGTACTGTACTTGTACTGTAGTTGTATTGTAGTTGTACTGTAGTTGTACTGTACTTGTACTGTACTTGTACTGTATTTGTACTGTAGTTGTACTGTATGTGTACTGTAGTTGTACTGTAGTTGTACTGTAGTTGTACTGTATGTGTACTGTATGTGTCCTGTATTTGTACTGTACTTGTACTGTATGTGTACTGTAGTTGTACTGTATTTGTACTGTATTTGTACTGTAGTTGTACTGTAGTTGTACTGTAGTTGTACTGTACTTGTACTGTATTTGTACTGTAGTTGTACTGTATGTGTACTGTAGTTGTACTGTAGTTGTACTGTATGTGTACTGTAGTTGTAATGTAGTTGTACGGTAGTTGTACTGTAGTTGTACTGTAGTTGTACTGTATGTGTACTGTATGTGTACTGTAGTTGTACTGTATGTGTACTGTAGTTGTACTGTAGTTGTACTGTATGTGTACTGTATGTGTATTGTAGTTGTACTGTAGTTGTACTGTATGTGTACTGTATGTGTACTGTAGTTGTACTGTACTTGTACTGTATGTGTACTGAATGTGTACTGTAGTTGTACTGTATGTGTACTGTAGTTGTACTGTAGTTGTACTGTATGTGTACTGTATGTGTACTGTAGTTGTACTGTAGTTGTACTGTATTTTAACTGTTCTTGTACTGTATTTGTACTGTAGTTGTACTGTAGTTGTAC
The DNA here is from genome assembly GCA_946902985.2 of Meconema thalassinum. NCBI lineage: Eukaryota > Metazoa > Arthropoda > Insecta > Orthoptera > Tettigoniidae > Meconema > Meconema thalassinum. Next base: position 442,461,551 of record OX336394.1, on the reverse strand, counting down.
TGTAGTTGTACTGTAGTTGTACTGTATGTGTACTGTATGTGTACTGTAGTTGTACTGTAGTTGTACTGTAGTTGTACTGTATGTGTACTGTAGTTGTAATGTAGTTGTACTGTACTTGTACTGTATGTGTACTGTAGTTGTACTGTAGTTGTACTGTAGTTGTACTGTATGTGTCCTGTATTTTAACTGTACTTGTACTGTAGTTGTACTGTAGTTGTACTGTAGTTGTACTGTATGTGTACTGTATGTGTACTGTAGTTGTACTGTAGTTGTACTGTAGTTGTACTGTAGTTGTACTGTAGTTGTACTGTATGTGTACTGTATGTGTACTGTAGTTGTACTGTATGTGTACTGTATGTGTACTGTATGTGTACTGTAGATGTACTGTATGTGTACTGTAGTTGTACTGTAGTTGTACTGTATGTGTACTGTATGTGTACTGTAATTGTACTGTAGTTGTACTGCATGTGTACTGTACCTGTACTGTACTTGTACTGTAGTTGTACTGTAGTTGTACTGTATGTGTACTGTATGTGTACTGTACTTGTACTGTAGTTGTACTGTAGTTGTACTGTATTTGTACTGTAGTTGTACTGTAGTTGTACTGTATGTGTACTGTTTGTGTACTGTAGTTGTACTGTAGTTGTACTGTATGTGTACTGTAGTTGTACTGTAGTTGTACTGTAGGTGTACTGTAGTTGTACTGTAGTTGTACTGTAGTTGTACTGTATGTGTACTGTATGTGTACTGTAGTTGTACTGTATGTGTACTGTATGTGTACTGTATGTGTACTGTAGATGTACTGTATGTGTACTGTAGTTGTACTGTAGTTGTACTGTATGTGTACTGTATGTGTACTGTATGTGTACTGTAGTTGTACTGTATGTGTACTGTAGTTGTACTGTAGTTGTACTGTAGTTGTACTGTAGTTGTACTGTAGTTGTACTGTATGTGTACTGTATGTGTACTGTAGTTGTACTGTATGTGTACTGTATGTGTACTGTATGTGTACTGTAGATGTACTGTATGTGTACTGTAGTTGTACTGTAGTTGTACTGTATGTGTACTGTATGTGTACTGTATGTGTACTGTAGTTGTACTGTATGTGTACTGTAGTTGTACTGTAGTTGTACTGTAGTTGTACTGTATGTGTACTGTATGTGTACTGTAGTTGTACTGTAGTTGTACTGTAGTTGTACTGTATGTGTACTGTACTTGTACTGTACTTGTACTGTAGTTGTACTGTAGTTGTACTGTATGTGTACTGTATGTGTACTGTACTTGTACTGTAGTTGTACTGTAGTTGTACTGTATGTGTCCTGTATTTTAACTGTACTTGTACTGTAGTTGTTCTGTAGTTGTACTGTAGTTGTGCTGTAGTTGTACTGTATGTGTACTGTATGTGTACTGTATGTGTACTGTATTTGTACTGTAGTTGTACTGTAGTTGTACTGTATGTGTCCTGTATTTTAACTGTAGTTGTACTGTAGTTGTACTGTAGTTGTACTGTAGTTGTACTGTAGTTGTACTGTATGTGTACTGTATGTGTACTGTAGTTGTACTGTAGTTGTACTGTAGTTGAACTGTAGTTGTACTGTATGTGTACTGTATGTGTACTGTAGTTGTACTGTAGTTGTACTGTATTTGTACTGTATGTGTACTGTATGTGCACTGTAGTTGTACTGTATTTGTATTGTACTTGTACTGTAGTTGTACTGTAGTTGTACTCTAGTTGTACTGTACTTGTACTGTAGTTGTACTGTAGTTGTACTGTACTTGTACTGTAGTTGTACTGTATGTGTACTGTAGTTGTACTGTATGTGCACTGTAGTTGTACTGTATTTGTACTGTATGTGTACTGTATGTGTACTGTAGTTGTACTGTAGTTGTACTGTACTTGTACTGTAGTTGTACTGTAGTTGTACTGTAGTTGTACTGAAGTTGTACTGTAGTTGTACTGTAGTTGTACTGTATTTTAACTGTACTTGTACTGTATTTGTACTGTATGTGTACTGTATGTGTACTGTATTTGTACTGTAGTTGTACTGTAGTTGTACTGTAGTTGTACTGTAGTTGTACTCTAGTTGTACTGTATGTGTACTGTATTTGTACTGTACTTGTACTGTAGTTGTACTGTAGTTGTACTGTACTTGTACTGTACTTGTACTGTAGTTGTACTGTATGTGTACTGTAATTGTACTGTAGTTGTACTGTAGTTGTACTGTAGTTGTATTGTAGTTGTACTGTAGTTGTACTGTATGTGTACTGTATGTGTACTGTAGTTGTACTGTAGTTGTACTGTAGTAGTACTGTATGTGTACTGTATGTGTCCTGTATTTTAACAGTACTTGTACTGTAATTGTACTGTAGTTGTACTGTAGTTGTACTGTAGTTGTACTGTATGTGTACTGTACTTGTACTGTAGTTGTACTGTACTTGTACTGTAGTTGTACTGTAGTTGTACTGTAGTTGTACTGTACTTGTACTGTACTTGTACTGTATTTGTACTGTAGTTGTACTGTATGTGAACTGTAGTTGTACTGTACTTGTACTGTAGTTGTACTGTATGTGTGCTGTATGTGTCCTGTATTTGTACTGTACTTGTACTGTAGTTGTACTGTAGTTGTACTGTAGTTGTACTGTACTTGTACTGTAGTTGTACTGTACTTGTACTGTAGTTGTACTGTATGTGTACTGTACTTGTACCGTAGTTGTACTGTACTTGTACTGTAGTTGTACTGTAGTTGTACTGTAGTTGTACTGTACTTGTACTGTACTTGTACTGTATTTGTACTGTAGTTGTACTGTATGTGTACTGTAGTTGTACTGTAGTTGTACTGTAGTTGTACTGTATGTGTACTGTATGTGTCCTGTATTTGTACTGTACTTGTACTGTATGTGTACTGTAGTTGTACTGTATTTGTACTGTATTTGTACTGTAGTTGTACTGTAGTTGTACTGTAGTTGTACTGTACTTGTACTGTACTTGTACTGTATTTGTACTGTAGTTGTACTGTATGTGTACTGTAGTTGTACTGTAGTTGTACTGTAGTTGTACTGTATGTGTACTGTAGTTGTACTGTAGTTGTACGGTAGTTGTACTGTAGTTGTACTGTATTTGTACTGTAGTTGTACTGTAGTTGTACTGTATGTGTACTGTATGTGTACTGGAGTTGTACTGTATGTGTACTGTAGTTGTACTGTAGTTGTACTGTATGTGTACTGTATGTGTACTGTAGTTGTACTGTAGTTGTACTGTATGTGTACTGTATGTGTACTGTAGTTGTACTGTACTTGTACTGTATGTGTACTGTATGTGTACTGTAGTTGTACTGTATGTGTACTGTAGTTGTACTGTAGTTGTACTGTAGGTGTACTGTATGTGTACTGTAGTTGTACTGTAGTTGTACTGTATTTTAACTGTTCTTGTACTGTATTTGTACTGTAGTTGTACTGTAGTTGTACTGTAGTTGTACTGTAGTTGTACTGTATGTGTACTGTATGTGTACTGTAGTTGTACTGTAGTTGTACTGTATGTTTACTGTAGTTGTACTGTAGTTGTACTGTACTTGTACTGTATGTGTACTGTATGTGTACTGTATGTGTACTGTAGATGTACTGTATGTGTACTGTAGTTGTACTGTAGTTGTACTGTATGTGTACTGTATGTGTACTGTAGTTGTACTGTAGTTGTACTGCATGTGTACTGTACTTGTACTGTACTTGTACTGTCGTTGTACTGTAGTTGTACTGTATGTGTACTGTATGTGTACTGTACTTGTACTGTAGTTGTACTGTAGTTGTAGTGTATTTGTACTGTAGTTGTACTGTAGTTGTACTGTATGTGTACTGTTTGTGTACTGTAGTTGTACTGTAGTTGTACTGTATGTGTAATGTAGTTGTACTGTAGTTGTACTGTATGTGTACTGCAGTTGTACTGTAGTTGTACTGTATGTGTACTGTAGTTGTACTGTAGTTGTACTGTATGTGTACTGTATGTGTACTGTAGTTGTACTGTATGTGTACTGTAGTTGTAGTGTAGTTGTACTGTATGTGTACTGTATGTGTACTGTATGTGTACTGTATGTGTACTGTAGTTGTACTGTATGTGTACTGTAGTTGTACTGTATGTGTACTGTATGTGTACTGTAGTTGTACTGTAGTTGTACTGTATGTGTACTGTAGTTGTACTGTATGTGTACTGTAGTTGTACTGCAGTTGTACTGTAGTTGTACTGTAGTTGTACTGTATGTGTACTGTATGTGTACTGTATGTGTACTGTAGTTGTACTGTAGTTGTACTCTATGTGTACTGTAGTTGTACTGTAGTTGTACTGTATGTGTACTGTAGTTGTACTGTAGTTGTACTGTATGTGTACTGTATGTGTACTGTATGTGTACTGTAGTTGTACTGTATGTGTACTGTAGTTGTACTGTAGTTGTACTGTATGTGTACTGTATGTGTACTGTATGTGTACTGTAGTTGTACTGTATGTGTACTGTAGTTGTACTGTAGTTGTACTGTATGTGTACTGTATGTATACTGTAGTTGTACTGTAGTTGTACTTTAGTTGTACTGTATGTGTACTGTATGTGTACTGTATGTGTACTGTATTTTAACTGTACTTGTACTGTAGTTGTACTGTAGTTGTACTGTAGTTGTACTGTAGTTGTACTGTATGTGTACTGTATGTGTACTGTACTTGTACTGTACTTGTACTGTAGTTGTACTGTATGTGTACTGTATGTGTACTGTATTTGTACTGTAGTTGTACTGTAGTTGTACTGTATGTGTCCTGTATTTTAACTGTACTTGTACTGTAGTTGTACTGTAGTTGTACTGTAGTTGTACTGTAGTTGTACTGTATGTGTACTGTATGTGTACTGTATGTGTACTGTATTTGTACTGTAGTTGTACTGTAGTTGTACTGTATGTGTCCTGTATTTTAACTGTACTTGTACTGTAGTTGTACTGTAGTTGTACTGTAGTTGTACTGTATGTGTACTGTAGTTGTACTGTAGTTGTACTGTATGTGTACTGTATGTGTACTGTAGTTGTACTGTAGTTGTACTGTAGTTGTACTGTAGTTGTACTGTATGTGTACTGTATGTTTACTGTAGTTGTACTGTAGTTGTACTGTATGTGTACTGTATGTGTACTGTATGTGTACTGTAGTTGTACTGTATGTGTACTGTAGTTGTACTGTAGTTGTACTGTATGTGTACTGTATGTGTACTGTATGTGTACTGTAGTTGTACTGTATGTGTACTGTAGTTGTACTGTAGTTGTACTGTATGTGTACTGTATGTATACTGTAGTTGTACTGTAGTTGTACTTTAGTTGTACTGTATGTGTACTGTATGTGTACTGTATGTGTACTGTAGTTGTACTGTATGTGTACTGTAGTTGTACTGTAGCTGTACTGTACTTGTACTGTATGTGTACTGTATGTGTACTGTAGTTGTACTGTATGTGTACTGTAGTTGTACTGTAGTTGTACTGTAGGTGTACTGTATGTGTACTGTAGTTGTACGGTAGTTGTACTGTAGTTGTACTGTATTTGTACTGTAGTTGTACTGTAGTTGTACTGTATGTGTACTGTATGTGTACTGTAGTTGTACTGTATGTGTACTGTAGTTGTACTGTAGTTGTACTGTATGTGTACTGTATGTGTACTGTAGTTGTACTGTAGTTGTACTGTATGTGTACTGTATGTGTACTGTACTTGTACTGTATGTGTACTGTATGTGTACTGTAGTTGTACTGTATGTGTACTGTAGTTGTACTGTAGTTGTACTGTAGGTGTACTGTATGTGTACTGTAGTTGTACTGTAGTTGTACTGTATTTTAACTGTTCTTGTACTGTATTTGTACTGTAGTTGTACTGTAGTTGTACTGTAGTTGTACTGTAGTTGTACTGTATGTGTACTGTATGTGTACTGTAGTTGTACTGTAGTTGTACTGTAGTTGTACTGTATGTTTACTGTAGTTGTACTGTAGTTGTACTGTACTTGTACTGTATGTGTACTGTATGTGTACTGTATGTGTACTGTAGATGTACTGTATGTGTACTGTAGTTGTACTGTAGTTGTACTGTATGTGTACTGTATGTGTACTGTAGTTGTACTGTAGTTGTACTGCATGTGTACTGTACTTGTACTGTACTTGTACTGTAGTTGTACTGTAGTTGTACTGTATGTGTACTGTATGTGTACTGTACTTGTACTGTAGTTGTACTGTAGTTGTAGTGTATTTGTACTGTAGTTGTACTGTAGTTGTACTGTATGTGTACTGTTTGTGTACTGTAGTTGTACTGTAGTTGTACTGTATGTGTACTGTAGTTGTACTGTAGTTGTACTGTATGTGTACTGCAGTTGTACTGTAGTTGTACTGTATGTGTACTGTAGTTGTACTGTAGTTGTACTGTATGTGTACTGTATGTGTACTGTAGTTGTACTGTATGTGTACTGTAGTTGTACTGTAGTTGTACTGTATGTGTACTGTATGTGTACTGTATGTGTACTGTATGTGTACTGTAGTTGTACTGTATGTGTACTGTAGTTGTACTGTATGTGTACTGTATGTGTACTGTAGTTGTACTGTAGTTGTACTGTATGTGTACTGTAGTTGTACTGTATGTGTACTGTAGTTGTACTGCAGTTGTACTGTAGTTGTACTGTAGTTGTACTGTATGTGTACTGTATGTGTACTGTATGTGTACTGTAGTTGTACTGTAGTTGTACTCTATGTGTACTGTAGTTGTACTGTAGTTGTACTGTATGTGTACTGTAGTTGTACTGTAGTTGTACTGTATGTGTACTGTATGTGTACTGTATGTGTACTGTAGTTGTACTGTATGTGTACTGTAGTTGTACTGTAGTTGTACTGTATGTGTACTGTATGTGTACTGTATGTGTACTGTAGTTGTACTGTATGTGTACTGTAGTTGTACTGTAGTTGTACTGTATGTGTACTGTATGTATACTGTAGTTGTACTGTAGTTGTACTGTAGTTGTACTGTAGTTGTACTGTAGTTGTACTGTATGTGTACTGTATGTGTACTGTACTTGTACTGTACTTGTACTGTAGTTGTACTGTATGTGTACTGTATGTGTACTGTATTTGTACTGTAGTTGTACTGTAGTTGTACTGTATGTGTCCTGTATTTTAACTGTACTTGTACTGTAGTTGTACTGTAGTTGTACTGTAGTTGTACTGTAGTTGTACTGTATGTGTACTGTATGTGTACTGTATGTGTACTGTATTTGTACTGTAGTTGTACTGTAGTTGTACTGTATGTGTCCTGTATTTTAACTGTACTTGTACTGTAGTTGTACTGTAGTTGTACTGTAGTTGTACTGTATGTGTACTGTAGTTGTACTGTAGTTGTACTGTATGTGTACTGTATGTGTACTGTAGTTGTACTGTAGTTGTACTGTAGTTGTACTGTAGTTGTACTGTATGTGTACTGTATGTTTACTGTAGTTGTACTGTAGTTGTACTGTATGTGTACTGTATGTGTACTGTATGTGTACTGTAGTTGTACTGTATGTGTACTGTAGTTGTACTGTAGTTGTACTGTATGTGTACTGTATGTGTACTGTATGTGTACTGTAGTTGTACTGTATGTGTACTGTAGTTGTACTGTAGTTGTACTGTATGTGTACTGTATGTATACTGTAGTTGTACTGTAGTTGTACTTTAGTTGTACTGTATGTGTACTGTATGTGTACTGTATGTGTACTGTAGTTGTACTGTATGTGTACTGTAGTTGTACTGTAGCTGTACTGTAGTTGTACTGTAGTGTAACTGTAGTTGTACTGTAGTTGTACTGTAGTTGTACTGTAGTTGTACTGTAGTTGTACTGTATGTGTACTGTATGTGTACTGTATGAGTACTGTAGTTGTACTGTAGTTGTACTGTATGTGTACTGTATGTGTACTGTAGTTGTACTGTATGTGTACTGTAGTTGTACTGTAGTTGTACTGTAGTTGTACTGTAGTTGTACTGTAGTTGTACTGTATGTGTACTGTATGTGTACTGTAGTTGTACTGTAGTTGTACTGTATGTGTACTGTAGTTGTACTGTAGTTGTACTGTAGGTGTACTGTAGTTGTACTGTAGTTGTACTGTATGTGTACTGTATGTGTACTGTATGTGTACTGTAGTTGTACTGTATGTGTACTGTAGTTGTACTGTAGTTGTACTGTAGTTGTACTGTATGTGTACTGTAGTTGTACTGTAGTTGTACTGTAGTTGTACTGTATGTGTACTGTACTTGTACTGCACTTGTACTGTAGTTGTACTGTAGTTGTACTGTATGTGTACTGTATGTGTACTGTACTTGTACTGTAGTTGTACTGTAGTTGTACTGAATTTGTACTGTAGTTGTACTGTAGTGGTACTGTATGTGTACTGTATGTGTACTGTAGTTGTACTGTAGTTGTACTGTATGTGTACTGTAGTTGTACTGTAGTTGTACTGTATGTGTACTGTAGTTGTACTGTAGTTGTACTGTATGTGTAATGTATGTGTACTGTAGTTGTACTGTATATGTACTGTATTTGTACTGTACTTGTACTGTAGTTGTACTGTAGTTGTACTGTATGTGTACTGTATGTGTACTGTACTTGTACTGTAGTTGTACTGTAGTTGTACTGTATGTGTACTGTATGTGTACTGTATTTGTACTGTAGTTGTACTGTAGTTGTACTGTATGTGTCCTGTATTTTAACTGTACTTGTACTGTAGTTGTACAGTAGTTGTACTGTAGTTGTACTGTATGTGTACTGTATGTGTACTGTAGTTGTACTGTAGTTGTACTGTATTTGTACTGTATGTGTACTGTATGTGTACTGTAGTTGTACTGTATTTGTACTGTACTTGTACTGTAGTTGTACTGTAGTTGTACTGTAGTTGTACTGTACTTGTATTGTAGTTGTACTGTAGTTGTACTGTATTTGTACTGTAGTTGTACTGTATGTGTACTGTAGTTGTACTGTATGTGTACTGTAGTTGTACTGTATGTGCACTGTAGTTGTACTGTATTTGTACTGTATGTGTACTGTATGTGTACTGTAGTTGTACTGTAGTTGTACTGTACTTGTACTGTAGTTGTACTGTAGTTGTACTGTACTTGTACTGTAGTTGTACTGTAGTTGTACTGTATTTGTACTGTAGTTGTACTGTATGTGTACTGTACTTGTACTGTAGTTGTACTGTAGTTGTACTGTACTTGTACTGTATTTGTACTGTAGTTGTACTGTAGTTGTACTGTACTTGTACTGTAGTTGTACTGTACTTGTACTGTAGTTATACTGTAGTTGTACTGTATTTGTACTGTAGTTGTACTGTATGTGTACTGTACTTGTACTGTAGTTGGACTGTAGTTGTACTGTATTTGTACTGTAGTTGTACTGTAGTTGTACTGTACTTGTACTGTAGTTCGACTGTACTTGTACTGTAGTTGTACTGTAGTTGTACTGTAGTTGTACTGTATTTTAACTGTACTTGTACTGTATTTGTACTCTATGTGTACTGTATGTGTACTGTATTTGTACTGTAGTTGTACTGTAGTTGTACTGTAGTTGTACTGTAGTTGTACTGTATGTGTACTGTATTTGTACTGTACTTGTACTGTAGTTGTACTGTAGTTGTACTGTAGTTGTACTGTACTTGTACTGTACTTGTACTGTAGTTGTACTGTATGTGTACTGTAGTTGTACTGTAGTTGTACTGTAATTGTACTGTAGTTGTATTGTAGTTGTACTGTAGTTGTACTGTATGTGTACTGTATTTGTACTGTAGTTGTACTGTAGTTGTACTGTAGTTGTACTGTATGTGTACTGTATGTGTCCTGTATTTTAACAGTACTTGTACTGTAATTGTACTGTAGTTGTACTGTATTTGTACTGTAGTTGTACTGTAGTTGTACTGTATGTGTACTGTACTTGTACTGTAGTTGTACTGTACTTGTACTGTAGTTGTACTGTAGTTGTACTGTAGTTTTACTGTACTTGTACTGTATTTGTACTGTATTTGTACTGTAGTTGTTCTGTATGTGTACTGTAGTTGTACTGTAGTTGTACTGTAGTTGTACTGTATGTGTACTGTATGTGTCCTGTATTTGTACTGTACTTGTACTGTAGTTGTACTGTAGTTGTACTGTAGTTGTACTGTACTTGTACTGTAGTTGTACTGTACTTGTACTGCAGTTGTACTGTATGTGTACTGTACTTGTACCGTAGTTGTACTGTACTTGTACTGTATTTGTACTGTAGTTGTACTGTATGTGTACTGTAGTTGTACTGTAGTTGTACTGTAGTTGTACTGTATGTGTACTGTAGTTGTACTGTAGTTGTACGGTAGTTGTACTGTAATTGTACTGTATTTGTACTGTAGTTGTACTGTAGTTGTACTGTAGTTGTACTGTATGTGTACTGTATGTGTACTGTAGTTGTACTGTATGTGTACTGTAGTTGTACTGTACTTGTACTGTATGTGTACTGTATGTGTACTGTAAGTGTACTGTAGTTGTACTGTAGTTGTACTGTATGTGTACTGTAGTTGTACTGTAGTTGTACTGTACTTGTACTGTATGTGTACTGTAGTTGTACTGTAGTTGTACTGTAGTTGTACTGTATGTGTCCTGTATTTTAACTGTACTTGTACTGTAGTTGTACTGTAGTTGTACTGTAGTTGTACTGTATGTGTACTGTATGTGTACTGTAGTTGTACTGTAGTTGTACTGTAGTTGTACTGTAGTTGTACTGTAGTTGTACTGTATGTGTACTGTATGTGTACTGTAGTCGTACTGTATGTTTACTGTATGTTTACTGTATGTGTACTGTAGATGTACTGTATGTGTACTGTAGTTGTACTGTAGTTGTACTGTATGTGTACTGTATGTGTACTGTAGTTGTACTGTAGTTGTACTGCATGTGTACTGTACTTGTACTGTACTTGTACTGTAGTTGTACTGTAGTTGTACTGTATGTGTACTGTATGTGTACTGTACTTGTACTGTAGTTGTACTGTAGTTGTAGTGTATTTGTACTGTAGTTGTACTGTAGTTGTACTGTATGTGTACTGTTTGTGTACTGTAGTTGTACTGTAGTTGTACTGTATGTGTACTGTAGTTGTACTGTAGTTGTACTGTATGTGTACTGTAGTTGTACTGTAGTTGTACTGTATGTGTACTGTAGTTGTACTGTAGTTGTACTGTATGTGTACTGTATGTGTACTGTAGTTGTACTGTATGTGTACTGTAGTTGTAGTGTAGTTGTACTGTATGTGTACTGTATGTGTACTGTATGTGTACTGTAGTTGTACTGTATGTGTACTGTATGTGTACTGTAGTTGTACTGTAGTTGTACTGTATGTGTACTGTAGTTGTACTGTATGTGTACTGTAGTTGTACTGTAGTTGTACTGTAGTTGTACTGTAGTTGTACTGTATGTGTACTGTATGTGTACTGTATGTGTACTGTAGTTGTACTGTAGTTGTACTCTATGTGTACTGTAGTTGTACTGTAGTTGTACTGTATGTGTACTGTAGTTGTACTGTAGTTGTACTGTATGTATACTGTATGTGTACTGTATGTGTACTGTAGTTGTACTGTATGTGTACTGTAGTTGTACTGTAGTTGTACTGTATGTGTACTGTATGTGTACTGTATGTGTACTGTAGTTGTACTGTATGTGTACTGTAGTTGTACTGTAGTTGTACTGAATGTGTACTGTATGTATACTGTAGTTGTACTGTAGTTGTACTTTAGTTGTACTGTATGTGTACTGTATGTGTACTGTATGTGTACTGTAGTTGTACTGTATGTGTAAAGTAGTTGTACTGTAGCTGTAATGTAGTTGTACTGTAGTGTCACTGTAGTTGTACTGTAGTTGTACTGTAGTTGTACTGTAGTTGTACTGTAGTTGTACTGTAGTTGTACTGTATGTGTACTGTATGTGTACTGTATGAGTACTGTAGTTGTACTGTAGTTGTACTGTATGTGTACTGTATGTGTACTGTAGTTGTACTGTATGTGTACTGTAGTTGTACTGTAGTTGTACTGTAGTTGTACTGTAGTTGTACTGTAGTTGTACTGTAGTTGTACTGTATGTGTACTGTATGTGTACTGTAGTTGTACTGTAGTTGTACTGTATGTGTACTGTAGTTGTACTGTAGTTGTACTGTAGGTGTACTGTAGTTGTACTGTAGTTGTACTGTATGTGTACTGTATGTGTACTGTATGTGTACTGTATGTGTACTGTAGTTGTACTGTATGTGTACTGTAGTTGTAATGTAGTTGTACTGTATGTGTACTGTATGTGTACTGTAGTAGTACTGTAGTTGTACTGTAGTTGTACGGTATGTGTACTGTACTTGTACTGTACTTGTACTGTAGTTGTACTGTAGTTGTACTGTATGTGTACTGTATGTGTACTGTACTTGTACTGTAGTTGTACTGTAGTTGTACTGAATTTGTACTGTAGTTGTACTGTAGTGGTACTGTATGTGTACTGTATGTGTACTGTAGTTGTACTGTAGTTGTACTGTATGTGTACTGTAGTTGTACTGTAGTTGTACTGTATGTGTACTGTAGTTGTACTGTAGTTGTACTGTATGTGTAATGTATGTGTACTGTAGTTGTACTGTATGTGTACTGTATTTGTACTGTACTTGTACTGTAGTTGTACTGTAGTTGTACTGTATGTGTACTGTATGTGTACTGTACTTGTACTGTAGTTGTACTGTAGTTGTACTGTATGTGTACTGTATGTGTACTGTATTTGTACTGTAGTTGTACAGTAGTTGTACTGTATGTGTCCTGTTTTTTAACTGTACTTGTACTGTAGTTGTACTGTAGTTGTACTGTAGTTGTACTGTATGTGTACTGTAGTTGTACTGTAGTTGTACTGTAGTTGTACTGTAGTTGTACTGTATTTGTCCTGTATTTTAACTGTACTTGTACTGTAGTTGTACTGTAGTTGTACTGTAGTTGTACTGTAGTTGTACTGTATTTGTACTGTAGTTGTACTGTATGTGTACTGTATGTGTACTGTAGTTGTACTGTAGTTGTACTGTAGTTGTACTGTAGTTGTACTGTAGTTGTACTGTATGTGTACTGTATGTGTACTGTAGTCGTACTGTATGTTTACTGTATGTGTACTGTATGTGTACTGTAGATGTACTGTATGTGTACTGTAGTTGTACTGTAGTTGTACTGTATGTGTACTGTATGTGTACTGTAGTTGTACTGTAGTTGTACTGCATGTGTACTGTACTTGTACTGTACTTGTACTGTAGTTGTACTGTAGTTGTACTGTATGTGTACTGTATGTGTACTGTACTTGTACTGTAGTTGTACTGTAGTTGTAGTGTATTTGTACTGTAGTTGTACTGTAGTTGTACTGTATGTGTACTGTTTGTGTACTGTAGTTGTACTGTAGTTGTACTGTATGTGTACTGTAGTTGTACTGTAGTTGTACTGTATGTGTACTGTAGTTGTACTGTAGTTGTACTGTATGTGTACTGTAGTTGTACTGTAGTTGTACTGTATGTGTACTGTATGTGTACTGTAGTTGTACTGTATGTGTACTGTAGTTGTAGTGTAGTTGTACTGTATGTGTACTGTATGTGTACTGTATGTGTACTGTAGTTGTACTGTATGTGTACTGTATGTGTACTGTAGTTGTACTGTAGTTGTACTGTATGTGTACTGTAGTTGTACTGTATGTGTACTGTAGTTGTACTGTAGTTGTACTGTAGTTGTACTGTAGTTGTACTGTATGTGTACTGTATGTGTACTGTATGTGTACTGTAGTTGTACTGTAGTTGTACTCTATGTGTACTGTAGTTGTACTGTAGTTGTACTGTATGTGTACTGTAGTTGTACTGTAGTTGTACTGTATGTATACTGTATGTGTACTGTATGTGTACTGTAGTTGTACTGTATGTGTACTGTAGTTGTACTGTAGTTGTACTGTATGTGTACTGTATGTGTACTGTATGTGTACTGTAGTTGTACTGTATGTGTACTGTAGTTGTACTGTAGTTGTACTGAATGTGTACTGTATGTATACTGTAGTTGTACTGTAGTTGTACTTTAGTTGTACTTTAGTTGTACTGTATGTGTACTGTATGTGTACTGTAGTTGTACTGTATGTGTACAGTAGTTGTACTGTAGCTGTAATGTAGTTGTACTGTAGTGTCACTGTAGTTGTACTGTAGTTGTACTGTAGTTGTACTGTAGTTGTACTGTAGTTGTACTGTAGTTGTACTGTATGTGTACTGTATGTGTACTGTATGAGTACTGTAGTTGTACTGTAGTTGTACTGTATGTGTACTGTATGTGTACTGTAGTTGTACTGTATGTGTACTGTAGTTGTACTGTAGTTGTACTGTAGTTGTACTGTAGTTGTACTGTAGTTGTACTGTAGTTGTACTGTATGTGTACTGTATGTGTACTGTAGTTGTACTGTAGTTGTACTGTATGTGTACTGTAGTTGTACTGTAGTTGTACTGTAGGTGTACTGTAGTTGTACTGTAGTTGTACTGTATGTGTACTGTATGTGTACTGTATGTGTACTGTATGTGTACTGTAGTTGTACTGTATGTGTACTGTAGTTGTAATGTAGTTGTACTGTATGTGTACTGTATGTGTACTGTAGTAGTACTGTAGTTGTACTGTAGTTGTACGGTATGTGTACTGTACTTGTACTGTACTTGTACTGTAGTTGTACTGTAGTTGTACTGTATGTGTACTGTATGTGTACTGTACTTGTACTGTAGTTGTACTGTAGTTGTACTGAATTTGTACTGTAGTTGTACTGTAGTGGTACTGTATGTGTACTGTATGTGTACTGTAGTTGTACTGTAGTTGTACTGTATGTGTACTGTAGTTGTACTGTAGTTGTACTGTATGTGTACTGTAGTTGTACTGTAGTTGTACTGTATGTGTAATGTATGTGTACTGTAGTTGTACTGTATGTGTACTGTATTTGTACTGTACTTGTACTGTAGTTGTACTGTAGTTGTACTGTATGTGTACTGTATGTGTACTGTACTTGTACTGTAGTTGTACTGTAGTTGTACTGTATGTGTACTGTATGTGTACTGTATTTGTACTGTAGTTGTACAGTAGTTGTACTGTATGTGTCCTGTTTTTTAACTGTACTTGTACTGTAGTTGTACTGTAGTTGTACTGTAGTTGTACTGTATGTGTACTGTAGTTGTACTGTAGTTGTACTGTAGTTGTACTGTAGTTGTACTGTATTTGTCCTGTATTTTAACTGTACTTGTACTGTAGTTGTACTGTAGTTGTACTGTAGTTGTACTGTATTTGTACTGTAGTTGTACTGTATGTGTACTGTATGTGTACTGTAGTTGTACTGTAGTTGTACTGTAGTTGTACTGTATGTGTACAGTATGTGTACTGTAGTTGTACTGTAGTTGTACTGTATGTGTCCTGTATTTTAACTGTACCTGTACTGTAGTTGTACTGTAGTTGTACTGTAGTTGTACTCTAGTTGTACTGTATGTGTACTGTATGTGTACTGTAGTTGTACTGTAGTTGTACTGTAGTTGTATTGTAGTTGTACTGTATGTGTAATGTATGTGTACTGTAGTTGTACTGTAGTTGTACGGTAGTTGTACTGTAGTTGTACTGTATTTGTACTGTAGTTGTACTGTAGTTGTACTGTATGTGTACTGTATGTGTACTGGAGTTGTACTGTATGTGTACTGTAGTTGTACTGTAGTTGTACTGTATGTGTACTGTATGTGTACTGTAGTTGTACTGTAGTTGTACTGTATGTGTACTGTATGTGTACTGTAGTTGTACTGTACTTGTACTGTATGTGTACTGTATGTGTACTGTAGTTGTACTGTATGTGTACTGTAGTTGTACTGTAGTTGTACTGTAGGTGTACTGTATGTGTACTGTAGTTGTACTGTAGTTGTACTGTATTTTAACTGTTCTTGTACTGTATTTGTACTGTAGTTGTACTGTAGTTGTACTGTAGTTGTACTGTAGTTGTACTGTATGTGTACTGTATGTGTACTGTAGTTGTACTGTAGTTGTACTGTAGTTGTACTGTATGTTTACTGTAGTTGTACTGTAGTTGTACTGTACTTGTACTGTATGTGTACTGTATGTGTACTGTATGTGTACTGTAGATGTACTGTATGTGTACTGTAGTTGTACTGTAGTTGTACTGTATGTGTACTGTATGTGTACTGTAGTTGTACTGTAGTTGTACTGCATGTGTACTGTACTTGTACTGTACTTGTACTGTAGTTGTACTGTAGTTGTACTGTATGTGTACTGTATGTGTACTGTACTTGTACTGTAGTTGTACTGTAGTTGTAGTGTATTTGTACTGTAGTTGTACTGTAGTTGTACTGTATGTGTACTGTTTGTGTACTGTAGTTGTACTGTAGTTGTACTGTATGTGTACTGTAGTTGTACTGTAGTTGTACTGTATGTGTACTGCAGTTGTACTGTAGTTGTACTGTATGTGTACTGTAGTTGTACTGTAGTTGTACTGTATGTGTACTGTATGTGTACTGTAGTTGTACTGTATGTGTACTGTAGTTGTAGTGTAGTTGTACTGTATGTGTACTGTATGTGTACTGTATGTGTACTGTATGTGTACTGTAGTTGTACTGTATGTGTACTGTAGTTGTACTGTATGTGTACTGTATGTGTACTGTAGTTGTACTGTAGTTGTACTGTATGTGTACTGTAGTTGTACTGTATGTGTACTGTAGTTGTACTGCAGTTGTACTGTAGTTGTACTGTAGTTGTACTGTATGTGTACTGTATGTGTACTGTATGTGTACTGTAGTTGTACTGTAGTTGTACTCTATGTGTACTGTAGTTGTACTGTAGTTGTACTGTATGTGTACTGTAGTTGTACTGTAGTTGTACTGTATGTGTACTGTATGTGTACTGTATGTGTACTGTAGTTGTACTGTATGTGTACTGTAGTTGTACTGTAGTTGTACTGTATGTGTACTGTATGTGTACTGTATGTGTACTGTAGTTGTACTGTATGTGTACTGTAGTTGTACTGTAGTTGTACTGTATGTGTACTGTATGTATACTGTAGTTGTACTGTAGTTGTACTTTAGTTGTACTGTATGTGTACTGTATGTGTACTGTATGTGTACTGTATTTTAACTGTACTTGTACTGTAGTTGTACTGTAGTTGTACTGTAGTTGTACTGTAGTTGTACTGTATGTGTACTGTATGTGTACTGTACTTGTACTGTACTTGTACTGTAGTTGTACTGTATGTGTACTGTATGTGTACTGTATTTGTACTGTAGTTGTACTGTAGTTGTACTGTATGTGTCCTGTATTTTAACTGTACTTGTACTGTAGTTGTACTGTAGTTGTACTGTAGTTGTACTGTAGTTGTACTGTATGTGTACTGTATGTGTACTGTATGTGTACTGTATTTGTACTGTAGTTGTACTGTAGTTGTACTGTATGTGTCCTGTATTTTAACTGTACTTGTACTGTAGTTGTACTGTAGTTGTACTGTAGTTGTACTGTATGTGTACTCTAGTTGTACTGTAGTTGTACTGTATGTGTACTGTATGTGTACTGTAGTTGTACTGTAGTTGTACTGTAGTTGTACTGTAGTTGTACTGTATGTGTACTGTATGTTTACTGTAGTTGTACTGTAGTTGTACTGTATGTGTACTGTATGTGTACTGTATGTGTACTGTATGTGTACTGTAGTTGTAGTGTAGTTGTACTGTATGTGTACTGTATGTGTACTGTATGTGTACTGTATGTGTACTGTAGTTGTACTGTAGTTGTACTGTATGTGTACTGTATGTGTACTGTAGTTGTACTGTAGTTGTACTGCATGTGTACTGTACTTGTACTGTACTTGTACTGTAGTTGTACTGTAGTTGTACTGTATGTGTACTGTATGTGTACTGTACTTGTACTGTAGTTGTACTGTAGTTGTAGTGTATTTGTACTGTAGTTGTACTGTAGTTGTACTGTATGTGTACTGTTTGTGTACTGTAGTTGTACTGTAGTTGTACTGTATGTGTACTGTAGTTGTACTGTAGTTGTACTGTATGTGTACTGTAGTTGTACTGTAGTTGTACTGTATGTGTACTGTAGTTGTACTGTAGTTGTACTGTATGTGTACTGTATGTGTACTGTAGTTGTACTGTATGTGTACTGTAGTTGTAGTGTAGTTGTACTGTATGTGTACTGTATGTGTACTGTATGTGTACTGTATGTGTACTGTAGTTGTACTGTATGTGTACTGTATGTGTACTGTAGTTGTACTGTAGTTGTACTGTATGTGTACTGTAGTTGTACTGTATGTGTACTGTAGTTGTACTGTAGTTGTACTGTAGTTGTACTGTAGTTGTACTGTATGTGTACTGTATGTGTACTGTAGTTGTACTGTAGTTGTACTGTATGTGTACTGTATGTGTACTGTATGTGTACTGTAGTTGTACTCTATGTGTACTGTAGTTGTACTGTAGTTGTACTGTATGTGTACTGTAGTTGTACTGTAGTTGTACTGTATGTATACTGTATGTGTACTGTATGTGTACTGTAGTTGTACTGTATGTGTACTGTAGTTGTACTGTAGTTGTACTGTATGTGTACTGTATGTGTACTGTATGTGTACTGTAGTTGTACTGTATGTGTACTGTAGTTGTACTGTAGTTGTACTGAATGTGTACTGTATGTATACTGTAGTTGTACTGTAGTTGTACTTTAGTTGTACTGTATGTGTACTGTATGTGTACTGTATGTGTACTGTAGTTGTACTGTATGTGTACAGTAGTTGTACTGTAGCTGTAATGTAGTTGTACTGTAGTGTCACTGTAGTTGTACTGTAGTTGTACTGTAGTTGTACTGTAGTTGTACTGTAGTTGTACTGTAGTTGTACTGTATGTGTACTGTATGTGTACTGTATGAGTACTGTAGTTGTACTGTAGTTGTACTGTATGTGTACTGTATGTGTACTGTAGTTGTACTGTATGTGTACTGTAGTTGTACTGTAGTTGTACTGTAGTTGTACTGTAGTTGTACTGTAGTTGTACTGTAGTTGTACTGTATGTGTACTGTATGTGTACTGTAGTTGTACTGTAGTTGTACTGTATGTGTACTGTAGTTGTACTGTAGTTGTACTGTAGGTGTACTGTAGTTGTACTGTAGTTGTACTGTATGTGTACTGTATGTGTACTGTATGTGTACTGTATGTGTACTGTAGTTGTACTGTATGTGTACTGTAGTTGTAATGTAGTTGTACTGTATGTGTACTGTATGTGTACTGTAGTAGTACTGTAGTTGTACTGTAGTTGTACGGTATGTGTACTGTACTTGTACTGTACTTGTACTGTAGTTGTACTGTAGTTGTACTGTATGTGTACTGTATGTGTACTGTACTTGTACTGTAGTTGTACTGTAGTTGTACTGAATTTGTACTGTAGTTGTACTGTAGTGGTACTGTATGTGTACTGTATGTGTACTGTAGTTGTACTGTAGTTGTACTGTATGTGTACTGTAGTTGTACTGTAGTTGTACTGTATGTGTACTGTAGTTGTACTGTAGTTGTACTGTATGTGTAATGTATGTGTACTGTAGTTGTACTGTATGTGTATTGTATTTGTACTGTACTTGTACTGTAGTTGTACTGTAGTTGTACTGTATGTGTACTGTATGTGTACTGTACTTGTACTGTAGTTGTACTGTAGTTGTACTGTATGTGTACTGTATGTGTACTGTATTTGTACTGTAGTTGTACAGTAGTTGTACTGTATGTGTCCTGTTTTTTAACTGTACTTGTACTGTAGTTGTACTGTAGTTGTACTGTAGTTGTACTGTATGTGTACTGTAGTTGTACTGTAGTTGTACTGTAGTTGTACTGTAGTTGTACTGTATTTGTCCTGTATTTTAACTGTACTTGTACTGTAGTTGTACTGTAGTTGTACTGTAGTTGTACTGTAGTTGTACTGTATTTGTACTGTAGTTGTACTGTATGTGTACTGTATGTGTACTGTAGTTGTACTGTAGTTGTACTGTAGTTGTACTGTATGTGTACAGTATGTGTACTGTAGTTGTACTGTAGTTGTACTGTATGTGTCCTGTATTTTAACTGTACCTGTACTGTAGTTGTACTGTAGTTGTACTGTAGTTGTACTCTAGTTGTACTGTATGTGTACTGTATGTGTACTGTAGTTGTACTGTAGTTGTACTGTAGTTGTATTGTAGTTGTACTGTATGTGTACTGTATGTGTACTGTACTTGTACTGTACTTGTACTGTAGTTGTACTGTATGTGTACTGTATGTGTACTGTAATTGTACTGTAGTTGTACTGTAGTTGTACTGTATGTGTCCTGTATTTTAACTGTACTTGTACTGTAGTTGTACTGTAGTTGTACTGTAGTTGTACTGTAGTTGTACTGTATGTGTACTGTATGTGTACTGTATGTGTACTGTATTTGTACTGTGGTTGTACTGTAGTTGTACTGTATGTGTCCTGTATTTTAACTGTACTTGTACTGTAGTTGTACTGTAGTTGTACTGTAGTTGTACTGTATGTGTACTGTAGTTGTACTGTAGTTGTACTGTATGTGTACTGTATGTGTACTGTAGTTGTACTGTAGTTGAACTGTAGTTGTACTGTAGTTGTACTGTATGTGTACTGTATGTGTACTTTAGTTGTACTGTAGTTGAACTGTATGTGTCCTGAATTTTAACTGTACTTGTACTGTAGTTGTACTGTAGTTGTACTGTAGTTGTACTGTATGTGTACTGTAGTTGTACTGTAGTTGTACTGTATGTGTACTGTATGTGTACTGTATTTGTACTGTAGTTGTACTGTAGTTGTACTGTATGTGTACTGTATGTGTACTGTAGTTGTACTGTAGTTGTACTGTAGTTGTACTGTAGTTGTACTGTATGTGTACTGTAGTTGTACTGTAGTTGTACTGTATGTGTACTGTATGTGTACTGTATGTGTACTGTATTTGTACTGTAGTTGTACTGTAGTTGTACTGTATGTGTCCTGTTTTTTAACTGTACTTGTACTGTAGTTGTACTGTAGTTGAACTCTAGTTGTACTGTATGTGTACTGTAGTTGTACTGTAGTTGTACTGTAGTTGTACTGTAGTTGTACTGTATGTGTCCTGTATTTTAACTGTACTTGTACTGTAGTTGTACTGTAGTTGTACTGTAGTTGTACTGTAGTTGTACTGTATTTGTACTGTAGTTGTACTGTATGTGAACTGTATGTGTACTGTAGTTGTACTGTAGTTGTACTGTAGTTGTACTGTATGTGTACTCTATGTGTAGTGTAGTTGTACTGTAGTTGTACTGTATGTGTCCTGTATTTTAACTGTACCTGTACTGTAGTTGTACTGTAGTTGTACTGTAGTTGTACTCTAGTTGTACTGTATGTGTACTGTATGTGTACTGTAGTTGTACTGTAGTTGTACTGTAGTTGTATTGTAGTTGTACTGTATGTGTACTGTATGTGTACTGTACTTGTACTGTACTTGTACTGTAGTTGTACTGTATGTGTACTGTATGTGTACTGTATTTGTACTGTAGTTGTACTGTAGTTGTACTGTATGTGTCCTGTATTTTAACTGTACTTGTACTGTAGTTGTACTGTAGTTGTACTGTAGTTGTACTCTAGTTGTACTGTATGTGTACTGTATGTGTACTGTATGTGTACTGTATTTGTACTGTAGTTGTACTGTAGTTGTACTGTAGTTGTACTGTATGTGTACTGTAGTTGTACTGTAGTTGGACTGTATGTGTACTGTATGTGTACTGTAGTTGTACTGTAGTTGTACTGTAGTTGTACTGTAGTTGTACTGTATGTGTACTGTATGTGTACTGTAGTTGTACTGTAGTTGTACTGTATGTGTACTGTATGTGTACTGTATGTGTACTGTAGTTGTACTGTATGTGTACTGTAGTTGTACTGTAGTTGTACTGTATGTGTACTGTATGTGTACTGTATGTGTACTGTAGTTGTACTGTATGTGTACTGTATGTATACTGTAGTTGTACTGTAGTTGTACTTTAGTTGTACTGTATGTGTACTGTATGTGTACTGTATGTGTACTGTAGTTGTACTGTATGTGTACTGTAGTTGTACTGTAGCTGTACTGTAGTTGTACTGTAGTGTCACTGTAGTTGTACTGTAGTTGTACTGTTGTTGTACTGTAGTTGTACTGTAGTTGTACTGTAGTTGTACTGTATGTGTACTGTATGTGTACTGTATGAGTACTGTAGTTGTACTGTAGTTGTACTGTATGTGTACTGTATGTGTACTGTAGTTGTACTGTATGTGTACTGTAGTTGTACTGTAGTTGTACTGTAGTTGTACTGTAGTTGTACTGTAGTTGTACTGTATGTGTACTGTATGTGTACTGTAGTTGTACTGTAGTTGTACTGTATGTGTACTGTAGTTGTACTGTAGTTGTACTGTAGGTGTACTGTAGTTGTACTGTAGTTGTACTGTATGTGTACTGTATGTGTACTGTATGTGTACTGTAGTTGTACTGTATGTGTACTGTAGTTGTACTGTAGTTGTACTGTAGTTGTACTGTATGTGTACTGTATGTGTACTGTAGTTGTACTGTAGTTGTACTGTAGTTGTTCTGTATGTGTACTGTACTTGTACTGCACTTGTACTGTAGTTGTACTGTAGTTGTACTGTATGTGTACTGTATGTGTACTGTACTTGTACTGTAGTTGTACTGTAGTTGTACTGAATTTGTACTGTAGTTGTACTGTAGTGGTACTGTATGTGTACTGTATGTGTACTGTAGTTGTACTGTAGTTGTACTGTATGTGTACTGTAGTTGTACTGTAGTTGTACTGTATGTGTACTGTAGTTGTACTGTAGTTGTACTGTATGTGTAATGTATGTGTACTGTAGTTGTACTGTATATGTACTGTATTTGTACTGTACTTGTACTGTAGTTGTATTGTAGTTGTACTGTATGTGTACTGTATGTGTACTGTACATGTACTGTAGTTGTACTGTAGTTGTACTGTATGTGTACTGTATTTGTACTGTAGTTGTACTGTAGTTGTACTGTATGTGTCCTGTATTTTAACTGTACTTGTACTGTAGTTGTACAGTAGTTGTACTGTAGTTGTACTGTATGTGTACTGTATGTGTACTGTAGTTGTACTGTAGTTGTACTGTATTTGTACTGTATGTGTACTGTATGTGTACTGTAGTTGTACTGTATTTGTACTGTACTTGTACTGTAGTTGTACTGTAGTTGTACTGTACTTGTATTGTAGTTGTACTGTAGTTGTACTGTACTTGTACTGTAGTTGTACTGTATGTGTACTGTAGTTGTACTGTATGTGTACTGTAGTTGTACTGTATGTGCACTGTTGTTGTACTGTATTTGTACTGTATGTGTACTGTATGTGTACTGTAGTTGTACTGTAGTTTTACTGTACTTGTACTGTAGTTGTACTGTAGTTGTACTGTACTTGTACTGTAGTTGTACTGTAGTTGTACTGTATTTGTACTGTAGTTGTACTGTATGTGTACTGTACTTGTACTGTAGTTGTACTGTAGTTGTACTGTACTTGTACTGTATTTGTACTGTAGTTGTACTGTAGTTGTACTGTACTTGTACTGTAGTTGTACTGTACTTGTACTGTAGTTGTACTGTAGTTGTACTGTATTTGTACTGTAGTTGTACTGTATGTGTACTGTACTTGTACTGTAGTTGTACTGTAGTTGTACTGTATTTGTACTGTAGTTGTACTGTAGTTGTACTGTACTTGTACTGTAGTTGGACTGTACTTGTACTGTAGTTGTACTGTAGTTGTACTGTAGTTGTACTGTATTTTAACTGTATTTGTACTCTATGTGTACTGTATGTGTACTGTAGTTGTACTGTAGTTGTACTGTAGTTGTACTGTAGTTGTACTGTAGTTGTACTGTATGTGTACTGTATTTGTACTGTACTTGTACTGTAGTTGTACTGTAGTTGTACTGTAGTTGTACTGTACTTGCACTGTAATTGTACTGTAGTTGTACTGTATGTGTACTGTAGTTGTACTGTAGTTGTACTGTAGTTGTATTGTAGTTGTACTGTAGTTGTACTGTAGGTGAACTGTATGTGTACTGTAGTTGTACTGTAGTTGTACTGTATGTGTACTGTATGTGTCCTGTATTTTAACAGTACTTGTACTGTAATTGTACTGTAGTTGTACTGTATTTGTACTGTAGTTGTACTGTAGTTGTACTGTATGTGTACTGTACTTGTACTGTAGTTGTACTGTACTTGTACTGTAGTTGTACTGTAGTTGTACTGTAGTTGTACTGTACTTGTACTGTATTTGTACTGTATTTGTACTGTAGTTGTACTGTATGTGTACTGTAGTTGTACGGTAGTTGTACTGTAGTTGTACTGTATGTGTCTTGTATGTGTCCTGTATTTGTACTGTACTTGTACTGTAGTTGTACTGTAGTTGTACTGTAGTTGTACTGTACTTGTACTGTAGTTGTACTGTACTTGTACTGTAGTTGTACTGTATGTGTACTGTACTTGTACCGTAGTTGTACTGTACTTGTACTGTAGTTGTACTGTAGTTGTACTGTAGTTGTACTGTACTTGTACTGTACTTGTACTGTATTTGTACTGTAGTTGTACTGTATGTGTACTGTAGTTGTACTGTAGTTGTACTGTAGTTGTACTGTATGTGTACTGTAGTTGTTCTGTAGTTGTACTGTAGTTGTACTGTTTGTGTACTGTAGTTGTACTGTAGTTGTACTGTATGTGTACTGTATGTGTACTGTAGTTGTACTGTATGTGTACTGTAGTTGTACTGTACTTGTACTGTATGTGTACTGTATGTGTACTGAAGTTGTACTGTATGTGTACTGTAGTTGTACTGTAGTTGTACTGTATGTGTACTGTATGTGTACTGTAGTTGTAATGTAGTTGTACTGTATTTTAACTGTTCTTGTACTGTATTTGTACTGTAGTTGTACTGTAGTTGTACTGTAGTTGTACTGTAGTTGTACTGTATGTGTACTGTATGTGTACTGTAAGTGTACTGTAGTTGTACTGTAGTTGTACTGTATGTGTACTGTAGTTGTACTGTAGTTGTACTGTAGTTGTACTGTATGTGTACTGTATGTGTACTGTAGTTGTACTGTAGTTGTACTGTAGTTGTACTGTATGTGTACTGCACTTGTACTGTAGTTGTACTGTAGTTGTACTGTATGTGTACTGTATGTGTACTGTACTTGTACTGTAGTTGTACTGTAGTTGTACTGAATTTGTACTGTAGTTGTACTGTAGTGGTACTGTATGTGTACTGTATGTGTACTGTAGTTGTACTGTAGTTGTACTGTATGTGTACTGTAGTTGTACTGTAGTTGTACTGTATGTGTACTGTAGTTGTACTGTAGTTGTACTGTATGTGTACTGTATGTGTACTGTACTTGTACTGTAGTTGTACTGTAGTTGTACTGAATTTGTACTGTAGTTGTACTGTAGTGGTACTGTATGTGTACTGTATGTGTACTGTAGTTGTACTGTAGTTGTACTGTATGTGTACTGTAGTTGTACTGTAGTTGTACTGTATGTGTACTGAAGTTGTACTGTAGTTGTACTGTTTGTGTAATGTATGTGTACTGTAGTTGTACTGTTTGTGTACTGTATTTGTACTGTACTTGTACTGTAGTTGTATTGTAGTTGTACTGTATGTGTACTGTATGTGTACTGTACTTGTACTGTAGTTGTATTGTAGTTGTACTGTATGTGTACTGTATGTGTACTGTATTTGTACTGTAGTTGTACTGTAGTTGTACTGTATGTGTCCTGTATTTTAACTGTACTTGTACTGTAGTTTTACAGTAGTTGTACTGTAGTTGTACTGTATGTGTACTGTATGTGTACTGTAGTTGTACTGTAGTTGTACTGTATTTGTACTGTATGTGTACTGTATGTGTACTGTAGTTGTACTGTATTTGTACTGTACTTGTACTGTAGTTGTACTGTAGTTGTACTGTAGTTGTACTGTACTTGTATTGTAGTTGTACTGTAGTTGTACTGTACTTGTACTGTAGTTGTACTGTATGTGTACTGTAGTTGTACTGTATGTGTACTGTAGTTGTACTGTATGTGCACTGTAGTTGTACTGTATTTGTACTGTATGTGTACTGTATGTGTACTGTAGTTGTACTGTAGTTGTACTGTACTTGTACTGTAGTTGTACTGTAGTTGTACTGTACTTGTACTGTAGTTGTACTGTAGTTGTACTGTATTTGTACTGTAGTTGTACTGTATGTGTACTGTACTTGTACTGTAGTTGTACTGTAGTTGTACTGTACTTGTACTGTATTTGTACTGTAGTTGTACTGTAGTTGTACTGTACTTGTACTGTAGTTGTACTGTACTTGTACTGTAGTTGTGCTGTAGTTGTACTGTATTTGTACTGTAGTTGTACTGTATGTGTACTGTACTTGTACTGTAGTTGTACTGTAGTTGTACTGTATTTGTACTGTAGTTGTACTGTAGTTGTACTGTACTTGTACTGTAGTTGGACTGTACTTGTACTGTAGTTGTACTGTAGTTGTACTGTAGTTGTACTGTATTTTAACTGTACTTGTACTGTATTTGTACTCTATGTGTACTGTATGTGTACTGTATTTGTACTGTAGTTGTACTGTAGTTGTACTGTAGTTGTACTGTAGTTGTACTGTAGTTGTACTGTAGTTGTACTGTATGTGTACTGTATTTGTACTGTACTTGTACTGTAGTTGTACTGTAGTTGTACTGTAGTTGTACTGTACTTGTACTGTACTTGTACTGTAGTTGTACTGTATGTGTACTGTAGTTGTACTGTAGTTGTACTGTAGTTGTACTGTAGTTGTATTGTAGTTGTACTGTAGTTGTACTGTAGGTGTACTGTATGTGTACTGTAGTTGTACTGTAGTTGTACTGTAGTTGTACTGTATGTGTACTGTATGTGTCCTGTATTTTAACAGTACTTGTACTGTAATTGTACTGTAGTTGTACTGTATTTGTACTGTAGTTGTACTGTAGTTGTACTGTATGTGTACTGTACTTGTACTGTAGTTGTACTTTACTTGTACTGTAGTTGTACTGTAGTTGTACTGTAGTTGTACTGTACTTGTACTGTATTTGTACTGTATTTGTACTGTAGTTGTACTGTATGTGTACTGTAGTTGTAGTGTAGTTGTACTGTAGTTGTACTGTATGAGTACTGTATGTGTCCTGTATTTGTACTGTACTTGTACTGTAGTTGTACTGTAGTTGTACTGTAGTTGTACTGTACTTGTACTGTAGTTGTACTGTACTTGTACTGTAGTTGTACTGTATGTGTACTGTACTTGTACCGTAGTTGTACTGTACTTGTACTGTAGTTGTACTGTAGTTGTACTGTACTTGTACTGTACTTGTACTGTATTTGTACTGTAGTTGTACTGTATGTGTACTGTAGTTGTATTGTAGTTGTACTGTAGTTGTACTGTATGTGTACTGTATGTGTCCTGTATTTGTACTGTACTTGTACTGTATGTGTACTGTAGTTGTACTGTATTTGTACTGTATTTGTACTGTAGTTGTACTGTAGTTGTACTGTAGTTGTACTGTACTTGTACTGTATTTGTACTGTAGTTGTACTGTATGTGTACTGTAGTTGTACTGTAGTTGTACTGTAGTTGTACTGTTTGTGTACTGTAGTTGTACTGTAGTTGTACGGTAGTTGTACTGTAGTTGTACTGTATTTGTACAGTAGTTGTACTGTAGTTGTACTGTATGTGTACTGTATGTGTACTGTAGTTGTACTGTATGTGTACTGTAGTTGTACTGTACTTGTACTGTATGTGTACTGTATGTGTACTGAAGTTGTACTGTATGTGTACTGTAGTTGTACTGTAGTTGTACTGTATGTGTACTGTATGTGTACTGTAGTTGTACTGTAGTTGTACTGTATTTTAACTCTTCTTGTACTGTATTTGTACTGTAGTTGTACTGTAGTTGTACTGTAGTTGTACTGTAGTTGTACTGTATGTGCACTGTATGTGTACTGTAAGTGTACTGTAGTTGTACTGTAGTTGTACTGTATGTGTACTGTAGTTGTACTGTAGTCGTACTGTACTTGTACTGTATGTGTACTGTAGTTGTACTGTAGTTGTACTGTAGTTGTACTGTATGTGTCCTGTATTTTAACTGTACTTGTACTGTAGTCGTACTGTAGTTGTACTGTATGTGTACTGTATGTGTACTGTAGTTGTACTGTAGTTGTACTGTAGTTGTACTGTAGTTGTACTGTAGTTGTACTGTATGTGTACTGTATGTGTACTGTAGTTGTACTGTATGTGTACTGTATGTGTACTGTATGTGTACTGTAGATGTACTGCATGTGTACTGTAGTTGTACTGTAGTTGTACTGTATGCGTACTGTATGTGTACTGTAGTTGTACTGTAGTTGTACTGCATGTGTACTGTACTTGTACTGTAGTTGTACTGTAGTTGTACTGTATGTGTACTGTATGTGTACTGTACTTGTACTGTAGTTGTACTGTAGTTGTAGTGTATTTGTACTGTAGTTGTACTGTAGTTGTACTGTATGTGTACTGTTTGTGTACTGTAGTTGTACTGTAGTTGTACTGTATGTGTACTGTAGTTGTACTGTAGTTGTACTGTATGTGTACTGTAGTTGTACTGTAGTTGTACTGTATGTGTACTGTAGTTGTACTGTAGTTGTACTGTATGTGTACTGTATGTGTACTGTAGTTGTACTTTATGTGTACTGTAGTTGTAGTGTAGTTGTACTGTATGTGTACTGTATGTGTACTGTATGTGTACTGTATGTGTACTGTAGTTGTACTGTATGTGTACTGTAGTTGTACTGTATGTGTACTGTATGTGTACTGTAGTTGTACTGTAGTTGTACTGTATGTGTACTGTAGTTGTACTGTATGTGTACTGTAGTTGTACTGTAGTTGTACTGTAGTTGTACTGTATGTGTACTGTATGTGTACTGTATGTGTACTGTAGTTGTACTGTAGTTGTACTCTATTTGTACTGTAGTTGTACTGTAGTTGTACTGTATGTGTACTGTAGTTGTACTGTAGTTGTACTGTATGTGTACTGTATGTGTACTGTATGTGTACTGTAGTTGTACTGTATGTGTACTGTAGTTGTACTGTAGTTGTACTGTATGTGTACTGTATGTGTACTGTATGTGTACTGTAGTTGTACTGTATGTGTACTGTAGTTGTACTGTAGTTGTAGTGTATGTGTACTGTATGTATACTGTAGTTGTACTGTAGTTGTACTTTAGTTGTACTGTATGTGTACTGTATGTGTACTGTATGTGTACTGTAGTTGTACTGTATGTGTACAGTAGTTGTACTGTAGCTGTACTGTAGTTGTACTGTAGTGTCACTGTAGTTGTACTGTAGTTGTACTGTAGTTGTACTGTAGTTGTACTGTAGTTGTACTGTATTTGTACTGTATGTGTACTGTATGTGTACTGTATGAGTACTGTAGTTGTACTGTAGTTGTACTGTATGTGTACTGTATGTGTACTGTAGTTGTACTGTATGTGTACTGTAGTTGTACTGTAGTTGTACTGTAGTTGTACTGTATGTGTACTGTATGTGTACTGTAGTTGTACTGTAGTTGTACTGTAGTTGTACTGAATTTGTACTGTAGTTGTACTGTAGTGGTACTGTATGTGTACTGTATGTGTACTGTAGTTGTACTGTAGTTGTACTGTATGTGTACTGTAGTTGTACTGTAGTTGTACTGTATGTGTACTGTATGTGTACTGTACGTGTACTGTAGTTGTACTGTATGTGTACTGTAGTTGTACTGTAGTTGTACTGTATGTGTACTGTATGTGTACTGTATGTGTACTGTAGTTGTACTGTATGTGTACTGTAGTTGTACTGTAGTTGTACTGTATGTGTACTGTATGTATACTGTAGTTGTACTGTAGTTGTACTGTAGTTGTACTGTATGTGTACTGTATGTGTACTGTAGTTGTACTGTAGTTGTACTGTAGTTGTACTGTATGTGTACTGTAGGTGTACTGTAGTTGTACTGTAGTTGTACTGTATGTGTACTGTATGTGTACTGTATGTGTACTGTATGTGTACTGTAGTTGTACTGTATGTGTACTGTAGTTGTACTGTAGTTGTACTGTAGTTGTACTGTATGTGTACTGTATGTGTACTGTAGTTGTACTGTAGTTGTACTGTAGTTGTACTGTATGTGTACTGTACTTGTACTGCACTTGTACTGTAGTTGTACTGTAGTTGTACTGTATGTGTACTGTATGTGTACTGTACTTGTACTGTAGTTGTACTGTAGTTGTACTGAATTTGTACTGTAGTTGTACTGTAGTGGTACTGTATGTGTACTGTATGTGTACTGTATGTGTACTGTATGTGTACTGTAGTTGTACTGTATGTGTACTGTAGTTGTACTGTATGTGTACTGTATGTGTACTCTAGTAGTACTGTAGTTGTACTGTATGTGTACTGTAGTTGTACTGTATGTGTACTGTAGTTGTACTGTAGTTGTACTGTAGTTGTACTGTATGTGTACTGTATGTGTACTGTAGTTGTACTCTATGTGTACTGTAGTTGTACTGTAGTTGTACTGTATGTGTACTGTAGTTGTACTGTAGTTGTACTGTATGTGTACTGTATGTGTACTGTATGTGTACTGTAGTTGTACTGTATGTGTACTGTAGTTGTACTGTAGTTGTACTGTATGTGTACTGTATGTGTACTGTATGTGTACTGTAGTTGTACTGTATGTGTACTGTAGTTGTACTGTAGTTGTACTGTATGTGTACTGTATGTATACTGTAGTTGTACTGTAGTTGTACTTTAGTTGTACTGTATGTGTAATGTATGTGTACTGTATGTGTACTGTATGTGTACTGTACGTGTACTGTAGTTGTACTGTATGTGTACAGTAGTTGTACTGTAGCTGTACTGTAGTTGTACTGTAGTGTCACTGTAGTTGTACTGTAGTTGTACTGTAGTTGTACTGTAGTTGTACTGTAGTTGTACTGTATTTGTACTGTATGTGTACTGTATGTGTACTGTATGAGTACTGTAGTTGTACTGTAGTTGTACTGTATGTGTACTGTATGTGTACTGTAGTTGTACTGTATGTGTACTGTAGTTGTACTGTAGTTGTACTGTAGTTGTACTGTATGTGTACTGTATGTGTACTGTAGTTGTACTGTAGTTGTACTGTAGTTGTACTGAATTTGTACTGTAGTTGTACTGTAGTGGTACTGTATGTGTACTGTATGTGTACTGTAGTTGTACTGTAGTTGTACTGTATGTGTACTGTAGTTGTACTGTAGTTGTACTGTATGTGTACTGTATGTGTACTGTATGTGTACTGTAGTTGTACTGTATGTGTACTGTAATTGTACTGTAGTTGTACTGTATGTGTACTGTATGTGTACTGTATGTGTACTGTAGTTGTACTGTATGTGTACTGTAGTTGTACTGTAGTTGTACTGCATGTGTACTGTATGTATACTGTAGTTGTACTGTAGTTGTACTGTAGTTGTACTGTATGTGTACTGTATGTGTACTGTAGTTGTACTGTAGTTGTACTGTAGTTGTACTGTATGTGTACTGTAGGTGTACTGTAGTTGTACTGTAGTTGTACTGTATGTGTACTGTATGTGTACTGTATGTGTACTGTATGTGTACTGTAGTTGTACTGTATGTGTACTGTAGTTGTACTGTAGTTGTACTGTCGTTGTACTGTATGTGTACTGTATGTGTACTGTAGTTGTACTGTAGTTGTACTGTAGTTGTACTGTATGTGTACTGTACTTGTACTGCACTTGTACTGTAGTTGTACTGTAGTTGTACTGTATGTGTACTGTATGTGTACTGTACTTGTACTGTAGTTGTACTGTAGTTGTACTGAATTTGTATTGTAGTTGTACTGTAGTGGTACTGTATGTGTACTGTATGTGTACTGTAGTTGTACTGTAGTTGTACTGTATGTGTACTGTAGTTGTACTGTAGTTGTACTGTATGTGTACTGTAGTTGTACTGTAGTTGTACTGTATGTGCACTGTATGTGTACTGTAGTTGTACTGTAGTTGTACTGTATTTTAACTGTTCTTGTACTGTATTTGTACTGTAGTTGTACTGTAGTTGTACTGTAGTTGTACTGTAGTTGTACTGTATGTGTACTGTATGTGTACTGTAAGTGTACTGTAGTTGTACTGTAGTTGTACTGTATGTGTACTGTAGTTGTACTGTAGTTGTACTGTAGTTGTACTGTATGTATACTGTAGTTGTACTGTAGTTGTACTGTAGTTGTACTGTATGTGTACTGTAGGTGTACTGTAGTTGTACTGTAGTTGTACTGTATGTGTACTGTATGTGTACTGTATGTGTACTGTATGTGTACTGTAGTTGTACTGTATGTGTACTGTAGTTGTACTGTAGTTGTACTGTAGTTGTACTTTATGTGTACTGTATGTGTACTGTAGTTGTACTGTAGTTGTACTGTAGTTGTACTGTATGTGTACTGTACTTGTACTGCACTTGTACTGTAGTTGTACTGTAGTTGTACTGTATGTGTACTGTATGTGTACTGTACTTGTACTGTAGTTGTACTGTAGTTGTACTGAATTTGTACTGTAGTTGTACTGTAGTGGTACTGTATGTGTACTGTATGTGTACTGTAGTTGTACTGTAGTTGTACTGTATGTGTACTGTAGTTGTACTGTAGTTGTACTGTATGTGTACTGTAGTTGTACAGTAGTTGTACTGTATGTGTAATGTATGTGAACTGTAGTTGTACTGTATGTGTACTGTATTTGTACTGTACTTGTACTGTAGTTGTATTGTAGTTGTACTGTATGTGTACTGTATGTGTACTGTACTTGTACTGTAGTTGTACAGTAGTTGTACTGTATGTGTACTGTATGTGTACTGTATTTGTACTGTAGTTGTACTGTAGTTGTACTGTATGTGTCCTGTATTTTAACTGTACTTGTACTGTAGTTGTACAGTAGTTGTACTGTAGTTGTACTGTATGTGTACTGTATGTGTACTGTAGTTGTACTGTAGTTGTACTGTATTTGTACTGTATGTGTACTGTATGTGTACTGTAGTTGTACTGTATTTGTACTGTACTTGTACTGTAGTTGTACTGTAGTTGTACTGTAGTTGTACTGTACTTGTATTGTAGTTGTACTGTAGTTGTACTGTACTTGTACTGTAGTTGTACTGTATGTGTACTGTAGTTGTACTGTATGTGTACTGTAGTTGTACTGTATGTGCACTGTAGTTGTACTGTATTTGTACTGTATGTGTACTGTATGTGTACTGTAGTTGTACTGTAGTTGTACTGTACTTGTACTGTAGTTGTACTGTAGTTGTACTGTACTTGTACTGTAGTTGTACTGTAGTTGTACTGTATTTGTACTGTAGTTGTACTGTATGTGTACTGTACTTGTACTGTAGTTGTACTGTAGTTGTACTGTACTTGTACTGTATTTGTACTGTAGTTGTACTGTAGTTGTACTGTACTTGTACTGTACTTGTACTGTAGTTGTACTGTAGTTGTACTGTATTTGTACTGTAGTTGTACTGTATGTGTACTGTACTTGTACTGTAGTTGTACTGTAGTTGTACTGTATTTGTACTGTAGTTGTACTGTAGTTGTACTGTACTTGTACTGTAGTTGGACTGTACTTGTACTGTAGTTGTACTGTAGTTGTACTGTAGTTGTACTGTATTTTAACTGTACTTGTACTGTATTTGTACTCTATGTGTACTGTATGTGTACTGTATTTGTACTGTAGTTGTACTGTAGTTGTACTGTAGTTGTACTGTAGTTGTACTGTAGTTGTACTGTATGTGTACTGTATTTGTACTGTACTTGTACTGTAGTTGTACTGTAGTTGTACTGTACTTGTACTGTACTTGTACTGTAGTTGTACTGTATGTGTACTGTAGTTGTACTGTAGTTGTACTGTAGTTGTACTGTAGTTGTATTGTAGTTGTACTGTAGTTGTACTGTAGGTGTACTGTATGTGTACTGTAGTTGTACTGTAGTTGTACTGTAGTTGTACTGTATGTGTACTGTATGTGTCCTGTATTTTAACAGTACTTGTACTGTAATTGTACTGTAGTTGTACTGTATTTGTACTGTAGTTGTACTGTAGTTGTACTGTATGTGTACTGTACTTGTACTGTAGTTGTACTGTACTTGTACTGTAGTTGTACTGTAGTTGTACTGTACTTGTACTGTATTTGTACTGTATTTGTACTGTAGTTGTACTGTATGTGTACTGTAGTTGTACTGTAGTTGTACTGTAGTTGTACTGTATGTGTACTGTATGTGTCCTGTATTTGTACTGTACTTGTACTGTAGTTGTACTGTAGTTGTACTGTAGTTGTACTGTACTTGTACTGTAGTTGTACTGTACTTGTACTGTAGTTGTACTGTATGTGTACTGTACTTGTACCGTAGTTGTACTGTACTTGTACTGTAGTTGTACTGTAGTTGTACTGTAGTTGTACTGTACTTGTACTGTACTTGTACTGTATTTGTACTGTAGTTGTACTGTATGTGTACTGTAGTTGTACTGTAGTTGTACTGTAGTTGTACTGTATGTGTACTGTATGTGTCCTGTATTTGTACTGTACTTGTACTGTATGTGTACTGTAGTTGTACTGTATTTGTACTGTATTTGTACTGTAGTTGTACTGTAGTTGTACTGTAGTTGTACTGTAGTTGTACTGTACTTGTACTGTATTTGTACTGTAGTTGTACTGTATGTGTACTGTAGTTGTACTGTAGTTGTACTGTAGTTGTACTGTTTGTGTACTGTAGTTGTACTGTAGTTGTACTTTATGTGTACTGTAGTTGTAGTGTAGTTGTACTGTATGTGTACTGTATGTGTACTGTATGTGTACTGTATGTGTACTGTAGTTGTACTGTATGTGTACTGTAGTTGTACTGTATGTGTACTGTATGTGTACTGTAGTTGTACTGTAGTTGTACTGTAGTTGTACTGTATGTGTACTGTAGTTGTACTGTATGTGTACTGTAGTTGTACTGTAGTTGTACTGTAGTTGTACTGTATGTGTACTGTATGTGTACTGTATGTGTACTGTAGTTGTACTGTAGTTGTACTCTATGTGTACTGTAGTTGTACTGTAGTTGTACTGTATGTGTTCTGTAGTTGTACTGTAGTTGTACTGTATGTGTACTGTATGTGTACTGTATGTGTACTGTAGTTGTACTGTATGTGTACTGTAGTTGTACTGTAGTTGTACTGTATGTGTACTGTATGTGTACTGTATGTGTACTGTAGTTGTACTGTATGTGTACTGTAGTTGTACTGTAGTTGTACTGTATGTGTACTGTATGTATACTGTAGTTGTACTGTAGTTGTACTTTAGTTGTACTGTATGTGTACTGTATGTGTACTGTATGTGTACTGTATGTGTACTGTAGTTGTACTGTATGTGTACAGTAGTTGTACTGTAGCTGTACTGTAGTTGTACTGTAGTGTCACTGTAGTTGTACTGTAGTTGTACTGTAGTTGTACTGTAGTTGTACTGTAGTTGTACTGTATTTGTACTGTATGTGTACTGTATGTGTACTGTATGAGTACTGTAGTTGTACTGTAGTTGTACTGTATGTGTACTGTATGTGTACTGTAGTTGTACTGTATGTGTACTGTAGTTGTACTGTAGTTGTACTGTAGTTGTACTGTAGTTGTACTGTATGTGTACTGTATGTGTACTGTAGTTGTACTGTAGTTGTACTGTATGTGTACTGTAGTTGTACTGTAGTTGTACTGTAGGTGTACTGTAGTTGTACTGTAGTTGTACTGTATGTGTACTGTATGTGTACTGTATGTGTACTGTAGTTGTACTGTATGTGTACTGTAGTTGTACTGTAGTTGTACTGTATGTGTACTGTATGTGTACTGTAGTTGTACTGTAGTTGTACTGTAGTTGTACGGTATGTGTACTGTACTTGTACTGTACTTGTACTGTAGTTGTACTGTAGTTGTACTGTATGTGTACTGTATGTGTACTGTACTTGTACTGTAGTTGTACTGTAGTTGTACTGAATTTGTACTGTAGTTGTACTGTAGTGGTACTGTATGTGTACTGTATGTGTACTATAGTTGTACTGTAGTTGTACTGTATGTGTACTGTAGTTGTACTGTATGTGTACTGTAGTTGTACTGTAGTTGTACTGTATGTGTAATGTATGTGTACTGTAGTTGTACTGTATGTGTACTGTATTTGTACTGTACTTGTACTGTAGTTGTACTGTAGTTGTACTGTATGTGTACTGTATGTGTACTGTACTTGTACTGTAGTTGTACTGTAGTTGTACTGTATGTGTACTGTATGTGTACTGTATTTGTACTGTAGTTGTACTGTAGTTGTACTGTATGTGTCCTGTTTTTTAACTGTACTTGTACTGTAGTTGTACTGTAGTTGTACTGTAGTTGTACTGTATGTGTACTGTAGTTGTACTGTAGTTGTACTGTAGTTGTACTGTAGTTGTACTGTATGTGTCCTGTATTTTAACTGTACTTGTACTGTAGTTGTACTGTAGTTGTACTGTAGTTGTACTGTAGTTGTACTGTATTTGTACTGTAGTTGTACTGTATGTGTACTGTATGTGTACTGTAGTTGTACTGTAGTTGTACTGTAGTTGTACTGTATGTGTACTGTATGTGTACTGTAGTTGTACTGTAGTTGTACTGTATGTGTCCTGTATTTTAACTGTACCTGTACTGTAGTTGTACTGGAGTTGTACTGTAGTTGTACTGTAGTTGTACTGTAGTTGTACTGTATGTGTACTGTATGTGTACTGTATGTGTACTGTATTTGTACTGTAGTTGTACTGTAGTTGTACTGTATGTGTCCTTTATTTTAACTGTACTTGTACTGTAGTTGTACTGTAGTTGTACTGTATGTGTACTGTAGTTGTACTGTAGTTGTACTGTATGTGTACTGTATGTGTACTGTAGTTGTACTGTAGTTGTACTGTAGTTGTACTGTATGTGTACTGTATGTGTACTTTAGTTGTACTGTAGTTGTACTGTATGTGTCCTGTATTTTAACTGTACTTGTACTGTAGTTGTACTGTAGTTGTACTGTAGTTGTACTGTATGTGTACTGTAGTTGTACTGTAGTTGTACTGTATGTGTACTGTATGTGTACTGTATTTGTACTGTAGTTGTACTGTAGTTGTACTGTATGTGTACTGTATGTGTACTGTAGTTGTACTGTAGTTGTACTGTAGTTGTACTGTATGTGTCCTGTATTTTAACTGTACGTGTACTGTAGTTGTACTGTAGTTGTACTGTAGTTGTACTGTAGTTGTACTGTATGTGTACTGTAGTTGTACTGTAGTTGTACTGTATGTGTACTGTATGTGTACTGTATTTGTACTGTAGTTGTACTGTAGTTGTACTGTATTTGTACTGTAGTTGTACTGTAGTTGTACTGTAGTTGTACTGTATGTGTACTGTAGTTGTACTGTAGTTGTACTGTATGTGTACTGTATGTGTACTGTAGTTGTACTGTAGTTGTACTGTATGTGTACTGTACTTGTACTGTACTTGTACTGTAGTTGTACTGTAGTTGTACTGTAGTTGTACTGTATTTGTACTGTAGTTGTATTGTATGAGTACTGTATGTGTACTGTAGTTGTACTGTATGTGTACTGTAGTTGTAATGTAGTTGTACTGTATGTGTACTGTAGTTGTACTGTATTTGTACTGTACTTGTACTGTAGTTGTACTGTATTTGTACTGTATTTATACTGTATTTTAACTGTATTTTTACTGTAGTTGTACTGTAATTGTACTGTAGTTGT
Organism: Meconema thalassinum; assembly: GCA_946902985.2. Taxonomy (NCBI): domain Eukaryota; kingdom Metazoa; phylum Arthropoda; class Insecta; order Orthoptera; family Tettigoniidae; genus Meconema; species Meconema thalassinum. The sequence goes on along the minus strand of OX336394.1, from coordinate 442,423,625 downwards.
ACTGTAGTTGTACTGTAGTTGTACTGTAGTTGTACTGTACTTGTACTGTAGTTGTACTGTAGTTGTACTGTATGTGTACTGTAGTGGTACTGTATTTGTACTGTACTTGTACTGTATTTGTACTGTACTTGTACTGTATGTGTACTGTAGTTGTACTGTAGTTGTACTGTATTTCTACTGTACTTGTACTGTAGTTGTACTGTATGTGTACTGTATGTGTACTGTTTTTAACTGTATTTGTACTGTAGTTGTACTGTATTTGTTCTGTAGTTGTACTGTAGTTGTACTGTAGTTGTACTGTAGTTGTACTGTACTTGTACTGTAGTTGTACTGTAGTTGTACTGTAGTTAAACTGTATTTGTACTGTAGTTGTACTGTAGTTGTACTGTAGTTGTACTGTACTTTTACTGTACTTGTACTGTAGTTGTACTGTAGTTGTACTGTATGTGTACTGTAGTGGTACTGTATTTGTACTGTACTTGTACTGTAGTTGTACTGTAGTTGTACTGTAGTTGTACTGTATTTGTACTGTAGTTGTACTGTATTTGTACTGTACTTGTACTGTAGTTGTACTGTAGTTGTACTGTAGTTGTACTGCAGTTGTACTGTATGTGTACTGTATTTTAACTGTATTTGTACTGTAGTTGTACTCTAGTTGTACTGTAGTTGTACTGTAGTTGTACTGTACTTGTACTGTAGTTGTACTGTAGTTGTACTGTAGTTAAACTGTATTTGTACTGTAGTTGTACTGTAGTTGTACTGTACTTGTACTGTATGTGTACTGTATGTGTACTGTATTTGTACTGTAGTAGTACTGTATGTCTACTGTATGTGTACTGTATGTGTACTGTATGTGTACTGTATTTGTACTGTAGTTGAACTGTAGTTGTACTGTAGTTGTACTGTATTTGTACTGTACTTGTACTGTAGTTGTACTGTAGTTGTACTGTACTTGTACTGTACTTGTACTGTACTTGTACTGTACTTGTACTGTAGTTGTACTGTAGTTGTACTGTAGTTGTACTGTATGTGTACTGTAGTTGTACTGTATGTGTACTGTAGTTGTACTGTAGTTGTACTGTAGTTGTACTGTATTTGTACTGTAGTTGTACTGTAGTTGTACTGTAGTTGTACTGTAGTTGTACTGTAGTTGTACTGTAGTTGTACTGTAGTTGTACTGTATGTGTACTGTAGTTGTACTGTATTTGTACTGTACTTGTACTGTAGTTGTACTGTAGTTGTACTGTAGTTGTACTGTATGTGTACTGTATTTATACTGTACTTGTACTGTAGTTGTACTGTAGTTGTACTGTATGTGTACTGTATTTTAACTGTACTTGTACTGTAGTTGTACTGTAGTTGTACTGTAGTTGTACTGTATGTGTACTGTATTTGTACTGTACTTGTACTGTAGTTGTACTGTAGTTGTACTGTACTTGTACTGTACTTGTACTGTACTTGTACTGTATGTGTACTGTACTTGTACTGTAGTTGTACTGTAGTTGTACTGTATTTGTACTGTAGTTGTACTGTAGTTGTACTGTAGTTGTACTGTATGTGTACTGTAGTTGTACTGTAGTTGTACTGTAGTTGTACTGTATGTGTACTGTATTTTAACTGTAGTTGTACTGTAGTTGTACTGTAGTTGTACTGTATGTGTACTGTATGTGTACTGTAGTTGTACTGTAGTTGTACTGTATGTGTACTGTATGTGTACTGTATGTGTACTGTAGTTGTACTGTATTTGTACTGTAGTTGTACTGTAGTTGTACTGTATGTGTACTGTAGTTGTACTGTATGTGTACTGTAGTTGTACTGTATTTGTACTGTACTTGTACTGTAGTTGTACTGTAGTTGTACTGTATGTGTATTGCATTTGTACTGTACTTGTACTGTAGTTGTACTCTAGTTGTACTGTACTTGTACTGTACTTGTACTGTAGTTGTTCTGTATGTGTACTGTAGTTGTACTCTATTTGTACTGTACTTGTACTGTAGTTGTACTGTAGTTGTACTGTACTTGTACTGTACTTGTACTGTAGTTGTACTGTAGTTGTACTGTAGTTGTACTGTATTTGTACTGTAGTTGTACTGTATTTGTACTGTACTTGTACTGTAGTTGTACTGTAGTTGTACTGTAGTTGTACTGTATGTGTACTGTATTTGTACTGTACTTGTACTGTAGTTGTACTGTAGTTGTACTGTATGTGTACTGTATTTGTACTGTACTTGTACTGTATTTGTACTGTAGTTGTACTGTACTTTTACTGTACTTGTACTGTAGTTGTACTGTATGTGTACTGTAGTTGTACTGTATTTGTACTGTACTTGTACTGTAGTTGTACTGTAGTTGTACTGTAATTGTACTGTACTTGTACTGTAGTTGTACTGTAGTTGTACTGTAGTTGTACTGTATGTGTACTGTAGTTGTACTGTACTTGTACTGTAGTTGTAATGTAGTTGTACTGTAGTTGTACTGTATGTGTACTGTATTTATACTGTACTTGTACTGTAGTTGTACTGTATGTGTACTGTATTTGTACTGTACTTGTACTGTAGTTGTACTGTAGTTGTACTGTACTTGTACTGTACTTGTACTGTAGTTGTACTGTATGTGTACTGTAGTTGTACTGTATTTGTACTGTACTTGTACTGTAGTTGTATTGTAGTTGTACTGTACTTGTACTGTACTTGTACTGTACTTGTACTGTAGTTGTACTGTAGTTGTACTGTAGTTGTACTGTATGTGTACTGTAGTTGTACTGTATTTGTACTGTACTTGTACTGTAGTTGTACTGTAGTTGTACTGTACTTGTACTGTACTTGTACTGTAGTTGTACTGTATTTGTACTGTACTTGTACTGTACGTGTACAGTAGTTGTACTGTAGTTGTACTGTAGTTGTACTGTAGTTGTACTGTATGTGTACTGTAGTTGTACTGTATTTGTACTGTACTTGTACTGTAGTTGTACTGTAGTTGTACTGTAGTTGTACTGTAGTTGTACTGTAGTTGTACTGTAGTTGTACCGTATGTGTACTGTATTTTAACTGTATTTGTACTGTAGTTGTACTGTAGTTGTACTGTAGTTGTACTGTAGTTGTACTGTACTTGTACTGTAGGTGTACTGTAGTTGTACTGTAGTTAAACTGTATTTGTACTGTAGTTGTACTGTACTAGTACTGTATGTGTACTGTATGTGTACTGTATGTGTACTGTAATTGTACTGTATTTGTACTGTAGTTGTACTGTAGTTGTGCTGTATGTGTAATGTATGTGTACTGTAGTTGTACTGTATGTGTACTGTACTTGTACTGTACTTGTACTGTACTTGTACTGTAGTTGTACTGTAGTTGTACTGTATGTGTACTTTATGTGTACTGTACTTGTACTGTAGTTGTACTGTATGTGTACTGTATGTGTACTGTATTTGTACTGTAGTTGTACTGTAGTTGTACTGTATGTGTCCTGTATTTTAACTGTACTTGTACTGTAGTTGTACTGTAGTTGTACTGTAGTTGTACTGTAGTTGTACTGTATGTGTACTGTATGTGTACTGTATGTGTACTGTAGTTGTACTGTAGTTGTACTGTAGTTGTACTGTATGTGTCCTGTATTTTAACTGTACTTGTACTGTAGTTGTACTGTAGTTGTACTGTAGTTGTACTGTATGTGTACTGTATGTGTACTGTAGTTGTACTGTAGTTGTACTGTAGTTGTACTGTAGTTGTACTGTATGTGTACTGTATGTGTACTTTAGTTGTACTGTAGTTGTACTGTATGTGTCCTGTATTTTAACTGTACTTGTACTGTAGTTGTACTGTAGTTGTACTGTAGTTGTACTGTATGTGTACTGTATGTGTTGTGTAGTTGTACTGTAGTTGTACTGTAGTTGTACTGTAGTTGTACTGTAGTTGTACTGTATGTGTACTGTATGTGTACTTTAGTTGTACTGTAGTTGTACTGTATGTGTACTGTATGTGTACTGTAGTTGTACTGTATGTGTACTGTACTTGTACTGTACTTGTACTGTAGTTGTACTGTAGTTGTACTGTATGTGGACTGTATGTGTACTGTACTTGTGCTGTAGTTGTACTGTAGCTGTACTGTATTTGTACTGTAGTTGTACTGTATGTGTACTGTATGTGTACTGTAGTTGTATTGTAGTTGTACTGTATGTGTACTGTAGTTGTACTGTAGTTGTACTGTATTTGTACTATAGTTGTACTGTAGTTGTACTGTATGTGTACTGTATGTGTACTGTAGTTGTACTGTAGTTGTACTGTATGTGTCCTGTATTTTAACTGTACTTGTACTGTAGTTGTACTGTAGTTGTACTGTAGTTGTACTGTATGTGTACTGTAGTTGTACTGTAGTTGTACTGTATGTGTACTGTATGTGTACTGTATTTGTACTGTAGTTGTACTGTAGTTGAACTGTATGTGTGCTGTAAGTGTACTGTAGTTGTACTGTAGTTGTACTGTATGTGTCCTGTATTTTAACTGTACTTGTACTGTAGTTGTACTGTAGTTGTACTGTAGTTGTACTGTAGTTGTACTGTATGTGTACTGTAGTTGTACTGTAGTTGTACTGTATGTGTACTGTATGTGTACTGTATTTGTACTGTAGTTGTACTGTAGTTGTACTGTATTTGTACTGTAGTTGTACTGTAGTTGTACTGTAGTTGTACTGTATGTGTACTGTAGTTGTACTGTAGTTGTACTGTATGTGTACTGTATGTGTACTGTAGTTATACTGTAGTTGTACTGTATGAGTACTGTACTTGTACTGTACTTGTACTGTAGTTGTACTGTAGTTGTACTGTAGTTGTACTGTACTTGTACTGTAGTTGAACTGTATGTGTACTGTATGTGTACTGCAGTTGTACTGTATGTGTACTGTAGTTGTACTGTAGTTGTACTGTATGTGTACGGTAGTTGTACTGTATTTGTACTGTACTTGTACTGTAGTTGTACTGTAGTTGTACTGTAGTTGTACTGTATGTGTACTGTATTTGTACTGTAGTTGTACTGTAGTTGTACTGTATGTGTACTGTATTTGTACTGTACTTGTACTGTAGTTGTACTGTAGTTGTACTGTACTTTTACTGTACTTGTACTGTAGTTGTACTGTATGTGTACTGTAGTTGTACTGTATTTGTACTGTACTTGTACTGTAGTTGTACTGTAGTTGTACTGTACTTGTACTGTACTTGTACTGTAGTTGTACTGTAGTTGTACTGTAGTTGTACTGTATGTGTACTGTAGTTGTACTGTATTTGTACTGTACTTGTACTGTAGTTGTAATGTAGTTGTACTGTAGTTGTACTGTATGTGTACTGTATTTATACTGTACTTGTACTTTAGTTGTACTGTATGTGTACTGTATTTGTACTGTACTTGTACTGTAGTTGTACTGTAGTTGTACTGTACTTGTACTGTACTTGTATTGTAGTTGTACTGTAGTTGTACTGTAGTTGTACTGTATGTGTACTGTAGTTGTACTGTATTTGTACTGTACTTGTACTGTAGTTGTACTGTAGTTGTACTGTAGTTGTACTGTATGTGTACTGTATTTGTACTGTACTTGTACTGTAGTTGTACTGTAGTTGTACTGTATGTGTACTGTATTTGTACTGTACTTGTACTGTATTTGTACTGTACTTGTACTGTATTTGTACTGTAGTTGTACTGTACTTTTACTGTACTTGTACTGTAGTTGTACTGTATGTGTACTGTAGTTGTACTGTATTTGTACTGTACTTGTACTGTAGTTGTACTGTAGTTGTACTGTACTTGTACTGTAGTTGTACTGTAGTTGTACTGTAGTTGTACTGTATGTGTACTGTAGTTGTACTGTACTTGTACTGTAGTTGTAATGTAGTTGTACTGTAGTTGTACTGTATGTGTACTGTATTTATACTGTACTTGTACTGTAGTTGTACTGTATGTGTACTGTATTTGTACTGTACTTGTACTGTAGTTGTACTGTAGTTGTACTGTACTTGTACTGTACTTGTACTGTAGTTGTACTGTATGTGTACTGTAGTTGTACTGTATTTGTACTGTACTTGTACTGTAGTTGTATTGTAGTTGTACTGTACTTGTACTGTACTTGTACTGTACTTGTACTGTACTTGTACTGTACTTGTACTGTAGTTGTACTGTAGTTGTACTGTAATTTTACTGTATGTGTACTGTAGTTGTACTGTATTTGTACTGTACTTGTACTGTAGTTGTACTGTAGTTGTACTGTACTTGTACTGTAGTTGTACTGTATTTGTACTGTACTTGTACTGTACTTGTACAGTAGTTGTACTGTAGTTGTACTGTAGTTGTACTGTAGTTGTACTGTATGTGTACTGTAGTTGTACTGTATTTGTACTGTACCTGTACTGTAGTTGTACTGTAGTTGTATTGTAGTTGTACTGTAGTTGTACTGTAGTTGTACTGTAGTTGTACCGTATGTGTACTGTATTTTAACTGTATTTGTACTGTAGTTGTACTGTAGTTGTACTGTAGTTGTACTGTAGTTGTACTGTACTTGTACTGTAGGTGTACTGTAGTTGTACTGTAGTTAAACTGTATTTGTACTGTAGTTGTACTGTACTTGTACTTTATGTGTACTGTATGTGTACTGTATTTGAACTGTACTAGTACTGTATGTGTACTGTATGTGTACTGTATGTGTACTGTAATTGTACTGTATTTGTACTGTAGTTGTACTGTAGTTGTACTGTATGTGTAATGTATGTGTACTGTAGTTGTACTGTATGTGTACTGTACTTGTACTGTACTTGTACTGTAGTTGTACTGTAGTTGTACTGTATGTGTACTGTATGTGTACTGTACTTGTAGTGTACTTGTACTGTTGTTGTACTGTATGTGTACTGTATGTGTACTGTATTTGTACTGTAGTTGTACTGTAGTTGTACTGTATGTGTCCTGTATTTTAACTGTACTTGTACTGTAGTTGTACTGTAGTTGTACTGTAGTTGTACTGTAGTTGTACTGTATGTGTACTGTATGTGTACTGTATGTGAACTGTAGTTGTACTGTAGTTGTACTGTAGTTGTACTGTATGTGTCCTGTATTTTAACTGTACTTGTACTGTAGTTGTACTGTAGTTGTACTGTAGTTGTACTGTAGTTGTACTGTATGTGTACTGTATGTGTACTGTAGTTGTACTGTAGTTGTACTGTAGTTGTACTGTAGTTGTACTGTATGTGTACTGTATGTGTACTTTAGTTGTACTGTAGTTGTACTGTATGTGTCCTGTATTTTAACTGTACTTGTACTGTAGTTGTACTGTAGTTGTACTGTAGTTGTACTGTATGTGTACTGTATGTGTTGTGTAGTTGTACTGTAGTTGTACTGTAGTTGTACTGTAGTTGTACTGTAGTTGTACTGTATGTGTACTGTATGTGTACTTTAGTTGTACTGTAGTTGTACTGTATGTGTACTGTATGTGTACTGTAGTTGTACTGTATGTGTACTGTACTTGTACTGTACTTGTACTGTAGTTGTACTGTAGTTGTACTGTATGTGGACTGTATGTGTACTGTACTTGTGCTGTAGTTGTACTGTAGCTGTATTGTATTTGTACTGTAGTTGTACTGTAGTTGTACTGTATGTGTACTGTATGTGTACTGTAGTTGTATTGTAGTTGTACTGTATGTGTACTGTAGTTGTACTGTAGTTGTACTGTATTTGTACTGTAGTTGTACTGTAGTTGTACTGTATGTGTACTGTATGTGTACTGTAGTTGTACTGTAGTTGTACTGTATGTGTCCTGTATTTTAACTGTACTTGTACTGTAGTTGTACTGTAGTTGTACTGTAGTTGTACTGTATGTGTACTGTAGTTGTACTGTAGTTGTACTGTATGTGTACTGTATGTGTACTGTATGTAAACTGTAGTTGTACTGTAGTTGTACTGTAGTTGTACTGTAGTTGTACTGTATGTGTACTGTAGTTGTACTGTAGTTGTACTGTATGTGTACTGTATGTGTACTGTATTTGTACTGTAGTTGTACTGTAGTTGTACTGTAGTTGTACTGTAGTTGTACTGTAGTTGTACTGTATGTATACTGTAGTTGTACTGTAGTTGTACTGTATGTGTACTGTATGTGTACTGTAGTTATACTGTAGTTGTACTGTATGAGTACTGTACTTGTACTGTACTTGTACTGTAGTTGTACTGTAGTTGTACTGTAGTTGTACTGTACTTGTACTGTAGTTGAACTGTATGTGTACTGTATGTGTACTGCAGTTGTACTGTATGTGTACTGTAGTTGTACTGTAGTTGTACTGTATGTGTACTGTAGTTGTACTGTATTTGAACTGTACTTGTACTGTAGTTGTACTGTAGTTGTACTGTAGTTGTACTGTATGTGTACTGTAGTTGTACTGTAGTTGTACTGTATGTGTACTGTATGTGTACTGTATGTGTACTGTATGTGTACTGTAGTTGTACTGTAGTTGTACTGTAGTTGTACTGTAGTTGTACTGTATGTGTACTGTAGTTGTACTGTAGTTGTACTGTATGTGTACTGTATGTGTACTGTATTTGTACTGTAGTTGTACTGTAGTTGTACTGTATTTGTACTGTAGTTGTACTGTAGTTGTACTGTAGTTGTACTGTATGTGTACTGTAGTTGTACTGTAGTTGTACTGTATGTGTACTGTATGTGTACTGTAGTTATACTGTAGTTGTACTGTATGAGTACTGTACTTGTACTGTACTTGTACTGTAGTTGTACTGTACTTGTACTGTAGTTGAACTGTATGTGTACTGTATGTGTACTGCAGTTGTACTGTATGTGTACTGTAGTTGTACTGTAGTTGTACTGTATGTGTACTGTAGTTGTACTGTATTTGTACTGTACTTGTACTGTAGTTGTACTGTAGTTGTACTGTAGTTGTACTGTATGTGTACTGTATTTGTACTGTACTTGTACTGTAGTTGTACTGTAGTTGTACTGTATGTGTACTGTATTTGTACTGTACTTGTACTGTAGTTGTACTGTAGTTGTACTGTATTTTTACTGTACTTGTACTGTAGTTGTACTGTATGTGTACTGTAGTTGTACTGTATTTGTACTGTACTTGTACTGTAGTTGTACTGTAGTTGTACTGTACTTGTACTGTACTTGTACTGTAGTTGTACTGTAGTTGTACTGTAGTTGTACTGTATGTGTACTGTAGTTGTACTGTATTTGTACTGTACTTGTACTGTAGTTGTAATGTAGTTGTACTGTAGTTGTACTGTATGTGTGCTGTAAGTGTACTGTAGTTGTACTGTAGTTGTACTGTATGTGTACTGTATGTGTACTGTATTTGTACTGTAGTTGTACTGTAGTTGTACTGTATTTGTACTGTAGTTGTACTGTAGTTGTACTGTAGTTGTACTGTATGTGTACTGTAGTTGTACTGTAGTTGTACTGTATGTGTACTGTATGTGTACTGTAGTTATACTGTAGTTGTACTGTATGAGTACTGTACTTGTACTGTACTTGTACTGTAGTTGTACTGTAGTTGTACTGTAGTTGTACTGTACTTGTACTGTAGTTGAACTGTATGTGTACTGTATGTGTACTGCAGTTGTACTGTATGTGTACTGTAGTTGTACTGTATTTGTACTGTACTTGTACTGTAGTTGTAATGTAGTTGTACTGTAGTTGTACTGTATGTGTGCTGTAAGTGTACTGTAGTTGTACTGTAGTTGTACTGTATGTGTACTGTACTTGTACTGTAGTTGTACTGTATGTGTACTGTAGTTGTACTGTATTTGTACTGTACTTGTACTGTAGTTGTAATGTAGTTGTACTGTAGTTGTACTGTATGTGTGCTGTAAGTGTACTGTAGTTGTACTGTAGTTGTACTGTATGTGTCCTGTATTTTAACTGTACTTGTACTGTAGTTGTACTGTAGTTGTACTGTAGTTGTACTGTAGTTGTACTGTATGTGTACTGTAGTTGTACTGTAGTTGTACTGTATGTGTACTGTATGTGTACTGTATTTGTACTGTAGTTGTACTGTAGTTGTACTGTATTTGTACTGTAGTTGTACTGTAGTTGTACTGTAGTTGTACTGTATGTGTACTGTAGTTGTACTGTAGTTGTACTGTATGTGTACTGTATGTGTACTGTAGTTATACTGTAGTTGTACTGTATGAGTACTGTACTTGTACTGTACTTGTACTTTAGTTGTACTGTAGTTGTACTGTAGTTGTACTGTACTTGTACTGTAGTTGAACTGTATGTGTACTGTATGTGTACTGCAGTTGTACTGTATGTGTACTGTAGTTGTACTGTAGTTGTACTGTATGTGTACGGTAGTTGTACTGTATTTGTACTGTACTTGTACTGTAGTTGTACTGTAGTTGTACTGTAGTTGTACTGTATGTGTACTGTATTTGTACTGTACTTGTACTGTAGTTGTACTGTAGTTGTACTGTATGTGTACTGTATTTGTACTGTACTTGTACTGTAGTTGTACTGTAGTTGTACTGTACTTTTACTGTACTTGTACTGTAGTTGTACTGTATGTGTACTGTAGTTGTACTGTATTTGTACTGTACTTGTACTGTAGTTGTACTGTAGTTGTACTGTACTTGTACTGTACTTGTACTGTAGTTGTACTGTAGTTGTACTGTAGTTGTACTGTATGTGTACTGTAGTTGTACTGTATTTGTACTGTACTTGTACTGTAGTTGTAATGTAGTTGTACTGTAGTTGTACTGTATGTGTACTGTATTTATACTGTACTTGTACTGTAGTTGTACTGTATGTGTACTGTATTTGTACTGTACTTGTACTGTAGTTGTACTGTAGTTGTACTGTACTTGTACTGTACTTGTACTGTAGTTGTACTGTAGTTGTACTGTAGTTGTACTATATGTGTACTGTAGTTGTACTGTATTTGTACTGTACTTGTACTGTAGTTGTACTGTAGTTGTACTGTAGTTGTACTGTATGTGTACTGTATTTGTACTGTACTTGTACTGTAGTTGTACTGTAGTTGTACTGTATGTGTACTGTATTTGTACTGTACTTGTACTGTACTTGTACAGTAGTTGTACTGTAGTTGTACTGTAGTTGTACTGTAGTTGTACTGTATGTGTACTGTAGTTGTACTGTATGTGTACTGTAGTTGTACTGTATTTGTACTGTACTTGTACTGTAGTTGTACTGTAGTTGTACTGTACTTGTACTGTACTTGTACTGTAGTTGTACTGTAGTTGTACTGTAGTTGTACTGTATGTGTACTGTAGTTGTACTGTACTTGTACTGTAGTTGTAATGTAGTTGTACTGTAGTTGTACTGTATGTGTACTGTATTTATACTGTACTTGTACTGTAGTTGTACTGTATGTGTACTGTATTTGTACTGTACTTGTACTGTAGTTGTACTGTAGTTGTACTGTACTTGTACTGTACTTGTACTGTAGTTGTACTGTATGTGTACTGTAGTTGTACTGTATTTGTACTGTACTTGTACTGTAGTTGTATTGTAGTTGTACTGTACTTGTACTGTACTTGTACTGTACTTGTACTGTACTTGTACTGTACTTGTACTGTAGTTGTACTGTAGTTGTACTGTAGTTTTACTGTATGTGTACTGTAGTTGTACTGTATTTGTACTGTACTTGTACTGTAGTTGTACTGTAGTTGTACTGTACTTGTACTGTAGTTGTACTGTATTTGTACTGTACTTGTACTGTACTTGTACAGTAGTTGTACTGTAGTTGTACTGTAGTTGTACTGTAGTTGTACTGTATGTGTACTGTAGTTGTACTGTATTTGTACTGTACCTGTACTGTAGTTGTACTGTAGTTGTATTGTAGTTGTACTGTAGTTGTACTGTAGTTGTACTGTAGTTGTACCGTATGTGTACTGTATTTTAACTGTATTTGTACTGTAGTTGTACTGTAGTTGTACTGTAGTTGTACTGTACTTGTACTGTAGGTGTACTGTAGTTGTACTGTAGTTAAACTGTATTTGTACTGTAGTTGTACTGTACTTGTACTGTATGTGTACTGTAGTTGTACTGTATTTGAACTGTACTAGTACTGTATGTGTACTGTATGTGTACTGTATGTGTACTGTAATTGTACTGTATTTGTACTGTAGTTGTACTGTAGTTGTACTGTATGTGTAATATATGTGTACTGTAGTTGTACTGTATGTGTACTGTACTTGTACTGTACTTGTACTGTAGTTGTACTGTAGTTGTACTGTATGTGTACTGTATGTGTACTGTACTTGTAGTGTACTTGTACTGTTGTTGTACTGTATGTGTACTGTATGTGTACTGTATTTGTACTGTAGTTGTACTGTAGTTGTACTGTATGTGTCCTGTATTTTAACTGTACTTGTACTGTAGTTGTACTGTAGTTGTACTGTAGTTGTACTGTAGTTGTACTGTATGTGTACTGTATGTGTACTGTATGTGTACTGTTGTTGTACTGTAGTTGTACTGTAGTTGTACTGTATGTGTCCTGTATTTTAACTGTACTTGTACTGTAGTTGTACTGTAGTTGTACTGTAGTTGTACTGTAGTTGTACTGTATGTGTTCTGTATGTGTACTGTAGTTGTACTGTAGTTGTACTGTAGTTGTACTGTAGTTGTACTGTATGTGTACTGTATGTGTACTTTAGTTGTACTGTAGTTGTACTGTATGTGTCCTGTATTTTAACTGTACTTGTACTGTAGTTGTACTGTAGTTGTACTGTAGTTGTACTGTATGTGTACTGTATGTGTTGTGTAGTTGTACTGTAGTTGTACTGTAGTTGTACTGTAGTTGTACTGTAGTTGTACTGTATGTGTACTGTATGTGTACTTTAGTTGTACTGTAGTTGTACTGTATGTGTACTGTATGTGTACTGTAGTTGTACTGTATGTGTACTGTACTTGTACTGTACTTGTACTGTAGTTGTACTGTAGTTGTACTGTATGTGGACTGTATGTGTACTGTACTTGTGCTGTAGTTGTACTGTAGCTGTACTGTATTTGTACTGTAGTTGTACTGTAGTTGTACTGTATGTGTACTGTATGTGTACTGTAGTTGTATTGTAGTTGTACTGTATGTGTACTGTAGTTGTACTGTAGTTGTACTGTATTTGTACTGTAGTTGTACTGTAGTTGTACTGTATGTGTACTGTATGTGTACTGTAGTTGTACTGTAGTTGTACTGTATGTGTCCTGTATTTTAACTGTACTTGTACTGTAGTTGTACTGTAGTTGTACTGTAGTTGTACTGTATGTGTACTGTAGTTGTACTGTAGTTGTACTGTATGTGTACTGTATGTGTACTGTATGTGTACTGTAGTTGTACTGTAGTTGTACTGTAGTTGTACTGTAGTTGTACTGTATGTGTACTGTAGTTGTACTGTAGTTGTACTGTATGTGTACTGTATGTGTACTGTATTTGTACTGTAGTTGTACTGTAGTTGTACTGTATTTGTACTGTAGTTGTACTGTAGTTGTACTGTAGTTGTACTGTATGTGTACTGTAGTTGTACTGTAGTTGTACTGTATGTGTACTGTATGTGTACTGTAGTTATACTGTAGTTGTACTGTATGAGTACTGTACTTGTACTGTACTTGTACTGTAGTTGTACTGTAGTTGTACTGTAGTTGTACTGTACTTGTACTGTAGTTGAACTGTATGTGTACTGTATGTGTACTGCAGTTGTACTGTATGTGTACTGTAGTTGTACTGTAGTTGTACTGAATGTGTACTGTAGTTGTACTGTATTTGAACTGTACTTGTACTGTAGTTGTACTGTAGTTGTACTGTATGTGTACTGTAGTTGTACTGTAGTTGTACTGTATGTGTACTGTATGTGTACTGTATTTGTACTGTAGTTGTACTGTAGTTGTACTGTATTTGTACTGTAGTTGTACTGTAGTTGTACTGTAGTTGTACTGTATGTGTACTGTAGTTGTACTGTAGTTGTACTGTATGTGTACTGTATGTGTACTGTAGTTATACTGTAGTTGTACTGTATGAGTACTGTAGTTGTACTGTACTTGTACTGTAGTTGTACTGTACTTGTACTGTAGTTGAACTGTATGTGTACTGTATGTGTACTGCAGTTGTACTGTATGTGTACTGTAGTTGTACTGTAGTTGTACTGTATGTGTACTGTAGTTGTACTGTATTTGTACTGTACTTGTACTGTACTTGTACTGTAGTTGTACTGTAGTTGTACTGTAGTTGTACTGTATGTGTACTGTATTTGTACTGTACTTGTACTGTAGTTGTACTGTAGTTGTACTGTATGTGTACTGTATTTGTACTGTACTTGTACTGTAGTTGTACTGTAGTTGTACTGTATTTTTACTGTACTTGTACTGTAGTTGTACTGTATGTGTACTGTAGTTGTACTGTATTTGTACTGTACTTGTACTGTAGTTGTACTGTAGTTGTACTGTACTTGTACTGTAGTTGTACTGTAGTTGTACTGTAGTTGTACTGTATGTGTACTGTAGTTGTACTGTATTTGTACTGTACTTGTACTGTAGTTGTAATGTAGTTGTACTGTAGTTGTACTGTATGTGTACTGTACTTGTACTGTAGTTGTACTGTTTGTGTACTGTATTTGTACTGTACTTGTACTGTAGTTGTACTGTAGTTGTACTGTACTTGTACTGTACTTGTACTGTAGTTGTACTGTATGTGTACTGTAGTTGTACTGTATTTGTACTGTACTTGTACTGTAGTTGTATTGTAGTTGTACTGTACTTGTACTGTACTTGTACTGTACTTGTACTGTAGTTGTACTGTAGTTGTACTGTAGTTGTACTGTATGTGTACTGTAGTTGTACTGTATTTGTACTGTACTTGTACTGTAGTTGTACTGTAGTTGTACTGTACTTGTACTGTACATGTACTGTAGTTGTACTGTATTTGTACTGTACTTGTACTGTACTTGTACAGTAGTTGTACTGTAGTTGTACTGTAGTTGTACTGTAGTTGTACTGTATTTGTACTGTATTTGTACTGTACTTGTACTGTAGTTGTACTGTAGTTGTACTGTAGTTGTACTGTAGTTGTACTGTAGTTGTACTCTAGTTGTACCGTATGTGTACTGTATTTTAACTGTACTTGTACTGTAGTTGTACTGTAGTTGTACTGTAGTTGTACTGTAGTTGTACTGTACTTTTACTGTAGGTGTACTGTAGTTGTACTGTAGTTAAACTGTATTTGTACTGTACTTGAACTGTATGTGTACTGTATGTGTACTGTATTTGTACTGTACTAGTACTGTATGTGTACTCTATGTGTACTGTATGTGTACTGTATGTGTACTGTATTTGTACTGTAGTTGTACTGTAGTTGTACTGTATGTGTAATGTATGTGTACTGTAGTTGTACTGTATGTGTACTGTACTTGTACTGTACTTGTACTGTAGTTGTACTGTAGTTGTACTGTATGTGTACTGTATGTGTACTGTACTTGTACTGTAGTTGTACTGTAGTTGTACTGTATGTGTACTGTATGTGTACTGTATTTGTACTGTAGTTGTACTGTAGTTGTACTGTATGTGTCCTGTATTTTAACTGTACTTGTACTGTAGTTGTACTGTAGTTGTACTGTAGTTGTACTGTATGTGTACTGTAGTTGTACTGTAGTTGTACTGTAGTTGTACTGTAGTTGTATTGTATGTGTCCTGTATTTTAACTGTACTTGTACTGTAGTTGTACTGTAGTTGTACTGTAGTTGTACTGTAGTTGTACTGTATTTGTACTGTAGTTGTACTGTATGTGTACTGTATATGTACTGTAGTTGTACTGTAGTTGTACTGTGGTTGTACTGTATGTGTACTGTATGTGTACTGTATTTGTACTGTAGTTGTACTGTAGTTGTACTGTATTTGTACTGTAGTTGTACTGTAGTTGTACTGTAGTTGTACTGTATGTGTACTGTAGTTGTACTGTAGTTGTACTGTATGTGTACTGTATGTGTACTGTAGTTATACTGTAGTTGTACTGTATGAGTACTGTAGTTGTACTGTACTTGTACTGTAGTTGTACTGTACTTGTACTGTAGTTGAACTGTATGTGTACTGTATGTGTACTGCAGTTGTACTGTATGTGTACTGTAGTTGTACTGTAGTTGTACTGTATGTGTACTGTAGTTGTACTGTATTTGTACTGTACTTGTACTGTACTTGTACTGTAGTTGTACTGTAGTTGTACTGTAGTTGTACTGTATGTGTACTGTATTTGTACTGTACTTGTACTGTAGTTGTACTGTAGTTGTACTGTATGTGTACTGTATTTGTACTGTACTTGTACTGTAGTTGTACTGTAGTTGTACTGTATTTTTACTGTACTTGTACTGTAGTTGTACTGTATGTGTACTGTAGTTGTACTGTATTTGTACTGTACTTGTACTGTAGTTGTACTGTAGTTGTACTGTACTTGTACTGTAGTTGTACTGTAGTTGTACTGTAGTTGTACTGTATGTGTACTGTAGTTGTACTGTATTTGTACTGTACTTGTACTGTAGTTGTAATGTAGTTGTACTGTAGTTGTACTGTATGTGTACTGTACTTGTACTGTAGTTGTACTGTTTGTGTACTGTATTTGTACTGTACTTGTACTGTAGTTGTACTGTAGTTGTACTGTACTTGTACTGTACTTGTACTGTAGTTGTACTGTATGTGTACTGTAGTTGTACTGTATTTGTACTGTACTTGTACTGTAGTTGTATTGTAGTTGTACTGTACTTGTACTGTACTTGTACTGTACTTGTACTGTAGTTGTACTGTAGTTGTACTGTAGTTGTACTGTATGTGTACTGTAGTTGTACTGTATTTGTACTGTACTTGTACTGTAGTTGTACTGTAGTTGTACTGTACTTGTACTGTACATGTACTGTAGTTGTACTGTATTTGTACTGTACTTGTACTGTACTTGTACAGTAGTTGTACTGTAGTTGTACTGTAGTTGTACTGTAGTTGTACTGTATTTGTACTGTATTTGTACTGTACTTGTACTGTAGTTGTACTGTAGTTGTACTGTAGTTGTACTGTAGTTGTACTGTAGTTGTACTCTAGTTGTACCGTATGTGTACTGTATTTTAACTGTACTTGTACTGTAGTTGTACTGTAGTTGTACTGTAGTTGTACTGTAGTTGTACTGTACTTTTACTGTAGGTGTACTGTAGTTGTACTGTAGTTAAACTGTATTTGTACTGTACTTGAACTGTATGTGTACTGTATGTGTACTGTATTTGTACTGTACTAGTACTGTATGTGTACTCTATGTGTACTGTATGTGTACTGTATGTGTACTGTATTTGTACTGTAGTTGTACTGTAGTTGTACTGTATGTGTAATGTATGTGTACTGTAGTTGTACTGTATGTGTACTGTACTTGTACTGTACTTGTACTGTAGTTGTACTGTAGTTGTACTGTATGTGTACTGTATGTGTACTGTACTTGTACTGTAGTTGTACTGTAGTTGTACTGTATGTGTACTGTATGTGTACTGTATTTGTACTGTAGTTGTACTGTAGTTGTACTGTATGTGTCCTGTATTTTAACTGTACTTGTACTGTAGTTGTACTGTAGTTGTACTGTAGTTGTACTGTATGTGTACTGTAGTTGTACTGTAGTTGTACTGTAGTTGTACTGTAGTTGTATTGTATGTGTCCTGTATTTTAACTGTACTTGTACTGTAGTTGTACTGTAGTTGTACTGTAGTTGTACTGTAGTTGTACTGTATTTGTACTGTAGTTGTACTGTATGTGTACTGTATATGTACTGTAGTTGTACTGTAGTTGTACTGTGGTTGTACTGTATGTGTACTGTATGTGTACTGTATTGGTACTGTAGTTGTACTGTAGTTGTACTGTATGTGTCCTGTATTTTAACTGTACTTGTACTGTAGTTGTACTGTAGTTGTACTGTAGTTGTACTGTAGTTGTAATGTATGTGTTCTGTATGTGTACTGTAGTTGTACTGTAGTTGTACTGTAGTTGTACTGTAGTTGTACTGTATGTGTACTGTATGTGTACTTTAGTTGTACTGTAGTTGTACTGTATGTGTACTGTATGTGTACTGTAGTTGTACTGTATGTGTACTGTACTTGTACTGTATGTGTACTGTACTTGTACTGTACTTGTACTGTAGTTGTACTGTAGTTGTACTGTATGTGTACTGTATTTGTACTGTACTTGTGCTGTAGTTGTACTGTAGCTGTACTGTATTTGTACTGTAGTTGTACTGTAGTTGTACTGTATGTGTACTGTATGTGTACTGTAGTTGTATTGTAGTTGTACTGTATGTGTACTGTAGTTGTACTGTAGTTGTACTGTATTTGTACTGTAGTTGTACTGTAGTTGTACTGTATGTGTACTGTATGTGTACTGTAGTTGTACTGTAGTTGTACTGTATGTGTCCTGTATTTTAACTGTACTTGTACTGTAGTTGTACTGTAGTTGTACTGTAGTTGTACTGTATGTGTACTGTAGTTGTACTGTAGTTGTACTGTATGTGTACTGTATGTGTACTGTATTTGTACTGTAGTTGTACTGTAGTTGTACTGTATGTGTACTGTAAGTGTACTGTAGTTGTACTGTATTTGTACTGTATGTGTCCTGTATTTTAACTGTACTTGTACTGTAGTTGTACTGTAGTTGTACTGTAGTTGTACTGTATGTGTACTGTAGTTGTACTGTAGTTGTACTGTATGTGTACTGTATGTGTACTGTATTTGTACTGTAGTTGTACTGTAGTTGTACTGTATTTGTACTGTAGTTGTACTGTAGTTGTACTGTAGTTGTACTGTATGTGTACTGTAGTTGTACTGTAGTTGTACTGTATGTGTACTGTATGTGTACTGTAGTTATACTGTAGTTGTACTGTATGTGTACTGTAATTGTACTGTACTTGTACTGTAGTTGTACTGTAGTTGTACTGTAGTTGTACTGTAGTTGTACTCTACTTGTACTGTAGTTGTACTGTATGTGTACTGTATGTGTACTGTAGTTGTACTGTATGTGTACTGTAGTTGTACTGTAGTTGTACTGTATGTGTACTGTAGTTGTACTGTACTTGTACTGTAGTTGTACTGTATTTGTACAGTATTTATACTGTATTTTAACTGTATTTTTACTGTAGTTGTACTGTAATTGTACTGTAGTTGTACTGTAGTTGTACTGTAGCTGTACTGTAGTTGTACTGTACTTGTACTGTAGTTGTACTGTATGTGTACTGTAGTGGTACTGTATTTGTACTGTACTTGTACTGTATTTGTACTGTACTTGTACTGTATGTGTACTGTAGTTGTACTGTATGTGTACTGTAGTTGTACTGTAGTAGTACTGTATGTGTACTGTAGTTGTACTGTATTTGTACTGTAGTTGTACTGTATGTGTACTGTATGTGTACTGTATTTTAACTGTATTTGTACAGTAGTTGTACTGTATTTGTACTGTAGTTGTACTGTAGTTGTACTGTAGTTGTACTGTACTTGTACTGTAGTTGTACTGTATGTGTACTGTATTTTAACTGTATTTGTACTGTAGTTGTACTGTATTTGTACTGTAGTTGTACTGTACTTTTACTGTACTTGTACTGTAGTTGTACTGTATGTGTACTGTAGTGGTACTGTATTTGTACTGTACTTGTACTGTAGTTGTACTGTAGTTGTACTGTAGTTATACTGTATGTGTACTGTAGTTGTACTGTATTTGTACTGTACTTGTACTGTAGTTGTACTGTAGTTGTACTGTAGTTGTACTGTATTTGTACTGTAGTTGTACTGTAGTTGTACTGTACTTGTACTGTAGTTGTACTGTAGTTGTACTGTAGTTGTACTGTACTTGTACTGTAGTTGTACTGTAGTTGTACTGTAGTTAAACTGTATTTGTACTGTAGTTGTACTGTAGTTGTACTGTACTTGTACTGTATGTGTACTGTATGTGTACTGTATTTGTACTGTAGTAGTACTGTATGTGTACTGTATGTGTACTGTATGTGTACTGTATTTGTACTGTAGTTGTACTGTAGTTGTACTGTAGTTGTACTGTAGTTGTACTGTATTTGTACTTTACTTGTACTGTAGTTGTACTGTAGTTGTACTGTACTTGTACTGTACTTGTACTGTACTTGTACTGTAGTTGTACTGTAGTTGTACTGTAGTTGTACTGTATGTGTACTGTAGTTGTACTGTATGTGTACTGTAGTTGTACTGTAGTTGTACTGTAGTTGTACTGTAGTTGTACTGTATTTGTACTGTAGTTGTACTGTAGTTGTACTGTAGTTGTACTGTAGTTGTACTGTAGTTGTACTGTAGTTGTACTGTAGTTGTACTGTATGTGTACTGTAGTTGTACTGTATTTGTACTGTACTTGTACTGTAGTTGTACTGTAGTTGTACTGTAGTTGTACTGTATGTGTACTGTATTTATACTGTATTTGTACTGTAGTTGTACTGTAGTTGTACTGTATGTGTACTGTATTTTAACTGTACTTGTACTGTAGTTGTACTGTAGTTGTACTGTATGTGTACTGTATTTGTACTGTACTTGTACTGTAGTTGTACTGTAGTTGTACTGTACTTGTACTGTACTTGTACTGTACTTGTACTGTATGTGTACTGTACTTGTACTGTAGTTGTACTGTATTTGTACTGTAGTTGTACTGTAGTTGTACTGTAGTTGTACTGTATGTGTACTGTAGTTGTACTGTAGTTGTACTGTAGTTGTACTGTATGTGTACTGTATTTTAACTGTAGTTGTACTGTAGTTGTACTGTAGTTGTACTGTATGTGTACTGTATGTGTACTGTAGTTGTACTGTTGTTGTACTGTATGTGTACTGTATGTGTACTGTATGTGTACTGTAGTTGTACTGTATTTGTACTGTAGTTGTACTGTAGTTGTACTGTATGTGTACTGTAGTTGTACTGTATGTGTACTGTAGTTGTACTGTATTTGTACTGTACTTGTACTGTACTTGTACTGTAGTTGTACTGTATGTGTACTGTATTTGTACTGTACTTGTACTGTAGTTGTACTGTAGTTGTACTGTACTTGTACTGTACTTGTACTGTAGTTGTACTGTATGTGTACTGTAGTTGTACTGTATTTGAACTGTACTTGTACTGTAGTTGTACTGTAGTTGTACTGTACTTGTACTGTACTTGTACTGTATTTGTACTGTAGTTGTACTGTAGTTGTACTGTATGTGTACTGTAGTTGTACTGTATTTGTACTGTACTTGTACTCTAGTTGTACTGTAGTTGTACTGTAGTTGTACTGTATGTGTACTGTATTAGTACTGTATTAGTACTGTACTTGTACTGTAGTTGTACTGTATTTGTACTGTATGTGTACTGTATTTGTACTGTAATTGTACTGTAGTTGTACTGTAGTTGTACTGTACTTTTACTGTACTTGTACTGTAGTTGTACTGTATGTGTACTGTAGTTGTACTGTATTTGTACTGTACTTGTACTGTAGTTGTAATGTAGTTGTACTGTAGTTGTACTGTATGTGTACTGTATTTATACTGTACTTGTACTGTAGTTGTACTGTATGTGTACTGTATTTGTACTGTACTTGTACTGTAGTTGTACTGTAGTTGTACTGTACTTGTACTGTACTTGTACTGTATGTGTACTGTAGTTGTACTGTATTTGTACTGTACTTGTACTGTAGAGTTATTGCAGTTGTACTGTACATGTACTGTACTTGTACTGTACTTGTACTGTAGTTGTACTGTAGTTGTACTGTAGTTGTACTGTATGTGTACTGTAGTTGTACTGTATTTGTACTGTACTTGTACTGTTGTTGTACTGTAGTTGTACTGTACTTGTACTGTACTTGTACTGTAGTAGTACTGTATTTGTACTGTACTTGTACTGTACTTGTACAGTAGTTGTACTGTAGTTGTACTGTAGTTGTACTGTAGTTGTACTGTATGTGTACTGTAGTTGTACTGTATTTGTACTGTACTTGTACTGTAGTTGTACTGTAGTTGTACTGTAGTTGTACTGTAGTTGTACTGAGTTGTACTGTATGTGTACTGTAGTTGTACTGTATTTGTACTGTACTTGTACTGTAGTTGTACTGTAGTTGTACTGTACTTGTATTGTACTTGTACTGTAGTTGTACTGTAGTTGTACTGTAGTTGTACTGTATGTGTACTGTAGTTGTACTGTATTTGTACTGTACGTGTACTGTAGTTGTACTGTAGTTGTAATGTAGTTGAACTGTAGTTGTACTGTATGTGAACTGTATTTATACTGTACTTGTACTGTAGTTGTACTGTATGTGTACTGAATTTGTGCTGTACTTGTACTGTAGTTGTTCTGTAGTTGTACTGTACTTGTACTGTACTTGTACTGTAGTTGTACTGTATGTGTACTGTAGTTGTACTGTATTTGTACTGTACTTGTACTGTAGTTGTATTGTAGTTGTACTGTACTTGTACTGTACTTGTACTGTACTTGTACTGTACTTTTACTGTACTTGTACTGTACTTGTACTCTAGTAGTAACGTAGTTGTACTGTAGTTGTACTGTATGTGTACTGTAGTTGTACTGTATTTGTACTGTACTTGTACTGTTGTTGTACTGTAGTTGTACTGTACTTGTACTGTACTTGTACTGTAGTTGTACTGTATTTGTATTGTACTTGTACTGTACTTGTACAGTAGTTGTACTGTAGTTGTACTGTAGTTGTACTGTATGTGTACTGTATTAGTACTGTACTTGTACTGTAGTTGTACTGTATTTGTACTGTATGTGTACTGTATTTGTACTGTAATTGTACTGTAGTTGTACTGTAGTTGTACTGTACTTTTACTGTACTTGTACTGTAGTTGTACTATATGTGTACTGTAGTTGTACTGTATTTGTACTGTACTTGTACTGTAGTTGTAATGTAGTTGTACTGTAGTTGTACTGTATGTGTACTGTATGTGTACTGTAGTTGTACTGTTGTTGTACTGTATGTGTACTGTAGTTGTACTGTATGTGTACTGTAGTTGTACTGTATTTGTACTGTATTTGTACTGTACTTGTACTGTAGTTGTACTGTAGTTGTACTGTATGTGTACTGTATTTGTACTGTACTTGTACTGTAGTTGTACTGTAGTTGTACTGTACTTGTACTGTAGTTGTACTGTATGTGTACTGTAGTTGTACTGTACTTGAACTGTACTTGTACTGTAGTTGTACTGTAGTTGTACTGTACTTGTACTGTACTTGTACTGTAGTTGTACTGTAGTTGTACTGTAGTTGTACTGTATGTGTACTGTAGTTGTACTGTATTTGTACTGTACTTGTACTGTAGTTGTAATGTAGTTGTACTGTAGTTGTACTGTATGTGTACTGTATTTATACTGTACTTGTACTGTAGTTGTACTCTATGTGTACTGTATTTGTACTGTACTTGTACTGTAGTTGTACTGTAGTTGTACTGTACTTGTACTGTACTTGTACTGTAGTTGTACTGTATGTGTACTGTAGTTGTACTGTATTTGTACTGTACTTGTACTGTAGTTGTATTGTAGTTGTACTGTACTTGTACTGTACTTGTACTGTACTTGTACTGTAGTTGTACTGTAGTTGTACTGTAGTTGTACTGTATGTGTACTGTAGTTGTACTGTATTTGTACTGTACTTGTACTGTTGTTGTACTGTAGTTGTACTGTACTTGTACTGTACTTGTACTGTAGTTGTACTGTATTTGTACTGTACTTGTACTGTACTTGTACAGTAGTTGTACTGTAGTTGTACTGTAGTTGTACTGTAGTTGTACTGTATGTGTACTGTAGTTGTACTGTATTTGTACTGTACTTGTACTGTAGTTGTACTGTAGTTGTACTGTAGTTGTACTGTAGTTGTACTGTATGTGTACTGTAGTTGTACTGTATTTGTACTGTACTTGTACTGTAGTTGTACTGTAGTTGTACTGTACTTGTATTGTACTTGTACTGTAGTTGTACTGTAGTTGTACTGTAGTTGTACTGTATGTGTACTGTAGTTGTACTGTATTTGTACTGTACTTGTACTGTAGTTGTAATGTAGTTGAACTGTAGTTGTATTGTATGTGTACTGTATTTATACTGTACTTGTACTGTAGTTGTACTGTATGTGTACTGTATTTGTACTGTACTTGTACTGTAGTTGTACTGTAGTTGTACTGTACTTGTACTGTACTTGTACTGTAGTTGTACTGTATGTGTACTGTAGTTGTACTGTATTTGTACTGTACTTGTACTGTAGTTGTATTGTAGTTGTACTGTACTTGTACTCTACTTGTACTGTACTTGTACTCTAGTTGTACTGTAGTTGTACTGTAGTTGTACTGTATGTGTACTGTAGTTGTACTGTATTTGTACTGTACTTGTACTGTTGTTGTACTGTAGTTGTACTGTACTTGTACTGTACTTGTACTGTAGTTGTACTGTATTTGTATTGTACTTGTACTGTACTTGTACAGTAGTTGTACTGTAGTTGTACTGTAGTTGTACTGTAGTTGTACTGTATGTGTACTGTAGTTGTACTGTATTTGTACTGTACTTGTACTGTAGTTGTACTGTAGTTGTACTGTAGTTGTACTGTAGTTGTACTGTAGTTTTACCGTATGTGTACTGTATTTTAACTGTATTTGTACTGTAGTTGTACTGTAGTTGTACTGTAGTTGTACTGTAGTTGTACTGTACTTGTACTGTAGGTGTACTGTAGTTGTACTGTAGTTAAACTGTATTTGTACTGTAGTTGTACTGTACTTGTACTGTATGTGTACTGTATGTGTACTGTATTTGTACTGTACTAGTACTGTATGTGTACTGTATGTGTACTGTATTTGTACTGTAGTTGTACTGTAGTTGTACTGTAGTTGTACTGTAGTTGTACTGTATTTGTACTGTACTTGTACTGTAGTTGTACTGTAGTTTTACTGTAGTTGTACTGTACTTGTACTGTATGTGTACTGTATTTTAACTGTATTTGTACTGTAGTTGTACTGTAGTTGTACTGTATTTGTACTGTAGTTGTACTGTATGTGTACTGTAGTTGTACTGTATTTGTACTGTACTTTACTGTAGTTGTACTGTAGTTGTACTGTATTTGTACTGTAGTTGTACTTTAGTTGTACTGTATGTGTACTGTAGTTGTACTGTATGTGTACTGTAGTTGTAGTGAATGTGTACTGTAGTTGTAGTGAATGTGTACTGTAGTTGTACTGTATTTGTACTGTATTTGTAATGTACTTGTACTGTAGTTGTACTGCAGTTGTACCGTATGTGTACTGTATTTGTACTGTACTTGTACTTTAGTTGTACTGTAGTTGTACTGTACTTGTACTGTACTTGTACAGTAGTTGTACTGTATGTGTACTGTAGTTGTACTGTATTTGTACTGTACTTGTATTGTAGTTGTACTGTAGTTGTACTGTACTTGTACTGTACTTGTACTGTAGTTGTACTGTAGTTGTACTGTAGTTGTACTGTATGTGTACTGTAGTTGTACTGTATTTGTACTGTACTTGTACTGTAGATGTACTGTAGTTGTACTGTATTTGTACTGTATGTGTACTGTATTTGTACTGTAGTTGTACTGTATGTGTACTGTAGTTGTACTGTATGTGTACTGTTTTTGTACTGTATGTGTACTGTATTTGTACTGTAGTTCTACTGTAGTTGTACTGTAGTTGTACTGTAGTTGTACTGTATGTGTACTGTATTTGTACTGTATGTGTACTGTATTTGTACTGTAGTTGTACTGTAGTTGTACTGTATGTGTACTGTATTTTAACTGTACTTGTACTGTAGTTGTACTGTATTTGTACTGTAGATGTACTGTATGTGTACTGTATGTGTACTGTAGTTGTACTGTATGTGTACTGTAGTTGTACTGTAGTTGTACTGTATGTGTACTGTATGTGTACTGTATTGGTACTGTAGTTGTACTGTAGTTGTACTGTATGTGTCCTGTATTTTAACTGTACTTGTACTGTAGTTGTACTGTAGTTGTACTGTAGTTGTACTGTAGTTGTATTTTATGTGTACTGTATGTGTTCTGTAGTTGTACTGTAGTTGTACTGTAGTTGTACTGTAGTTGTACTGTAGTTGTACTGTATGTGTACCGTATGTGTACTTTAGTTGTACTGTAGTTGTATTGTATGTGTACTGTATGTGTACTGTAGTTGTACTGTATGTGTACTGTACTTGTACTGTACTTGTACTGTAGTTGTACTGTAGTTGTACTGTATGTGGACTGTATGTGTACTGTACTTGTGCTGTAGTTGTACTGTAGCTGTACTGTATTTGTACTGTAGTTGTACTGTAGTTGTACTGTATGTGTACTGTATGTGTACTGTAGTTGTATTGTAGTTGTACTGTATGTGTACTGTAGTTGTACTGTATTTGTACTGTACTTGTACTGTAGTTGTAATGTAGTTGTACTGTACTTGTACTGTACTTGTACTGTAGTTGTAATGTATTTGTATTGTACTTGTACTGTACTTGTACAGTAGTTGTACTGTAGTTGTACTGTAGATGTACTGTATGTGTACTGTATTAGTACTGTACTTGTACTGTAGTTGTACTGTATTTGTACTGTATGTGTACTGTATTTGTACTGTAATTGTACTGTATTTGTACTGTAGTTGTACTGTACTTTTACTGTACTTGTACTGTAGTTGTACTGTATGTGTACTGTAGTTGTACTGTATTTGTACTGTACTTGTACTGTAGTTGTAATGTAGTTGTACTGTAGTTGTACTGTATGTGTACTCTATGTGTACTGTAGTTGTACTGTTGTTGTACTGTATGTGTACTGTAGTTGTACTGTATGTGTACTGTAGTTGTACTGTATTTGTACTGTATTTGTACTGTACTTGTACTGTAGTTGTACTGTAGTTGTACTGTATGTGTACTGTATTTGTACTGTACTTGTACTGTAGTTGTACTGTAGTTGTACTGTACTTGTACTGTACTTGTACTGTAGTTGTACTGTATGTGTACTGTAGTTGTACTGAACTTGAACTGTACTTGTACTGTAGTTGTACTGTAGTTGTACTGTAGTTGTACTGTATGTGTACTGTAGTTGTACTGTATTTGTACTGTACTTGTACTGTAGTTGTACTGTAGTTGTACTGTAGTTGTACTGTACTTGTACTGTACTTGTACTGTAGTTGTACTGTAGTTGTACTGTAGTTGTACTGTATGTGTACTGTAGTTGTACTGTATTTGTACTGTACTTGTACTGTAGTTGTACTGTAGTTGTACTGTAGTTGTACTGTATGTGTACTGTATTAGTACTGTACTTGTACTGTAGTTGTACTGTATTTGTACTGTATGTGTACTGTATTTGTACTGTAATTGTACTGTAGTTGTACTGTAGTTGTACTGTACTTTTACTGTACTTGTACTGTAGTTGTACTGTATGTGTACTGTAGTTGTACTGTATTTGTACTGTACTTGTACTGTAGTTGCAATGTAGTTGTACTGTAGTTGTACTGTATGTGTACTGTATTTATACTGTACTTGTACTGTAGTTGTACTGTATGTGTACTGTATTTGTACTGTTCTTGTACTGTAGTTGTACTGTAGTTGTACTGTACTTGTACTGTACTTGTACTGTAGTTGTACTGTATGTGTACTGTAGTTGTACTGTATTTGTACTGTACTTGTACTGTAGTTGTATTGTAGTTGTACTGTACTTGTACTGTACTTGTACTGTACTTGTACTGTAGTTGTACTGTAGTTGTACTGTAGTTGTACTGTATGTGTACTGTAGTTGTACTGTATTTGTACTGTACTTGTACTGTTGTTGTACTGTAGTTGTACTGTACTTGTACTGTACTTGTACTGTAGTTGTACTGTATTTGTACTGTACTTGTACTGTACTTGTACAGTAGTTGTACTGTAGTTGTACTGTAGTTGTACTGTAGTTGTACTGTATGTGTACTGTAGTTGTACTGTATTTGTACTGTACTTGTACTGTAGTTGTACTGTAGTTGTACTGTAGTTGTACTGTAGTTGTACTGTATGTGTACTGTAGTTGTACTGTATTTGTACTGTACTTGTACTGTAGTTGTACTGTAGTTGTACTGTACTTGTATTGTACTTGTACTGTAGTTGTACTGTAGTTGTACTGTATGTGTACTGTAGTTGTACTGTATTTGTACTGTACTTTTACTGTAGTTGTAATGTAGTTGAACTGTAGTTGTACTGTATGTGTACTGTATTTATACTGTACTTGTACTGTAGTTGTACTGTATGTGTACTGTATTTGTACTGTACTTGTACTGTAGTTGTACTGTAGTTGTACTGTACTTGTACTGTACTTGTACTGTAGTTGTACTGTATGTGTACTGTAGTTGTACTGTATTTGTACTGTACTTGTACTGTAGTTGTATTGTAGTTGTACTGTACTTGTACTGTACTTGTACTGTACTTGTACTGTACTTGTACTGTACTTGTACTGTACTTGTACTCTAGTTGTACTGTAGTTGTACTGTAGTTGTACTGTATGTGTACTGTAGTTGTACTGTATTTGTACTGTACTTGTACTGTTGTTTACTGTAGTTGTACTGTACTTGTACTGTACTTGTACTGTAGTTGTACTGTATTTGTATTGTACTTGTACTGTACTTGTACAGTAGTTGTACTGTAGTTGTACTGTAGTTGTACTGTAGTTGTACTGTATGTGTACTGTGGTTGTACTGTATTTGTACTGTACTTGTACTGTAGTTGTACTGTAGTTGTACTGTAGTTGTACTGTAGTTGTACTGTAGTTTTACCGTATGTGTACTGTATTTTAACTGTATTTGTACTGTAGTTGTACTGTAGTTGTACTGTAGTTGTACTGTACTTGTACTGTAGGTGTACTGTAGTTGTACTGTAGTTAAACTGTATTTGTACTGTAGTTGTACTGTACTTGTACTGTATGTGTACTGTATGTGTATTGTATTTGTACTGTACTAGTACTGTATGTGTACTGTATGTGTACTGTATGTGTACTGTATTTGTACTGTAGTTGTACTGTAGTTGTACTGTAGTTGTACTGTAGTTGTACTGTATTTGTACTGTACTTGTACTGTAGTTGTACTGTAGTTTTACTGTAGTTGTACTGTACTTGTACTGTATGTGTACTGTATTTTAACTGTATTTGTACTGTAGTTGTACTGTAGTTGTACTGTATTTGTACTGTAGTTGTACTGTATGTGTACTGTAGTTGTACTGTATTTGTACTGTACTTGTACTGTAGTTGTACTGTAGTTGTACTGTATTTGTACTGTAGTTGTACTTTAGTTGTACTGTATGTGTACTGTAGTTGTACTGTATGTGTACTGTAGTTGTAGTGAATGTGTACTGTAGTTGTACTGTATTTGTACTGTATTTGTACTGTACTTGTACTGTAGTTGTACTGCAGTTGTACCGTATGTGTACTGTATTAGTACTGTACTTGTACTTTAGTTGTACTGTAGTTTTACTGTACTTGTACTGTACTTGTACAGTAGTTGTACTGTATGTGTACTGTAGTTGTACTGTATTTGTACTGTACTTGTATTGTAGTTGTACTGTAGTTGTACTGTAGTTGTACTGTACTTGTACTGTAGTTGTACTGTAGTTGTACTGTAGTTGTACTGTATGTGTACTGTAGTTGTACTGTATTTGTACTGTACTTGTACTGTAGATGTACTGTAGTTGTACTGTATTTGTACTGTATGTGTACTGTATTTGTACTGTAGTTGTACTGTATGTGTACTGTAGTTGTACTGTATGTGTACTGTTTTTGTACTGTATGTGTACTGTATTTGTACTGTAGTTCTACTGTAGTTGTACTGTAGTTGTACTGTAGTTGTACTGTAGTTGTACTGTAGTTGTACTGTATGTGTACTGTATTTGTACTGTATGTGTACTGTATTTGTACTGTAGTTGTACTGTAGTTGTACTGTATGTGTACTGTATGTGTACTGTACTTGTACTGTAGTTGTACTGTATTTGTACTGTAGTTGTACTGTATGTGTACTGTATGTGTACTGTAGTTGTACTGTATGTGTACTGTAGTTGTACTGTAGTTGTACTGTATGTGTACTGTATGTGTACTGTATTGGTAATGTAGTTGTACTCTAGTTGTACTGTATGTGTCCTGTATTTTAACTGTACTTGTACTGTAGTTGTACTGTAGTTGTACTGTAGTTGTACTGTATGTGGACTGTATGTGTACTGTACTTGTGCTGTAGTTGTACTGTAGCTGTACTGTATTTGTACTGTAGTTGTACTGTAGTTGTACTGTATGTGTACTGTATGTGTACTGTAGTTGTATTGTAGTTGTACTGTATGTGTACTGTAGTTGTACTGTATTTGTACTGTACTTGTACTGTAGTTGTAATGTAGTTGTACTGTACTTGTACTGTACTTGTACTGTAGTTGTACTGTATTTGTATTGTACTTGTACTGTACTTGTACAGTAGTTGTACTGTAGTTGTACTGTAGTTGTACTGTATGTGTACTGTATTAGTACTGTACTTGTACTGTAGTTGTACTGTATTTGTACTATATGTGTATTGTATTTGTACTGTAATTGTACTGTAGTTGTACTGTAGTTGTACTGTACTTTTACTGTACTTGTACTGTAGTTGTACTGTATGTGTACTGTAGTTGTACTGTATTTGTACTGTACTTGTACTGTAGTTGTAATGTAGTTGTACTGTAGTTGTATTGTATGTGTACTCTATGTGTACTGTAGTTGTACTGTTGTTGTACTGTATGTGTACTGTAGTTGTACTGTATGTGTACTGTAGTTGTACTGTATTTGTACTGTATTTGTACTGTACTTGTACTGTAGTTGTACTGTAGTTGTACTGTATGTGTACTGTATTTGTACTGTACTTGTACTGTAGTTGTACTGTAGTTGTACTGTACTTGTACTGTACTTGTACTGTAGTTGTACTGTATGTGTACTGTAGTTGTACTGTACTTGAACTGTACTTGTACTGTAGTTGTACTGTAGTTGTACTGTACTTGTACTGTACTTGTACTGTAGTTGTACTGTAGTTGTACTGTAGTTGTACTGTATGTGTACTGTAGTTGTACTGTATTTGTACTGTACTTGTACTGTAGTGGTACTGTAGTTGTACTGTAGTTGTACTGTATGTGTACTGTATTAGTACTGTACTTGTACTGTAGTTGTACTGTATTTGTACTGTATGTGTACTGTATTTGTACTGTAATTGTACTGTAGTTGTACTGTAGTTGTACTGTACTTTTACTGTACTTGTACTGTAGTTGTACTGTATGTGTACTGTAGTTGTACTGTATTTGTACTCTACTTGTACTGTAGTTGCAATGTAGTTGTACTGTAGTTGTACTGTATGTGTACTGTATTTATACTGTGCTTGTACTGTAGTTGTACTGTAGTTGTACTGTACTTGTACTGTACTTGTACTGTAGTTGTACTGTAGTTGTACTGTAGTTGTACTGTATGTGTACTGTAGTTGTACTGTATTTGTACTGTACTTGTACTGTTGTTGTACTGTAGTTGTACTGTACTTGTACTGTACTTGTACTGTAGTTGTACTGTATTTGTACTGTACTTGTACTGTACTTGTACAGTAGTTGTACTGTAGTTGTACTGTAGTTGTACTGTAGTTGTACTGTATGTGTACTGTAGTTGTACTGTATTTGTACTGTACTTGTACTGTAGTTGTACTGTAGTTGTACTGTAGTTGTACTGTAGTTGTACTGTAGTTGTACTGTATGTGTACTGTAGTTGTACTGTATTTGTACTGTACTTGTACTGTAGTTGTACTGTAGTTGTACTGTACTTGTATTGTACTTGTACTGTAGTTGTACTGTAGTTGTACTGTAGTTGTACTGTATGTGTACTGTAGTTGTACTGTATTTGTACTGTACTTTTACTGTAGTTGTAATGTAGTTGAACTGTAGTTATACTGTATGTGTACTGTATTTATACTGTACTTGTACTGTAGTTGTACTGTATGTGTACTGTATTTGTACTGTACTTGTACTGTAGTTGTACTGTAGTTGTACTGTACTTGTACTGTACTTGTACTGTAGTTGTACTGTATGTGTACTGTAGTTGTACTGTATTTGTACTGTACTTGTACTGTAGTTGTATTGTAGTTGTACTGTACTTGTTCTGTACTTGTACTGTACTTGTACTGTACTTGTACTGTACTTGTACTCTAGTTGTACTGTAGTTGTACTGTAGTTGTACTGTATGTGTACTGTAGTTGTACTGTATTTGTACTGTACTTGTACTGTTGTTGTACTGTAGTTATACTGTACTTGTACTGTAGTTGTACTGTATTTGTATTGTACTTGTACTGTACTTGTACAGTAGTTGTACTGTAGTTGTACTGTAGTTGTACTGTAGTTGTACTGTATGTGTACTGTAGTTGTACTGTATTTGTACTGTACTTGTACTGTAGTTGTACTGTAGTTGTACTGTAGTTGTATTGTAGTTGTACTGTAGTTTTACCGTATGTGTACTGTATTTTAACTGTATTTGTACTGTAGTTGTACTGTAGTTGTACTGTAGTTGTACTGTAGTTGTACTGTACTTGTACTGTAGGTGTACTGTAGTTGTACTGTAGTTAAACTGTATTTGTACTGTAGTTGTACTGTACTTGTACTGTATGTGTACTGTATGTGTACTGTATTTGTACTGTACTAGTACTGTATGTGTACTGTATGTGTACTGTATGTGTACTGTATGTGTACTGTATTTGTACTGTAGTTGTACTGTAGTTGTACTGTAGTTGTACTGTAGTTGTACTGTATTTGTACTGTACTTGTACTGTAGTTGTACTGTAGTTTTACTGTAGTTGTACTGTACTTGTACTGTATGTGTACTGTATTTTAACTGTTTTTGTACTGTAGTTGTACTGTAGTTGTACTGTATTTGTACTGTAGTTGTACTGTATGTGTACTGTAGTTGTACTGTATTTGTACTGTACTTGTACTGTAGTTGTACTGTAGTTGTACTGTATTTGTACTGTAGTTGTACTTTAGTTGTACTGTATGTGTACTGTAGTTGTACTGTAAGTGTACTGTAGTTGTAGTGAATGTGTACTGTAGTTGTACTGTATTTGTACTGTATTTGTACTGTACTTGTACTGTAGTTGTACTGCAGTTGTACCGTATGTGTACTGTATTTGTACTGTACTTGTACTTTAGTTGTACTGTAGTTTTACTGTACTTGTACTGTACTTGTACAGTAGTTGTACTGTATGTGTACTGTAGTTGTACTGTATTTGTACTGTACTTGTATTGTAGTTGTACTGTAGTTGTACTGTAGTTGTACTGTACTTGTACTGTAGTTGTACTGTAGTTGTACTGTAGTTGTACTGTATGTGTACTGTAGTTGTACTGTATTTGTACTGTACTTGTACTGTAGATGTACTGTAGTTGTACTGTATTTGTACTGTATGTGTACTGTATTTGTACTGTAGTTGTACTGTATGTGTACTGTAGTTGTACTGTATGTGTACTGTTTTTGTACTGTATGTGTACTGTATTTGTACTGTAGTTCTACTGTAGTTGTACTGTAGTTGTACTGTAGTTGTACTGTAGTTGTACTGTAGTTGTACTGTATGTGTACTGTATTTGTACTGTATGTGTACTGTATTTGTACTGTAGTTGTACTGTAGTTGTACTGTATGTGTACTGTATTTTAACTGTACTTGTACTGTAGTTGTACTGTATTTGTACTGTAGTTGTACTGTATGTGTACTGTATGTGTACTGTAGTTGTACTGTATGTGTACTGTAGTTGTACTGTAGTTGTACTGTATGTGTACTGTATGTGTACTGTATTGGTACTGTAGTTGTACTGTAGTTGTACTGTATGTGTCCTGTATTTTAACTGTACTTGTACTGTAGTTGTACTGTAGTTGTACTGTAGTTGTACTTTATGTGTACTGTATGTGTTCTGTAGTTGTACTGTAGTTGTACTGTAGTTGTACTGTAGTTGTACTGTAGTTGTACTGTATGTGTACCGTATGTGTACTTTAGTTGTACTGTAGTTGTACTGTATGTGTACTGTATGTGTACTGTAGTTGTACTGTATGTGTACTGTACTTGTACTGTACTTGTACTGTAGTTGTACTGTATGTGGACTGTATGTGTACTGTACTTGTGCTGTAGTTGTACTGTAGCTGTACTGTATTTGTACTGTAGTTGTACTGTAGTTGTACTGTATGTGTACTGTATGTGTACTGTAGTTGTATTGTAGTTGTACTGTATGTGTACTGTAGTTGTACTGTAGTTGTACTGTATTTGTACTGTAGTTGTACTGTATGTGTACTGTATGTGTACTGTAGTTGTACTGTAGTTGTACTGTATGTGTCCTGTATTTTAACTGTACTTGTACTGTAGTTGTACTGTAGTTGTACTGTAGTTGTACTGTATGTGTACTGTAGTTGTACTGTAGTTGTACTGTATGTGTACTGTATGTGTACTGTATTTGTACTGTAGTTGTACTGTAGTTGTACTTTAGTTGTACTGTATGTGTACTGTAGTTGTACTGTATGTGTACTGTAGTTGTAGTGAATGTGTACTGTAGTTGTACTGTATTTGTACTATATTTGTAATGTACTTGTACTGTAGTTGTACTGCAGTTGTACCGTATGTGTACTGTATTTGTACTGTACTTGTACTTTAGTTGTACTGTAGTTGTACTGTACTTGTACTGTACTTGTACAGTAGTTGTACTGTATGTGTACTGTAGTTGTACTGTATTTGTACTGTACTTGTATTGTAGTTGTACTGTAGTTGTACTGTAGTTGTACTGTACTTGTACTGTAGTTGTACTGTAGTTGTACTGTAGTTGTACTGTATGTGTACTGTAGTTGTACTGTATTTGTACTGTACTTGTACTGTAGATGTACTGTAGTTGTACTGTATTTGTACTGTATGTGTACTGTATTTGTACTGTAGTTGTACTGTATGTGTACTGTTTTTGTACTGTATGTGTACTGTATTTGTACTGTAGTTCTACTGTAGTTGTACTGTAGTTGTACTGTAGTTGTACTGTAGTTGTATTGTATGTGTACTGTATTTGTACTGTATGTGTACTGTATTTGTACTGTAGTTGTACTGTAGTTGTACTGTATGTGTACTGTATTTAAACTGTACTTGTACTGTAGTTGTACTGTATTTGTACTGTAGATGTACTGTATGTGTACTGTATGTGTACTGTAGTTGTACTGTATGTGTACTGTAGTTGTACTGTAGTTGTACTGTATGTGTACTGTATGTGTACTGTATTGGTACTGTAGTTGTACTGTAGTTGTACTGTATGTGTCCTGTATTTTAACTGTACTTGTACTGTAGTTGTACTGTAGTTGTACTGTAGTTGTACTGTAGTTGTATTTTATGTGTACTGTATGTGTTCTGTAGTTGTACTGTAGTTGTACTGTAGTTGTACTGTAGTTGTACTGTAGTTGTACTGTATGTGTACCGTATGTGTACTTTAGTTGTACTGTAGTTGTACTGTATGTGTACTGTATGTGTACTGTAGTTGTACTGTATGTGTACTGTACTTGTACTGTACTTGTACTGTAGTTGTACTGTAGTTGTACTGTATGTGGACTGTATGTGTACTGTACTTGTGCTGTAGTTGTACTGTAGCTGTACTGTATTTGTACTGTAGTTGTACTGTAGTTGTACTGTATGTGTACTGTATGTGTACTGTAGTTGTATTGTAGTTGTACTGTATGTGTACTGTAGTTGTACTGTATTTGTACAGTACTTGTACTGTAGTTGTAATGTAGTTGTACTGTACTTGTACTGTACTTGTACTGTAGTTGTAATGTATTTGTATTGTACTTGTACTGTACTTGTACAGTAGTTGTACTGTAGTTGTACTGTAGTTGTACTGTATGTGTACTGTATTAGTACTGTACTTGTACTGTAGTTGTACTGTATTTGTACTGTATGTGTACTGTATTTGTACTGTAATTGTACTGTAGTTGTACTGTAGTTGTACTGTACTTTTACTGTACTTGTACTGTAGTTGTACTGTATGTGTACTGTAGTTGTACTGTATTTGTACTGTACTTGTACTGTAGTTGTAATGTAGTTGTACTGTAGTTGTACTGTATGTGTACTCTATGTGTACTGTAGTTGTACTGTTGTTTTACTGTATGTGTACTGTAGTTTTACTGTATGTGTACTGTAGTTGTACTGTATTTGTACTGTATTTGTACTGTACTTGTACTGTAGTTGTACTGTAGTTGTACTGTATGTGTACTGTATTTGTACTGTACTTGTACTGTAGTTGTACTGTAGTTGTACTGTACTTGTACTGTACTTGTACTGTAGTTGTACTGTATGTGTACTGTAGTTGTACTGTGGTTGTACTGTAGTTGTACTGTACTTGTACTGTACTTGTACTGTAGTTGTACTGTAGTTGTACTGTAGTTGTACTGTATGTGTACTGTAGTTGTACTGTATTTGTACTGTACTTGTACTGTAGTTGTACTGTAGTTGTACTGTAGTTGTACTGTATGTGTACTGTATTAGTACTGTACTTGTACTGTAGTTGTACTGTATTTGTACTGTATGTGTACTGTATTTGTACTGTAATTGTACTGTAGTTGTACTGTAGTTGTACTGTACTTTTACTGTACTTGTACTGTAGTTGTACTGTATGTGTACTGTAGTTGTACTGTATTTGTACTGTACTTGTACTGTAGTTGCAATGTAGTTGTACTGTAGTTGTACTGTATGTGTACTGTATTTATACTGTACTTGTACTGTAGTTGTACTGTATGTGTACTGTATTTGTACTGTTCTTGTACTGTAGTTGTACTGTAGTTGTACTGTACTTGTACTGTACTTGTACTGTAGTTGTACTGTATGTGTACTGTAGTTGTACTGTATTTGTACTGTACTTGTACTGTAGTTGTATTGTAGTTGTACTGTACTTGTACTGTACTTGTACTGTACTTGTACTGTAGTTGTACTGTAGTTGTACTGTAGTTGTACTGTATGTGTACTGTAGTTGTACTGTATTTGTACTGTACTTGTACTGTTGTTGTACTGTAGTTGTACTGTACTTGTACTGTACTTGTACTGTAGTTGTACTGTATTTGTACTGTACTTGTACTGTACTTGTACAGTAGTTGTACTGTAGTTGTACTGTAGTTGTACTGTAGTTGTACTGTATGTGTACTGTAGTTGTACTGTATTTGTACTGTACTTGTACTGTAGTTGTACTGTAGTTGTACTGTAGTTGTACTGTAGTTGTACTGTATGTGTACTGTAGTTGTACTGTATTTGTACTGTACTTGTACTGTAGTTGTACTGTAGT
Organism: Meconema thalassinum; assembly: GCA_946902985.2. Taxonomy (NCBI): domain Eukaryota; kingdom Metazoa; phylum Arthropoda; class Insecta; order Orthoptera; family Tettigoniidae; genus Meconema; species Meconema thalassinum. The sequence continues at coordinate 442,386,309 of OX336394.1, read as the reverse complement.
TGTACTGTACTTGTATTGTACTTGTACTGTAGTTGTACTGTAGTTGTACTGTATGTGTACTGTAGTTGTACTGTATTTGTACTGTACTTTTACTGTAGTTGTAATGTAGTTGAACTGTAGTTGTACTGTATGTGTACTGTATTTATACTGTACTTGTACTGTAGTTGTACTGTATGTGTACTGTATTTGTACTGTACTTGTACTGTAGTTGTACTGTAGTTGTACTGTACTTGTACTGTACTTGTACTGTAGTTGTACTGTATGTGTACTGTAGTTGTACTGTATTTGTACTGTACTTGTACTGTAGTTGTATTGTAGTTGTACTGTACTTGTACTGTACTTGTACTGTACTTGTACTGTACTTGTACTGTACTTGTACTGTACTTGTACTCTAGTTGTACTGTAGTTGTACTGTAGTTGTACTGTATGTGTACTGTAGTTGTACTGTATTTGTACTGTACTTGTACTGTTGTTTACTGTAGTTGTACTGTACTTGTACTGTACTTGTACTGTAGTTGTACTGTATTTGTATTGTACTTGTACTGTACTTGTACAGTAGTTGTACTGTAGTTGTACTGTAGTTGTACTGTAGTTGTACTGTATGTGTACTGTGGTTGTACTGTATTTGTACTGTACTTGTACTGTAGTTGTACTGTAGTTGTACTGTAGTTGTACTGTAGTTGTACTGTAGTTTTACCGTATGTGTACTGTATTTTAACTGTATTTGTACTGTAGTTGTACTGTAGTTGTACTGTAGTTGTACTGTACTTGTACTGTAGGTGTACTGTAGTTGTACTGTAGTTAAACTGTATTTGTACTGTAGTTGTACTGTACTTGTACTGTATGTGTACTGTATGTGTATTGTATTTGTACTGTACTAGTACTGTATGTGTACTGTATGTGTACTGTATGTGTACTGTATTTGTACTGTAGTTGTACTGTAGTTGTACTGTAGTTGTACTGTAGTTGTACTGTATTTGTACTGTACTTGTACTGTAGTTGTACTGTAGTTTTACTGTAGTTGTACTGTACTTGTACTGTATGTGTACTGTATTTTAACTGTATTTGTACTGTAGTTGTACTGTAGTTGTACTGTATTTGTACTGTAGTTGTACTGTATGTGTACTGTAGTTGTACTGTATTTGTACTGTACTTGTACTGTAGTTGTACTGTAGTTGTACTGTATTTGTACTGTAGTTGTACTTTAGTTGTACTGTATGTGTACTGTAGTTGTACTGTATGTGTACTGTAGTTGTAGTGAATGTGTACTGTAGTTGTACTGTATTTGTACTGTATTTGTACTGTACTTGTACTGTAGTTGTACTGCAGTTGTACCGTATGTGTACTGTATTAGTACTGTACTTGTACTTTAGTTGTACTGTAGTTTTACTGTACTTGTACTGTACTTGTACAGTAGTTGTACTGTATGTGTACTGTAGTTGTACTGTATTTGTACTGTACTTGTATTGTAGTTGTACTGTAGTTGTACTGTAGTTGTACTGTACTTGTACTGTAGTTGTACTGTAGTTGTACTGTAGTTGTACTGTATGTGTACTGTAGTTGTACTGTATTTGTACTGTACTTGTACTGTAGATGTACTGTAGTTGTACTGTATTTGTACTGTATGTGTACTGTATTTGTACTGTAGTTGTACTGTATGTGTACTGTAGTTGTACTGTATGTGTACTGTTTTTGTACTGTATGTGTACTGTATTTGTACTGTAGTTCTACTGTAGTTGTACTGTAGTTGTACTGTAGTTGTACTGTAGTTGTACTGTAGTTGTACTGTATGTGTACTGTATTTGTACTGTATGTGTACTGTATTTGTACTGTAGTTGTACTGTAGTTGTACTGTATGTGTACTGTATGTGTACTGTACTTGTACTGTAGTTGTACTGTATTTGTACTGTAGTTGTACTGTATGTGTACTGTATGTGTACTGTAGTTGTACTGTATGTGTACTGTAGTTGTACTGTAGTTGTACTGTATGTGTACTGTATGTGTACTGTATTGGTAATGTAGTTGTACTCTAGTTGTACTGTATGTGTCCTGTATTTTAACTGTACTTGTACTGTAGTTGTACTGTAGTTGTACTGTAGTTGTACTGTATGTGGACTGTATGTGTACTGTACTTGTGCTGTAGTTGTACTGTAGCTGTACTGTATTTGTACTGTAGTTGTACTGTAGTTGTACTGTATGTGTACTGTATGTGTACTGTAGTTGTATTGTAGTTGTACTGTATGTGTACTGTAGTTGTACTGTATTTGTACTGTACTTGTACTGTAGTTGTAATGTAGTTGTACTGTACTTGTACTGTACTTGTACTGTAGTTGTACTGTATTTGTATTGTACTTGTACTGTACTTGTACAGTAGTTGTACTGTAGTTGTACTGTAGTTGTACTGTATGTGTACTGTATTAGTACTGTACTTGTACTGTAGTTGTACTGTATTTGTACTATATGTGTATTGTATTTGTACTGTAATTGTACTGTAGTTGTACTGTAGTTGTACTGTACTTTTACTGTACTTGTACTGTAGTTGTACTGTATGTGTACTGTAGTTGTACTGTATTTGTACTGTACTTGTACTGTAGTTGTAATGTAGTTGTACTGTAGTTGTATTGTATGTGTACTCTATGTGTACTGTAGTTGTACTGTTGTTGTACTGTATGTGTACTGTAGTTGTACTGTATGTGTACTGTAGTTGTACTGTATTTGTACTGTATTTGTACTGTACTTGTACTGTAGTTGTACTGTAGTTGTACTGTATGTGTACTGTATTTGTACTGTACTTGTACTGTAGTTGTACTGTAGTTGTACTGTACTTGTACTGTACTTGTACTGTAGTTGTACTGTATGTGTACTGTAGTTGTACTGTACTTGAACTGTACTTGTACTGTAGTTGTACTGTAGTTGTACTGTACTTGTACTGTACTTGTACTGTACTTGTACTGTAGTTGTACTGTAGTTGTACTGTATGTGTACTGTAGTTGTACTGTATTTGTACTGTACTTGTACTGTAGTGGTACTGTAGTTGTACTGTAGTTGTACTGTATGTGTACTGTATTAGTACTGTACTTGTACTGTAGTTGTACTGTATTTGTACTGTATGTGTACTGTATTTGTACTGTAATTGTACTGTAGTTGTACTGTAGTTGTACTGTACTTTTACTGTACTTGTACTGTAGTTGTACTGTATGTGTACTGTAGTTGTACTGTATTTGTACTCTACTTGTACTGTAGTTGCAATGTAGTTGTACTGTAGTTGTACTGTATGTGTACTGTATTTATACTGTGCTTGTACTGTAGTTGTACTGTAGTTGTACTGTACTTGTACTGTACTTGTACTGTAGTTGTACTGTAGTTGTACTGTAGTTGTACTGTATGTGTACTGTAGTTGTACTGTATTTGTACTGTACTTGTACTGTTGTTGTACTGTAGTTGTACTGTACTTGTACTGTACTTGTACTGTAGTTGTACTGTATTTGTACTGTACTTGTACTGTACTTGTACAGTAGTTGTACTGTAGTTGTACTGTAGTTGTACTGTAGTTGTACTGTATGTGTACTGTAGTTGTACTGTATTTGTACTGTACTTGTACTGTAGTTGTACTGTAGTTGTACTGTAGTTGTACTGTAGTTGTACTGTAGTTGTACTGTATGTGTACTGTAGTTGTACTGTATTTGTACTGTACTTGTACTGTAGTTGTACTGTAGTTGTACTGTACTTGTATTGTACTTGTACTGTAGTTGTACTGTAGTTGTACTGTAGTTGTACTGTATGTGTACTGTAGTTGTACTGTATTTGTACTGTACTTTTACTGTAGTTGTAATGTAGTTGAACTGTAGTTATACTGTATGTGTACTGTATTTATACTGTACTTGTACTGTAGTTGTACTGTATGTGTACTGTATTTGTACTGTACTTGTACTGTAGTTGTACTGTAGTTGTACTGTACTTGTACTGTACTTGTACTGTAGTTGTACTGTATGTGTACTGTAGTTGTACTGTATTTGTACTGTACTTGTACTGTAGTTGTATTGTAGTTGTACTGTACTTGTTCTGTACTTGTACTGTACTTGTACTGTACTTGTACTGTACTTGTACTCTAGTTGTACTGTAGTTGTACTGTAGTTGTACTGTATGTGTACTGTAGTTGTACTGTATTTGTACTGTACTTGTACTGTTGTTGTACTGTAGTTATACTGTACTTGTACTCTAGTTGTACTGTATTTGTATTGTACTTGTACTGTACTTGTACAGTAGTTGTACTGTAGTTGTACTGTAGTTGTACTGTAGTTGTACTGTATGTGTACTGTAGTTGTACTGTATTTGTACTGTACTTGTACTGTAGTTGTACTGTAGTTGTACTGTAGTTGTACTGTAGTTGTACTGTAGTTTTACCGTATGTGTACTGTATTTTAACTGTATTTGTACTGTAGTTGTACTGTAGTTGTACTGTAGTTGTACTGTAGTTGTACTGTACTTGTACTGTAGGTGTACTGTAGTTGTACTGTAGTTAAACTGTATTTGTACTGTAGTTGTACTGTACTTGTACTGTATGTGTACTGTATGTGTACTGTATTTGTACTGTACTAGTACTGTATGTGTACTGTATGTGTACTGTATGTGTACTGTATGTGTACTGTATTTGTACTGTAGTTGTACTGTAGTTGTACTGTAGTTGTACTGTAGTTGTACTGTATTTGTACTGTACTTGTACTGTAGTTGTACTGTAGTTTTACTGTAGTTGTACTGTACTTGTACTGTATGTGTACTGTATTTTAACTGTTTTTGTACTGTAGTTGTACTGTAGTTGTACTGTATTTGTACTGTAGTTGTACTGTATGTGTACTGTAGTTGTACTGTATTTGTACTGTACTTGTACTGTAGTTGTACTGTAGTTGTACTGTATTTGTACTGTAGTTGTACTTTAGTTGTACTGTATGTGTACTGTAGTTGTACTGTAAGTGTACTGTAGTTGTAGTGAATGTGTACTGTAGTTGTACTGTATTTGTACTGTATTTGTACTGTACTTGTACTGTAGTTGTACTGCAGTTGTACCGTATGTGTACTGTATTTGTACTGTACTTGTACTTTAGTTGTACTGTAGTTTTACTGTACTTGTACTGTACTTGTACAGTAGTTGTACTGTATGTGTACTGTAGTTGTACTGTATTTGTACTGTACTTGTATTGTAGTTGTACTGTAGTTGTACTGTAGTTGTACTGTACTTGTACTGTAGTTGTACTGTAGTTGTACTGTAGTTGTACTGTATGTGTACTGTAGTATGTACTGTATTTGTACTGTACTTGTACTGTAGATGTACTGTAGTTGTACTGTATTTGTACTGTATGTGTACTGTATTTGTACTGTAGTTGTACTGTATGTGTACTGTTTTTGTACTGTATGTGTACTGTATTTGTACTGTAGTTCTACTGTAGTTGTACTGTAGTTGTACTGTAGTTGTACTGTAGTTGTACTGTAGTTGTACTGTATGTGTACTGTATTTGTACTGTATGTGTACTGTATTTGTACTGTAGTTGTACTGTAGTTGTACTGTATGTGTACTGTATTTTAACTGTACTTGTACTGTAGTTGTACTGTATTTGTACTGTAGTTGTACTGTATGTGTACTGTATGTGTACTGTAGTTGTACTGTATGTGTACTGTAGTTGTACTGTAGTTGTACTGTATGTGTACTGTATGTGTACTGTATTGGTACTGTAGTTGTACTGTAGTTGTACTGTATGTGTCCTGTATTTTAACTGTACTTGTACTGTAGTTGTACTGTAGTTGTACTGTAGTTGTACTTTATGTGTACTGTATGTGTTCTGTAGTTGTACTGTAGTTGTACTGTAGTTGTACTGTAGTTGTACTGTAGTTGTACTGTATGTGTACCGTATGTGTACTTTAGTTGTACTGTAGTTGTACTGTATGTGTACTGTATGTGTACTGTAGTTGTACTGTATGTGTACTGTACTTGTACTGTACTTGTACTGTAGTTGTACTGTATGTGGACTGTATGTGTACTGTACTTGTGCTGTAGTTGTACTGTAGCTGTACTGTATTTGTACTGTAGTTGTACTGTAGTTGTACTGTATGTGTACTGTATGTGTACTGTAGTTGTATTGTAGTTGTACTGTATGTGTACTGTAGTTGTACTGTAGTTGTACTGTATTTGTACTGTAGTTGTACTGTATGTGTACTGTATGTGTACTGTAGTTGTACTGTAGTTGTACTGTATGTGTCCTGTATTTTAACTGTACTTGTACTGTAGTTGTACTGTAGTTGTACTGTAGTTGTACTGTATGTGTACTGTAGTTGTACTGTAGTTGTACTGTATGTGTACTGTATGTGTACTGTATTTGTACTGTAGTTGTACTGTAGTTGTACTTTAGTTGTACTGTATGTGTACTGTAGTTGTACTGTATGTGTACTGTAGTTGTAGTGAATGTGTACTGTAGTTGTACTGTATTTGTACTATATTTGTAATGTACTTGTACTGTAGTTGTACTGCAGTTGTACCGTATGTGTACTGTATTTGTACTGTACTTGTACTTTAGTTGTACTGTAGTTGTACTGTACTTGTACTGTACTTGTACAGTAGTTGTACTGTATGTGTACTGTAGTTGTACTGTATTTGTACTGTACTTGTATTGTAGTTGTACTGTAGTTGTACTGTAGTTGTACTGTACTTGTACTGTAGTTGTACTGTAGTTGTACTGTAGTTGTACTGTATGTGTACTGTAGTTGTACTGTATTTGTACTGTACTTGTACTGTAGATGTACTGTAGTTGTACTGTATTTGTACTGTATGTGTACTGTATTTGTACTGTAGTTGTACTGTATGTGTACTGTTTTTGTACTGTATGTGTACTGTATTTGTACTGTAGTTCTACTGTAGTTGTACTGTAGTTGTACTGTAGTTGTACTGTAGTTGTATTGTATGTGTACTGTATTTGTACTGTATGTGTACTGTATTTGTACTGTAGTTGTACTGTAGTTGTACTGTATGTGTACTGTATTTAAACTGTACTTGTACTGTAGTTGTACTGTATTTGTACTGTAGATGTACTGTATGTGTACTGTATGTGTACTGTAGTTGTACTGTATGTGTACTGTAGTTGTACTGTAGTTGTACTGTATGTGTACTGTATGTGTACTGTATTGGTACTGTAGTTGTACTGTAGTTGTACTGTATGTGTCCTGTATTTTAACTGTACTTGTACTGTAGTTGTACTGTAGTTGTACTGTAGTTGTACTGTAGTTGTATTTTATGTGTACTGTATGTGTTCTGTAGTTGTACTGTAGTTGTACTGTAGTTGTACTGTAGTTGTACTGTAGTTGTACTGTATGTGTACCGTATGTGTACTTTAGTTGTACTGTAGTTGTACTGTATGTGTACTGTATGTGTACTGTAGTTGTACTGTATGTGTACTGTACTTGTACTGTACTTGTACTGTAGTTGTACTGTAGTTGTACTGTATGTGGACTGTATGTGTACTGTACTTGTGCTGTAGTTGTACTGTAGCTGTACTGTATTTGTACTGTAGTTGTACTGTAGTTGTACTGTATGTGTACTGTATGTGTACTGTAGTTGTATTGTAGTTGTACTGTATGTGTACTGTAGTTGTACTGTATTTGTACAGTACTTGTACTGTAGTTGTAATGTAGTTGTACTGTACTTGTACTGTACTTGTACTGTAGTTGTAATGTATTTGTATTGTACTTGTACTGTACTTGTACAGTAGTTGTACTGTAGTTGTACTGTAGTTGTACTGTATGTGTACTGTATTAGTACTGTACTTGTACTGTAGTTGTACTGTATTTGTACTGTATGTGTACTGTATTTGTACTGTAATTGTACTGTAGTTGTACTGTAGTTGTACTGTACTTTTACTGTACTTGTACTGTAGTTGTACTGTATGTGTACTGTAGTTGTACTGTATTTGTACTGTACTTGTACTGTAGTTGTAATGTAGTTGTACTGTAGTTGTACTGTATGTGTACTCTATGTGTACTGTAGTTGTACTGTTGTTTTACTGTATGTGTACTGTAGTTTTACTGTATGTGTACTGTAGTTGTACTGTATTTGTACTGTATTTGTACTGTACTTGTACTGTAGTTGTACTGTAGTTGTACTGTATGTGTACTGTATTTGTACTGTACTTGTACTGTAGTTGTACTGTAGTTGTACTGTACTTGTACTGTACTTGTACTGTAGTTGTACTGTATGTGTACTGTAGTTGTACTGTGGTTGTACTGTAGTTGTACTGTACTTGTACTGTACTTGTACTGTAGTTGTACTGTAGTTGTACTGTAGTTGTACTGTATGTGTACTGTAGTTGTACTGTATTTGTACTGTACTTGTACTGTAGTTGTACTGTAGTTGTACTGTAGTTGTACTGTATGTGTACTGTATGTGTACTGTAGTTGTACTGTATGTGTACTGTAGTTGTACTGTAGTTGTACTGTATGTGTACTGTATGTGTACTGTATTGGTACTGTAGTTGTACTGTAGTTGTACTGTATGTGTCCTGTATTTTAACTGTACTTGTACTGTAGTTGTACTGTAGTTGTACTGTAGTTGTACTTTATGTGTACTGTATGTGTTCTGTAGTTGTACTGTAGTTGTACTGTAGTTGTACTGTAGTTGTACTGTAGTTGTACTGTATGTGTACCGTATGTGTACTTTAGTTGTACTGTAGTTGTACTGTATGTGTACTGTATGTGTACTGTAGTTGTACTGTATGTGTACTGTACTTGTACTGTACTTGTACTGTAGTTGTACTGTATGTGGACTGTATGTGTACTGTACTTGTGCTGTAGTTGTACTGTAGCTGTACTGTATTTGTACTGTAGTTGTACTGTAGTTGTACTGTATGTGTACTGTATGTGTACTGTAGTTGTATTGTAGTTGTACTGTATGTGTACTGTAGTTGTACTGTAGTTGTACTGTATTTGTACTGTAGTTGTACTGTATGTGTACTGTATGTGTACTGTAGTTGTACTGTAGTTGTACTGTATGTGTCCTGTATTTTAACTGTACTTGTACTGTAGTTGTACTGTAGTTGTACTGTAGTTGTACTGTATGTGTACTGTAGTTGTACTGTAGTTGTACTGTATGTGTACTGTATGTGTACTGTATTTGTACTGTAGTTGTACTGTAGTTGTACTTTAGTTGTACTGTATGTGTACTGTAGTTGTACTGTATGTGTACTGTAGTTGTAGTGAATGTGTACTGTAGTTGTACTGTATTTGTACTATATTTGTAATGTACTTGTACTGTAGTTGTACTGCAGTTGTACCGTATGTGTACTGTATTTGTACTGTACTTGTACTTTAGTTGTACTGTAGTTGTACTGTACTTGTACTGTACTTGTACAGTAGTTGTACTGTATGTGTACTGTAGTTGTACTGTATTTGTACTGTACTTGTATTGTAGTTGTACTGTAGTTGTACTGTAGTTGTACTGTACTTGTACTGTAGTTGTACTGTAGTTGTACTGTAGTTGTACTGTATGTGTACTGTAGTTGTACTGTATTTGTACTGTACTTGTACTGTAGATGTACTGTAGTTGTACTGTATTTGTACTGTATGTGTACTGTATTTGTACTGTAGTTGTACTGTATGTGTACTGTTTTTGTACTGTATGTGTACTGTATTTGTACTGTAGTTCTACTGTAGTTGTACTGTAGTTGTACTGTAGTTGTACTGTAGTTGTATTGTATGTGTACTGTATTTGTACTGTATGTGTACTGTATTTGTACTGTAGTTGTACTGTAGTTGTACTGTATGTGTACTGTATTTAAACTGTACTTGTACTGTAGTTGTACTGTATTTGTACTGTAGATGTACTGTATGTGTACTGTATGTGTACTGTAGTTGTACTGTATGTGTACTGTAGTTGTACTGTAGTTGTACTGTATGTGTACTGTATGTGTACTGTATTGGTACTGTAGTTGTACTGTAGTTGTACTGTATGTGTCCTGTATTTTAACTGTACTTGTACTGTAGTTGTACTGTAGTTGTACTGTAGTTGTACTGTAGTTGTATTTTATGTGTACTGTATGTGTTCTGTAGTTGTACTGTAGTTGTACTGTAGTTGTACTGTAGTTGTACTGTAGTTGTACTGTATGTGTACCGTATGTGTACTTTAGTTGTACTGTAGTTGTACTGTATGTGTACTGTATGTGTACTGTAGTTGTACTGTATGTGTACTGTACTTGTACTGTACTTGTACTGTAGTTGTACTGTAGTTGTACTGTATGTGGACTGTATGTGTACTGTACTTGTGCTGTAGTTGTACTGTAGCTGTACTGTATTTGTACTGTAGTTGTACTGTAGTTGTACTGTATGTGTACTGTATGTGTACTGTAGTTGTATTGTAGTTGTACTGTATGTGTACTGTAGTTGTACTGTATTTGTACAGTACTTGTACTGTAGTTGTAATGTAGTTGTACTGTACTTGTACTGTACTTGTACTGTAGTTGTAATGTATTTGTATTGTACTTGTACTGTACTTGTACAGTAGTTGTACTGTAGTTGTACTGTAGTTGTACTGTATGTGTACTGTATTAGTACTGTACTTGTACTGTAGTTGTACTGTATTTGTACTGTATGTGTACTGTATTTGTACTGTAATTGTACTGTAGTTGTACTGTAGTTGTACTGTACTTTTACTGTACTTGTACTGTAGTTGTACTGTATGTGTACTGTAGTTGTACTGTATTTGTACTGTACTTGTACTGTAGTTGTAATGTAGTTGTACTGTAGTTGTACTGTATGTGTACTCTATGTGTACTGTAGTTGTACTGTTGTTTTACTGTATGTGTACTGTAGTTTTACTGTATGTGTACTGTAGTTGTACTGTATTTGTACTGTATTTGTACTGTACTTGTACTGTAGTTGTACTGTAGTTGTACTGTATGTGTACTGTATTTGTACTGTACTTGTACTGTAGTTGTACTGTAGTTGTACTGTACTTGTACTGTACTTGTACTGTAGTTGTACTGTATGTGTACTGTAGTTGTACTGTGGTTGTACTGTAGTTGTACTGTACTTGTACTGTACTTGTACTGTAGTTGTACTGTAGTTGTACTGTAGTTGTACTGTATGTGTACTGTAGTTGTACTGTATTTGTACTGTACTTGTACTGTAGTTGTACTGTAGTTGTACTGTAGTTGTACTGTATGTGTACTGTATTAGTACTGTACTTGTACTGTAGTTGTACTGTATTTGTACTGTATGTGTACTGTATTTGTACTGTAATTGTACTGTAGTTGTACTGTAGTTGTACTGTACTTTTACTGTAATTGTACTGTAGTTGTACTGTATGTGTACTGTAGTTGTACTGTATTTGTACTGTACTTGTACTGTAGTTGCAATGTAGTTGTACTGTAGTTGTAGTGTATGTGTACTGTATTTATACTGTACTTGTACTGTAGTTGTACTGTATGTGTACTGTATTTGTACTGTTCTTGTACTGTAGTTGTACTGTAGTTGTACTGTACTTGTACTGTACTTGTACTGTAGTTGTACTGTATGTGTACTGTAGTTGTACTGTATTTGTACTGTACTTGTACTGTAGTTGTATTGTAGTTGTACTGTACTTGTACTGTACTTGTACTGTACTTGTACTGTAGTTGTACTGTAGTTGTATTGTAGTTGTACTGTATGTGTACTGTAGTTGTATTGTATTTGTACTGTACTTGTACTGTTGTTGTACTGTAGTTGTACTGTACTTGTACTGTACTTGTACTGTAGTTGTACTGTATTTGTACTGTACTTGTACTGTACTTGTACTGTAGTTGTACTGTAGTTGTACTGTAGTTGTACTGTAGTTGTACTGTAGTTGTACTGTATGTGTACTGTAGTTGTACTGTATTTGTACTGTACTTGTACTGTAGTTGTACTGTAGTTGTACTGTACTTGTATTGTACTTGTACTGTAGTTGTACTGTAGTTGTACTGTAGTTGTACTGTATGTGTACTGTAGTTGTACTGTATTTGTACTGTACTTTTACTGTAGTTGTAATGTAGTTGAACTGTAGTTGTACTGTATGTGTACTGTATTTATACTGTACTTGTACTGTAGTTGTACTGTATGTGTACTGTATTTGTACTGTACTTGTACTGTAGTTGTACTGTAGTTGTACTGTACTTGTACTGTACTTGTACTGTAGTTGTACTGTATGTGTACTGTAGTTGTACTGTATTTGTACTGTACTTGTACTGTAGTTGTATTGTAGTTGTACTGTACTTGTGCTGTACTTGTACTGTACTTGTACTGTACTTGTACTCTAGTTGTACTGTAGTTGTACTGTAGTTGTACTGTATGTGTACTGTAGTTGTACTGTATTTTTACTGTACTTGTACTGTTGTTGTACTGTAGTTGTACTGTACTTGTACTGTACTTGTACTGTAGTTGTACTGTTTTTGTATTGTACTTGTACTGTACTTGTACAGTAGTTGTACTGTAGTTGTACTGTAGTTGTACTGTAGTTGTACTGTATGTGTACTGTAGTTGTACTGTATTTGTACTGTACTTGTACTGTAGTTGTACTGTAGTTGTACTGTAGTTGTACTGTAGTTTTACCGTATGTGTACTGTATTTTAACTGTATTTGTACTGTAGTTGTACTGTAGTTGTACTGTAGTTGTACTGTAGTTGTACTGTACTTGTACTGTAGGTGTACTGTAGTTGTACTGTAGTTAAACTGTATTTGTACTGTAGTTGTACTGTACTTGTACTGTATGTGTACTGTATGTGTACTGTATTTGTACTGTACTAGTACTGTATGTGTACTGTATGTGTACTGTATGTGTACTGTATGTGTACTGTATTTGTACTGTAGTTGTACTGTAGTTGTACTGTAGTTGTACTGTAGTTGTACTGTATTTGTACTGTACTTGTACTGTAGTTGTACTGTAGTTTTACTGTAGTTGTACTGTACTTGTACTGTATGTGTACTGTATTTTAACTGTATTTGTACTGTAGTTGTACTGTAGTTGTAATGTATTTGTACTGTAGTTGTACTGTATGTGTACTGTAGTTGTACTGTATTTGTACTGTACTTGTACTGTAGTTGTACTGTAGTTGTACTGTATTTGTACTGTAGTTGTACTTTAGTTGTACTGTATGTGTACTGTAGTTGTACTGTATGTGTACTGTAGTTGTAGTGAATGTGTACTGTAGTTGTACTGTATTTGTACTGTATTTGTACTGTACTTGTACTGTAGTTGTACTGCAGTTGTACCGTATGTGTACTGTATTTGTACTGTACTTGTACTTTAGTTGTACTGTAGTTTTACTGTACTTGTACTGTACTTGTACAGTAGTTGTACTGTATGTGTACTGTAGTTGTACTGTATTTGTACTGTACTTTTATTGTAGTTGTACTGTAGTTGTACTGTAGTTGTACTGTACTTGTACTGTAGTTGTACTGTAATTGTACTGTAGTTGTACTGTATGTGTACTGTAGTTGTACTGTATTTGTACTGTACTTGTACTGTAGATGTACTGTAGTTGTACTGTATTTGTACTGTATGTGTACTGTATTTGTACTGTAGTTGTACTGTATGTGTACTGTAGTTGTACTGTATGTGTACTGTTTTTGTACTGTATGTGTACTGTATTTGTACTGTAGTTCTACTGTAGTTGTACTGTAGTTGTACTGTAGTTGTACTGTAGTTGTACTGTATGTGTACTGTATTTGTGCTGTATGTGTACTGTATTTGTACTGTAGTTGTACTGTAGTTGTACTGTATGTGTACTGTATTTTAACTGTACTTGTACTGTAGTTGTACTGTATTTGTACTGTAGTTGTACTGTATGTGTACTGTATGTGTACTGTAGTTGTACTGTATGTGTACTGTAGTTGTACTGTAGTTGTACTGTATGTGTACTGTATGTGTACTGTATTGGTACTGTAGTTGTACTGTAGTTGTACTGTATGTGTCCTGTATTTTAACTGTACTTGTACTGTAGTTGTACTGTAGTTGTACTGTAGTTGTACTGTATGTGGACTGTATGTGTACTGTACTTGTGCTGTAGTTGTACTGTAGCTGTACTGTATTTGTACTGTAGTTGTACTGTAGTTGTACTGTATGTGTACTGTATGTGTACTGTAGTTGTATTGTAGTTGTACTGTATGTGTACTGTAGTTGTACTGTATTAGTACTGTACTTGTACTGTAGTTGTAATGTAGTTGTACTGTACTTGTACTGTACTTGTACTGTAGTTGTACTGTATTTGTATTGTACTTGTACTGTACTTGTACAGTAGTTGTACTGTAGTTGTACTGTAGTTGTACTGTATGTGTACTGTATTAGTACTGTACTTGTACTGTAGTTGTACTGTATTTGTACTGTATGTGTACTGTATTTGTACTGTAATTGTACTGTAGTTGTACTGTAGTTGTACTGTACTTTTACTGTACTTGTACTGTAGTTGTACTGTATGTGTACTGTAGTTGTACTGTATTTGTACTGTACTTGTACTGTAGTTGTAATGTAGTTGTACTGTAGTTGTACTGTATGTGTACTCTATGTGTACTGTAGTTGTACTGTTGTTGTACTGTATGTGTACTGTAGTTGTACTGTATGTGTACTGTAGTTGTACTGTATTTGAACTGTATTTGTACTGTACTTGTACTGTAGTTGTACTGTAGTTGTACTGTATGTGTACTGTATTTGTACTGTACTTGTACTGTAGTTGTACTGTAGTTGTACTGTACTTGTACTGTACTTGTACTGTAGTTGTACTGTATGTGTACTGTAGTTGTACTGTACTTGAACTGTACTTGTACTGTAGTTGTACTGTAGTTGTACTGTACTTGTACTGTACTTGTACTGTAGTTGTACTGTAGTTGTACTGTATGTGTACTGTAGTTGTACTGTATTTGTACTGTACTTGTACTGTAGTTGTACTGTAGTTGTACTGTAGTTGTACTGTATGTGTACTGTATTAGTACTGTACTTGTACTGTAGTTGTACTGTATTTGTACTGTATGTGTACTGTATTTGTACTGTAATTGTACTGTAGTTGTACTGTAGTTGTACTGTACTTTTACTGTACTTGTACTGTAGTTGTACTGTATGTGTACTGTAGTTGTACTGTATTTGTACTGTACTTGTACTGTAGTTGCAATGTAGTTGTACTGTAGTTGTACTGTATGTGTACTGTATTTATACTGTACTTGTACTGTAGTTGTACTGTATGTGTACTGTATTTGTACTGTTCTTGTACTGTAGTTGTACTGTAGTTGTACTGTACTTGTACTGTACTTGTACTGTAGTTGTGCTGTATGTGTACTGTAGTTGTACTGTATTTGTACTGTACTTGTACTGTAGTTGTATTGTAGTTGTACTGTACTTGTACTGTACTTGTACTGTACTTGTACTGTAGTTGTACTGTAGTTGTACTGTAGTTGTACTGTATGTGTACTGTAGTTGTACTGTATTTGTACTGTACTTGTACTGTTGTTGTACTGTAGTTGTACTGTACTTGTACTGTACTTGTACTGTAGTTGTACTGTATTTGTACTGTACTTGTACTGTACTTGTACAGTAGTTGTACTGTAGTTGTACTGTAGTTGTACTGTATGTGTACTGTAGTTGTACTGTATTTGTACTGTACTTGTACTGTAGTTGTACTGTAGTTGTACTGTAGTTGTACTGTAGTTGTACTGTAGTTGTACTGTATGTGTACTGTAGTTGTACTGTATTTGTACTGTACTTGTACTGTAGTTGTACTGTAGTTGTACTGTACTTGTATTGTACTTGTACTGTAGTTGTACTGTAGTTGTACTGTAGTTGTACTGTATGTGTACTGTAGTTGTACTGTATTTGTACTGTACTTTTACTGTAGTTGTAATGTAGTTGAACTGTAGTTGTACTGTATGTGTACTGTATTTATACTGTACTTGTACTGTAGTTGTACTGTATGTGTACTGTATTTGTACTGTACTTGTACTGTAGTTGTACTGTAGTTGTACTGTACTTGTACTGTACTTGTACTGTAGTTGTACTGTATGTGTACTGTAGTTGTACTGTATTTGTACTGTACTTGTACTGTAGTTGTATTGTAGTTGTACTGTACTTGTACTGTACTTGTACTGTACTTGTACTGTAGTTGTACTGTAGTTGTACTGTAGTTGTACTGTATGTGTACTGTAGTTGTACTGTATTTGTACTGTACTTGTACTGTTGTTGTACTGTAGTTGTACTGTACTTGTACTGTACTTGTACTGTAGTTGTACTGTATTTGTACTGTACTTGTACTGTACTTGTACAGTAGTTGTACTGTAGTTGTACTGTAGTTGTACTGTAGTTGTACTGTATGTGTACTGTAGTTGTACTGTATTTGTACTGTACTTGTACTGTAGTTGTACTGTAGTTGTACTGTAGTTGTACTGTAGTTGTACTGTAGTTGTACTGTATGTGTACTGTAGTTGTACTGTATTTGTACTGTACTTGTACTGTAGTTGTACTGTAGTTGTACTGTACTTGTATTGTACTTGTACTGTAGTTGTACTGTAGTTGTACTGTTGTTGTACTGTATGTGTACTGTAGTTGTACTGTATGTGTACTGTAGTTGTACTGTATTTGTACTGTATTTGTACTGTACTTGTACTGTAGTTGTACTGTAGTTGTACTGTATGTGTACTGTATTTGTACTGTACTTGTACTGTAGTTGTACTGTAGTTGTACTGTACTTGTACTGTACTTGTACTGTAGTTGTACTGTATGTGTACTGTAGTTGTACTGAACTTGAACTGTACTTGTACTGTAGTTGTACTGTAGTTGTACTGTAGTTGTACTGTATGTGTACTGTAGTTGTACTGTATTTGTACTGTACTTGTACTGTAGTTGTACTGTAGTTGTACTGTAGTTGTACTGTACTTGTACTGTACTTGTACTGTAGTTGTACTGTAGTTGTACTGTAGTTGTACTGTATGTGTACTGTAGTTGTACTGTATTTGTACTGTACTTGTACTGTAGTTGTACTGTAGTTGTACTGTAGTTGTACTGTATGTGTACTGTATTAGTACTGTACTTGTACTGTAGTTGTACTGTATTTGTACTGTATGTGTACTGTATTTGTACTGTAATTGTACTGTAGTTGTACTGTAGTTGTACTGTACTTTTACTGTACTTGTACTGTAGTTGTACTGTATGTGTACTGTAGTTGTACTGTATTTGTACTGTACTTGTACTGTAGTTGCAATGTAGTTGTACTGTAGTTGTACTGTATGTGTACTGTATTTATACTGTACTTGTACTGTAGTTGTACTGTATGTGTACTGTATTTGTACTGTTCTTGTACTGTAGTTGTACTGTAGTTGTACTGTACTTGTACTGTACTTGTACTGTAGTTGTACTGTATGTGTACTGTAGTTGTACTGTATTTGTACTGTACTTGTACTGTAGTTGTATTGTAGTTGTACTGTACTTGTACTGTACTTGTACTGTACTTGTACTGTAGTTGTACTGTAGTTGTACTGTAGTTGTACTGTATGTGTACTGTAGTTGTACTGTATTTGTACTGTACTTGTACTGTTGTTGTACTGTAGTTGTACTGTACTTGTACTGTACTTGTACTGTAGTTGTACTGTATTTGTACTGTACTTGTACTGTACTTGTACAGTAGTTGTACTGTAGTTGTACTGTAGTTGTACTGTAGTTGTACTGTATGTGTACTGTAGTTGTACTGTATTTGTACTGTACTTGTACTGTAGTTGTACTGTAGTTGTACTGTAGTTGTACTGTAGTTGTACTGTAGTTGTACTGTATGTGTACTGTAGTTGTACTGTATTTGTACTGTACTTGTACTGTAGTTGTACTGTAGTTGTACTGTACTTGTATTGTACTTGTACTGTAGTTGTACTGTAGTTGTACTGTATGTGTACTGTAGTTGTACTGTATTTGTACTGTACTTTTACTGTAGTTGTAATGTAGTTGAACTGTAGTTGTACTGTATGTGTACTGTATTTATACTGTACTTGTACTGTAGTTGTACTGTATGTGTACTGTATTTGTACTGTACTTGTACTGTAGTTGTACTGTAGTTGTACTGTACTTGTACTGTACTTGTACTGTAGTTGTACTGTATGTGTACTGTAGTTGTACTGTATTTGTACTGTACTTGTACTGTAGTTGTATTGTAGTTGTACTGTACTTGTACTGTACTTGTACTGTACTTGTACTGTACTTGTACTGTACTTGTACTGTACTTGTACTGTACTTGTACTCTAGTTGTACTGTAGTTGTACTGTAGTTGTACTGTATGTGTACTGTAGTTGTACTGTATTTGTACTGTACTTGTACTGTTGTTTACTGTAGTTGTACTGTACTTGTACTGTACTTGTACTGTAGTTGTACTGTATTTGTATTGTACTTGTACTGTACTTGTACAGTAGTTGTACTGTAGTTGTACTGTAGTTGTACTGTAGTTGTACTGTATGTGTACTGTGGTTGTACTGTATTTGTACTGTACTTGTACTGTAGTTGTACTGTAGTTGTACTGTAGTTGTACTGTAGTTGTACTGTAGTTTTACCGTATGTGTACTGTATTTTAACTGTATTTGTACTGTAGTTGTACTGTAGTTGTACTGTAGTTGTACTGTACTTGTACTGTAGGTGTACTGTAGTTGTACTGTAGTTAAACTGTATTTGTACTGTAGTTGTACTGTACTTGTACTGTATGTGTACTGTATGTGTATTGTATTTGTACTGTACTAGTACTGTATGTGTACTGTATGTGTACTGTATGTGTACTGTATTTGTACTGTAGTTGTACTGTAGTTGTACTGTAGTTGTACTGTAGTTGTACTGTATTTGTACTGTACTTGTACTGTAGTTGTACTGTAGTTTTACTGTAGTTGTACTGTACTTGTACTGTATGTGTACTGTATTTTAACTGTATTTGTACTGTAGTTGTACTGTAGTTGTACTGTATTTGTACTGTAGTTGTACTGTATGTGTACTGTAGTTGTACTGTATTTGTACTGTACTTGTACTGTAGTTGTACTGTAGTTGTACTGTATTTGTACTGTAGTTGTACTTTAGTTGTACTGTATGTGTACTGTAGTTGTACTGTATGTGTACTGTAGTTGTAGTGAATGTGTACTGTAGTTGTACTGTATTTGTACTGTATTTGTACTGTACTTGTACTGTAGTTGTACTGCAGTTGTACCGTATGTGTACTGTATTTGTACTGTACTTGTACTTTAGTTGTACTGTAGTTTTACTGTACTTGTACTGTACTTGTACAGTAGTTGTACTGTATGTGTACTGTAGTTGTACTGTATTTGTACTGTACTTGTATTGTAGTTGTACTGTAGTTGTACTGTAGTTGTACTGTACTTGTACTGTAGTTGTACTGTAGTTGTACTGTAGTTGTACTGTATGTGTACTGTAGTTGTACTGTATTTGTACTGTACTTGTACTGTAGATGTACTGTAGTTGTACTGTATTTGTACTGTATGTGTACTGTATTTGTACTGTAGTTGTACTGTATGTGTACTGTAGTTGTACTGTATGTGTACTGTTTTTGTACTGTATGTGTACTGTATTTGTACTGTAGTTCTACTGTAGTTGTACTGTAGTTGTACTGTAGTTGTACTGTAGTTGTACTGTAGTTGTACTGTATGTGTACTGTATTTGTACTGTATGTGTACTGTATTTGTACTGTAGTTGTACTGTAGTTGTACTGTATGTGTACTGTATGTGTACTGTACTTGTACTGTAGTTGTACTGTATTTGTACTGTAGTTGTACTGTATGTGTACTGTATGTGTACTGTAGTTGTACTGTATGTGTACTGTAGTTGTACTGTAGTTGTACTGTATGTGTACTGTATGTGTACTGTATTGGTAATGTAGTTGTACTCTAGTTGTACTGTATGTGTCCTGTATTTTAACTGTACTTGTACTGTAGTTGTACTGTAGTTGTACTGTAGTTGTACTGTATGTGGACTGTATGTGTACTGTACTTGTGCTGTAGTTGTACTGTAGCTGTACTGTATTTGTACTGTAGTTGTACTGTAGTTGTACTGTATGTGTACTGTATGTGTACTGTAGTTGTATTGTAGTTGTACTGTATGTGTACTGTAGTTGTACTGTATTTGTACTGTACTTGTACTGTAGTTGTAATGTAGTTGTACTGTACTTGTACTGTACTTGTACTGTAGTTGTACTGTATTTGTATTGTACTTGTACTGTACTTGTACAGTAGTTGTACTGTAGTTGTACTGTAGTTGTACTGTATGTGTACTGTATTAGTACTGTACTTGTACTGTAGTTGTACTGTATTTGTACTATATGTGTATTGTATTTGTACTGTAATTGTACTGTAGTTGTACTGTAGTTGTACTGTACTTTTACTGTACTTGTACTGTAGTTGTACTGTATGTGTACTGTAGTTGTACTGTATTTGTACTGTACTTGTACTGTAGTTGTAATGTAGTTGTACTGTAGTTGTATTGTATGTGTACTCTATGTGTACTGTAGTTGTACTGTTGTTGTACTGTATGTGTACTGTAGTTGTACTGTATGTGTACTGTAGTTGTACTGTATTTGTACTGTATTTGTACTGTACTTGTACTGTAGTTGTACTGTAGTTGTACTGTATGTGTACTGTATTTGTACTGTACTTGTACTGTAGTTGTACTGTAGTTGTACTGTACTTGTACTGTACTTGTACTGTAGTTGTACTGTATGTGTACTGTAGTTGTACTGTACTTGAACTGTACTTGTACTGTAGTTGTACTGTAGTTGTACTGTACTTGTACTGTACTTGTACTGTAGTTGTACTGTAGTTGTACTGTAGTTGTACTGTATGTGTACTGTAGTTGTACTGTATTTGTACTGTACTTGTACTGTAGTGGTACTGTAGTTGTACTGTAGTTGTACTGTATGTGTACTGTATTAGTACTGTACTTGTACTGTAGTTGTACTGTATTTGTACTGTATGTGTACTGTATTTGTACTGTAATTGTACTGTAGTTGTACTGTAGTTGTACTGTACTTTTACTGTACTTGTACTGTAGTTGTACTGTATGTGTACTGTAGTTGTACTGTATTTGTACTCTACTTGTACTGTAGTTGCAATGTAGTTGTACTGTAGTTGTACTGTATGTGTACTGTATTTATACTGTGCTTGTACTGTAGTTGTACTGTAGTTGTACTGTACTTGTACTGTACTTGTACTGTAGTTGTACTGTAGTTGTACTGTAGTTGTACTGTATGTGTACTGTAGTTGTACTGTATTTGTACTGTACTTGTACTGTTGTTGTACTGTAGTTGTACTGTACTTGTACTGTACTTGTACTGTAGTTGTACTGTATTTGTACTGTACTTGTACTGTACTTGTACAGTAGTTGTACTGTAGTTGTACTGTAGTTGTACTGTAGTTGTACTGTATGTGTACTGTAGTTGTACTGTATTTGTACTGTACTTGTACTGTAGTTGTACTGTAGTTGTACTGTAGTTGTACTGTAGTTGTACAGTAGTTGTACTGTATGTGTACTGTAGTTGTACTGTATTTGTACTGTACTTGTACTGTAGTTGTACTGTAGTTGTACTGTACTTGTATTGTACTTGTACTGTAGTTGTACTGTAGTTGTACTGTAGTTGTACTGTATGTGTACTGTAGTTGTACTGTATTTGTACTGTACTTTTACTGTAGTTGTAATGTAGTTGAACTGTAGTTATACTGTATGTGTACTGTATTTATACTGTACTTGTACTGTAGTTGTACTGTATGTGTACTGTATTTGTACTGTACTTGTACTGTAGTTGTACTGTAGTTGTACTGTACTTGTACTGTACTTGTACTGTAGTTGTACTGTATGTGTACTGTAGTTGTACTGTATTTGTACTGTACTTGTACTGTAGTTGTATTGTAGTTGTACTGTACTTGTTCTGTACTTGTACTGTACTTGTACTGTACTTGTACTGTACTTGTACTCTAGTTGTACTGTAGTTGTACTGTAGTTGTACTGTATGTGTACTGTAGTTGTACTGTATTTGTACTGTACTTGTACTGTTGTTGTACTGTAGTTATACTGTACTTGTACTGTAGTTGTACTGTATTTGTATTGTACTTGTACTGTACTTGTACAGTAGTTGTACTGTAGTTGTACTGTAGTTGTACTGTAGTTGTACTGTATGTGTACTGTAGTTGTACTGTATTTGTACTGTACTTGTACTGTAGTTGTACTGTAGTTGTACTGTAGTTGTACTGTAGTTGTACTGTAGTTTTACCGTATGTGTACTGTATTTTAACTGTATTTGTACTGTAGTTGTACTGTAGTTGTACTGTAGTTGTACTGTAGTTGTACTGTACTTGTACTGTAGGTGTACTGTAGTTGTACTGTAGTTAAACTGTATTTGTACTGTAGTTGTACTGTACTTGTACTGTATGTGTACTGTATGTGTACTGTATTTGTACTGTACTAGTACTGTATGTGTACTGTATGTGTACTGTATGTGTACTGTATGTGTACTGTATTTGTACTGTAGTTGTACTGTAGTTGTACTGTAGTTGTACTGTAGTTGTACTGTATTTGTACTGTACTTGTACTGTAGTTGTACTGTAGTTTTACTGTAGTTGTACTGTACTTGTACTGTATGTGTACTGTATTTTAACTGTTTTTGTACTGTAGTTGTACTGTAGTTGTACTGTATTTGTACTGTAGTTGTACTGTATGTGTACTGTAGTTGTACTGTATTTGTACTGTACTTGTACTGTAGTTGTACTGTAGTTGTACTGTATTTGTACTGTAGTTGTACTTTAGTTGTACTGTATGTGTACTGTAGTTGTACTGTAAGTGTACTGTAGTTGTAGTGAATGTGTACTGTAGTTGTACTGTATTTGTACTGTATTTGTACTGTACTTGTACTGTAGTTGTACTGCAGTTGTACCGTATGTGTACTGTATTTGTACTGTACTTGTACTTTAGTTGTACTGTAGTTTTACTGTACTTGTACTGTACTTGTACAGTAGTTGTACTGTATGTGTACTGTAGTTGTACTGTATTTGTACTGTACTTGTATTGTAGTTGTACTGTAGTTGTACTGTAGTTGTACTGTACTTGTACTGTAGTTGTACTGTAGTTGTACTGTAGTTGTACTGTATGTGTACTGTAGTTGTACTGTATTTGTACTGTACTTGTACTGTAGATGTACTGTAGTTGTACTGTATTTGTACTGTATGTGTACTGTATTTGTACTGTAGTTGTACTGTATGTGTACTGTAGTTGTACTGTATGTGTACTGTTTTTGTACTGTATGTGTACTGTATTTGTACTGTAGTTCTACTGTAGTTGTACTGTAGTTGTACTGTAGTTGTACTGTAGTTGTACTGTAGTTGTACTGTATGTGTACTGTATTTGTACTATATGTGTACTGTATTTGTACTGTAGTTGTACTGTAGTTGTACTGTATGTGTACTGTATTTTAACTGTACTTGTACTGTAGTTGTACTGTATTTGTACTGTAGTTGTACTGTATGTGTACTGTATGTGTACTGTAGTTGTACTGTATGTGTACTGTAGTTGTACTGTAGTTGTACTGTATGTGTACTGTATGTGTACTGTATTGGTACTGTAGTTGTACTGTAGTTGTACTGTATGTGTCCTGTATTTTAACTGTACTTGTACTGTAGTTGTACTGTAGTTGTACTGTAGTTGTACTTTATGTGTACTGTATGTGTTCTGTAGTTGTACTGTAGTTGTACTGTAGTTGTACTGTAGTTGTACTGTAGTTGTACTGTATGTGTACCGTATGTGTACTTTAGTTGTACTGTAGTTGTACTGTATGTGTACTGTATGTGTACTGTAGTTGTACTGTATGTGTACTGTACTTGTACTGTACTTGTACTGTAGTTGTACTGTATGTGGACTGTATGTGTACTGTACTTGTGCTGTAGTTGTACTGTAGCTGTACTGTATTTGTACTGTAGTTGTACTGTAGTTGTACTGTATGTGTACTGTATGTGTACTGTAGTTGTATTGTAGTTGTACTGTATGTGTACTGTAGTTGTACTGTAGTTGTACTGTATTTGTACTGTAGTTGTACTGTATGTGTACTGTATGTGTACTGTAGTTGTACTGTAGTTGTACTGTATGTGTCCTGTATTTTAACTGTACTTGTACTGTAATTGTACTGTAGTTGTACTGTAGTTGTACTGTATGTGTACTGTAGTTGTACTGTAGTTGTACTGTATGTGTACTGTATGTGTACTGTATTTGTACTGTAGTTGTACTGTAGTTGTACTTTAGTTGTACTGTATGTGTACTGTAGTTGTACTGTATGTGTACTGTAGTTGTAGTGAATGTGTACTGTAGTTGTACTGTATTTGTACTATATTTGTAATGTACTTGTACTGTAGTTGTACTGCAGTTGTACCGTATGTGTACTGTATTTGTACTGTACTTGTACTTTAGTTGTACTGTAGTTGTACTGTACTTGTACTGTACTTGTACAGTAGTTGTACTGTATGTGTACTGTAGTTGTACTGTATTTGTACTGTACTTGTATTGTAGTTGTACTGTAGTTGTACTGTAGTTGTACTGTACTTGTACTGTAGTTGTACTGTAGTTGTACTGTAGTTGTACTGTATGTGTACTGTAGTTGTACTGTATTTGTACTGTACTTGTACTGTAGATGTACTGTAGTTGTACTGTATTTGTACTGTATGTGTACTGTATTTGTACTGTAGTTGTACTGTATGTGTACTGTTTTTGTACTGTATGTGTACTGTATTTGTACTGTAGTTCTACTGTAGTTGTACTGTAGTTGTACTGTAGTTGTACTGTAGTTGTATTGTATGTGTACTGTATTTGTACTGTATGTGTACTGTATTTGTACTGTAGTTGTACTGTAGTTGTACTGTATGTGTACTGTATTTAAACTGTACTTGTACTGTAGTTGTACTGTATTTGTACTGTAGATGTACTGTATGTGTACTGTATGTGTACTGTAGTTGTACTGTATGTGTACTGTAGTTGTACTGTAGTTGTACTGTATGTGTACTGTATGTGTACTGTATTGGTACTGTAGTTGTACTGTAGTTGTACTGTATGTGTCCTGTATTTTAACTGTACTTGTACTGTAGTTGTACTGTAGTTGTACTGTAGTTGTACTGTAGTTGTATTTTATGTGTACTGTATGTGTTCTGTAGTTGTACTGTAGTTGTACTGTAGTTGTACTGTAGTTGTACTGTAGTTGTACTGTATGTGTACCGTATGTGTACTTTAGTTGTACTGTAGTTGTACTGTATGTGTACTGTATGTGTACTGTAGTTGTACTGTATGTGTACTGTACTTGTACTGTACTTGTACTGTAGTTGTACTGTAGTTGTACTGTATGTGGACTGTATGTGTACTGTACTTGTGCTGTAGTTGTACTGTAGCTGTACTGTATTTGTACTGTAGTTGTACTGTAGTTGTACTGTATGTGTACTGTATGTGTACTGTAGTTGTATTGTAGTTGTACTGTATGTGTACTGTAGTTGTACTGTATTTGTACAGTACTTGTACTGTAGTTGTAATGTAGTTGTACTGTACTTGTACTGTACTTGTACTGTAGTTGTAATGTATTTGTATTGTACTTGTACTGTACTTGTACAGTAGTTGTACTGTAGTTGTACTGTAGTTGTACTGTATGTGTACTGTATTAGTACTGTACTTGTACTGTAGTTGTACTGTATTTGTACTGTATGTGTACTGTATTTGTACTGTAATTGTACTGTAGTTGTACTGTAGTTGTACTGTACTTTTACTGTACTTGTACTGTAGTTGTACTGTATGTGTACTGTAGTTGTACTGTATTTGTACTGTACTTGTACTGTAGTTGTAATGTAGTTGTACTGTAGTTGTACTGTATGTGTACTCTATGTGTACTGTAGTTGTACTGTTGTTTTACTGTATGTGTACTGTAGTTTTACTGTATGTGTACTGTAGTTGTACTGTATTTGTACTGTATTTGTACTGTACTTGTACTGTAGTTGTACTGTAGTTGTACTGTATGTGTACTGTATTTGTACTGTACTTGTACTGTAGTTGTACTGTAGTTGTACTGTACTTGTACTGTACTTGTACTGTAGTTGTACTGTATGTGTACTGTAGTTGTACTGTGGTTGTACTGTAGTTGTACTGTACTTGTACTGTACTTGTACTGTAGTTGTACTGTAGTTGTACTGTAGTTGTACTGTATGTGTACTGTAGTTGTACTGTATTTGTACTGTACTTGTACTGTAGTTGTACTGTAGTTGTACTGTAGTTGTACTGTATGTGTACTGTATTAGTACTGTACTTGTACTGTAGTTGTACTGTATTTG
The DNA here is from genome assembly GCA_946902985.2 of Meconema thalassinum. Taxonomy (NCBI): domain Eukaryota; kingdom Metazoa; phylum Arthropoda; class Insecta; order Orthoptera; family Tettigoniidae; genus Meconema; species Meconema thalassinum. The sequence continues at coordinate 442,359,963 of OX336394.1, read as the reverse complement.
TACTGTATGTGTACTGTATTTGTACTGTAATTGTACTGTAGTTGTACTGTAGTTGTACTGTACTTTTACTGTAATTGTACTGTAGTTGTACTGTATGTGTACTGTAGTTGTACTGTATTTGTACTGTACTTGTACTGTAGTTGCAATGTAGTTGTACTGTAGTTGTAGTGTATGTGTACTGTATTTATACTGTACTTGTACTGTAGTTGTACTGTATGTGTACTGTATTTGTACTGTTCTTGTACTGTAGTTGTACTGTAGTTGTACTGTACTTGTACTGTACTTGTACTGTAGTTGTACTGTATGTGTACTGTAGTTGTACTGTATTTGTACTGTACTTGTACTGTAGTTGTATTGTAGTTGTACTGTACTTGTACTGTACTTGTACTGTACTTGTACTGTAGTTGTACTGTAGTTGTATTGTAGTTGTACTGTATGTGTACTGTAGTTGTATTGTATTTGTACTGTACTTGTACTGTTGTTGTACTGTAGTTGTACTGTACTTGTACTGTACTTGTACTGTAGTTGTACTGTATTTGTACTGTACTTGTACTGTACTTGTACTGTACTTGTACTGTAGTTGTACTGTAGTTGTACTGTAGTTGTACTGTAGTTGTACTGTATGTGTACTGTAGTTGTACTGTATTTGTACTGTACTTGTACTGTAGTTGTACTGTAGTTGTACTGTACTTGTATTGTACTTGTACTGTAGTTGTACTGTAGTTGTACTGTAGTTGTACTGTATGTGTACTGTAGTTGTACTGTATTTGTACTGTACTTTTACTGTAGTTGTAATGTAGTTGAACTGTAGTTGTACTGTATGTGTACTGTATTTATACTGTACTTGTACTGTAGTTGTACTGTATGTGTACTGTATTTGTACTGTACTTGTACTGTAGTTGTACTGTAGTTGTACTGTACTTGTACTGTACTTGTACTGTAGTTGTACTGTATGTGTACTGTAGTTGTACTGTATTTGTACTGTACTTGTACTGTAGTTGTATTGTAGTTGTACTGTACTTGTGCTGTACTTGTACTGTACTTGTACTGTACTTGTACTCTAGTTGTACTGTAGTTGTACTGTAGTTGTACTGTATGTGTACTGTAGTTGTACTGTATTTTTACTGTACTTGTACTGTTGTTGTACTGTAGTTGTACTGTACTTGTACTGTACTTGTACTGTAGTTGTACTGTTTTTGTATTGTACTTGTACTGTACTTGTACAGTAGTTGTACTGTAGTTGTACTGTAGTTGTACTGTAGTTGTACTGTATGTGTACTGTAGTTGTACTGTATTTGTACTGTACTTGTACTGTAGTTGTACTGTAGTTGTACTGTAGTTGTACTGTAGTTTTACCGTATGTGTACTGTATTTTAACTGTATTTGTACTGTAGTTGTACTGTAGTTGTACTGTAGTTGTACTGTAGTTGTACTGTACTTGTACTGTAGGTGTACTGTAGTTGTACTGTAGTTAAACTGTATTTGTACTGTAGTTGTACTGTACTTGTACTGTATGTGTACTGTATGTGTACTGTATTTGTACTGTACTAGTACTGTATGTGTACTGTATGTGTACTGTATGTGTACTGTATGTGTACTGTATTTGTACTGTAGTTGTACTGTAGTTGTACTGTAGTTGTACTGTAGTTGTACTGTATTTGTACTGTACTTGTACTGTAGTTGTACTGTAGTTTTACTGTAGTTGTACTGTACTTGTACTGTATGTGTACTGTATTTTAACTGTATTTGTACTGTAGTTGTACTGTAGTTGTACTGTATTTGTACTGTAGTTGTACTGTATGTGTACTGTAGTTGTACTGTATTTGTACTGTACTTGTACTGTAGTTGTACTGTAGTTGTACTGTATTTGTACTGTAGTTGTACTTTAGTTGTACTGTATGTGTACTGTAGTTGTACTGTATGTGTACTGTAGTTGTAGTGAATGTGTACTGTAGTTGTACTGTATTTGTACTGTATTTGTACTGTACTTGTACTGTAGTTGTACTGCAGTTGTACCGTATGTGTACTGTATTTGTACTGTACTTGTACTTTAGTTGTACTGTAGTTTTACTGTACTTGTACTGTACTTGTACAGTAGTTGTACTGTATGTGTACTGTAGTTGTACTGTATTTGTACTGTACTTTTATTGTAGTTGTACTGTAGTTGTACTGTAGTTGTACTGTACTTGTACTGTAGTTGTACTGTAATTGTACTGTAGTTGTACTGTATGTGTACTGTAGTTGTACTGTATTTGTACTGTACTTGTACTGTAGATGTACTGTAGTTGTACTGTATTTGTACTGTATGTGTACTGTATTTGTACTGTAGTTGTACTGTATGTGTACTGTAGTTGTACTGTATGTGTACTGTTTTTGTACTGTATGTGTACTGTATTTGTACTGTAGTTCTACTGTAGTTGTACTGTAGTTGTACTGTAGTTGTACTGTAGTTGTACTGTATGTGTACTGTATTTGTGCTGTATGTGTACTGTATTTGTACTGTAGTTGTACTGTAGTTGTACTGTATGTGTACTGTATTTTAACTGTACTTGTACTGTAGTTGTACTGTATTTGTACTGTAGTTGTACTGTATGTGTACTGTATGTGTACTGTAGTTGTACTGTATGTGTACTGTAGTTGTACTGTAGTTGTACTGTATGTGTACTGTATGTGTACTGTATTGGTACTGTAGTTGTACTGTAGTTGTACTGTATGTGTCCTGTATTTTAACTGTACTTGTACTGTAGTTGTACTGTAGTTGTACTGTAGTTGTACTGTATGTGGACTGTATGTGTACTGTACTTGTGCTGTAGTTGTACTGTAGCTGTACTGTATTTGTACTGTAGTTGTACTGTAGTTGTACTGTATGTGTACTGTATGTGTACTGTAGTTGTATTGTAGTTGTACTGTATGTGTACTGTAGTTGTACTGTATTAGTACTGTACTTGTACTGTAGTTGTAATGTAGTTGTACTGTACTTGTACTGTACTTGTACTGTAGTTGTACTGTATTTGTATTGTACTTGTACTGTACTTGTACAGTAGTTGTACTGTAGTTGTACTGTAGTTGTACTGTATGTGTACTGTATTAGTACTGTACTTGTACTGTAGTTGTACTGTATTTGTACTGTATGTGTACTGTATTTGTACTGTAATTGTACTGTAGTTGTACTGTAGTTGTACTGTACTTTTACTGTACTTGTACTGTAGTTGTACTGTATGTGTACTGTAGTTGTACTGTATTTGTACTGTACTTGTACTGTAGTTGTAATGTAGTTGTACTGTAGTTGTACTGTATGTGTACTCTATGTGTACTGTAGTTGTACTGTTGTTGTACTGTATGTGTACTGTAGTTGTACTGTATGTGTACTGTAGTTGTACTGTATTTGAACTGTATTTGTACTGTACTTGTACTGTAGTTGTACTGTAGTTGTACTGTATGTGTACTGTATTTGTACTGTACTTGTACTGTAGTTGTACTGTAGTTGTACTGTACTTGTACTGTACTTGTACTGTAGTTGTACTGTATGTGTACTGTAGTTGTACTGTACTTGAACTGTACTTGTACTGTAGTTGTACTGTAGTTGTACTGTACTTGTACTGTACTTGTACTGTAGTTGTACTGTAGTTGTACTGTATGTGTACTGTAGTTGTACTGTATTTGTACTGTACTTGTACTGTAGTTGTACTGTAGTTGTACTGTAGTTGTACTGTATGTGTACTGTATTAGTACTGTACTTGTACTGTAGTTGTACTGTATTTGTACTGTATGTGTACTGTATTTGTACTGTAATTGTACTGTAGTTGTACTGTAGTTGTACTGTACTTTTACTGTACTTGTACTGTAGTTGTACTGTATGTGTACTGTAGTTGTACTGTATTTGTACTGTACTTGTACTGTAGTTGCAATGTAGTTGTACTGTAGTTGTACTGTATGTGTACTGTATTTATACTGTACTTGTACTGTAGTTGTACTGTATGTGTACTGTATTTGTACTGTTCTTGTACTGTAGTTGTACTGTAGTTGTACTGTACTTGTACTGTACTTGTACTGTAGTTGTGCTGTATGTGTACTGTAGTTGTACTGTATTTGTACTGTACTTGTACTGTAGTTGTATTGTAGTTGTACTGTACTTGTACTGTACTTGTACTGTACTTGTACTGTAGTTGTACTGTAGTTGTACTGTAGTTGTACTGTATGTGTACTGTAGTTGTACTGTATTTGTACTGTACTTGTACTGTTGTTGTACTGTAGTTGTACTGTACTTGTACTGTACTTGTACTGTAGTTGTACTGTATTTGTACTGTACTTGTACTGTACTTGTACAGTAGTTGTACTGTAGTTGTACTGTAGTTGTACTGTAGTTGTACTGTATGTGTACTGTAGTTGTACTGTATTTGTACTGTACTTGTACTGTAGTTGTACTGTAGTTGTACTGTAGTTGTACTGTAGTTGTACTGTAGTTGTACTGTATGTGTACTGTAGTTGTACTGTATTTGTACTGTACTTGTACTGTAGTTGTACTGTAGTTGTACTGTACTTGTATTGTACTTGTACTGTAGTTGTACTGTAGTTGTACTGTAGTTGTACTGTATGTGTACTGTAGTTGTACTGTATTTGTACTGTACTTTTACTGTAGTTGTAATGTAGTTGAACTGTAGTTGTACTGTATGTGTACTGTATTTATACTGTACTTGTACTGTAGTTGTACTGTATGTGTACTGTATTTGTACTGTACTTGTACTGTAGTTGTACTGTAGTTGTACTGTACTTGTACTGTACTTGTACTGTAGTTGTACTGTATGTGTACTGTAGTTGTACTGTATTTGTACTGTACTTGTACTGTAGTTGTATTGTAGTTGTACTGTACTTGTACTGTACTTGTACTGTACTTGTACTGTACTTGTACTCTAGTTGTACTGTAGTTGTACTGTAGTTGTACTGTATGTGTACTGTAGTTGTACTGTATTTGTACTGTACTTGTACTGTTGTTGTACTGTAGTTATACTGTACTTGTACTGTAGTTGTACTGTATTTGTATTGTACTTGTACTGTACTTGTACAGTAGTTGTACTGTAGTTGTACTGTAGTTGTACTGTATGTGTACTGTAGTTGTACTGTATTTGTACTGTACTTGTACTGTAGTTGTACTGTAGTTGTACTGTAGTTGTACTGTAGTTGTACTGTAGTTTTACCGTATGTGTACTGTATTTTCACTGTATTTGTACTGTAGTTGTACTGTAGTTGTACTGTAGTTGTACTGTAGTTGTACTGTACTTGTACTGTAGGTGTACTGTAGTTGTACTGTAGTTAAACTGTATTTGTACTGTAGTTGTACTGTACTTGTACTGTATGTGTACTGTATGTGTACTGTATTTGTACTGTACTAGTACTGTATGTGTACTGTATGTGTACTGTATGTGTACTGTATGTGTACTGTATTTGTACTGTAGTTGTACTGTAGTTGTACTGTAGTTGTACTGTATTTGTACTGTACTTGTACTGTAGTTGTACTGTAGTTTTACTGTAGTTGTACTGTACTTGTACTGTATGTGTACTGTATTTTAACTGTATTTGTACTGTAGTTGTACTGTAGTTGTACTGTATTTGTACTGTAGTTGTACTGTATGTGTACTGTAGTTGTACTGTATTTGTACTGTACTTGTACTGTAGTTGTACTGTAGTTGTACTGTATTTGTACTGTAGTTGTACTTTAGTTGTACTGTATGTGTACTGTAGTTGTACTGTATGTGTACTGTAGTTGTAGTGAATGTGTACTGTAGTTGTACTGTATTTGTACTGTATTTGTACTGTACTTGTACTGTAGTTGTACTGCAGTTGTACCGTATGTGTACTGTATTTGTACTGTACTTGTACTTTAGTTGTACTGTAGTTTTACTGTACTTGTACTGTACTTGTACAGTAGTTGTACTGTATGTGTACTGTAGTTGTACTGTATTTGTACTGTACTTGTATTGTAGTTGTACTGTAGTTGTACTGTAGTTGTACTGTACTTGTACTGTAGTTGTACTGTAGTTGTACTGTAGTTGTACTGTATGTGTACTGTAGTTGTACTGTATTTGTACTGTACTTGTACTGTAGATGTACTGTAGTTGTACTGTATTTGTACTGTATGTGTACTGTATTTGTACTGTAGTTGTACTGTATGTGTACTGTAGTTGTACTGTATGTGTACTGTTTTTGTACTGTATGTGTACTGTATTTGTACTGTAGTTCTACTGTAGTTGTACTGTAGTTGTACTGTAGTTGTACTGTAGTTGTACTGTAGTTGTACTGTATGTGTACTGTATTTGTACTGTATGTGTACTGTATTTGTACTGTAGTTGTACTGTAGTTGTACTGTATGTGTACTGTATTTTAACTGTACTTGTACTGTAGTTGTACTGTATTTGTACTGTAGTTGTACTGTATGTGTACTGTATGTGTACTGTAGTTGTACTGTATGTGTACTGTAGTTGTACTGTAGTTGTACTGTATGTGTACTGTATGTGTACTGTATTGGTACTGTAGTTGTACTGTAGTTGTACTGTATGTGTCCTGTATTTTAACTGTACTTGTACTGTAGTTGTACTGTAGTTGTACTGTAGTTGTACTTTATGTGTACTGTATGTGTTCTGTAGTTGTACTGTAGTTGTACTGTAGTTGTACTGTAGTTGTACTGTAGTTGTACTGTATGTGTACCGTATGTGTACTTTAGTTGTACTGTAGTTGTACTGTATGTGTACTGTATGTGTACTGTAGTTGTACTGTATGTGTACTGTACTTGTACTGTACTTGTACTGTAGTTGTACTGTAGTTGTACTGTATGTGGACTGTATGTGTACTGTACTTGTGCTGTAGTTGTACTGTAGCTGTACTGTATTTGTACTGTAGTTGTACTGTAGTTGTACTGTATGTGTACTGTATGTGTACTGTAGTTGTATTGTAGTTGTACTGTATGTGTACTGTAGTTGTACTGTAGTTGTACTGTATTTGTACTGTAGTTGTACTGTATGTGTACTGTATGTGTACTGTAGTTGTACTGTAGTTGTACTGTATGTGTCCTGTATTTTAACTGTACTTGTACTGTAGTTGTACTGTAGTTGTACTGTAGTTGTACTGTATGTGTACTGTAGTTGTACTGTAGTTGTACTGTATGTGTACTGTATGTGTACTGTATTTGTACTGTAGTTGTACTGTAGTTGTACTTTAGTTGTACTGTATGTGTACTGTAGTTGTACTGTATGTGTACTGTAGTTGTAGTGAATGTGTACTGTAGTTGTACTCTATTTGTACTATATTTGTAATGTACTTGTACTGTAGTTGTACTGCAGTTGTACCGTATGTGTACTGTATTTGTACTGTACTTGTACTTTAGTTGTACTGTAGTTGTACTGTACTTGTACTGTACTTGTACAGTAGTTGTACTGTATGTGTACTGTAGTTGTACTGTATTTGTACTGTACTTGTATTGTAGTTGTACTGTAGTTGTACTGTAGTTGTACTGTACTTGTACTGTAGTTGTACTGTAGTTGTACTGTAGTTGTATTGTATGTGTACTGTAGTTGTACTGTATTTGTACTGTACTTGTACTGTAGATGAACTGTAGTTGTACTGTATTTGTACTGTATGTGTACTGTATTTGTACTGTAGTTGTACTGTATGTGTACTGTAGTTGTACTGTATGTGTACTGTTTTTGTACTGTATGTGTACTGTATTTGTACTGTAGTTCTACTGTAGTTGTACTGTAGTTGTACTGTAGTTGTACTGTAGTTGTATTGTATGTGCACTGTATTTGTACTGTATGTGTACTGTATTTGTACTGTAGTTGTACTGTAGTTGTACTGTATGTGTACTGTATTTAAACTGTACTTGTACTGTAGTTGTACTGTATTTGTACTGTAGATGTACTGTATGTGTACTGTATGTGTACTGTAGTTGTACTGTATGTGTACTGTAGTTGTACTGTAGTTGTACTGTATGTGTACTGTATGTGTACTGTATTGGTACTGTAGTTGTACTGTAGTTGTACTGTATGTGTCCTGTATTTTAACTGTACTTGTACTGTAGTTGTACTGTAGTTGTACTGTAGTTGTACTGTAGTTGTATTTTATGTGTACTGTATGTGTTCTGTGGTTGTACTGTAGTTGTACTGTAGTTGTACTGTAGTTGTACTGTAGTTGTACTGTATGTGTACCGTATGTGTACTTTAGTTGTACTGTAGTTGTACTGTATGTGTACTGTATGTGTACTGTAGTTGTACTGTATGTGTACTGTACTTGTACTGTACTTGTACTGTAGTTGTACTGTAGTTGTACTGTATGTGGACTGTATGTGTACTGTACTTGTGCTGTAGTTGTACTGTAGCTGTACTGTATTTGTACTGTAGTTGTACTGTAGTTGTACTGTATGTGTACTGTATGTGTACTGTAGTTGTATTGTAGTTGTACTGTATGTGTACTGTAGTTGTACTGTATTTGTACAGTACTTGTACTGTAGTTGTAATGTAGTTGTACTGTATTTGTACTGTACTTGTACTGTAGTTGTAATGTATTTGTATTGTACTTGTACTGTACTTGTACAGTAGTTGTACTGTAGTTGTACTGTAGTTGTACTGTATGTGTACTGTATTAGTACTGTACTTTTACTGTAGTTGTACTGTATTTGTACTGTATGTGTACTGTATTTGTACTGTAATTGTACTGTAGTTGTACTGTAGTTGTACTGTACTTTTACTGTACTTGTACTGTAGTTGTACTGTATGTGTACTGTAGTTGTACTGTATTTGTACTGTACTTGTACTGTAGTTGTAATGTAGTTGTACTGTAGTTGTACTGTATGTGTACTCTATGTGTACTGTAGTTGTACTGTTGTTTTACTGTATGTGTACTGTAGTTGTACTGTATGTGTACTGTAGTTGTACTGTATTTGTACTGTATTTGTACTGTATTTGTACTGTACTTGTACTGTAGTTGTACTGTAGTTGTACTGTATGTGTACTGTATTTGTACTGTACTTGTACTGTAGTTGTACTGTAGTTGTACTGTACTTGTACTGTACTTGTACTGTAGTTGTACTGTATGTGTACTGTAGTTGTACTGTGGTTGTACTGTAGTTGTACTGTACTTGTACTGTACTTGTACTGTAGTTGTACTGTAGTTGTACTGTAGTTGTACTGTATGTGTACTGTAGTTGTACTGTATTTGTACTGTACTTGTATTGTAGTTGTACTGTAGTTGTACTGTAGTTGTACTGTATGTGTACTGTATTAGTACTGTACTTGTACTGTAGTTGTACTGTATTTGTACTGTATGTGTACTGTATTTGTACTGTAATTGTACTGTAGTTGTACTGTAGTTGTACTGTACTTTTACTGTAATTGTACTGTAGTTGTACTGTATGTGTACTGTAGTTGTACTGTATTTGTACTGTACTTGTACTGTAGTTGCAATGTAGTTGTACTGTAGTTGTACTGTATGTGTACTGTATTTATACTGTACTTGTACTGTAGTTGTACTGTATGTGTACTGTATTTGTACTGTTCTTGTACTGTAGTTGTACTGTAGTTGTACTGTACTTGTACTGTACTTGTACTGTAGTTGTACTGTATGTGTACTGTAGTTGTACTGTATTTGTACTGTACTTGTACTGTAGTTGTATTGTAGTTGTACTGTACTTGTACTGTACTTGTACTGTACTTGTACTGTAGTTGTACTGTAGTTGTATTGTAGTTGTACTGTATGTGTACTGTAGTTGTATTGTATTTGTACTGTACTTGTACTGTTGTTGTACTGTAGTTGTACTGTACTTGTACTGTACTTGTACTGTAGTTGTACTGTATTTGTACTGTACTTGTACTGTACTTGTACTGTAGTTGTACTGTAGTTGTACTGTAGTTGTACTGTAGTTGTACTGTAGTTGTACTGTATGTGTACTGTAGTTGTACTGTATTTGTACTGTACTTGTACTGTAGTTGTACTGTAGTTGTACTGTACTTGTATTGTACTTGTACTGTAGTTGTACTGTAGTTGTACTGTAGTTGTACTGTATGTGTACTGTAGTTGTACTGTATTTGTACTGTACTTTTACTGTAGTTGTAATGTAGTTGAACTGTAGTTGTACCGTATGTGTACTGTATTTATACTGTACTTGTACTGTAGTTGTACTGTATGTGTACTGTATTTGTACTGTACTTGTACTGTAGTTGTACTGTAGTTGTACTGTACTTGTACTGTACTTGTACTGTAGTTGTACTGTATGTGTACTGTAGTTGTACTGTATTTGTACTGTACTTGTACTGTAGTTGTATTGTAGTTGTACTGTACTTGTGCTGTACTTGTACTGTACTTGTACTGTACTTGTACTCTAGTTGTACTGTAGTTGTACTGTAGTTGTACTGTATGTGTACTGTAGTTGTACTGTATTTTTACTGTACTTGTACTGTTGTTGTACTGTAGTTGTACTGTACTTGTACTGTACTTGTACTGTAGTTGTACTGTATTTGTATTGTACTTGTACTGTACTTGTACAGTAGTTGTACTGTAGTTGTACTGTAGTTGTACTGTAGTTGTACTGTATGTGTACTGTAGTTGTACTGTATTTGTACTGTACTTGTACTGTAGTTGTACTGTAGTTGTACTGTAGTTGTACTGTAGTTTTACCGTATGTGTACTGTATTTTAACTGTATTTGTACTGTAGTTGTACTGTAGTTGTACTGTAGTTGTACTGTAGTTGTACTGTACTTGTACTGTAGGTGTACTGTAGTTGTACTGTAGTTAAACTGTATTTGTACTGTAGTTGTACTGTACTTGTACTGTATGTGTACTGTATGTGTACTGTATTTGTACTGTACTAGTACTGTATGTGTACTGTATGTGTACTGTATGTGTACTGTATGTGTACTGTATTTGTACTGTAGTTGTACTGTAGTTGTACTGTAGTTGTACTGTAGTTGTACTGTATTTGTACTGTACTTGTACTGTAGTTGTACTGTAGTTTTACTGTAGTTGTACTGTACTTGTACTGTATGTGTACTGTATTTTAACTGTATTTGTACTGTAGTTGTACTGTAGTTGTACTGTATTTGTACTGTAGTTGTACTGTATGTGTACTGTAGTTGTACTGTATTTGTACTGTACTTGTACTGTAGTTGTACTGTAGTTGTACTGTATTTGTACTGTAGTTGTACTTTAGTTGTACTGTATGTGTACTGTAGTTGTACTGTATGTGTACTGTAGTTGTAGTGAATGTGTACTGTAGTTGTACTGTATTTGTACTGTATTTGTACTGTACTTGTACTGTAGTTGTACTGCAGTTGTACCGTATGTGTACTGTATTTGTACTGTACTTGTACTTTAGTTGTACTGTAGTTTTACTGTACTTGTACTGTACTTGTACAGTAGTTGTACTGTATGTGTACTGTAGTTGTACTGTATTTGTACTGTACTTTTATTGTAGTTGTACTGTAGTTGTACTGTAGTTGTACTGTACTTGTACTGTAGTTGTACTGTAATTGTACTGTAGTTGTACTGTATGTGTACTGTAGTTGTACTGTATTTGTACTGTACTTGTACTGTAGATGTACTGTAGTTGTACTGTATTTGTACTGTATGTGTACTGTATTTGTACTGTAGTTGTACTGTATGTGTACTGTAGTTGTACTGTATGTGTACTGTTTTTGTACTGTATGTGTACTGTATTTGTACTGTAGTTCTACTGTAGTTGTACTGTAGTTGTACTGTAGTTGTACTGTAGTTGTACTGTATGTGTACTGTATTTGTACTGTATGTGTACTGTATTTGTACTGTAGTTGTACTGTAGTTGTACTGTATGTGTACTGTATTTTAACTGTACTTGTACTGTAGTTGTACTGTATTTGTACTGTAGTTGTACTGTATGTGTACTGTATGTGTACTGTAGTTGTACTGTATGTGTACTGTAGTTGTACTGTAGTTGTACTGTATGTGTACTGTATGTGTACTGTATTGGTACTGTAGTTGTACTGTAGTTGTACTGTATGTGTCCTGTATTTTAACTGTACTTGTACTGTAGTTGTACTGTAGTTGTACTGTAGTTGTACTGTATGTGGACTGTATGTGTACTGTACTTGTGCTGTAGTTGTACTGTAGCTGTACTGTATTTGTACTGTAGTTGTACTGTAGTTGTACTGTATGTGTACTGTATGTGTACTGTAGTTGTATTGTAGTTGTACTGTATGTGTACTGTAGTTGTACTGTATTAGTACTGTACTTGTACTGTAGTTGTAATGTAGTTGTACTGTACTTGTACTGTACTTGTACTGTAGTTGTACTGTATTTGTATTGTACTTGTACTGTACTTGTACAGTAGTTGTACTGTAGTTGTACTGTAGTTGTACTGTATGTGTACTGTATTAGTACTGTACTTGTAATGTAGTTGTACTGTATTTGTACTGTATGTGTACTGTATTTGTACTGTAATTGTACTGTAGTTGTACTGTAGTTGTACTGTACTTTTACTGTACTTGTACTGTAGTTGTACTGTATGTGTACTGTAGTTGTACTGTATTTGTACTGTACTTGTACTGTAGTTGTAATGTAGTTGTACTGAAGTTGTACTGTATGTGTACTCTATGTGTACTGTAGTTGTACTGTTGTTGTACTGTATGTTTACTGTAGTTGTACTGTATGTGTACTGTAGTTGTACTGTATTTGAACTGTATTTGTACTGTACTTGTACTGTAGTTGTACTGTAGTTGTACTGTATGTGTACTGTATTTGTACTGTACTTGTACTGTAGTTGTACTGTAGTTGTACTGTACTTGTACTGTACTTGTACTGTAGTTGTACTGTATGTGTACTGTAGTTGTACTGTACTTGAACTGTACTTGTACTGTAGTTGTACTGTAGTTGTACTGTACTTGTACTGTACTTGTACTGTAGTTGTACTGTAGTTGTACTGTATGTGTACTGTAGTTGTACTGTATTTGTACTGTACTTGTACTGTAGTTGTACTGTAGTTGTACTGTAGTTGTACTGTATGTGTACTGTATTAGTACTGTACTTGTACTGTAGTTGTACTGTATTTGTACTGTATGTGTACTGTATTTGTACTGTAATTGTACTGTAGTTGTACTGTAGTTGTACTGTACTTTTACTGTACTTGTACTGTAGTTGTACTGTATGTGTACTGTAGTTGTACTGTATTTGTACTGTACTTGTACTGTAGTTGCAATGTAGTTGTACTGTAGTTGTACTGTATGTGTACTGTATTTATACTGTACTTGTACTGTAGTTGTACTGTATGTGTACTGTATTTGTACTGTTCTTGTACTGTAGTTGTACTGTAGTTGTACTGTACTTGTACTGTAGTTGTACTGTATGTGTACTGTAGTTGTACTGTATTTGTACTGTACTTGTACTGTAGTTGTATTGTAGTTGTACTGTACTTGTACTGTACTTGTACTGTACTTGTACTGTAGTTGTACTGTAGTTGTACTGTAGTTGTACTGTATGTGTACTGTAGTTGTACTGTATTTGTACTGTACTTGTACTGTTGTTGTACTGTAGTTGTACTGTACTTGTACTGTACTTGTACTGTAGTTGTACTGTATTTGTACTGTACTTGTACTGTACTTGTACAGTAGTTGTACTGTAGTTGTACTGTAGTTGTACTGTAGTTGTACTGTATGTGTACTGTAGTTGTACTGTATTTGTACTGTACTTGTACTGTAGTTGTACTGTAGTTGTACTGTAGTTGTACTGTAGTTGTACTGTAGTTGTACTGTATGTGTACTGTAGTTGTACTGTATTTGTACTGTACTTGTACTGTAGTTGTACTGTAGTTGTACTGTACTTGTATTGTACTTGTACTGTAGTTGTACTGTAGTTGTACTGTAGTTGTACTGTATGTGTACTGTAGTTGTACTGTATTTGTACTGTACTTTTACTGTAGTTGTAATGTAGTTGAACTGTAGTTGTACTGTATGTGTACTGTATTTATACTGTACTTGTACTGTAGTTGTACTGTATGTGTACTGTATTTGTACTGTACTTGTACTGTAGTTGTACTGTAGTTGTACTGTACTTGTACTGTACTTGTACTGTAGTTGTACTGTATGTGTACTGTAGTTGTACTGTATTTGTACTGTACTTGTACTGTAGTTGTATTGTAGTTGTACTGTACTTGTACTGTACTTGTACTGTACTTGTACTGTACTTGTACTGTACTTGTACTCTAGTTGTACTGTAGTTGTACTGCAGTTGTACTGTATGTGTACTGTATGTGTACTGTAGTTGTACTGTATTTGTACTGTACTTGTACTGTTGTTGTACTGTAGTTGTACTGTACTTGTACTGTACTTGTACTGTAGTTGTACTGTATTTGTATTGTACTTGTACTGTACTTGTACAGTAGTTGTACTGTAGTTGTACTGTAGTTGTACTGTAGTTGTACTGTATGTGTACTGTAGTTGTACTGTATTTGTACTGTACTTGTACTGTAGTTGTACTGTAGTTGTACTGTAGTTGTACTGTAGTTGTACTGTAGTTTTACCGTATGTGTACTGTATTTTAACTGTATTTGTACTGTAGTTGTACTGTAGTTGTACTGTAGTTGTACTGTAGTTGTACTGTACTTGTACTGTAGGTGTACTGTAGTTGTACTGTAGTTAAACTGTATTTGTACTGTAGTTGTACTGTACTTGTACTGTATGTGTACTGTATGTGTACTGTATTTGTACTGTACTAGTACTGTATGTGTACTGTATGTGTACTGTATGTGTACTGTATGTGTACTGTATTTGTACTGTAGTTGTACTGTAGTTGTACTGTAGTTGTACTGTAGTTGTACTGTATTTGTACTGTACTTGTACTGTAGTTTTACTGTAGTTGTACTGTACTTGTACTGTATTTTAACTGTATTTGTACTGTAGTTGTACTGTAGTTGTACTGTATTTGTACTGTAGTTTTACTGTATGTGTACTGTAGTTGTACTGTATTTGTACTGTACTTGTACTGTAGTTGTACTGTAGTTGTACTGTATTTGTACTGTAGTTGTACTTTAGTTGTACTGTATGTGTACTGTAGTTGTACTGTATGTGTACTGTAGTTGTAGTGAATGTGTACTGTAGTTGTACTGTATTTGTACTGTATTTGTACTGTACTTGTACTGTAGTTGTACTGCAGTTGTACCGTATGTGTACTGTATTTGTACTGTACTTGTACTTTAGTTGTACTGTAGTTTTACTGTACTTGTATTGTAGTTGTACTGTAGTTGTACTGTAGTTGTACTGTACTTGTACTGTAGTTGTACTGTAGTTGTACTGTAGTTGTACTGTATGTGTACTGTAGTTGTACTGTATTTGTACTGTACTTGTACTGTAGATGTACTGTAGTTGTACTGTATTTGTACTGTATGTGTACTGTATTTGTACTGTAGTTGTACTGTATGTGTACTGTAGTTGTACTGTATGTGTACTGTTTTTGTACTGTATGTGTACTGTATTTGTACTGTAGTTCTACTGTAGTTGTACTGTAGTTGTACTGTAGTTGTACTGTAGTTGTACTGTAGTTGTACTGTATGTGTACTGTATTTGTACTGTATGTGTACTGTATTTGTACTGTAGTTGTACTGTAGTTGTACTGTATGTGTACTGTATTTTAACTGTACTTGTACTGTAGTTGTACTGTATTTGTACTGTAGTTGTACTGTATGTGTACTGTATGTGTACTGTAGTTGTACTGTATGTGTACTGTAGTTGTACTGTATGTGTACTGTATGTGTACTGTATTGGTACTGTAGTTGTACTGTAGTTGTACTGTATGTGTCCTGTATTTTAACTGTACTTGTACTGTAGTTGTACTGTAGTTGTACTGTAGTTGTACTTTATGTTTACTGTATGTGTTCTGTAGTTGTACTGTAGTTGTACTGTAGTTGTACTGTAGTTGTACTGTAGTTGTACTGTATGTGTACCGTATGTGTACTTTAGTTGTACTGTAGTTGTACTGTATGTGTACTGTATGTGTACTGTAGTTGTACTGTATGTGTACTGTACTTGTACTGTACTTGTACTGTAGTTGTACTGTAGTTGTACTGTATGTGGACTGTATGTGTACTGTACTTGTGCTGTAGTTGTACTGTAGCTGTACTGTATTTGTACTGTAGTTGTACTGTAGTTGTACTGTATGTGTACTGTATGTGTACTGTAGTTGTATTGTAGTTGTACTGTATGTGTACTGTAGTTGTACTGTAGTTGTACTGTATTTGTACTGTAGTTGTACTGTAGTTGTACTGTATGTGTACTGTATGTGTACTGTAGTTGTACTGTAGTTGTACTGTATGTGTCCTGTATTTTAACTGTACTTGTACTGTAGTTGTACTGTAGTTGTACTGTAGTTGTACTGTAGTTGTACTGTATGTGTACTGTATTTTAACTGTACTTGTACTGTAGTTGTACTGTATTTGTACTGTAGTTGTACTGTATGTGTACTGTATGTGTACTGTAGTTGTACTGTATGTGTACTGTAGTTGTACTGTAGTTGTACTGTATGTGTACTGTATGTGTACTGTATTGGTACTGTAGTTGTACTGTAGTTGTACTGTATGTGTCCTGTATTTTAACTGTACTTGTACTGTAGTTGTACTGTAGTTGTACTGTAGTTGTACTTTATGTGTACTGTATGTGTTCTGTAGTTGTACTGTAGTTGTACTGTAGTTGTACTGTAGTTGTACTGTAGTTGTACTGTATGTGTACCGTATGTGTACTTTAGTTGTACTGTAGTTGTACTGTATGTGTACTGTATGTGTACTGTAGTTGTACTGTATGTGTACTGTACTTGTACTGTACTTGTACTGTAGTTGTACTGTAGTTGTACTGTATGTGGACTGTATGTGTACTGTACTTGTGCTGTAGTTGTACTGTAGCTGTACTGTATTTGTACTGTAGTTGTACTGTAGTTGTACTGTATGTGTACTGTATGTGTACTGTATTTGTACTGTAGTTGTACTGTAGTTGTATTGTATGTGTACTGTAAGTGTACTGTAGTTGTACTGTAGTTGTACTGTATGTGTCCTGTATTTTAACTGTAGTTGTACTGTAGTTGTACTGTAGTTGTACTGTAGTTGTACTGTAGTTGTACTGTATGTGTACTGTAGTTGTACTGTAGTTGTACTGTATGTGTACTGTATGTGTACTGTATTTGTACTGTAGTTGTACTGTAGTTGTACTGTATTTGTACTGTAGTTGTACTGTAGTTGTACTGTAGTTGTACTGTATGTGTACTGTAGTTGTACTGTAGTTGTACTGTATGTGTACTGTATGTGTACTGTAGTTATACTGTAGTTGTACTGTATGAGTACTGTAGTTGTACTGTAGTTGTACTGTAGTTGTACTGTAGTTGTACTGTAGTTGTACTGTACTTGTACTGTAGTTGTACTGTATGTGTACTGTATGTGTACTGTAGTTGTACTGTATGTGTACTGTAGTTGTACTGTAGTTGTACTGTATGTGTACTGTAGTTGTACTGTATTTGTACTGTACTTGTACTGTAGTTGTACTGTAGTTGTACTGTAGTTGTACTGTATGTGTACTGTATTTGTACTGTACTTGTACTGTAGTTGTACTGTAGTTGTACTGTATGTGTACTGTATTTGTACTGTACTTGTACTGTAGTTGTACTGTAGTTGTACTGTACTTTTACTGTACTTGTACTGTAGTTGTACTGTATGTGTACTGTAGTTGTACTGTATTTGTACTGTACTTGTACTGTAGTTGTACTGTACTTGTACTGTACTTGTACTGTAGTTGTACTGTAGTTGTACTGTAGTTGTACTGTATGTGTACTGTAGTTGTACTGTATTTGTACTGTACTTGTACTGTAGTTGTAATGTAGTTGTACTGTAGTTGTACTGTATGTGTACTGTATTTATACTGTACTTGTACTGTAGTTGTACTGTATGTGTACTGTATTTGTACTGTACTTGTACTGTAGTTGTACTGTAGTTGTACTGTACTTGTACTGTACTTGTACTGTAGTTGTACTGTATGTGTACTGTAGTTGTACTGTATTTGTACTGTACTTGTACTGTAGTTGTATTGTAGTTGTACTGTACTTGTACTGTACTTGTACTGTACTTGTACTGTAGTTGTACTGTAGTTGTACTCTAGTTGTACTGTATGTGTACTGTAGTTGTACTGTACTTGTACTGTACTTGTACTGTACTTGTACTGTACTTGTACTCTAGTTGTACTGTAGTTGTACTGCAGTTGTACTGTATGTGTACTGTATGTGTACTGTAGTTATACTGTATTTGTACTGTACTTGTACTGTTGTTGTACTGTAGTTGTACTGTACTTGTACTGTACTTGTACTGTAGTTGTACTGTATTTGTATTGTACTTGTACTGTACTTGTACAGTAGTTGTACTGTAGTTGTACTGTAGTTGTACTGTAGTTGTACTGTATGTGTACTGTAGTTGTACTGTATTTGTACTGTACTTGTACTGTAGTTGTACTGTAGTTGTACTGTAGTTGTACTGTAGTTGTACTGTAGTTTTACCGTATGTGTACTGTATTTTAACTGTATTTGTACTGTAGTTGTACTGTAGTTGTACTGTAGTTGTACTGTAGTTGTACTGTACTTGTACTGTAGGTGTACTGTAGTTGTACTGTAGTTAAACTGTATTTGTACTGTACTTGTACTGTATGTGTACTGTATGTGTACTGTATTTGTACTGTACTAGTACTGTATGTGTACTGTATGTGTACTGTATGTGTACTGTATGTGTACTGTATTTGTACTGTAGTTGTACTGTAGTTGTACTGTAGTTGTACTGTATTTGTACTGTACTTGTACTGTAGTTGTACTGTAGTTTTACTGTAGTTGTACTGTACTTGTACTGTATGTGTACTGTATTTTAACTGTATTTGTACTGTAGTTGTACTGTAGTTGTACTGTATTTGTACTGTAGTTGTACTGTATGTGTACTGTAGTTGTACTGTATTTGTACTGTACTTGTACTGTAGTTGTACTGTAGTTGTACTGTATTTGTACTGTAGTTGTACTTTAGTTGTACTGTATGTGTACTGTAGTTGTACTGTATGTGTACTGTAGTTGTAGTGAATGTGTACTGTAGTTGTACTGTATTTGTACTGTATTTGTACTGTACTTGTACTGTAGTTGTACTGCAGTTGTACCGTATGTGTACTGTATTTGTACTGTACTTGTACTTTAGTTGTACTGTAGTTTTACTGTACTTGTACTGTACTTGTACAGTAGTTGTACTGTATGTGTACTATAGTTGTACTGTATTTGTACTGTACTTGTATTGTAGTTGTACTGTAGTTGTACTGTAGTTGTACTGTACTTGTACTGTAGTTGTACTGTAGTTGTACTGTAGTTGTACTGTATGTGTACTGTAGTTGTACTGTATTTGTACTGTACTTGTACTGTAGATGTACTGTAGTTGTACTGTATTTGTACTGTATGTGTACTGTATTTGTACTGTAGTTGTACTGTATGTGTACTGTAGTTGTACTGTATGTGTACTGTTTTTGTACTGTATGTGTACTGTATTTGTACTGTAGTTCTACTGTAGTTGTACTGTAGTTGTACTGTAGTTGTACTGTAGTTGTACTGTAGTTGTACTGTATGTGTACTGTATTTGTACTGTATGTGTACTGTATTTGTACTGTAGTTGTACTGTAGTTGTACTGTATGTGTACTGTATTTTAACTGTACTTGTACTGTAGTTGTACTGTATTTGTACTGTAGTTGTACTGTATGTGTACTGTATGTGTACTGTAGTTGTACTGTATGTGTACTGAAGTTGTACTGTAGTTGTACTGTATGTGTACTGTATGTGTACTGTATTGGTACTGTAGTTGTACTGTAGTTGTACTGTATGTGTCCTGTATTTTAACTGTACTTGTACTGTAGTTGTACTGTAGTTGTACTGTAGTTGTACTTAATGTGTACTGTATGTGTTCTGTAGTTGTACTGTAGTTGTACTGTAGTTGTACTGTAGTTGTACTGTAGTTGTACTGTATGTGTACCGTATGTGTACTTTAGTTGTACTGTAGTTGTACTGTATGTGTACTGTATGTGTACTGTAGTTATACTGTATGTGTACTGTACTTGTACTGTACTTGTACTGTAGTTGTACTGTAGTTGTACTGTATGTGGACTGTATGTGTACTGTACTTGTGCTGTAGTTGTACTGTAGCTGTACTGTATTTGTACTGTAGTTGTACTGTAGTTGTACTGTATGTGTACTGTATGTGTACTGTAGTTGTATTGTAGTTGTACTGTATGTGTACTGTAGTTGTACTGTAGTTGTACTGTACTTGTACTGTAGTTGTACTGTAGTTGTACTGTATGTGTACTGTATGTGTACTGTAGTTGTACTGTAGTTGTACTGTATGTGTCCTGTATTTTAACTGTACTTGTACTGTAGTTGTACTGTAGTTGTACTGTAGTTGTACTGTAGTTGTACTGTATGTGTACTGTATTTTAACTGTACTTGTACTGTAGTTGTACTGTATTTGTACTGTAGTTGTACTGTATGTGTACTGTATGTGTACTGTAGTTGTACTGTATGTGTACTGTAGTTGTACTGTAGTTGTACTGTATGTGTACTGTATGTGTACTGTATTGGTACTGTAGTTGTACTGTAGTTGTACTGTATGTGTCCTGTATTTTAACTGTACTTGTACTGTAGTTGTACTGTAGTTGTACTGTAGTTGTACTTTATGTGTACTGTATGTGTTCTGTAGTTGTACTGTAGTTGTACTGTAGTTGTACTGTAGTTGTACTGTAGTTGTACTGTATGTGTACCGTATGTGTACTTTAGTTGTACTGTAGTTGTACTGTATGTGTACTGTATGTGTACTGTAGTTGTACTGTATGTGTACTGTACTTGTACTGTACTTGTACTGTAGTTGTACTGTAGTTGTACTGTATGTGGACTGTATGTGTACTGTACTTGTGCTGTAGTTGTACTGTAGCTGTACTGTATTTGTACTGTAGTTGTACTGTAGTTGTACTGTATGTGTACTGTATGTGTACTGTATTTGTACTGTAGTTGTACTGTAGTTGTACTGTATGTGTACTGTAAGTGTACTGTAGTTGTACTGTAGTTGTACTGTATGTGTCCTGTATTTAACTGTAGTTGTACTGTAGTTGTACTGTAGTTGTACTGTAGTTGTACTGTAGTTGTACTGTATGTGTACTGTAGTTGTACTGTAGTTGTACTGTATGTGTACTGTATGTGTACTGTATTTGTACTGTAGTTGTACTGTAGTTGTACTGTATTTGTACTGTAGTTGTACTGTAGTTGTACTGTAGTTGTACTGTATGTGTACTGTAGTTTTACTGTAGTTGTACTGTATGTGTACTGTATGTGTACTGTAGTTATACTGTAGTTGTACTGTATGAGTACTGTAGTTGTACTGTAGTTGTACTCTAGTTGTACTGTAGTTGTACTGTAGTTGTACTGTACTTGTACTGTAGTTGTACTGTATGTGTACTGTATGTGTACTGTAGTTGTACTGTATGTGTACTGTAGTTGTACTGTAGTTGTACTGTATGTGTACTGTAGTTGTACTGTATTTGTACTGTACTTGTACTGTAGTTGTACTGTAGTTGTACTGTAGTTGTACTGTATGTGTACTGTATTTGTACTGTACTTGTACTGTAGTTGTACTGTAGTTGTACTGTATGTGTACTGTATTTGTACTGTACTTGTACTGTAGTTGTACTGTAGTTGTACTGTACTTTTACTGTACTTGTACTGTAGTTGTACTGTATGTGTACTGTAGTTGTACTGTATTTGTACTGTACTTGTACTGTAGTTGTACTGTAGTTGTACTGTACTTGTACTGTACTTGTACTGTAGTTGTACTGTAGTTGTACTGTAGTTGTACTGTATGTGTACTGTAGTTGTACTGTATTTGTACTGTACTTGTACTGTAGTTGTAATGTAGTTGTACTGTAGTTGTACTGTATGTGTACTGTATTTATACTGTACTTGTACTGTAGTTGTACTGTATGTGTACTGTATTTGTACTGTACTTGTACTGTAGTTGTACTGTAGTTGTACTGTACTTGTACTGTACTTGTACTGTAGTTGTACTGTATGTGTACTGTAGTTGTACTGTATTTGTACTGTACTTGTACTGTAGTTGTATTGTAGTTGTACTGTACTTGTACTGTACTTGTACTGTACTTGTACTGTAGTTGTACTGTAGTTGTACTCTAGTTGTACTGTATGTGTACTGTAGTTGTACTGTATTTGTACTGTACTTGTACTGTAGTTGTACTGTAGTTGTACTGTACTTGTACTGTACTTGTACTGTAGTTGTACTGTATTTGTACTGTACTTGTACTGTACTTGTACAGTAGTTGTACTGTAGTTGTACTGTAGTTGTACTGTAGTTGTACTGTATGTGTACTGTAGTTGTACTGTATTTGTACTGTACTTGTACTGTAGTTGTACTGTAGTTGTACTGTAGTTGTACTGTAGTTGTACTGTAGTTGTACTGTAGTTGTACCGTATGTGTACTGTATTTTAACTGTATTTGTACTGTAGTTGTACTGTAGTTGTACTGTAGTTGTACTGTAGTTGTACTGTACTTGTACTGTAGGTGTACTGTAGTTGTACTGTAGTTAAACTGTATTTGTACTGTAGTTGTACTGTACTTGTACTGTATGTGTACTGTATGTGTACTGTATTTGTACTGTACTAGTACTGTATGTGTACTCTATGTGTACTGTATGTGTACTGTATGTGTACTGTATTTGTACTGTAGTTGTACTGTAGTTGTACTGTATGTGTAATATATGTGTACTGTAGTTGTACTGTATGTGTACTGTACTTGTACTGTACTTGTACTGTAGTTGTACTGTATGTGTACTGTAGTTGTACTGTAGTTGTACTGTAGTTGTACTGTATGTGTCCTGTATTTTAACTGTACTTGTACTGTAGTTGTACTGTAGTTGTACTGTAGTTGTGTAGTTGTACTGTATTTGTACTGTAGTTGTACTGTATGTGTACTGTATGTGTACTGTAGTTGTACTGTAGTTGTACTGTAGTTGTACTGTATGTGTACTGTATGTGTACTGTATTGGTACTGTAGTTGTACTGTAGTTGTACTGTATGTGTCCTGTATTTTAACTGTACTTGTACTGTAGTTGTACTGTAGTTGTACTGTAGTTGTACTGTAGTTGTAATGTATGTGTACTGTATGTGTACTGTAGTTGTACTGTAGTTGTACTGTAGTTGTACTGTAGTTGTACTGTATGTGTACTGTATGTGTACTTTAGTTGTACTGTAGTTGTACTGTATGTGTACTGTATGTGTACTGTAGTTGTACTGTATGTGTACTGTACTTGTACTGTACTTGTACTGTACTTGTACTGTAGTTGTACTGTAGTTGTACTGTATGTGTACTGTATGTGTACTGTACTTGTGCTGTAGTTGTACTGTAGCTGTACTGTATTTGTACTGTAGTTGTACTGTAGTTGTACTGTATGTGTACTGTATGTGTACTGTAGTTGTATTGTAGTTGTACTGTATGTGTACTGTAGTTGTACTGTAGTTGTACTGTATTTGTACTGTAGTTGTACTGTAGTTGTACTGTATGTGTACTGTATGTGTACTGTAGTTGTACTGTAGTTGTACTGTATGTGTCCTGTATTTTAACTGTACTTGTACTGTAGTTGTACTGTAGTTGTACTGTAGTTGTACTGTATGTGTACTGTAGTTGTACTGTAGTTGTACTGTATGTGTACTGTATGTGTACTGTATTTGTACTGTAGTTGTACTGTAGTTGTACTGTATGTGTACTGGAAGTGTACTGTAGTTGTACTGTAGTTGTACTGTATGTGTCCTGTATTTTAACTGTACTTTTACTGTAGTTGTACTGTAGTTTTACTGTAGTTGTACTGTATGTGTACTGTAGTTGTACTGTATGTGTACTGTATGTGTACTGTATTTGTACTGTAGTTGTACTGTAGTTGTACTGTATTTGTACTGTAGTTGTACTGTAGTTGTACTGTAGTTGTACTGTATGTGTACTGTAGTTGTACTGTAGTTGTACTGTATGTGTACTGTATGTGTACTGTAGTTATACTGTAGTTGTACTGTATGTGTACTGTACTTGTACTGTACTTGTACTGTAGTTGTACTGTAGTTGTACTGTAGTTGTACTGTACTTGTACTGTAGTTGTACTGTATGTGTACTGTATGTGTACAGTAGTTGTACTGTATGTGTACTGTAGTTGTACTGTAGTTGTACTGTATGTGTACTGTAGTTGTACTGTATTTGTACTGTACTTGTACTGTAGTTGTACTGTATTTGTACAGTATTTATACTGTATTTTAACTGTATTTTTACTGTAGTTGTACTGTAATTGTACTGTAGTTGTACTGTAGTTGTACTGTAGCTGTACTGTAGTTGTACTGTACTTGTACTGTAGTTGTACTGTAGTTGTACTGTATGTGTACTGTAGTGGTACTGTATTTGTACTGTACTTGTACTGTATTTGTACTGTACATGTACTGTATGTGTACTGTAGTTGTACTGTATGTGTACTGTAGTTGTACTGTAGTAGTACTGTATGTGTACTGTAGTTGTACTGTATTTGTACTGTAGTTGTACTGTATGTGTACTGTATGTGTACTTTATTTTAACTGTATTTGTACTGTAGTTGTACTGTATTTGTACTGTAGTTGTACTGTAGTTGTACTGTAGTTGTACTGTAGTTGTACTGTACTTGTACTGTAGTTGTACTGTATGTGTACTGTATTTTAACTGTATTTGTACTGTAGTTGTACTGTATTTGAACTGTAGTTGTACTGTACTTTTACTGTACTTGTACTGTAGTTGTACTGTAGTTGTACTGTATGTGTACTGTAGTGGTACTGTATTTGTACTGTACTTGTACTGTAGTTGTACTGTAGTTGTACTGTAGTTGTACTGTATGTGTACTGTAGTTGTACTGTATTTGTACTGTACTTGTACTGTAGTTGTACTGTAGTTGTACTGTAGTTGTACTGTAGTTGTAATGCAGTTGTACTGTAAGTGTACTGTATTTTAACTGTATTTGTACTGTAGTTTTACTGTAGTTGTACTGTAGTTGTACTGTAGTTGTACTGTAGTTGTACTGTAGTTAAACTGAATTTGTACTGTAGTTGTACTGTAGTTGTACTGTACTTGTACTGTATGTGTACTGTATGTGTACTGTATTTGTACTGTAGTAGTACTGTATGTGTACTGTATGTGTACTGTATGTGTACTGTATGTGTACTGTATGTGTACTGTATTTGTACTGTAGTTGTACTGTAGTTGTACTGTAGTTGTACTGTATTTGTACTGTACTTGTACTGTAGTTGTACTGTAGTTGTACTGTACTTGTACTGTACTTGTACTGTACTTGTACTGTACTTGTACTGTAGTTGTACTGTAGTTGTACTGTAGTTGTACTGTATGTGTACTGTAGTTGTACTGTAGTTGTACTGTAGTTGTACTGTAGTTGTACTGTAGTTGTACTGTATTTGTACTGTAGTTGTACTGTAGTTGTACTGTAGTTGTACTGTAGTTGTACTGTAGTTGTACTGTATGTGTACTGTAGTTGTACTGTATTTGTACTGTACTTGTACTGTAGTTGTACTGTAGTTGTACTGTAGTTGTACTGTATGTGTACTGTATTTATACTGTATTTGTACTGTAGTTGTACTGTAGTTGTACTGTATGTGTACTGTATTTTAACTGTACTTGTACTGTAGTTGTACTGTAGTTGTACTGTAGTTGTACTGTATGTGTACTGTATTTGTACTGTACTTGTACTGTAGTTGTACTGTAGTTGTACTGTACTTGTACTGTACTTGTACTGTACTTGTACTGTACTTGTACTGTATGTGTACTGTACTTGTACTGTAGTTGTACTGTAGTTGTACTGTATTTGTACTGTAGTTGTACTGTAGTTGTACTGTAGTTGTACTGTATGTTTACTGTAGTTGTACTGTAGTTGTACTGTAGTTGTACTGTAGTTGTACTGTATTTTAACTGTAGTTGTACTGTAGTTGTACTGTAGTTGTACTGTATGTGTACTGTATGTGTACTGTAGTTGTACTGTAGTTGTACTGTATGTGTACTGTATGTGTACTGTATGTGTACTGTAGTTGTACTGTATTTGTACTGTAGTTGTACTGTAGTAGTACTGTAGTTGTACTGTATGTGTACTGTATTTATACTGTACTTGTACTGTAGTTGTACTGTATGTGTACTGTATTTGTACTGTAGTTGTACTGTATGTGTACTGTAGTTGTACTGTACTTGTACTGTATTTGTACTTTATGTGTACTGTATTTGTACTGTAGTTTTACTGTAGTTGTACTGTACTTGTACTGTATGTGTACTGTATTTTAACTGTATTTGTACTGTAGTTGTACTGTAGTTGTACTGTATTTGTACTGTAGTTGTACTGTATGTGTACTGTAGTTGTACTGTATTTGTACTGTACTTGTGCTGTAGTTGTACTGTAGTTGTACTGTATTTGTACTGTAGTTGTACTTTAGTTGTACTGTATGTGTACTGTAGTTGTACTGTATGTGTACTGTAGTTGTAGTGAATGTGTACTGTAGTTGTACTGTATTTGTACTGTATTTGTACTGTACTTGTACTGTAGTTGTACTGCAGTTGTACTGTATGTGTACTGTATTTGTACTGTACTTGTACTTTAGTTGTACTGTAGTTGTACTGTACTTGTACTGTACTTGTACTGTACTTGTACTGTAGTTGTACTGTAGTTGTACTGTAGTTGTACTGTATGTGTACTGTAGTTGTACTGTATTTGTACTGTACTTGTACTGTAGTTGTACTGTAGTTGTACTGTACTTGTATTGTACTTGTACTGTAGTTGTACTGTAGTTGTACTGTAGTTGTACTGTATGTGTACTGTAGTTGTACTGTATTTGTACTGTACTTGTACTGTAGTTGTAATGTAGTTGAACTGTAGTTGTACTGTATGTGTACTGTATTTATACTGTACTTGTACTGTAGTTGTACTGTATGTGTACTGTATTTGTACTGTACTTGTACTGTAGTTGTACTGTAGTTGTACTGTACTTGTACTGTACTTGTACTGTAGTTGTACTGTATGTGTACTGTAGTTGAACTGTATTTGTACTGTACTTGTACTGTAGTTGTATTGTAGTTGTACTGTACTTGTACTGTACTTGTACTGTACTTGTACTCTAGTTGTACTGTAGTTGTACTGTAGTTGTACTGTATGTGTACTGTAGTTGTACTGTATTTGTACTGTACTTGTACTGTTGTTGTACTGTAGTTGTACTGTACTTGTACTGTACTTGTACTGTAGTTGTACTGTATGTGTACTGTATGTGTACTGTATTTGTACTGTACTAGTACTGTATGTGTACTGTATGTGTACTGTATGTGTACTGTATGTGTACTGTATTTGTACTGTAGTTGTACTGTAGTTGTACTGTAGTTGTACTGTATTTGTACTGTAGTTGTACTTTAGTTGTACTGTATGTGTACTGTAGTTGTACTGTATGTGTACTGTAGTTGTAGTGAATGTGTACTGTAGTTGTACTGTATTTGTACTCTATTTGTACTGTACTTGTACTGTAGTTGTACTGCAGTTGTACTGTATGTGTACTGTATTTGTACTGTACTTGTACTTAAGTTGTACTGTAGTTGTACTGTACTTGTACTGTACTTGTACTGTAGTTGTACTGTATGTGTACTGTAGTTGTACTGTATTTGTACTGTACTTGTATTGTAGTTGTACTGTAGTTGTACTGTACTTGTACTCTACTTGTACTGTAGTTGTACTGTAGTTGTACTGTAGTTGTACTGTATGTGTACTGTAGTTGTACTGTATTTGTACTGTACTTGTACTGTAGATGTACTGAAGTTGTACTGTATTTGTACTGTATGTTTACTGTATTTGTACTGTAGTTGTACTGTATGTGTACTGTAGTTGTACTGTATGTGTACTGTTTTTGTACTGTATGTGTACTGTATTTGTACTGTAGTTCTACTGTAGTTGTACTGTAGTTGTACTGTAGTTGTACTGTAGTTGTACTGTATGTGTACTGTATTTGTACTGTATGTGTACTGTATTTGTACTGTAGTTGTACTGTAGTTGTACTGTAAGTGTACTGTATTTTAACAGTACTTGAACTGTAGTTGTACTGTATTTGTACTGTAGTTGTACTGTATTTGTACTGTAGTTGTACTGTAGTTGTACTGTAGTTGTACTGTATGTGTACTGTATTTGTACTGTATGTGTACTGTATTTGTACTGTATGTGTACTGTATTTGTACTGTAGTTGTGCTGTAGTTGTACTGTATGTGTACTGTAGTTGTACTGTACTTGTACTGAAGTTGTACTGTATGTGTACTGTATTTGTACTGTAGTTGTACTGTAGTTGTACTGTATTTGTACTGTATTTGTACTGTACTTTTACTGTAGTTGTACTGTAGTTGTACTGTATGTGTACTGTATTTGTACTGTAAATATACTGTAGTTGTACTGTATGTGTACTGTAGTTGTACTGTACTTGTACTGTAGTTGTACTGTAGTTGTACTGTATGTGTACTGTAGTTGTACTGTACTTGTACTGTATTTGTACTTTATGTGTACTGTATTTGTACTGTAGTTGTACTGTAGTTGTACTGTATTTGTACTGTATGTGTACTGTATTTGTACTCTAGTTGTACTGTAGTTGTACTGTAGTTGTACTCTACTTGTACTGTATTTGTACTGTAGTTGTACTGTATGTGTACTGTATTTGTACTGTAGTTGTATTGTAGTTGTACTGTAGTTGTACTGTGTGTGTACTGTATGTGTACTGTAGTTGTACTGTAGTTGTACTGTAGTTGTACTCTATGTGTACTGTATGTGTACTGAATGTGTACTGTAGTTGTACTGTATGTGTACTGTATGTGTACTGTAGTTGTACTGTAGTTGTACTGTAGTTGTACTGTAGTTGTACTGTAGTTGTACTGTAGTTTTACCGTATGTGTACTGTATTTTAACTGTATTTGTACTGTAGTTGTACTGTAGTTGTACTGTAGTTGTACTGTAGTTGTACTGTATGTGTACTGTATTTGTACTGTACTTGTACTGTAGTTGTACTGTAGTTGTACTGTACTTGTACTGTACTTGTACTGTAGTTGTACTGTATGTGTACTGTAGTTGAACTGTATTTGTACTGTACTTGTACTGTAGTTGTATTGTAGTTGTACTGTACTTGTACTGTACTTGTACTGTACTTGTACTGTACTTGTACTGTACTTGTACTCTACTTGTACTCTAGTTGTACTGTAGTTGTACTGTATGTGTACTGTAGTTGTACTGTATTTGTACTGTACTTGTACTGTTGTTGTACTGTAGTTGTACTGTACTTGTACTGTACTTGTACTGTAGTTGTACTGTATGTGTACTGTATGTGTACTGTATTTGTACTGTACTAGTACTGTATGTGTACTGTATGTGTACTGTATGTGTACTGTATGTGTACTGTATTTGTACTGTAGTTGTACTGTAGTTGTACTGTAGTTGTACTGTAGTTGTACTGTATTTGTACTGTACTTGTACTGTAGTTGTACTGTAGTTTTACTGTAGTTGTACGGTACTTGTACTGTATGTGTACTGTATTTTAACTGTATTTGTACTGTAGTTGTACTGTAGTTGTACTGTATTTGTACTGTAGTTGTACTGTATGTATACTGTAGTTGTACTGTATTTGTACTGTACTTGTGCTGTAGTTGTACTGTAGTTGTACTGTATTTGTACTGTAGTTGTACTTTAGTTGTACTGTATGTGTACTGTAGTTGTACTGTATGTGTACTGTAGTTGTAGTGAATGTGTACTGTAGTTGTACTGTATTTGTACTGTATTTGTACTGTACTTGTACTGTAGTTGTACTGCAGTTGTACTGTATGTGTACTGTATTTGTACTGTACTTGTACTTAAGTTGTACTGTAGTTGTACTGTACTTGTACTGTACTTGTACTGTAGTTGTACTGTATGTGTACTGTAGTTGTACTGTATTTGTACTGTACTTGTATTGTAGTTGTACTGTAGTTGTACTGTACTTGTACTGTACTTGTACTGTAGTTGTACTGTAGTTGTACTGTAGTTGTACTGTATGTGTACTGTAGTTGTACTGTATTTGTACTGTACTTGTACTGTAGATGTACTGTAGTTGTACTGTATTTGTACTGTATGTGTACTGTATTTGTGCTGTAGTTGTACTGTATGTGTACTGTAGTTGTACTGTATGTGTACTGTTTTTGTACTGTATGTGTACTGTATTTGTACTGTAGTTCTACTGTAGTTGTACTGTAGTTGTACTGTAGTTGTACTGTAGTTGTACTGTATGTGTACTGTATTTGTACTGTATGTGTACTGTATTTGTACTGTAGTTGTACTGTAGTTGTACTGTAAGTGTACTGTATTTTAACAGTACTTGAACTGTAGTTGTACTGTATTTGTACTGTAGTTGTACTGTATTTGTACTGTAGTTGTACTGTAGTTGTACTGTAGTTGTACTGTATGTGTACTGTATTTGTACTGTATGTGTACTGTATTTGTACTGTATGTGTACTGTATTTGTACTGTAGTTGTGCTGTAGTTGTACTTTATGTGTACTGTAGTTGTACTGTACTTGTACTGAAGTTGTACTGTATGTGTACTGTATTTGTACTGTAGTTGTACTGTAGTTGTACTGTATTTGTACTGTATTTGTACTGTACTTTTACTGTAGTTGTACTGTAGTTGTACTGTATGTGTACTGTATTTGTACTGTAAATATACTGTAGTTGTACTGTATGTGTACTGTAGTTGTACTGTACTTGTACTGTAGTTGTACTGTAGTTGTACTGTATGTGTACTGTAGTTGTACTGTACTTGTACTGTATTTGTACTTTATGTGTACTGTATTTGTACTGTAGTTGTACTGTAGTTGTACTGTATTTGTACTGTATGTGTACTGTATTTGTTCTCTAGTTGTACTGTAGTTGTACTGTAGTTGTACTCTACTTGTACTGTATTTGTACTGTAGTTGTACTGTATGTGTACTGTATTTGTACTGTAGTTGTACTGTAGTTGTACTGTAGTTGTACTGTGTGTGTACTGTATGTGTACTGTAGTTGTGCTGTAGTTGTACTGTAGTTGTACTCTATGTGTACTGTATGTGTACTGAATGTGTACTGTAGTTGTACTGTATGTGTACTGTATGTGTACTGTATGTGTACTGTAGTTGTACTGTATGTGTACTGTAGTTGTACTGTAGTTGTACTGTATGTGTACTGAACTTGTACTGTACTTGTACTGTAGTTGTACTGTAGTTGTACTGTACTTGTACTGTAGTTGTACTGTATGTGTACTGTATGTGTACTGTAGTTGTACTGTAGTTGTACTGTATGTGTACTGTAGTTGTTCTGTATTTGTACTGTACTTGTACTGTAGTTGTACTGTATGTGTACTGTAGTTGTACTGTAGTTGTACTGTATGTGTACTGTAGTGGTACTGTATTTGTACTGTACTTGTACTGTAGTTGTACTGTAGTTGTGCTGTAGTTGTACTGTATTTGTACTGTAGTTGTACTGTATGTATACTGTAGTTGTACTGTATTTGTACTGTACTTGTGCTGTAGTTGTACTGTAGTTGTACTGTATTTGTACTGTAGTTGTACTTTAGTTGTACTGTATGTGTACTGTAGTTGTACTGTATGTGTACTGTAGTTGTAGTGAATGTGTACTGTAGTTGTACTGTATTTGTACTGTATTTGTACTGTACTTGTACTGTAGTTGTACTGCAGTTGTACTGTATGTGTACTGTATTTGTACTGTACTTGTACTTAAGTTGTACTGTAGTTGTACTGTACTTGTACTGTACTTGTACTGTAGTTGTACTGTATGTGTACTGTAGTTGTACTGTATTTGTACTGTACTTGTATTGTAGTTGTACTGTAGTTGTACTGTACTTGTACTGTACTTGTACTGTAGTTGTACTGTAGTTGTACTGTAGTTGTACTGTATGTGTACTGTAGTTGTACTGTATTTGTACTGTACTTGTACTGTAGATGTACTGTAGTTGTACTGTATTTGTACTGTATGTGTACTGTATTTGTACTGTAGTTGTACTGTATGTGTACTGTAGTTGTACTGTATGTGTACTGTTTTTGTACTGTATGTGTACTGTATTTGTACTGTAGTTCTACTGTAGTTGTACTGTAGTTGTACTGTAGTTGTACTGTAGTTGTACTGTATGTGTACTGTATTTGTACTGTATGTGTACTGTATTTGTACTGTAGTTGTACTGTAGTTGTACTGTAAGTGTACTGTATTTTAACAGTACTTGAACTGTAGTTGTACTGTATTTGTACTGTAGTTGTACTGTATTTGTACTGTAGTTGTACTGTAGTTGTACTGTAGTTGTACTGTATGTGTACTGTATTTGTACTGTATGTGTACTGTATTTGTACTGTATGTGTACTGTATTTGTACTGTAGTTGTGCTGTAGTTGTACTTTATGTGTACTGTAGTTGTACTGTACTTGTACTGAAGTTGTACTGTATGTGTACTGTATTTGTACTGTAGTTGTACTGTAGTTGTACTGTATTTGTACTGTATTTGTACTGTACTTTTACTGTAGTTGTACTGTAGTTGTACTGTATGTGTACTGTATTTGTACTGTAAATATACTGTAGTTGTACTGTATGTGTACTGTAGTTGTACTGTACTTGTACTGTAGTTGTACTGTAGTTGTACTGTATGTGTACTGTAGTTGTACTGTACTTGTACTGTATTTGTACTTTATGTGTACTGTATTTGTACTGTAGTTGTACTGTAGTTGTACTGTATTTGTACTGTATGTGTACTGTATTTGTTCTCTAGTTGTACTGTAGTTGTACTGTAGTTGTACTCTACTTGTACTGTATTTGTACTGTAGTTGTACTGTATGTGTACTGTATTTGTACTGTAGTTGTACTGTAGTTGTACTGTAGTTGTACTGTGTGTGTACTGTATGTGTACTGTAGTTGTGCTGTAGTTGTACTGTAGTTGTACTCTATGTGTACTGTATGTGTACTGAATGTGTACTGTAGTTGTACTGTATGTGTACTGTATGTGTACTGTATGTGTACTGTAGTTGTACTGTATGTGTACTGTAGTTGTACTGTAGTTGTACTGTATGTGTACTGTACTTGTACTGTACTTGTACTGTAGTTGTACTGTAGTTGTACTGTACTTGTACTGTAGTTGTACTGTATGTGTACTGTATGTGTACTGTAGTTGTACTGTAGTTGTACTGTATGTGTACTGTAGTTGTTCTGTATTTGTACTGTACTTGTACTGTAGTTGTACTGTATGTGTACTGTAGTTGTACTGTAGTTGTACTGTATGTGTACTGTAGTGGTACTGTATTTGTACTGTACTTGTACTGTAGTTGTACTGTAGTTGTACTGTAGTTGTACTGTATGTGTACTGTAGTTGTACTGTATTTGTAATGTACTTGTGCTGTAGTTGTACTGTAGTTGTACTGTAGTTGTACTGTAGTTGTACTGCAGTTGTACTGTATGTGTACTGTATTTTAACTGTATTTGTACTGTAGTTGTACTGTAGTTGTACTGTAGTTGTACTGTAGTTGTACTGTAGTTGTACTGTAGTTGTACTGTAGTTAAACTGTATTTGTACTGTAGTTGTACTGTAGTTGTACTGTATGTGTACTGTATTTGTACTGTAGTAGTACTGTATGTGTACTGTATGTGTACTGTATGTGTACTGTATGTGTACTGTATTTGTACTGTAGTTGTACTGTAGTTGTACTGTAGTTGTAGTGTAGTTGTACTGTATTTGTACTGTACTTGTACTGTAGTTGTACTGTAGTTGTACTGTACTTGTACTGTACTTGTACTGTACTTGTACTGTACTTGTACTGTAGTTGTACTGTATGTGTACTGTAGTTGTACTGTATGTGTACTGTAGTTGTACTGTAGTTGTACTGTAGTTGTACTGTAGTTGTACTGTAGTTGTACTGTATTTGTACTGTAGTTGTACTGTAGTTGTACTGTAGTTGTACTGTAGTTGTACTGTATGTGTACTGTAGTTGTACTGTATTTGTACTGTACTTGTACTGTAGTTGTACTGTAGTAGTACTGTAGTTGTACTGTATGTGTACTGTATTTATACTGTACTTGTACTGTAGTTGTACTGTAGTTGTACTGTATGTGTACTGTATTTTAACTGTACTTGTACTGTAATTGTACTGTAGTTGTACTGTAGTTGTACTGTATGTGTACTGTATTTGTACTGTACTTGTACTGTAGTTGTACTGTAGTTGTACTGTACTTGTACTGTACTTGTACTGTACTTGTACTGTATGTGTACTGTACTTGTACTGTAGTTGTACTGTAGTTGTACTGTATGTGTACTGTATGTGTACTGTATTTGTACTGTACTAGTACTGTATGTGTACTGTATGTGTACTGTATGTGTACTGTATTTGTACTGTAGTTGTACTGTAGTTGTACTGTAGTTGTACTGTAGTTGTACTGTATTTGTACTGTACTTGTACTGTAGTTGTACTGTAGTTTTACTGTAGTTGTACTGTACTTGTACTGTATGTGTACTGTATTTTAACTGTATTTGTACTGTAGTTGTACTGTAGTTGTACTGTATTTGTACTGTAGTTGTACTGTATGTGTACTGTAGTTGTACTGTATTTGTACTGTACTTGTGCTGTAGTTGTACTGTAGTTGTACTGTATTTGTACTGTAGTTGTACTTTAGTTGTACTGTATGTGTACTGTAGTTGTACTGTATGTGTACTGTAGTTGTAGTGAATGTGTACTGTAGTTGTACTGTATTTGTACTGTATTTGTACTGTACTTGTACTGTAGTTGTACTGCAGTTGTACTGTATGTGTACTGTATTTGTACTGTACTTGTACTTAAGTTGTACTGTAGTTGTACTGTACTTGTACTGTACTTGTACTGTAGTTGTACTGTATGTGTACTGTAGTTGTACTGTATTTGTACTGTACTTGTATTGTAGTTGTACTGTAGTTGTACTGTACTTGTACTGTACTTGTACTGTAGTTGTACTGTAGTTGTACTGTAGTTGTACTGTATGTGTACTGTAGTTGTACTGTATTTGTACTGTACTTGTACTGTAGATGTACTGAAGTTGTACTGTATTTGTACTGTATGTGTACTGTATTTGTACTGTAGTTGTACTGTATGTGTACTGTAGTTGTACTGTATGTGTACTGTTTTTGTACTGTATGTGTACTGTATTTGTACTGTAGTTCTACTGTAGTTGTACTGTAGTTGTACTGTAGTTGTACTGTAGTTGTACTGTATGTGTACTGTATTTGTACTGTATGTGTACTGTATTTGTACTGTAGTTGTACTGTAGTTGTACTGTAAGTGTACTGTATTTTAACAGTACTTGAACTGTAGTTGTACTGTATTTGTACTGTAGTTGTACTGTATTTGTACTGTAGTTGTACTGTAGTTGTACTGTAGTTGTACTGTATGTGTACTGTATTTGTACTGTATGTGTACTGTATTTGTACTGTATGTGTACTGTATTTGTACTGTAGTTGTGCTGTAGTTGTACTGTATGTGTACTGTAGTTGTACTGTACTTGTACTGAAGTTGTACTGTATGTGTACTGTATTTGTACTGTAGTTGTACTGTAGTTGTACTGTATTTGTACTGTATTTGTACTGTACTCTTACTGTAGTTGTACTGTAGTTGTACTGTATGTGTACTGTATTTGTACTGTAAATATACTGTAGTTGTACTGTATGTGTACTGTAGTTGTACTGTACTTGTACTGTAGTTGTACTGTAGTTGTACTGTATGTGTACTGTAGTTGTACTGTACTTGTACTGTATTTGTACTTTATGTGTACTGTATTTGTACTGTAGTTGTACTGTAGTTGTACTGTATTTGTACTGTATGTGTACTGTATTTGTACTCTAGTTGTACTGTAGTTGTACTGTAGTTGTACTCTACTTGTACTGTATTTGTACTGTAGTTGTACTGTATGTGTACTGTATTTGTACTGTAGTTGTACTGTAGTTGTACTGTAGTTGTACTGTGTGTGTACTGTATGTGTACTGTAGTTGTACTGTAGTTGTACTGTAGTTGTACTCTATGTGTACTGTATGTGTACTGAATGTGTACTGTAGTTGTACTGTATGTGTACTGTATGTGTACTGTAGTTGTACTGTAGTTGTACTGTAGTTGTACTGTAGTTGTACTGTAGTTGTACTGTAGTTGTACTGTAGTTGTACTGTATGTGTACTGTATTTGTACTGTACTTGTACTGTAGTTGTACTGTAGTTGTACTGTACTTGTACTGTACTTGTACTGTAGTTGTACTGTATGTGTACTGTAGTTGAACTGTATTTGTACTGTACTTGTACTGTAGTTGTATTGTAGTTGTACTGTACTTGTACTGTACTTGTACTGTACTTGTACTGTACTTGTACTGTACTTGTACTCTACTTGTACTCTAGTTGTACTGTAGTTGTACTGTATGTGTACTGTAGTTGTACTGTATTTGTACTGTACTTGTACTGTTATTGTACTGTAGTTGTACTGTACTTGTACTGTACTTGTACTGTAGTTGTACTGTATGTGTACTGTATGTGTACTGTATTTGTACTGTACTAGTACTGTATGTGTACTGTATGTGTACTGTATGTGTACTGTATGTGTACTGTATTTGTACTGTAGTTGTACTGTAGTTGTACTGTAGTTGTACTGTAGTTGTACTGTATTTGTACTGTACTTGTACTGTAGTTGTACTGTAGTTTTACTGTAGTTGTACTGTACTTGTACTGTATGTGTACTGTATTTTAACTGTATTTGTACTGTAGTTGTACTGTAGTTGTACTGTATTTGTACTGTAGTTGTACTGTATGTGTACTGTAGTTGTACTGTATTTGTACTGTACTTGTGCTGTAGTTGTACTGTAGTTGTACTGTATTTGTACTGTAGTTGTACTTTAGTTGTACTGTATGTGTACTGTAGTTGTACTGTATGTGTACTGTAGTTGTAGTGAATGTGTACTGTAGTTGTACTGTATTTGTACTGTATTTGTACTGTACTTGTACTGTAGTTGTACTGCAGTTGTACTGTATGTGTACTGTATTTGTACTGTACTTGTACTTAAGTTGTACTGTAGTTGTACTGTACTTGTACTGTACTTGTACTGTAGTTGTACTGTATGTGTACTGTAGTTGTACTGTATTTGTACTGTACTTGTATTGTAGTTGTACTGTAGTTGTACTGTACTTGTACTGTACTTGTACTGTAGTTGTACTGTAGTTGTACTGTAGTTGTACTGTATGTGTACTGTAGTTGTACTGTATTTGTACTGTACTTGTACTGTAGATGTACTGAAGTTGTACTGTATTTGTACTGTATGTGTACTGTATTTGTACTGTAGTTGTACTGTATGTGTACTGTAGTTGTACTGTATGTGTACTGTTTTTGTACTGTATGTGTACTGTATTTGTACTGTAGTTCTACTGTAGTTGTACTGTAGTTGTACTGTAGTTGTACTGTAGTTGTACTGTATGTGTACTGTATTTGTACTGTATGTGTACTGTATTTGTACTGTAGTTGTACTGTAGTTGTACTGTAAGTGTACTGTATTTTAACAGTACTTGAACTGTAGTTGTACTGTATTTGTACTGTAGTTGTACTGTATTTGTACTGTAGTTGTACTGTAGTTGTACTGTAGTTGTACTGTATGTGTACTGTATTTGTACTGTATGTGTACTGTATTTGTACTGTATGTGTACTGTATTTGTACTGTAGTTGTGCTGTAGTTGTACTGTATGTGTACTGTAGTTGTACTGTACTTGTACTGAAGTTGTACTGTATGTGTACTGTATTTGTACTGTAGTTGTACTGTAGTTGTACTGTATTTGTACTGTATTTGTACTGTACTTTTACTGTAGTTGTACTGTAGTTGTACTGTATGTGTACTGTATTTGTACTGTAAATATACTGTAGTTGTACTGTATGTGTACTGTAGTTGTACTGTACTTGTACTGTAGTTGTACTGTAGTTGTACTGTATGTGTACTGTAGTTGTACTGTACTTGTACTGTATTTGTACTTTATGTGTACTGTATTTGTACTGTAGTTGTACTGTAGTTGTACTGTATTTGTACTGTATGTGTACTGTATTTGTACTCTAGTTGTACTGTAGTTGTACTGTAGTTGTACTCTACTTGTACTGTATTTGTACTGTAGTTGTACTGTATGTGTACTGTATTTGTACTGTAGTTGTATTGTAGTTGTACTGTAGTTGTACTGTGTGTGTACTGTATGTGTACTGTAGTTGTACTGTAGTTGTACTGTAGTTGTACTCTATGTGTACTGTATGTGTACTGAATGTGTACTGTAGTTGTACTGTATGTGTACTGTATGTGTACTGTAGTTGTACTGTAGTTGTACTGTAGTTGTACTGTAGTTGTACTGTAGTTTTACCGTATGTGTACTGTATTTTAACTGTATTTGTACTGTAGTTGTACTGTAGTTGTACTGTAGTTGTACTGTAGTTGTACTGTATGTGTACTGTATTTGTACTGTACTTGTACTGTAGTTGTACTGTAGTTGTACTGTACTTGTACTGTACTTGTACTGTAGTTGTACTGTATGTGTACTGTAGTTGAACTGTATTTGTACTGTACTTGTACTGTAGTTGTATTGTAGTTGTACTGTACTTGTACTGTACTTGTACTGTACTTGTACTGTACTTGTACTGTACTTGTACTCTACTTGTACTCTAGTTGTACTGTAGTTGTACTGTATGTGTACTGTAGTTGTACTGTATTTGTACTGTACTTGTACTGTTGTTGTACTGTAGTTGTACTGTACTTGTACTGTACTTGTACTGTAGTTGTACTGTATGTGTACTGTATGTGTACTGTATTTGTACTGTACTAGTACTGTATGTGTACTGTATGTGTACTGTATGTGTACTGTATGTGTAC
Source organism: Meconema thalassinum (assembly GCA_946902985.2). Lineage (NCBI taxonomy): Eukaryota > Metazoa > Arthropoda > Insecta > Orthoptera > Tettigoniidae > Meconema > Meconema thalassinum. The sequence continues at coordinate 442,320,925 of OX336394.1, read as the reverse complement.
TGTATTTGTACTGTAGTTGTACTGTAGTTGTACTGTAGTTGTACTGTAGTTGTACTGTATTTGTACTGTACTTGTACTGTAGTTGTACTGTAGTTTTACTGTAGTTGTACGGTACTTGTACTGTATGTGTACTGTATTTTAACTGTATTTGTACTGTAGTTGTACTGTAGTTGTACTGTATTTGTACTGTAGTTGTACTGTATGTATACTGTAGTTGTACTGTATTTGTACTGTACTTGTGCTGTAGTTGTACTGTAGTTGTACTGTATTTGTACTGTAGTTGTACTTTAGTTGTACTGTATGTGTACTGTAGTTGTACTGTATGTGTACTGTAGTTGTAGTGAATGTGTACTGTAGTTGTACTGTATTTGTACTGTATTTGTACTGTACTTGTACTGTAGTTGTACTGCAGTTGTACTGTATGTGTACTGTATTTGTACTGTACTTGTACTTAAGTTGTACTGTAGTTGTACTGTACTTGTACTGTACTTGTACTGTAGTTGTACTGTATGTGTACTGTAGTTGTACTGTATTTGTACTGTACTTGTATTGTAGTTGTACTGTAGTTGTACTGTACTTGTACTGTACTTGTACTGTAGTTGTACTGTAGTTGTACTGTAGTTGTACTGTATGTGTACTGTAGTTGTACTGTATTTGTACTGTACTTGTACTGTAGATGTACTGTAGTTGTACTGTATTTGTACTGTATGTGTACTGTATTTGTACTGTAGTTGTACTGTATGTGTACTGTAGTTGTACTGTATGTGTACTGTTTTTGTACTGTATGTGTACTGTATTTGTACTGTAGTTCTACTGTAGTTGTACTGTAGTTGTACTGTAGTTGTACTGTAGTTGTACTGTATGTGTACTGTATTTGTACTGTATGTGTACTGTATTTGTACTGTAGTTGTACTGTAGTTGTACTGTAAGTGTACTGTATTTTAACAGTACTTGAACTGTAGTTGTACTGTATTTGTACTGTAGTTGTACTGTATTTGTACTGTAGTTGTACTGTAGTTGTACTGTAGTTGTACTGTATGTGTACTGTATTTGTACTGTATGTGTACTGTATTTGTACTGTATGTGTACTGTATTTGTACTGTAGTTGTGCTGTAGTTGTACTTTATGTGTACTGTAGTTGTACTGTACTTGTACTGAAGTTGTACTGTATGTGTACTGTATTTGTACTGTAGTTGTACTGTAGTTGTACTGTATTTGTACTGTATTTGTACTGTACTTTTACTGTAGTTGTACTGTAGTTGTACTGTATGTGTACTGTATTTGTACTGTAAATATACTGTAGTTGTACTGTATGTGTACTGTAGTTGTACTGTACTTGTACTGTAGTTGTACTGTAGTTGTACTGTATGTGTACTGTAGTTGTACTGTACTTGTACTGTATTTGTACTTTATGTGTACTGTATTTGTACTGTAGTTGTACTGTAGTTGTACTGTATTTGTACTGTATGTGTACTGTATTTGTACTCTAGTTGTACTGTAGTTGTACTGTAGTTGTACTCTACTTGTACTGTATTTGTACTGTAGTTGTACTGTATGTGTACTGTATTTGTACTGGAGTTGTACTGTAGTTGTACTGTAGTTGTACTGTGTGTGTACTGTATGTGTACTGTAGTTGTGCTGTAGTTGTACTGTAGTTGTACTCTATGTGTACTGTATGTGTACTGAATGTGTACTGTAGTTGTACTGTATGTGTACTGTATGTGTACTGTATGTGTACTGTAGTTGTACTGTATGTGTACTGTAGTTGTACTGTAGTTGTACTGTATGTGTACTGTACTTGTACTGTACTTGTACTGTAGTTGTACTGTAGTTGTACTGTACTTGTACTGTAGTTGTACTGTATGTGTACTGTATGTGTACTGTAGTTGTACTGTAGTTGTACTGTATGTGTACTGTAGTTGTTCTGTATTTGTACTGTACTTGTACTGTAGTTGTACTGTATGTGTACTGTAGTTGTACTGTAGTTGTACTGTATGTGTACTGTAGTGGTACTGTATTTGTACTGTACTTGTACTGTAGTTGTACTGTAGTTGTACTGTAGTTGTACTGTATGTGTACTGTAGTTGTACTGTATTTGTAATGTACTTGTGCTGTAGTTGTACTGTAGTTGTACTGTAGTTGTACTGTAGTTGTACTGCAGTTGTACTGTATGTGTACTGTATTTTAACTGTATTTGTACTGTAGTTGTACTGTAGTTGTACTGTAGTTGTACTGTAGTTGTACTGTAGTTGTACTGTAGTTGTACTGTAGTTAAACTGTATTTGTACTGTAGTTGTACTGTAGTTGTACTGTATGTGTACTGTATTTGTACTGTAGTAGTACTGTATGTGTACTGTATGTGTACTGTATGTGTACTGTATGTGTACTGTATTTGTACTGTAGTTGTACTGTAGTTGTACTGTAGTTGTAGTGTAGTTGTACTGTATTTGTACTGTACTTGTACTGTAGTTGTACTGTAGTTGTACTGTACTTGTACTGTACTTGTACTGTACTTGTACTGTACTTGTACTGTACTTGTACTGTACTTGTACTGTACTTGTACTGTACTTGTACTGTACTTGTACTGTAGTTGTACTGTATGTGTACTGTAGTTGTACTGTATGTGTACTGTAGTTGTACTGTAGTTGTACTGTAGTTGTACTGTAGTTGTACTGTAGTTGTACTGTATTTGTACTGTAGTTGTACTGTAGTTGTACTGTAGTTGTACTGTATGTGTACTGTAGTTGTACTGTATTTGTACTGTACTTGTACTGTAGTTGTACTGTAGTAGTACTGTAGTTGTACTGTATGTGTACTGTATTTATACTGTACTTGTACTGTAGTTGTACTGTAGTTGTACTGTATGTGTACTGTATTTTAACTGTACTTGTACTGTAATTGTACTGTAGTTGTACTGTAGTTGTACTGTATGTGTACTGTATTTGTACTGTACTTGTACTGTAGTTGTACTGTAGTTGTACTGTACTTGTACTGTACTTGTACTGTACTTGTACTGTATGTGTACTGTACTTGTACTGTAGTTGTACTGTAGTTGTACTGTATGTGTACTGTATGTGTACTGTATTTGTACTGTACTAGTACTGTATGTGTACTGTATGTGTACTGTATGTGTACTGTATTTGTACTGTAGTTGTACTGTAGTTGTACTGTAGTTGTACTGTAGTTGTACTGTATTTGTACTGTACTTGTACTGTAGTTGTACTGTAGTTTTACTGTAGTTGTACTGTACTTGTACTGTATGTGTACTGTATTTTAACTGTATTTGTACTGTAGTTGTACTGTAGTTGTACTGTATTTGTACTGTAGTTGTACTGTATGTGTACTGTAGTTGTACTGTATTTGTACTGTACTTGTGCTGTAGTTGTACTGTAGTTGTACTGTATTTGTACTGTAGTTGTACTTTAGTTGTACTGTATGTGTACTGTAGTTGTACTGTATGTGTACTGTAGTTGTAGTGAATGTGTACTGTAGTTGTACTGTATTTGTACTGTATTTGTACTGTACTTGTACTGTAGTTGTACTGCAGTTGTACTGTATGTGTACTGTATTTGTACTGTACTTGTACTTAAGTTGTACTGTAGTTGTACTGTACTTGTACTGTACTTGTACTGTAGTTGTACTGTATGTGTACTGTAGTTGTACTGTATTTGTACTGTACTTGTATTGTAGTTGTACTGTAGTTGTACTGTACTTGTACTGTACTTGTACTGTAAGTGTACTGTAGTTGTACTGTAGTTGTACTGTATGTGTACTGTAGTTGTACTGTATTTGTACTGTACTTGTACTGTAGATGTACTGAAGTTGTACTGTATTTGTACTGTATGTGTACTGTATTTGTACTGTAGTTGTACTGTAGTTGTACTGTATTTGTACTGTACTTGTACTGTAGTTGTACTGTAGTTGTACTGTAGTTGTACTGTATGTGTACTGTAGTTGTACTGTATTTGTACTGTACTTGTACTGTAGATGTACTGTAGTTGTACTGTATTTGTACTGTATGTGTACTGTATTTGTACTGTAGTTGTACTGTATGTGTACTGTAGTTGTACTGTATGTGTACTGTTTTTGTACTGTATGTGTACTGTATTTGTACTGTAGTTCTACTGTAGTTGTACTGTAGTTGTACTGTAGTTGTACTGTAGTTGTACTGTATGTGTACTGTATTTGTACTGTATGTGTACTGTATTTGTACTGTAGTTGTACTGTAGTTGTACTGTAAGTGTACTGTATTTTAACAGTACTTGAACTGTAGTTGTACTGTATTTGTACTGTAGTTGTACTGTATTTGTACTGTAGTTGTACTGTAGTTGTACTGTAGTTGTACTGTATGTGTACTGTATTTGTACTGTATGTGTACTGTATTTGTACTGTATGTGTACTGTATTTGTACTGTAGTTGTGCTGTAGTTGTACTTTATGTGTACTGTAGTTGTACTGTACTTGTACTGAAGTTGTACTGTATGTGTACTGTATTTGTACTGTAGTTGTACTGTAGTTGTACTGTATTTGTACTGTATTTGTACTGTACTTTTACTGTAGTTGTACTGTAGTTGTACTGTATGTGTACTGTATTTGTACTGTAAATATACTGTAGTTGTACTGTATGTGTACTGTAGTTGTACTGTACTTGTACTGTAGTTGTACTGTAGTTGTACTGTATGTGTACTGTAGTTGTACTGTACTTGTACTGTATTTGTACTTTATGTGTACTGTATTTGTACTGTAGTTGTACTGTAGTTGTACTGTATTTGTACTGTATGTGTACTGTATTTGTACTCTAGTTGTACTGTAGTTGTACTGTAGTTGTACTCTACTTGTACTGTATTTGTACTGTAGTTGTACTGTATGTGTACTGTATTTGTACTGTAGTTGTACTGTAGTTGTACTGTAGTTGTACTGTGTGTGTACTGTATGTGTACTGTAGTTGTGCTGTAGTTGTACTGTAGTTGTACTCTATGTGTACTGTATGTGTACTGAATGTGTACTGTAGTTGTACTGTATGTGTACTGTATGTGTACTGTATGTGTACTGTAGTTGTACTGTATGTGTACTGTAGTTGTACTGTAGTTGTACTGTATGTGTACTGTACTTGTACTGTACTTGTACTGTAGTTGTACTGTAGTTGTACTGTACTTGTACTGTAGTTGTACTGTATGTGTACTGTATGTGTACTGTAGTTGTACTGTAGTTGTACTGTATGTGTACTGTAGTTGTTCTGTATTTGTACTGTACTTGTACTGTAGTTGTACTGTATGTGTACTGTAGTTGTACTGTAGTTGTACTGTATGTGTACTGTAGTGGTACTGTATTTGTACTGTACTTGTACTGTAGTTGTACTGTAGTTGTACTGTAGTTGTACTGTATGTGTACTGTAGTTGTACTGTATTTGTAATGTACTTGTGCTGTAGTAGTACTGTAGTTGTACTGTAGTTGTACTGTAGTTGTACTGCAGTTGTACTGTATGTGTACTGTATTTTAACTGTATTTGTACTGTAGTTGTACTGTAGTTGTACTGTAGTTGTACTGTAGTTGTACTGTAGTTGTACTGTAGTTGTACTGTAGTTGTACTGTAGTTAAACTGTATTTGTACTGTAGTTGTACTGTAGTTGTACTGTATGTGTACTGTATTTGTACTGTAGTAGTACTGTATGTGTACTGTATGTGTACTGTATGTGTACTGTATGTGTACTGTATTTGTACTGTAGTTGTACTGTAGTTGTACTGTAGTTGTAGTGTAGTTGTACTGTATTTGTACTGTACTTGTACTGTAGTTGTACTGTAGTTGTACTGTACTTGTACTGTACTTGTACTGTACTTGTACTGTACTTGTACTGTACTTGTACTGTACTTGTACTGTACTTGTACTGTAGTTGTACTGTATGTGTACTGTAGTTGTACTGTATGTGTACTGTAGTTGTACTGTAGTTGTACTGTAGTTGTACTGTAGTTGTACTGTAGTTGTACTGTATTTGTACTGTAGTTGTACTGTAGTTGTACTGTAGTTGTACTGTAGTTGTACTGTATGTGTACTGTAGTTGTACTGTATTTGTACTGTACTTGTACTGTAGTTGTACTGTAGTAGTACTGTAGTTGTACTGTATGTGTACTGTATTTATACTGTACTTGTACTGTAGTTGTACTGTAGTTGTACTGTATGTGTACTGTATTTTAACTGTACTTGTACTGTAATTGTACTGTAGTTGTACTGTAGTTGTACTGTATGTGTACTGTATTTGTACTGTACTTGTACTGTAGTTGTACTGTAGTTGTACTGTACTTGTACTGTACTTGTACTGTACTTGTACTGTATGTGTACTGTACTTGTACTGTAGTTGTACTGTAGTTGTACTGTATGTGTACTGTATGTGTACTGTATTTGTACTGTACTAGTACTGTATGTGTACTGTATGTGTACTGTATGTGTACTGTATTTGTACTGTAGTTAAACTGTAGTTGTACTGTAGTTGTACTGTAGTTGTACTGTATTTGTACTGTACTTGTACTGTAGTTGTACTGTAGTTTTACTGTAGTTGTACTGTACTTGTACTGTATGTGTACTGTATTTTAACTGTATTTGTACTGTAGTTGTACTGTAGTTGTACTGTATTTGTACTGTAGTTGTACTGTATGTGTACTGTAGTTGTACTGTATTTGTACTGTACTTGTGCTGTAGTTGTACTGTAGTTGTACTGTATTTGTACTGTAGTTGTACTTTAGTTGTACTGTATGTGTACTGTAGTTGTACTGTATGTGTACTGTAGTTGTAGTGAATGTGTACTGTAGTTGTACTGTATTTGTACTGTATTTGTACTGTACTTGTACTGTAGTTGTACTGCAGTTGTACTGTATGTGTACTGTATTTGTACTGTACTTGTACTTAAGTTGTACTGTAGTTGTACTGTACTTGTACTGTACTTGTACTGTAGTTGTACTGTATGTGTACTGTAGTTGTACTGTATTTGTACTGTACTTGTATTGTAGTTGTACTGTAGTTGTACTGTACTTGTACTGTACTTGTACTGTAGTTGTACTGTAGTTGTACTGTAGTTGTACTGTATGTGTACTGTAGTTGTACTGTATTTGTACTGTACTTGTACTGTAGATGTACTGAAGTTGTACTGTATTTGTACTGTATGTGTACTGTATTTGTACTGTAGTTGTACTGTATGTGTACTGTAGTTGTACTGTATGTGTACTGTTTTTGTACTGTATGTGTACTGTATTTGTACTGTAGTTCTACTGTAGTTGTACTGTAGTTGTACTGTAGTTGTACTGTAGTTGTACTGTATGTGTACTGTATTTGTACTGTATGTGTACTGTATTTGTACTGTAGTTGTACTGTAGTTGTACTGTAAGTGTACTGTATTTTAACAGTACTTGAACTGTAGTTGTACTGTATTTGTACTGTAGTTGTACTGTATTTGTACTGTAGTTGTACTGTAGTTGTACTGTAGTTGTACTGTATGTGTACTGTATTTGTACTGTATGTGTACTGTATTTGTACTGTATGTGTACTGTATTTGTACTGTAGTTGTGCTGTAGTTGTACTGTATGTGTACTGTAGTTGTACTGTACTTGTACTGAAGTTGTACTGTATGTGTACTGTATTTGTACTGTAGTTGTACTGTAGTTGTACTGTATTTGTACTGTATTTGTACTGTACTTTTACTGTAGTTGTACTGTAGTTGTACTGTATGTGTACTGTATTTGTACTGTAAATATACTGTAGTTGTACTGTATGTGTACTGTAGTTGTACTGTACTTGTACTGTAGTTGTACTGTAGTTGTACTGTATGTGTACTGTAGTTGTACTGTACTTGTACTGTATTTGTACTTTATGTGTACTGTATTTGTACTGTAGTTGTACTGTAGTTGTACTGTATTTGTACTGTATGTGTACTGTATTTGTACTCTAGTTGTACTGTAGTTGTACTGTAGTTGTACTCTACTTGTACTGTATTTGTACTGTAGTTGTACTGTATGTGTACTGTATTTGTACTGTAGTTGTACTGTAGTTGTACTGTAGTTGTACTGTGTGTGTACTGTATGTGTACTGTAGTTGTACTGTAGTTGTACTGTAGTTGTACTCTATGTGTACTGTATGTGTACTGAATGTGTACTGTAGTTGTACTGTATGTGTACTGTATGTGTACTGTAGTTGTACTGTAGTTGTACTGTAGTTGTACTGTAGTTGTACTGTAGTTGTACTGTAGTTGTACTGTAGTTTTACCGTATGTGTACTGTATTTTAACTGTATTTGTACTGTAGTTGTACTGTAGTTGTACTGTAGTTGTACTGTAGTTGTACTGTATGTGTACTGTATTTGTACTGTACTTGTACTGTAGTTGTACTGTAGTTGTACTGTACTTGTACTGTACTTGTACTGTAGTTGTACTGTATGTGTACTGTAGTTGAACTGTATTTGTACTGTATTTGTACTGTAGTTGTATTGTAGTTGTACTGTACTTGTACTGTACTTGTACTGTACTTGTACTGTACTTGTACTGTACTTGTACTGTACTTGTACTCTACTTGTACTCTAGTTGTACTGTAGTTGTACTGTATGTGTACTGTAGTTGTACTGTATTTGTACTGTACTTGTACTGTTATTGTACTGTAGTTGTACTGTACTTGTACTGTACTTGTACTGTAGTTGTACTGTATGTGTACTGTATGTGTACTGTATTTGTACTGTACTAGTACTGTATGTGTACTGTATGTGTACTGTATGTGTACTGTATGTGTACTGTATTTGTACTGTAGTTGTACTGTAGTTGTACTGTAGTTGTACTGTAGTTGTACTGTATTTGTACTGTACTTGTACTGTAGTTGTACTGTAGTTTTACTGTAGTTGTACTGTACTTGTACTGTATGTGTACTGTATTTTAACTGTATTTGTACTGTAGTTGTACTGTAGTTGTACTGTATTTGTACTGTAGTTGTACTGTATGTGTACTGTAGTTGTACTGTATTTGTACTGTACTTGTGCTGTAGTTGTACTGTAGTTGTACTGTATTTGTACTGTAGTTGTACTTTAGTTGTACTGTATGTGTACTGTAGTTGTACTGTATGTGTACTGTAGTTGTAGTGAATGTGTACTGTAGTTGTACTGTATTTGTACTGTATTTGTACTGTACTTGTACTGTAGTTGTACTGCAGTTGTACTGTATGTGTACTGTATTTGTACTGTACTTGTACTTAAGTTGTACTGTAGTTGTACTGTACTTGTACTGTACTTGTACTGTAGTTGTACTGTATGTGTACTGTAGTTGTACTGTATTTGTACTGTACTTGTATTGTAGTTGTACTGTAGTTGTACTGTACTTGTACTGTACTTGTACTGTAGTTGTACTGTAGTTGTACTGTAGTTGTACTGTATGTGTACTGTAGTTGTACTGTATTTGTACTGTACTTGTACTGTAGATGTACTGTAGTTGTACTGTATTTGTACTGTATGTGTACTGTATTTGTACTGTAGTTGTACTGTATGTGTACTGTAGTTGTACTGTATGTGTACTGTTTTTGTACTGTATGTGTACTGTATTTGTACTGTAGTTCTACTGTAGTTGTACTGTAGTTGTACTGTAGTTGTACTGTAGTTGTACTGTATGTGTACTGTATTTGTACTGTATGTGTACTGTATTTGTACTGTAGTTGTACTGTAGTTGTACTGTAAGTGTACTGTATTTTAACAGTACTTGAACTGTAGTTGTACTGTATTTGTACTGTAGTTGTACTGTATTTGTACTGTAGTTGTACTGTAGTTGTACTGTAGTTGTACTGTATGTGTACTGTATTTGTACTGTATGTGTACTGTATTTGTACTGTATGTGTACTGTATTTGTACTGTAGTTGTGCTGTAGTTGTACTGTATGTGTACTGTAGTTGTACTGTACTTGTACTGAAGTTGTACTGTATGTGTACTGTATTTGTACTGTAGTTGTACTGTAGTTGTACTGTATTTGTACTGTATTTGTACTGTACTTTTACTGTAGTTGTACTGTAGTTGTACTGTATGTGTACTGTATTTGTACTGTAAATATACTGTAGTTGTACTGTATGTGTACTGTAGTTGTACTGTACTTGTACTGTAGTTGTACTGTATGTGTACTGTAGTTGTACTGTACTTGTACTGTATTTGTACTTTATGTGTACTGTATTTGTACTGTAGTTGTACTGTAGTTGTACTGTATTTGTACTGTATGTGTACTGTATTTGTACTCTAGTTGTACTGTAGTTGTACTCTACTTGTACTCTACTTGTACTGTATTTGTACTGTAGTTGTACTGTATGTGTACTGTATTTGTACTGTAGTTGTACTGTAGTTGTACTGTAGTTGTACTGTGTGTGTACTGTATGTGTACTGTAGTTGTACTGTAGTTGTACTGTAGTTGTACTCTATGTGTACTGTATGTGTACTGAATGTGTACTGTAGTTGTACTGTATGTGTACTGTATGTGTACTGTATGTGTACTGTAGTTGTACTGTATGTGTACTGTAGTTGTACTGTAGTTGTACTGTATGTGTACTGTACTTGTACTGTACTTGTACTGTAGTTGTACTGTAGTTGTACTGTACTTGTACTGTAGTTGTACTGTATGTGTACTGTATGTGTACTGTAGTTGTACTGTAGTTGTACTGTATGTGTACTGTAGTTGTTCTGTATTTGTACTGTACTTGTACTGTAGTTGTACTGTATGTGTACTGTAGTTGTACTGTAGTTGTACTGTATGTGTACTGTAGTGGTACTGTATTTGTACTGTACTTGTACTGTAGTTGTACTGTAGTTGTACTGTAGTTGTACTGTATGTGTACTGTAGTTGTACTGTATTTGTAATGTACTTGTGCTGTAGTTGTACTGTAGTTGTACTGTAGTTGTACTGTAGTTGTACTGCAGTTGTACTGTATGTGTACTGTATTTTAACTGTATTTGTACTGTAGTTGTACTATAGTTGTACTGTAGATGTACTGTAGTTGTACTGTAGTTGTACTGTAGTTGTACTGTAGTTAAACTGTATTTGTACTGTAGTTGTACTGTAGTTGTACTGTATGTGTACTGTATTTGTACTGTAGTAGTACTGTATGTGTACTGTATGTGTACTGTATGTGTACTGTATGTGTACTGTATTTGTACTGTAGTTGTACTGTAGTTGTACTGTAGTTGTAGTGTAGTTGTACTGTATTTGTACTGTACTTGTACTGTAGTTGTACTGTAGTTGTACTGTACTTGTACTGTACTTGTACTGTACTTGTACTGTACTTGTACTGTACTTGTACTGTACTTGTATTGTAGTTGTACTGTATGTGTACTGTAGTTGTACTGTATGTGTACTGTAGTCGTACTGTAGTTGTACTGTAGTTGTACTGTAGTTGTACTGTAGTTGTACTGTATTTGTACTGTAGTTGTACTGTAGTTGTACTGTAGTTGTACTGTAGTTGTACTGTATGTGTACTGTAGTTGTACTGTATTTGTACTGTACTTGTACTGTAGTTGTACTGTAGTAGTACTGTAGTTGTACTGTATGTGTACTGTATTTATACTGTACTTGTACTGTAGTTGTACTGTAGTTGTACTGTATGTGTACTGTATTTTAACTGTACTTGTACTGTAATTGTACTGTAGTTGTACTGTAGTTGTACTGTATGTGTACTGTATTTGTACTGTACTTGTACTGTAGTTGTACTGTAGTTGTACTGTACTTGTACTGTACTTGTACTGTACTTGTACTGTATGTGTACTGTACTTGTACTGTATGTGTACTGTACTTGTACTGTAGTTGTACTGTAGTTGTACTGTATTTGTACTGTAGTTGTACTGTAGTTGTACTGTAGTTGTACTGTAGTTGTACTGTAGTTGTACTGTAGTTTTACCGTATGTGTACTGTATTTTAACTGTATTTGTACTGTAGTTGTACTGTAGTTGTACTGTAGTTGTACTGTAGTTGTACTGTATGTGTACTGTATTTGTACTGTACTTGTACTGTAGTTGTACTGTAGTTGTACTGTACTTGTACTGTACTTGTACTGTAGTTGTACTGTATGTGTACTGTAGTTGAACTGTATTTGTACTGTACTTGTACTGTAGTTGTATTGTAGTTGTACTGTACTTGTACTGTACTTGTACTGTACTTGTACTGTACTTGTACTGTACTTGTACTCTACTTGTACTCTAGTTGTACTGTAGTTGTACTGTATGTGTACTGTAGTTGTACTGTATTTGTACTGTACTTGTACTGTTGTTGTACTGTAGTTGTACTGTACTTGTACTGTACCTGTACTGTAGTTGTACTGTATGTGTACTGTATGTGTACTGTATTTGTACTGTACTAGTACTGTATGTGTACTGTATGTGTACTGTATGTGTACTGTATGTGTACTGTATTTGTACTGTAGTTGTACTGTAGTTGTACTGTAGTTGTACTGTATTTGTACTGTACTTGTACTGTAGTTGTACTGTAGTTTTACTGTAGTTGTACTGTACTTGTACTGTATGTGTACTGTATTTTAACTGTATTTGTACTGTAGTTGTACTGTAGTTGTACTGTAGTTGTACTGTATGTGTACTGTAGTTGTACTGTATTTGTACTGTACTTGTGCTGTAGTTGTACTGTAGTTGTACTGTATTTGTACTGTGGTTGTACTTTAGTTGTACTGTATGTGTACTGTAGTTGTACTGTATGTGTACTGTAGTTGTAGTGAATGTGTACTGTAGTTGTACTGTATTTGTACTGTATTTGTACTGTACTTGTACTGTAGTTGTACAGCAGTTGTACTGTATGTGTACTGTATTTGTACTGTACTTGTACTTAAGTTGTACTGTAGTTGTACTGTACTTGTACTGTACTTGTACTGTAGTTGTACTGTATGTGTACTGTAGTTGTACTGTATTTGTACTGTACTTGTATTGTAGTTGTACTGTAGTTGTACTGTACTTGTACTGTACTTGTACTGTAGTTGTACTGTAGTTGTACTGTAGTTGTACTGTATGTGTACTGTAGTTGTACTGTATTTGTACTGTACTTGTACTGTAGATGTACTGTAGTTGTACTGTATTTGTACTGTATGTGTACTGTATTTGTACTGTAGTTGTACTGTATGTGTACTGTAGTTGTACTGTATGTGTACTGTTTTTGTACTGTATGTGTACTGTATTTGTACTGTAGTTCTACTGTAGTTGTACTGTAGTTGTACTGTAGTTGTACTGTAGTTGTACTGTATGTGTACTGTATTTGTACTGTATGTGTACTGTATTTGTACTGTAGTTGTACTGTAGTTGTACTGTAAGTGTACTGTATTTTAACAGTACTTGAACTGTAGTTGTACTGTATTTGTACTGTAGTTGTACTGTATTTGTACTGTAGTTGTACTGTAGTTGTACTGTAGTTGTACTGTATGTGTACTGTATTTGTACTGTATGTGTACTGTATTTGTACTGTATGTGTACTGTATTTGTACTGTAGTTGTGCTGTAGTTGTACTGTATGTGTACTGTAGTTGTACTGTACTTGTACTGAAGTTGTACTGTATGTGTACTGTATTTGTACTGTAGTTGTACTGTAGTTGTACTGTATTTGTACTGTATTTGTACTGTACTTTTACTGTAGTTGTACTGTAGTTGTACTGTATGTGTACTGTATTTGTACTGTAAATATACTGTAGTTGTACTGTATGTGTACTGTAGTTGTACTGTACTTGTACTGTAGTTGTACTGTAGTTGTACTGTATGTGTACTGTAGTTGTACTGTACTTGTACTGTATTTGTACATTATGTGTACTGTATTTGTACTGTAGTTGTACTGTAGTTGTACTGTATTTGTACTGTATGTGTACTGTATTTGTACTCTAGTTGTACTGTAGTTGTACTGTAGTTGTACTCTACTTGTACTGTATTTGTACTGTAGTTGTACTGTATGTGTACTGTATTTGTACTGTAGTTGTACTGTAGTTGTACTGTAGTTGTACTGTGTGTGTACTGTATGTGTACTGTAGTTGTACTGTAGTTGTACTGTAGTTGTACTCTATGTGTACTGTATGTGTACTGAATGTGTACTGTAGTTGTACTGTATGTGTACTGTATGTGTACTGTATGTGTACTGTAGTTGTACTGTATGTGTACTGTAGTTGTACTGTAGTTGTACTGTATGTGTACTGTACTTGTACTGTACTTGTACTGTAGTTGTACTGTAGTTGTACTGTACTTGTACTGTAGTTGTACTGTATGTGTACTGTATGTGTACTGTAGTTGTACTGTAGTTGTACTGTATGTGTACTGTAGTTGTTCTGTATTTGTACTGTACTTGTACTGTAGTTGTACTGTATGTGTACTGTAGTTGTACTGTAGTTGTACTGTATGTGTACTGTAGTGGTACTGTATTTGTACTGTACTTGTACTGTAGTTGTACTGTAGTTGTACTGTAGTTGTACTGTATGTGTACTGTAGTTGTACTGTATTTGTAATGTACTTGTGCTGTAGTTGTACTGTAGTTGTACTGTAGTTGTACTGTAGTTGTACTGCAGTTGTACTGTATGTGTACTGTATTTTAACTGTATTTGTACTGTAGTTGTACTATAGTTGTACTGTAGTTGTACTGTAGTTGTACTGTAGTTGTACTGTAGTTGTACTGTAGTTAAACTGTATTTGTACTGTAGTTGTACTGTAGTTGTACTGTATGTGTACTGTATTTGTACTGTAGTAGTACTGTATGTGTACTGTATGTGTACTGTATGTGTACTGTATGTGTACTGTATGTGTACTGTATTTGTACTGTAGTTGTACTGTAGTTGTACTGTAGTTGTAGTGTAGTTGTACTGTATTTGTACTGTACTTGTACTGTAGTTGTACTGTAGTTGTACTGTACTTGTACTGTACTTGTACTGTACTTGTACTGTACTTGTACTGTACTTGTACTGTACTTGTATTGTAGTTGTACTGTATGTGTACTGTAGTTGTACTGTATGTGTACTGTAGTTGTACTGTAGTTGTACTGTAGTTGTACTGTAGTTGTACTGTAGTTGTACTGTATTTGTACTGTAGTTGTACTGTAGTTGTACTGTAGTTGTACTGTAGTTGTACTGTATGTGTACTGTAGTTGTACTGTATTTGTACTGTACTTGTACTGTAGTTGTACTGTAGTAGTACTGTAGTTGTACTGTATGTGTACTGTATTTATACTGTACTTGTACTGTAGTTGTACTGTAGTTGTACTGTATGTGTACTGTATTTTAACTGTACTTGTACTGTAATTGTACTGTAGTTGTACTGTAGTTGTACTGTATGTGTACTGTATTTGTACTGTACTTGTACTGTAGTTGTACTGTAGTTGTACTGTACTTGTACTGTACTTGTACTGTACTTGTACTGTATGTGTACTGTACTTGTACTGTAGTTGTACTGTAGTTGTACTGTATTTGTACTGTAGTTGTACTGTAGTTGTACTGTAGTTGTACTGTAGTTGTACTGTAGTTGTACTGTAGTTGTACTGTAGTTTTACCGTATGTGTACTGTATTTTAACTGTATTTGTACTGTAGTTGTACTGTAGTTGTACTGTAGTTGTACTGTAGTTGTACTGTATGTGTACTGTATTTGTACTGTACTTGTACTGTAGTTGTACTGTAGTTGTACTGTACTTGTACTGTACTTGTACTGTAGTTGTACTGTATGTGTACTGTAGTTGAACTGTATTTGTACTGTACTTGTACTGTAGTTGTATTGTAGTTGTACTGTACTTGTACTGTACTTGTACTGTACTTGTACTGTACTTGTACTGTACTTGTACTGTACTTGTACTCTACTTGTACTCTAGTTGTACTGTAGTTGTACTGTATGTGTACTGTAGTTGTACTGTATTTGTACTGTACTTGTACTGTTGTTGTACTGTAGTTGTACTGTACTTGTACTGTACCTGTACTGTAGTTGTACTGTATGTGTACTGTATGTGTACTGTATTTGTACTGTACTAGTACTGTATGTGTACTGTATGTGTACTGTATGTGTACTGTAAGTGTACTGTATTTGTACTGTAGTTGTACTGTAGTTGTACTGTAGTTGTACTGTAGTTGTACTGTATTTGTACTGTACTTGTACTGTAGTTGTACTGTAGTTTTACTGTAGTTGTACTGTACTTGTACTGTATGTGTACTGTATTTTAACTGTATTTGTACTGTAGTTGTACTGTAGTTGTACTGTATTTGTACTGTAGTTGTACTGTATGTGTACTGTAGTTGTACTGTATTTGTACTGTACTTGTGCTGTAGTTGTACTGTAGTTGTACTGTATTTGTACTGTGGTTGTACTTTAGTTGTACTGTATGTGTACTGTAGTTGTACTGTATGTGTACTGTAGTTGTAGTGAATGTGTACTGTAGTTGTACTGTATTTGTACTGTATTTGTACTGTACTTGTACTGTAGTTGTACAGCAGTTGTACTGTATGTGTACTGTATTTGTACTGTACTTGTACTTAAGTTGTACTGTAGTTGTACTGTACTTGTACTGTACTTGTACTGTAGTTGTACTGTATGTGTACTGTAGTTGTACTGTATTTGTACTGTACTTGTATTGTAGTTGTACTGTAGTTGTACTGTACTTGTACTGTACTTGTACTGTAGTTGTACTGTAGTTGTACTGTAGTTGTACTGTATGTGTACTGTAGTTGTACTGTATTTGTACTGTACTTGTACTGTAGATGTACTGTAGTTGTACTGTATTTGTACTGTATGTGTACTGTATTTGTACTGTAGTTGTACTGTATGTGTACTGTAGTTGTACTGTATGTGTACTGTTTTTGTACTGTATGTGTACTGTATTTGTACTGTAGTTCTACTGTAGTTGTACTGTAGTTGTACTGTAGTTGTACTGTAGTTGTACTGTATGTGTACTGTATTTGTACTGTATGTGTACTGTATTTGTACTGTAGTTGTACTGTAGTTGTACTGTAAGTGTACTGTATTTTAACAGTACTTGAACTGTAGTTGTACTGTATTTGTACTGTAGTTGTACTGTATTTGTACTGTAGTTGTACTGTAGTTGTACTGTAGTTGTACTGTATGTGTACTGTATTTGTACTGTATGTGTACTGTATTTGTACTGTATGTGTACTGTATTTGTACTGTAGTTGTGCTGTAGTTGTACTGTATGTGTACTGTAGTTGTACTGTACTTGTACTGAAGTTGTACTGTATGTGTACTGTATTTGTACTGTAGTTGTACTGTAGTTGTACTGTATTTGTACTGTATTTGTACTGTACTTTTACTGTAGTTGTACTGTAGTTGTACTGTATGTGTACTGTATTTGTACTGTAAATATACTGTAGTTGTACTGTATGTGTACTGTAGTTGTACTGTACTTGTACTGTAGTTGTACTGTAGTTGTACTGTATGTGTACTGTAGTTGTACTGTACTTGTACTGTATTTGTACTTTATGTGTACTGTATTTGTACTGTAGTTGTACTGTAGTTGTACTGTATTTGTACTGTATGTGTACTGTATTTGTACTCTAGTTGTACTGTAGTTGTACTGTAGTTGTACTCTACTTGTACTGTATTTGTACTGTAGTTGTACTGTATGTGTACTGTATTTGTACTGTAGTTGTACTGTAGTTGTACTGTAGTTGTACTGTGTGTGTACTGTATGTGTACTGTAGTTGTACTGTAGTTGTACTGTAGTTGTACTCTATGTGTACTGTATGTGTACTGAATGTGTACTGTAGTTGTACTGTATGTGTACTGTATGTGTACTGTATGTGTACTGTAGTTGTACTGTATGTGTACTGTAGTTGTACTGTAGTTGTACTGTATGTGTACTGTACTTGTACTGTACTTGTACTGTAGTTGTACTGTAGTTGTATTGTACTTGTACTGTAGTTGTACTGTATGTGTACTGTATGTGTACTGTAGTTGTACTGTAGTTGTACTGTATGTGTACTGTAGTTGTTCTGTATTTGTACTGTACTTGTACTGTAGTTGTACTGTATGTGTACTGTAGTTGTACTGTAGTTGTACTGTATGTGTACTGTAGTGGTACTGTATTTGTACTGTACTTGTACTGTAGTTGTACTGTAGTTGTACTGTAGTTGTACTGTATGTGTACTGTAGTTGTACTGTATTTGTAATGTACTTGTGCTGTAGTTGTACTGTAGTTGTACTGTAGTTGTACTGTAGTTGTACTGCAGTTGTACTGTATGTGTACTGTATTTTAACTGTATTTGTACTGTAGTTGTACTGTAGTTGTACTGTAGTTGTACTGTAGTTGTACTGTAGTTGTACTGTAGTTGTACTGTAGTTAAACTGTATTTGTACTGTAGTTGTACTGTAGTTGTACTGTATGTGTACTGTATTTGTACTGTAGTAGTACTGTATGTGTACTGTATGTGTACTGTATGTGTACTGTATGTGTACTGTATTTGTACTGTAGTTGTACAGTAGTTGTACTGTAGTTGTAGTGTAGTTGTACTGTATTTGTACTGTACTTGTACTGTAGTTGTACTGTAGTTGTACTGTACTTGTACTGTACTTGTACTGTACTTGTACTGTACTTGTACTGTACTTGTACTGTACTTGTACTGTAGTTGTACTGTATGTGTACTGTAGTTGTACTGTATGTGTACTGTAGTTGTACTGTAGTTGTACTGTAGTTGTACTGTAGTTGTACTGTAGTTGTACTGTATTTGTACTGTAGGTGTACTGTAGTTGTAATGTAGTTGTACTGTAGTTGTACTGTATGTGTACTGTAGTTGTACTGTATTTGTACTGTACTTGTACTGTAGTTGTACTGTAGTTGTACTGTAGTTGTACTGTATGTGTACTGTATTTATACTGTACTTGTACTGTAGTTGTACTGTAGTTGTACTGTATGTGTACTGTATTTTAACTGTACTTGTACTGTAATTGTACTGTAGTTGTACTGTAGTTGTACTGTATGTGTACTGTATTTGTACTGTACTTGTACTGTAGTTGTACTGTAGTTGTACTGTACTTGTACTGTACTTGTACTGTACTTGTACTGTATGTGTACTGTACTTGTACTGTAGTTGTACTGTAGTTGTACTGTATTTGTACTGTAGTTGTACTGTAGTTGTACTGTAGTTGTACTGTATGTGTACTGTAGTTGTACTGTAGTTGTACTGTAGTTGTACTGTATGTGTACTGTATTTTAACTGTAGTTGTACTGTAGTTGTACTGTAGTTGTACTGTATGTGTACTGTATGTGTACTGTAGTTGTACTGTATGTGTACTGTATGTGTACTGTATGTGTACTGTAGTTGTACTGTATTTGTACTGTAGTTGTACTGTAGTTGTACTGTATGTGTACTGTAGTTGTACTGTCTGTGTACTGTAGTTGTACTGTATTTGTACTGTATTTGTACTGTACTTGTACTGTAGTTGTACTGTAGTTGTACTGTATGTGTACTGTATTTGTACTGTACTTGTACTGTAGTTGTACTGTAGTTGTACTGTACTTGTACTGTACTTGTACTGTAGTTGTACTGTATGTGTACTGTAGTTGTACTGTATTTGTACTGTACTTGTACTGTAGTTGTACTGTAGTTGTACTGTACTTGTACTGTACTTGTACTGTAGTTGTACTGTAGTTGTACTGTAGTTGTACTGTATGTGTACTGTAGTTGTACTGTATTTGTACTGTACTTGTACTCTAGTTGTACTGTGGTTGTACTGTAGTTGTACTGTATGTGTACTGTATTTGTACTGTACTTGTACTGTAGTTGTACTGTATTTGTACTGTATGTGTACTGTATTTGTACTGTAATTGTACTGTAGTTGTACTGTAGTTGTACTGTACTTTTACTGTACTTGTACTGTAGTTGTACTGTATGTGTACTGTAGTTGTACTGTATTTGTACTGTACTTGTACTGTAGTTGTACTGTAGTTGTACTGTACTTGTATTGTATTGTACTGTAGTTGTACTGTAGTTGTACTGTATGTGTACTGTAGTTGTACTGTATTTGTACTGTACTTGTACTGTAGTTGTAATGTAGTTGTACTGTAGTTGTACTGTATGTGTACTGTATTTATACTGTACTTGTACTGTAGTTGTACTGTATGTGTACTGTATTTGTACTGTAATTGTACTGTAGTTGTACTGTAGTTGTACTGTACTTGTACTGTACTTGTACTGTAGTTGTACTGTATGTGTACTGTAGTTGTACTGTATTTGTACTGTACTTGTACTGTAGTAGTATTGTAGTTGTACTGTACTTGTACTGTACTTGTACTGTACTTGTACTGTAGTTGTACTGTAGTTGTACTGTAGTTGTACTGTAGTTGTACTGTATGTGTACTGTAGTTGTACTGTATTTGTACTGTACTTGTACTGTTGTTGTACTGTAGTTGTACTGTACTTGTACTGTACTTGTACTGTAGTTGTACTGTATTTGTACTGTACTTGTACTGTACTTGTACAGTAGTTGTACTGTAGTTGTACTGTAGTTGTACTGTAGTTGTACTGTATGTGTACTGTAGTTGTACTGTATTTGTACTGTACTTGTACTGTAGTTGTACTGTAGTTGTACTGTAGTTGTACTGTAGTTGTACTGTAGTTTTACCGTATGTGTACTGTATTTTAACATTATTTGTACTGTAGTTGTACTGTAGTTGTACTGTAGTTGTACTGTAGTTGTACTGTACTTGTACTGTAGGTGTACTGTAGTTGTACTGTAGTTAAACTGTATTTGTAGTGTAGTTGTACTGTACTTGTACTGTATGTGTACTGTATGTGTACTGTATTTGTACTGTACTAGTACTGTATGTGTACTGTATGTGTACTGTATGTGTACTGTATGTGTACTGTATTTGTACTGTAGTTGTACTGTAGTTGTACTGTAGTTGTACTGTATTTGTACTGTACTTGTACTGTAGTTGTACTGTAGTTGTACTGTAGTTGTACTGTACTTGTACTGTATGTGTACTGTATTTTAACTGTATGTGTACTGTATTTGTACTGTAAATATACTGTAGTTGTACTGTATGTGTACTGTTGTTGTACTGTACTTGTACTGTAGTTGTACTGTAGTTGTACTGTATGTGTACTGTAGTTGTACTGTACTTGTACTGTATTTGTACTTTATATGTACTGTATTTGTACTGTAGTTGTACTGTAGTTGTACTGTATTTGTACTGTATGTGTACTGTATTTGTACTCTAGTTGTACTGTAGTTGTACTGTAGTTGTACTCTACTTGTACTGTATTTGTACTGTAGTTGTACTGTATGTGTACTGTATTTGTACTGTAGAAGTATTGTAGTTGTACTGTAGTTGTACTGTGTGTGTACTGTATGTGTACTGTAGTTGTACTGTAGTTGTACTGTAGTTGTACTCTATGTGTACTGTATGTGTACTGAATGTGTACTGTAGTTGTACTGTATGTGTACTGTATGTGTACTGTATGTGTACTGTAGTTGTACTGTATGTGTACTGTAGTTGTACTGTAGTTGTACTGTATGTGTACTGTACTTGTACTGTACTTGTACTGTAGTTGTACTGTAGTTGTACTGTAGTTGTACTGTACTTGTACTGTAGTTGTACTGTATGTGTACTGTATGTGTACTGTGGTTGTACTGTAGTTGTACTGTATGTGGACTGTAGTTGTTCTGTATTTGTACTGTACTTGTACTGTAGTTGTACTGTATGTGTACTGTAGTTGTACTGTAGTTGTACTGTAAGTGTACTGTAGTGGTACTGTATTTGTACTGTACTTGTACTGTAGTTGTACTGTAGTTGTACTGTAGTTGTACTGTATGTGTACTGTAGTTGTACTGTATTTGTAATGTACTTGTGCTGTAGTTGTACTGTAGTTGTACTGTAGTTGTACTGTAGTTGTACTGCAGTTGTACTGTATGTGTACTGTATTTTAACTGTATTTGTACTGTAGTTGTACTGTAGTTGTACTGTAGTTGTACTGTAGTTGTACTGTAGTTAAACTGTATTTGTACTGTAGTTGTACTGTAGTTGTACTGTACTTGTACTGTATGTGTACTGTATGTGTACTGTATTTGTACTGTAGTAGTACTGTATGTGTACTGTATGTGTACTGTATGTGTACTGTATGTGTACTGTATTTGTACTGTAGTTGTACTGTAGTTGTACTGTAGTTGTAGTGTAGTTGTACTGTATTTGTACTGTACTTGTACTGTAGTTGTACTGTAGTTGTACTGTACTTGTACTGTACTTGTACTGTACTTGTACTGTACTTGTACTGTACTTGTACTGTACTTGTACTGTAGTTGTACTGTATGTGTACTGTAGTTGTACTGTATGTGTACTGTAGTTGTACTGTAGTTGTACTGTAGTTGTACTGTAGTTGTACTGTAGTTGTACTGTATTTGTACTGTAGTTGTACTGTAGTTGTACTGTAGTTGTACTGTAGTTGTACTGTATGTGTACTGTAGTTGTACTGTATTTGTACTGTACTTGTACTGTAGTTGTACTGTAGTTGTACTGTAGTTGTACTGTATGTGTACTGTATTTATACTGTACTTGTACTGTAGTTGTACTGTAGTTGTACTGTATGTGTACTGTATTTTAACTGTACTTGTACTGTAATTGTACTGTAGTTGTACTGTAGTTGTACTGTATGTGTACTGTATTTGTACTGTACTTGTACTGTAGTTGTACTGTAGTTGTACTGTACTTGTACTGTACTTGTACTGTACTTGTACTGTATGTGTACTGTACTTGTACTGTAGTTGTACTGTAGTTGTACTGTATTTGTACTGTAGTTGTACTGTAGTTGTACTGTAGTTGTACTGTATGTGTACTGTAGTTGTACTGTAGTTGTACTGTAGTTGTACTGTATGTGTACTGTATTTTAACTGTAGTTGTACTGTAGTTGTACTGTAGTTGTACTGTATGTGTACTGCATGTGTACTGTAGTTGTACTGTATGTGTACTGTATGTGTACTGTATGTGTACTGTAGTTGTACTGTATTTGTACTGTAGTTGTACTGTAGTTGTACTGTATGTGTACTGTAGTTGTACTGTATGTGTACTGTAGTTGTACTGTATTTGTACTGTATTTGTACTGTACTTGTACTGTAGTTGTACTGTAGTTGTACTGTATGTGTACTGTATTTGTACTGTACTTGTACTGTAGTTGTACTGTAGTTGTACTGTACTTGTACTGTACTTGTACTGTAGTTGTACTGTATGTGTACTGTAGTTGTACTGTATTTGTACTGTACTTGTACTGTAGTTGTACTGTAGTTGTACTGTACTTGTACTGTACTTGTACTGTAGTTGTACTGTAGTTGTACTGTAGTTGTACTGTATGTGTACTGTAGTTGTACTGTATTTGTACTGTACTTGTACTGTAGTTGTACTGTGGTTGTACTGTAGTTGTACTGTATGTGTACTGTATTTGTACTGTACTTGTACTGTAGTTGTACTGTACTTGTACTGTATGTGTACTGTATTTGTACTGTAGTTGTACTGTAGTTGTACTGTAGTTGTACTGTAGTTGTACTGTATGTGTACTGTAGTTGTACTGTATTTGTACTGTACTTGTACTGTAGTTGTACTGTAGTAGTACTGTAGTTGTACTGTATGTGTACTGTATTTATACTGTACTTGTACTGTAGTTGTACTGTAGTTGTACTGTATGTGTACTGTATTTTAACTGTACTTGTACTGTAATTGTACTGTAGTTGTACTGTAGTTGTACTGTATGTGTACTGTATTTGTACTGTACTTGTACTGTAGTTGTACTGTAGTTGTACTGTACTTGTACTGTACTTGTACTGTACTTGTACTGTATGTGTACTGTACTTGTACTGTAGTTGTACTGTAGTTGTACAGTATTTGTACTGTAGTTGTACTGTAGTTGTACTGTAGTTGTACTGTAGTTGTACTGTAGTTGTACTGTAGTTGTACTGTAGTTTTACCGTATGTGTACTGTATTTTAACTGTATTTGTACTGTAGTTGTACTGTAGTTGTACTGTAGTTGTACTGTAGTTGTACTGTATGTGTACTGTATTTGTACTGTACTTGTACTGTAGTTGTACTGTAGTTGTACTGTACTTGTACTGTACTTGTACTGTAGTTGTACTGTATGTGTACTGTAGTTGAACTGTATTTGTACTGTACTTGTACTGTAGTTGTATTGTAGTTGTACTGTACTTGTACTGTACTTGTACTGTACTTGTACTGTACTTGTACTGTACTTGTACTGTACTTGTACTCTACTTGTACTCTAGTTGTACTGTAGTTGTACTGTATGTGTACTGTAGTTGTACTGTATTTGTACTGTACTTGTACTGTTGTTGTACTGTAGTTGTACTGTACTTGTACTGTACCTGTACTGTAGTTGTACTGTATGTGTACTGTATGTGTACTGTATTTGTACTGTACTAGTACTGTATGTGTACTGTATGTGTACTGTATGTGTACTGTATGTGTACTGTATTTGTACTGTAGTTGTACTGTAGTTGTACTGTATTTGTACTGTAGTTGTACTGTATTTGTACTGTACTTGTACTGTAGTTGTACTGTAGTTTTACTGTAGTTGTACTGTACTTGTACTGTATG
Organism: Meconema thalassinum; assembly: GCA_946902985.2. Lineage (NCBI taxonomy): Eukaryota > Metazoa > Arthropoda > Insecta > Orthoptera > Tettigoniidae > Meconema > Meconema thalassinum. The sequence goes on along the minus strand of OX336394.1, from coordinate 442,296,368 downwards.
TGTACTGTATTTTAACTGTATTTGTACTGTAGTTGTACTGTAGTTGTACTGTATTTGTACTGTAGTTGTACTGTATGTGTACTGTAGTTGTACTGTATTTGTACTGTACTTGTGCTGTAGTTGTACTGTAGTTGTACTGTATTTGTACTGTGGTTGTACTTTAGTTGTACTGTATGTGTACTGTAGTTGTACTGTATGTGTACTGTAGTTGTAGTGAATGTGTACTGTAGTTGTACTGTATTTGTACTGTATTTGTACTGTACTTGTACTGTAGTTGTACAGCAGTTGTACTGTATGTGTACTGTATTTGTACTGTACTTGTACTTAAGTTGTACTGTAGTTGTACTGTACTTGTACTGTACTTGTACTGTAGTTGTACTGTATGTGTACTGTAGTTGTACTGTATTTGTACTGTACTTGTATTGTAGTTGTACTGTAGTTGTACTGTACTTGTACTGTACTTGTACTGTAGTTGTACTGTAGTTGTACTGTATTTGTACTGTACTTGTACTGTAGATGTACTGTAGTTGTACTGTATTTGTACTGTATGTGTACTGTATTTGTACTGTAGTTGTACTGTATGTGTACTGTAGTTGTACTGTATGTGTACTGTTTTTGTACTGTATGTGTACTGTATTTGTACTGTAGTTCTACTGTAGTTGTACTGTAGTTGTACTGTAGTTGTACTGTAGTTGTACTGTATGTGTACTGTATTTGTACTGTATGTGTACTGTATTTGTACTGTAGTTGTACTGTAGTTGTACTGTAAGTGTACTGTATTTTAACAGTACTTGAACTGTAGTTGTACTGTATTTGTACTGTAGTTGTACTGTATTTGTACTGTAGTTGTACTGTAGTTGTACTGTAGTTGTACTGTATGTGTACTGTATTTGTACTGTATGTGTACTGTATTTGTACTGTATGTGTACTGTATTTGTACTGTAGTTGTGCTGTAGTTGTACTGTATGTGTACTGTAGTTGTACTGTACTTGTACTGAAGTTGTACTGTATGTGTACTGTATTTGTACTGTAGTTGTACTGTAGTTGTACTGTATTTGTACTGTATTTGTACTGTACTTTTACTGTAGTTGTACTGTAGTTGTACTGTATGTGTACTGTATTTGTACTGTAAATATACTGTAGTTGTACTGTATGTGTACTGTAGTTGTACTGTACTTGTACTGTAGTTGTACTGTAGTTGTACTGTATGTGTACTGTAGTTGTACTGTACTTGTACTGTATTTGTACTTTATGTGTACTGTATTTGTACTGTAGTTGTACTGTAGTTGTACTGTATTTGTACTGTATGTGTACTGTATTTGTACTCTAGTTGTACTGTAGTTGTACTGTAGTTGTACTCTACTTGTACTGTATTTGTACTGTAGTTGTACTGTATGTGTACTGTATTTGTACTGTAGTTGTACTGTAGTTGTACTGTAGTTGTACTGTGTGTGTACTGTATGTGTACTGTAGTTGTACTGTAGTTGTACTGTAGTTGTACTCTATGTGTACTGTATGTGTACTGAATGTGTACTGTAGTTGTACTGTATGTGTACTGTATGTGTACTGTATGTGTACTGTAGTTGTACTGTATGTGTACTGTAGTTGTACTGTAGTTGTACTGTATGTGTACTGTACTTGTACTGTACTTGTACTGTAGTTGTACTGTAGTTGTACTGTACTTGTACTGTAGTTGTACTGTATGTGTACTGTATGTGTACTGTAGTTGTACTGTAGTTGTACTGTATGTGTACTGTAGTTGTTCTGTATTTGTACTGTACTTGTACTGTAGTTGTACTGTATGTGTACTGTAGTTGTACTGTAGTTGTACTGTATGTGTACTGTAGTGGTACTGTATTTGTACTGTACTTGTACTGTAGTTGTACTGTAGTTGTACTGTAGTTGTACTGTATGTGTACTGTAGTTGTACTGTATTTGTAATGTACTTGTGCTGTAGTTGTACTGTAGTTGTACTGTAGTTGTACTGTAGTTGTACTGCAGTTGTACTGTATGTGTACTGTATTTTAACTGTATTTGTACTGTAGTTGTACTATAGTTGTACTGTAGTTGTACTGTAGTTGTACTGTAGTTGTACTGTAGTTGTACTGTAGTTAAACTGTATTTGTACTGTAGTTGTACTGTAGTTGTACTGTATGTGTACTGTATTTGTACTGTAGTAGTACTGTATGTGTACTGTATGTGTACTGTATGTGTACTGTATGTGTACTGTATTTGTACTGTAGTTGTACTGTAGTTGTACTGTAGTTGTAGTGTAGTTGTACTGTATTTGTACTGTACTTGTACTGTAGTTGTACTGTAGTTGTACTGTACTTGTACTGTACTTGTACTGTACTTGTACTGTACTTGTACTGTACTTGTACTGTACTTGTATTGTAGTTGTACTGTATGTGTACTGTAGTTGTACTGTATGTGTACTGTAGTTGTACTGTAGTTGTACTGTAGTTGTACTGTAGTTGTACTGTAGTTGTACTGTATTTGTACTGTAGTTGTACTGTAGTTGTACTGTAGTTGTACTGTAGTTGTACTGTATGTGTACTGTAGTTGTACTGTATTTGTACTGTACTTGTACTGTAGTTGTACTGTAGTAGTACTGTAGTTGTACTGTATGTGTACTGTATTTATACTGTACTTGTACTGTAGTTGTACTGTAGTTGTACTGTATGTGTACTGTATTTTAACTGTACTTGTACTGTAATTGTACTGTAGTTGTACTGTAGTTGTACTGTATGTGTACTGTATTTGTACTGTACTTGTACTGTAGTTGTACTGTAGTTGTACTGTACTTGTACTGTACTTGTACTGTACTTGTACTGTATGTGTACTGTACTTGTACTGTAGTTGTACTGTAGTTGTACTGTATTTGTACTGTAGTTGTACTGTAGTTGTACTGTAGTTGTACTGTAGTTGTACTGTAGTTGTACTGTAGTTGTACTGTAGTTTTACCGTATGTGTACTGTATTTTAACTGTATTTGTACTGTAGTTGTACTGTAGTTGTACTGTAGTTGTACTGTAGTTGTACTGTATGTGTACTGTATTTGTACTGTACTTGTACTGTAGTTGTACTGTAGTTGTACTGTACTTGTACTGTACTTGTACTGTAGTTGTACTGTATGTGTACTGTAGTTGAACTGTATTTGTACTGTACTTGTACTGTAGTTGTATTGTAGTTGTACTGTACTTGTACTGTACTTGTACTGTACTTGTACTGTACTTGTACTGTACTTGTACTCTACTTGTACTCTAGTTGTACTGTAGTTGTACTGTATGTGTACTGTAGTTGTACTGTATTTGTACTGTACTTGTACTGTTGTTGTACTGTAGTTGTACTGTACTTGTACTGTACCTGTACTGTAGTTGTACTGTATGTGTACTGTATGTGTACTGTATTTGTACTGTACTAGTACTGTATGTGTACTGTATGTGTACTGTATGTGTACTGTAAGTGTACTGTATTTGTACTGTAGTTGTACTGTAGTTGTACTGTAGTTGTACTGTAGTTGTACTGTATTTGTACTGTACTTGTACTGTAGTTGTACTGTAGTTTTACTGTAGTTGTACTGTACTTGTACTGTATGTGTACTGTATTTTAACTGTATTTGTACTGTAGTTGTACTGTAGTTGTACTGTATTTGTACTGTAGTTGTACTGTATGTGTACTGTAGTTGTACTGTATTTGTACTGTACTTGTGCTGTAGTTGTACTGTAGTTGTACTGTATTTGTACTGTGGTTGTACTTTAGTTGTACTGTATGTGTACTGTAGTTGTACTGTATGTGTACTGTAGTTGTAGTGAATGTGTACTGTAGTTGTACTGTATTTGTACTGTATTTGTACTGTACTTGTACTGTAGTTGTACAGCAGTTGTACTGTATGTGTACTGTATTTGTACTGTACTTGTACTTAAGTTGTACTGTAGTTGTACTGTACTTGTACTGTACTTGTACTGTAGTTGTACTGTATGTGTACTGTAGTTGTACTGTATTTGTACTGTACTTGTATTGTAGTTGTACTGTAGTTGTACTGTACTTGTACTGTACTTGTACTGTAGTTGTACTGTAGTTGTACTGTAGTTGTACTGTATGTGTACTGTAGTTGTACTGTATTTGTACTGTACTTGTACTGTAGATGTACTGTAGTTGTACTGTATTTGTACTGTATGTGTACTGTATTTGTACTGTAGTTGTACTGTATGTGTACTGTAGTTGTACTGTATGTGTACTGTTTTTGTACTGTATGTGTACTGTATTTGTACTGTAGTTCTACTGTAGTTGTACTGTAGTTGTACTGTAGTTGTACTGTAGTTGTACTGTATGTGTACTGTATTTGTACTGTATGTGTACTGTATTTGTACTGTAGTTGTACTGTAGTTGTACTGTAAGTGTACTGTATTTTAACAGTACTTGAACTGTAGTTGTACTGTATTTGTACTGTAGTTGTACTGTATTTGTACTGTAGTTGTACTGTAGTTGTACTGTAGTTGTACTGTATGTGTACTGTATTTGTACTGTATGTGTACTGTATTTGTACTGTATGTGTACTGTATTTGTACTGTAGTTGTGCTGTAGTTGTACTGTATGTGTACTGTAGTTGTACTGTACTTGTACTGAAGTTGTACTGTATGTGTACTGTATTTGTACTGTAGTTGTACTGTAGTTGTACTGTATTTGTACTGTATTTGTACTGTACTTTTACTGTAGTTGTACTGTAGTTGTACTGTATGTGTACTGTATTTGTACTGTAAATATACTGTAGTTGTACTGTATGTGTACTGTAGTTGTACTGTACTTGTACTGTAGTTGTACTGTAGTTGTACTGTATGTGTACTGTAGTTGTACTGTACTTGTACTGTATTTGTACTTTATGTGTACTGTATTTGTACTGTAGTTGTACTGTAGTTGTACTGTATTTGTACTGTATGTGTACTGTATTTGTACTCTAGTTGTACTGTAGTTGTACTGTAGTTGTACTCTACTTGTACTGTATTTGTACTGTAGTTGTACTGTATGTGTACTGTATTTGTACTGTAGTTGTACTGTAGTTGTACTGTAGTTGTACTGTGTGTGTACTGTATGTGTACTGTAGTTGTACTGTAGTTGTACTGTAGTTGTACTCTATGTGTACTGTATGTGTACTGAATGTGTACTGTAGTTGTACTGTATGTGTACTGTATGTGTACTGTATGTGTACTGTAGTTGTACTGTATGTGTACTGTAGTTGTACTGTAGTTGTACTGTATGTGTACTGTACTTGTACTGTACTTGTACTGTAGTTGTACTGTAGTTGTACTGTACTTGTACTGTAGTTGTACTGTATGTGTACTGTATGTGTACTGTAGTTGTACTGTAGTTGTACTGTATGTGTACTGTAGTTGTTCTGTATTTGTACTGTACTTGTACTGTAGTTGTACTGTATGTGTACTGTAGTTGTACTGTAGTTGTACTGTATGTGTACTGTAGTGGTACTGTATTTGTACTGTACTTGTACTGTAGTTGTACTGTAGTTGTACTGTAGTTGTACTGTATGTGTACTGTAGTTGTACTGTATTTGTAATGTACTTGTGCTGTAGTTGTACTGTAGTTGTACTGTAGTTGTACTGTAGTTGTACTGCAGTTGTACTGTATGTGTACTGTATTTTAACTGTATTTGTACTGTAGTTGTACTATAGTTGTACTGTAGTTGTACTGTAGTTGTACTGTAGTTGTACTGTAGTTGTACTGTAGTTAAACTGTATTTGTACTGTAGTTGTACTGTAGTTGTACTGTATGTGTACTGTATTTGTACTGTAGTAGTACTGTATGTGTACTGTATGTGTACTGTATGTGTACTGTATGTGTACTGTATTTGTACTGTAGTTGTACTATAGTTGTACTGTAGTTGTAGTGTAGTTGTACTGTATTTGTACTGTACTTGTACTGTAGTTGTACTGTAGTTGTACTGTACTTGTACTGTACTTGTACTGTACTTGTACTGTACTTGTACTGTACTTGTACTGTACTTGTATTGTAGTTGTACTGTATGTGTACTGTAGTTGTACTGTATGTGTACTGTAGTTGTACTGTAGTTGTACTGTAGTTGTACTGTAGTTGTACTGTAGTTGTACTGTATTTGTACTGTAGTTGTACTGTAGTTGTACTGTAGTTGTACTGTATGTGTACTGTAGTTGTACTGTATTTGTACTGTACTTGTACTGTAGTTGTACTGTAGTAGTACTGTAGTTGTACTGTATGTGTACTGTATTTATACTGTACTTGTACTGTAGTTGTACTGTAGTTGTACTGTATGTGTACTGTATTTTAACTGTACTTGTACTGTAATTGTACTGTAGTTGTACTGTAGTTGTACTGTATGTGTACTGTATTTGTACTGTACTTGTACTGTAGTTGTACTGTAGTTGTACTGTACTTGTACTGTACTTGTACTGTACTTGTACTGTATGTGTACTGTACTTGTACTGTAGTTGTACTGTAGTTGTACTGTATTTGTACTGTAGTTGTACTGTAGTTGTACTGTAGTTGTACTGTAGTTGTACTGTAGTTGTACTGTAGTTGTACTGTAGTTTTACCGTATGTGTACTGTATTTTAACTGTATTTGTACTGTAGTTGTACTGTAGTTGTACTGTAGTTGTACTGTAGTTGTACTGTATGTGTACTGTATTTGTACTGTACTTGTACTGTAGTTGTACTGTAGTTGTACTGTACTTGTACTGTACTTGTACTGTAGTTGTACTGTATGTGTACTGTAGTTGAACTGTATTTGTACTGTACTTGTACTGTAGTTGTATTGTAGTTGTACTGTACTTGTACTGTACTTGTACTGTACTTGTACTGTACTTGTACTGTACTTGTACTCTACTTGTACTCTAGTTGTACTGTAGTTGTACTGTATGTGTACTGTAGTTGTACTGTATTTGTACTGTACTTGTACTGTTGTTGTACTGTAGTTGTACTGTACTTGTAATGTACCTGTACTGTAGTTGTACTGTATGTGTACTGTATGTGTACTGTATTTGTACTGTACTAGTACTGTATGTGTACTGTATGTGTACTGTATGTGTACTGTAAGTGTACTGTATTTGTACTGTAGTTGTACTGTAGTTGTACTGTAGTTGTACTGTAGTTGTACTGTATTTGTACTGTACTTGTACTGTAGTTGTACTGTAGTTTTACTGTAGTTGTACTGTACTTGTACTGTATGTGTACTGTATTTTAACTGTATTTGTACTGTAGTTGTACTGTAGTTGTACTGTATTTGTACTGTAGTTGTACTGTATGTGTACTGTAGTTGTACTGTATTTGTACTGTACTTGTGCTGTAGTTGTACTGTAGTTGTACTGTATTTGTACTGTGGTTGTACTTTAGTTGTACTGTATGTGTACTGTAGTTGTACTGTATGTGTACTGTAGTTGTAGTGAATGTGTACTGTAGTTGTACTGTATTTGTACTGTATTTGTACTGTACTTGTACTGTAGTTGTACAGCAGTTGTACTGTATGTGTACTGTATTTGTACTGTACTTGTACTTAAGTTGTACTGTAGTTGTACTGTACTTGTACTGTACTTGTACTGTAGTTGTACTGTATGTGTACTGTAGTTGTACTGTATTTGTACTGTACTTGTATTGTAGTTGTACTGTAGTTGTACTGTACTTGTACTGTACTTGTACTGTAGTTGTACTGTAGTTGTACTGTAGTTGTACTGTATGTGTACTGTAGTTGTACTGTATTTGTACTGTACTTGTACTGTAGATGTACTGTAGTTGTACTGTATTTGTACTGTATGTGTACTGTATTTGTACTGTAGTTGTACTGTATGTGTACTGTAGTTGTACTGTATGTGTACTGTTTTTGTACTGTATGTGTACTGTATTTGTACTGTAGTTCTACTGTAGTTGTACTGTAGTTGTACTGTAGTTGTACTGTAGTTGTACTGTATGTGTACTGTATTTGTACTGTATGTGTACTGTATTTGTACTGTAGTTGTACTGTAGTTGTACTGTAAGTGTACTGTATTTTAACAGTACTTGAACTGTAGTTGTACTGTATTTGTACTGTAGTTGTACTGTATTTGTACTGTAGTTGTACTGTAGTTGTACTGTAGTTGTACTGTATGTGTACTGTATTTGTACTGTATGTGTACTGTATTTGTACTGTATGTGTACTGTATTTGTACTGTAGTTGTGCTGTAGTTGTACTGTATGTGTACTGTAGTTGTACTGTACTTGTACTGAAGTTGTACTGTATGTGTACTGTATTTGTACTGTAGTTGTACTGTAGTTGTACTGTATTTGTACTGTATTTGTACTGTACTTTTACTGTAGTTGTACTGTAGTTGTACTGTATGTGTACTGTATTTGTACTGTAAATATACTGTAGTTGTACTGTATGTGTACTGTAGTTGTACTGTACTTGTACTGTAGTTGTACTGTAGTTGTACTGTATGTGTACTGTAGTTGTACTGTACTTGTACTGTATTTGTACTTTATGTGTACTGTATTTGTACTGTAGTTGTACTGTAGTTGTACTGTATTTGTACTGTATGTGTACTGTATTTGTACTCTAGTTGTACTGTAGTTGTACTGTAGTTGTACTCTACTTGTACTGTATTTGTACTGTAGTTGTACTGTATGTGTACTGTATTTGTACTGTAGTTGTACTGTAGTTGTACTGTAGTTGTACTGTGTGTGTACTGTATGTGTACTGTAGTTGTACTGTAGTTGTACTGTAGTTGTACTCTATGTGTACTGTATGTGTACCGAATGTGTACTGTAGTTGTACTGTATGTGTACTGTATGTGTACTGTATGTGTACTGTAGTTGTACTGTATGTGTACTGTAGTTGTACTGTAGTTGTACTGTATGTGTACTGTACTTGTACTGTACTTGTACTGTAGTTGTACTGTAGTTGTATTGTACTTGTACTGTAGTTGTACTGTATGTGTACTGTATGTGTACTGTAGTTGTACTGTAGTTGTACTGTATGTGTACTGTAGTTGTTCTGTATTTGTACTGTACTTGTACTGTAGTTGTACTGTATGTGTACTGTAGTTGTACTGTAGTTGTACTGTATGTGTACTGTAGTGGTACTGTATTTGTACTGTACTTGTACTGTAGTTGTACTGTAGTTGTACTGTAGTTGTACTGTATGTGTACTGTAGTTGTACTGTATTTGTAATGTACTTGTGCTGTAGTTGTACTGTAGTTGTACTGTAGTTGTACTGTAGTTGTACTGCAGTTGTACTGTATGTGTACTGTATTTTAACTGTATTTGTACTGTAGTTGTACTGTAGTTGTACTGTAGTTGTACTGTAGTTGTACTGTAGTTGTACTGTAGTTGTACTGTAGTTAAACTGTATTTGTACTGTAGTTGTACTGTAGTTGTACTGTATGTGTACTGTATTTGTACTGTAGTAGTACTGTATGTGTACTGTATGTGTACTGTATGTGTACTGTATGTGTACTGTATTTGTACTGTAGTTGTACTGTAGTTGTACTGTAGTTGTAGTGTAGTTGTACTGTATTTGTACTGTACTTGTACTGTAGTTGTACTGTAGTTGTACTGTACTTGTACTGTACTTGTACTGTACTTGTACTGTACTTGTACTGTACTTGTACTGTACTTGTACTGTAGTTGTACTGTATGTGTACTGTAGTTGTACTGTATGTGTACTGTAGTTGTACTGTAGTTGTACTGTAGTTGTACTGTAGTTGTACTGTAGTTGTACTGTATTTGTACTGTAGGTGTACTGTAGTTGTAATGTAGTTGTACTGTAGTTGTACTGTATGTGTACTGTAGTTGTACTGTATTTGTACTGTACTTGTACTGTAGTTGTACTGTAGTTGTACTGTAGTTGTACTGTATGTGTACTGTATTTATACTGTACTTGTACTGTAGTTGTACTGTAGTTGTACTGTATGTGTACTGTATTTTAACTGTACTTGTACTGTAATTGTACTGTAGTTGTACTGTAGTTGTACTGTATGTGTACTGTATTTGTACTGTACTTGTACTGTAGTTGTACTGTAGTTGTACTGTACTTGTACTGTACTTGTACTGTACTTGTACTGTATGTGTACTGTACTTGTACTGTAGTTGTACTGTAGTTGTACTGTATTTGTACTGTAGTTGTACTGTAGTTGTACTGTAGTTGTACTGTATGTGTACTGTAGTTGTACTGTAGTTGTACTGTAGTTGTACTGTATGTGTACTGTATTTTAACTGTAGTTGTACTGTAGTTGTACTGTAGTTGTACTGTATGTGTACTGTATGTGTACTGTAGTTGTACTGTATGTGTACTGTATGTGTACTGTATGTGTACTGTAGTTGTACTGTATTTGTACTGTAGTTGTACTGTAGTTGTACTGTATGTGTACTGTAGTTGTACTGTATGTGTACTGTAGTTGTACTGTATTTGTACTGTATTTGTACTGTACTTGTACTGTAGTTGTACTGTAGTTGTACTGTATGTGTACTGTATTTGTACTGTACTTGTACTGTAGTTGTACTGTAGTTGTACTGTACTTGTACTGTACTTGTACTGTAGTTGTACTGTATGTGTACTGTAGTTGTACTGTATTTGTACTGTACTTGTACTGTAGTTGTACTGTAGTTGTACTGTACTTGTACTGTACTTGTACTGTAGTTGTACTGTAGTTGTACTGTAGTTGTACTGTATGTGTACTGTAGTTGTACTGTATTTGTACTGTACTTGTACTCTAGTTGTACTGTGGTTGTACTGTAGTTGTACTGTATGTGTACTGTATTTGTACTGTACTTGTACTGTAGTTGTACTGTATTTGTACTGTATGTGTACTGTATTTGTACTGTAATTGTACTGTAGTTGTACTGTAGTTGTACTGTACTTTTACTGTACTTGTACTGTAGTTGTACTGTATGTGTACTGTAGTTGTACTGTATTTGTACTGTACTTGTACTGTAGTTGTACTGTAGTTGTACTGTACTTGTATTGTATTGTACTGTAGTTGTACTGTAGTTGTACTGTATGTGTACTGTAGTTGTACCGTATTTGTACTGTACTTGTACTGTAGTTGTAATGTAGTTGTACTGTAGTTGTACTGTATGTGTACTGTATTTATACTGTACTTGTACTGTAGTTGTACTGTATGTGTACTGTATTTGTACTGTAATTGTACTGTAGTTGTACTGTAGTTGTACTGTACTTGTACTGTACTTGTACTGTAGTTGTACTGTATGTGTACTGTAGTTGTACTGTATTTGTACTGTACTTGTACTGTAGTAGTATTGTAGTTGTACTGTACTTGTACTGTACTTGTACTGTACTTGTACTGTAGTTGTACTGTAGTTGTACTGTAGTTGTACTGTAGTTGTACTGTATGTGTACTGTAGTTGTACTGTATTTGTACTGTACTTGTACTGTTGTTGTACTGTAGTTGTACTGTACTTGTACTGTACTTGTACTGTAGTTGTACTGTATTTGTACTGTACTTGTACTTTACTTGTACAGTAGTTGTACTGTAGTTGTACTGTAGTTGTACTGTAGTTGTACTGTATGTGTACTGTAGTTGTACTGTATTTGTACTGTACTTGTACTGTAGTTGTACTGTAGTTGTACTGTAGTTGTACTGTAGTTGTACTGTAGTTTTACCGTATGTGTACTGTATTTTAACATTATTTGTACTGTAGTTGTACTGTAGTTGTACTGTAGTTGTACTGTAGTTGTACTGTACTTGTACTGTAGGTGTACTGTAGTTGTACTGTAGTTAAACTGTATTTGTAGTGTAGTTGTACTGTACTTGTACTGTATGTGTACTGTATGTGTACTGTATTTGTACTGTACTAGTACTGTATGTGTACTGTATGTGTACTGTATGTGTACTGTATGTGTACTGTATTTGTACTGTAGTTGTACTGTAGTTGTACTGTAGTTGTACTGTATTTGTACTGTACTTGTACTGTAGTTGTACTGTAGTTGTACTGTAGTTGTACTGTACTTGTACTGTATGTGTACTGTATTTTAACTGTATGTGTACTGTATTTGTACTGTAAATATACTGTAGTTGTACTGTATGTGTACTGTAGTTGTACTGTACTTGTACTGTAGTTGTACTGTAGTTGTACTGTATGTGTACTGTAGTTGTACTGTACTTGTACTGTATTTGTACTTTATGTGTACTGTATTTGTACTGTAGTTGTACTGTAGTTGTACTGTATTTGTACTGTATGTGTACTGTATTTGTACTCTAGTTGTACTGTAGTTGTACTGTAGTTGTACTCTACTTGTACTGTATTTGTACTGTAGTTGTACTGTATGTGTACTGTATTTGTACTGTAGAAGTATTGTAGTTGTACTGTAGTTGTACTGTGTGTGTACTGTATGTGTACTGTAGTTGTACTGTAGTTGTACTGTAGTTGTACTCTATGTGTACTGTATGTGTACTGAATGTGTACTGTAGTTGTACTGTATGTGTACTGTATGTGTACTGTATGTGTACTGTAGTTGTACTGTATGTGTACTGTAGTTGTACTGTAGTTGTACTGTATGTGTACTGTACTTGTACTGTACTTGTACTGTAGTTGTACTGTAGTTGTACTGTAGTTGTACTGTACTTGTACTGTAGTTGTACTGTATGTGTACTGTATGTGTACTGTAGTTGTACTGTAGTTGTACTGTATGTGGACTGTAGTTGTTCTGTATTTGTACTGTACTTGTACTGTAGTTGTACTGTATGTGTACTGTAGTTGTACTGTAGTTGTACTGTAAGTGTACTGTAGTGGTACTGTATTTGTACTGTACTTGTACTGTAGTTGTACTGTAGTTGTACTGTAGTTGTACTGTATGTGTACTGTATTTGTACTGTATTTGTAATGTACTTGTGCTGTAGTTGTACTGTAGTTGTACTGTAGTTGTACTGTAGTTGTACTGCAGTTGTACTGTATGTGTACTGTATTTTAACTGTATTTGTACTGTAGTTGTACTGTAGTTGTACTGTAGTTGTACTGTAGTTGTACTGTAGTTGTACTGTAGTTAAACTGTATTTGTACTGTAGTTGTACTGTAGTTGTACTGTACTTGTACTGTATGTGTACTGTATGTGTACTGTATTTGTACTGTAGTAGTACTGTATGTGTACTGTATGTGTACTGTATGTGTACTGTATGTGTACTGTATTTGTACTGTAGTTGTACTGTAGTTGTACTGTAGTTGTAGTGTAGTTGTACTGTATTTGTACTGTACTTGTACTGTAGTTGTACTGTAGTTGTACTGTACTTGTACTGTACTTGTACTGTACTTGTACTGTACTTGTACTGTACTTGTACTGTACTTGTACTGTAGTTGTACTGTATGTGTACTGTAGTTGTACTGTATGTGTACTGTAGTTGTACTGTAGTTGTACTGTAGTTGTACTGTAGTTGTACTGTAGTTGTACTGTATTTGTACTGTAGTTGTACTGTAGTTGTACTGTAGTTGTACTGTAGTTGTACTGTATGTGTACTGTAGTTGTACTGTATTTGTACTGTACTTGTACTGTAGTTGTACTGTAGTTGTACTGTAGTTGTACTGTATGTGTACTGTATTTATACTGTACTTGTACTGTAGTTGTACTGTAGTTGTACTGTATGTGTACTGTATTTTAACTGTACTTGTACTGTAATTGTACTGTAGTTGTACTGTAGTTGTACTGTATGTGTACTGTATTTGTACTGTACTTGTACTGTAGTTGTACTGTAGTTGTACTGTACTTGTACTGTACTTGTACTGTACTTGTACTGTATGTGTACTGTACTTGTACTGTAGTTGTACTGTAGTTGTACTGTATTTGTACTGTAGTTGTACTGTAGTTGTACTGTAGTTGTACTGTATGTGTACTGTAGTTGTACTGTAGTTGTACTGTAGTTGTACTGTATGTGTACTGTATTTTAACTGTAGTTGTACTGTAGTTGTACTGTAGTTGTACTGTATGTGTACTGCATGTGTACTGTAGTTGTACTGTATGTGTACTGTATGTGTACTGTATGTGTACTGTAGTTGTACTGTATTTGTACTGTAGTTGTACTGTAGTTGTACTGTATGTGTACTGTAGTTGTACTGTATGTGTACTGTAGTTGTACTGTATTTGTACTGTATTTGTACTGTACTTGTACTGTAGTTGTACTGTAGTTGTACTGTATGTGTACTGTATTTGTACTGTACTTGTACTGTAGTTGTACTGTAGTTGTACTGTACTTGTACTGTACTTGTACTGTAGTTGTACTGTATGTGTACTGTAGTTGTACTGTATTTGTACTGAACTTGTACTGTAGTTGTACTGTAGTTGTACTGTACTTGTACTGTACTTGTACTGTAGTTGTACTGTAGTTGTACTGTAGTTGTACTGTATGTGTACTGTAGTTGTACTGTATTTGTACTGTACTTGTACTGTAGTTGTACTGTGGTTGTACTGTAGTTGTACTGTATGTGTACTGTATTTGTACTGTACTTGTACTGTAGTTGTACTGTACTTGTACTGTATGTGTACTGTATTTGTACTGTAATTGTACTGTAGTTGTACTGTAGTTGTACTGTACTTTTACTGTACTTGTACTGTAGTTGTACTGTATGTGTACTGTAGTTGTACTGTATTTGTACTGTACTTGTACTGTAGTTGTACTGTAGTTGTACTGTACTTGTATTGTATTGTACTGTAGTTGTACTGTAGTTGTACTGTATGTGTACTGTAGTTGTACTGTATTTGTACTGTACTTGTACTGTAGTTGTAATGTAGTTGTACTGTAGTTGTACTGTATGTGTACTGTATTTATACTGTACTTGTACTGTAGTTGTACTGTATGTGTACTGTATTTGTACTGTACTTGTACTGTAGTTGTACTGTAGTTGTACTGTACTTGTACTGTACTTGTACTGTAGTTGTACTGTATGTGTACTGTAGTTGTACTGTATTTGTACTGTACTTGTACTGTAGTAGTATTGTAGTTGTACTGTACTTGTACTGTACTTGTACTGTACTTGTACTGTACTTGTACTGTAGTTGTACTGTAGTTGTACTGTAGTTGTACTGTATGTGTACTGTAGTTGTACTGTATTTGTACTGTACTTGTACTGTTGTTGTACTGTTGTTGTACTGTACTTGTACTGTACTTGTACTGTAGTTGTACTGTATTTGTACTGTACTTGTACTGTACTTGTACAGTAGTTGTACTGTAGTTGTACTGTAGTTGTACTGTAGTTGTACTGTATGTGTACTGTAGTTGTACTGTATTTGTACTGTACTTGTACTGTAGTTGTACTGTAGTTGTACTGTAGTTGTACTGTAGTTGTACTGTAGTTTTACCGTATGTGTACTGTATTTTAACTGTATTTGTACTGTAGTTGTACTGTAGTTGTACTGTAGTTGTACTGTAGTTGTACTGTACTTGTACTGTAGGTGTACTGTAGTTGTACTGTAGTTAAACTGTATTTGTAGTGTAGTTGTACTGTACTTGTACTGTATGTGTACTGTATGTGTACTGTATTTGTACTGTACTAGTACTGTATGTGTACTGTATGTGTACTGTATGTGTACTGTATGTGTACTGTATTTGTACTGTAGTTGTACTGTAGTTGTACTGTAGTTGTACTGTAGTTGTACTGTATTTGTACTGTACTTGTACTGTAGTTGTACTGTAGTTGTACTGTAGTTGTACTGTACTTGTACTGTATGTGTACTGTATTTTAACTGTATTTGTACTGTAGTTGTACTGTAGTTGTACTGTATTTGTACTGTAGTTGTACTGTATGTGTACTGTAGTTGTACTGTATTTGTACTGTACTTGTACTGTAGTTGTACTGTAGTTGTACTGTATTTGTACTGTAGTTGTACTTTAGTTGTACTCTATGTGTACTGTAGTTGTACTGTATGTGTACTGTAGTTGTAGTGAATGTGTACTGTAGTTGTACTGTATTTGTACTGTATTTGTACTGTACTTGTACTGTAGTTGTACTGCAGTTGTACTGTATGTGTACTGTATTTGTACTGTACTTGTACTTTAGTTGTACTGTAGTTGTACTGTACTGGTACTGTAGTTGTACTGTATGTGTACTGTAGTTGTACTGTATTTGTACTGTACTTGTATTGTAGTTGTACTGTAGTTGTACTGTACTTGTACTGTACTTGTACTGTAGTTGTACTGTAGTTGTACTGTAGTTGTACTGTATGTGTACTGTAGTTGTACTGTATTTGTACTGTACTTGTACTGTAGATGTACTGTAGTTGTACTGTATTTGTACTGTATGTGTACTGTATTTGTACTGTAGTTGTACTGTATGTGTACTGTAGTTGTACTGTATGTGTACTGTTTTTGTACTGTATGTGTACTGTATTTGTACTGTAGTTGTACTGTAGTTGTACTGTAGTTGTACTGTATGTGTACTGTATTTGTACTGTATGTGTACTGTATTTGTACTGTAGTTGTACTGTAGTTGTACTGTATGTGTACTGTATTTTAACTGTACTTGTACTGTAGTTGTACTGTATTTGTACTGTAGTTGTACTGTATTTGTACTGTAGTTGTACTGTAGTTGTACTGTAGTTGTACTGTATGTGTACTGTATTTGTACTGTATGTTTACTGTATTTGTACTGTATGTGTACTGTATTTGTACTGTAGTTGTACTGTAGTTGTACAGTATGTGTACTGTAGTTGTACTGTACTTGTACTGAAGTTGTACTGTATGTGTACTGTATTTGTACTGTAGTTGTACTGTAGTTGTACTGTATTTGTACTGTATTTGTACTGTACTTTTACTGTAGTTGTACTGTAGTTGTACTGTATGTGTACTGTATTTGTACTGTAGTTGTACTGTAGTTGTACTGTATGTGTACTGTAGTTGTACTGTACTTGTACTGTAGTTGTATTGCAGTTGTACTGTATGTGTACTGTAGTTGTACTGTACTTGTACTGTATTTGTTCTTTATGTGTACTGTATTTGTACTGTAGTTGTACTGTAGTTGTACTGTATTTGTACTGTATGTGTACTGTATTTGTACTGTAGTTGTACTGTAGTTGTACTGTATTTGTACTGTAGTTGTACTGTAGTTGTACTGTAGTTGTACTGTATGTGTACTGTATGTGTACTGTAGTTGTACTGTAGTTGTACTGTAGTTGTACCCTATGTGTACTGTATGTGTACTGAATGTGTACTGTAGTTGTACTGTATGTGTACTGTATGTGTACTGTATGTGTACTGTAGTTGTACTGTATGTGTACTGTAGTTGTACTGTAGTTGTACTGTATGTTTACTGTACTTGTACTGTACTTGTACTGTAGTTGTACTGTAGTTGTACTGTAGTTGTACTGTACTTGTACTGTAGTTGTACTGTATGTGTACTGTATGTGTACTGTAGTTGTACTGTATGTGTACTGTAGTTGTACTGTAGTTGTACTGTATGTGTACTGTAGTTGTACTGTATTTGTACTGTACTTGTACTGTAGTTGTACTGTATGTGTACTGTAGTTGTAATGTAGTTGTACTGTATGTGTACTGTAGTTGTACTGTATTTGTACTGTACTTGTACTGTAGTTGTAGTGTATTTGTACTGTATTTGTACTGTATTTTAACTGTATTTTTACTGTAGTTGTACTGTAGTTGTACTGTACTTGTACTGTATGTGTACTGTAGTTGTACTGTAGTTGTACTGTATGTGTACTGTATGTGTACTCTATTTGTACTGTAGTTGTACTGTAGTTGTACTGTATGTGTACTGTAGTTGTACTGTAGTTGTACTGTATGTGTCCTGTATTTTAACTGTACTTGTACTGTAGTTGTACTGTAGTTGTACTGTATTTGTACTGTAGTTGTACTGTAGTTGTACTGTATGTGTACTGTAGTTGTACTGTAGTTGTACTGTATGTGTACTGTGTGTGTACTGTATTTGTACTGTAGTTGTACTGTTGTTGTACTGTATTTGTACTGTAGTTGTACTGTAGTTGTACTGTATGTGTACTGTAGTTGTACTGTAGTTGTACTGTATGTGTACTCTATGTGTACTGTAGTTGTACTGTAGTTGTACTGTATGTGTACTGTACTTGTACTGTACTTGTCCTGTAGTTGTACTGTAGTTGTACTGTAGTTGTACTGTACTTGTACTGTAGTTGTACTGTATGTGTACTGTATGTGTACTGTAGTTGTACTGTATGTGTACTGTAGTTGTACTGTAGTTGTACTGTATGTGTACTGTAGTTGTACTGTATTTGTACTGTACTTGTACTGTAGTTGTACTGTATTTGTACTGTATTTGTACTGTATTTTAACAGTATTTTTACTGTAGTTGTACTGTATTTGTACTGTAGTTGTACTGTAGTTGTACTGTAGTTGTACTGTAGTTGTACTGTACTTGTACTGTACTTGTACTGTAGTTGTACTGTATGTGTACTGTATGTGTACTGTATTTTAACTGTATTTGTACTGTAGTTGTACTGTATTTGTACTGTAGTTGTACTGTAGTTGTACTGTAGTTGTACTGTAGTTGTACTGTACTTGTACTGTAGTGGTACTGTATGTGTACTCTATTTTAACTGTATTTGTACTGTAGTTGTACTGTATTTGTACTGTAGTTGTACTGTACTTTTACTGTACTTGTACTGTAGTTGTACTGTAGTTGTACTGTATGTGTACTGTAGTGGTACTGTATTTGTACTGTACTTGTACTGTAGTTGTACTGTAGTTGTACTGTAGTTGTACTGTAGTTGTACTGTATGTGTACTGTAGTTGTACAGTATTTGTACTGTACTTGTACTGTAGTTGTACTGTAGTTGTACTTTAGTTGTACTGTAGTTGTACTGTAGTTGTACTGTAGTTGTACTGTAGTTGTACTGTAGTTGTACTGTATTTGTACTGTAGTTGTACTGTAGTTGTACTGTAGTTGTACTGTAGTTGTACTGTAGTTGTACTGTAGTTGTACTGTAGTTGTACTGTAGTTGTACTGTATTTGTACTGTACTTGTACTGTAGTTGTACTGTAGTTGTACTGTATGTGTACTGTATTTTAACTGTATTTGTACTGTAACTGTACTGTAGTTGTACTGTACTTGTACTGTAGTTGTACTGTAGTTGTACTGAAGTTAAACTGTATTTGTACTGTAGTTGTACTGTAGTTGTACTGTACTTGTACTGTATGTGTACTGTATGTGTACTGTATTTGTACTGTAGTAGTACTGTATGTGTACTGTATGTGTACTGTATGTGTACTGTATGTGTACTGTATTTTACTGTAGTTGTACTGTAGTTGCACGGTAGTTGTACTGTAGTTGTACTGTATTTGTACTGTACTTGTACTGTAGTTGTACTGTAGTTGTACTGTAGTTGTACTGTAGTTGTACTGTATTTGTACTGTACTTGTACTGTAGTTGTACTGTAGTTGTACTGTACTTGTACTGTACTTGTACTGTACTTGTACTGTACTTGTACTGTAGTTGTACTGTAGTTGTACTGTATGTGTACTGTAGTTTTACTGTATGTGTACTGTAGTTGTACTGTAGTTGTACTGTAGTTGTACTGTAGTTGTACTGTAGTTGTACTGTAATTGTACTGTAGTTGTACTGTAGTTGTACTGTAGTTGTACTGTAGTTGTACTGTAGTTGTACTGTATGTGTACTGTATTTGTACTGTACTTGTACTGTAGTTGTACTGCAGTTGTACTGTACTTGTACTGTACTTGTACTGTACTTGTACTGTACTTGTACTGTACTTGTACTGTACTTGTACTGTATGTGTACTGTACTTGTACTGTAGTTGTACTGTAGTTGTACTGTATTTGAGCTGTAGTTGTACTGTAGTTGTACTGTAGTTGTACTGTATGTGTACTGTAGTTGCACTGTAGTTGTACTGTACGTGTACTGTATTTTAACTGTAGTTGTACTGTAGTTGTACTGTAGTTGTACTGTATGTGTACTGTATGTGTACTGTAGTTGTACTGTAGTTGTACTGTATGTGTACTGTATGTGTACTGTATGTGTACTGTAGTTGTACTGTATTTGTACTGTAGTTGTACTGTAGTTGTACTGTATGTGTACTGTAGTTTTACTGTATGTGTACTGTAGTTGTACTGTATGGGTACTGTATTTGTACTGTACTTGTACTGTAGTTGTACTGTAGTTGTACTGTATGTGTACTGTACTTGTACTGTAGTTGTACTGTAGTTGTACTGTACTTGTACTGTACTTGTACTATAGTTGTACTGTAGTTGTACTGTAGTTGTACTGTATGTGTACTGTAGTTGTACTGTATTTGTACTGTACTTGTACTGTAGTTGTACTGTAGTTGTACTGTAGTTGTACTGTATGTGTACTGTAGTTATACTGTACTTGTACTATAGTTGTACTGTATGTGTACTGTATTTGTACTGTACTTGTACTGTAATTGTACTGTAGTTGTACTGTACTTGTACTGTACTTGTACTGTAGTTGTACTGTATGTGTACTGTAGTTGTACTGTATTTGTACTGTACTTGTACTGTAGTTGTACTGTAGTTGTACTGTACTTGTACTGTACTTGTACTGTACTTGTACTGTAGTTGTACTGTAGTTGTACTGTAGTTGTACTGTAGTTGTACTGTATTTGTACTGTACTTGTACTGTAGTTGTACTGTAGTTGTACTGTACTTGTACTGTACTTGTACTGTAGTTGTACTGTATTTGTACTGTACTTGTACTGTACTTGTACTGTAGTTGTACTGTAGTTGTACTGTAGTTGTACTGTAGTTGTACTGTAGTTGTACTGTATGTGTACTGTAGTTGTACTGTATTTGTACTGTACTTGTACTGTAGTTGTACTGTAGTTGTACTGTAGTTGCACTGTATGTGTACTGTATTTTAACTGTATTTGTACTGTAGTTGTACTGTAGTTGTACTGTAGTTGTACTGTAGTTGTACTGTACTTGTACTGTAGTTGTACTGTAGTTGTACTGTAGTTAAACTGTATTTGTACTGTAGTTGTACTGTACTTGTACTGTATGTGTACTGTATGTGTACTGTATTTGTACTGTAGTAGTACTGTATGTGTACTGTATGTGTACTGTATGTGTACTGTATGTGTACTGTATTTTACTGTAGTTGTACTGTAGTTGCACGGTAGTTGTACTGTAGTTGTACTGTATTTGTACTGTACTTGTACTGTAGTTGTACTGTAGTTGTACTGTAGTTGTACTGTACTTGTACTGTATGTGTACTCTATTTTAACTGTATTTGTACTGTAGTTGTACTGTAGTTGTACTGTATTTGTACTGTAGTTGTACTGTAGTTGTACTGTATGTTTACTGTAGTTGTACTGTATGTGTACTGTTGTTGTACTGAATGTGTACTGTAGTTGTACTGTATTTGTTCTGTATTTGTACTGTACTTGTACTGTAGTTGTACTGTTGTTTTACTGTATGTGTACTGTATTTGTACTGTACTTGTACTGTAGTTGTACTGTAGTTGTACTGTACTTGTACTGTACTTGTACTGTACTTGTACTGTAGTTGTACTGTATGTGTACTGTAGTTGTACTGTATTTGTACTGTACTTGTACTGTAGTTGTACTGTACTTGTACTGTACTTGTACTGTAGTTGTACTGTAGTTGTACTGTAGTACTGTATGTGTACTGTAGTTGTACTGTATTTGTACTGAACTTGTACTGTAGATCTACTGTAGTTGTACTGTATTTGTACTGTATGTGTACTGTATTTGTACTGTAGATGTACTGTATGTGTACTGTAGTTGTACTGTATGTGTACTGTATTTGTACTGTATGTGTACTTTATTTGTACTGTAGTTGTACTGTAGTTGTACTGTAGTTGTACTGTAGTTGTACTGTATGTGTACTGTATTTGTACTGTATGTGTACTGTATTTGTACTGTAGTTGTACTGTAGTTGTACTGTATGTGTACTGTATTTTAACTGTACTTGTACTGTAGTTGCACTGTATTTGTACTGTAGTTGTACTGTATTTGTACTGTAGTTGTACTGTAGTTGTACTGTATGTGTACTGTATTACTGTATGTGTACTGTATTTGTACTGTATGTGTACTGTATTTGTACTGTATGTGTAATGTATTTGTACTGTATGTGTACTGTATTTGTACTGTAGTTGTACTGTAGTTGTACTGTATGTATACTGTAGTTGTACTGTACTTGTACTGAAGTTGTACTGTATGTGTACTGTATTTGTACTGTAGTTGTACTGTAGTTGTACTGTATTTGTACTGTATTTGTACTGTACTTGTACTGTAGTTGTATTGTAGTTGTACTGTATGTGTTCTGTATTTGTACTGTAGTTGTACTGTAGTTGTACTGTATGTGTACTGTAGTTGTACTGTACTTGTACTGTAGTTGTACTGTAGTTGTACTGTATGTGTACTGTAGTTGTACTGTATTTGTACTTTATGTGTACTGTATTTGTACTGTATTTGTACTGTAGTTGTACTGTATTTGTACTGTATGTGTACTGTATTTGTACTGTAGTTGTACTGTAGTTGTACTGTAGTTGTACTGTAGTTGTACTGTACTTGTACTGTATTTGTACTGTAGTTGTTCTGTATGTGTACTGTATTTGTACAGTAGTTGTACTGTAGTTGTACTGTAGTTGTACTGTATGTGTACTGTATGTGTACTGTAGTTGTACTGTAGTTGTACTGTAGTTGTACTGTATGTGTACTGTATGTGTACTGTATGTGTACTGTAGTTGTACTGTATGTGTACTGTATGTTTACTGTAGTTGTACTGAATGTGTACTGTATGTGTACTGTAGTTGTACTGTAGTTGTACTGTAGTTGTACAGTATTTGTACTGTAGTTGTACTGTAGTTGTACTGTAGTTGTACTGTTGTTGTACTGTATGTGTACTGTATTTGTACCGTATGTGTACTGTAGTTGTACTGTATGTGTACTGTATGTGTACTGTAGTTGTACTGTAAATGTACTGTATGTGTACTGTATGTGTACTGTAGTTGTACCGTAGTTGTACTGTAGTTGTACTGTATGTGTACTGTAGTTGTACTGTAGTTGTACTGTAGTTGTACTGTAGTTGTACTGTAGTTGTTCTGTATGTGTACTGTAGTTGTACTGTAGTTGTACTGTAGTTGTACTGTAGTTGTACTGTATGTGTACTGTGTTTGTACTGTATGTGTACTGTAGTTGTACTGTATGTGTACTGTATGTGTACTGTATTTGTACTGTATGTGTACTGTAGTTGTACTGTATGTGTACTGTATTTGTACTGTAGTTGTACTGTAGTTGTACTGTATGTGTACTGTATGTGTACTGTATTTGTACTGTATGTGTACTGTATTTGTACTGTAGTTGTACTGTAGTTGTACTGTAGTTGTACTGTAGTTGTACTGTAGTTGTACTGTATGTGTACTGTATTTGTACTGTATGTGTACTGTATTTGTACTGTAGTTGTACTGTATGGGTACTGTAGTTGTACTGTAGTTATACTGTATGTGTACTGTATTTGTACTGTAGTTGTACTGTAGTTGTACTGTATGTGTACTGTATTTGTACTGTATGTGTACTGTATTTGTACTGTAGTTGTACTGTAGTTGTACTGTATGTGTACTGTATTTTAACTGTATTTGTACTGTAGTTGTACTGTATTTGTACTGTAGTTGTACTGTATGTGTACTGTATTTGTACTGTATGTGTACTGTATTTGTACTGTATGTGTACTGTATTTGTACTGTAGTTGTATTGTAGTTGTACTGTACTTGTACTGTATTTGTACTTTATGTGTACTGTATGTGTACTGTAGTTGTACTGTATTTGTACTGTAGTTGTACTGTAGTTGTACTGTAGTTGTACTCTATGTGTACTGTACTTGTACTGTATGTGTACTGTAGTTGTACTGTATTTGTACTGTAGTTGTACTGTAGTTGTACTGTAGTTGTACTGTAGTTGTACTGTATGTGTACTGTATGTGTACTGTATGTGTACTGTAGTTGTACTGTATGTGCACTGTATTTGTACTGTAGTTGTACTGTAGTTGAACTGTACTTGTACTGTAGTTGTACTGTAGTTGTACTGTAGTTGTACTGTATTTGTACTGTACTTGTACTGTAGTTGTACTGTATGTGTACTGTAGTTGTACTGTATTTGTACTGTACTTGTACTGTAGTTGTACTGTAGTTGTACTGTACTTGTACTGTACTTGTACTGTAGTTGTACTGTAGTTGTACTGTAGTTGTACTGTATGTGTACTGTAGTTGTACTGTATTTGTACTGTACTTGTACTGTAGATGTACTGTAGTTGTACTGTATGTGTACTGTATTTGTACTGTAGTTGTACTGTAGTTGTACTGTAGTTGTACTGTAGTTGTACTGTAGTTGTACTGTATGTGTACTGTATTTGTACTGTATGTGTACTTTATTTGTACTGTAGTTGTACTGTAGTTGTACTGTATGTGTACTGTATTTTAACTGTACTTGTACTGTAGTTGTACTGTATTTGTACTGTAGTTGTACTGTATTTGTACTGTAGTTGTACTGTAGTTGTACTGTATGTGTACTGTATTTGTACTGTATGTGTACTGTATTTGTACTGTAGTTGTACTGTAGTTGTACTGTATGTGTACTGTAGTTGTAATGTACTTGTACTGTAGTTGTACTGTATGTGTACTGTATTTGTACTGTAGTTGTACTGTATTTGTACTGTACTTGTACTGTAGTTGTACTGTAGTTGTACTGTATGTGTACTGTATTTGTACTGTACTTGTACTGTAGTTGTACTGTAGTTGTACTGTAGTTGTACTGTACTTGTACTGTACTTGTACTGTAGTTGTACTGTATTTGTACTGTACTTGTACTGTACTTGTACTGTAGTTGTACTGTAGTTGTACTGTACTTGTAGTGTAGTTGTACTGTATGTGTACTGTAGTTGTACTGTATTTGTACTGTACTTGTACTGTAGTTGTACTGTAGTTGTACTGTACTTGTACTGTAGTTGTACTGTAGTTGTACTGTATGTGTACTGTATTTGTACTGTACTTGTACTGTAGTTGTACTGTAGTTGTACTGTATTTGTACTGTAGTTGTACTGTATGTGTACTGTAGTTGTACTGTATTTGTACTGTACTTGTACTGTAGTCGTACTGTAGTTGTACTGTATTTGTACTGTAGTTGTACTGTAGTTGAACTGTATGTGTACTGTAGTTGTACTGTATGTGTACTGTAGTTGTACTGAATGTGTACTGTAGTTGTACTGTATTTGTACTGTATTGTAATGTACTTGTACTGTAGTTGTACTGTAGTTGTACTGTATGTGTACTGTATTTGTACTGTACTTGTACTGTAGTTGTACTGTAGTTGTACTGTACTTGTACTGTACTTGTACTGTACTTGTACTGTAGTTGTACTGTATGTGTACTGTAGTTGTACTGTATTTATACTGTACTTGTACTGTAGTTGTACTGTAGTTGTACTGTACTTGTACTGTACTTGTACTGTAGTTGTACTGTAGTTGTACTGTAGTTGTACTCTATGTGTACTGTATGTGTACTGAATGTGTACTGTAGTTGTACTGTATGTGTACTGTATGTGTACTGTATGTGTACTGTAGTTGTACTGTAAGTGTACTGTAGTTGTACTGTAGTTGTACTGTATGTGTACTGTACTTGTACTGTACTTGTACTGTAGTTGTACTGTAGTTGTACTGTAGTTGTACTGTACTTGTACTGTAGTTGTACTGTATGTGTACTGTATGTGTACTGTAGTTGTACTGTATGTGTACTGTAGTTGTACTGTAGTTGTACTGTATGTGTACTGTAGTTGTACTGTATTTGTACTGTTCTTGTACTGTAGTTGTAATGTATGTGTACTGTAGTTGTACTGTATGTGTACTGTAGTTGTACTGTATTTGTACTGTACTTGCACTGTAGTTGTAGTGTATTTGTACTGTATTTGTACTGCATTTTAACTGTATTTTTACTGTAGTTGTACTGTAGTTGTACTGTACTTGTACTGTATGTGTACTGTAGTTGTACTGTAGTTGAACTGTATGTGTACTGTATGTGTACTCTATTTGTACTGTAGTTGTACTGTAGTTGTACTGTATGTGTACTGTATTTATACTGTACTTGTACTGTAGTTGTACTGTATGTGTACTGTATTTGTACTGTACTTGTACTGTAGTTGTACTGTAGTTGTACTGTACTTGTACTGTACTTGTACTGTAGTTGTACTGTATGTGTACTGTAGTTGTACTGTATTTGTACTGTACTTGTACTGTAGTAGTATTGTAGTTGTACTGTACTTGTACTGTACTTGTACTGTAGTTGTACTGTAGTTGTACTGTAGTTGTACTGTATGTGTACTGTAGTTGTACTGTATTTGTACTGTACTTGTACTGTTGTTGTACTGTAGTTGTACTGTACTTGTACTGTACTTGTACTGTAGTTGTACTGTATTTGTACTGTACTTGTACTGTACTTGTACAGTAGTTGTACTGTAGTTGTTCTGTAGTTGTACTGTAGTTGTACTGTATGTGTACTGTAGTTGTACTGTATTTGTACTGTACTTGTACTGTAGTTGTACTGTAGTTGTACTGTAGTTGTACTGTAGTTGTACTGTAGTTTTACCGTATGTGTACTGTATTTTAACTGTATTTGTACTGTAGTTGTACTGTAGTTGTACTGTAGTTGTACTGTAGTTGTACTGTACTTGTACTGTAGGTGTACTGTAGTTGTACTGTAGTTAAACTGTATTTGTAGTGTAGTTGTACTGTACTTGTACTCTATGTGTACTGTATGT
Organism: Meconema thalassinum; assembly: GCA_946902985.2. Lineage (NCBI taxonomy): Eukaryota > Metazoa > Arthropoda > Insecta > Orthoptera > Tettigoniidae > Meconema > Meconema thalassinum. The sequence goes on along the minus strand of OX336394.1, from coordinate 442,269,615 downwards.
GTACTGTATTTGTACTGTACTAGTACTGTATGTGTACTGTATGTGTACTGTATGTGTACTGTATGTGTACTGTATTTGTACTGTAGTTGTACTGTAGTTGTACTGTAGTTGTACTGTAGTTGTACTGTATTTGTACTGTACTTGTACTGTAGTTGTACTGTAGTTGTACTGTAGTTGTACTGTACTTGTACTGTATGTGTACTGTATTTTAACTGTATTTGTACTGTAGTTGTACTGTAGTTGTACTGTATTTGTACTGTAGTTGAACTGTATGTGTACTGTAGTTGTACTGTATTTGTACTGTACTTGTACTGTAGTTGTACTGTAGTTGTACTGTATTTGTACTGTAGTTGTACTTTAGTTGTACTCTATGTGTACTGTAGTTGTACTGTATGTGTACTGTAGTTGTAGTGAATGTGTACTGTAGTTGTACTGTATTTGTACTGTATTTGTACTGTACTTGTACTGTAGTTGTACTGCAGTTGTACTGTATGTGTACTGTATTTGTACTGTACTTGTACTTTAGTTGTACTGTAGTTGTACTGTACTTGTACTGTACTTGTACTGTAGTTGTACTGTATGTGTACTGTAGTTGTACTGTATTTGTACTGTACTTGTATTGTAGTTGTACTGTAGTTGTACTGTACTTGTACTGTACTTGTACTGTAGTTGTACTGTAGTTGTACTGTAGTTGTACTGTATGTGTACTGTAGTTGTACTGTATTTGTACTGTACTTGTACTGTAGATGTACTGTAGTTGTACTGTATTTGTACTGTATGTGTACTGTATTTGTACTGTAGTTGTACTGTATGTGTACTGTAGTTGTACTGTATGTGTACTGTTTTTGTACTGTATGTGTACTGTATTTGTACTGTAGTTGTACTGTAGTTGTACTGTAGTTGTACTGTAGTTGTACTGTATGTGTACTGTATTTGTACTGTATGTGTACTGTATTTGTACTGTAGTTGTACTGTAGTTGTACTGTATGTGTACTGTATTTTAACTGTACTTGTACTGTAGTTGTACTGTATTTGTACTGTAGTTGTACTGTATTTGTACTGTAGTTGTACTGTAGTTGTACTGTAGTTGTACTGTATGTGTACTGTATTTGTACTGTATGTGTACTGTATTTGTACTGTATGTGTACTGTATTTGTACTGTAGTTGTACTGTAGTTGTACAGTATGTGTACTGTAGTTGTACTGTACTTGTACTGAAGTTGTACTGTATGTGTACTGTATTTGTACTGTAGTTGTACTGTAGTTGTACTGTATTTGTACTGTATTTGTACTGTACTTTTACTGTAGTTGTACTGTAGTTGTACTGTATGTGTACTGTATTTGTACTGTAGTTGTACTGTAGTTGTACTGTATGTGTACTGTAGTTGTACTGTACTTGTACTGTAGTTGTATTGTAGTTGTACTGTATGTGTACTGTAGTTGTACTGTACTTGTACTGTATTTGTTCTTTATGTGTACTGTATTTGTACTGTAGTTGTACTGTAGTTGTACTGTATTTGTACTGTATGTGTACTGTATTTGTACTGTAGTTGTACTGTAGTTGTACTGTAGTTGTACTGTACTTGTACTGTAGTTGTACTGTTTGTGTACTGTATTTGTACTGTAGTTGTACTGTAGTTGTACTGTAGTTGTACTGTATGTGTACTGTATGTGTACTGTAGTTGTACTGTAGTTGTACTGTAGTTGTACTCTATGTGTACTGTATGTGTACTGAATGTGTACTGTAGTTGTACTGTATGTGTACTGTATGTGTACTGTATGTGTACTGTAGTTGTACTGTATGTGTACTGTAGTTGTACTGTAGTTGTACTGTATGTTTACTGTACTTGTACTGTACTTGTACTGTAGTTGTACTGTAGTTGTACTGTAGTTGTACTGTACTTGTACTGTAGTTGTACTGTATGTGTACTGTAGTTGTACTGTATGTGTACTGTAGTTGTACTGTAGTTGTACTGTATGTGTACTGTAGTTGTACTGTAGTTGTACTGTATGTGTACTGTAGTTGTAATGTAGTTGTACTGTATGTGTACTGTAGTTGTACTGTATTTGTACTGTACTTGTACTGTAGTTGTAGTGTATTTGTACTGTATTTGTACTGTATTTTAACTGTATTTTTACTGTAGTTGTACTGTAGTTGTACTGTACTTGTACTGTATGTGTACTGTAGTTGTACTGTAGTTGTACTGTATGTGTACTGTATGTGTACTCTATTTGTACTGTAGTTGTACTGTAGTTGTACTGTATGTGTACTGTATGTGTACTGTAGTTGTACTGTAGTTGTACTGTATGTGTCCTGTATTTTAACTGTACTTGTACTGTAGTTGTACTGTAGTTGTACTGTATTTGTACTGTAGTTATACTGTATGTGTACTGTAGTTGTACTGTAGTTGTACTGTATGTGTACTGTGTGTGTACTGTATTTGTACTGTAGTTGTACTGTTGTTGTACTGTATTTGTACTGTAGTTGTACTGTAGTTGTACCGTAGTTGTACTGTATGTGTACTGTAGTTGTACTGTAGTTGTACTGTATGTGTACTCTATGTGTACTGTAGTTGTACTGTAGTTGTACTGTATGTGTACTGTACTTGTACTGTACTTGTACTGTAGTTGTACTGTAGTTGTACTGTAGTTGTACTGTACTTGTACTGTAGTTGTACTGTATGTGTACTGTATGTGTACTGTAGTTGTACTGTATGTGTACTGTAGTTGTACTGTAGTTGTACTGTATGTGTACTGTCGTTGTACTGTATTTGTACTGTACTTGTACTGTAGTTGTACTGTATTTGTACTGTATTTGTACTGTATTTTAACAGTATTTTTACTGTAGTTGTACTGTATTTGTACTGTAGTTGTACTGTAGTTGTACTGTAGTTGTACTGTAGTTGTACTGTACTTGTACTGTAGTTGTACTGTAGTTGTACTGTATGTGTACTGTAGTGGTACTGTATTTGTACTGTACTTGTACTGTAGTTGTACTGTAGTTGTACTGTATGTGTACTGTAGTTGTACTGTATGTGTACTGTAGTGGTACTGTATTTGTACTGTACTTGTACTGTATTTGTACTGTACTTGTACTGTATGTGTACTGTAGTTGTACTGTATGTGTACTGTAGTTGTACTCTAGTTGTACTGTATGTGTACTGTCGTTGTACTGTATTTGTACTGTACTTGTACTGTAGTTGTACTGTATGTGTACTGTATGTGTACTGTATTTTAACTGTATTTGTACTGTAGTTGTACTGTATTTGTACTGTAGTTGTACTGTAGTTGTACTGTAGTTGTACTGTACTTGTACTGTAGTGGTACTGTATGTGTACTCTATTTTAACTGTATTTGTACTGTAGTTGTACTGTATTTGTACTGTAGTTGTACTGTACTTTTACTGTACTTGTACTGTAGTTGTACTGTAGTTGTACTGTATGTGTACTGTAGTGGTACTGTATTTGTACTGTACTTGTACTGTAGTTGTACTGTAGTTGTACTGTAGTTGTACTGTAGTTGTACTGTATGTGTACTGTAGTTGTACAGTATTTGTACTGTACTTGTACTGTAGTTGTACTGTAGTTGAACTTTAGTTGTACTGTAGTTGTACTGTAGTTGTACTGTAGTTGTACTGTAGTTTACTGTAGTTGTACTGTATTTGTACTGTAGTTGTACTGTAGTTGTACTGTAGTTGTACTGTAGTTGTACTGTAGTTGTACTGTAGTTGTACTGTAGTTTTACTGTATTTGTACTGTACTTGTACTGTAGTTGTACTGTAGTTGTACTGTATGTGTACTGTATTTTAACTGTATTTGTACTGTAGTTGTACTGTAGTTGTACTGTACTTGTACTGTAGTTGTACTGTAGTTGTACTGAAGTTAAACTGTATTTGTACTGTAGTTGTACTGTAGTTGTACTGTACTTGTACTGTATGTGTACTGTATGTGTACTGTATTTGTACTGTAGTAGTACTGTATGTGTACTGTATGTGTACTGTATGTGTACTGTATTTGTACTGTAGTTGTACTGTAGTTGTACTGTAGTTGTACTGTAGTTGTACTGTATTTGTACTGTACTTGTACTGTAGTTGTACTGTAGTTGTACTGTACTTGTACTGTACTTGTACTGTACTTGTACTGTACTTGTACTGTACTTGTACTGTAGTTGTACTGTAGTTGTACTGTATGTGTACTGTAGTTTTACTGTATGTGTACTGTAGTTGTACTGTAGTTGTACTGTAGTTGTACTGTAGTTGTACTGTAGTTGTACTGTAATTGTACTGTAGTTGTACTGTAGTTGTACTGTAGTTGTACTGTAGTTGTACTGTATGTGTACTGTATTTGTACTGTACTTGTACTGTAGTTGTACTGTAGTTGTACTGTACTTGTACTGTACTTGTACTGTACTTGTACTGTACTTGTACTGTACTTGTACTGTACTTGTACTGTATGTGTACTGTACTTGTACTGTAGTTGTACTGTAGTTGTACTGTATTTGAGCTGTAGTTGTACTGTAGTTGTACTGTAGTTGTACTGTATGTGTACTGTAGTTGCACTGTAGTTGTACTGTACGTGTACTGTATTTTAACTGTAGTTGTACTGTAGTTGTACTGTAGTTGTACTGTATGTGTACTGTATGTGTACTGTAGTTGTACTGTAGTTGTACTGTATGTGTACTGTATGTGTACTGTATGTGTACTGTAGTTGTACTGTATTTGTACTGTAGTTGTACTGTAGTTGTACTGTATGTGTACTGTAGTTTTACTGTATGTGTACTGTAGTTGTACTGTATGGGTACTGTATTTGTACTGTACTTGTACTGTAGTTGTACTGTAGTTGTACTGTATGTGTACTGTACTTGTACTGTAGTTGTACTGTAGTTGTACTGTACTTGTACTGTACTTGTACTATAGTTGTACTGTAGTTGTACTGTAGTTGTACTGTATGTGTACTGTAGTTGTACTGTATTTGTACTGTACTTGTACTGTAGTTGTACTGTAGTTGTACTGTAGTTGTACTGTATGTGTACTGTAGTTATACTGTACTTGTACTATAGTTGTACTGTATGTGTACTGTATTTGTACTGTACTTGTACTGTAGTTGTACTGTAGTTGTACTGTACTTGTACTGTACTTGTACTGTAGTTGTACTGTATGTGTACTGTAGTTGTACTGTATTTGTACTGTACTTGTACTGTAGTTGTACTGTAGTTGTACTGTACTTGTACTGTACTTGTACTGTACTTGTACTGTAGTTGTACTGTAGTTGTACTGTAGTTGTACTGTAGTTGTACTGTATTTGTACTGTACTTGTACTGTAGTTGTACTGTAGTTGTACTGTACTTGTACTGTACTTGTACTGTAGTTGTACTGTATTTGTACTGTACTTGTACTGTACTTGTACTGTAGTTGTACTGTAGTTGTACTGTAGTTGTGCTGTAGTTGTACTGTATGTGTACTGTAGTTGTACTGTATTTGTACTGTACTTGTACTGTAGTTGTACTGTAGTTGTACTGTAGTTGTACTGTAGTTGCACTGTATGTGTACTGTATTTTAACTGTATTTGTACTGTAGTTGTACTGTAGTTGTACTGTAGTTGTACTGTATTTGTACTGTACTTGTACTGTACTTGTACTGTAGTTGTACTGTAGTTGTACTGTACTTGTAGTGTAGTTGTACTGTATGTGTACTGTAGTTGTACTGTATTTGTACTGTACTTGTACTGTAGTTGTACTGAAGTTGTACTGTACTTGTACTGTAGTTGTACTGTAGTTGTACTGTATGTGTACTGTATTTGTACTGTACTTGTACTGTAGTTGTACTGTAGTTGTACTGTATTTGTACTGTAGTTGTACTGTATGTGTACTGTAGTTGTACTGTATTTGTACTGTACTTGTACTGTAGTCGTACTGTAGTTGTACTGTATTTGTACTGTAGTTGTACTGTAGTTGAACTGTATGTGTACTGTAGTTGTACTGTATGTGTACTGTAGTTGTACTGAATGTGTACTGTAGTTGTACTGTATTTGTACTGTATTGTAATGTACTTGTACTGTAGTTGTACTGTAGTTGTACTGTATGTGTACTGTATTTGTACTGTACTTGTACTGTAGTTGTACTGTAGTTGTACTGTACTTGTACTGTACTTGTACTGTACTTGTACTGTAGTTGTACTGTATGTGTACAGTAGTTGTACTGTATTTATACTGTACTTGTACTGTAGTTGTACTGTAGTTGTACTGTACTTGTACTGTACTTGTACTGTAGTTGTACTGTAGTTGTACTGTAGTTGTACTCTATGTGTACTGTATGTGTACTGAATGTGTACTGTAGTTGTACTGTATGTGTACTGTATGTGTACTGTATGTGTACTGTAGTTGTACTGTAAGTGTACTGTAGTTGTACTGTAGTTGTACTGTATGTGTACTGTACTTGTACTGTACTTGTACTGTAGTTGTACTGTAGTTGTACTGTAGTTGTACTGTACTTGTACTGTAGTTGTACTGTATGTGTACTGTATGTGTACTGTAGTTGTACTTTATGTGTACTGTAGTTGTACTGTAGTTGTACTGTATGTGTACTGTAGTTGTACTGTATTTGTACTGTACTTGTACTGTAGTTGTAATGTATGTGTACTGTAGTTGTACTGTAGTTGTACTGTATGTGTACTGTAGTTGTACTGTATTTGTACTGTACTTGCACTGTAGTTGTAGTGTATTTGTACTGTATTTGTACTGCATTTTAACTGTATTTTTACTGTAGTTGTACTGTAGTTGTACTGTACTTGTACTGTATGTGTACTGTAGTTGTACTGTAGTTGTACTGTATGTGTACTGTATGTGTACTCTATTTGTACTGTAGTTGTACTGTAGTTGTACTGTATGTGTACTGTATTTATACTGTACTTGTACTGTAGTTGTACTGTATGTGTACTGTATTTGTACTGTACTTGTACTGTAGTTGTACTGTAGTTGTACTGTACTTGTACTGTACTTGTACTGTAGTTGTACTGTATGTGTACTGTAGTTGTACTGTATTTGTACTGTACTTGTACTGTAGTAGTATTGTAGTTGTACTGTACTTGTACTGTACTTGTACTGTAGTTGTACTGTAGTTGTACTGTAGTTGTACTGTATGTGTACTGTAGTTTTACTGTATTTGTACTGTACTTGTACTGTTGTTGTACTGTAGTTGTACTGTACTTGTACTGTACTTGTACTGTAGTTGTACTGTATTTGTACTGTACTTGTACTGTACTTGTACAGTAGTTGTACTGTAGTTGTTCTGTAGTTGTACTGTAGTTGTACTGTATGTGTACTGTAGTTGTACTGTATTTGTACTGTACTTGTACTGTAGTTGTACTGTAGTTGTACTGTAGTTGTACTGTAGTTGTACTGTAGTTTTACCGTATGTGTACTGTATTTTAACTGTATTTGTACTGTAGTTGTACTGTAGTTGTACTGTAGTTGTACTGTAGTTGTACTGTACTTGTACTGTAGGTGTACTGTAGTTGTACTGTAGTTAAACTGTATTTGTAGTGTAGTTGTACTGTACTTGTACTCTATGTGTACTGTATGTGTACTGTATTTGTACTGTACTAGTACTGTATGTGTACTGTATGTGTACTGTATGTGTACTGTATGTGTACTGTATTTGTACTGTAGTTGTACTGTAGTTGTACTGTAGTTGTACTGTAGTTGTACTGTATTTGTACTGTACTTGTACTGTAGTTGTACTGTAGTTGTACTGTAGTTGTACTGTACTTGTACTGTATGTGTACTGTATTTTAACTGTATTTGTACTGTAGTTGTACTGTAGTTGTACTGTATTTGTACTGTAGTTGTACTGTATGTGTACTGTAGTTGTACTGTATTTGTACTGTACTTGTACTGTAGTTGTACTGTAGTTGTACTGTATTTGTACTGTAGTTGTACTTTAGTTGTACTCTATGTGTACTGTAGTTGTACTGTATGTGTACTGTAGTTGTAGTGAATGTGTACTGTAGTTGTACTGTATTTGTACTGTATTTGTACTGTACTTGTACTGTAGTTGTACTGCAGTTGTACTGTATGTGTACTGTATTTGTACTGTACTTGTACTTTAGTTGTACTGTAGTTGTACTGTACTTGTACTGTACTTGTACTGTAGTTGTACTGTATGTGTACTGTAGTTGTACTGTATTTGTACTGTACTTGTATTGTAGTTGTACTGTAGTTGTACTGTACTTGTACTGTACTTGTACTGTAGTTGTACTGTATGTGTACTGTAGTTGTACTGTATTTGTACTGTACTTGTACTGTAGTTGTACTGCAGTTGTACTGTATGTGTACTGTATTTGTACTGTACTTGTACTTTAGTTGTACTGTAGTTGTACTGTACTTGTACTGTACTTGTACTGTAGTTGTACTGTATGTGTACTGTAGTTGTACTGTATTTGTACTGTACTTGTATTGTAGTTGTACTGTAGTTGTACTGTACTTGTACTGTACTTGTACTGCAGTTGTACTGTATGTGTACTGTAGTTGTACTGTATTTGTACTGTACTTGTACTGTAGTTGTACTGTAGTTGTACTGTATTTGTACTGTAGTTGTACTTTAGTTGTACTCTATGTGTACTGTAGTTGTACTGTATGTGTACTGTAGTTGTAGTGAATGTGTACTGTAGTTGTACTGTATTTGTACTGTATTTGTACTGTACTTGTACTGTAGTTGTACTGCAGTTGTACTGTATGTGTACTGTATTTGTACTGTACTTGTACTTTAGTTGTACTGTAGTTGTACTGTACTTGTACTGTACTTGTACTGTAGTTGTACTGTATGTGTACTGTAGTTGTACTGTATTTGTACTGTACTTGTATTGTAGTTGTACTGTAGTTGTACTGTACTTGTACTGTACTTGTACTGTAGTTGTACTGTAGTTGTACTGTAGTTGTACTGTATGTGTACTGTAGTTGTACTGTATTTGTACTGTACTTGTACTGTAGATGTACTGTAGTTGTACTGTATTTGTACTGTATGTGTACTGTATTTGTACTGTAGTTGTACTGTATGTGTACTGTAGTTGTACTGTATGTGTACTGTTTTTGTACTGTATGTGTACTGTATTTGTACTGTAGTTGTACTGTAGTTGTACTGTAGTTGTACTGTAGTTGTACTGTATGTGTACTGTATTTGTACTGTATGTGTACTGTATTTGTACTGTAGTTGTACTGTAGTTGTACTGTATGTGTACTGTATTTTAACTGTACTTGTACTGTAGTTGTACTGTATTTGTACTGTAGTTGTACTGTATTTGTACTGTAGTTGTACTGTAGTTGTACTGTAGTTGTACTGTATGTGTACTGTATTTGTACTGTATGTGTACTGTATTTGTACTGTATGTGTACTGTATTTGTACTGTAGTTGTACTGTAGTTGTACAGTATGTGTACTGTAGTTGTACTGTACTTGTACTGAAGTTGTACTGTATGTGTACTGTATTTGTACTGTAGTTGTACTGTAGTTGTACTGTATTTGTACTGTATTGTACTGTACTTTTACTGTAGTTGTACTGTAATTGTACTGTATGTGTACTGTATTTGTACTGTAGTTGTACTGTAGTTGTACTGTATGTGTACTGTAGTTGTACTGTACTTGTACTGTAGTTGTATTGTAGTTGTACTGTATGTGTACTGTAGTTGTACTGTACTTGTACTGTATTTGTTCTTTATGTGAACTGTATTTGTACTGTAGTTGTACTGTAGTTGTACTGTATTTGTACTGTATGTGTACTGTATTTGTACTGTAGTTGTACTGTAGTTGTACTGTAGTTGTACTGTACTTGTACTGTAGTTGTACTGTTTGTGTACTGTATTTGTACTGTAGTTGTACTGTAGTTGTACTGTAGTTGTACTGTATGTGTACTGTATGTGTACTGTAGTTGTACTGTAGTTGTACTGTAGTTGTACTCTATGTGTACTGTATGTGTAATGAATGTGTACTGTAGTTGTACTGTATGTGTACTGTATGTGTACTGTATGTGTACTGTAGTTGTACTGTATGTGTACTGTAGTTGTACTGTAGTTGTACTGTATGTTTACTGTACTTGTACTGTACTTGTACTGTAGTTGTACTGTAGTTGTACTGTAGTTGTACTGTAGTTGTACTGTACTTGTACTGTAGTTGTACTGTATGTGTACTGTATGTGTACTGTAGTTGTACTGTATGTGTACTGTAGTTGTACTGTAGTTGTACTGTATGTGTACTGTAGTTGTACTGTAGTTGTACTGTATGTGTACTGTAGTTGTAATGTAGTTGTACTGTATGTGTACTGTAGTTGTACTGTATTTGTACTGTACTTGTACTGTAGTTGTAGTGTATTTGTACTGTATTTGTACTGTATTTTAACTGTATTTTTACTGTAGTTGTACTGTAGTTGTACTGTACTTGTACTGTATGTGTACTGTAGTTGTACTGTAGTTGTACTGTATGTGTACTGTATGTGTACTCTATTTGTACTGTAGTTGTACTGTAGTTGTACTGTATGTGTACTGTATGTGTACTGTAGTTGTACTGTAGTTGTACTGTATGTGTCCTGTATTTTAACTGTACTTGTACTGTAGTTGTACTGTAGTTGTACTGTATTTGTACTGTAGTTATACTGTATGTGTACTGTAGTTGTACTGTAGTTGTACTGTATGTGTACTGTGTGTGTACTGTATTTGTACTGTAGTTGTACTGTTGTTGTACTGTATTTGTACTGTAGTTGTACTGTAGTTGTACCGTAGTTGTACTGTATGTGTACTGTAGTTGTACTGTAGTTGTACTGTATGTGTACTCTATGTGTACTGTAGTTGTACTGTAGTTGTACTGTATGTGTACTGTACTTGTACTGTACTTGTACTGTAGTTGTACTGTAGTTGTACTGTAGTTGTACTGTACTTGTACTGTAGTTGTACTGTATGTGTACTGTATGTGTACTGTAGTTGTACTGTATGTGTACTGTAGTTGTACTGTAGTTGTACTGTATGTGTACTGTCGTTGTACTGTATTTGTACTGTACTTGTACTGTAGTTGTACTGTATTTGTACTGTATTTGTTCTGTATTTTAACAGTATTTTTACTGTAGTTGTACTGTATTTGTACTGTAGTTGTACTGTAGTTGTACTGTAGTTGTACTGTAGTTGTACTGTACTTGTACTGTAGTTGTACTGTAGTTGTACTGTATGTGTACTGTAGTGGTACTGTATTTGTACTGTACTTGTACTGTAGTTGTACTGTAATTGTACTGTATGTGTACTGTAGTTGTACTGTATGTGTACTGTAGTGGTACTGTATTTGTACTGTACTTGTACTGTATTTGTACTGTACTTGTACTGTATGTGTACTGTAGTTGTACTGTATGTGTACTGTAGTTGTACTCTAGTTGTACTGTATGTGTACTGTCGTTGTACTGTATTTGTACTGTACTTGTACTGTAGTTGTACTGTATGTGTACTGTATGTGTACTGTATTTTAACTGTATTTGTACTGTAGTTGTACTGTATTTGTACTGTAGTTGTACTGTAGTTGTACTGTAGTTGTACTGTACTTGTACTGTAGTGGTACTGTATGTGTACTCTATTTTAACTGTATTTGTACTGTAGTTGTACTGTATTTGTACTGTAGTTGTACTGTACTTTTACTGTACTTGTACTGTAGTTGTACTGTAGTTGTACTGTATGTGTACTGTAGTGGTACTGTATTTGTACTGTACTTGTACTGTAGTTGTACTGTAGTTGTACTGTAGTTGTACTGTAGTTGTACTGTATGTGTACTGTAGTTGTACAGTATTTGTACTGTACTTGTACTGTAGTTGTACTGTAGTTGAACTTTAGTTGTACTGTAGTTGTACTGTAGTTGTACTGTAGTTGTACTGTAGTTTACTGTAGTTGTACTGTATTTGTACTGTAGTTGTACTGTAGTTGTACTGTAGTTGTACTGTAGTTGTACTGTAGTTGTACTGTAGTTGTACTGTATTTGTACTGTACTTGTACTGTAGTTGTACTGTAGTTGTACTGTATGTGTACTGTATTTTAACTGTATTTGTACTGTAGTTGTACTGTAGTTGTACTGTACTTGTACTGTAGTTGTACTGTAGTTGTACTGAAGTTAAACTGTATTTGTACTGTAGTTGTACTGTAGTTGTACTGTACTTGTACTGTATGTGTACTGTATGTGTACTGTATTTGTACTGTAGTAGTACTGTATGTGTACTGTATGTGTACTGTATGTGTACTGTATTTGTACTGTAGTTGTACTGTAGTTGTACTGTAGTTGTACTGTAGTTGTACTGTATTTGTACTGTACTTGTACTGTAGTTGTACTGTAGTTGTACTGTACTTGTACTGTACTTGTACTGTACTTGTACTGTACTTGTACTGTACTTGTACTGTACTTGTACTGTACTTGTACTGTAGTTGTACTGTAGTTGTACTGTATGTGTACTGTAGTTTTACTGTATGTGTACTGTAGTTGTACTGTAGTTGTACTGTAGTTGTACTGTAGTTGTACTGTAGTTGTACTGTAATTGTACTGTAGTTGTACTGTAGTTGTACTGTAGTTGTACTGTAGTTGTACTGTATGTGTACTGTATTTGTACTGTACTTGTACTGTAGTTGTACTGTAGTTGTACTGTACTTGTACTGTACTTGTACTGTACTTGTACTGTACTTGTACTGTACTTGTACTGTACTTGTACTGTATGTGTACTGTACTTGTACTGTAGTTGTACTGTAGTTGTACTGTATTTGAGCTGTAGTTGTACTGTAGTTGTACTGTAGTTGTACTGTATGTGTACTGTAGTTGCACTGTAGTTGTACTGTACGTGTACTGTATTTTAACTGTAGTTGTACTGTAGTTGTACTGTAGTTGTACTGTATGTGTACTGTATGTGTACTGTAGTTGTACTGTAGTTGTACTGTATGTGTACTGTATGTGTACTGTATGTGTACTGTAGTTGTACTGTATTTGTACTGTAGTTGTACTGTAGTTGTACTGTATGTGTACTGTAGTTTTACTGTATGTGTACTGTAGTTGTACTGTATGGGTACTGTATTTGTACTGTACTTGTACTGTAGTTGTACTGTAGTTGTACTGTATGTGTACTGTACTTGTACTGTAGTTGTACTGTAGTTGTACTGTACTTGTACTGTACTTGTACTATAGTTGTACTGTAGTTGTACTGTAGTTGTACTGTATGTGTACTGTAGTTGTACTGTATTTGTACTGTACTTGTACTGTAGTTGTACTGTAGTTGTACTGTAGTTGTACTGTATGTGTACTGTAGTTATACTGTACTTGTACTATAGTTGTACTGTATGTGTACTGTATTTGTACTGTACTTGTACTGTAGTTGTACTGTAGTTGTACTGTACTTGTACTGTACTTGTACTGTAGTTGTACTGTATGTGTACTGTAGTTGTACTGTATTTGTACTGTACTTGTACTGTAGTTGTACTGTAGTTGTACTGTACTTGTAATGTACTTGTACTGTACTTGTACTGTAGTTGTACTGTAGTTGTACTGTAGTTGTACTGTAGTTGTACTGTATTTGTACTGTACTTGTACTGTAGTTGTACTGTAGTTGTACTGTACTTGTACTGTACTTGTACTGTAGTTGTACTGTATTTGTACTGTACTTGTACTGTACTTGTACTGTAGTTGTACTGTAGTTGTACTGTAGTTGTGCTGTAGTTGTACTGTATGTGTACTGTAGTTGTACTGTATTTGTACTGTACTTGTACTGTAGTTGTACTGTAGTTGTACTGTAGTTGTACTGTAGTTGCACTGTATGTGTACTGTATTTTAACTGTATTTGTACTGTAGTTGTACTGTAGTTGTACTGTAGTTGTACTGTATTTGTACTGTACTTGTACTGTACTTGTACTGTAGTTGTACTGTAGTTGTACTGTACTTGTAGTGTAGTTGTACTGTATGTGTACTGTAGTTGTACTGTATTTGTACTGTACTTGTACTGTAGTTGTACTGTAGTTGTACTGTACTTGTACTGTAGTTGTACTGTAGTTGTACTGTATGTGTACTGTATTTGTACTGTACTTGTACTGTAGTTGTACTGTAGTTGTACTGTATTTGTACTGTAGTTGTACTGTATGTGTACTGTAGTTGTACTGTATTTGTACTGTACTTGTACTGTAGTCGTACTGTAGTTGTACTGTATTTGTACTGTAGTTGTACTGTAGTTGAACTGTATGTGTACTGTAGTTGTACTGTATGTGTACTGTAGTTGTACTGAATGTGTACTGTAGTTGTACTGTATTTGTACTGTATTGTAATGTACTTGTACTGTAGTTGTACTGTAGTTGTACTGTATGTGTACTGTATTTGTACTGTACTTGTACTGTAGTTGTACTGTAGTTGTACTGTACTTGTACTGTACTTGTACTGTACTTGTACTGTAGTTGTACTGTATGTGTACTGTAGTTGTACTGTATTTATACTGTACTTGTACTGTAGTTGTACTGTAGTTGTACTGTACTTGTACTGTACTTGTACTGTAGTTGTACTGTAGTTGTACTGTAGTTGTACTCTATGTGTACTGTATGTGTACTGAATGTGTACTGTAGTTGTACTGTATGTGTACTGTATGTGTACTGTATGTGTACTGTAGTTGTACTGTAAGTGTACTGTAGTTGTACTGTAGTTGTACTGTATGTGTACTGTACTTGTACTGTACTTGTACTGTAGTTGTACTGTAGTTGTACTGTAGTTGTACTGTACTTGTACTGTAGTTGTACTGTATGTGTACTGTATGTGTACTGTAGTTGTACTTTATGTGTACTGTAGTTGTACTGTAGTTGTACTGTATGTGTACTGTAGTTGTACTGTATTTGTACTGTACTTGTACTGTAGTTGTAATGTATGTGTACTGTAGTTGTACTGTAGTTGTACTGTAGTTGTACTGTATGTGTACTGTAGTTGTACTGTATTTGTACTGTACTTGCACTGTAGTTGTAGTGTATTTGTACTGTATTTGTACTGCATTTTAACTGTATTTTTACTGTAGTTGTACTGTAGTTGTACTGTACTTGTACTGTATGTGTACTGTAGTTGTACTGTAGTTGTACTGTATGTGTACTGTATGTGTACTCTATTTGTACTGTAGTTGTACTGTAGTTGTACTGTATGTGTACTGTATTTATACTGTACTTGTACTGTAGTTGTACTGTATGTGTACTGTATTTGTACTGTACTTGTACTGTAGTTGTACTGTAGTTGTACTGTACTTGTACTGTACTTGTACTGTAGTTGTACTGTATGTGTACTGTAGTTGTACTGTATTTGTACTGTACTTGTACTGTAGTAGTATTGTAGTTGTACTGTACTTGTACTGTACTTGTACTGTAGTTGTACTGTAGTTGTACTGTAGTTGTACTGTATGTGTACTGTAGTTGTACTGTATTTGTACTGTACTTGTACTGTTGTTGTACTGTAGTTGTACTGTACTTGTACTGTACTTGTACTGTAGTTGTACTGTATTTGTACTGTACTTGTACTGTACTTGTACAGTAGTTGTACTGTAGTTGTTCTGTAGTTGTACTGTAGTTGTACTGTATGTGTACTGTAGTTGTACTGTATTTGTACTGTACTTGTACTGTAGTTGTACTGTAGTTGTACTGTAGTTGTACTGTAGTTGTACTGTAGTTTTACCGTATGTGTACTGTATTTTAACTGTATTTGTACTGTAGTTGTACTGTAGTTGTACTGTAGTTGTACTGTAGTTGTACTGTACTTGTACTGTAGGTGTACTGTAGTTGTACTGTAGTTAAACTGTATTTGTAGTGTAGTTGTACTGTACTTGTACTCTATGTGTACTGTATGTGTACTGTATTTGTACTGTACTAGTACTGTATGTGTACTGTATGTGTACTGTATGTGTACTGTATGTGTACTGTATTTGTACTGTAGTTGTACTGTAGTTGTACTGTAGTTGTACTGTAGTTGTACTGTATTTGTACTGTACTTGTACTGTAGTTGTACTGTAGTTGTACTGTAGTTGTACTGTACTTGTACTGTATGTGTACTGTATTTTAACTGTATTTGTACTGTAGTTGTACTGTAGTTGTACTGTATTTGTACTGTAGTTGTACTGTATGTGTACTGTAGTTGTACTGTATTTGTACTGTACTTGTACTGTAGTTGTACTGTAGTTGTACTGTATTTGTACTGTAGTTGTACGTTAGTTGTACTCTATGTGTACTGTAGTTGTACTGTATGTGTACTGTAGTTGTAGTGAATGTGTACTGTAGTTGTACTGTATTTGTACTGTATTTGTACTGTACTTGTACTGTAGTTGTACTGCAGTTGTACTGTATGTGTACTGTATTTGTACTGTACTTGTACTTTAGTTGTACTGTAGTTGTACTGTACTTGTACTGTACTTGTACTGTAGTTGTACTGTATGTGTACTGTAGTTGTACTGTATTTGTACTGTACTTGTATTGTAGTTGTACTGTAGTTGTACTGTACTTGTACTGTACTTGTACTGTAGTTGTACTGTAGTTGTACTGTAGTTGTACTGTATGTGTACTGTAGTTGTACTGTATTTGTACTGTACTTGTACTGTAGATGTACTGTAGTTGTACTGTATTTGTACTGTATGTGTACTGTATTTGTACTGTAGTTGTACTGTATGTGTACTGTAGTTGTACTGTATGTGTACTGTTTTTGTACTGTATGTGTACTGTATTTGTACTGTAGTTGTACTGTAGTTGTACTGTAGTTGTACTGTAGTTGTACTGTATGTGTACTGTATTTGTACTGTATGTGTACTGTATTTGTACTGTAGTTGTACTGTAGTTGTACTGTATGTGTACTGTATTTTAACTGTACTTGTACTGTAGTTGTACTGTATTTGTACTGTAGTTGTACTGTATTTGTACTGTAGTTGTACTGTAGTTGTACTGTAGTTGTACTGTACTTGTACTGTAGTTGTACTGTATGTGTACTGTATTTGTACTGTAGTTGTACTGTAGTTGTACTGTAGTTGTACTGTATGTGTACTGTATGTGTACTGTAGTTGTACTGTAGTTGTACTGTAGTTGTACTCTATGTGTACTGTATGTGTACTGAATGTGTACTGTAGTTGTACTGTATGTGTACTGTATTTGTACTGTAGTTGTACTGTAGTTGTACAGTATGTGTACTGTAGTTGTACTGTACTTGTACTGAAGTTGTACTGTATGTGTACTGTATTTGTACTGTAGTTGTACTGTAGTTGTACTGTATTTGTACTGTATTTGTACTGTACTTTTACTGTAGTTGTACTGTAGTTGTACTGTATGTGTACTGTATTTGTACTGTAGTTGTACTGTAGTTGTACTGTATGTGTACTGTAGTTGTACTGTACTTGTACTGTAGTTGTATTGTAGTTGTACTGTATGTGTACTGTAGTTGTACTGTACTTGTACTGTATTTGTTCTTTATGTGTACTGTATTTGTACTGTAGTTGTACTGTAGTTGTACTGTATTTGTACTGTATGTGTACTGTATTTGTACTGTAGTTGTACTGTAGTTGTACTGTAGTTGTACTGTACTTGTACTGTAGTTGTACTGTATGTGTACTGTATTTGTACTGTAGTTGTACTGTAGTTGTACTGTAGTTGTACTGTATGTGTACTGTATGTGTACTGTAGTTGTACTGTAGTTGTACTGTAGTTGTACTCTATGTGTACTGTATGTGTACTGAATGTGTACTGTAGTTGTACTGTATGTGTACTGTATGTGTACTGTATGTGTACTGTAGTTGTACTGTATGTGTACTGTAGTTGTACTGTAGTTGTACTGTATGTTTACTGTACTTGTACTGTACTTGTACTGTAGTTGTACTGTAGTTGTACTGTAGTTGTACTGTACTTGTACTGTAGTTGTACTGTATGTGTACTGTATGTGTACTGTAGTTGTACTGTATGTGTACTGTAGTTGTACTGTAGTTGTACTGTATGTGTACTGTAGTTGTACTGTAGTTGTACTGTATGTGTACTGTAGTTGTAATGTAGTTGTACTGTATGTGTACTGTAGTTGTACTGTATTTGTACTGTACTTGTACTGTAGTTGTAGTGTATTTGTACTGTATTTGTACTGTATTTTAACTGTATTTTTACTGTAGTTGTACTGTAGTTGTACTGTACTTGTACTGTATGTGTACTGTAGTTGTACTGTAGTTGTACTGTATGTGTACTGTATGTGTACTCTATTTGTACTGTAGTTGTACTGTAGTTGTACTGTATGTGTACTGTATGTGTACTGTAGTTGTACTGTAGTTGTACTGTAGTTGTACTGTAGTTGCACTGTATGTGTACTGTATTTTAACTGTATTTGTACTGTAGTTGTACTGTAGTTGTACTGTAGTTGTACTGTAGTTGTACTGTACTTGTACTGTAGTTGTACTGTAGTTGTACTGTAGTTAAACTGTATTTGTACTGTAGTTGTACTGTACTTGTACTGTATGTGTACTGTATGTGTACTGTATTTGTACTGTAGTAGTACTGTATGTGTACTGTATGTGTACTGTATGTGTACTGTATTTGTACTGTAGTTGTACTGTAGTTGTACTGTAGTTGTACTGTAGTTGTACTGTATTTGTACTGTACTTGTACTGTAGTTGTACTGTACTTGTACTGTACTTGTACTGTAGTTGTACTGTAGTTGTACTGTATGTGTACTGTAGTTTTACTGTATGTGTACTGTAGTTGTACTGTAGTTGTACTGTAGTTGTACTGTAGTTGTACTGTAGTTGTACTGTAATTGTACTGTAGTTGTACTGTAGTTGTACTGTAGTTGTACTGTAGTTGTACTGTATGTGTACTGTATTTGTACTGTACTTGTACTGTAGTTGTACTGTAGTTGTACTGTACTTGTACTGTACTTGTACTGTACTTGTACTGTACTTGTACTGTACTTGTACTGTACTTGTACTGTATGTGTACTGTACTTGTACTGTAGTTGTACTGTAGTTGTACTGTATTTGAGCTGTAGTTGTACTGTAGTTGTACTGTAGTTGTACTGTATGTGTACTGTAGTTGCACTGTAGTTGTACTGTACGTGTACTGTATTTTAACTGTAGTTGTACTGTAGTTGTACTGTAGTTGTACTGTATGTGTACTGTATGTGTACTGTAGTTGTACTGTAGTTGTACTGTATGTGTACTGTATGTGTACTGTATGTGTACTGTAGTTGTACTGTATTTGTACTGTAGTTGTACTGTAGTTGTACTGTATGTGTACTGTAGTTTTACTGTATGTGTACTGTAGTTGTACTGTATGGGTACTGTATTTGTACTGTACTTGTACTGTAGTTGTACTGTAGTTGTACTGTATGTGTACTGTACTTGTACTGTAGTTGTACTGTAGTTGTACTGTACTTGTACTGTACTTGTACTATAGTTGTACTGTAGTTGTACTGTAGTTGTACTGTATGTGTACTGTAGTTGTACTGTATTTGTACTGTACTTGTACTGTAGTTGTACTGTAGTTGTACTGTAGTTGTACTGTATGTGTACTGTAGTTATACTGTACTTGTACTATAGTTGTACTGTATGTGTACTGTATTTGTACTGTACTTGTACTGTAGTTGTACTGTAGTTGTACTGTACTTGTACTGTACTTGTACTGTAGTTGTACTGTATGTGTACTGTAGTTGTACTGTATTTGTACTGTACTTGTACTGTAGTTGTACTGTAGTTGTACTGTACTTGTACTGTACTTGTACTGTACTTGTACTGTAGTTGTACTGTAGTTGTACTGTAGTTGTACTGTAGTTGTACTGTATTTGTACTGTACTTGTACTGTAGTTGTACTGTAGTTGTACTGTACTTGTACTGTACTTGTACTGTAGTTGTACTGTATTTGTACTGTACTTGTACTGTACTTGTACTGTAGTTGTACTGTAGTTGTACTGTAGTTGTACTGTAGTTGTACTGTATGTGTACTGTAGTTGTACTGTATTTGTACTGTACTTGTACTGTAGTTGTACTGTAGTTGTACTGTAGTTGTACTGTAGTTGCACTGTATGTGTACTGTATTTTAACTGTATTTGTACTGTAGTTGTACTGTAGTTGTACTGTAGTTGTACTGTAGTTGTACTGTACTTGTACTGTAGTTGTACTGTAGTTGTACTGTAGTTAAACTGTATTTGTACTGTAGTTGTACTGTACTTGTACTGTATGTGTACTGTATGTGTACTGTATTTGTACTGTAGTAGTACTGTATGTGTACTGTATGTGTACTGTATGTGTACTGTATGTGTACTGTATTTTACTGTAGTTGTACTGTAGTTGCACTGTAGTTGTACTGTAGTTGTACTGTATTTGTACTGTACTTGTACTGTAGTTGTACTGTAGTTGTACTGTAGTTGTACTGTACTTGTACTGTATGTGTACTGTATTTTAACTGTATTTGTACTGTAGTTGTACTGTAGTTGTACTGTATTTGTACTGTAGTTGTACTGTATGTGTAGTTGTACTGTATTTGTACTGTACTTGTACTGTAGTTGTACTGTATTTGTACTGTAGTTGTACTGTAGTTGTACTGTATGTGTACTGTAGTTGTACTGTATGTGTACTGTTGTTGTACTGAATGTGTACTGTAGTTGTACTGTATTTGTTCTGTATTTGTACTGTACTTGTACTGTAGTTGTACTGTTGTTTTACTGTATGTGTACTGTATTTGTACTGTACTTGTACTGTAGTTGTACTGTAGTTGTACTGTACTTGTACTGTACTTGTACTGTAGTTGTACTGTATGTGTACTGTAGTTGTACTGTATTTGTACTGTACTTGTACTGTAGTTGTACTGTAGTTGTACTGTACTTGTACTGTACTTGTACTGTAGTTGTACTGTAGTTGTACTGTAGTTGTACTGTATGTGTACTGTAGTTGTACTGTATTTGTACTGAACTTGTACTGTAGATCTACTGTAGTTGTACTGTATTTGTACTGTATGTGTACTGTATTTGTACTGTAGTTGTACTGTATGTGTACTGTAGTTGTACTGTATGTGTACTGTATTTGTACTGTATGTGTACTGTATTTGTACTGTAGTTGTACTGTAGTTGTACTGTAGTTGTACTGTAGTTGTACTGTATGTGTACTGTATTTGTACTGTATGTGTACTGTATTTGTACTGTAGTTGTACTGTAGTTGTACTGTATGTGTACTGTATTTTAACTGTACTTGTACTGTAGTTGCACTGTATTTGTACTGTAGTTGTACTGTATTTGTACTGTAGTTGTACTGTATGTGTACTGTATTACTGTATGTGTACTGTATTTGTACTGTATGTGTACTGTATTTGTACTGTATGTGTAATGTATTTGTACTGTATGTGTACTGTATTTGTACTGTAGTTGTACTGTAGTTGTACTGTATGTGTACTGTAGTTGTACTGTACTTGTACTAAAGTTGTACTGTATGTGTACTGTATTTGTACTGTAGTTGTACTGTAGTTGTACTGTATTTGTACTGTATTTGTACTGTACTTGTACTGTAGTTGTATTGTAGTTGTACTGTATGTGTTCTGTATTTGTACTGTAGTTGTACTGTAGTTGTACTGTATGTGTACTGTAGTTGTACTGTACTTGTACTGTAGTTGTACTGTAGTTGTACTGTATGTGTACTGTAGTTGTACTGTATTTGTACTTTATGTGTACAGTATTTGTACTGTATTTGTACTGTAGTTGTACTGTATTTGTACTGTATGTGTACTGTATTTGTACTGTAGTTGTACTGTAGTTGTACTGTAGTTGTACTGTAGTTGTACTGTACTTGTACTGTATTTGTACTGTAGTTGTTCTGTATGTGTACTGTATTTGTACTGTAGTTGTACTGTAGTTGTACTGTAGTTGTACTGTATGTGTACTGTATGTGTACTGTAGTTGTACTGTAGTTGTACTGTAGTTGTACTGTATGTGTACTGTATGTGTACTGTATGTGTACTGTAGTTGTACTGTATGTGTACTGTATGTGTACTGTAGTTGTACTGAATGTGTACTGTATGTGTACTGTAGTTGTACTGTAGTTGTACTGTAGTTGTACAGTATTTGTACTGTAGTTGTACTGTAGTTGTACTGTAGTTGTACTGTTGTTGTACTGTATGTGTACTGTATTTGTACCGTATGTGTACTGTAGTTGTACTGTATGTGTACTGTATGTGTACTGTAGTTGTACTGTAAATGTACTGTATGTGTACTGTATGTGTACTGTAGTTGTACCGTAGTTGTACTGTAGTTGTACTGTATGTGTACTGTAGTTGTACTGTAGTTGTACTGTAGTTGTACTGTAGTTGTACTGTAGTTGTTCTGTATGTGTACTGTAGTTGTACTGTAGTTGTACTGTAGTTGTACTGTAGTTGTACTGTATGTGTACTGTGTTTGTACTGTATGTGTACTGTAGTTGTACTGTATGTGTACTGTATGTGTACTGTATTTGTACTGTATGTGTACTGTAGTTGTACTGTATGTGTACTGTATTTGTACTGTAGTTGTACTGTAGTTGTACTGTATGTGTACTGTATGTGTACTGTATTTGTACTGTATGTGTACTGTATTTCTACTGTAGTTGTACTGTAGTTGTACTGTAGTTGTACTGTAGTTGTACTGTATGTGTACTGTATTTGTACTGTATGTGTACTGTATTTGTACTGTAGTTGTACTGTATGGGTACTGTAGTTGTACTGTAGTTATACTGTATGTGTACTGTATTTGTACTGTAGTTGTACTGTAGTTGTACTGTAGTTGTACTGTATGTGTACTGTATTTGTACTGTATGTGTACTGTATTTGTACTGTAGTTGTACTGTAGTTGTACTGTATGTGTACTGTATTTTAACTGTATTTGTACTGTAGTTGTACTGTATTTGTACTGTAGTTGTACTGTATGTGTACTGTATTTGTACTGTAGTTGTACTGTAGTTGTACTGTAGTTGTACTGTATGTGTACTGTATTTGTACTGTATGTGTACTGTATTTGTACTGTAGTTGCACTGTAGTTGTACTGTACGTGTACTGTATTTTAACTGTAGTTGTACTGTAGTTGTACTGTAGTTGTACTGTATGTGTACTGTATGTGTACTGTAGTTGTACTGTAGTTGTACTGTATGTGTACTGTATGTGTACTGTATGTGTACTGTAGTTGTACTGTATTTGTACTGTAGTTGTACTGTAGTTGTACTGTATGTGTACTGTAGTTTTACTGTATGTGTACTGTAGTTGTACTGTATGGGTACTGTATTTGTACTGTACTTGTACTGTAGTTGTACTGTAGTTGTACTGTATGTGTACTGTACTTGTACTGTAGTTGTACTGTAGTTGTACTGTACTTGTACTGTACTTGTACTATAGTTGTACTGTAGTTGTACTGTAGTTGTACTGTATGTGTACTGTAGTTGTACTGTATTTGTACTGTACTTGTACTGTAGTTGTACTGTAGTTGTACTGTAGTTGTACTGTATGTGTACTGTAGTTATACTGTACTTGTACTATAGTTGTACTGTATGTGTACTGTATTTGTACTGTACTTGTACTGTAGTTGCACTGTAGTTGTACTGTACTTGTACTGTAGTTGTACTGTATGTGTACTGTAGTTGTACTGTATTTGTACTGTACTTGTACTGTAGTTGTACTGTAGTTGTACTGTACTTGTACTGTACTTGTACTGTACTTGTACTGTAGTTGTACTGTAGTTGTACTGTAGTTGTACTGTAGTTGTACTGTATTTGTACTGTACTTGTACTGTAGTTGTACTGTAGTTGTACTGTACTTGTACTGTACTTGTACTGTAGTTGTACTGTATTTGTACTGTACTTGTACTGTACTTGTACTGTAGTTGTACTGTAGTTGTACTGTAGTTGTACTGTAGTTGTACTGTATGTGTACTGTAGTTGTACTGTATTTGTACTGTACTTGTACTGTAGTTGTACTGTAGTTGTACTGTAGTTGTACTGTAGTTGCACTGTATGTGTACTGTATTTTAACTGTATTTGTACTGTAGTTGTACTGTAGTTGTACTGTAGTTGTACTGTAGTTGTACTGTACTTGTACTGTAGTTGTACTGTAGTTGTACTGTAGTTAAACTGTATTTGTACTGTAGTTGTACTGTACTTGTACTGTATGTGTACTGTATGTGTACTGTATTTGTACTGTAGTAGTACTGTATGTGTACTGTATGTGTACTGTATGTGTACTGTATGTGTACTGTATTTTACTGTAGTTGTACTGTAGTTGCACTGTAGTTGTACTGTAGTTGTACTGTATTTGTACTGTACTTGTACTGTAGTTGTACTGTAGTTGTACTGTAGTTGTACTGTACTTGTACTGTATGTGTACTGTATTTTAACTGTATTTGTACTGTAGTTGTACTGTAGTTGTACTGTATTTGTACTGTAGTTGTACTGTATGTGTAGTTGTACTGTATTTGTACTGTACTTGTACTGTAGTTGTACTGTATTTGTATTGTAGTTGTACTGTAGTTGTACTGTATGTGTACTGTAGTTGTACTGTATGTGTACTGTTGTTGTACTGAATGTGTACTGTAGTTGTACTGTATTTGTTCTGTATTTGTACTGTACTTGTACTGTAGTTGTACTGTTGTTTTACTGTATGTGTACTGTATTTGTACTGTACTTGTACTGTAGTTGTACTGTAGTTGTACTGTACTTGTACTGTACTTGTACTGTAGTTGTACTGTATGTGTACTGTAGTTGTACTGTATTTGTACTGTACTTGTACTGTAGTTGTACTGTAGTTGTACTGTACTTGTACTGTACTTGTACTGTAGTTGTACTGTAGTTGTACTGTAGTTGTACTGTATGTGTACTGTAGTTGTACTGTATTTGTACTGAACTTGTACTGTAGATCTACTGTAGTTGTACTGTATTTGTACTGTATGTGTACTGTATTTGTACTGTAGTTGTACTGTATGTGTACTGTAGTTGTACTGTATGTGTACTGTATTTGTACTGTATGTGTACTGTATTTGTACTGTAGTTGTACTGTAGTTGTACTGTAGTTGTACTGTAGTTGTACTGTATGTGTACTGTATTTGTACTGTATGTGTACTGTATTTGTACTGTAGTTGTACTGTAGTTGTACTGTATGTGTACTGTATTTTAACTGTACTTGTACTGTAGTTGCACTGTATTTGTACTGTAGTTGTACTGTATTTGTACTGTAGTTGTACTGTATGTGTACTGTATTACTGTATGTGTACTGTATTTGTACTGTATGTGTACTGTATTTGTACTGTATGTGTAATGTATTTGTACTGTATGTGTACTGTATTTGTACTGTAGTTGTACTGTAGTTGTACTGTATGTGTACTGTAGTTGTACTGTACTTGTACTGAAGTTGTACTGTATGTGTACTGTATTTGTACTGTAGTTGTACTGTAGTTGTACTGTATTTGTACTGTATTTGTACTGTACTTGTACTGTAGTTGTATTGTAGTTGTACTGTATGTGTTCTGTATTTGTACTGTAGTTGTACTGTAGTTGTACTGTATGTGTACTGTAGTTGTACTGTACTTGTACTGTAGTTGTACTGTAGTTGTACTGTATGTGTACTGTAGTTGTACTGTATTTGTACTTTATGTGTACAGTATTTGTACTGTATTTGTACTGTAGTTGTACTGTATTTGTACTGTATGTGTACTGTATTTGTACTGTAGTTGTACTGTAGTTGTACTGTAGTTGTACTGTAGTTGTACTGTACTTGTACTGTATTTGTACTGTAGTTGTTCTGTATGTGTACTGTATTTGTACTGTAGTTGTACTGTAGTTGTACTGTAGTTGTACTGTATGTGTACTGTATGTGTACTGTAGTTGTACTGTAGTTGTACTGTAGTTGTACTGTATGTGTACTGTATGTGTACTGTATGTGTACTGTAGTTGTACTGTATGTGTACTGTATGTGTACTGTAGTTGTACTGAATGTGTACTGTATGTGTACTGTAGTTGTACTGTAGTTGTACTGTAGTTGTACAGTATTTGTACTGTAGTTGTACTGTAGCTGTACTGCAGTTGTACTGTTGTTGTACTGTATGTGTACTGTATTTGTACCGTATGTGTACTGTAGTTGTACTGTATGTGTACTGTATGTGTACTGTAGTTGTACTGTAAATGTACTGTATGTGTACTGTATGTGTACTGTAGTTGTACCGTAGTTGTACTGTAGTTGTACTGTATGTGTACTGTAGTTGTACTGTAGTTGTACTGTAGTTGTACTGTAGTTGTACTGTAGTTGTTCTGTATGTGTACTGTAGTTGTACTGTAGTTGTACTGTAGTTGTACTGTAGTTGTACTGTATGTGTACTGTGTTTGTACTGTATGTGTACTGTAGTTGTACTGTATGTGTACTGTATGTGTACTGTATTTGTACTGTATGTGTACTGTAGTTGTACTGTATGTGTACTGTATTTGTACTGTAGTTGTACTGTAGTTGTACTGTATGTGTACTGTATGTGTACTGTATTTGTACTGTATGTGTACTGTATTTCTACTGTAGTTGTACTGTAGTTGTACTGTAGTTGTACTGTAGTTGTACTGTATGTGTACTGTATTTGTACTGTATGTGTACTGTATTTGTACTGTAGTTGTACTGTATGGGTACTGTAGTTGTACTGTAGTTATACTGTATGTGTACTGTATTTGTACTGTAGTTGTACTGTAGTTGTACTGTAGTTGTACTGTATGTGTACTGTATTTGTACTGTATGTGTACTGTATTTGTACTGTAGTTGTACTGTAGTTGTACTGTATGTGTACTGTATTTTAACTGTATTTGTACTGTAGTTGTACTGTATTTGTACTGTAGTTGTACTGTATGTGTACTGTATTTGTACTGTAGTTGTACTGTAGTTGTACTGTAGTTGTACTGTATGTGTACTGTATTTGTACTGTATGTGTACTGTATTTGTACTGTAGTTGCACTGTAGTTGTACTGTACGTGTACTGTATTTTAACTGTAGTTGTACTGTAGTTGTACTG
This sequence comes from Meconema thalassinum, assembly GCA_946902985.2. Classification (NCBI taxonomy): domain Eukaryota; kingdom Metazoa; phylum Arthropoda; class Insecta; order Orthoptera; family Tettigoniidae; genus Meconema; species Meconema thalassinum. The sequence continues at coordinate 442,242,605 of OX336394.1, read as the reverse complement.
TAGTTGTACTGTATGTGTACTGTATGTGTACTGTAGTTGTACTGTAGTTGTACTGTATGTGTACTGTATGTGTACTGTATGTGTACTGTAGTTGTACTGTATTTGTACTGTAGTTGTACTGTAGTTGTACTGTATGTGTACTGTAGTTTTACTGTATGTGTACTGTAGTTGTACTGTATGGGTACTGTATTTGTACTGTACTTGTACTGTAGTTGTACTGTAGTTGTACTGTATGTGTACTGTACTTGTACTGTAGTTGTACTGTAGTTGTACTGTACTTGTACTGTACTTGTACTATAGTTGTACTGTAGTTGTACTGTAGTTGTACTGTATGTGTACTGTAGTTGTACTGTATTTGTACTGTACTTGTACTGTAGTTGTACTGTAGTTGTACTGTAGTTGTACTGTATGTGTACTGTAGTTATACTGTACTTGTACTATAGTTGTACTGTATGTGTACTGTATTTGTACTGTACTTGTACTGTAGTTGCACTGTAGTTGTACTGTACTTGTACTGTAGTTGTACTGTATGTGTACTGTAGTTGTACTGTATTTGTACTGTACTTGTACTGTAGTTGTACTGTAGTTGTACTGTACTTGTACTGTACTTGTACTGTACTTGTACTGTAGTTGTACTGTAGTTGTACTGTAGTTGTACTGTAGTTGTACTGTATTTGTACTGTACTTGTACTGTAGTTGTACTGTAGTTGTACTGTACTTGTACTGTACTTGTACTGTAGTTGTACTGTATTTGTACTGTACTTGTACTGTACTTGTACTGTAGTTGTACTGTAGTTGTACTGTAGTTGTACTGTAGTTGTACTGTATGTGTACTGTAGTTGTACTGTATTTGTACTGTACTTGTACTGTAGTTGTACTGTAGTTGTACTGTAGTTGTACTGTAGTTGCACTGTATGTGTACTGTATTTTAACTGTATTTGTACTGTAGTTGTACTGTAGTTGTACTGTAGTTGTACTGTAGTTGTACTGTACTTGTACTGTAGTTGTACTGTAGTTGTACTGTAGTTAAACTGTATTTGTACTGTAGTTGTACTGTACTTGTACTGTATGTGTACTGTATGTGTACTGTATTTGTACTGTAGTAGTACTGTATGTGTACTGTATGTGTACTGTATGTGTACTGTATGTGTACTGTATTTTACTGTAGTTGTACTGTAGTTGCACTGTAGTTGTACTGTAGTTGTACTGTATTTGTACTGTACTTGTACTGTAGTTGTACTGTAGTTGTACTGTAGTTGTACTGTACTTGTACTGTATGTGTACTGTATTTTAACTGTATTTGTACTGTAGTTGTACTGTAGTTGTACTGTATTTGTACTGTAGTTGTACTGTATGTGTAGTTGTACTGTATTTGTACTGTACTTGTACTGTAGTTGTACTGTATTTGTATTGTAGTTGTACTGTAGTTGTACTGTATGTGTACTGTAGTTGTACTGTATGTGTACTGTTGTTGTACTGAATGTGTACTGTAGTTGTACTGTATTTGTTCTGTATTTGTACTGTACTTGTACTGTAGTTGTACTGTTGTTTTACTGTATGTGTACTGTATTTGTACTGTACTTGTACTGTAGTTGTACTGTAGTTGTACTGTACTTGTACTGTACTTGTACTGTAGTTGTACTGTATGTGTACTGTAGTTGTACTGTATTTGTACTGTACTTGTACTGTAGTTGTACTGTAGTTGTACTGTACTTGTACTGTACTTGTACTGTAGTTGTACTGTAGTTGTACTGTAGTTGTACTGTATGTGTACTGTAGTTGTACTGTATTTGTACTGAACTTGTACTGTAGATCTACTGTAGTTGTACTGTATTTGTACTGTATGTGTACTGTATTTGTACTGTAGTTGTACTGTATGTGTACTGTAGTTGTACTGTATGTGTACTGTATTTGTACTGTATGTGTACTGTATTTGTACTGTAGTTGTACTGTAGTTGTACTGTAGTTGTACTGTAGTTGTACTGTATGTGTACTGTATTTGTACTGTATGTGTACTGTATTTGTACTGTAGTTGTACTGTAGTTGTACTGTATGTGTACTGTATTTTAACTGTACTTGTACTGTAGTTGCACTGTATTTGTACTGTAGTTGTACTGTATTTGTACTGTAGTTGTACTGTATGTGTACTGTATTACTGTATGTGTACTGTATTTGTACTGTATGTGTACTGTATTTGTACTGTATGTGTAATGTATTTGTACTGTATGTGTACTGTATTTGTACTGTAGTTGTACTGTAGTTGTACTGTATGTGTACTGTAGTTGTACTGTACTTGTACTGAAGTTGTACTGTATGTGTACTGTATTTGTACTGTAGTTGTACTGTAGTTGTACTGTATTTGTACTGTATTTGTACTGTACTTGTACTGTAGTTGTATTGTAGTTGTACTGTATGTGTTCTGTATTTGTACTGTAGTTGTACTGTAGTTGTACTGTATGTGTACTGTAGTTGTACTGTACTTGTACTGTAGTTGTACTGTAGTTGTACTGTATGTGTACTGTAGTTGTACTGTATTTGTACTTTATGTGTACAGTATTTGTACTGTATTTGTACTGTAGTTGTACTGTATTTGTACTGTATGTGTACTGTATTTGTACTGTAGTTGTACTGTAGTTGTACTGTAGTTGTACTGTAGTTGTACTGTACTTGTACTGTATTTGTACTGTAGTTGTTCTGTATGTGTACTGTATTTGTACTGTAGTTGTACTGTAGTTGTACTGTAGTTGTACTGTATGTGTACTGTATGTGTACTGTAGTTGTACTGTAGTTGTACTGTAGTTGTACTGTATGTGTACTGTATGTGTACTGTATGTGTACTGTAGTTGTACTGTATGTGTACTGTATGTGTACTGTAGTTGTACTGAATGTGTACTGTATGTGTACTGTAGTTGTACTGTAGTTGTACTGTAGTTGTACAGTATTTGTACTGTAGTTGTACTGTAGTTGTACTGTAGTTGTACTGTTGTTGTACTGTATGTGTACTGTATTTGTACCGTATGTGTACTGTAGTTGTACTGTATGTGTACTGTATGTGTACTGTAGTTGTACTGTAAATGTACTGTATGTGTACTGTATGTGTACTGTAGTTGTACCGTAGTTGTACTGTAGTTGTACTGTATGTGTACTGTAGTTGTACTGTAGTTGTACTGTAGTTGTACTGTAGTTGTACTGTAGTTGTTCTGTATGTGTACTGTAGTTGTACTGTAGTTGTACTGTAGTTGTACTGTAGTTGTACTGTATGTGTACTGTGTTTGTACTGTATGTGTACTGTAGTTGTACTGTATGTGTACTGTATGTGTACTGTATTTGTACTGTATGTGTACTGTAGTTGTACTGTATGTGTACTGTATTTGTACTGTAGTTGTACTGTAGTTGTACTGTATGTGTACTGTATGTGTACTGTATTTGTACTGTATGTGTACTGTATTTCTACTGTAGTTGTACTGTAGTTGTACTGTAGTTGTACTGTAGTTGTACTGTATGTGTACTGTATTTGTACTGTATGTGTACTGTATTTGTACTGTAGTTGTACTGTATGGGTACTGTAGTTGTACTGTAGTTATACTGTATGTGTATTGTATTTGTACTGTAGTTGTACTGTAGTTGTACTGTAGTTGTACTGTATGTGTACTGTATTTGTACTGTATGTGTACTGTATTTGTACTGTAGTTGTACTGTAGTTGTACTGTATGTGTACTGTATTTTAACTGTATTTGTACTGTAGTTGTACTGTATTTGTACTGTAGTTGTACTGTATGTGTACTGTATTTGTACTGTATGTGTACTGTATTTGTACTGTATGTGTACTGTATTTGTACTGTAGTTGTATTGTTGTTGTACTGTACTTGTACTGTATTTGTACTTTATGTGTACTGTATGTGTACTGTAGTTGTACTGTATTTGTACTGTAGTTGTACTGTAGTTGTACTGTAGTTGTACTGTAGTTGTACTCTATGTGTACTGTACTTGTACTGTATGTGTACTGTAGTTGTACTGTATTTGTACTGTAGTTGTACTGTAGTTGTACTGTAGTTGTACTGTAGTTGTACTGTATGTGTACTGTATGTGTACTGTATGTGTACTGTAGTTGTACTGTATGTGCACTGTATTTGTACTGTAGTTGTACTGTAGTTGAACTGTACTTGTACTGTAGTTGTACTGTAGTTGTACTGTAGTTGTACTGTATTTGTACTGTACTTGTACTGTAGTTGTACTGTATGTGTACTGTAGTTGTACTGTATTTGTACTGTACTTGTACTGTAGTTGTACTGTAGTTGTACTGTACTTGTACTGTACTTGTACTGTAGTTGTACTGTAGTTGTACTGTAGTTGTACTGTATGTGTACTGTAGTTGTACTGTATTTGTACTGTACTTGTACTGTAGATGTACTGTAGTTGTACTGTATTTGTACTGTACTTGTACTGTAGTTGTACTGTAGTTGTACTGTAGTTGTACTCTATGTGTACTGTACTTGTACTGTATGTGTACTGTAGTTGTACTGTATTTTAACTGTATTTGTACTGTAGTTGTACTGTATTTGTACTGTAGTTGTACTGTATGTGTACTGTATTTGTACTGTATGTGTACTGTATTTGTACTGTATGTGTACTGTATTTGTACTGTAGTTGTATTGTTGTTGTACTGTACTTGTACTGTATTTGTACTTTATGTGTACTGTATGTGTACTGTATTTGTACTGTAGTTGTACTGTAGTTGTACTGTAGTTGTACTGTAGTTGTACTGTAGTTGTACTGTATGTCTACTGTATTTGTACTGTATGTGTACTTTATTTGTACTGTAGTTGTACTGTAGTTGTACTGTATGTGTACTGTATTTTAACTGTACTTGTACTGTAGTTGTACTGTATTTGTACTGTAGTTGTACTGTATTTGTACTGTAGTTGTACTGTAGTTGTACTGTATGTGTACTGTATTTGTACTGTATGTGTACTGTATTTGTACTGTAGTTGTACTGTAGTTGTACTGTATGTGTACTGTAGTTGTAATGTACTTGTACTGTAGTTGTACTGTATGTGTACTGTATTTGTACTGTAGTTGTACTGTATTTGTACTGTACTTGTACTGTAGTTGTACTGTAGTTGTACTGTATGTGTACTGTATTTGTACTGTACTTGTACTTAGTTGTACTGTAGTTGTACTGTAGTTGTACTGTAGTTGTACTGTACTTGTACTGTACTTGTACTGTAGTTGTACTGTATTTGTACTGTACTTGTACTGTACTTGTACTGTAGTTGTACTGTAGTTGTACTGTACTTGTAGTGTAGTTGTACTGTATGTGTACTGTAGTTGTACTGTATTTGTACTGTACTTGTACTGTAGTTGTACTGTAGTTGTACTGTACTTGTACTGTAGTTGTACTGTAGTTGTACTGTATGTGTACTGTATTTGTACTGTACTTGTACTGTAGTTGTACTGTAGTTGTACTGTATTTGTACTGTAGTTGTACTGTATGTGTACTGTAGTTGTACTGTATTTGTACTGTACTTGTACTGTAGTCGTACTGTAGTTGTACTGTATTTGTACTGTAGTTGTACTGTAGTTGAACTGTATGTGTACTGTAGTTGTACTGTATGTGTACTGTAGTTGTACTGAATGTGTACTGTAGTTGTACTGTATTTGTACTGTATTGTAATGTACTTGTACTGTAGTTGTACTGTAGTTGTACTGTATGTGTACTGTATTTGTACTGTACTTGTACTGTAGTTGTACTGTAGTTGTACTGTACTTGTACTGTACTTGTACTGTAGTTGTACTGTATGTGTACTGTAGTTGTACTGTATTTATACTGTACTTGTACTGTAGTTGTACTGTAGTTGTACTGTACTTGTACTGTACTTGTACTGTACTTGTACTGTAGTTGTACTGTAGTTGTACTGTAGTTGTACTCTATGTGTACTGTATGTGTACTGAATGTGTACTGTAGTTGTACTGTATGTGTACTGTATGTGTACTGTATGTGTACTGTAGTTGTACTGTAAGTGTACTGTAGTTGTACTGTAGTTGTACTGTATGTGTACTGTACTTGTACTGTACTTGTACTGTAGTTGTACTGTAGTTGTACTGTAGTTGTACTGTACTTGTACTGTAGTTGTACTGTATGTGTACTGTATGTGTACTGTAGTTGTACTGTATGTGTACTGTAGTTGTACTGTAGTTGTACTGTATGTGTACTGTAGTTGTACTGTATTTGTACTGTACTTGTACTGTAGTTGTAATGTATGTGTACTGTAGTTGTACTGTAGTTGTACTGTATGTGTACTGTAGTTGTACTGTATTTGTACTGTACTTGCACTGTAGTTGTAGTGTATTTGTACTGTATTTGTACTGTATTTTAACTGTATTTTTACTGTAGTTGTACTGTAGTTGTACTGTACTTGTACTGTATGTGTACTGTAGTTGTACTGTAGTTGTACTGTATGTGTACTGTATGTGTACTCTATTTGTACTGTAGTTGTACTGTAGTTGTACTGTATGTGTACTGTATGTGTACTGTAGTTGTACTGTAGTTGTACTGTATGTGTCCTGTATTTTAACTGTACTTGTACTGTAGTTGTACTGTAGTTGTACTGTATTTGTACTGTAGTTGTACTGTATGTGTACTGTAGTTGTACTGTAGTTGTACTGTATGTGTACAGTGTGTGTACTGTATTTGTACTGTAGTTGTACTGTTGTTGTACTGTATTTGTACTGTAGTTGTACTGTAGTTGTACTGTAGTTGTACTGTAGTTGTACTGTATGTGTACTGTAGTTGTACTGTAGTTGTACTGTATGTGTACTGTATGTTTACTGTAGTTGTACTGTAGTTGTACTGTATGTGTACTGTACTTGTACTGTACTTGTTCTGTAGTTGTACTGTAGTTGTACTGTAGTTGTACTGTACTTGTACTGTAGTTGTACTGTATGTGTACTGTATGTGTACTGTAGTTGTACTGTATGTGTACTGTAGTTGTACTGTAGTTGTACTGTATGTGTACTGTAGTTGTACTGTATTTGTACTGTACTTGTACTGTAGTTGTACTGTATTTGTACTGTATTTGTACTGTATTTTAACAGTATTTTTACTGTAGTTGTACTGTATTTGTACTGTAGTTGTACTGTAGTTGTACTGTACTTGTACTGTAGTTGTACTGTAGTTGTACTTTATGTGTACTGTAGTGGTACTGTATTTGTACTGTACTTGTACTGTAGTTGTACTGTAGTTGTACTGTATGTGTACTGTAGTTGTACTGTATGTGTACTGTAGTGGTACTGTATTTGTACTGTACTTGTACTGTATTTGTACTGTACTTGTACTGTATGTGTACTGTAGTTGTACTGTATGTGTACTGTAGTTGTACTGTAGTTGTACTGTATGTGTACTGTAGTTGTACTGTATTTGTACTGTACTTGTACTGTAGTTGTACTGTATGTGTACTGTATGTGTACTGTATTTTAACTGTATTTGTACTGTAGTTGTACTGTATTTGTACTGTAGTTGTACTGTAGTTGTACTGTAGTTGTACTGTACTTGTACTGTAGTGGTACTGTATGTGTACTCTATTTTAACTGTATTTGTACTGTAGTTGTACTGTATTTGTACTGTAGTTGTACTGTACTTTTACTGTACTTGTACTGTAGTTGTACTGTAGTTGTACTGTATGTGTACTGTAGTGGTACTGTATTTGTACTGTACTTGTACTGTAGTTTTACTGTAGTTGTACTGTAGTTGTACTGTAGTTGTACTGTATGTGTACTCTAGTTGTACAGTATTTGTACTGTACTTGTACTGTAGTTGTACTGTAGTTGTACTGTAGTTGTACTGTAGTTGTACTGTAGTTGTACTGGTGTTGTACTGTAGTTGTACTGTATTTGTACTGTACTTGTACTGTAGTTGTACTGTAGTTGTACTGTAGTTGTACTGTAGTTGTACTGTAGTTGTAGTGTAGTTGTACTGTAGTTGTACTGTATTTGTACTGTACTTGTACTGTAGTTGTACTGTAGTTGTACTGTATGTGTACTGTATTTTAACTGTATTTGTACTGTAGTTGTACTGTAGTTGTACTGTAGTTGTACTGTACTTGTACTGTAGTTGTACTGTAGTTGTACTGAAGTTAAACTGTATTTGTACTGTAGTTGTACTGTAGTTGTACTGTACTTGTACCGTATGTGTACTGTATGTGTACTGTATTTGTACTGTAGTAGTACTGTATGTGTACTGTATGTGTACTGTATGTGTACAGTATTTGTACTGTAGTTGTACTGTAGTTGTACTGTAGTTGTACTGTAGTTGTACTGTAGTTGTACTGTAGTTGTACTGTAGTTGTACTGTAGTTGTACTGTAGTTGTACTGTAGTTGTACTGTATTTGTACTGTACTTGTACTGTAGTTGTACTGTAGTTGTACTGTATGTGTACTGTATTTTAACTGTATTTGTACTGTAGTTGTACTGTACTTGTACTGTAGTTGTACTGTAGTTGTACTGTAGTTAAACTGTATTTGTACTGTAGATGTACTGTACTTGTACTGTATGTGTACTGTATGTGTACTGTATTTGTACTGTAGTAGTACTGTATGTGTACTGTATGTGTACTGTATGTGTACTGTATGTGTACTGTATTTTACTGTAGTTGTACTGTAGTTGCACTGTAGTTGTACTGTAGTTGTACTGTATTTGTACTGTACTTGTACTGTAGTTGTACTGTAGTTGTACTGTAGTTGTACTGTACTTGTACTGTATGTGTACTGTATTTTAACTGTATTTGTACTGTAGTTGTACTGTAGTTGTACTGTATTTGTACTGTAGTTGTACTGTATGTGTAGTTGTACTGTATTTGTACTGTACTTGTACTGTAGTTGTACTGTATTTGTACTGTAGTTGTACTGTAGTTGTACTGTATGTGTACTGTAGTTGTACTGTATGTGTACTGTTGTTGTACTGAATGTGTACTGTAGTTGTACTGTATTTGTTCTGTATTTGTACTGTACTTGTACTGTAGTTGTACTGTTGTTTTACTGTATGTGTACTGTATTTGTACTGTACTTGTACTGTAGTTGTACTGTAGTTGTACTGTACTTGTACTGTACTTGTACTGTAGTTGTACTGTATGTGTACTGTAGTTGTACTGTATTTGTACTGTACTTGTACTGTAGTTGTACTGTAGTTGTACTGTACTTGTACTGTACTTGTACTGTAGTTGTACTGTAGTTGTACTGTAGTTGTACTGTATGTGTACTGTAGTTGTACTGTATTTGTACTGAACTTGTACTGTAGATCTACTGTATTTGTACTGTATGTGTACTGTATTTGTACTGTAGTTGTACTGTATGTGTACTGTAGTTGTACTGAATGTGTACTGTATTTGTACTGTATGTGTACTGTATTTGTACTGTAGTTGTACTGTAGTTGTACTGTAGTTGTACTGTAGTTGTACTGTATGTGTACTGTATTTGTACTGTATGTGTACTGTATTTGTACTGTAGTTGTACTGTAGTTGTACTGTATGTGTACTGTATTTTAACTGTACTTGTACTGTAGTTGCACTGTATTTGTACTGTAGTTGTACTGTATTTGTACTGTAGTTGTACTGTAGTTGTACTGTATGTGTACTGTATTACTGTATGTGTACTGTATTTGTACTGTATGTGTACTGTATTTGTACTGTATGTGTAATGTATTTGTACTGTATGTGTACTGTATTTGTACTGTAGTTGTACTGTAGTTGTACTGTATGTGTACTGTAGTTGTACTGTACTTGTACTGAAGTTGTACTGTATGTGTACTGTATTTGTACTGTAGTTGTACTGTAGTTGTACTGTATTTGTACTGTATTTGTACTGTACTTGTACTGTAGTTGTATTGTAGTTGTACTGTATGTGTTCTGTATTTGTACTGTAGTTGTACTGTAGTTGTACTGTATGTGTACTGTAGTTGTACTGTACTTGTACTGTAGTTGTACTGTAGTTGTACTGTATGTGTACTGTAGTTGTACTGTATTTGTACTTTATGTGTACTGTATTTGTACTGTATTTGTACTGTAGTTGTACTGTATTTGTACTGTATGTGTACTGTATTTGTACTGTAGTTGTACTGTAGTTGTACTGTAGTTGTACTGTAGTTGTACTGTAGTTGTACTGTACTTGTACTGTATTTGTACTGTAGTTGTTCTGTATGTGTACTGTATTTGTACTGTAGTTGTACTGTAGTTGTACTGTAGTTGTACTGTATGTGTACTGTGTGTGTACTGTAGTTGTACTGTAGTTGTACTGTAGTTGTACTGTATGTGTACTGTATGTGTACTGTATGTGTACTGTAGTTGTACTGTATGTGTACTGTATGTGTACTGTAGTGGTACTGAATGTGTACTGTATGTGTACTGTAGTTGTACTGTAGTTGTACTGTAGTTGTACAGTATTTGTACTGTAGTTGTACTGTAGTTGTACTGTAGTTGTACTGTTGTTGTACTGTATGTGTACTGTATTTGTACCGTATGTGTACTGTAGTTGTACTGTATGTGTACTGTATGTGTACTGTAGTTGTACTGTAAATGTACTGTATGTGTACTGTATGTGTACTGTAGTTGTACCGTAGTTGTACTGTAGTTGTACTGTATGTGTACTGTAGTTGTACTGTAGTTGTACTGTAGTTGTACTGTAGTTGTACTGTAGTTGTTCTGTATGTGTACTGTAGTTGTACTGTAGTTGTACTGTAGTTGTACTGTAGTTGTACTGTATGTGTACTGTGTTTGTACTGTATGTGTACTGTAGTTGTACTGTATGTGTACTGTATGTGTACTGTATTTGTACTGTATGTGTACTGTAGTTGTACTGTATGTGTACTGTATTTGTACTGTAGTTGTACTGTAGTTGTACTGTATGTGTACTGTATGTGTACTGTATTTGTACTGTATGTGTACTGTATTTGTACTGTAGTTGTACTGTAGTTGTACTGTAGTTGTACTGTAGTTGTACTGTATGTGTACTGTATTTGTACTGTATGTGTACTGTATTTGTACTGTAGTTGTACTGTATGGGTACTGTAGTTGTACTGTAGTTGTACTGTATGTGTACTGTATTTGTACTGTATGTGTACTGTATTTGTACTGTAGTTGTACTGTAGTTGTACTGTATGTGTACTGTATTTTAACTGTATTTGTACTGTAGTTGTACTGTATTTGTACTGTAGTTGTACTGTATGTGTACTGTATTTGTACTGTATGTGTACTGTATTTGTACTGTATGTGTACTGTATTTGTACTGTAGTTGTATTGTAGTTGTACTGTACTTGTACTGTATTTGTACTTTATGTGTACTGTATGTGTACTGTAGTTGTACTGTATTTGTACTGTAGTTGTACTGTAGTTGTACTGTAGTTGTACTGTAGTTGTACTCTATGTGTACTGTACTTGTACTGTATGTGTACTGTAGTTGTACTGTATTTGTACTGTAGTTGTACTGTAGTTGTACTGTAGTTGTACTGTAGTTGTACTGTATGTGTACTGTATGTGTACTGTAGTTGTACTGTATGTGCACTGTATTTGTACTGTAGTTGTACTGTAGTTGAACTGTACTTGTACTGTAGTTGTACTGTAGTTGTACTGTAGTTGTACTGTATTTGTACTGTACTTGTACTGTATTTGTACTGTATGTGTACTGTAGTTGTACTGTATTTGTACTGTACTTGTACTGTAGTTGTACTGTAGTTGTACTGTACTTGTACTGTACTTGTACTGTAGTTGTACTGTAGTTGTACTGTAGTTGTACTGTATGTGTACTGTAGTTGTACTGTATTTGTACTGTACTTGTACTGTAGATGTACTGTAGTTGTACTGTATTTGTACTGTATGTGTACTGTATTTGTACTGTAGTTGTACTGTAGTTGTACTGTAGTTGTACTGTAGTTGTACTGTAGTTGTACTGTAGTTGTACTGTATGTGTACTGTATTTGTACTGTATGTGTACTTTATTTGTACTGTAGTTGTACTGTAGTTGTACTGTATGTGTACTGTATTTTAACTGTACTTGTACTGTAGTTGTACTGTATTTGTACTGTAGTTGTACTGTATTTGTACTGTAGTTGTACTGTAGTTGTACTGTATGTGTACTGTATTTGTACTGTATGTGTACTGTATTTGTACTGTAGTTGTACTGTAGTTGTACTGTATGTGTACTGTAGTTGTAATGTACTTGTACTGTAGTTGTATTGTATATGTACTGTATTTGTACTGTAGTTGTACTGTATTTGTACTGTACTTGTACTGTAGTTGTACTGTAGTTGTACTGTATGTGTACTGTATTTGTACTGTACTTGTACTGTAGTTGTACTGTAGTTGTACTGTAGTTGTACTGTACTTGTACTGTACTTGTACTGTACTTGTACTGTAGTTGTACTGTATTTGTACTGTATTTGTACTGTAGTTGTACTGTAGTTGTACTGTACTTGTACTGTAGTTGTACTGTAGTTGTACTGTATGTGTACTGTATTTGTACTGTACTTGTACTGTAGTTGTACTGTAGTTGTACTGTATTTGTACTGTAGTTGTACTGTATGTGTACTGTAGTTGTACTGTATTTGTACTGTACTTGTACTGTAGTCGTACTGTAGTTGTACTGTATTTGTACTGTAGTTGTACTGTAGTTGAACTGTATGTGTACTGTAGTTGTACTGTATGTGTACTGTAGTTGTACTGAATGTGTACTGTAGTTGTACTGTATTTGTACTGTATTGTAATGTACTTGTACTGTAGTTGTACTGTAGTTGTACTGTATGTGTACTGTATTTGTACTGTACTTGTACTGTAGTTGTACTGTAGTTGTACTGTACTTGTACTGTACTTGTACTGTAGTTGTACTGTATGTGTACTGTAGTTGTACTGTATTTATACTGTACTTGTACTGTAGTTGTACTGTAGTTGTACTGTATTTGTACTGTACTTGTACTGTAGTTGTACTGTAGTTGTACTGTAGTTGTACTCTATGTGTACTGTACTTGTACTGTATGTGTACTGTAGTTGTACTGTATTTTAACTGTATTTGTACTGTAGTTGTACTGTATTTGTACTGTAGTTGTACTGTATGTGTACTGTATTTGTACTGTATGTGTACTGTATTTGTACTGTATGTGTACTGTATTTGTACTGTAGTTGTATTGTTGTTGTACTGTACTTGTACTGTATTTGTACTTTATGTGTACTGTATGTGTACTGTATTTGTACTGTAGTTGTACTGTAGTTGTACTGTAGTTGTACTGTAGTTGTACTGTAGTTGTACTGTATGTCTACTGTATTTGTACTGTATGTGTACTTTATTTGTACTGTAGTTGTACTGTAGTTGTACTGTATGTGTACTGTATTTTAACTGTACTTGTACTGTAGTTGTACTGTATTTGTACTGTAGTTGTACTGTATTTGTACTGTAGTTGTACTGTAGTTGTACTGTATGTGTACTGTATTTGTACTGTATGTGTACTGTATTTGTACTGTAGTTGTACTGTAGTTGTACTGTATGTGTACTGTAGTTGTAATGTACTTGTACTGTAGTTGTACTGTATGTGTACTGTATTTGTACTGTAGTTGTACTGTATTTGTACTGTACTTGTACTGTAGTTGTACTGTAGTTGTACTGTATGTGTACTGTATTTGTACTGTACTTGTACTTAGTTGTACTGTAGTTGTACTGTAGTTGTACTGTAGTTGTACTGTACTTGTACTGTACTTGTACTGTAGTTGTACTGTATTTGTACTGTACTTGTACTGTACTTGTACTGTAGTTGTACTGTAGTTGTACTGTACTTGTAGTGTAGTTGTACTGTATGTGTACTGTAGTTGTACTGTATTTGTACTGTACTTGTACTGTAGTTGTACTGTAGTTGTACTGTACTTGTACTGTAGTTGTACTGTAGTTGTACTGTATGTGTACTGTATTTGTACTGTACTTGTACTGTAGTTGTACTGTAGTTGTACTGTATTTGTACTGTAGTTGTACTGTATGTGTACTGTAGTTGTACTGTATTTGTACTGTACTTGTACTGTAGTCGTACTGTAGTTGTACTGTATTTGTACTGTAGTTGTACTGTAGTTGAACTGTATGTGTACTGTAGTTGTACTGTATGTGTACTGTAGTTGTACTGAATGTGTACTGTAGTTGTACTGTATTTGTACTGTATTGTAATGTACTTGTACTGTAGTTGTACTGTAGTTGTACTGTATGTGTACTGTATTTGTACTGTACTTGTACTGTAGTTGTACTGTAGTTGTACTGTACTTGTACTGTACTTGTACTGTAGTTGTACTGTATGTGTACTGTAGTTGTACTGTATTTATACTGTACTTGTACTGTAGTTGTACTGTAGTTGTACTGTACTTGTACTGTACTTGTACTGTACTTGTACTGTAGTTGTACTGTAGTTGTACTGTAGTTGTACTCTATGTGTACTGTATGTGTACTGAATGTGTACTGTAGTTGTACTGTATGTGTACTGTATGTGTACTGTATGTGTACTGTAGTTGTACTGTAAGTGTACTGTAGTTGTACTGTAGTTGTACTGTATGTGTACTGTACTTGTACTGTACTTGTACTGTAGTTGTACTGTAGTTGTACTGTAGTTGTACTGTACTTGTACTGTAGTTGTACTGTATGTGTACTGTATGTGTACTGTAGTTGTACTGTATGTGTACTGTAGTTGTACTGTAGTTGTACTGTATGTGTACTGTAGTTGTACTGTATTTGTACTGTACTTGTACTGTAGTTGTAATGTATGTGTACTGTAGTTGTACTGTAGTTGTACTGTATGTGTACTGTAGTTGTACTGTATTTGTACTGTACTTGCACTGTAGTTGTAGTGTATTTGTACTGTATTTGTACTGTATTTTAACTGTATTTTTACTGTAGTTGTACTGTAGTTGTACTGTACTTGTACTGTATGTGTACTGTAGTTGTACTGTAGTTGTACTGTATGTGTACTGTATGTGTACTCTATTTGTACTGTAGTTGTACTGTAGTTGTACTGTATGTGTACTGTATGTGTACTGTAGTTGTACTGTAGTTGTACTGTATGTGTCCTGTATTTTAACTGTACTTGTACTGTAGTTGTACTGTAGTTGTACTGTATTTGTACTGTAGTTGTACTGTATGTGTACTGTAGTTGTACTGTAGTTGTACTGTATGTGTACAGTGTGTGTACTGTATTTGTACTGTAGTTGTACTGTTGTTGTACTGTATTTGTACTGTAGTTGTACTGTAGTTGTACTGTAGTTGTACTGTAGTTGTACTGTATGTGTACTGTAGTTGTACTGTAGTTGTACTGTATGTGTACTGTATGTTTACTGTAGTTGTACTGTAGTTGTACTGTATGTGTACTGTACTTGTACTGTACTTGTTCTGTAGTTGTACTGTAGTTGTACTGTAGTTGTACTGTACTTGTACTGTAGTTGTACTGTATGTGTACTGTATGTGTACTGTAGTTGTACTGTATGTGTACTGTAGTTGTACTGTAGTTGTACTGTATGTGTACTGTAGTTGTACTGTATTTGTACTGTACTTGTACTGTAGTTGTACTGTATTTGTACTGTATTTGTACTGTATTTTAACAGTATTTTTACTGTAGTTGTACTGTATTTGTACTGTAGTTGTACTGTAGTTGTACTGTACTTGTACTGTAGTTGTACTGTAGTTGTACTTTATGTGTACTGTAGTGGTACTGTATTTGTACTGTACTTGTACTGTAGTTGTACTGTAGTTGTACTGTATGTGTACTGTAGTTGTACTGTATGTGTACTGTAGTGGTACTGTATTTGTACTGTACTTGTACTGTATTTGTACTGTACTTGTACTGTATGTGTACTGTAGTTGTACTGTATGTGTACTGTAGTTGTACTGTAGTTGTACTGTATGTGTACTGTAGTTGTACTGTATTTGTACTGTACTTGTACTGTAGTTGTACTGTATGTGTACTGTATGTGTACTGTATTTTAACTGTATTTGTACTGTAGTTGTACTGTATTTGTACTGTAGTTGTACTGTAGTTGTACTGTAGTTGTACTGTACTTGTACTGTAGTGGTACTGTATGTGTACTCTATTTTAACTGTATTTGTACTGTAGTTGTACTGTATTTGTACTGTAGTTGTACTGTACTTTTACTGTACTTGTACTGTAGTTGTACTGTAGTTGTACTGTATGTGTACTGTAGTGGTACTGTATTTGTACTGTACTTGTACTGTAGTTTTACTGTAGTTGTACTGTAGTTGTACTGTAGTTGTACTGTATGTGTACTCTAGTTGTACAGTATTTGTACTGTACTTGTACTGTAGTTGTACTGTAGTTGTACTGTAGTTGTACTGTAGTTGTACTGGTGTTGTACTGTAGTTGTACTGTATTTGTACTGTACTTGTACTGTAGTTGTACTGTAGTTGTACTGTAGTTGTACTGTAGTTGTACTGTAGTTGTAGTGTAGTTGTACTGTAGTTGTACTGTATTTGTACTGTACTTGTACTGTAGTTGTACTGTAGTTGTACTGTATGTGTACTGTATTTTAACTGTATTTGTACTGTAGTTGTACTGTAGTTGTACTGTAGTTGTACTGTACTTGTACTGTAGTTGTACTGTAGTTGTACTGAAGTTAAACTGTATTTGTACTGTAGTTGTACTGTAGTTGTACTGTACTTGTACCGTATGTGTACTGTATGTGTACTGTATTTGTACTGTAGTAGTACTGTATGTGTACTGTATGTGTACTGTATGTGTACAGTATTTGTACTGTAGTTGTACTGTAGTTGTACTGTAGTTGTACTGTAGTTGTACTGTAGTTGTACTGTAGTTGTACTGTAGTTGTACTGTAGTTGTACTGTAGTTGTACTGTAGTTGTACTGTATTTGTACTGTACTTGTACTGTAGTTGTACTGTAGTTGTACTGTATGTGTACTGTATTTTAACTGTATTTGTACTGTAGTTGTACTGTACTTGTACTGTAGTTGTACTGTAGTTGTACTGTAGTTAAACTGTATTTGTACTGTAGATGTACTGTACTTGTACTGTATGTGTACTGTATGTGTACTGTATTTGTACTGTAGTAGTACTGTATGTGTACTGTATGTGTACTGTATGTGTACTGTATGTGTACTGTATTTTACTGTAGTTGTACTGTAGTTGCACTGTAGTTGTACTGTAGTTGTACTGTATTTGTACTGTACTTGTACTGTAGTTGTACTGTAGTTGTACTGTAGTTGTACTGTACTTGTACTGTATGTGTACTGTATTTTAACTGTATTTGTACTGTAGTTGTACTGTAGTTGTACTGTATTTGTACTGTAGTTGTACTGTATGTGTAGTTGTACTGTATTTGTACTGTACTTGTACTGTAGTTGTACTGTATTTGTACTGTAGTTGTACTGTAGTTGTACTGTATGTGTACTGTAGTTGTACTGTATGTGTACTGTTGTTGTACTGAATGTGTACTGTAGTTGTACTGTATTTGTTCTGTATTTGTACTGTACTTGTACTGTAGTTGTACTGTTGTTTTACTGTATGTGTACTGTATTTGTACTGTACTTGTACTGTAGTTGTACTGTAGTTGTACTGTACTTGTACTGTACTTGTACTGTAGTTGTACTGTATGTGTACTGTAGTTGTACTGTATTTGTACTGTACTTGTACTGTAGTTGTACTGTAGTTGTACTGTACTTGTACTGTACTTGTACTGTAGTTGTACTGTAGTTGTACTGTAGTTGTACTGTATGTGTACTGTAGTTGTACTGTATTTGTACTGAACTTGTACTGTAGATCTACTGTATTTGTACTGTATGTGTACTGTATTTGTACTGTAGTTGTACTGTATGTGTACTGTAGTTGTACTGAATGTGTACTGTATTTGTACTGTATGTGTACTGTATTTGTACTGTAGTTGTACTGTAGTTGTACTGTAGTTGTACTGTAGTTGTACTGTATGTGTACTGTATTTGTACTGTATGTGTACTGTATTTGTACTGTAGTTGTACTGTAGTTGTACTGTATGTGTACTGTATTTTAACTGTACTTGTACTGTAGTTGCACTGTATTTGTACTGTAGTTGTACTGTATTTGTACTGTAGTTGTACTGTAGTTGTACTGTATGTGTACTGTATTACTGTATGTGTACTGTATTTGTACTGTATGTGTACTGTATTTGTACTGTATGTGTAATGTATTTGTACTGTATGTGTACTGTATTTGTACTGTAGTTGTACTGTAGTTGTACTGTATGTGTACTGTAGTTGTACTGTACTTGTACTGAAGTTGTACTGTATGTGTACTGTATTTGTACTGTAGTTGTACTGTAGTTGTACTGTATTTGTACTGTATTTGTACTGTACTTGTACTGTAGTTGTATTGTAGTTGTACTGTATGTGTTCTGTATTTGTACTGTAGTTGTACTGTAGTTGTACTGTATGTGTACTGTAGTTGTACTGTACTTGTACTGTAGTTGTACTGTAGTTGTACTGTATGTGTACTGTAGTTGTACTGTATTTGTACTTTATGTGTACTGTATTTGTACTGTATTTGTACTGTAGTTGTACTGTATTTGTACTGTATGTGTACTGTATTTGTACTGTAGTTGTACTGTAGTTGTACTGTAGTTGTACTGTAGTTGTACTGTACTTGTACTGTATTTGTACTGTAGTTGTTCTGTATGTGTACTGTATTTGTACTGTAGTTGTACTGTAGTTGTACTGTAGTTGTACTGTATGTGTACTGTGTGTGTACTGTAGTTGTACTGTAGTTGTACTGTAGTTGTACTGTATGTGTACTGTATGTGTACTGTATGTGTACTGTAGTTGTACTGTATGTGTACTGTATGTGTACTGTAGTGGTACTGAATGTGTACTGTATGTGTACTGTAGTTGTACTGTAGTTGTACTGTAGTTGTACAGTATTTGTACTGTAGTTGTACTGTAGTTGTACTGTAGTTGTACTGTTGTTGTACTGTATGTGTACTGTATTTGTACCGTATGTGTACTGTAGTTGTACTGTATGTGTACTGTATGTGTACTGTAGTTGTACTGTAAATGTACTGTATGTGTACTGTATGTGTACTGTAGTTGTACCGTAGTTGTACTGTAGTTGTACTGTATGTGTACTGTAGTTGTACTGTAGTTGTACTGTAGTTGTACTGTAGTTGTACTGTAGTTGTTCTGTATGTGTACTGTAGTTGTACTGTAGTTGTACTGTAGTTGTACTGTAGTTGTACTGTATGTGTACTGTGTTTGTACTGTATGTGTACTGTAGTTGTACTGTATGTGTACTGTATGTGTACTGTATTTGTACTGTATGTGTACTGTAGTTGTACTGTATGTGTACTGTATTTGTACTGTAGTTGTACTGTAGTTGTACTGTATGTGTACTGTATGTGTACTGTATTTGTACTGTATGTGTACTGTATTTGTACTGTAGTTGTACTGTAGTTGTACTGTAGTTGTACTGTAGTTGTACTGTATGTGTACTGTATTTGTACTGTATGTGTACTGTATTTGTACTGTAGTTGTACTGTATGGGTACTGTAGTTGTACTGTAGTTATACTGTATGTGTACTGTATTTGTACTGTAGTTGTACTGTAGTTGTACTGTAGTTGTACTGTATGTGTACTGTATTTGTACTGTATGTGTACTGTATTTGTACTGTAGTTGTACTGTAGTTGTACTGTATGTGTACTGTATTTTAACTGTATTTGTACTGTAGTTGTACTGTATTTGTACTGTAGTTGTACTGTATGTGTACTGTATTTGTACTGTATGTGTACTGTATTTGTACTGTATGTGTACTGTATTTGTACTGTAGTTGTATTGTAGTTGTACTGTACTTGTACTGTATTTGTACTTTATGTGTACTGTATGTGTACTGTAGTTGTACTGTATTTGTACTGTAGTTGTACTGTAGTTGTACTGTAGTTGTACTGTAGTTGTACTCTATGTGTACTGTACTTGTACTGTATGTGTACTGTAGTTGTACTGTATTTGTACTGTAGTTGTACTGTAGTTGTACTGTAGTTGTACTGTAGTTGTACTGTATGTGTACTGTATGTGTACTGTAGTTGTACTGTATGTGCACTGTATTTGTACTGTAGTTGTACTGTAGTTGAACTGTACTTGTACTGTAGTTGTACTGTAGTTGTACTGTAGTTGTACTGTATTTGTACTGTACTTGTACTGTATTTGTACTGTATGTGTACTGTAGTTGTACTGTATTTGTACTGTACTTGTACTGTAGTTGTACTGTAGTTGTACTGTACTTGTACTGTACTTGTACTGTAGTTGTACTGTAGTTGTACTGTAGTTGTACTGTATGTGTACTGTAGTTGTACTGTATTTGTACTGTACTTGTACTGTAGATGTACTGTAGTTGTACTGTATTTGTACTGTATGTGTACTGTATTTGTACTGTAGTTGTACTGTAGTTGTACTGTAGTTGTACTGTAGTTGTACTGTAGTTGTACTGTAGTTGTACTGTATGTGTACTGTATTTGTACTGTATGTGTACTTTATTTGTACTGTAGTTGTACTGTAGTTGTACTGTATGTGTACTGTATTTTAACTGTACTTGTACTGTAGTTGTACTGTATTTGTACTGTAGTTGTACTGTATTTGTACTGTAGTTGTACTGTAGTTGTACTGTATGTGTACTGTATTTGTACTGTATGTGTACTGTATTTGTACTGTAGTTGTACTGTAGTTGTACTGTATGTGTACTGTAGTTGTAATGTACTTGTACTGTAGTTGTATTGTATATGTACTGTATTTGTACTGTAGTTGTACTGTATTTGTACTGTACTTGTACTGTAGTTGTACTGTAGTTGTACTGTATGTGTACTGTATTTGTACTGTACTTGTACTGTAGTTGTACTGTAGTTGTACTGTAGTTGTACTGTACTTGTACTGTACTTGTACTGTAGTTGTACTGTATTTGTACTGTATTTGTACTGTACTTGTACTGTAGTTGTACTGTAGTTGTACTGTACTTGTACTGTAGTTGTACTGTAGTTGTACTGTATGTGTACTGTATTTGTACTGTACTTGTACTGTAGTTGTACTGTAGTTGTACTGTATTTGTACTGTAGTTGTACTGTATGTGTACTGTAGTTGTACTGTATTTGTACTGTACTTGTACTGTAGTCGTACTGTAGTTGTACTGTATTTGTACTGTAGTTGTACTGTAGTTGAACTGTATGTGTACTGTAGTTGTACTGTATGTGTACTGTAGTTGTACTGAATGTGTACTGTAGTTGTACTGTATTTGTACTGTATTGTAATGTACTTGTACTGTAGTTGTACTGTAGTTGTACTGTATGTGTACTGTATTTGTACTGTACTTGTACTGTAGTTGTACTGTAGTTGTACTGTACTTGTACTGTACTTGTACTGTAGTTGTACTGTATGTGTACTGTAGTTGTACTGTATTTATACTGTACTTGTACTGTAGTTGTACTGTAGTTGTACTGTACTTGTACTGTACTTGTACTGTAGTTGTACTTTAGTTGTACTGTAGTTGTACTCTATGTGTACTGTATGTGTACTGAATGTGTACTGTAGTTGTACTGTATGTGTACTGTATGTGTACTGTATGTGTACTGTAGTTGTACTGTAAGTGTACTGTAGTTGTACTGTAGTTGTACTGTATGTGTACTGTACTTGTACTGTACTTGTACTGTAGTTGTACTGTAGTTGTACTGTAGTTGTACTGTAGTTGTACTGTAGTTGTACTGTATGTGTACTGTATGTGTACTGTAGTTGTACTGTATGTGTACTGTAGTTGTACTGTAGTTGTACTGTATGTGTACTGTAGTTGTACTGTATTTGTACTGTACTTGTACTGTAGTTGTAATGTATGTGTACTGTAGTTGTACTGTAGTTGTACTGTATGTGTACTGTAGTTGTACTGTATTTGTACTGTACTTGCACTGTAGTTGTAGTTTATTTGTACTGTATTTGTACTGTATTTTAACTGTATTTTTACTGTAGTTGTACTGTAGTTGTACTGTACTTGTACTGTATGTGTACTGTAGTTGTACTGTAGTTGTACTGTATGTGTACTGTATGTGTACTCTATTTGTACTGTAGTTGTACTGTAGTTGTACTGTATGTGTACTGTATGTGTACTGTAGTTGTACTGTAGTTGTACTGTATGTGTCCTGTATTTTAACTGTACTTGTACTGTAGTTGTACTGTAGTTGTACTGTATTTGTACTGTAGTTGTACTGTATGTGTACTGTAGTTGTACTGTAGTTGTACTGTATGTGTACAGTGTGTGTACTGTATTTGTACTGTAGTTGTACTGTTGTTGTACTGTATTTGTACTGTAGTTGTACTGTAGTTGTACTGTAGTTGTACTGTAGTTGTACTGTATGTGTACTGTAGTTGTACTGTAGTAGTACTGTATGTGTACTGTATGTTTACTGTAGTTGTACTGTAGTTGTACTGTATGTGTACTGTACTTGTACTGTACTTGTTCTGTAGTTGTACTGTAGTTGTACTGTAGTTGTACTGTACTTGTACTGTAGTTGTACTGTATGTGTACTGTATGTGTACTGTAGTTGTACTGTATGTGTACTGTAGTTGTACTGTAGTTGTACTGGATGTGTACTGTAGTTGTACTGTATTTGTACTGTACTTGTACTGTAGTTGTACTGTATTTGTACTGTATTTGTACTGTATTTTAACAGTATTTTTACTGTAGTTGTACTGTATTTGTACTGTAGTTGTACTGTAGTTGTACTGTAGTTGTACTGTACTTGTACTGTAGTTGTACTGTAGTTGTACTGTATGTGTACTGTAGTGGTACTGTATTTGTACTGTACTTGTACTGTAGTTGTACTGTAGTTGTACTGTATGTGTACTGTAGTTGTACTGTATGTGTACTGTAGTGGTACTGTATTTGTACTGTACTTGTACTGTATTTGTACTGTACTTGTACTGTATGTGTACTGTAGTTGTACTGTATGTGTACTGTAGTTGTACTGTAGTTGTACTGTATGTGTACTGTAGTTGTACTGTATTTGTACTGTACTTGTACTGTAGTTGTACTGTATGTGTACTGTATGTGTACTGTATTTTAACTGTATTTGTACTGTAGTTGTACTGTATTTGTACTGTAGTTGTACTGTAGTTGTACTGTAGTTGTACTGTACTTGTACTGTAGTGGTACTGTATGTGTACTCTATTTTAACTGTATTTGTACTGTAGTTGTACTGTATTTGTACTGTAGTTGTACTGTACTTTTACTGTACTTGTACTGTAGTTGTACTGTAGTTGTACTGTATGTGTACTGTAGTGGTACTGTATTTGTACTGTACTTGTACTGTAGTTGTACTGTAGTTGTACTGTAGTTGTACTGTAGTTGTACTGTATGTGTACTCTAGTTGTACAGTATTTGTACTGTACTTGTACTGTAGTTGTACTGTAGTTGTACTGTAGTTGTACTGTAGTTGTACTGTAGTTGTACTGTATTTGTACTGTACTTGTACTGTAGTTGTACTGTAGTTGTACTGTAGTTGTACTGTAGTTGTACTGTAGTTGTACTGTAGTTGTACTGTAGTTGTACTGTATTTGTACTGTACTTGTACTGTAGTAGTACTGTAGTTGTACTGTATGTGTACTGTATTTTAACTGTATTTGTACTGTAGTTGTACTGTAGTTGTACTGTAGTTGTACTGTACTTGTACTGTAGTTGTACTGTAGTTGTACTGAAGTTAAACTGTATTTGTACTGTAGTTGTACTGTAGTTGTACTGTACTTGTACTGTATGTGTACTGTATGTGTACTGTATTTGTACTGTAGTAGTACTGTATGTGTACTGTATGTGTACTGTATGTGTACTGTATTTGTACTGTAGTTGTACTGTAGTTGTACTGTAGTTGTACTGTATTTGTACTGTACTTGTACTGTAGTTGTACTGTAGTTGTACTGTACTTGTACTGTACTTGTACTGTACTTGTACTGTACTTGTACTGTACTTGTAGTGTAGTTGTACTGTAGTTGTACTGTATGTGTACTGTAGTTTTACTGTATGTGTACTGTAGTTGTACTGTAGTTGTACTGTAGTTGTACTGTAGTTGTACTGTATTTGTACTGTAGTTGTACTGTAGTTGTACTGTAATTGTACTGTAGTTGTACTGTAGTTGTACTGTAGTTGTACTGCAGTTGTACTGTAGTTGTACTGTATGTGTACTGTATGTGTACTGTACTTGTACTGTAGTTGTACTGTACTTGTACTGTACTTGTACTGTACTTGTACTGTACTTGTACTGTACTTGTACTGTACTTGTACTGTATGTGTACTGTACTTGTACTGTAGTTGTACTGTAGTTGTACTGTATTTGAGCTGTAGTTGTACTGTAGTTGTACTGTAGTTGTACTGTATGTGTACTGTAGTTGCACTGTAGTTGTACTGTACGTGTACTGTATTTTAACTGTAGTTGTACTGTAGTTGTACTGTAGTTGTACTGTATGTGTACTGTATGTGTACTGTAGTTGTACTGTAGTTGTACTGTATGTGTACTGTATGTGTACTGTATGTGTACTGTAGTTGTACTGTATTTGTACTGTAGTTGTACTGTAGTTGTACTGTATGTGTACTGTAGTTTTACTGTATGTGTACTGTAGTTGTACTGTATTGGTACTGTATTTGTACTGTACTTGTACTGTAGTTGTACTGTAGTTGTACTGTATGTGTACTGTACTTGTACTGTAGTTGTACTGTAGTTGTACTGTACTTGTACTATAGTTGTACTGTAGTTGTACTGTAGTTGTACTGTATGTGTACTGTAGTTGTACTGTATTTGTACTGTACTTGTACTGTAGTTGTACTGTAGTTGTACTGTAGTTGTACTGTATGTGTACTGTAGTTATACTGTACTTGTACTATAGTTGTACTGTATGTGTACTGTATTTGTACTGTACTTGTACTGTAGTTGTACTGTAGTTGTACTGTACTTGTACTGTACTTGTACTGTAGTTGTACTGTATGTGTACTGTAGTTGTACTGTATTTGTACTGTACTTGTACTGTAGTTGTACTGTAGTTGTACTGTACTTGTACTGTACTTGTACTGTACTTGTACTGTAGTTGTACTGTAGTTGTACTGTAGTTGTACTGTATGTGTACTGTAGTTGTACTGTATTTGTACTGTACTTGTACTGTAGTTGTACTGTAGTTGTACTGTACTTGTACTGTACTTGTACTGTAGTTGTACTGTATTTGTACTGTACTTGTACTGTACTTGTACTGTAGTTGTACTGTAGTTGTACTGTAGTTGTACTGTAGTTTTACTGTAGTTGTACTGTATGTGTACTGTAGTTGTACTGTATTTGTACTGTACTTGTACTGTAGTTGTACTGTAGTTGTACTGTAGTTGTACTGTAGTTGCACTGTATGTGTACTGTATTTTAACTGTATTTGTACTGTAGTTGTACTGTAGTTGTACTGTAGTTGTACTGTAGTTGTACTGTAGTTGTACTGTAGTTGTACTGTAGTTAAACTGTATTTGTACTGTAGTTGTACTGTACTTGTACTGTATGTGTACTGTATGTGTACTGTATTTGTACTGTAGTAGTACTGTATGTGTACTGTATGTGTACTGTATGTGTACTGTATTTGTACTGTAGTTGTACTGTAGTTGTACTGTATTTGTACTGTACTTGTACTGTAGTTGTACTGTAGTTGTACTGTAGTTGTACTGTACTTGTACTGTATGTGTACTTTATTTTAACTGTATTTGTACTGTAGTTGTACTGTAGTTGTACTGTATTTGTACTGTAGTTGTACTGTATGTGTAGTTGTACTGTATTTGTACTGTACTTGTACTGTAGTTGTACTGTATTTGTACTGTAGTTGTACTGTAGTTGTACTGTATGTGTACTGTAGTTGTACTGTATGTGTACTGTTGTTGTACTGAATGTGTACTGTAGTTTTACTGTATTTGTTCTGTATTTGTACTGTACTTGTACTGTAGTTGTACTGTAGTTTTACTGTATGTGTACTGTATTTGTACTGTACTTGTACTGTAGTTGTACTGTAGTTGTACTGTACTTGTACTGTACTTGTACTGTAGTTGTAATGTATGTGTGCTGTAGTTGTACTGTATTTGTACTGTACTTGTACTGTAGTTGTACTGTAGTTGTACTGTACTTGTACTGTAGTTGTACTGTAGTTGTACTGTAGTTGTACTGTATGTGTACTGTAGTTGTACTGTATTTGTACTGAACTTGTACTGTAGATCTACTGTAGTTGTACTGTATTTGTACTGTATGTGTACTGTATTTGTACTGTAGTTGTACTGTATGTGTACTGTAGTTGTACTGTATGTGTACTGTATTTGTACTGTATGTGTACTGTATTTGTACTGTAGTTGTACTGTAGTTGTACTGTAGTTGTACTGTAGTTGTACTGTAGTTGTACTGTAGTTGTACTGTATGTGTACTGTATTTGTACTGTATGTGTACTGTATTTGTACTGTAGTTGTACTGTAGTTGTACTGTATGTGTACTGTATTTAACTGTACTTGTACTGTAGTTGCACTGTATTTGTACTGTAGTTGTACTGTATTTGTACTGTAGTTGTACTGTAGTTGTACTGTATGTGTACTGTATTTGTACTGTATGTGTACTGTATTTGTACTGTATGTGTACTGTATTTGTACTGTATGTGTAATGTATTTGTACTGTATGTGTACTGTATTTGTACTGTAGTTGTACTGTAGTTGTACTGTATGTGTACTGTAGTTGTACTGTACTTGTACTGAAGTTGTACTGTATGTGTACTGTATTTGTACTGTAGTTGTACTGTAGTTGTACTGTATTTGTACTGTATTTGTACTGTACTTGTACTGTAGTTGTACTGTAGTTGTACTGTATGTGTACTGTATTTGTACTGTAGTTGTACTGTAGTTGTACTGTATGTGTACTGTAGTTGTACTGTACTTGTACTGTAGTTGTACTGTAGTTGTACTGTAGTTGTACTGTATTTGTACTTTATGTGTACTGTATTTGTACTGTATTTGTACTGTAGTTGTACTGTATTTGTACTGTATGTGTACTGTAGTTGTACTGTAGTTGTACTGTAGTTGTACTGTACTTGTACTGTATTTGTACTGTAGTTGTTCTGTATGTGTACTGTATTTGTACTGTAGTTGTACTGTAGTTGTACTGTCGTTGTACTGTATGTGTACTGTATGTGTACTGTAGTTGTACTGTAGTTGTACTGTAGTTGTACTGTATGTGTACTGTATGTGTACTGTATGTGTACTGTAGTTGTACTGTATGTGTACTGTATGTGTACTGTAGTTGTACTGAATGTGTACTGTATGTGTACTGTAGTTGTACTGTAGTTGTACTGTAGTTGTACTGTAGTTGTACAGTATTTGTACTGTAGTTGTACTGTAGTTGTACTGTAGTTGTACTGTTGTTGTACTGTATGTGTACTGTATTTGTACTGTATGTGTACTGTAGTTGTAGTGTATGTGTACTGTATGTGTACTGTAGTTGTACTGTAAATGTACTGTATGTGTACTGTATGTGTACTGTAGTTGTACTGTAGTTGTACTGTAGTTGTACTGTATGTGTACTGTAGTTGTACTGTAGTTGTACTGTAGTTGTACTGTAGTTGTTCTGTATGTGTACTGTAGTTGTACTGTAGTTGTACTGTAGTTGTACTGTAGTTGTACTGTATGTGTACTGTATTTGTACTGTATGTGTACTGTAGTTGTACTGTATGTGTACTGTATGTGTACTGTATTTGTACTGTATGTGTACTGTAGTTGTACTGTATGTGTACTGTAATTGTACTGTAGTTGTACTGTATGTGTACTGTATTTGTACTGTAGTTGTACTGTAGTTGTACTGTATGTGTACTGTATGTGTACTGTATTTGTACTGTATGTGTACTGTATTTGTACTGTAGTTGTACTGTAGTTGTACTGTATTTGTACTGTATGTGTACTGTATTTGTACTGTAGTTGTACTGTATGGGTACTGTAGTTGTACTGTAGTTGTACTGTATGTGTACTGTATTTGTACTGTAGTTGTACTGTAGTTGTACTGTAGTTGTACTGTATGTGTACTGTATTTGTACTGTATGTGTACTGTATTTGTACTGTAGTTGTACTGTAGTTGTACTGTATGTGTACTGTATTTTAACTGTATTTGTACTGTAGTTGTACTGTATTTGTACTGTAGTTGTACTGTATGTGTACTGTATTTGTACTGTATGTGTACTGTATTTGTACTGTATGTGTACTGTATTTGTACTGTAGTTGTACTGTAGTTGTACTGTACTTGTACTGTATTTGTACTTTATGTGTACTGTATGTGTACTGTAGTTGTACTGTATTTGTACTGTAGTTGTACTGTAGTTGTACTGTAGTTGTACTGTAGTTGTACTGTAGTTGTACTCTATGTGTACTGTACTTGTACTGTATGTGTACTGTAGTTGTACTGTATTTGTACTGTATTTGTACTGTAGTTGTACTGTAGTTGTACTGTAGTTGTTCTGTATGTGTACTGTATGTGTACTGTATGTGTACTGTAGTTGTACTGTATGTGCACTGTATTTGTACTGTAGTTGTACTGTAGTTGAACTGTACTTGTACTGTAGTTGTACTGTAGTTGTACTGTATTTGTACTGTACTTGTACTGTAGTTGTACTGTATGTGTACTGTAGTTGTACTGTATTTGTACTGTACTTGTACTGAAGTTGTACTGTAGTTGTACTGTACTTGTACTGTACTTGTACTGTAGTTGTACTGTAGTTGTACTGTAGTTGTACTGTATGTGTACTGTAGTTGTACTGTATTATTACTGTAGATGTACTGTAGTTGTACTGTATTTGTACTGTATGTGTACTGTATTTGTACTGTAGTTGTACTGTAGTTGTACTGTAGTTGTACTGTAGTTGTACTCTAGTTGTACTGTAGTTGTACTGTATGTGTACTGTATTTGTACTGTATGTGTACTGTATTTGTACTGTAGTTGTACTGTAGTTGTACTGTATGTGTACTGTATTTTAACTGTACTTGTACTGTAGTTGTACTGTATTTGTACTGTAGTTGTACTGTATTTGTACTGTATTTGTACTGTAGTTGTACTGTATGTGTACTGTATTTGTACTGTATGTGTACTGTATTTGTACTGTAGTTGTACTGTAGTTGTACTGTATGTGTACTGTAGTTGTAATGTACTTGTACTGTAGTTGTACTGTATGTGTACTGTATTTGTACTGTAGTTGTACTGTATTTGTACTGTACTTGTACTGTAGTTGTACTGTAGTTGTACTGTATGTGTACTGTATTTGTACTGTACTTGTACTGTAGTTGTACTGTAGTTGTACTGTAGTTGTACTGTAGTTGTACTGTACTTGTACTGTACTTGTACTGTACTTGTACTGTAGTTGTACTGTATTTGTACTGTACTTGTACTGTACTTGTACTGTAGTTGTACTGTAGTTGTACTGTACTTGTAGTGTAGTTGTACTGTATGTGTACTGTAGTTGTACTGTATTTGTACTGTACTTGTACTGTAGTTGTACTGTATTTGTACTGTATTTGTACTGTATTTTAACAGTATTTTTACTGTAGTTGTACTGTATTTGTACTGTAGTTGTACTGTAGTTGTACTGTAGTTGTACTGTAGTTGTACTGTACTTGTACTGTAGTTGTACTGTAGTTGTACTGTATGTGTACTGTAGTGGTACTGTATTTGTACTGTACTTGTACTGTAGATGTACTGTAGTTGTACTGTATGTGTACTGTAGTTGTACTGCATGTGTACTGTAGTGGTACTGTATTTGTACTGTACTTGTACTGTAGTTGTACTGTATTTGTACTGTATTTGTACTGTATTTTAACAGTATTTTTACTGTAGTTGTACTGTATTTGTACTGTAGTTGTACTGTAGTTGTACTGTAGTTGTACTGTAGTTGTACTGTACTTGTACTGTAGTTGTACTGTAGTTGTACTGTATGTGTACTGTAGTGGTACTGTATTTGTACTGTAGTTGTACTGTACTTGTACTGTATGTGTACTGTATGTGTACTGTATTTGTACTGTAGTAGTACTGTATGTGTACTGTATGTGTACTGTATGTGTACTGTATTTGTACTGTAGTTGTACTGTAGTTGTACTGTACTTGTACTGTATGTGTACTTTATTTTAACTGTATTTGTACTGTAGTTGTACTGTAGTTGTACTGTATTTGTACTGTAGTTGTACTGTATGTGTAGTTGTACTGTATTTGTACTGTACTTGTACTGTAGTTGTACTGTATTTGTACTGTAGTTGTACTGTAGTTGTACTGTATGTGTACTGTAGTTGTACTGTATGTGTACTGTTGTTGTACTGAATGTGTACTGTAGTTTTACTGTATTTGTTCTGTATTTGTACTGTACTTGTACTGTAGTTGTACTGTAGTTTTACTGTATGTGTACTGTATTTGTACTGTACTTGTACTGTAGTTGTACTGTAGTTGTACTGTACTTGTACTGTACTTGTACTGTAGTTGTACTGTATGTGTACTGTAGTTGTACTGTATTTGTACTGTACTTGTACTGTAGTTGTACTGTAGTTGTACTGTACTTGTACTGTAGTTGTACTGTAGTTGTACTGTAGTTGTACTGTATGTGTACTGTAGTTGTACTGTATTTGTACTGAACTTGTACTGTAGATCTACTGTAGTTGTACTGTATTTGTACTGTATGTGTACTGTATTTGTACTGTAGTTGTACTGTATGTGTACTGTAGTTGTACTGTATGTGTACTGTATTTGTACTGTATGTGTACTGTATTTGTACTGTAGTTGTACTGTAGTTGTACTGTAGTTGTACTGTAGTTGTACTGTAGTTGTACTGTATGTGTACTGTATTTGTACTGTATGTGTACTGTATTTGTACTGTAGTTGTACTGTAGTTGTACTGTATGTGTACTGTATTTTAACTGTACTTGTACTGTAGTTGCACTGTATTTGTACTGTAGTTGTACTGTATTTGTACTGTAGTTGTACTGTAGTTGTACTGTATGTGTACTGTATTTGTACTGTATGTGTACTGTATTTGTACTGTATGTGTACTGTATTTGTACTGTATGTGTAATGTATTTGTACTGTATGTGTACTGTATTTGTACTGTAGTTGTACTGTAGTTGTACTGTATGTGTACTGTAGTTGTACTGTACTTGTACTGAAGTTGTACTGTATGTGTACTGTATTTGTACTGTAGTTGTACTGTAGTTGTACTGTATTTGTACTGTATTTGTACTGTACTTGTACTGTAGTTGTACTGTAGTTGTACTGTATGTGTACTGTATTTGTACTGTAGTTGTACTGTAGTTGTACTGTATGTGTACTGTAGTTGTACTGTACTTGTACTGTAGTTGTACTGTAGTTGTACTGTATGTGTACTGTAGTTGTACTGTATTTGTACTTTATGTGTACTGTATTTATACTGTATTTGTACTGTAGTTGTACTGTATTTGTACTGTATGTGTACTGTATTTGTACTGTAGTTGTACTGTAGTTGTACTGTAGTTGTACTGTAGTTGTACTGTACTTGTACTGTATTTGTACTGTAGTTGTTCTGTATGTGTACTGTATTTGTACTGTAGTTGTACTGTAGTTGTACTGTAGTTGTACTGTATGTGTACTGTATGTGTACTGTAGTTGTACTGTAGTTGTACTGTAGTTGTACTGTATGTGTACTGTATGTGTACTGTATGTGTACTGTAGTTGTACTGTATGTGTACTGTATGTGTACTGTAGTTGTACTGAATGTGTACTGTATGTGTACTGTAGTTGTACTGTAGTTGTACTGTAGTTGTACTGTAGTTGTACAGTATTTGTACTGTAGTTGTACTGTAGTTGTACTGTAGTTGTACTGTTGTTGTACTGTATGTGTACTGTATTTGTACTGTATGTGTACTGTAGTTGTACTGTATGTGTACTGTATGTGTACTGTAGTTGTACTGTAGTTGTACTGTAGTTGTACTGTATGTGTACTGTATGTGTACTGTATGTGTACTGTAGTTGTACTGTATGTGTACTGTATGTGTACTGTAGTTGTACTGAATGTGTACTGTATGTGTACTGTAGTTGTACTGTAGTTGTACTGTAGTTGTACTGTAGTTGTACAGTATTTGTACTGTAGTTGTACTGTAGTTGTACTGTAGTTGTACTGTTGTTGTACTGTATGTGTACTGTATTTGTACTGTATGTGTACTGTAGTTGTACTGTATGTGTACTGTATGTGTACTGTAGTTGTACTGTAAATGTACTGTATGTGTACTGTATGTGTACTGTAGTTGTACTGTAGTTGTACTGTAGTTGTACTGTATGTGTACTGTAGTTGTACTGTAGTTGTACTGTAGTTGTACTGTAGTTGTACTGTAGTTGTTCTGTATGTGTACTGTAGTTGTACTGTAGTTGTACTGTAGTTGTACTGTAGTTGTACTGTATGTGTACTGTATTTGTACTGTATGTGTACTGTAGTTGTACTGTATGTGTACTCTATGTGTACTGTATTTGTACTGTATGTGTACTGTAGTTGTACTGTATGTGTACTGTAATTGTACTGTAGTTGTACTGTATGTGTACTGTATTTGTACTGTAGTTGTACTGTAGTTGTACTGTATGTGTACTGTATGTGTACTGTATTTGTACTGTATGTGTACTGTATTTGTACTGTAGTTGTACTGTAGTTGTACTGTATTTGTACTGTATGTGTACTGTATTTGTACTGTAGTTGTACTGTATGGGTACTGTAGTTGTACTGTAGTTGTACTGTATGTGTACTGTATTTGTACTGTAGTTGTACTGTAGTTGTACTGTAGTTGTACTGTATGTGTACTGTATTTGTACTGTATGTGTACTGTATTTGTACTGTAGTTGTACTGTAGTTGTACTGTATGTGTACTGTATTTTAACTGTATTTGTACTGTAGTTGTACTGTATTTGTACTGTAGTTGTACTGTATGTGTACTGTATTTGTACTGTATGTGTACTGTATTTGTACTGTATGTGTACTGTATTTGTACTGTAGTTGTACTGTAGTTGTACTGTACTTGTACTGTATTTGTACTTTATGTGTACTGTATGTGTACTGTAGTTGTACTGTATTTGTACTGTAGTTGTACTGTAGTTGTACTGTAGTTGTACTGTAGTTGTACTCTATGTGTACTGTACTTGTACTGTATGTGTACTGTAGTTGTACTGTATTTGTACTGTATTTGTACTGTAGTTGTACTGTAGTTGTACTGTAGTTGTTCTGTATGTGTACTGTATGTGTACTGTATGTGTACTGTAGTTGTATTGTATGTGCACTGTATTTGTACTGTAGTTGTACTGTAGTTGAACTGTACTTGTACTGTAGTTGTACTGTAGTTGTACTGTAGTTGTACTGTATTTGTACTGTACTTGTACTGTAGTTGTACTGTATGTGTACTGTAGTTGTACTGTATTTGTACTGTACTTGTACTGTAGTTGTACTGTAGTTGTACTGTACTTGTACTGTACTTGTACTGTAGTTGTACTGTAGTTGTACTGTAGTTGTACTGTATGTGTACTGTAGTTGTACTGTATTTGTACTGTACTTGTACTGTAGATGTACTGTAGTTGTACTGTATTTGTACTGTATGTGTACTGTATTTGTACTGTAGTTGTACTGTAGTTGTACTGTAGTTGTACTCTAGTTGTACTGTAGTTGTACTGTATGTGTACTGTATTTGTACTGTATGTGTACTGTATTTGTACTGTAGTTGTACTGTAGTTGTACTGTATGTGTACTGTATTTTAACTGTACTTGTACTGTAGTTGTACTGTATTTGTACTGTAGTTGTACTGTATTTGTACTGTAGTTGTACTGTAGTTGTACTGTATGTGTACTGTATTTGTACTGTATGTGTACTGTATTTGTACTGTAGTTGTACTGTAGTTGTACTGTATGTGTACTGTAGTTGTAATGTACTTGTACTGTAGTTGTACTGTATGTGTACTGTATTTGTACTGTAGTTGTACTGTATTTGTACTGTACTTGTACTGTAGTTGTACTGTAGTTGTACTGTATGTGTACTGTATTTGTACTGTACTTGTACTGTAGTTGTACTGTAGTTGTACTGTAGTTGTACTGTAGTTGTACTGTACTTGTACTGTACTTGTACTGTAGTTGTACTGTATTTGTACTGTACTTGTACTGTACTTGTACTGTAGTTGTACTGTAGTTGTACTGTACTTGTAGTGTAGTTGTACTGTATGTGTACTGTAGTTGTACTGTATTTGTACTGTACTTGTACTGTAGTTGTACTGTATTTGTACTGTATTTGTACTGTATTTTAACAGTATTTTTACTGTAGTTGTACTGTATTTGTACTGTTGTTGTACTGTAGTTGTACTGTAGTTGTACTGTAGTTGTACTGTACTTGTACTGTAGTTGTACTGTAGTTGTACTGTATGTGTACTGTAGTGGTACTGTATTTGTACTGTACTTGTACTGTAGTTGTACTGTAGTTGTACTGTATGTGTACTGTAGTTGTACTGCATGTGTACTGTAGTGGTACTGTATTTGTACTGTACTTGTACTGTAGTTGTACTGTATTTGTACTGTATTTGTACTGTATTTTAACAGTATTTTTACTGTAGTTGTACTGTATTTGTACTGTAGTTGTACTGTAGTTGTACTGTAGTTGTACTGTAGTTGTACTGTACTTGTACTGTAGTTGTACTGTAGTTGTACTGTATTTGTACTGTACTTGTACTGTACTTGTACTGTAGTTGTACTGTAGTTGTACTGTACTTGTAGTGTAGTTGTACTGTATGTGTACTGTAGTTGTACTGTATTTGTACTGTACTTGTACTGTAGTTGTACTGTATTTGTACTGTATTTGTACTGTATTTTAACAGTATTTTTACTGTAGTTGTACTGTATTTGTACTGTAGTTGTACTGTAGTTGTACTGTAGTTGTACTGTAGTTGTACTGTACTTGTACTGTAGTTGTACTGTAGTTGTACTGTATGTGTACTGTAGTGGTACTGTATTTGTACTGTAGTTGTACTGTACTTGTACTGTATGTGTACTGTATGTGTACTGTATTTGTACTGTAGTAGTACTGTATGTGTACTGTATGTGTACTGTATGTGTACTGTATTTGTACTGTAGTTGTACTGTAGTTGTACTGTATTTGTACTGTACTTGTACTGTAGTTGTACTGTAGTTGTACTGTAGTTGTACTGTACTTGTACTGTATGTGTACTTTATTTTAACTGTATTTGTACTGTAGTTGTACTGTAGTTGTACTGTATTTGTACTGTAGTTGTACTGTATGTGTAGTTGTACTGTATTTGTACTGTACTTGTACTGTAGTTGTACTGTATTTGTACTGTAGTTGTACTGTAGTTGTACTGTATGTGTACTGTAGTTGTACTGTATGTGTACTGTTGTTGTACTGAATGTGTACTGTAGTTTTACTGTATTTGTTCTGTATTTGTACTGTACTTGTACTGTAGTTGTACTGTAGTTTTACTGTATGTGTACTGTATTTGTACTGTACTTGTACTGTAGTTGTACTGTAGTTGTACTGTACTTGTACTGTACTTGTACTGTATGTGTACTGTAGTTGTACTGTATTTGTACTGTACTTGTACTGTAGTTGTACTGTAGTTGTACTGTACTTGTACTGTAGTTGTACTGTAGTTGTACTGTAGTTGTACTGTATGTGTACTGTAGTTGTACTGTATTTGTACTGAACTTGTACTGTAGATCTACTGTAGTTGTACTGTATTTGTACTGTA
Source organism: Meconema thalassinum (assembly GCA_946902985.2). Taxonomy (NCBI): domain Eukaryota; kingdom Metazoa; phylum Arthropoda; class Insecta; order Orthoptera; family Tettigoniidae; genus Meconema; species Meconema thalassinum. The sequence goes on along the minus strand of OX336394.1, from coordinate 442,206,803 downwards.
TGTGTACTGTATTTGTACTGTAGTTGTACTGTATGTGTACTGTAGTTGTACTGTATGTGTACTGTATTTGTACTGTATGTGTACTGTATTTGTACTGTAGATGTACTGTAGTTGTACTGTAGTTGTACTGTAGTTGTACTGTAGTTGTACTGTAGTTGTACTGTATGTGTACTGTATTTGTACTGTATGTGTACTGTATTTGTACTGTAGTTGTACTGTAGTTGTACTGTATGTGTACTGTATTTTAACTGTACTTGTACTGTAGTTGCACTGTATTTGTACTGTAGTTGTACTGTATTTGTACTGTAGTTGTACTGTAGTTGTACTGTATGTGTACTGTATTTGTACTGTATGTGTACTGTATTTGTACTGTATGTGTACTGTATTTGTACTGTATGTGTAATGTATTTGTACTGTATGTGTACTGTATTTGTACTGTAGTTGTACTGTAGTTGTACTGTATGTGTACTGTAGTTGTACTGTACTTGTACTGAAGTTGTACTGTATGTGTACTGTATTTGTACTGTAGTTGTACTGTAGTTGTACTGTATTTGTACTGTATTTGTACTGTACTTGTACTGTAGTTGTACTGTAGTTGTACTGTATGTGTACTGTATTTGTACTGTAGTTGTACTGTAGGTGTACTGTATGTGTACTGTAGTTGTACTGTACTTGTACTGTAGTTGTACTGTAGTTGTACTGTATGTGTACTGTAGTTGTACTGTATTTGTACTTGATGTGTACTGTATTTGTACTGTATTTGTACTGTAGTTGTACTGTATTTGTACTGTATGTGTACTGTATTTGTACTGTAGTTGTACTGTAGTTGTACTGTAGTTGTACTGTAGTTGTACTGTACTTGTACTGTATTTGTACTGTAGTTGTTCTGTATGTGTACTGTATTTGTACTGTAGTTGTACTGTAGTTGTACTGTAGTTGTACTGTATGTGTACTGTATGTGTACTGTAGTTGTACTGTAGTTGTACTGTAGTTGTACTGTATGTGTACTGTATGTGTACTGTATGTGTACTGTAGTTGTACTGTATGTGTACTGTATGTGTACTGTAGTTGTACTGAATGTGTACTGTATGTGTACTGTAGTTGTACTGTAGTTGTACTGTAGTTGTACTGTAGTTGTACAGTATTTGTACTGTAGTTGTACTGTAGTTGTACTGTAGTTGTACTGTTGTTGTACTGTAGTTGTACTGTACTTGTACTGTAGTTGTACTGTAGTTGTACTGTATGTGTACTGTAGTGGTACTGTATTTGTACTGTACTTGTACTGTAGTTGTACTGTAGTTGTACTGTATGTGTACTGTAGTTGTACTGCATGTGTACTGTAGTGGTACTGTATTTGTACTGTACTTGTACTGTAGTTGTACTGTATTTGTACTGTATTTGTACTGTATTTTAACAGTATTTTTACTGTAGTTGTACTGTATTTGTACTGTAGTTGTACTGTAGTTGTACTGTAGTTGTACTGTAGTTGTACTGTACTTGTACTGTAGTTGTACTGTAGTTGTACTGTATGTGTACTGTAGTGGTACTGTATTTGTACTGTAGTTGTACTGTACTTGTACTGTATGTGTACTGTATGTGTACTGTATTTGTACTGTAGTAGTACTGTATGTGTAATGTATGTGTACTGTATGTGTACTGTATTTGTACTGTAGTTGTACTGTAGTTGTACTGTACTTGTACTGTATGTGTACTTTATTTTAACTGTATTTGTACTGTAGTTGTACTGTAGTTGTACTGTATTTGTACTGTAGTTGTACTGTATGTGTAGTTGTACTGTATTTGTACTGTACTTGTACTGTAGTTGTACTGTATTTGTACTGTAGTTGTACTGTAGTTGTACTGTATGTGTACTGTAGTTGTACTGTATGTGTACTGTTGTTGTACTGAATGTGTACTGTAGTTTTACTGTATTTGTTCTGTATTTGTACTGTACTTGTACTGTAGTTGTACTGTAGTTTTACTGTATGTGTACTGTATTTGTACTGTACTTGTACTGTAGTTGTACTGTAGTTGTACTGTACTTGTACTGTACTTGTACTGTAGTTGTACTGTATGTGTACTGTAGTTGTACTGTATTTGTACTGTACTTGTACTGTAGTTGTACTGTAGTTGTACTGTACTTGTACTGTAGTTGTACTGTAGTTGTACTGTAGTTGTACTGTATGTGTACTGTAGTTGTACTGTATTTGTACTGAACTTGTACTGTAGATCTACTGTAGTTGTACTGTATTTGTACTGTATGTGTACTGTATTTGTACTGTAGTTGTACTGTATGTGTACTGTAGTTGTACTGTATGTGTACTGTATTTGTACTGTATGTGTACTGTATTTGTACTGTAGTTGTACTGTAGTTGTACTGTAGTTGTACTGTAGTTGTACTGTAGTTGTACTGTATGTGTACTGTATTTGTACTGTATGTGTACTGTATTTGTACTGTAGTTGTACTGTAGTTGTACTGTATGTGTACTGTATTTTAACTGTACTTGTACTGTAGTTGCACTGTATTTGTACTGTAGTTGTACTGTATTTGTACTGTAGTTGTACTGTAGTTGTACTGTATGTGTACTGTATTTGTACTGTATGTGTACTGTATTTGTACTGTATGTGTACTGTATTTGTACTGTATGTGTAATGTATTTGTACTGTATGTGTACTGTATTTGTACTGTAGTTGTACTGTAGTTGTACTGTATGTGTACTGTAGTTGTACTGTACTTGTACTGAAGTTGTACTGTATGTGTACTGTATTTGTACTGTAGTTGTACTGTAGTTGTACTGTATTTGTACTGTATTTGTACTGTACTTGTACTGTAGTTGTACTGTAGTTGTACTGTATGTGTACTGTATTTGTACTGTAGTTGTACTGTAGTTGTACTGTATGTGTACTGTAGTTGTACTGTACTTGTACTGTAGTTGTACTGTAGTTGTACTGTATGTGTACTGTAGTTGTACTGTATTTGTACTTTATGTGTACTGTATTTATACTGTATTTGTACTGTAGTTGTACTGTATTTGTACTGTATGTGTACTGTATTTGTACTGTAGTTGTACTGTAGTTGTACTGTAGTTGTACTGTAGTTGTACTGTACTTGTACTGTATTTGTACTGTAGTTGTTCTGTATGTGTACTGTATTTGTACTGTAGTTGTACTGTAGTTGTACTGTAGTTGTACTGTATGTGTACTGTATGTGTACTGTAGTTGTACTGTAGTTGTACTGTAGTTGTACTGTATGTGTACTGTATGTGTACTGTATGTGTACTGTAGTTGTACTGTATGTGTACTGTATGTGTACTGTAGTTGTACTGAATGTGTACTGTATGTGTACTGTAGTTGTACTGTAGTTGTACTGTAGTTGTACTGTAGTTGTACAGTATTTGTACTGTAGTTGTACTGTAGTTGTACTGTAGTTGTACTGTTGTTATACTGTATGTGTACTGTATTTGTACTGTATGTGTACTGTAGTTGTACTGTATGTGTACTGTATGTGTACTGTAGTTGTACTGTAGTTGTACTGTAGTTGTACTGTATGTGTACTGTATGTGTACTGTATGTGTACTGTAGTTGTACTGTATGTGTACTGTATGTGTACTGTAGTTGTACTGAATGTGTACTGTATGTGTACTGTAGTTGTACTGTAGTTGTACTGTAGTTGTACTGTAGTTGTACAGTATTTGTACTGTAGTTGTACTGTAGTTGTACTGTAGTTGTACTGTTGTTGTACTGTATGTGTACTGTATTTGTACTGTATGTGTACTGTAGTTGTACTGTATGTGTACTGTATGTGTACTGTAGTTGTACTGTAAATGTACTGTATGTGTACTGTATGTGTACTGTAGTTGTACTGTAGTTGTACTGTAGTTGTACTGTATGTGTACTGTAGTTTTACTGTAGTTGTACTGTAGTTGTACTGTAGTTGTACTGTAGTTGTTCTGTATGTGTACTGTAGTTGTACTGTAGTTGTACTGTAGTTGTACTGTAGTTGTACTGTATGTGTACTGTATTTGTACTGTATGTGTACTGTAGTTGTACTGTATGTGTACTCTATGTGTACTGTATTTGTACTGTATGTGTACTGTAGTTGTACTGTATGTGTACTGTAATTGTACTGTAGTTGTACTGTATGTGTACTGTATTTGTACTGTAGTTGTACTGTAGTTGTACTGTATGTGTACTGTATGTGTACTGTATTTGTACTGTATGTGTACTGTATTTGTACTGTAGTTGTACTGTAGTTGTACTGTATTTGTACTGTATGTGTACTGTATTTGTACTGTAGTTGTACTGTATGGGTACTGTAGTTGTACTGTAGTTGTACTGTATGTGTACTGTATTTGTACTGTAGTTGTACTGTAGTTGTACTGTAGTTGTACTGTATGTGTACTGTATTTGTACTGTATGTGTACTGTATTTGTACTGTAGTTGTACTGTAGTTGTACTGTATGTGTACTGTATTTTAACTGTATTTGTACTGTAGTTGTACTGTATTTGTACTGTAGTTGTACTGTATGTGTACTGTATTTGTACTGTATGTGTACTGTATTTGTACTGTATGTGTACTGTATTTGTACTGTAGTTGTACTGTAGTTGTACTGTACTTGTACTGTATTTGTACTTTATGTGTACTGTATGTGTACTGTAGTTGTACTGTATTTGTACTGTAGTTGTACTGTAGTTGTACTGTAGTTGTACTGTAGTTGTACTCTATGTGTACTGTACTTGTACTGTATGTGTACTGTAGTTGTACTGTATTTGTACTGTATTTGTACTGTAGTTGTACTGTAGTTGTACTGTAGTTGTTCTGTATGTGTACTGTATGTGTACTGTATGTGTACTGTAGTTGTACTGTATGTGCACTGTATTTGTACTGTAGTTGTACTGTAGTTGAACTGTACTTGTACTGTAGTTGTACTGTAGTTGTACTGTAGTTGTACTGTATTTGTACTGTACTTGTACTGTAGTTGTACTGTATGTGTACTGTAGTTGTACTGTATTTGTACTGTACTTGTACTGTAGTTGTACTGTAGTTGTACTGTACTTGTACTGTACTTGTACTGTAGTTGTACTGTAGTTGTACTGTAGTTGTACTGTATGTGTACTGTAGTTGTACTGTATTTGTACTGTACTTGTACTGTAGATGTACTGTAGTTGTACTGTATTTGTACTGTATGTGTACTGTATTTGTACTGTAGTTGTACTGTAGTTGTACTGTAGTTGTACTCTAGTTGTACTGTAGTTGTACTGTATGTGTACTGTATTTGTACTGTATGTGTACTGTATTTGTACTGTAGTTGTACTGTAGTTGTACTGTATGTGTACTGTATTTTAACTGTACTTGTACTGTAGTTGTACTGTATTTGTACTGTAGTTGTACTGTATTTGTACTGTAGTTGTACTGTAGTTGTACTGTATGTGTACTGTATTTGTACTGTATGTGTACTGTATTTGTACTGTAGTTGTACTGTAGTTGTACTGTATGTGTACTGTAGTTGTAATGTACTTGTACTGTAGTTGTACTGTATGTGTACTGTATATGTACTGTAGTTGTACTGTATTTGTACTGTACTTGTACTGTAGTTGTACTGTAGTTGTACTGTATGTGTACTGTAGTTGTACTGTAGTTGTACTGTAGTTGTACTGTAGTTGTACTGTACTTGTACTGTACTTGTACTGTAGTTGTACTGTATTTGTACTGTACTTGTACTGTACTTGTACTGTAGTTGTACTGTAGTTGTACTGTACTTGTAGTGTAGTTGTACTGTATGTGTACTGTAGTTGTACTGTATTTGTACTGTACTTGTACTGTAGTTGTACTGTATTTGTACTGTATTTGTACTGTATTTTAACAGTATTTTTACTGTAGTTGTACTGTATTTGTACTGTTGTTGTACTGTAGTTGTACTGTAGTTGTACTGTAGTTGTACTGTACTTGTACTGTAGTTGTACTGTAGTTGTACTGTATGTGTACTGTAGTGGTACTGTATTTGTACTGTACTTGTACTGTAGTTGTACTGTAGTTGTACTGTATGTGTACTGTAGTTGTACTGCATGTGTACTGTAGTGGTACTGTATTTGTACTGTACTTGTACTGTAGTTGTACTGTATTTGTACTGTATTTGTACTGTATTTTAACAGTATTTTTACTGTAGTTGTACTGTATTTGTACTGTAGTTGTACTGTAGTTGTACTGTAGTTGTACTGTAGTTGTACTGTACTTGTACTGTAGTTGTACTGTAGTTGTACTGTATTTGTACTGTACTTGTACTGTACTTGTACTGTAGTTGTACTGTAGTTGTACTGTACTTGTAGTGTAGTTGTACTGTATGTGTACTGTAGTTGTACTGTATTTGTACTGTACTTGTACTGTAGTTGTACTGTATTTGTACTGTATTTGTACTGTATTTTAACAGTATTTTTACTGTAGTTGTACTGTATTTGTACTGTAGTTGTACTGTAGTTGTACTGTAGTTGTACTGTAGTTGTACTGTACTTGTACTGTAGTTGTACTGTAGTTGTACTGTATGTGTACTGTAGTGGTACTGTATTTGTACTGTAGTTGTACTGTACTTGTACTGTATGTGTACTGTATGTGTACTGTATTTGTACTGTAGTAGTACTGTATGTGTACTGTATGTGTACTGTATGTGTACTGTATTTGTACTGTAGTTGTACTGTAGTTGTACTGTATTTGTACTGTACTTGTACTGTAGTTGTACTGTAGTTGTACTGTAGTTGTACTGTGTACTTTATTTTAACTGTATTTGTACTGTAGTTGTACTGTAGTTGTACTGTATTTTTTACTGTAGTTGTACTGTATGTGTAGTTGTACTGTATTTGTACTGTACTTGTACTGTAGTTGTACTGTATTTGTACTGTAGTTGTACTGTAGTTGTACTGTATGTGTACTGTAGTTGTACTGTATGTGTACTGTTGTTTGTACTGAATGTGTACTGTAGTTTTACTGTATTTGTTCTGTATTTGTACTGTACTTGTACTGTAGTTGTACTGTAGTTTTTACTGTATGTGTACTGTATTTGTACTGTACTTGTACTGTAGTTGTACTGTAGTTGTACTGTACTTGTTACTGTACTTGTACTGTAGTTGTACTGTATGTGTACTGTAGTTGTACTGTATTTGTACTGTACTTGTACTGTAGTTGTACTGTAGTTGTACTGTACTTGTACTGTAGTTGTACTGTAGTTGTACTGTAGTTGTACTGTATGTGTACTGTAGTTGTACTGTATTTGTACTGAACTTGTACTGTAGATCTACTGTAGTTGTACTGTATTTGTACTGTATGTGTACTGTATTTGTACTGTAGTTGTACTGTATGTGTACTGTAGTTGTACTGTATGTGTACTGTATTTGTACTGTATGTTGTACTGTATTTGTACTGTAGATGTACTGTAGTTGTACTGTAGTTGTACTGTAGTTGTACTGTAGTTGTACTGTAGTTGTACTGTATGTGTACTGTATGTGTACTGTATTTGTACTGTATGTGTACTGTATTTGTACTGTAGTTGTACTGTAGTTTGTACTGTATGTGTACTGTATTTTAACTGTACTTGTACTGTAGTTGCACTGTATTTGTACTGTAGTTGTACTGTATTTGTACTGTAGTTGTACTGTAGTTGTACTGTATGTGTACTGTATTTGTACTGTATGTGTACTGTATTTGTACTGTATGTGTACTGTATTTGTACTGTATGTGTAATGTATTTGTACTGTATGTGTACTGTATTTGTACTGTAGTTGTACTGTAGTTGTACTGTATGTGTACTGTAGTTGTACTGTACTTGTACTGAAGTTGTACTGTATGTGTACTGTAATTTGTACTGTAGTTGTACTGTAGTTGTACTGTATTTGTACTGTATTTGTACTGTACTTGTACTGTAGTTGTACTGTAGTTGTACTGTATGTGTACTGTATTTGTACTGTAGTTGTACTGTAGGTGTACTGTATGTGTACTGTAGTTTGTACTGTACTTGTACTGTAGTTGTACTGTAGTTGTACTGTATGTGTACTGTAGTTGTACTGTATTTGTACTTTATGTGTACTGTATTTGTACTGTAGTTGTACTGTATTTGTACTGTATGTGTACTGTATTTGTACTGTAGTTGTACTGTAAGTTGTACTGTAGTTGTACTGTAGTTGTACTGTACTTGTACTGTATTTGTACTGTAGTTGTTCTGTATGTGTACTGTATTTGTACTGTAGTTGTACTGTAGTTGTACTGTAGTTGTACTGTATGTGTACTGTATGTGTACTGTAGTTGTTACTGTAGTTGTACTGTAGTTGTACTGTATGTGTACTGTATGTGTACTGTATGTGTACTGTAGTTGTACTGTATGTGTACTGTATGTGTACTGTAGTTGTACTGAATGTGTACTGTATTGTGTACTGTAGTTGTACTGTAGTTGTACTGTAGTTGTACTGTAGTTGTTACAGTATTTGTACTGTATGTTGTACTGTAGTTGTACTGTAGTTGTACTGTTGTTGTACTGTATGTGTACTGTATTTGTACTGTATGTGTAACTGTAGTTGTACTGTATGTGTACTGTATGTGTACTGTAGTTGTACTGTAAATGTACTGTATGTGTACTGTATGTGTACTGTAGTTGTACTGTAGTTGTACTGTAGTTGTACTGTATGTGTACTGTAGTTGTACTGTAGTTGTACTGTAGTTGTACTGTAGTTGTACTGTAGTTGTTCTGTATGTGTACTGTAGTTGTACTGTAGTTGTACTGTAGTTGTACTGTAGTTTGTACTGTATGTGTACTGTATTTGTACTGTATGTGTACTGTAGTTGTACTGTATGTGTACTGTATGTGTACTGTATTTGTACTGTATGTGTACTGTAGTTGTACTGTATGTGTACTGTAATTGTACTGTAGTTGTACTGTATGTGTACTGTATTTGTACTGTAGTTGTACTGTAGTTGTACTGTATGTGTACTGTATGTGTACTGTATTTGTACTGTATGTGTACTGTATTTGTACTGTAGTTGTACTGTAGTTGTACTGTAGTTGTACTGTATTTGTACTGTATGTGTACTGTATTTGTACTGTAGTTGTACTGTATGGGTACTGTAGTTGTACTGTAGTTGTACTGTATGTGTACTGTATTTGTACTGTAGTTGTACTGTAGTTGTACTGTAGTTGTACTGTATGTGTACTGTATTTGAACTGTATGTGTACTGTATTTGTACTGTAGTTGTACTGTAGTTGTACTGTATGTGTACTGTATTTTAACTGTATTTGTACTGTAGTTGTACTGTATTTGTACTGTAGTTTTACTGTATGTGTACTGTATTTGTACTGTATGTGTACTGTATTTGTACTGTATGTGTACTGTATTTGTACTGTAGTTGTACTGTAGTTGTACTGTACTTGTACTGTATTTGTACTTTATGTGTACTGTATGTGTACTGTAGTTGTACTGTATTTGTACTGTAGTTGTACTGTAGTTGTACTGTAGTTGTACTGTAGTTGTACTCTATGTGTACTGTACTTGTACTGTATGTGTACTGTAGTTGTACTGTATTTGTACTGTATTTGTACTGTAGTTGTACTGTAGTTGTACTGTAGTTGTACTGTATGTGTACTGTATGTGTACTGTATGTGTACTGTAGTTGTACTGTATGTGCACTGTATTTGTACTGTAGTTGTACTGTAGTTGAACTGTACTTGTACTGTAGTTGTACTGTAGTTGTACTGTAGTTGTACTGTATTTGTACTGTACTTGTACTGTAGTTGTACTGTATGTGTACTGTAGTTGTACTGTATTTGTACTGTACTTGTACTGTAGTTGTACTGTACTTGTACTGTACTTGTACTGTACTTGTACTGTAGTTGTACTGTAGTTGTACTGTAGTTGTACTGTATGTGTACTGTAGTTGTACTGTATTTGTACTGTACTTGTACTGTAGATGTACTGTAGTTGTACTGTATTTGTACTGTATGTGTACTGTATTTGTACTGTAGTTGTACTGTAGTTGTACTGTAGTTGTACTGTAGTTGTACTCTAGTTGTACTGTAGTTGTACTGTATGTGTACTGTATTTGTACTGTATGTGTACTGTATTTGTACTGTAGTTGTACTGTAGTTGTACTGTATGTGTACTGTATTTTAACTGTACTTGTACTGTAGTTGTACTGTATTTGTACTGTAGTTGTACTGTATTTGTACTGTAGTTGTACTGTAGTTGTACTGTATGTGTACTGTATTTGTACTGTATGTGTACTGTATTTGTACTGTAGTTGTACTGTAGTTGTACTGTATGTGTACTGTAGTTGTAATGTACTTGTACTGTAGTTGTACTGTATGTGTACTGTATTTGTACTGTAGTTGTACTGTATTTGTACTGTACTTGTACTGTAGTTGTACTGTAGTTGTACTGTATGTGTACTGTATTTGTACTGTACTTGTACTGTAGTTGTACTGTAGTTGTACTGTAGTTGTACTGTAGTTGTACTGTACTTGTACTGTACTTGTACTGTAGTTGTACTGTATTTGTACTGTACTTGTACTGTACTTGTACTGTACTTGTACTGTAGTTGTACTGTACTTGTAGTGTAGTTGTACTGTATGTGTACTGTAGTTGTACTGTATTTGTACTGTACTTGTACTGTATTTGTACTGTATTTGTACTGTATTTGTACTGTATTTTAACAGTATTTTTACTGTAGTTGTACTGTATTTGTACTGTAGTTGTACTGTAGTTGTACTGTAGTTGTACTGTAGTTGTACTGTACTTGTACTGTACTTGTACTGTAGTTGTACTCTATGTGTACTGTAGTTGTACTGTATTTGTACTGTACTTGTACTGTAGTTGTACTGTAGTTGTACTGTACTTGTACTGTAGTTGTACTGTAGTTGTACTGTAGTTGTACTGTATGTGTACTGTAGTTGTACTGTATTTGTACTGAACTTGTACTGTAGATCTACTGTAGTTGTACTGTATTTGTACTGTATGTGTACTGTATTTGTACTGTAGTTGTACTGTATGTGTACTGTAGTTGTACTGTATGTGTACTGTATTTGTACTGTATGTGTACTGTATTTGTACTGTAGTTGTACTGTAGTTGTACTGTAGTTGTACTGTAGTTGTACTGTAGTTGTACTGTAGTTGTACTGTATGTGTACTGTATTTGTACTGTATGTGTACTGTATTTGTACTGTAGTTGTACTGTAGTTGTACTGTATGTGTACTGTATTTTAACTGTACTTGTACTGTAGTTGCACTGTATTTGTACTGTAGTTGTACTGTATTTGTACTGTAGTTGTACTGTAGTTGTACTGTATGTGTACTGTATTTGTACTGTATGTGTACTGTATTTGTACTGTATGTGTACTGTATTTGTACTGTATGTGTAATGTATTTGTACTGTATGTGTACTGTATTTGTACTGTAGTTGTACTGTAGTTGTACTGTATGTGTACTGTATTTGTACTGTAGTTGTACTGTAGTTGTACTGTAGTTGTACTGTATGTGTACTGTATTTGAACTGTATGTGTACTGTATTTGTACTGTAGTTGTACTGTAGTTGTACTGTATTTTAACTGTATTTGTACTGTAGTTGTACTGTATTTGTACTGTAGTTTTACTGTATGTGTACTGTATTTGTACTGTATGTGTACTGTATTTGTACTGTATGTGTACTGTATTTGTACTGTAGTTGTACTGTAGTTGTACTGTACTTGTACTGTATTTGTACTTTATGTGTACTGTATGTGTACTGTAGTTGTACTGTATTTGTACTGTAGTTGTACTGTAGTTGTACTGTAGTTGTACTGTAGTTGTACTCTATGTGTACTGTACTTGTACTGTATGTGTACTGTAGTTGTACTGTATTTGTACTGTATTTGTACTGTAGTTGTACTGTAGTTGTACTGTAGTTGTACTGTATGTGTACTGTAGTTGTACTGTACTTGTACTGTAGTTGTACTGTAGTTGTACTGTATGTGTACTGTATGTGTACTGTATGTGTACTGTAGTTGTACTGTATGTGTACTGTATGTGTACTGTAGTTGTACTGAATGTGTACTGTATGTGTACTGTAGTTGTACTGTAGTTGTACTGTAGTTGTACTGTAGTTGTACAGTATTTGTACTGTAGTTGTACTGTAGTTGTACTGTAGTTGTACTGTTGTTGTACTGTATGTGTACTGTATTTGTACTGTATGTGTACTGTAGTTGTACTGTATGTGTACTGTATGTGTACTGTAGTTGTACTGTAAATGTACTGTATGTGTACTGTATGTGTACTGTAGTTGTACTGTAGTTGTACTGTAGTTGTACTGTATGTGTACTGTAGTTTTACTGTAGTTGTACTGTAGTTGTACTGTAGTTGTACTGTAGTTGTTCTGTATGTGTACTGTAGTTGTACTGTAGTTGTACTGTAGTTGTACTGTAGTTGTACTGTATGTGTACTGTATTTGTACTGTATGTGTACTGTAGTTGTACTGTATGTGTACTCTATGTGTACTGTATTTGTACTGTATGTGTACTGTAGTTGTACTGTATGTGTACTGTAATTGTACTGTAGTTGTACTGTATGTGTACTGTATTTGTACTGTAGTTGTACTGTAGTTGTACTGTATGTGTACTGTATGTGTACTGTATTTGTACTGTATGTGTACTGTATTTGTACTGTAGTTGTACTGTAGTTGTACTGTATTTGTACTGTATGTGTACTGTATTTGTACTGTAGTTGTACTGTATGGGTACTGTAGTTGTACTGTAGTTGTACTGTATGTGTACTGTATTTGTACTGTAGTTGTACTGTAGTTGTACTGTAGTTGTACTGTATGTGTACTGTATTTGTACTGTATGTGTACTGTATTTGTACTGTAGTTGTACTGTAGTTGTACTGTATGTGTACTGTATTTTAACTGTATTTGTACTGTAGTTGTACTGTATTTGTACTGTAGTTGTACTGTATGTGTACTGTATTTGTACTGTATGTGTACTGTATTTGTACTGTATGTGTACTGTATTTGTACTGTAGTTGTACTGTAGTTGTACTGTACTTGTACTGTATTTGTACTTTATGTGTACTGTATGTGTACTGTAGTTGTACTGTATTTGTACTGTAGTTGTACTGTAGTTGTACTGTAGTTGTACTGTAGTTGTACTCTATGTGTACTGTACTTGTACTGTATGTGTACTGTAGTTGTACTGTATTTGTACTGTATTTGTACTGTAGTTGTACTGTAGTTGTACTGTAGTTGTTCTGTATGTGTACTGTATGTGTACTGTATGTGTACTGTAGTTGTACTGTATGTGCACTGTATTTGTACTGTAGTTGTACTGTAGTTGAACTGTACTTGTACTGTAGTTGTACTGTAGTTGTACTGTAGTTGTACTGTATTTGTACTGTACTTGTACTGTAGTTGTACTGTATGTGTACTGTAGTTGTACTGTATTTGTACTGTACTTGTACTGTAGTTGTACTGTAGTTGTACTGTACTTGTACTGTACTTGTACTGTAGTTGTACTGTAGTTGTACTGTAGTTGTACTGTATGTGTACTGTAGTTGTACTGTATTTGTACTGTACTTGTACTGTAGATGTACTGTAGTTGTACTGTATTTGTACTGTATGTGTACTGTATTTGTACTGTAGTTGTACTGTAGTTGTACTGTAGTTGTACTCTAGTTGTACTGTAGTTGTACTGTATGTGTACTGTATTTGTACTGTATGTGTACTGTATTTGTACTGTAGTTGTACTGTAGTTGTACTGTATGTGTACTGTATTTTAACTGTACTTGTACTGTAGTTGTACTGTATTTGTACTGTAGTTGTACTGTATTTGTACTGTAGTTGTACTGTAGTTGTACTGTATGTGTACTGTATTTGTACTGTATGTGTACTGTATTTGTACTGTAGTTGTACTGTAGTTGTACTGTATGTGTACTGTAGTTGTAATGTACTTGTACTGTAGTTGTACTGTATGTGTACTGTATATGTACTGTAGTTGTACTGTATTTGTACTGTACTTGTACTGTAGTTGTACTGTAGTTGTACTGTATGTGTACTGTAGTTGTACTGTAGTTGTACTGTAGTTGTACTGTAGTTGTACTGTACTTGTACTGTACTTGTACTGTAGTTGTACTGTATTTGTACTGTACTTGTACTGTACTTGTACTGTAGTTGTACTGTAGTTGTACTGTACTTGTAGTGTAGTTGTACTGTATGTGTACTGTAGTTGTACTGTATTTGTACTGTACTTGTACTGTAGTTGTACTGTATTTGTACTGTATTTGTACTGTATTTTAACAGTATTTTTACTGTAGTTGTACTGTATTTGTACTGTTGTTGTACTGTAGTTGTACTGTAGTTGTACTGTAGTTGTACTGTACTTGTACTGTAGTTGTACTGTAGTTGTACTGTATGTGTACTGTAGTGGTACTGTATTTGTACTGTACTTGTACTGTAGTTGTACTGTAGTTGTACTGTATGTGTACTGTAGTTGTACTGCATGTGTACTGTAGTGGTACTGTATTTGTACTGTACTTGTACTGTAGTTGTACTGTATTTGTACTGTATTTGTACTGTATTTTAACAGTATTTTTACTGTAGTTGTACTGTATTTGTACTGTAGTTGTACTGTAGTTGTACTGTAGTTGTACTGTAGTTGTACTGTACTTGTACTGTAGTTGTACTGTAGTTGTACTGTATTTGTACTGTACTTGTACTGTACTTGTACTGTAGTTGTACTGTAGTTGTACTGTACTTGTAGTGTAGTTGTACTGTATGTGTACTGTAGTTGTACTGTATTTGTACTGTACTTGTACTGTAGTTGTACTGTATTTGTACTGTATTTGTACTGTATTTTAACAGTATTTTTACTGTAGTTGTACTGTATTTGTACTGTAGTTGTACTGTAGTTGTACTGTAGTTGTACTGTAGTTGTACTGTACTTGTACTGTAGTTGTACTGTAGTTGTACTGTATGTGTACTGTAGTGGTACTGTATTTGTACTGTAGTTGTACTGTACTTGTACTGTATGTGTACTGTATGTGTACTGTATTTGTACTGTAGTAGTACTGTATGTGTACTGTATGTGTACTGTATGTGTACTGTATTTGTACTGTAGTTGTACTGTAGTTGTACTGTATTTGTACTGTACTTGTACTGTAGTTGTACTGTAGTTGTACTGTAGTTGTACTGTACTTGTACTGTATGTGTACTTTATTTTAACTGTATTTGTACTGTAGTTGTACTGTAGTTGTACTGTATTTTTACTGTAGTTGTACTGTATGTGTAGTTGTACTGTATTTGTACTGTACTTGTACTGTAGTTGTACTGTATTTGTACTGTAGTTGTACTGTAGTTGTACTGTATGTGTACTGTAGTTGTACTGTATGTGTACTGTTGTTGTACTGAATGTGTACTGTAGTTTTACTGTATTTGTTCTGTATTTGTACTGTACTTGTACTGTAGTTGTACTGTAGTTTTACTGTATGTGTACTGTATTTGTACTGTACTTGTACTGTAGTTGTACTGTAGTTGTACTGTACTTGTACTGTACTTGTACTGTAGTTGTACTGTATGTGTACTGTAGTTGTACTGTATTTGTACTGTACTTGTACTGTAGTTGTACTGTAGTTGTACTGTACTTGTACTGTAGTTGTACTGTAGTTGTACTGTAGTTGTACTGTATGTGTACTGTAGTTGTACTGTATTTGTACTGAACTTGTACTGTAGATCTACTGTAGTTGTACTGTATTTGTACTGTATGTGTACTGTATTTGTACTGTAGTTGTACTGTATGTGTACTGTAGTTGTACTGTATGTGTACTGTATTTGTACTGTATGTGTACTGTATTTGTACTGTAGATGTACTGTAGTTGTACTGTAGTTGTACTGTAGTTGTACTGTAGTTGTACTGTAGTTGTACTGTATGTGTACTGTATGTGTACTGTATTTGTACTGTATGTGTACTGTATTTGTACTGTAGTTGTACTGTAGTTGTACTGTATGTGTACTGTATTTTAACTGTACTTGTACTGTAGTTGCACTGTATTTGTACTGTAGTTGTACTGTATTTGTACTGTAGTTGTACTGTAGTTGTACTGTATGTGTACTGTATTTGTACTGTATGTGTACTGTATTTGTACTGTATGTGTACTGTATTTGTACTGTATGTGTAATGTATTTGTACTGTATGTGTACTGTATTTGTACTGTAGTTGTACTGTAGTTGTACTGTATGTGTACTGTAGTTGTACTGTACTTGTACTGAAGTTGTACTGTATGTGTACTGTATTTGTACTGTAGTTGTACTGTAGTTGTACTGTATTTGTACTGTATTTGTACTGTACTTGTACTGTAGTTGTACTGTAGTTGTACTGTATGTGTACTGTATTTGTACTGTAGTTGTACTGTAGGTGTACTGTATGTGTACTGTAGTTGTACTGTACTTGTACTGTAGTTGTACTGTAGTTGTACTGTATGTGTACTGTAGTTGTACTGTATTTGTACTTTATGTGTACTGTATTTGTACTGTAGTTGTACTGTATTTGTACTGTATGTGTACTGTATTTGTACTGTAGTTGTACTGTAGTTGTACTGTAGTTGTACTGTAGTTGTACTGTACTTGTACTGTATTTGTACTGTAGTTGTTCTGTATGTGTACTGTATTTGTACTGTAGTTGTACTGTAGTTGTACTGTAGTTGTACTGTATGTGTACTGTATGTGTACTGTAGTTGTACTGTAGTTGTACTGTAGTTGTACTGTATGTGTACTGTATGTGTACTGTATGTGTACTGTAGTTGTACTGTATGTGTACTGTATGTGTACTGTAGTTGTACTGAATGTGTACTGTATGTGTACTGTAGTTGTACTGTAGTTGTACTGTAGTTGTACTGTAGTTGTACAGTATTTGTACTGTAGTTGTACTGTAGTTGTACTGTAGTTGTACTGTTGTTGTACTGTATGTGTACTGTATTTGTACTGTATGTGTACTGTAGTTGTACTGTATGTGTACTGTATGTGTACTGTAGTTGTACTGTAAATGTACTGTATGTGTACTGTATGTGTACTGTAGTTGTACTGTAGTTGTACTGTAGTTGTACTGTATGTGTACTGTAGTTGTACTGTAGTTGTACTGTAGTTGTACTGTAGTTGTACTGTAGTTGTTCTGTATGTGTACTGTAGTTGTACTGTAGTTGTACTGTAGTTGTACTGTAGTTGTACTGTATGTGTACTGTATTTGTACTGTATGTGTACTGTAGTTGTACTGTATGTGTACTGTATGTGTACTGTATTTGTACTGTATGTGTACTGTAGTTGTACTGTATGTGTACTGTAATTGTACTGTAGTTGTACTGTATGTGTACTGTATTTGTACTGTAGTTGTACTGTAGTTGTACTGTATGTGTACTGTATGTGTACTGTATTTGTACTGTATGTGTACTGTATTTGTACTGTAGTTGTACTGTAGTTGTACTGTAGTTGTACTGTATTTGTACTGTATGTGTACTGTATTTGTACTGTAGTTGTACTGTATGGGTACTGTAGTTGTACTGTAGTTGTACTGTATGTGTACTGTATTTGTACTGTAGTTGTACTGTAGTTGTACTGTAGTTGTACTGTATGTGTACTGTATTTGAACTGTATGTGTACTGTATTTGTACTGTAGTTGTACTGTAGTTGTACTGTATGTGTACTGTATTTTAACTGTATTTGTACTGTAGTTGTACTGTATTTGTACTGTAGTTTTACTGTATGTGTACTGTATTTGTACTGTATGTGTACTGTATTTGTACTGTATGTGTACTGTATTTGTACTGTAGTTGTACTGTAGTTGTACTGTACTTGTACTGTATTTGTACTTTATGTGTACTGTATGTGTACTGTAGTTGTACTGTATTTGTACTGTAGTTGTACTGTAGTTGTACTGTAGTTGTACTGTAGTTGTACTCTATGTGTACTGTACTTGTACTGTATGTGTACTGTAGTTGTACTGTATTTGTACTGTATTTGTACTGTAGTTGTACTGTAGTTGTACTGTAGTTGTACTGTATGTGTACTGTATGTGTACTGTATGTGTACTGTAGTTGTACTGTATGTGCACTGTATTTGTACTGTAGTTGTACTGTAGTTGAACTGTACTTGTACTGTAGTTGTACTGTAGTTGTACTGTAGTTGTACTGTATTTGTACTGTACTTGTACTGTAGTTGTACTGTATGTGTACTGTAGTTGTACTGTATTTGTACTGTACTTGTACTGTAGTTGTACTGTACTTGTACTGTACTTGTACTGTACTTGTACTGTAGTTGTACTGTAGTTGTACTGTAGTTGTACTGTATGTGTACTGTAGTTGTACTGTATTTGTACTGTACTTGTACTGTAGATGTACTGTAGTTGTACTGTATTTGTACTGTATGTGTACTGTATTTGTACTGTAGTTGTACTGTAGTTGTACTGTAGTTGTACTGTAGTTGTACTCTAGTTGTACTGTAGTTGTACTGTATGTGTACTGTATTTGTACTGTATGTGTACTGTATTTGTACTGTAGTTGTACTGTAGTTGTACTGTATGTGTACTGTATTTTAACTGTACTTGTACTGTAGTTGTACTGTATTTGTACTGTAGTTGTACTGTATTTGTACTGTAGTTGTACTGTAGTTGTACTGTATGTGTACTGTATTTGTACTGTATGTGTACTGTATTTGTACTGTAGTTGTACTGTAGTTGTACTGTATGTGTACTGTAGTTGTAATGTACTTGTACTGTAGTTGTACTGTATGTGTACTGTATTTGTACTGTAGTTGTACTGTATTTGTACTGTACTTGTACTGTAGTTGTACTGTAGTTGTACTGTATGTGTACTGTATTTGTACTGTACTTGTACTGTAGTTGTACTGTAGTTGTACTGTAGTTGTACTGTAGTTGTACTGTACTTGTACTGTACTTGTACTGTAGTTGTACTGTATTTGTACTGTACTTGTACTGTACTTGTACTGTACTTGTACTGTAGTTGTACTGTACTTGTAGTGTAGTTGTACTGTATGTGTACTGTAGTTGTACTGTATTTGTACTGTACTTGTACTGTATTTGTACTGTATTTGTACTGTATTTGTACTGTATTTTAACAGTATTTTTACTGTAGTTGTACTGTATTTGTACTGTAGTTGTACTGTAGTTGTACTGTAGTTGTACTGTAGTTGTACTGTACTTGTACTGTACTTGTACTGTAGTTGTACTCTATGTGTACTGTAGTTGTACTGTATTTGTACTGTACTTGTACTGTAGTTGTACTGTAGTTGTACTGTACTTGTACTGTAGTTGTACTGTAGTTGTACTGTAGTTGTACTGTATGTGTACTGTAGTTGTACTGTATTTGTACTGAACTTGTACTGTAGATCTACTGTAGTTGTACTGTATTTGTACTGTATGTGTACTGTATTTGTACTGTAGTTGTACTGTATGTGTACTGTAGTTGTACTGTATGTGTACTGTATTTGTACTGTATGTGTACTGTATTTGTACTGTAGTTGTACTGTAGTTGTACTGTAGTTGTACTGTAGTTGTACTGTAGTTGTACTGTAGTTGTACTGTATGTGTACTGTATTTGTACTGTATGTGTACTGTATTTGTACTGTAGTTGTACTGTAGTTGTACTGTATGTGTACTGTATTTTAACTGTACTTGTACTGTAGTTGCACTGTATTTGTACTGTAGTTGTACTGTATTTGTACTGTAGTTGTACTGTAGTTGTACTGTATGTGTACTGTATTTGTACTGTATGTGTACTGTATTTGTACTGTATGTGTACTGTATTTGTACTGTATGTGTAATGTATTTGTACTGTATGTGTACTGTATTTGTACTGTAGTTGTACTGTAGTTGTACTGTATGTGTACTGTATTTGTACTGTAGTTGTACTGTAGTTGTACTGTAGTTGTACTGTATGTGTACTGTATTTGAACTGTATGTGTACTGTATTTGTACTGTAGTTGTACTGTAGTTGTACTGTATTTTAACTGTATTTGTACTGTAGTTGTACTGTATTTGTACTGTAGTTTTACTGTATGTGTACTGTATTTGTACTGTATGTGTACTGTATTTGTACTGTATGTGTACTGTATTTGTACTGTAGTTGTACTGTAGTTGTACTGTACTTGTACTGTATTTGTACTTTATGTGTACTGTATGTGTACTGTAGTTGTACTGTATTTGTACTGTAGTTGTACTGTAGTTGTACTGTAGTTGTACTGTAGTTGTACTCTATGTGTACTGTACTTGTACTGTATGTGTACTGTAGTTGTACTGTATTTGTACTGTATTTGTACTGTAGTTGTACTGTAGTTGTACTGTAGTTGTACTGTATGTGTACTGTATGTGTACTGTATGTGTACTGTAGTTGTACTGTATGTGCACTGTATTTGTACTGTAGTTGTACTGTAGTTGAACTGTACTTGTACTGTAGTTGTACTGTAGTTGTACTGTAGTTGTACTGTATTTGTACTGTACTTGTACTGTAGTTGTACTGTATGTGTACTGTAGTTGTACTGTATTTGTACTGTACTTGTACTGTAGTTGTACTGTAGTTGTACTGTACTTGTACTGTACTTGTACTGTAGTTGTACTGTAGTTGTACTGTAGTTGTACTGTATGTGTACTGTAGTTGTACTGTATTTGTACTGTACTTGTACTGTAGATGTACTGTAGTTGTACTGTATTTGTACTGTATGTGTACTGTATTTGTACTGTAGTTGTACTGTAGTTGTACTGTAGTTGTACTGTAGTTGTACTCTAGTTGTACTGTAGTTGTACTGTATGTGTACTGTATTTGTACTGTATGTGTACTGTATTTGTACTGTAGTTGTACTGTAGTTGTACTGTATGTGTACTGTATTTTAACTGTACTTGTACTGTAGTTGTACTGTATTTGTACTGTAGTTGTACTGTATTTGTACTGTAGTTGTACTGTAGTTGTACTGTATGTGTACTGTATTTGTACTGTATGTGTACTGTATTTGTACTGTAGTTGTACTGTAGTTGTACTGTATGTGTACTGTAGTTGTAATGTACTTGTACTGTAGTTGTACTGTATGTGTACTGTATTTGTACTGTAGTTGTACTGTATTTGTACTGTACTTGTACTGTAGTTGTACTGTAGTTGTACTGTATGTTTACTGTATTTGTACTGTACTTGTACTGTAGTTGTACTGTAGTTGTACTGTAGTTGTACTGTAGTTGTACTGTACTTGTACTGTACTTGTACTGTAGTTGTACTGTATTTGTACTGTACTTGTACTGTACTTGTACTGTACTTGTACTGTAGTTGTACTGTAGTTGTACTGTACTTGTAGTGTAGTTGTACTGTATGTGTACTGTAGTTGTACTGTATTTGTACTGTACTTGTACTGTATTTGTACTGTATTTGTACTGTATTTGTACTGTATTTTAACAGTATTTTTACTGTAGTTGTACTGTATTTGTACTGTAGTTGTACTGTAGTTGTACTGTAGTTGTACTGTAGTTGTACTGTACTTGTACTGTAGTTGTACTGTAGTTGTACTGTATGTGTACTGTAGTGGTACTGTATTTGTACTGTACTTGTACTGTAGTTGTACTGTAGTTGTACTGTATGTGTACTGTAGTTGTACTGCATGTGTACTGTAGTGGTACTGTATTTGTACTGTACTTGTACTGTAGTTGTACTGTATGTGTACTGTATGTGTACTGTATTTTAACTGTATTTGTACTGTAGTTGTACTGTATTTGTACTGTAGTTGTACTGTAGTTGTACTGTAGTTGTACTGTACTTGTACTGTAGTGGTACTGTATGTGTACTCTATTTTAACTGTATTTGTACTGTAGTTGTACTGTATTTGTACTGTAGTTGTACTGTACTTTTACTGTACTTGTACTGTAGTTGTACTGTAGTTGTTCTGTATGTGCACTGTAGTGGTACTGTATTTGTACTGTACTTGTACTGTAGTTGTACTGTAGTTGTACTGTAGTTGTACTGTAGTTGTACTGTAGTTGTACTGTAGTTGTACTGTATGTGTACTCTAGTTGTACAGTATTTGTACTGTACTTGTACTGTAGTTGTACTGTAGTTGTACTGTAGTTGTACTGTAGTTGTACTGTAGTTGTACTGTAGTTGTACTGTAGTTGTACTGTAGTTGTACTGTATTTGTACTGTACTTGTACTGTAGTTGTACTGTAGTTGTACTGTAGTTGTACTGTAGTTGTACTGTAGTTGTACTGTAGTTGTACTGTAGTTGTACTGTATTTGTACTGTACTTGTACTGTAGTTGTACTGTAGTTGTACTGTATGTGTACTGTATTTTAACTGTATTTGTACTGTAGTTGTACTGTAGTTGTACTGTAGTTGTACTGTAGTTGTACTGTACTTGTACTGTAGTTGTACTGTAGTTGTACTGAAGTTAAACTGTATTTGTACTGTAGTTGTACTGTAGTTGTACTGTATGTGTACTGTAGTTGTACTGTATTTGTACTTTATGTGTACTGTATTTGTACTGTATTTGTACTGTAGTTGTACTGTATTTGTACTGTATGTGTACTGTATTTGTACTGTAGTTGTACTGTAGTTGTACTGTAGTTGTACTGTAGTTGTACTGTACTTGTACTGTATTTGTACTGTAGTTGTTCTGTATGTGTACTGTATTTGTACTGTAGTTGTACTGTAGTTGTACTGTAGTTGTACTGTATGTGTACTGTATGTGTACTGTAGTTGTACTGTAGTTGTACTGTAGTTGTACTGTATGTGTACTGTATGTGTACTGTATGTGTACTGTAGTTGTACTGTATGTGTACTGTATGTGTACTGTAGTTGTACTGAATGTGTACTGTATGTGTACTGTAGTTGTACTGTAGTTGTACTGTAGTTGTACTGTAGTTGTACAGTATTTGTACTGTAGTTGTACTGTAGTTGTACTGTAGTTGTACTGTTGTTGTACTGTATGTGTACTGTATTTGTACTGTATGTGTACTGTAGTTGTACTGTATGTGTACTGTATGTGTACTGTAGTTGTACTGTAAATGTACTGTATGTGTACTGTATGTGTACTGTAGTTGTACTGTAGTTGTACTGTAGTTGTACTGTATGTGTACTGTAGTTGTACTGTAGTTGTACTGTAGTTGTACTGTAGTTGTACTGTAGTTGTTCTGTATGTGTACTGTAGTTGTACTCTAGTTGTACTGTAGTTGTACTGTAGTTGTACTGTATGTGTACTGTATTTGTACTGTATGTGTACTGTAGTTGTACTGTATGTGTACTGTATGTGTACTGTATTTGTACTGTATGTGTACTGTAGTTGTACTGTATGTGTACTGTAATTGTACATAGTTGTACTGTATGTGTACTGTATTTGTACTGTAGTTGTACTGTAGTTGTACTGTATGTGTACTGTATGTGTACTGTATTTGTACTGTATGTGTACTGTATTTGTACTGTAGTTGTACTGTAGTTGTACTGTAGTTGTACTGTATTTGTACTGTATGTGTACTGTATTTGTACTGTAGTTGTACTGTATGGGTACTGTAGTTGTACTGTAGTTGTACTGTATGTGTACTGTATTTGTACTGTAGTTGTACTGTAGTTGTACTGTAGTTGTACTGTATGTGTACTGTATTTGTACTGTATGTGTACTGTATTTGTACTGTAGTTGTACTGTAGTTGTACTGTATGTGTACTGTATTTTAACTGTATTTGTACTGTAGTTGTACTGTATTTGTACTGTAGTTGTACTGTATGTGTACTGTATTTGTACTGTATGTGTACTGTATTTGTACTGTATGTGTACTGTATTTGTACTGTAGTTGTACTGTACTTGTACTGTATTTGTACTTTATGTGTACTGTATGTGTACTGTAGTTGTACTGTATTTGTACTGTAGTTGTACTCTAGTTGTACTGTAGTTGTACTGTAGTTGTACTCTATGTGTACTGTACTTGTACTGTATGTGTACTGTAGTTGTACTGTATTTGTACTGTATTTGTACTGTAGTTGTACTGTAGTTGTACTGTAGTTGTACTGTATGTGTACTGTATGTGTACTGTATGTGTACTGTAGTTGTACTGTATGTGCACTGTATTTGTACTGTAGTTGTACTGTAGTTGAACTGTACTTGTACTGTAGTTGTACTGTAGTTGTACTGTAGTTGTACTGTATTTGTACTGTACTTGTACTGTAGTTGTACTGTATGTGTACTGTAGTTGTACTGTATTGGTACTGTACTTGTACTGTAGTTGTACTGTAGTTGTACTGTACTTGTACTGTACTTGTACTGTAGTTGTACTGTAGTTGTACTGTAGTTGTACTGTATGTGTACTGTAGTTGTACTGTATTTGTACTGTACTTGTACTGTAGATGTACTGTAGTTGTACTGTATTTGTACTGTATGTGTACTGTATTTGTACTGTAGTTGTACTGTAGTTGTACTGTAGTTGTACTGTAGTTGTACTCTAGTTGTACTGTAGTTGTACTGTATGTGTACTGTATTTGTACTGTATGTGTACTGTATTTGTACTGTAGTTGTACTGTAGTTGTACTGTATGTGTACTGTATTTTAACTGTACTTGTACTGTAGTTGTACTGTATTTGTACTGTAGTTGTACTGTATTTGTACTGTAGTTGTACTGTAGTTGTACTGTATGTGTACTGTATTTGTACTGTATGTGTACTGTATTTGTACTGTAGTTGTACTGTAGTTGTACTGTATGTGTACTGTAGTTGTAATGTACTTGTACTGTAGTTGTACTGTATGTGTACTGTATTTGTACTGTAGTTGTACTGTATTTGTACTGTACTTGTACTGTAGTTGTACTGTAGTTGTACTGTATGTGTACTGTATTTGTACTGTACTTGTACTGTAGTTGTACTGTAGTTGTACTGTAGTTGTACTGTAGTTGTACTGTACTTGTACTGTACTTGTACTGTAGTTGTACTGTATTTGTACTGTACTTGTACTGTACTTGTACTGTAGTTGTACTGTACTTGTAGTGTAGTTGTACTGTATGTGTACTGTAGTTGTACTGTATTTGTACTGTACTTGTACTGTAGTTGTACTGTATTTGTACTGTATTTGTACTGTATTTTAACAGTATTTTTACTGTAGTTGTACTGTATTTGTACTGTAGTTGTACTGTAGTTGTACTGTAGTTGTACTGTAGTTGTACTGTACTTGTACTGTAGTTGTACTGTAGTTGTACTGTATGTGTACTGTAGTGGTACTGTATTTGTACTGTACTTGTACTGTAGTTGTACTGTAGTTGTACTGTATGTGTACTGTAGTTGTACTGTATGTGTACTGTAGTTGTACTGTAGTTGTACTGTATGTGTACTGTAGTTGTACTGTATTTGTACTGTACTTGTACTGTAGTTGTACTGTATGTGTACTGTATGTGTACTGTATTTTAACTGTATTTGTACTGTAGTTGTACTGTATTTGTACTGTAGTTGTACTGTAGTTGTACTGTAGTTGTACTGTACTTGTACTGTAGTGGTACTGTATGTGTACTCTATTTTAACTGTATTTGTACTGTAGTTGTACTGTATTTGTACTGTAGTTGTACTGTACTTTTACTGTACTTGTACTGTAGTTGTACTGTAGTTGTACTGTATGTGTACTGTAGTGGTACTGTATTTGTACTGTATTTGTACTGTAGTTGTACTGTAGTTGTACTGTAGTTGTACTGTAGTTGTACTGTATGTGTACTCTAGTTGTACAGTATTTGTACTGTACTTGTACTGTAGTTGTACTGTAGTTGTACTGTAGTTGTACTGTAGTTGTACTGTAGTTGTACTGTAGTTGTACTGTAGTTGTACTGTATTTGTACTGTACTTGTACTGTAGTTGTACTGTAGTTGTACTGTAGTTGTACTGTAGTTGTACTGTAGTTGTACTGTAGTTGTACTGTAGTTGTACTGTATTTGTACTGTACTTGTACTGTAGTTGTACTGTAGTTGTACTGTATGTGTACTGTATTTTAACTGTATTTGTACTGTAGTTGTACTGTAGTTGTACTGTAGTTGTACTGTAGTTGTACTGTACTTGTACTGTAGTTGTACTGTAGTTGTACTGAAGTTAAACTGTATTTGTACTGTAGTTGTACTGTAGTTGTACTGTACTTGTACTGTATGTGTACTGTATGTGTACTGTATTTGTACTGTAGTAGTACTGTATGTGTACTGTATGTGTACTGTATGTGTACTGTATTTGTACTGTAGTTGTACTGTAGTTGTACTGTAGTTGTACTGTAGTTGTACTGTATTTGTACTGTACTTGTACTGTAGTTGTACTGTAGTTGTACTGTACTTGTACTGTACTTGTACTGTACTTGTACTGTACTTGTACTGTAGTTGTACTGTAGTTGTACTGTATGTGTACTGTAGTTTTACTGTATGTGTACTGTAGTTGTACTGTAGTTGTACTGTAGTTGTACTGTAGTTGTACTGTATTTGTACTGTAGTTGTACTGTAGTTGTACTGTAATTGTACTGTAGTTGTACTGTAGTTGTACTGTAGTTGTACTGTAGTTGTACTGTAGTTGTACTGTATGTGTACTGTATGTGTACTGTACTTGTACTGTAGTTGTACTGTACTTGTACTGTACTTGTACTGTACTTGTACTGTACTTGTACTGTACTTGTACTGTATGTGTACTGTACTTGTACTGTAGTTGTACTGTAGTTGTACTGTATTTGAGCTGTAATTGTACTGTAGTTGTACTGTAGTTGTACTGTATGTGTACTGTAGTTGCACTGTAGTTGTACTGTACGTGTACTGTATTTTAACTGTTGTTGTACTGTAGTTGTACTGTAGTTGTACTGTATGTGTACTGTATGTGTACTGTAGTTGTACTGTAGTTGTACTGTATGTGTACTGTATGTGTACTGTATGTGTACTGTAGTTGTACTGTATTTGTACTGTAGTTGTACTGTAGTTGTACTGTATGTGTACTGTAGTTTTACTGTATGTGTACTGTAGTTGTACTGTATTGGTACTGTATTTGTACTGTACTTGTACTGTAGTTGTACTGTAGTTGTACTGTATGTGTACTGTACTTGTACTGTAGTTGTACTGTAGTTGTACTGTACTTGTACTGTACTTGTACTATAGTTGTACTGTAGTTGTACTGTAGTTGTACTGTATGTGTACTGTAGTTGTACTGTATTTGTACTGTACTTGTACTGTAGTTGTACTGTAGTTGTACTGTAGTTGTACAGTATGTGTACTGTAGTTATACTGTACTTGTACTATAGTTGTACTGTATGTGTACTGTATTTGTACTGTACTTGTACTGTAGTTGTACTGTAGTTGTACTGTACTTGTACTGTACTTGTACTGTAGTTGTACTGTATGTGTACTGTAATTGTACTGTATTTGTACTGTACTTGTACTGTAGTTGTACTGTAGTTGTACTGTACTTGTACTGTACTTGTACTGTACTTGTACTGTAGTTGTACTGTAGTTGTACTGTAGTTGTACTGTATGTGTACTGTAGTTGTACTGTATTTGTACTGTACTTGTACTGTAGTTGTACTGTAGTTGTACTGTACTTGTACTGTACTTGTACTGTAGTTGTACTGTATTTGTACTGTACTTGTACTGTACTTGTACTGTAGTTGTACTGTAGTTGTACTGTAGTTGTACTGTAGTTGTACTGTAGTTGTACTGTAGTTGTACTGTACTTGTACTGTAGTTGTACTGTAGTTGTACTGTAGTTAAACTGTATTTGTACTGTAGTTGTACAGTACTTGTACTGTATGTGTACTGTATGTGTACTGTATTTGTACTGTAGTAGTACTGTATGTGTACTGTATGTGTACTGTTTGTGTACTGTATTTGTACTGTAGTTGTACTGTAGTTGTACTGTAGTTGTACTGTAGTTGTACTGTATTTGTACTGTACTTGTACTGTAGTTGTACTGTAGTTGTACTGTAGTTGTACTGTATGTGTACTTTATTTTAACTGTATTTGTACTGTAGTTGTACTGTAGTTGTACTGTATTTGTACTGTAGTTGTACTGTATGTGTAGTTGTACTGTATTTGTACTGTACTTGTACTGTAGTTGTACTGTATTTGTACTGTAGTTGTACTGTAGTTGTACTGTATGTGTACTGTAGTTGTACTGTATGTGTACTGTTGTTGTACTGAATGTGTACTGTAGTTGTACTGTATTTGTTCTGTATTTGTACTGTACTTGTACTGTAGTTGTACTGTAGTTTTACTGTATGTGTACTGTATTTGTACTGTACTTGTACTGTAGTTGTACTGTAGTTGTACTGTACTTGTACTGTACTTGTACTGTAGTTGTACTGTATGTGTACTGTAGTTGTACTGTATTTGTACTGTACTTGTACTGTAGTTGTACTGTAGTTGTACTGTACTTGTACTGTACTTGTACTGTAGTTGTACTGTAGTTGTACTGTAGTTGTACTGTATGTGTACTGTAGTTGTACTGTATTTGTACTGAACTTGTACTGTAGATCTACTGTAGTTGTACTGTATTTGTACTGTATGTGTACTGTATTTGTACTGTAGTTGTACGGTATGTGTACTGTAGTTGTACTGTATGTGTACTGTATTTGTACTGTATGTGTACTGTATTTGTACTGTAGTTGTACTGTAGTTGTACTGTAGTTGTACTGTAGTTGTACTGTATGTGTACTGTATTTGTACTGTATGTGTACTGTATTTGTACTGTAGTTGTACTGTAGTTGTACTGTATGTGTACTTTATTTTAACTGCACTTGTACTGTAGTTGCACTGTATTTGTACTGTAGTTGTACTGTATTTGTACTGTAGTTGTACTGTAGTTGTACTGTATGTGTACTGTATTTGTACTGTATGTGTACTGTATTTGTACTGTATGTGTACTGTATTTGTACTGTATGTGTAATGTATTTGTACTGTATGTGTACTGTATTTGTACTGTAGTTGTACTGTACTTGTACTGAAGTTGTACTGTATGTGTACTGTATTTGTACTGTAGTTGTACTGTAGTTGTACTGTATTTGTACTGTATTTGTACTATACTTGTACTGTAGTTGTACTGTAGTTGTACTGTATGTGTACTGTATTTGTACTGTAGTTGTACTGTAGTTGTACTGTATGTGTACTGTAGTTGTACTGTACTTGTACTGTAGTTGTACTGTAGTTGTACTGTATGTGTACTGTAGTTGTACTGTATTTGTACTTTATGTGTACTGTATTTATACTGTATTTGTACTGTAGTTGTACTGTATTTGTACTGTATGTGTACTGTATTTGTACTGTAGTTGTACTGTAGTTGTACTGTAGTTGTACTGTAGTTGTACTGTACTTGTACTGTAGTTGTACTGTAGTTGTACTGTATGTGTACTGTATTTTAACTGTATTTGTACTGTAGTTGTACTGTAGTTGTACTGTAGTTGTACTGTAGTTGTACTGTACTTGTACTGTAGTTGTACTGTAGTTGTACTGAAGTTAAATTGTATTTGTACTGTAGTTGTACTGTAGTTGTACTGTACTTGTACTGTATGTGTACTGTATGTGTACTGTATTTGTACTGTAGTAGTACTGTATGTGTACTGTATGTGTACTGTATGTGTACTGTAGTTGTACTGTAGTTGTACTGTAGTTGTACTGTATTTGTACTGTACTTGTACTGTAGTTGTACTGTAGTTGTACTGTACTTGTACTGTATTTGTTCTGTACTTGTACTGTAGTTGTACTGTAGTTGTACTGTATGTGTACTGTAGTTTTACTGTATGTGTACTGTAGTTGTACTGTAGTTGTACTGTAGTTGTCCTGTAGTTGTACTGTATTTGTACTGTAGTTGTACTGTAGTTGTACTGTAATTGTACTGTAGTTGTACTGTAGTTGTACTGTAGTTGTACTGTAGTTGTACTGTAGTTGTACTGTATGTGTACTGTATGTGTACTGTACTTGTACTGTAGTTGTACTGTACTTGTACTGTACTTGTACTGTACTTGTACTGTACTTGTACTGTATGTGTACTGTACTTGTACTGTAGTTGTACTGTAGTTGTACTGTATTTGAGCTGTAGTTGTACTGTAGTTGTACTGTAGTTGTACTGTATGTGTACTGTAGTTGCACTGTAGTTGTACTGTACGTGTACTGTATTTTAACTGTAGTTGTACTGTAGTTGTACTGTAGTTGTACTGTATGTGTACTGTATGTGTACTGTAGTTGTACTGTAGTTGTACTGTATGTGTACTGTATGTGTACTGTATGTGTACTGTAGTTGTACTGTATTTGTACTGTAGTTGTACTGTAGTTGTACTGTATGTGTACTGTAGTTTTACTGTATGTGTACTGTAGTTGTACTGTATTGGTACTGTATTTGTACTGTACTTGTACTGTAGTTGTACTGTAGTTGTACTGTATGTGTACTGTACTTGTACTGTAGTTGTACTGTAGTTGTACTGTACTTGTACTGTACTTGTACTATAGTTGTACTGTAGTTGTACTGTAGTTGTACTGTATGTGTACTGTAGTTGTACTGTATTTGTACTGTACTTGTACTGTAGTTGTACTGTAGTTGTACTGTAGTTGTACTGTATGTGTACTGTAGTTATACTGTACTTGTACTATAGTTGTACTGTATGTGTACTGTATTTGTACTGTACTTGTACTGTAGTTGTACTGTAGTTGTACTGTACTTGTACTGTACTTGTACTGTAGTTGTACTGTATTTGTACTGTAGTTGTACTGTATTTGTACTGTAGTTGTACTGTAGTTGTACTGTATGTGTACTGTATTTGTACTGTATGTGTACTGTATTTGTACTGTAGTTGTACTGTAGTTGTACTGTATGTGTACTGTAGTTGTAATGTACTTGTACTGTAGTTGTACTGTATGTGTACTGTATTTGTACTGTAGTTGTACTGTATTTGTACTGTACTTGTACTGTAGTTGTACTGTAGTTGTACTGTATGTGTACTGTATTTGTACTGTACTTGTACTGTAGTTGTACTGTAGTTGTACTGTAGTTGTACTGTAGTTGTACTGTACTTGTACTGTACTTGTACTGTAGTTGTACTGTATTTGTACTGTACTTGTACTGTACTTGTACTGTACTTGTACTGTAGTTGTACTGTAGTTGTACTGTACTTGTAGTGTAGTTGTACTGTATGTGTACTGTAGTTGTACTGTATTTGTACTGTACTTGTACTGTAGTTGTACTGTATTTGTACTGTATTTGTACTGTATTTTAACAGTATTTTTACTGTAGTTGTACTGTATTTGTACTGTAGTTGTACTGTAGTTGTACTGTAGTTGTACTGTAGTTGTACTGTACTTGTACTGTAGTTGTACTGTAGTTGTACTGTATGTGTACTGTAGTGGTACTGTATTTGTACTGTACTTGTACTGTAGTTGTACTGTAGTTGTACTGTATGTGTACTGTAGTTGTACTGTATGTGTACTGTAGTGGTACTGTATTTGTACTGTACTTGTACTGTATTTGTACTGTACTTGTACTGTATGTGTACTGTAGTTGTACTGTATGTGTACTGTAGTTGTACTGTAGTTGTACTGTATGTGTACTGTAGTTGTACTGTATTTGTACTGTACTTGTACTGTAGTTGTACTGTATGTGTACTGTATGTGTACTGTATTTTAACTGTATTTGTACTGTAGTTGTACTGTATTTGTACTGTAGTTGTACTGTAGTTGTACTGTAGTTGTACTGTACTTGTACTGTAGTGGTACTGTATGTGTACTCTATTTTAACTGTATTTGTACTGTAGTTGTACTGTATTTGTACTGTAGTTGTACTGTACTTTTACTGTACTTGTACTGTAGTTGTACTGTAGTTGTACTGTATGTGTACTGTAGTGGTACTGTATTTGTACTGTACTTGTACTGTAGTTGTACTGTAGTTGTACTGTAGTTGTACTGTAGTTGTACTGTATGTGTACTCTAGTTGTACAGTATTTGTACTGTACTTGTACTGTAGTTGTACTGTAGTTGTACTGTATTTGTACTGTACTTGTACTGTAGTTGTACTGTAGTTGTACTGTAGTTGTACTGTAGTTGTACTGTAGTTTTACTGTAGTTGTACTGTAGTTGTACTGTATTTGTACTGTACTTGTACTGTGATTGTACTGTAGTTGTACTGTATGTGTACTGTATTTTAACTGTATTTGTACTGTAGTTGTACTGTAGTTGTACTGTAGTTGTACTGTAGTTGTACTGTACTTGTACTGTAGTTGTACTGTAGTTGTACTGAAGTTAAACTGTATTTGTACTGTAGTTGTACTGTAGTTGTACTGTACTTGTACTGTATGTGTACTGTATGTGTACTGTATTTGTACTGTAGTAGTACTGTATGTGTACTGTATGTGTACTGTATGTGTACTGTATTTGTACTGTAGTTGTACTGTAGTTGTACTGTAGTTGTACTGTAGTTGTACTGTAGTTGTACTGTATTTGTACTGTACTTGTACTGTAGTTGTACTGTAGTTGTACTGTACTTGTACTGTACTTGTACTGTACTTGTACTGTACTTGTACTGTACTTGTACTGTACTTGTACTGTACTTGTACTGTAGTTGTACTGTAGTTGTACTGTATGTGTACTGTAGATTTACTGTATGTGTACTGTAGTTGTACTGTAGTTGTACTGTAGTTGTACTGTAGTTGTACTGTATTTGTACTGTAGTTGTACTGTAGTTGTAATGTAATTGTACTGTATTTGTACTGTAGTTGTACTGTAGTTGTACTGTAGTTGTACTGTAGTTGTACTGTATGTGTACTGTATGTGTACTGTACTTGTACTGTAGTTGTACTGTACTTGTACTGTACTTGTACTGTACTTGTACTGTACTTGTACTGTACTTGTACTGTATGTGTACTGTACTTGTACTGTAGTTGTACTGTAGTTGTACTGTATTTGAGCTGTAGTTGTACTGTAGTTGTACTGTAGTTGTACTGTATGTGTACTGTAGTTGCACTGTAGTTGTACTGTACGTGTACTGTATTTTAACTGTAGTTGTACTGTAGTTGTACTGTAGTTGTACTGTATGTGTACTGTATGTGTACTGTAGTTGTACTGTAGTTGTACTGTATGTGTACTGTATGTGTACTGTATGTGTACTGTAGTTGTACTGTATTTGTACTGTAGTTGTACTGTAGTTGTACTGTATGTGTACTGTAGTTTTACTGTATGTGTACTGTAGTTGTACTGTATTGGTACTGTATTTGTACTGTACTTGTACTGTAGTTGTACTGTAGTTGTACTGTATGTGTACTGTACTTGTACTGTAGTTGTACTGTAGTTGTACTGTACTTGTACTGTACTTGTACTATAGTTGTACTGTAGTTGTACTGTAGTTGTACTGTATGTGTACTGTAGTTGTACTGTATTTGTACTGTACTTGTACTGTAGTTGTACTGTAGTTGTACTGTAGTTGTACTGTATGTGTACTGTAGTTATACTGTACTTGTACTATAGTTGTACTGTATGTGTACTGTATTTGTACTGTACTTGTACTGTAGTTGTACTGTAGTTGTACTGTACTTGTACTGTACTTGTACTGTAGTTGTACTGTATGTGTACTGTAGTTGTACTGTATTTGTACTGTACTTGTACTGTAGTTGTACTGTAGTTGTACTGTACTTGTACTGTACTTGTACTGTACTTGTACTGTAGTTGTACTGTAGTTGTACTGTAGTTGTACTGTATGTGTACTGTAGTTGTACTGTATTTGTACTGTACTTGTACTGTAGTTGTACTGTAGTTGTACTGTACTTGTACTGTACTTGTACTGTAGTTGTACTGTATTTGTACTGTACTTGTACTGTACTTGTACTGTAGTTGTACTGTAGTTGTACTGTAGTTGTACTGTAGTTGTACTGTATGTGTACTGTAGTTGTACTGTATTTGTACTGTACTTGTACTGTAGTTGTACTGTAGTTGTACTGTAGTTGTACTGTAGTTGCACTGTATGTGTACTGTATTTTAACTGTATTTGTACTGTAGTTGTACTGTAGTTGTACTGTAGTTGTACTGTAGTTGTACTGTACTTGTACTGTAGTTGTACTGTAGTTGTACTGTAGTTAAACTGTATTTGTACTGTAGTTGTACAGTACTTGTACTGTATGTGTACTGTATGTGTACTGTATTTGTACTGTAGTAGTACTGTATGTGTACTGTATGTGTACTGTATGTGTACTGTATTTGTACTGTAGTTGTACTGTAGTTGTACTGTAGTTGTACTGTAGTTGTACTGTATTTGTACTGTACTTGTACTGTAGTTGTACTGTAGTTGTACTGTAGTTGTACTGTAGTTGTACTGTACTTGTACTGTATGTGTACTTTATTTTAACTGTATTTGTACTGTAGTTGTACTGTAGTTGTACTGTATTTGTACTGTAGTTGTACTGTATGTGTAGTTGTACTGTATTTGTACTGTACTTGTACTGTAGTTGTACTGTATTTGTACTGTAGTTGTACTGTAGTTGTACTGTATGTGTACTGTAGTTGTACTGTATGTGTACTGTTGTTGTACTGAATGTGTACTGTAGTTGTACTGTATTTGTTCTGTATTTGTACTGTACTTGTACTGTAGTTGTACTGTAGTTTTACTGTATGTGTACTGTATTTGTACTGTACTTGTACTGTAGTTGTACTGTAGTTGTACTGTACTTATACTGTACTTGTACTGTAGTTGTACTGTATGTGTACTGTAGTTGTACTGTATTTGTACTGTACTTGTACTGTAGTTGTACTGTAGTTGTACTGTACTTGTACTGTACTTGTACTGTAGTTGTACTGTAGTTGTACTGTAGTTGTACTGTATGTGTACTGTAGTTGTACTGTATTTGTACTGAACTTGTACTGTAGATCTACTGTAGTTGTACTGTATTTGTACTGTATGTGTACTGTATTTGTACTGTAGTTGTACGGTATGTGTACTGTAGTTGTACTGTATGTGTACTGTATTTGTACTGTATGTGTACTGTATTTGTACTGTAGTTGTACTGTAGTTGTACTGTAGTTGTACTGTAGTTGTACTGTATGTGTACTGTATTTGTACTGTATGTGTACTGTATTTGTACTGTAGTTGTACTGTAGTTGTACTGTATGTGTACTTTATTTTAACTGTACTTGTACTGTAGTTGCACTGTATTTGTACTGTAGTTGTACTGTATTTGTACTGTAGTTGTACTGTAGTTGTACTGTATGTGTACTGTATTTGTACTGTATGTGTACTGTATTTGTACTGTATGTGTACTGTATTTGTACTGTATGTGTAATGTATTTGTACTGTATGTGTACTGTATTTGTACTGTAGTTGTACTGTACTTGTACTGAAGTTGTACTGTATGTGTACTGTATTTGTACTGTAGTTGTACTGTAGTTGTACTGTATTTGTACTGTATTTGTACTATACTTGTACTGTAGTTGTACTGTAGTTGTACTGTATGTGTACTGTATTTGTACTGTAGTTGTACTGTATGTGTACTGTAGTTGTACTGTACTTGTACTGTAGTTGTACTGTAGTTGTACTGTATGTGTACTGTAGTTGTACTGTATTTGTACTTTATGTGTACTGTATTTATACTGTATTTGTACTGTAGTTGTACTGTATTTGTACTGTATGTGTACTGTATTTGTACTGTAGTTGTACTGTAGTTGTACTGTAGTTGTACTGTAGTTGTACTGTACTTGTACTGTAGTTGTACTGTAGTTGTACTGTATGTGTACTGTATTTTAACTGTATTTGTACTGTAGTTGTACTGTAGTTGTACTGTAGTTGTACTGTACTTGTACTGTAGTTGTACTGTAGTTGTACTGAAGTTAAACTGTATTTGTTCTGTAGTTGTACTGTAGTTGTACTGTACTTGTACTGTATGTGTACTGTATGTGTACTGTATTTGTACTGTAGTAGTACTGTATGTGTACTGTATGTGTACTGTATGTGTACTGTAGTTGTACTGTAGTTGTACTGTAGTTGTACTGTAGTTGTACTGTATTTGTACTGTACTTGTACTGTAGTTGTACTGTAGTTGTACTGTACTTGTACTGTACTTGTTCTGTACTGGTACTGTAGTTGTACTGTAGTTGTACTGTATGTGTACTGTAGTTTTACTGTATGTGTACTGTAGTTGTACTGTAGTTGTACTGTAGTTGTCCTGTAGTTGTACTGTATTTGTACTGTAGTTGTACTGTAGTTGTACTGTAATTGTACTGTAGTTGTACTGTAGTTGTACTGTAGTTGTACTGTAGTTGTACTGTAGTTGTACTGTATGTGTACTGTATGTGTACTGTACTTGTACTGTAGTTGTACTGTACTTGTACTGTACTTGTACTGTACTTGTACTGTACTTGTACTGTATGTGTACTGTACTTGTACTGTAGTTGTACTGTAGTTGTACAGTATTTGAGCTGTAGTTGTACTGTAGTTGTACTGTAGTTGTACTGTAGGTGTACTGTAGTTGCACTGTAGTTGTACTGTACGTGTACTGTATTTTAACTGTAGTTGTACTGTAGTTGTACTGTAGTTGAACTGTATGTGTACTGTATGTGTACTGTAGTTGTACTGTAGTTGTACTGTATGTGTACTGTATGTGTACTGTATGTGTACTGTAGTTGTACTGTATTTGTACTGTAGTTGTACTGTAGTTGTACTGTATGTGTACTGTAGTTTTACTGTATGTGTACTGTAGTTGTACTGTATTGGTACTGTATTTGTACTGTACTTGTACTGTAGTTGTACTGTTGTTGTACTGTATGTGTACTGTACTTGTACTGTAGTTGTACTGTAGTTGTACTGTACTTGTACTGTACTTGTACTATAGTTGTACTGTAGTTGTACTGTAGTTGTACTGTATGTGTACTGTAGTTGTACTGTATTTGTACTGTACTTGTACTGGAGTTGTACTGTAGTTGTACTGTAGTTGTACTGTATGTGTACTGTAGTTATACTGTACTTGTACTATAGTTGTACTGTATGTGTACTGTATTTGTACTGTACTTGTACTGTAGTTGTACTGTAGTTGTACTCTACTTGTACTGTACTTGTACTGTAGTTGTACTGTATGTGTACTGTAGTTGTACTGTATTTGTACTGTACTTGTACTGTAGTTGTACTGTAGTTGTACTGTACTTGTACTGTACTTGTACTGTACTTGTACTGTACTTGTACTGTACTTGTACTGTACTTGTACTGTAGTTGTACTGTAGTTGTACTGTAGTTGTACTGTATGTGTACTGTAGTTGTACTGTATTTGTACTGTACTTGTACTGTAGTTGTACTGTAGTTGTACTGTACTTGTACTGTACTTGTACTGTAGTTGTACTGTATTTGTACTGTACTTGTACTGTACTTGTACTGTAGTTGTACTGTAGTTGTACTGTAGTTGTACTGTAGTTGTACTGTAGTTGTACTGTATGTGTACTGTAGTTGTACTGTATTTGTACTGTACTTGTACTGTAGTTGTACTGTAGTTGTACTGTAGTTGTACTGTAGTTGCACTGTATGTGTACTGTATTTTAACTGTATTTGTACTGTAGTTGTACTGTAGTTGTACTGTAGTTGTACTGTACTTGTACTGTAGTTGTACTGTAGTTGTACTGTAGTTAAACTGTATTTGTACTGTAGTTGTACAGTACTTGTACTGTATGTGTACTGTATGTGTACTGTATTTGTACTGTAGTAGTACTGTATGTGTACTGTATGTGTACTGTATGTGTACTGTATTTGTACTGTAGTTGTACTGTAGTTGTACTGTAGTTGTACTGTAGTTGTACTGTATTTGTACTGTACTTGTACTGTAGTTGTACTGTAGTTGTACTGTACTTGTACTGTATGTGTACTTTATTTTAACTGTATTTGTACTGTAGTTGTACTGTAGTTGTACTGTATTTGTACTGTAGTTGTACTGTATGTGTAGTTGTACTGTATTTGTACTGTACTTGTACTGTAGTTGTACTGTATTTGTACTGTAGTTGTACTGTAGTTGTACTGTATGTGTACTGTAGTTGTACTGTATGTGTACTGTTGTTGTACTGAATGTGTACTGTAGTTGTACTGTATTTGTTCTGTATTTGTACTGTACTTGTACTGTAGTTGTACTGTAGTTTTACTGTATGTGTACTGTATTTGTACTGTACTTGTACTGTAGTTGTACTGTAGTTGTACTGTACTTGTACTGTACTTGTACTGTAGTTGTACTGTATGTGTACTGTAGTTGTACTGTATTTGTACTGTACTTGTACTGTAGTTGTACTGTAGTTGTACTGTACTTGTACTGTACTTGTACTGTAGTTGTACTGTAGTTGTACTGTAGTTGTACTGTATGTGTACTGTAGTTGTACTGTATTTGTACTGAACTTGTACTGTAGATCTACTGTAGTTGTACTGTATTTGTACTGTATGTGTACTGTATTTGTACTGTAGTTGTACTGTATGTGTACTGTAGTTGTACTGTATGTGTACTGTATTTGTACTGTATGTGTACTGTATTTGTACTGTAGTTGTACTGTAGTTGTACTGTAGTTGTACTGTAGTTGTACTGTATGTGTACTGTATTTGTACTGTATGTGTACTGTATTTGTACTGTAGTTGTACTGTAGTTGTACTGTATGTGTACTTTATTTTAACTGTACTTGTACTGTAGTTGCACTGTATTTGTACTGTAGTTGTACTGTATTTGTACTGTAGTTGTACTGTAGTTGTACTGTATGTGTACTGTATTTGTACTGTATGTGTACTGTATTTGTACTGTATGTGTACTGTATTTGTACTGTATGTGTAATGTATTTGTACTGTATGTGTACTGTATTTGTACTGTAGTTGTACTGTACTTGTACTGAAGTTGTACTGTATGTGTACTGTATTTGTACTGTAGTTGTACTGTAGTTGTACTGTATTTGTACTGTATTTGTACTGTACT
The DNA here is from genome assembly GCA_946902985.2 of Meconema thalassinum. NCBI lineage: Eukaryota > Metazoa > Arthropoda > Insecta > Orthoptera > Tettigoniidae > Meconema > Meconema thalassinum. Next base: position 442,167,892 of record OX336394.1, on the reverse strand, counting down.
TGTACTGTAGTTGTACTGTAGTTGTACTGTATGTGTACTGTATTTGTACTGTAGTTGTACTGTAGTTGTACTGTATGTGTACTGTAGTTGTACTGTACTTGTACTGTAGTTGTACTGTAGTTGTACTGTATGTGTACTGTAGTTGTACTGTATTTGTACTTTATGTGTACTGTATTTATACTGTATTTGTACTGTAGTTGTACTGTATTTGTACTGTATGTGTACTGTATTTGTACTGTAGTTGTACTGTAGTTGTACTGTAGTTGTACTGTAGTTGTACTGTACTTGTACTGTAGTTGTACTGTAGTTGTACTGTATGTGTACAGTATTTTAACTGTATTTGTACTGTAGTTGTACTGTAGTTGTACTGTAGTTGTACTGTAGTTGTACTGTACTTGTACTGTAGTTGTACTGTAGTTGTACTGAAGTTAAACTGTATTTGTACTGTAGTTGTACTGTAGTTGTACTGTACTTGTACTGTATGTGTACTGTATGTGTACTGTATTTGTACTGTAGTAGTACTGTATGTGTACTGTATGTGTACTGTATGTGTACTGTATTTGTACTGTAGTTGTACTGTAGTTGTACTGTAGTTGTACTGTAGTTGTACTGTATTTGTACTGTACTTGTACTCTAGTTGTACTGTACTTGTACTGTACTTGTACTGTACTTGTACTGTACTTGTACTGTACTTGTACTGTACTTGTACTGTAGTTGTACTGTAGTTGTACTGTATGTGTACTGTAGTTTTACTGTATGTGTACTGTAGTTGTACTGTAGTTGTACTGTAGTTGTACTGTAGTTGTACTGTATTTGTACTGTAGTTGTACTGTAGTTGTACTGTAATTGTACTGTAGTTGTACTGTAGTTGTACTGTAGTTGTACTGTAGTTGTACTGTAGTTGTACTGTATGTGTACTGTATGTGTACTGTACTTGTACTGTAGTTGTACTGTACTTGTACTGTACTTGTACTGTACTTGTACTGTACTTGTACTGTATGTGTACTGTACTTGTACTGTAGTTGTACTGTAGTTGTACTGTATTTGAGCTGTAGTTGTACTGTAGTTGTACTGTAGTTGTACTGTATGTGTACTGTAGTTGCACTGTAGTTGTACTGTACGTGTACTGTATTTTAACTGTAGTTGTACTGTAGTTGTACTGTAGTTGTACTGTATGTGTACTGTAGTTGTACTGTAGTTGTACTGTATGTGTACTGTATGTGTACTGTATGTGTACTGTAGTTGTACTGTATTTGTACTGTAGTTGTACTGTAGTTGTACTGTATGTGTACTGTAGTTGTACTGTATTTGTACTGTACTTGTACTGTAGTTGTACTGTAGTTGTACTGTAGTTGTACTGTAGTTGCACTGTATGTGTACTGTATTTTAACTGTATTTGTACTGTAGTTGTACTGTAGTTGTACTGTAGTTGTACTGTAGTTGTACTGTACTTGTACTGTAGTTGTACTGTAGTTGTACTGTAGTTAAACTGTATTTGTACTGTAGTTGTACAGTACTTGTACTGTATGTGTACTGTATGTGTACTGTATTTGTACTGTATTAGTACTGTATGTGTACTGTATGTGTACTGTATGTGTACTGTATTTGTACTGTAGTTGTACTGTAGTTGTACTGTAGTTGTACTGTAGTTGTACTGTATTTGTACTGTACTTGTACTGTAGTTGTACTGTAGTTGTACTGTAGTTGTACTGTAGTTGTACTGTACTTGTACTGTAGTTGTACTGTAGTTGTACTGTAGTTAAACTGTATTTGTACTGTAGTTGTACAGTACTTGTACTGTATGTGTACTGTATGTGTACTGTATTTGTACTGTAGTAGTACTGTATGTGTACTGTATGTGTACTGTATGTGTACTGTATTTGTACTGTAGTTGTACTGTAGTTGTACTGTAGTTGTACTGTAGTTGTACTGTATTTGTACTGTACTTGTACTGTAGTTGTACTGTAGTTGTACTGTAGTTGTACTGTAGTTGTACTGTATGTGTACTGTAGTTGTACTGTAGTTGTACTGTAGTTGTACTGTAGTTGTACTGTATTTGTACTGTACTTGTACTGTATTTGTACTGTACTTGTACTGTATGTGTACTGTAGTTGTACTGTATGTGTACTGTAGTTGTACTGTAGTTGTACTGTATGTGTACTGTAGTTGTACTGTATTTGTACTGTACTTGTACTGTAGTTGTACTGTATGTGTACTGTATGTGTACTGTATTTTAACTGTATTTGTACTGTAGTTGTACTGTATTTGTACTGTAGTTGTACTGTAGTTGTACTGTAGTTGTACTGTACTTGTACTGTAGTGGTACTGTATGTGTACTCTATTTTAACTGTATTTGTACTGTAGTTGTACTGTATTTGTACTGTAGTTGTACTGTACTTTTACTGTACTTGTACTGTAGTTGTACTGTAGTTGTACTGTATGTGTACTGTAGTGGTACTGTATTTGTACTGTACTTGTACTGTAGTTGTACTGTAGTTGTACTGTAGTTGTACTGTAGTTGTACTGTATGTGTACTCTAGTTGTACAGTATTTGTACTGTACTTGTACTGTAGTTGTACTGTAGTTGTACTGTAGTTGTACTGTATTTGTACTGTACTTGTACTGTAGTTGTACTGTAGTTGTACTGTAGTTGTACTGTAGTTGTACTGTAGTTGTACTGTAGTTGTACTGTAGTTGTACTGTATTTGTACTGTACTTGTACTGTGATTGTACTGTAGTTGTACTGTATGTGTACTGTATTTTAACTGTATTTGTACTGTAGTTGTACTGTAGTTGTACTGTAGTTGTACTGTAGTTGTACTGTACTTGTACTGTAGTTGTACTGTAGTTGTACTGAAGTTAAACTGTATTTGTACTGTAGTTGTACTGTAGTTGTACTGTACTTGTACTGTATGTGTACTGTATGTGTACTGTATTTGTACTGTAGTAGTACTGTATGTGTACTGTATGTGTACTGTATGTGTACTGTATTTGTACTGTAGTTGTACTGTAGTTGTACTGTAGTTGTACTGTAGTTGTACTGTATTTGTACTGTACTTGTACTGTAGTTGTACTGTAGTTGTACTGTACTTGTACTGTACTTGTACTGTACTTGTACTGTACTTGTACTGTACTTGTACTGTAGTTGTACTGTAGTTGTACTGTATGTGTACTGTAGTTGTACTGTATTTGTACTGTACTTGTACTGTAGTTGTACTGTAGTTGTACTGTAGTTGTACTGTAGTTGCACTGTATGTGTACTGTATTTTAACTGTATTTGTACTGTAGTTGTACTGTAGTTGTACTGTAGTTGTACTGTACTTGTACTGTAGTTGTACTGTAGTTGTACTGTAGTTAAACTGTATTTGTACTGTAGTTGTACAGTACTTGTACTGTATGTGTACTGTATGTGTACTGTATTTGTACTGTAGTAGTACTGTATGTGTACTGTATGTGTACTGTATGTGTACTGTATTTGTACTGTAGTTGTACTGTAGTTGTACTGTAGTTGTACTGTAGTTGTACTGTATTTGTACTGTACTTGTACTGTAGTTGTACTGTAGTTGTACTGTACTTGTACTGTATGTGTACTTTATTTTAACTGTATTTGTACTGTAGTTGTACTGTAGTTGTACTGTATTTGTACTGTAGTTGTACTGTATGTGTAGTTGTACTGTATTTGTACTGTACTTGTACTGTAGTTGTACTGTATTTGTACTGTAGTTGTACTGTAGTTGTACTGTATGTGTACTGTAGTTGTACTGTATGTGTACTGTTGTTGTACTGAATGTGTACTGTAGTTGTACTGTATTTGTTCTGTATTTGTACTGTACTTGTACTGTAGTTGTACTGTAGTTTTACTGTATGTGTACTGTATTTGTACTGTACTTGTACTGTAGTTGTACTGTAGTTGTACTGTACTTGTACTGTACTTGTACTGTAGTTGTACTGTATGTGTACTGTAGTTGTACTGTATTTGTACTGTACTTGTACTGTAGTTGTACTGTAGTTGTACTGTACTTGTACTGTACTTGTACTGTAGTTGTACTGTAGTTGTACTGTAGTTGTACTGTATGTGTACTGTAGTTGTACTGTATTTGTACTGAACTTGTACTGTAGATCTACTGTAGTTGTACTGTATTTGTACTGTATGTGTACTGTATTTGTACTGTAGTTGTACTGTATGTGTACTGTAGTTGTACTGTATGTGTACTGTATTTGTACTGTATGTGTACTGTATTTGTACTGTAGTTGTACTGTAGTTGTACTGTAGTTGTACTGTAGTTGTACTGTATGTGTACTGTATTTGTACTGTATGTGTACTGTATTTGTACTGTAGTTGTACTGTAGTTGTACTGTATGTGTACTTTATTTTAACTGTACTTGTACTGTAGTTGCACTGTATTTGTACTGTAGTTGTACTGTATTTGTACTGTAGTTGTACTGTAGTTGTACTGTATGTGTACTGTATTTGTACTGTATGTGTACTGTATTTGTACTGTATGTGTACTGTATTTGTACTGTATGTGTAATGTATTTGTACTGTATGTGTACTGTATTTGTACTGTAGTTGTACTGTACTTGTACTGAAGTTGTACTGTATGTGTACTGTATTTGTACTGTAGTTGTACTGTAGTTGTACTGTATTTGTACTGTATTTGTACTGTACTTGTACTGTAGTTGTACTGTAGTTGTACTGTATGTGTACTGTATTTGTACTGTAGTTGTACTGTAGTTGTACTGTATGTGTACTGTAGTTGTACTGTACTTGTACTGTAGTTGTACTGTAGTTGTACTGTATGTGTACTGTAGTTGTACTGTATTTGTACTTTATGTGTACTGTATTTATACTGTATTTGTACTGTAGTTGTACTGTATTTGTACTGTATGTGTACTGTATTTGTACTGTAGTTGTACTGTAGTTGTACTGTAGTTGTACTGTAGTTGTACTGTACTTGTACTGTAGTTGTACTGTAGTTGTACTGTATGTGTACAGTATTTTAACTGTATTTGTACTGTAGTTGTACTGTAGTTGTACTGTAGTTGTACTGTAGTTGTACTGTACTTGTACTGTAGTTGTACTGTAGTTGTACTGTACTTGTACTGTATGTGTACTGTATGTGTACTGTATTTGTACTGTAGTAGTATTGTATGTGTACTGTATGTGTACTGTATGTGTACTGTATTTGTACTGTAGTTGTACTGTAGTTGTACTGTAGTTGTACTGTAGTTGTACTGTATTTGTACTGTACTTGTACTGTAGTTGTACTGTACTTGTACTGTACTTGTACTGTACTTGTACTGTACTTGTACTGTACTTGTACTGTACTTGTACTGTAGTTGTACTGTAGTTGTACTGTATGTGTACTGTAGTTTTACTGTATGTGTACTGTAGTTGTACTGTAGTTGTACTGTAGTTGTACTGTATTTGTACTGTAGTTGTACTGTAGTTGTACTGTAATTGTACTGTAGTTGTACTGTAGTTGTACTGTAGTTGTACTGTAGTTGTACTGTAGTTGTACTGTATGTGTACTGTATGTGTACTGTACTTGTACTGTAGTTGTACTGTACTTGTACTGTACTTGTACTGTACTTGTACTGTACTTGTACTGTATGTGTACTGTACTTGTACTGTAGTTGTACTGTAGTTGTACTGTATTTGAGCTGTAGTTGTACTGTAGTTGTACTGTAGTTGTACTGTATGTGTACTGTAGTTGCACTGTAGTTGTACTGTACGTGTACTGTATTTTAACTGTAGTTGTACTGTAGTTGTACTGTAGTTGTACTGTATGTGTACTGTAGTTGTACTGTAGTTGTACTGTATGTGTACTGTATGTGTACTGTATGTGTACTGTAGTTGTACTGTATTTGTACTGTAGTTGTACTGTAGTTGTACTGTATGTGTACTGTAGTTGTACTGTATTTTTACTGTACTTGTACTGTAGTTGTACTGTAGTTGTACTGTAGTTGTACTGTAGTTGCACTGTATGTGTACTGTATTTTAACTGTATTTGTACTGTAGTTGTACTGTAGTTGTACTGTAGTTGTACTGTAGTTGTACTGTACTTGTACTGTAGTTGTACTGTAGTTGTACTGTAGTTAAACTGTATTTGTACTGTAGTTGTACAGTACTTGTACTGTATGTGTACTGTATGTGTACTGTATTTGTACTGTAGTAGTACTGTATGTGTACTGTATGTGTACTGTATGTGTACTGTATTTGTACTGTAGTTGTACTGTAGTTGTACTGTAGTTGTACTGTAGTTGTACTGTATTTGTACTGTACTTGTACTGTAGTTGTACTGTAGTTGTACTGTAGTTGTACTGTAGTTGTACTGTACTTGTACTGTATGTGTACTTTATTTTAACTGTATTTGTACTGTAGTTGTACTGTAGTTGTACTGTATTTGTACTGTAGTTGTACTGTATGTGTAGTTGTACTGTATTTGTACTGTACTTGTACTGTAGTTGTACTGTATTTGTACTGTAGTTGTACTGTAGTTGTACTGTATGTGTACTGTAGTTGTACTGTATGTGTACTGTTGTTGTACTGAATGTGTACTGTAGTTGTACTGTATTTGTTCTGTATTTGTACTGTACTTGTACTGTAGTTGTACTGTAGTTTTACTGTATGTGTACTGTATTTGTACTGTACTTGTACTGTAGTTGTACTGTAGTTGTACTGTACTTGTACTGTACTTGTACTGTAGTTGTACTGTATGTGTACTGTAGTTGTACTGTATTTGTACTGTACTTGTACTGTAGTTGTACTGTAGTTGTACTGTAGTTGTACTGTACTTGTACTGTAGTTGTACTGTAGTTGTACTGTAGTTGTACTGTATGTGTACTGTAGTTGTACTGTATTTGTACTGAACTTGTACTGTAGATCTACTGTAGTTGTACTGTATTTGTACTGTATGTGTACTGTATTTGTACTGTAGTTGTACTGTATGTGTACTGTAGTTGTACTGTATGTGTACTGTATTTGTACTGTATGTGTACTGTATTTGTACTGCAGTTGTACTGTAGTTGTACTGTAGTTGTACTGTAGTTGTACTGTATGTGTACTGTATTTGTACTGTATGTGTACTGTATTTGTACTGTAGTTGTACTGTAGTTGTACTGTATGTGTACTTTATTTTAACTGTACTTGTACTGTAGTTGCACTGTATTTGTACTGTAGTTGTACTGTATTTGTACTGTAGTTGTACTGTAGTTGTACTGTATGTGTACTGTATTTGTACTGTATGTGTACTGTATTTGTACTGTATGTGTACTGTATTTGTACTGTATGTGTAATGTATTTGTACTGTATGTGTACTGTATTTGTACTGTAGTTGTACTGTACTTGTACTGAAGTTGTACTGTATGTGTACTGTATTTGTACTGTAGTTGTACTGTAGTTGTACTGTATTTGTACTGTATTTGTACTGTACTTGTACTGTAGTTGTACTGTAGTTGTACTGTATGTGTACTGTATTTGTACTGTAGTTGTACTGTAGTTGTACTGTATGAGTACTGTAGTTGTACTGTACTTGTACTGTAGTTGTACTGTAGTTGTACTGTATGTGTACTGTAGTTGTACTGTATGTGTAATGTATTTGTACTTTATGTGTACTGTATTTATACTGTATTTGTACTGTAGTTGTACTGTATTTGTACTGTATGTGTACTGTATTTGTACTGTAGTTGTACTGTAGTTGTACTGTAGTTGTACTGTAGTTGTACTGTACTTGTACTGTAGTTGTACTGTAGTTGTACTGTATGTGTACTGTATTTTAACTGTATTTGTACTGTAGTTGTACTGTAGTTGTACTGTAGTTGTACTGTAGTTGTACTGTACTTGTACTGTAGTTGTACTGTAGTTGTACTGAAGTTAAACTGTATTTGTACTGTAGTTGTACTGTAGTTGTACTGTACTTGTACTGTATGTGTACTGTATGTGTACTGTATTTGTACTGTAGTAGTACTGTATGTGTACTGTATGTGTACTGTATGTGTACTGTAGTTGTACTGTAGTTGTACTGTAGTTGTACTGTAGTTGTACTGTATGTGTACTGTACTTGTACTGTACTTGTACTGTAGTTGTACTGTAGTTGTACTGTATGTGTACTGTAGTTTTACTGTATGTGTACTGTAGTTGTACTGTAGTTGTACTGTAGTTGTACTGTAGTTGTACTGTATTTGTACTGTAGTTGTACTGTAGTTGTACTGTAATTGTACTGTAGTTGTACTGTAGTTGTACTGTAGTTGTACTGTATGTGTACTGTATGTGTACTGTACTTGTACTGTAGTTGTACTGTACTTGTACTGTACTTGTACTGTACTTGTACTGTACTTGTACTGTACTTGTACTGTATGTGTACTGTACTTGTACTGTAGTTGTACTGTAGTTGTACTGTATTTGAGCCGTAGTTGTACTGTAGTTGTACTGTAGTTGTACTGTATGTGTACTGTAGTTGCACTGTAGTTGTACTGTACGTGTACTGTATTTTAACTGTAGTTGTACTGTAGTTGTACTGTAGTTGTACTGTATGTGTACTGTAGTTGTACTGTAGTTGTACTGTATGTGTACTGTATGTGTACTGTATGTGTACTGTAGTTGTACTGTATTTGTACTGTAGTTGTACTGTAGTTGTACTGTATGTGTACTGTAGTTTTACTGTATGTGTACTGTAGTTGTACTGTATTGGTACTGTATTTGTACTGTACTTGTACTGTAGTTGTACTGTAGTTGTACTGTATGTGTACTGTACTTGTACTGTAGTTGTACTGTAGTTGTACTGTAGTTGTACTGTACTTGTACTGTACTTGTACTATAGTTGTACTGTAGTTGTACTGTAGTTGTACTGTATGTGTACTGTAGTTGTACTGTATTTGTACTGTACTTGTACTGTAGTTGTACTGTAGTTGTACTGTAGTTGTACTGTATGTGTACTGTAGTTATACTGTACTTGTACTATAGTTGTACTGTATGTGTACTGTATTTGTACTGTACTTGTATTGTAGTTGTACTGTAGTTGTACTGTACTTGTACTGTACTTGTACTGTAGTTGTACTGTATGTGTACTGTAGTTGTACTGTATTTGTACTGTACTTGTACTGTAGTTGTACTGTACTTGTACTGTACTTGTACTGTACTTGTACTGTACTTGTACTGTAGTTGTACTGTAGTTGTACTGTAGTTGTACTGTATGTGTACTGTAGTTGTACTGTATTTGTACTGTACTTGTACTGTAGTTGTACTGTAGTTTTACTGTACTTGTACTGTACTTGTACTGTAGTTGTACTGTATTTGTACTGTACTTGTACTGTACTTGCACTGTAGTTGTACTGTAGTTGTACTGTAGTTGTACTGTAGTTGTACTGTAGTTGTACTGTATGTGTACTGTAGTTGTACTGTATTTGTACTGTACTTGTACTGTAGTTGTACTGTGTTTGTACTGTAGTTGTACTGTAGTTGCACTGTATGTGTACTGTATTTTAACTGTATTTGTACTGTAGTTGTACTGTAGTTGTACTGTAGTTGTACTGTAGTTGTACTGTACTTGTACTGTAGTTGTACTGTAGTTGTACTGTAGTTAAACTGTATTTGTACTGTAGTTGTACAGTACTTGTACTGTATGTGTACTGTATGTGTACTGTATTTGTACTGTAGTAGTACTGTATGTGTACTGTATGTGTACTTTATGTGTACTGTATTTGTACTGTAGTTGTACTGTAGTTGTACTGTAGTTGTACTGTAGTTGTACTGTATTTGTACTGTACTTGTACTGTAGTTGTACTGTAGTTGTACTGTAGTTGTACTGTACTTGTACTGTATGTGTACTTTATTTTAACTGTATTTGTACTGTAGTTGTACTGTAGTTGTACTGTATTTGTACTGTAGTTGTACTGTATGTGTAGTTGTACTGTATTTGTACTGTACTTGTACTGTAGTTGTACTGTATTTGTACTGTAGTTGTACTGTAGTTGTACTGTATGTGTACTGTAGTTGTACTGTATGTGTACTGTTGTTGTACTGAATGTGTACTGTAGTTGTACTGTATTTGTTCTGTATTTGTACTGTACTTGTACTGTAGTTGTACTGTAGTTTTACTGTATGTGTACTGTATTTGTACTGTACTTGTACTGTAGTTGTACTGTAGTTGTACTGTACTTGTACTGTACTTGTACTGTAGTTGTACTGTATGTGTACTGTAGTTGTACTGTATTTGTACTGTACTTGTACTGTAGTTGTACTGTAGTTGTACTGTACTTGTACTGTACTTGTACTGTAGTTGTACTGTAGTTGTACTGTAGTTGTACTGTATGTGTACTGTAGTTGTACTGTATTTGTACTGAACTTGTACTGTAGATCTACTGTAGTTGTACTGTATTTGTACTGTATGTGTACTGTATTTGTACTGTAGTTGTACTGTATGTGTACTGTAGTTGTACTGTATGTGTACTGTATTTGTACTGTATGTGTACTGTATTTGTACTGTAGTTGTACTGTAGTTGTACTGTAGTTGTACTGTAGTTGTACTGTATGTGTACTGTATTTGTACTGTATGTGTACTGTATTTGTACTGTAGTTGTACTGTAGTTGTACTGTATGTGTACTTTATTTTAACTGTACTTGTACTGTAGTTGCACTGTATTTGTACTGTAGTTGTACTGTATTTGTACTGTAGTTGTACTGTAGTTGTACTGTATGTGTACTGTATTTGTACTGTATGTGTACTGTATTTGTACTGTATGTGTACTGTATTTGTACTGTATGTGTAATGTATTTGTACTGTATGTGTACTGTATTTGTACTGTAGTTGTACTGTACTTGTACTGAAGTTGTACTGTATGTGTACTGTATTTGTACTGTAGTTGTACTGTAGTTGTACTGTATTTGTACTGTATTTGTACTGTACTTGTACTGTAGTTGTACTGTAGTTGTACTGTATGTGTACTGTATTTGTACTGTAGTTGTACTGTAGTTGTACTGTATGAGTACTGTAGTTGTACTGTACTTGTACTGTAGTTGTACTGTAGTTGTACTGTATGTGTACTGTAGTTGTACTGTATGTGTAATGTATTTGTACTTTATGTGTACTGTATTTATACTGTATTTGTACTGTAGTTGTACTGTATTTGTACTGTATGTGTACTGTATTTGTACTGTAGTTGTACTGTAGTTGTACTGTAGTTGTACTGTAGTTGTACTGTACTTGTACTGTAGTTGTACTGTAGTTGTACTGTATGTGTACTGTATTTTAACTGTATTTGGACTGTAGTTGTACTGTAGTTGTACTGTAGTTGTACTGTAGTTGTACTGTACTTGTACTGTAGTTGTACTGTAGTTGTACTGAAGTTAAACTGTATTTGTACTGTAGTTGTACTGTAGTTGTACTGTACTTGTACTGTATGTGTACTGTATGTGTACTGTATTTGTACTGTAGTAGTACTGTATGTGTACTGTATGTGTACTGTATGTATACTGTATTTGTATTGTAGTTGTACTGTAGTTGTACTGTAGTTGTACTGTAGTTGTACTGTAGTTGTACTGTACTTGTACTGTACTTGTACTGTACTTGTACTGTACTTGTACTGTAGTTGTACTGTAGTTGTACTGTATGTGTACTGTAGTTTTACTGTATGTGTACTGTAGTTGTACTGTAGTTGTACTGTAGTTGTACTGTAGTTGTACTGTATTTGTACTGTAGTTGTACTGTAATTGTACTGTAATTGTACTGTAGTTGTACTGTAGTTGTACTGTAGTTGTACTGTATGTGTACTGTATGTGTACTGTACTTGTACTGTAGTTGTACTGTACTTGTACTGTACTTGTACTGTACTTGTACTGTACTTGTACTGTACTTGTACTGTATGTGTACTGTACTTGTACTGTAGTTGTACTGTAGTTGTACTGTATTTGAGCCGTAGTTGTACTGTAGTTGTACTGTAGTTGTACTGTATGTGTACTGTAGTTGCACTGTAGTTGTACTGTACGTGTACTGTATTTTAACTGTAGTTGTACTGTAGTTGTACTGTAGTTGTACTGTATGTGTACTGTAGTTGTACTGTAGTTGTACTGTATGTGTACTGTATGTGTACTGTATGTGTACTGTAGTTGTACTGTATTTGTACTGTAGTTGTACAGTAGTTGTACTGTATGTGTACTGTAGTTTTACTGTATGTGTACTGTAGTTGTACTGTATTGGTACTGTATTTGTACTGTACTTGTACTGTAGTTGTACTGTAGTTGTACTGTATGTGTACTGTACTTGTACTGTAGTTGTACTGTAGTTGTACTGTACTTGTACTGTACTTGTACTATAGTTGTACTGTAGTTGTACTGTAGTTGTACTGTATGTGTACTGTAGTTGTACTGTATTTGTACTGTACTTGTACTGTAGTTGTACTGTAGTTGTACTGTAGTTGTACTGTATGTGTACTGTAGTTATACTGTACTTGTACTATAGTTGTACTGTATGTGTACTGTATTTGTACTGTACTTGTACTGTAGTTGTACTGTAGTTGTACTGTACTTGTACTGTACTTGTACTGTAGTTGTACTGTATGTGTACTGTAGTTGTACTGTATTTGTACTGTACTTGTACTGTAGTTGTACTGTAGTTGTACTGTACTTGTACTGTACTTGTACTGTACTTGTACTGTAGTTGTACTGTAGTTGTACTGTAGTTGTACTGTATGTGTACTGTAGTTGTACTGTATTTGTACTGTACTTGTACTGTAGTTGTACTGTAGTTTTACTGTACTTGTACTGTACTTGTTCTGTAGTTGTACTGTATTTGTACTGTACTTGTACTGTACTTGCACTGTAGTTGTACTGTAGTTGTACTGTAGTTGTACTGTAGTTGTACTGTAGTTGTACTGTATGTGTACTGTAGTTGTACTGTATTTGTACTGTACTTGTACTGTAGTTGTACTGTGTTTGTACTGTAGTTGTACTGTAGTTGCACTGTATGTGTACTGTATTTTAACTGTATTTGTACTGTAGTTGTACTGTAGTTGTAGTGTAGTTGTACTGTAGTTGTACTGTACTTGTACTGTAGTTGTACTGTAGTTGTACTGTAGTTAAACTGTATTTGTACTGTAGTTGTACAGTACTTGTACTGTATGTGTACTGTATGTGTACTGTATTTGTACTGTAGTAGTACTGTATGTGTACTGTATGTGTACTGTATGTGTACTGTATTTGTACTGTAGTTGTACTGTAGTTGTACTGTAGTTGTACTGTAGTTGTACTGTATTTGTACTGTACTTGTACTGTAGTTGTACTGTAGTTGTACTGTAGTTGTACTGTACTTGTACTGTATGTGTACTTTATTTTAACTGTATTTGTACTGTAGTTGTACTGTAGTTGTACTGTATTTGTACTGTAGTTGTACAGTATGTGTAGTTGTACTGTATTTGTACTGTACTTGTACTGTAGTTGTACTGTATTTGTACTGTAGTTGTACTGTAGTTGTACTGTATGTGTACTGTAGTTGTACTGTATGTGTACTGTTGTTGTACTGAATGTGTACTGTAGTTGTACTGTATTTGTTCTGTATTTGTACTGTACTTGTACTGTAGTTGTACTGTAGTTTTACTGTATGTGTACTGTATTTGTACTGTACTTGTACTGTAGTTGTACTGTAGTTGTACTGTACTTGTACTGTACTTGTACTGTAGTTGTACTGTATGTGTACTGTAGTTGTACTGTATTTGTACTGTACTTGTACTGTAGTTGTACTGTAGTTGTACTGTATTGTACTGTACTTGTACTGTACTTGTACTGTAGTTGTACTGTAGTTGTACTGTAGTTGTACTGTATGTGTACTGTAGTTGTACTGTATTTGTACTGAACTTGTACTGTAGATCTACTGTAGTTGTACTGTATTTGTACTGTATGTGTACTGTATTTGTACTGTAGTTGTACTGTATGTGTACTGTAGTTGTACTGTATGTGTACTGTATTTGTACTGTATGTGTACTGTATTTGTACCGTAGTTGTACTGTAGTTGTACTGTAGTTGTACTGTAGTTGTACTGTAGTTGTACTGTATGTGTACTGTATTTGTACTGTATGTGTACTGTATTTGTACTGTAGTTGTACTGTAGTTGTACTGTATGTGTACTTTATTTTAACTGTACTTGTACTGTAGTTGCACTGTATTTGTACTGTAGTTGTACTGAATTTGTACTGTAGTTGTACTGTAGTTGTACTGTATGTGTACTGTATTTGTACTGTATGTGTACTGTATTTGTACTGTATGTGTACTGTATTTGTACTGTATGTGTAATGTATTTGTACTGTATGTGTACTGTATTTGTACTGTAGTTGTACTGTACTTGTACTGAAGTTGTACTGTATGTGTACTGTATTTGTACTGTAGTTGTACTGTAGTTGTACTGTATTTGTACTGTATTTGTACTGTACTTGTACTGTAGTTGTACTGTAGTTGTACTGTATGTGTACTGTATTTGTACTGTAGTTGTGCTGTAGTTGTACTGTATGTGTACTGTAGTTGTACTGTACTTGTACTGTAGTTGTACTGTAGTTGTACTGTATGTGTACTGTAGTTGTACTGTAGTTGTACTGTAGTTGTACTGTAGTTGTACTGTACTTGTACTGTATTTGTACTGTAGTTGTTCTGTATGTGTACTGTATTTGTACTGTAGTTGTACTGTAGTTGTACTGTAGTTGTACTGTATGTGTACTGTATGTGTACTGTAGTTGTACTGTAGTTGTACTGTAGTTGTACTGTATGTGTACTGTATGTGTACTGTATGTGTACTGTAGTTGTACTGTATGTGTACTGTATGTGTACTGTAGTTGTACTGAATGTGTACTGTATGTGTACTGTATTTGTACTGTAGTTGTACTGTAGTTGTACTGTAGTTGTACAGTATTTGTACTGTAGTTGTACTGTAGTTGTACTGTAGTTGTACTGTTGTTGTACTGTATGTGTACTGTATTTGTACTGTATGTGTACTGTAGTTGTACTGTATGTGTACTGTATGTGTACTGTAGTTGTACTGTAAATGTACTGTATGTGTACTGTATGTGTACTGTAGTTGTACTGTAGTTGTACTGTATGTGTACTGTAGTTGTACTGTATTTGTACTTTATGTGTACTGTATTTATACTGTATTTGTACTGTAGTTGTACTGTATTTGTACTGTATGTGTACTGTATTTGTACTGTAGTTGTACTGTAGTTGTACTGTAGTTGTACTGTAGTTGTACTGTACTTGTACTGTATTTGTACTGTAGTTGTTCTGTATGTGTACTGTATTTGTACTGTAGTTGTACTGTAGTTGTACTGTAGTTGTACTGTATGTGTACTGTATGTGTACTGTAGTTGTACTGTAGTTGTACTGTAGTTGTACTGTATGTGTACTGTATGTGTACTGTATGTGTACTGTAGTTGTACTGTATGTGTACTGTATGTGTACTGTAGTTGTACTGAATGTGTACTGTATGTGTACTGTAGTTGTACTGTAGTTGTACTGTAGTTGTACTGTAGTTGTTCTGTATATGTACTGTAGTTGTACTGTAGTTGTACTGTAGTTGTACTGTAGTTGTACTGTATGTGTACTGTATTTGTACTGTAGGTGTACTGTAGTTGTACTGTATGTGTACTGTATGTGTACTGTATTTGTACTGTATGTGTACTGTAGTTGTACTGTATGTGTACTGTAGTTGTACTGTAGTTGTACTGTATGTGTACTGTATTTGTACTGTAGTTGTACTGTATGTGTACTGTATGTGTACTGTATTTGTACTGTATGTGTACTGTATTTGTACTGTAGTTGTACTGTAGTTATACTGTAGTTGTACTGTATTTGTACTGTATGTGTACTGTATTTGTACTGTAGTTGTACTGTATGGGTACTGTAGTTGTACTGTAGTTGTACTGTATGTGTACTGTATTTGTACTGTAGTTGTACTGTAGTTGTACTGTAGTTGTACTGTATGTGTACTGTATTTGTACTGTATGTGTACTGTATTTGTACTGTAGTTGTACTGTAGTTGTACTGTATGTGTACTGTATTTTAACTGTATTTGTACTGTAGTTGTACTGTATTTGTACTGTAGTTGTACTGTATGTGTACTGTATTTGTACTGTATGTGTACTGTATTTGTACTGTATGTGCACTGTATTTGTACTGTAGTTGTACTGTAGTTGTACTGTACTTGTACTGTATTTGTACTTTATGTGTACTGTATGTGTACTGTAGTTGTACTGTATTTGTACTGTAGTTGTACTGTAGTTGTACTGTAGTTGTACTGTAGTTGTACTCTATGTGTACTGTACTTGTACTGTATGTGTACTGTAGTTGTACTGTATTTGTACTGTATTTGTACTGTAGTTGTACTGTAGTTGTACTGTAGTTGTACTGTATGTGTACTGTATGTGTACTGTATGTGTACTGTAGTTGTACTGTATGTGCACTGTATTTGTACTGTAGTTGTACTGTAGTTGAACTGTACTTGTACTGTAGTTGTACTGTAGTTGTACTGTAGTTGTACTGTACTTGTACTGTAGTTGTACTGTATGTGTACTGTAGTTGTACTGTATTTGTACTGTACTTGTACTGTAGTTGTACTGTAGTTGTACTGTACTTGTACTGTACTTGTACTGTAGTTGTACTGTAGTTGTACTGTAGTTGTACTGTATGTGTACTGTAGTTGTACTGTATTTGTACTGTACTTGTACTGTAGATGTACTGTAGTTGTACTGTATTTGTACTGTATGTGTACTGTATTTGTACTGTAGTTGTACTGTAGTTGTACTGTAGTTGTACTGTAGTTGTACTGTAGTTGTACTCTAGTTGTACTGTAGTTGTACTGTATGTGTACTGTATTTGTACTGTATGTGTACTGTATTTGTACTGTAGTTGTACTGTAGTTGTACTGTATGTGTACTGTATTTTAACTGTACTTGTACTGTAGTTGTACTGTTTTTGTACTGTAGTTGTACTGTATTTGTACTGTAGTTGTACTGTAGTTGCACTGTATGTGTACTGTATTTGTACTGTATGTGTACTGTATTTGTACTGTATGTGTACTGTATTTGTACTGTAGTTGTACTGTAGTTGTACTGTATGTGTACTGTAGTTGTAATGTACTTGTACTGTAGTTGTACTGTATGTGTACTGTATTTGTACTGTAGTTGTACTGTATTTGTACTGTACTTGTACTGTAGTTGTACTGTAGTTGTACTGTATGTGTACTGTATTTGTACTGTACTTGTACTGTAGTTGTACTGTAGTTGTACTGTAGTTGTACTGTAGTTGTACTGTACTTGTACTGTACTTGTACTGTACTTGTACTGTAGTTGTACTGTATTTGTACTGTACTTGTACTGTACTTGTACTGTAGTTGTACTGTAGTTGTACTGTACTTGTAGTGTGGTTGTACTGTATGTGTACTGTAGTTGTACTGTATTTGTACTGTACTTGTACTGTAGTTGTACTGTATTTGTACTGTACTTGTACTGTAGTTGTACTGTAGTTGTACTGTATGTGTACTGTATTTGTACTGTACTTGTACTGTAGTTGTACTGTAGTTGTACTGTATTTGTACTGTAGTTGTACTGTATGTGTACTGTAGTTGTACTGTATTTGTACTGTACTTGTACTGTTGTCGTACTGTAGTTGTACTGTATTTGTACTGTAGTTGTACTGTAGTTGTAATGTATGTGTACTGTAGTTGTACTGTATGTGTACTGTAGTTGTACTGAATGTGTACTGTAGTTGTACTGTATTTGTACTGTATTGTAATGTACTTGTACTGTAGTTGTACTGTAGTTGTACTGTATGTGTACTGTATTTGTACTGTACTTGTACTGTAGTTGTACTGTAGTTGAACTGTACTTGTACTGTACTTGTACTGTAGTTGTACTGTATGTGTACTGTAGTTGTACTGTATTTATACTGTACTTGTACTGTAGTTGTACTGTAGTTGTACTGTACTTGTACTGTACTTGTACTGTAGTTGTACTGTAGTTGTACTGTACTTGTACTGTATGTGTACTGTAGTTGTACTGTATTTGTACTGTACTTGTACTGTAGATGTACTGTAGTTGTACTGTATTTGTACTGTATGTGTACTGTATTTGTACTGTAGTTGTACTGTATGTGTACTGTAGTTGTACTGTAGTTGTACTGTGTGTGTACTGTAATTGTACTGTATATGTACTGTATTTGTACTGTAGTTGTACTGTAGTTGTACTGTAGTTGTACTGTAGTTGTACTGTATGTGTACTGCATTTGTACTGTATGTGTACTGTATTTGTACTGTAGTTGTACTGTAGTTGTACTGTATGTGTACTGTATTTTAACTGTACTTGTACTGTAGTTGTACTGTATTTGTACTGTAGTTGTACTGTATTTGTACTGTAGTTGTACTGTAGTTGTACTGTAGTTGTACTGTATGTGTACTGTATTTGTACTGTATGTGTACTGTATTTGTACTGTATGTGTACTGTATTTGTACTGTACTTGTACTGTAGTTGTACTGTATGTGTACTGTAGTTGTACTGTACTTGTACTGTAGTTGTACTGTATGTGTACTGTATTTGTACTGTAGTTGTACTGTAGTTGTACTGTATTTGTACTGTATTTGTACTGTAGTTGTACTGTAGTTGTACTGTATGTGTACTGTATTTGTACTGTAGTTGTACTGTAGTTGTACTGTACTTGTACTGTAGTTGTACTGTAGTTGTACTGTATGTGTACTGTATGTGTACTGTACTTGTACTGTAGTTGTACTGTAAGTGTATTGTATGTGTACTGTATTTGTACTGTAGTTGTACTGTAGTTGTACTGTATTTGTCCTGTATTTTAACTGTACTTGTACTGTAGTTGTACTGTAGTTGTACTGTATGTGTACTGTAGTTGTACTGTAGTTGTTATGTAGTTGTACTGTAGTTGTACTGTATGTGGCCTGTATTTTAACTGTACTTGTACTGTAGTTGTACTGTAGTTGTACTGAGTTGTACTGTAGTTGTACTGTATTTGTACTGTAGTTGTACTGTATGTGTACTGTAGTTATACTGTACTTGTACTGTAGTTGTACTGTAGTTGTACTGTATGTGTACTGTCTGTGTACTGTTCTTGTGCTGTAGTTGTACTGTAGCTGTACTGTATTTGTACTGTAGTTGTACTGTAGTTGTACTGTATGTGTACTGTATGTGTACTGTAGTTGTATTGTAGTTGTACTGTATGTGTACTGTAGTTGTACTGTAAGTGTACTGTATTTGTACTGTAGTTGTACTTTAGTTGTACTGTATGTGTACTGTATGTGTACTGTAGTTGTACTGTAGTTGTACTGTATGTGTCCTGTATTTTAACTGTACTTGTACTGTAGTTGTACTGTAGTTGTACTGTAGTTGTACTGTATGTGTACTGTAGTTGTACTGTAGTTTTACTGTATGTGTACTGTATGTGTACTGTATTTGTACTGTAGTTGTACTGTAGTTGTACTGTATGTGTACTGTATGTGTACTGTATGTGTACTGTAGTTGTACTGTAGTTGTACTGTATGTGTCCTGTATTTTAACTGTACTTGTACTGTAGTTGTACTGTAGTTGTACTGTATGTGTACTGTAGTTGTACTGTAGTTGTACTGTATGTGTACTGTATGTGTACTGTGTTTGTACTGTATTTGTACTGTAGTTGTACTGTATGCGTACTGTATGTGTACTGTAGTTGTACTGTAGTTGTACTGTATGTGTCCTGTATTTTAACTGTACTTGTACTGTAGTTGTACTGTAGTTGTACTGTAGTTGTACTGTAGTTGTACTGTAGTTGTACTGTATGTGTACTGTAGTTGTACTGTAGTTGTACTGTATGTGTACTGTATGTGTTCTGTATTTGTACTGTAGTTGTACTGTAGTTGTACTGTATTTGTACTGTAGTTGTACTGTAGTTGTACTGTAGTTGTACTGTATGTGTACTGTAGTTGTACTGTAGTTGTACTGTATGTGTACTGTATGTGTACTGTAGTTGTACTGTAGTTGTACTGTATGTGTACTGTACTTGTACTGTACTTGTACTGTAGTTGTACTGTAGTTGTACTGTAGTTGTACTGTACTTGTACTGTAGTTGTACTGTATGTGTACTGTATGTGTACTGTAGTTGTACTGTATGTGTACTGTAGTTGTACTGTATGTGTACTGTAGTTGTACTGTATTTGTACTGTACTTGTACTGTAGTTGTACTGTATTTGTACTGTATTTGTACTGTATTTTAACTGTATTTGTACTGTAGTTGTACTGTATTTGTTCTGTAGTTGTACTGTAGTTGTACTGTAGTTGTACTGTAGTTGTACTGTACTTGTACTGTAGTTGTACTGTACTTGTACTGTAGTTGTACTGTAGCTGTACTGTATGTGTACTGTAGTGGTACTGTATTTGTACCGTACTTGTACTGTAGTTGAACTGTAGTTGTACAGTATGTGAACTGTAGTTGTACTGTAGTGGTACTGTATTTGTACTGTACTTGTACTGTATTTGTACTGTACTTGTACTGTTTGTGTACTGTAGTTGTACTGTATGTGTACTGTAGTTGTACTGTAGTTGTACTGTATGTGTACTGTAGTTGTACTGTATTTGTACTGTACTTGTACTGTAGTTGTACTGTAGTTGTACTGTAGTTGTACTGTAGTTGTACTGTATGTGTACTTTATTTAACTGTATTTGTACTGTAGTTGTACTGTAGTTGTACTGTAGTTGTACTGTACTTGTACTGTAGTTGTACTGTAGTTGTACTGTTGTTAAACTGTATTTGTACTGTAGTTGTACTGTAGTTGTACTGTACTTGTACTGTATGTGTACTGTATGTGTACTGTATTTGTACTGTAGTAGTACTGTATGTGTACTGTATGTGTACTGTATGTGTACTGTATGTGTACTGTATTTGTACTGTAGTTGTACTGTAGTTGTACTGTATTTGTACTGTACTTGTACTGTAGTTGTACTGTAGTTGTACTGTATGTGTACTGTATTTGTACTGTAGTTGTACTGTATGTGTACTGTAGTTGTACTGTACTTGTACTGTAGTTGTAATGTAGTTGTACTGTATGTGTACTGTAGTTGTACTGTACTTGTACTGTATTTGTACTTTATGTGTACTGTATTTGTACTGTATTTGTACTGTAGTTGTACTGTATTTGTACTGTATGTGTACTGTATTTGTACTGTAGATGTACTGTAGTTGTACTGTAGTTGTACTGTAGTAGTACTGTATTTGTACTGTATTTGTACTGTATTAAACTGTAGTTGTACTGTAGTTGTACTGTATGTGTACTGTATTTGTACTGTAGTTGTACTGTAGTTGTACTGTACTTGTACTGTAGTTGTACTGTAGTTGTACTGTATGTGTACTGTATGTGTACTGTACTTGTACTGTAGTTGTACTGTAGTTGTACTGTAAGTGTACTGTATGTGTACTGTATTTGTACTGTAGTTGTACTGTAGTTGTACTGTATGTGTCCTGTATTTTAACTGTACTTGTACTGTAATTGTACTGTAGTTGTACTGTATGTGTACTGTAGTTGTACTGTAGTTGTACTGTATGTGGCCTGTATTTTAACTGTACTTGTACTGTAGTTGTACTGTAGTTGTACTGTAGTTGTACTGTAGTTGTACTGTATTTGTACTGTAGTTGTACTGTATGTGTACTGTATGTGTACTGTAGTTGTACTGTACTTGTACTGTAGTTGTACTGTAGTTGTACTGTATGTGTACTGTAGTGGTACTGTATTTGTACTGTACTTGTACTGTATTTGTACTGTAGTTGTACTATATGTGTACTGTAGTTGTACTGTATGTGTACTGTAGTGGTACTGTATTTGTACTGTACTTGTACTGTATTTGTACTGTACTTGTACTGTATGTGTACTGTCTGTATGTGTACTGTAGTTTAACTGTAGTTGTACGGTATGTGTACTGTAGTTGTACTGTATTTGTACTGTACTTGTACTGTAGTTGTACTGTATGTGTACTGTATGTGTACTGTATTTTAACTGTATTTGTACTGTAGTTGTACTGTATTTGTACTGTAGTTGTACTGTAGTTGTACTGTAGTTGTACTGTATGTGTACTGTATGTGTACTGTAGTTGTACTGTAGTTGTACTGTATGTGTACTGTATTTTAACTGTATTTGTACTGTAGTTGTACTGTATTTGTACTGTAGTTGTACTGTTGTTGTACTGTAGTTGTACTGTAGTTGTACTGTAGTTGTACTGTATGTGTACTGTAGTTGTACTGTAGTTGTACTGTATGTTTCCTGTATTTTAACTGTACTTGTACTGTAGTTGTACTGTAGTTGTACTGTAATTGTACTGTAGTTGTACTGTATTTGTACTGTAGTTGTACTGTATGTGTACTGTATGTGTACTGTAGTAGTACTGTAGTTGTACTGTATGTGTACTGTAGTGGTACTGTATTTGTACTGTACTTGTACTGTAGTTGAACTGTAGTTGTACTGTATGTGAACTGTAGTTGTACTGTATGTGTACTGTAGTGGTACTGTATTTGTACTGTACTTGTACTGTATTTGTACTGTATGTGTACTGTAGTTGTACTGTATGTGTACTGTAGTTGTACTGTAGTTGTACTGTATGTGTACTGTAGTTGTACTGTATTTGTACTGTACTTGTACTGTAGTTGTACTGTATGTGTACTGTATGTGTACTGTATTTTAACTGTATTTGTACTGTAGTTGTACTGTATTTGTACTGTAGTTGTACTGTAGTTGTACTGTAGTTGTACTGTAGTTGTACTGTACTTGTACTGTAGTTGTACTGTATGTGTACTGTATTTTAACTGTATTTGTACTGTAGTTGTACTGTATTTGTACTGTAGTTGTACTGTACATTTACTGTACTTGTACTGTAGTTGTACTGTAGTTGTACTGTAGTTGTACTGTATGTGTAATGTAGTGGTACTGTATTTGTACTGTACTTGTACTGTAGTTGTACTGTAGTTGTACTGTAGTTGTACTGTAGTTGTACTGTATGTGTACTGTAGTTGTACTGTATTTGTACTGTATTTGTACTGTAGTTGTACTGTAGTTGTACTGTAGTTGTACTGTAGTTGTACTGTATGTGTACTTTATTTAACTGTATTTGTACTGTAGTTGTACTGTAGTTGTACTGTAGTTGTACTGTAGTTGTACTGTAGTTGTACTGTACTTGTACTGTAGTTGTACTGTAGTTGTACTGTAGTTAAACTGTATTTGTACTGTAGTTGTACTGTAGTTGTACTCTACTTGTACTGTATGTGTACTGTATGTGTACTGTATTTGTACTGTAGTAGTACTGTATGTGTACTGTATGTGTACTGTATGTGTACTGTATGTGTACTGTATTTGTACTGTAGTTGTACTGTAGTTGTACTGTATTTGTACTGTATTTGTACTGTACTTGTACTGTAGTTGTACTGTAGTTGTACTGTATGTGTACTGTATTTGTACTGTAGTTGTACTGTAGTTGTACTGTATGTGTACTGTAGTTGTACTGTACTTGTACTGTAGTTGTACTGTAGTTGTACTGTATGTGTACTGTAGTTGTACTGTACTTGTACTGTATTTGTACTTTATGTGTACTGTATTTGTACTGTATTTTTACTGTAGTTGTACTGTATTTGTACTGTATGTGTACTGTATTTGTACTGTAGATGTACTGTAGTTGTACTGTAGTTGTACTGTAGTTGTACTGTAGTTGTACTGTATTTGTACTGTAGTTGTTCTGTATGTGTACTGTACTTGTACTGTAGTTGTACTGTAGTTGTACTGTATGTGTACTGTATGTGTACTGTAGTTGTACTGTAGTTGTACTGTAGTTCTACTGTATGTGTACTGTATGTGTACTGTATGTGTACTGTAGTTGTACTGTATGTGTACTGTATGTGTACTGTAGTTGTACTGTATGTGTACTGTATGTGTACTGTAGTTGTACTGTAGTTGTACTGTAGTTGTACAGTATTTGTACTGTAGTTGTACTGTAGTTGTACTGTAGTTGTACTGTTGTTGTACTGTATGTGTACTGTATTTGTACTGTATGTGTACTGTAGTTGTACTGTATGTGTACTGTATGTGTACTGTAGTTGTACTGTAAATGTACTGTATGTGTACTGTATGTGTACTGTAGTTGTACTGTAGTTGTACTGTAGTTGTACTGTATGTGTACTGTAGTTGTACTGTAGTTGTACTGTATGTGTACTGTAGTTGTACTGTAGTTGTACTGCAGTTGTTATGTATGTGTACTGTAGTTGTACTGTAGTTGTACTGTAGTTGTACTGTATGTGTACTGTATTTGTACTGTATGTGTACTGTAGTTGTACTGTATGTGTACTGTATGTGTACTGTATTTGTACTGTATGTGTACTGTAGTTGTACTGTATGTGTACTGTAGTTGTACTGTAGTTCTACTGTAGTTGTACTGTATGTGTACTGTATTTGTACTGTAGTTGTACTGTAGTTGTACTGTATGTGTACTGTATGTGTACTGTATTTGTACTGTATGTGTACTGTATTTGTACTGTAGTTGTACTGTAGTTGTACTGTAGTTGTACTGTAGTTGTACTGTAGGTGTACTGTATTTGTACTGTATGTGTACTGTATTTGTACTGTAGTTGTACTGTATGTGTACTGTAGTTGTACTGTAGTTGTACTGTATGTGTACTGTATTTGTACTGTATGAGTACTGTATTTGTACTGTAGTTGTACTGTAGTTGTACTGTAGTTGTACTGTATGTGTACTGTATTTGTACTGTATGTGTACTGTATTTGTACTGTAGTTGTACTGTAGTTGTACTGTATGTGTACTGTATTTTAACTGTACTTGTACTGTAGTTGTACTGTATTTGTACTGTAGTTGTACTGTATGTGTACTGTATTTGTACTGTATGTGTACTGTATTTGTACTGTATGTGTACTCTATTTGTACTGTAGTTGTACTGTAGTTGTACTGTACTTGTACTGTATTTGTACTTTATGTGTACTGTATGTGTACTGTAGTTGTACTGTATTTGTACTGTAGTTGTACTGTAGTTGTACTGTAGTTGTACTGTAGTTGTACTGTATGTGTACTGTACTTGTACTGTATGTGTATTGTAGTTGTACTGTATTTGTACTGTATTTGTACTGTAGTTGTACTGTAGTTGTACTGTAGTTGTACTGTATGTGTACTGTATGTGTACTGTATGTGTACTGTAGTTGTACTGTATGTGCACTGTATTTGTACTGTAGTTGTACTGTAGTTGAACTGTACTTGTACTGTAGTTGTACTGTAGTTGTACTGTAGTTGTACTGTATTTGTACTGTACTTGTACTGTAGTTGTACTGTATGTGTACTGTAGTTGTACTGTATTTGTACTGTACTTGTACTGTAGTTATACTGTAGTTGTACTGTACTTGTACTGTACTTGTACTGTAGTTGTACTGTAGTTGTACTGTAGTTGTACTGTATGTGTACTGTAGTTGTACTGTATTTGTACTGTACTTGTACTGTAGATGTACTGTAGTTGTACTGTATTTGTACTGTATGTGTACTGTATTTGTACTGTAGTTGTACTGTATGTGTACTGTAGTTGTACTGTAGTTGTACTGTGTGTGTACTGTATTTGTACTGTATGTGTACTGTATTTGTACTGTAGTTGTACTGTAGTTGTACTGTAGTTGTACTGTAGTTGTACTGTAGTTGTACTGTATGTGTACTGTATTTGTACTGTATGTGTACTGTATTTGTACTGTAGTTGTACTGTAGTTGTACTGTATGTGTACTGTATTTTAACTGTACTTGTACTGTAGTTGTACAGTATTTGTACTGTAGTTGTACTGTATTTGTACTGTAGTTGTACTGTAGTTGTACTGTAGTTGTACTGTATGTGTACTGTATTTGTACTGTATGTGTACTGTATTTGTACTGTATGTGTACTGTATGTGTACTGTAGTTGTACTGTAGTTGTACTGTATGTGTACTGTAGTTGTAATGTACTTGTACTGTAGTTGTACTGTATGTGTACTGTATTTGTACTGTAGTTGTACTGTATTTGTACTGTACTTGTACTGTAGTTGTACTGTAGTTGTACTGTATGTGTACTGTATTTGCACTGTACTTGTACTGTAGTTGTACTGTAGTTGTACTGTAGTTGTACTGTAGTTGTACTGTACTTGTACTGTACTTGTACTGTAGTTTTACTGTATTTGTACTGTACTTGTACTGTACTTGTACTGTAGTTGTACTGTAGTTGTACTGTACTTGTACTGTCGTTGTACTGTATGTGTACTGTAGTTGTAATGTATTTGTACTGTACTTGTACTGTAGTTGTACTGTAGTTGTACTGTACTTGTACTGTAGTTGTACTGTAGTTGTACTGTATGTGTACTGTATTTGTACTGTACTTGTACTGTAGTTGTACTGTAGTTGTACTGTATTTGTACTGTAGTTGTATTGTATGTGTACTGTAGTTGTACTGTATTTGTACTGTACTTGTACTGTAGTCGTACTGTAGTTGTACTGAATTATTACTGTAGTTGTACTGTAGTTGTACTGTATGTGTACTGTAGTTGTACTGTATGTGTACTGTAGTTGTACTGAATGTGTACTGTAGTTGTACTGTATTTGTACTGTATTTGTAATGTACTTGTACTATTGTTGTACTGTAGTTGTACTGTATGTGTACTGTATTTGTACTGTACTTGTACTGTAGTTGTACTGTAGTTGTACTGTACTTGTACTGTACTTGTACTGTAGTTGTACTGTATGTGTACTGTAGTTGTACTGTATTTATACTGTACTTGTACTGTAGTTGTACTGTAGTTGTACTGTACTTGTACTGTAGTTGTACTGTAGTTGTACTGTATGTGTACTGTAGTTGTACTGTATTTGTACTGTACTTGTACTGTAGATGTACTGTAGTTGTACTGTATTTGTACTGTATGTGTACTGTATTTGTACTGTAGTTGTACTGTATGTGTACTGTAGTTGTACTGTAGTTGTACTGTGTGTGTACTGTAATTGTACTGTTTGTGTACTGTATTTGTACTGTAGTTGTACTGTAGTTGTACTGTAGTTGTACTGTAGTTGTACTGTATGTGTACTGTATTTGTACTGTATGTGTACTGTATTTGTACTGTAGTTGTACTGTAGTTGTACTGTATGTGTACTGTATTTGTACTGTATGTGTACTGTATTTGTACTGTATGTGTACTGTATTTGTACTGTAGTTGTACTGTAGTTGTACTGTATGTGTACTGTAGTTGTACTGTATTTGTACTGTATTTGTACTGTATTGTACTGTAGTTGTACTGTAGTTGTACTGTATGTGTACTGTATTTGTACTGTAGGTGTACTGTAGTTGTACTGTATGTGTACTGTAGTTGTACTGTTCTTGTACTGTAGTTGTACTGTAGTTGTACTGTATGTGTACTGTATGTGTACTGTACTTGTACTGTAGTTGTACTGTAGTTGTACTGTATGTGTACTGTATGTGTACTGTATTTGTACTGTAGTTGTACTGTAGTTGTACTGTATGTGTCCTGTATTTTAACTGTACTTGTACTGTAGTTTTACTGTATGTGTACTGTAGTTGTACTGTGGTTGTACTGTATATGTCCTGTATTTTAACTGTACTTGTACTGTAGTTGTACTGTAGTTGTACTGTAGTTGTACTGTATTTGTACTGTAGTTGTACTGTATGTGTACTGTATGTGTACTGTAGTTGTACTGTAGTTGTACTGTAGTTGTACTTTATGTGTACTGTATGTGTACTGTATTTGTACTGTAGTTGTACTGTAGTTGTACTGTATGTGTCCTGTATTTTAACTGTACTTGTACTGTAGTTGTACTGTAGTTGTACTGTAGTTGTACTGTAGTGTTGTACTGTAGGTCTTCTGTATGTGTACTGTATGTGTACTGTAGTTGTACTGTAGTTGTACTGTAGTTGTACTGAAGTTGTACTGTATGTGTACTGTATGTGTACTGTAGTTGTACTGTAGTTGTACTGTATGTGTACTGTATGTGTACTGTAGTTGTACTGTATGTGTACTGTAGTTGTACTGTAGTTGTACTGTATGTGTACTGTAGTTGTACTGTATTTGTACTGTACTTGTACTGTAGTTGTACTGTATTTGTACTGTATTTGTACTGTATTTTAACTGTATTTGTACTGTAGTTGTACTGTATTTGTACTGTAGTTGTACTGTAGTTGTACTGTAGTTGTACTGTAGTTGTACTGTACTTGTACTGTAGTTGTACTGTAGCTGTACTGTATGTGTACTGTAGTGGTACTGTATTTGTACCGTACTTGTACTGTAGTTGTACTGTAGTTGTACTGTGGTTGTACTGTATGTGTACTGTAGTTGTACTGTAGTTGTACTGTATGTGTACTGTATGTGTACTGTAGTTGTACTGTAGTTGTACTGTATGTGTACTGTATGTGTACTGTAGTTGTACTGTAGTTGTACTGTATGTGTACTGTACTTGTACTGTACTTGTACTGTAGTTGTACTGTAGTTGTACTGTAGTTGTACTGTACATGTACTGTAGTTGTACTGTATGTGTACTGTATGTGTACTGTAGTTGTACTGTATGTGTACTGTAGTTGTACTGTAGTTGTACTGTATGTGTACTGTAGTTGTACTGTATTTGTACTGTACTTGTACTGTAGTTGTACTGTATTTGTACTGTATTTGTACTGTATTTTAACTGTATTTGTACTGTAGTTGTACTGTATTTGTACTGTAGTTGTACTGTATGTGTACTGTAGTTGTACTGTATTTGTACTGTACTTGTACTGTAGTTGTACTGTAGTTGTACTGTACTTGTACTGTACTTGTACTGTACTTGTACTGTAGTTGTACTGTAGTTGTACTGTATGTGTACTGTAGTTGTACTGTAGTTGTACTGTAGTTGTACTGTATGTGTACTGTATGTGTACTGTATGTGTACTGTAGTTGTACTGTATGTGTACTGTATGTGTACTGTAGTTGTACTGTATGTGTACTGTATGTGTACTGTAGTTGTACTGTATTTGTACTGTAGTTGTACTGTAGTTGTACTGTATGTGTACTGTAGTTTTACTGTATGTGTACTGTAGTTGTACTGTATTGGTACTGTATTTGTACTGTACTTGTACTGTAGTTGTACTGTAGTTGTACTGTATGTGTACTGTACTTGTACTGTAGTTGTACTGTAGTTGTACTGTACTTGTACTGTACTTGTACTATAGTTGTACTGTAGTTGTACTGTAGTTGTACTGTATGTGTACTGTAGTTGTACTGTATTTGTACTGTACTTGTACTGTAGTTGTACTGTAGTTGTACTGTAGTTGTACTGTATGTGTACTGTATTTATACTGTACTTGTACTATAGTTGTACTGTATGTGTACTGTATTTGTACTGTACTTGTACTGTAGTTGTACTGTAGTTGTACTGTACTTGTACTGTACTTGTACTGTAGTTGTACTGTATGTGTACTGTAGTTGTACTGTATTTGTACTGTACTTGTACTGTAGTTGTACTGTAGTTGTACTGTACTTGTACTGTACTTGTACTGTACTTGTACTGTAGTTGTACTGTAGTTGTACTGTAGTTGTACTGTATGTGTACTGTAGTTGTACTGTATTTGTACTGTACTTGTACTGTAGTTGTACTGTAGTTGTACTGTACTTGTACTGTACTTGTACTGTAGTTGTACTGTATTTGTACTGTACTTGTACTGTACTTGTACTGTAGTTGTACTGTAGTTGTACTGTAGTTGTACTGTAGTTGTACTGTAGTTGTACTGTATGTGTACTGTAGTTGTACTGTATTTGTACTGTACTTGTTCTGTAGTTGTACTGTAGTTGTACTGTAGTTGTACTGTAGTTGCACTGTATGTGTACTGTATTTTAACTGTATTTGTACTGTAGTTGTACTGTAGTTGTACTGTAGTTGTACTGTAGTTGTACTGTACTTGTACTGTAGTTGTACTGTAGTTGTACTGTAGTTAAACTGTATTTGTACTGTAGTTGTACAGTACTTGTACTGTATGTGTACTGTATGTGTACTGTATTTGTACTGTAGTAGTACTGTATGTGTACTGTATGTGTACTGTATTTGTACTGTAGTTGTACTGTAGTTGTACTGTAGTTGTACTGTAGTTGTACTGTATTTGTACTGTACTTGTACTGTAGTTGTACTGTAGTTGTACTGTAGTTGTACTGTACTTGTACTGTATGTGTACTTTATTTTAACTGTATTTGTACTGTAGTTGTACTGTAGTTGTACTGTATTTGTACTGTAGTTGTACTGTATGTGTAGTTGTACTGTATTTGTACTGTACTTGTACTGTAGTTGTACTGTATTTGTACTGTAGTTGTACTGTAGTTGTACTGTATGTGTACTGTAGTTGTACTGTATGTGTACTGTTGTTGTACTGAATGTGTACTGTAGTTGTACTGTATTTGTTCTGTATTTGTACTGTACTTGTACTGTAGTTGTACTGTAGTTTTACTGTATGTGTACTCTATTTGTACTGTACTTGTACTGTAGTTGTACTGTAGTTGTACTGTACTTGTACTGTACTTGTACTGTAGTTGTACTGTATGTGTACTGTAGTTGTACTGTATTTGTACTGTACTTGTACTGTAGTTGTACTGTAGTTGTACTGTACTTGTACTGTACTTGTACTGTAGTTGTACTGTAGTTGTACTGTAGTTGTACTGTATGTGTACTGTAGTTGTACTGTATTTGTACTGAACTTGTACTGTAGATCTACTGTAGTTGTACTGTATTTGTACTGTATGTGTACTGTATTTGTACTGTAGTTGTACGGTATGTGTACTGTAGTTGTACTGTATGTGTACTGTATTTGTACTGTATGTGTACTGTATTTGTACTGTAGTTGTACTGTAGTTGTACTGTAGTTGTACTGTAGTTGTACTGTATGTGTACTGTATTTGTACTGTATGTGTACTGTATTTGTACTGTAGTTGTACTGTAGTTGTACTGTATGTGTACTTTATTTTAACTGTACTTGTACTGTAGTTGCACTGTATTTGTACTGTAGTTGTACTGTATTTGTACTGTAGTTGTACTGTAGTTGTACTGTATGTGTACTGTATTTGTACTGTATGTGTACTGTATTTGTACTGTATGTGTACTGTATTTGTACTGTATGTGTAATGTATTTGTACTGTATGTGTACTGTATTTGTACTGTAGTTGTACTGTACTTGTACTGAAGTTGTACTGTATGTGTACTGTATTTGTACTGTAGTTGTACTGTATTTGTACTGTATTTGTACTATACTTGTACTGTAGTTGTACTGTAGTTGTACTGTATGTGTACTGTATTTGTACTGTAGTTGTACTGTATGTGTACTGTAGTTGTACTGTACTTGTACTGTAGTTGTACTGTAGTTGTACTGTATGTGTACTGTAGTTGTACTGTATTTGTACTTTATGTGTACTGTATTTATACTGTATTTGTACTGTAGTTGTACTGTATTTGTACTGTATGTGTACTGTATTTGTACTGTAGTTGTACTGTAGTTGTACTGTAGTTGTACTGTAGTTGTACTGTACTTGTACTGTAGTTGTACTGTATGTGTACTGTATTTTAACTGTATTTGTACTGTAGTTGTACTGTAGTTGTACTGTAGTTGTACTGTAGTTGTACTGTACTTGTACTGTAGTTGTACTGTAGTTGTACTGAAGTTAAACTGTATTTGTTCTGTAGTTGTACTGTAGTTGTACTGTACTTGTACTGTATGTGTACTGTATGTGTACTGTATTTGTACTGTAGTAGTACTGTATGTGTACTGTATGTGTACTGTATGTGTACTGTAGTTGTACTGTAGTTGTACTGTAGTTGTACTGTAGTTGTACTGTATTTGTACTGTACTTGTACTGTAGTTGTACTGTAGTTGTACTGTACTTGTACTGTACTTGTTCTGTACTGGTACTGTAGTTGTACTGTAGTTGTACTGTATGTGTACTGTAGTTTTACTGTATGTGTACTGTAGTTGTACTGTAGTTGTACTGTAGTTGTCCTGTAGTTGTACTGTATTTGTACTGTAGTTGTACTGTAGTTGTACTGTAATTGTACTGTAGTTGTACTGTAGTTGTACTGTAGTTGTACTGTAGTTGTACTGTAGTTGTACTGTATGTGTACTGTATGTGTACTGTACTTGTACTGTAGTTGTACTGTACTTGTACTGTACTTGTACTGTACTTGTACTGTACTTGTACTGTATGTGTACTGTACTTGTACTGTAGTTGTACTGTAGTTGTACAGTATTTGAGCTGTAGTTGTACTGTAGTTGTACTGTAGTTGTACTGTAGGTGTACTGTAGTTGCACTGTAGTTGTACTGTACGTGTACTGTATTTTAACTGTAGTTGTACTGTAGTTGTACTGTAGTTGAACTGTATGTGTACTGTATGTGTACTGTAGTTGTACTGTAGTTGTACTGTATGTGTACTGTATGTGTACTGTATGTGTACTGTAGTTGTACTGTATTTGTACTGTAGTTGTACTGTAGTTGTACTGTATGTGTACTGTAGTTTTACTGTATGTGTACTGTAGTTGTACTGTATTGGTACTGTATTTGTACTGTACTTGTACTGTAGTTGTACTGTTGTTGTACTGTATGTGTACTGTACTTGTACTGTAGTTGTACTGTAGTTGTACTGTACTTGTACTGTACTTGTACTATAGTTGTACTGTAGTTGTACTGTAGTTGTACTGTATGTGTACTGTAGTTGTACTGTATTTGTACTGTACTTGTACTGTAGTTGTACTGTAGTTGTACTGTAGTTGTACTGTATGTGTACTGTAGTTATACTGTACTTGTACTATAGTTGTACTGTATGTGTACTGTATTTGTACTGTACTTGTACTGTAGTTGTACTGTAGTTGTACTCTACTTGTACTGTACTTGTACTGTAGTTGTACTGTATGTGTACTGTAGTTGTACTGTATTTGTACTGTACTTGTACTGTAGTTGTACTGTAGTTGTACTGTACTTGTACTGTACTTGTACTGTACTTGTACTGTAGTTGTACTGTAGTTGTACTGTAGTTGTACTGTATGTGTACTGTAGTTGTACTGTATTTGTACTGTACTTGTACTGTAGTTGTACTGTAGTTGTACTGTACTTGTACTGTACTTGTACTGTAGTTGTACTGTATTTGTACTGTACTTGTACTGTACTTGTACTGTACTTGTACTGTAGTTGTACTGTAGTTGTACTGTAGTTGTACTGTAGTTGTACTGTAGTTGTACTGTATGTGTACTGTAGTTGTACTGTATTTGTACTGTACTTGTACTGTAGTTGTACTGTAGTTGTACTGTAGTTGTACTGTAGTTGCACTGTATGTGTACTGTATTTTAACTGTATTTGTACTGTAGTTGTACTGTAGTTGTACTGTAGTTGTACTGTACTTGTACTGTAGTTGTACTGTAGTTGTACTGTAGTTAAACTGTATTTGTACTGTAGTTGTACAGTACTTGTACTGTATGTGTACTGTATGTGTACTGTATTTGTACTGTAGTAGTACTGTATGTGTACTGTATGTGTACTGTATGTGTACTGTATTTGTACTGTAGTTGTACTGTAGTTGTACTGTAGTTGTACTGTAGTTGTACTGTATTTGTACTGTACTTGTACTGTAGTTGTACTGTAGTTGTACTGTACTTGTACTGTATGTGTACTTTATTTTAACTGTATTTGTACTGTAGTTGTACTGTAGTTGTACTGTATTTGTACTGTAGTTGTACTGTATGTGTAGTTGTACTGTATTTGTACTGTACTTGTACTGTAGTTGTACTGTATTTGTACTGTAGTTGTACTGTAGTTGTACTGTATGTGTACTGTAGTTGTACTGTATGTGTACTGTTGTTGTACTGAATGTGTACTGTAGTTGTACTGTATTTGTTCTGTATTTGTACTGTACTTGTACTGTAGTTGTACTGTAGTTGTACTGTAGTTAAACTGTATTTGTACTGTAGTTGTACTGTAGTTGTACTCTACTTGTACTGTATGTGTACTGTATGTGTACTGTATTTGTACTGTAGTAGTACTGTATGTGTACTGTATGTGTACTGTATGTGTACTGTATGTGTACTGTATTTGTACTGTAGTTGTACTGTAGTTGTACTGTATTTGTACTGTATTTGTACTGTACTTGTACTGTAGTTGTACTGTAGTTGTACTGTATGTGTACTGTATTTATACTGTAGTTGTACTGTAGTTGTACTGTATGTGTACTGTAGTTGTACTGTACTTGTACTGTAGTTGTACTGTAGTTGTACTGTATGTGTACTGTAGTTGTACTGTACTTGTACTGTATTTGTACTTTATGTGTACTGTATTTGTACTGTATTTTTACTGTAGTTGTACTGTATTTGTACTGTATGTGTACTGTATTTGTACTGTAGATGTACTGTAGTTGTACTGTAGTTGTACTGTAGTTGTACTGTAGTTGTACTGTATTTGTACTGTAGTTGTTCTGTATGTGTACTGTACTTGTACTGTAGTTGTACTGTAGTTGTACTGTATGTGTACTGTATGTGTACTGTAGTTGTACTGTAGTTGTACTGTAGTTCTACTGTATGTGTACTGTATGTGTACTGTATGTGTACTGTAGTTGTACTGTATGTGTACTGTATGTGTACTGTAGTTGTACTGTATGTGTACTGTATGTGTACTGTAGTTGTACTGTAGTTGTACTGTAGTTGTACAGTATTTGTACTGTAGTTGTACTGTAGTTGTACTGTAGTTGTACTGTTGTTGTACTGTATGTGTACTGTATTTGTACTGTATGTGTACTGTAGTTGTACTGTATGTGTACTGTATGTGTACTGTAGTTGTACTGTAAATGTACTGTATGTGTACTGTATGTGTACTGTAGTTGTACTGTAGTTGTACTGTAGTTGTACTGTATGTGTACTGTAGTTGTACTGTAGTTGTACTGTATGTGTACTGTAGTTGTACTGTAGTTGTACTGCAGTTGTTATGTATGTGTACTGTAGTTGTACTGTAGTTGTACTGTAGTTGTACTGTATGTGTACTGTATTTGTACTGTATGTGTACTGTAGTTGTACTGTATGTGTACTGTATGTGTACTGTATTTGTACTGTATGTGTACTGTAGTTGTACTGTATGTGTACTGTAGTTGTACTGTAGTTCTACTGTAGTTGTACTGTATGTGTACTGTATTTGTACTGTAGTTGTACTGTAGTTGTACTGTATGTGTACTGTATGTGTACTGTATTTGTACTGTATGTGTACTGTATTTGTACTGTAGTTGTACTGTAGTTGTACTGTAGTTGTACTGTAGTTGTACTGTAGGTGTACTGTATTTGTACTGTATGTGTACTGTATTTGTACTGTAGTTGTACTGTATGTGTACTGTAGTTGTACTGTAGTTGTACTGTATGTGTACTGTATTTGTACTGTATGAGTACTGTATTTGTACTGTAGTTGTACTGTAGTTGTACTGTAGTTGTACTGTATGTGTACTGTATTTGTACTGTATGTGTACTGTATTTGTACTGTAGTTGTACTGTAGTTGTACTGTATGTGTACTGTATTTTAACTGTACTTGTACTGTAGTTGTACTGTATTTGTACTGTAGTTGTACTGTATGTGTACTGTATTTGTACTGTATGTGTACTGTATTTGTACTGTATGTGTACTCTATTTGTACTGTAGTTGTACTGTAGTTGTACTGTACTTGTACTGTATTTGTACTTTATGTGTACTGTATGTGTACTGTAGTTGTACTGTATTTGTACTGTAGTTGTACTGTAGTTGTACTGTAGTTGTACTGTAGTTGTACTGTATGTGTACTGTACTTGTACTGTATGTGTATTGTAGTTGTACTGTATTTGTACTGTATTTGTACTGTAGTTGTACTGTAGTTGTACTGTAGTTGTACTGTATGTGTACTGTATGTGTACTGTATGTGTACTGTAGTTGTACTGTATGTGCACTGTATTTGTACTGTAGTTGTACTGTAGTTGAACTGTACTTGTACTGTAGTTGTACTGTAGTTGTACTGTAGTTGTACTGTATTTGTACTGTACTTGTACTGTAGTTGTACTGTATGTGTACTGTAGTTGTACTGTATTTGTACTGTACTTGTACTGTAGTTATACTGTAGTTGTACTGTACTTGTACTGTACTTGTACTGTAGTTGTACTGTAGTTGTACTGTAGTTGTACTGTATGTGTACTGTAGTTGTACTGTATTTGTACTGTACTTGTACTGTAGATGTACTGTAGTTGTACTGTATTTGTACTGTATGTGTACTGTATTTGTACTGTAGTTGTACTGTATGTGTACTGTAGTTGTACTGTAGTTGTACTGTGTGTGTACTGTATTTGTACTGTATGTGTACTGTATTTGTACTGTAGTTGTACTGTAGTTGTACTGTAGTTGTACTGTAGTTGTACTGTAGTTGTACTGTATGTGTACTGTATTTGTACTGTATGTGTACTGTATTTGTACTGTAGTTGTACTGTAGTTGTACTGTATGTGTACTGTATTTTAACTGTACTTGTACTGTAGTTGTACAGTATTTGTACTGTAGTTGTACTGTATTTGTACTGTAGTTGTACTGTAGTTGTACTGTAGTTGTACTGTATGTGTACTGTATTTGTACTGTATGTGTACTGTATTTGTACTGTATGTGTACTGTATGTGTACTGTAGTTGTACTGTAGTTGTACTGTATGTGTACTGTAGTTGTAATGTACTTGTACTGTAGTTGTACTGTATGTGTACTGTATTTGTACTGTAGTTGTACTGTATTTGTACTGTACTTGTACTGTAGTTGTACTGTAGTTGTACTGTATGTGTACTGTATTTGCACTGTACTTGTACTGTAGTTGTACTGTAGTTGTACTGTAGTTGTACTGTAGTTGTACTGTACTTGTACTGTACTTGTACTGTAGTTTTACTGTATTTGTACTGTACTTGTACTGTACTTGTACTGTAGTTGTACTGTAGTTGTACTGTACTTGTACTGTCGTTGTACTGTATGTGTACTGTAGTTGTAATGTATTTGTACTGTACTTGTACTGTAGTTGTACTGTAGTTGTACTGTACTTGTACTGTAGTTGTACTGTAGTTGTACTGTATGTGTACTGTATTTGTACTGTACTTGTACTGTAGTTGTACTGTAGTTGTACTGTATTTGTACTGTAGTTGTATTGTATGTGTACTGTAGTTGTACTGTATTTGTACTGTACTTGTACTGTAGTCGTACTGTAGTTGTACTGAATTATTACTGTAGTTGTACTGTAGTTGTACTGTATGTGTACTGTAGTTGTACTGTATGTGTACTGTAGTTGTACTGAATGTGTACTGTAGTTGTACTGTATTTGTACTGTATTTGTAATGTACTTGTACTATTGTTGTACTGTAGTTGTACTGTATGTGTACTGTATTTGTACTGTACTTGTACTGTAGTTGTACTGTAGTTGTACTGTACTTG
Source organism: Meconema thalassinum (assembly GCA_946902985.2). NCBI lineage: Eukaryota > Metazoa > Arthropoda > Insecta > Orthoptera > Tettigoniidae > Meconema > Meconema thalassinum. The sequence goes on along the minus strand of OX336394.1, from coordinate 442,130,411 downwards.
TACTGTACTTGTACTGTAGTTGTACTGTATGTGTACTGTAGTTGTACTGTATTTATACTGTACTTGTACTGTAGTTGTACTGTAGTTGTACTGTACTTGTACTGTAGTTGTACTGTAGTTGTACTGTAGTTGTACTGTATGTGTACTGTAGTTGTACTGTATTTGTACTGTACTTGTACTGTAGATGTACTGTAGTTGTACTGTATTTGTACTGTATGTGTACTGTATTTGTACTGTAGTTGTACTGTATGTGTACTGTAGTTGTACTGTAGTTGTACTGTGTGTGTACTGTAATTGTACTGTTTGTGTACTGTATTTGTACTGTAGTTGTACTGTAGTTGTACTGTAGTTGTACTGTAGTTGTACTGTATGTGTACTGTATTTGTACTGTATGTGTACTGTATTTGTACTGTAGTTGTACTGTAGTTGTACTGTATGTGTACTGTATTTGTACTGTATGTGTACCGTATTTGTACTGTATGTGTACTGTATTTGTACTGTAGTTGTACTGTAGTTGTACTGTATGTGTACTGTAGTTGTACTGTATTTGTACTGTATTTGTACTGTATTGTACTGTAGTTGTACTGTAGTTGTACTGTATGTGTACTGTATTTGTACTGTAGGTGTACTGTAGTTGTACTGTATGTGTACTGTAGTTGTACTGTTCTTGTACTGTAGTTGTACTGTAGTTGTACTGTATGTGTACTGTATGTGTACTGTACTTGTACTGTAGTTGTACTGTAGTTGTACTGTATGTGTACTGTATGTGTACTGTATTTGTACTGTAGTTGTACTGTAGTTGTACTGTATGTGTCCTGTATTTTAACTGTACTTGTACTGTAGTTTTACTGTATGTGTACTGTAGTTGTACTGTGGTTGTACTGTATATGTCCTGTATTTTAACTGTACTTGTACTGTAGTTGTACTGTAGTTGTACTGTAGTTGTACTGTATTTGTACTGTAGTTGTACTGTATGTGTACTGTATGTGTACTGTAGTTGTACTGTAGTTGTACTGTAGTTGTACTTTATGTGTACTGTATGTGTACTGTATTTGTACTGTAGTTGTACTGTAGTTGTACTGTATGTGTCCTGTATTTTAACTGTACTTGTACTGTAGTTGTACTGTAGTTGTACTGTAGTTGTACTGTAGTGTTGTACTGTAGGTCTTCTGTATGTGTACTGTATGTGTACTGTAGTTGTACTGTAGTTGTACTGTAGTTGTACTGAAGTTGTACTGTATGTGTACTGTATGTGTACTGTAGTTGTACTGTAGTTGTACTGTATGTGTACTGTATGTGTACTGTAGTTGTACTGTATGTGTACTGTAGTTGTACTGTAGTTGTACTGTATGTGTACTGTAGTTGTACTGTATTTGTACTGTACTTGTACTGTAGTTGTACTGTATTTGTACTGTATTTGTACTGTATTTTAACTGTATTTGTACTGTAGTTGTACTGTATTTGTACTGTAGTTGTACTGTAGTTGTACTGTAGTTGTACTGTAGTTGTACTGTACTTGTACTGTAGTTGTACTGTAGCTGTACTGTATGTGTACTGTAGTGGTACTGTATTTGTACCGTACTTGTACTGTAGTTGTACTGTAGTTGTACTGTGGTTGTACTGTATGTGTACTGTAGTTGTACTGTAGTTGTACTGTATGTGTACTGTATGTGTACTGTAGTTGTACTGTAGTTGTACTGTATGTGTACTGTATGTGTACTGTAGTTGTACTGTAGTTGTACTGTATGTGTACTGTACTTGTACTGTACTTGTACTGTAGTTGTACTGTAGTTGTACTGTAGTTGTACTGTACATGTACTGTAGTTGTACTGTATGTGTACTGTATGTGTACTGTAGTTGTACTGTATGTGTACTGTAGTTGTACTGTAGTTGTACTGTATGTGTACTGTAGTTGTACTGTATTTGTACTGTACTTGTACTGTAGTTGTACTGTATTTGTACTGTATTTGTACTGTATTTTAACTGTATTTGTACTGTAGTTGTACTGTATTTGTACTGTAGTTGTACTGTATGTGTACTGTAGTTGTACTGTATTTGTACTGTACTTGTACTGTAGTTGTACTGTAGTTGTACTGTACTTGTACTGTACTTGTACTGTACTTGTACTGTAGTTGTACTGTAGTTGTACTGTATGTGTACTGTAGTTGTACTGTAGTTGTACTGTAGTTGTACTGTATGTGTACTGTATGTGTACTGTATGTGTACTGTAGTTGTACTGTATGTGTACTGTATGTGTACTGTAGTTGTACTGTATGTGTACTGTATGTGTACTGTAGTTGTACTGTATTTGTACTGTAGTTGTACTGTAGTTGTACTGTATGTGTACTGTAGTTTTACTGTATGTGTACTGTAGTTGTACTGTATTGGTACTGTATTTGTACTGTACTTGTACTGTAGTTGTACTGTAGTTGTACTGTATGTGTACTGTACTTGTACTGTAGTTGTACTGTAGTTGTACTGTACTTGTACTGTACTTGTACTATAGTTGTACTGTAGTTGTACTGTAGTTGTACTGTATGTGTACTGTAGTTGTACTGTATTTGTACTGTACTTGTACTGTAGTTGTACTGTAGTTGTACTGTAGTTGTACTGTATGTGTACTGTAGTTATACTGTACTTGTACTATAGTTGTACTGTATGTGTACTGTATTTGTACTGTACTTGTACTGTAGTTGTACTGTAGTTGTACTGTACTTGTACTGTACTTGTACTGTAGTTGTACTGTATGTGTACTGTAGTTGTACTGTATTTGTACTGTACTTGTACTGTAGTTGTACTGTAGTTGTACTGTACTTGTACTGTACTTGTACTGTACTTGTACTGTAGTTGTACTGTAGTTGTACTGTAGTTGTACTGTATGTGTACTGTAGTTGTACTGTATTTGTACTGTACTTGTACTGTAGTTGTACTGTAGTTGTACTGTACTTGTACTGTACTTGTACTGTAGTTGTACTGTATTTGTACTGTACTTGTACTGTACTTGTACTGTAGTTGTACTGTAGTTGTACTGTAGTTGTACTGTAGTTGTACTGTAGTTGTACTGTATGTGTACTGTAGTTGTACTGTATTTGTACTGTACTTGTTCTGTAGTTGTACTGTAGTTGTACTGTAGTTGTACTGTAGTTGCACTGTATGTGTACTGTATTTTAACTGTATTTGTACTGTAGTTGTACTGTAGTTGTACTGTAGTTGTACTGTAGTTGTACTGTACTTGTACTGTAGTTGTACTGTAGTTGTACTGTAGTTAAACTGTATTTGTACTGTAGTTGTACAGTACTTGTACTGTATGTGTACTGTATGTGTACTGTATTTGTACTGTAGTAGTACTGTATGTGTACTGTATGTGTACTGTATTTGTACTGTAGTTGTACTGTAGTTGTACTGTAGTTGTACTGTAGTTGTACTGTATTTGTACTGTACTTGTACTGTAGTTGTACTGTAGTTGTACTGTAGTTGTACTGTACTTGTACTGTATGTGTACTTTATTTTAACTGTATTTGTACTGTAGTTGTACTGTAGTTGTACTGTATTTGTACTGTAGTTGTACTGTATGTGTAGTTGTACTGTATTTGTACTGTACTTGTACTGTAGTTGTACTGTATTTGTACTGTAGTTGTACTGTAGTTGTACTGTATGTGTACTGTAGTTGTACTGTATGTGTACTGTTGTTGTACTGAATGTGTACTGTAGTTGTACTGTATTTGTTCTGTATTTGTACTGTACTTGTACTGTAGTTGTACTGTAGTTTTACTGTATGTGTACTCTATTTGTACTGTACTTGTACTGTAGTTGTACTGTAGTTGTACTGTACTTGTACTGTACTTGTACTGTAGTTGTACTGTATGTGTACTGTAGTTGTACTGTATTTGTACTGTACTTGTACTGTAGTTGTACTGTAGTTGTACTGTACTTGTACTGTACTTGTACTGTAGTTGTACTGTAGTTGTACTGTAGTTGTACTGTATGTGTACTGTAGTTGTACTGTATTTGTACTGAACTTGTACTGTAGATCTACTGTAGTTGTACTGTATTTGTACTGTATGTGTACTGTATTTGTACTGTAGTTGTACGGTATGTGTACTGTAGTTGTACTGTATGTGTACTGTATTTGTACTGTATGTGTACTGTATTTGTACTGTAGTTGTACTGTAGTTGTACTGTAGTTGTACTGTAGTTGTACTGTATGTGTACTGTATTTGTACTGTATGTGTCCTGTATTTGTACTGTAGTTGTACTGTAGTTGTACTGTATGTGTACTTTATTTTAACTGTACTTGTACTGTAGTTGCACTGTATTTGTACTGTAGTTGTACTGTATTTGTACTGTAGTTGTACTGTAGTTGTACTGTATGTGTACTGTATTTGTACTGTATGTGTACTGTATTTGTACTGTATGTGTACTGTATTTGTACTGTATGTGTAATGTATTTGTACTGTATGTGTACTGTATTTGTACTGTAGTTGTACTGTACTTGTACTGAAGTTGTACTGTATGTGTACTGTATTTGTACTGTAGTTGTACTGTATTTGTACTGTATTTGTACTATACTTGTACTGTAGTTGTACTGTAGTTGTACTGTATGTGTACTGTATTTGTACTGTAGTTGTACTGTATGTGTACTGTAGTTGTACTGTACTTGTACTGTAGTTGTACTGTAGTTGTACTGTATGTGTACTGTAGTTGTACTGTATTTGTACTTTATGTGTACTGTATTTATACTGTATTTGTACTGTAGTTGTACTGTATTTGTACTGTATGTGTACTGTATTTGTACTGTAGTTGTACTGTAGTTGTACTGTAGTTGTACTGTAGTTGTACTGTACTTGTACTGTAGTTGTACTGTATGTGTACTGTATTTTAACTGTATTTGTACTGTAGTTGTACTGTAGTTGTACTGTAGTTGTACTGTAGTTGTACTGTACTTGTACTGTAGTTGTACTGTAGTTGTACTGAAGTTAAACTGTATTTGTTCTGTAGTTGTACTGTAGTTGTACTGTACTTGTACTGTATGTGTACTGTATGTGTACTGTATTTGTACTGTAGTAGTACTGTATGTGTACTGTATGTGTACTGTATGTGTACTGTAGTTGTACTGTAGTTGTACTGTAGTTGTACTGTAGTTGTACTGTATTTGTACTGTACTTGTACTGTAGTTGTACTGTAGTTGTACTGTACTTGTACTGTACTTGTTCTGTACTGGTACTGTAGTTGTACTGTAGTTGTACTGTATGTGTACTGTAGTTTTACTGTATGTGTACTGTAGTTGTACTGTAGTTGTACTGTAGTTGTCCTGTAGTTGTACTGTATTTGTACTGTAGTTGTACTGTAGTTGTACTGTAATTGTACTGTAGTTGTACTGTAGTTGTACTGTAGTTGTACTGTAGTTGTACTGTAGTTGTACTGTATGTGTACTGTATGTGTACTGTACTTGTACTGTAGTTGTACTGTACTTGTACTGTACTTGTACTGTACTTGTACTGTACTTGTACTGTATGTGTACTGTACTTGTACTGTAGTTGTACTGTAGTTGTACAGTATTTGAGCTGTAGTTGTACTGTAGTTGTACTGTAGTTGTACTGTAGGTGTACTGTAGTTGCACTGTAGTTGTACTGTACGTGTACTGTATTTTAACTGTAGTTGTACTGTAGTTGTACTGTAGTTGAACTGTATGTGTACTGTATGTGTACTGTAGTTGTACTGTAGTTGTACTGTATGTGTACTGTATGTGTACTGTATGTGTACTGTAGTTGTACTGTATTTGTACTGTAGTTGTACTGTAGTTGTACTGTATGTGTACTGTAGTTTTACTGTATGTGTACTGTAGTTGTACTGTATTGGTACTGTATTTGTACTGTACTTGTACTGTAGTTGTACTGTTGTTGTACTGTATGTGTACTGTACTTGTACTGTAGTTGTACTGTAGTTGTACTGTACTTGTACTGTACTTGTACTATAGTTGTACTGTAGTTGTACTGTAGTTGTACTGTATGTGTACTGTAGTTGTACTGTATTTGTACTGTACTTGTACTGTAGTTGTACTGTAGTTGTACTGTAGTTGTACTGTATGTGTACTGTAGTTATACTGTACTTGTACTATAGTTGTACTGTATGTGTACTGTATTTGTACTGTACTTGTACTGTAGTTGTACTGTAGTTGTACTCTACTTGTACTGTACTTGTACTGTAGTTGTACTGTATGTGTACTGTAGTTGTACTGTATTTGTACTGTACTTGTACTGTAGTTGTACTGTAGTTGTACTGTACTTGTACTGTACTTGTACTGTACTTGTACTGTACTTGTACTGTAGTTGTACTGTAGTTGTACTGTAGTTGTACTGTATGTGTACTGTAGTTGTACTGTATTTGTACTGTACTTGTACTGTAGTTGTACTGTAGTTGTACTGTACTTGTACTGTACTTGTACTGTAGTTGTACTGTATTTGTACTGTACTTGTACTGTACTTGTACTGTAGTTGTACTGTAGTTGTACTGTAGTTGTACTGTAGTTGTACTGTAGTTGTACTGTATGTGTACTGTAGTTGTACTGTATTTGTACTGTACTTGTACTGTAGTTGTACTGTAGTTGTACTGTAGTTGTACTGTAGTTGCACTGTATGTGTACTGTATTTTAACTGTATTTGTACTGTAGTTGTACTGTAGTTGTACTGTAGTTGTACTGTACTTGTACTGTAGTTGTACTGTAGTTGTACTGTAGTTAAACTGTATTTGTACTGTAGTTGTACAGTACTTGTACTGTATGTGTACTGTATGTGTACTGTATTTGTACTGTAGTAGTACTGTATGTGTACTGTATGTGTACTGTATGTGTACTGTATTTGTACTGTAGTTGTACTGTAGTTGTACTGTAGTTGTACTGTAGTTGTACTGTATTTGTACTGTACTTGTACTGTAGTTGTACTGTAGTTGTACTGTACTTGTACTGTATGTGTACTTTATTTTAACTGTATTTGTACTGTAGTTGTACTGTAGTTGTACTGTATTTGTACTGTAGTTGTACTGTATGTGTAGTTGTACTGTATTTGTACTGTACTTGTACTGTAGTTGTACTGTATTTGTACTGTAGTTGTACTGTAGTTGTACTGTATGTGTACTGTAGTTGTACTGTATGTGTACTGTTGTTGTACTGAATGTGTACTGTAGTTGTACTGTATTTGTTCTGTATTTGTACTGTACTTGTACTGTAGTTGTACTGTAGTTTTACTGTATGTGTACTGTATTTGTACTGTACTTGTACTGTAGTTGTACTGTAGTTGTACTGTACTTGTACTGTACTTGTACTGTAGTTGTACTGTATGTGTACTGTAGTTGTACTGTATTTGTACTGTACTTGTACTGTAGTTGTACTGTAGTTGTACTGTACTTGTACTGTACTTGTACTGTAGTTGTACTGTAGTTGTACTGTAGTTGTACTGTATGTGTACTGTAGTTGTACTGTATTTGTACTGAACTTGTACTGTAGATCTACTGTAGTTGTACTGTATTTGTACTGTATGTGTACTGTATTTGTACTGTAGTTGTACTGTATGTGTACTGTAGTTGTACTGTATGTGTACTGTATTTGTACTGTATGTGTACTGTATTTGTACTGTAGTTGTACTGTAGTTGTACTGTAGTTGTACTGTAGTTGTACTGTATGTGTACTGTATTTGTACTGTATGTGTACTGTATTTGTACTGTAGTTGTACTGTAGTTGTACTGTATGTGTACTTTATTTTAACTGTACTTGTACTGTAGTTGCACTGTATTTGTACTGTAGTTGTACTGTATTTGTACTGTAGTTGTACTGTAGTTGTACTGTATGTGTACTGTATTTGTACTGTATGTGTACTGTATTTGTACTGTATGTGTACTGTATTTGTACTGTATGTGTAATGTATTTGTACTTCATGTGTACTGTATTTGTACTGTAGTTGTACTGTACTTGTACTGAAGTTGTACTGTATGTGTACTGTATTTGTACTGTAGTTGTACTGTAGTTGTACTGTATTTGTACTGTATTTGTACTGTACTTGTACTGTAGTTGTACTGTAGTTGTACTGTATGTGTACTGTATTTGTACTGTAGTTGTACTGTAGTTGTACTGTATGTGTACTGTAGTTGTACTGTACTTGTACTGTAGTTGTACTGTAGTTGTACTGTATGTGTACTGTAGTTGTACTGTATTTGTACTTTATGTGTACTGTATTTATACTGTATTTGTACTGTAGTTGTACTGTATTTGTACTGTATGTGTACTGTATTTGTACTGTAGTTGTACTGTAGTTGTACTGTAGTTGTACTGTAGTTGTACTGTACTTGTACTGTAGTTGTACTGTAGTTGTACTGTATGTGTACAGTATTTTAACTGTATTTGTACTGTAGTTGTACTGTAGTTGTACTGTAGTTGTACTGTAGTTGTACTGTACTTGTACTGTAGTTGTACTGTAGTTGTACTGAAGTTAAACTGTATTTGTACTGTAGTTGTACTGTAGTTGTACTGTACTTGTACTGTATGTGTACTGTATGTGTACTGTATTTGTACTGTAGTAGTACTGTATGTGTACTGTATGTGTACTGTATGTGTACTGTATTTGTACTGTAGTTGTACTGTAGTTGTACTGTAGTTGTACTGTAGTTGTACTGTATTTGTACTGTACTTGTACTGTAGTTGTACTGTACTTGTACTGTACTTGTACTGTACTTGTACTGTACTTGTACTGTACTTGTACTGTACTTGTACTGTAGTTGTACTGTAGTTGTACTGTATGTGTACTGTAGTTTTACTGTATGTGTACTGTAGTTGTACTGTAGTTGTACTGTAGTTGTACTGTAGTTGTACTGTATTTGTACTGTAGTTGTACTGTAGTTGTACTGTAATTGTACTGTAGTTGTACTGTAGTTGTACTGTAGTTGTACTGTAGTTGTACTGTAGTTGTACTGTATGTGTACTGTATGTGTACTGTACTTGTACTGTAGTTGTACTGTACTTGTACTGTACTTGTACTGTACTTGTACTGTACTTGTACTGTACTTGTACTGTACTTGTACTGTATGTGTACTGTACTTGTACTGTAGTTGTACTGTAGTTGTACTGTATTTGAGCTGTAGTTGTACTGTAGTTGTACTGTAGTTGTACTGTATGTGTACTGTAGTTGCACTGTAGTTGTACTGTACGTGTACTGTATTTTAACTGTAGTTGTACTGTAGTTGTACTGTAGTTGTACTGTATGTGTACTGTAGTTGTACTGTAGTTGTACTGTATGTGTACTGTATGTGTACTGTATGTGTACTGTAGTTGTACTGTATTTGTACTGTAGTTGTACTGTAGTTGTACTGTATGTGTACTGTAGTTGTACTGTATTTGTACTGTACTTGTACTGTAGTTGTACTGTAGTTGTACTGTAGTTGTACTGTAGTTGCACTGTATGTGTACTGTATTTTAACTGTATTTGTACTGTAGTTGTACTGTAGTTGTACTGTAGTTGTACTGTAGTTGTACTGTACTTGTACTGTAGTTGTACTGTAGTTGTACTGTAGTTAAACTGTATTTGTACTGTAGTTGTACAGTACTTGTACTGTATGTGTACTGTATGTGTACTGTATTTGTACTGTAGTAGTACTGTATGTGTACTGTATGTGTACTGTATGTGTACTGTATTTGTACTGTAGTTGTACTGTAGTTGTACTGTAGTTGTACTGTAGTTGTACTGTATTTGTACTGTACTTGTACTGTAGTTGTACTGTAGTTGTACTGTAGTTGTACTGTACTTGTACTGTATGTGTACTTTATTTTAACTGTATTTGTACTGTAGTTGTACTGTAGTTGTACTGTATTTGTACTGTAGTTGTACTGTATGTGTAGTTGTACTGTATTTGTACTGTACTTGTACTGTAGTTGTACTGTATTTGTACTGTAGTTGTACTGTAGTTGTACTGTATGTGTACTGTAGTTGTACTGTATGTGTACTGTTGTTGTACTGAATGTGTACTGTAGTTGTACTGTATTTGTTCTGTATTTGTACTGTACTTGTACTGTAGTTGTACTGTAGTTTTACTGTATGTGTACTGTATTTGTACTGTACTTGTACTGTAGTTGTACTGTAGTTGTACTGTACTTGTACTGTACTTGTACTGTAGTTGTACTGTATGTGTACTGTAGTTGTACTGTATTTGTACTGTACTTGTACTGTAGTTGTACTGTAGTTGTACTGTAGTTGTACTGTACTTGTACTGTAGTTGTACTGTAGTTGTACTGTAGTTGTACTGTATGTGTACTGTAGTTGTACTGTATTTGTACTGAACTTGTACTGTAGATCTACTGTAGTTGTACTGTATTTGTACTGTATGTGTACTGTATTTGTACTGTAGTTGTACTGTATGTGTACTGTAGTTGTACTGTATGTGTACTGTATTTGTACTGTATGTGTACTGTATTTGTACTGTAGTTGTACTGTAGTTGTACTGTAGTTGTACTGTAGTTGTACTGTATGTGTACTGTATTTGTACTGTATGTGTACTGTATTTGTACTGTAGTTGTACTGTAGTTGTACTGTATGTGTACTTTATTTTAACTGTACTTGTACTGTAGTTGCACTGTATTTGTACTGTAGTAGTACTGTATTTGTACTGTAGTTGTACTGTAGTTGTACTGTATGTGTACTGTATTTGTACTGTATGTGTACTGTATTTGTACTGTATGTGTACTGTATTTGTACTGTATGTGTAATGTATTTGTACTGTATGTGTACTGTATTTGTACTGTAGTTGTACTGTACTTGTACTGAAGTTGTACTGTATGTGTACTGTATTTGTACTGTAGTTGTACTGTAGTTGTACTGTATTTGTACTGTATTTGTACTGTACTTGTACTGTAGTTGTACTGTAGTTGTACTGTATGTGTACTGTATTTGTACTGTAGTTGTACTGTAGTTGTACTGTATGAGTACTGTAGTTGTACTGTACTTGTACTGTAGTTGTACTGTAGTTGTACTGTATGTGTACTGTAGTTGTACTGTATGTGTAATGTATTTGTACTTTATGTGTACTGTATTTATACTGTATTTGTACTGTAGTTGTACTGTATTTGTACTGTATGTGTACTGTATTTGTACTGTAGTTGTACTGTAGTTGTACTGTAGTTGTACTGTATGTGTACTGTAGTTGTACTGTATTTGTACTGTACTTGTACTGTAGTTGTACTGTAGTTGTACTGTAGTTGTACTGTATGTGTACTGTAGTTATACTGTACTTGTACTATAGTTGTACTGTATGTGTACTGTAGTTGTACTGTACTTGTACTGTAGTTGTACTGTAGTTGTACTGTATGTGTACTGTATTTTAACTGTATTTGTACTGTAGTTGTACTGTAGTTGTACTGTAGTTGTACTGTAGTTGTACTGTACTTGTACTGTAGTTGTACTGTAGTTGTACTGAAGTTAAACTGTATTTGTACTGTAGTTGTACTGTAGTTGTACTGTACTTGTACTGTATGTGTACTGTATGTGTACTGTATTTGTACTGTAGTAGTACTGTATGTGTACTGTATGTGTACTGTATGTGTACTGTAGTTGTACTGTAGTTGTACTGTAGTTGTACTGTAGTTGTACTGTATGTGTACTGTACTTGTACTGTACTTGTACTGTAGTTGTACTGTAGTTGTACTGTATGTGTACTGTAGTTTTACTGTATGTGTACTGTAGTTGTACTGTAGTTGTACTGTAGTTGTACTGTAGTTGTACTGTATTTGTACTGTAGTTGTACTGTAGTTGTACTGTAATTGTACTGTAGTTGTACTGTAGTTGTACTGTAGTTGTACTGTATGTGTACTGTATGTGTACTGTACTTGTACTGTAGTTGTACTGTACTTGTACTGTACTTGTACTGTACTTGTACTGTACTTGTACTGTATGTGTACTGTACTTGTACTGTAGTTGTACTGTAGTTGTACTGTATTTGAGCCGTAGTTGTACTGTAGTTGTACTGTAGTTGTACTGTATGTGTACTGTAGTTGCACTGTAGTTGTACTGTACGTGTACTGTATTTTAACTGTAGTTGTACTGTAGTTGTACTGTAGTTGTACTGTATGTGTACTGTAGTTGTACTGTAGTTGTACTGTATGTGTACTGTATGTGTACTGTATGTGTACTGTAGTTGTACTGTATTTGTACTGTAGTTGTACTGTAGTTGTACTGTATGTGTACTGTAGTTTTACTGTATGTGTACTGTAGTTGTACTGTATTGGTACTGTATTTGTACTGTACTTGTACTGTAGTTGTACTGTAGTTGTACTGTATGTGTACTGTACTTGTACTGTAGTTGTACTGTAGTTGTACTGTAGTTGTACTGTACTTGTACTGTACTTGTACTATAGTTGTACTGTAGTTGTACTGTAGTTGTACTGTATGTGTACTGTAGTTGTACTGTATTTGTACTGTACTTGTACTGTAGTTGTACTGTAGTTGTACTGTAGTTGTACTGTATGTGTACTGTAGTTATACTGTACTTGTACTATAGTTGTACTGTAGGTGTACTGTATTTGTACTGTACTTGTATTGTAGTTGTACTGTAGTTGTACTGTACTTGTACTGTACTTGTACTGTAGTTGTACTGTATGTGTACTGTAGTTGTACTGTATTTGTACTGTACTTGTACTGTAGTTGTACTGTACTTGTACTGTACTTGTACTGTACTTGTACTGTACTTGTACTGTAGTTGTACTGTAGTTGTACTGTAGTTGTACTGTATGTGTACTGTAGTTGTACTGTATTTGTACTGTACTTGTACTGTAGTTGTACTGTAGTTTTACTGTACTTGTACTGTACTTGTACTGTAGTTGTACTGTATTTGTACTGTACTTGTACTGTACTTGCACTGTAGTTGTACTGTAGTTGTACTGTAGTTGTACTGTAGTTGTACTGTAGTTGTACTGTATGTGTACTGTAGTTGTACTGTATTTGTACTGTACTTGTACTGTAGTTGTACTGTGTTTGTACTGTAGTTGTACTGTAGTTGCACTGTATGTGTACTGTATTTTAACTGTATTTGTACTGTAGTTGTACTGTAGTTGTACTGTAGTTGTACTGTAGTTGTACTGTACTTGTACTGTAGTTGTACTGTAGTTGTACTGTAGTTAAACTGTATTTGTACTGTAGTTGTACAGTACTTGTACTGTATGTGTACTGTATGTGTACTGTATTTGTACTGTAGTAGTACTGTATGTGTACTGTATGTGTACTTTATGTGTACTGTATTTGTACTGTAGTTGTACTGTAGTTGTACTGTAGTTGTACTGTAGTTGTACTGTATTTGTACTGTACTTGTACTGTAGTTGTACTGTAGTTGTACTGTAGTTGTACTGTACTTGTACTGTATGTGTACTTTATTTTAACTGTATTTGTACTGTAGTTGTACTGTAGTTGTACTGTATTTGTACTGTAGTTGTACTGTATGTGTAGTTGTACTGTATTTGTACTGTACTTGTACTGTAGTTGTACTGTATTTGTACTGTAGTTGTACTGTAGTTGTACTGTATGTGTACTGTAGTTGTACTGTATGTGTACTGTTGTTGTACTGAATGTGTACTGTAGTTGTACTGTATTTGTTCTGTATTTGTACTGTACTTGTACTGTAGTTGTACTGTAGTTTTACTGTATGTGTACTGTATTTGTACTGTACTTGTACTGTAGTTGTACTGTAGTTGTACTGTACTTGTACTGTACTTGTACTGTAGTTGTACTGTATGTGTACTGTAGTTGTACTGTATTTGTACTGTACTTGTACTGTAGTTGTACTGTAGTTGTACTGTACTTGTACTGTATTTGTACTGTACTTGTACTGTAGTTGTACTGTAGTTGTACTGTAGTTGTACTGTATGTGTACTGTAGTTGTACTGTATTTGTACTGAACTTGTACTGTAGATCTACTGTAGTTGTACTGTATTTGTACTGTATGTGTACTGTATTTGTACTGTAGTTGTACTGTATGTGTACTGTAGTTGTACTGTATGTGTACTGTATTTGTACTGTATGTGTACTGTATTTGTACTGTAGTTGTACTGTAGTTGTACTGTAGTTGTACTGTAGTTGTACTGTAGTTGTACTGTATGTGTACTGTATTTGTACTGTATGTGTACTGTATTTGTACTGTAGTTGTACTGTAGTTGTACTGTATGTGTACTTTATTTTAACTGTACTTGTACTGTAGTTGCACTGTATTTGTACTGTAGTTGTACTGTATTTGTACTGTAGTTGTACTGTAGTTGTACTGTATGTGTACTGTATTTGTACTGTATGTATACTGTATTTGTACTGTATGTGTACTGTATTTGTACTGTATGTGTAATGTATTTGTACTGTATGTGTACTGTATTTGTACTGTAGTTGTACTGTACTTGTACTGAAGTTGTACTGTATGTGTACTGTATTTGTACTGTAGTTGTACTGTAGTTGTACTGTATTTGTACTGTATTTGTACTGTACTTGTACTGTAGTTGTACTGTAGTTGTACTGTATGTGTACTGTATTTGTACTGTAGTTGTGCTGTAGTTGTACTGTATGTGTACTGTAGTTGTACTGTACTTGTACTGTAGTTGTACTGTAGTTGTACTGTATGTGTACTGTAGTTGTACTGTAGTTGTACTGTAGTTGTACTGTAGTTGTACTGTACTTGTACTGTATTTGTACTGTAGTTGTTCTGTATGCGTACTGTATTTGTACTGTAGTTGTACTGTAGTTGTACTGTAGTTGTACTGTATGTGTACTGTATGTGTACTGTAGTTGTACTGTAGTTGTACTGTAGTTGTACTGTATGTGTACTGTATGTGTACTGTATGTGTACTGTAGTTGTACTGTATGTGTACTGTATGTGTACTGTAGTTGTACTGAATGTGTACTGTATGTGTACTGTATTTGTACTGTAGTTGTACTGTAGTTGTACTGTAGTTGTACAGTATTTGTACTGTAGTTGTACTGTAGTTGTACTGTAGTTGTACTGTTGTTGTACTGTATGTGTACTGTATTTGTACTGTATGTGTACTGTAGTTGTACTGTATGTGTACTGTATGTGTACTGTAGTTGTACTGTAAATGTACTGTATGTGTACTGTATGTGTACTGTAGTTGTACTGTAGTTGTACTGTATGTGTACTGTAGTTGTACTGTATTTGTACTTTATGTGTACTGTATTTATACTGTATTTGTACTGTAGTTGTACTGTATTTGTACTGTATGTGTACTGTATTTGTACTGTAGTTGTACTGTAGTTGTACTGTAGTTGTACTGTAGTTGTACTGTACTTGTACTGTATTTGTACTGTAGTTGTTCTGTATGTGTACTGTATTTGTACTGTAGTTGTACTGTAGTTGTACTGTAGTTGTACTGTATGTGTACTGTATGTGTACTGTAGTTGTACTGTAGTTGTACTGTAGTTGTACTGTATGTGTACTGTATGTGTACTGTATGTGTACTGTAGTTGTACTGTATGTGTACTGTATGTGTACTGTAGTTGTACTGAATGTGTACTGTATGTGTACTGTAGTTGTACTGTAGTTGTACTGTAGTTGTACTGTAGTTGTACTGTATGTGTACTGTAGTTGTACTGTAGTTGTACTGTAGTTGTACTGTAGTTGTACTGTATGTGTACTGTATGTGTACTGTACTTGTACTGTAGTTGTACTGTACTTGTACTGTACTTGTACTGTACTTGTACTGTACTTGTACTGTATGTGTACTGTACTTGTACTGTATTTGTACTGTAGTTGTACTGTATTTGAGCTGTAGTTGTACTGTAGTTGTACTGTAGTTGTACTGTATGTGTACTGTAGTTGCACTGTAGTTGTACTGTACGTGTACTGTATTTTAACTGTAGTTGTACTGTAGTTGTACTGTAGTTGTACTGTATGTGTACTGTAGTTGTACTGTAGTTGTACTGTATGTGTACTGTATGTGTACTGTATGTGTACTGTAGTTGTACTCTATTTGTACTGTAGTTGTACTGTAGTTGTACTGTATGTGTACTGTAGTTGTACTGTATTTGTACTGTACTTGTACTGTAGTTGTACTGTAGTTGTACTGTAGTTGTACTGTAGTTGCACTGTATGTGTACTGTATTTTAACTGTATTTGTACTGTAGTTGTACTGTAGTTGCACTGTAGTTGTACTGTAGTTGTACTGTACTTGTACTGTAGTTGTACTGTAGTTGTACTGTAGTTAAACTGTATTTGTACTGTAGTTGTACAGTACTTGTACTGTATGTGTACTGTATGTGTACTGTATTTGTACTGTAGTAGTACTGTATGTGTACTGTATGTGTACTGTATGTGTACTGTATTTGTACTGTAGTTGTACTGTAGTTGTACTGTAGTTGTACTGTAGTTGTACTGTATTTGTACTGTACTTGTACTGTAGTTGTACTGTAGTTGTACTGTAGTTGTACTGTACTTGTACTGTATGTGTACTTTATTTTAACTGTATTTGTACTGTAGTTGTACTGTAGTTGTACTGTATTTGTACTGTAGTTGTACTGTATGTGTAGTTGTACTGTATTTGTACTGTACTTGTACTGTAGTTGTACTGTATTTGTACTGTAGTTGTACTGTAGTTGTACTGTATGTGTACTGTTGTTGTACTGAATGTGTACTGTAGTTGTACTGTATTTGTTCTGTATTTGTACTGTACTTGTACTGTAGTTGTACTGTAGTTTTACTGTATGTGTACTGTATTTGTACTGTACTTGTACTGTAGTTGTACTGTAGTTGTACTGTACTTGTACTGTACTTGTACTGTAGTTGTACTGTATGTGTACTGTAGTTGTACTGTATTTGTACTGTACTTGTACTGTAGTTGTACTGTAGTTGTACTGTACTTGTACTGTACTTGTACTGTAGTTGTACTGTAGTTGTACTGTAGTTGTACTGTATGTGTACTGTAGTTGTACTGTATTTGTACTGAACTTGTACTGTAGATCTACTGTAGTTGTACTGTATTTGTACTGTATGTGTACTGTATTTGTACTGTAGTTGTACTGTATGTGTACTGTAGTTGTACTGTATGTGTACTGTATTTGTACTGTATGTGTACTGTATTTGTACTGTAGTTGTACTGTAGTTGTACTGTAGTTGTACTGTAGTTGTACTGTATGTGTACTGTATTTGTACTGTATGTGTACTGTATTTGTACTGTAGTTGTACTGTAGTTGTACTGTATGTGTACTTTATTTTAACTGTACTTGTACTGTAGTTGCACTGTATTTGTACTGTAGTTGTACTGTATTTGTACTGTAGTTGTACTGTAGTTGTACTGTATGTGTACTGTATTTGTACTGTATGTGTACTGTATTTGTACTGTATGTGTACTGTATTTGTACTGTATGTGTAATGTATTTGTACTGTATGTGTACTGTATTTGTACTGTAGTTGTACTGTACTTGTACTGAAGTTGTACTGTATGTGTACTGTATTTGTACTGTAGTTGTACTGTAGTTGTACTGTATTTGTACTGTATTTGTACTGTACTTGTACTGTAGTTGTACTGTAGTTGTACTGTATGTGTACTGTATTTGTACTGTAGTTGTACTGTAGTTGTACTGTATGAGTACTGTAGTTGTACTGTACTTGTACTGTAGTTGTACTGTAGTTGTACTGTATGTGTACTGTAGTTGTACTGTATGTGTAATGTATTTGTACTTTATGTGTACTGTATTTATACTGTATTTTTACTGTAGTTGTACTGTATTTGTACTGTATGTGTACTGTATTTGTACTGTAGTTGTACTGTAGTTGTACTGTAGTTGTACTGTAGTTGTACTGTACTTGTACTGTAGTTGTACTGTAGTTGTACTGTATGTGTACTGTATTTTAACTGTATTTGGACTGTAGTTGTACTGTAGTTGTACTGTAGTTGTACTGTAGTTGTACTGTACTTGTACTGTAGTTGTACTGTAGTTGTACTGAAGTTAAACTGTATTTGTACTGTAGTTGTACTGTAGTTGTACTGTACTTGTACTGTATGTGTACTGTATGTGTACTGTATTTGTACTGTAGTAGTACTGTATGTGTACTGTATGTGTACTGTATGTATACTGTATTTGTATTGTAGTTGTACTGTAGTTGTACTGTAGTTGTACTGTAGTTGTACTGTAGTTGTACTGTACTTGTACTGTACTTGTACTGTACTTGTACTGTACTTGTACTGTAGTTGTACTGTAGTTGTACTGTATGTGTACTGTAGTTTTACTGTATGTGTACTGTAGTTGTACTGTAGTTGTACTGTAGTTGTACTGTAGTTGTACTGTATTTGTACTGTAGTTGTACTGTAGTTGTACTGTAATTGTACTGTAGTTGTACTGTAGTTGTACTGTAGTTGTACTGTATGTGTACTGTATGTGTACTGTACTTGTACTGTAGTTGTACTGTACTTGTACTGTACTTGTACTGTACTTGTACTGTACTTGTACTGTATGTGTACTGTACTTGTACTGTAGTTGTACTGTAGTTGTACTGTATTTGAGCCGTAGTTGTACTGTAGTTGTACTGTAGTTGTACTGTATGTGTACTGTAGTTGCACTGTAGTTGTACTGTACGTGTACTGTATTTTAACTGTAGTTGTACTGTAGTTGTACTGTAGTTGTACTGTATGTGTACTGTAGTTGTACTGTAGTTGTACTGTATGTGTACTGTATGTGTACTGTATGTGTACTGTAGTTGTACTGTATTTGTACTGTAGTTGTACAGTAGTTGTACTGTATGTGTACTGTAGTTTTACTGTATGTGTACTGTAGTTGTACTGTATTGGTACTGTACTTGTACTGTAGTTGTACTGTAGTTGTACTGTATGTGTACTGTACTTGTACTGTAGTTGTACTGTAGTTGTACTGTACTTGTACTGTACTTGTACTATAGTTGTACTGTAGTTGTACTGTAGTTGTACTGTATGTGTACTGTAGTTGTACTGTATTTGTACTGTACTTGTACTGTAGTTGTACTGTAGTTGTACTGTAGTTGTACTGTATGTGTACTGTAGTTATACTGTACTTGTACTATAGTTGTACTGTATGTGTACTGTATTTGTACTGTACTTGTACTGTAGTTGTACTGTAGTTGTACTGTACTTGTACTGTACTTGTACTGTAGTTGTACTGTATGTGTACTGTAGTTGTACTGTATTTGTACTGTACTTGTACTGTAGTTGTACTGTAGTTGTACTGTACTTGTACTGTACTTGTACTGTACTTGTACTGTAGTTGTACTGTAGTTGTACTGTAGTTGTACTGTATGTGTACTGTAGTTGTACTGTATTTGTACTGTACTTGTACTGTAGTTGTACTGTAGTTTTACTGTACTTGTACTGTACTTGTTCTGTAGTTGTACTGTATTTGTACTGAACTTGTACTGTACTTGCACTGTAGTTGTACTGTAGTTGTACTGTAGTTGTACTGTAGTTGTACTGTAGTTGTACTGTATGTGTACTGTAGTTGTACTGTATTTGTACTGTACTTGTACTGTAGTTGTACTGTGTTTGTACTGTAGTTGTACTGTAGTTGCACTGTATGTGTACTGTATTTTAACTGTATTTGTACTGTAGTTGTACTGTAGTTGTAGTGTAGTTGTACTGTAGTTGTACTGTACTTGTACTGTAGTTGTACTGTAGTTGTACTGTAGTTAAACTGTATTTGTACTGTAGTTGTACAGTACTTGTACTGTATGTGTACTGTATGTGTACTGTATTTGTACTGTAGTAGTACTGTATGTGTACTGTATGTGTACTGTATGTGTACTGTATTTGTACTGTAGTTGTACTGTAGTTGTACTGTAGTTGTACTGTAGTTGTACTGTATTTGTACTGTACTTGTACTGTAGTTGTACTGTAGTTGTACTGTAGTTGTACTGTACTTGTACTGTATGTGTACTTTATTTTAACTGTATTTGTACTGTAGTTGTACTGTAGTTGTACTGTATTTGTACTGTAGTTGTACAGTATGTGTAGTTGTACTGTATTTGTACTGTACTTGTACTGTAGTTGTACTGTATTTGTACTGTAGTTGTACTGTAGTTGTACTGTATGTGTACTGTAGTTGTACTGTATGTGTACTGTTGTTGTACTGAATGTGTACTGTAGTTGTACTGTATTTGTTCTGTATTTGTACTGTACTTGTACTGTAGTTGTACTGTAGTTTTACTGTATGTGTACTGTATTTGTACTGTACTTGTACTGTAGTTGTACTGTACTTGTACTGTAGTTGTACTGTAGTTGTACTGTACTTGTACTGTACTTGTACTGTAGTTGTACTGTATGTGTACTGTAGTTGTACTGTATTTGTACTGTACTTGTACTGTAGTTGTACTGTATTGTACTGTACTTGTACTGTACTTGTACTGTAGTTGTACTGTAGTTGTACTGTAGTTGTACTGTATGTGTACTGTAGTTGTACTGTATTTGTACTGAACTTGTACTGTAGATCTACTGTAGTTGTACTGTATTTGTACTGTATGTGTACTGTATTTGTACTGTAGTTGTACTGTATGTGTACTGTAGTTGTACTGTATGTGTACTGTATTTGTACTGTAGTTGTACTGTATGTGTACTGTAGTTGTACTGTATTTGTACTTTATGTGTACTGTATTTATACTGTATTTGTACTGTAGTTGTACTGTATTTGTACTGTATGTGTACTGTATTTGTACTGTAGTTGTACTGTAGTTGTACTGTAGTTGTACTGTAGTTGTACTGTACTTGTACTGTAGTTGTACTGTAGTTGTACTGTATGTGTACTGTATTTTAACTGTATTTGTACTGTAGTTGTACTGTAGTTGTACTGTAGTTGTACTGTAGTTGTACTGTACTTGTACTGTAGTTGTACTGTAGTTGTACTGAAGTTAAACTGTATTTGTTCTGTAGTTGTACTGTAGTTGTACTGTACTTGTACTGTATGTGTACTGTATGTGTACTGTATTTGTACTGTAGTAGTACTGTATGTGTACTGTATGTGTACTGTATGTGTACTGTAGTTGTACTGTAGTTGTACTGTAGTTGTACTGTAGTTGTACTGTATTTGTACTGTACTTGTACTGTAGTTGTACTGTAGTTGTACTGTACTTGTACTGTACTTGTTCTGTACTGGTACTGTAGTTGTACTGTAGTTGTACTGTATGTGTACTGTAGTTTTACTGTATGTGTACTGTAGTTGTACTGTAGTTGTACTGTAGTTGTCCTGTAGTTGTACTGTATTTGTACTGTAGTTGTACTGTAGTTGTACTGTAATTGTACTGTAGTTGTACTGTAGTTGTACTGTAGTTGTACTGTAGTTGTACTGTAGTTGTACTGTATGTGTACTGTATGTGTACTGTACTTGTACTGTAGTTGTACTGTACTTGTACTGTACTTGTACTGTACTTGTACTGTACTTGTACTGTATGTGTACTGTACTTGTACTGTAGTTGTACTGTAGTTGTACAGTATTTGAGCTGTAGTTGTACTGTAGTTGTACTGTAGTTGTACTGTAGGTGTACTGTAGTTGCACTGTAGTTGTACTGTACGTGTACTGTATTTTAACTGTAGTTGTACTGTAGTTGTACTGTAGTTGAACTGTATGTGTACTGTATGTGTACTGTAGTTGTACTGTAGTTGTACTGTATGTGTACTGTATGTGTACTGTATGTGTACTGTAGTTGTACTGTATTTGTACTGTAGTTGTACTGTAGTTGTACTGTATGTGTACTGTAGTTTTACTGTATGTGTACTGTAGTTGTACTGTATTGGTACTGTATTTGTACTGTACTTGTACTGTAGTTGTACTGTTGTTGTACTGTATGTGTACTGTACTTGTACTGTAGTTGTACTGTAGTTGTACTGTACTTGTACTGTACTTGTACTATAGTTGTACTGTAGTTGTACTGTAGTTGTACTGTATGTGTACTGTAGTTGTACTGTATTTGTACTGTACTTGTACTGGAGTTGTACTGTAGTTGTACTGTAGTTGTACTGTATGTGTACTGTAGTTATACTGTACTTGTACTATAGTTGTACTGTATGTGTACTGTATTTGTACTGTACTTGTACTGTAGTTGTACTGTAGTTGTACTCTACTTGTACTGTACTTGTACTGTAGTTGTACTGTATGTGTACTGTAGTTGTACTGTATTTGTACTGTACTTGTACTGTAGTTGTACTGTAGTTGTACTGTACTTGTACTGTACTTGTACTGTACTTGTACTGTACTTGTACTGTAGTTGTACTGTAGTTGTACTGTAGTTGTACTGTATGTGTACTGTAGTTGTACTGTATTTGTACTGTACTTGTACTGTAGTTGTACTGTAGTTGTACTGTACTTGTACTGTACTTGTACTGTAGTTGTACTGTATTTGTACTGTACTTGTACTGTACTTGTACTGTAGTTGTACTGTAGTTGTACTGTAGTTGTACTGTAGTTGTACTGTAGTTGTACTGTATGTGTACTGTAGTTGTACTGTATTTGTACTGTACTTGTACTGTAGTTGTACTGTAGTTGTACTGTAGTTGTACTGTAGTTGCACTGTATGTGTACTGTATTTTAACTGTATTTGTACTGTAGTTGTACTGTAGTTGTACTGTAGTTGTACTGTACTTGTACTGTAGTTGTACTGTAGTTGTACTGTAGTTAAACTGTATTTGTACTGTAGTTGTACAGTACTTGTACTGTATGTGTACTGTATGTGTACTGTATTTGTACTGTAGTAGTACTGTATGTGTACTGTATGTGTACTGTATGTGTACTGTATTTGTACTGTAGTTGTACTGTAGTTGTACTGTAGTTGTACTGTAGTTGTACTGTATTTGTACTGTACTTGTACTGTAGTTGTACTGTAGTTGTACTGTACTTGTACTGTATGTGTACTTTATTTTAACTGTATTTGTACTGTAGTTGTACTGTAGTTGTACTGTATTTGTACTGTAGTTGTACTGTATGTGTAGTTGTACTGTATTTGTACTGTACTTGTACTGTAGTTGTACTGTATTTGTACTGTAGTTGTACTGTAGTTGTACTGTATGTGTACTGTAGTTGTACTGTATGTGTACTGTTGTTGTACTGAATGTGTACTGTAGTTGTACTGTATTTGTTCTGTATTTGTACTGTACTTGTACTGTAGTTGTACTGTAGTTTTACTGTATGTGTACTGTATTTGTACTGTACTTGTACTGTAGTTGTACTGTAGTTGTACTGTACTTGTACTGTACTTGTACTGTAGTTGTACTGTATGTGTACTGTAGTTGTACTGTAGTTGTACTGTACTTGTACTGTACTTGTACTGTAGTTGTACTGTAGTTGTACTGTAGTTGTACTGTATGTGTACTGTAGTTGTACTGTATTTGTACCGAACTTGTACTGTAGATCTACTGTAGTTGTACTGTATTTGTACTGTATGTGTACTGTATTTGTACTGTAGTTGTACTGTATGTGTACTGTAGTTGTACTGTATGTGTACTGTATTTGTACTGTATGTGTACTGTATTTGTACTGTAGTTGTACTGTAGTTGTACTGTAGTTGTACTGTAGTTGTACTGTATGTGTACTGTATTTGTACTGTATGTGTACTGTATTTGTACTGTAGTTGTACTGTAGTTGTACTGTATGTGTACTTTATTTTAACTGTACTTGTACTGTAGTTGCACTGTATTTGTACTGTAGTTGTACTGTATTTGTACTGTAGTTGTACTGTAGTTGTACTGTATGTGTACTGTATTTGTACTGTATGTGTACTGTATTTGTACTGTATGTGTACTGTATTTGTACTGTATGTGTAATGTATTTGTACTGTATGTGTACTGTATTTGTACTGTAGTTGTACTGTACTTGTACTGAAGTTGTACTGTATGTGTACTGTATTTGTACTGTAGTTGTACTGTAGTTGTACTGTATTTGTACTGTATTTGTACTGTACTTGTACTGTAGTTGTACTGTAGTTGTACTGTATGTGTACTGTATTTGTACTGTAGTTGTACTGTAGTTGTACTGTATGTGTACTGTAGTTGTACTGTACTTGTACTGTAGTTGTACTGTAGTTGTACTGTATGTGTACTGTAGTTGTACTGTATTTGTACTTTATGTGTACTGTATTTATACTGTATTTGTACTGTAGTTGTACTGTATTTGTACTGTATGTGTACTGTATTTGTACTGTAGTTGTACTGTAGTTGTACTGTAGTTGTACTGTAGTTGTACTGTACTTGTACTGTAGTTGTACTGTAGTTGTACTGTATGTGTACAGTATTTTAACTGTATTTGTACTGTAGTTGTACTGTAGTTGTACTGTAGTTGTACTGTAGTTGTACTGTACTTGTACTGTAGTTGTACTGTAGTTGTACTGAAGTTAAACTGTATTTGTACTGTAGTTGTACTGTAGTTGTACTGTACTTGTACTGTATGTGTACTGTATGTGTACTGTATTTGTACTGTAGTAGTACTGTATGTGTACTGTATGTGTACTGTATTTGTACTGTAGTTGTACTGTAGTTGTACTGTAGTTGTACTGTAGTTGTACTGTATTTGTACTGTACTTGTACTGTACTTGTACTGTACTTGTACTGTACTTGTACTGTACTTGTACTGTACTTGTACTGTAGTTGTACTGTAGTTGTACTGTATGTGTACTGTAGTTTTACTGTATGTGTACTGTAGTTGTACTGTAGTTGTACTGTAGTTGTACTGTAGTTGTACTGTATTTGTACTGTAGTTGTACTGTAGTTGTACTGTAATTGTACTGTAGTTGTACTGTAGTTGTACTGTAGTTGTACTGTAGTTGTACTGTAGTTGTACTGTATGTGTACTGTATGTGTACTGTACTTGTACTGTAGTTGTACTGTACTTGTACTGTACTTGTACTGTACTTGTACTGTACTTGTACTGTATGTGTACTGTACTTGTACTGTAGTTGTACTGTAGTTGTACTGTATTTGAGCTGTAGTTGTACTGTAGTTGTACTGTAGTTGTACTGTATGTGTACTGTAGTTGCACTGTAGTTGTACTGTACGTGTACTGTATTTTAACTGTAGTTGTACTGTAGTTGTACTGTAGTTGTACTGTATGTGTACTGTAGTTGTACTGTAGTTGTACTGTATGTGTACTGTATGTGTACTGTATGTGTACTGTAGTTGTACTGTATTTGTACTGTAGTTGTACTGTAGTTGTACTGTATGTGTACTGTAGTTGTACTGTATTTGTACTGTACTTGTACTGTAGTTGTACTGTAGTTGTACTGTAGTTGTACTGTAGTTGCACTGTATGTGTACTGTATTTTAACTGTATTTGTACTGTAGTTGTACTGTAGTTGTACTGTAGTTGTACTGTAGTTGTACTGTACTTGTACTGTAGTTGTACTGTAGTTGTACTGTAGTTAAACTGTATTTGTACTGTAGTTGTACAGTACTTGTACTGTATGTGTACTGTATGTGTACTGTATTTGTACTGTAGTAGTACTGTATGTGTACTGTATGTGTACTGTATGTGTACTGTATTTGTACTGTAGTTGTACTGTAGTTGTACTGTAGTTGTACTGTAGTTGTACTGTATTTGTACTGTACTTGTACTGTAGTTGTACTGTAGTTGTACTGTAGTTGTACTGTAGTTGTACTGTACTTGTACTGTAGTTGTACTGTAGTTGTACTGTAGTTAAACTGTATTTGTACTGTAGTTGTACAGTACTTGTACTGTATGTGTACTGTATGTGTACTGTATTTGTACTGTAGTAGTACTGTATGTGTACTGTATGTGTACTGTATGTGTACTGTATTTGTACTGTAGTTGTACTGTAGTTGTACTGTAGTTGTACTGTAGTTGTACTGTATTTGTACTGTACTTGTACTGTAGTTGTACTGTAGTTGTACTGTAGTTGTACTGTAGTTGTACTGTATGTGTACTGTAGTTGTACTGTAGTTGTACTGTAGTTGTACTGTAGTTGTACTGTATTTGTACTGTACTTGTACTGTATTTGTACTGTACTTGTACTGTATGTGTACTGTAGTTGTAATGTATGTGTACTGTAGTTGTACTGTAGTTGTACTGTATGTGTACTGTAGTTGTACTGTATTTGTACTGTACTTGTACTGTAGTTGTACTGTATGTGTACTGTATGTGTACTGTATTTTAACTGTATTTGTACTGTAGTTGTACTGTATTTGTACTGTAGTTGTACTGTAGTTGTACTGTAGTTGTACTGTACTTGTACTGTAGTGGTACTGTATGTGTACTCTATTTTAACTGTATTTGTACTGTAGTTGTACTGTATTTGTACTGTAGTTGTACTGTACTTTTACTGTACTTGTACTGTAGTTGTACTGTAGTTGTACTGTATGTGTACTGTAGTGGTACTGTATTTGTACTGTACTTGTACTGTAGTTGTACTGTAGTTGTACTGTAGTTGTACTGTAGTTGTACTGTATGTGTACTCTAGTTGTACAGTATTTGTACTGTACTTGTACTGTAGTTGTACTGTAGTTGTACTGTAGTTGTACTGTATTTGTACTGTACTTGTACTGTAGTTGTACTGTAGTTGTACTGTAGTTGTACTGTAGTTGTACTGTAGTTGTACTGTAGTTGTACTGTAGTTGTACTGTATTTGTACTGTACTTGTACTGTGATTGTACTGTAGTTGTACTGTATGTGTACTGTATTTTAACTGTATTTGTACTGTAGTTGTACTGTAGTTGTACTGTAGTTGTACTGTAGTTGTACTGTACTTGTACTGTAGTTGTACTGTAGTTGTACTGAAGTTAAACTGTATTTGTACTGTAGTTGTACTGTAGTTGTACTGTACTTGTACTGTATGTGTACTGTATGTGTACTGTATTTGTACTGTAGTAGTACTGTATGTGTACTGTATGTGTACTGTATGTGTACTGTATTTGTACTGTAGTTGTACTGTAGTTGTACTGTAGTTGTACTGTAGTTGTACTGTATTTGTACTGTACTTGTACTGTAGTTGTACTGTAGTTGTACTGTACTTGTACTGTACTTGTACTGTACTTGTACTGTACTTGTACTGTACTTGTACTGTAGTTGTACTGTAGTTGTACTGTATGTGTACTGTAGATTTACTGTATGTGTACTGTAGTTGTACTGTAGTTGTACTGTAGTTGTACTGTAGTTGTACTGTATTTGTACTGTAGTTGTACTGTAGTTGTACTGTAATTGTACTGTATTTGTACTGTAGTTGTACTGTAGTTGTACTGTAGTTGTACTGTAGTTGTACTGTATGTGTACTGTATGTGTACTGTACTTGTACTGTAGTTGTACTGTACTTGTACTGTACTTGTACTGTACTTGTACTGTACTTGTACTGTACTTGTACTGTATGTGTACTGTACTTGTACTGTAGTTGTACTGTAGTTGTACTGTATTTGAGCTGTAGTTGTACTGTAGTTGTACTGTAGTTGTACTGTATGTGTACTGTAGTTGCACTGTAGTTGTACTGTACGTGTACTGTATTTTAACTGTAGTTGTACTGTAGTTGTACTGTAGTTGTACTGTATGTGTACTGTATGTGTACTGTAGTTGTACTGTAGTTGTAGTGTATGTGTACTGTATGTGTACTGTATGTGTACTGTAGTTGTACTGTATTTGTACTGTAGTTGTACTGTAGTTGTACTGTATGTGTACTGTAGTTTTACTGTATGTGTACTGTAGTTGTACTGTATTGGTACTGTATTTGTACTGTACTTGTACTGTAGTTGTACTGTAGTTGTACTGTATGTGTACTGTACTTGTACTGTAGTTGTACTGTAGTTGTACTGTACTTGTACTGTACTTGTACTATAGTTGTACTGTAGTTGTACTGTAGTTGTACTGTATGTGTACTGTAGTTGTACTGTATTTGTACTGTACTTGTACTGTAGTTGTACTGTAGTTGTACTGTAGTTGTACTGTATGTGTACTGTAGTTATACTGTACTTGTACTATAGTTGTACTGTATGTGTAATGTATTTGTACTGTACTTGTACTGTAGTTGTACTGTAGTTGTACTGTACTTGTACTGTACTTGTACTGTAGTTGTACTGTATGTGTACTGTAGTTGTACTGTATTTGTACTGTACTTGTACTGTAGTTGTACTGTAGTTGTACTGTACTTGTACTGTACTTGTACTGTACTTGTACTGTAGTTGTACTGTAGTTGTACTGTAGTTGTACTGTATGTGTACTGTAGTTGTACTGTATTTGTACTGTACTTGTACTGTAGTTGTACTGTAGTTGTACTGTACTTGTACTGTACTTGTACTGTAGTTGTACTGTATTTGTACTGTACTTGTACTGTACTTGTACTGTAGTTGTACTGTAGTTGTACTGTAGTTGTACTGTAGTTGTACTGTAGTTGTACTGTATGTGTACTGTAGTTGTACTGTATTTGTACTGTACTTGTACTGTAGTTGTACTGTAGTTGTACTGTAGTTGTACTGTAGTTGCACTGTATGTGTACTGTATTTTAACTGTATTTGTACTGTAGTTGTACTGTAGTTGTACTGTAGTTGTACTGTAGTTGTACTGTACTTGTACTGTAGTTGTACTGTAGTTGTACTGTAGTTAAACTGTATTTGTACTGTAGTTGTACAGTACTTGTACTGTATGTGTACTGTATGTGTACTGTATTTGTACTGTAGTAGTACTGTATGTGTACTGTATGTGTACTGTATGTGTACTGTATTTGTACTGTAGTTGTACTGTAGTTGTACTGTAGTTGTACTGTAGTTGTACTGTATTTGTACTGTACTTGTACTGTAGTTGTACTGTAGTTGTACTGTAGTTGTACTGTACTTGTACTGTATGTGTACTTTATTTTAACTGTATTTGTACTGTAGTTGTACTGTAGTTGTACTGTATTTGTACTGTAGTTGTACTGTATGTGTAGTTGTACTGTATTTGTACTGTACTTGTACTGTAGTTGTACTGTATTTGTACTGTAGTTGTACTGTAGTTGTACTGTATGTGTACTGTAGTTGTACTGTATGTGTACTGTTGTTGTACTGAATGTGTACTGTAGTTGTACTGTATTTGTTCTGTATTTGTACTGTACTTGTACTGTAGTTGTACTGTAGATTTACTGTATGTGTACTGTATTTGTACTGTACTTGTACTGTAGTTGTACTGTAGTTGTACTGTACTTGTACTGTACTTGTACTGTAGTTGTACTGTATGTGTACTGTAGTTGTACTGTATTTGTACTGTACTTGTACTGTAGTTGTACTGTAGTTGTACTGTACTTGTACTGTACTTGTACTGTAGTTGTACTGTAGTTGTACTGTAGTTGTACTGTATGTGTACTGTAGTTGTACTGTATTTGTACTGAACTTGTACTGTAGATCTACTGTAGTTGTACTGTATTTGTACTGTATGTGTACTGTATTTGTACTGTAGTTGTACGGTATGTGTACTGTAGTTGTACTGTATGTGTACTGTATTTGTACTGTATGTGTACTGTATTTGTACTGTAGTTGTACTGTAGTTGTACTGTAGTTGTACTGTAGTTGTACTGTATGTGTACTGTATTTGTACTGTATGTGTACTGTATTTGTACTGTAGTTGTACTGTAGTTGTACTGTATGTGTACTTTATTTTAACTGTACTTGTACTGTAGTTGCACTGTATTTGTACTGTAGTTGTACTGTATTTGTACTGTAGTTGTACTGTAGTTGTACTGTATGTGTACTGTATTTGTACTGTATGTGTACTGTATTTGTACTGTATGTGTACTGTATTTGTACTGTATGTGTAATGTATTTGTACTGTATGTGTACTGTATTTGTACTGTAGTTGTACTGTACTTGTACTGAAGTTGTACTGTATGTGTACTGTATTTGTACTGTAGTTGTACTGTAGTTGTACTGTATTTGTACTGTATTTGTACTATACTTGTACTGTAGTTGTACTGTAGTTGTACTGTATGTGTACTGTATTTGTACTGTAGTTGTACTGTATGTGTACTGTAGTTGTACTGTACTTGTACTGTAGTTGTAGTGTAGTTGTACTGTATGTGTACTGTAGTTGTACTGTATTTGTACTTTATGTGTACTGTATTTATACTGTATTTGTACTGTAGTTGTACTGTATTTGTACTGTATGTGTACTGTATTTGTACTGTAGTTGTACTGTAGTTGTACTGTAGTTGTACTGTAGTTGTACTGTACTTGTACTGTAGTTGTACTGTAGTTGTACTGTATGTGTACTGTATTTTAACTGTATTTGTACTGTAGTTGTACTGTAGTTGTACTGTAGTTGTACTGTAGTTGTACTGTACTTGTACTGTAGTTGTACTGTAGTTGTACTGAAGTTAAACTGTATTTGTTCTGTATTTGTTCTGTAGTTGTACTGTAGTTGTACTGTACTTGTACTGTATGTGTACTGTATGTGTACTGTATTTGTACTGTAGTAGTACTGTATGTGTACTGTATGTGTACTGTATGTGTACTGTAGTTGTACTGTAGTTGTACTGTAGTTGTACTGTAGTTGTACTGTATTTGTACTGTACTTGTACTGTAGTTGTACTGTAGTTGTACTGTACTTGTACTGTACTTGTTCTGTACTGGTACTGTAGTTGTACTGTAGTTGTACTGTATGTGTACTGTAGTTTTACTGTATGTGTACTGTAGTTGTACTGTAGTTGTACTGTAGTTGTCCTGTAGTTGTACTGTATTTGTACTGTAGTTGTACTGTAGTTGTACTGTAATTGTACTGTAGTTGTACTGTAGTTGTACTGTAGTTGTACTGTAGTTGTACTGTAGTTGTACTGTATGTGTACTGTATGTGTACTGTACTTGTACTGTAGTTGTACTGTACTTGTACTGTACTTGTACTGTACTTGTACTGTACTTGTACTGTATGTGTACTGTACTTGTACTGTAGTTGTACTGTAGTTGTACAGTATTTGAGCTGTAGTTGTACTGTAGTTGTACTGTAGTTGTACTGTAGGTGTACTGTAGTTGCACTGTAGTTGTACTGTACGTGTACTGTATTTTAACTGTAGTTGTACTGTAGTTGTACTGTAGTTGAACTGTATGTGTACTGTATGTGTACTGTAGTTGTACTGTAGTTGTACTGTATGTGTACTGTATGTGTACTGTATGTGTACTGTAGTTGTACTGTATTTGTACTGTAGTTGTACTGTAGTTGTACTGTATGTGTACTGTAGTTTTACTGTATGTGTACTGTAGTTGTACTGTATTGGTACTGTATTTGTACTGTACTTGTACTGTAGTTGTACTGTTGTTGTACTGTATGTGTACTGTACTTGTACTGTAGTTGTACTGTAGTTGTACTGTACTTGTACTGTACTTGTACTATAGTTGTACTGTAGTTGTACTGTAGTTGTACTGTATGTGTACTGTAGTTGTACTGTATTTGTACTGTACTTGTACTGTAGTTGTACTGTAGTTGTACTGTAGTTGTACTGTATGTGTACTGTAGTTATACTGTACTTGTACTATAGTTGTACTGTATGTGTACTGTATTTGTACTGTACTTGTACTGTAGTTGTACTGTAGTTGTACTCTACTTGTACTGTACTTGTACTGTAGTTGTACTGTATGTGTACTGTAGTTGTACTGTATTTGTACTGTACTTGTACTGTAGTTGTACTGTAGTTGTACTGTACTTGTACTGTACTTGTACTGTACTTGTACTGTACTTGTACTGTACTTGTACTGTAGTTGTACTGTAGTTGTACTGTAGTTGTACTGTATGTGTACTGTAGTTGTACTGTATTTGTACTGTACTTGTACTGTAGTTGTACTGTAGTTGTACTGTACTTGTACTGTACTTGTACTGTAGTTGTACTGTATTTGTACTGTACTTGTACTGTACTTGTACTGTACTTGTACTGTAGTTGTACTGTAGTTGTACTGTAGTTGTACTGTAGTTGTACTGTATGTGTACTGTAGTTGTACTGTATTTGTACTGTACTTGTACTGTAGTTGTACTGTAGTTGTACTGTAGTTGTACTGTAGTTGCACTGTATGTGTACTGTATTTTAACTGTATTTGTACTGTAGTTGTACTGTAGTTGTACTGTAGTTGTACTGTACTTGTACTGTAGTTGTACTGTAGTTGTACTGTAGTTAAACTGTATTTGTACTGTAGTTGTACAGTACTTGTACTGTATGTGTACTGTATGTGTACTGTATTTGTACTGTAGTAGTACTGTATGTGTACTGTATGTGTACTGTATGTGTACTGTATTTGTACTGTAGTTGTACTGTAGTTGTACTGTAGTTGTACTGTAGTTGTACTGTATTTGTACTGTACTTGTACTGTAGTTGTACTGTAGTTGTACTGTACTTGTACTGTATGTGTACTTTATTTTAACTGTATTTGTACTGTAGTTGTACTGTAGTTGTACTGTATTTGTACTGTAGTTGTACTGTATGTGTAGTTGTACTGTATTTGTACTGTACTTGTACTGTAGTTGTACTGTATTTGTACTGTAGTTGTACTGTAGTTGTACTGTATGTGTACTGTAGTTGTACTGTATGTGTACTGTTGTTGTACTGAATGTGTACTGTAGTTGTACTGTATTTGTTCTGTATTTGTACTGTACTTGTACTGTAGTTGTACTGTAGTTTTACTGTATGTGTACTGTATTTGTACTGTACTTGTACTGTAGTTGTACTGTAGTTGTACTGTACTTGTACTGTACTTGTACTGTAGTTGTACTGTATGTGTACTGTAGTTGTACTGTATTTGTACTGTACTTGTATTGTAGTTGTACTGTAGTTGTACTGTACTTGTACTGTACTTGTACTGTAGTTGTACTGTAGTTGTACTGTAGTTGTACTGTATGTGTACTGTAGTTGTACTGTATTTGTACTGAACTTGTACTGTAGATCTACTGTAGTTGTACTGTATTTGTACTGTATGTGTACTGTATTTGTACTGTAGTTGTACTGTATGTGTACTGTAGTTGTACTGTATGTGTACTGTATTTGTACTGTATGTGTACTGTATTTGTACTGTAGTTGTACTGTAGTTGTACTGTAGTTGTACTGTAGTTGTACTGTATGTGTACTGTATTTGTACTGTATGTGTACTGTATTTGTACTGTAGTTGTACTGTAGTTGTACTGTATGTGTACTTTATTTTAACTGTACTTGTACTGTAGTTGCACTGTATTTGTACTGTAGTTGTACTGTATTTGTACTGTAGTTGTCCTGTAGTTGTACTGTATGTGTACTGTATTTGTACTGTATGTGTACTGTATTTGTACTGTATGTGTACTGTATTTGTACTGTATGTGTAATGTATTTGTACTGTATGTGTACTGTATTTGTACTGTAGTTGTACTGTACTTGTACTGAAGTTGTACTGTATGTGTACTGTATTTGTACTGTAGTTGTACTGTAGTTGTACTGTATTTGTACTGTATTTGTACTGTACTTGTACTGTAGTTGTACTGTAGTTGTACTGTATGTGTACTGTATTTGTACTGTAGTTGTACTGTAGTTGTACTGTATGTGTACTGTAGTTGTACTGTACTTGTACTGTAGTTGTACTGTAGTTGTACTGTATGTGTACTGTAGTTGTACTGTATTTGTACTTTATGTGTACTGTATTTATACTGTATTTGTACTGTAGTTGTACTGTATTTGTACTGTATGTGTACTGTATTTGTACTGTAGTTGTACTGTAGTTGTACTGTAGTTGTACTGTAGTTGTACTGTACTTGTACTGTAGTTGTACTGTAGTTGTACTGTATGTGTACAGTATTTTAACTGTATTTGTACTGTAGTTGTACTGTAGTTGTACTGTAGTTGTACTGTAGTTGTACTGTACTTGTACTGTAGTTGTACTGTAGTTGTACTGAAGTTAAACTGTATTTGTACTGTAGTTGTACTGTAGTTGTACTGTACTTGTACTGTATGTGTACTGTATGTGTACTGTATTTGTACTGTAGTAGTACTGTATGTGTACTGTATGTGTACTGTATGTGTTCTGTATTTGTACTGTAGTTGTACTGTAGTTGTACTGTAGTTGTACTGTAGTTGTACTGTATTTGTACTGTACTTGTACTGTAGTTGTACTGTACTTGTACTGTACTTGTACTGTACTTGTACTGTACTTGTACTGTACTTGTACTGTACTTGTACTGTAGTTGTACTGTAGTTGTACTGTATGTGTACTGTAGTTTTACTGTATGTGTACTGTAGTTGTACTGTAGTTGTACTGTAGTTGTACTGTAGTTGTACTGTATTTGTACTGTAGTTGTACTGTAGTTGTACTGTAATTGTACTGTAGTTGTACTGTAGTTGTACTGTAGTTGTACTGTAGTTGTACTGTAGTTGTACTGTATGTGTACTGTATGTGTACTGTACTTGTACTGTAGTTGTACTGTACTTGTACTGTACTTGTACTGTACTTGTACTGTACTTGTACTGTATGTGTACTGTACTTGTACTGTAGTTGTACTGTAGTTGTACTGTATTTGAGCTGTAGTTGTACTGTAGTTGTACTGTAGTTGTACTGTATGTGTACTGTAGTTGCACTGTAGTTGTACTGTACGTGTACTGTATTTTAACTGTAGTTGTACTGTAGTTGTACTGTAGTTGTACTGTATGTGTACTGTAGTTGTACTGTAGTTGTACTGTATGTGTACTGTATGTGTACTGTATGTGTACTGTAGTTGTACTGTATTTGTACTGTAGTTGTACTGTAGTTGTACTGTATGTGTACTGTAGTTGTACTGTATTTGTACTGTACTTGTACTGTAGTTGTACTGTAGTTGTACTGTAGTTGTACTGTAGTTGCACTGTATGTGTACTGTATTTTAACTGTATTTGTACTGTAGTTGTACTGTAGTTGTACTGTAGTTGTACTGTAGTTGTACTGTACTTGTACTGTAGTTGTACTGTAGTTGTACTGTAGTTAAACTGTATTTGTACTGTAGTTGTACAGTACTTGTACTGTATGTGTACTGTATGTGTACTGTATTTGTACTGTAGTAGTACTGTATGTGTACTGTATGTGTACTGTATGTGTACTGTATTTGTACTGTAGTTGTACTGTAGTTGTACTGTAGTTGTACTGTAGTTGTACTGTATTTGTACTGTACTTGTACTGTAGTTGTACTGTAGTTGTACTGTAGTTGTACTGTACTTGTACTGTATGTGTACTTTATTTTAACTGTATTTGTACTGTAGTTGTACTGTAGTTGTACTGTATTTGTACTGTAGTTGTACTGTATGTGTAGTTGTACTGTATTTGTACTGTACTTGTACTGTAGTTGTACTGTATTTGTACTGTAGTTGTACTGTAGTTGTACTGTATGTGTACTGTAGTTGTACTGTATGTGTACTGTTGTTGTACTGAATGTGTACTGTAGTTGTACTGTATTTGTTCTGTATTTGTACTGTACTTGTACTGTAGTTGTACTGTAGTTTTACTGTATGTGTACTGTATTTGTACTGTACTTGTACTGTAGTTGTACTGTAGTTGTACTGTACTTGTACTGTACTTGTACTGTAGTTGTACTGTATGTGTACTGTAGTTGTACTGTATTTGTACTGTACTTGTACTGTAGTTGTACTGTAGTTGTACTGTAGTTGTACTGTACTTGTACTGTAGTTGTACTGTAGTTGTACTGTAGTTGTACTGTATGTGTACTGTAGTTGTACTGTATTTGTACTGAACTTGTACTGTAGATCTACTGTAGTTGTACTGTATTTGTACTGTATGTGTACTGTATTTGTACTGTAGTTGTACTGTATGTGTACTGTAGTTGTACTGTATGTGTACTGTATTTGTACTGTATGTGTACTGTATTTGTACTGCAGTTGTACTGTAGTTGTACTGTAGTTGTACTGTAGTTGTACTGTATGTGTACTGTATTTGTACTGTATGTGTACTGTATTTGTACTGTAGTTGTACTGTAGTTGTACTGTATGTGTACTTTATTTTAACTGTACTTGTACTGTAGTTGCACTGTATTTGTACTGTAGTTGTACTGTATTTGTACTGTAGTTGTACTGTAGTTGTACTGTATGTGTACTGTATTTGTACTGTATGTGTACTGTATTTGTACTGTATGTGTACTGTATTTGTACTGTATGTGTAATGTATTTGTACTGTATGTGTACTGTATTTGTACTGTAGTTGTACTGTACTTGTACTGAAGTTGTACTGTATGTGTACTGTATTTGTACTGTAGTTGTACTGTAGTTGTACTGTATTTGTACTGTATTTGTACTGTACTTGTACTGTAGTTGTACTGTAGTTGTACTGTATGTGTACTGTATTTGTACTGTAGTTGTACTGTAGTTGTACTGTATGAGTACTGTAGTTGTACTGTACTTGTACTGTAGTTGTACTGTAGTTGTACTGTATGTGTACTGTAGTTGTACTGTATGTGTAATGTATTTGTACTTTATGTGTACTGTATTTATACTGTATTTGTACTGTAGTTGTACTGTATTTGTACTGTATGTGTACTGTATTTGTACTGTAGTTGTACTGTAGTTGTACTGTAGTTGTACTGTAGTTGTACTGTACTTGTACTGTAGTTGTACTGTAGTTGTACTGTATGTGTACTGTATTTTAACTGTATTTGTACTGTAGTTGTACTGTAGTTGTACTGTAGTTGTACTGTAGTTGTACTGTACTTGTACTGTAGTTGTACTGTAGTTGTACTGAAGTTAAACTGTATTTGTACTGTAGTTGTACTGTAGTTGTACTGTACTTGTACTGTATGTGTACTGTATGTGTACTGTATTTGTACTGTAGTAGTACTGTATGTGTACTGTATGTGTACTGTATGTGTACTGTAGTTGTACTGTAGTTGTACTGTAGTTGTACTGTAGTTGTACTGTATGTGTACTGTACTTGTACTGTACTTGTACTGTAGTTGTACTGTAGTTGTACTGTATGTGTACTGTAGTTTTACTGTATGTGTACTGTAGTTGTACTGTAGTTGTACTGTAGTTGTACTGTATTTGTACTGTAGTTGTACTGTAGTTGTACTGTAATTGTACTGTAGTTGTACTGTAGTTGTACTGTAGTTGTACTGTATGTGTACTGTATGTGTACTGTACTTGTACTGTAGTTGTACTGTACTTGTACTGTACTTGTACTGTACTTGTACTGTACTTGTACTGTACTTGTACTGTATGTGTACTGTACTTGTACTGTAGTTGTACTGTAGTTGTACTGTATTTGAGCCGTAGTTGTACTGTAGTTGTACTGTAGTTGTACTGTATGTGTACTGTAGTTGCACTGTAGTTGTACTGTACGTGTACTGTATTTTAACTGTAGTTGTACTGTAGTTGTACTGTAGTTGTACTGTATGTGTACTGTAGTTGTACTGTAGTTGTACTGTATGTGTACTGTATGTGTACTGTATGTGTACTGTAGTTGTACTGTATTTGTACTGTAGTTGTACTGTAGTTGTACTGTATGTGTACTGTAGTTTTACTGTATGTGTACTGTAGTTGTACTGTATTGGTACTGTATTTGTACTGTACTTGTACTGTAGTTGTACTGTAGTTGTACTGTATGTGTACTGTACTTGTACTGTAGTTGTACTGTAGTTGTACTGTAGTTGTACTGTACTTGTACTGTACTTGTACTATAGTTGTACTGTAGTTGTACTGTAGTTGTACTGTATGTGTACTGTAGTTGTACTGTATTTGTACTGTACTTGTACTGTAGTTGTACTGTAGTTGTACTGTAGTTGTACTGTATGTGTACTGTAGTTATACTGTACTTGTACTATAGTTGTACTGTATGTGTACTGTATTTGTACTGTACTTGTATTGTAGTTGTACTGTAGTTGTACTGTACTTGTACTGTACTTGTACTGTAGTTGTACTGTATGTGTACTGTAGTTGTACTGTATTTGTACTGTACTTGTACTGTAGTTGTACTGTACTTGTACTGTACTTGTACTGTACTTGTACTGTACTTGTACTGTAGTTGTACTGTAGTTGTACTGTAGTTGTACTGTATGTGTACTGTAGTTGTACTGTATTTGTACTGTACTTGTACTGTAGTTGTACTGTAGTTTTACTGTACTTGTACTGTACTTGTACTGTAGTTGTACTGTATTTGTACTGTACTTGTACTGTACTTGCACTGTAGTTGTACTGTAGTTGTACTGTAGTTGTACTGTAGTTGTACTGTAGTTGTACTGTATGTGTACTGTAGTTGTACTGTATTTGTACTGTACTTGTACTGTAGTTGTACTGTGTTTGTACTGTAGTTGTACTGTAGTTGCACTGTATGTGTACTGTATTTTAACTGTATTTGTACTGTAGTTGTACTGTAGTTGTACTGTAGTTGTACTGTAGTTGTACTGTACTTGTACTGTAGTTGTACTGTAGTTGTACTGTAGTTAAACTGTATTTGTACTGTAGTTGTACAGTACTTGTACTGTATGTGTACTGTATGTGTACTGTATTTGTACTGTAGTAGTACTGTATGTGTACTGTATGTGTACTTTATGTGTACTGTATTTGTACTGTAGTTGTACTGTAGTTGTACTGTAGTTGTACTGTAGTTGTACTGTATTTGTACTGTACTTGTACTGTAGTTGTACTGTAGTTGTACTGTAGTTGTACTGTACTTGTACTGTATGTGTACTTTATTTTAACTGTATTTGTACTGTAGTTGTACTGTAGTTGTACTGTATTTGTACTGTAGTTGTACTGTATGTGTAGTTGTACTGTATTTGTACTGTACTTGTACTGTAGTTGTACTGTATTTGTACTGTAGTTGTACTGTAGTTGTACTGTATGTGTACTGTAGTTGTACTGTATGTGTACTGTTGTTGTACTGAATGTGTACTGTAGTTGTACTGTATTTGTTCTGTATTTGTACTGTACTTGTACTGTAGTTGTACTGTAGTTTTACTGTATGTGTACTGTATTTGTACTGTACTTGTACTGTAGTTGTACTGTAGTTGTACTGTACTTGTACTGTACTTGTACTGTAGTTGTACTGTATGTGTACTGTAGTTGTACTGTATTTGTACTGTACTTGTACTGTAGTTGTACTGTAGTTGTACTGTACTTGTACTGTACTTGTACTGTACTTGTACTGTAGTTGTACTGTAGTTGTACTGTAGTTGTACTGTATGTGTACTGTAGTTGTACTGTATTTGTACTGAACTTGTACTGTAGATCTACTGTAGTTGTACTGTATTTGTACTGTATGTGTACTGTATTTGTACTGTAGTTGTACTGTATGTGTACTGTAGTTGTACTGTATGTGTACTGTATTTGTACTGTATGTGTACTGTATTTGTACTGTAGTTGTACTGTAGTTGTACTGTAGTTGTACTGTAGTTGTACTGTATGTGTACTGTATTTGTACTGTATGTGTACTGTATTTGTACTGTAGTTGTACTGTAGTTGTACTGTATGTGTACTTTATTTTAACTGTACTTGTACTGTAGTTGCACTGTATTTGTACTGTAGTTGTACTGTATTTGTACTGTAGTTGTACTGTAGTTGTACTGTATGTGTACTGTATTTGTACTGTATGTGTACTGTATTTGTACTGTATGTGTACTGTATTTGTACTGTATGTGTAATGTATTTGTACTGTATGTGTACTGTATTTGTACTGTAGTTGTACTGTACTTTTACTGAAGTTGTACTGTATGTGTACTGTATTTGTACTGTAGTTGTACTGTAGTTGTACTGTATTTGTACTGTATTTGTACTGTACTTGTACTGTAGTTGTACTGTAGTTGTACTGTATGTGTACTGTATTTGTACTGTAGTTGTGCTGTAGTTGTACTGTATGTGTACTGTAGTTGTACTGTACTTGTACTGTAGTTGTACTGTAGTTGTACTGTATGTGTACTGTAGTTGTACTGTAGTTGTACTGTAGTTGTACTGTAGTTGTACTGTACTTGTACTGTATTTGTACTGTAGTTGTTCTGTATGCGTACTGTATTTGTACTGTAGTTGTACTGTAGTTGTACTGTAGTTGTACTGTATGTGTACTGTATGTGTACTGTAGTTGTACTGTAGTTGTACTGTAGTTGTACTGTATGTGTACTGTATGTGTACTGTATGTGTACTGTAGTTGTACTGTATGTGTACTGTATGTGTACTGTAGTTGTACTGAATGTGTACTGTATGTGTACTGTATTTGTACTGTAGTTGTACTGTAGTTGTACTGTAGTTGTACAGTATTTGTACTGTAGTTGTACTGTAGTTGTACTGTAGTTGTACTGTTGTTGTACTGTATGTGTACTGTATTTGTACTGTATGTGTACTGTAGTTGTACTGTATGTGTACTGTATGTGTACTGTAGTTGTACTGTAAATGTACTGTATGTGTACTGTATGTGTACTGTAGTTGTACTGTAGTTGTACTGTATGTGTACTGTAGTTGTACTGTATTTGTACTTTATGTGTACTGTATTTATACTGTATTTGTACTGTAGTTGTACTGTATTTGTACTGTATGTGTACTGTATTTGTACTGTAGTTGTACTGTAGTTGTACTGTAGTTGTACTGTAGTTGTACTGTACTTGTACTGTATTTGTACTGTAGTTGTTCTGTATGTGTACTGTATTTGTACTGTAGTTGTACTGTAGTTGTACTGTAGTTGTACTGTATGTGTACTGTATGTGTACTGTAGTTGTACTGTAGTTGTACTGTATTGGTACTGTATTTGTACTGTACTTGTACTGTAGTTGTACTGTAGTTGTACTGTATGTGTACTGTACTTGTACTGTAGTTGTACTGTAGTTGTACTGTACTTGTACTGTACTTGTACTATAGTTGTACTGTAGTTGTACTGTAGTTGTACTGTATGTGTACTGTAGTTGTACTGTATTTGTACTGTACTTGTAC
The DNA here is from genome assembly GCA_946902985.2 of Meconema thalassinum. Lineage (NCBI taxonomy): Eukaryota > Metazoa > Arthropoda > Insecta > Orthoptera > Tettigoniidae > Meconema > Meconema thalassinum. Next base: position 442,089,587 of record OX336394.1, on the reverse strand, counting down.
TGTAGTTGTACTGTAGTTGTACTGTAGTTGTACTGTATGTGTACTGTAGTTATACTGTACTTGTACTATAGTTGTACTGTATGTGTAATGTATTTGTACTGTACTTGTACTGTAGTTGTACTGTAGTTGTACTGTACTTGTACTGTACTTGTACTGTAGTTGTACTGTATGTGTACTGTAGTTGTACTGTATTTGTACTGTACTTGTACTGTAGTTGTACTGTAGTTGTACTGTACTTGTACTGTACTTGTACTGTACTTGTACTGTAGTTGTACTGTAGTTGTACTGTAGTTGTACTGTATGTGTACTGTAGTTGTACTGTATTTGTACTGTACTTGTACTGTAGTTGTACTGTAGTTGTACTGTACTTGTACTGTACTTGTACTGTAGTTGTACTGTATTTGTACTGTACTTGTACTGTACTTGTACTGTAGTTGTACTGTAGTTGTACTGTAGTTGTACTGTAGTTGTACTGTAGTTGTACTGTATGTGTACTGTAGTTGTACTGTATTTGTACTGTACTTGTACTGTAGTTGTACTGTAGTTGTACTGTAGTTGTACTGTAGTTGCACTGTATGTGTACTGTATTTTAACTGTATTTGTACTGTAGTTGTACTGTAGTTGTACTGTAGTTGTACTGTAGTTGTACTGTACTTGTACTGTAGTTGTACTGTAGTTGTACTGTAGTTAAACTGTATTTGTACTGTAGTTGTACAGTACTTGTACTGTATGTGTACTGTATGTGTACTGTATTTGTACTGTAGTAGTACTGTATGTGTACTGTATGTGTACTGTATGTGTACTGTATTTGTACTGTAGTTGTACTGTAGTTGTACTGTAGTTGTACTGTAGTTGTACTGTATTTGTACTGTACTTGTACTGTAGTTGTACTGTAGTTGTACTGTAGTTGTACTGTACTTGTACTGTATGTGTACTTTATTTTAACTGTATTTGTACTGTAGTTGTACTGTAGTTGTACTGTATTTGTACTGTAGTTGTACTGTATGTGTAGTTGTACTGTATTTGTACTGTACTTGTACTGTAGTTGTACTGTATTTGTACTGTAGTTGTACTGTAGTTGTACTGTATGTGTACTGTAGTTGTACTGTATGTGTACTGTTGTTGTACTGAATGTGTACTGTAGTTGTACTGTATTTGTTCTGTATTTGTACTGTACTTGTACTGTAGTTGTACTGTAGTTTTACTGTATGTGTACTGTATTTGTACTGTACTTGTACTGTAGTTGTACTGTAGTTGTACTGTACTTGTACTGTACTTGTACTGTAGTTGTACTGTATGTGTACTGTAGTTGTACTGTATTTGTACTGTACTTGTACTGTAGTTGTACTGTAGTTGTACTGTACTTGTACTGTACTTGTACTGTAGTTGTACTGTAGTTGTACTGTAGTTGTACTGTATGTGTACTGTAGTTGTACTGTATTTGTACTGAACTTGTACTGTAGATCTACTGTAGTTGTACTGTATTTGTACTGTATGTGTACTGTATTTGTACTGTAGTTGTACGGTATGTGTACTGTAGTTGTACTGTATGTGTACTGTATTTGTACTGTATGTGTACTGTATTTGTACTGTAGTTGTACTGTAGTTGTACTGTAGTTGTACTGTAGTTGTACTGTATGTGTACTGTATTTGTACTGTATGTGTACTGTATTTGTACTGTAGTTGTACTGTATGTGTACTTTATTTTAACTGTACTTGTACTGTAGTTGCACTGTATTTGTACTGTAGTTGTACTGTATTTGTACTGTAGTTGTACTGTAGTTGTACTGTATGTGTACTGTATTTGTACTGTATGTGTACTGTATTTGTACTGTATGTGTACTGTATTTGTACTGTATGTGTAATGTATTTGTACTGTATGTGTACTGTATTTGTACTGTAGTTGTACTGTACTTGTACTGAAGTTGTACTGTATGTGTACTGTATTTGTACTGTAGTTGTACTGTAGTTGTACTGTATTTGTACTGTATTTGTACTATACTTGTACTGTAGTTGTACTGTAGTTGTACTGTATGTGTACTGTATTTGTACTGTAGTTGTACTGTATGTGTACTGTAGTTGTACTGTACTTGTACTGTAGTTGTACTGTAGTTGTACTGTATGTGTACTGTAGTTGTACTGTATTTGTACTTTATGTGTACTGTATTTATACTGTATTTGTACTGTAGTTGTACTGTATTTGTACTGTATGTGTACTGTATTTGTACTGTAGTTGTACTGTAGTTGTACTGTAGTTGTACTGTAGTTGTACTGTACTTGTACTGTAGTTGTACTGTAGTTGTACTGTATGTGTACTGTATTTTAACTGTATTTGTACTGTAGTTGTACTGTAGTTGTACTGTAGTTGTACTGTAGTTGTACTGTACTTGTACTGTAGTTGTACTGTAGTTGTACTGAAGTTAAACTGTATTTGTTCTGTATTTGTTCTGTAGTTGTACTGTAGTTGTACTGTACTTGTACTGTATGTGTACTGTATGTGTACTGTATTTGTACTGTAGTAGTACTGTATGTGTACTGTATGTGTACTGTATGTGTACTGTAGTTGTACTGTAGTTGTACTGTAGTTGTACTGTAGTTGTACTGTATTTGTACTGTACTTGTACTGTAGTTGTACTGTAGTTGTACTGTACTTGTACTGTACTTGTTCTGTACTGGTACTGTAGTTGTACTGTAGTTGTACTGTATGTGTACTGTAGTTTTACTGTATGTGTACTGTAGTTGTACTGTAGTTGTACTGTAGTTGTCCTGTAGTTGTACTGTATTTGTACTGTAGTTGTACTGTAGTTGTACTGTAATTGTACTGTAGTTGTACTGTAGTTGTACTGTAGTTGTACTGTAGTTGTACTGTAGTTGTACTGTATGTGTACTGTATGTGTACTGTACTTGTACTGTAGTTGTACTGTACTTGTACTGTACTTGTACTGTACTTGTACTGTACTTGTACTGTATGTGTACTGTACTTGTACTGTAGTTGTACTGTAGTTGTACAGTATTTGAGCTGTAGTTGTACTGTAGTTGTACTGTAGTTGTACTGTAGGTGTACTGTAGTTGCACTGTAGTTGTACTGTACGTGTACTGTATTTTAACTGTAGTTGTACTGTAGTTGTACTGTAGTTGAACTGTATGTGTACTGTATGTGTACTGTAGTTGTACTGTAGTTGTACTGTATGTGTACTGTATGTGTACTGTATGTGTACTGTAGTTGTACTGTATTTGTACTGTAGTTGTACTGTAGTTGTACTGTATGTGTACTGTAGTTTTACTGTATGTGTACTGTAGTTGTACTGTATTGGTACTGTATTTGTACTGTACTTGTACTGTAGTTGTACTGTTGTTGTACTGTATGTGTACTGTACTTGTACTGTAGTTGTACTGTAGTTGTACTGTACTTGTACTGTACTTGTACTATAGTTGTACTGTAGTTGTACTGTAGTTGTACTGTATGTGTACTGTAGTTGTACTGTATTTGTACTGTACTTGTACTGTAGTTGTACTGTAGTTGTACTGTAGTTGTACTGTATGTGTACTGTAGTTATACTGTACTTGTACTATAGTTGTACTGTATGTGTACTGTATTTGTACTGTACTTGTACTGTAGTTGTACTGTAGTTGTACTGTACTTGTACTGTACTTGTACTGTACTTGTACTGTACTTGTACTGTAGTTGTACTGTAGTTGTACTGTAGTTGTACTGTATGTGTACTGTAGTTGTACTGTATTTGTACTGTACTTGTACTGTAGTTGTACTGTAGTTGTACTGTACTTGTACTGTACTTGTACTGTAGTTGTACTGTATTTGTACTGTACTTGTACTGTACTTGTACTGTAGTTGTACTGTAGTTGTACTGTAGTTGTACTGTAGTTGTACTGTAGTTGTACTGTATGTGTACTGTAGTTGTACTGTATTTGTACTGTACTTGTACTGTAGTTGTACTGTAGTTGTACTGTAGTTGTACTGTAGTTGCACTGTATGTGTACTGTATTTTAACTGTATTTGTACTGTAGTTGTACTGTAGTTGTACTGTAGTTGTACTGTACTTGTACTGTAGTTGTACTGTAGTTGTACTGTAGTTAAACTGTATTTGTACTGTAGTTGTACAGTACTTGTACTGTATGTGTACTGTATGTGTACTGTATTTGTACTGTAGTAGTACTGTATGTGTACTGTATGTGTACTGTATGTGTACTGTATTTGTACTGTAGTTGTACTGTAGTTGTACTGTAGTTGTACTGTAGTTGTACTGTATTTGTACTGTACTTGTACTGTAGTTGTACTGTAGTTGTACTGTACTTGTACTGTATGTGTACTTTATTTTAACTGTATTTGTACTGTAGTTGTACTGTAGTTGTACTGTATTTGTACTGTAGTTGTACTGTATGTGTAGTTGTACTGTATTTGTACTGTACTTGTACTGTAGTTGTACTGTATTTGTACTGTAGTTGTACTGTAGTTGTACTGTATGTGTACTGTAGTTGTACTGTATGTGTACTGTTGTTGTACTGAATGTGTACTGTAGTTGTACTGTATTTGTTCTGTATTTGTACTGTACTTGTACTGTAGTTGTACTGTAGTTTTACTGTATGTGTACTGTATTTGTACTGTACTTGTACTGTAGTTGTACTGTAGTTGTACTGTACTTGTACTGTACTTGTACTGTAGTTGTACTGTATGTGTACTGTAGTTGTACTGTATTTGTACTGTACTTGTACTGTAGTTGTACTGTAGTTGTACTGTACTTGTACTGTACTTGTACTGTAGTTGTACTGTAGTTGTACTGTAGTTGTACTGTATGTGTACTGTAGTTGTACTGTATTTGTACTGAACTTGTACTGTAGATCTACTGTAGTTGTACTGTATTTGTACTGTATGTGTACTGTATTTGTACTGTAGTTGTACTGTATGTGTACTGTAGTTGTACTGTATGTGTACTGTATTTGTACTGTATGTGTACTGTATTTGTACTGTAGTTGTACTGTAGTTGTACTGTAGTTGTACTGTAGTTGTACTGTATGTGTACTGTATTTGTACTGTATGTGTACTGTATTTGTACTGTAGTTGTACTGTAGTTGTACTGTATGTGTACTTTATTTTAACTGTACTTGTACTGTAGTTGCACTGTATTTGTACTGTAGTTGTACTGTATTTGTACTGTAGTTGTACTGTAGTTGTACTGTATGTGTACTGTATTTGTACTGTATGTGTACTGTATTTGTACTGTATGTGTACTGTATTTGTACTGTATGTGTAATGTATTTGTACTGTATGTGTACTGTATTTGTACTGTAGTTGTACTGTACTTGTACTGAAGTTGTACTGTATGTGTACTGTATTTGTACTGTAGTTGTACTGTAGTTGTACTGTATTTGTACTGTATTTGTACTGTACTTGTACTGTAGTTGTACTGTAGTTGTACTGTATGTGTACTGTATTTGTACTGTAGTTGTACTGTAGTTGTACTGTATGTGTACTGTAGTTGTACTGTACTTGTACTGTAGTTGTACTGTAGATGTACTGTATGTGTACTGTAGTTGTACTGTATTTGTACTTTATGTGTACTGTATTTATACTGTATTTGTACTGTAGTTGTACTGTATTTGTACTGTATGTGTACTGTATTTGTACTGTAGTTGTACTGTAGTTGTACTGTAGTTGTACTGTAGTTGTACTGTACTTGTACTGTAGTTGTACTGTAGTTGTACTGTATGTGTACAGTATTTTAACTGTATTTGTACTGTAGTTGTACTGTAGTTGTACTGTAGTTGTACTGTAGTTGTACTGTACTTGTACTGTAGTTGTACTGTAGTTGTACTGAAGTTAAACAGTATTTGTACTGTAGTTGTACTGTAGTTGTACTGTACTTGTACTGTATGTGTACTGTATGTGTACTGTATTTGTACTGTAGTAGTACTGTATGTGTACTGTATGTGTACTGTATTTGTACTGTAGTTGTACTGTAGTTGTACTGTAGTTGTACTGTAGTTGTACTGTATTTGTACTGTACTTGTACTGTAGTTGTACTGTACTTGTACTGTACTTGTACTGTACTTGTACTGTACTTGTACTGTACTTGTACTGTACTTGTACTGTAGTTGTACTGTAGTTGTACTGTATGTGTACTGTAGTTTTACTGTATGTGTACTGTAGTTGTACTGTAGTTGTACTGTAGTTGTACTGTAGTTGTACTGTATTTGTACTGTAGTTGTACTGTAGTTGTACTGTAATTGTACTGTAGTTGTACTGTAGTTGTACTGTAGTTGTACTGTAGTTGTACTGTAGTTGTACTGTATGTGTACTGTATGTGTACTGTACTTGTACTGTAGTTGTACTGTACTTGTACTGTACTTGTACTGTACTTGTACTGTACTTGTACTGTATGTGTACTGTACTTGTACTGTAGTTGTACTGTAGTTGTACTGTATTTGAGCTGTAGTTGTACTGTAGTTGTACTGTAGTTGTACTGTATGTGTACTGTAGTTGCACTGTAGTTGTACTGTACGTGTACTGTATTTTAACTGTAGTTGTACTGTAGTTGTACTGTAGTTGTACTGTATGTGTACTGTAGTTGTACTGTAGTTGTACTGTATGTGTACTGTATGTGTACTGTATGTGTACTGTAGTTGTACTGTATTTGTACTGTAGTTGTACTGTAGTTGTACTGTATGTGTACTGTAGTTGTACTGTATTTGTACTGTACTTGTACTGTAGTTGTACTGTAGTTGTACTGTAGTTGTACTGTAGTTGCACTGTATGTGTACTGTATTTTAACTGTATTTGTACTGTAGTTGTACTGTAGTTGTACTGTAGTTGTACTGTAGTTGTACTGTACTTGTACTGTAGTTGTACTGTAGTTGTACTGTAGTTAAACTGTATTTGTACTGTAGTTGTACAGTACTTGTACTGTATGTGTACTGTATGTGTACTGTATTTGTACTGTAGTAGTACTGTATGTGTACTGTATGTGTACTGTATGTGTACTGTATTTGTACTGTAGTTGTACTGTAGTTGTACTGTAGTTGTACTGTAGTTGTACTGTATTTGTACTGTACTTGTACTGTAGTTGTACTGTAGTTGTACTGTAGTTGTACTGTACTTGTACTGTATGTGTACTTTATTTTAACTGTATTTGTACTGTAGTTGTACTGTAGTTGTACTGTATTTGTACTGTAGTTGTACTGTATGTGTAGTTGTACTGTATTTGTACTGTACTTGTACTGTAGTTGTACTGTATTTGTACTGTAGTTGTACTGTAGTTGTACTGTATGTGTACTGTAGTTGTACTGTATGTGTACTGTTGTTGTACTGAATGTGTACTGTAGTTGTACTGTATTTGTTCTGTATTTGTACTGTACTTGTACTGTAGTTGTACTGTAGTTTTACTGTATGTGTACTGTATTTGTACTGTACTTGTACTGTAGTTGTACTGTAGTTGTACTGTACTTGTACTGTACTTGTACTGTAGTTGTACTGTATGTGTACTGTAGTTGTACTGTATTTGTACTGTACTTGTACTGTAGTTGTACTGTAGTTGTACTGTAGTTGTACTGTACTTGTACTGTAGTTGTACTGTAGTTGTACTGTAGTTGTACTGTATGTGTACTGTAGTTGTACTGTATTTGTACTGAACTTGTACTGTAGATCTACTGTAGTTGTACTGTATTTGTACTGTATGTGTACTGTATTTGTACTGTAGTTGTACTGTATGTGTACTGTAGTTGTACTGTATGTGTACTGTATTTGTACTGTATGTGTACTGTATTTGTACTGCAGTTGTACTGTAGTTGTACTGTAGTTGTACTGTAGTTGTACTGTATGTGTACTGTATTTGTACTGTATGTGTACTGTATTTGTACTGTAGTTGTACTGTAGTTGTACTGTATGTGTACTTTATTTTAACTGTACTTGTACTGTAGTTGCACTGTATTTGTACTGTAGTTGTACTGTATTTGTACTGTAGTTGTACTGTAGTTGTACTGTATGTGTACTGTATTTGTACTGTATGTGTACTGTATTTGTACTGTATGTGTACTGTATTTGTACTGTATGTGTAATGTATTTGTACTGTATGTGTACTGTATTTGTACTGTAGTTGTACTGTACTTGTACTGAAGTTGTACTGTATGTGTACTGTATTTGTACTGTAGTTGTACTGTAGTTGTACTGTATTTGTACTGTATTTGTACTGTACTTGTACTGTAGTTGTACTGTAGTTGTACTGTATGTGTACTGTATTTGTACTGTAGTTGTACTGTAGTTGTACTGTATGAGTACTGTAGTTGTACTGTACTTGTACTGTAGTTGTACTGTAGTTGTACTGTATGTGTACTGTAGTTGTACTGTATGTGTAATGTATTTGTACTTTATGTGTACTGTATTTATACTGTATTTGTACTGTAGTTGTACTGTATTTGTACTGTATGTGTACTGTATTTGTACTGTAGTTGTACTGTAGTTGTACTGTAGTTGTACTGTAGTTGTACTGTACTTGTACTGTAGTTGTACTGTAGTTGTACTGTATGTGTACTGTATTTTAACTGTATTTGTACTGTAGTTGTACTGTAGTTGTACTGTAGTTGTACTGTAGTTGTACTGTACTTGTACTGTAGTTGTACTGTAGTTGTACTGAAGTTAAACTGTATTTGTACTGTAGTTGTACTGTAGTTGTACTGTACTTGTACTGTATGTGTACTGTATGTGTACTGTATTTGTACTGTAGTAGTACTGTATGTGTACTGTATGTGTACTGTATGTGTACTGTAGTTGTACTGTAGTTGTACTGTAGTTGTACTGTAGTTGTACTGTATGTGTACTGTACTTGTACTGTACTTGTACTGTAGTTGTACTGTAGTTGTACTGTATGTGTACTGTAGTTTTACTGTATGTGTACTGTAGTTGTACTGTAGTTGTACTGTAGTTGTACTGTAGTTGTACTGTATTTGTACTGTAGTTGTACTGTAGTTGTACTGTAATTGTACTGTAGTTGTACTGTAGTTGTACTGTAGTTGTACTGTATGTGTACTGTATGTGTACTGTACTTGTACTGTAGTTGTACTGTACTTGTACTGTACTTGTACTGTACTTGTACTGTACTTGTACTGTACTTGTACTGTATGTGTACTGTACTTGTACTGTAGTTGTACTGTAGTTGTACTGTATTTGAGCCGTAGTTGTACTGTAGTTGTACTGTAGTTGTACTGTATGTGTACTGTAGTTGCACTGTAGTTGTACTGTACGTGTACTGTATTTTAACTGTAGTTGTACTGTAGTTGTACTGTAGTTGTACTGTATGTGTACTGTAGTTGTACTGTAGTTGTACTGTATGTGTACTGTATGTGTACTGTATGTGTACTGTAGTTGTACTGTATTTGTACTGTAGTTGTACTGTAGTTGTACTGTATGTGTACTGTAGTTTTACTGTATGTGTACTGTAGTTGTACTGTATTGGTACTGTATTTGTACTGTACTTGTACTGAAGTTGTACTGTAGTTGTACTGTATGTGTACTGTACTTGTACTGTAGTTGTACTGTAGTTGTACTGTAGTTGTACTGTACTTGTACTGTACTTGTACTATAGTTGTACTGTAGTTGTACTGTAGTTGTACTGTATGTGTACTGTAGTTGTACTGTATTTGTACTGTACTTGTACTGTAGTTGTACTGTAGTTGTACTGTAGTTGTACTGTATGTGTACTGTAGTTATACTGTACTTGTACTATAGTTGTACTGTATGTGTACTGTATTTGTACTGTACTTGTATTGTAGTTGTACTGTAGTTGTACTGTACTTGTACTGTACTTGTACTGTAGTTGTACTGTATGTGTACTGTAGTTGTACTGTATTTGTACTGTACTTGTACTGTAGTTGTACTGTACTTGTACTGTACTTGTACTGTACTTGTACTGTACTTGTACTGTAGTTGTACTGTAGTTGTACTGTAGTTGTACTGTATGTGTACTGTAGTTGTACTGTATTTGTACTGTACTTGTACTGTAGTTGTACTGTAGTTTTACTGTACTTGTACTGTACTTGTACTGTAGTTGTACTGTATTTGTACTGTACTTGTACTGTACTTGCACTGTAGTTGTACTGTAGTTGTACTGTAGTTGTACTGTAGTTGTACTGTAGTTGTACTGTATGTGTACTGTAGTTGTACTGTATTTGTACTGTACTTGTACTGTAGTTGTACTGTGTTTGTACTGTAGTTGTACTGTAGTTGCACTGTATGTGTACTGTATTTTAACTGTATTTGTACTGTAGTTGTACTGTAGTTGTACTGTAGTTGTACTGTAGTTGTACTGTACTTGTACTGTAGTTGTACTGTAGTTGTACTGTAGTTAAACTGTATTTGTACTGTAGTTGTACAGTACTTGTACTGTATGTGTACTGTATGTGTACTGTATTTGTACTGTAGTAGTACTGTATGTGTACTGTATGTGTACTTTATGTGTACTGTATTTGTACTGTAGTTGTACTGTAGTTGTACTGTAGTTGTACTGTAGTTGTACTGTATTTGTACTGTACTTGTACTGTAGTTGTACTGTAGTTGTACTGTAGTTGTACTGTACTTGTACTGTATGTGTACTTTATTTTAACTGTATTTGTACTGTAGTTGTACTGTAGTTGTACTGTATTTGTACTGTAGTTGTACTGTATGTGTAGTTGTACTGTATTTGTACTGTACTTGTACTGTAGTTGTACTGTATTTGTACTGTAGTTGTACTGTAGTTGTACTGTATGTGTACTGTAGTTGTACTGTATGTGTACTGTTGTTGTACTGAATGTGTACTGTAGTTGTACTGTATTTGTTCTGTATTTGTACTGTACTTGTACTGTAGTTGTACTGTAGTTTTACTGTATGTGTACTGTATTTGTACTGTACTTGTACTGTAGTTGTACTGTAGTTGTACTGTACTTGTACTGTACTTGTACTGTAGTTGTACTGTATGTGTACTGTAGTTGTACTGTATTTGTACTGTACTTGTACTGTAGTTGTACTGTAGTTGTACTGTACTTGTACTGTACTTGTACTGTACTTGTACTGTAGTTGTACTGTAGTTGTACTGTAGTTGTACTGTATGTGTACTGTAGTTGTACTGTATTTGTACTGAACTTGTACTGTAGATCTACTGTAGTTGTACTGTATTTGTACTGTATGTGTACTGTATTTGTACTGTAGTTGTACTGTATGTGTACTGTAGTTGTACTGTATGTGTACTGTATTTGTACTGTATGTGTACTGTATTTGTACTGTAGTTGTACTGTAGTTGTACTGTAGTTGTACTGTAGTTGTACTGTAGTTGTACTGTATGTGTACTGTATTTGTACTGTATGTGTACTGTATTTGTACTGTAGTTGTACTGTAGTTGTACTGTATGTGTACTTTATTTTAACTGTACTTGTACTGTAGTTGCACTGTATTTGTACTGTAGTTGTACTGTATTTGTACTGTAGTTGTACTGTAGTTGTACTGTATGTGTACTGTATTTGTACTGTATGTGTACTGTATTTGTACTGTATGTGTACTGTATTTGTACTGTATGTGTAATGTATTTGTACTGTATGTGTACTGTATTTGTACTGTAGTTGTACTGTACTTTTACTGAAGTTGTACTGTATGTGTACTGTATTTGTACTGTAGTTGTACTGTAGTTGTACTGTATTTGTACTGTATTTGTACTGTACTTGTACTGTAGTTGTACTGTAGTTGTACTGTATGTGTACTGTATTTGTACTGTAGTTGTGCTGTAGTTGTACTGTATGTGTACTGTAGTTGTACTGTACTTGTACTGTAGTTGTACTGTAGTTGTACTGTATGTGTACTGTAGTTGTACTGTAGTTGTACTGTAGTTGTACTGTAGTTGTACTGTACTTGTACTGTATTTGTACTGTAGTTGTTCTGTATGCGTACTGTATTTGTACTGTAGTTGTACTGTAGTTGTACTGTAGTTGTACTGTATGTGTACTGTATGTGTACTGTAGTTGTACTGTAGTTGTACTGTAGTTGTACTGTATGTGTACTGTATGTGTACTGTATGTGTACTGTAGTTGTACTGTATGTGTACTGTATGTGTACTGTAGTTGTACTGAATGTGTACTGTATGTGTACTGTATTTGTACTGTAGTTGTACTGTAGTTGTACTGTAGTTGTACAGTATTTGTACTGTAGTTGTACTGTAGTTGTACTGTAGTTGTACTGTTGTTGTACTGTATGTGTACTGTATTTGTACTGTATGTGTACTGTAGTTGTACTGTATGTGTACTGTATGTGTACTGTAGTTGTACTGTAAATGTACTGTATGTGTACTGTATGTGTACTGTAGTTGTACTGTAGTTGTACTGTATGTGTACTGTAGTTGTACTGTATTTGTACTTTATGTGTACTGTATTTATACTGTATTTGTACTGTAGTTGTACTGTATTTGTACTGTATGTGTACTGTATTTGTACTGTAGTTGTACTGTAGTTGTACTGTAGTTGTACTGTAGTTGTACTGTACTTGTACTGTATTTGTACTGTAGTTGTTCTGTATGTGTACTGTATTTGTACTGTAGTTGTACTGTAGTTGTACTGTAGTTGTACTGTATGTGTACTGTATGTGTACTGTAGTTGTACTGTAGTTGTACTGTAGTTGTACTGTATGTGTACTGTATGTGTACTGTATGTGTACTGTAGTTGTACTGTATGTGTACTGTATGTGTACTGTAGTTGTACTGAATGTGTACTGTATGTGTACTGTAGTTGTACTGTAGTTGTACTGTAGTTGTACTGTAGTTGTACTGTATGTGTACTGTAGTTGTACTGTAGTTGTACTGTAGTTGTACTGTAGTTGTACTGTATGTGTACTGTATGTGTACTGTACTTGTACTGTAGTTGTACTGTACTTGTACTGTACTTGTACTGTACTTGTACTGTACTTGTACTGTACTTGTACTGTATGTGTACTGTACTTGTACTGTAGTTGTACTGTAGTTGTACTGTATTTGAGCTGTAGTTGTACTGTAGTTGTACTGTAGTTGTACTGTATGTGTACTGTAGTTGCACTGTAGTTGTACTGTACGTGTACTGTATTTTAACTGTAGTTGTACTGTAGTTGTACTGTAGTTGTACTGTATGTGTACTGTAGTTGTACTGTAGTTGTACTGTATGTGTACTGTATGTGTACTGTATGTGTACTGTAGTTGTACTCTATTTGTACTGTAGTTGTACTGTAGTTGTACTGTATGTGTACTGTAGTTGTACTGTATTTGTACTGTATTTGTACTGTAGTTGTACTGTAGTTGTACTGTAGTTGTACTGTAGTTGCACTGTATGTGTACTGTATTTTAACTGTATTTGTACTGTAGTTGTACTGTAGTTGTACTGTAGTTGTACTGTAGTTGTACTGTACTTGTACTGTAGTTGTACTGTAGTTGTACTGTAGTTAAACTGTATTTGTACTGTAGTTGTACAGTACTTGTACTGTATGTGTACTGTATGTGTACTGTATTTGTACTGTAGTAGTACTGTATGTGTACTGTATGTGTACTGTATGTGTACTGTATTTGTACTGTAGTTGTACTGTAGTTGTACTGTAGTTGTACTGTAGTTGTACTGTATTTGTACTGTACTTGTACTGTAGTTGTACTGTAGTTGTACTGTAGTTGTACTGTACTTGTACTGTATGTGTACTTTATTTTAACTGTATTTGTACTGTAGTTGTACTGTAGTTGTACTGTATTTGTACTGTAGTTGTACTGTATGTGTAGTTGTACTGTATTTGTACTGTACTTGTACTGTAGTTGTACTGTATTTGTACTGTAGTTGTACTGTAGTTGTACTGTATGTGTACTGTTGTTGTACTGAATGTGTACTGTAGTTGTACTGTATTTGTTCTGTATTTGTACTGTACTTGTACTGTAGTTGTACTGTAGTTTTACTGTATGTGTACTGTATTTGTACTGTACTTGTACTGTAGTTGTACTGTAGTTGTACTGTACTTGTACTGTACTTGTACTGTAGTTGTACTGTATGTGTACTGTAGTTGTACTGTATTTGTACTGTACTTGTACTGTAGTTGTACTGTAGTTGTACTGTACTTGTACTGTACTTGTACTGTAGTTGTACTGTAGTTGTACTGTAGTTGTACTGTATGTGTACTGTAGTTGTACTGTATTTGTACTGAACTTGTACTGTAGATCTACTGTAGTTGTACTGTATTTGTACTGTATGTGTACTGTATTTGTACTGTAGTTGTACTGTATGTGTACTGTAGTTGTACTGTATGTGTACTGTATTTGTACTGTATGTGTACTGTATTTGTACTGTAGTTGTACTGTAGTTGTACTGTAGTTGTACTGTAGTTGTACTGTATGTGTACTGTATTTGTACTGTATGTGTACTGTATTTGTACTGTAGTTGTACTGTAGTTGTACTGTATGTGTACTTTATTTTAACTGTACTTGTACTGTAGTTGCACTGTATTTGTACTGTAGTTGTACTGTATTTGTACTGTAGTTGTACTGTAGTTGTACTGTATGTGTACTGTATTTGTACTGTATGTGTACTGTATTTGTACTGTATGTGTAATGTATTTGTACTGTATGTGTACTGTATTTGTACTGTAGTTGTACTGTACTTGTACTGAAGTTGTACTGTATGTGTACTGTATTTGTACTGTAGTTGTACTGTAGTTGTACTGTATTTGTACTGTATTTGTACTGTACTTGTACTGTAGTTGTACTGTAGTTGTACTGTATGTGTACTGTATTTGTACTGTAGTTGTACTGTAGTTGTACTGTATGAGTACTGTAGTTGTACTGTACTTGTACTGTAGTTGTACTGTAGTTGTACTGTATGTGTACTGTAGTTGTACTGTATGTGTAATGTATTTGTACTTTATGTGTACTGTATTTATACTGTATTTGTACTGTAGTTGTACTGTATTTGTACTGTATGTGTACTGTATTTGTACTGTAGTTGTACTGTAGTTGTACTGTAGTTGTACTGTAGTTGTACTGTACTTGTACTGTAGTTGTACTGTAGTTGTACTGTATGTGTACTGTATTTTAACTGTATTTGGACTGTAGTTGTACTGTAGTTGTACTGTAGTTGTACTGTAGTTGTACTGTACTTGTACTGTAGTTGTACTGTAGTTGTACTGAAGTTAAACTGTATTTGTACTGTAGTTGTACTGTAGTTGTACTGTACTTGTACTGTATGTGTACTGTATGTGTACTGTATTTGTACTGTAGTAGTACTGTATGTGTACTGTATGTGTACTGTATGTATACTGTATTTGTATTGTAGTTGTACTGTAGTTGTACTGTAGTTGTACTGTAGTTGTACTGTAGTTGTACTGTACTTGTACTGTACTTGTACTGTACTTGTACTGTACTTGTACTGTAGTTGTACTGTAGTTGTACTGTATGTGTACTGTAGTTTTACTGTATGTGTACTGTAGTTGTACTGTAGTTGTACTGTAGTTGTACTGTAGTTGTACTGTATTTGTACTGTAGTTGTACTGTAATTGTACTGTAATTGTACTGTAGTTGTACTGTAGTTGTACTGTAGTTGTACTGTATGTGTACTGTATGTGTACTGTACTTGTACTGTAGTTGTACTGTACTTGTACTGTACTTGTACTGTACTTGTACTGTACTTGTACTGTATGTGTACTGTACTTGTACTGTAGTTGTACTGTAGTTGTACTGTATTTGAGCCGTAGTTGTACTGTAGTTGTACTGTAGTTGTACTGTATGTGTACTGTAGTTGCACTGTAGTTGTACTGTACGTGTACTGTATTTTAACTGTAGTTGTACTGTAGTTGTACTGTAGTTGTACTGTATGTGTACTGTAGTTGTACTGTAGTTGTACTGTATGTGTACTGTATGTGTACTGTATGTGTACTGTAGTTGTACTGTATTTGTACTGTAGTTGTACAGTAGTTGTACTGTATGTGTACTGTAGTTTTACTGTATGTGTACTGTAGTTGTACTGTATTGGTACTGTATTTGTACTGTACTTGTACTGTAGTTGTACTGTAGTTGTACTGTATGTGTACTGTACTTGTACTGTAGTTGTACTGTAGTTGTACTGTACTTGTACTGTACTTGTACTATAGTTGTACTGTAGTTGTACTGTAGTTGTACTGTATGTGTACTGTAGTTGTACTGTATTTGTACTGTACTTGTACTGTAGTTGTACTGTAGTTGTACTGTAGTTGTACTGTATGTGTACTGTAGTTATACTGTACTTGTACTATAGTTGTACTGTATGTGTACTGTATTTGTACTGTACTTGTACTGTAGTTGTACTGTAGTTGTACTGTACTTGTACTGTACTTGTACTGTAGTTGTACTGTATGTGTACTGTAGTTGTACTGTATTTGTACTGTACTTGTACTGTAGTTGTACTGTAGTTGTACTGTACTTGTACTGTACTTGTACTGTACTTGTACTGTAGTTGTACTGTAGTTGTACTGTAGTTGTACTGTATGTGTACTGTAGTTGTACTGTATTTGTACTGTACTTGTACTGTAGTTGTACTGTAGTTTTACTGTACTTGTACTGTACTTGTTCTGTAGTTGTACTGTATTTGTACTGTACTTGTACTGTACTTGCACTGTAGTTGTACTGTAGTTGTACTGTAGTTGTACTGTAGTTGTACTGTAGTTGTACTGTATGTGTACTGTAGTTGTACTGTATTTGTACTGTACTTGTACTGTAGTTGTACTGTGTTTGTACTGTAGTTGTACTGTAGTTGCACTGTATGTGTACTGTATTTTAACTGTATTTGTACTGTAGTTGTACTGTAGTTGTAGTGTAGTTGTACTGTAGTTGTACTGTACTTGTACTGCAGTTGTACTGTAGTTGTACTGTAGTTAAACTGTATTTGTACTGTAGTTGTACAGTACTTGTACTGTATGTGTACTGTATGTGTACTGTATTTGTACTGTAGTAGTACTGTATGTGTACTGTATGTGTACTGTATGTGTACTGTATTTGTACTGTAGTTGTACTGTAGTTGTACTGTAGTTGTACTGTAGTTGTACTGTATTTGTACTGTACTTGTACTGTAGTTGTACTGTAGTTGTACTGTAGTTGTACTGTACTTGTACTGTATGTGTACTTTATTTTAACTGTATTTGTACTGTAGTTGTACTGTAGTTGTACTGTATTTGTACTGTAGTTGTACAGTATGTGTAGTTGTACTGTATTTGTACTGTACTTGTACTGTAGTTGTACTGTATTTGTACTGTAGTTGTACTGTAGTTGTACTGTATGTGTACTGTAGTTGTACTGTATGTGTACTGTTGTTGTACTGAATGTGTACTGTAGTTGTACTGTATTTGTTCTGTATTTGTACTGTACTTGTACTGTAGTTGTACTGTAGTTTTACTGTATGTGTACTGTATTTGTACTGTACTTGTACTGTAGTTGTACTGTAGTTGTACTGTACTTGTACTGTACTTGTACTGTAGTTGTACTGTATGTGTACTGTAGTTGTACTGTATTTGTACTGTACTTGTACTGTAGTTGTACTGTAGTTGTACTGTATTGTACTGTACTTGTACTGTACTTGTACTGTAGTTGTACTGTAGTTGTACTGTAGTTGTACTGTATGTGTACTGTAGTTGTACTGTATTTGTACTGAACTTGTACTGTAGATCTACTGTAGTTGTACTGTATTTGTACTGTATGTGTACTGTATTTGTACTGTAGTTGTACTGTATGTGTACTGTAGTTGTACTGTATGTGTACTGTATTTGTACTGTATGTGTACTGTATTTGTACTGTAGTTGTACTGTAGTTGTACTGTAGTTGTACTGTAGTTGTACTGTAGTTGTACTGTATGTGTACTGTATTTGTACTGTATGTGTACTGTATTTGTACTGTAGTTGTACTGTAGTTGTACTGTATGTGTACTTTATTTTAACTGTACTTGTACTGTAGTTGCACTGTATTTGTACTGTAGTTGTACTGAATTTGTACTGTAGTTGTACTGTAGTTGTACTGTATGTGTACTGTATTTGTACTGTATGTGTACTGTATTTGTACTGTATGTGTACTGTATTTGTACTGTATGTGTAATGTATTTGTACTGTATGTGTACTGTATTTGTACTGTAGTTGTACTGTACTTGTACTGAAGTTGTACTGTATGTGTACTGTATTTGTACTGTAGTTGTACTGTAGTTGTACTGTATTTGTACTGTATTTGTACTGTACTTGTACTGTAGTTGTACTGTAGTTGTACTGTATGTGTACTGTATTTGTACTGTAGTTGTGCTGTAGTTGTACTGTATGTGTACTGTAGTTGTACTGTACTTGTACTGTAGTTGTACTGTAGTTGTACTGTATGTGTACTGTAGTTGTACTGTAGTTGTACTGTAGTTGTACTGTAGTTGTACTGTACTTGTACTGTATTTGTACTGTAGTTGTTCTGTATGTGTACTGTATTTGTACTGTAGTTGTACTGTAGTTGTACTGTAGTTGTACTGTATGTGTACTGTATGTGTACTGTAGTTGTACTGTAGTTGTACTGTAGTTGTACTGTATGTGTACTGTATGTGTACTGTATGTGTACTGTAGTTGTACTGTATGTGTACTGTATGTGTACTGTAGTTGTACTGAATGTGTACTGTATGTGTACTGTATTTGTACTGTAGTTGTACTGTAGTTGTACTGTAGTTGTACAGTATTTGTACTGTAGTTGTACTGTAGTTGTACTGTAGTTGTACTGTTGTTGTACTGTATGTGTACTGTATTTGTACTGTATGTGTACTGTAGTTGTACTGTATGTGTACTGTATGTGTACTGTAGTTGTACTGTAAATGTACTGTATGTGTACTGTATGTGTACTGTAGTTGTACTGTAGTTGTACTGTATGTGTACTGTAGTTGTACTGTATTTGTACTTTATGTGTACTGTATTTATACTGTATTTGTACTGTAGTTGTACTGTATTTGTACTGTATGTGTACTGTATTTGTACTGTAGTTGTACTGTAGTTGTACTGTAGTTGTACTGTAGTTGTACTGTACTTGTACTGTATTTGTACTGTAGTTGTTCTGTATGTGTACTGTATTTGTACTGTAGTTGTACTGTAGTTGTACTGTAGTTGTACTGTATGTGTACTGTATGTGTACTGTAGTTGTACTGTAGTTGTACTGTAGTTGTACTGTATGTGTACTGTATGTGTACTGTATGTGTACTGTAGTTGTACTGTATGTGTACTGTATGTGTACTGTAGTTGTACTGAATGTGTACTGTATGTGTACTGTAGTTGTACTGTAGTTGTACTGTAGTTGTACTGTAGTTGTTCTGTATATGTACTGTAGTTGTACTGTAGTTGTACTGTAGTTGTACTGTAGTTGTACTGTATGTGTACTGTATTTGTACTGTAGGTGTACTGTAGTTGTACTGTATGTGTACTGTATGTGTACTGTATTTGTACTGTATGTGTACTGTAGTTGTACTGTATGTGTACTGTAGTTGTACTGTAGTTGTACTGTATGTGTACTGTATTTGTACTGTAGTTGTACTGTATGTGTACTGTATGTGTACTGTATTTGTACTGTATGTGTACTGTATTTGTACTGTAGTTGTACTGTAGTTATACTGTAGTTGTACTGTATTTGTACTGTATGTGTACTGTATTTGTACTGTAGTTGTACTGTATGGGTACTGTAGTTGTACTGTAGTTGTACTGTATGTGTACTGTATTTGTACTGTAGTTGTACTGTAGTTGTACTGTAGTTGTACTGTATGTGTACTGTATTTGTACTGTATGTGTACTGTATTTGTACTGTAGTTGTACTGTAGTTGTACTGTATGTGTACTGTATTTTAACTGTATTTGTACTGTAGTTGTACTGTATTTGTACTGTAGTTGTACTGTATGTGTACTGTATTTGTACTGTATGTGTACTGTATTTGTACTGTATGTGCACTGTATTTGTACTGTAGTTGTACTGTAGTTGTACTGTACTTGTACTGTATTTGTACTTTATGTGTACTGTATGTGTACTGTAGTTGTACTGTATTTGTACTGTAGTTGTACTGTAGTTGTACTGTAGTTGTACTGTAGTTGTACTCTATGTGTACTGTACTTGTACTGTATGTGTACTGTAGTTGTACTGTATTTGTACTGTATTTGTACTGTAGTTGTACTGTAGTTGTACTGTAGTTGTACTGTATGTGTACTGTATGTGTACTGTATGTGTACTGTAGTTGTACTGTATGTGCACTGTATTTGTACTGTAGTTGTACTGTAGTTGAACTGTACTTGTACTGTAGTTGTACTGTAGTTGTACTGTAGTTGTACTGTACTTGTACTGTAGTTGTACTGTATGTGTACTGTAGTTGTACTGTATTTGTACTGTACTTGTACTGTAGTTGTACTGTAGTTGTACTGTACTTGTACTGTACTTGTACTGTAGTTGTACTGTAGTTGTACTGTAGTTGTACTGTATGTGTACTGTAGTTGTACTGTATTTGTACTGTACTTGTACTGTAGATGTACTGTAGTTGTACTGTATTTGTACTGTATGTGTACTGTATTTGTACTGTAGTTGTACTGTAGTTGTACTGTAGTTGTACTGTAGTTGTACTGTAGTTGTACTCTAGTTGTACTGTAGTTGTACTGTATGTGTACTGTATTTGTACTGTATGTGTACTGTATTTGTACTGTAGTTGTACTGTAGTTGTACTGTATGTGTACTGTATTTTAACTGTACTTGTACTGTAGTTGTACTGTTTTTGTACTGTAGTTGTACTGTATTTGTACTGTAGTTGTACTGTAGTTGCACTGTATGTGTACTGTATTTGTACTGTATGTGTACTGTATTTGTACTGTATGTGTACTGTATTTGT
Organism: Meconema thalassinum; assembly: GCA_946902985.2. Taxonomy (NCBI): domain Eukaryota; kingdom Metazoa; phylum Arthropoda; class Insecta; order Orthoptera; family Tettigoniidae; genus Meconema; species Meconema thalassinum. The sequence continues at coordinate 442,068,720 of OX336394.1, read as the reverse complement.
ACTGTAGTTGTACTGTAGTTGTACTGTATGTGTACTGTAGTTGTAATGTACTTGTACTGTAGTTGTACTGTATGTGTACTGTAGTTGTACTGTATTTGTACTGTACTTGTACTGTAGATGTACTGTAGTTGTACTGTATTTGTACTGTATGTGTACTGTATTTGTACTGTAGTTGTACTGTAGTTGTACTGTAGTTGTACTGTAGTTGTACTGTAGTTGTACTCTAGTTGTACTGTAGTTGTACTGTATTTGTACTGTAGTTGTACTGTATTTGTACTGTACTTGTACTGTAGTTGTACTGTAGTTGTACTGTATGTGTACTGTATTTGTACTGTACTTGTACTGTAGTTGTACTGTAGTTGTACTGTAGTTGTACTGTAGTTGTACTGTACTTGTACTGTACTTGTACTGTACTTGTACTGTAGTTGTACTGTATTTGTACTGTACTTGTACTGTACTTGTACTGTAGTTGTACTGTAGTTGTACTGTACTTGTAGTGTGGTTGTACTGTATGTGTACTGTAGTTGTACTGTATTTGTACTGTACTTGTACTGTAGTTGTACTGTATTTGTACTGTACTTGTACTGTAGTTGTACTGTAGTTGTACTGTATGTGTACTGTATTTGTACTGTACTTGTACTGTAGTTGTACTGTAGTTGTACTGTATTTGTACTGTAGTTGTACTGTATGTGTACTGTAGTTGTACTGTATTTGTACTGTACTTGTACTGTTGTCGTACTGTAGTTGTACTGTATTTGTACTGTAGTTGTACTGTAGTTGTAATGTATGTGTACTGTAGTTGTACTGTATGTGTACTGTAGTTGTACTGAATGTGTACTGTAGTTGTACTGTATTTGTACTGTATTGTAATGTACTTGTACTGTAGTTGTACTGTAGTTGTACTGTATGTGTACTGTATTTGTACTGTACTTGTACTGTAGTTGTACTGTAGTTGAACTGTACTTGTACTGTACTTGTACTGTAGTTGTACTGTATGTGTACTGTAGTTGTACTGTATTTATACTGTACTTGTACTGTAGTTGTACTGTAGTTGTACTGTACTTGTACTGTACTTGTACTGTAGTTGTACTGTAGTTGTACTGTACTTGTACTGTATGTGTACTGTAGTTGTACTGTATTTGTACTGTACTTGTACTGTAGATGTACTGTAGTTGTACTGTATTTGTACTGTATGTGTACTGTATTTGTACTGTAGTTGTACTGTATGTGTACTGTAGTTGTACTGTAGTTGTACTGTGTGTGTACTGTAATTGTACTGTATATGTACTGTATTTGTACTGTAGTTGTACTGTAGTTGTACTGTAGTTGTACTGTAGTTGTACTGTATGTGTACTGCATTTGTACTGTATGTGTACTGTATTTGTACTGTAGTTGTACTGTAGTTGTACTGTATGTGTACTGTATTTTAACTGTACTTGTACTGTAGTTGTACTGTATTTGTACTGTAGTTGTACTGTATTTGTACTGTAGTTGTACTGTAGTTGTACTGTAGTTGTACTGTATGTGTACTGTATTTGTACTGTATGTGTACTGTATTTGTACTGTATGTGTACTGTATTTGTACTGTACTTGTACTGTAGTTGTACTGTATGTGTACTGTAGTTGTACTGTACTTGTACTGTAGTTGTACTGTATGTGTACTGTATTTGTACTGTAGTTGTACTGTAGTTGTACTGTATTTGTACTGTATTTGTACTGTAGTTGTACTGTAGTTGTACTGTATGTGTACTGTATTTGTACTGTAGTTGTACTGTAGTTGTACTGTACTTGTACTGTAGTTGTACTGTAGTTGTACTGTATGTGTACTGTATGTGTACTGTACTTGTACTGTAGTTGTACTGTAAGTGTATTGTATGTGTACTGTATTTGTACTGTAGTTGTACTGTAGTTGTACTGTATTTGTCCTGTATTTTAACTGTACTTGTACTGTAGTTGTACTGTAGTTGTACTGTATGTGTACTGTAGTTGTACTGTAGTTGTTATGTAGTTGTACTGTAGTTGTACTGTATGTGGCCTGTATTTTAACTGTACTTGTACTGTAGTTGTACTGTAGTTGTACTGAGTTGTACTGTAGTTGTACTGTATTTGTACTGTAGTTGTACTGTATGTGTACTGTAGTTATACTGTACTTGTACTGTAGTTGTACTGTAGTTGTACTGTATGTGTACTGTCTGTGTACTGTTCTTGTGCTGTAGTTGTACTGTAGCTGTACTGTATTTGTACTGTAGTTGTACTGTAGTTGTACTGTATGTGTACTGTATGTGTACTGTAGTTGTATTGTAGTTGTACTGTATGTGTACTGTAGTTGTACTGTAAGTGTACTGTATTTGTACTGTAGTTGTACTTTAGTTGTACTGTATGTGTACTGTATGTGTACTGTAGTTGTACTGTAGTTGTACTGTATGTGTCCTGTATTTTAACTGTACTTGTACTGTAGTTGTACTGTAGTTGTACTGTAGTTGTACTGTATGTGTACTGTAGTTGTACTGTAGTTTTACTGTATGTGTACTGTATGTGTACTGTATTTGTACTGTAGTTGTACTGTAGTTGTACTGTATGTGTACTGTATGTGTACTGTATGTGTACTGTAGTTGTACTGTAGTTGTACTGTATGTGTCCTGTATTTTAACTGTACTTGTACTGTAGTTGTACTGTAGTTGTACTGTATGTGTACTGTAGTTGTACTGTAGTTGTACTGTATGTGTACTGTATGTGTACTGTGTTTGTACTGTATTTGTACTGTAGTTGTACTGTATGCGTACTGTATGTGTACTGTAGTTGTACTGTAGTTGTACTGTATGTGTCCTGTATTTTAACTGTACTTGTACTGTAGTTGTACTGTAGTTGTACTGTAGTTGTACTGTAGTTGTACTGTATGTGTACTGTAGTTGTACTGTAGTTGTACTGTATGTGTACTGTATGTGTTCTGTATTTGTACTGTAGTTGTACTGTAGTTGTACTGTATTTGTACTGTAGTTGTACTGTAGTTGTACTGTAGTTGTACTGTATGTGTACTGTAGTTGTACTGTAGTTGTACTGTATGTGTACTGTATGTGTACTGTAGTTGTACTGTAGTTGTACTGTATGTGTACTGTACTTGTACTGTACTTGTACTGTAGTTGTACTGTAGTTGTACTGTAGTTGTACTGTACTTGTACTGTAGTTGTACTGTATGTGTACTGTATGTGTACTGTAGTTGTACTGTATGTGTACTGTAGTTGTACTGTATGTGTACTGTAGTTGTACTGTATTTGTACTGTACTTGTACTGTAGTTGTACTGTATTTGTACTGTATTTGTACTGTATTTTAACTGTATTTGTACTGTAGTTGTACTGTATTTGTTCTGTAGTTGTACTGTAGTTGTACTGTAGTTGTACTGTAGTTGTACTGTACTTGTACTGTAGTTGTACTGTACTTGTACTGTAGTTGTACTGTAGCTGTACTGTATGTGTACTGTAGTGGTACTGTATTTGTACCGTACTTGTACTGTAGTTGAACTGTAGTTGTACAGTATGTGAACTGTAGTTGTACTGTAGTGGTACTGTATTTGTACTGTACTTGTACTGTATTTGTACTGTACTTGTACTGTTTGTGTACTGTAGTTGTACTGTATGTGTACTGTAGTTGTACTGTAGTTGTACTGTATGTGTACTGTAGTTGTACTGTATTTGTACTGTACTTGTACTGTAGTTGTACTGTAGTTGTACTGTAGTTGTACTGTAGTTGTACTGTATGTGTACTTTATTTAACTGTATTTGTACTGTAGTTGTACTGTAGTTGTACTGTAGTTGTACTGTACTTGTACTGTAGTTGTACTGTAGTTGTACTGTTGTTAAACTGTATTTGTACTGTAGTTGTACTGTAGTTGTACTGTACTTGTACTGTATGTGTACTGTATGTGTACTGTATTTGTACTGTAGTAGTACTGTATGTGTACTGTATGTGTACTGTATGTGTACTGTATGTGTACTGTATTTGTACTGTAGTTGTACTGTAGTTGTACTGTATTTGTACTGTACTTGTACTGTAGTTGTACTGTAGTTGTACTGTATGTGTACTGTATTTGTACTGTAGTTGTACTGTATGTGTACTGTAGTTGTACTGTACTTGTACTGTAGTTGTAATGTAGTTGTACTGTATGTGTACTGTAGTTGTACTGTACTTGTACTGTATTTGTACTTTATGTGTACTGTATTTGTACTGTATTTGTACTGTAGTTGTACTGTATTTGTACTGTATGTGTACTGTATTTGTACTGTAGATGTACTGTAGTTGTACTGTAGTTGTACTGTAGTAGTACTGTATTTGTACTGTATTTGTACTGTATTAAACTGTAGTTGTACTGTAGTTGTACTGTATGTGTACTGTATTTGTACTGTAGTTGTACTGTAGTTGTACTGTACTTGTACTGTAGTTGTACTGTAGTTGTACTGTATGTGTACTGTATGTGTACTGTACTTGTACTGTAGTTGTACTGTAGTTGTACTGTAAGTGTACTGTATGTGTACTGTATTTGTACTGTAGTTGTACTGTAGTTGTACTGTATGTGTCCTGTATTTTAACTGTACTTGTACTGTAATTGTACTGTAGTTGTACTGTATGTGTACTGTAGTTGTACTGTAGTTGTACTGTATGTGGCCTGTATTTTAACTGTACTTGTACTGTAGTTGTACTGTAGTTGTACTGTAGTTGTACTGTAGTTGTACTGTATTTGTACTGTAGTTGTACTGTATGTGTACTGTATGTGTACTGTAGTTGTACTGTACTTGTACTGTAGTTGTACTGTAGTTGTACTGTATGTGTACTGTAGTGGTACTGTATTTGTACTGTACTTGTACTGTATTTGTACTGTAGTTGTACTATATGTGTACTGTAGTTGTACTGTATGTGTACTGTAGTGGTACTGTATTTGTACTGTACTTGTACTGTATTTGTACTGTACTTGTACTGTATGTGTACTGTCTGTATGTGTACTGTAGTTTAACTGTAGTTGTACGGTATGTGTACTGTAGTTGTACTGTATTTGTACTGTACTTGTACTGTAGTTGTACTGTATGTGTACTGTATGTGTACTGTATTTTAACTGTATTTGTACTGTAGTTGTACTGTATTTGTACTGTAGTTGTACTGTAGTTGTACTGTATGTGTACTGTATGTGTACTGTAGTTGTACTGTAGTTGTACTGTATGTGTACTGTATTTTAACTGTATTTGTACTGTAGTTGTACTGTATTTGTACTGTAGTTGTACTGTTGTTGTACTGTAGTTGTACTGCAGTTGTACTGTAGTTGTACTGTATGTGTACTGTAGTTGTACTGTAGTTGTACTGTATGTTTCCTGTATTTTAACTGTACTTGTACTGTAGTTGTACTGTAGTTGTACTGTAATTGTACTGTAGTTGTACTGTATTTGTACTGTAGTTGTACTGTATGTGTACTGTATGTGTACTGTAGTAGTACTGTAGTTGTACTGTATGTGTACTGTAGTGGTACTGTATTTGTACTGTACTTGTACTGTAGTTGAACTGTAGTTGTACTGTATGTGAACTGTAGTTGTACTGTATGTGTACTGTAGTGGTACTGTATTTGTACTGTACTTGAACTGTATTTGTACTGTATGTGTACTGTAGTTGTACTGTATGTGTACTGTAGTTGTACTGTAGTTGTACTGTATGTGTACTGTAGTTGTACTGTATTTGTACTGTACTTGTACTGTAGTTGTACTGTATGTGTACTGTATGTGTACTGTATTTTAACTGTATTTGTACTGTAGTTGTACTGTATTTGTACTGTAGTTGTACTGTAGTTGTACTGTAGTTGTACTGTAGTTGTACTGTACTTGTACTGTAGTTGTACTGTATGTGTACTGTATTTTAACTGTATTTGTACTGTAGTTGTACTGTATTTGTACTGTAGTTGTACTGTACATTTACTGTACTTGTACTGTAGTTGTACTGTAGTTGTACTGTAGTTGTACTGTATGTGTAATGTAGTGGTACTGTATTTGTACTGTACTTGTACTGTAGTTGTACTGTAGTTGTACTGTAGTTGTACTGTAGTTGTACTGTATGTGTACTGTAGTTGTACTGTATTTGTACTGTATTTGTACTGTAGTTGTACTGTAGTTGTACTGTAGTTGTACTGTAGTTGTACTGTATGTGTACTTTATTTAACTGTATTTGTACTGTAGTTGTACTGTAGTTGTACTGTAGTTGTACTGTAGTTGTACTGTAGTTGTACTGTACTTGTACTGTAGTTGTACTGTAGTTGTACTGTAGTTAAACTGTATTTGTACTGTAGTTGTACTGTAGTTGTACTCTACTTGTACTGTATGTGTACTGTATGTGTACTGTATTTGTACTGTAGTAGTACTGTATGTGTACTGTATGTGTACTGTATGTGTACTGTATGTGTACTGTATTTGTACTGTAGTTGTACTGTAGTTGTACTGTATTTGTACTGTATTTGTACTGTACTTGTACTGTAGTTGTACTGTAGTTGTACTGTATGTGTACTGTATTTGTACTGTAGTTGTACTGTAGTTGTACTGTATGTGTACTGTAGTTGTACTGTACTTGTACTGTAGTTGTACTGTAGTTGTACTGTATGTGTACTGTAGTTGTACTGTACTTGTACTGTATTTGTACTTTATGTGTACTGTATTTGTACTGTATTTTTACTGTAGTTGTACTGTATTTGTACTGTATGTGTACTGTATTTGTACTGTAGATGTACTGTAGTTGTACTGTAGTTGTACTGTAGTTGTACTGTAGTTGTACTGTATTTGTACTGTAGTTGTTCTGTATGTGTACTGTACTTGTACTGTAGTTGTACTGTAGTTGTACTGTATGTGTACTGTATGTGTACTGTAGTTGTACTGTAGTTGTACTGTAGTTCTACTGTATGTGTACTGTATGTGTACTGTATGTGTACTGTAGTTGTACTGTATGTGTACTGTATGTGTACTGTAGTTGTACTGTATGTGTACTGTATGTGTACTGTAGTTGTACTGTAGTTGTACTGTAGTTGTACAGTATTTGTACTGTAGTTGTACTGTAGTTGTACTGTAGTTGTACTGTTGTTGTACTGTATGTGTACTGTATTTGTACTGTATGTGTACTGTAGTTGTACTGTATGTGTACTGTATGTGTACTGTAGTTGTACTGTAAATGTACTGTATGTGTACTGTATGTGTACTGTAGTTGTACTGTAGTTGTACTGTAGTTGTACTGTATGTGTACTGTAGTTGTACTGTAGTTGTACTGTATGTGTACTGTAGTTGTACTGTAGTTGTACTGCAGTTGTTATGTATGTGTACTGTAGTTGTACTGTAGTTGTACTGTAGTTGTACTGTATGTGTACTGTAGTTGTACTGTATTTGTACTGTACTTGTACTGTAGTTGTACTGTATTTGTACTGTATTTGTACTGTATTTTAACTGTATTTGTACTGTAGTTGTACTGTATTTGTACTGTAGTTGTACTGTAGTTGTACTGTAGTTGTACTGTAGTTGTACTGTACTTGTACTGTAGTTGTACTGTAGTGGTACTGTATTTGTACTGTACTTGTACTGTAGTTGTACTGTAGTTGTACTGTAGTTGTACTGTATGTGTACTGTAGTTGTACTGTAGTTGTACTGTATGTGTACTGTATGTGTACTGTAGTTGTACTGTAGTTGTACTGTATGTGTACTGTATGTGTACTGTAGTTGTACTGTAGTTGTACTGTATGTGTACTGTACTTGTACTGTACATGTACTGTAGTTGTACTGTAGTTGTACTGTAGTTGTACTGTACTTGTACTGTAGTTGTACTGTATGTGTACTGTATGTGTACTGTAGTTGTACTGTATGTGTACTGTAGTTGTACTGTAGTTGTACTGTATGTGTACTGTAGTTGTACTGTATTTGTACTGTACTTGTACTGTAGTTGTACTGTATTTGTACTGTATTTGTACTGTATTTTAACTGTATTTGTACTGTAGTTGTACTGTATTTGTACTGTAGTAGTACTGTAGTTGTACTGTAGTTGTACTGTAGTTGTACTGTACTTGTACTGTAGTTGTACTGTAGCTGTACTTTATGTGTACTGTAGTGGTACTGTATTTGTACTGTACTTGTACTGTAGTTGAACTGTAGTTGTACTGTATGTGAACTGTAGTTGTACTGTATGTGTACTGTAGTGGTACTGTATTTGTACTGTACTTGTACTGTATTTGTACTGTACTTGTACTGTATGTGTACTGTAGTTGTACTGTATGTGTACTGTAGTTGTACTGTAGTTGTACTGTATGTGTACTGTAGTTGTACTGTATTTGTACTGTACTTGTACTGTAGTTGTACTGTATGTGTACTGTATGTGTACTGTATTTTAACTGTATTTGTACTGTAGTTGTACTGTATTTGTACTGTAGTTGTACTGTAGTTGTACTGTAGTTGTACTGTACTTGTACTGTAGTTGTACTGTATGTGTACTGTATTTTAACTGTATTTGTACTGTAGTTGTACTGTATTTGTACTGTAGTTGTACTGTACATTTACTGTACTTGTACTGTAGTTGGACTGTAGTTGTACTGTAGTTGTACTGTATGTGTAATGTAGTGGTACTGTATTTGTACTGTACTTGTACTGTAGTTGTACTGTAGTTGTACTGTAGTTGTACTGTATGTGTACTGTAGTTGTATTGTATTTGTACTGTATTTGTACTGTAGTTGTACTGTAGTTGTACTGTAGTTGTACTGTATGTGTACTTTATTTAACTGTATTTGTACTGTAGTTGTACTGTAGTTGTACTGTAGTTGTACTGTAGTTGTACTGTAGTTGTACTGTATTTGTACTGTAGTTGTACTGTAGTTGTACTGTAGTTAAACTGTATTTGTACTGTAGTTGAACTGTAGTTGTACTCTACTTGTACTGTATGTGTACTGTATGTGTACTGTATTTGTACTGTAGTAGTACTGTATGTGTACTGTATGTGTACTGTATGTGTACTGTATGTGTACTGTATTTGTACTGTAGTTGTACTGTAGTTGTACTGTATTTGTACTGTATTTGTACTGTACTTGTACTGTAGTTGTACTGTAGTTGTACTGTATGTGTACTGTATTTGTACTGTAGTTGTACTGTAGTTGTACTGTATGTGTACTGTAGTTGTACTGTACTTGTACTGTAGTTGTACTGTAGTTGTACTGTATGTGTACTGTAGTTGTACTGTACTTGTACTGTATTTGTACTTTATGTGTACTGTATTTGTACTGTATTTTTACTGTAGTTGTACTGTATTTGTACTGTATGTGTACTGTATTTGTACTGTAGATGTACTGTAGTTGTACTGTAGTTGTACTGTACTTGTACTGTATTTGTACTGTAGTTGTTCTGTATGTGTACTGTATTTGTACTGTAGTTGTACTGTAGTTGTACTGTATGTGTACTGTATGTGTACTGTAGTTGTACTGTAGTTGTACTGTAGTTCTACTGTATGTGTACTGTATGTGTACTGTATGTGTACTGTAGTTGTACTGTATGTGTACTGTATGTGTACTGTAGTTGTACTGTATGTGTACTGTATGTGTACTGTAGTTGTACTGTAGTTGTACTGTAGTTGTACAGTATTTGTACTGTAGTTGTACTGTAGTTGTACTGTAGTTGTACTGTTGTTGTACTGTATGTGTACTGTATTTGTACTGTATGTGTACTGTAGTTGTACTGTATGTGTACTGTATGTGTACTGTAGTTGTACTGTAAATGTACTGTATGTGTACTGTATGAGTACTGTAGTTGTACTGTAGTTGTACTGTAGTTGTACTGTATGTGTACTGTAGTTGTACTGTAGTTGTACTGTATGTGTACTGTAGTTGTACTGTAGTTGTACTGTAGTTGTTATGTATGTGTACTGTAGTTGTACTGTAGTTGTACTGTAGTTGTACTGTATGTGTACTGTATTTGTACTGTATGTGTACTGTATTTGTACTGTAGTTGTACTGTAGTTGTACTGTATGTGTACTGTATTTTAACTGTACTTGTACTGTAGTTGTACTGTATTTGTACTGTAGTTGTACTGTATTTGTACTGTAGTTGTACTGTAGTTGTACTGTATGTGTACTGTATTTGTACTGTATGTGTACTGTATTTGTACTGTATGTGTACTGTATATGTACTGTAGTTGTACTGTAGTTGTACTGTATGTGTACTGTAGTTGTACTGTATTTGTACTGTATTTGTACTGTATTGTACTGTAGTTGTACTGTAGTTGTACTGTATGTGTACTGTATTTGTACTGTAGTTGTACTGTAGTTGTACTGTATGTGTACTGTAGTTGTACTGTTCTTGTACTGTAGTTGTACTGTAGTTGTACTGTATGTGTACTGTATGTGTACTGTACTTGTACTGTAGTTGTACTGTAGTTGTACTGTATGTGTACTGTATGTGTACTGTATTTGTACTGTAGTTGTACTGTAGTTGTACTGTATGTGTCCTGTATTTTAACTGTACTTGTACTGTAGTTTTACTGTATGTGTACTGTAGTTGTACTGTAGTTGTACTGTATATGTCCTGTATTTTAACTGTACTTGTACTGTAGTTGTACTGTAGTTGTACTGTAGTTGTACTGTATTTGTACTGTAGTTGTACTGTATGTGTACTGTATGTGTACTGTAGTTGTACTGTAGTTGTACTGTAGTTGTACTTTATGTGTACTGTATGTGTACTGTATTTGTACTGTAGTTGTACTGTAGTTGTACTGTATGTGTCCTGTATTTTAACTGTACTTGTACTGTAGTTGTACTGTAGTTGTACTGTAGTTGTACTGTAGTGTTGTACTGTAGTTGTTCTGTATGTGTACTGTATGTGTACTGTAGTTGTACTGTAGTTGTACTGTAGTTGTACTGTAGTTGTACTGTATGTGTACTGTATGTGTACTGTAGTTGTACTGTAGTTGTACTGTATGTGTACTGTATGTGTACTGTAGTTGTACTGTATGTGTACTGTAGTTGTACTGTAGTTGTACTGTATGTGTACTGTAGTTGTACTGTATTTGTACTGTACTTGTACTGTAGTTGTACTGTATTTGTACTGTATTTGTACTGTATTTTAACTGTATTTGTACTGTAGTTGTACTGTATTTGTACTGTAGTTGTACTGTAGTTGTACTGTAGTTGTACTGTAGTTGTACTGTACTTGTACTGTAGTTGTACTGTAGTGGTACTGTATTTGTACTGTACTTGTACTGTAGTTGTACTGTAGTTGTACTGTAGTTGTACTGTATGTGTACTGTAGTTGTACTGTAGTTGTACTGTATGTGTACTGTATGTGTACTGTAGTTGTACTGTAGTTGTACTGTATGTGTACTGTATGTGTACTGTAGTTGTACTGTAGTTGTACTGTATGTGTACTGTACTTGTACTGTACATGTACTGTAGTTGTACTGTAGTTGTACTGTAGTTGTACTGTACTTGTACTGTAGTTGTACTGTATGTGTACTGTATGTGTACTGTAGTTGTACTGTATGTGTACTGTAGTTGTACTGTAGTTGTACTGTATGTGTACTGTAGTTGTACTGTATTTGTACTGTACTTGTACTGTAGTTGTACTGTATTTGTACTGTATTTGTACTGTATTTTAACTGTATTTGTACTGTAGTTGTACTGTATTTGTACTGTAGTAGTACTGTAGTTGTACTGTAGTTGTACTGTAGTTGTACTGTACTTGTACTGTAGTTGTACTGTAGCTGTACTTTATGTGTACTGTAGTGGTACTGTATTTGTACTGTACTTGTACTGTAGTTGTACTGTAGTTGTACTGTATGTGTACTGTAGTTGTACTGTATTTGTACTGTACTTGTACTGTAGTTGTACTGTATGTGTACTGTAGTTGTACTGTATTTGTACTGTACTTGTACTGTAGTTATACTGTAGTTGTACTGTACTTGTACTGTACTTGTACTGTAGTTGTACTGTAGTTGTACTGTAGTTGTACTGTATGTGTACTGTAGTTGTACTGTATTTGTACTGTACTTGTACTGTAGATGTACTGTAGTTGTACTGTATTTGTACTGTATGTGTACTGTATTTGTACTGTAGTTGTACTGTATGTGTACTGTAGTTGTACTGTAGTTGTACTGTGTGTGTACTGTATTTGTACTGTATGTGTACTGTATTTGTACTGTAGTTGTACTGTAGTTGTACTGTAGTTGTACTGTAGTTGTACTGTAGTTGTACTGTATGTGTACTGTATTTGTACTGTATGTGTACTGTATTTGTACTGTAGTTGTACTGTAGTTGTACTGTATGTGTACTGTATTTTAACTGTACTTGTACTGTAGTTGTACAGTATTTGTACTGTAGTTGTACTGTATTTGTACTGTAGTTGTACTGTAGTTGTACTGTAGTTGTACTGTATGTGTACTGTATTTGTACTGTATGTGTACTGTATTTGTACTGTATGTGTACTGTATGTGTACTGTAGTTGTACTGTAGTTGTACTGTATGTGTACTGTAGTTGTAATGTACTTGTACTGTAGTTGTACTGTATGTGTACTGTATTTGTACTGTAGTTGTACTGTATTTGTACTGTACTTGTACTGTAGTTGTACTGTAGTTGTACTGTATGTGTACTGTATTTGCACTGTACTTGTACTGTAGTTGTACTGTAGTTGTACTGTAGTTGTACTGTAGTTGTACTGTACTTGTACTGTACTTGTACTGTAGTTGTACTGTATTTGTACTGTACTTGTACTGTACTTGTACTGTAGTTGTACTGTAGTTGTACTGTACTTGTACTGTCGTTGTACTGTATGTGTACTGTAGTTGTAATGTATTTGTACTGTACTTGTACTGTAGTTGTACTGTAGTTGTACTGTACTTGTACTGTAGTTGTACTGTAGTTGTACTGTATGTGTACTGTATTTGTACTGTACTTGTACTGTAGTTGTACTGTAGTTGTACTGTATTTGTACTGTAGTTGTATTGTATGTGTACTGTAGTTGTACTGTATTTGTACTGTACTTGTACTGTAGTCGTACTGTAGTTGTACTGTATTTGTACTGTAGTTGTACTGTAGTTGTACTGTATGTGTACTGTAGTTGTACTGTATGTGTACTGTAGTTGTACTGAATGTGTACTGTAGTTGTACTGTATTTGTACTGTATTTGTAATGTACTTGTACTATTGTTGTACTGTAGTTGTACTGTATGTGTACTGTATTTGTACTGTACTTGTACTGTAGTTGTACTGTAGTTGTACTGTACTTGTACTGTACTTGTACTGTAGTTGTACTGTATGTGTACTGTAGTTGTACTGTATTTATACTGTACTTGTACTGTAGTTGTACTGTAGTTGTACTGTACTTGTACTGTAGTTGTACTGTAGTTGTACTGTAGTTGTACTGTATGTGTACTGTAGTTGTACTGTATTTGTACTGTACTTGTACTGTAGATGTACTGTAGTTGTACTGTATTTGTACTGTATGTGTACTGTATTTGTACTGTAGTTGTACTGTATGTGTACTGTAGTTGTACTGTAGTTGTACTGTGTGTGTACTGTAATTGTACTGTTTGTGTACTGTATTTGTACTGTAGTTGTACTGTAGTTGTACTTTAGTTGTACTGTAGTTGTACTGTATGTGTACTGTATTTGTACTGTATGTGTACTGTATTTGTACTGTAGTTGTACTGTAGTTGTACTGTATGTGTACTGTATTTTAACTGTACTTGTACTGTAGTTGTACTGTATTTGTACTGTATGTGTACTGTATTTGTACTGTAGTTGTACTGTATGTGTACTGTAGTTGTACTGTATTTGTACTGTATTTGTACTGTATTGTACTGTAGTTGTACTGTATGTGTACTGTATGTGTACTGTAGTTGTACTGTTCTTGTACTGTAGTTGTACTGTAGTTGTACTGTATGTGTACTGTATGTGTACTGTACTTGTACTGTAGTTGTACTGTAGTTGTACTGTATGTGTACTGTATGTGTACTGTATTTGTACTGTAGTTGTACTGTAGTTGTACTGTATGTGTCCTGTATTTTAACTGTACTTGTACTGTAGTTTTACTGTATGTGTACTGTAGTTGTACTGTAGTTGTACTGTATATGTCCTGTATTTTAACTGTACTTGTACCGTAGTTGTACTGTAGTTGTACTGTAGTTGTACTGTATTTGTACTGTAGTTGTACTGTATGTGTACTGTATGTGTACTGTAGTTGTACTGTAGTTGTACTGTAGTTGTACTTTATGTGTACTGTATGTGTACTGTATTTGTACTGTATTTGTACTGTACTTGTACTGTAGTTGTACTGTATTTGTACTGTATTTGTACTGTATTTTAACTGTATTTGTACTGTAGTTGTACTGTATTTGTACTGTAGTTGTACTGTAGTTGTACTTTAGTTGTACTGTAGTTGTACTGTATGTGTACTGTAGTTGTACTGTAGTTGTACTGTATGTGTACTGTATGTGTACTGTAGTTGTACTGTATGTGTACTGTAGTTGTACTGTAGTTGTACTGTATGTGTACTGTAGTTGTACTGTATTTGTACTGTACTTGTACTGTAGTTGTACTGTATTTGTACTGTATTTGTACTGTATTTTAACTGTATTTGTACTGTAGTTGTACTGTATTTGTACTGTAGTTGTACTGTAGTTGTACTGTAGTTGTACTGTAGTTGTACTGTACTTGTACTGTAGTTGTACTGTAGTGGTACTGTATTTGTACTGTACTTGTACTGTAGTTGTACTGTAGTTGTACTGTAGTTGTACTGTATGTGTACTGTAGTTGTACTGTAGTTGTACTGTATGTGTACTGTATGTGTACTGTAGTTGTACTGTAGTTGTACTGTATGTGTACTGTATGTGTACTGTAGTTGTACTGTAGTTGTACTGTATGTGTACTGTACTTGTACTGTACATGTACTGTAGTTGTACTGTAGTTGTACTGTAGTTGTACTGTACTTGTACTGTAGTTGTACTGTATGTGTACTGTATGTGTACTGTAGTTGTACTGTATGTGTACTGTAGTTGTACTGTAGTTGTACTGTATGTGTACTGTAGTTGTACTGTATTTGTACTGTACTTGTACTGTAGTTGTACTGTATTTGTACTGTATTTGTACTGTATTTTAACTGTATTTGTACTGTAGTTGTACTGTATTTGTACTGTAGTAGTACTGTAGTTGTACTGTAGTTGTACTGTAGTTGTACTGTACTTGTACTGTAGTTGTACTGTAGCTGTACTTTATGTGTACTGTAGTGGTACTGTATTTGTACTGTACTTGTACTGTAGTTGAACTGTAGTTGTACTGTATGTGAACTGTAGTTGTACTGTATGTGTACTGTAGTGGTACTGTATTTGTACTGTACTTGTACTGTATTTGTACTGTACTTGTACTGTATGTGTACTGTAGTTGTACTGTATGTGTACTGTAGTTGTACTGTAGTTGTACTGTATGTGTACTGTAGTTGTACTGTATTTGTACTGTACTTGTACTGTAGTTGTACTGTATGTGTACTGTATGTGTACTGTATTTTAACTGTATTTGTACTGTAGTTGTACTGTATTTGTACTGTAGTTGTACTGTAGTTGTACTGTAGTTGTACTGTACTTGTACTGTAGTTGTACTGTATGTGTACTGTATTTTAACTGTATTTGTACTGTAGTTGTACTGTATTTGTACTGTAGTTGTACTGTACATTTACTGTACTTGTACTGTAGTTGGACTGTAGTTGTACTGTAGTTGTACTGTATGTGTAATGTAGTGGTACTGTATTTGTACTGTACTTGTACTGTAGTTGTACTGTAGTTGTACTGTAGTTGTACTGTAGTTGTACTGTATGTGTACTGTAGTTGTATTGTATTTGTACTGTATTTGTACTGTAGTTGTACTGTAGTTGTACTGTAGTTGTACTGTATGTGTACTTTATTTAACTGTATTTGTACTGTAGTTGTACTGTAGTTGTACTGTAGTTGTACTGTAGTTGTACTGTAGTTGTACTGTATTTGTACTGTAGTTGTACTGTAGTTGTACTGTAGTTAAACTGTATTTGTACTGTAGTTGTACTGTAGTTGTACTCTACTTGTACTGTATGTGTACTGTATGTGTACTGTATTTGTACTGTAGTAGTACTGTATGTGTACTGTATGTGTACTGTATGTGTACTGTATGTGTACTGTATTTGTACTGTAGTTGTACTGTAGTTGTACTGTATTTGTACTGTATTTGTACTGTACTTGTACTGTAGTTGTACTGTAGTTGTACTGTATGTGTACTGTATTTGTACTGTAGTTGTACTGTAGTTGTACTGTATGTGTACTGTAGTTGTACTGTACTTGTACTGTAGTTGTACTGTAGTTGTACTGTATGTGTACTGTAGTTGTACTGTACTTGTACTGTATTTGTACTTTATGTGTACTGTATTTGTACTGTATTTTTACTGTAGTTGTACTGTATTTGTACTGTATGTGTACTGTATTTGTACTGTAGATGTACTGTAGTTGTACTGTAGTTGTACTGTACTTGTACTGTATTTGTACTGTAGTTGTTCTGTATGTGTACTGTATTTGTACTGTAGTTGTACTGTAGTTGTACTGTATGTGTACTGTATGTGTACTGTAGTTGTACTGTAGTTGTACTGTAGTTCTACTGTATGTGTACTGTATGTGTACTGTATGTGTACTGTAGTTGTACTGTATGTGTACTGTATGTGTACTGTAGTTGTACTGTATGTGTACTGTATGTGTACTGTAGTTGTACTGTAGTTGTACTGTAGTTGTACAGTATTTGTACTGTAGTTGTACTGTAGTTGTACTGTAGTTGTACTGTTGTTGTACTGTATGTGTACTGTATTTGTACTGTATGTGTACTGTAGTTGTACTGTATGTGTACTGTATGTGTACTGTAGTTGTACTGTAAATGTACTGTATGTGTACTGTATGAGTACTGTAGTTGTACTGTAGTTGTACTGTAGTTGTACTGTATGTGTACTGTAGTTGTACTGTAGTTGTACTGTATGTGTACTGTAGTTGTACTGTAGTTGTACTGTAGTTGTTATGTATGTGTACTGTAGTTGTACTGTAGTTGTACTGTAGTTGTACTGTATGTGTACTGTATTTGTACTGTATGTGTACTGTATTTGTACTGTAGTTGTACTGTAGTTGTACTGTATGTGTACTGTATTTTAACTGTACTTGTACTGTAGTTGTACTGTATTTGTACTGTAGTTGTACTGTATTTGTACTGTAGTTGTACTGTAGTTGTACTGTATGTGTACTGTATTTGTACTGTATGTGTACTGTATTTGTACTGTATGTGTACTGTATATGTACTGTAGTTGTACTGTAGTTGTACTGTATGTGTACTGTAGTTGTACTGTATTTGTACTGTATTTGTACTGTATTGTACTGTAGTTGTACTGTAGTTGTACTGTATGTGTACTGTATTTGTACTGTAGTTGTACTGTAGTTGTACTGTATGTGTACTGTAGTTGTACTGTTCTTGTACTGTAGTTGTACTGTAGTTGTACTGTATGTGTACTGTATGTGTACTGTACTTGTACTGTAGTTGTACTGTAGTTGTACTGTATGTGTACTGTATGTGTACTGTATTTGTACTGTAGTTGTACTGTAGTTGTACTGTATGTGTCCTGTATTTTAACTGTACTTGTACTGTAGTTTTACTGTATGTGTACTGTAGTTGTACTGTAGTTGTACTGTATATGTCCTGTATTTTAACTGTACTTGTACTGTAGTTGTACTGTAGTTGTACTGTAGTTGTACTGTATTTGTACTGTAGTTGTACTGTATGTGTACTGTATGTGTACTGTAGTTGTACTGTAGTTGTACTGTAGTTGTACTTTATGTGTACTGTATGTGTACTGTATTTGTACTGTAGTTGTACTGTAGTTGTACTGTATGTGTCCTGTATTTTAACTGTACTTGTACTGTAGTTGTAC
This sequence comes from Meconema thalassinum, assembly GCA_946902985.2. Lineage (NCBI taxonomy): Eukaryota > Metazoa > Arthropoda > Insecta > Orthoptera > Tettigoniidae > Meconema > Meconema thalassinum. Next base: position 442,050,759 of record OX336394.1, on the reverse strand, counting down.
TGTAGTTGTACTGTAGTTGTACTGTAGTGTTGTACTGTAGTTGTTCTGTATGTGTACTGTATGTGTACTGTAGTTGTACTGTAGTTGTACTGTAGTTGTACTGTAGTTGTACTGTATGTGTACTGTATGTGTACTGTAGTTGTACTGTAGTTGTACTGTATGTGTACTGTATGTGTACTGTAGTTGTACTGTATGTGTACTGTAGTTGTACTGTAGTTGTACTGTATGTGTACTGTAGTTGTACTGTATTTGTACTGTACTTGTACTGTAGTTGTACTGTATTTGTACTGTATTTGTACTGTATTTTAACTGTATTTGTACTGTAGTTGTACTGTATTTGTACTGTAGTTGTACTGTAGTTGTACTGTAGTTGTACTGTAGTTGTACTGTACTTGTACTGTAGTTGTACTGTAGTGGTACTGTATTTGTACTGTACTTGTACTGTAGTTGTACTGTAGTTGTACTGTAGTTGTACTGTATGTGTACTGTAGTTGTACTGTAGTTGTACTGTATGTGTACTGTATGTGTACTGTAGTTGTACTGTATGTGTACTGTATGTGTACTGTAGTTGTACTGTAGTTGTACTGTATGTGTACTGTACTTGTACTGTACATGTACTGTAGTTGTACTGTAGTTGTACTGTAGTTGTACTGTACTTGTACTGTAGTTGTACTGTATGTGTACTGTATGTGTACTGTAGTTGTACTGTATGTGTACTGTAGTTGTACTGTAGTTGTACTGTATGTGTACTGTAGTTGTACTGTATTTGTACTGTACTTGTACTGTAGTTGTACTGTATTTGTACTGTATTTGTACTGTATTTTAACTGTATTTGTACTGTAGTTGTACTGTATTTGTACTGTAGTAGTACTGTAGTTGTACTGTAGTTGTACTGTAGTTGTACTGTACTTGTACTGTAGTTGTACTGTAGCTGTACTTTATGTGTACTGTAGTGGTACTGTATTTGTACTGTACTTGTACTGTAGTTGAACTGTAGTTGTACTGTATGTGAACTGTAGTTGTACTGTATGTGTACTGTAGTGGTACTGTATTTGTACTGTACTTGTACTGTATTTGTACTGTACTTGTACTGTATGTGTACTGTAGTTGTACTGTATGTGTACTGTAGTTGTACTGTAGTTGTACTGTATGTGTACTGTAGTTGTACTGTATTTGTACTGTACTTGTACTGTAGTTGTACTGTATGTGTACTGTATGTGTACTGTATTTTAACTGTATTTGTACTGTAGTTGTACTGTATTTGTACTGTAGTTGTACTGTAGTTGTACTGTAGTTGTACTGTACTTGTACTGTAGTTGTACTGTATGTGTACTGTATTTTAACTGTATTTGTACTGTAGTTGTACTGTATTTGTACTGTAGTTGTACTGTACATTTACTGTACTTGTACTGTAGTTGGACTGTAGTTGTACTGTAGTTGTACTGTATGTGTAATGTAGTGGTACTGTATTTGTACTGTACTTGTACTGTAGTTGTACTGTAGTTGTACTGTAGTTGTACTGTAGTTGTACTGTATGTGTACTGTAGTTGTATTGTATTTGTACTGTATTTGTACTGTAGTTGTACTGTAGTTGTACTGTAGTTGTACTGTATGTGTACTTTATTTAACTGTATTTGTACTGTAGTTGTACTGTAGTTGTACTGTAGTTGTACTGTAGTTGTACTGTAGTTGTACTGTATTTGTACTGTAGTTGTACTGTAGTTGTACTGTAGTTAAACTGTATTTGTACTGTAGTTGTACTGTAGTTGTACTCTACTTGTACTGTATGTGTACTGTATGTGTACTGTATTTGTACTGTAGTAGTACTGTATGTGTACTGTATGTGTACTGTATGTGTACTGTATGTGTACTGTATTTGTACTGTAGTTGTACTGTAGTTGTACTGTATTTGTACTGTATTTGTACTGTACTTGTACTGTAGTTGTACTGTAGTTGTACTGTATGTGTACTGTATTTGTACTGTAGTTGTACTGTAGTTGTACTGTATGTGTACTGTAGTTGTACTGTACTTGTACTGTAGTTGTACTGTAGTTGTACTCTATGTGTACTGTAGTTGTACTGTACTTGTACTGTATTTGTACTTTATGTGTACTGTATTTGTACTGTATTTTTACTGTAGTTGTACTGTATTTGTACTGTATGTGTACTGTATTTGTACTGTAGATGTACTGTAGTTGTACTGTAGTTGTACTGTACTTGTACTGTATTTGTACTGTAGTTGTTCTGTATGTGTACTGTATTTGTACTGTAGTTGTACTGTAGTTGTACTGTATGTGTACTGTATGTGTACTGTAGTTGTACTGTAGTTGTACTGTAGTTCTACTGTATGTGTACTGTATGTGTACTGTATGTGTACTGTAGTTGTACTGTATGTGTACTGTATGTGTACTGTAGTTGTACTGTATGTGTACTGTATGTGTACTGTAGTTGTACTGTAGTTGTACTGTAGTTGTACAGTATTTGTACTGTAGTTGTACTGTAGTTGTACTGTAGTTGTACTGTTGTTGTACTGTATGTGTACTGTATTTGTACTGTATGTGTACTGTAGTTGTACTGTATGTGTACTGTATGTGTACTGTAGTTGTACTGTAAATGTACTGTATGTGTACTGTATGAGTACTGTAGTTGTACTGTAGTTGTACTGTAGTTGTACTGTATGTGTACTGTAGTTGTACTGTAGTTGTACTGTATGTGTACTGTAGTTGTACTGTAGTTGTACTGTAGTTGTTATGTATGTGTACTGTAGTTGTACTGTAGTTGTACTGTAGTTGTACTGTATGTGTACTGTATTTGTACTGTATGTGTACTGTAGTTGTACTCTATGTGTACTGTATGTGTACTGTATTTGTACTGTATGTGTACTGTAGTTGTACTGTATGTGTACTGTAGTTGTACTGTAGTTCTACTGTAGTTGTACTGTATGTGTACTGTATTTGTACTGTAGTTGTACTGTAGTTGTACTGTATGTGTACTGTATGTGTACTGTATTTGTACTGTATGTGTACTGTATTTGTACTGTAGTTGTACTGTAGTTGTACTGTAGTTGTACTGTTGGTGTACTGTATTTGTACTGTATGTGTACTGTATTTGTACTGTAGTTGTACTGTATGTGTACTGTAGTTGTACTGTAGTTGTACTGTATGTGTACTGTATTTGTACTGTATGAGTACTGTATTTGTACTGTAGTTGTACTGTAGTTGTACTGTATTTGTACTGTATGTGTACTGTATTTGTACTGTATGTGTACTGTATTTTAACTGTACTTGTACTGTAGTTGTACTGTATTTGTACTGTAGTTGTACTGTATGTGTACTGTATTTGTACTGTATGTGTACTGTATTTGTACTGTATGTGTACTCTATTTGTACTGTAGTTGTACTGTAGTTGTACTGTACTTGTACTGTATTTGTACTTTATGTGTACTGTATGTGTACTGTAGTTGTACTGTATTTGTACTGTAGTTGTACTGTAGTTGTACTGTAGTTGTACTGTAGTTGTACTGTATGTGTACTGTACTTGTACTGTATGTGTACTGTAGTTGTACTGTATTTGTACTGTATTTGTACTGTAGTTGTACTGTAGTTGTACTGTAGTTGTACTGTATGTGTACTGTATGTGTACTGTATGTGTACTGTAGTTGTACTGTATGTGCACTGTATTTGTACTGTAGTTGTACTGTAGTTGAACTGTACTTGTACTGTAGTTGTACTGTAGTTGTACTGTAGTTGTACTGTATTTGTACTGTACTTGTACTGTAGTTGTACTGTATGTGTACTGTAGTTGTACTGTATTTGTACTGTACTTGTACTGTAGTTATACTGTAGTTGTACTGTACTTGTACTGTACTTGTACTGTAGTTGTACTGTAGTTGTACTGTAGTTGTACTGTATGTGTACTGTAGTTGTACTGTATTTGTACTGTACTTGTACTGTAGATGTACTGTAGTTGTACTGTATTTGTACTGTATGTGTACTGTATTTGTACTGTAGTTGTACTGTATGTGTACTGTTGTTGTACTGTAGTTGTACTGTGTGTGTACTGTATTTGTACTGTATGTGTACTGTATTTGTACTGTAGTTGTACTGTAGTTGTACTGTAGTTGTACTGTAGTTGTACTGTAGTTGTACTGTATGTGTACTGTATTTGTACTGTATGTGTACTGTATTTGTACTGTAGTTGTACTGTAGTTGTACTGTATGTGTACTGTATTTTAACTGTACTTGTACTGTAGTTGTACAGTATTTGTACTGTAGTTGTACTGTATTTGTACTGTAGTTGTACTGTAGTTGTACTGTAGTTGTACTGTATGTGTACTGTATTTGTACTGTATGTGTACTGTATTTGTACTGTATTTGTACTGTATGTGTACTGTATATGTACTGTAGTTGTACTGTAGTTGTACTGTATGTGTACTGTAGTTGTACTGTATTTGTACTGTATTGTACTGTAGTTGTACTGTAGTTGTACTGTATGTGTACTGTATTTGTACTGTAGTTGTACTGTAGTTGTACTGTATGTGTACTGTAGTTGTACTGTTCTTGTACTGTAGTTGTACTGTAGTTGTACTGTATGTGTACTGTATGTGTACTGTACTTGTACTGTAGTTGTACTGTAGTTGTACTGTATGTGTACTGTATGTGTACTGTATTTGTACTGTAGTTGTACTGTAGTTGTACTGTATGTGTCCTGTATTTTAACTGTACTTGTACTGTAGTTTTACTGTATGTGTACTGTAGTTGTACTGTAGTTGTACTGTATATGTCCTGTATTTTAACTGTACTTTTACTGTAGTTGTACTGTAGTTGTACTGTAGTTGTACTGTATTTGTACTGTAGTTGTACTGTATGTGTACTGTATGTGTACTGTAGTTGTACTGTAGTTGTACTGTAGTTGTACTTTATGTGTACTGTATGTGTACTGTATTTGTACTGTAGTTGTACTGTAGTTGTACTGTATGTGTCCTGTATTTTAACTGTACTTGTACTGTAGTTGTACTGTAGTTGTACTGTAGTTGTACTGTAGTGTTGTACTGTAGTTGTTCTGTATGTGTACTGTATGTGTACTGTAGTTGTACTGTAGTTGTACTGTAGTTGTACTGTAGTTGTACTGTATGTGTACTGTATGTGTACTGTAGTTGTACTGTAGTTGTACTGTATGTGTACTGTATGTGTACTGTAGTTGTACTGTATGTGTACTGTAGTTGTACTGTAGTTGTACTGTATGTGTACTGTAGTTGTACTGTATTTGTACTGTACTTGTACTGTAGTTGTACTGTATTTGTACTGTATTTGTACTGTATTTTAACTGTATTTGTACTGTAGTTGTACTGTATTTGTACTGTAGTTGTACTGTAGTTGTACTGTAGTTGTACTGTAGTTGTACTGTAGTTGTACTGTAGTTGTACTGTAGTGGTACTGTATTTGTACTGTACTTGTACTGTAGTTGTACTGTAGTTGTACTGTAGTTGTACTGTATGTGTACTGTAGTTGTACTGTAGTTGTACTGTATGTGTACTGTATGTGTACTGTAGTTGTACTGTAGTTGTACTGTATGTGTACTGTATGTGTACTGTAGTTGTACTGTAGTTGTACTGTATGTGTACTGTACTTGTACTGTACATGTACTGTAGTTGTACTGTAGTTGTACTGTAGTTGTACTGTACTTGTACTGTAGTTGTACTGTATGTGTACTGTATGTGTACTGTAGTTGTACTGTATGTGTACTGTAGTTGTACTGTAGTTGTACTGTATGTGTACTGTAGTTGTACTGTATTTGTACTGTACTTGTACTGTAGTTGTACTGTATTTGTACTGTATTTGTACTGTATTTTAACTGTATTTGTACTGTAGTTGTACTGTATTTGTACTGTAGTTGTACTGTAGTTGTACTGTAGTTGTACTGTAGTTGTACTGTACTTGTACTGTAGTTGTACTGTAGCTGTACTGTATGTGTACTGTAGTGGTACTGTATTTGTACTGTACTTGTACTGTAGTTGAACTGTAGTTGTACTGTATGTGAACTGTAGTTGTACTGTATGTGTACTGTAGTGGTACTGTATTTGTACTGTACTTGTACTGTATTTGTACTGTACTTGTACTGTATGTGTACTGTAGTTGTACTGTATGTGTACTGTAGTTGTACTGTAGTTGTACTGTATGTGTACTGTAGTTGTACTGTATTTGTACTGTACTTGTACTGTAGTTGTACTGTATGTGTACTGTATGTGTACTGTATTTTAACTGTATTTGTACTGTAGTTGTACTGTATTTGTACTGTAGTTGTACTGTAGTTGTACTGTAGTTGTACTGTAGTTGTACTGTACTTGTACTGTAGTTGTACTGTATGTGTACTGTATTTTAACTGTATTTGTACTGTAGTTGTACTGTATTTGTACTGTAGTTGTACTGTACATTTACTGTACTTGTACTGTAGTTGGACTGTAGTTGTACTGTAGTTGTACTGTATGTGTAATGTAGTGGTACTGTATTTGTACTGTACTTGTACTGTAGTTGTACTGTAGTTGTACTGTAGTTGTACTGTAGTTGTACTGTATGTGTACTGAAGTTGTATTGTATTTGTACTGTATTTGTACTGTAGTTGTACTGTAGTTGTACTGTAGTTGTACTGTATGTGTACTTTATTTAACTGTATTTGTACTGTAGTTGTACTGTAGTTGTACTGTAGTTGTACTGTAGTTGTACTGTAGTTGTACTGTACTTGTACTGTAGTTGTACTGTATGTGTACTGTAGTTGTACTGTATGTGTACTGTAGTTGTACTGTATTTGTACTGTACTTGTACTGTAGATGTACTGTAGTTGTACTGTATTTGTACTGTATTTGTAATGTACTTGTACTATTGTTGTACTGTAGTTGTACTGTATGTGTACTGTATTTGTACTGTACTTGTACTGTAGTTGTACTGTAGTTGTACTGTGCTTATACTGTACTTGTACTGTAGTTGTACTGTATGTGTACTGTAGTTGTACTGTAGTTGTACTGTACTTGTACTGTAGTTGTACTGTAGTTGTACTGTACTTGTACTGTAGTTGTACTGTAGTTGTACTGTAGTTGTACTGTATGTGTACTGTAGTTGTACTGTATTTGTACTGTACTTGTACTGTAGATGTACTGTAGTTGTACTGTATTTGTACTGTATGTGTACTGTATTTGTACTGTAGTTGTACTGTATGTGTACTGTAGTTGTACTGTAGTTGTACTGTGTGTGTACTGTAATTGTACTGTTTGTGTACTGTATCTGTACTGTAGTTGTACTGTAGTTGTACTGTAGTTGTACTGTAGTTGTACTGTATGTGTACTGTATTTGTACTGTATGTGTACTGTATTTGTACTGTAGTTGTACTGTAGTTGTACTGTATGTGTACTGTATTTTAACTGTACTTGTACTGTAGTTGTACTGTATTTGTACTGTAGTTGTACTGTATTTGTACTGTAGTTGTACTGTAGTTGTACTGTATGTGTACTGTATTTGTACTGTATGTGTACTGTATTTGTACTGTATGTGTACTGTATATGTACTGTAGTTGTACTGTATTTGTACTGTATGTGTACTGTAGTTGTACTGTATTTGTACTGTATTTGTACTGTATTGTACTGTAGTTGTACTGTAGTTGTACTGTATGTGTACTGTATTTGTACTGTAGTTGTACTGTAGATGTACTGTATGTGTACTGTAGTTCTACTGTTCTTGTACTGTAGTTGTACTGTAGTTGTACTGTATGTGTACTGTATGTGTACTGTACTTGTACTGTAGTTGTACTGTAGTTGTACTGTATGTGTACTGTATGTGTACTGTATTTGTACTGTAGTTGTACTGTAGTTGTACTGTATGTGTCCTGTATTTTAACTGTACTTGTACTGTAGTTTTACTGTATGTGTACTGTAGTTGTACTGTAGTTGTACTGTATATGTCCTGTATTTTAACTGTACTTGTACTGTAGTTGTACTGTAGTTGTACTGTAGTTGTACTGTATTTGTACTGTAGTTGTACTGTATGTGTACTGTATGTGTACTGTAGTTGTACTGTAGTTGTACTGTAGTTGTACTTTATGTGTACTGTATGTGTACTGTATTTGTACTGTAGTTGTACTGTAGTTGTACTGTATGTGTCCTGTATTTTAACTGTACTTGTACTGTAGTTGTACTGTAGTTGTACTGTAGTTGTACTGTAGTGTTGTACTGTAGTTGTTCTGTATGTGTACTGTATGTGTACTGTAGTTGTACTGTAGTTGTACTGTAGTTGTACTGTAGTTGTACTGTATGTGTACTGTATGTGTACTGTAGTTGTACTGTAGTTGTACTGTATGTGTACTGTATGTGTACTGTAGTTGTACTGTATGTGTACTGTAGTTGTACTGTAGTTGTACTGTATGTGTACTGTAGTTGTACTGTATTTGTACTGTACTTGTACTGTAGTTGTACTGTATTTGTACTGTATTTGTACTGTATTTTAACTGTATTTGTACTGTAGTTGTACTGTATTTGTACTGTAGTTGTACTGTAGTTGTACTGTAGTTGTACTGTAGTTGTACTGTACTTGTACTGTAGTTGTACTGTAGTGGTACTGTATTTGTACTGTACTTGTACTGTAGTTGTACTGTAGTTGTACTGTAGTTGTACTGTATGTGTACTGTAGTTGTACTGTAGTTGTACTGTATGTGTACTGTATGTGTACTGTAGTTGTACTGTAGTTGTACTGTATGTGTACTGTATGTGTACTGTAGTTGTACTGTAGTTGTACTGTATGTGTACTGTACTTGTACTGTACATGTACTGTAGTTGTACTGTAGTTGTACTGTAGTTGTACTGTACTTGTACTGTAGTTGTACTGTATGTGTACTGTATGTGTACTGTAGTTGTACTGTATGTGTACTGTAGTTGTACTGTAGTTGTACTGTATGTGTACTGTAGTTGTACTGTATTTGTACTGTACTTGTACTGTAGTTGTACTGTATTTGTACTGTATTTGTACTGTATTTTAACTGTATTTGTACTGTAGTTGTACTGTATTTGTACTGTAGTTGTACTGTAGTTGTACTGTAGTTGTACTGTAGTTGTACTGTACTTGTACTGTAGTTGTACTGTAACTGTACTTTATGTGTACTGTAGTGGTACTGTATTTGTACTGTACTTGTACTGTAGTTGAACTGTAGTTGTACTGTATGTGAACTGTAGTTGTACTGTATGTGTACTGTAGTGGTACTGTATTTGTACTGTACTTGTACTGTATTTGTACTGTACTTGTACTGTATGTGTACTGTAGTTGTACTGTATGTGTACTGTAGTTGTACTGTAGTTGTACTGTATGTGTACTGTAGTTGTACTGTATTTGTACTGTACTTGTACTGTAGTTGTACTGTATGTGTACTGTATGTGTACTGTATTTTAACTGTATGTGTACTGTAGTTGTACTGTATGTGTACTGTAGTTGTACTGTAGTTGTACTGTATGTGTACTGTAGTTGTACTGTATTTGTACTGTACTTGTACTGTAGTTGTACTGTATGTGTACTGTATGTGTACTGTATTTTAACTGTATTTGTACTGTAGTTGTACTGTATTTGTACTGTAGTTGTACTGTAGTTGTACTGTAGTTGTACTGTAGTTGTACTGTACTTGTACTGTAGTTGTACTGTATGTGTACTGTATTTTAACTGTATTTGTACTGTAGTTGTACTGTATTTGTACTGTAGTTGTACTGTACATTTACTGTACTTGTACTGTAGTTGGACTGTAGTTGTACTGTAGTTGTACTGTAGTTGTACTGTACTTGTACTGTAGTTGTACTGTAGTGGTACTGTATTTGTACTGTAGTTGTACTGTAGTTGAACTGTACTTGTACTGTAGTTGTACTGTAGTTGTACTGTAGTTGTACTGTATTTGTACTGTACTTGTACTGTAGTTGTACTGTATGTGTACTGTAGTTGTACTGTATTTGTACTGTACTTGTACTGTAGTTATACTGTAGTTGTACTGTACTTGTACTGTACTTGTACTGTAGTTGTACTGTAGTTGTACTGTAGTTGTACTGTATGTGTACTGTAGTTGTACTGTATTTGTACTGTACTTGTACTGTAGATGTACTGTAGTTGTACTGTATTTGTACTGTATGTGTACTGTACTTGTACTGTAGTTGTACTGTATGTGTACTGTATTTTAACTGTATTTGTACTGTAGTTGTACTGTATTTGTACTGTAGTTGTACTGTACATTTACTGTACTTGTACTGTAGTTGTACTGTAGTTGTACTGTAGTTGTACTGTAGTTGTACTGTACTTGTACTGTAGTTGTACTGTAGTGGTACTGTATTTGTACTGTACTTGTACTGTAGTTGTACTGTAGTTGTACTGTATGTGTACTGTATTTGTACTGTATGTGTACTGTAGTTGTACTGTATGTGTACTGTATGTGTACTGTATTTGTACTGTATGTGTACTGTAGTTGTACTGTATGTGTACTGTAGTTGTACTGTAGTTCTACTGTAGTTGTACTGTATGTGTACTGTATTTGTACTGTAGTTGTACTGTAGTTGTACTGTATGTGTACTGTATGTGTACTGTATTTGTACTGTATGTGTACTGTATTTGTACTGTAGTAGTACTGTAGTTGTACTGTAGTTGTACTGTAGTTGTACTGTACTTGTACTGTAGTTGTACTGTAGCTGTACTTTATGTGTACTGTAGTGGTACTGTATTTGTACTGTACTTGTACTGTAGTTGAACTGTAGTTGTACTGTATGTGAACTGTAGTTGTACTGTATGTGTACTGTAGTGGTACTGTATTTGTACTGTACTTGTACTGTATTTGTACTGTACTTGTACTGTATGTGTACTGTAGTTGTACTGTATGTGTACTGTAGTTGTACTGTAGTTGTACTGTATGTGTACTGTAGTTGTACTGTATTTGTACTGTACTTGTACTGTAGTTGTACTGTATGTGTACTGTATGTGTACTGTATTTTAACTGTATTTGTACTGTAGTTGTACTGTATTTGTACTGTAGTTGTACTGTAGTTGTACTGTAGTTGTACTGTACTTGTACTGTAGTTGTACTGTATGTGTACTGTATTTTAACTGTATTTGTACTGTAGTTGTACTGTATTTGTACTGTAGTTGTACTGTACATTTACTGTACTTGTACTGTAGTTGGACTGTAGTTGTACTGTAGTTGTACTGTATGTGTAATGTAGTGGTACTGTATTTGTACTGTACTTGTACTGTAGTTGTACTGTAGTTGTACTGTAGTTGTACTGTAGTTGTACTGTATGTGTACTGTAGTTGTATTGTATTTGTACTGTATTTGTACTGTAGTTGTACTGTAGTTGTACTGTAGTTGTACTGTATGTGTACTTTATTTAACTGTATTTGTACTGTAGTTGTACTGTAGTTGTACTGTAGTTGTACTGTAGTTGTACTGTAGTTGTACTGTATTTGTACTGTAGTTGTACTGTAGTTGTACTGTAGTTAAACTGTATTTGTACTGTAGTTGTACTGTAGTTGTACTCTACTTGTACTGTATGTGTACTGTATGTGTACTGTATTTGTACTGTAGTAGTACTGTATGTGTACTGTATGTGTACTGTATGTGTACTGTATGTGTACTGTATTTGTACTGTAGTTGTACTGTAGTTGTACTGTATTTGTACTGTATTTGTACTGTACTTGTACTGTAGTTGTACTGTAGTTGTGCTGTATGTGTACTGTATTTGTACTGTAGTTGTACTGTAGTTGTACTGTATGTGTACTGTAGTTGTACTGTACTTGTACTGTAGTTGTACTGTAGTTGTACTGTATGTGTACTGTAGTTGTACTGTACTTGTACTGTATTTGTACTTTATGTGTACTGTATTTGTACTGTATTTTTACTGTAGTTGTACTGTATTTGTACTGTATGTGTACTGTATTTGTACTGTAGATGTACTGTAGTTGTACTGTAGTTGTACTGTACTTGTACTGTATTTGTACTGTAGTTGTTCTGTATGTGTACTGTATTTGTACTGTAGTTGTACTGTAGTTGTACTGTATGTGTACTGTATGTGTACTGTAGTTGTACTGTAGTTGTACTGTAGTTCTACTGTATGTGTACTGTATGTGTACTGTATGTGTACTGTAGTTGTACTGTATGTGTACTGTATGTGTACTGTAGTTGTACTGTATGTGTACTGTATGTGTACTGTAGTTGTACTGTAGTTGTACTGTAGTTGTACAGTATTTGTACTGTAGTTGTACTGTAGTTGTACTGTAGTTGTACTGTTGTTGTACTGTATGTGTACTGTATTTGTACTGTATGTGTACTGTAGTTGTACTGTATGTGTACTGTATGTGTACTGTAGTTGTACTGTAAATGTACTGTATGTGTACTGTATGAGTACTGTAGTTGTACTGTAGTTGTACTGTAGTTGTACTGTATGTGTACTGTAGTTGTACTGTAGTTGTACTGTATGTGTACTGTAGTTGTACTGTAGTTGTACTGTAGTTGTTATGTATGTGTACTGTAGTTGTACTGTAGTTGTACTGTAGTTGTACTGTATGTGTACTGTATTTGTACTGTATGTGTACTGTAGTTGTACTCTATGTGTACTGTATGTGTACTGTATTTGTACTGTATGTGTACTGTAGTTGTACTGTATGTGTACTGTAGTTGTACTGTAGTTCTACTGTAGTTGTACTGTATGTGTACTGTATTTGTACTGTAGTTGTACTGTAGTTGTACTGTATGTGTACTGTATGTGTACTGTATTTGTACTGTATGTGTACTGTATTTGTACTGTAGTTGTACTGTAGTTGTACTGTAGTTGTACTGTAGTTGTACTGTTGGTGTACTGTATTTGTACTGTATGTGTACTGTATTTGTACTGTAGTTGTACTGTATGTGTACTGTAGTTGTACTGTAGTTGTACTGTATGTGTACTGTATTTGTACTGTATGAGTACTGTATTTGTACTGTAGTTGTACTGTAGTTGTACTGTAGTTGTACTGTATGTGTACTGTATTTGTACTGTATGTGTACTGTATTTGTACTGTATGTGTACTGTATTTTAACTGTACTTGTACTGTAGTTGTACTGTATTTGTACTGTAGTTGTACTGTATGTGTACTGTATTTGTACTGTATGTGTACTGTATTTGTACTGTATGTGTACTCTATTTGTACTGTAGTTGTACTGTAGTTGTACTGTACTTGTACTGTATTTGTACTTTATGTGTACTGTATGTGTACTGTAGTTGTACTGTATTTGTACTGTAGTTGTACTGTAGTTGTACTGTAGTTGTACTGTAGTTGTACTGTAGTTGTACTGTATGTGTACTGTACTTGTACTGTATGTGTACTGTAGTTGTACTGTATTTGTACTGTATTTGTACTGTAGTTGTACTGTAGTTGTACTGTAGTTGTACTGTATGTGTACTGTATGTGTACTGTATGTGTACTGTAGTTGTACTGTATGTGCACTGTATTTGTACTGTAGTTGTACTGTAGTTGAACTGTACTTGTACTGTAGTTGTACTGTAGTTGTACTGTAGTTGTACTGTATTTGTACTGTACTTGTACTGTAGTTGTACTGTATGTGTACTGTAGTTGTACTGTATTTGTACTGTACTTGTACTGTAGTTATACTGTAGTTGTACTGTACTTGTACTGTACTTGTACTGTAGTTGTACTGTAGTTGTACTGTAGTTGTACTGTATGTGTACTGTAGTTGTACTGTATTTGTACTGTACTTGTACTGTAGATGTACTGTAGTTGTACTGTATTTGTACTGTATGTGTACTGTATTTGTACTGTAGTTGTACTGTATGTGTACTGTTGTTGTACTGTAGTTGTACTGTGTGTGTACTGTATTTGTACTGTATGTGTACTGTATTTGTACTGTAGTTGTACTGTAGTTGTACTGTAGTTGTACTGTAGTTGTACTGTAGTTGTACTGTATGTGTACTGTATTTGTACTGTATGTGTACTGTATTTGTACTGTAGTTGTACTGTAGTTGTACTGTATGTGTACTGTATTTTAACTGTACTTGTACTGTAGTTGTACAGTATTTGTACTGTAGTTGTACTGTATTTGTACTGTAGTTGTACTGTAGTTGTACTGTAGTTGTACTGTATGTGTACTGTATTTGTACTGTATGTGTACTGTATTTGTACTGTATTTGTACTGTATGTGTACTGTATATGTACTGTAGTTGTACTGTAGTTGTACTGTATGTGTACTGTAGTTGTACTGTATTTGTACTGTATTTGTACTGTATTGTACTGTAGTTGTACTGTAGTTGTACTGTATGTGTACTGTATTTGTACTGTAGTTGTACTGTAGTTGTACTGTATGTGTACTGTAGTTGTACTGTTCTTGTACTGTAGTTGTACTGTAGTTGTACTGTATGTGTACTGTATGTGTACTGTACTTGTACTGTAGTTGTACTGTAGTTGTACTGTATGTGTACTGTATGTGTACTGTATTTGTACTGTAGTTGTACTGTAGTTGTACTGTATGTGTCCTGTATTTTAACTGTACTTGTACTGTAGTTTTACTGTATGTGTACTGTAGTTGTACTGTAGTTGTACTGTATATGTCCTGTATTTTAACTGTACTTTTACTGTAGTTGTACTGTAGTTGTACTGTAGTTGTACTGTATTTGTACTGTAGTTGTACTGTATGTGTACTGTATGTGTACTGTAGTTGTACTGTAGTTGTACTGTAGTTGTACTTTATGTGTACTGTATGTGTACTGTATTTGTACTGTAGTTGTACTGTAGTTGTACTGTATGTGTCCTGTATTTTAACTGTACTTGTACTGTAGTTGTACTGTAGTTGTACTGTAGTTGTACTGTAGTGTTGTACTGTAGTTGTTCTGTATGTGTACTGTATGTGTACTGTAGTTGTACTGTAGTTGTACTGTAGTTGTACTGTAGTTGTACTGTATGTGTACTGTATGTGTACTGTAGTTGTACTGTAGTTGTACTGTATGTGTACTGTATGTGTACTGTAGTTGTACTGTATGTGTACTGTAGTTGTACTGTAGTTGTACTGTATGTGTACTGTAGTTGTACTGTATTTGTACTGTACTTGTACTGTAGTTGTACTGTATTTGTACTGTATTTGTACTGTATTTTAACTGTATTTGTACTGTAGTTGTACTGTATTTGTACTGTAGTTGTACTGTAGTTGTACTGTAGTTGTACTGTAGTTGTACTGTAGTTGTACTGTAGTTGTACTGTAGTGGTACTGTATTTGTACTGTACTTGTACTGTAGTTGTACTGTAGTTGTACTGTAGTTGTACTGTATGTGTACTGTAGTTGTACTGTAGTTGTACTGTATGTGTACTGTATGTGTACTGTAGTTGTACTGTAGTTGTACTGTATGTGTACTGTATGTGTACTGTAGTTGTACTGTAGTTGTACTGTATGTGTACTGTACTTGTACTGTACATGTACTGTAGTTGTACTGTAGTTGTACTGTAGTTGTACTGTACTTGTACTGTAGTTGTACTGTATGTGTACTGTATGTGTACTGTAGTTGTACTGTATGTGTACTGTAGTTGTACTGTAGTTGTACTGTATGTGTACTGTAGTTGTACTGTATTTGTACTGTACTTGTACTGTAGTTGTACTGTATTTGTACTGTATTTGTACTGTATTTTAACTGTATTTGTACTGTAGTTGTACTGTATTTGTACTGTAGTTGTACTGTAGTTGTACTGTAGTTGTACTGTAGTTGTACTGTACTTGTACTGTAGTTGTACTGTAGCTGTACTGTATGTGTACTGTAGTGGTACTGTATTTGTACTGTACTTGTACTGTAGTTGAACTGTAGTTGTACTGTATGTGAACTGTAGTTGTACTGTATGTGTACTGTAGTGGTACTGTATTTGTACTGTACTTGTACTGTATTTGTACTGTACTTGTACTGTATGTGTACTGTAGTTGTACTGTATGTGTACTGTAGTTGTACTGTAGTTGTACTGTATGTGTACTGTAGTTGTACTGTATTTGTACTGTACTTGTACTGTAGTTGTACTGTATGTGTACTGTATGTGTACTGTATTTTAACTGTATTTGTACTGTAGTTGTACTGTATTTGTACTGTAGTTGTACTGTAGTTGTACTGTAGTTGTACTGTAGTTGTACTGTACTTGTACTGTAGTTGTACTGTATGTGTACTGTATTTTAACTGTATTTGTACTGTAGTTGTACTGTATTTGTACTGTAGTTGTACTGTACATTTACTGTACTTGTACTGTAGTTGGACTGTAGTTGTACTGTAGTTGTACTGTATGTGTAATGTAGTGGTACTGTATTTGTACTGTACTTGTACTGTAGTTGTACTGTAGTTGTACTGTAGTTGTACTGTAGTTGTACTGTATGTGTACTGAAGTTGTATTGTATTTGTACTGTATTTGTACTGTAGTTGTACTGTAGTTGTACTGTAGTTGTACTGTATGTGTACTTTATTTAACTGTATTTGTACTGTAGTTGTACTGTAGTTGTACTGTAGTTGTACTGTAGTTGTACTGTAGTTGTACTGTACTTGTACTGTAGTTGTACTGTATGTGTACTGTAGTTGTACTGTATGTGTACTGTAGTTGTACTGTATTTGTACTGTACTTGTACTGTAGATGTACTGTAGTTGTACTGTATTTGTACTGTATTTGTAATGTACTTGTACTATTGTTGTACTGTAGTTGTACTGTATGTGTACTGTATTTGTACTGTACTTGTACTGTAGTTGTACTGTAGTTGTACTGTGCTTATACTGTACTTGTACTGTAGTTGTACTGTATGTGTACTGTAGTTGTACTGTAGTTGTACTGTACTTGTACTGTAGTTGTACTGTAGTTGTACTGTACTTGTACTGTAGTTGTACTGTAGTTGTACTGTAGTTGTACTGTATGTGTACTGTAGTTGTACTGTATTTGTACTGTACTTGTACTGTAGATGTACTGTAGTTGTACTGTATTTGTACTGTATGTGTACTGTATTTGTACTGTAGTTGTACTGTATGTGTACTGTAGTTGTACTGTAGTTGTACTGTGTGTGTACTGTAATTGTACTGTTTGTGTACTGTATCTGTACTGTAGTTGTACTGTAGTTGTACTGTAGTTGTACTGTAGTTGTACTGTATGTGTACTGTATTTGTACTGTATGTGTACTGTATTTGTACTGTAGTTGTACTGTAGTTGTACTGTATGTGTACTGTATTTTAACTGTACTTGTACTGTAGTTGTACTGTATTTGTACTGTAGTTGTACTGTATTTGTACTGTAGTTGTACTGTAGTTGTACTGTATGTGTACTGTATTTGTACTGTATGTGTACTGTATTTGTACTGTATGTGTACTGTATATGTACTGTAGTTGTACTGTATTTGTACTGTATGTGTACTGTAGTTGTACTGTATTTGTACTGTATTTGTACTGTATTGTACTGTAGTTGTACTGTAGTTGTACTGTATGTGTACTGTATTTGTACTGTAGTTGTACTGTAGTTGTACTGTATGTGTACTGTAGTTCTACTGTTCTTGTACTGTAGTTGTACTGTAGTTGTACTGTATGTGTACTGTATGTGTACTGTAGTTGTACTGTAGTTGTACTGTATGTGTACTGTATGTGTACTGTATTTGTACTGTAGTTGTACTGTAGTTGTACTGTATGTGTCCTGTATTTTAACTGTACTTGTACTGTAGTTTTACTGTATGTGTACTGTAGTTGTACTGTAGTTGTACTGTATATGTCCTGTATTTTAACTGTACTTGTACTGTAGTTGTACTGTAGTTGTACTGTAGTTGTACTGTATTTGTACTGTAGTTGTACTGTATGTGTACTGTATGTGTACTGTAGTTGTACTGTAGTTGTACTGTAGTTGTACTTTATGTGTACTGTATGTGTACTGTATTTGTACTGTAGTTGTACTGTAGTTGTACTGTATGTGTCCTGTATTTTAACTGTACTTGTACTGTAGTTGTACTGTAGTTGTACTGTAGTTGTACTGTAGTGTTGTACTGTAGTTGTTCTGTATGTGTACTGTATGTGTACTGTAGTTGTACTGTAGTTGTACTGTAGTTGTACTGTAGTTGTACTGTATGTGTACTGTATGTGTACTGTAGTTGTACTGTAGTTGTACTGTATGTGTACTGTATGTGTACTGTAGTTGTACTGTATGTGTACTGTAGTTGTACTGTAGTTGTACTGTATGTGTACTGTAGTTGTACTGTATTTGTACTGTACTTGTACTGTAGTTGTACTGTATTTGTACTGTATTTGTACTGTATTTTAACTGTATTTGTACTGTAGTTGTACTGTATTTGTACTGTAGTTGTACTGTAGTTGTACTGTAGTTGTACTGTAGTTGTACTGTACTTGTACTGTAGTTGTACTGTAGTGGTACTGTATTTGTACTGTACTTGTACTGTAGTTGTACTGTAGTTGTACTGTAGTTGTACTGTATGTGTACTGTAGTTGTACTGTAGTTGTACTGTATGTGTACTGTATGTGTACTGTAGTTGTACTGTAGTTGTACTGTATGTGTACTGTATGTGTACTGTAGTTGTACTGTAGTTGTACTGTATGTGTACTGTACTTGTACTGTACATGTACTGTAGTTGTACTGTAGTTGTACTGTAGTTGTACTGTACTTGTACTGTAGTTGTACTGTATGTGTACTGTATGTGTACTGTAGTTGTACTGTATGTGTACTGTAGTTGTACTGTAGTTGTACTGTATGTGTACTGTAGTTGTACTGTATTTGTACTGTACTTGTACTGTAGTTGTACTGTATTTGTACTGTATTTGTACTGTATTTTAACTGTATTTGTACTGTAGTTGTACTGTATTTGTACTGTAGTTGTACTGTAGTTGTACTGTAGTTGTACTGTAGTTGTACTGTACTTGTACTGTAGTTGTACTGTAACTGTACTTTATGTGTACTGTAGTGGTACTGTATTTGTACTGTACTTGTACTGTAGTTGAACTGTAGTTGTACTGTATGTGAACTGTAGTTGTACTGTATGTGTACTGTAGTGGTACTGTATTTGTACTGTACTTGTACTGTATTTGTACTGTACTTGTACTGTATGTGTACTGTAGTTGTACTGTATGTGTACTGTAGTTGTACTGTAGTTGTACTGTATGTGTACTGTAGTTGTACTGTATTTGTACTGTACTTGTACTGTAGTTGTACTGTATGTGTACTGTATGTGTACTGTATTTTAACTGTATTTGTACTGTAGTTGTACTGTATTTGTACTGTAGTTGTACTGTACATTTACTGTACTTGTACTGTAGTTGGACTGTAGTTGTACTGTAGTTGTACTGTATGTGTAATGTAGTGGTACTGTATTTGTACTGTACTTGTACTGTAGTTGTACTGTAGTTGTACTGTAGTTGTACTGTAGTTGTACTGTATGTGTACTGTAGTTGTATTGTATTTGTACTGTATTTGTACTGTAGTTGTACTGTAGTTGTACTGTAGTTGTACTGTATGTGTACTTTATTTAACTGTATTTGTACTGTAGTTGTACTGTAGTTGTACTGTAGTTGTACTGTAGTTGTACTGTAGTTGTACTGTATTTGTACTGTAGTTGTACTGTAGTTGTACTGTAGTTAAACTGTATTTGTACTGTAGTTGTACTGTAGTTGTACTCTACTTGTACTGTATGTGTACTGTATGTGTACTGTATTTGTACTGTAGTAGTACTGTATGTGTACTGTATGTGTACTGTATGTGTACTGTATGTGTACTGTATTTGTACTGTAGTTGTACTGTAGTTGTACTGTATTTGTACTGTATTTGTACTGTACTTGTACTGTAGTTGTACTGTAGTTGTACTGTATGTGTACTGTATTTGTACTGTAGTTGTACTGTAGTTGTACTGTATGTGTACTGTAGTTGTACTGTACTTGTACTGTAGTTGTACTGTAGTTGTACTGTATGTGTACTGTAGTTGTACTGTACTTGTACTGTATTTGTACTTTATGTGTACTGTATTTGTACTGTATTTTTACTGTAGTTGTACTGTATTTGTACTGTATGTGTACTGTATTTGTACTGTAGATGTACTGTAGTTGTACTGTAGTTGTACTGTAGTTG
Source organism: Meconema thalassinum (assembly GCA_946902985.2). NCBI lineage: Eukaryota > Metazoa > Arthropoda > Insecta > Orthoptera > Tettigoniidae > Meconema > Meconema thalassinum. The sequence continues at coordinate 442,030,642 of OX336394.1, read as the reverse complement.
TACTGTACTTGTACTGTATTTGTACTGTAGTTGTTCTGTATGTGTACTGTATTTGTACTGTAGTTGTACTGTAGTTGTACTGTATGTGTACTGTATGTGTACTGTAGTTGTACTGTAGTTGTACTGTAGTTCTACTGTATGTGTACTGTATGTGTACTGTATGTGTACTGTAGTTGTACTGTATGTGTACTGTATGTGTACTGTAGTTGTACTGTATGTGTACTGTATGTGTACTGTAGTTGTACTGTAGTTGTACTGTAGTTGTACAGTATTTGTACTGTAGTTGTACTGTAGTTGTACTGTAGTTGTACTGTTGTTGTACTGTATGTGTACTGTATTTGTACTGTATGTGTACTGTAGTTGTACTGTATGTGTACTGTATGTGTACTGTAGTTGTACTGTAAATGTACTGTATGTGTACTGTATGTGTACTGTAGTTGTACTGTAGTTGTACTGTAGTTGTACTGTATGTGTACTGTAGTTGTACTGTAGTTGTACTGTATGTGTACTGTAGTTGTACTGTAGTTGTACTGTAGTTGTTATGTATGTGTACTGTAGTTGTACTGTAGTTGTACTGTAGTTGTACTGTATGTGTACTGTATTTGTACTGTATGTGTACTGTAGTTGTACTGTATGTGTACTGTATGTGTACTGTATTTGTACTGTATGTGTACTGTAGTTGTACTGTATGTGTACTGTAGTTGTACTGTAGTTCTACTGTAGTTGTACTGTATGTGTACTGTATTTGTACTGTAGTTGTACTGTAGTTGTACTGTATGTGTACTGTATGTGTACTGTATTTGTACTGTATGTGTACTGTATTTGTACTGTAGTTGTACTGTAGTTGTACTGTAGTTGTACTGTAGTTGTACTGTAGGTGTACTGTATTTGTACTGTATGTGTACTGTATTTGTACTGTAGTTGTACTGTATGTGTACTGTAGTTGTACTGTAGTTGTACTGTATGTGTACTGTATTTGTACTGTATGAGTACTGTATTTGTACTGTAGTTGTACTGTAGTTGTACTGTAGTTGTACTGTATGTGTACTGTATTTGTACTGTATGTGTACTGTATTTGTACTGTATGTGTACTGTATTTTAACTGTACTTGTACTGTAGTTGTACTGTATTTGTACTGTAGTTGTACTGTATGTGTACTGTATGTGTACTGTATGTGTACTGTAGTTGTACTGTATGTGCACTGTATTTGTACTGTAGTTGTACTGTAGTTGAACTGTACTTGTACTGTAGTTGTACTGTAGTTGTACTGTAGTTGTACTGTATTTGTACTGTACTTGTACTGTAGTTGTACTGTATGTGTACTGTAGTTGTACTGTATTTGTACTGTACTTGTACTGTAGTTATACTGTAGTTGTACTGTACTTGTACTGTACTTGTACTGTAGTTGTACTGTAGTTGTACTGTAGTTGTACTGTATGTGTACTGTAGTTGTACTGTATTTGTACTGTACTTGTACTGTAGATGTACTGTAGTTGTACTGTATTTGTACTGTATGTGTACTGTATTTGTACTGTAGTTGTACTGTATGTGTACTGTAGTTGTACTGTAGTTGTACTGTGTGTGTACTGTATTTGTACTGTATGTGTACTGTATTTGTACTGTAGTTGTACTGTAGTTGTACTGTAGTTGTACTGTAGTTGTACTGTAGTTGTACTGTATGTGTACTGTATTTGTACTGTATGTGTACTGTATTTGTACTGTAGTTGTACTGTAGTTGTACTGTATGTGTACTGTATTTTAACTGTACTTGTACTGTAGTTGTACAGTATTTGTACTGTAGTTGTACTGTATTTGTACTGTAGTTGTACTGTAGTTGTACTGTAGTTGTACTGTATGTGTACTGTATTTGTACTGTATGTGTACTGTATTTGTACTGTATTTGTACTGTATGTGTACTGTATATGTACTGTAGTTGTACTGTAGTTGTACTGTATGTGTACTGTAGTTGTACTGTATTTGTACTGTATTTGTACTGTATTGTACTGTAGTTGTACTGTAGTTGTACTGTATGTGTACTGTATTTGTACTGTAGTTGTACTGTAGTTGTACTGTATGTGTACTGTAGTTGTACTGTTCTTGTACTGTAGTTGTACTGTAGTTGTACTGTATGTGTACTGTATGTGTACTGTACTTGTACTGTAGTTGTACTGTAGTTGTACTGTATGTGTACTGTATGTGTACTGTATTTGTACTGTAGTTGTACTGTAGTTGTACTGTATGTGTCCTGTATTTTAACTGTACTTGTACTGTAGTTTTACTGTATGTGTACTGTAGTTGTACTGTAGTTGTACTGTATATGTCCTGTATTTTAACTGTACTTTTACTGTAGTTGTACTGTAGTTGTACTGTAGTTGTACTGTATTTGTACTGTAGTTGTACTGTATGTGTACTGTATGTGTACTGTAGTTGTACTGTAGTTGTACTGTAGTTGTACTTTATGTGTACTGTATGTGTACTGTATTTGTACTGTAGTTGTACTGTAGTTGTACTGTATGTGTCCTGTATTTTAACTGTACTTGTACTGTAGTTGTACTGTAGTTGTACTGTAGTTGTACTGTAGTGTTGTACTGTAGTTGTTCTGTATGTGTACTGTATGTGTACTGTAGTTGTACTGTAGTTGTACTGTAGTTGTACTGTAGTTGTACTGTATGTGTACTGTATGTGTACTGTAGTTGTACTGTAGTTGTACTGTATGTGTACTGTATGTGTACTGTAGTTGTACTGTATGTGTACTGTAGTTGTACTGTAGTTGTACTGTATGTGTACTGTAGTTGTACTGTATTTGTACTGTACTTGTACTGTAGTTGTACTGTATTTGTACTGTATTTGTACTGTATTTTAACTGTATTTGTACTGTAGTTGTACTGTATTTGTACTGTAGTTGTACTGTAGTTGTACTGTAGTTGTACTGTAGTTGTACTGTAGTTGTACTGTAGTTGTACTGTAGTGGTACTGTATTTGTACTGTACTTGTACTGTAGTTGTACTGTAGTTGTACTGTAGTTGTACTGTATGTGTACTGTAGTTGTACTGTAGTTGTACTGTATGTGTACTGTATGTGTACTGTAGTTGTACTGTAGTTGTACTGTATGTGTACTGTATGTGTACTGTAGTTGTACTGTAGTTGTACTGTATGTGTACTGTACTTGTACTGTACATGTACTGTAGTTGTACTGTAGTGGTACTGTATTTGTACTGTACTTGTACTGTATTTGTACTGTACTTGTACTGTATGTGTACTGTAGTTGTACTGTATGTGTACTGTAGTTGTACTGTAGTTGTACTGTATGTGTACTGTAGTTGTACTGTATTTGTACTGTACTTGTACTGTAGTTGTACTGTATGTGTACTGTATGTGTACTGTATTTTAACTGTATTTGTACTGTAGTTGTACTGTATTTGTACTGTAGTTGTACTGTAGTTGTACTGTAGTTGTACTGTAGTTGTACTGTACTTGTACTGTAGTTGTACTGTATGTGTACTGTATTTTAACTGTATTTGTACTGTAGTTGTACTGTATTTGTACTGTAGTTGTACTGTACATTTACTGTACTTGTACTGTAGTTGGACTGTAGTTGTACTGTAGTTGTACTGTATGTGTAATGTAGTGGTACTGTATTTGTACTGTACTTGTACTGTAGTTGTACTGTAGTTGTACTGTAGTTGTACTGTAGTTGTACTGTATGTGTACTGTAGTTGTATTGTATTTGTACTGTATTTGTACTGTAGTTGTACTGTAGTTGTACTGTAGTTGTACTGTATGTGTACTTTATTTAACTGTATTTGTACTGTAGTTGTACTGTAGTTGTACTGTAGTTGTACTGTAGTTGTACTGTAGTTGTACTGTACTTGTACTGTAGTTGTACTGTATGTGTACTGTAGTTGTACTGTATGTGTACTGTAGTTGTACTGTATTTGTACTGTACTTGTACTGTAGATGTACTGTAGTTGTACTGTATTTGTACTGTATTTGTAATGTACTTGTACTATTGTTGTACTGTAGTTGTACTGTATGTGTACTGTATTTGTACTGTACTTGTACTGTAGTTGTACTGTAGTTGTACTGTGCTTATACTGTACTTGTACTGTAGTTGTACTGTATGTGTACTGTAGTTGTACTGTAGTTGTACTGTACTTGTACTGTAGTTGTACTGTAGTTGTACTGTACTTGTACTGTAGTTGTACTGTAGTTGTACTGTAGTTGTACTGTATGTGTACTGTAGTTGTACTGTATTTGTACTGTACTTGTACTGTAGATGTACTGTAGTTGTACTGTATTTGTACTGTATGTGTACTGTATTTGTACTGTAGTTGTACTGTATGTGTACTGTAGTTGTACTGTAGTTGTACTGTGTGTGTACTGTAATTGTACTGTTTGTGTACTGTATCTGTACTGTAGTTGTACTGTAGTTGTACTGTAGTTGTACTGTAGTTGTACTGTATGTGTACTGTATTTGTACTGTATGTGTACTGTATTTGTACTGTAGTTGTACTGTAGTTGTACTGTATGTGTACTGTATTTTAACTGTACTTGTACTGTAGTTGTACTGTATTTGTACTGTAGTTGTACTGTATTTGTACTGTAGTTGTACTGTAGTTGTACTGTATGTGTACTGTATTTGTACTGTATGTGTACTGTATTTGTACTGTATGTGTACTGTATATGTACTGTAGTTGTACTGTATTTGTACTGTATGTGTACTGTAGTTGTACTGTATTTGTACTGTATTTGTACTGTATTGTACTGTAGTTGTACTGTAGTTGTACTGTATGTGTACTGTATTTGTACTGTAGTTGTACTGTAGTTGTACTGTATGTGTACTGTAGTTCTACTGTTCTTGTACTGTAGTTGTACTGTAGTTGTACTGTATGTGTACTGTATGTGTACTGTACTTGTACTGTAGTTGTACTGTAGTTGTACTGTATGTGTACTGTATGTGTACTGTATTTGTACTGTAGTTGTACTGTAGTTGTACTGTATGTGTCCTGTATTTTAACTGTACTTGTACTGTAGTTTTACTGTATGTGTACTGTAGTTGTACTGTAGTTGTACTGTATATGTCCTGTATTTTAACTGTACTTGTACTGTAGTTGTACTGTAGTTGTACTGTAGTTGTACTGTATTTGTACTGTAGTTGTACTGTATGTGTACTGTATGTGTACTGTAGTTGTACTGTAGTTGTACTGTAGTTGTACTTTATGTGTACTGTATGTGTACTGTATTTGTACTGTAGTTGTACTGTAGTTGTACTGTATGTGTCCTGTATTTTAACTGTACTTGTACTGTAGTTGTACTGTAGTTGTACTGTAGTTGTACTGTAGTGTTGTACTGTAGTTGTTCTGTATGTGTACTGTATGTGTACTGTAGTTGTACTGTAGTTGTACTGTAGTTGTACTGTAGTTGTACTGTATGTGTACTGTATGTGTACTGTAGTTGTACTGTAGTTGTACTGTATGTGTACTGTATGTGTACTGTAGTTGTACTGTATGTGTACTGTAGTTGTACTGTAGTTGTACTGTATGTGTACTGTAGTTGTACTGTATTTGTACTGTACTTGTACTGTAGTTGTACTGTATTTGTACTGTATTTGTACTGTATTTTAACTGTATTTGTACTGTAGTTGTACTGTATTTGTACTGTAGTTGTACTGTAGTTGTACTGTAGTTGTACTGTAGTTGTACTGTACTTGTACTGTAGTTGTACTGTAGTGGTACTGTATTTGTACTGTACTTGTACTGTAGTTGTACTGTAGTTGTACTGTAGTTGTACTGTATGTGTACTGTAGTTGTACTGTAGTTGTACTGTATGTGTACTGTATGTGTACTGTAGTTGTACTGTAGTTGTACTGTATGTGTACTGTATGTGTACTGTAGTTGTACTGTAGTTGTACTGTATGTGTACTGTACTTGTACTGTACATGTACTGTAGTTGTACTGTAGTTGTACTGTAGTTGTACTGTACTTGTACTGTAGTTGTACGGTATGTGTACTGTATGTGTACTGTAGTTGTACTGTATGTGTACTGTAGTTGTACTGTAGTTGTACTGTATGTGTACTGTAGTTGTACTGTATTTGTACTGTACTTGTACTGTAGTTGTACTGTATTTGTACTGTATTTGTACTGTATTTTAACTGTATTTGTACTGTAGTTGTACTGTATTTGTACTGTAGTTGTACTGTAGTTGTACTGTAGTTGTACTGTAGTTGTACTGTACTTGTACTGTAGTTGTACTGTAACTGTACTTTATGTGTACTGTAGTGGTACTGTATTTGTACTGTACTTGTACTGTAGTTGAACTGTAGTTGTACTGTATGTGAACTGTAGTTGTACTGTATGTGTACTGTAGTGGTACTGTATATGTACTGTACTTGTACTGTATTTGTACTGTACTTGTACTGTATGTGTACTGTAGTTGTACTGTATGTGTACTGTAGTTGTACTGTAGTTGTACTGTATGTGTACTGTAGTTGTACTGTATTTGTACTGTACTTGTACTGTAGTTGTACTGTATGTGTACTGTATGTGTACTGTATTTTAACTGTATTTGTACTGTAGTTGTACTGTATTTGTACTGTAGTTGTACTGTAGTTGTACTGTAGTTGTACTGTACTTGTACTGTAGTTGTACTGTATGTGTACTGTATTTTAACTGTATTTGTACTGTAGTTGTACTGTATTTGTACTGTAGTTGTACTGTACATTTACTGTACTTGTACTGTAGTTGGACTGTAGTTGTACTGTAGTTGTACTGTATGTGTAATGTAGTGGTACTGTATTTGTACTGTACTTGTACTGTAGTTGTACTGTAGTTGTACTGTAGTTGTACTGTAGTTGTACTGTATGTGTACTGTAGTTGTATTGTATTTGTACTGTATTTGTACTGTAGTTGTACTGTAGTTGTACTGTAGTTGTACTGTATGTGTACTTTATTTAACTGTATTTGTACTGTAGTTGTACTGTAGTTGTACTGTAGTTGTACTGTAGTTGTACTGTAGTTGTACTGTATTTGTACTGTAGTTGTACTGTAGTTGTACTGTAGTTAAACTGTATTTGTACTGTAGTTGTACTGTAGTTGTACTCTACTTGTACTGTATGTGTACTGTATGTGTACTGTATTTGTACTGTAGTAGTACTGTATGTGTACTGTATGTGTACTGTATGTGTACTGTATGTGTACTGTATTTGTACTGTAGTTGTACTGTAGTTGTACTGTATTTGTACTGTATTTGTACTGTACTTGTACTGTAGTTGTACTGTAGTTGTACTGTATGTGTACTGTATTTGTACTGTAGTTGTACTGTAGTTGTACTGTATGTGTACTGTAGTTGTACTGTACTTGTACTGTAGTTGTACTGTAGTTGTACTGTATGTGTACTGTAGTTGTACTGTACTTGTACTGTATTTGTACTTTATGTGTACTGTATTTGTACTGTATTTTTACTGTAGTTGTACTGTATTTGTACTGTATGTGTACTGTATTTGTACTGTAGATGTACTGTAGTTGTACTGTAGTTGTACTGTAGTTGTACTGTACTTGTACTGTATTTGTACTGTAGTTGTTCTGTATGTGTACTGTATTTGTACTGTAGTTGTACTGTAGTTGTACTGTATGTGTACTGTATGTGTACTGTAGTTGTACTGTAGTTGTACTGTAGTTCTACTGTATGTGTACTGTATGTGTACTGTATGTGTACTGTAGTTGTACTGTATGTGTACTGTATGTGTACTGTAGTTGTACTGTATGTGTACTGTATGTGTACTGTAGTTGTACTGTAGTTGTACTGTAGTTGTACAGTATTTGTACTGTAGTTGTACTGTAGTTGTACTGTAGTTGTACTGTTGTTGTACTGTATGTGTACTGTATTTGTACTGTATGTGTACTGTAGTTGTACTGTATGTGTACTGTATGTGTACTGTAGTTGTACTGTAAATGTACTGTATGTGTACTGTATGTGTACTGTAGTTGTACTGTAGTTGTACTGTAGTTGTACTGTATGTGTACTGTAGTTGTACTGTAGTTGTACTGTATGTGTACTGTAGTTGTACTGTAGTTGTACTGTAGTTGTTATGTATGTGTACTGTAGTTGTACTGTAGTTGTACTGTATGTGTACTGTATTTGTACTGTATGTGTACTGTAGTTGTACTGTATGTGTACTGTATGTGTACTGTATTTGTACTGTATGTGTACTGTAGTTGTACTGTATGTGTACTGTAGTTGTACTGTAGTTCTACTGTAGTTGTACTGTATGTGTACTGTATTTGTACTGTAGTTGTACTGTAGTTGTACTGTATGTGTACTGTATGTGTACTGTATTTGTACTGTATGTGTACTGTATTTGTACTGTAGTTGTACTGTAGTTGTACTGTAGTTGTACTGTAGTTGTACTGTAGGTGTACTGTATTTGTACTGTATGTGTACTGTATTTGTACTGTAGTTGTACTGTATGTGTACTGTAGTTGTACTGTAGTTGTACTGTATGTGTACTGTATTTGTACTGTATGAGTACTGTATTTGTACTGTATTTGTACTGTAGTTGTACTGTAGTTGTACTGTATGTGTACTGTATTTGTACTGTATGTGTACTGTATTTGTACTGTATGTGTACTGTATTTTAACTGTACTTGTACTGTAGTTGTACTGTATTTGTACTGTAGTTGTACTGTATGTGTACTGTATTTGTACTGTATGTGTACTGTATTTGTACTGTATGTGTACTCTATTTGTACTGTAGTTGTACTGTACTTGTACTGTATTTGTACTTTATGTGTACTGTATGTGTACTGTAGTTGTACTGTATTTGTACTGTAGTTGTACTGTAGTTGTACTGTAGTTGTACTGTAGTTGTACTGTATGTGTACTGTACTTGTACTGTATGTGTACTGTAGTTGTACTGTATTTGTACTGTATTTGTACTGTAGTTGTACTGTAGTTGTACTGTAGTTGTACTGTATGTGTACTGTATGTGTACTGTATGTGTACTGTAGTTGTACTGTATGTGCACTGTATTTGTACTGTAGTTGTACTGTAGTTGAACTGTACTTGTACTGTAGTAGTACTGTAGTTGTACTGTAGTTGTACTGTATTTGTACTGTACTTGTACTGTAGTTGTACTGTATGTGTACTGTAGTTGTACTGTATTTGTACTGTACTTGTACTGTAGTTATACTGTAGTTGTACTGTACTTGTACTGTACTTGTACTGTAGTTGTACTGTAGTTGTACTGTAGTTGTACTGTATGTGTACTGTAGTTGTACTGTATTTGTACTGTACTTGTACTGTAGATGTACTGTAGTTGTACTGTATTTGTACTGTATGTGTACTGTATTTGTACTGTAGTTGTACTGTATGTGTACTGTAGTTGTACTGTAGTTGTACTGTGTGTGTACTGTATTTGTACTGTATGTGTACTGTATTTGTACTGTAGTTGTACTGTAGTTGTACTGTAGTTGTACTGTAGTTGTACTGTAGTTGTACTGTATGTGTACTGTATTTGTACTGTATGTGTACTGTATTTGTACTGTAGTTGTACTGTAGTTGTACTGTATGTGTACTGTATTTTAACTGTACTTGTACTGTAGTTGTACAGTATTTGTACTGTAGTTGTACTGTATTTGTACTGTAGTTGTACTGTAGTTGTACTGTAGTTGTACTGTATGTGTACTGTATTTGTACTGTATGTGTACTGTATTTGTACTGTATGTGTACTGTATGTGTACTGTAGTTGTACTGTAGTTGTACTGTATGTGTACTGTAGTTGTAATGTACTTGTACTGTAGTTGTACTGTATGTGTACTGTATTTGTACTGTAGTTGTACTGTATTTGTACTGTACTTGTACTGTAGTTGTACTGTAGTTGTACTGTATGTGTACTGTATTTGCACTGTACTTGTACTGTAGTTGTACTGTAGTTGTACTGTAGTTGTACTGTAGTTGTACTGTACTTGTACTGTACTTGTACTGTAGTTGTACTGTATTTGTACTGTACTTGTACTGTACTTGTACTGTAGTTGTACTGTAGTTGTACTGTACTTGTACTGTCGTTGTACTGTATGTGTACTGTAGTTGTAATGTATTTGTACTGTACTTGTACTGTAGTTGTACTGTAGTTGTACTGTACTTGTACTGTAGTTGTACTGTAGTTGTACTGTATGTGTACTGTATTTGTACTGTAGTTGTACTGTAGTTGTACTGTATGTGTACTGTAGTTGTACTGTACTTTTACTGTAGTTGTACTGTAGTTGTACTGTATGTGTACTGTAGTTGTACTGTACTTGTACTGTATTTGTACTTTATGTGTACTGTATTTGTACTGTATTTTTACTGTAGTTGTACTGTATTTGTACTGTATGTGTACTGTATTTGTACTGTAGATGTACTGTAGTTGTACTGTAGTTGTACTGTAGTTGTACTGTACTTGTACTGTATTTGTACTGTAGTTGTTCTGTATGTGTACTGTATTTGTACTGTAGTTGTACTGTAGTTGTACTGTATGTGTACTGTATGTGTACTGTAGTTGTACTGTAGTTGTACTGTAGTTCTACTGTATGTGTACTGTATGTGTACTGTATGTGTACTGTAGTTGTACTGTATGTGTACTGTATGTGTACTGTAGTTGTACTGTATGTGTACTGTATGTGTACTGTAGTTGTACTGTATGTGTACTGTATGTGTACTGTAGTTGTACTGTAGTTGTACTGTAGTTGTACAGTATTTGTACTGTAGTTGTACTGTAGTTGTACTGTAGTTGTACTGTTGTTGTACTGTATGTGTACTGTATTTGTACTGTATGTGTACTGTAGTTGTACTGTATGTGTACTGTATGTGTACTGTAGTTGTACTGTAAATGTACTGTATGTGTACTGTATGTGTACTGTAGTTGTACTGTAGTTGTACTGTAGTTGTACTGTATGTGTACTGTAGTTGTACTGTAGTTGTACTGTATGTGTACTGTAGTTGTACTGTAGTTGTACTGTAGTTGTTATGTATGTGTACTGTAGTTGTACTGTAGTTGTACTGTAGTTGTACTGTATGTGTACTGTATTTGTACTGTATGTGTACTGTAGTTGTACTGTATGTGTACTGTATGTGTACTGTATTTGTACTGTATGTGTACTGTAGTTGTACTGTATGTGTACTGTAGTTGTACTGTAGTTCTACTGTAGTTGTACTGTATGTGTACTGTATTTGTACTGTAGTTGTACTGTAGTTGTACTGTATGTGTACTGTATGTGTACTGTATTTGTACTGTATGTGTACTGTATTTGTACTGTAGTTGTACTGTAGTTGTACTGTAGTTGTACTGTAGTTGTACTGTAGGTGTACTGTATTTGTACTGTATGTGTACTGTATTTGTACTGTAGTTGTACTGTATGTGTACTGTAGTTGTACTGTAGTTGTACTGTATGTGTACTGTAGTTGTACTGTAGTTGTACTGTAGTTGTTATGTATGTGTACTGTAGTTGTACTGTAGTTGTACTGTAGTTGTACTGTATGTGTACTGTATTTGTACTGTATGTGTACTGTAGTTGTACTGTATGTGTACTGTATGTGTACTGTATTTGTACTGTATGTGTACTGTAGTTGTACTGTATGTGTACTGTAGTTGTACTGTAGTTCTACTGTAGTTGTACTGTATGTGTACTGTATTTGTACTGTAGTTGTACTGTAGTTGTACTGTATGTGTACTGTATGTGTACTGTATTTGTACTGTATGTGTACTGTATTTGTACTGTAGTTGTACTGTAGTTGTACTGTAGTTGTACTGTAGTTGTACTGTAGGTGTACTGTATTTGTACTGTATGTGTACTGTATTTGTACTGTAGTTGTACTGTATGTGTACTGTAGTTGTACTGTAGTTGTACTGTATGTGTACTGTATTTGTACTGTATGAGTACTGTATTTGTACTGTAGTTGTACTGTAGTTGTACTGTAGTTGTACTGTATGTGTACTGTATTTGTACTGTATGTGTACTGTATTTGTACTGTATGTGTACTGTATTTTAACTGTACTTGTACTGTAGTTGTACTGTATTTGTACTGTAGTTGTACTGTATGTGTACTGTATTTGTACTGTATGTGTACTGTATTTGTACTGTATGTGTACTCTATTTGTACTGTAGTTGTACTGTACTTGTACTGTATTTGTACTTTATGTGTACTGTATGTGTACTGTAGTTGTACTGTATTTGTACTGTAGTTGTACTGTAGTTGTACTGTAGTTGTACTGTAGTTGTACTGTATGTGTACTGTACTTGTACTGTATGTGTACTGTAGTTGTACTGTATTTGTACTGTATTTGTACTGTAGTTGTACTGTAGTTGTACTGTAGTTGTACTGTATGTGTACTGTATGTGTACTGTATGTGTACTGTAGTTGTACTGTATGTGCACTGTATTTGTACTGTAGTTGTACTGTAGTTGAACTGTACTTGTACTGTAGTTGTACTGTAGTTGTACTGTAGTTGTACTGTATTTGTACTGTACTTGTACTGTAGTTGTACTGTATGTGTACTGTAGTTGTACTGTATTTGTACTGTACTTGTACTGTAGTTATACTGTAGTTGTACTGTACTTGTACTGTACTTGTACTGTAGTTGTACTGTAGTTGTACTGTAGTTGTACTGTATGTGTACTGTAGTTGTACTGTATTTGTACTGTACTTGTACTGTAGATGTACTGTAGTTGTACTGTATTTGTACTGTATGTGTACTGTATTTGTACTGTAGTTGTACTGTATGTGTACTGTAGTTGTACTGTAGTTGTACTGTGTGTGTACTGTATTTGTACTGTATGTGTACTGTATTTGTACTGTAGTTGTACTGTAGTTGTACTGTAGTTGTACTGTAGTTGTACTGTAGTTGTACTGTATGTGTACTGTATTTGTACTGTATGTGTACTGTATTTGTACTGTAGTTGTACTGTAGTTGTACTGTATGTGTACTGTATTTTAACTGTACTTGTACTGTAGTTGTACAGTATTTGTACTGTAGTTGTACTGTATTTGTACTGTAGTTGTACTGTAGTTGTACTGTAGTTGTACTGTATGTGTACTGTATTTGTACTGTATGTGTACTGTATTTGTACTGTATGTGTACTGTATGTGTACTGTAGTTGTACTGTAGTTGTACTGTATGTGTACTGTAGTTGTAATGTACTTGTACTGTAGTTGTACTGTATGTGTACTGTATTTGTACTGTAGTTGTACTGTATTTGTACTGTACTTGTACTGTAGTTGTACTGTAGTTGTACTGTATGTGTACTGTATTTGCACTGTACTTGTACTGTAGTTGTACTGTAGTTGTACTGTAGTTGTACTGTAGTTGTACTGTACTTGTACTGTACTTGTACTGTAGTTGTACTGTATTTGTACTGTACTTGTACTGTACTTGTACTGTAGTTGTACTGTAGTTGTACTGTACTTGTACTGTCGTTGTACTGTATGTGTACTGTAGTTGTAATGTATTTGTACTGTACTTGTACTGTAGTTGTACTGTAGTTGTACTGTACTTGTACTGTAGTTGTACTGTAGTTGTACTGTATGTGTACTGTATTTGTACTGTAGTTGTACTGTAGTTGTACTGTATGTGTACTGTAGTTGTACTGTACTTTTACTGTAGTTGTACTGTAGTTGTACTGTATGTGTACTGTAGTTGTACTGTACTTGTACTGTATTTGTACTTTATGTGTACTGTATTTGTACTGTATTTTTACTGTAGTTGTACTGTATTTGTACTGTATGTGTACTGTATTTGTACTGTAGATGTACTGTAGTTGTACTGTAGTTGTACTGTAGTTGTACTGTACTTGTACTGTATTTGTACTGTAGTTGTTCTGTATGTGTACTGTATTTGTACTGTAGTTGTACTGTAGTTGTACTGTATGTGTACTGTATGTGTACTGTAGTTGTACTGTAGTTGTACTGTAGTTCTACTGTATGTGTACTGTATGTGTACTGTATGTGTACTGTAGTTGTACTGTATGTGTACTGTATGTGTACTGTAGTTGTACTGTATGTGTACTGTATGTGTACTGTAGTTGTACTGTATGTGTACTGTATGTGTACTGTAGTTGTACTGTAGTTGTACTGTAGTTGTACAGTATTTGTACTGTAGTTGTACTGTAGTTGTACTGTAGTTGTACTGTTGTTGTACTGTATGTGTACTGTATTTGTACTGTATGTGTACTGTAGTTGTACTGTATGTGTACTGTATGTGTACTGTAGTTGTACTGTAAATGTACTGTATGTGTACTGTATGTGTACTGTAGTTGTACTGTAGTTGTACTGTAGTTGTACTGTATGTGTACTGTAGTTGTACTGTAGTTGTACTGTATGTGTACTGTAGTTGTACTGTAGTTGTACTGTAGTTGTTATGTATGTGTACTGTAGTTGTACTGTAGTTGTACTGTAGTTGTACTGTATGTGTACTGTATTTGTACTGTATGTGTACTGTAGTTGTACTGTATGTGTACTGTATGTGTACTGTATTTGTACTGTATGTGTACTGTAGTTGTACTGTATGTGTACTGTAGTTGTACTGTAGTTCTACTGTAGTTGTACTGTATGTGTACTGTATTTGTACTGTAGTTGTACTGTAGTTGTACTGTATGTGTACTGTATGTGTACTGTATTTGTACTGTATGTGTACTGTATTTGTACTGTAGTTGTACTGTAGTTGTACTGTAGTTGTACTGTAGTTGTACTGTAGGTGTACTGTATTTGTACTGTATGTGTACTGTATTTGTACTGTAGTTGTACTGTATGTGTACTGTAGTTGTACTGTAGTTGTACTGTATGTGTACTGTATTTGTACTGTATGAGTACTGTATTTGTACTGTAGTTGTACTGTAGTTGTACTGTAGTTGTACTGTATGTGTACTGTATTTGTACTGTATGTGTACTGTATTTGTACTGTAGTTGTACTGTAGTTGTACTGTATGTGTACTGTATTTTAACTGTACTTGTACTGTAGTTGTACTGTATTTGTACTGTAGTTGTACTGTATGTGTACTGTATTTGTACTGTATGTGTACTGTATTTGTACTGTATGTGTACTCTATTTGTACTGTAGTTGTACTGTAGTTGTACTGTACTTGTACTGTATTTGTACTTTATGTGTACTGTATGTGTACTGTAGTTGTACTGTATTTGTACTGTAGTTGTACTGTAGTTGTACTGTAGTTGTACTGTAGTTGTACTGTATGTGTACTGTACTTGTACTGTATGTGTACTGTAGTTGTACTGTATTTGTACTGTATTTGTACTGTAGTTGTACTGTAGTTGTACTGTAGTTGTACTGTATGTGTACTGTATGTGTACTGTATGTGTACTGTAGTTGTACTGTATGTGCACTGTATTTGTACTGTAGTTGTACTGTAGTTGAACTGTACTTGTACTGTAGTTGTACTGTAGTTGTACTGTAGTTGTACTGTATTTGTACTGTACTTGTACTGTAGTTGTACTGTATGTGTACTGTAGTTGTACTGTATTTGTACTGTACTTGTACTGTAGTTATACTGTAGTTGTACTGTACTTGTACTGTACTTGTACTGTAGTTGTACTGTAGTTGTACTGTAGTTGTACTGTATGTGTACTGTAGTTGTACTGTATTTGTACTGTACTTGTACTGTAGATGTACTGTAGTTGTACTGTATTTGTACTGTATGTGTACTGTATTTGTACTGTAGTTGTACTGTATGTGTACTGTAGTTGTACTGTAGTTGTACTGTGTGTGTACTGTATTTGTACTGTATGTGTACTGTATTTGTACTGTAGTTGTACTGTAGTTGTACTGTAGTTGTACTGTAGTTGTACTGTAGTTGTACTGTATGTGTACTGTATTTGTACTGTATGTGTACTGTATTTGTACTGTAGTTGTACTGTAGTTGTACTGTATGTGTACTGTATTTTAACTGTACTTGTACTGTAGTTGTACAGTATTTGTACTGTAGTTGTACTGTATTTGTACTGTAGTTGTACTGTAGTTGTACTGTAGTTGTACTGTATGTGTACTGTATTTGTACTGTATGTGTACTGTATTTGTACTGTATGTGTACTGTATGTGTACTGTAGTTGTACTGTAGTTGTACTGTATGTGTACTGTAGTTGTAATGTACTTGTACTGTAGTTGTACTGTATGTGTACTGTATTTGTACTGTAGTTGTACTGTATTTGTACTGTACTTGTACTGTAGTTGTACTGTAGTTGTACTGTATGTGTACTGTATTTGCACTGTACTTGTACTGTAGTTGTACTGTAGTTGTACTGTAGTTGTACTGTAGTTGTACTGTACTTGTACTGTACTTGTACTGTAGTTGTACTGTATTTGTACTGTACTTGTACTGTACTTGTACTGTAGTTGTACTGTAGTTGTACTGTACTTGTACTGTCGTTGTACTGTATGTGTACTGTAGTTGTAATGTATTTGTACTGTACTTGTACTGTAGTTGTACTGTAGTTGTACTGTACTTGTACTGTAGTTGTACTGTAGTTGTACTGTATGTGTACTGTATTTGTACTGTACTTGTACTGTAGTTGTACTGTAGTTGTACTGTATTTGTACTGTAGTTGTATTGTATGTGTACTGTAGTTGTACTGTATTTGTACTGTACTTGTACTGTAGTCGTACTGTAGTTGTACTGTATTTGTACTGTAGTTGTACTGTAGTTGTACTGTATGTGTACTGTAGTTGTACTGTATGTGTACTGTAGTTGTACTGAATGTGTACTGTAGTTGTACTGTATTTGTACTGTATTTGTAATGTACTTGTACTATTGTTGTACTGTAGTTGTACTGTATGTGTACTGTATTTGTACTGTACTTGTACTGTAGTTGTACTGTAGTTGTACTGTACTTGTACTGTACTTGTACTGTAGTTGTACTGTATGTGTACTGTAGTTGTACTGTATTTATACTGTACTTGTACTGTAGTTGTACTGTAGTTGTACTGTACTTGTACTGTAGTTGTACTGTAGTTGTACTGTAGTTGTACTGTATGTGTACTGTAGTTGTACTGTATTTGTACTGTACTTGTACTGTAGATGTACTGTAGTTGTACTGTATTTGTACTGTATGTGTACTGTATTTGTACTGTAGTTGTACTGTATGTGTACTGTAGTTGTACTGTAGTTGTACTGTGTGTGTACTGTAATTGTACTGTTTGTGTACTGTATTTGTACTGTAGTTGTACTGTAGTTGTACTTTAGTTGTACTGTAGTTGTACTGTATGTGTACTGTATTTGTACTGTATGTGTACTGTATTTGTACTGTAGTTGTACTGTAGTTGTACTGTATGTGTACTGTATTTTAACTGTACTTGTACTGTAGTTGTACTGTATTTGTACTGTATGTGTACTGTATTTGTACTGTAGTTGTACTGTATGTGTACTGTAGTTGTACTGTATTTGTACTGTATTTGTACTGTATTGTACTGTAGTTGTACTGTATGTGTACTGTATGTGTACTGTAGTTGTACTGTTCTTGTACTGTAGTTGTACTGTAGTTGTACTGTATGTGTACTGTATGTGTACTGTACTTGTACTGTAGTTGTACTGTAGTTGTACTGTATGTGTACTGTATGTGTACTGTATTTGTACTGTAGTTGTACTGTAGTTGTACTGTATGTGTCCTGTATTTTAACTGTACTTGTACTGTAGTTTTACTGTATGTGTACTGTAGTTGTACTGTAGTTGTACTGTATATGTCCTGTATTTTAACTGTACTTGTACCGTAGTTGTACTGTAGTTGTACTGTAGTTGTACTGTATTTGTACTGTAGTTGTACTGTATGTGTACTGTATGTGTACTGTAGTTGTACTGTAGTTGTACTGTAGTTGTACTTTATGTGTACTGTATGTGTACTGTATTTGTACTGTATTTGTACTGTACTTGTACTGTAGTTGTACTGTATTTGTACTGTATTTGTACTGTATTTTAACTGTATTTGTACTGTAGTTGTACTGTATTTGTACTGTAGTTGTACTGTAGTTGTACTTTAGTTGTACTGTAGTTGTACTGTATGTGTACTGTAGTTGTACTGTAGTTGTACTGTATGTGTACTGTATGTGTACTGTAGTTGTACTGTATGTGTACTGTAGTTGTACTGTAGTTGTACTGTATGTGTACTGTAGTTGTACTGTATTTGTACTGTACTTGTACTGTAGTTGTACTGTATTTGTACTGTATTTGTACTGTATTTTAACTGTATTTGTACTGTAGTTGTACTGTATTTGTACTGTAGTTGTACTGTAGTTGTACTGTAGTTGTACTGTAGTTGTACTGTACTTGTACTGTAGTTGTACTGTAGTGGTACTGTATTTGTACTGTACTTGTACTGTAGTTGTACTGTAGTTGTACTGTAGTTGTACTGTATGTGTACTGTAGTTGTACTGTAGTTGTACTGTATGTGTACTGTATGTGTACTGTAGTTGTACTGTAGTTGTACTGTATGTGTACTGTATGTGTACTGTAGTTGTACTGTAGTTGTACTGTATGTGTACTGTACTTGTACTGTACATGTACTGTAGTTGTACTGTAGTTGTACTGTAGTTGTACTGTACTTGTACTGTAGTTGTACTGTATGTGTACTGTATGTGTACTGTAGTTGTACTGTATGTGTACTGTAGTTGTACTGTAGTTGTACTGTATGTGTACTGTAGTTGTACTGTATTTGTACTGTACTTGTACTGTAGTTGTACTGTATTTGTACTGTATTTGTACTGTATTTTAACTGTATTTGTACTGTAGTTGTACTGTATTTGTACTGTAGTAGTACTGTAGTTGTACTGTAGTTGTACTGTAGTTGTACTGTACTTGTACTGTAGTTGTACTGTAGCTGTACTTTATGTGTACTGTAGTGGTACTGTATTTGTACTGTACTTGTACTGTAGTTGAACTGTAGTTGTACTGTATGTGAACTGTAGTTGTACTGTATGTGTACTGTAGTGGTACTGTATTTGTACTGTACTTGTACTGTATTTGTACTGTACTTGTACTGTATGTGTACTGTAGTTGTACTGTATGTGTACTGTAGTTGTACTGTAGTTGTACTGTATGTGTACTGTAGTTGTACTGTATTTGTACTGTACTTGTACTGTAGTTGTACTGTATGTGTACTGTATGTGTACTGTATTTTAACTGTATTTGTACTGTAGTTGTACTGTATTTGTACTGTAGTTGTACTGTAGTTGTACTGTAGTTGTACTGTACTTGTACTGTAGTTGTACTGTATGTGTACTGTATTTTAACTGTATTTGTACTGTAGTTGTACTGTATTTGTACTGTAGTTGTACTGTACATTTACTGTACTTGTACTGTAGTTGGACTGTAGTTGTACTGTAGTTGTACTGTATGTGTAATGTAGTGGTACTGTATTTGTACTGTACTTGTACTGTAGTTGTACTGTAGTTGTACTGTAGTTGTACTGTAGTTGTACTGTATGTGTACTGTAGTTGTATTGTATTTGTACTGTATTTGTACTGTAGTTGTACTGTAGTTGTACTGTAGTTGTACTGTATGTGTACTTTATTTAACTGTATTTGTACTGTAGTTGTACTGTAGTTGTACTGTAGTTGTACTGTAGTTGTACTGTAGTTGTACTGTATTTGTACTGTAGTTGTACTGTAGTTGTACTGTAGTTAAACTGTATTTGTACTGTAGTTGTACTGTAGTTGTACTCTACTTGTACTGTATGTGTACTGTATGTGTACTGTATTTGTACTGTAGTAGTACTGTATGTGTACTGTATGTGTACTGTATGTGTACTGTATGTGTACTGTATTTGTACTGTAGTTGTACTGTAGTTGTACTGTATTTGTACTGTATTTGTACTGTACTTGTACTGTAGTTGTACTGTAGTTGTACTGTATGTGTACTGTATTTGTACTGTAGTTGTACTGTAGTTGTACTGTATGTGTACTGTAGTTGTACTGTACTTGTACTGTAGTTGTACTGTAGTTGTACTGTATGTGTACTGTAGTTGTACTGTACTTGTACTGTATTTGTACTTTATGTGTACTGTATTTGTACTGTATTTTTACTGTAGTTGTACTGTATATGTACTGTATGTGTACTGTATTTGTACTGTAGATGTACTGTAGTTGTACTGTAGTTGTACTGTACTTGTACTGTATTTGTACTGTAGTTGTTCTGTATGTGTACTGTATTTGTACTGTAGTTGTACTGTAGTTGTACTGTATGTGTACTGTATGTGTACTGTAGTTGTACTGTAGTTGTACTGTAGTTCTACTGTATGTGTACTGTATGTGTACTGTATGTGTACTGTAGTTGTACTGTATGTGTACTGTATGTGTACTGTAGTTGTACTGTATGTGTACTGTATGTGTACTGTAGTTGTACTGTAGTTGTACTGTAGTTGTACAGTATTTGTACTGTAGTTGTACTGTAGTTGTACTGTAGTTGTACTGTTGTTGTACTGTATGTGTACTGTATTTGTACTGTATGTGTACTGTAGTTGTACTGTATGTGTACTGTATGTGTACTGTAGTTGTACTGTAAATGTACTGTATGTGTACTGTATGAGTACTGTAGTTGTACTGTAGTTGTACTGTAGTTGTACTGTATGTGTACTGTAGTTGTACTGTAGTTGTACTGTATGTGTACTGTAGTTGTACTGTAGTTGTACTGTAGTTGTTATGTATGTGTACTGTAGTTGTACTGTAGTTGTACTGTAGTTGTACTGTATGTGTACTGTATTTGTACTGTATGTGTACTGTATTTGTACTGTAGTTGTACTGTAGTTGTACTGTATGTGTACTGTATTTTAACTGTACTTGTACTGTAGTTGTACTGTATTTGTACTGTAGTTGTACTGTATTTGTACTGTAGTTGTACTGTAGTTGTACTGTATGTGTACTGTATTTGTACTGTATGTGTACTGTATTTGTACTGTATGTGTACTGTATATGTACTGTAGTTGTACTGTAGTTGTACTGTATGTGTACTGTAGTTGTACTGTATTTGTACTGTATTTGTACTGTATTGTACTGTAGTTGTACTGTAGTTGTACTGTATGTGTACTGTATTTGTACTGTAGTTGTACTGTAGTTGTACTGTATGTGTACTGTAGTTGTACTGTTCTTGTACTGTAGTTGTACTGTAGTTGTACTGTATGTGTACTGTATGTGTACTGTACTTGTACTGTAGTTGTACTGTAGTTGTACTGTATGTGTACTGTATGTGTACTGTATTTGTACTGTAGTTGTACTGTAGTTGTACTGTATGTGTCCTGTATTTTAACTGTACTTGTACTGTAGTTTTACTGTATGTGTACTGTAGTTGTACTGTAGTTGTACTGTATATGTCCTGTATTTTAACTGTACTTGTACTGTAGTTGTACTGTAGTTGTACTGTAGTTGTACTGTATTTGTACTGTAGTTGTACTGTATGTGTACTGTATGTGTACTGTAGTTGTACTGTAGTTGTACTGTAGTTGTACTTTATGTGTACTGTATGTGTACTGTATTTGTACTGTAGTTGTACTGTAGTTGTACTGTATGTGTCCTGTATTTTAACTGTACTTGTACTGTAGTTGTACTGTAGTTGTACTGTAGTTGTACTGTAGTGTTGTACTGTAGTTGTTCTGTATGTGTACTGTATGTGTACTGTAGTTGTACTGTAGTTGTACTGTAGTTGTACTGTAGTTGTACTGTATGTGTACTGTATGTGTACTGTAGTTGTACTGTAGTTGTACTGTATGTGTACTGTATGTGTACTGTAGTTGTACTGTATGTGTACTGTAGTTGTACTGTAGTTGTACTGTATGTGTACTGTAGTTGTACTGTATTTGTACTGTACTTGTACTGTAGTTGTACTGTATTTGTACTGTATTTGTACTGTATTTTAACTGTATTTGTACTGTAGTTGTACTGTATTTGTACTGTAGTTGTACTGTAGTTGTACTGTAGTTGTACTGTAGTTGTACTGTACTTGTACTGTAGTTGTACTGTAGTGGTACTGTATTTGTACTGTACTTGTACTGTAGTTGTACTGTAGTTGTACTGTAGTTGTACTGTATGTGTACTGTAGTTGTACTGTAGTTGTACTGTATGTGTACTGTATGTGTACTGTAGTTGTACTGTAGTTGTACTGTATGTGTACTGTATGTGTACTGTAGTTGTACTGTAGTTGTACTGTAAGTGTACTGTACTTGTACTGTACATGTACTGTAGTTGTACTGTAGTTGTACTGTAGTTGTACTGTACTTGTACTGTAGTTGTACTGTATGTGTACTGTATGTGTACTGTAGTTGTACTGTATGTGTACTGTAGTTGTACTGTAGTTGTACTGTATGTGTACTGTAGTTGTACTGTATTTGTACTGTACTTGTACTGTAGTTGTACTGTATTTGTACTGTATTTGTACTGTATTTTAACTGTATTTGTACTGTAGTTGTACTGTATTTGTACTGTAGTAGTACTGTAGTTGTACTGTAGTTGTACTGTAGTTGTACTGTACTTGTACTGTAGTTGTACTGTAGCTGTACTTTATGTGTACTGTAGTGGTACTGTATTTGTACTGTACTTGTACTGTAGTTGAACTGTAGTTGTACTGTATGTGAACTGTAGTTGTACTGTATGTGTACTGTAGTGGTACTGTATTTGTACTGTACTTGTACTGTATTTGTACTGTACTTGTACTGTATGTGTACTGTAGTTGTACTGTATGTGTACTGTAGTTGTACTGTAGTTGTACTGTATGTGTACTGTAGTTGTACTGTATTTGTACTGTACTTGTACTGTAGTTGTACTGTATGTGTACTGTATGTGTACTGTATTTTAACTGTATTTGTACTGTAGTTGTACTGTATTTGTACTGTAGTTGTACTGTAGTTGTACTGTAGTTGTACTGTACTTGTACTGTAGTTGTACTGTATGTGTACTGTATTTTAACTGTATTTGTACTGTAGTTGTACTGTATTTGTACTGTAGTTGTACTGTACATTTACTGTACTTGTACTGTAGTTGGACTGTAGTTGTACTGTAGTTGTACTGTATGTGTAATGTAGTGGTACTGTATTTGTACTGTACTTGTACTGTAGTTGTACTGTAGTTGTACTGTAGTTGTACTGTAGTTGTACTGTATGTGTACTGTAGTTGTATTGTATTTGTACTGTATTTGTACTGTAGTTGTACTGTAGTTGTACTGTAGTTGTACTGTATGTGTACTTTATTTAACTGTATTTGTACTGTAGTTGTACTGTAGTTGTACTGTAGTTGTACTGTAGTTGTACTGTAGTTGTACTGTATTTGTACTGTAGTTGTACTGTAGTTGTACTGTAGTTAAACTGTATTTGTACTGTAGTTGTACTGTAGTTGTACTCTACTTGTACTGTATGTGTACTGTATGTGTACTGTATTTGTACTGTAGTAGTACTGTATGTGTACTGTATGTGTACTGTATGTGTACTGTATGTGTACTGTATTTGTACTGTAGTTGTACTGTAGTTGTACTGTATTTGTACTGTATTTGTACTGTACTTGTACTGTAGTTGTACTGTAGTTGTACTGTATGTGTACTGTATTTGTACTGTAGTTGTACTGTAGTTGTACTGTATGTGTACTGTAGTTGTACTGTACTTGTACTGTAGTTGTACTGTAGTTGTACTCTATGTGTACTGTAGTTGTACTGTACTTGTACTGTATTTGTACTTTATGTGTACTGTATTTGTACTGTATTTTTACTGTAGTTGTACTGTATTTGTACTGTATGTGTACTGTATTTGTACTGTAGATGTACTGTAGTTGTACTGTAGTTGTACTGTACTTGTACTGTATTTGTACTGTAGTTGTTCTGTATGTGTACTGTATTTGTACTGTAGTTGTACTGTAGTTGTACTGTATGTGTACTGTATGTGTACTGTAGTTGTACTGTAGTTGTACTGTAGTTCTACTGTATGTGTACTGTATGTGTACTGTATGTGTACTGTAGTTGTACTGTATGTGTACTGTATGTGTACTGTAGTTGTACTGTATGTGTACTGTATGTGTACTGTAGTTGTACTGTAGTTGTACTGTAGTTGTACAGTATTTGTACTGTAGTTGTACTGTAGTTGTACTGTAGTTGTACTGTTGTTGTACTGTATGTGTACTGTATTTGTACTGTATGTGTACTGTAGTTGTACTGTATGTGTACTGTATGTGTACTGTAGTTGTACTGTAAATGTACTGTATGTGTACTGTATGAGTACTGTAGTTGTACTGTAGTTGTACTGTAGTTGTACTGTATGTGTACTGTAGTTGTACTGTAGTTGTACTGTATGTGTACTGTAGTTGTACTGTAGTTGTACTGTAGTTGTTATGTATGTGTACTGTAGTTGTACTGTAGTTGTACTGTAGTTGTACTGTATGTGTACTGTATTTGTACTGTATGTGTACTGTAGTTGTACTCTATGTGTACTGTATGTGTACTGTATTTGTACTGTATGTGTACTGTAGTTGTACTGTATGTGTACTGTAGTTGTACTGTAGTTCTACTGTAGTTGTACTGTATGTGTACTGTATTTGTACTGTAGTTGTACTGTAGTTGTACTGTATGTGTACTGTATGTGTACTGTATTTGTACTGTATGTGTACTGTATTTGTACTGTAGTTGTACTGTAGTTGTACTGTAGTTGTACTGTTGGTGTACTGTATTTGTACTGTATGTGTACTGTATTTGTACTGTAGTTGTACTGTATGTGTACTGTAGTTGTACTGTAGTTGTACTGTATGTGTACTGTATTTGTACTGTATGAGTACTGTATTTGTACTGTAGTTGTACTGTAGTTGTACTGTAGTTGTACTGTATGTGTACTGTATTTGTACTGTATGTGTACTGTATTTGTACTGTATGTGTACTGTATTTTAACTGTACTTGTACTGTAGTTGTACTGTATTTGTACTGTAGTTGTACTGTATGTGTACTGTATTTGTACTGTATGTGTACTGTATTTGTACTGTATGTGTACTCTATTTGTACTGTAGTTGTACTGTAGTTGTACTGTACTTGTACTGTATTTGTACTTTATGTGTACTGTATGTGTACTGTAGTTGTACTGTATTTGTACTGTAGTTGTACTGTAGTTGTACTGTAGTTGTACTGTAGTTGTACTGTATGTGTACTGTACTTG
The DNA here is from genome assembly GCA_946902985.2 of Meconema thalassinum. NCBI lineage: Eukaryota > Metazoa > Arthropoda > Insecta > Orthoptera > Tettigoniidae > Meconema > Meconema thalassinum. The sequence continues at coordinate 442,005,498 of OX336394.1, read as the reverse complement.
TACTGTATGTGTACTGTAGTTGTACTGTATTTGTACTGTATTTGTACTGTAGTTGTACTGTAGTTGTACTGTAGTTGTACTGTATGTGTACTGTATGTGTACTGTTTGTGTACTGTAGTTGTACTGTATGTGCACTGTATTTGTACTGTAGTTGTACTGTAGTTGAACTGTACTTGTACTGTAGTTGTACTGTAGTTGTACTGTAGTTGTACTGTATTTGTACTGTACTTGTACTGTAGTTGTACTGTATGTGTACTGTAGTTGTACTGTATTTGTACTGTACTTGTACTGTAGTTATACTGTAGTTGTACTGTACTTGTACTGTACTTGTACTGTAGTTGTACTGTAGTTGTACTGTAGTTGTACTGTATGTGTACTGTAGTTGTACTGTATTTGTACTGTACTTGTACTGTAGATGTACTGTAGTTGTACTGTATTTGTACTGTATGTGTACTGTATTTGTACTGTAGTTGTACTGTATGTGTACTGTTGTTGTACTGTAGTTGTACTGTGTGTGTACTGTATTTGTACTGTATGTGTACTGTATTTGTACTGTAGTTGTACTGTAGTTGTACTGTAGTTGTACTGTAGTTGTACTGTAGTTGTACTGTATGTGTACTGTATTTGTACTGTATGTGTACTGTATTTGTACTGTAGTTGTACTGTAGTTGTACTGTATGTGTACTGTATTTTAACTGTACTTGTACTGTAGTTGTACAGTATTTGTACTGTAGTTGTACTGTATTTGTACTGTAGTTGTACTGTAGTTGTACTGTAGTTGTACTGTATGTGTACTGTATTTGTACTGTATGTGTACTGTATTTGTACTGTATTTGTACTGTATGTGTACTGTATATGTACTGTAGTTGTACTGTAGTTGTACTGTATGTGTACTGTAGTTGTACTGTATTTGTACTGTATTTGTACTGTATTGTACTGTAGTTGTACTGTAGTTGTACTGTATGTGTACTGTATTTGTACTGTAGTTGTACTGTAGTTGTACTGTATGTGTACTGTAGTTGTACTGTTCTTGTACTGTAGTTGTACTGTAGTTGTACTGTATGTGTACTGTATGTGTACTGTACTTGTACTGTAGTTGTACTGTAGTTGTACTGTATGTGTACTGTATGTGTACTGTATTTGTACTGTAGTTGTACTGTAGTTGTACTGTATGTGTCCTGTATTTTAACTGTACTTGTACTGTAGTTTTACTGTATGTGTACTGTAGTTGTACTGTAGTTGTACTGTATATGTCCTGTATTTTAACTGTACTTTTACTGTAGTTGTACTGTAGTTGTACTGTAGTTGTACTGTATTTGTACTGTAGTTGTACTGTATGTGTACTGTATGTGTACTGTAGTTGTACTGTAGTTGTACTGTAGTTGTACTTTATGTGTACTGTATGTGTACTGTATTTGTACTGTAGTTGTACTGTAGTTGTACTGTATGTGTCCTGTATTTTAACTGTACTTGTACTGTAGTTGTACTGTAGTTGTACTGTAGTTGTACTGTAGTGTTGTACTGTAGTTGTTCTGTATGTGTACTGTATGTGTACTGTAGTTGTACTGTAGTTGTACTGTAGTTGTACTGTAGTTGTACTGTATGTGTACTGTATGTGTACTGTAGTTGTACTGTAGTTGTACTGTATGTGTACTGTATGTGTACTGTAGTTGTACTGTATGTGTACTGTAGTTGTACTGTAGTTGTACTGTATGTGTACTGTAGTTGTACTGTATTTGTACTGTACTTGTACTGTAGTTGTACTGTATTTGTACTGTATTTGTACTGTATTTTAACTGTATTTGTACTGTAGTTGTACTGTATTTGTACTGTAGTTGTACTGTAGTTGTACTGTAGTTGTACTGTAGTTGTACTGTAGTTGTACTGTAGTTGTACTGTAGTGGTACTGTATTTGTACTGTACTTGTACTGTAGTTGTACTGTAGTTGTACTGTAGTTGTACTGTATGTGTACTGTAGTTGTACTGTAGTTGTACTGTATGTGTACTGTATGTGTACTGTAGTTGTACTGTAGTTGTACTGTATGTGTACTGTATGTGTACTGTAGTTGTACTGTAGTTGTACTGTATGTGTACTGTACTTGTACTGTACATGTACTGTAGTTGTACTGTAGTTGTACTGTAGTTGTACTGTACTTGTACTGTAGTTGTACTGTATGTGTACTGTATGTGTACTGTAGTTGTACTGTATGTGTACTGTAGTTGTACTGTAGTTGTACTGTATGTGTACTGTAGTTGTACTGTATTTGTACTGTACTTGTACTGTAGTTGTACTGTATTTGTACTGTATTTGTACTGTATTTGTACTGTAGTTGTACTGTATTTGTACTGTAGTTGTACTGTAGTTGTACTGTAGTTGTACTGTAGTTGTACTGTACTTGTACTGTAGTTGTACTGTAGCTGTACTGTATGTGTACTGTAGTGGTACTGTATTTGTACTGTACTTGTACTGTAGTTGAACTGTAGTTGTACTGTATGTGAACTGTAGTTGTACTGTATGTGTACTGTAGTGGTACTGTATTTGTACTGTACTTGTACTGTATTTGTACTGTACTTGTACTGTATGTGTACTGTAGTTGTACTGTATGTGTACTGTAGTTGTACTGTAGTTGTACTGTATGTGTACTGTAGTTGTACTGTATTTGTACTGTACTTGTACTGTAGTTGTACTGTATGTGTACTGTATGTGTACTGTATTTTAACTGTATTTGTACTGTAGTTGTACTGTATTTGTACTGTAGTTGTACTGTAGTTGTACTGTAGTTGTACTGTAGTTGTACTGTACTTGTACTGTAGTTGTACTGTATGTGTACTGTATTTTAACTGTATTTGTACTGTAGTTGTACTGTATTTGTACTGTAGTTGTACTGTACATTTACTGTACTTGTACTGTAGTTGGACTGTAGTTGTACTGTAGTTGTACTGTATGTGTAATGTAGTGGTACTGTATTTGTACTGTACTTGTACTGTAGTTGTACTGTAGTTGTACTGTAGTTGTACTGTAGTTGTACTGTATGTGTACTGAAGTTGTATTGTATTTGTACTGTATTTGTACTGTAGTTGTACTGTAGTTGTACTGTAGTTGTACTGTATGTGTACTTTATTTAACTGTATTTGTACTGTAGTTGTACTGTAGTTGTACTGTAGTTGTACTGTAGTTGTACTGTAGTTGTACTGTACTTGTACTGTAGTTGTACTGTATGTGTACTGTAGTTGTACTGTATGTGTACTGTAGTTGTACTGTATTTGTACTGTACTTGTACTGTAGATGTACTGTAGTTGTACTGTATTTGTACTGTATTTGTAATGTACTTGTACTATTGTTGTACTGTAGTTGTACTGTATGTGTACTGTATTTGTACTGTACTTGTACTGTAGTTGTACTGTAGTTGTACTGTGCTTATACTGTACTTGTACTGTAGTTGTACTGTATGTGTACTGTAGTTGTACTGTAGTTGTACTGTACTTGTACTGTAGTTGTACTGTAGTTGTACTGTACTTGTACTGTAGTTGTACTGTAGTTGTACTGTAGTTGTACTGTATGTGTACTGTAGTTGTACTGTATTTGTACTGTACTTGTACTGTAGATGTACTGTAGTTGTACTGTATTTGTACTGTATGTGTACTGTATTTGTACTGTAGTTGTACTGTATGTGTACTGTAGTTGTACTGTAGTTGTACTGTGTGTGTACTGTAATTGTACTGTTTGTGTACTGTATCTGTACTGTAGTTGTACTGTAGTTGTACTGTAGTTGTACTGTAGTTGTACTGTATGTGTACTGTATTTGTACTGTATGTGTACTGTATTTGTACTGTAGTTGTACTGTAGTTGTACTGTATGTGTACTGTATTTTAACTGTACTTGTACTGTAGTTGTACTGTATTTGTACTGTAGTTGTACTGTATTTGTACTGTAGTTGTACTGTAGTTGTACTGTATGTGTACTGTATTTGTACTGTATGTGTACTGTATTTGTACTGTATGTGTACTGTATATGTACTGTAGTTGTACTGTATTTGTACTGTATGTGTACTGTAGTTGTACTGTATTTGTACTGTATTTGTACTGTATTGTACTGTAGTTGTACTGTAGTTGTACTGTATGTGTACTGTATTTGTACTGTAGTTGTACTGTAGTTGTACTGTATGTGTACTGTAGTTCTACTGTTCTTGTACTGTAGTTGTACTGTAGTTGTACTGTATGTGTACTGTATGTGTACTGTACTTGTACTGTAGTTGTACTGTAGTTGTACTGTATGTGTACTGTATGTGTACTGTATTTGTACTGTAGTTGTACTGTAGTTGTACTGTATGTGTCCTGTATTTTAACTGTACTTGTACTGTAGTTTTACTGTATGTGTACTGTAGTTGTACTGTAGTTGTACTGTATATGTCCTGTATTTTAACTGTACTTGTACTGTAGTTGTACTGTAGTTGTACTGTAGTTGTACTGTATTTGTACTGTAGTTGTACTGTATGTGTACTGTATGTGTACTGTAGTTGTACTGTAGTTGTACTGTAGTTGTACTTTATGTGTACTGTATGTGTACTGTATTTGTACTGTAGTTGTACTGTAGTTGTACTGTATGTGTCCTGTATTTTAACTGTACTTGTACTGTAGTTGTACTGTAGTTGTACTGTAGTTGTACTGTAGTGTTGTACTGTAGTTGTTCTGTATGTGTACTGTATGTGTACTGTAGTTGTACTGTAGTTGTACTGTAGTTGTACTGTAGTTGTACTGTATGTGTACTGTATGTGTACTGTAGTTGTACTGTAGTTGTACTGTATGTGTACTGTATGTGTACTGTAGTTGTACTGTATGTGTACTGTAGTTGTACTGTAGTTGTACTGTATGTGTACTGTAGTTGTACTGTATTTGTACTGTACTTGTACTGTAGTTGTACTGTATTTGTACTGTATTTGTACTGTATTTTAACTGTATTTGTACTGTAGTTGTACTGTATTTGTACTGTAGTTGTACTGTAGTTGTACTGTAGTTGTACTGTAGTTGTACTGTACTTGTACTGTAGTTGTACTGTAGTGGTACTGTATTTGTACTGTACTTGTACTGTAGTTGTACTGTAGTTGTACTGTAGTTGTACTGTATGTGTACTGTAGTTGTACTGTAGTTGTACTGTATGTGTACTGTATGTGTACTGTAGTTGTACTGTAGTTGTACTGTATGTGTACTGTATGTGTACTGTAGTTGTACTGTAGTTGTACTGTATGTGTACTGTACTTGTACTGTACATGTACTGTAGTTGTACTGTAGTTGTACTGTAGTTGTACTGTACTTGTACTGTAGTTGTACTGTATGTGTACTGTATGTGTACTGTAGTTGTACTGTATGTGTACTGTAGTTGTACTGTAGTTGTACTGTATGTGTACTGTAGTTGTACTGTATTTGTACTGTACTTGTACTGTAGTTGTACTGTATTTGTACTGTATTTGTACTGTATTTTAACTGTATTTGTACTGTAGTTGTACTGTATTTGTACTGTAGTTGTACTGTAGTTGTACTGTAGTTGTACTGTAGTTGTACTGTACTTGTACTGTAGTTGTACTGTAACTGTACTTTATGTGTACTGTAGTGGTACTGTATTTGTACTGTACTTGTACTGTAGTTGAACTGTAGTTGTACTGTATGTGAACTGTAGTTGTACTGTATGTGTACTGTAGTGGTACTGTATTTGTACTGTACTTGTACTGTATTTGTACTGTACTTGTACTGTATGTGTACTGTAGTTGTACTGTATGTGTACTGTAGTTGTACTGTAGTTGTACTGTATGTGTACTGTAGTTGTACTGTATTTGTACTGTACTTGTACTGTAGTTGTACTGTATGTGTACTGTATGTGTACTGTATTTTAACTGTATTTGTACTGTAGTTGTACTGTATTTGTACTGTAGTTGTACTGTACATTTACTGTACTTGTACTGTAGTTGGACTGTAGTTGTACTGTAGTTGTACTGTATGTGTAATGTAGTGGTACTGTATTTGTACTGTACTTGTACTGTAGTTGTACTGTAGTTGTACTGTAGTTGTACTGTAGTTGTACTGTATGTGTACTGTAGTTGTATTGTATTTGTACTGTATTTGTACTGTAGTTGTACTGTAGTTGTACTGTAGTTGTACTGTATGTGTACTTTATTTAACTGTATTTGTACTGTAGTTGTACTGTAGTTGTACTGTAGTTGTACTGTAGTTGTACTGTAGTTGTACTGTATTTGTACTGTAGTTGTACTGTAGTTGTACTGTAGTTAAACTGTATTTGTACTGTAGTTGTACTGTAGTTGTACTCTACTTGTACTGTATGTGTACTGTATGTGTACTGTATTTGTACTGTAGTAGTACTGTATGTGTACTGTATGTGTACTGTATGTGTACTGTATGTGTACTGTATTTGTACTGTAGTTGTACTGTAGTTGTACTGTATTTGTACTGTATTTGTACTGTACTTGTACTGTAGTTGTACTGTAGTTGTACTGTATGTGTACTGTATTTGTACTGTAGTTGTACTGTAGTTGTACTGTATGTGTACTGTAGTTGTACTGTACTTGTACTGTAGTTGTACTGTAGTTGTACTGTATGTGTACTGTAGTTGTACTGTACTTGTACTGTATTTGTACTTTATGTGTACTGTATTTGTACTGTATTTTTACTGTAGTTGTACTGTATTTGTACTGTATGTGTACTGTATTTGTACTGTAGATGTACTGTAGTTGTACTGTAGTTGTACTGTACTTGTACTGTATTTGTACTGTAGTTGTTCTGTATGTGTACTGTATTTGTACTGTAGTTGTACTGTAGTTGTACTGTATGTGTAATGTATGTGTACTGTAGTTGTACTGTAGTTGTACTGTAGTTCTACTGTATGTGTACTGTATGTGTACTGTATGTGTACTGTAGTTGTACTGTATGTGTACTGTATGTGTACTGTAGTTGTACTGTATGTGTACTGTATGTGTACTGTAGTTGTACTGTAGTTGTACTGTAGTTGTACAGTATTTGTACTGTAGTTGTACTGTAGTTGTACTGTAGTTGTACTGTTGTTGTACTGTATGTGTACTGTATTTGTACTGTATGTGTACTGTAGTTGTACTGTATGTGTACTGTATGTGTACTGTAGTTGTACTGTAAATGTACTGTATGTGTACTGTATGTGTACTGTAGTTGTACTGTAGTTGTACTGTAGTTGTACTGTATGTGTACTGTAGTTGTACTGTAGTTGTACTGTATGTGTACTGTAGTTGTACTGTAGTTGTACTGTAGTTGTTATGTATGTGTACTGTAGTTGTACTGTAGTTGTACTGTAGTTGTACTGTATGTGTACTGTATTTGTACTGTATGTGTACTGTAGTTGTACTGTATGTGTACTGTATGTGTACTGTATTTGTACTGTATGTGTACTGTAGTTGTACTGTATGTGTACTGTAGTTGTACTGTAGTTCTACTGTAGTTGTACTGTATGTGTACTGTATTTGTACTGTAGTTGTACTGTAGTTGTACTGTATGTGTACTGTATGTGTACTGTATTTGTACTGTATGTGTACTGTATTTGTACTGTAGTTGTACTGTAGTTGTACTGTAGTTGTACTGTAGTTGTACTGTAGGTGTACTGTATTTGTACTGTATGTGTACTGTATTTGTACTGTAGTTGTACTGTATGTGTACTGTAGTTGTACTGTAGTTGTACTGTATGTGTACTGTATTTGTACTGTATGAGTACTGTATTTGTACTGTAGTTGTACTGTAGTTGTACTGTAGTTGTACTGTATGTGTACTGTATTTGTACTGTATGTGTACTGTATTTGTACTGTATGTGTACTGTATTTTAACTGTACTTGTACTGTAGTTGTACTGTATTTGTACTGTAGTTGTACTGTATGTGTACTGTATGTGTACTGTATGTGTACTGTAGTTGTACTGTATGTGCACTGTATTTGTACTGTAGTTGTACTGTAGTTGAACTGTACTTGTACTGTAGTTGTACTGTAGTTGTACTGTAGTTGTACTGTATTTGTACTGTACTTGTACTGTAGTTGTACTGTATGTGTACTGTAGTTGTACTGTATTTGTACTGTACTTGTACTGTAGTTATACTGTAGTTGTACTGTACTTGTACTGTACTTGTACTGTAGTTGTACTGTAGTTGTACTGTAGTTGTACTGTATGTGTACTGTAGTTGTACTGTATTTGTACTGTACTTGTACTGTAGATGTACTGTAGTTGTACTGTATTTGTACTGTATGTGTACTGTATTTGTACTGTAGTTGTACTGTATGTGTACTGTAGTTGTACTGTAGTTGTACTGTGTGTGTACTGTATTTGTACTGTATGTGTACTGTATTTGTACTGTAGTTGTACTGTAGTTGTACTGTAGTTGTACTGTAGTTGTACTGTAGTTGTACTGTATGTGTACTGTATTTGTACTGTATGTGTACTGTATTTGTACTGTAGTTGTACTGTAGTTGTACTGTATGTGTACTGTATTTTAACTGTACTTGTACTGTAGTTGTACAGTATTTGTACTGTAGTTGTACTGTATTTGTACTGTAGTTGTACTGTAGTTGTACTGTAGTTGTACTGTATGTGTACTGTATTTGTACTGTATGTGTACTGTATTTGTACTGTATTTGTACTGTATGTGTACTGTATATGTACTGTAGTTGTACTGTAGTTGTACTGTATGTGTACTGTAGTTGTACTGTATTTGTACTGTATTTGTACTGTATTGTACTGTAGTTGTACTGTAGTTGTACTGTATGTGTACTGTATTTGTACTGTAGTTGTACTGTAGTTGTACTGTATGTGTACTGTAGTTGTACTGTTCTTGTACTGTAGTTGTACTGTAGTTGTACTGTATGTGTACTGTATGTGTACTGTACTTGTACTGTAGTTGTACTGTAGTTGTACTGTATGTGTACTGTATGTGTACTGTATTTGTACTGTAGTTGTACTGTAGTTGTACTGTATGTGTCCTGTATTTTAACTGTACTTGTACTGTAGTTTTACTGTATGTGTACTGTAGTTGTACTGTAGTTGTACTGTATATGTCCTGTATTTTAACTGTACTTTTACTGTAGTTGTACTGTAGTTGTACTGTAGTTGTACTGTATTTGTACTGTAGTTGTACTGTATGTGTACTGTATGTGTACTGTAGTTGTACTGTAGTTGTACTGTAGTTGTACTTTATGTGTACTGTATGTGTACTGTATTTGTACTGTAGTTGTACTGTAGTTGTACTGTATGTGTCCTGTATTTTAACTGTACTTGTACTGTAGTTGTACTGTAGTTGTACTGTAGTTGTACTGTAGTGTTGTACTGTAGTTGTTCTGTATGTGTACTGTATGTGTACTGTAGTTGTACTGTAGTTGTACTGTAGTTGTACTGTAGTTGTACTGTATGTGTACTGTATGTGTACTGTAGTTGTACTGTAGTTGTACTGTATGTGTACTGTATGTGTACTGTAGTTGTACTGTATGTGTACTGTAGTTGTACTGTAGTTGTACTGTATGTGTACTGTAGTTGTACTGTATTTGTACTGTACTTGTACTGTAGTTGTACTGTATTTGTACTGTATTTGTACTGTATTTTAACTGTATTTGTACTGTAGTTGTACTGTATTTGTACTGTAGTTGTACTGTAGTTGTACTGTAGTTGTACTGTAGTTGTACTGTAGTTGTACTGTAGTTGTACTGTAGTGGTACTGTATTTGTACTGTACTTGTACTGTAGTTGTACTGTAGTTGTACTGTAGTTGTACTGTATGTGTACTGTAGTTGTACTGTAGTTGTACTGTATGTGTACTGTATGTGTACTGTAGTTGTACTGTAGTTGTACTGTATGTGTACTGTATGTGTACTGTAGTTGTACTGTAGTTGTACTGTATGTGTACTGTACTTGTACTGTACATGTACTGTAGTTGTACTGTAGTGGTACTGTATTTGTACTGTACTTGTACTGTATTTGTACTGTACTTGTACTGTATGTGTACTGTAGTTGTACTGTATGTGTACTGTAGTTGTACTGTAGTTGTACTGTATGTGTACTGTAGTTGTACTGTATTTGTACTGTACTTGTACTGTAGTTGTACTGTATGTGTACTGTATGTGTACTGTATTTTAACTGTATTTGTACTGTAGTTGTACTGTATTTGTACTGTAGTTGTACTGTAGTTGTACTGTAGTTGTACTGTAGTTGTACTGTACTTGTACTGTAGTTGTACTGTATGTGTACTGTATTTTAACTGTATTTGTACTGTAGTTGTACTGTATTTGTACTGTAGTTGTACTGTACATTTACTGTACTTGTACTGTAGTTGGACTGTAGTTGTACTGTAGTTGTACTGTATGTGTAATGTAGTGGTACTGTATTTGTACTGTACTTGTACTGTAGTTGTACTGTAGTTGTACTGTAGTTGTACTGTAGTTGTACTGTATGTGTACTGTAGTTGTATTGTATTTGTACTGTATTTGTACTGTAGTTGTACTGTAGTTGTACTGTAGTTGTACTGTATGTGTACTTTATTTAACTGTATTTGTACTGTAGTTGTACTGTAGTTGTACTGTAGTTGTACTGTAGTTGTACTGTAGTTGTACTGTACTTGTACTGTAGTTGTACTGTATGTGTACTGTAGTTGTACTGTATGTGTACTGTAGTTGTACTGTATTTGTACTGTACTTGTACTGTAGATGTACTGTAGTTGTACTGTATTTGTACTGTATTTGTAATGTACTTGTACTATTGTTGTACTGTAGTTGTACTGTATGTGTACTGTATTTGTACTGTACTTGTACTGTAGTTGTACTGTAGTTGTACTGTAGTTGTACTGTGCTTATACTGTACTTGTACTGTAGTTGTACTGTATGTGTACTGTAGTTGTACTGTAGTTGTACTGTACTTGTACTGTAGTTGTACTGTAGTTGTACTGTACTTGTACTGTAGTTGTACTGTAGTTGTACTGTAGTTGTACTGTATGTGTACTGTAGTTGTACTGTATTTGTACTGTACTTGTACTGTAGATGTACTGTAGTTGTACTGTATTTGTACTGTATGTGTACTGTATTTGTACTGTAGTTGTACTGTATGTGTACTGTAGTTGTACTGTAGTTGTACTGTGTGTGTACTGTAATTGTACTGTTTGTGTACTGTATCTGTACTGTAGTTGTACTGTAGTTGTACTGTAGTTGTACTGTAGTTGTACTGTATGTGTACTGTATTTGTACTGTATTTGTACTGTAGTTGTACTGTAGTTGTACTGTATGTGTACTGTATTTTAACTGTACTTGTACTGTAGTTGTACTGTATTTGTACTGTAGTTGTACTGTATTTGTACTGTAGTTGTACTGTAGTTGTACTGTATGTGTACTGTATTTGTACTGTATGTGTACTGTATTTGTACTGTATGTGTACTGTATATGTACTGTAGTTGTACTGTATTTGTACTGTATGTGTACTGTAGTTGTACTGTATTTGTACTGTATTTGTACTGTATTGTACTGTAGTTGTACTGTAGTTGTACTGTATGTGTACTGTATTTGTACTGTAGTTGTACTGTAGTTGTACTGTATGTGTACTGTAGTTCTACTGTTCTTGTACTGTAGTTGTACTGTAGTTGTACTGTATGTGTACTGTATGTGTACTGTACTTGTACTGTAGTTGTACTGTAGTTGTACTGTATGTGTACTGTATGTGTACTGTATTTGTACTGTAGTTGTACTGTAGTTGTACTGTATGTGTCCTGTATTTTAACTGTACTTGTACTGTAGTTTTACTGTATGTGTACTGTAGTTGTACTGTAGTTGTACTGTATATGTCCTGTATTTTAACTGTACTTGTACTGTAGTTGTACTGTAGTTGTACTGTAGTTGTACTGTATTTGTACTGTAGTAGTACTGTATGTGTACTGTATGTGTACTGTAGTTGTACTGTAGTTGTACTGTAGTTGTACTTTATGTGTACTGTATGTGTACTGTATTTGTACTGTAGTTGTACTGTAGTTGTACTGTATGTGTCCTGTATTTTAACTGTACTTGTACTGTAGTTGTACTGTAGTTGTACTGTAGTTGTACTGTAGTGTTGTACTGTAGTTGTTCTGTATGTGTACTGTATGTGTACTGTAGTTGTACTGTAGTTGTACTGTAGTTGTACTGTAGTTGTACTGTATGTGTACTGTATGTGTACTGTAGTTGTACTGTAGTTGTACTGTATGTGTACTGTATGTGTACTGTAGTTGTACTGTATGTGTACTGTAGTTGTACTGTAGTTGTACTGTATGTGTACTGTAGTTGTACTGTATTTGTACTGTACTTGTACTGTAGTTGTACTGTATTTGTACTGTATTTGTACTGTATTTTAACTGTATTTGTACTGTAGTTGTACTGTATTTGTACTGTAGTTGTACTGTAGTTGTACTGTAGTTGTACTGTAGTTGTACTGTACTTGTACTGTAGTTGTACTGTAGTGGTACTGTATTTGTACTGTACTTGTACTGTAGTTGTACTGTAGTTGTACTGTAGTTGTACTGTATGTGTACTGTAGTTGTACTGTAGTTGTACTGTATGTGTACTGTATGTGTACTGTAGTTGTACTGTAGTTGTACTGTATGTGTACTGTATGTGTACTGTAGTTGTACTGTAGTTGTACTGTATGTGTACTGTACTTGTACTGTACATGTACTGTAGTTGTACTGTAGTTGTACTGTAGTTGTACTGTACTTGTACTGTAGTTGTACGGTATGTGTACTGTATGTGTACTGTAGTTGTACTGTATGTGTACTGTAGTTGTACTGTAGTTGTACTGTATGTGTACTGTAGTTGTACTGTATTTGTACTGTACTTGTACTGTAGTTGTACTGTATTTGTACTGTATTTGTACTGTATTTTAACTGTATTTGTACTGTAGTTGTACTGTATTTGTACTGTAGTTGTACTGTAGTTGTACTGTAGTTGTACTGTAGTTGTACTGTACTTGTACTGTAGTTGTACTGTAACTGTACTTTATGTGTACTGTAGTGGTACTGTATTTGTACTGTACTTGTACTGTAGTTGAACTGTAGTTGTACTGTATGTGAACTGTAGTTGTACTGTATGTGTACTGTAGTGGTACTGTATTTGTACTGTACTTGTACTGTATTTGTACTGTACTTGTACTGTATGTGTACTGTAGTTGTACTGTATGTGTACTGTAGTTGTACTGTAGTTGTACTGTATGTGTACTGTAGTTGTACTGTATTTGTACTGTACTTGTACTGTAGTTGTACTGTATGTGTACTGTATGTGTACTGTATTTTAACTGTATTTGTACTGTAGTTGTACTGTATTTGTACTGTAGTTGTACTGTAGTTGTACTGTAGTTGTACTGTACTTGTACTGTAGTTGTACTGTATGTGTACTGTATTTTAACTGTATTTGTACTGTAGTTGTACTGTATTTGTACTGTAGTTGTACTGTACATTTACTGTACTTGTACTGTAGTTGGACTGTAGTTGTACTGTAGTTGTACTGTATGTGTAATGTAGTGGTACTGTATTTGTACTGTACTTGTACTGTAGTTGTACTGTAGTTGTACTGTAGTTGTACTGTAGTTGTACTGTATGTGTACTGTAGTTGTATTGTATTTGTACTGTATTTGTACTGTAGTTGTACTGTAGTTGTACTGTAGTTGTACTGTATGTGTACTTTATTTAACTGTATTTGTACTGTAGTTGTACTGTAGTTGTACTGTAGTTGTACTGTAGTTGTACTGTAGTTGTACTGTATTTGTACTGTAGTTGTACTGTAGTTGTACTGTAGTTAAACTGTATTTGTACTGTAGTTGTACTGTAGTTGTACTCTACTTGTACTGTATGTGTACTGTATGTGTACTGTATTTGTACTGTAGTAGTACTGTATGTGTACTGTATGTGTACTGTATGTGTACTGTATGTGTACTGTATTTGTACTGTAGTTGTACTGTAGTTGTACTGTATTTGTACTGTATTTGTACTGTACTTGTACTGTAGTTGTACTGTAGTTGTACTGTATGTGTACTGTATTTGTACTGTAGTTGTACTGTAGTTGTACTGTATGTGTACTGTAGTTGTACTGTACTTGTACTGTAGTTGTACTGTAGTTGTACTGTATGTGTACTGTAGTTGTACTGTACTTGTACTGTATTTGTACTTTATGTGTACTGTATTTGTACTGTATTTTTACTGTAGTTGTACTGTATTTGTACTGTATGTGTACTGTATTTGTACTGTAGATGTACTGTAGTTGTACTGTAGTTGTACTGTAGTTGTACTGTACTTGTACTGTATTTGTACTGTAGTTGTTCTGTATGTGTACTGTATTTGTACTGTAGTTGTACTGTAGTTGTACTGTATGTGTACTGTATGTGTACTGTAGTTGTACTGTAGTTGTACTGTAGTTCTACTGTATGTGTACTGTATGTGTACTGTAGTTGTACTGTATGTGTACTGTATGTGTACTGTAGTTGTACTGTATGTGTACTGTATGTGTACTGTAGTTGTACTGTAGTTGTACTGTAGTTGTACAGTATTTGTACTGTAGTTGTACTGTAGTTGTACTGTAGTTGTACTGTTGTTGTACTGTATGTGTACTGTATTTGTACTGTATGTGTACTGTAGTTGTACTGTATGTGTACTGTATGTGTACTGTAGTTGTACTGTAAATGTACTGTATGTGTACTGTATGTGTACTGTAGTTGTACTGTAGTTGTACTGTAGTTGTACTGTATGTGTACTGTAGTTGTACTGTAGTTGTACTGTATGTGTACTGTAGTTGTACTGTAGTTGTACTGTAGTTGTTATGTATGTGTACTGTAGTTGTACTGTAGTTGTACTGTAGTTGTACTGTATGTGTACTGTATTTGTACTGTATGTGTACTGTAGTTGTACTGTATGTGTACTGTATGTGTACTGTATTTGTACTGTATGTGTACTGTAGTTGTACTGTATGTGTACTGTAGTTGTACTGTAGTTCTACTGTAGTTGTACTGTATGTGTACTGTATTTGTACTGTAGTTGTACTGTAGTTGTACTGTATGTGTACTGTATGTGTACTGTATTTGTACTGTATGTGTACTGTATTTGTACTGTAGTTGTACTGTAGTTGTACTGTAGTTGTACTGTAGTTGTACTGTAGGTGTACTGTATTTGTACTGTATGTGTACTGTATTTGTACTGTAGTTGTACTGTATGTGTACTGTAGTTGTACTGTAGTTGTACTGTATGTGTACTGTATTTGTACTGTATGAGTACTGTATTTGTACTGTAGTTGTACTGTAGTTGTACTGTAGTTGTACTGTATGTGTACTGTATTTGTACTGTATGTGTACTGTATTTGTACTGTATGTGTACTGTATTTTAACTGTACTTGTACTGTAGTTGTACTGTATTTGTACTGTAGTTGTACTGTATGTGTACTGTATTTGTACTGTATGTGTACTGTATTTGTACTGTATGTGTACTCTATTTGTACTGTAGTTGTACTGTACTTGTACTGTATTTGTACTTTATGTGTACTGTATGTGTACTGTAGTTGTACTGTATTTGTACTGTAGTTGTACTGTAGTTGTACTGTAGTTGTACTGTAGTTGTACTGTATGTGTACTGTACTTGTACTGTATGTGTACTGTAGTTGTACTGTATTTGTACTGTATTTGTACTGTAGTTGTACTGTAGTTGTACTGTAGTTGTACTGTATGTGTACTGTATGTGTACTGTATGTGTACTGTAGTTGTACTGTATGTGCACTGTATTTGTACTGTAGTTGTACTGTAGTTGAACTGTACTTGTACTGTAGTTGTACTGTAGTTGTACTGTAGTTGTACTGTATTTGTACTGTACTTGTACTGTAGTTGTACTGTATGTGTACTGTAGTTGTACTGTATTTGTACTGTACTTGTACTGTAGTTATACTGTAGTTGTACTGTACTTGTACTGTACTTGTACTGTAGTTGTACTGTAGTTGTACTGTAGTTGTACTGTATGTGTACTGTAGTTGTACTGTATTTGTACTGTACTTGTACTGTAGATGTACTGTAGTTGTACTGTATTTGTACTGTATGTGTACTGTATTTGTACTGTAGTTGTACTGTATGTGTACTGTAGTTGTACTGTAGTTGTACTGTGTGTGTACTGTATTTGTACTGTATGTGTACTGTATTTGTACTGTAGTTGTACTGTAGTTGTACTGTAGTTGTACTGTAGTTGTACTGTAGTTGTACTGTATGTGTACTGTATTTGTACTGTATGTGTACTGTATTTGTACTGTAGTTGTACTGTAGTTGTACTGTATGTGTACTGTATTTTAACTGTACTTGTACTGTAGTTGTACAGTATTTGTACTGTAGTTGTACTGTATTTGTACTGTAGTTGTACTGTAGTTGTACTGTAGTTGTACTGTATGTGTACTGTATTTGTACTGTATGTGTACTGTATTTGTACTGTATGTGTACTGTATGTGTACTGTAGTTGTACTGTAGTTGTACTGTATGTGTACTGTAGTTGTAATGTACTTGTACTGTAGTTGTACTGTATGTGTACTGTATTTGTACTGTAGTTGTACTGTATTTGTACTGTACTTGTACTGTAGTTGTACTGTAGTTGTACTGTATGTGTACTGTATTTGCACTGTACTTGTACTGTAGTTGTACTGTAGTTGTACTGTAGTTGTACTGTAGTTGTACTGTACTTGTACTGTACTTGTACTGTAGTTGTACTGTATTTGTACTGTACTTGTACTGTACTTGTACTGTAGTTGTACTGTAGTTGTACTGTACTTGTACTGTCGTTGTACTGTATGTGTACTGTAGTTGTAATGTATTTGTACTGTACTTGTACTGTAGTTGTACTGTAGTTGTACTGTACTTGTACTGTAGTTGTACTGTAGTTGTACTGTATGTGTACTGTATTTGTACTGTAGTTGTACTGTAGTTGTACTGTATGTGTACTGTAGTTGTACTGTACTTTTACTGTAGTTGTACTGTAGTTGTACTGTATGTGTACTGTAGTTGTACTGTACTTGTACTGTATTTGTACTTTATGTGTACTGTATTTGTACTGTATTTTTACTGTAGTTGTACTGTATTTGTACTGTATGTGTACTGTATTTGTACTGTGGATGTACTGTAGTTGTACTGTAGTTGTACTGTAGTTGTACTGTACTTGTACTGTATTTGTACTGTAGTTGTTCTGTATGTGTACTGTATTTGTACTGTAGTTGTACTGTAGTTGTACTGTATGTGTACTGTATGTGTACTGTAGTTGTACTGTAGTTGTACTGTAGTTCTACTGTATGTGTACTGTATGTGTACTGTATGTGTACTGTAGTTGTACTGTATGTGTACTGTATGTGTACTGTAGTTGTACTGTATGTGTACTGTATGTGTACTGTAGTTGTACTGTATGTGTACTGTATGTGTACTGTAGTTGTACTGTAGTTGTACTGTAGTTGTACAGTATTTGTACTGTAGTTGTACTGTAGTTGTACTGTAGTTGTACTGTTGTTGTACTGTATGTGTACTGTATTTGTACTGTATGTGTACTGTAGTTGTACTGTATGTGTACTGTATGTGTACTGTAGTTGTACTGTAAATGTACTGTATGTGTACTGTATGTGTACTGTAGTTGTACTGTAGTTGTACTGTAGTTGTACTGTATGTGTACTGTAGTTGTACTGTAGTTGTACTGTATGTGTACTGTAGTTGTACTGTAGTTGTACTGTAGTTGTTATGTATGTGTACTGTAGTTGTACTGTAGTTGTACTGTAGTTGTACTGTATGTGTACTGTATTTGTACTGTATGTGTACTGTAGTTGTACTGTATGTGTACTGTATGTGTACTGTATTTGTACTGTATGTGTACTGTAGTTGTACTGTATGTGTACTGTAGTTGTACTGTAGTTCTACTGTAGTTGTACTGTATGTGTACTGTATTTGTACTGTAGTTGTACTGTAGTTGTACTGTATGTGTACTGTATGTGTACTGTATTTGTACTGTATGTGTACTGTATTTGTACTGTAGTTGTACTGTAGTTGTACTGTAGTTGTACTGTAGTTGTACTGTAGGTGTACTGTATTTGTACTGTATGTGTACTGTATTTGTACTGTAGTTGTACTGTATGTGTACTGTAGTTGTACTGTAGTTGTACTGTATGTGTACTGTATTTGTACTGTATGAGTACTGTATTTGTACTGTAGTTGTACTGTAGTTGTACTGTAGTTGTACTGTATGTGTACTGTATTTGTACTGTATGTGTACTGTATTTGTACTGTAGTTGTACTGTAGTTGTACTGTATGTGTACTGTATTTTAACTGTACTTGTACTGTAGTTGTACTGTATTTGTACTGTAGTTGTACTGTATGTGTACTGTATTTGTACTGTATGTGTACTGTATTTGTACTGTATGTGTACTCTATTTGTACTGTAGTTGTACTGTAGTTGTACTGTACTTGTACTGTATTTGTACTTTATGTGTACTGTATGTGTACTGTAGTTGTACTGTATTTGTACTGTAGTTGTACTGTAGTTGTACTGTAGTTGTACTGTAGTTGTACTGTATGTGTACTGTACTTGTACTGTATGTGTACTGTAGTTGTACTGTATTTGTACTGTATTTGTACTGTAGTTGTACTGTAGTTGTACTGTAGTTGTACTGTATGTGTACTGTATGTGTACTGTATGTGTACTGTAGTTGTACTGTATGTGCACTGTATTTGTACTGTAGTTGTACTGTAGTTGAACTGTACTTGTACTGTAGTTGTACTGTAGTTGTACTGTAGTTGTACTGTATTTGTACTGTACTTGTACTGTAGTTGTACTGTATGTGTACTGTAGTTGTACTGTATTTGTACTGTACTTGTACTGTAGTTATACTGTAGTTGTACTGTACTTGTACTGTACTTGTACTGTAGTTGTACTGTAGTTGTACTGTAGTTGTACTGTATGTGTACTGTAGTTGTACTGTATTTGTACTGTACTTGTACTGTAGATGTACTGTAGTTGTACTGTATTTGTACTGTATGTGTACTGTATTTGTACTGTAGTTGTACTGTATGTGTACTGTAGTTGTACTGTAGTTGTACTGTGTGTGTACTGTATTTGTACTGTATGTGTACTGTATTTGTACTGTAGTTGTACTGTAGTTGTACTGTAGTTGTACTGTAGTTGTACTGTAGTTGTACTGTATGTGTACTGTATTTGTACTGTATGTGTACTGTATTTGTACTGTAGTTGTACTGTAGTTGTACTGTATGTGTACTGTATTTTAACTGTACTTGTACTGTAGTTGTACAGTATTTGTACTGTAGTTGTACTGTATTTGTACTGTAGTTGTACTGTAGTTGTACTGTAGTTGTACTGTATGTGTACTGTATTTGTACTGTATGTGTACTGTATTTGTACTGTATGTGTACTGTATGTGTACTGTAGTTGTACTGTAGTTGTACTGTATGAGTACTGTAGTTGTAATGTACTTGTACTGTAGTTGTACTGTATGTGTACTGTATTTGTACTGTAGTTGTACTGTATTTGTACTGTACTTGTACTGTAGTTGTACTGTAGTTGTACTGTATGTGTACTGTATTTGCACTGTACTTGTACTGTAGTTGTACTGTAGTTGTACTGTAGTTGTACTGTAGTTGTACTGTACTTGTACTGTACTTGTACTGTAGTTGTACTGTATTTGTACTGTACTTGTACTGTACTTGTACTGTAGTTGTACTGTAGTTGTACTGTACTTGTACTGTCGTTGTACTGTATGTGTACTGTAGTTGTAATGTATTTGTACTGTACTTGTACTGTAGTTGTACTGTAGTTGTACTGTACTTGTACTGTAGTTGTACTGTAGTTGTACTGTATGTGTACTGTATTTGTACTGTACTTGTACTGTAGTTGTACTGTAGTTGTACTGTATTTGTACTGTAGTTGTATTGTATGTGTACTGTAGTTGTACTGTATTTGTACTGTACTTGTACTGTAGTCGTACTGTAGTTGTACTGTATTTGTACTGTAGTTGTACTGTAGTTGTACTGTATGTGTACTGTAGTTGTACTGTATGTGTACTGTAGTTGTACTGAATGTGTACTGTAGTTGTACTGTATTTGTACTGTATTTGTAATGTACTTGTACTATTGTTGTACTGTAGTTGTACTGTATGTGTACTGTATTTGTACTGTACTTGTACTGTAGTTGTACTGTAGTTGTACTGTACTTGTACTGTACTTGTACTGTAGTTGTACTGTATGTGTACTGTAGTTGTACTGTATTTATACTGTACTTGTACTGTAGTTGTACTGTAGTTGTACTGTACTTGTACTGTAGTTGTACTGTAGTTGTACTGTAGTTGTACTGTATGTGTACTGTAGTTGTACTGTATTTGTACTGTACTTGTACTGTAGATGTACTGTAGTTGTACTGTATTTGTACTGTATGTGTACTGTATTTGTACTGTAGTTGTACTGTATGTGTACTGTAGTTGTACTGTAGTTGTACTGTGTGTGTACTGTAATTGTACTGTTTGTGTACTGTATTTGTACTGTAGTTGTACTGTAGTTGTACTTTAGTTGTACTGTAGTTGTACTGTATGTGTACTGTATTTGTACTGTATGTGTACTGTATTTGTACTGTAGTTGTACTGTAGTTGTACTGTATGTGTACTGTATTTTAACTGTACTTGTACTGTAGTTGTACTGTATTTGTACTGTATGTGTACTGTATTTGTACTGTAGTTGTACTGTATGTGTACTGTAGTTGTACTGTATTTGTACTGTATTTGTACTGTATTGTACTGTAGTTGTACTGTATGTGTACTGTATGTGTACTGTAGTTGTACTGTTCTTGTACTGTAGTTGTACTGTAGTTGTACTGTATGTGTACTGTATGTGTACTGTACTTGTACTGTAGTTGTACTGTAGTTGTACTGTATGTGTACTGTATGTGTACTGTATTTGTACTGTAGTTGTACTGTAGTTGTACTGTATGTGTCCTGTATTTTAACTGTACTTGTACTGTAGTTTTACTGTATGTGTACTGTAGTTGTACTGTAGTTGTACTGTATATGTCCTGTATTTTAACTGTACTTGTACCGTAGTTGTACTGTAGTTGTACTGTAGTTGTACTGTATTTGTACTGTAGTTGTACTGTATGTGTACTGTATGTGTACTGTAGTTGTACTGTAGTTGTACTGTAGTTGTACTTTATGTGTACTGTATGTGTACTGTATTTGTACTGTAGTTGTACTGTAGTTGTACTGTATGAGTCCTGTATTTTAACTGTACTTGTACTGTAGTTGTACTGTAGTTGTACTGTAGTTGTACTGTAGTGTTGTACTGTAGTTGTTCTGTATGTGTACTGTATGTGTACTGTAGTTGTACTGTAGTTGTACTGTAGTTGTACTGTAGTTGTACTGTATGTGTACTGTATGTGTACTGTAGTTGTACTGTAGTTGTACTGTATGTGTACTGTATGTGTACTGTAGTTGTACTGTATGTGTACTGTAGTTGTACTGTATGTGTACTGTAGTTGTACTGTATTTGTACTGTACTTGTACTGTAGTTGTACTGTATTTGTACTGTATTTGTACTGTATTTTAACTGTATTTGTACTGTAGTTGTACTGTATTTGTACTGTAGTTGTACTGTAGTTGTACTGTAGTTGTACTGTAGTTGTACTGTACTTGTACTGTAGTTGTACTGTAGTTGTACTGTAGTTGTACTTTATGTGTACTGTATGTGTACTGTATTTGTACTGTAGTTGTACTGTAGTTGTACTGTATGTGTCCTGTATTTTAACTGTACTTGTACTGTAGTTGTACTGTAGTTGTACTGTAGTTGTACTGTAGTGTTGTACTGTAGTTGTTCTGTATATGTACGGTATGTGTACTGTATTTGTACTGTAGTTGTACTGTAGTTGTACTGTATGTGTACTGTATGTGTACTGTAGTTGTACTGTAGTTGTACTGTATGTGTCCTGTATTTTAACTGTACTTGTACTGTAGTTGTACTGTAGTTGTACTGTAGTTGTACTGTATGTGTACTGTAGTTGTACTGTAGTTGTACTGTATGTGTACTGTATGTGTTCTGTATTTGTACTGTAGTTGTACTGTAGTTGTACTGTATTTGTACTGTAGTTGTACTGTAGTTGTACTGTAGTTGTACTGTATGTGTACTGTAGTTGTACTGTAGTTGTACTGTATGTGTACTGTATGTGTACTGTAGTTGTACTGTAGTTGTACTGTATGTGTACTGTACTTGTACTGTATGTGTACTGTAGTTGTACTGTAGTTGTACTGTATGTGTACTGTAGTTGTACTGTATTTGTACTGTACTTGTACTGTAGTTGTACTGTATTTGTACTGTATTTGTACTGTATTTTAACTGTATTTGTACTGTAGTTGTACTGTATTTGTACTGTAGTTGTACTGTAGTTGTACTGTAGTTGTACTGTAGCTGTACTGTACTTGTACTGTAGTTGTACTGTAGTTGTACTGTATGTGTACTGTAGTGGTACTGTATTTGTACTGTACTTGTACTGTAGTTGTACTGTATGTGTACTGTATGTGTACTGTATTTTAACTGTATTTGTACTGTAGTTGTACTGTATTTGTACTGTATTTGTACTGTAGTTGTACTGTAGTTGTACTGTAGTTGTACTGTACTTGTACTGTAGTTGTACTGTATGTGTACTGTATTTTAACTGTATTTGTACTGTAGTTGTACTGTATTTGTACTGTAATTGTACTGTACTTTTACTGTACTTGTACTGTAAATGTACTGTAGTTGTACTGTATGTGTACTGTAGTGGTACTGTATTTGTACTGTACTTGTACTGTAGTTGTACTGTAGTTGTACTGTAGTTGTACTGTAGTTGTACTGTATGTGTACTGTAGTTGTACTGTATTTGTACTGTACTTGTACTGTAGTTGTACTGTAGTTGTACTGTAGTTGTACTGTAGTTGTACTGTAGTTGTACTGTAGTTGTACTGTAGTTGTACTGTATGTGTACTGTAGTTGTACTGTAGTTGTACTGTAGTTGTACTGTAGTTGTACTGTATGTGTCCTGTATTTTAACTGTACTTGTACTGTAGTTGTACTGTAATTGTACTGTAGTTGTACTGTAGTTGTACTGTATTTGTACTGTAGTTGTACTGTATGTGTACTGTATGTGTACTGTAGTTGTACTGTAGTTGTACTGTATGTGTACTGTATGTGTACTGTATTTGTACTGTAGTTGTACTGTAGTTGTACTGTATGTGTCCTGTGTTTTAACTGTACTTGTACTGTAGTTGTACTGTAGTTGTACTGTAGTTGTACTGTAGTTGTACTGTATGTGTACTGTATGTGTACTGTAGTTGTACTGTAGTTGTACTGTAGTTGTACTGTAGTTGTACTGTATGTGTACTGTATGTGTACTGTAGTTGTACTGTAGTTGTACTGTATTTGTACTGTATTTTAACTGTATTTGTACTGTAGTTGTACTGTATTTGTACTGTAGTTGTACTGTAGTTGTACTGTAGTTGTACTGTACTTGTACTGTAGTTGTACTGTAGTTGTACTGTATGTGTACTGTAGTGGTACTGTATTTGTACTGTACTTGTACTGTAGTTGTACTGTAGTTGTACTGTATGTGAACTGTAGTTGTACTGTATGTGTACTGTAGTGGTACTGTATTTGTACTGTACTTGTACTGTATTTGTACTGTACTTGTACTGTATGTGTACTGTAGTTGTACTGTATGTGTACTGTAGTTGTACTGTAGTTGTACAGTATGTGTACTGTAGTTGTACTGTATTTGTACTGTACTTGTACTGTAGTTGTACTGTACGTGTCCTGTATGTGTACTGTATTTTAACTGTATTTGTACTGTAGTTGTACTGTATTTGTACTGTAGTTGTACTGTAGTTGTACTGTAGTTGTACTGTACTTGTACTGTAGTTGTACTGTAGTTGTACTGTAGTTGTACTGTAGTTGTACTGTATGTGTACTGTATGTGTACTGTAGTTGTACTGTAGTTGTACTGTATGTGTACTGTATGTGTACTGTAGTTGTACTGTAGTTGTACTGTAGTTGTAATGTATGTGTACTGTATTTTAACTGTATTTGTACTGTAGTTGTACTGTAGTTGTACTGTAGTTGTACTGTAGTTGTACTGTACTTGTACTGTAGTTGTACTGTAGTTGTACTGTAGTTAAACTGTATTTGTACTGTAGTTGTACTGTAGTTGTACTGTATGTGTACTGTATGTGTACTGTATTTGTACTGTAGTAGTACTGTATGTGTACTGTATGTGTACTGTATGTGTACTGTATTTGTACTGTAGTTGTACTGTAGTTGTACTGTAGTTGTACTGTAGTTGTACTGTATTTGTACTGTACTTGTTCTGTAGTTGTACTGTAGTTGTACTGTACTTGTACTGTACTTGTACTGTACTTGTACTGTACTTGTACTGTAGTTGTACTGTATGTGGACTGTAGTTGTACTGTATGTGTACTGTAGTTGTACTGTAGTTGTACTGTAGTTGTACTGTAGTTGTACTGTAGTTGTACTGTAGTTGTACTGTAGTTGTACTGTATGTGTACTGTAGTTGTACTGTATTTGTACTGTACTTGTACTGTAGTTGTACTGTAGTTGTACTGTAGTTGTACTGTATGTGTACTGTATTTATACTGTACTTGTACTGTAGTTGTACTGTATGTGTACTGTATTTTAACTGTACTTGTAATGTTGTTGTACTGTAGTTGTACTGTAGTTGTACTGTATGTGTACTGTATTTGTACTGTACTTGTACTGTAGTTGTACTGTACTTGTACTGTATTTGTAATGTACTTGTACTGTACTTGTACTGTATGGGTACTGTACTTGTACTGTAGTTGTACTGTAGTTGTACTGTATTTGTACTGTAGTTGTACTGTAGTTGTACTGTAGTTGTACTGTATGTGTACTGTAGTTGTACTGTAGTTGTACTGTAGTTGTACTGTATGTTTACTGTATTTTAACTGTAGTTGTACTGTAGTTGTACTGTATGTGTACTGTATGTGTACTGTAGTTGTACTGTAGTTGTACTGTATGTGTACTGTATGTGTACTGTAGTTGTACTGTATTTGTACTGTAGTTGTACTGTAGTTGTACTGTATGTGTACTGTAGTTGTACTGTATGTGTACTGTAGTTGTACTATATTTGTACTGTAATTGTACTGTATTTGTACTGTAGTTGTACTGTAGTTGTACTGTATGTGTACTGTATTTGTACTGTACTTGTACTGTAGTTGTACTGTAGTTGTACTGTACTTGTACTGTACTTGTACTGTAGTTGTACTGTATGTGTACTGTAGTTGTACTGTATTTGTACTGTACTTGTACTGTAGTTGTACTGTAGTTGTACTGTACTTGTACTGTACTTGTACTGTAGTTGTACTGTAGTTGTACTGTAGTTGTACTGTATGTGTACTGTAGTTGTACTGTATTTGTACTGTACTTGTACTGTAGTTGTACTGTAGTTGTACTGTATGTGTACTGTATTTGTACTGTACTTGTACTGTAGTTGTACTGTAGTTGTACTGTATGTGTACTGTATTTGTACTGTACTTGTACTGTAGTTGTACTGTAGTTGTACTGTACTTTTACTGTACTTGTACTGTAGTTGTACTGTATGTGTACTGTAGTTGTACTGTATTTGTACTGTACTTTTACTGTAGTTGTACTGTAGTTGTACTGTACTTGTACTGTAGTTGTACTGTAGTTGTACTGTAGTTGTACTGTATGTGTACTGTAGTTGTACTGTATTTGTACTGTACTTGTACTGTAGTTGTACTGTAGTTGTACTGTAGTTGTACTGTATGTGTACTGTATTTATACTGTACTTGTACTGTAGTTGTACTGTATGTGTACTGTACTTGTACTGTAGTTGTACTGTAGTTGTACTGTACTTGTACTGTACTTGTACTGTAGTTGTAATGTATGTGTACTGTAGTTGTACTGTATTTGTACTGTACTTGTACTGTAGTTGTACTGTAGTTGTACTGTACTTGTACTGTACTTGTACTGTACTTGTACTGTACTTGTACTGTAGTTGTACTGTAGTTGTACTGTAGTTGTACTGTACTTGTACTGTATTTGTACTGTAGTTGTTCTGTATGTGTACTGTATTTGTACTGTAGTTGTACTGTAGTTGTACTGTAGTTGTACTGTATGTGTACTGTATGTGTACTGTAGTTGTACTGTAGTTGTACTGTAGTTGTACTGTATGTGTACTGTATGTGTACTGTATTTGTACTGTATGTGTACTGTAGTTGTACTGTATGTGTACTGTAGTTGTACTGTAGTTCTACTGTAGTTGTACTGTATGTGTACTGTATTTGTACTGTAGTTGTACTGTAGATGTACTGTATGTGTACTGTATGTGTACTGTATTTGTACTGTATGTGTACTGTATTTGTACTGTAGTTGTACTGTAGTTGTACTGTAGTTGTACTGTAGTTGTACTGTATGTGTACTGTATTTGTACTGTATGTGTACTGTATTTGTACTGTAGTTGTACTGTATGTGTACTGTAGTTGTACTGTAGTTGTACTGTATGTGTACTGTATTTGTACTGTATGAGTACTGTATTTCTACTGTAGTTGTACTGTAGTTGTACTGTAGTTGTACTCTATGTGTACTGTATTTGTACTGTATGTGTACTGTATTTGTACTGTAGTTGTACTGTAGTTGTACTGTATGTGTACTGTATTTTAACTGTACTTGTACTGTAGTTGTACTGTATTTGTACTGTAGTTGTACTGTATGTGTACTGTATTTGTACTGTATGTGTACTGTATTTGTACTGTATGTGTACTCTATTTGTACTGTAGTTGTAATGTAGTTGTACTGTACTTGTACTGTATTTGTACTTTATGTGTACTGTATGTGTACTGTAGTTGTACTGTATTTGTACTGTAGTTGTACTGTAGTTGTACTGTAGTTGTACTGTAGTTGTACTGTATGTGTACTGTACTTGTACTGTAAGTGTACTGTAGTTGTACTGTATTTGTACTGTATTTGTACTGTAGTTGTACTGTAGTTGTACTGTAGTTGTACTGTATGTGTACTGTATGTGTACTGTTTGTGTACTGTAGTTGTACTGTATGTGCACTGTATTTGTACTGTAGTTGTACTGCAGTTGAACTGTACTTGTACTGTAGTTGTACTGTAGTTGTACTGTAGTTGTACTGTATTTGTACTGTACTTGTACTGTAGTTGTACTGTATGTGTACTGTAGTTGTACTGTATTTGTACTGTAGTTATACTGTAGTTGTACTGTACTTGTACTGTACTTGTACTGTAGTTGTACTGTAGTTGTACTGTAGTTGTACTGTATGTGTACTGTAGTTGTACTGTATTTGTACTGTACTTGTACTGTAGATGTACTGTAGTTGTACTGTATTTGTACTGTATGTGTACTGTATTTGTACTGTAGTTGTACTGTATGAGTACTGTAGTTGTACTGTAGTTGTACTGTGTGTGTACTGTATTTGTACTGTATGTGTACTGTATTTGTACTGTAGTTGTACTGTAGTTGTACTGTAGTTGTACTGTAGTTGTACTGTAGTTTTACTGTATGTGTACTGTATTTGTACTGTATGTGTACTGTATTTGTACTGTAGTTGTACTGTAGTTGTACTGTATGTGTACTGTATTTTAACTGTACTTGTACTGTAGTTGTACAGTATTTGTACTGTAGTTGTACTGTATTTGTACTGTAGTTGTACTGTAGTTGTACTGTAGTTGTACTGTATGTGTACTGTATTTGTACTGTATGTGTACTGTATTTGTACTGTATGTGTACTGTATGTGTACTGTAGTTGTACTTTAGTTGTACTGTATGTGTACTGTAGTTGTAATGTACTTGTACTGTAGTTGTACTGTATGTGTACTGTATTTGTACTGTAGTTGTACTGTATTTGTACTGTACTTGTACTGTAGTTGTACTGTAGTTGTACTGTATGTGTACTGTATTTGTACTGTACTTGTACTGTAGTTGTACTGTAGTTGTACTGTAGTTGTACTGTAGTTGTACTGTACTTGTACTGTACTTGTACTGTAGTTGTACTGTATTTGTACTGTACTTGTACTGTACTTGTACTGTAGTTGTACTGTAGTTGTACTGTACTTGTACTGTCGTTGTACTGTATGTGTACTGTAGTTGTAATGTATTTGTACTGTACTTGTACTGTAGTTGTACTGTAGTTGTACTGTACTTGTACTGTAGTTGTACTGTAGTTGTACTGTATGTGTACTGTATTTGTACTGTACTTGTACTGTAGTTGTACTGTAGTTGTACTGTATTTGTACTGTAGTTGTACTGTATGTGTACTGTAGTTGTACTGTATTTGTACTGTACTTGTACGGTAGTCGTACTGTAGTTGTACTGTATTTGTACTGTAGTTGTACTGTAGTTGTACTGTATGTGTACTGTAGTTGTACTGTATGTGTACTGTAGTTGTACTGAATGTGTATTGTAGTTGTACTGTATTTGTACTGTATTTGTAATGTACTTGTACTATTGTTGTACTGTAGTTGTACTGTATGTGTACTGTATTTGTACTGTACTTGTACTGTAGTTGTACTGTAGTTGTACTGTACTTGTACTGTACTTGTACTGTAGTTGTACTGTATGTGTACTGTAGTTGTACTGTATTTATACTGTACTTGTACTGTAGTTGTACTGTAGTTGTACTGTACTTGTACTGTAGTTGTACTGTAGTTGTACTGTAGTTGTACTGTATGTGTACTGTAGTTGTACTGTATTAGTACTGTACTTGTACTGTAGATGTACTGTAGTTGTACTGTATTTGTACTGTATGTGTACTGTATTTGTACTGTAGTTGTACTGTATGTGTACTGTAGTTGTACTGTAGTTGTACTGTGTGTGTACTGTAATTGTACTGTTTGTGTACTGTATTTGTACTGTAGTTGTACTGTAGTTGTACTGTAGTTGTACTGTATGTGTACTGTATTTGTACTGTATGTGTACTGTATTTGTACTGTAGTTGTACTGTAGTTGTACTGTATGTGTACTGTATTTTAACTGAGCTTGTACTGTAGTTGTACTGTATTTGTACTGTAGTTGTACTGTATTTGTACTGTAGTTGTACTGTAGTTGTACTGTATGTGTACTGTATTTGTACTGTATGTGTACTGTATTTGTACTGTATGTGTACTGTATTTGTACTGTAGTTGTACTTTAGTTGTACTGTATGTGTACTGTAGTTGTACTGTATTTGTACTGTATTTGTACTGTATTGTACTGTAGTTGTACTGTAGTTGTACTGTATGTGTACTGTATTTGTACTGTAGTTGTACTGTAGTTGTACTGTATGTGTACTGTAGTTGTACTGTTCTTGTACTGTAGTTGTACTGTAGTTGTACTGTATGTGTACTGTATGTGTACTGTACTTGTACTGTAGTTGTACTGTAGTTGTACTGTATGTGTACTGTATGTGTACTGTATTTGTACTGTAGTTGTACTGTAGTTGTACTGTATGTGTCCTGTATTTTAACTGTACTTGTACTGTAGTTGTACTGTAGTTGTACTGTAGTTGTACTGTATGTGTACTGTATGTGTACTGTATTTGTACTGTTGTTGTACTGTAGTTGTACTGTATGTGTACTGTATGTGTACTGTAGTTGTACTGTAGTTGTACTGTATGTGTCCTGTATTTTAACTGTACTTGTACTGTAGTTGTACTGTAGTTGTACTGTAGTTGTACTGTAGTTGTACTGTATGTGTACTGTAGTTGTACTGTAGTTGTACTGTATGTGTACTGTATGTGTTCTGTATTTGTACTGTAGTTGTACTGTAGTTGTACTGTATTTGTACTGTAGTTGTACTGTAGTTGTACTGTAGTTGTACTGTATGTGTACTGTAGTTGTACTGTAGTTGTACTGTATATGTCCTGTATTTTAACTGTACTTGTACTGTAGTTGTACTGTAGTTGTACTGTAGTTGTACTGTATTTGTACTGTAGTTGTACTGTATGTGTACTGTATGTGTACTGTAGTTGTACTGTAGTTGTACTGTAGTTGTACTTTATGTGTACTGTATGTGTACTGTATTTGTACTGTAGTTGTACTGTAGTTGTACTGTATGTGTCCTGTAATTTAACTGTACTTGTACTGTAGTTGTACTGTAGTTGTACTGTAGTTGTACTGTAGTTGTACTGTAGTTGTTCTGTATGTGTACTGTATGTGTACTGTAGTTGTACTGTAGTTGTACTGTATGTGTACTGTATGTGTACTGTAGTTGTACTGTAGTTGTACTGTATGTGTACTGTATGTGTACTGTAGTTGTACTGTATGTGTACTGTACTTGTACTGTACTTGTACTGTAGTTGTACTGTAGTTGTACTGTATGTGTACTGTATGTGTACTGTACTTGTGCTGTAGTTGTACTGTAGCTGTACTGTATTTGTACTGTAGTTGTACTGTAGTTGTACTGTATGTGTACTGTAGTTGTATTGTAGTTGTACAGTATGTGTACTGTAGTTGTACTGTAGTTGTACTGTATTTGTACTGTAGTTGTACTTTAGTTGTACTGTATGTGTACTGTATGTGTACTGTAGTTGTACTGTAGTTGTACTGTATGTGTACTGTATGTGTACTGTATTTGTACTGTTGTTGTACTGTAGTTGTACTGTATGTGTACTGTATGTGTACTGTAGTTGTACTGTAGTTGTACTGTATGTGTCCTGTATTTTAACTGTACTTGTACTGTAGTTGTACTGTAGTTGTACTGTAGTTGTACTGTAGTTGTACTGTATGTGTACTGTAGTTGTACTGTAGTTGTACTGTATGTGTACTGTATGTGTTCTGTATTTGTACTGTAGTTGTACTGTAGTTGTACTGTATTTGTACTGTAGTTGTACTGTAGTTGTACTGTAGTTGTACTGTATGTGTACTGTAGTTGTACTGTAGTTGTACTGTATGTGTACTGTATGTGTACTGTAGTTGTACTGTAGTTGTACTGTATGTGTACTGTACTTGTACTGTATGTGTACTGTAGTTGTACTGTAGTTGTACTGTATGTGTACTGTAGTTGTACTGTATTTGTACTGTACTTGTACTGTAGTTGTACTGTATTTGTACTGTATTTGTACTGTATTTTAACTGTATTTGTACTGTAGTTGTACTGTAGTTGTACTGTTGTTGTACTGTAGCTGTACTGTACTTGTACTGTAGTTGTACTGTATGTGTACTGTATTTTAACTGTATTTGTACTGTAGTTGTACTGTATTTGTACTGTAATTGTACTGTACTTTTACTGTACTTGTACTGTAAATGTACTGTAGTTGTACTGTATGTGTACTGTAGTGGTACTGTATTTGTACTGTACTTGTACTGTAGTTGTACTCTAGTTGTACTGTAGTTGTACTGTAGTTGTACTGTAGTTGTACTGTATTTGTACTGTACTTGTACTGTAGTTGTACTGTAGTTGTACTGTAGTTGTACTGTAGTTGTACTGTAGTTGTACTGTAGTTGTACTGTATGTGTACTGTAGTTGTACTGTAGTTGTACTGTAGTTGTACTGTAGTTGTACTGTATGTGTCCTGTATTTTAACTGTACTTGTACTGTAGTTGTACTGTAGTTGTACTGTAGTTGTCCTGTAGTTGTACTGTATATGTACTGTAGTTGTACTGTATGTGTACTGTATGTGTACTGTAGTTGTACTGTAGTTGTACTGTAGTTGTACTGTATGTGTACTGTATGTGTACTGTATTTGTACTGTAGTTGTACTGTAGTTGTACTGTATGTGTCCTGTGTTTTAACTGTACTTGTACTGTAGTTGTACTGTAGTTGTACTGTAGTTGTACTGTAGTTGTACTGTATGTGTACTGTATGTGTACTGTAGTTGTACTGTAGTTGTACTGTAGTTGTACTGTAGTTGTACTGTAGTTGTACTGTATGTGTACTGTATGTGTACTGTAGTTGTACTGTATTTGTACTGTATTTTAACTGTATTTGTACTGTAGTTGTACTGTATTTGTACTGTAGATGTACTGTAGTTGTACTGTAGTTGTACTGTACTTGTACTGTAGTTGTACTGTAGTTGTACTGTATGTGTACTGTAGTGGTACTGTATTTGTACTGTACTTGTACTGTAGTTGTACTGTAGTTGTACTGTATGTGAACTGTAGTTGTACTGTATGTGTACTGTAGTGGTATTGTATTTGTACTGTACTTGTACTGTATTTGTACTGTACTTGTACTGTATGTGTACTGTAGTTGTACTGTATGTGTACTGTAGTTGTACTGTAGTTGTACTGTATGTGTACTGTAGTTGTACTGTATTTGTACTGTACTTGTACTGTAGTTGTACAGTACGTGTACTGTATGTGTACTGTATTTTAACTGTATTTGTACTGTAGTTGTACTGTATTTGTACTGTAGTTGTACTGTAGTTGTACTGTAGTTGTACTGTAGTTGTACTGTACTTGTACTGTAGTTGTACTGTAGTTTTACTGTAGTTGTACTGTAGTTGTACTGTATGTGTACTGTATGTGTACTGTAGTTGTACTGTAGTTGTACTGTATGTGTACTGTATGTGTACTTTAGTTGTACTGTAGTTGTACTGTAGTTGTAATGTATGTGTACTGTATTTTAACTGTATTTGTACTGTATTTGTACTGTAGTTGTACTGTAGTTGTACTGTAGTTGTACTGAAGTTGTACTGTACTTGTACTGTAGTTGTACTGTAGTTGTACTGTAGTTAAACTGTATTTGTACTGTAGTTGTACTGTAGTTGTACTGTATGTGTACTGTATGTGTACTGTATTTGTACTGTAGTAGTACTGTATGTGTACTGTATGTGTACTGTATGTGTACTGTATTTGTACTGTAGTTGTACTGTAGTTGTACTGTAGTTGTACTGTAGTTGTACTGTATTTGTACTGTACTTGTACTGTAGTTGTACTGTAGTTGTACTGTACTTGTACTGTACTTGTACTGTACTTGTACTGTACTTGTACTGTAGTTGTACTGTAGTTGTACTGTATGTGGACTGTAGTTGTACTGTATGTGTACTGTAGTTGTACTGTAGTTGTACTGTAGTTGTACTGTAGTTGTACTGTAGTTGTACTGTAGTTGTACTGTAGTTGTACTGTAGTTGTACTGTAGTTGTACTGTATTTGTACTGTACTTGTACTGTAGTTGTACTGTAGTTGTACTGTAGTTGTACTGTATGTGTACTGTATTTATACTGTACTTGTACTGTAGTTGTACTGCAGTTGTACTGTATGTGTACTGTATTTTAACTGTACTTGTAATGTTGTTGTACTGTAGTTGTACTGTAGTTGTACTGTATGTGTACTGTATTTGTACTGTACTTGTACTGTAGTTGTACTGTACTTGTACTGTACTTGTACTGTACTTGTACTGTACTTGTACTGTATGGGTACTGTACTTGTACTGTAGTTGTACTGTAGTTGTACTGTATTTGTACTGTAGTTGTACTGTAGTTGTACTGTAGTTGTACTGTAGTTGTACTGTAGTTGTACTGTAGTTGTACTGTAGTTGTACTGTATGTTTACTGTATTTTAAGTGTAGTGTACTGTAGTTGTACTGTATGTGTACTGTATGTGTACTGTAGTTGTACTGTAGTTGTACTGTATGTGTACTGTATGTGTACTGTAGTTGTACTGTATTTGTACTGTAGTTGTACTGTAGTTGTACTGTATGTGTACTGTAGTTGTACTGTATGTGTACTGTAGTTGTACTATATTTGTACTGTAATTGTACTGTATTTGTACTGTAGTTGTACTGTAGTTGTACTGTATGTGTACTGTATTTGTACTGTACTTGTACTGTAGTTGTACTGTAGTTGTACTGTACTTGTACTGTACTTGTACTGTAGTTGTACTGTATGTGTACTGTAGTTGTACTGTATTTGTACTGTACTTGTACTGTAGTTGTACTGTAGTTGTACTGTACTTGTACTGTACTTGTACTGTAGTTGTACTGTAGTTGTACTGTAGTTGTACTGTATGTGTACTGTAGTTGTACTGTATTTGTACTGTACTTGTACTGTAGTTGTACTGTAGTTGTACTGTAGTTGTACTGTATGTGTACTGTATTTGTACTGTACTTGTACTGTAGTTGTACTGTAGTTGTACTGTATGTGTACTGTATTTGTACTGTACTTGTACTGTAGTTGTACTGTAGTTGTACTGTACTTTTACTGTACTTGTACTGTAGTTGTACTGTATGTGTACTGTAGTTGAACTGTATTTGTACTGTACTTTTACTGTAGTTGTATTGTAGTTGTACTGTACTTGTACTGTACTTGTACTGTAGTTGTACTGTAGTTGTACTGTAGTTGTACTGTATGTGTACTGTAGTTGTACTGTATTTGTACTGTACTTGTACTGTAGTTGTACTGTTGTAGTACTGTAGTTGTACTGTATGTGTACTGTATTTATACTGTACTTGTACTGTAGTTGTACTGTATGTGTACTGTATTTGTACTGTACTTGTACTGTAGTTGTACTGTAGTTGTACTGTACTTGTACTGTACTTGTACTGTAGTTGTACTGTATGTGTACTGTAGTTGTACTGTATTTGTACTGTACTTGTACTGTAGTTGTACTGTAGTTGTACTGTACTTGTACTGTACTTGTACTGTACTTGTACTGTACTTGTACTGTAGTTGTACTGTAGTTGTACTGTAGTTGTACTGTACTTGTACTGTATTTGTACTGTAGTTGTTCTGTATGTGTACTGTATTTGTACTGTAGTTGTACTGTAGTTGTACTGTATGTGTACTGTATGTGTACTGTAGTTGTACTGTAGTTGTACTGTAGTTGTACTGTATGTGTACTGTATGTGTACTGTATGTGTACTGTAGTTGTACTGTATGTGTACTGTATGTGTACTGTAGTTGTACTGTATGTGTACTGTATGTGTACTGTAGTTGTACTGTAGTTGTACTGTAGTAGTACTGTAGTTGTACAGTATTTGTACTGTAGTTGTACTGTAGTTGTACTGTTGTTGTACTGTTTGTGTACTGTATTTGTACTGTATGTGTACTGTAGTTGTACTGTATGTGTACTGTATGTGTACTGTAGTTGTACTGTAAATGTACTCTATGTGTATTGTATGTGTACTGTAGTTGTACTGTAGTTGTACTCTAGTTGTACTGTATGTGTACTGTAGTTGTACTGTAGTTGTACTGTATGTTTACTGTAGTTGTACTGTAGTTGTACTGTAGTTGTACTGTAGTTGTACTGTAGTTGTACTGTAGTTGTACTGTATGTGTACTGTATGTGTACTGTAGTTGTACTGTATTTGTACTGTATTTTAATGTATTTGTACTGTAGTTGTACTGTATTTGTACTGTAGTTGTACTGTAGTTGTACTGTAGTTGTACTGTACTTGTACTGTAGTTGTACTGTAGTTGTACTGTATGTGTACTGTAGTGGTACTGTATTTGTACTGTACTTGTACTGTAGTTGTACTGTAGTTGTACTGTATGTGAACTGTAGTTGTACTGTATGTGTACTGTAGTGGTATTGTATTTGTACTGTACTTGTACTGTATTTGTACTGTACTTGTACTGTATGTGTACTGTAGTTGTACTGTATGTGTACTGTAGTTGTACTGTAGTTGTACTGTATGTGTACTGTAGTTGTACTGTATTTGTACTGTACTTGTACTGTAGTTGTACAGTACGTGTACTGTATGTGTACTGTATTTTAACTGTATTTGTACTGTAGTTGTACTGTATTTGTACTGTAGTTGTACTGTAGTTGTACTGTAGTTGTACTGTAGTTGTACTGTACTTGTACTGTAGTTGTACTGTAGTTTTACTGTAGTTGTACTGTAGTTGTACTGTATGTGTACTGTATGTGTACTGTAGTTGTACTGTAGTTGTACTGTATGTGTACTGTATGTGTACTTTAGTTGTACTGTAGTTGTACTGTAGTTGTAATGTATGTGTACTGTATTTTAACTGTATTTGTACTGTATTTGTACTGTAGTTGTACTGTAGTTGTACTGTAGTTGTACTGAAGTTGTACTGTACTTGTACTGTAGTTGTACTGTAGTTGTACTGTAGTTAAACTGTATTTGTACTGTAGTTGTACTGTAGTTGTACTGTATGTGTACTGTATGTGTACTGTATTTGTACTGTAGTAGTACTGTATGTGTACTGTATGTGTACTGTATGTGTACTGTATTTGTACTGTAGTTGTACTGTAGTTGTACTGTAGTTGTACTGTAGTTGTACTGTATTTGTACTGTACTTGTACTGTAGTTGTACTGTAGTTGTACTGTACTTGTACTGTACTTGTACTGTACTTGTACTGTACTTGTACTGTAGTTGTACTGTAGTTGTACTGTATGTGGACTGTAGTTGTACTGTATGTGTACTGTAGTTGTACTGTAGTTGTACTGTAGTTGTACTGTAGTTGTACTGTAGTTGTACTGTAGTTGTACTGTAGTTGTACTGTAGTTGTACTGTATTTGTACTGTACTTGTACTGTAGTTGTACTGTAGTTGTACTGTAGTTGTACTGTATGTGTACTGTATTTATACTGTACTTGTACTGTAGTTGTACTGCAGTTGTACTGTATGTGTACTGTATTTTAACTGTACTTGTAATGTTGTTGTACTGTAGTTGTACTGTAGTTGTACTGTATGTGTACTGTATTTGTACTGTACTTGTACTGTAGTTGTACTGTACTTGTACTGTACTTGTACTGTACTTGTACTGTACTTGTACTGTATGGGTACTGTACTTGTACTGTAGTTGTACTGTAGTTGTACTGTATTTGTACTGTAGTTGTACTGTAGTTGTACTGTAGTTGTACTGTAGTTGTACTGTAGTTGTACTGTAGTTGTACTGTAGTTGTACTGTATGTTTACTGTATTTTAAGTGTAGTTGTACTGTAGTTGTACTGTATGTGTACTGTATGTGTACTGTAGTTGTACTGTAGTTGTACTGTATGTGTACTGTATGTGTACTGTAGTTGTACTGTATTTGTACTGTAGTTGTACTGTAGTTGTACTGTATGTGTACTGTAGTTGTACTGTATGTGTACTGTAGTTGTACTATATTTGTACTGTAATTGTACTGTATTTGTACTGTAGTTGTACTGTAGTTGTACTGTATGTGTACTGTATTTGTACTGTACTTGTACTGTAGTTGTACTGTACTTGTACTGTACTTGTACTGTAGTTGTACTGTATGTGTACTGTAGTTGTACTGTATTTGTACTGTACTTGTACTGTAGTTGTACTGTAGTTGTACTGTACTTGTACTGTACTTGTACTGTAGTTGTACTGTAGTTGTACTGTAGTTGTACTGTATGTGTACTGTAGTTGTACTGTATTTGTACTGTACTTGTACTGTAGTTGTACTGTAGTTGTACTGTAGTTGTACTGTATGTGTACTGTATTTGTACTGTACTTGTACTGTAGTTGTACTGTAGTTGTACTGTATGTGTACTGTATTTGTACTGTACTTGTACTGTAGTTGTACTGTAGTTGTACTGTACTTTTACTGTACTTGTACTGTAGTTGTACTGTATGTGTACTGTAGTTGAACTGTATTTGTACTGTACTTTTACTGTAGTTGTATTGTAGTTGTACTGTACTTGTACTGTACTTGTACTGTAGTTGTACTGTAGTTGTACTGTAGTTGTACTGTATGTGTACTGTAGTTGTACTGTATTTGTACTGTACTTGTACTGTAGTTGTACTGTTGTTGTACTGTAGTTGTACTGTATGTGTACTGTATTTATACTGTACTTGTACTGTAGTTGTACTGTATGTGTACTGTATTTGTACTGTACTTGTACTGTAGTTGTACTGTAGTTGTACTGTACTTGTACTGTACTTGTACTGTAGTTGTACTGTATGTGTACTGTAGTTGTACTGTATTTGTACTGTACTTGTACTGTAGTTGTACTGTAGTTGTACTGTACTTGTACTGTACTTGTACTGTACTTGTACTGTACTTGTACTGTAGTTGTACTGTAGTTGTACTGTAGTTGTACTGTACTTGTACTGTATTTGTACTGTAGTTGTTCTGTATGTGTACTGTATTTGTACTGTAGTTGTACTGTAGTTGTACTGTATGTGTACTGTATGTGTACTGTAGTTGTACTGTAGTTGTACTGTAGTTGTACTGTATGTGTACTGTATGTGTACTGTATGTGTACTGTAGTTGTACTGTATGTGTACTGTATGTGTACTGTAGTTGTACTGTATGTGTACTGTATGTGTACTGTAGTTGTACTGTAGTTGTACTGTAGTAGTACTGTAGTTGTACAGTATTTGTACTGTAGTTGTACTGTAGTTGTACTGTTGTTGTACTGTTTGTGTACTGTATTTGTACTGTATGTGTACTGTAGTTGTACTGTATGTGTACTGTATGTGTACTGTAGTTGTACTGTAAATGTACTCTATGTGTATTGTATGTGTACTGTAGTTGTACTGTAGTTGTACTCTAGTTGTACTGTATGTGTACTGTAGTTGTACTGTAGTTGTACTGTATGTTTACTGTAGTTGTACTGTAGTTGTACTGTAGTTGTTCTGTATGTGTACTGTAGTTGTACTGTAGTTGTACTGTATGTGTACTGTATTTGTACTGTATGTGTACTGTATGTGTACTGTATTTGTACTGTATGTGTACTGTAGTTGTACTGTATGTGTACTGTAGTTGTACTGTAGTTGTACTGTAGTTGTACTGTATGTGTACTGTATTTGTACTGTAGTTGTACTGTATGTGTACTGTATGTGTACTGTATTTGTACTGTATGTGTACTGTATTTGTACTGTAGTTGTACTGTAGTTGTACTGTAGTTGTACTGTATGTGTACTGTATTTGTACTGTATTTGTACTGTATTTGTACTGTAGTTGTACTGTATGTGTACTGTAGTTGTACTGTAGTTGTACTGTATGTGTACTGTATTTGTACTGTATGTGTACTGTATTTGTACTGTAGTTTTACTGTAGTTGTACTGTAGTTGTACTGTATGTGTACTGTATTTGTACTGTATGTATACTGTATTTGTACTGTAGTTGTACTGTAGTTGTACTGTATGTGTACTGTATTTTAACTGTACTTGTACTGTAGTTGTACTGTATTTGTACTGTAGTTGTACTGTATGTGTACTGTATTTGTACTGTATGTGTACTGTATTTGTACTGTATGTGTACTGTATTTGTACTGTAGTTGTACTGTAGTTGTACTGTACTTGTACTGTATTTGTGTCTTATGTGTACTGTATGTGTACTGTAGTTGTACTGTATTTGTACTGTAGTTGTACTGTAGTTGTACTGTAGTTGTACTGTAGTTGTACTGTATGTGTACTGTACTTGTACTGTATGTGTACTGTAGTTGTACTGTATTTGTACTGTATTTGTACTGTAGTTGTACTGTAGTTGTACTGTAGTTGTACTGTATGTGTACTGTATGTGTACTGTATGTGTACTGTAGTTGTACTGTATGTGCACTGTATTTGTACTGTAGTTGTACTGTAGTTGAACTGTACTTGTACTGTAGTTGTACTGTAGTTGTACTGTAGTTGTACTGTATTTGTACTGTACTTGTACTGTAGTTGTACTGTATGTGTACTGTAGTTTTACTGTATTTGTACTGTACTTGTACTGTAGTTGTACTGTAGTTGTACTGTACTTGTACTGTACTTGTACTGTAGTTGTACTGTAGTTGTACTGTAGTTGTACTGTATGTGTAGCTTGCCACGGTGGGTGAGTGGATAGCGTGTCGGTCTACTAACCCCAAGATTGCAGGTTCGCCCCTGACCGTGGTAAGTGATTTTTGAAAGGCGGCAAAAATACGATACGCATGTCATACGATGTTGGCATGTCAAAGAACCCATTTGAATTCAGTAGGCCGGGTTCATAATGGCAAAATTAATCTCGGGAGTTTCCGCCAGCACAAAGTTCCTCATTTCTCTACTAGAAAGCGCTATTGTGTTCAAGGAGATTAGATATCTAACATCTAACCTCCTTGACTTTCATAGTCAAGGAACTACGAAATTCGACACGCAAGCTACCCTCTGGGTTTCAAATAGCAAAGCTTGCACCAGGCACCCGAGGCCATACGATATTATTATTATTACTGTATGTGTACTGTAGTTGTACTGTATTTGTACTGTATGTGTACTGTATTTGTACTGTAGTTGTACTGTATGTGTACTGTAGTTGTACTGTAGTTGTACTGTGTGTGTACTGTATTTGTACTGTATGTGTACTGTATTTGTACTGTAGTTGTACTGTAGTTGTACTGTAGTTGTACTGTAGTTGTACTGTAGTTGTACTGTATGTGTACTGTAGTTGTACTGTATTTGTACTGTACTTGTACTGTAGATGTACTGTAGTTGTACTGTATTTGTACTGTATGTGTACTGTATTTGTACTGTAGTTGTACTGTATGTGTACTGTAGTTGTAGTGTAGTTGTACTGTGTGTGTACTGTATTTGTACTGTATGTGTACTGTATTTGTACTGTAGTTGTACTGTAGTTGTACTGTAGTTGTACTGTAGTTGTACTGTAGTTGTACTGTATGTGTACTGTATTTGTACTGTATGTGTACTGTAATTGTACTGTAGTTGTACTGTATGTGTACTGTATTTTAACTGTACTTGTACTGTAGTTGTACAGTATTTGTACTGTAGTTGTACTGTATTTGTACTGTAGTTGTACTGTAGTTGTACTGTATGTGTACTGTATTTGTACTGTATGTGTACTGTATTTGTACTGTATGTGTACTGTATGTGTACTGTAGTTGTACTGTAGTTGTACTGTATGTGTACTGTAGTTGTAATGTACTTGTACTGTAGTTGTACTGTATGTGTACTGTATTTGTACTGTAGTTGTACTGTATTTGTACTGTACTTGTACTGTAGTTGTACTGTAGTTGTACTGTATGTGTACTGTATTTGCACTGTACTTGTACTGTAGTTGTACTGTAGTTGTACTGTAGTTGTACTGTATTGTACTGTACTTGTACTGTAGTTGTACTGTATTTGTACTGTACTTTACTGTACTTGTACTGTAGTTGTACTGTAATTGTACTGTACTTGTACTGTCGTTGTACTGTATGTGTACTGTAGTTGTAATGTATTTGTACTGTACTTGTACTGTAGTTGTACTGTAGTTGTACTGTACTTGTACTGTAGTTGTACTGTAGTTGTACTGTATGTGTACTGTATTTGTACTGTACTTGTACTGTAGTTGTACTGTAGTTGTACTGTATTTGTACTGTAGTTGTATTGTATGTGTACTGTAGTTGTACTGTATTTGTACTGTACTTGTACTGTATTTGTACTGTAGTTGTACTGTAGTTGTACTGTATGTGTACTGTAGTTGTACTGTATGTGTACTGTAGTTGTACTGAATGTGTACTGTAGTTGTACTGTATTTGTACTGTATTTGTAATGTACTTGTACTATTGTTGTACTGTAGTTGTACTGTATGTGTACTGTATTTGTACTGTACTTGTACTGTAGTTGTACTGTAGTTGTACTGTACTTGTACTGTACTTGTACTGTACTTGTACTGTACTTGTACTGTACTTGTACTGTAGTTGTACTGTAGTTGTACTGTATGTGGACTGTAGTTGTACTGTATGTGTACTGTAGTTGTACTGTAGTTGTACTGTAGTTGTACTGTAGTTGTACTGTAGTTGTACTGTAGTTGTACTGTAGTTGTACTGTATGTGTACTGTAGTTGTACTGTATTTGTACTGTACTTGTACTGT
The DNA here is from genome assembly GCA_946902985.2 of Meconema thalassinum. Classification (NCBI taxonomy): domain Eukaryota; kingdom Metazoa; phylum Arthropoda; class Insecta; order Orthoptera; family Tettigoniidae; genus Meconema; species Meconema thalassinum. The sequence goes on along the minus strand of OX336394.1, from coordinate 441,963,714 downwards.
AGTTGTACTGTAGTTGTACTGTAGTTGTACTGTATGTGTACTGTATTTATACTGTACTTGTACTGTAGTTGTACTGCAGTTGTACTGTATGTGTACTGTATTTTAACTGTACTTGTAATGTTGTTGTACTGTAGTTGTACTGTAGTTGTACTGTATGTGTACTGTATTTGTACTGTACTTGTACTGTAGTTGTACTGTACTTGTACTGTACTTGTACTGTACTTGTACTGTACTTGTACTGTACTTGTACTGTATGGGTACTGTACTTGTACTGTAGTTGTACTGTAGTTGTACTGTATTTGTACTGTAGTTGTACTGTAGTTGTACTGTAGTTGTACTGTAGTTGTACTGTAGTTGTACTGTAGTTGTACTGTATGTTTACTGTATTTTAAGTGTAGTTGTACTGTAGTTGTACTGTATGTGTACTGTATGTGTACTGTAGTTGTACTGTAGTTGTACTGTATGTGTATTGTATGTGTACTGTAGTTGTACTGTATTTGTACTGTAGTTGTACTGTAGTTGTACTGTATGTGTACTGTAGTTGTACTGTATGTGTACTGTAGTTGTACTATATTTGTACTGTAATTGTACTGTATTTGTACTGTAGTTGTACTGTAGTTGTACTGTATGTGTACTGTATTTGTACTGTACTTGTACTGTAGTTGTACTGTAGTTGTACTGTACTTGTACTGTACTTGTACTGTAGTTGTACTGTATGTGTACTGTAGTTGTACTGTATTTGTACTGTACTTGTACTGTAGTTGTACTGTAGTTGTACTGTACTTGTACTGTACTTGTACTGTAGTTGTACTGTAGTTGTACTGTAGTTGTACTGTATGTGTACTGTAGTTGTACTGTATTTGTACTGTACTTGTACTGTAGTTGTACTGTAGTTGTACTGTAGTTGTACTGTATGTGTACTGTATTTGTACTGTACTTGTACTGTAGTTGTACTGTAGTTGTACTGTATGTGTACTGTATTTGTACTGTACTTGTACTGTAGTTGTACTGTAGTTGTACTGTACTTTTACTGTACTTGTACTGTAGTTGTACTGTATGTGTACTGTAGTTGAACTGTATTTGTACTGTACTTTTACTGTAGTTGTATTGTAGTTGTACTGTACTTGTACTGTACTTGTACTGTAGTTGTATTGTAGTTGTACTGTAGTTGTACTGTATGTGTACTGTAGTTGTACTGTATTTGTACTGTACTTGTACTGTAGTTGTACTGTTGTTGTACTGTAGTTGTACTGTATGTGTACTGTATTTATACTGTACTTGTACTGTAGTTGTACTGTATGTGTACTGTATTTGTACTGTACTTGTACTGTAGTTGTACTGTAGTTGTACTGTACTTGTACTGTACTTGTACTGTAGTTGTACTGTATGTGTACTGTAGTTGTACTGTATTTGTACTGTACTTGTACTGTAGTTGTACTGTAGTTGTACTGTACTTGTACTGTACTTGTACTGTACTTGTACTGTACTTGTACTGTACTTGTACTGTAGTTGTACTGTAGTTGTACTGTAGTTGTACTGTACTTGTACTGTATTTGTACTGTAGTTGTTCTGTATGTGTACTGTATTTGTACTGTAGTTGTACTGTAGTTGTACTGTATGTGTACTGTATGTGTACTGTAGTTGTACTGTAGTTGTACTGTAGTTGTACTGTATGTGTACTGTATGTGTACTGTATGTGTACTGTAGTTGTACTGTATGTGTACTGTATGTGTACTGTAGTTGTACTGTATGTGTACTGTATGTGTACTGTAGTTGTACTGTAGTTGTACTGTAGTAGTACTGTAGTTGTACAGTATTTGTACTGTAGTTGTACTGTAGTTGTACTGTTGTTGTACTGTTTGTGTACTGTATTTGTACTGTATGTGTACTGTAGTTGTACTGTATGTGTACTGTATGTGTACTGTAGTTGTACTGTAAATGTACTCTATGTGTACTGTATGTGTACTGTAGTTGTACTGTAGTTGTACTCTAGTTGTACTGTATGTGTACTGTAGTTGTACTGTAGTTGTACTGTATGTTTACTGTAGTTGTACTGTAGTTGTTCTGTATGTGTACTGTAGTTGTACTGTAGTTGTACTGTATGTGTACTGTATTTGTACTGTATGTGTACTGTATGTGTACTGTATTTGTACTGTATGTGTACTGTAGTTGTACTGTATGTGTACTGTAGTTGTACTGTAGTTGTACTGTAGTTGTACTGTATGTGTACTGTATTTGTACTGTAGTTGTACTGTAGTTGTACTGTATGTGTACTGTATGTGTACTGTATTTGTACTGTATGTGTACTGTATTTGTACTGTAGTTGTACTGTAGTTGTACTGTAGTTGTACTGTATGTGTACTGTATTTGTACTGTATTTGTACTGTATTTGTACTGTAGTTGTACTGTATGTGTACTGTAGTTGTACTGTAGTTGTACTGTATGTGTACTGTATTTGTACTGTATGTGTACTGTATTTGTACTGTAGTTTTACTGTAGTTGTACTGTAGTTGTACTGTATGTGTACTGTATTTGTACTGTATGTATACTGTATTTGTACTGTAGTTGTACTGTAGTTGTACTGTATGTGTACTGTATTTTAACTGTACTTGTACTGTAGTTGTACTGTATTTGTACTGTAGTTGTACTGTATGTGTACTGTATTTGTACTGTATGTGTACTGTATTTGTACTGTATGTGTACTGTATTTGTACTGTAGTTGTACTGTAGTTGTACTGTACTTGTACTGTATTTGTGTCTTATGTGTACTGTATGTGTACTGTAGTTGTACTGTATTTGTACTGTAGTTGTACTGTAGTTGTACTGTAGTTGTACTGTAGTTGTACTGTATGTGTACTGTACTTGTACTGTATGTGTACTGTAGTTGTACTGTATTTGTACTGTATTTGTACTGTAGTTGTACTGTAGTTGTACTGTAGTTGTACTGTATGTGTACTGTATGTGTACTGTATGTGTACTGTAGTTGTACTGTATGTGCACTGTATTTGTACTGTAGTTGTACTGTAGTTGAACTGTACTTGTACTGTAGTTGTACTGTAGTTGTACTGTAGTTGTACTGTATTTGTACTGTACTTGTACTGTAGTTGTACTGTATGTGTACTGTAGTTTTACTGTATTTGTACTGTACTTGTACTGTAGTTGTACTGTAGTTGTACTGTACTTGTACTGTAGTTGTACTGTAGTTGTACTGTAGTTGTACTGTATGTGTAGCTTGCCACGGTGGGTGAGTGGATAGCGTGTCGGTCTACTAACCCCAAGATTGCAGGTTCGCCCCTGACCGTGGTAAGTGATTTTTGAAAGGCGGCAAAAATACGATACGCATGTCATACGATGTTGGCATGTCAAAGAACCCATTTGAATTCAGTAGGCCGGGTTCATAATGGCAAAATTAATCTCGGGAGTTTCCGCCAGCACAAAGTTCCTCATTTCTCTACTAGAAAGCGCTATTGTGTTCAAGGAGATTAGATATCTAACATCTAACCTCCTTGACTTTCATAGTCAAGGAACTACGAAATTCGACACGCAAGCTACCCTCTGGGTTTCAAATAGCAAAGCTTGCACCAGGCACCCGAGGCCATACGATATTATTATTATTACTGTATGTGTACTGTAGTTGTACTGTATTTGTACTGTATGTGTACTGTATTTGTACTGTAGTTGTACTGTATGTGTACTGTAGTTGTACTGTAGTTGTACTGTGTGTGTACTGTATTTGTACTGTATGTGTACTGTATTTGTACTGTAGTTGTACTGTAGTTGTACTGTAGTTGTACTGTAGTTGTACTGTATGTGTACTGTAGTTGTACTGTATTTGTACTCTACTTGTACTGTAGATGTACTGTAGTTGTACTGTATTTGTACTGTATGTGTACTGTATTTGTACTGTAGTTGTACTGTATGTGTACTGTAGTTGTAGTGTAGTTGTACTGTGTGTGTACTGTATTTGTACTGTATGTGTACTGTATTTGTACTGTAGTTGTACTGTAGTTGTACTGTAGTTGTACTGTAGTTGTACTGTAGTTGTACTGTATGTGTACTGTATTTGTACTGTATGTGTACTGTAGTTGTACTGTAGTTGTACTGTATGTGTACTGTATTTTAACTGTACTTGTACTGTAGTTGTACAGTATTTGTACTGTAGTTGTACTGTATTTGTACTGTAGTTGTACTGTAGTTGTACTGTAGTTGTACTGTATGTGTACTGTATTTGTACTGTATGTGTACTGTATTTGTACTGTATGTGTACTGTATGTGTACTGTAGTTGTACTGTAGTTGTACTGTATGTGTACTGTAGTTGTAATGTACTTGTACTGTAGTTGTACTGTATGTGTACTGTATTTGTACTGTAGTTGTACTGTATTTGTACTGTACTTGTACTGTAGTTGTACTGTAGTTGTACTGTATGTGTACTGTATTTGCACTGTACTTGTACTGTAGTTGTACTGTAGTTGTACTGTAGTTGTACTGTATTGTACTGTACTTGTACTGTATTTGTACTGTATTTGTACTGTACTTTACTGTACTTGTACTGTAGTTGTACTGTAGTTGTACTGTACTTGTACTGTCGTTGTACTGTATGTGTACTGTAGTTGTAATGTATTTGTACTGTACTTGTACTGTAGTTGTACTGTAGTTGTACTGTACTTGTACTGTAGTTGTACTGTAGTTGTACTGTATGTGTACTGTATTTGTACTGTACTTGTACTGTAGTTGTACTGTAGTTGTACTGTATTTGTACTGTAGTTGTATTGTATGTGTACTGTAGTTGTACTGTATTTGTACTGTACTTGTACTGTAGTCGTACTGTAGTTGTACTGTATTTGTACTGTAGTTGTACTGTAGTTGTACTGTATGTGTACTGTAGTTGTACTGTATGTGTACTGTAGTTGTACTGAATGTGTACTGTAGTTGTACTGTATTTGTACTGTATTTGTAATGTACTTGTACTATTGTTGTACTGTAGTTGTACTGTATGTGTACTGTATTTGTACTGTACTTGTACTGTAGTTGTACTGTAGTTGTACTGTACTTGTACTGTACTTGTACTGTAGTTGTACTGTATGTGTACTGTAGTTGTACTGTATTTATACTGTACTTGTACTGTAGTTGTACTGTAGTTGTACTGTACTTGTACTGTAGTTGTACTGTAGTTGTACTGTAGTTGTACTGTATGTGTACTGTAGTTGTACTGTATTTGTACTGTACTTGTACTGTAGATGTACTGTAGTTGTACTGTATTTGTACTGTATGTGTACTGTATTTGTACTGTAGTTGAACTGTATGTGTACTGTAGTTGTACTGTAGTTGTACTGTGTGTGTACTGTAATTGTACTGTTTGTGTACTGTATTTGTACTGTAGTTGTACTGTAGTTGTACTGTAGTTGTACTGTAGTTGTACTGTATGTGTACTGTATTTGTACTGTATGTGTACTGTATTTGTACTGTAGTTGTACTGTTGTTGTACTGTATGTGTACTGTATTTGAACTGTACTTGTACTGTAGTTGTACTGTATTTGTACTGTAGTTGTACTGTATTTGTACTGTAGTTGTACTGTAGTTGTACTGTAGTTGTACTGTATGTGTACTGTATTTGTACTGTATTTGTACTGTATGTGTACTGTATTTGTACTGTAGTTGTACTGTAGTTGTACTGTATGTGTACTGTAGTTGTACTGTATTTGTACTGTATTTGTACTGTATTGTACTGTAGTTGTACTGTAGTTGTACTGTATGTGTACTGTATTTGTACTGTAGTTGTACTGTAGTTGTACTGTATGTGTACTGTAGTTGTACTGTTCTTGTACTGTAGTTGTACTGTAGTTGTACTGTATGTGTACTGTATGTGTACTGTACTTGTACTGTAGTTGTACTGTAGTTGTACTGTATGTGTACTGTATGTGTACTGTATTTGTACTGTAGTTGTACTGTAGTTGTACTGTATGTGTCCTGTATTTTAACTGTACTTGTACTGTAGTTTTACTGTATGTGTACTGTAGTTGTACTGTAGTTGTACTGTATATGTCCTGTATTTTAACTGTACTTGTACCGTAGTTGTACTGTAGTTGTACTGTAGTTGTACTGTATTTGTACTGTAGTTGTACTGTATGTGTACTGTATGTGTACTGTAGTTGTACTGTAGTTGTACTGTAGTTGTACTTTATGTGTACTGTATGTGTACTGTATTTGTACTGTAGTTGTACTGTAGTTGTACTGTATGTGTCCTGTATTTTAACTGTACTTGTACTGTAGTTGTACTGTAGTTGTACTGTAGTTGTACTGTAGTGTTGTACTGTAGTTGTTCTGTATGTGTACTGTATGTGTACTGTAGTTGTACTGTAGTTGTACTGTAGTTGTACTGTATGTGTACTGTATGTGTACTGTAGTTGTACTGTAGTTGTACTGTATGTGTACTGTATGTGTACTGTAGTTGTACTGTATGTGTACTGTAGTTGTACTGTATGTGTACTGTAGTTGTACTGTATTTGTACTGTACTTGTACTGTAGTCGTACTGTATTTGTACTGTATTTGTACTGTATTTTAACTGTATTTGTACTGTAGTTGTACTGTATTTGTACTGTAGTTGTACTGTAGTTGTACTGTAGTTGTACTGTAGTTGTACTGTACTTGTACTGTAGTTGTACTGTAGTTGTACTGTAGTTGTACTTTATGTGTACTGTATGTGTACTGTATTTGTACTGTAGTTGTACTGTAGTTGTACTGTATGTGTCCTGTATTTTAACTGTACTTGTACTGTAGTTGTACTGTAGTTGTACTGTAGTTGTACTGTAGTGTTGTACTGTAGTTGTTCTGTATATGTACGGTATGTGTACTGTATTTGTACTGTAGTTGTACTGTAGTTGTACTGTATGTGTACTGTATGTGTACTGTAGTTGTACTGTAGTTGTACTGTATGTGTCCTGTATTTTAACTGTACTTGTACTGTAGTTGTACTGTAGTTGTACTGTAGTTGTACTGTAGTTGTACTGTATGTGTACTGTAGTTGTACTGTAGTTGTACTGTATGTGTACTGTATGTGTTCTGTATTTGTACTGTAGTTGTACTGTAGTTGTACTGTATTTGTACTGTAGTTGTACTGTAGTTGTACTGTAGTTGTACTGTATGTGTACTGTAGTTGTACTGTAGTTGTACTGTATGTGTACTGTATGTGTACTGTAGTTGTACTGTAGTTGTACTGTATGTGTACTGTACTTGTACTGTATGTGTACTGTAGTTGTACTGTAGTTGTACTGTATGTGTACTGTAGTTGTACTGTATTTGTACTGTACTTGTACTGTAGTTGTACTGTATTTGTACTGTATTTGTACTGTATTTTATCTGTATTTGTACTGTAGTTGTACTGTATTTGTACTGTAGTTGTACTGTAGTTGTACTGTAGTTGTACTGTAGCTGTACTGTACTTGTACTGTAGTTGTACTGTAGTTGTACTGTATGTGTACTGTAGTGGTACTGTATTTGTACTGTAGTTGTACTGTACATGTACTGTAGTTGTACTGTATGTGTACTGTATTTTAACTGTATTTGTACTGTAGTTGTACTGTATTTGTACTGTAATTGTACTGTACTTTTACTGTACTTGTACTGTAAATGTACTGTAGTTGTACTGTATGTGTACTGTAGTGGTACTGTATTTGTACTGTACTTGTACTGTAGTTGTACTGTAGTTGTACTGTAGTTGGCTTGTAGTTGTACTGTATGTGTACTGTAGTTGTACTGTATTTGTACTGTACTTGTACTGTAGTTGTACTGTAGTTGTACTGTAGTTGTACTGTAGTTGTACTGTAGTTGTACTGTAGTTGTACTGTAGTTGTACTGTATGTGTACTGTAGTTGTACTGTAGTTGTACTGTAGTTGTACTGTATGTGTCCTGTATTTTAACTGTACTTGTACTGTAGTTGTACTGTAGTTGTACTGTAGTTGTACTGTAGTTGTACTGTATTTGTACTGTAGTTGTACTGTATGTGTACTGTATGTGTACTGTAGTTGTACTGTAGTTGTACTGTATGTGTACTGTATGTGTACTGTATTTGTACTGTAGTTGTACTGTATGTGTCCTGTGTTTTAACTGTACTTGTACTGTAGTTGTACTGTAGTTGTACTGTAGTTGTACTGTAGTTGTACTGTATGTGTACTGTAGTTGTACTGTAGTTGTACTGTAGTTGTACTGTAGTTGTACTGTATGTGTACTGTATGTGTACTGTAGTTGTACTGTAGTTGTACTGTATTTGTACTGTATTTTAACTGTATTTGTACTGTAGTTGTACTGTATTTGTACTGTAGTTGTACTGTAGTTGTACTGTAGTTGTACTGTACTTGTACTGTAGTTGTACTGTAGTTGTACTGTTTGTGTACTGTAGTGGTACTGTATTTGTACTGTACTTGTACTGTAGTTGTACTGTAGTTGTACTGTATGTGAACTGTAGTTGTACTGTATGTGTACTGTAGTGGTACTGTGTTCGTACTGTACTTGTACTGTATTTTTACTGTACTTGTACTGTATGTGTACTGTAGTTGTACTGTATGTGTACTGTAGTTGTACTGTAGTTGTACAGTATGTGTACTGTAGTTGTACTGTATTTGTACTGTACTTGTACTGTAGTTGTACTGTACGTGTCCTGTATGTGTACTGTATTTTAACTGTATTTGTACTGTAGTTGTACTGTATTTGTACTGTAGTTGTACTGTAGTTGTACTGTAGTTGTACTGTAGTTGTACTGTACTTGTACTGTAGTTGTACTGTAGTTGTACTGTAGTTGTACTGTATGTGTACTGTATGTGTACTGTAGTTGTACTGTAGTTGTACTGTATGTGTACTGTATGTGTACTGTAGTTGTACTGTAGTTGTACTGTAGTTGTAATGTATGTGTACTGTATTTTAACTGTATTTGTACTGTAGTTGTACTGTAGTTGTACTGTAGTTGTACTGTAGTTGTACTGTAGTTGTACTGTACTTGTACTGTAGTTGTACTGTAGTTAAACTGTATTTGTACTGTAGTTGTACTGTAGTTGTACTGTATGTGTACTGTATGTGTACTGTATTTGTACTGTAGTAGTACTGTATGTGTACTGTATGTGTACTGTATGTGTACTGTATTTGTACTGTAGTTGTACTGTAGTTGTACTGTAGTTGTACTGTAGTTGTACTGTATTTGTACTGTACTTGTACTGTAGTTGTACTGTAGTTGTACTGTACTTGTAATGTACTTGTACTGTACTTGTACTGTACTTGTACTGTAGTTGTACTGTATGTGGACTGTAGTTGTACTGTATGTGTACTGATGTTGTACTGTAGTTGTACTGTAGTTGTACTGTAGTTGTACTGTAGTTGTACTGTAGTTGTACTGTAGTTGTACTGTATGTGTACTGTAGTTGTACTGTATTTGTACTGTACTTGTACTGTAGTTGTACTGTAGTTGTACTGTAGTTGTACTGTATGTGTACTGTATTTATACTGTACTTGTACTGTAGTTGTACTGTATGTGTACTGTATTTTAACTGTACTTGTAATGTTGTTGTACTGTAGTTGTACTGTAGTTGTACTGTATGTGTACTGTATTTGTACTGTACTTGTACTGTAGTTGTACTGTACTTGTACTGTACTTGTACTGTACTTGTACTGTACTTGTACTGTATGGGTACTGTACTTGTACTGTAGTTGTACTCTAGTTGTACTGTATTTGTACTGTAGTTGTACTGTAGTTGTACTGTAGTTGTACTGTATGTGTACTGTAGTTGTACTGTAGTTGTACTGTAGTTGTACTGTATGTTTACTGTATTTTAACTGTAGTTGTACTGTAGTTGTACTGTATGTGTACTGTATGTGTACTGTAGTTGTACTGTAGTTGTACTGTATGTGTACTGTATGTGTACTGTAGTTGTACTGTATTTGTACTGTAGTTGTACTGTAGTTGTACTGTATGTGTACTGTAGTTGTACTGTATGTGTACTGTAGTTGTACTATATTTGTACTGTAATTGTACTGTATTTGTACTGTAGTTGTACTGTAGTAGTACTGTATGTGTACTGTATTTGTACTGTACTTGTACTGTAGTTGTACTGTAGTTGTACTGTACTTGTACTGTACTTGTACTGTAGTTGTACTGTATGTGTACTGTAGTTGTACTGTATTTGTACTGTACTTGTACTGTAGTTGTACTGTAGTTGTACTGTACTTGTACTGTACTTGTACTGTAGTTGTACTGTAGTTGTACTGTATGTGTACTGTAGTTGTACTGTATTTGTACTGTACTTGTACTGTAGTTGTACTCTAGTTGTACTGTATGTGTACTGTATTTGTACTGTACTTGTACTGTAGTTGTACTGTAGTTGTACTGTATGTGTACTGTATTTGTACTGTACTTGTACTGTAGTTGTACTGTAGTTGTACTGTACTTTTACTGTACTTGTACTGTAGTTGTACTGTATGTGTACTGTAGTTGTACTGTATTTGTACTGTACTTTTACTGTAGTTGTACTGTAGTTGTACTGTACTTGTACTGTAGTTGTACTGTAGTTGTACTGTAGTTGTACTGTATGTGTACTGTAGTTGTACTGTATTTGTACTGTACTTGTACTGTAGTTGTACTGTAGTTGTACTGTAGTTGTACTGTATGTGTACTGTATTTATACTGTACTTGTACTGTAGTTGTACTGTAGTTGTACTGTAGTTGTACTGTAGTTGTACTGTAGTTGTACTGTAGTTGTACTGTAGTTGTACTGTATGTGTACTGTAGTTGTACTGTAGTTGTACTGTAGTTGTACTGTATGTGTCCTGTATTTTAACTGTACTTGTACTGTAGTTGTACTGTAGTTGTACTGTAGTTGTACTGTAGTTGTACTGTATTTGTACTGTAGTTGTACTGTATGTGTACTGTATGTGTACTGTAGTTGTACTGTAGTTGTACTGTATGTGTACTGTATGTGTACTGTATTTGTACTGTAGTTGTACTGTATGTGTCCTGTGTTTTAACTGTACTTGTACTGTAGTTGTACTGTAGTTGTACTGTAGTTGTACTGTAGTTGTACTGTATGTGTACTGTAGTTGTACTGTAGTTGTACTGTAGTTGTACTGTAGTTGTACTGTAGTTGTACTGTATGTGTACTGTATGTGTACTGTAGTTGTACTGTAGTTGTACTGTATTTGTACTGTATTTTAACTGTATTTGTACTGTAGTTGTACTGTATTTGTACTGTAGTTGTACTGTAGTTGTACTGTAGTTGTACTGTACTTGTACTGTAGTTGTACTGTAGTTGTACTGTTTGTGTACTGTAGTGGTACTGTATTTGTACTGTACTTGTACTGTAGTTGTACTGTAGTTGTACTGTATGTGAACTGTAGTTGTACTGTATGTGTACTGTAGTGGTACTGTGTTCGTACTGTACCTGTACTGTATTTTTACTGTACTTGTACTGTATGTGTACTGTAGTTGTACTGTATGTGTACTGTAGTTGTACTGTAGTTGTACAGTATGTGTACTGTAGTTGTACTGTATTTGTACTGTACTTGTACTGTAGTTGTACTGTACGTGTCCTGTATGTGTACTGTATTTTAACTGTATTTGTACTGTAGTTGTACTGTATTTGTACTGTAGTTGTACTGTAGTTGTACTGTAGTTGTACTGTAGTTGTACTGTACTTGTACTGTAGTTGTACTGTAGTTGTACTGTAGTTGTACTGTATGTGTACTGTATGTGTACTGTAGTTGTACTGTAGTTGTACTGTATGTGTACTGTATGTGTACTGTAGTTGTACTGTAGTTGTACTGTAGTTGTAATGTATGTGTACTGTATTTTAACTGTATTTGTATTGTAGTTGTACTGTAGTTGTACTGTAGTTGTACTGTAGTTGTACTGTAGTTGTACTGTACTTGTACTGTAGTTGTACTGTAGTTGTACTGTAGTTAAACTGTATTTGTACTGTAGTTGTACTGTAGTTGTACTGTATGTGTACTGTATTTGTACTGTAGTAGTACTGTATGTGTACTGTATGTGTACTGTATGTGTACTGTATTTGTACTGTAGTTGTACTGTAGTTGTACTGTAGTTGTACTGTAGTTGTACTGTATTTGTACTGTACTTGTACTGTAGTTGTACTGTAGTTGTACTGTACTTGTAATGTACTTGTACTGTACTTGTACTGTACTTGTACTGTAGTTGTACTGTATGTGGACTGTAGTTGTACTGTATGTGTACTGATGTTGTACTGTATTTGTACTGTAGTTGTACTGTAGTTGTACTGTAGTTGTACTGTAGTTGTACTGTAGTTGTACTGTATGTGTACTGTAGTTGTACTGTATTTGTACTGTACTTGTACTGTAGTTGTACTGTAGTTGTACTGTAGTTGTACTGTATGTGTACTGTATTTATACTGTACTTGTACTGTAGTTGTACTGTATGTGTACTGTATTTTAACTGTACTTGTAATGTTGTTGTACTGTAGTTGTACTGTAGTTGTACTGTATGTGTACTGTATTTGTACTGTACTTGTACTGTAGTTGTACTGTACTTGTACTGTACTTGTACTGTACTTGTACTGTACTTGTACTGTATGGGTACTGTACTTGTACTGTAGTTGTACTCTAGTTGTACTGTATTTGTACTGTAGTTGTACTGTAGTTGTACTGTAGTTGTACTGTATGTGTACTGTAGTTGTACTGTAGTTGTACTGTAGTTGTACTGTATGTTTACTGTATTTTAACTGTAGTTGTACTGTAGTTGTACTGTATGTGTACTGTATGTGTACTGTAGTTGTACTGTAGTTGTACTGTATGTGTACTGTAGTTGTACTGTATTTGTACTGTAGTTGTACTGTAGTTGTACTGTATATGTACTGTAGTTGTACTGTATGTGTACTGTAGTTGTACTATATTTGTACTGTAATTGTACTGTATTTGTACTGTAGTTGTACTGTAGTAGTACTGTATGTGTACTGTATTTGTACTGTACTTGTACTGTAGTTGTACTGTAGTTGTACTGTACTTGTACTGTACTTGTACTGTAGTTGTACTGTATGTGTACTGTAGTTGTACTGTATTTGTACTGTACTTGTACTGTAGTTGTACTGTAGTTGTACTGTACTTGTACTGTACTTGTACTGTAGTTGTACTGTAGTTGTACTGTATGTGTACTGTAGTTGTACTGTATTTGTACTGTACTTGTACTGTAGTTGTACTGTAGTTGTACTGTATGTGTACTGTATTTGTACTGTACTTGTACTGTAGTTGTACTGTAGTTGTACTGTATGTGTACTGTATTTGTACTGTACTTGTACTGTAGTTGTACTGTAGTTGTACTGTACTTTTACTGTACTTGTACTGTAGTTGTACTGTATGTGTACTGTAGTTGTACTGTATTTGTACTGTACTTTTACTGTAGTTGTACTGTAGTTGTACTGTACTTGTACTGTAGTTGTACTGTAGTTGTACTGTAGTTGTACTGTATGTGTACTGTAGTTGTACTGTATTTGTACTGTACTTGTACTGTAGTTGTACTGTAGTTGTACTGTAGTTGTACTGTATGTGTACTGTATTTATACTGTACTTGTACTGTAGTTGTACTGTATGTGTACTGTACTTGTACTGTAGTTGTACTGTAGTTGTACTGTACTTGTACTGTACTTGTACTGTAGTTGTAATGTATGTGTACTGTAGTTGTACTGTATTTGTACTGTACTTGTACTGTAGTTGTACTGTAGTTGTACTGTACTTGTACTGTACTTGTACTGTACTTGTACTGTACTTGTACTGTAGTTGTACTGTAGTTGTACTGTAGTTGTACTGTACTTGTACTGTATTTGTACTGTAGTTGTTCTGTATGTGTACTGTATTTGTACTGTAGTTGTAGTGTAGTTGTACTGTAGTTGTACTGTATGTGTACTGTATGTGTACTGTAGTTGTACTGTAGTTGTACTGTAGTTGTACTGTATGTGTACTGTATGTGTACTGTATGTGTACTGTAGTTGTACTGTATTTGTACTGTACTTGTACTGTAGTTGTACTGTATGTGTACTGTAGTTGTACTGTATTTGTACTGTACTTGTACTGTAGTTATACTGTAGTTGTACTGTACTTGTACTGTACTTGTACTGTAGTTGTACTGTAGTTGTACTGTAGTTGTACTGTATGTGTACTGTAGTTGTACTGTATTTGTACTGTACTTGTACTGTAGATGTACTGTAGTTGTACTGTATTTGTACTGTATGTGTACTGTATTTGTACTGTAGTTGTACTGTATGAGTACTGTAGTTGTACTGTAGTTGTACTGTGTGTGTACTGTATTTGTACTGTATGTGTACTGTATTTGTACTGTAGTTGTACTGTAGTTGTACTGTAGTTGTACTGTAGTTGTACTGTAGTTTTACTGTATGTGTACTGTATTTGTACTGTATGTGTACTGTATTTGTACTGTAGTTGTACTGTAGTTGTACTGTATGTGTTCTGTATTTTAACTGTACTTGTACTGTAGTTGTACAGTATTTGTACTGTAGTTGTACTGTATTTGTACTGTAGTTGTACTGTAGTTGTACTGTAGTTGTACTGTATGTGTACTGTATTTGTACTGTATGTGTATTGTATTTGTACTGTATGTGTACTGTATGTGTACTGTAGTTGTACTTTAGTTGTACTGTATGTGTACTGTAGTTGTAATGTACTTGTACTGTAGTTGTACTGTATGTGTACTGTATTTCTAGTGTAGTTGTACTGTATTTGTACTGTACTTGTACTGTAGTTGTACTGTAGTTGTACTGTATGTGTACTGTATTTGTACTGTACTTGTACTGTAGTTGTACTGTAGTTGTACTGTAGTTGTACTGTAGTTGTACTGTACTTGCACTGTACTTGTACTGTAGTTGTACTGTATTTGTACTGTACTTGTACTGTACTTGTACTGTAGTTGTACTGTAGTTGTACTGTACTTGTACTGTCGTTGTACTGTATGTGTACTGTAGTTGTAATGTATTTGTACTGTACTTGTACTGTAGTTGTACTGTAGTTGTACTGTACTTGTACTGTAGTTGTACTGTAGTTGTACTGTATGTGTACTGTATTTGTACTGTACTTGTACTGTAGTTGTACTGTAGTTGTACTGTATTTGTACTGTAGTTGTACTGTATGTGTACTGTAGTTGTACTGTATTTGTACTGTACTTGTACGGTAGTCGTACTGTAGTTGTACTGTATTTGTACTGTAGTTGTACTGTAGTTGTACTGTATGTGTACTGTAGTTGTACTGTATGTGTACTGTAGTTGTACTGAATGTGTACTGTAGTTGTACTGTATTTGTACTGTATTTGTAATGTACTTGTACTATTGTTGTACTGTAGTTGTACTGTATGTGTACTATATTTGTACTGTACTTGTACTGTAGTTGTACTGTAGTTGTACTGTACTTGTACTGTACTTGTACTGTAGTTGTACTGTATGTGTACTGTAGTTGTACTGTATTTATACTGTACTTGTACTGTAGTTGTACTGTAGTTGTACTGTACTTGTACTGTAGTTGTACTGTAGTTGTACTGTAGTTGTACTGTATGTGTACTGTAGTTGTACTGTATTAGTACTGTACTTGTACTGTAGATGTACTGTAGTTGTACTGTATTTGTACTGTATGTGTACTGTATTTGTACTGTAGTTGTACTGTATGTGTACTGTAGTTGTACTGTAATTGTACTGTGTGTGTACTGTAATTGTACTGTTTGTGTACTGTATTTGTACTGTAGTTGTACTGTAGTTGTACTGTAGTTGTACTGTATGTGTACTGTATTTGTACTGTATGTGTACTGTATTTGTACTGTAGTTGTACTGTAGTTGTACTGTATGTGTACTGTATTTTAACTGTAGTTGTACTGTATTTGTACTGTACTTGTACTGTATTTGTACTGTACTTGTACTGTATGTGTACTGTAGTTGTACTGTATGTGTACTGTAGTTGTACTGTAGTTGTACTGTATGTGTACTGTAGTTGTACTGTATTTGTACTGTACTTGTACTGTAGTTGTACTGTACGTGTACTGTATGTGTACTGTATTTTAACTGTATTTGTACTGTAGTTGTACTGTATTTGTACTGTAGTTGTACTGTAGTTGTACTGTAGTTGTACTGTAGTTGTACTGTACTTGTACTGTAGTTGTACTGTAGTTTTACTGTAGTTGTACTGTAGTTGTACTGTATGTGTACTGTATGTGTACTGTAGTTGTACTGTAGTTGTACTGTATGTGTACTGTATGTGTACTGTAGTTGTACTGTAGTTGTACTGTAGTTGTATTGTATGTGTACTGTAGTTGTACTGTATTTGTACTGTACTTGTACTGTAGTCGTACTGTAGTTGTACTGTATTTGTACTGTAGTTGTACTGTAGTTGTACTGTATGTGTACTGTAGTTGTACTGTATGTGTACTGTAGTTGTACTGAATGTGTACTGTAGTTGTACTGTATTTGTACTGTATTTGTAATGTACTTGTACTATTGTTGTACTGTAGTTGTACTGTATGTGTACTGTATTTGTACTGTACTTGTACTGTAGTTGTACTGTAGTTGTACTGTACTTGTACTGTACTTGTACTGTAGTTGTACTGTATGTGTACTGTAGTTGTACTGTATTTATACTGTACTTGTACTGTAGTTGTACTGTAGTTGTACTGTACTTGTACTGTAGTTGTACTGTAGTTGTACTGTAGTTGTACTGTATGTGTACTGTAGTTGTACTGTATTTGTACTGTACTTGTACTGTAGATGTACTGTAGTTGTACTGTATTTGTACTGTATGTGTACTGTATTTGTACTGTAGTTGAACTGTATGTGTACTGTAGTTGTACTGTAGTTGCACTGTGTGTGTACTGTAATTGTACTGTTTGTGTACTGTATTTGTACTGTAGTTGTACTGTAGTTGTACTGTAGTTGTACTGTAGTTGTACTGTAGTTGTACTGTATGTGTACTGTATTTGTACTGTATGTGTACTGTATTTGTACTGTAGTTGTACTGTAGTTGTACTGTATGTGTACTGTATTTTAACTGTACTTGTACTGTAGTTGTACTGTATTTGTACTGTAGTTGTACTGTATTTGTACTGTAGTTGTACTGTAGTTGTACTGTATGTGTACTGTATTTGTACTGTATGTGTACTGTATTTGTACTGTATGTGTACTGTATTTGTACTGTAGTTGTACTGTAGTTGTACTGTATGTGTACTGTAGTTGTACTGTATTTGTACTGTATTTATACTGTATTGTACTGTAGTTGTACTGTAGTTGTACTGTATGTGTACTGTATTTGTACTGTAGTTGTACTGTAGTTGTACTGTATGTGTACTGTAGTTGTACTGTTCTTGTACTGTAGTTGTACTGTAGTTGTACTGTATGTGTACTGTATGTGTACTGTACTTGTACTGTAGTTGTACTGTAGTTGTACTGTATGTGTCCTGTATTTTTACTGTACTTGTACTGTAGTTTTACTGTATGTGTACTGTAGTTGTACTGTAGTTGTACTGTATATGTCCTGTATTTAAATGTACTTGTACCGTAGTTGTACTGTAGTTGTACTGTAGTTGTACTGTATTTGTACTGTAGTTGTACTGTATGTGTACTGTATGTGTACTGTAGTTGTACTGTAGTTGTACTGTAGTTGTACTTTATGTGTACTGTATGTGTACTGTATTTGTACTGTAGTTGTACTGTAGTTGTACTGTATGTGTCCTGTATTTTAACTGTACTTGTACTGTAGTTGTACTGTAGTTGTACTGTAGTTGTACTGTAGTGTTGTACTGTAGTTGTTCTGTATGTGTACTGTATGTGTACTGTAGTTGTACTGTAGTTGTACTGTAGTTGTACTGTAGTTGTACTGTATGTGTACTGTATGTGTACTGTAGTTGTACTGTAGTTGTACTGTATGTGTACTGTATGTGTACTGTAGTTGTACTGTATGTGTACTGTAGTTGTACTGTATGTGTACTGTAGTTGTACTGTATTTGTACTGTACTTGTACTGTAGTTGTACTGTATTTGTACTGTATTTGTACTGTATTTTAACTGTATTTGTACTGTAGTTGTACTGTATCTGTACTGTAGTTGTACTGTAGTTGTACTGTAGTTGTACTGTAGTTGTACTGTACTTGTACTGTAGTTGTACTGTAGTTGTACTGTAGTTGTACTTTATGTGTACTGTATGTGTACTGTATTTGTACTGTAGTTGTACTGTAGTTGTACTGTATGTGTCCTGTATTTTAACTGTACTTGTACTGTAGTTGTACTGTAGTTGTACTGTAGTTGTACTGTAGTGTTGTACTGTAGTTGTTCTGTATATGTACGGTATGTGTACTGTATTTGTACTGTAGTTGTACTGTAGTTGTACTGTATGTGTACTGTATGTGTACTGTAGTTGTACTGTAGTTGTACTGTATGTGTCCTGTATTTTAACTGTACTTGTACTGTAGTTGTACTGTAGTTGTACTGTAGTTGTACTGTAGTTGTACTGTATGTGTACTGTAGTTGTACTGTAGTTGTACTGTATGTGTACTGTATGTGTTCTGTATTTGTACTGTAGTTGTACTGTAGTTGTACTGTATTTGTACTGTAGTTGTACTGTAGTTGTACTGTAGTTGTACTGTATGTGTACTGTAGTTGTACTGTAGTTGTACTGTATGTGTACTGTATGTGTACTGTAGTTGTACTGTAGTTGTACTGTATGTGTACTGTACTTGTACTGTATGTGTACTGTAGTTGTACTGTAGTTGTACTGTATGTGTACTGTAGTTGTACTGTATTTGTACTGTACTTGTACTGTAGTTGTACTGTATTTGTACTGTATTTGTACTGTATTTTATCTGTATTTGTACTGTAGTTGTACTGTATTTGTACTGTAGTTGTACTGTAGTTGTACTGTAGTTGTACTGTAGCTGTACTGTACTTGTACTGTAGTTGTACTGTAGTTGTACTGTATGTGTACTGTAGTGGTACTGTATTTGTACTGTAGTTGTACTGTACATGTACTGTAGTTGTACTGTATGTGTACTGTATTTTAACTGTATTTGTACTGTAGTTGTACTGTATTTGTACTGTAATTGTACTGTACTTTTACTGTACTTGTACTGTAAATGTACTGTAGTTGTACTGTATGTGTACTGTAGTGGTACTGTATTTGTACTGTACTTGTACTGTAGTTGTACTGTAGTTGTACTGTAGTTGGCTTGTAGTTGTACTGTATGTGTACTGTAGTTGTACTGTATTTGTACTGTACTTGTACTGTAGTTGTACTGTAGTTGTACTGTAGTTGTACTGTAGTTGTACTGTAGTTGTACTGTAGTTGTACTGTAGTTGTACTGTATGTGTACTGTAGTTGTACTGTAGTTGTACTGTAGTTGTACTGTATGTGTCCTGTATTTTAACTGTACTTGTACTGTAGTTGTACTGTAGTTGTACTGTAGTTGTACTGTATTTGTACTGTAGTTGTACTGTATGTGTACTGTATGTGTACTGTAGTTGTACTGTAGTTGTACTGTATGTGTACTGTATGTGTACTGTATTTGTACTGTAGTTGTACTGTATGTGTCCTGTGTTTTAACTGTACTTGTACTGTAGTTGTACTGTAGTTGTACTGTAGTTGTACTGTAGTTGTACTGTATGTGTACTGTAGTTGTACTGTAGTTGTACTGTAGTTGTACTGTAGTTGTACTGTAGTTGTACTGTATGTGTACTGTATGTGTACTGTAGTTGTACTGTAGTTGTACTGTATTTGTACTGTATTTTAACTGTATTTGTACTGTAGTTGTACTGTATTTGTACTGTAGTTGTACTGTAGTTGTACTGTAGTTGTACTGTACTTGTACTGTAGTTGTACTGTAGTTGTACTGTTTGTGTACTGTAGTGGTACTGTATTTGTACTGTACTTGTACTGTAGTTGTACTGTAGTTGTACTGTATGTGAACTGTAGTTGTACTGTATGTGTACTGTAGTGGTACTGTATTTGTACTGTACTTGTACTGTATTTTTACTGTACTTGTACTGTATGTGTACTGTAGTTGTACTGTATGTGTACTGTAGTTGTACTGTAGTTGTACAGTATGTGTACTGTAGTTGTACTGTATTTGTACTGTACTTGTACTGTAGTTGTACTGTACGTGTCCTGTATGTGTACTGTATTTTAACTGTATTTGTACTGTAGTTGTACTGTATTTGTACTGTAGTTGTACTGTAGTTGTACTGTAGTTGTACTGTAGTTGTACTGTACTTGTACTGTAGTTGTACTGTAGTTGTACTGTAGTTGTACTGTAGTTGTACTGTATGTGTACTGTATGTGTACTGTAGTTGTACTGTAGTTGTACTGTATGTGTACTGTATGTGTACTGTAGTTGTACTGTAGTTGTACTGTAGTTGTAATGTATGTGTACTGTATTTTAACTGTATTTGTACTGTAGTTGTACTGTAGTTGTACTGTAGTTGTACTGTAGTTGTACTGTAGTTGTACTGTACTTGTACTGTAGTTGTACTGTAGTTGTACTGTAGTTAAACTGTATTTGTACTGTAGTTGTACTGTAGTTGTACTGTATGTGTACTGTATGTGTACTGTATTTGTACTGTAGTAGTACTGTATGTGTACTGTATGTGTACTGTATGTGTACTGTATTTGTACTGTAGTTGTACTGTAGTTGTACTGTAGTTGTACTGTAGTTGTACTGTATTTGTACTGTACTTGTACTGTAGTTGTACTGTAGTTGTACTGTACTTGTAATGTACTTGTACTGTACTTGTACTGTACTTGTACTGTACTTGTACTGTAGTTGTACTGTATGTGGACTGTAGTTGTACTGTATGTGTACTGATGTTGTACTGTAGTTGTACTGTAGTTGTACTGTAGTTGTACTGTAGTTGTACTGTAGTTGTACTGTATGTGTACTGTAGTTGTACTGTATTTGTACTGTACTTGTACTGTAGTTGTACTGTAGTTGTACTGTAGTTGTACTGTATGTGTACTGTATTTATACTGTACTTGTACTGTAGTTGTACTGTATGTGTACTGTATTTTAACTGTACTTGTAATGTTGTTGTACTGTAGTTGTACTGTAGTTGTACTGTATGTGTACTGTATTTGTACTGTACTTGTACTGTAGTTGTACTGTACTTGTACTGTACTTGTATTGTACTTGTACTGTACTTGTACTGTATGGGTACTGTACTTGTACTGTAGTTGTACTCTAGTTGTACTGTATTTGTACTGTAGTTGTACTGTAGTTGTACTGTAGTTGTACTGTATGTGTACTGTAGTTGTACTGTAGTTGTACTGTAGTTGTACTGTATGTTTACTGTATTTTAACTGTAGTTGTACTGTAGTTGTACTGTATGTGTACTGTATGTGTACTGTAGTTGTACTGTAGTTGTACTGTATGTGTACTGTATGTGTACTGTAGTTGTACTGTATTTGTACTGTAGTTGTACTGTAGTTGTACTGTATGTGTACTGTAGTTGTACTGTATGTGTACTGTAGTTGTACTATATTTGTACTGTAATTGTACTGTATTTGTACTGTAGTTGTACTGTAGTTGTACTGTATGTGTACTGTATTTGTACTGTACTTGTACTGTAGTTGTACTGTAGTTGTACTGTACTTGTACTGTACTTGTACTGTAGTTGTACTGTATGTGTACTGTAGTTGTACTGTATTTGTACTGTACTTGTACTGTAGTTGTACTGTAGTTGTACTGTACTTGTACTGTACTTGTACTGTAGTTGTACTGTAGTTGTACTGTATGTGTACTGTAGTTGTACTGTATTTGTACTGTACTTGTACTGTAGTTGTACTGTAGTTGTACTGTATTTGTACTGTATTTGTACTGTACTTGTACTGTAGTTGTACTGTAGTTGTACTGTATGTGTACTGTATTTGTACTGTACTTGTACTGTAGTTGTACTGTAGTTGTACTGTACTTTTACTGTACTTGTACTGTAGTTGTACTGTATGTGTACTGTAGTTGTACTGTATTTGTACTGTACTTTTACTGTAGTTGTACTGTAGTTGTACTGTACTTGTACTGTAGTTGTACTGTAGTTGTACTGTAGTTGTACTGTATGTGTACTGTAGTTGTACTGTATTTGTACTGTACTTGTACTGTAGTTGTACTGTAGTTGTACTGTAGTTGTACTGTATGTGTACTGTATTTATACTGTACTTGTACTGTAGTTGTACTGTATGTGTACTGTACTTGTACTGTAGTTGTACTGTAGTTGTACTGTACTTGTACTGTACTTGTACTGTAGTTGTAATGTATGTGTACTGTAGTTGTACTGTATTTGTACTGTACTTGTACTGTAGTTGTACTGTAGTTGTACTGTACTTGTACTGTACTTGTACTGTACTTGTACTGTACTTGTACTGTAGTTGTACTGTAGTTGTACTGTAGTTGTACTGTAGTTGTACTGTACTTGTACTGTATTTGTACTGTAGTTGTTCTGTATGTGTACTGTATTTGTACTGTAGTTGTACTGTAGTTGTACTGTAGTTGTACTGTATGTGTACTGTATGTGTACTGTAGTTGTACTGTAGTTGTACTGTAGTTGTACTGTATGTGTACTGTATGTGTACTGTAGTTGTACTGTATTTGTACTGTACTTGTACTGTAGTTGTACTGTATGTGTACTGTAGTTGTACTGTATTTGTACTGTACTTGTACTGTAGTTATACTGTAGTTGTACTGTACTTGTACTGTACTTGTACTGTAGTTGTACTGTAGTTGTACTGTAGTTGTACTGTATGTGTACTGTAGTTGTACTGTATTTGTACTGTACTTGTACTGTAGATGTACTGTAGTTGTACTGTATTTGTACTGTATGTGTACTGTATGTGTACTGTAGTTGTACTGTATGAGTACTGTAGTTGTACTGTAGTTGTACTGTGTGTGTACTGTATTTGTACTGTATGTGTACTGTATTTGTACTGTAGTTGTACTGTAGTTGTACTGTAGTTGTACTGTAGTTGTACTGTAGTTTTACTGTATGTGTACTGTATTTGTACTGTATGTGTACTGTATTTGTACTGTAGTTGTACTGTAGTTGTACTGTATGTGTTCTGTATTTTAACTGTACTTGTACTGTAGTTGTACAGTATTTGTACTGTAGTTGTACTGTATTTGTACTGTAGTTTACTGTAGTTGTACTGTAGTTGTACTGTATGTGTACTGTATTTGTACTGTATGTGTATTGTATTTGTACTGTATGTGTACTGTATGTGTACTGTAGTTGTACTTTAGTTGTACTGTATGTGTACTGTAGTTGTAATGTACTTGTACTGTAGTTGTACTGTATGTGTACTGTATTTCTACTGTAGTTGTACTGTATTTGTACTGTACTTGTACTGTAGTTGTACTGTAGTTGTACTGTATGTGTACTGTATTTGTACTGTACTTGTACTGTAGTTGTACTGTAGTTGTACTGTAGTTGTACTGTAGTTGTACTGTACTTGCACTGTACTTGTACTGTAGTTGTACTGTATTTGTACTGTACTTGTACTGTACTTGTACTGTAGTTGTACTGTAGTTGTACTGTACTTGTACTGTCGTTGTACTGTATGTGTACTGTAGTTGTAATGTATTTGTACTGTACTTGTACTGTAGTTGTACTGTAGTTGTACTGTACTTGTACTGTAGTTGTACTGTAGTTGTACTGTATGTGTACTGTATTTGTACTGTACTTGTACTGTAGTTGTACTGTAGTTGTACTGTATTTGTACTGTAGTTGTACTGTATGTGTACTGTAGTTGTACTGTATTTGTACTGTACTTGTACGGTAGTCGTACTGTAGTTGTACTGTATTTGTACTGTAGTTGTACTGTAGTTGTACTGTATGTGTACTGTAGTTGTACTGTATGTGTACTGTAGTTGTACTGTATTTGTACTGTATTTGTAATGTACTTGTACTATTGTTGTACTGTAGTTGTACTGTATGGGTACTGTATTTGAACTGTACTTGTACTGTAGTTGTACTGTAGTTGTACTGTACTTGTACTGTACTTGTACTGTAGTTGTACTGTATGTGTACTGTAGTTGTACTGTATTTATACTGTACTTGTACTGTAGTTGTACTGTAGTTGTACTGTACTTGTACTGTAGTTGTACTGTAGTTGTACTGTAGTTGTACTGTATGTGTACTGTAGTTGTACTGTATTAGTACTGTACTTGTACTGTAGATGTACTGTAGTTGTACTGTATTTGTACTGTATGTGTACTGTATTTGTACTGTAGTTGTACTGTATGTGTACTGTAGTTGTACTGTAATTGTACTGTGTGTGTACTGTAATTGTACTGTTTGTGTACTGTATTTGTACTGTAGTTGTACTGTAGTTGTACTGTAGTTGTACTGTATGTGTACTGTATTTGTACTGTATGTGTACTGTATTTGTACTGTAGTTGTACTGTAGTTGTACTGTATGTGTACTGTATTTTAACTGTAGTTGTACTGTATTTGTACTGTACTTGTACTGTATTTGTACTGTACTTGTACTGTATGTGTACTGTAGTTGTACTGTATGTGTACTGTAGTTGTACTGTAGTTGTACTGTATGTGTACTGTAGTTGTACTGTATTTGTACTGTACTTGTACTGTAGTTGTACTGTACGTGTACTGTATGTGTACTGTATTTTAACTGTATTTGTACTGTAGTTGTACTGTATTTGTACTGTAGTTGTACTGTAGTTGTACTGTAGTTGTACTGTAGTTGTACTGTACTTGTACTGTAGTTGTACTGTAGTTTTACTGTAGTTGTACTGTAGTTGTACTGTATGTGTACTGTATGTGTACTGTAGTTGTACTGTAGTTGTACTGTATGTGTACTGTATGTGTACTGTAGTTGTACTGTAGTTGTACTGTAGTTGTAATGTATGTGTACTGTATTTTAACTGTATTTGTACTGTATTTGTACTGTAGTTGTACTGTAGTTGTACTGTAGTTGTACTGTAGTTGTACTGTACTTGTACTGTAGTTGTACTGTAGTTGTACTGTAGTTAAACTGTATTTGTACTGTAGTTGTACTGTAGTTGTACTGTATGTGTACTATATGTGTACTGTATTTGTACTGTAGTAGTACTGTATGTGTACTGTATGTGTACTGTATGTGTACTGTATTTGTACTGTAGTTGTACTGTAGTTGTACTGTAGTTGTACTGTAGTTGTTCTGTATTTGTACTGTACTTGTACTGTAGTTGTACTGTAGTTGTACTGTACTTGTACTGTACTTGTACTGTACTTGTACTGTACTTGTACTGTAGTTGTACTGTAGTTGTACTGTATGTGGACTGTAGTTGTACTGTATGTGTACTGTAGTTGTACTGTAGTTGTACTGTAGTTGTACTGTAGTTGTACTGTAGTTGTACTGTATGTGTACTGTAGTTGTACTGTATTTGTACTGTACTTGTACTGTAGTTGTACTGTAGTTGTACTGTAGTTGTACTATATGTGTACTGTATTTATACTGTACTTGTACTGTAGTTGTACTGCAGTTGTACTGTATGTGTACTGTATTTTAACTGTACTTGTAATGTTGTTGTACTGTAGTTGTACTGTAGTTGTACTGTATGTGTACTGTATTTGTACTGGACTTGTACTGTAGTTGTACTGTACTTGTACTGTACTTGTACTGTACTTGTACTGTACTTGTACTGTACTTGTACTGTATGGGTACTGTACTTGTACTGTAGTTGTACTGTAGTTGTACTGTATTTGTACTGTAGTTGTACTGTAGTTGTACTGTAGTTGTACTGTAGTTGTACTCTAGTTGTACTGTAGGTGTACTGTATGTTTACTGTATTTTAAGTGTAGTTGTACTGTAGTTGTACTGTATGTGTACTGTATGTGTACTGTAGTTGTACTGTAGTTGTACTGTATGTGTACTGTATGTGTACTGTAGTTGTACTGTATTTGTACTGTAGTTGTACTGTAGTTGTACTGTATGTGTACTGTAGTTGTACTGTATGTGTACTGTAGTTGTACTATATTTGTACTGTAATTGTACTGTATTTGTACTGTAGTTGTACTGTAGTTGTACTGTATGTGTACTGTATTTGTACTGTACTTGTACTGTAGTTGTACTGTAGTTGTACTGTACTTGTACTGTACTTGTACTGTAGTTGTACTGTATGTGTACTGTAGTTGTACTGTATTTGTACTGTACTTGTACTGTAGTTGTACTGTAGTTGTACTGTACTTGTACTGTACTTGTACTGTAGTTGTACTGTAGTTGTACTGTAGTTGTACTGTATGTGTACTGTAGTTGTACTGTATTTGTACTGTACTTGTACTGTAGTTGTACTGTAGTTGTACTGTAGTTGTACTGTATGTGTACTGTATTTGTACTGTACTTGTACTGTAGTTGTACTGTAGTTGTACTGTATGTGTACTGTATTTGTACTGTACTTGTACTGTAGTTGTACTGTAGTTGTACTGTACTTTTACTGTACTTGTACTGTAGTTGTACTGTATGTGTACTGTAGTTGTACTGTATTTGTACTGTACTTTTACTGTAGTTGTATTGTAGTTGTACTGTACTTGTACTGTACTTGTACTGTAGTTGGACTGTAGTTGTACTGTAGTTGTACTGTATGTGTACTGTAGTTGTACTGTATTTGTACTGTACTTGTACTGTAGTTGTACTGTTGTTGTACTGTAGTTGTACTGTATGTGTACTGTATTTATACTGTACTTGTACTGTAGTTGTACTGTATGTGTACTGTATTTGTACTGTACTTGTACTGTAGTTGTACTGTAGTTGTACTGTACTTGTACTGTACTTGTACTGTAGTTGTACTGTATGTGTACTGTAGTTGTACTGTATTTGTACTGTACTTGTACTGTACTTGTACTGTAGTTGTACTGTACTTGTACTGTACTTGTACTGTACTTGTACTGTACGTGTACTGTAGTTGTACTGTAGTTGTACTGTAGTTGTACTGTAGTTGTACTGTACTTGTACTGTATTTGTACTGTAGTTGTTCTGTATGTGTACTGTATTTGTACTGTAGTTGTACTGTAGTTGTACTGTAGTTGTACTGTAGTTGTACTGTTGGTGTACTGTATTTGTACTGTATGTGTACTGTATTTGTACTGTAGTTGTACTGTATGTGTACTGTAGTTGTACTGTAGTTGTACTGTATGTGTACTGTATTTGTACTGTATGAGTACTGTATTTGTACTGTAGTTGTACTGTAGTTGTACTGTAGTTGTACTGTATGTGTACTGTATTTGTACTGTATGTGTACTGTATTTGTACTGTATGTGTACTGTATTTTAACTGTACTTGTACTGTAGTTGTACTGTATTTGTACTGTAGTTGTACTGTATGTGTACTGTATTTGTACTGTATGTGTACTGTATTTGTACTGTATGTGTACTCTATTTGTACTGTAGTTGTACTGTAGTTGTACTGTACTTGTACTGTATTTGTACTTTATGTGTACTGTATGTGTACTGTAGTTGTACTGTATTTGTACTGTAGTTGTACTGTAGTTGTACTGTAGTTGTACTGTAGTTGTACTGTATGTGTACTGTACTTGTACTGTATGTGTACTGTAGTTGTACTGTATTTGTACTGTATTTGTACTGTAGTTGTACTGTAGTTGTACTGTAGTTGTACTGTATGTGTACTGTATGTGTACTGTAGTTGTACTGTATGTGCACTGTATTTGTACTGTAGTTGTACTGTAGTTGAACTGTACTTGTACTGTAGTTGTACTGTAGTTGTACTGTAGTTGTACTGTATTTGTACTGTACTTGTACTGTAGTTGTACTGTATGTGTACTGTAGTTGTACTGTATTTGTACTGTACTTGTACTGTAGTTATACTGTAGTTGTACTGTACTTGTACTGTACTTGTACTGTAGTTGTACTGTAGTTGTACTGTAGTTGTACTGTATGTGTACTGTAGTTGTACTGTATTTGTACTGTACTTGTACTGTAGATGTACTGTAGTTGTACTGTATTTGTACTGTATGTGTACTGTATTTGTACTGTAGTTGTACTGTATGTGTACTGTAGTTGTACTGTAGTTGTACTGTGTGTGTACTGTATTTGTACTGTATGTGTACTGTATTTGTACTGTAGTTGTACTGTAGTTGTACTGTAGTTGTACTGTAGTTGTACTGTAGTTGTACTGTATGTGTACTGTATTTGTACTGTATGTGTACTGTATTTGTACTGTAGTTGTACTGTAGTTGTACTGTATGTGTACTGTATTTTAACTGTACTTGTACTGTAGTTGTACAGTATTTGTACTGTAGTTGTACTGTATTTGTACTGTAGTTGTACTGTAGTTGTACTGTAGTTGTACTGTATGTGTACTGTATTTGTACTGTATGTGTACTGTATTTGTACTGTATTTGTACTGTATGTGTACTGTATATGTACTGTAGTTGTACTGTAGTTGTACTGTATGTGTACTGTAGTTGTACTGTATTTGTACTGTATTTGTACTGTATTGTACTGTAGTTGTACTGTAGTTGTACTGTATGTGTACTGTATTTGTACTGTAGTTGTACTGTAGTTGTACTGTATGTGTACTGTAGTTGTACTGTTCTTGTACTGTAGTTGTACTGTAGTTGTACTGTATGTGTACTGTATGTGTACTGTACTTGTACTGTAGTTGTACTGTAGTTGTACTGTATGTGTACTGTATGTGTACTGTATTTGTACTGTAGTTGTACTGTAGTTGTACTGTATGTGTCCTGTATTTTAACTGTACTTGTACTGTAGTTTTACTGTATGTGTACTGTAGTTGTACTGTAGTTGTACTGTATATGTCCTGTATTTTAACTGTACTTTTACTGTAGTTGTACTGTAGTTGTACTGTATTTGTACTGTAGTTGTACTGTATGTGTACTGTATGTGTACTGTAGTTGTACTGTAGTTGTACTGTAGTTGTACTTTATGTGTACTGTATGTGTACTGTATTTGTACTGTAGTTGTACTGTAGTTGTACTGTATGTGTCCTGTATTTTAACTGTACTTGTACTGTAGTTGTACTGTAGTTGTACTGTAGTTGTACTGTAGTGTTGTACTGTAGTTGTTCTGTATGTGTACTGTATGTGTACTGTAGTTGTACTGTAGTTGTACTGTAGTTGTACTGTAGTTGTACTGTATGTGTACTGTATGTGTACTGTAGTTGTACTGTAGTTGTACTGTATGTGTACTGTATGTGTACTGTAGTTGTACTGTATGTGTACTGTAGTTGTACTGTAGTTGTACTGTATGTGTACTGTAGTTGTACTGTATTTGTACTGTACTTGTACTGTAGTTGTACTGTATTTGTACTGTATTTGTACTGTATTTTAACTGTATTTGTACTGTAGTTGTACTGTATTTGTACTGTAGTTGTACTGTAGTTGTACTGTAGTTGTACTGTAGTTGTACTGTAGTTGTACTGTAGTTGTACTGTAGTGGTACTGTATTTGTACTGTACTTGTACTGTAGTTGTACTGTAGTTGTACTGTAGTTGTACTGTATGTGTACTGTAGTTGTACTGTAGTTGTACTGTATGTGTACTGTATGTGTACTGTAGTTGTACTGTAGTTGTACTGTATGTGTACTGTATGTGTACTGTAGTTGTACTGTAGTTGTACTGTATGTGTACTGTACTTGTACTGTACATGTACTGTAGTTGTACTGTAGTTGTACTGTAGTTGTACTGTACTTGTACTGTAGTTGTACTGTATGTGTACTGTATGTGTACTGTAGTTGTACTGTATGTGTACTGTAGTTGTACTGTAGTTGTACTGTATGTGTACTGTAGTTGTACTGTATTTGTACTGTACTTGTACTGTAGTTGTACTGTATTTGTACTGTATTTGTACTGTATTTTAACTGTATTTGTACTGTAGTTGTACTGTATTTGTACTGTAGTTGTACTGTAGTTGTACTGTAGTTGTACTGTAGTTGTACTGTACTTGTACTGTAGTTGTACTGTAGCTGTACTGTATGTGTACTGTAGTGGTACTGTATTTGTACTGTACTTGTACTGTAGTTGAACTGTAGTTGTACTGTATGTGAACTGTAGTTGTACTGTATGTGTACTGTAGTGGTACTGTATTTGTACTGTACTTGTACTGTATTTGTACTGTACTTGTACTGTATGTGTACTGTAGTTGTACTGTATGTGTACTGTAGTTGTACTGTAGTTGTACTGTATGTGTACTGTAGTTGTACTGTATTTGTACTGTACTTGTACTGTAGTTGTACTGTATGTGTACTGTATGTGTACTGTATTTTAACTGTATTTGTACTGTAGTTGTACTGTATTTGTACTGTAGTTGTACTGTAGTTGTACTGTAGTTGTACTGTAGTTGTACTGTACTTGTACTGTAGTTGTACTGTATGTGTACTGTATTTTAACTGTATTTGTACTGTAGTTGTACTGTATTTGTACTGTAGTTGTACTGTACATTTACTGTACTTGTACTGTAGTTGGACTGTAGTTGTACTGTAGTTGTACTGTATGTGTAATGTAGTGGTACTGTATTTGTACTGTACTTGTACTGTAGTTGTACTGTAGTTGTACTGTAGTTGTACTGTAGTTGTACTGTATGTGTACTGAAGTTGTATTGTATTTGTACTGTATTTGTACTGTAGTTGTACTGTAGTTGTACTGTAGTTGTACTGTATGTGTACTTTATTTAACTGTATTTGTACTGTAGTTGTACTGTAGTTGTACTGTAGTTGTACTGTAGTTGTACTGTAGTTGTACTGTACTTGTACTGTAGTTGTACTGTATGTGTACTGTAGTTGTACTGTATGTGTACTGTAGTTGTACTGTATTTGTACTGTACTTGTACTGTAGATGTACTGTAGTTGTACTGTATTTGTACTGTATTTGTAATGTACTTGTACTATTGTTGTACTGTAGTTGTACTGTATGTGTACTGTATTTGTACTGTACTTGTACTGTAGTTGTACTGTAGTTGTACTGTGCTTATACTGTACTTGTACTGTAGTTGTACTGTATGTGTACTGTAGTTGTACTGTAGTTGTACTGTACTTGTACTGTAGTTGTACTGTAGTTGTACTGTACTTGTACTGTAGTTGTACTGTAGTTGTACTGTAGTTGTACTGTATGTGTACTGTAGTTGTACTGTATTTGTACTGTACTTGTACTGTAGATGTACTGTAGTTGTACTGTATTTGTACTGTATGTGTACTGTATTTGTACTGTAGTTGTACTGTATGTGTACTGTAGTTGTACTGTAGTTGTACTGTGTGTGTACTGTAATTGTACTGTTTGTGTACTGTATCTGTACTGTAGTTGTACTGTAGTTGTACTGTAGTTGTACTGTAGTTGTACTGTATGTGTACTGTATTTGTACTGTATGTGTACTGTATTTGTACTGTAGTTGTACTGTAGTTGTACTGTATGTGTACTGTATTTTAACTGTACTTGTACTGTAGTTGTACTGTATTTGTACTGTAGTTGTACTGTATTTGTACTGTAGTTGTACTGTAGTTGTACTGTATGTGTACTGTATTTGTACTGTATGTGTACTGTATTTGTACTGTATGTGTACTGTATATGTACTGTAGTTGTACTGTATTTGTACTGTATGTGTACTGTAGTTGTACTGTATTTGTACTGTATTTGTACTGTATTGTACTGTAGTTGTACTGTAGTTGTACTGTATGTGTACTGTATTTGTACTGTAGTTGTACTGTAGTTGTACTGTATGTGTACTGTAGTTCTACTGTTCTTGTACTGTAGTTGTACTGTAGTTGTACTGTATGTGTACTGTATGTGTACTGTACTTGTACTGTAGTTGTACTGTAGTTGTACTGTATGTGTACTGTATGTGTACTGTATTTGTACTGTAGTTGTACTGTAGTTGTACTGTATGTGTCCTGTATTTTAACTGTACTTGTACTGTAGTTTTACTGTATGTGTACTGTAGTTGTACTGTAGTTGTACTGTATATGTCCTGTATTTTAACTGTACTTGTACTGTAGTTGTACTGTAGTTGTACTGTAGTTGTACTGTATTTGTACTGTAGTTGTACTGTATGTGTACTGTATGTGTACTGTAGTTGTACTGTAGTTGTACTGTAGTTGTACTTTATGTGTACTGTATGTGTACTGTATTTGTACTGTAGTTGTACTGTAGTTGTACTGTATGTGTCCTGTATTTTAACTGTACTTGTACTGTAGTTGTACTGTAGTTGTACTGTAGTTGTACTGTAGTGTTGTACTGTAGTTGTTCTGTATGTGTACTGTATGTGTACTGTAGTTGTACTGTAGTTGTACTGTAGTTGTACTGTAGTTGTACTGTATGTGTACTGTATGTGTACTGTAGTTGTACTGTAGTTGTACTGTATGTGTACTGTATGTGTACTGTAGTTGTACTGTATGTGTACTGTAGTTGTACTGTAGTTGTACTGTATGTGTACTGTAGTTGTACTGTATTTGTACTGTACTTGTACTGTAGTTGTACTGTATTTGTACTGTATTTGTACTGTATTTTAACTGTATTTGTACTGTAGTTGTACTGTATTTGTACTGTAGTTGTACTGTAGTTGTACTGTAGTTGTACTGTAGTTGTACTGTACTTGTACTGTAGTTGTACTGTAGTGGTACTGTATTTGTACTGTACTTGTACTGTAGTTGTACTGTAGTTGTACTGTAGTTGTACTGTATGTGTACTGTAGTTGTACTGTAGTTGTACTGTATGTGTACTGTATGTGTACTGTAGTTGTACTGTAGTTGTACTGTATGTGTACTGTATGTGTACTGTAGTTGTACTGTAGTTGTACTGTATGTGTACTGTACTTGTACTGTACATGTACTGTAGTTGTACTGTAGTTGTACTGTAGTTGTACTGTACTTGTACTGTAGTTGTACTGTATGTGTACTGTATGTGTACTGTAGTTGTACTGTATGTGTACTGTAGTTGTACTGTAGTTGTACTGTATGTGTACTGTAGTTGTACTGTATTTGTACTGTACTTGTACTGTAGTTGTACTGTATTTGTACTGTATTTGTACTGTATTTTAACTGTATTTGTACTGTAGTTGTACTGTATTTGTACTGTAGTTGTACTGTAGTTGTACTGTAGTTGTACTGTAGTTGTACTGTACTTGTACTGTAGTTGTACTGTAACTGTACTTTATGTGTACTGTAGTGGTACTGTATTTGTACTGTACTTGTACTGTAGTTGAACTGTAGTTGTACTGTATGTGAACTGTAGTTGTACTGTATGTGTACTGTAGTGGTACTGTATTTGTACTGTACTTGTACTGTATTTGTACTGTACTTGTACTGTATGTGTACTGTAGTTGTACTGTATGTGTACTGTAGTTGTACTGTAGTTGTACTGTATGTGTACTGTAGTTGTACTGTATTTGTACTGTACTTGTACTGTAGTTGTACTGTATGTGTACTGTATGTGTACTGTATTTTAACTGTATTTGTACTGTAGTTGTACTGTATTTGTACTGTAGTTGTACTGTACATTTACTGTACTTGTACTGTAGTTGGACTGTAGTTGTACTGTAGTTGTACTGTATGTGTAATGTAGTGGTACTGTATTTGTACTGTACTTGTACTGTAGTTGTACTGTAGTTGTACTGTAGTTGTACTGTAGTTGTACTGTATGTGTACTGTAGTTGTATTGTATTTGTACTGTATTTGTACTGTAGTTGTACTGTAGTTGTACTGTAGTTGTACTGTATGTGTACTTTATTTAACTGTATTTGTACTGTAGTTGTACTGTAGTTGTACTGTAGTTGTACTGTAGTTGTACTGTAGTTGTACTGTATTTGTACTGTAGTTGTACTGTAGTTGTACTGTAGTTAAACTGTATTTGTACTGTAGTTGTACTGTAGTTGTACTCTACTTGTACTGTATGTGTACTGTATGTGTACTGTATTTGTACTGTAGTAGTACTGTATGTGTACTGTATGTGTACTGTATGTGTACTGTATGTGTACTGTATTTGTACTGTAGTTGTACTGTAGTTGTACTGTATTTGTACTGTATTTGTACTGTACTTGTACTGTAGTTGTACTGTAGTTGTACTGTATGTGTACTGTATTTGTACTGTAGTTGTACTGTAGTTGTACTGTATGTGTACTGTAGTTGTACTGTACTTGTACTGTAGTTGTACTGTAGTTGTACTGTATGTGTACTGTAGTTGTACTGTACTTGTACTGTATTTGTACTTTATGTGTACTGTATTTGTACTGTATTTTTACTGTAGTTGTACTGTATTTGTACTGTATGTGTACTGTATTTGTACTGTAGATGTACTGTAGTTGTACTGTAGTTGTACTGTAGTTGTACTGTACTTGTACTGTATTTGTACTGTAGTTGTTCTGTATGTGTACTGTATTTGTACTGTAGTTGTACTGTAGTTGTACTGTATGTGTACTGTATGTGTACTGTAGTTGTACTGTAGTTGTACTGTAGTTCTACTGTATGTGTACTGTATGTGTACTGTATGTGTACTGTAGTTGTACTGTATGTGTACTGTATGTGTACTGTAGTTGTACTGTATGTGTACTGTATGTGTACTGTAGTTGTACTGTAGTTGTACTGTAGTTGTACAGTATTTGTACTGTAGTTGTACTGTAGTTGTACTGTAGTTGTACTGTTGTTGTACTGTATGTGTACTGTATTTGTACTGTATGTGTACTGTAGTTGTACTGTATGTGTACTGTATGTGTACTGTAGTTTTACTGTAAATGTACTGTATGTGTACTGTATGTGTACTGTAGTTGTACTGTAGTTGTACTGTATGTGTACTGTAGTTGTACTGTAGTTGTACTGTATGTGTACTGTAGTTGTACTGTAGTTGTACTGTAGTTGTTATGTATGTGTACTGTAGTTGTACTGTAGTTGTACTGTAGTTGTACTGTATGTGTACTGTATTTGTACTGTATGTGTACTGTAGTTGTACTGTATGTGTACTGTATGTGTACTGTATTTGTACTGTATGTGTACTGTAGTTGTACTGTATGTGTACTGTAGTTGTACTGTAGTTCTACTGTAGTTGTACTGTATGTGTACTGTATTTGTACTGTAGTTGTACTGTAGTTGTACTGTATGTGTACTGTATGTGTACTGTATTTGTACTGTATGTGTACTGTATTTGTACTGTAGTTGTACTGTAGTTGTACTGTAGTTGTACTGTAGTTGTACTGTAGGTGTACTGTATTTGTACTGTATGTGTACTGTATTTGTACTGTAGTTGTACTGTATGTGTACTGTAGTTGTACTGTAGTTGTACTGTATGTGTACTGTATTTGTACTGTATGAGTACTGTATTTGTACTGTAGTTGTACTGTAGTTGTACTGTAGTTGTACTGTATGTGTACTGTATTTGTACTGTATGTGTACTGTATTTGTACTGTATGTGTACTGTATTTTAACTGTACTTGTACTGTAGTTGTACTGTATTTGTACTGTAGTTGTACTGTATGTGTACTGTATGTGTACTGTATGTGTACTGTAGTTGTACTGTATGTGCACTGTATTTGTACTGTAGTTGTACTGTAGTTGAACTGTACTTGTACTGTAGTTGTACTGTAGTTGTACTGTAGTTGTACTGTATTTGTACTGTACTTGTACTGTAGTTGTACTGTATGTGTACTGTAGTTGTACTGTATTTGTACTGTACTTGTACTGTAGTTATACTGTAGTTGTACTGTACTTGTACTGTACTTGTACTGTAGTTGTACTGTAGTTGTACTGTAGTTGTACTGTATGTGTACTGTAGTTGTACTGTATTTGTACTGTACTTGTACTGTAGATGTACTGTAGTTGTACTGTATTTGTACTGTATGTGTACTGTATTTGTACTGTAGTTGTACTGTATGTGTACTGTAGTTGTACTGTAGTTGTACTGTGTGTGTACTGTATTTGTACTGTATGTGTACTGTATTTGTACTGTAGTTGTACTGTAGTTGTACTGTAGTTGTACTGTAGTTGTACTGTAGTTGTACTGTATGTGTACTGTATTTGTACTGTATGTGTACTGTATTTGTACTGTAGTTGTACTGTAGTTGTACTGTATGTGTACTGTATTTTAACTGTACTTGTACTGTAGTTGTACAGTATTTGTACTGTAGTTGTACTGTATTTGTACTGTAGTTGTACTGTAGTTGTACTGTAGTTGTACTGTATGTGTACTGTATTTGTACTGTATGTGTACTGTATTTGTACTGTATTTGTACTGTATGTGTACTGTATATGTACTGTAGTTGTACTGTAGTTGTACTGTATGTGTACTGTAGTTGTACTGTATTTGTACTGTATTTGTACTGTATTGTACTGTAGTTGTACTGTAGTTGTACTGTATGTGTACTGTATTTGTACTGTAGTTGTACTGTAGTTGTACTGTATGTGTACTGTAGTTGTACTGTTCTTGTACTGTAGTTGTACTGTAGTTGTACTGTATGTGTACTGTATGTGTACTGTACTTGTACTGTAGTTGTACTGTAGTTGTACTGTATGTGTACTGTATGTGTACTGTATTTGTACTGTAGTTGTACTGTTGTTGTACTGTATGTGTCCTGTATTTTAACTGTACTTGTACTGTAGTTTTACTGTATGTGTACTGTAGTTGTACTGTAGTTGTACTGTATATGTCCTGTATTTTAACTGTACTTTTACTGTAGTTGTACTGTAGTTGTACTGTAGTTGTACTGTATTTGTACTGTAGTTGTACTGTATGTGTACTGTATGTGTACTGTAGTTGTACTGTAGTTGTACTGTAGTTGTACTTTATGTGTACTGTATGTGTACTGTATTTGTACTGTAGTTGTACTGTAGTTGTACTGTATGTGTCCTGTATTTTAACTGTACTTGTACTGTAGTTGTACTGTAGTTGTACTGTAGTTGTACTGTAGTGTTGTACTGTAGTTGTTCTGTATGTGTACTGTATGTGTACTGTAGTTGTACTGTAGTTGTACTGTAGTTGTACTGTAGTTGTACTGTATGTGTACTGTATGTGTACTGTAGTTGTACTGTAGTTGTACTGTATGTGTACTGTATGTGTACTGTAGTTGTACTGTATGTGTACTGTAGTTGTACTGTAGTTGTACTGTATGTGTACTGTAGTTGTACTGTATTTGTACTGTACTTGTACTGTAGTTGTACTGTATTTGTACTGTATTTGTACTGTATTTTAACTGTATTTGTACTGTAGTTGTACTGTATTTGTACTGTAGTTGTACTGTAGTTGTACTGTAGTTGTACTGTAGTTGTACTGTAGTTGTACTGTAGTTGTACTGTAGTGGTACTGTATTTGTACTGTACTTGTACTGTAGTTGTACTGTAGTTGTACTGTAGTTGTACTGTATGTGTACTGTAGTTGTACTGTAGTTGTACTGTATGTGTACTGTATGTGTACTGTAGTTGTACTGTAGTTGTACTGTATGTGTACTGTATGTGTACTGTAGTTGTACTGTAGTTGTACTGTATGTGTACTGTACTTGTACTGTACATGTACTGTAGTTGTACTGTAGTGGTACTGTATTTGTACTGTACTTGTACTGTATTTGTACTGTACTTGTACTGTATGTGTACTGTAGTTGTACTGTATGTGTACTGTAGTTGTACTGTAGTTGTACTGTATGTGTACTGTAGTTGTACTGTATTTGTACTGTACTTGTACTGTAGTTGTACTGTATGTGTACTGTATGTGTACTGTATTTTAACTGTATTTGTACTGTAGTTGTACTGTATTTGTACTGTAGTTGTACTGTAGTTGTACTGTAGTTGTACTGTAGTTGTACTGTACTTGTACTGTAGTTGTACTGTATGTGTACTGTATTTTAACTGTATTTGTACTGTAGTTGTACTGTATTTGTACTGTAGTTGTACTGTACATTTACTGTACTTGTACTGTAGTTGGACTGTAGTTGTACTGTAGTTGTACTGTATGTGTAATGTAGTGGTACTGTATTTGTACTGTACTTGTACTGTAGTTGTACTGTAGTTGTACTGTAGTTGTACTGTAGTTGTACTGTATGTGTACTGTAGTTGTATTGTATTTGTACTGTATTTGTACTGTTGTTGTACTGTAGTTGTACTGTAGTTGTACTGTATGTGTACTTTATTTAACTGTATTTGTACTGTAGTTGTACTGTAGTTGTACTGTAGTTGTACTGTAGTTGTACTGTAGTTGTACTGTACTTGTACTGTAGTTGTACTGTATGTGTACTGTAGTTGTACTGTATGTGTACTGTAGTTGTACTGTATTTGTACTGTACTTGTACTGTAGATGTACTGTAGTTGTACTGTATTTGTACTGTATTTGTAATGTACTTGTACTATTGTTGTACTGTAGTTGTACTGTATGTGTACTGTATTTGTACTGTACTTGTACTGTAGTTGTACTGTAGTTGTACTGTGCTTATACTGTACTTGTACTGTAGTTGTACTGTATGTGTACTGTAGTTGTACTGTAGTTGTACTGTACTTGTACTGTAGTTGTACTGTAGTTGTACTGTACTTGTACTGTAGTTGTACTGTAGTTGTACTGTAGTTGTACTGTATGTGTACTGTAGTTGTACTGTATTTGTACTGTACTTGTACTGTAGATGTACTGTAGTTGTACTGTATTTGTACTGTATGTGTACTGTATTTGTACTGTAGTTGTACTGTATGTGTACTGTAGTTGTACTGTAGTTGTACTGTGTGTGTACTGTAATTGTACTGTTTGTGTACTGTATCTGTACTGTAGTTGTACTGTAGTTGTACTGTAGTTGTACTGTAGTTGTACTGTATGTGTACTGTATTTGTACTGTATGTGTACTGTATTTGTACTGTAGTTGTACTGTAGTTGTACTGTATGTGTACTGTATTTTAACTGTACTTGTACTGTAGTTGTACTGTATTTGTACTGTAGTTGTACTGTATTTGTACTGTAGTTGTACTGTAGTTGTACTGTATGTGTACTGTATTTGTACTGTATGTGTACTGTATTTGTACTGTATGTGTACTGTATATGTACTGTAGTTGTACTGTATTTGTACTGTATGTGTACTGTAGTTGTACTGTATTTGTACTGTATTTGTACTGTATTGTACTGTAGTTGTACTGTAGTTGTACTGTATGTGTACTGTATTTGTACTGTAGTTGTACTGTAGTTGTACTGTATGTGTACTGTAGTTCTACTGTTCTTGTACTGTAGTTGTACTGTAGTTGTACTGTATGTGTACTGTATGTGTACTGTACTTGTACTGTAGTTGTACTGTAGTTGTACTGTATGTGTACTGTATGTGTACTGTATTTGTACTGTAGTTGTACTGTAGTTGTACTGTATGTGTCCTGTATTTTAACTGTACTTGTACTGTAGTTTTACTGTATGTGTACTGTAGTTGTACTGTAGTTGTACTGTATATGTCCTGTATTTTAACTGTACTTGTACTGTAGTTGTACTGTAGTTGTACTGTAGTTGTACTGTATTTGTACTGTAGTTGTACTGTATGTGTACTGTATGTGTACTGTAGTTGTACTGTAGTTGTACTGTAGTTGTACTTTATGTGTACTGTATGTGTACTGTATTTGTACTGTAGTTGTACTGTAGTTGTACTGTATGTGTCCTGTATTTTAACTGTACTTGTACTGTAGTTGTACTGTAGTTGTACTGTAGTTGTACTGTAGTGTTGTACTGTAGTTGTTCTGTATGTGTACTGTATGTGTACTGTAGTTGTACTGTAGTTGTACTGTAGTTGTACTGTAGTTGTACTGTATGTGTACTGTATGTGTACTGTAGTTGTACTGTAGTTGTACTGTATGTGTACTGTATGTGTACTGTAGTTGTACTGTATGTGTACTGTAGTTGTACTGTAGTTGTACTGTATGTGTACTGTAGTTGTACTGTATTTGTACTGTACTTGTACTGTAGTTGTACTGTATTTGTACTGTATTTGTACTGTATTTTAACTGTATTTGTACTGTAGTTGTACTGTATTTGTACTGTAGTTGTACTGTAGTTGTACTGTAGTTGTACTGTAGTTGTACTGTACTTGTACTGTAGTTGTACTGTAGTGGTACTGTATTTGTACTGTACTTGTACTGTAGTTGTACTGTAGTTGTACTGTAGTTGTACTGTATGTGTACTGTAGTTGTACTGTAGTTGTACTGTATGTGTACTGTATGTGTACTGTAGTTGTACTGTAGTTGTACTGTATGTGTACTGTATGTGTACTGTAGTTGTACTGTAGTTGTACTGTATGTGTACTGTACTTGTACTGTACATGTACTGTAGTTGTACTGTAGTTGTACTGTAGTTGTACTGTACTTGTACTGTAGTTGTACGGTATGTGTACTGTATGTGTACTGTAGTTGTACTGTATGTGTACTGTAGTTGTACTGTAGTTGTACTGTATGTGTACTGTAGTTGTACTGTATTTGTACTGTACTTGTACTGTAGTTGTACTGTATTTGTACTGTATTTGTACTGTATTTTAACTGTATTTGTACTGTAGTTGTACTGTATTTGTACTGTAGTTGTACTGTAGTTGTACTGTAGTTGTACTGTAGTTGTACTGTACTTGTACTGTAGTTGTACTGTAACTGTACTTTATGTGTACTGTAGTGGTACTGTATTTGTACTGTACTTGTACTGTAGTTGAACTGTAGTTGTACTGTATGTGAACTGTAGTTGTACTGTATGTGTACTGTAGTGGTACTGTATTTGTACTGTACTTGTACTGTATTTGTACTGTACTTGTACTGTATGTGTACTGTAGTTGTACTGTATGTGTACTGTAGTTGTACTGTAGTTGTACTGTATGTGTACTGTAGTTGTACTGTATTTGTACTGTACTTGTACTGTAGTTGTACTGTATGTGTACTGTATGTGTACTGTATTTTAACTGTATTTGTACTGTAGTTGTACTGTATTTGTACTGTAGTTGTACTGTAGTTGTACTGTAGTTGTACTGTACTTGTACTGTAGTTGTACTGTATGTGTACTGTATTTTAACTGTATTTGTACTGTAGTTGTACTGTATTTGTACTGTAGTTGTACTGTACATTTACTGTACTTGTACTGTAGTTGGACTGTAGTTGTACTGTAGTTGTACTGTATGTGTAATGTAGTGGTACTGTATTTGTACTGTACTTGTACTGTAGTTGTACTGTAGTTGTACTGTAGTTGTACTGTAGTTGTACTGTATGTGTACTGTAGTTGTATTGTATTTGTACTGTATTTGTACTGTAGTTGTACTGTAGTTGTACTGTAGTTGTACTGTATGTGTACTTTATTTAACTGTATTTGTACTGTAGTTGTACTGTAGTTGTACTGTAGTTGTACTGTAGTTGTACTGTAGTTGTACTGTATTTGTACTGTAGTTGTACTGTAGTTAAACTGTATTTGTACTGTAGTTGTACTGTAGTTGTACTCTACTTGTACTGTATGTGTACTGTATGTGTACTGTATTTGTACTGTAGTAGTACTGTATGTGTACTGTATGTGTACTGTATGTGTACTGTATGTGTACTGTATTTGTACTGTAGTTGTACTGTAGTTGTACTGTATTTGTACTGTATTTGTACTGTACTTGTACTGTAGTTGTACTGTAGTTGTACTGTATGTGTACTGTATTTGTACTGTAGTTGTACTGTAGTTGTACTGTATGTGTACTGTAGTTGTACTGTACTTGTACTGTAGTTGTACTGTAGTTGTACTGTATGTGTACTGTAGTTGTACTGTACTTGTACTGTATTTGTACTTTATGTGTACTGTATTTGTACTGTATTTTTACTGTAGTTGTACTGTATTTGTACTGTATGTGTACTGTATTTGTACTGTAGATGTACTGTAGTTGTACTGTAGTTGTACTGTAGTTGTACTGTACTTGTACTGTATTTGTACTGTAGTTGTTCTGTATGTGTACTGTATTTGTACTGTAGTTGTACTGTAGTTGTACTGTATGTGTACTGTATGTGTACTGTAGTTGTACTGTAGTTGTACTGTAGTTCTACTGTATGTGTACTGTATGTGTACTGTATGTATACTGTAGTTGTACTGTATGTGTACTGTATGTGTACTGTAGTTGTACTGTATGTGTACTGTATGTGTACTGTAGTTGTACTGTAGTTGTACTGTAGTTGTACAGTATTTGTACTGTAGTTGTACTGTAGTTGTACTGTAGTTGTACTGTTGTTGTACTGTATGTGTACTGTATTTGTACTGTATGTGTACTGTAGTTGTACTGTATGTGTACTGTATGTGTACTGTAGTTGTACTGTAAATGTACTGTATGTGTACTGTATGTGTACTGTAGTTGTACTGTAGTTGTACTGTAGTTGTACTGTATGTGTACTGTAGTTGTACTGTAGTTGTACTGTATGTGTACTGTAGTTGTACTGTAGTTGTACTGTAGTTGTTGTGTATGTGTACTGTAGTTGTACTGTAGTTGTACTGTAGTTGTACTGTATGTGTACTGTATTTGTACTGTATGTGTACTGTAGTTGTACTGTATGTGTACTGTATGTGTACTGTATTTGTACTGTATGTGTACTGTAGTTGTACTGTATGTGTACTGTAGTTGTACTGTAGTTCTACTGTAGTTGTACTGTATGTGTACTGTATTTGTACTGTAGTTGTACTGTAGTTGTACTGTATGTGTACTGTATGTGTACTGTATTTGTACTGTATGTGTACTGTATTTGTACTGTAGTTGTACTGTAGTTGTACTGTAGTTGTACTGTAGTTGTACTGTAGGTGTACTGTATTTGTACTGTATGTGTACTGTATTTGTACTGTAGTTGTACTGTATGTGTACTGTAGTTGTACTGTAGTTGTACTGTATGTGTACTGTATTTGTACTGTATGAGTACTGTATTTGTACTGTAGTTGTACTGTAGTTGTACTGTAGTTGTACTGTATGTGTACTGTATTTGTACTGTATGTGTACTGTATTTGTACTGTATGTGTACTGTATTTTAACTGTACTTGTACTGTAGTTGTACTGTATTTGTACTGTAGTTGTACTGTATGTGTACTGTATTTGTACTGTATGTGTACTGTATTTGTACTGTATGTGTACTCTATTTGTACTGTAGTTGTACTGTAGTTGTACTGTACTTGTACTGTATTTGTACTTTATGTGTACTGTATGTGTACTGTAGTTGTACTGT
This sequence comes from Meconema thalassinum, assembly GCA_946902985.2. Classification (NCBI taxonomy): domain Eukaryota; kingdom Metazoa; phylum Arthropoda; class Insecta; order Orthoptera; family Tettigoniidae; genus Meconema; species Meconema thalassinum. The sequence goes on along the minus strand of OX336394.1, from coordinate 441,920,579 downwards.
ATTTGTACTGTAGTTGTACTGTAGTTGTACTGTAGTTGTACTGTAGTTGTACTGTATGTGTACTGTACTTGTACTGTATGTGTACTGTAGTTGTACTGTATTTGTACTGTATTTGTACTGTAGTTGTACTGTAGTTGTACTGTAGTTGTACTGTATGTGTACTGTATGTGTACTGTATGTGTACTGTAGTTGTACTGTATGTGCACTGTATTTGTACTGTAGTTGTACTGTAGTTGAACTGTACTTGTACTGTAGTTGTACTGTAGTTGTACTGTAGTTGTACTGTATTTGTACTGTACTTGTACTGTAGTTGTACTGTATGTGTACTGTAGTTGTACTGTATTTGTACTGTACTTGTACTGTAGTTATACTGTAGTTGTACTGTACTTGTACTGTACTTGTACTGTAGTTGTACTGTAGTTGTACTGTAGTTGTACTGTATGTGTACTGTAGTTGTACTGTATTTGTACTGTACTTGTACTGTAGATGTACTGTAGTTGTACTGTATTTGTACTGTATGTGTACTGTATTTGTACTGTAGTTGTACTGTATGTGTACTGTAGTTGTACTGTAGTTGTACTGTGTTTGTACTGTATTTGTACTGTATGTGTACTGTATTTGTACTGTAGTTGTACTGTAGTTGTACTGTAGTTGTACTGTAGTTGTACTGTAGTTGTACTGTATGTGTACTGTATTTGTACTGTATGTGTACTGTATTTGTACTGTAGTTGTACTGTAGTTGTACTGTATGTGTACTGTATTTTAACTGTACTTGTACTGTAGTTGTACAGTATTTGTACTGTAGTTGTACTGTATTTGTACTGTAGTTGTACTGTAGTTGTACTGTAGTTGTACTGTATGTGTACTGTATTTGTACTGTATGTGTACTGTATTTGTACTGTATGTGTACTGTATGTGTACTGTAGTTGTACTGTAGTTGTACTGTATGTGTACTGTAGTTGTAATGTACTTGTACTGTAGTTGTACTGTATGTGTACTGTATTTGTACTGTAGTTGTACTGTATTTGTACTGTACTTGTACTGTAGTTGTACTGTAGTTGTACTGTATGTGTACTGTATTTGCACTGTACTTGTACTGTAGTTGTACTGTAGTTGTACTGTAGTTGTACTGTAGTTGTACTGTACTTGTACTGTACTTGTACTGTAGTTGTACTGTATTTGTACTGTACTTGTACTGTACTTGTACTGTAGTTGTACTGTAGTTGTACTGTACTTGTACTGTCGTTGTACTGTATGTGTACTGTAGTTGTAATGTATTTGTACTGTACTTGTACTGTAGTTGTACTGTAGTTGTACTGTACTTGTACTGTAGTTGTACTGTAGTTGTACTGTATGTGTACTGTATTTGTACTGTAGTTGTACTGTAGTTGTACTGTATGTGTACTGTAGTTGTACTGTACTTTTACTGTAGTTGTACTGTAGTTGTACTGTATGTGTACTGTAGTTGTACTGTACTTGTACTGTATTTGTACTTTATGTGTACTGTATTTGTACTGTATTTTTACTGTAGTTGTACTGTATTTGTACTGTATGTGTACTGTATTTGTACTGTAGATGTACTGTAGTTGTACTGTAGTTGTACTGTAGTTGTACTGTACTTGTACTGTATTTGTACTGTAGTTGTTCTGTATGTGTACTGTATTTGTACTGTAGTTGTACTGTAGTTGTACTGTATGTGTACTGTATGTGTACTGTAGTTGTACTGTAGTTGTACTGTAGTTCTACTGTATGTGTACTGTATGTGTACTGTATGTGTACTGTAGTTGTACTGTATGTGTACTGTATGTGTACTGTAGTTGTACTGTATGTGTACTGTATGTGTACTGTAGTTGTACTGTATGTGTACTGTATGTGTACTGTAGTTGTACTGTAGTTGTACTGTAGTTGTACAGTATTTGTACTGTAGTTGTACTGTAGTTGTACTGTAGTTGTACTGTTGTTGTACTGTATGTGTACTGTATTTGTACTGTATGTGTACTGTAGTTGTACTGTATGTGTACTGTATGTGTACTGTAGTTGTACTGTAAATGTACTGTATGTGTACTGTATGTGTACTGTAGTTGTACTGTAGTTGTACTGTAGTTGTACTGTATGTGTACTGTAGTTGTACTGTAGTTGTACTGTATGTGTACTGTAGTTGTACTGTAGTTGTACTGTAGTTGTTATGTATGTGTACTGTAGTTGTACTGTAGTTGTACTGTAGTTGTACTGTATGTGTACTGTATTTGTACTGTATGTGTACTGTAGTTGTACTGTATGTGTACTGTATGTGTACTGTATTTGTACTGTATGTGTACTGTAGTTGTACTGTATGTGTACTGTAGTTGTACTGTAGTTCTACTGTAGTTGTACTGTATGTGTACTGTATTTGTACTGTAGTTGTACTGTAGTTGTACTGTATGTGTACTGTATGTGTACTGTATTTGTACTGTATGTGTACTGTATTTGTACTGTAGTTGTACTGTAGTTGTACTGTAGTTGTACTGTAGTTGTACTGTAGGTGTACTGTATTTGTACTGTATGTGTACTGTATTTGTACTGTAGTTGTACTGTATGTGTACTGTAGTTGTACTGTAGTTGTACTGTATGTGTACTGTATTTGTACTGTATGAGTACTGTATTTGTACTGTAGTTGTACTGTAGTTGTACTGTAGTTGTACTGTATGTGTACTGTATTTGTACTGTATGTGTACTGTATTTGTACTGTAGTTGTACTGTAGTTGTACTGTATGTGTACTGTATTTTAACTGTACTTGTACTGTAGTTGTACTGTATTTGTACTGTAGTTGTACTGTATGTGTACTGTATTTGTACTGTATGTGTACTGTATTTGTACTGTATGTGTACTCTATTTGTACTGTAGTTGTACTGTAGTTGTACTGTACTTGTACTGTATTTGTACTTTATGTGTACTGTATGTGTACTGTAGTTGTACTGTATTTGTACTGTAGTTGTACTGTAGTTGTACTGTAGTTGTACTGTAGTTGTACTGTATGTGTACTGTACTTGTACTGTATGTGTACTGTAGTTGTACTGTATTTGTACTGTATTTGTACTGTAGTTGTACTGTAGTTGTACTGTAGTTGTACTGTATGTGTACTGTATGTGTACTGTATGTGTACTGTAGTTGTACTGTATGTGCACTGTATTTGTACTGTAGTTGTACTGTAGTTGAACTGTACTTGTACTGTAGTTGTACTGTAGTTGTACTGTAGTTGTACTGTATTTGTACTGTACTTGTACTGTAGTTGTACTGTATGTGTACTGTAGTTGTACTGTATTTGTACTGTACTTGTACTGTAGTTATACTGTAGTTGTACTGTACTTGTACTGTACTTGTACTGTAGTTGTACTGTAGTTGTACTGTAGTTGTACTGTATGTGTACTGTAGTTGTACTGTATTTGTACTGTACTTGTACTGTAGATGTACTGTAGTTGTACTGTATTTGTACTGTATGTGTACTGTATTTGTACTGTAGTTGTACTGTATGTGTACTGTAGTTGTACTGTAGTTGTACTGTGTGTGTACTGTATTTGTACTGTATGTGTACTGTATTTGTACTGTAGTTGTACTGTAGTTGTACTGTAGTTGTACTGTAGTTGTACTGTAGTTGTACTGTATGTGTACTGTATTTGTACTGTATGTGTACTGTATTTGTACTGTAGTTGTACTGTAGTTGTACTGTATGTGTACTGTATTTTAACTGTACTTGTACTGTAGTTGTACAGTATTTGTACTGTAGTTGTACTGTATTTGTACTGTAGTTGTACTGTAGTTGTACTGTAGTTGTACTGTATGTGTACTGTATTTGTACTGTATGTGTACTGTATTTGTACTGTATGTGTACTGTATGTGTACTGTAGTTGTACTGTAGTTGTACTGTATGTGTACTGTAGTTGTAATGTACTTGTACTGTAGTTGTACTGTATGTGTACTGTATTTGTACTGTAGTTGTACTGTATTTGTACTGTACTTGTACTGTAGTTGTACTGTAGTTGTACTGTATGTGTACTGTATTTGCACTGTACTTGTACTGTAGTTGTACTGTAGTTGTACTGTAGTTGTACTGTAGTTGTACTGTACTTGTACTGTACTTGTACTGTAGTTGTACTGTATTTGTACTGTACTTGTACTGTACTTGTACTGTAGTTGTACTGTAGTTGTACTGTACTTGTACTGTCGTTGTACTGTATGTGTACTGTAGTTGTAATGTATTTGTACTGTACTTGTACTGTAGTTGTACTGTAGTTGTACTGTACTTGTACTGTAGTTGTACTGTAGTTGTACTGTATGTGTACTGTATTTGTACTGTACTTGTACTGTAGTTGTACTGTAGTTGTACTGTATTTGTACTGTAGTTGTATTGTATGTGTACTGTAGTTGTACTGTATTTGTACTGTACTTGTACTGTAGTCGTACTGTAGTTGTACTGTATTTGTACTGTAGTTGTACTGTAGTTGTACTGTATGTGTACTGTAGTTGTACTGTATGTGTACTGTAGTTGTACTGAATGTGTACTGTAGTTGTACTGTATTTGTACTGTATTTGTAATGTACTTGTACTATTGTTGTACTGTAGTTGTACTGTATGTGTACTGTATTTGTACTGTACTTGTACTGTAGTTGTACTGTAGTTGTACTGTACTTGTACTGTACTTGTACTGTAGTTGTACTGTATGTGTACTGTAGTTGTACTGTATTTATACTGTACTTGTACTGTAGTTGTACTGTAGTTGTACTGTACTTGTACTGTAGTTGTACTGTAGTTGTACTGTAGTTGTACTGTATGTGTACTGTAGTTGTACTGTATTTGTACTGTACTTGTACTGTAGATGTACTGTAGTTGTACTGTATTTGTACTGTATGTGTACTGTATTTGTACTGTAGTTGTACTGTATGTGTACTGTAGTTGTACTGTAGTTGTACTGTGTGTGTACTGTAATTGTACTGTTTGTGTACTGTATTTGTACTGTAGTTGTACTGTAGTTGTACTTTAGTTGTACTGTAGTTGTACTGTATGTGTACTGTATTTGTACTGTATGTGTACTGTATTTGTACTGTAGTTGTACTGTAGTTGTACTGTATGTGTACTGTATTTTAACTGTACTTGTACTGTAGTTGTACTGTATTTGTACTGTATGTGTACTGTATTTGTACTGTAGTTGTACTGTATGTGTACTGTAGTTGTACTGTATTTGTACTGTATTTGTACTGTATTGTACTGTAGTTGTACTGTATGTGTACTGTATGTGTACTGTAGTTGTACTGTTCTTGTACTGTAGTTGTACTGTAGTTGTACTGTATGTGTACTGTATGTGTACTGTACTTGTACTGTAGTTGTACTGTAGTTGTACTGTATGTGTACTGTATGTGTACTGTATTTGTACTGTAGTTGTACTGTAGTTGTACTGTATGTGTCCTGTATTTTAACTGTACTTGTACTGTAGTTTTACTGTATGTGTACTGTAGTTGTACTGTAGTTGTACTGTATATGTCCTGTATTTTAACTGTACTTGTACCGTAGTTGTACTGTAGTTGTACTGTAGTTGTACTGTATTTGTACTGTAGTTGTACTGTATGTGTACTGTATGTGTACTGTAGTTGTACTGTAGTTGTACTGTAGTTGTACTTTATGTGTACTGTATGTGTACTGTATTTGTACTGTAGTTGTACTGTAGTTGTACTGTATGAGTCCTGTATTTTAACTGTAGTTGTACTGTAGTTGTACTGTAGTTGTACTGTAGTTGTACTGTAGTGTTGTACTGTAGTTGTTCTGTATGTGTACTGTATGTGTACTGTAGTTGTACTGTAGTTGTACTGTAGTTGTACTGTAGTTGTACTGTATGTGTACTGTATGTGTACTGTAGTTGTACTGTAGTTGTACTGTATGTGTACTGTATGTGTACTGTAGTTGTACTGTATGTGTACTGTAGTTGTACTGTATGTGTACTGTAGTTGTACTGTATTTGTACTGTACTTGTACTGTAGTTGTACTGTATTTGTACTGTATTTGTACTGTATTTTAACTGTATTTGTACTGTAGTTGTACTGTATTTGTACTGTAGTTGTACTGTAGTTGTACTGTAGTTGTACTGTAGTTGTACTGTACTTGTACTGTAGTTGTACTGTAGTTGTACTGTAGTTGTACTTTATGTGTACTGTATGTGTACTGTATTTGTACTGTAGTTGTACTGTAGTTGTACTGTATGTGTCCTGTATTTTAACTGTACTTGTACTGTAGTTGTACTGTAGTTGTACTGTAGTTGTACTGTAGTGTTGTACTGTAGTTGTTCTGTATATGTACGGTATGTGTACTGTATTTGTACTGTAGTTGTACTGTAGTTGTACTGTATGTGTACTGTATGTGTACTGTAGTTGTACTGTAGTTGTACTGTATGTGTCCTGTATTTTAACTGTACTTGTACTGTAGTTGTACTGTAGTTGTACTGTAGTTGTACTGTATGTGTACTGTAGTTGTACTGTAGTTGTACTGTATGTGTACTGTATGTGTTCTGTATTTGTACTGTAGTTGTACTGTAGTTGTACTGTATTTGTACTGTAGTTGTACTGTAGTTGTACTGTAGTTGTACTGTATGTGTACTGTAGTTGTACTGTAGTTGTACTGTATGTGTACTGTATGTGTACTGTAGTTGTACTGTAGTTGTACTGTATGTGTACTGTACTTGTACTGTATGTGTACTGTAGTTGTACTGTAGTTGTACTGTATGTGTACTGTAGTTGTACTGTATTTGTACTGTACTTGTACTGTAGTTGTACTGTATTTGTACTGTATTTGTACTGTATTTTAACTGTATTTGTACTGTAGTTGTACTGTATTTGTACTGTAGTTGTACTGTAGTTGTACTGTAGTTGTACTGTAGCTGTACTGTACTTGTACTGTAGTTGTACTGTAGTTGTACTGTATGTGTACTGTAGTGGTACTGTATTTGTACTGTACTTGTACTGTAGTTGTACTGTATGTGTACTGTATGTGTACTGTATTTTAACTGTATTTGTACTGTAGTTGTACTGTATTTGTACTGTATTTGTACTGTAGTTGTACTGTAGTTGTACTGTAGTTGTACTGTACTTGTACTGTAGTTGTACTGTATGTGTACTGTATTTTAACTGTATTTGTACTGTAGTTGTACTGTATTTGTACTGTAATTGTACTGTACTTTTACTGTACTTGTACTGTAAATGTACTGTAGTTGTACTGTATGTGTACTGTAGTGGTACTGTATTTGTACTGTACTTGTACTGTAGTTGTACTGTAGTTGTACTGTAGTTGTACTGTAGTTGTACTGTATGTGTACTGTAGTTGTACTGTATTTGTACTGTACTTGTACTGTAGTTGTACTGTAGTTGTACTGTAGTTGTACTGTAGTTGTACTGTAGTTGTACTGTAGTTGTACTGTAGTTGTACTGTAGTTGTACTGTATGTGTACTGTAGTTGTACTGTAGTTGTACTGTAGTTGTACTGTAGTTGTACTGTATGTGTCCTGTATTTTAACTGTACTTGTACTGTAGTTGTACTGTAATTGTACTGTAGTTGTACTGTAGTTGTACTGTATTTGTACTGTAGTTGTACTGTATGTGTACTGTATGTGTACTGTAGTTGTACTGTAGTTGTACTGTATGTGTACTGTATGTGTACTGTATTTGTACTGTAGTTGTACTGTAGTTGTACTGTGTGTGTCCTGTGTTTTAACTGTACTTGTACTGTAGTTGTACTGTAGTTGTACTGTAGTTGTACTGTAGTTGTACTGTATGTGTACTGTATGTGTACTGTAGTTGTACTGTAGTTGTACTGTAGTTGTACTGTAGTTGTACTGTATGTGTACTGTATGTGTACTGTAGTTGTACTGTAGTTGTACTGTATTTGTACTGTATTTTAACTGTATTTGTACTGTAGTTGTACTGTATTTGTACTGTAGTTGTACTGTAGTTGTACTGTAGTTGTACTGTACTTGTACTGTAGTTGTACTGTAGTTGTACTGTATGTGTACTGTAGTGGTACTGTATTTGTACTGTACTTGTACTGTAGTTGTACTGTAGTTGTACTGTATGTGAACTGTAGTTGTACTGTATGTGTACTGTAGTGGTACTGTATTTGTACTGTACTTGTACTGTATTTGTACTGTACTTGTACTGTATGTGTACTGTAGTTGTACTGTATGTGTACTGTAGTTGTACTGTAGTTGTACAATATGTGTACTGTAGTTGTACTGTATTTGTACTGTACTTGTACTGTAGTTGTACTGTACGTGTCCTGTATGTGTACTGTATTTTAACTGTATTTGTACTGTAGTTGTACTGTATTTGTACTGTAGTTGTACTGTAGTTGTACTGTAGTTGTACTGTACTTGTACTGTAGTTGTACTGTAGTTGTACTGTAGTTGTACTGTAGTTGTACTGTATGTGTACTGTATGTGTACTGTAGTTGTACTGTAGTTGTACTGTATGTGTACTGTATGTGTACTGTAGTTGTACTGTAGTTGTACTGTAGTTGTAATGTATGTGTACTGTATTTTAACTGTATTTGTACTGTAGTTGTACTGTAGTTGTACTGTAGTTGTACTGTAGTTGTACTGTACTTGTACTGTAGTTGTACTGTAGTTGTACTGTAGTTAAACTGTATTTGTACTGTAGTTGTACTGTAGTTGTACTGTATGTGTACTGTATGTGTACTGTATTTGTACTGTAGTAGTACTGTATGTGTACTGTATGTGTACTGTATGTGTACTGTATTTGTACTGTAGTTGTACTGTAGTTGTACTGTAGTTGTACTGTAGTTGTACTGTATTTGTACTGTACTTGTTCTGTAGTTGTACTGTAGTTGTACTGTACTTGTACTGTACTTGTACTGTACTTGTACTGTACTTGTACTGTAGTTGTACTGTATGTGGACTGTAGTTGTACTGTATGTGTACTGTAGTTGTACTGTAGTTGTACTGTAGTTGTACTGTAGTTGTACTGTAGTTGTACTGTAGTTGTACTGTAGTTGTACTGTAGTTGTATGTATGTGTACTGTAGTTGTACTGTATTTGTACTGTACTTGTACTGTAGTTGTACTGTAGTTGTACTGTAGTTGTACTGTATGTGTACTGTATTTATACTGTACTTGTACTGTAGTTGTACTGTATGTGTACTGTATTTTAACTGTACTTGTAATGTTGTTGTACTGTAGTTGTACTGTAGTTGTACTGTATGTGTACTGTATTTGTACTGTACTTGTACTGTAGTTGTACTGTACTTGTACTGTATTTGTAATGTACTTGTACTGTACTTGTACTGTATGGGTACTGTACTTGTACTGTAGTTGTACTGTAGTTGTACTGTATTTGTACTGTAGTTGTACTGTAGTTGTACTGTAGTTGTACTGTATGTGTACTGTAGTTGTACTGTAGTTGTACTGTAGTTGTACTGTATGTTTACTGTATTTTAACTGTAGTTGTACTGTAGTTGTACTGTATGTGTACTGTATGTGTACTGTAGTTGTACTGTAGTTGTACTGTATGTGTACTGTATGTGTACTGTAGTTGTACTGTATTTGTACTGTAGTTGTACTGTAGTTGTACTGTATGTGTACTGTAGTTGTACTGTATGTGTACTGTAGTTGTACTATATTTGTACTGTAATTGTACTGTATTTGTACTGTAGTTGTACTGTAGTTGTACTGTATGTGTACTGTATTTGTACTGTACTTGTACTGTAGTTGTACTGTAGTTGTACTGTACTTGTACTGTACTTGTACTGTAGTTGTACTGTATGTGTACTGTAGTTGTACTGTATTTGTACTGTACTTGTACTGTAGTTGTACTGTAGTTGTACTGTACTTGTACTGTACTTGTACTGTAGTTGTACTGTAGTTGTACTGTAGTTGTACTGTATGTGTACTGTAGTTGTACTGTATTTGTACTGTACTTGTACTGTAGTTGTACTGTAGTTGTACTGTATGTGTACTGTATTTGTACTGTACTTGTACTGTAGTTGTACTGTAGTTGTACTGTATGTGTACTGTATTTGTACTGTACTTGTACTGTAGTTGTACTGTAGTTGTACTGTACTTTTACTGTACTTGTACTGTAGTTGTACTGTATGTGTACTGTAGTTGTACTGTATTTGTACTGTACTTTTACTGTAGTTGTACTGTAGTTGTACTGTACTTGTACTGTAGTTGTACTGTAGTTGTACTGTAGTTGTACTGTATGTGTACTGTAGTTGTACTGTATTTGTACTGTACTTGTACTGTAGTTGTACTGTAGTTGTACTGTAGTTGTACTGTATGTGTACTGTATTTATACTGTACTTGTACTGTAGTTGTACTGTATGTGTACTGTACTTGTACTGTAGTTGTACTGTAGTTGTACTGTACTTGTACTGTACTTGTACTGTAGTTGTAATGTATGTGTACTGTAGTTGTACTGTATTTGTACTGTACTTGTACTGTAGTTGTACTGTAGTTGTACTGTACTTGTACTGTACTTGTACTGTACTTGTACTGTAGTTGTACTGTAGTTGTACTGTAGTTGTACTGTACTTGTACTGTATTTGTACTGTAGTTGTTCTGTATGTGTACTGTATTTGTACTGTAGTTGTACTGTAGTTGTACTGTAGTTGTACTGTATGTGTACTGTATGTGTACTGTAGTTGTACTGTAGTTGTACTGTAGTTGTACTGTATGTGTACTGTATGTGTACTGTATTTGTACTGTATGTGTACTGTAGTTGTACTGTATGTGTACTGTAGTTGTACTGTAGTTCTACTGTAGTTGTACTGTATGTGTACTGTATTTGTACTGTAGTTGTACTGTAGATGTACTGTATGTGTACTGTATGTGTACTGTATTTGTACTGTATGTGTACTGTATTTGTACTGTAGTTGTACTGTAGTTGTACTGTAGTTGTACTGTATGTGTACTGTATTTGTACTGTATGTGTACTGTATTTGTACTGTAGTTGTACTGTATGTGTACTGTAGTTGTACTGTAGTTGTACTGTATGTGTACTGTATTTGTACTGTATGAGTACTGTATTTCTACTGTAGTTGTACTGTAGTTGTACTGTAGTTGTACTCTATGTGTACTGTATTTGTACTGTATGTGTACTGTATTTGTACTGTAGTTGTACTGTAGTTGTACTGTATGTGTACTGTATTTTAACTGTACTTGTACTGTAGTTGTACTGTATTTGTACTGTAGTTGTACTGTATGTGTACTGTATTTGTACTGTATGTGTACTGTATTTGTACTGTATGTGTACTCTATTTGTACTGTAGTTGTAATGTAGTTGTACTGTACTTGTACTGTATTTGTACTTTATGTGTACTGTATGTGTACTGTAGTTGTACTGTATTTGTACTGTAGTTGTACTGTAGTTGTACTGTAGTTGTACTGTAGTTGTACTGTATGTGTACTGTACTTGTACTGTAAGTGTACTGTAGTTGTACTGTATTTGTACTGTATTTGTACTGTAGTTGTACTGTAGTTGTACTGTAGTTGTACTGTATGTGTACTGTATGTGTACTGTATGTGTACTGTAGTTGTACTGTATGTGCACTGTATTTGTACTGTAGTTGTACTGCAGTTGAACTGTACTTGTACTGTAGTTGTACTGTAGTTGTACTGTAGTTGTACTGTATTTGTACTGTACTTGTACTGTAGTTGTACTGTATGTGTACTGTAGTTGTACTGTATTTGTACTGTACTTGTACTGTAGTTATACTGTAGTTGTACTGTACTTGTACTGTACTTGTACTGTAGTTGTACTGTAGTTGTACTGTAGTTGTACTGTATGTGTACTGTAGTTGTACTGTATTTGTACTGTACTTGTACTGTAGATGTACTGTAGTTGTACTGTATTTGTACTGTATGTGTACTGTATTTGTACTGTAGTTGTACTGTATGAGTACTGTAGTTGTACTGTAGTTGTACTGTGTGTGTACTGTATTTGTACTGTATGTGTACTGTATTTGTACTGTAGTTGTACTGTAGTTGTACTGTAGTTGTACTGTAGTTGTACTGTAGTTTTACTGTATGTGTACTGTATTTGTACTGTATGTGTACTGTATTTGTACTGTAGTTGTACTGTAGTTGTACTGTATGTGTACTGTATTTTAACTGTACTTGTACTGTAGTTGTACAGTATTTGTACTGTAGTTGTACTGTATTTGTACTGTAGTTGTACTGTAGTTGTACTGTAGTTGTACTGTATGTGTACTGTATTTGTACTGTATGTGTACTGTATTTGTACTGTATGTGTACTGTATGTGTACTGTAGTTGTACTTTAGTTGTACTGTATGTGTACTGTAGTTGTAATGTACTTGTACTGTAGTTGTACTGTATGTGTACTGTATTTGTACTGTAGTTGTACTGTATTTGTACTGTACTTGTACTGTAGTTGTACTGTAGTTGTACTGTATGTGTACTGTATTTGTACTGTACTTGTACTGTAGTTGTACTGTAGTTGTACTGTAGTTGTACTGTAGTTGTACTGTACTTGTACTGTACTTGTACTGTAGTTGTACTGTATTTGTACTGTACTTGTACTGTACTTGTACTGTAGTTGTACTGTAGTTGTACTGTACTTGTACTGTCGTTGTACTGTATGTGTACTGTAGTTGTAATGTATTTGTACTGTACTTGTACTGTAGTTGTACTGTAGTTGTACTGTACTTGTACTGTAGTTGTACTGTAGTTGTACTGTATGTGTACTGTATTTGTACTGTACTTGTACTGTAGTTGTACTGTAGTTGTACTGTATTTGTACTGTAGTTGTACTGTATGTGTACTGTAGTTGTACTGTATTTGTACTGTACTTGTACGGTAGTCGTACTGTAGTTGTACTGTATTTGTACTGTAGTTGTACTGTAGTTGTACTGTATGTGTACTGTATGTGTACTGTAGTTGTACTGAATGTGTATTGTAGTTGTACTGTATTTGTACTGTATTTGTAATGTACTTGTACTATTGTTGTACTGTAGTTGTACTGTATGTGTACTGTATTTGTACTGTACTTGTACTGTAGTTGTACTGTAGTTGTACTGTACTTGTACTGTACTTGTACTGTAGTTGTACTGTATGTGTACTGTAGTTGTACTGTATTTATACTGTACTTGTACTGTAGTTGTACTGTAGTTGTACTGTACTTGTACTGTAGTTGTACTGTAGTTGTACTGTAGTTGTACTGTATGTGTACTGTAGTTGTACTGTATTAGTACTGTACTTGTACTGTAGATGTACTGTAGTTGTACTGTATTTGTACTGTATGTGTACTGTATTTGTACTGTAGTTGTACTGTATGTGTACTGTAGTTGTACTGTAGTTGTACTGTGTGTGTACTGTAATTGTACTGTTTGTGTACTGTATTTGTACTGTAGTTGTACTGTAGTTGTACTGTAGTTGTACTGTATGTGTACTGTATTTGTACTGTATGTGTACTGTATTTGTACTGTAGTTGTACTGTAGTTGTACTGTATGTGTACTGTATTTTAACTGAGCTTGTACTGTAGTTGTACTGTATTTGTACTGTAGTTGTACTGTATTTGTACTGTAGTTGTACTGTAGTTGTACTGTATGTGTACTGTATTTGTACTGTATGTGTACTGTATTTGTACTGTATGTGTACTGTATTTGTACTGTAGTTGTACTTTAGTTGTACTGTATGTGTACTGTAGTTGTACTGTATTTGTACTGTATTTGTACTGTATTGTACTGTAGTTGTACTGTAGTTGTACTGTATGTGTACTGTATTTGTACTGTAGTTGTACTGTAGTTGTACTGTATGTGTACTGTAGTTGTACTGTTCTTGTACTGTAGTTGTACTGTAGTTGTACTGTATGTGTACTGTATGTGTACTGTACTTGTACTGTAGTTGTACTGTAGTTGTACTGTATGTGTACTGTATGTGTACTGTATTTGTACTGTAGTTGTACTGTAGTTGTACTGTATGTGTCCTGTATTTTAACTGTACTTGTACTGTAGTTGTACTGTAGTTGTACTGTAGTTGTACTGTATGTGTACTGTATGTGTACTGTATTTGTACTGTTGTTGTACTGTAGTTGTACTGTATGTGTACTGTATGTGTACTGTAGTTGTATTGTAGTTGTACTGTATGTGTCCTGTATTTTAACTGTACTTGTACTGTAGTTGTACTGTAGTTGTACTGTAGTTGTACTGTAGTTGTACTGTATGTGTACTGTAGTTGTACTGTAGTTGTACTGTATGTGTACTGTATGTGTTCTGTATTTGTACTGTAGTTGTACTGTAGTTGTACTGTATTTGTACTGTAGTTGTACTGTAGTTGTACTGTAGTTGTACTGTATGTGTACTGTAGTTGTACTGTAGTTGTACTGTATATGTCCTGTATTTTAACTGTACTTGTACTGTAGTTGTACTGTAGTTGTACTGTAGTTGTACTGTATTTGTACTGTAGTTGTACTGTATGTGTACTGTATGTGTACTGTAGTTGTACTGTAGTTGTACTGTAGTTGTACTTTATGTGTACTGTATGTGTACTGTATTTGTACTGTAGTTGTACTGTAGTTGTACTGTATGTGTCCTGTAATTTAACTGTACTTGTACTGTAGTTGTACTGTAGTTGTACTGTAGTTGTACTGTAGTTGTACTGTAGTTGTTCTGTATGTGTACTGTATGTGTACTGTAGTTGTACTGTAGTTGTACTGTATGTGTACTGTATGTGTACTGTAGTTGTACTGTAGTTGTACTGTATGTGTACTGTATGTGTACTGTAGTTGTACTGTATGTGTACTGTACTTGTACTGTACTTGTACTGTAGTTGTACTGTAGTTGTACTGTATGTGTACTGTATGTGTACTGTACTTGTGCTGTAGTTGTACTGTAGCTGTACTGTATTTGTACTGTAGTTGTACTGTAGTTGTACTGTATGTGTACTGTAGTTGTATTGTAGTTGTACAGTATGTGTACTGTAGTTGTACTGTAGTTGTACTGTATTTGTACTGTAGTTGTACTTTAGTTGTACTGTATGTGTACTGTATGTGTACTGTAGTTGTACTGTAGTTGTACTGTATGTGTACTGTATGTGTACTGTATTTGTACTGTTGTTGTACTGTAGTTGTACTGTATGTGTACTGTATGTGTACTGTAGTTGTACTGTAGTTGTACTGTATGTGTCCTGTATTTTAACTGTAGTTGTACTGTAGTTGTACTGTAGTTGTACTGTAGTTGTACTGTATGTGTACTGTAGTTGTACTGTAGTTGTACTGTATGTGTACTGTATGTGTTCTGTATTTGTACTGTAGTTGTACTGTAGTTGTACTGTATTTGTACTGTAGTTGTACTGTAGTTGTACTGTAGTTGTACTGTATGTGTACTGTAGTTGTACTGTAGTTGTACTGTATGTGTACTGTATGTGTACTGTAGTTGTACTGTAGTTGTACTGTATGTGTACTGTACTTGTACTGTATGTGTACTGTAGTTGTACTGTAGTTGTACTGTATGTGTACTGTAGTTGTACTGTATTTGTACTGTACTTGTACTGTAGTTGTACTGTATTTGTACTGTATTTGTACTGTATTTTAACTGTATTTGTACTGTAGTTGTACTGTAGTTGTACTGTTGTTGTACTGTAGCTGTACTGTACTTGTACTGTAGTTGTACTGTATGTGTACTGTATTTTAACTGTATTTGTACTGTAGTTGTACTGTATTTGTACTGTAATTGTACTGTACTTTTACTGTACTTGTACTGTAAATGTACTGTAGTTGTACTGTATGTGTACTGTAGTGGTACTGTATTTGTACTGTACTTGTACTGTAGTTGTACTCTAGTTGTACTGTAGTTGTACTGTAGTTGTACTGTAGTTGTACTGTATTTGTACTGTACTTGTACTGTAGTTGTACTGTAGTTGTACTGTAGTTGTACTGTAGTTGTACTGTAGTTGTACTGTAGTTGTACTGTATGTGTACTGTAGTTGTACTGTAGTTGTACTGTAGTTGTACTGTAGTTGTACTGTATGTGTCCTGTATTTTAACTGTACTTGTACTGTAGTTGTACTGTAGTTGTACTGTAGTTGTCCTGTAGTTGTACTGTATATGTACTGTAGTTGTACTGTATGTGTACTGTATGTGTACTGTAGTTGTACTGTAGTTGTACTGTAGTTGTACTGTATGTGTACTGTATGTGTACTGTATTTGTACTGTAGTTGTACTGTAGTTGTACTGTATGTGTCCTGTGTTTTAACTGTACTTGTACTGTAGTTGTACTGTAGTTGTACTGTAGTTGTACTGTAGTTGTACTGTATGTGTACTGTATGTGTACTGTAGTTGTACTGTAGTTGTACTGTAGTTGTACTGTAGTTGTACTGTAGTTGTACTGTATGTGTACTGTATGTGTACTGTAGTTGTACTGTATTTGTACTGTATTTTAACTGTATTTGTACTGTAGTTGTACTGTATTTGTACTGTAGTTGTACTGTAGTTGTACTGTAGTTGTACTGTACTTGTACTGTAGTTGTACTGTAGTTGTACTGTATGTGTACTGTAGTGGTACTGTATTTGTACTGTACTTGTACTGTAGTTGTACTGTAGTTGTACTGTATGTGAACTGTAGTTGTACTGTATGTGTACTGTAGTGGTATTGTATTTGTACTGTACTTGTACTGTATTTGTACTGTACTTGTACTGTATGTGTACTGTAGTTGTACTGTATGTGTACTGTAGTTGTACTGTAGTTGTACTGTATGTGTACTGTAGTTGTACTGTATTTGTACTGTACTTGTACTGTAGTTGTACAGTACGTGTACTGTATGTGTACTGTATTTTAACTGTATTTGTACTGTAGTTGTACTGTATTTGTACTGTAGTTGTACTGTAGTTGTACTGTAGTTGTACTGTAGTTGTACTGTACTTGTACTGTAGTTGTACTGTAGTTTTACTGTAGTTGTACTGTAGTTGTACTGTATGTGTACTGTATGTGTACTGTAGTTGTACTGTAGTTGTACTGTATGTGTACTGTATGTGTACTTTAGTTGTACTGTAGTTGTACTGTAGTTGTAATGTATGTGTACTGTATTTTAACTGTATTTGTACTGTATTTGTACTGTAGTTGTACTGTAGTTGTACTGTAGTTGTACTGAAGTTGTACTGTACTTGTACTGTAGTTGTACTGTAGTTGTACTGTAGTTAAACTGTATTTGTACTGTAGTTGTACTGTAGTTGTACTGTATGTGTACTGTATGTGTACTGTATTTGTACTGTAGTAGTACTGTATGTGTACTGTATGTGTACTGTATGTGTACTGTATTTGTACTGTAGTTGTACTGTAGTTGTACTGTAGTTGTACTGTAGTTGTACTGTATTTGTACTGTACTTGTACTGTAGTTGTACTGTAGTTGTACTGTACTTGTACTGTACTTGTACTGTACTTGTACTGTAGTTGTACTGTAGTTGTACTGTATGTGGACTGTAGTTGTACTGTATGTGTACTGTAGTTGTACTGTAGTTGTACTGTAGTTGTACTGTAGTTGTACTGTAGTTGTACTGTAGTTGTACTGTAGTTGTACTGTAGTTGTACTGTATTTGTACTGTACTTGTACTGTAGTTGTACTGTAGTTGTACTGTAGTTGTACTGTATGTGTACTGTATTTATACTGTACTTGTACTGTAGTTGTACTGCAGTTGTACTGTATGTGTACTGTATTTTAACTGTACTTGTAATGTTGTTGTACTGTAGTTGTACTGTAGTTGTACTGTATGTGTACTGTATTTGTACTGTACTTGTACTGTAGTTGTACTGTACTTGTACTGTACTTGTACTGTACTTGTACTGTACTTGTACTGTATGGGTACTGTACTTGTACTGTAGTTGTACTGTAGTTGTACTGTATTTGTACTGTAGTTGTACTGTAGTTGTACTGTAGTTGTACTGTAGTTGTACTGTAGTTGTACTGTAGTTGTACTGTAGTTGTACTGTATGTTTACTGTATTTTAAGTGTAGTTGTACTGTAGTTGTACTGTATGTGTACTGTATGTGTACTGTAGTTGTACTGTAGTTGTACTGTATGTGTACTGTATGTGTACTGTAGTTGTACTGTATTTGTACTGTAGTTGTACTGTAGTTGTACTGTATGTGTACTGTAGTTGTACTGTATGTGTACTGTAGTTGTACTATATTTGTACTGTAATTGTACTGTATTTGTACTGTAGTTGTACTGTAGTTGTACTGTATGTGTACTGTATTTGTACTGTACTTGTACTGTAGTTGTACTGTAGTTGTACTGTACTTGTACTGTACTTGTACTGTAGTTGTACTGTATGTGTACTGTAGTTGTACTGTATTTGTACTGTACTTGTACTGTAGTTGTACTGTAGTTGTACTGTACTTGTACTGTACTTGTACTGTAGTTGTACTGTAGTTGTACTGTAGTTGTACTGTATGTGTACTGTAGTTGTACTGTAATTGTACTGTACTTGTACTGTAGTTGTACTGTAGTTGTACTGTAGTTGTACTGTATGTGTACTGTATTTGTACTGTACTTGTACTGTAGTTGTACTGTAGTTGTACTGTATGTGTACTGTATTTGTACTGTACTTGTACTGTAGTTGTACTGTAGTTGTACTGTACTTTTACTGTACTTGTACTGTAGTTGTACTGTATGTGTACTGTAGTTGAACTGTATTTGTACTGTACTTTTACTGTAGTTGTATTGTAGTTGTACTGTACTTGTACTGTACTTGTACTGTAGTTGTACTGTAGTTGTACTGTAGTTGTACTGTATGTGTACTGTAGTTGTACTGTATTTGTACTGTACTTGTACTGTAGTTGTACTGTTGTTGTACTGTAGTTGTACTGTATGTGTACTGTATTTATACTGTACTTGTACTGTAGTTGTACTGTATGTGTACTGTATTTGTACTGTACTTGTACTGTAGTTGTACTGTAGTTGTACTGTACTTGTACTGTACTTGTACTGTAGTTGTACTGTATGTGTACTGTAGTTGTACTGTATTTGTACTGTACTTGTACTGTAGTTGTACTGTAGTTGTACTGTACTTGTACTGTACTTGTACTGTACTTGTACTGTACTTGTACTGTAGTTGTACTCTAGTTGTACTGTAGTTGTACTGTACTTGTACTGTATTTGTACTGTAGTTGTTCTGTATGTGTACTGTATTTGTACTGTAGTTGTACTGTAGTTGTACTGTATGTGTACTGTATGTGTACTGTAGTTGTACTGTAGTTGTACTGTAGTTGTACTGTATGTGTACTGTATGTGTACTGTATGTGTACTGTAGTTGTACTGTATGTGTACTGTATGTGTACTGTAGTTGTACTGTATGTGTACTGTATGTGTACTGTAGTTGTACTGTAGTTGTACTGTAGTAGTACTGTAGTTGTACAGTATTTGTACTGTAGTTGTACTGTAGTTGTACTGTTGTTGTACTGTTTGTGTACTGTATTTGTACTGTATGTGTACTGTAGTTGTACTGTATGTGTACTGTATGTGTACTGTAGTTGTACTGTAAATGTACTCTATGTGTATTGTATGTGTACTGTAGTTGTACTGTAGTTGTACTCTAGTTGTACTGTATGTGTACTGTAGTTGTACTGTAGTTGTACTGTATGTTTACTGTAGTTGTACTGTAGTTGTACTGTAGTTGTTCTGTATGTGTACTGTAGTTGTACTGTAGTTGTACTGTATGTGTACTGTATTTGTACTGTATGTGTACTGTATGTGTACTGTATTTGTACTGTATGTGTACTGTAGTTGTACTGTATGTGTACTGTAGTTGTACTGTAGTTGTACTGTAGTTGTACTGTATGTGTACTGTATTTGTACTGTAGTTGTACTGTATGTGTACTGTATGTGTACTGTATTTGTACTGTATGTGTACTGTATTTGTACTGTAGTTGTACTGTAGTTGTACTGTAGTTGTACTGTATGTGTACTGTATTTGTACTGTATTTGTACTGTATTTGTACTGTAGTTGTACTGTATGTGTACTGTAGTTGTACTGTAGTTGTACTGTATGTGTACTGTATTTGTACTGTATGTGTACTGTATTTGTACTGTAGTTTTACTGTAGTTGTACTGTAGTTGTACTGTATGTGTACTGTATTTGTACTGTATGTATACTGTATTTGTACTGTAGTTGTACTGTAGTTGTACTGTATGTGTACTGTATTTTAACTGTACTTGTACTGTAGTTGTACTGTATTTGTACTGTAGTTGTACTGTATGTGTACTGTATTTGTACTGTATGTGTACTGTATTTGTACTGTATGTGTACTGTATTTGTACTGTAGTTGTACTGTAGTTGTACTGTACTTGTACTGTATTTGTGTCTTATGTGTACTGTATGTGTACTGTAGTTGTACTGTATTTGTACTGTAGTTGTACTGTAGTTGTACTGTAGTTGTACTGTAGTTGTACTGTATGTGTACTGTACTTGTACTGTATGTGTACTGTAGTTGTACTGTATTTGTACTGTATTTGTACTGTAGTTGTACTGTAGTTGTACTGTAGTTGTACTGTATGTGTACTGTATGTGTACTGTATGTGTACTGTAGTTGTACTGTATGTGCACTGTATTTGTACTGTAGTTGTACTGTAGTTGAACTGTACTTGTACTGTAGTTGTACTGTAGTTGTACTGTAGTTGTACTGTATTTGTACTGTACTTGTACTGTAGTTGTACTGTATGTGTACTGTAGTTTTACTGTATTTGTACTGTACTTGTACTGTAGTTGTACTGTAGTTGTACTGTACTTGTACTGTACTTGTACTGTAGTTGTACTGTAGTTGTACTGTAGTTGTACTGTATGTGTAGCTTGCCACGGTGGGTGAGTGGATAGCGTGTCGGTCTACTAACCCCAAGATTGCAGGTTCGCCCCTGACCGTGGTTAGTGATTTTTGAAAGGCGGCAAAAATACGATACGCATGTCATACGATGTTGGCATGTCAAAGAACCCATTTGAATTCAGTAGGCCGGGTTCATAATGGCAAAATTAATCTCGGGAGTTTCCGCCAGCACAAAGTTCCTCATTTCTCTACTAGAAAGCGCTATTGTGTTCAAGGAGATTAGATATCTAACATCTAACCTCCTTGACTTTCATAGTCAAGGAACTACGAAATTCGACACGCAAGCTACCCTCTGGGTTTCAAATAGCAAAGCTTGCACCAGGCACCCGAGGCCATACGATATTATTATTATTACTGTATGTGTACTGTAGTTGTACTGTATTTGTACTGTATGTGTACTGTATTTGTACTGTAGTTGTACTGTATGTGTACTGTAGTTGTACTGTAGTTGTACTGTGTGTGTACTGTATTTGTACTGTATGTGTACTGTATTTGTACTGTAGTTGTACTGTAGTTGTACTGTAGTTGTACTGTAGTTGTACTGTAGTTGTACTGTATGTGTACTGTAGTTGTACTGTATTTGTACTGTACTTGTACTGTAGATGTACTGTAGTTGTACTGTATTTGTACTGTATGTGTACTGTATTTGTACTGTAGTTGTACTGTATGTGTACTGTAGTTGTAGTGTAGTTGTACTGTGTGTGTACTGTATTTGTACTGTATGTGTACTGTATTTGTACTGTAGTTGTACTGTAGTTGTACTGTAGTTGTACTGTAGTTGTACTGTAGTTGTACTGTATGTGTACTGTATTTGTACTGTATGTGTACTGTAATTGTACTGTAGTTGTACTGTATGTGTACTGTATTTTAACTGTACTTGTACTGTAGTTGTACAGTATTTGTACTGTAGTTGTACTGTATTTGTACTGTAGTTGTACTGTAGTTGTACTGTATGTGTACTGTATTTGTACTGTATGTGTACTGTATTTGTACTGTATGTGTACTGTATGTGTACTGTAGTTGTACTGTAGTTGTACTGTATGTGTACTGTAGTTGTAATGTACTTGTACTGTAGTTGTACTGTATGTGTACTGTATTTGTACTGTAGTTGTACTGTAGTTGTACTGTAGTTGTACTGTATGTGTACTGTATTTGTACTGTACTTGTACTGTAGTTGTACTGTAGTTGTACTGTATGTGTACTGTATTTGTACTGTACTTGTACTGTAGTTGTACTGTAGTTGTACTGTACTTTTACTGTACTTGTACTGTAGTTGTACTGTATGTGTACTGTAGTTGTACTGTATTTGTACTGTACTTTTACTGTAGTTGTACTGTAGTTGTACTGTACTTGTACTGTAGTTGTACTGTAGTTGTACTGTAGTTGTACTGTATGTGTACTGTAGTTGTACTGTATTTGTACTGTACTTGTACTGTAGTTGTACTGTAGTTGTACTGTAGTTGTACTGTATGTGTACTGTATTTATACTGTACTTGTACTGTAGTTGTACTGTATGTGTACTGTACTTGTACTGTAGTTGTACTGTAGTTGTACTGTACTTGTACTGTACTTGTACTGTAGTTGTAATGTATGTGTACTGTAGTTGTACTGTATTTGTACTGTACTTGTACTGTAGTTGTACTGTAGTTGTACTGTACTTGTACTGTACTTGTACTGTACTTGTACTGTAGTTGTACTGTAGTTGTACTGTAGTTGTACTGTACTTGTACTGTATTTGTACTGTAGTTGTTCTGTATGTGTACTGTATTTGTACTGTAGTTGTACTGTAGTTGTACTGTAGTTGTACTGTATGTGTACTGTATGTGTACTGTAGTTGTACTGTAGTTGTACTGTAGTTGTACTGTATGTGTACTGTATGTGTACTGTATTTGTACTGTATGTGTACTGTAGTTGTACTGTATGTGTACTGTAGTTGTACTGTAGTTCTACTGTAGTTGTACTGTATGTGTACTGTATTTGTACTGTAGTTGTACTGTAGATGTACTGTATGTGTACTGTATGTGTACTGTATTTGTACTGTATGTGTACTGTATTTGTACTGTAGTTGTACTGTAGTTGTACTGTAGTTGTACTGTAGTTGTACTGTATGTGTACTGTATTTGTACTGTATGTGTACTGTATTTGTACTGTAGTTGTACTGTATGTGTACTGTAGTTGTACTGTAGTTGTACTGTATGTGTACTGTATTTGTACTGTATGAGTACTGTATTTCTACTGTAGTTGTACTGTAGTTGTACTGTAGTTGTACTCTATGTGTACTGTATTTGTACTGTATGTGTACTGTATTTGTACTGTAGTTGTACTGTAGTTGTACTGTATGTGTACTGTATTTTAACTGTACTTGTACTGTAGTTGTACTGTATTTGTACTGTAGTTGTACTGTATGTGTACTGTATTTGTACTGTATGTGTACTGTATTTGTACTGTATGTGTACTCTATTTGTACTGTAGTTGTAATGTAGTTGTACTGTACTTGTACTGTATTTGTACTTTATGTGTACTGTATGTGTACTGTAGTTGTACTGTATTTGTACTGTAGTTGTACTGTAGTTGTACTGTAGTTGTACTGTAGTTGTACTGTATGTGTACTGTACTTGTACTGTAAGTGTACTGTAGTTGTACTGTATTTGTACTGTATTTGTACTGTAGTTGTACTGTAGTTGTACTGTAGTTGTACTGTATGTGTACTGTATGTGTACTGTATGTGTACTGTAGTTGTACTGTATGTGCACTGTATTTGTACTGTAGTTGTACTGCAGTTGAACTGTACTTGTACTGTAGTTGTACTGTAGTTGTACTGTAGTTGTACTGTATTTGTACTGTACTTGTACTGTAGTTGTACTGTATGTGTACTGTAGTTGTACTGTATTTGTACTGTACTTGTACTGTAGTTATACTGTAGTTGTACTGTACTTGTACTGTACTTGTACTGTAGTTGTACTGTAGTTGTACTGTAGTTGTACTGTATGTGTACTGTAGTTGTACTGTATTTGTACTGTACTTGTACTGTAGATGTACTGTAGTTGTACTGTATTTGTACTGTATGTGTACTGTATTTGTACTGTAGTTGTACTGTATGAGTACTGTAGTTGTACTGTAGTTGTACTGTGTGTGTACTGTATTTGTACTGTATGTGTACTGTATTTGTACTGTAGTTGTACTGTAGTTGTACTGTAGTTGTACTGTAGTTGTACTGTAGTTTTACTGTATGTGTACTGTATTTGTACTGTATGTGTACTGTATTTGTACTGTAGTTGTACTGTAGTTGTACTGTATGTGTACTGTATTTTAACTGTACTTGTACTGTAGTTGTACAGTATTTGTACTGTAGTTGTACTGTATTTGTACTGTAGTTGTACTGTAGTTGTACTGTAGTTGTACTGTATGTGTACTGTATTTGTACTGTATGTGTACTGTATTTGTACTGTATGTGTACTGTATGTGTACTGTAGTTGTACTTTAGTTGTACTGTATGTGTACTGTAGTTGTAATGTACTTGTACTGTAGTTGTACTGTATGTGTACTGTATTTGTACTGTAGTTGTACTGTATTTGTACTGTACTTGTACTGTAGTTGTACTGTAGTTGTACTGTATGTGTACTGTATTTGTACTGTACTTGTACTGTAGTTGTACTGTAGTTGTACTGTAGTTGTACTGTAGTTGTACTGTACTTGTACTGTACTTGTACTGTAGTTGTACTGTATTTGTACTGTACTTGTACTGTACTTGTACTGTAGTTGTACTGTAGTTGTACTGTACTTGTACTGTCGTTGTACTGTATGTGTACTGTAGTTGTAATGTATTTGTACTGTACTTGTACTGTAGTTGTACTGTAGTTGTACTGTAGTTGTACTGTAGTTGTACTGTATGTGTACTGTATTTGTACTGTACTTGTACTGTAGTTGTACTGTAGTTGTACTGTATTTGTACTGTAGTTGTACTGTATGTGTACTGTAGTTGTACTGTATTTGTACTGTACTTGTACGGTAGTCGTACTGTAGTTGTACTGTATTTGTACTGTAGTTGTACTGTAGTTGTACTGTATGTGTACTGTAGTTGTACTGTATGTGTACTGTAGTTGTACTGAATGTGTATTGTAGTTGTACTGTATTTGTACTGTATTTGTAATGTACTTGTACTATTGTTGTACTGTAGTTGTACTGTATGTGTACTGTATTTGTACTGTACTTGTACTGTAGTTGTACTGTAGTTGTACTGTACTTGTACTGTACTTGTACTGTAGTTGTACTGTATGTGTACTGTAGTTGTACTGTATTTATACTGTACTTGTACTGTAGTTGTACTGTAGTTGTACTGTACTTGTACTGTAGTTGTACTGTAGTTGTACTGTAGTTGTACTGTATGTGTACTGTAGTTGTACTGTATTAGTACTGTACTTGTACTGTAGATGTACTGTAGTTGTACTGTATTTGTACTGTATGTGTACTGTATTTGTACTGTAGTTGTACTGTATGTGTACTGTAGTTGTACTGTAGTTGTACTGTGTGTGTACTGTAATTGTACTGTTTGTGTACTGTATTTGTACTGTAGTTGTACTGTAGTTGTACTGTAGTTGTACTGTATGTGTACTGTATTTGTACTGTATGTGTACTGTATTTGTACTGTAGTTGTACTGTAGTTGTACTGTATGTGTACTGTATTTTAACTGAGCTTGTACTGTAGTTGTACACTATTTGTACTGTAGTTGTACTGTATTTGTACTGTAGTTGTACTGTAGTTGTACTGTATGTGTACTGTATTTGTACTGTATGTGTACTGTATTTGTACTGTATGTGTACTGTATTTGTACTGTAGTTGTACTTTAGTTGTACTGTATGTGTACTGTAGTTGTACTGTATTTGTACTGTATTTGTACTGTATTGTACTGTAGTTGTACTGTAGTTGTACTGTATGTGTACTGTATTTGTACTGTAGTTGTACTGTAGTTGTACTGTATGTGTACTGTAGTTGTACTGTTCTTGTACTGTAGTTGTACTGTAGTTGTACTGTATGTGTACTGTATGTGTACTGTACTTGTACTGTAGTTGTACTGTAGTTGTACTGTATGTGTACTGTATGTGTACTGTATTTGTACTGTAGTTGTACTGTAGTTGTACTGTATGTGTCCTGTATTTTAACTGTACTTGTACTGTAGTTGTACTGTAGTTGTACTGTAGTTGTACTGTATGTGTACTGTATGTGTACTGTATTTGTACTGTTGTTGTACTGTAGTTGTACTGTATGTGTACTGTATGTGTACTGTAGTTGTACTGTAGTTGTACTGTATGTGTCCTGTATTTTAACTGTACTTGTACTGTAGTTGTACTGTAGTTGTACTGTAGTTGTACTGTAGTTGTACTGTAGTTGTACTGTAGTTGTACTGTAGTTGTACTGTATTTGTACTGTACTTGTACTGTAGTTGTACTGTAGTTGTACTGTAGTTGTACTGTATGTGTACTGTATTTATACTGTACTTGTACTGTAGTTGTACTGCAGTTGTACTGTATGTGTACTGTATTTTAACTGTACTTGTAATGTTGTTGTACTGTAGTTGTACTGTAGTTGTACTGTATGTGTACTGTATTTGTACTGTACTTGTACTGTAGTTGTACTGTACTTGTACTGTACTTGTACTGTACTTGTACTGTACTTGTACTGTATGGGTACTGTACTTGTACTGTAGTTGTACTGTAGTTGTACTGTATTTGTACTGTAGTTGTACTGTAGTTGTACTGTAGTTGTACTGTAGTTGTACTGTAGTTGTACTGTAGTTGTACTGTAGTTGTACTGTATGTTTACTGTATTTTAAGTGTAGTTGTACTGTAGTTGTACTGTATGTGTACTGTATGTGTACTGTAGTTGTACTGTAGTTGTACTGTATGTGTACTGTATGTGTACTGTAGTTGTACTGTATTTGTACTGTAGTTGTACTGTAGTTGTACTGTATGTGTACTGTAGTTGTACTGTATGTGTACTGTAGTTGTACTATATTTGTACTGTAATTGTACTGTATTTGTACTGTAGTTGTACTGTAGTTGTACTGTATGTGTACTGTATTTGTACTGTACTTGTACTGTAGTTGTACTGTAGTTGTACTGTACTTGTACTGTACTTGTACTGTAGTTGTACTGTATGTGTACTGTAGTTGTACTGTATTTGTACTGTACTTGTACTGTAGTTGTACTGTAGTTGTACTGTACTTGTACTGTACTTGTACTGTAGTTGTACTGTAGTTGTACTGTAGTTGTACTGTATGTGTACTGTAGTTGTACTGTAATTGTACTGTACTTGTACTGTAGTTGTACTGTAGTTGTACTGTAGTTGTACTGTATGTGTACTGTATTTGTACTGTACTTGTACTGTAGTTGTACTGTAGTTGTACTGTATGTGTACTGTATTTGTACTGTACTTGTACTGTAGTTGTACTGTAGTTGTACTGTACTTTTACTGTACTTGTACTGTAGTTGTACTGTATGTGTACTGTAGTTGAACTGTATTTGTACTGTACTTTTACTGTAGTTGTATTGTAGTTGTACTGTACTTGTACTGTACTTGTACTGTAGTTGTACTGTAGTTGTACTGTAGTTGTACTGTATGTGTACTGTAGTTGTACTGTATTTGTACTGTACTTGTACTGTAGTTGTACTGTTGTTGTACTGTAGTTGTACTGTATGTGTACTGTATTTATACTGTACTTGTACTGTAGTTGTACTGTATGTGTACTGTATTTGTACTGTACTTGTACTGTAGTTGTACTGTAGTTGTACTGTACTTGTACTGTACTTGTACTGTAGTTGTACTGTATGTGTACTGTAGTTGTACTGTATTTGTACTGTACTTGTACTGTAGTTGTACTGTAGTTGTACTGTACTTGTACTGTACTTGTACTGTACTTGTACTGTACTTGTACTGTAGTTGTACTCTAGTTGTACTGTAGTTGTACTGTACTTGTACTGTATTTGTACTGTAGTTGTTCTGTATGTGTACTGTATTTGTACTGTAGTTGTACTGTAGTTGTACTGTATGTGTACTGTATGTGTACTGTAGTTGTACTGTAGTTGTACTGTAGTTGTACTGTATGTGTACTGTATGTGTACTGTATGTGTACTGTAGTTGTACTGTATGTGTACTGTATGTGTACTGTAGTTGTACTGTATGTGTACTGTATGTGTACTGTAGTTGTACTGTAGTTGTACTGTAGTAGTACTGTAGTTGTACAGTATTTGTACTGTAGTTGTACTGTAGTTGTACTGTTGTTGTACTGTTTGTGTACTGTATTTGTACTGTATGTGTACTGTAGTTGTACTGTATGTGTACTGTATGTGTACTGTAGTTGTACTGTAAATGTACTCTATGTGTATTGTATGTGTACTGTAGTTGTACTGTAGTTGTACTCTAGTTGTACTGTATGTGTACTGTAGTTGTACTGTAGTTGTACTGTATGTTTACTGTAGTTGTACTGTAGTTGTACTGTAGTTGTTCTGTATGTGTACTGTAGTTGTACTGTAGTTGTACTGTATGTGTACTGTATTTGTACTGTATGTGTACTGTATGTGTACTGTATTTGTACTGTATGTGTACTGTAGTTGTACTGTATGTGTACTGTAGTTGTACTGTAGTTGTACTGTAGTTGTACTGTATGTGTACTGTATTTGTACTGTAGTTGTACTGTATGTGTACTGTATGTGTACTGTATTTGTACTGTATGTGTACTGTATTTGTACTGTAGTTGTACTGTAGTTGTACTGTAGTTGTACTGTATGTGTACTGTATTTGTACTGTATTTGTACTGTATTTGTACTGTAGTTGTACTGTATGTGTACTGTAGTTGTACTGTAGTTGTACTGTATGTGTACTGTATTTGTACTGTATGTGTACTGTATTTGTACTGTAGTTTTACTGTAGTTGTACTGTAGTTGTACTGTATGTGTACTGTATTTGTACTGTATGTATACTGTATTTGTACTGTAGTTGTACTGTAGTTGTACTGTATGTGTACTGTATTTTAACTGTACTTGTACTGTAGTTGTACTGTATTTGTACTGTAGTTGTACTGTATGTGTACTGTATTTGTACTGTATGTGTACTGTATTTGTACTGTATGTGTACTGTATTTGTACTGTAGTTGTACTGTAGTTGTACTGTACTTGTACTGTATTTGTGTCTTATGTGTACTGTATGTGTACTGTAGTTGTACTGTATTTGTACTGTAGTTGTACTGTAGTTGTACTGTAGTTGTACTGTAGTTGTACTGTATGTGTACTGTACTTGTACTGTATGTGTACTGTAGTTGTACTGTATTTGTACTGTATTTGTACTGTAGTTGTACTGTAGTTGTACTGTAGTTGTACTGTATGTGTACTGTATGTGTACTGTATGTGTACTGTAGTTGTACTGTATGTGCACTGTATTTGTACTGTAGTTGTACTGTAGTTGAACTGTACTTGTACTGTAGTTGTACTGTAGTTGTACTGTAGTTGTACTGTATTTGTACTGTACTTGTACTGTAGTTGTACTGTATGTGTACTGTAGTTTTACTGTATTTGTACTGTACTTGTACTGTAGTTGTACTGTAGTTGTACTGTACTTGTACTGTACTTGTACTGTAGTTGTACTGTAGTTGTACTGTAGTTGTACTGTATGTGTAGCTTGCCACGGTGGGTGAGTGGATAGCGTGTCGGTCTACTAACCCCAAGATTGCAGGTTCGCCCCTGACCGTGGTTAGTGATTTTTGAAAGGCGGCAAAAATACGATACGCATGTCATACGATGTTGGCATGTCAAAGAACCCATTTGAATTCAGTAGGCCGGGTTCATAATGGCAAAATTAATCTCGGGAGTTTCCGCCAGCACAAAGTTCCTCATTTCTCTACTAGAAAGCGCTATTGTGTTCAAGGAGATTAGATATCTAACATCTAACCTCCTTGACTTTCATAGTCAAGGAACTACGAAATTCGACACGCAAGCTACCCTCTGGGTTTCAAATAGCAAAGCTTGCACCAGGCACCCGAGGCCATACGATATTATTATTATTACTGTATGTGTACTGTAGTTGTACTGTATTTGTACTGTATGTGTACTGTATTTGTACTGTAGTTGTACTGTATGTGTACTGTAGTTGTACTGTAGTTGTACTGTGTGTGTACTGTATTTGTACTGTATGTGTACTGTATTTGTACTGTAGTTGTACTGTAGTTGTACTGTAGTTGTACTGTAGTTGTACTGTAGTTGTACTGTATGTGTACTGTAGTTGTACTGTATTTGTACTGTACTTGTACTGTAGATGTACTGTAGTTGTACTGTATTTGTACTGTATGTGTACTGTATTTGTACTGTAGTTGTACTGTATGTGTACTGTAGTTGTAGTGTAGTTGTACTGTGTGTGTACTGTATTTGTACTGTATGTGTACTGTATTTGTACTGTAGTTGTACTGTAGTTGTACTGTAGTTGTACTGTAGTTGTACTGTAGTTGTACTGTATGTGTACTGTATTTGTACTGTATGTGTACTGTAATTGTACTGTAGTTGTACTGTATGTGTACTGTATTTTAACTGTACTTGTACTGTAGTTGTACAGTATTTGTACTGTAGTTGTACTGTATTTGTACTGTAGTTGTACTGTAGTTGTACTGTATGTGTACTGTATTTGTACTGTATGTGTACTGTATTTGTACTGTATGTGTACTGTATGTGTACTGTAGTTGTACTGTAGTTGTACTGTATGTGTACTGTAGTTGTAATGTACTTGTACTGTAGTTGTACTGTATGTGTACTGTATTTGTACTGTAGTTGTACTGTAGTTGTACTGTAGTTGTACTGTATGTGTACTGTATTTGTACTGTACTTGTACTGTAGTTGTACTGTAGTTGTACTGTATGTGTACTGTATTTGTACTGTACTTGTACTGTAGTTGTACTGTAGTTGTACTGTACTTTTACTGTACTTGTACTGTAGTTGTACTGTATGTGTACTGTAGTTGTACTGTATTTGTACTGTACTTTTACTGTAGTTGTACTGTAGTTGTACTGTACTTGTACTGTAGTTGTACTGTAGTTGTACTGTAGTTGTACTGTATGTGTACTGTAGTTGTACTGTATTTGTACTGTACTTGTACTGTAGTTGTACTGTAGTTGTACTGTAGTTGTACTGTATGTGTACTGTATTTATACTGTACTTGTACTGTAGTTGTACTGTATGTGTACTGTACTTGTACTGTAGTTGTACTGTAGTTGTACTGTACTTGTACTGTACTTGTACTGTAGTTGTAATGTATGTGTACTGTAGTTGTACTGTATTTGTACTGTACTTGTACTGTAGTTGTACTGTAGTTGTACTGTACTTGTACTGTACTTGTACTGTACTTGTACTGTAGTTGTACTGTAGTTGTACTGTAGTTGTACTGTACTTGTACTGTATTTGTACTGTAGTTGTTCTGTATGTGTACTGTATTTGTACTGTAGTTGTACTGTAGTTGTACTGTAGTTGTACTGTATGTGTACTGTATGTGTACTGTAGTTGTACTGTAGTTGTACTGTAGTTGTACTGTATGTGTACTGTATGTGTACTGTATTTGTACTGTATGTGTACTGTAGTTGTACTGTATGTGTACTGTAGTTGTACTGTAGTTCTACTGTAGTTGTACTGTATGTGTACTGTATTTGTACTGTAGTTGTACTGTAGATGTACTGTATGTGTACTGTATGTGTACTGTATTTGTACTGTATGTGTACTGTATTTGTACTGTAGTTGTACTGTAGTTGTACTGTAGTTGTACTGTAGTTGTACTGTATGTGTACTGTATTTGTACTGTATGTGTACTGTATTTGTACTGTAGTTGTACTGTATGTGTACTGTAGTTGTACTGTAGTTGTACTGTATGTGTACTGTATTTGTACTGTATGAGTACTGTATTTCTACTGTAGTTGTACTGTAGTTGTACTGTAGTTGTACTCTATGTGTACTGTATTTGTACTGTATGTGTACTGTATTTGTACTGTAGTTGTACTGTAGTTGTACTGTATGTGTACTGTATTTTAACTGTACTTGTACTGTAGTTGTACTGTATTTGTACTGTAGTTGTACTGTATGTGTACTGTATTTGTACTGTATGTGTACTGTATTTGTACTGTATGTGTACTCTATTTGTACTGTAGTTGTAATGTAGTTGTACTGTACTTGTACTGTATTTGTACTTTATGTGTACTGTATGTGTACTGTAGTTGTACTGTATTTGTACTGTAGTTGTACTGTAGTTGTACTGTAGTTGTACTGTAGTTGTACTGTATGTGTACTGTACTTGTACTGTAAGTGTACTGTAGTTGTACTGTATTTGTACTGTATTTGTACTGTAGTTGTACTGTAGTTGTACTGTAGTTGTACTGTATGTGTACTGTATGTGTACTGTATGTGTACTGTAGTTGTACTGTATGTGCACTGTATTTGTACTGTAGTTGTACTGCAGTTGAACTGTACTTGTACTGTAGTTGTACTGTAGTTGTACTGTAGTTGTACTGTATTTGTACTGTACTTGTACTGTAGTTGTACTGTATGTGTACTGTAGTTGTACTGTATTTGTACTGTACTTGTACTGTAGTTATACTGTAGTTGTACTGTACTTGTACTGTACTTGTACTGTAGTTGTACTGTAGTTGTACTGTAGTTGTACTGTATGTGTACTGTAGTTGTACTGTATTTGTACTGTACTTGTACTGTAGATGTACTGTAGTTGTACTGTATTTGTACTGTATGTGTACTGTATTTGTACTGTAGTTGTACTGTATGAGTACTGTAGTTGTACTGTAGTTGTACTGTGTGTGTACTGTATTTGTACTGTATGTGTACTGTATTTGTACTGTAGTTGTACTGTAGTTGTACTGTAGTTGTACTGTAGTTGTACTGTAGTTTTACTGTATGTGTACTGTATTTGTACTGTATGTGTACTGTATTTGTACTGTAGTTGTACTGTAGTTGTACTGTATGTGTACTGTATTTTAACTGTACTTGTACTGTAGTTGTACAGTATTTGTACTGTAGTTGTACTGTATTTGTACTGTAGTTGTACTGTAGTTGTACTGTAGTTGTACTGTATGTGTACTGTATTTGTACTGTATGTGTACTGTATTTGTACTGTATGTGTACTGTATGTGTACTGTAGTTGTACTTTAGTTGTACTGTATGTGTACTGTAGTTGTAATGTACTTGTACTGTAGTTGTACTGTATGTGTACTGTATTTGTACTGTAGTTGTACTGTATTTGTACTGTACTTGTACTGTAGTTGTACTGTAGTTGTACTGTATGTGTACTGTATTTGTACTGTACTTGTACTGTAGTTGTACTGTAGTTGTACTGTAGTTGTACTGTAGTTGTACTGTACTTGTACTGTACTTGTACTGTAGTTGTACTGTATTTGTACTGTACTTGTACTGTACTTGTACTGTAGTTGTACTGTAGTTGTACTGTACTTGTACTGTCGTTGTACTGTATGTGTACTGTAGTTGTAATGTATTTGTACTGTACTTGTACTGTAGTTGTACTGTAGTTGTACTGTAGTTGTACTGTAGTTGTACTGTATGTGTACTGTATTTGTACTGTACTTGTACTGTAGTTGTACTGTAGTTGTACTGTATTTGTACTGTAGTTGTACTGTATGTGTACTGTAGTTGTACTGTATTTGTACTGTACTTGTACGGTAGTCGTACTGTAGTTGTACTGTATTTGTACTGTAGTTGTACTGTAGTTGTACTGTATGTGTACTGTAGTTGTACTGTATGTGTACTGTAGTTGTACTGAATGTGTATTGTAGTTGTACTGTATTTGTACTGTATTTGTAATGTACTTGTACTATTGTTGTACTGTAGTTGTACTGTATGTGTACTGTATTTGTACTGTACTTGTACTGTAGTTGTACTGTAGTTGTACTGTACTTGTACTGTACTTGTACTGTAGTTGTACTGTATGTGTACTGTAGTTGTACTGTATTTATACTGTACTTGTACTGTAGTTGTACTGTAGTTGTACTGTACTTGTACTGTAGTTGTACTGTAGTTGTACTGTAGTTGTACTGTATGTGTACTGTAGTTGTACTGTATTAGTACTGTACTTGTACTGTAGATGTACTGTAGTTGTACTGTATTTGTACTGTATGTGTACTGTATTTGTACTGTAGTTGTACTGTATGTGTACTGTAGTTGTACTGTAGTTGTACTGTGTGTGTACTGTAATTGTACTGTTTGTGTACTGTATTTGTACTGTAGTTGTACTGTAGTTGTACTGTAGTTGTACTGTATGTGTACTGTATTTGTACTGTATGTGTACTGTATTTGTACTGTAGTTGTACTGTAGTTGTACTGTATGTGTACTGTATTTTAACTGAGCTTGTACTGTAGTTGTACACTATTTGTACTGTAGTTGTACTGTATTTGTACTGTAGTTGTACTGTAGTTGTACTGTATGTGTACTGTATTTGTACTGTATGTGTACTGTATTTGTACTGTATGTGTACTGTATTTGTACTGTAGTTGTACTTTAGTTGTACTGTATGTGTACTGTAGTTGTACTGTATTTGTACTGTATTTGTACTGTATTGTACTGTAGTTGTACTGTAGTTGTACTGTATGTGTACTGTATTTGTACTGTAGTTGTACTGTAGTTGTACTGTATGTGTACTGTAGTTGTACTGTTCTTGTACTGTAGTTGTACTGTAGTTGTACTGTATGTGTACTGTATGTGTACTGTACTTGTACTGTAGTTGTACTGTAGTTGTACTGTATGTGTACTGTATGTGTACTGTATTTGTACTGTAGTTGTACTGTAGTTGTACTGTATGTGTCCTGTATTTTAACTGTACTTGTACTGTAGTTGTACTGTAGTTGTACTGTAGTTGTACTGTATGTGTACTGTATGTGTACTGTATTTGTACTGTTGTTGTACTGTAGTTGTACTGTATGTGTACTGTATGTGTACTGTAGTTGTACTGTAGTTGTACTGTATGTGTCCTGTATTTTAACTGTACTTGTACTGTAGTTGTACTGTAGTTTTACTGTAGTTGTACTGTAGTTGTACTGTATGTGTACTGTAGTTGTACTGTAGTTGTACTGTATGTGTACTGTATGTGTTCTGTATTTGTACTGTAGTTGTACTGTAGTTGTACTGTATTTGTACTGTAGTTGTACTGTAGTTGTACTGTAGTTGTACTGTATGTGTACTGTAGTTGTACTGTAGTTGTACTGTATATGTCCTGTATTTTAACTGTACTTGTACTGTAGTTGTACTGTAGTTGTACTGTAGTTGTACTGTATTTGTACTGTAGTTGTACTGTATGTGTACTGTATGTGTACTGTAGTTGTACTGTAGTTGTACTGTAGTTGTACTTTATGTGTACTGTATGTGTACTGTATTTGTTCTGTAGTTGTACTGTAGTTGTACTGTATGTGTCCTGTAATTTAACTGTACTTGTACTGTAGTTGTACTGTAGTTGTACTGTAGTTGTACTGTAGTTGTACTGTAGTTGTTCTGTATGTGTACTGTATGTGTACTGTAGTTGTACTGTAGTTGTACTGTATGTGTACTGTATGTGTACTGTAGTTGTACTGTAGTTGTACTGTATGTGTACTGTATGTGTACTGTAGTTGTACTGTATGTGTACTGTACTTGTACTGTACTTGTACTGTAGTTGTACTGTAGTTGTACTGTATGTGTACTGTATGTGTACTGTACTTGTGCTGTAGTTGTACTGTAGCTGTACTGTATTTGTACTGTAGTTGTACTGTAGTTGTACTGTATGTGTACTGTAGTTGTATTGTAGTTGTACAGTATGTGTACTGTAGTTGTACTGTAGTTGTACTGTATTTGTACTGTAGTTGTACTTTAGTTGTACTGTATGTGTACTGTATGTGTACTGTAGTTGTACTGTAGTTGTACTGTATGTGTACTGTATGTGTACTGTATTTGTACTGTTGTTGTACTGTAGTTGTACTGTATGTGTACTGTATGTGTACTGTAGTTGTACTGTAGTTGTACTGTATGTGTCCTGTATTTTAACTGTACTTGTACTGTAGTTGTACTGTAGTTGTACTGTAGTTGTACTGTAGTTGTACTGTATGTGTACTGTAGTTGTACTGTAGTTGTACTGTATGTGTACTGTATGTGTTCTGTATTTGTACTGTAGTTGTACTGTAGTTGTACTGTATTTGTACTGTAGTTGTACTGTAGTTGTACTGTAGTTGTACTGTATGTGTACTGTAGTTGTACTGTAGTTGTACTGTATGTGTACTGTATGTGTACTGTAGTTGTACTGTAGTTGTACTGTATGTGTACTGTACTTGTACTGTATGTGTACTGTAGTTGTACTGTAGTTGTACTGTATGTGTACTGTAGTTGTACTGTATTTGTACTGTACTTGTACTGTAGTTGTACTGTATTTGTACTGTATTTGTACTGTATTTTAACTGTATTTGTACTGTAGTTGTACTGTAGTTGTACTGTTGTTGTACTGTAGCTGTACTGTACTTGTACTGTAGTTGTACTGTATGTGTACTGTATTTTAACTGTATTTGTACTGTAGTTGTACTGTATTTGTACTGTAATTGTACTGTACTTTTACTGTACTTGTACTGTAAATGTACTGTAGTTGTACTGTATGTGTACTGTAGTGGTACTGTATTTGTACTGTACTTGTACTGTAGTTGTACTCTAGTTGTACTGTAGTTGTACTGTAGTTGTACTGTAGTTGTACTGTATTTGTACTGTACTTGTACTGTAGTTGTACTGTAGTTGTACTGTAGTTGTACTGTAGTTGTACTGTAGTTGTACTGTAGTTGTACTGTATGTGTACTGTAGTTGTACTGTAGTTGTACTGTAGTTGTACTGTAGTTGTACTGTATGTGTCCTGTATTTTAACTGTACTTGTACTGTAGTTGTACTGTAGTTGTACTGTAGTTGTCCTGTAGTTGTACTGTATATGTACTGTAGTTGTACTGTATGTGTACTGTATGTGTACTGTAGTTGTACTGTAGTTGTACTGTAGTTGTACTGTATGTGTACTGTATGTGTACTGTATTTGTACTGTAGTTGTACTGTAGTTGTACTGTATGTGTCCTGTGTTTTAACTGTACTTGTACTGTAGTTGTACTGTAGTTGTACTGTAGTTGTACTGTAGTTGTACTGTATGTGTACTGTATGTGTACTGTAGTTGTACTGTAGTTGTACTGTAGTTGTACTGTAGTTGTACTGTAGTTGTACTGTATGTGTACTGTATGTGTACTGTAGTTGTACTGTATTTGTACTGTATTTTAACTGTATTTGTACTGTAGTTGTACTGTATTTGTACTGTAGTTGTACTGTAGTTGTACTGTAGTTGTACTGTACTTGCACTGTAGTTGTACTGTAGTTGTACTGTATGTGTACTGTAGTGGTACTGTATTTGTACTGTACTTGTACTGTAGTTGTACTGTAGTTGTACTGTATGTGAACTGTAGTTGTACTGTATGTGTACTGTAGTGGTATTGTATTTGTACTGTACTTGTACTGTATTTGTACTGTACTTGTACTGTATGTGTACTGTAGTTGTACTGTATGTGTACTGTAGTTGTACTGTAGTTGTACTGTATGTGTACTGTAGTTGTACTGTATTTGTACTGTACTTGTACTGTAGTTGTACAGTACGTGTACTGTATGTGTACTGTATTTTAACTGTATTTGTACTGTAGTTGTACTGTATTTGTACTGTAGTTGTACTGTAGTTGTACTGTAGTTGTACTGTAGTTGTACTGTACTTGTACTGTAGTTGTACTGTAGTTTTACTGTAGTTGTACTGTAGTTGTACTGTATGTGTACTGTATGTGTACTGTAGTTGTACTGTAGTTGTACTGTATGTGTACTGTATGTGTACTTTAGTTGTACTGTAGTTGTACTGTAGTTGTAATGTATGTGTACTGTATTTTAACTGTATTTGTACTGTATTTGTACTGTAGTTGTACTGTAGTTGTACTGTAGTTGTACTGAAGTTGTACTGTACTTGTACTGTAGTTGTACTGTAGTTGTACTGTAGTTAAACTGTATTTGTACTGTAGTTGTACTGTAGTTGTACTGTATGTGTACTGTATGTGTACTGTATTTGTACTGTAGTAGTACTGTATGTGTACTGTATGTGTACTGTATGTGTACTGTATTTGTACTGTAGTTGTACTGTAGTTGTACTGTAGTTGTACTGTAGTTGTACTGTATTTGTACTGTACTTGTACTGTAGTTGTACTGTAGTTGTACTGTACTTGTACTGTACTTGTACTGTACTTGTACTGTACTTGTACTGTAGTTGTACTGTAGTTGTACTGTATGTGGACTGTAGTTGTACTGTATGTGTACTGCAGTTGTACTGTAGTTGTACTGTAGTTGTACTGTAGTTGTACTGTAGTTGTACTGTAGTTGTACTGTAGTTGTACTGTAGTTGTACTGTATTTGTACTGTACTTGTACTGTAGTTGTACTGTAGTTGTACTGTAGTTGTACTGTATGTGTACTGTATTTATACTGTACTTGTACTGTAGTTGTACTGCAGTTGTACTGTATGTGTACTGTATTTTAACTGTACTTGTAATGTTGTTGTACTGTAGTTGTACTGTAGTTGTACTGTATGTGTACTGTATTTGTACTGTACTTGTACTGTAGTTGTACTGTACTTGTACTGTACTTGTACTGTACTTGTACTGTACTTGTACTGTATGGGTACTGTACTTGTACTGTAGTTGTACTGTAGTTGTACTGTATTTGTACTGTAGTTGTACTGTAGTTGTACTGTAGTTGTACTGTAGTTGTACTGTAGTTGTACTGTAGTTGTACTGTAGTTGTACTGTATGTTTACTGTATTTTAAGTGTAGTTGTACTGTAGTTGTACTGTATGTGTACTGTATGTGTACTGTAGTTGTACTGTAGTTGTACTGTATGTGTACTGTATGTGTACTGTAGTTGTACTGTATTTGTACTGTAGTTGTACTGTAGTTGTACTGTATGTGTACTGTAGTTGTACTGTATGTGTACTGTAGTTGTACTATATTTGTACTGTAATTGTACTGTATTTGTACTGTAGTTGTACTGTAGTTGTACTGTATGTGTACTGTATTTGTACTGTACTTGTACTGTAGTTGTACTGTAGTTGTACTGTACTTGTACTGTACTTGTACTGTAGTTGTACTGTATGTGTACTGTAGTTGTACTGTATTTGTACTGTACTTGTACTGTAGTTGTACTGTAGTTGTACTGTACTTGTACTGTACTTGTACTGTAGTTGTACTGTAGTTGTACTGTAGTTGTACTGTATGTGTACTGTAGTTGTACTGTATTTGTACTGTACTTGTACTGTAGTTGTACTGTAGTTGTACTGTAGTTGTACTGTATGTGTACTGTATTTGTACTGTACTTGTACTGTAGTTGTACTGTAGTTGTACTGTATGTGTACTGTATTTGTACTGTACTTGTACTGTAGTTGTACTGTAGTTGTACTGTACTTTTACTGTACTTGTACTGTAGTTGTACTGTATGTGTACTGTAGTTGAACTGTATTTGTACTGTACTTTTACTGTAGTTGTATTGTAGTTGTACTGTACTTGTACTGTACTTGTACTGTAGTTGTACTGTAGTTGTACTGTAGTTGTACTGTATGTGTACTGTAGTTGTACTGTATTTGTACTGTACTTGTACTGTAGTTGTACTGTTGTTGTACTGTAGTTGTACTGTATGTGTACTGTATTTATACTGTACTTGTACTGTAGTTGTACTGTATGTGTACTGTATTTGTACTGTACTTGTACTGTAGTTGTACTGTAGTTGTACTGTACTTGTACTGTACTTGTACTGTAGTTGTACTGTATGTGTACTGTAGTTGTACTGTATTTGTACTGTACTTGTACTGTAGTTGTACTGTAGTTGTACTGTACTTGTACTGTACTTGTACTGTACTTGTACTGTACTTGTACTGTAGTTGTACTGTAGTTGTACTGTAGTTGTACTGTACTTGTACTGTATTTGTACTGTAGTTGTTCTGTATGTGTACTGTATTTGTACTGTAGTTGTACTGTAGTTGTACTGTATGTGTACTGTATGTGTACTGTAGTTGTACTGTAGTTGTACTGTAGTTGTACTGTATGTGTACTGTATGTGTACTGTATGTGTACTGTAGTTGTACTGTATGTGTACTGTATGTGTACTGTAGTTGTACTGTATGTGTACTGTATGTGTACTGTAGTTGTACTGTAGTTGTACTGTAGTAGTACTGTAGTTGTACAGTATTTGTACTGTAGTTGTACTGTAGTTGTACTGTTGTTGTACTGTTTGTGTACTGTATTTGTACTGTATGTGCACTGTAGTTGTACTGTATGTGTACTGTATGTGTACTGTAGTTGTACTGTAAATGTACTCTATGTGTATTGTATGTGTACTGTAGTTGTACTGTAGTTGTACTCTAGTTGTACTGTAAGTGTACTGTAGTTGTACTGTAGTTGTACTGTATGTTTACTGTAGTTGTACTGTAGTTGTACTGTAGTTGTTCTGTATGTGTACTGTAGTTGTACTGTAGTTGTACTGTATGTGTACTGTATTTGTACTGTATGTGTACTGTATGTGTACTGTATTTGTACTGTATGTGTACTGTAGTTGTACTGTATGTGTACTGTAGTTGTACTGTAGTTGTACTGTAGTTGTACTGTATGTGTACTGTATTTGTACTGTAGTTGTACTGTATGTGTACTGTATGTGTACTGTATTTGTACTGTATGTGTACTGTATTTGTACTGTAGTTGTACTGTAGTTGTACTGTAGTTGTACTGTATGTGTACTGTATTTGTACTGTATTTGTACTGTATTTGTACTGTAGTTGTACTGTATGTGTACTGTAGTTGTACTGTAGTTGTACTGTATGTGTACTGTATTTGTACTGTATGTGTACTGTATTTGTACTGTAGTTTTACTGTAGTTGTACTGTAGTTGTACTGTATGTGTACTGTATTTGTACTGTATGTATACTGTATTTGTACTGTAGTTGTACTGTAGTTGTACTGTATGTGTACTGTATTTTAACTGTACTTGTACTGTAGTTGTACTGTATTTGTACTGTAGTTGTACTGTATGTGTACTGTATTTGTACTGTATGTGTACTGTATTTGTACTGTATGTGTACTGTATTTGTACTGTAGTTGTACTGTAGTTGTACTGTACTTGTACTGTATTTGTGTCTTATGTGTACTGTATGTGTACTGTAGTTGTACTGTATTTGTACTGTAGTTGTACTGTAGTTGTACTGTAGTTGTACTGTAGTTGTACTGTATGTGTACTGTACTTGTACTGTATGTGTACTGTAGTTGTACTGTATTTGTACTGTATTTGTACTGTAGTTGTACTGTAGTTGTACTGTAGTTGTACTGTATGTGTACTGTATGTGTACTGTATGTGTACTGTAGTTGTACTGTAGTTGAACTGTACTTGTACTGTAGTTGTACTGTAGTTGTACTGTAGTTGTACTGTATTTGTACTGTACTTGTACTGTAGTTGTACTGTATGTGTACTGTAGTTTTACTGTATTTGTACTGTACTTGTACTGTAGTTGTACTGTAGTTGTACTGTACTTGTACTGTACTTGTACTGTAGTTGTACTGTAGTTGTACTGTAGTTGTACTGTATGTGTAGCTTGCCACGGTGGGTGAGTGGATAGCGTGTCGGTCTACTAACCCCAAGATTGCAGGTTCGCCCCTGACCGTGGTAAGTGATTTTTGAAAGGCGGCAAAAATACGATACGCATGTCATACGATGTTGGCATGTCAAAGAACCCATTTGAATTCAGTAGGCCGGGTTCATAATGGCAAAATTAATCTCGGGAGTTTCCGCCAGCACAAAGTTCCTCATTTCTCTACTAGAAAGCGCTATTGTGTTCAAGGAGATTAGATATCTAACATCTAACCTCCTTGACTTTCATAGTCAAGGAACTACGAAATTCGACACGCAAGCTACCCTCTGGGTTTCAAATAGCAAAGCTTGCACCAGGCACCCGAGGCCATACGATATTATTATTATTACTGTATGTGTACTGTAGTTGTACTGTATTTGTACTGTATGTGTACTGTATTTGTACTGTAGTTGTACTGTATGTGTACTGTAGTTGTACTGTAGTTGTACTGTGTGTGTACTGTATTTGTACTGTATGTGTACTGTATTTGTACTGTAGTTGTACTGTAGTTGTACTGTAGTTGTACTGTAGTTGTACTGTAGTTGTACTGTATGTGTACTGTAGTTGTACTGTATTTGTACTGTACTTGTACTGTAGATGTACTGTAGTTGTACTGTATTTGTACTGTATGTGTACTGTATTTGTACTGTAGTTGTACTGTATGTGTACTGTAGTTGTAGTGTAGTTGTACTGTGTGTGTACTGTATTTGTACTGTATGTGTACTGTATTTGTACTGTAGTTGTACTGTAGTTGTACTGTAGTTGTACTGTAGTTGTACTGTAGTTGTACTGTATGTGTACTGTATTTGTACTGTATGTGTACTGTAATTGTACTGTAGTTGTACTGTATGTGTACTGTATTTTAACTGTACTTGTACTGTAGTTGTACAGTATTTGTACTGTAGTTGTACTGTATTTGTACTGTAGTTGTACTGTAGTTGTACTGTATGTGTACTGTATTTGT
This sequence comes from Meconema thalassinum, assembly GCA_946902985.2. Classification (NCBI taxonomy): domain Eukaryota; kingdom Metazoa; phylum Arthropoda; class Insecta; order Orthoptera; family Tettigoniidae; genus Meconema; species Meconema thalassinum. The sequence continues at coordinate 441,878,020 of OX336394.1, read as the reverse complement.
ACTGTATGTGTACTGTATTTGTACTGTATGTGTACTGTATGTGTACTGTAGTTGTACTGTAGTTGTACTGTATGTGTACTGTAGTTGTAATGTACTTGTACTGTAGTTGTACTGTATGTGTACTGTATTTGTACTGTAGTTGTACTGTATTTGTACTGTACTTGTACTGTAGTTGTACTGTAGTTGTACTGTATGTGTACTGTATTTGCACTGTACTTGTACTGTAGTTGTACTGTAGTTGTACTGTAGTTGTACTGTATTGTACTGTACTTGTACTGTAGTTGTACTGTATTTGTACTGTACTTTACTGTACTTGTACTGTAGTTGTACTGTAGTTGTACTGTACTTGTACTGTCGTTGTACTGTATGTGTACTGTAGTTGTAATGTATTTGTACTGTACTTGTACTGTAGTTGTACTGTAGTTGTACTGTACTTGTACTGTAGTTGTACTGTAGTTGTACTGTATGTGTACTGTATTTGTACTGTACTTGTACTGTAGTTGTACTGTAGTTGTACTGTATTTGTACTGTAGTTGTATTGTATGTGTACTGTAGTTGTACTGTATTTGTACTGTACTTGTACTGTATTTGTACTGTAGTTGTACTGTAGTTGTACTGTATGTGTACTGTAGTTGTACTGTATGTGTACTGTAGTTGTACTGAATGTGTACTGTAGTTGTACTGTATTTGTACTGTATTTGTAATGTACTTGTACTATTGTTGTACTGTAGTTGTACTGTATGTGTACTGTATTTGTACTGTACTTGTACTGTAGTTGTACTGTAGTTGTACTGTACTTGTACTGTACTTGTACTGTACTTGTACTGTACTTGTACTGTACTTGTACTGTAGTTGTACTGTAGTTGTACTGTATGTGGACTGTAGTTGTACTGTATGTGTACTGTAGTTGTACTGTAGTTGTACTGTAGTTGTACTGTAGTTGTACTGTAGTTGTACTGTAGTTGTACTGTAGTTGTACTGTATGTGTACTGTAGTTGTACTGTATTTGTACTGTACTTGTACTGTAGTTGTACTGTAGTTGTACTGTAGTTGTACTGTATGTGTACTGTATTTATACTGTACCTGTACTGTAGTTGTACTGCAGTTGTACTGTATGTGTACTGTATTTTAACTGTACTTGTAATGTTGTTGTACTGTAGTTGTACTGTATGTGTACTGTATTTGTACTGTACTTGTACTGTAGTTGTACTGTACTTGTACTGTACTTGTACTGTACTTGTACTGTACTTGTACTGTACTTGTACTGTATGGGTACTGTACTTGTACTGTAGTTGTACTGTAGTTGTACTGTATTTGTACTGTAGTTGTACTGTAGTTGTACTGTAGTTGTACTGTAGTTGTACTGTAGTTGTACTGTAGTTGTACTGTAGTTGTACTGTATGTTTACTGTATTTTAAGTGTAGTTGTACTGTAGTTGTACTGTATGTGTACTGTATGTGTACTGTAGTTGTACTGTAGTTGTACTGTATGTGTACTGTATGTGTACTGTAGTTGTACTGTATTTGTACTGTAGTTGTACTGTAGTTGTACTGTATGTGTACTGTAGTTGTACTGTATGTGTACTGTAGTTGTACTATATTTGTACTGTAATTGTACTGTATTTGTACTGTAGTTGTACTGTAGTTGTACTGTATGTGTACTGTATTTGTACTGTACTTGTACTGTAGTTGTACTGTAGTTGTACTGTACTTGTACTGTACTTGTACTGTAGTTGTACTGTATGTGTACTGTAGTTGTACTGTATTTGTACTGTACTTGTACTGTAGTTGTACTGTAGTTGTACTGTACTTGTACTGTACTTGTACTGTAGTTGTACTGTAGTTGTACTGTAGTTGTACTGTATGTGTACTGTAGTTGTACTGTATTTGTACTGTACTTGTACTGTAGTTGTACTGTAGTTGTACTGTAGTTGTACTGTATGTGTACTGTATTTGTACTGTACTTGTACTGTAGTTGTACTGTAGTTGTACTGTATGTGTACTGTATTTGTACTGTACTTGTACTGTAGTTGTACTGTAGTTGTACTGTACTTTTACTGTACTTGTACTGTAGTTGTACTGTATGTGTACTGTAGTTGAACTGTATTTGTACTGTACTTTTACTGTAGTTGTATTGTAGTTGTACTGTACTTGTACTGTACTTGTACTGTAGTTGTACTGTAGTTGTACTGTAGTTGTACTGTATGTGTACTGTAGTTGTACTGTATTTGTACTGTACTTGTACTGTAGTTGTACTGTTGTTGTACTGTAGTTGTACTGTATGTGTACTGTATTTATACTGTACTTGTACTGTAGTTGTACTGTATGTGTACTGTATTTGTACTGTACTTGTACTGTAGTTGTACTGTAGTTGTACTGTACTTGTACTGTACTTGTACTGTAGTTGTACTGTATGTGTACTGTAGTTGTACTGTATTTGTACTGTACTTGTACTGTAGTTGTACTGTAGTTGTACTGTACTTGTACTGTACTTGTACTGTACTTGTACTGTAGTTGTACTGTAGTTGTACTGTACTTGTACTGTATTTGTACTGTAGTTGTTCTGTATGTGTACTGTATTTGTACTGTAGTTGTACTGTAGTTGTACTGTATGTGTACTGTATGTGTACTGTAGTTGTACTGTAGTTGTACTGTAGTTGTACTGTATGTGTACTGTATGTGTACTGTATGTGTACTGTAGTTGTACTGTATGTGTACTGTATGTGTACTGTAGTTGTACTGTATGTGTACTGTATGTGTACTGTAGTTGTACTGTAGTTGTACTGTAGTAGTACTGTAGTTGTACAGTATTTGTACTGTAGTTGTACTGTAGTTGTACTGTTGTTGTACTGTTTGTGTACTGTATTTGTACTGTATGTGTACTGTAGTTGTACTGTATGTGTACTGTATGTGTACTGTAGTTGTACTGTAAATGTACTCTATGTGTACTGTATGTGTACTGTAGTTGTACTGTAGTTGTACTCTAGTTGTACTGTATGTGTACTGTAGTTGTACTGTAGTTGTACTGTATGTTTACTGTAGTTGTACTGTAGTTGTTCTGTATGTGTACTGTAGTTGTACTGTAGTTGTACTGTATGTGTACTGTATTTGTACTGTATGTGTACTGTATGTGTACTGTATTTGTACTGTATGTGTACTGTAGTTGTACTGTATGTGTACTGTAGTTGTACTGTAGTTGTACTGTAGTTGTACTGTATGTGTACTGTATTTGTACTGTAGTTGTACTGTAGTTGTACTGTATGTGTACTGTATGTGTACTGTATTTGTACTGTATGTGTACTGTATTTGTACTGTAGTTGTACTGTAGTTGTACTGTAGTTGTACTGTATGTGTACTGTATTTGTACTGTATTTGTACTGTATTTGTACTGTAGTTGTACTGTATGTGTACTGTAGTTGTACTGTAGTTGTACTGTATGTGTACTGTATTTGTACTGTATGTGTACTGTATTTGTACTGTAGTTTTACTGTAGTTGTACTGTAGTTGTACTGTATGTGTACTGTATTTGTACTGTATGTATACTGTATTTGTACTGTAGTTGTACTGTAGTTGTACTGTATGTGTACTGTATTTTAACTGTACTTGTACTGTAGTTGTACTGTATTTGTACTGTAGTTGTACTGTATGTGTACTGTATTTGTACTGTATGTGTACTGTATTTGTACTGTATGTGTACTGTATTTGTACTGTAGTTGTACTGTAGTTGTACTGTACTTGTACTGTATTTGTGTCTTATGTGTACTGTATGTGTACTGTAGTTGTACTGTATTTGTACTGTAGTTGTACTGTAGTTGTACTGTAGTTGTACTGTAGTTGTACTGTATGTGTACTGTACTTGTACTGTATGTGTACTGTAGTTGTACTGTATTTGTACTGTATTTGTACTGTAGTTGTACTGTAGTTGTACTGTAGTTGTACTGTATGTGTACTGTATGTGTACTGTATGTGTACTGTAGTTGTACTGTATGTGCACTGTATTTGTACTGTAGTTGTACTGTAGTTGAACTGTACTTGTACTGTAGTTGTACTGTAGTTGTACTGTAGTTGTACTGTATTTGTACTGTACTTGTACTGTAGTTGTACTGTATGTGTACTGTAGTTTTACTGTATTTGTACTGTACTTGTACTGTAGTTGTACTGTAGTTGTACTGTACTTGTACTGTACTTGTACTGTAGTTGTACTGTAGTTGTACTGTAGTTGTACTGTATGTGTAGCTTGCCACGGTGGGTGAGTGGATAGCGTGTCGGTCTACTAACCCCAAGATTGCAGGTTCGCCCCTGACCGTGGTAAGTGATTTTTGAAAGGCGGCAAAAATACGATACGCATGTCATACGATGTTGGCATGTCAAAGAACCCATTTGAATTCAGTAGGCCGGGTTCATAATGGCAAAATTAATCTCGGGAGTTTCCGCCAGCACAAAGTTCCTCATTTCTCTACTAGAAAGCGCTATTGTGTTCAAGGAGATTAGATATCTAACATCTAACCTCCTTGACTTTCATAGTCAAGGAACTACGAAATTCGACACGCAAGCTACCCTCTGGGTTTCAAATAGCAAAGCTTGCACCAGGCACCCGAGGCCATACGATATTATTATTATTACTGTATGTGTACTGTAGTTGTACTGTATTTGTACTGTATGTGTACTGTATTTGTACTGTAGTTGTACTGTATGTGTACTGTAGTTGTACTGTAGTTGTACTGTGTGTGTACTGTATTTGTACTGTATGTGTACTGTATTTGTACTGTAGTTGTACTGTAGTTGTACTGTAGTTGTACTGTAGTTGTACTGTAGTTGTACTGTATGTGTACTGTAGTTGTACTGTATTTGTACTCTACTTGTACTGTAGATGTACTGTAGTTGTACTGTATTTGTACTGTATGTGTACTGTATTTGTACTGTAGTTGTACTGTATGTGTACTGTAGTTGTAGTGTAGTTGTACTGTGTGTGTACTGTATTTGTACTGTATGTGTACTGTATTTGTACTGTAGTTGTACTGTAGTTGTACTGTAGTTGTACTGTAGTTGTACTGTAGTTGTACTGTATGTGTACTGTATTTGTACTGTATGTGTACTGTAGTTGTACTGTAGTTGTACTGTATGTGTACTGTATTTTAACTGTACTTGTACTGTAGTTGTACAGTATTTGTACTGTAGTTGTACTGTATTTGTACTGTAGTTGTACTGTAGTTGTACTGTAGTTGTACTGTATGTGTACTGTATTTGTACTGTATGTGTACTGTATTTGTACTGTATGTGTACTGTATGTGTACTGTAGTTGTACTGTAGTTGTACTGTATGTGTACTGTAGTTGTAATGTACTTGTACTGTAGTTGTACTGTATGTGTACTGTATTTGTACTGTAGTTGTACTGTATTTGTACTGTACTTGTACTGTAGTTGTACTGTAGTTGTACTGTATGTGTACTGTATTTGCACTGTACTTGTACTGTAGTTGTACTGTAGTTGTACTGTAGTTGTACTGTATTGTACTGTACTTGTACTGTAGTTGTACTGTATTTGTACTGTACTTTACTGTACTTGTACTGTAGTTGTACTGTAGTTGTACTGTACTTGTACTGTCGTTGTACTGTATGTGTACTGTAGTTGTAATGTATTTGTACTGTACTTGTACTGTAGTTGTACTGTAGTTGTACTGTACTTGTACTGTAGTTGTACTGTAGTTGTACTGTATGTGTACTGTATTTGTACTGTACTTGTACTGTAGTTGTACTGTAGTTGTACTGTATTTGTACTGTAGTTGTATTGTATGTGTACTGTAGTTGTACTGTATTTGTACTGTACTTGTACTGTAGTCGTACTGTAGTTGTACTGTATTTGTACTGTAGTTGTACTGTAGTTGTACTGTATGTGTACTGTAGTTGTACTGTATGTGTACTGTAGTTGTACTGAATGTGTACTGTAGTTGTACTGTATTTGTACTGTATTTGTAATGTACTTGTACTATTGTTGTACTGTAGTTGTACTGTATGTGTACTGTATTTGTACTGTACTTGTACTGTAGTTGTACTGTAGTTGTACTGTACTTGTACTGTACTTGTACTGTAGTTGTACTGTATGTGTACTGTAGTTGTACTGTATTTATACTGTACTTGTACTGTAGTTGTACTGTAGTTGTACTGTACTTGTACTGTAGTTGTACTGTAGTTGTACTGTAGTTGTACTGTATGTGTACTGTAGTTGTACTGTATTTGTACTGTACTTGTACTGTAGATGTACTGTAGTTGTACTGTATTTGTACTGTATGTGTACTGTATTTGTACTGTAGTTGAACTGTATGTGTACTGTAGTTGTACTGTAGTTGTACTGTGTGTGTACTGTAATTGTACTGTTTGTGTACTGTATTTGTACTGTAGTTGTACTGTAGTTGTACTGTAGTTGTACTGTAGTTGTACTGTATGTGTACTGTATTTGTACTGTATGTGTACTGTATTTGTACTGTAGTTGTACTGTAGTTGTACTGTATGTGTACTGTATTTTAACTGTACTTGTACTGTAGTTGTACTGTATTTGTACTGTAGTTGTACTGTATTTGTACTGTAGTTGTACTGTAGTTGTACTGTAGTTGTACTGTATGTGTACTGTATTTGTACTGTATGTGTACTGTATTTGTACTGTATGTGTACTGTATTTGTACTGTAGTTGTACTGTAGTTGTACTGTATGTGTACTGTAGTTGTACTGTATTTGTACTGTATTTGTACTGTATTGTACTGTAGTTGTACTGTAGTTGTACTGTATGTGTACTGTATTTGTACTGTAGTTGTACTGTAGTTGTACTGTATGTGTACTGTAGTTGTACTGTTCTTGTACTGTAGTTGTACTGTAGTTGTACTGTATGTGTACTGTATGTGTACTGTACTTGTACTGTAGTTGTACTGTAGTTGTACTGTATGTGTACTGTATGTGTACTGTATTTGTACTGTAGTTGTACTGTAGTTGTACTGTATGTGTCCTGTATTTTAACTGTACTTGTACTGTAGTTTTACTGTATGTGTACTGTAGTTGTACTGTAGTTGTACTGTATATGTCCTGTATTTTAACTGTACTTGTACCGTAGTTGTACTGTAGTTGTACTGTAGTTGTACTGTATTTGTACTGTAGTTGTACTGTATGTGTACTGTATGTGTACTGTAGTTGTACTGTAGTTGTACTGTAGTTGTACTTTATGTGTACTGTATGTGTACTGTATTTGTACTGTAGTTGTACTGTAGTTGTACTGTATGTGTCCTGTATTTTAACTGTACTTGTACTGTAGTTGTACTGTAGTTGTACTGTAGTTGTACTGTAGTGTTGTACTGTAGTTGTTCTGTATGTGTACTGTATGTTTACTGTAGTTGTACTGTAGTTGTACTGTAGTTGTACTGTAGTTGTACTGTATGTGTACTGTATGTGTACTGTAGTTGTACTGTAGTTGTACTGTATGTGTACTGTATGTGTACTGTAGTTGTACTGTATGTGTACTGTAGTTGTACTGTATGTGTACTGTAGTTGTACTGTATTTGTACTGTACTTGTACTGTAGTCGTACTGTATTTGTACTGTATTTGTACTGTATTTTAACTGTATTTGTACTGTAGTTGTACTGTATTTGTACTGTAGTTGTACTGTAGTTGTACTGTAGTTGTACTGTAGTTGTACTGTACTTGTACTGTAGTTGTACTGTAGTTGTACTGTAGTTGTACTTTATGTGTACTGTATGTGTACTGTATTTGTACTGTAGTTGTACTGTAGTTGTACTGTATGTGTCCTGTATTTTAACTGTACTTGTACTGTAGTTGTACTGTAGTTGTACTGTAGTTGTACTGTAGTGTTGTACTGTAGTTGTTCTGTATATGTACGGTATGTGTACTGTATTTGTACTGTAGTTGTACTGTAGTTGTACTGTATGTGTACTGTATGTGTACTGTAGTTGTACTGTAGTTGTACTGTATGTGTCCTGTATTTTAACTGTACTTGTACTGTAGTTGTACTGTAGTTGTACTGTAGTTGTACTGTAGTTGTACTGTATGTGTACTGTAGTTGTACTGTAGTTGTACTGTATGTGTACTGTATGTGTTCTGTATTTGTACTGTAGTTGTACTGTAGTTGTACTGTATTTGTACTGTAGTTGTACTGTAGTTGTACTGTAGTTGTACTGTATGTGTACTGTAGTTGTACTGTAGTTGTACTGTATGTGTACTGTATGTGTACTGTAGTTGTACTGTAGTTGTACTGTATGTGTACTGTACTTGTACTGTATGTGTACTGTAGTTGTACTGTAGTTGTACTGTATGTGTACTGTAGTTGTACTGTATTTGTACTGTACTTGTACTGTAGTTGTACTGTATTTGTACTGTATTTGTACTGTATTTTATCTGTATTTGTACTGTAGTTGTACTGTATTTGTACTGTAGTTGTACTGTAGTTGTACTGTAGTTGTACTGTAGCTGTACTGTACTTGTACTGTAGTTGTACTGTAGTTGTACTGTATGTGTACTGTAGTGGTACTGTATTTGTACTGTAGTTGTACTGTACATGTACTGTAGTTGTACTGTATGTGTACTGTATTTTAACTGTATTTGTACTGTAGTTGTACTGTATTTGTACTGTAATTGTACTGTACTTTTACTGTACTTGTACTGTAAATGTACTGTAGTTGTACTGTATGTGTACTGTAGTGGTACTGTATTTGTACTGTACTTGTACTGTAGTTGTACTGTAGTTGTACTGTAGTTGGCTTGTAGTTGTACTGTATGTGTACTGTAGTTGTACTGTATTTGTACTGTACTTGTACTGTAGTTGTACTGTAGTTGTACTGTAGTTGTACTGTAGTTGTACTGTAGTTGTACTGTAGTTGTACTGTAGTTGTACTGTATGTGTACTGTAGTTGTACTGTAGTTGTACTGTAGTTGTACTGTATGTGTCCTGTATTTTAACTGTACTTGTACTGTAGTTGTACTGTAGTTGTACTGTAGTTGTACTGTAGTTGTACTGTATTTGTACTGTAGTTGTACTGTATGTGTACTGTATGTGTACTGTAGTTGTACTGTAGTTGTACTGTATGTGTACTGTATGTGTACTGTATTTGTACTGTAGTTGTACTGTATGTGTCCTGTGTTTTAACTGTACTTGTACTGTAGTTGTACTGTAGTTGTACTGTAGTTGTACTGTAGTTGTACTGTATGTGTACTGTAGTTGTACTGTAGTTGTACTGTAGTTGTACTGTAGTTGTACTGTAGTTGTACTGTATGTGTACTGTATGTGTACTGTAGTTGTACTGTAGTTGTACTGTATTTGTACTGTATTTTAACTGTATTTGTACTGTAGTTGTACTGTATTTGTACTGTAGTTGTACTGTAGTTGTACTGTAGTTGTACTGTACTTGTACTGTAGTTGTACTGTAGTTGTACTGTTTGTGTACTGTAGTGGTACTGTATTTGTACTGTACTTGTACTGTAGTTGTACTGTAGTTGTACTGTATGTGAACTGTAGTTGTACTGTATGTGTACTGTAGTGGTACTGTGTTCGTACTGTACTTGTACTGTATTTTTACTGTACTTGTACTGTATGTGTACTGTAGTTGTACTGTATGTGTACTGTAGTTGTACTGTAGTTGTACAGTATGTGTACTGTAGTTGTACTGTATTTGTACTGTACTTGTACTGTAGTTGTACTGTACGTGTCCTGTATGTGTACTGTATTTTAACTGTATTTGTACTGTAGTTGTACTGTAGTTGTACTGTAGTTGTACTGTAGTTGTACTGTAGTTGTACTGTACTTGTACTGTAGTTGTACTGTAGTTGTACTGTAGTTGTACTGTATGTGTACTGTATGTGTACTGTAGTTGTACTGTAGTTGTACTGTATGTGTACTGTATGTGTACTGTAGTTGTACTGTAGTTGTACTGTAGTTGTAATGTATGTGTACTGTATTTTAACTGTATTTGTACTGTAGTTGTACTGTAGTTGTACTGTAGTTGTACTGTAGTTGTACTGTAGTTGTACTGTACTTGTACTGTAGTTGTACTGTAGTTGTACTGTAGTTAAACTGTATTTGTACTGTAGTTGTACTGTAGTTGTACTGTATGTGTACTGTATGTGTACTGTATTTGTACTGTAGTAGTACTGTATGTGTACTGTATGTGTACTGTATGTGTACTGTATTTGTACTGTAGTTGTACTGTAGTTGTACTGTAGTTGTACTGTAGTTGTACTGTATTTGTACTGTACTTGTACTGTAGTTGTACTGTAGTTGTACTGTACTTGTAATGTACTTGTACTGTACTTGTACTGTACTTGTACTGTACTTGTACTGTAGTTGTACTGTATGTGGACTGTAGTTGTACTGTATGTGTACTGATGTTGTACTGTAGTTGTACTGTAGTTGTACTGTAGTTGTACTGTAGTTGTACTGTAGTTGTACTGTAGTTGTACTGTAGTTGTACTGTATGTGTACTGTAGTTGTACTGTATTTGTACTGTACTTGTACTGTAGTTGTACTGTAGTTGTACTGTAGTTGTACTGTATGTGTACTGTATTTATACTGTACTTGTACTGTAGTTGTACTGTATGTGTACTGTATTTTAACTGTACTTGTAATGTTGTTGTACTGTAGTTGTACTGTAGTTGTACTGTATGTGTACTGTATTTGTACTGTACTTGTACTGTAGTTGTACTGTACTTGTACTGTACTTGTACTGTACTTGTACTGTACTTGTACTGTATGGGTACTGTACTTGTACTGTAGTTGTACTCTAGTTGTACTGTATTTGTACTGTAGTTGTACTGTAGTTGTACTGTAGTTGTACTGTATGTGTACTGTAGTTGTACTGTAGTTGTACTGTAGTTGTACTGTATGTTTACTGTATTTTAACTGTAGTTGTACTGTAGTTGTACTGTATGTGTACTGTATGTGTACTGTAGTTGTACTGTAGTTGTACTGTATGTGTACTGTATGTGTACTGTAGTTGTACTGTATTTGTACTGTAGTTGTACTGTAGTTGTACTGTATGTGTACTGTAGTTGTACTGTATGTGTACTGTAGTTGTACTATATTTGTACTGTAATTGTACTGTATTTGTACTGTAGTTGTACTGTAGTAGTACTGTATGTGTACTGTATTTGTACTGTACTTGTACTGTAGTTGTACTGTAGTTGTACTGTACTTGTACTGTACTTGTACTGTAGTTGTACTGTATGTGTACTGTAGTTGTACTGTATTTGTACTGTACTTGTACTGTAGTTGTACTGTAGTTGTACTGTACTTGTACTGTACTTGTACTGTAGTTGTACTGTAGTTGTACTGTATGTGTACTGTAGTTGTACTGTATTTGTACTGTACTTGTACTGTAGTTGTACTCTAGTTGTACTGTATGTGTACTGTATTTGTACTGTACTTGTACTGTAGTTGTACTGTAGTTGTACTGTATGTGTACTGTATTTGTACTGTACTTGTACTGTAGTTGTACTGTAGTTGTACTGTACTTTTACTGTACTTGTACTGTAGTTGTACTGTATGTGTACTGTAGTTGTACTGTATTTGTACTGTACTTTTACTGTAGTTGTACTGTAGTTGTACTGTACTTGTACTGTAGTTGTACTGTAGTTGTACTGTAGTTGTACTGTATGTGTACTGTAGTTGTACTGTATTTGTACTGTACTTGTACTGTAGTTGTACTGTAGTTGTACTGTAGTTGTACTGTATGTGTACTGTATTTATACTGTACTTGTACTGTAGTTGTACTGTAGTTGTACTGTAGTTGTACTGTAGTTGTACTGTAGTTGTACTGTAGTTGTACTGTATGTGTACTGTAGTTGTACTGTAGTTGTACTGTAGTTGTACTGTATGTGTCCTGTATTTTAACTGTACTTGTACTGTAGTTGTACTGTAGTTGTACTGTAGTTGTACTGTATTTGTACTGTAGTTGTACTGTATGTGTACTGTATGTGTACTGTAGTTGTACTGTAGTTGTACTGTATGTGTACTGTATGTGTACTGTATTTGTACTGTAGTTGTACTGTATGTGTCCTGTGTTTTAACTGTACTTGTACTGTAGTTGTACTGTAGTTGTACTGTAGTTGTACTGTAGTTGTACTGTATGTGTACTGTAGTTGTACTGTAGTTGTACTGTAGTTGTACTGTAGTTGTACTGTAGTTGTACTGTATGTGTACTGTATGTGTACTGTAGTTGTACTGTAGTTGTACTGTATTTGTACTGTATTTTAACTGTATTTGTACTGTAGTTGTACTGTATTTGTACTGTAGTTGTACTGTAGTTGTACTGTAGTTGTACTGTACTTGTACTGTAGTTGTACTGTAGTTGTACTGTTTGTGTACTGTAGTGGTACTGTATTTGTACTGTACTTGTACTGTAGTTGTACTGTAGTTGTACTGTATGTGAACTGTAGTTGTACTGTATGTGTACTGTAGTGGTACTGTGTTCGTACTGTACTTGTACTGTATTTTTACTGTACTTGTACTGTATGTGTACTGTAGTTGTACTGTATGTGTACTGTAGTTGTACTGTAGTTGTACAGTATGTGTACTGTAGTTGTACTGTATTTGTACTGTACTTGTACTGTAGTTGTACTGTACGTGTCCTGTATGTGTACTGTATTTTAACTGTATTTGTACTGTAGTTGTACTGTATTTGTACTGTAGTTGTACTGTAGTTGTACTGTAGTTGTACTGTAGTTGTACTGTACTTGTACTGTAGTTGTACTGTAGTTGTACTGTAGTTGTACTGTATGTGTACTGTATGTGTACTGTAGTTGTACTGTAGTTGTACTGTATGTGTACTGTATGTGTACTGTAGTTGTACTGTAGTTGTACTGTAGTTGTAATGTATGTGTACTGTATTTTAACTGTATTTGTACTGTAGTTGTACTGTAGTTGTACTGTAGTTGTACTGTAGTTGTACTGTAGTTGTACTGTACTTGTACTGTAGTTGTACTGTAGTTGTACTGTAGTTAAACTGTATTTGTACTGTAGTTGTACTGTAGTTGTACTGTATGTGTACTGTATGTGTACTGTATTTGTACTGTAGTAGTACTGTATGTGTACTGTATGTGTACTGTATGTGTACTGTATTTGTACTGTAGTTGTACTGTAGTTGTACTGTAGTTGTACTGTACTTTACTGTACTTGTACTGTAGTTGTACTGTAGTTGTACTGTACTTGTACTGTCGTTGTACTGTATGTGTACTGTAGTTGTAATGTATTTGTACTGTACTTGTACTGTAGTTGTACTGTAGTTGTACTGTACTTGTACTGTAGTTGTACTGTAGTTGTACTGTATGTGTACTGTATTTGTACTGTACTTGTACTGTAGTTGTACTGTAGTTGTACTGTATTTGTACTGTAGTTGTATTGTATGTGTACTGTAGTTGTACTGTATTTGTACTGTACTTGTACTGTAGTCGTACTGTAGTTGTACTGTATTTGTACTGTAGTTGTACTGTAGTTGTACTGTATGTGTACTGTAGTTGTACTGTATGTGTACTGTAGTTGTACTGAATGTGTACTGTAGTTGTACTGTATTTGTACTGTATTTGTAATGTACTTGTACTATTGTTGTACTGTAGTTGTACTGTATGTGTACTGTATTTGTACTGTACTTGTACTGTAGTTGTACTGTAGTTGTACTGTACTTGTACTGTACTTGTACTGTAGTTGTACTGTATGTGTACTGTAGTTGTACTGTATTTATACTGTACTTGTACTGTAGTTGTACTGTAGTTGTACTGTACTTGTACTGTAGTTGTACTGTAGTTGTACTGTAGTTGTACTGTATGTGTACTGTAGTTGTACTGTATTTGTACTGTACTTGTACTGTAGATGTACTGTAGTTGTACTGTATTTGTACTGTATGTGTACTGTATTTGTACTGTAGTTGAACTGTATGTGTACTGTAGTTGTACTGTAGTTGTACTGTGTGTGTACTGTAATTGTACTGTTTGTGTACTGTATTTGTACTGTAGTTGTACTGTAGTTGTACTGTAGTTGTACTGTAGTTGTACTGTATGTGTACTGTATTTGTACTGTATGTGTACTGTATTTGTACTGTAGTTGTACTGTAGTTGTACTGTATGTGTACTGTATTTTAACTGTACTTGTACTGTAGTTGTACTGTATTTGTACTGTAGTTGTACTGTATTTGTACTGTAGTTGTACTGTAGTTGTACTGTAGTTGTACTGTATGTGTACTGTATTTGTACTGTATGTGTACTGTATTTGTACTGTATGTGTACTGTATTTGTACTGTAGTTGTACTGTAGTTGTACTGTATGTGTACTGTAGTTGTACTGTATTTGTACTGTATTTGTACTGTATTGTACTGTAGTTGTACTGTAGTTGTACTGTATGTGTACTGTATTTGTACTGTAGTTGTACTGTAGTTGTACTGTATGTGTACTGTAGTTGTACTGTTCTTGTACTGTAGTTGTACTGTAGTTGTACTGTATGTGTACTGTATGTGTACTGTACTTGTACTGTAGTTGTACTGTAGTTGTACTGTATGTGTACTGTATGTGTACTGTATTTGTACTGTAGTTGTACTGTAGTTGTACTGTATGTGTCCTGTATTTTAACTGTACTTGTACTGTAGTTTTACTGTATGTGTACTGTAGTTGTACTGTAGTTGTACTGTATATGTCCTGTATTTTAACTGTACTTGTACCGTAGTTGTACTGTAGTTGTACTGTAGTTGTACTGTATTTGTACTGTAGTTGTACTGTATGTGTACTGTATGTGTACTGTAGTTGTACTGTAGTTGTACTGTAGTTGTACTTTATGTGTACTGTATGTGTACTGTATTTGTACTGTAGTTGTACTGTAGTTGTACTGTATGTGTCCTGTATTTTAACTGTACTTGTACTGTAGTTGTACTGTAGTTGTACTGTAGTTGTACTGTAGTGTTGTACTGTAGTTGTTCTGTATGTGTACTGTATGTGTACTGTAGTTGTACTGTAGTTGTACTGTAGTTGTACTGTAGTTGTACTGTATGTGTACTGTATGTGTACTGTAGTTGTACTGTAGTTGTACTGTATGTGTACTGTATGTGTACTGTAGTTGTACTGTATGTGTACTGTAGTTGTACTGTATGTGTACTGTAGTTGTACTGTATTTGTACTGTACTTGTACTGTAGTCGTACTGTATTTGTACTGTATTTGTACTGTATTTTAACTGTATTTGTACTGTAGTTGTACTGTATTTGTACTGTAGTTGTACTGTAGTTGTACTGTAGTTGTACTGTAGTTGTACTGTACTTGTACTGTAGTTGTACTGTAGTTGTACTGTAGTTGTACTTTATGTGTACTGTATGTGTACTGTATTTGTACTGTAGTTGTACTGTAGTTGTACTGTATGTGTCCTGTATTTTAACTGTACTTGTACTGTAGTTGTACTGTAGTTGTACTGTAGTTGTACTGTAGTGTTGTACTGTAGTTGTTCTGTATATGTACGGTATGTGTACTGTATTTGTACTGTAGTTGTACTGTAGTTGTACTGTATGTGTACTGTATGTGTACTGTAGTTGTACTGTAGTTGTACTGTATGTGTCCTGTATTTTAACTGTACTTGTACTGTAGTTGTACTGTAGTTGTACTGTAGTTGTACTGTAGTTGTACTGTATGTGTACTGTAGTTGTACTGTAGTTGTACTGTATGTGTACTGTATGTGTTCTGTATTTGTACTGTAGTTGTACTGTAGTTGTACTGTATTTGTACTGTAGTTGTACTGTAGTTGTACTGTAGTTGTACTGTATGTGTACTGTAGTTGTACTGTAGTTGTACTGTATGTGTACTGTATGTGTACTGTAGTTGTACTGTAGTTGTACTGTATGTGTACTGTACTTGTACTGTATGTGTACTGTAGTTGTACTGTAGTTGTACTGTATGTGTACTGTAGTTGTACTGTATTTGTACTGTACTTGTACTGTAGTTGTACTGTATTTGTACTGTATTTGTACTGTATTTTATCTGTATTTGTACTGTAGTTGTACTGTATTTGTACTGTAGTTGTACTGTAGTTGTACTGTAGTTGTACTGTAGCTGTACTGTACTTGTACTGTAGTTGTACTGTAGTTGTACTGTATGTGTACTGTAGTGGTACTGTATTTGTACTGTAGTTGTACTGTACATGTACTGTAGTTGTACTGTATGTGTACTGTATTTTAACTGTATTTGTACTGTAGTTGTACTGTATTTGTACTGTAATTGTACTGTACTTTTACTGTACTTGTACTGTAAATGTACTGTAGTTGTACTGTATGTGTACTGTAGTGGTACTGTATTTGTACTGTACTTGTACTGTAGTTGTACTGTAGTTGTACTGTAGTTGGCTTGTAGTTGTACTGTATGTGTACTGTAGTTGTACTGTATTTGTACTGTACTTGTACTGTAGTTGTACTGTAGTTGTACTGTAGTTGTACTGTAGTTGTACTGTAGTTGTACTGTAGTTGTACTGTAGTTGTACTGTATGTGTACTGTAGTTGTACTGTAGTTGTACTGTAGTTGTACTGTATGTGTCCTGTATTTTAACTGTACTTGTACTGTAGTTGTACTGTAGTTGTACTGTAGTTGTACTGTAGTTGTACTGTATTTGTACTGTAGTTGTACTGTATGTGTACTGTATGTGTACTGTAGTTGTACTGTAGTTGTACTGTATGTGTACTGTATGTGTACTGTATTTGTACTGTAGTTGTACTGTATGTGTCCTGTGTTTTAACTGTACTTGTACTGTAGTTGTACTGTAGTTGTACTGTAGTTGTACTGTAGTTGTACTGTATGTGTACTGTAGTTGTACTGTAGTTGTACTGTAGTTGTACTGTAGTTGTACTGTAGTTGTACTGTATGTGTACTGTATGTGTACTGTAGTTGTACTGTAGTTGTACTGTATTTGTACTGTATTTTAACTGTATTTGTACTGTAGTTGTACTGTATTTGTACTGTAGTTGTACTGTAGTTGTACTGTAGTTGTACTGTACTTGTACTGTAGTTGTACTGTAGTTGTACTGTTTGTGTACTGTAGTGGTACTGTATTTGTACTGTACTTGTACTGTAGTTGTACTGTAGTTGTACTGTATGTGAACTGTAGTTGTACTGTATGTGTACTGTAGTGGTACTGTGTTCGTACTGTACTTGTACTGTATTTTTACTGTACTTGTACTGTATGTGTACTGTAGTTGTACTGTATGTGTACTGTAGTTGTACTGTAGTTGTACAGTATGTGTACTGTAGTTGTACTGTATTTGTACTGTACTTGTACTGTAGTTGTACTGTACGTGTCCTGTATGTGTACTGTATTTTAACTGTATTTGTACTGTAGTTGTACTGTAGTTGTACTGTAGTTGTACTGTAGTTGTACTGTAGTTGTACTGTACTTGTACTGTAGTTGTACTGTAGTTGTACTGTAGTTGTACTGTATGTGTACTGTATGTGTACTGTAGTTGTACTGTAGTTGTACTGTATGTGTACTGTATGTGTACTGTAGTTGTACTGTAGTTGTACTGTAGTTGTAATGTATGTGTACTGTATTTTAACTGTATTTGTACTGTAGTTGTACTGTAGTTGTACTGTAGTTGTACTGTAGTTGTACTGTAGTTGTACTGTACTTGTACTGTAGTTGTACTGTAGTTGTACTGTAGTTAAACTGTATTTGTACTGTAGTTGTACTGTAGTTGTACTGTATGTGTACTGTATGTGTACTGTATTTGTACTGTAGTAGTACTGTATGTGTACTGTATGTGTACTGTATGTGTACTGTATTTGTACTGTAGTTGTACTGTAGTTGTACTGTAGTTGTACTGTAGTTGTACTGTATTTGTACTGTACTTGTACTGTAGTTGTACTGTAGTTGTACTGTACTTGTAATGTACTTGTACTGTACTTGTACTGTACTTGTACTGTAGTTGTACTGTATGTGGACTGTAGTTGTACTGTATGTGTACTGATGTTGTACTGTAGTTGTACTGTAGTTGTACTGTAGTTGTACTGTAGTTGTACTGTAGTTGTACTGTAGTTGTACTGTAGTTGTACTGTATGTGTACTGTAGTTGTACTGTATTTGTACTGTACTTGTACTGTAGTTGTACTGTAGTTGTACTGTAGTTGTACTGTATGTGTACTGTATTTATACTGTACTTGTACTGTAGTTGTACTGTATGTGTACTGTATTTTAACTGTACTTGTAATGTTGTTGTACTGTAGTTGTACTGTAGTTGTACTGTATGTGTACTGTATTTGTACTGTACTTGTACTGTAGTTGTACTGTACTTGTACTGTACTTGTACTGTACTTGTACTGTACTTGTACTGTATGGGTACTGTACTTGTACTGTAGTTGTACTCTAGTTGTACTGTATTTGTACTGTAGTTGTACTGTAGTTGTACTGTAGTTGTACTGTATGTGTACTGTAGTTGTACTGTAGTTGTACTGTAGTTGTACTGTATGTTTACTGTATTTTAACTGTAGTTGTACTGTAGTTGTACTGTATGTGTACTGTATGTGTACTGTAGTTGTACTGTAGTTGTACTGTATGTGTACTGTATGTGTACTGTAGTTGTACTGTATTTGTACTGTAGTTGTACTGTAGTTGTACTGTATGTGTACTGTAGTTGTACTGTATGTGTACTGTAGTTGTACTATATTTGTACTGTAATTGTACTGTATTTGTACTGTAGTTGTACTGTAGTAGTACTGTATGTGTACTGTATTTGTACTGTACTTGTACTGTAGTTGTACTGTAGTTGTACTGTACTTGTACTGTACTTGTACTGTAGTTGTACTGTATGTGTACTGTAGTTGTACTGTATTTGTACTGTACTTGTACTGTAGTTGTACTGTAGTTGTACTGTACTTGTACTGTACTTGTACTGTAGTTGTACTGTAGTTGTACTGTATGTGTACTGTAGTTGTACTGTATTTGTACTGTACTTGTACTGTAGTTGTACTCTAGTTGTACTGTATGTGTACTGTATTTGTACTGTACTTGTACTGTAGTTGTACTGTAGTTGTACTGTATGTGTACTGTATTTGTACTGTACTTGTACTGTAGTTGTACTGTAGTTGTACTGTACTTTTACTGTACTTGTACTGTAGTTGTACTGTATGTGTACTGTAGTTGTACTGTATTTGTACTGTACTTTTACTGTAGTTGTACTGTAGTTGTACTGTACTTGTACTGTAGTTGTACTGTAGTTGTACTGTAGTTGTACTGTATGTGTACTGTAGTTGTACTGTATTTGTACTGTACTTGTACTGTAGTTGTACTGTAGTTGTACTGTAGTTGTACTGTATGTGTACTGTATTTATACTGTACTTGTACTGTAGTTGTACTGTAGTTGTACTGTAGTTGTACTGTAGTTGTACTGTAGTTGTACTGTAGTTGTACTGTATGTGTACTGTAGTTGTACTGTAGTTGTACTGTAGTTGTACTGTATGTGTCCTGTATTTTAACTGTACTTGTACTGTAGTTGTACTGTAGTTGTACTGTAGTTGTACTGTAGTTGTACTGTATTTGTACTGTAGTTGTACTGTATGTGTACTGTATGTGTACTGTAGTTGTACTGTAGTTGTACTGTATGTGTACTGTATGTGTACTGTATTTGTACTGTAGTTGTACTGTATGTGTCCTGTGTTTTAACTGTACTTGTACTGTAGTTGTACTGTAGTTGTACTGTAGTTGTACTGTAGTTGTACTGTATGTGTACTGTAGTTGTACTGTAGTTGTACTGTAGTTGTACTGTAGTTGTACTGTATGTGTACTGTATGTGTACTGTAGTTGTACTGTAGTTGTACTGTATTTGTACTGTATTTTAACTGTATTTGTACTGTAGTTGTACTGTATTTGTACTGTAGTTGTACTGTAGTTGTACTGTAGTTGTACTGTACTTGTACTGTAGTTGTACTGTAGTTGTACTGTTTGTGTACTGTAGTGGTACTGTATTTGTACTGTACTTGTACTGTAGTTGTACTGTAGTTGTACTGTATGTGAACTGTAGTTGTACTGTATGTGTACTGTAGTGGTACTGTGTTCGTACTGTACTTGTACTGTATTTTTACTGTACTTGTACTGTATGTGTACTGTAGTTGTACTGTATGTGTACTGTAGTTGTACTGTAGTTGTACAGTATGTGTACTGTAGTTGTACTGTATTTGTACTGTACTTGTACTGTAGTTGTACTGTACGTGTCCTGTATGTGTACTGTATTTTAACTGTATTTGTACTGTAGTTGTACTGTAGTTGTACTGTAGTTGTACTGTAGTTGTACTGTACTTGTACTGTAGTTGTACTGTAGTTGTACTGTAGTTGTACTGTATGTGTACTGTATGTGTACTGTAGTTGTACTGTAGTTGTACTGTATGTGTACTGTATGTGTACTGTAGTTGTACTGTAGTTGTACTGTAGTTGTAATGTATGTGTACTGTATTTTAACTGTATTTGTACTGTAGTTGTACTGTAGTTGTACTGTAGTTGTACTGTAGTTGTACTGTAGTTGTACTGTACTTGTACTGTAGTTGTACTGTAGTTGTACTGTAGTTAAACTGTATTTGTACTGTAGTTGTACTGTAGTTGTACTGTATGTGTACTGTATGTGTACTGTATTTGTACTGTAGTAGTACTGTATGTGTACTGTATGTGTACTGTATGTGTACTGTATTTGTACTGTAGTTGTACTGTAGTTGTACTGTAGTTGTACTGTAGTTGTACTGTATTTGTACTGTACTTGTACTGTAGTTGTACTGTAGTTGTACTGTACTTGTAATGTACTTGTACTGTACTTGTACTGTACTTGTACTGTAGTTGTACTGTATGTGGACTGTAGTTGTACTGTATGTGTACTGATGTTGTACTGTAGTTGTACTGTAGTTGTACTGTAGTTGTACTGTAGTTGTACTGTAGTTGTACTGTAGTTGTACTGTATGTGTACTGTAGTTGTACTGTATTTGTACTGTACTTGTACTGTAGTTGTACTGTAGTTGTACTGTAGTTGTACTGTATGTGTACTGTATTTATACTGTACTTGTACTGTAGTTGTACTGTATGTGTACTGTATTTTAACTGTACTTGTAATGTTGTTGTACTGTAGTTGTACTGTAGTTGTACTGTATGTGTACTGTATTTGTACTGTACTTGTACTGTAGTTGTACTGTACTTGTACTGTACTTGTACTGTACTTGTACTGTACTTGTACTGTATGGGTACTGTACTTGTACTGTAGTTGTACTCTAGTTGTACTGTATTTGTACTGTAGTTGTACTGTAGTTGTACTGTAGTTGTACTGTATGTGTACTGTAGTTGTACTGTAGTTGTACTGTAGTTGTACTGTATGTTTACTGTATTTTAACTGTAGTTGTACTGTAGTTGTACTGTATGTGTACTGTATGTGTACTGTAGTTGTACTGTAGTTGTACTGTATGTGTACTGTATGTGTACTGTAGTTGTACTGTATTTGTACTGTAGTTGTACTGTAGTTGTACTGTATGTGTACTGTAGTTGTACTGTATGTGTACTGTAGTTGTACTATATTTGTACTGTAATTGTACTGTATTTGTACTGTAGTTGTACTGTAGTAGTACTGTATGTGTACTGTATTTGTACTGTACTTGTACTGTAGTTGTACTGTAGTTGTACTGTACTTGTACTGTACTTGTACTGTAGTTGTACTGTATGTGTACTGTAGTTGTACTGTATTTGTACTGTACTTGTACTGTAGTTGTACTGTAGTTGTACTGTACTTGTACTGTACTTGTACTGTAGTTGTACTGTAGTTGTACTGTATGTGTACTGTAGTTGTACTGTATTTGTACTGTACTTGTACTGTAGTTGTACTGTAGTTGTACTGTATGTGTACTGTATTTGTACTGTACTTGTACTGTAGTTGTACTGTAGTTGTACTGTATGTGTACTGTATTTGTACTGTACTTGTACTGTAGTTGTACTGTAGTTGTACTGTACTTTTACTGTACTTGTACTGTAGTTGTACTGTATGTGTACTGTAGTTGTACTGTATTTGTACTGTACTTTTACTGTAGTTGTACTGTAGTTGTACTGTACTTGTACTGTAGTTGTACTGTAGTTGTACTGTAGTTGTACTGTATGTGTACTGTAGTTGTACTGTATTTGTACTGTACTTGTACTGTAGTTGTACTGTAGTTGTACTGTAGTTGTACTGTATGTGTACTGTATTTATACTGTACTTGTACTGTAGTTGTACTGTATGTGTACTGTACTTGTACTGTAGTTGTACTGTAGTTGTACTGTACTTGTACTGTACTTGTACTGTAGTTGTAATGTATGTGTACTGTAGTTGTACTGTATTTGTACTGTACTTGTACTGTAGTTGTACTGTAGTTGTACTGTACTTGTACTGTACTTGTACTGTACTTGTACTGTACTTGTACTGTAGTTGTACTGTAGTTGTACTGTAGTTGTACTGTACTTGTACTGTATTTGTACTGTAGTTGTTCTGTATGTGTACTGTATTTGTACTGTAGTTGTAGTGTAGTTGTACTGTAGTTGTACTGTATGTGTACTGTATGTGTACTGTAGTTGTACTGTAGTTGTACTGTAGTTGTACTGTATGTGTACTGTATGTGTACTGTATGTGTACTGTAGTTGTACTGTATTTGTACTGTACTTGTACTGTAGTTGTACTGTATGTGTACTGTAGTTGTACTGTATTTGTACTGTACTTGTACTGTAGTTATACTGTAGTTGTACTGTACTTGTACTGTACTTGTACTGTAGTTGTACTGTAGTTGTACTGTAGTTGTACTGTATGTGTACTGTAGTTGTACTGTATTTGTACTGTACTTGTACTGTAGATGTACTGTAGTTGTACTGTATTTGTACTGTATGTGTACTGTATTTGTACTGTAGTTGTACTGTATGAGTACTGTAGTTGTACTGTAGTTGTACTGTGTGTGTACTGTATTTGTACTGTATGTGTACTGTATTTGTACTGTAGTTGTACTGTAGTTGTACTGTAGTTGTACTGTAGTTGTACTGTAGTTTTACTGTATGTGTACTGTATTTGTACTGTATGTGTACTGTATTTGTACTGTAGTTGTACTGTAGTTGTACTGTATGTGTTCTGTATTTTAACTGTACTTGTACTGTAGTTGTACAGTATTTGTACTGTAGTTGTACTGTATTTGTACTGTAGTTGTACTGTAGTTGTACTGTAGTTGTACTGTATGTGTACTGTATTTGTACTGTATGTGTATTGTATTTGTACTGTATGTGTACTGTATGTGTACTGTAGTTGTACTTTAGTTGTACTGTATGTGTACTGTAGTTGTAATGTACTTGTACTGTAGTTGTACTGTATGTGTACTGTATTTCTAGTGTAGTTGTACTGTATTTGTACTGTACTTGTACTGTAGTTGTACTGTAGTTGTACTGTATGTGTACTGTATTTGTACTGTACTTGTACTGTAGTTGTACTGTAGTTGTACTGTAGTTGTACTGTAGTTGTACTGTACTTGCACTGTACTTGTACTGTAGTTGTACTGTATTTGTACTGTACTTGTACTGTACTTGTACTGTAGTTGTACTGTAGTTGTACTGTACTTGTACTGTCGTTGTACTGTATGTGTACTGTAGTTGTAATGTATTTGTACTGTACTTGTACTGTAGTTGTACTGTAGTTGTACTGTACTTGTACTGTAGTTGTACTGTAGTTGTACTGTATGTGTACTGTATTTGTACTGTACTTGTACTGTAGTTGTACTGTAGTTGTACTGTATTTGTACTGTAGTTGTACTGTATGTGTACTGTAGTTGTACTGTATTTGTACTGTACTTGTACGGTAGTCGTACTGTAGTTGTACTGTATTTGTACTGTAGTTGTACTGTAGTTGTACTGTATGTGTACTGTAGTTGTACTGTATGTGTACTGTAGTTGTACTGAATGTGTACTGTAGTTGTACTGTATTTGTACTGTATTTGTAATGTACTTGTACTATTGTTGTACTGTAGTTGTACTGTATGTGTACTATATTTGTACTGTACTTGTACTGTAGTTGTACTGTAGTTGTACTGTACTTGTACTGTACTTGTACTGTAGTTGTACTGTATGTGTACTGTAGTTGTACTGTATTTATACTGTACTTGTACTGTAGTTGTACTGTAGTTGTACTGTACTTGTACTGTAGTTGTACTGTAGTTGTACTGTAGTTGTACTGTATGTGTACTGTAGTTGTACTGTATTAGTACTGTACTTGTACTGTAGATGTACTGTAGTTGTACTGTATTTGTACTGTATGTGTACTGTATTTGTACTGTAGTTGTACTGTATGTGTACTGTAGTTGTACTGTAATTGTACTGTGTGTGTACTGTAATTGTACTGTTTGTGTACTGTATTTGTACTGTAGATGTACTGTAGTTGTACTGTAGTTGTACTGTATGTGTACTGTATTTGTACTGTATGTGTACTGTATTTGTACTGTAGTTGTACTGTAGTTGTACTGTATGTGTACTGTATTTTAACTGTAGTTGTACTGTATTTGTACTGTACTTGTACTGTATTTGTACTGTACTTGTACTGTATGTGTACTGTAGTTGTACTGTATGTGTACTGTAGTTGTACTGTAGTTGTACTGTATGTGTACTGTAGTTGTACTGTATTTGTACTGTACTTGTACTGTAGTTGTACTGTACGTGTACTGTATGTGTACTGTATTTTAACTGTATTTGTACTGTAGTTGTACTGTATTTGTACTGTAGTTGTACTGTAGTTGTACTGTAGTTGTACTGTAGTTGTACTGTACTTGTACTGTAGTTGTACTGTAGTTTTACTGTAGTTGTACTGTAGTTGTACTGTATGTGTACTGTATGTGTACTGTAGTTGTACTGTAGTTGTACTGTATGTGTACTGTATGTGTACTGTAGTTGTACTGTAGTTGTACTGTAGTTGTATTGTATGTGTACTGTAGTTGTACTGTATTTGTACTGTACTTGTACTGTAGTCGTACTGTAGTTGTACTGTATTTGTACTGTAGTTGTACTGTAGTTGTACTGTATGTGTACTGTAGTTGTACTGTATGTGTACTGTAGTTGTACTGAATGTGTACTGTAGTTGTACTGTATTTGTACTGTATTTGTAATGTACTTGTACTATTGTTGTACTGTAGTTGTACTGTATGTGTACTGTATTTGTACTGTACTTGTACTGTAGTTGTACTGTAGTTGTACTGTACTTGTACTGTACTTGTACTGTAGTTGTACTGTATGTGTACTGTAGTTGTACTGTATTTATACTGTACTTGTACTGTAGTTGTACTGTAGTTGTACTGTACTTGTACTGTAGTTGTACTGTAGTTGTACTGTAGTTGTACTGTATGTGTACTGTAGTTGTACTGTATTTGTACTGTACTTGTACTGTAGATGTACTGTAGTTGTACTGTATTTGTACTGTATGTGTACTGTATTTGTACTGTAGTTGAACTGTATGTGTACTGTAGTTGTACTGTAGTTGCACTGTGTGTGTACTGTAATTGTACTGTTTGTGTACTGTATTTGTACTGTAGTTGTACTGTAGTTGTACTGTAGTTGTACTGTAGTTGTACTGTAGTTGTACTGTATGTGTACTGTATTTGTACTGTATGTGTACTGTATTTGTACTGTAGTTGTACTGTAGTTGTACTGTATGTGTACTGTATTTTAACTGTACTTGTACTGTAGTTGTACTGTATTTGTACTGTAGTTGTACTGTATTTGTACTGTAGTTGTACTGTAGTTGTACTGTAGTTGTACTGTATGTGTACTGTATTTGTACTGTATGTGTACTGTATTTGTACTGTATGTGTACTGTATTTGTACTGTAGTTGTACTGTAGTTGTACTGTATGTGTACTGTAGTTGTACTGTATTTGTACTGTATTTGTACTGTATTGTACTGTAGTTGTACTGTAGTTGTACTGTATGTGTACTGTATTTGTACTGTAGTTGTACTGTAGTTGTACTGTATGTGTACTGTAGTTGTACTGTTCTTGTACTGTAGTTGTACTGTAGTTGTACTGTATGTGTACTGTATGTGTACTGTACTTGTACTGTAGTTGTACTGTAGTTGTACTGTATGTGTACTGTATGTGTACTGTATTTGTACTGTAGTTGTACTGTAGTTGTACTGTATGTGTCCTGTATTTTAACTGTACTTGTACTGTAGTTTTACTGTATGTGTACTGTAGTTGTACTGTAGTTGTACTGTATATGTCCTGTATTTAAATGTACTTGTACCGTAGTTGTACTGTAGTTGTACTGTAGTTGTACTGTATTTGTACTGTAGTTGTACTGTATGTGTACTGTATGTGTACTGTAGTTGTACTGTAGTTGTACTGTAGTTGTACTTTATGTGTACTGTATGTGTACTGTATTTGTACTGTAGTTGTACTGTAGTTGTACTGTATGTGTCCTGTATTTTAACTGTACTTGTACTGTAGTTGTACTGTAGTTGTACTGTAGTTGTACTGTAGTGTTGTACTGTAGTTGTTCTGTATGTGTACTGTATGTGTACTGTAGTTGTACTGTAGTTGTACTGTAGTTGTACTGTAGTTGTACTGTATGTGTACTGTATGTGTACTGTAGTTGTACTGTAGTTGTACTGTATGTGTACTGTATGTGTACTGTAGTTGTACTGTATGTGTACTGTAGTTGTACTGTATGTGTACTGTAGTTGTACTGTATTTGTACTGTACTTGTACTGTAGTTGTACTGTATTTGTACTGTATTTGTACTGTATTTTAACTGTATTTGTACTGTAGTTGTACTGTATCTGTACTGTAGTTGTACTGTAGTTGTACTGTAGTTGTACTGTAGTTGTACTGTACTTGTACTGTAGTTGTACTGTAGTTGTACTGTAGTTGTACTTTATGTGTACTGTATGTGTACTGTATTTGTACTGTAGTTGTACTGTAGTTGTACTGTATGTGTCCTGTATTTTAACTGTACTTGTACTGTAGTTGTACTGTAGTTGTACTGTAGTTGTACTGTAGTGTTGTACTGTAGTTGTTCTGTATATGTACGGTATGTGTACTGTATTTGTACTGTAGTTGTACTGTAGTTGTACTGTATGTGTACTGTATGTGTACTGTAGTTGTACTGTAGTTGTACTGTATGTGTCCTGTATTTTAACTGTACTTGTACTGTAGTTGTACTGTAGTTGTACTGTAGTTGTACTGTAGTTGTACTGTATGTGTACTGTAGTTGTACTGTAGTTGTACTGTATGTGTACTGTATGTGTTCTGTATTTGTACTGTAGTTGTACTGTAGTTGTACTGTATTTGTACTGTAGTTGTACTGTAGTTGTACTGTAGTTGTACTGTATGTGTACTGTAGTTGTACTGTAGTTGTACTGTATGTGTACTGTATGTGTACTGTAGTTGTACTGTAGTTGTACTGTATGTGTACTGTACTTGTACTGTATGTGTACTGTAGTTGTACTGTAGTTGTACTGTATGTGTACTGTAGTTGTACTGTATTTGTACTGTACTTGTACTGTAGTTGTACTGTATTTGTACTGTATTTGTACTGTATTTTATCTGTATTTGTACTGTAGTTGTACTGTATTTGTACTGTAGTTGTACTGTAGTTGTACTGTAGTTGTACTGTAGCTGTACTGTACTTGTACTGTAGTTGTACTGTAGTTGTACTGTATGTGTACTGTAGTGGTACTGTATTTGTACTGTAGTTGTACTGTACATGTACTGTAGTTGTACTGTATGTGTACTGTATTTTAACTGTATTTGTACTGTAGTTGTACTGTATTTGTACTGTAATTGTACTGTACTTTTACTGTACTTGTACTGTAAATGTACTGTAGTTGTACTGTATGTGTACTGTAGTGGTACTGTATTTGTACTGTACTTGTACTGTAGTTGTACTGTAGTTGTACTGTAGTTGGCTTGTAGTTGTACTGTATGTGTACTGTAGTTGTACTGTATTTGTACTGTACTTGTACTGTAGTTGTACTGTAGTTGTACTGTAGTTGTACTGTAGTTGTACTGTAGTTGTACTGTAGTTGTACTGTAGTTGTACTGTATGTGTACTGTAGTTGTACTGTAGTTGTACTGTAGTTGTACTGTATGTGTCCTGTATTTTAACTGTACTTGTACTGTAGTTGTACTGTAGTTGTACTGTAGTTGTACTGTAGTTGTACTGTATTTGTACTGTAGTTGTACTGTATGTGTACTGTATGTGTACTGTAGTTGTACTGTAGTTGTACTGTATGTGTACTGTATGTGTACTGTATTTGTACTGTAGTTGTACTGTATGTGTCCTGTGTTTTAACTGTACTTGTACTGTAGTTGTACTGTAGTTGTACTGTAGTTGTACTGTAGTTGTACTGTATGTGTACTGTAGTTGTACTGTAGTTGTACTGTAGTTGTACTGTAGTTGTACTGTATGTGTACTGTATGTGTACTGTAGTTGTACTGTAGTTGTACTGTATTTGTACTGTATTTTAACTGTATTTGTACTGTAGTTGTACTGTATTTGTACTGTAGTTGTACTGTAGTTGTACTGTAGTTGTACTGTACTTGTACTGTAGTTGTACTGTAGTTGTACTGTTTGTGTACTGTAGTGGTACTGTATTTGTACTGTACTTGTACTGTAGTTGTACTGTAGTTGTACTGTATGTGAACTGTAGTTGTACTGTATGTGTACTGTAGTGGTACTGTATTTGTACTGTACTTGTACTGTATTTTTACTGTACTTGTACTGTATGTGTACTGTAGTTGTACTGTATGTGTACTGTAGTTGTACTGTAGTTGTACAGTATGTGTACTGTAGTTGTACTGTATTTGTACTGTACTTGTACTGTAGTTGTACTGTACGTGTCCTGTATGTGTACTGTATTTTAACTGTATTTGTACTGTAGTTGTACTGTATTTGTACTGTAGTTGTACTGTAGTTGTACTGTAGTTGTACTGTAGTTGTACTGTACTTGTACTGTAGTTGTACTGTAGTTGTACTGTAGTTGTACTGTAGTTGTACTGTATGTGTACTGTATGTGTACTGTAGTTGTACTGTAGTTGTACTGTATGTGTACTGTATGTGTACTGTAGTTGTACTGTAGTTGTACTGTAGTTGTAATGTATGTGTACTGTATTTTAACTGTATTTGTACTGTAGTTGTACTGTAGTTGTACTGTAGTTGTACTGTAGTTGTACTGTACTTGTACTGTAGTTGTACTGTAGTTGTACTGTAGTTAAACTGTATTTGTACTGTAGTTGTACTGTAGTTGTACTGTATGTGTACTGTATGTGTACTGTATTTGTACTGTAGTAGTACTGTATGTGTACTGTATGTGTACTGTATGTGTACTGTATTTGTACTGTAGTTGTACTGTAGTTGTACTGTAGTTGTACTGTAGTTGTACTGTATTTGTACTGTACTTGTACTGTAGTTGTACTGTAGTTGTACTGTACTTGTAATGTACTTGTACTGTACTTGTACTGTACTTGTACTGTACTTGTACTGTACTTGTACTGTAGTTGTACTGTATGTGGACTGTAGTTGTACTGTATGTGTACTGATGTTGTACTGTAGTTGTACTGTAGTTGTACTGTAGTTGTACTGTAGTTGTACTGTAGTTGTACTGTATGTGTACTGTAGTTGTACTGTATTTGTACTGTACTTGTACTGTAGTTGTACTGTAGTTGTACTGTAGTTGTACTGTATGTGTACTGTATTTATACTGTACTTGTACTGTAGTTGTACTGTATGTGTACTGTATTTTAACTGTACTTGTAATGTTGTTGTACTGTAGTTGTACTGTAGTTGTACTGTATGTGTACTGTATTTGTACTGTACTTGTACTGTAGTTGTACTGTACTTGTACTGTACTTGTATTGTACTTGTACTGTACTTGTACTGTATGGGTACTGTACTTGTACTGTAGTTGTACTCTAGTTGTACTGTATTTGTACTGTAGTTGTACTGTAGTTGTACTGTAGTTGTACTGTATGTGTACTGTAGTTGTACTGTAGTTGTACTGTAGTTGTACTGTATGTTTACTGTATTTTAACTGTAGTTGTACTGTAGTTGTACTGTATGTGTACTGTATGTGTACTGTAGTTGTACTGTAGTTGTACTGTATGTGTACTGTATGTGTACTGTAGTTGTACTGTATTTGTACTGTAGTTGTACTGTAGTTGTACTGTATGTGTACTGTAGTTGTACTGTATGTGTACTGTAGTTGTACTATATTTGTACTGTAATTGTACTGTATTTGTACTGTAGTTGTACTGTAGTTGTACTGTATGTGTACTGTATTTGTACTGTACTTGTACTGTAGTTGTACTGTAGTTGTACTGTACTTGTACTGTACTTGTACTGTAGTTGTACTGTATGTGTACTGTAGTTGTACTGTATTTGTACTGTACTTGTACTGTAGTTGTACTGTAGTTGTACTGTACTTGTACTGTACTTGTACTGTAGTTGTACTGTAGTTGTACTGTATGTGTACTGTAGTTGTACTGTATTTGTACTGTACTTGTACTGTAGTTGTACTGTAGTTGTACTGTATGTGTACTGTATTTGTACTGTACTTGTACTGTAGTTGTACTGTAGTTGTACTGTATGTGTACTGTATTTGTACTGTACTTGTACTGTAGTTGTACTGTAGTTGTACTGTACTTTTACTGTACTTGTACTGTAGTTGTACTGTATGTGTACTGTAGTTGTACTGTATTTGTACTGTACTTTTACTGTAGTTGTACTGTAGTTGTACTGTACTTGTACTGTAGTTGTACTGTAGTTGTACTGTAGTTGTACTGTATGTGTACTGTAGTTGTACTGTATTTGTACTGTACTTGTACTGTAGTTGTACTGTAGTTGTACTGTAGTTGTACTGTATGTGTACTGTATTTATACTGTACTTGTACTGTAGTTGTACTGTATGTGTACTGTACTTGTACTGTAGTTGTACTGTAGTTGTACTGAACTTGTACTGTACTTGTACTGTAGTTGTAATGTATGTGTACTGTAGTTGTACTGTATTTGTACTGTACTTGTACTGTAGTTGTACTGTAGTTGTACTGTACTTGTACTGTACTTGTACTGTACTTGTACTGTACTTGTACTGTAGTTGTACTGTTGTTGTACTGTAGTTGTACTGTAGTTGTACTGTACTTGTACTGTATTTGTACTGTAGTTGTTCTGTATGTGTACTGTATTTGTACTGTAGTTGTACTGTAGTTGTACTGTAGTTGTACTGTATGTGTACTGTATGTGTACTGTAGTTGTACTGTAGTTGTACTGTAGTTGTACTGTATGTGTACTGTATGTGTACTGTAGTTGTACTGTATTTGTACTGTACTTGTACTGTAGTTGTACTGTATGTGTACTGTAGTTGTACTGTATTTGTACTGTACTTGTACTGTAGTTATACTGTAGTTGTACTGTACTTGTACTGTACTTGTACTGTAGTTGTACTGTAGTTGTACTGTAGTTGTACTGTATGTGTACTGTAGTTGTACTGTATTTGTACTGTACTTGTACTGTAGATGTACTGTAGTTGTACTGTATTTGTACTGTATGTGTACTGTATTTGTACTGTAGTTGTACTGTATGAGTACTGTAGTTGTACTGTAGTTGTACTGTGTGTGTACTGTATTTGTACTGTATGTGTACTGTATTTGTACTGTAGTTGTACTGTAGTTGTACTGTAGTTGTACTGTAGTTGTACTGTAGTTTTACTGTATGTGTACTGTATTTGTACTGTATGTGTACTGTATTTGTACTGTAGTTGTACTGTAGTTGTACTGTATGTGTTCTGTATTTTAACTGTACTTGTACTGTAGTTGTACAGTATTTGTACTGTAGTTGTACTGTATTTGTACTGTAGTTTACTGTAGTTGTACTGTAGTTGTACTGTATGTGTACTGTATTTGTACTGTATGTGTATTGTATTTGTACTGTATGTGTACTGTATGTGTACTGTAGTTGTACTTTAGTTGTACTGTATGTGTACTGTAGTTGTAATGTACTTGTACTGTAGTTGTACTGTATGTGTACTGTATTTCTACTGTAGTTGTACTGTATTTGTACTGTACTTGTACTGTAGTTGTACTGTAGTTGTACTGTATGTGTACTGTATTTGTACTGTACTTGTACTGTAGTTGTACTGTAGTTGTACTGTAGTTGTACTGTAGTTGTACTGTACTTGCACTGTACTTGTACTGTAGTTGTACTGTATTTGTACTGTACTTGTACTGTACTTGTACTGTAGTTGTACTGTAGTTGTACTGTACTTGTACTGTCGTTGTACTGTATGTGTACTGTAGTTGTAATGTATTTGTACTGTACTTGTACTGTAGTTGTACTGTAGTTGTACTGTACTTGTACTGTAGTTGTACTGTAGTTGTACTGTATGTGTACTGTATTTGTACTGTACTTGTACTGTAGTTGTACTGTAGTTGTACTGTATTTGTACTGTAGTTGTACTGTATGTGTACTGTAGTTGTACTGTATTTGTACTGTACTTGTACGGTAGTCGTACTGTAGTTGTACTGTATTTGTACTGTAGTTGTACTGTAGTTGTACTGTATGTGTACTGTAGTTGTACTGTATGTGTACTGTAGTTGTACTGTATTTGTACTGTATTTGTAATGTACTTGTACTATTGTTGTACTGTAGTTGTACTGTATGGGTACTGTATTTGAACTGTACTTGTACTGTAGTTGTACTGTAGTTGTACTGTACTTGTACTGTACTTGTACTGTAGTTGTACTGTATGTGTACTGTAGTTGTACTGTATTTATACTGTACTTGTACTGTAGTTGTACTGTAGTTGTACTGTACTTGTACTGTAGTTGTACTGTAGTTGTACTGTAGTTGTACTGTATGTGTACTGTAGTTGTACTGTATTAGTACTGTACTTGTACTGTAGATGTACTGTAGTTGTACTGTATTTGTACTGTATGTGTACTGTATTTGTACTGTAGTTGTACTGTATGTGTACTGTAGTTGTACTGTAATTGTACTGTGTGTGTACTGTAATTGTACTGTTTGTGTACTGTATTTGTACTGTAGTTGTACTGTAGTTGTACTGTATGTGTACTGTATTTGTACTGTATGTGTACTGTATTTGTACTGTAGTTGTACTGTAGTTGTACTGTATGTGTACTGTATTTTAACTGTAGTTGTACTGTATTTGTACTGTACTTGTACTGTATTTGTACTGTACTTGTACTGTATGTGTACTGTAGTTGTACTGTATGTGTACTGTAGTTGTACTGTAGTTGTACTGTATGTGTACTGTAGTTGTACTGTATTTGTACTGTACTTGTACTGTAGTTGTACTGTACGTGTACTGTATGTGTACTGTATTTTAACTGTATTTGTACTGTAGTTGTACTGTATTTGTACTGTAGTTGTACTGTAGTTGTACTGTAGTTGTACTGTAGTTGTACTGTACTTGTACTGTAATTGTACTGTAGTTTTACTGTAGTTGTACTGTAGTTGTACTGTATGTGTACTGTATGTGTACTGTAGTTGTACTGTAGTTGTACTGTATGTGTACTGTATGTGTACTGTAGTTGTACTGTAGTTGTACTGTAGTTGTAATGTATGTGTACTGTATTTTAACTGTATTTGTACTGTATTTGTACTGTAGTTGTACTGTAGTTGTACTGTAGTTGTACTGTAGTTGTACTGTACTTGTACTGTAGTTGTACTGTAGTTGTACTGTAGTTAAACTGTATTTGTACTGTAGTTGTACTGTAGTTGTACTGTATGTGTACTATATGTGTACTGTATTTGTACTGTAGTAGTACTGTATGTGTACTGTATGTGTACTGTATGTGTACTGTATTTGTACTGTAGTTGTACTGTAGTTGTACTGTAGTTGTACTGTAGTTGTTCTGTATTTGTACTGTACTTGTACTGTAGTTGTACTGTAGTTGTACTGTACTTGTACTGTACTTGTACTGTACTTGTACTGTACTTGTACTGTACTTGTACTGTAGTTGTACTGTAGTTGTACTGTATGTGGACTGTAGTTGTACTGTATGTGTACTGTAGTTGTACTGTAGTTGTACTGTAGTTGTACTGTAGTTGTACTGTAGTTGTACTGTATGTGTACTGTAGTTGTACTGTATTTGTACTGTACTTGTACTGTAGTTGTACTGTAGTTGTACTGTAGTTGTACTATATGTGTACTGTATTTATACTGTACTTGTACTGTAGTTGTACTGCAGTTGTACTGTATGTGTACTGTATTTTAACTGTACTTGTAATGTTGTTGTACTGTAGTTGTACTGTAGTTGTACTGTATGTGTACTGTATTTGTACTGGACTTGTACTGTAGTTGTACTGTACTTGTACTGTACTTGTACTGTACTTGTACTGTACTTGTACTGTACTTGTACTGTACTTGTACTGTATGGGTACTGTACTTGTACTGTAGTTGTACTGTAGTTGTACTGTATTTGTACTGTAGTTGTACTGTAGTTGTACTGTAGTTGTACTGTAGTTGTACTCTAGTTGTACTGTAGGTGTACTGTATGTTTACTGTATTTTAAGTGTAGTTGTACTGTAGTTGTACTGTATGTGTACTGTATGTGTACTGTAGTTGTACTGTAGTTGTACTGTATGTGTACTGTATGTGTACTGTAGTTGTACTGTATTTGTACTGTAGTTGTACTGTAGTTGTACTGTATGTGTACTGTAGTTGTACTGTATGTGTACTGTAGTTGTACTATATTTGTACTGTAATTGTACTGTATTTGTACTGTAGTTGTACTGTAGTTGTACTGTATGTGTA
The DNA here is from genome assembly GCA_946902985.2 of Meconema thalassinum. NCBI lineage: Eukaryota > Metazoa > Arthropoda > Insecta > Orthoptera > Tettigoniidae > Meconema > Meconema thalassinum. Next base: position 441,843,233 of record OX336394.1, on the reverse strand, counting down.
CTGTATTTGTACTGTACTTGTACTGTAGTTGTACTGTAGTTGTACTGTACTTGTACTGTACTTGTACTGTAGTTGTACTGTATGTGTACTGTAGTTGTACTGTATTTGTACTGTACTTGTACTGTAGTTGTACTGTAGTTGTACTGTACTTGTACTGTACTTGTACTGTAGTTGTACTGTAGTTGTACTGTAGTTGTACTGTATGTGTACTGTAGTTGTACTGTATTTGTACTGTACTTGTACTGTAGTTGTACTGTAGTTGTACTGTAGTTGTACTGTATGTGTACTGTATTTGTACTGTACTTGTACTGTAGTTGTACTGTAGTTGTACTGTATGTGTACTGTATTTGTACTGTACTTGTACTGTAGTTGTACTGTAGTTGTACTGTACTTTTACTGTACTTGTACTGTAGTTGTACTGTATGTGTACTGTAGTTGTACTGTATTTGTACTGTACTTTTACTGTAGTTGTATTGTAGTTGTACTGTACTTGTACTGTACTTGTACTGTAGTTGGACTGTAGTTGTACTGTAGTTGTACTGTATGTGTACTGTAGTTGTACTGTATTTGTACTGTACTTGTACTGTAGTTGTACTGTTGTTGTACTGTAGTTGTACTGTATGTGTACTGTATTTATACTGTACTTGTACTGTAGTTGTACTGTATGTGTACTGTATTTGTACTGTACTTGTACTGTAGTTGTACTGTAGTTGTACTGTACTTGTACTGTACTTGTACTGTAGTTGTACTGTATGTGTACTGTAGTTGTACTGTATTTGTACTGTACTTGTACTGTAGTTGTACTGTAGTTGTACTGTACTTGTACTGTACTTGTACTGTACTTGTACTGTACGTGTACTGTAGTTGTACTGTAGTTGTACTGTAGTTGTACTGTAGTTGTACTGTACTTGTACTGTATTTGTACTGTAGTTGTTCTGTATGTGTACTGTATTTGTACTGTAGTTGTACTGTAGTTGTACTGTAGTTGTACTGTATGTGTACTGTATGTGTACTGTAGTTGTACTGTAGTTGTACTGTAGTTGTACTGTATGTGTACTGTATGTGTACTGTATGTGTACTGTAGTTGTACTGTATGTGTACTGTATGTGTACTGTAGTTGTACTGTATGTGTACTGTATGTGTACTGTAGTTGTACTGTAGTTGTACTGTAGTAGTACTGTAGTTGTACAGTATTTGTACTGTAGTTGTACTGTAGTTGTACTGTTGTTGTACTGTTTGTGTACTGTATTTGTACTGTATGTGTACTGTAGTTGTACTGTATGTGTACTGTATGTGTACTGTAGTTGTACTGTAAATGTACTCTATGTGTACTGTATGTGTACTGTAGTTGTACTGTAGTTGTACTCTAGTTGTACTGTATGTGTTCTGTAGTTGTACTGTAGTTGTACTGTATGTTTACTGTAGTTGTACTGTAGTTGTACTGTAGTTGTTCTGTATGTGTACTGTAGTTGTACTGTAGTTGTACTGTATGTGTACTGTATTTGTACTGTATGTGTACTGTATGTGTACTGTATTTGTACTGTATGTGTACTGTAGTTGTACTGTATGTGTACTGTAGTTGTACTGTAGTTGTACTGTAGTTGTACTGTATGTGTACTGTATTTGTACTGTAGTTGTACTGTAGTTGTACTGTATGTGTACTGTATGTGTACTGTATTTGTACTGTATGTGTACTGTATTTGTACTGTAGTTGTACTGTAGTTGTACTGTAGTTGTACTGTATGTGTACTGTATTTGTACTGTATGTGTACTGTATTTGTACTGTAGTTGTACTGTAGTTGTACTGTAGTTGTACTGTATGTGTACTGTATTTGTACTGTATGTGTACTGTATTTATACTGTACTTGTACTGTAGTTGTACTGCAGTTGTACTGTATGTGTACTGTATTTTAACTGTACTTGTAATGTTGTTGTACTGTAGTTGTACTGTAGTTGTACTGTATGTGTACTGTATTTGTACTGTACTTGTACTGTAGTTGTACTGTACTTGTACTGTACTTGTACTGTACTTGTACTGTACTTGTACTGTATGGGTACTGTACTTGTACTGTAGTTGTACTGTAGTTGTACTGTATTTGTACTGTAGTTGTACTGTAGTTGTACTGTAGTTGTACTGTAGTTGTACTGTAGTTGTACTGTAGTTGTACTGTAGTTGTACTGTATGTTTACTGTATTTTAATTGTAGTTGTACTGTAGTTGTACTGTATGTGTACTGTATGTGTACTGTAGTTGTACTGTAGTTGTACTGTATGTGTACTGTATGTGTACTGTAGTTGTACTGTATTTGTACTGTAGTTGTACTGTAGTTGTTCTGTATGTGTACTGTAGTTGTACTGTATGTGTACTGTAGTTGTACTATATTTGTACTGTAATTGTACTGTATTTGTACTGTAGTTGTACTGTAGTTGTACTGTATGTGTACTGTATTTGTACTGTACTTGTACTGTAGTTGTACTGTAGTTGTACTGTACTTGTACTGTACTTGTACTGTAGTTGTACTGTATGTGTACTGTAGTTGTACTGTATTTGTACTGTACTTGTACTGTAGTTGTACTGTAGTTGTACTGTACTTGTACTGTACTTGTACTGTAGTTGTACTGTAGTTGTACTGTAGTTGTACTGTATGTGTACTGTAGTTGTACTGTATTTGTACTGTACTTGTACTGTAGTTGTACTGTAGTTGTACTGTAGTTGTACTGTATGTGTACTGTATTTGTACTGTACTTGTACTGTAGTTGTACTGTAGTTGTACTGTATGTGTACAGTATTTGTACTGTACTTGTACTGTAGTTGTACTGTAGTTGTACTGTACTTTTACTGTACTTGTACTGTAGTTGTACTGTATGTGTACTGTAGTTGTACTGTATTTGTACTGTACTTTTACTGTAGTTGTATTGTAGTTGTACTGTACTTGTACTGTACTTGTACTGTAGTTGTACTGTAGTTGTACTGTAGTTGTACTGTATGTGTACTGTAGTTGTACTGTATTTGTACTGTACTTGTACTGTAGTTGTACTGTTGTTGTACTGTAGTTGTACTGTATGTGTACTGTATTTATACTGTAGTTGTACTGTATGTGTACTGTATTTGTACTGTACTTGTACTGTAGTTGTACTGTAGTTGTACTGTACTTGTACTGTACTTGTACTGTAGTTGTACTGTATGTGTACTGTAGTTGTACTGTATTTGTACTGTACTTGTACTGTAGTTGTACTGTAGTTGTACTGTACTTGTACTGTACTTGTACTGTACTTGTACTGTACTTGTACTGTAGTTGTACTGTAGTTGTACTGTAGTTGTACTGTAGTTGTACTGTACTTGTACTGTATTTGTACTGTAGTTGTTCTGTATGTGTACTGTATTTGTACTGTAGTTGTACTGTAGTTGTACTGTAGTTGTACTGTATGTGTACTGTATGTGTACTGTAGTTGTACTGTAGTTGTACTGTAGTTGTACTGTATGTGTACTGTATGTGTACTGTATGTGTACTGTAGTTGTACTGTATGTGTACTGTATGTGTACTGTAGTTGTACTGTATGTGTACTGTATGTGTACTGTAGTTGTACTGTAGTTGTACTGTAGTAGTACTGTAGTTGTACAGTATTTGTACTGTAGTTGTACTGTAGTTGTACTGTTGTTGTACTGTTTGTGTACTGTATTTGTACTGTATGTGTACTGTAGTTGTACTGTATGTGTACTGTATGTGTACTGTAGTTGTACTGTAAATGTACTCTATGTGTACTGTATGTGTACTGTAGTTGTACTGTAGTTGTACTCTAGTTGTACTGTATGTGTACTGTAGTTGTACTGTAGTTGTACTGTATGTTTACTGTAGTTGTACTGTAGTTGTACTGTAGTTGTTCTGTATGTGTACTGTAGTTGTACTGTAGTTGTACTGTATGTGTACTGTATTTGTACTGTATGTGTACTGTATGTGTACTGTATTTGTACTGTATGTGTACTGTAGTTGTACTGTATGTGTACTGTAGTTGTACTGTAGTTGTACTGTAGTTGTACTGTATGTGTACTGTATTTGTACTGTAGTTGTACTGTAGTTGTACTGTATGTGTACTGTATGTGTACTGTATTTGTACTGTATGTGTACTGTATTTGTACTGTAGTTGTACTGTAGTTGTACTGTAGTTGTACTGTATGTGTACTGTATTTGTACTGTATGTGTACTGTATTTGTACTGTAGTTGTACTGTATGTGTACTGTAGTTGTACTGTATGTGTACTGTATTTGTACTGTATGTGTACTGTATTTGTACTGTAGTTTTACTGTAGTTGTACTGTAATTGTACTGTATGTGTACTGTATTTGTACTGTATGTGTACTGTATTTGTACTGTAGTTGTACTGTAGTTGTACTGTATGTGTACTGTATTTTAACTGTACTTGTACTGTAGTTGTACTGTATTTGTACTGTAGTTGTACTGTATGTGTACTGTATTTGTACTGTATGTGTACTGTATTTGTACTGTATGTGTACTGTATTTGTACTGTAGTTGTACTGTAGTTGTACTGTACTTGTACTGTATTTGTACCTTATGTGTACTGTATGTGTACTGTAGTTGTACTGTATTTGTACTGTAGTTGTACTGTAGTTGTACTGTAGTTGTACTGTAGTTGTACTGTATGTGTACTGTACTTGTACTGTATGTGTACTGTAGTTGTACTGTATTTGTACTGTATTTGTACTGTAGTTGTACTGTAGTTGTACTGTAGTTGTACTGTATGTGTACTGTATGTGTACTGTATGTGTACTGTAGTTGTACTGTATGTGCACTGTATTTGTACTGTAGTTGTACTGTAGTTGTACTGTACTTGTACTGTAGTTGTACTGTAGTTGTACTGTAGTTGTACTGTATTTGTACTGTACTTGTACTGTAGTTGTACTGTATGTGTACTGTAGTTTTACTGTATTTGTACTGTACTTGTACTGTAGTTGTACTGTAGTTGTACTGTACTTGTACTGTACTTGTACTGTACTTGTACTGTAGTTGTACTGTAGTTGTACTGTAGTTGTACTGTATGTGTAGCTTGCCACGGTGGGTGAGTGGATAGCGTGTCGGTCTACTAACCCCAAGATTGCAGGTTCGCCCCTGACCGTGGTAAGTGATTTTTGAAAGGCGGCAAAAATACGATACGCATGTCATACGATGTTGGCATGTCAAAGAACCCATTTGAATTCAGTAGGCCGGGTTCATAATGGCAAAATTAATCTCGGGAGTTTCCGCCAGCACAAAGTTCCTCATTTCTCTACTAGAAAGCGCTATTGTGTTCAAGGAGATTAGATATCTAACATCTAACCTCCTTGACTTTCATAGTCAAGGAACTACGAAATTCGACACGCAAGCTACCCTCTGGGTTTCAAATAGCAAAGCTTGCACCAGGCACCCGAGGCCATACGATATTATTATTATTATTACTGTATGTGTACTGTAGTTGTACTGTATTTGTACTGTACTTGTACTGTAGATGTACTGTCGTTGTACTGTATTTGTACTGTATGTGTACTGTATTTGTACTGTAGTTGTACTGTATGTGTACTGTAGTTGTACTGTAGTTGTACTGTGTGTGTACTGTATTTGTACTGTATGTGTACTGTAGTTGTACTGTAGTTGTACTGTAGTTGTACTGTAGTTGTACTGTAGTTGTACTGTATGTGTACTGTATTTGTACTGTATGTGTACTGTATTTGTACTGTAGTTGTACTGTAGTTGTACTGTATGTGTACTGTATTTTAACAGTACTTGTACTGTAGTTGTACTGTATGTGTACTGTAGTTGTACTGTATTTGTACTGTAGTTGTACTGTAGTTGTACTGTACTTGTACTGTAGTTGTACTGTAGTTGTACTGTATGTGTACTGTATTTGTACTGTACTTGTACTGTAGTTGTACTGTAGTTGTACTGTACTTGTACTGTACTTGTACTGTAGTTGTACTGTATGTGTACTGTAGTTGTACTGTATTTATACTGTACTTGTACTGTAGTTGTACTGTAGTTGTACTGTACTTGTACTGTACTTGTACTGTAGTTGTACTGAAGTTGTACTGTAGTTGTACTGTATGTGTACTGTAGTTGTACTGTATTTGTACTGTACTTGTACTGTAGATGTACTGTAGTTGTACTGTATTTGTACTGTATGTGTACTGTATTTGTACTGTAGTTGTACTGTATGTGTACTGTAGTTGTACTGTAGTTGTACTGTGTGTGTACTGTAATTGTACTGTATGTGTACTGTATTTGTACTGTAGTTGTACTGTAGTTGTACTGTAGTTGTACTGTATGTGTACTGTATTTGTACTGTATGTGTAGTGTATTTGTACTGTAGTTGTACTGTATGTGTACTGTAGTTGTACTGTAGTTGTACTGTGTGTGTACTGTAATTGTACTGTATGTGTACTGTATTTGTACTGTAGTTGTACTGTAGTTGTACTGTAGTTGTACTGTATTTGTACTGTAGTTGTACTGTATTTGTACTGTAGTTGTACTGTAGTTGTACTGTAGTTGTACTGTATGTGTACTGTATTTGTACTGTATGTGTACTGTATTTGTACTGTATGTGCACTGTATTTGTACTGTAGTTGTACTGTAGTTGTACTGTATGTGTACTGTAGTTGTACTGTACTTGTACTGTAGTTGTACTGTATGTGTACTGTATTTGTACTGTAGTTGTACTGTAGTTGTACTGTATTTGTACTGTATTTGTACTATATTGTACTGTAGTTGTACTGTAGTTGTACTGTATGTGTACTGTATTTGTACTGTAGTTGTACTGTAGTTGTACTGTATGTGTACTGGAGTTGTACTGTACTTGTACTGTAGTTGTACTGTAGTTGTACTGTATGTCTACTGTATGTGTACTGTACATGTTCTGTAGTTGTACTGTAGTTGTACTGTAAGTGTACTGTATGTGTACTGTATTTGTACTGTAGTTGTACTGTAGTTGTACTGTATGTGTCCTGTATTTTAACTGTACTTGTACTGTAGTTGTACTGTAGTTGTACTGTAGTTGTACTGTATGTGTACTGTAGTTGTACTGTAGTTGTACTGTAGTTGTACTGTAGTTGTACTGTATGTGTCCTGTATTTTAACTGTACTTGTACTGTAGTTGTACTGTAGTTGTACTGTAGTTGTACTGTATTTGTACAGTAGTTGTACTGTATGTGTACTGTATGTGTACTGTAGTTGTACTGTAGTTGTACTGTATGTGTACTGTATGTGTACTGTATTTGTACTGTAGTTGTACTGTAGTTGTACTGTATGTGTCCTGTATTTTAACTGTACTTGTACTGTAGTTGTACTGTAGTTGTACTGTAGTTGTACTGTATGTGTACTGTATGTGTACTGTTGTTGTACTGTATGTGTACTGTATGTGTACTGTAGTTGTACTGTAGTTGTACTGTATATGTACTGTAGTTGTACTGTAGTTGTACTGTGTGTGTACTGTAATTGTACTGTATGTGTACTGTATTTGTACTGTAGTTGTACTGTAGTTGTACTGTAGTTGTACTGTAGTTGTACTGTATTTGTACTGTAGTTGTACTGTATTTGTACTGTAGTTGTACTGTAGTTGTACTGTAGTTGTACTGTATGTGTACTGTATTTGTACTGTATGTGTACTGTATTTGTACTGTATTTGTACTGTAGTTGTACTGTAGTTGTACTGTATGTGTACTGTAGTTGTACTGTACTTGTACTGTAGTTGTACTGTATGTGTACTGTATTTGTACTGTAGTTGTACTGTAGTTGTACTGTATTTGCACTGTATTTGTACTGTAGTTGTACTGTAGTTGTACTGTATGTGTACTGTAGTTGTACTGTATGTGTACTGTAGTTGTACTGAATGTGTACCGTAGTTGTACTGTATTTGTACTGTATTTGTAATGTACTTGTACTGTAGTTGTACTGTAGTTGTACTGTATGTGTACTGTATTTGTACTGTACTTGTACTGTAGTTGTACTGTAGTTGTACTGTACTTGTACTGTACTTGTACTGTAGTTGTACTGTATGTGTACTGTAGTTGTACTGTATTTATACTGTACTTGTACTGCAGTTGTACTGTAGTTGTACTGTACTTGTACTGTACTTGTACTGTAGTTGTACTGAAGTTGTACTGTAGTTGTACTGTATGTGTACTGTAGTTGTACTGTATTTGTACTGTACTTGTACTGTAGATGTACTGTAGTTGTACTGTATTTGTACTGTATGTGTACTGTATTTGTACTGTAGTTGTACTGTATGTGTACTGTAGTTGTACTGTAGTTGTACTGTGTGTGTACTGTAATTGTACTGTATGTGTACTGTATTTGTACTGTAGTTGTACTGTAGTTGTACTGTAGTTGTACTGTATGTGTACTGTATTTGTACTGTAGTTGTACTGTATGTGTACTGTAGTTGTACTGTAGTTGTACTGTGTGTGTACTGTAATTCTACTGTATGTGTACTGTATTTGTACTGTAGTTGTACTGTAGTTGTACTGTAGTTGTACTGTAGTTGTACTGTATTTGTACTGTAGTTGTACTGTATTTGTACTGTAGTTGTACTGTAGTTGTACTGTAGTTGTACTGTATGTGTACTGTATTTGTACTGTATGTGTACTGTATTTGTACTGTATGTGCACTGTATTTGTACTGTAGTTGTACTGTAGTTGTACTGTATGTGTACTGTAGTTGTACTGTACTTGTACTGTAGTTGTACTGTATGTGTACTGTATTTGTACTGTAGTTGTACTGTAGTTGTACTGTAGTTGTAATGTATTTGTACTGTATTTGTACTGTATTGTACTGTAGTTGTACTGTAGTTGTACTGTATGTGTACTGTATTTGTACTGTAGTTGTACTGTAGTTGTACTGTATGTGTACTGGAGTTGTACTGTACTTGTACTGTAGTTGTACTGTAGTTGTACTGTATGTGTACTGTATGTGTACTGTACATGTACTGTAGTTGTACTGTAGTTGTACTGTAAGTGTACTGTATGTGTACTGTATTTGTACTGTAGTTGTACTGTAGTTGTACTGTATGTGTCCTGTATTTTAACTGTACTTGTACTGTAGTTGTACTGTAGTTGTACTGTAGTTGTACTGTAGTTGTACTGTATGTGTACTGTAGTTGTACTGTAGTTGTACTGTAGTTGTACTGTAGTTGTACTGTATGTGTCCTGTATTTTAACTGTACTTGTACTGTAGTTGTACTGTAGTTGTACTGTAGTTGTACTGTATTTGTACAGTAGTTGTACTGTATGTGTACTGTATGTGTACTGTAGTTGTACTGTAGTTGTACTGTAGTTGTACTGTATGTGTACTGTATGTGTACTGTATTTGTACTGTAGTTGTACTGTAGTTGTACTGTATGTGTCCTGTATTTTAACTGTACTTGTACTGTAGTTGTACTGTAGTTGTACTGTAGTTGTACTGTATGTGTACTGTATGTGTACTGTTGTTGTACTGTATGTGTACTGTATGTGTACTGTAGTTGTACTGTAGTTGTACTGTATGTGTACTGTATGTGTACTGTAGTTGTACTGTAGTTGTACTGTATGTGTACTGTACTTGTACTGTACTTGTACTGTAGTTGTACTGTAGTTGTACTGTAGTTGTACTGTACTTGTACTGTAGTTGTACTGTATGTGTACTGTATGTGTACTGTAGTTGTACTGTATGTGTACTGTAGTTGTACTGTAGTTGTACTGTATGTGTACTGTAGTTGTACTGTATTTGTACTGTACTTGTACTGTAGTTGTACTTTATTTGTACTGTATTTGTACTGTATTTTAACTGTATTTGTACTGTAGTTGTACTGTATTTGTACTGTAGTTGTACTGTAGTTGTACTGTAGTTGTACTGTAGTTGTACTGTACTTGTACTGTAGTTGTACTGTAGTTGTACTGTATGTGTACTGTAGTGGTACTGTATTTGTACTGTACTTGTACTGTAGTTGTACTGTAGTTGTACTGTATGTGAACTGTAGTTGTACTGTATGTGTACTGTAGTGGTACTGTATTTGTACTGTACTTGTACTGTATTTGTACTGTACTTGTACTGTATGTGTACTGTAGTTGTACTGTATGTGTACTGTAGTTGTACTGTAGTTGTACTGTATGTGTACTGTAGTTGTACTGTATTTGTACTGTACTTGTACTGTAGTTGTACTGTACGTGTACTGTATGTGTACTGTATTTTAACTGTATTTGTACTGTAGTTGTACTGTATTTGTACTGTAGTTGTACTGTAGTTGTACTGTAGTTGTACTGTAGTTGTACTGTACTTGTACTGTAGTTGTACTGTAGTTGTACTGTAGTTGTACTGTATGTGTACTGTAGTTGTACTGTAGTTGTACTGTATGTGTACTGTATGTGTACTGTAGTTGTACTGTAGTTGTACTGTAGTTGTAATGTATGTGTACTGTATTTTAACTGTATTTGTACTGTAGTTGTACTGTAGTTGTACTGTAGTTGTACTGTACTTGTACTGTAGTTGTACTGTAGTTGTACTGTAGTTAAACTGTATTTGTACTGTAGTTGTACTGTAGTTGTACTGTATGTGTACTGTATGTGTACTGTATTTGTACTGTAGTAGTACTGTATGTGTACTGTATGTGTACTGTATGTGTACTGTATTTGTACTGTAGTTGTACTGTAGTTGTACTGTAGTTGTACTGTAGTTAAACTGTATTTGTATTGTACTTGTACTGTAGTTGTACTGTAGTTGTACTGTACTTGTACTGTACTTGTACTGTACTTGTACTGTACTTGTACTGTAGTTGTACTGTAGTTGTACTGTATGTGGACTGTAGTTGTACTGTATGTGTACTGTAGTTGTACTGTAGTTGTACTGTAGTTGTACTGTAGTTGTACCGTAGTTGTACTGTAGTTGTACTGTAGTTGTACTGTAGTTGTACTGTATGTGTACTGTAGTTGTACTGTATTTGTACTGTACTTGTACTGTAGTTGTACTGTAGTTGTACTGTAGTTGTACTGTATGTGTACTGTATTTATACTGTACTTGTACTGTAGTTGTACTGCAGTTGTACTGTATGTGTACTGTATTTTAACTGAACTTGTAATGTTGTTGTACTGTAGTTGTACTGTAGTTGTACTGTATGTGTACTGTATTTGTACTGTACTTGTACTGTAGTTGTACTGTACTTGTACTGTACTTGTACTGTACTTGTACTGTACTTGTACTGTATGCGTACTGTACTTGTACTGTAGTTGTACTGTAGTTGTACTGTAGTTGTACTGTACTTGTACTGTACTTGTACTGTACTTGTACTGTACTTGTACTGTATTTGTACTGTAGTTGTACTGTAGTTGTACTGTAGTTGTACTGTATGTGTACTGTAGTTGTACTGTAGTTGTACTGTAGTTGTACTGTATGTTTACTGTATTTTAACTGTAGTTGTACTGTAGTTGTACTGTATGTGTACTGTATGTGTACTGTAGTTGTACTGTAGTTGTACTGTATGTGAACTGTATGTGTACTGTAGTTGTACTGTATTTGTACTGTAGTTGTACTGTAGTTGTACTGTATGTGTACTGTAGTTGTACTGTATGTGTACTGTAGTTGTACTATATTTGTACTGTAATTGTACTGTATTTGTATTGTAGTTGTACTGTAGTTGTACTGTATGTGTACTGTATTTGTACTGTACTTGTACTGTAGTTGTACTGTAGTTGTACTGTACTTGTACTGTACTTGTACTGTAGTTGTACTGTATGTGTACTGTAGTTGTACTGTATTTGTACTGTACTTGTACTGTAGTTGTACTGTAGTTGTACTGTACTTGTACAGTACTTGTACTGTAGTTGTACTGTAGTTGTACTGTAGTTGTACTGTATGTGTACTGTACTTTTACTGTAGTTGTACTGTAGTTGTACTGTAGTTGTACTGTACTTGTACTGTACTTGTACTGTACTTGTACTGTACTTGTACTGTACTTGTACTGTATTTGTACTGTAGTTGTACTGTAGTTGTACTGTAGTTGTACTGTATGTGTATTGTAGTTGTACTGTAGTTGTACTGTAGTTGTACTGTATGTTTACTGTATTTTAACTGTAGTTGTACTGTAGTTGTACTGTATGTGTACTGTATGTGTACTGTAGTTGTACTGTAGTTGTACTGTATGTGTACTGTATGTGTACTGTAGTTGTACTGTATTTGTACTGTAGTTGTACTGTAGTTGTACTGTATGTGTACTGTAGTTGTACTGTATGTGTACTGTAGTTGTACTATATTTGTACTGTAATTGTACTGTATTTGTACTGTAGTTGTACTGTAGTTGTACTGTATGTGTACTGTATTTGTACTGTACTTGTACTGTAGTTGTACTGTAGTTGTACTGTACTTGTACTGTACTTGTACTGTAGTTGTACTGTATGTGTACTGTAGTTGTACTGTATTTGTACTGTACTTGTACTGTAGTTGTACTGTAGTTGTACTGTACTTTTACTGTACTTGTACTGTAGTTGTACTGTATGTGTACTGTAGTTGTACTGTATTCGTACTGTACTTTTACTGTAGTTGTACTGTAGTTGTACTGTACTTGTATTGTACTTGTACTGTAGTTGTACTGTAGTTGTACTGTAGTTGTACTGTATGTGTACTGTAGTTGTACTGTATTTGTACTGTACTTGTACTGTAGTTGTACTGTAGTTGTACTGTAGTTGTACTGTATGTGTACTGTATTTAAACTGTACTTGTACTGTAGTTGTACTGTATGTGTACTGTATTTGTACTGTACTTGTACTGTAGTTGTACTGTAGTTGTACTGTACTTGTACTGTACTTGTACTGTAGTTGTACTGTATGTGTACTGTAGTTGTACTGTATTTGTACTGTACTTGTACTGTAGTTGTACTGTAGTTGTACTGTACTTGTACTGTACTTGTACTGTACTTGTACTGTACTTGTACTGTACTTGTACTGTAGTTGTACTGTAGTTGTACTGTAGTTGTACTGTAGTTGTACTGTACTTGTACTGTATTTGTACTGTAGTTGTTCTGTATGTGTACTGTATTTGTACTGTAGTTGTACTGTAGTTGTACTGTAGTTGTATTGTATGTGTACTGTATGTGTACTGTAGTTGTACTGTAGTTGTACTGTATGTGTACTGTATGTGTACTGTATGTGTACTGTAGTTGTACTGTATGTGTACTGTATGTGTACTGTAGTTGTACTGTATGTGTACTGTATGTGTACTGTAGTTGTACTGTAGTTGTACTGTAGTAGTACTGTAGTTGTACAGTATTTGTACTGTAGTTGTACTGTAGTTGTACTGTTGTTGTACTGTTTGTGTACTGTATTTGTACTGTTGTTGTACTGTTTGTGTACTGTATTTGTACTGTATGTGTACTGTAGTTGTACTGCTATGTGTACTGTATGTGTACTGTAGTTGTACTGTAAATGTACTCTATGTGTACTGTATGTGTACTGTAGTTGTACTGTAGTTGTACTCTAGTTGTACTGTATGTGTACTGTAGTTGTACTGTAGTTGTACTGTATGTTTACTGTAGTTGTACTGTAGTTGTACTGTAGTTGTTCTGTTTGTGTACTGTAGTTGTACTGTAGTTGTACTGTAGTTGTACTGTATGTGTACTGTATTTGTTCTGTATGTGTACTGTATGTGTACTGTATTTGTACTGTATGTGTACTGTAGTTGTACTGTATGTGTACTGTAGTTGTACTGAAGTTGTACTGTTGTTGTACTGTATGTGTACTGTATTTGTACTGTAGTTGTACTGTAGTTGTACTGTATGTGTACTGTATGTGTACTGTATTTGTACTGTATGTGTACTGTAGTTGTACTGTATGTGTACTGTAGTTGTACTGTAGTTGTACTGTAGTTGTACTGTATGTGTACTGTATTTGTACTGTAGTTGTACTGTAGTTGTACTGTAGTTGTACTGTGTGTGTACTGTAATTGTACTGTATGTGTACTGTATTTGTACTGTAGTTGTACTGTAGTTGTACTCTAGTTGTACTGTAGTTGTACTGTATTTGTACTGTAGTTGTACTGTATTTGTACTGTAGTCGTACTGTAGTTGTACTGTAGTTGTACTGTATGTGTACTGTATTTGTACTGTATGTGTACTGTATTTGTACTGTATGTGCACTGTATTTGTACTGTAGTTGTACTGTAGTTGTACTGTATGTGTACTGTAGTTGTAATGTACTTGTACTGTAGTTGTACTGTATGTGTACTGTATTTGTACTGTAGTTGTACTGTAGTTGTACTGTATTTGTACTGTATTTGTACTGTATTGTACTGTAGTTGTACTGTAGTTGTACTGTATGTGTACTGTATTTGTACTGTAGTTGTACTGTAATTGTACTGTATGTGTACTGGAGTTGTACTGTACTTGTACTGTAGTTGTACTGTAGTTGTACTGTATGTGTACTGTATGTGTACTGTACATGTACTGTAGTTGTACTGTAGTTGTACTGTAAGTGTACTGTATGTGTACTGTATTTGTACTGTAGTTGTACTGTAGTTGTACTGTATGTGTCCTGTATTTTAACTGTACTTGTACTGTAGTTGTACTGTAGTTGTACTGTAGTTGTACTGTATGTGTACTGTAGTTGTACTGTAGTTGTACTGTAGTTGTACTGTAGTTGTACTGTATGTGTCCTGTATTTTAACTGTACTTGTACTGTAGTTCTACTGTAGTTGTACTGTAGTTGTACTGTATTTGTACAGTAGTTGTACTGTATGTGTACTGTATGTGTACTGTAGTTGTACTGTAGTTGTACTGTAGTTGTACTGTATGTGTACTGTATGTGTACTGTATTTGTACTGTAGTTGTACTGTAGTTGTACTGTATGTGTCCTGTATTTTAACTGTACTTGTACTGTAGTTGTACTGTAGTTGTACTGTATGTGTACTGTATGTGTACTGTTGTTGTACTGTATGTGTACTGTATGTGTACTGTAGTTGTACTGTAGTTGTACTGTATGTGTACTGTATATGTACTGTAGTTGTACTGTAGTTGTACTGTATGTGTACTGTACTTGTACTGTAATTGTACTGTAGTTGTACTGTAGTTGTACTGTAGTTGTACTGTACTTGTACTGTAGTTGTACTGTATGTGTACTGTATGTGTACTGTAGTTGTACTGTATGTGTACTGTAGTTGTACTGTAGTTGTACTGTATGTGTACTGTAGTTGTACTGTATTTGTACTGTACTTGTACTGTAGTTGTACTTTATTTGTACTGTATTTGTACTGTATTTTAACTGTAGTTGTACTGTACTTGTACTGTAGTTGTACTGTAGTTGTACTGTATGTGTACTGTAGTGGTACTGTATTTGTACTGTACTTGTACTGTAGTTGTACTGTAGTTGTACTGTATGTGTACTGTAGTGGTACTGTATTTGTACTGTACTTGTACTGTAGTTGTACTGTAGTTGTACTGTATGTGAACTGTAGTTGTACTGTATGTGTACTGTAGTGGTACTGTATTTGTACTGTACTTGTACTGTATTTGTACTGTACTTGTACTGTATGTGTACTGTAGTTGTACTGTATGTGTACTGTAGTTGTACTCTAGTTGTACTGTATGTGTACTGTAGTTGTACTGTATTTGTACTGTACTTGTACTGTAGTTGTACTGTACGTGTACTGTATGTGTACTGTATTTTAACTGTATTTGTACTGTAGTTGTACTGTATTTGTACTGTAGTTGTACTGTAGTTGTACTGTAGTTGTACTGTACTTGTACTGTAGTTGTACTGTAGTTGTACTGTAGTTGTACTGTATGTGTACTGTATGTGTACTGTAGTTGTACTGTAGTTGTACTGTATGTGTACTGTATGTGTACTGTAGTTGTACTGTAGTTGTACTGTAGTTGTAATGTATGTGTACTGTATTTTAACTGTATTTGTACTGTAGTTGTACTGTAGTTGTACTGTAGTTGTACTGTAGTTGTACTGTACTTGTACTGTAGTTGTACTGTAGTTGTACTGTAGTTAAACTGTATTTGTACAGTAGTTGTACTGTAGTTGTACTGTATGTGTACTGTATGTGTACTGTATTTGTACTGTAGTAGTACTGTATGTGTACTGTATGTGTACTGTATGTGTACTGTATTTGTACTGTAGTTGTACTGTAGTTGTACTGTAGTTGTACTGTAGTTGTACTGTATTTGTATTGTACTTGTACTGTAGTTGTACTGTACTTGTACTGTACTTGTACTGTACTTGTACTGTACTTGTAC
Organism: Meconema thalassinum; assembly: GCA_946902985.2. Lineage (NCBI taxonomy): Eukaryota > Metazoa > Arthropoda > Insecta > Orthoptera > Tettigoniidae > Meconema > Meconema thalassinum. The sequence goes on along the minus strand of OX336394.1, from coordinate 441,826,993 downwards.
TGTACTTGTACTGTAGTTGTACTGTAGTTGTACTGTATGTGGACTGTAGTTGTACTGTAGTTGTACTGTAGTTGTACTGTAGTTGTACTGTAGTTGTACTGTAGTTGTACTGTAGTTGTACTGTAGTTGTACTGTAGTTGTACTGTATGTGTACTGTAGTTGTACTGTATTTGTACTGTACTTGTACTGTAGTTGTACTGTAGTTGTACTGTAGTTGTACTGTATGTGTACTGTATTTATACTGTACTTGTACTGTAGTTGTACTGCAGTTGTACTGTATGTGTACTGTATTTTAACTGAACTTGTAATGTTGTTGTACTGTAGTTGTACTGTAGTTGTACTGTATGTGTACTGTATTTGTACTGTACTTGTACTGTAGTTGTACTGTACTTGTACTGTACTTGTACTGTACTTGTACTGTACTTGTACTGTACTTGTACTGTAGTTGTACTGTAGTTGTACTGTAGTTGTACTGTACTTGTACTGTACTTGTACTGTACTTGTACTGTACTTGTACTGTACTTGTACTGTATTTGTACTGTAGTTGTACTGTAGTTGTACTGTAGTTGTACTGTATGTGTACTGTAGTTGTACTGTAGTTGTACTGTAGTTGTACTGTATGTTTACTGTATTTTAACTGTAGTTGTACTGTAGTTGTACTGTATGTGTACTGTATGTGTACTGTAGTTGTACTGTAGTTGTACTGTATGTGTACTGTATGTATACTGTAGTTGTACTGTATTTGTACTGTAGTTGTACTGTAGTTGTACTGTATGTGTACTGTAGTTGTACTGTATGTGTACTGTAGTTGTACTATATTTGTACTGTAATTGTACTGTATTTGTACTGTAGTTGTACTGTAGTTGTACTGTATGTGTACTGTATTTGTACTGTACTTGTACTGTAGTTGTACTGTAGTTGTACTGTACTTGTACTGTACTTGTACTGTAGTTGTACTGTATGTGTACTGTAGTTGTACTGTATTTGTACTGTACTTGTACTGTAGTTGTACTGTAGTTGTACTGTACTTGTACTGTACTTGTACTGTAGTTGTACTGTAGTTGTACTGTAGTTGTACTGTATGTGTACTGTACTTTTACTGTAGTTGTACTGTAGTTGTACTGTAGTTGTACTGTACTTGTACTGTACTTGTACTGTACTTGTACTGTATTTGTACTGTAGTTGTACTGTAGTTGTACTGTAGTTGTACTGTATGTGTACTGTAGTTGTACTGTAGTTGTACTGTAGTTGTACTGTATGTTTACTGTATTTTAACTGTATGTGTACTGTAGTTGTACTGTATGTGTACTGTATGTGTACTGTAGTTGTACTGTAGTTGTACTGTATGTGTACTGTATGTGTACTGTAGTTGTACTGTATTTGTACTGTAGTTGTACTGTAGTTGTACTGTATGTGTACTGTAGTTGTACTGTATGTGTACTGTAGTTGTACTATATTTGTACTGTAATTGTACTGTATTTGTACTGTAGTTGTACTGTAGTTGTACTGTATGTGTACTGTATTTGTACTGTACTTGTACTGTAGTTGTACTGTAGTTGTACTGTACTTGTACTGTACTTGTACTGTAGTTGTACTGTATGTGTACTGTAGTTGTACTGTATTTGTACTGTACTTGTACTGTAGTTGTACTGTAGTTGTACTGTACTTTTACTGTACTTGTACTGTAGTTGTACTGTATGTGTACTGTAGTTGTACTGTATTTGTACTGTACTTTTACTGTAGTTGTACTGTAGTTGTACTGTACTTGTACTGTACTTGTACTGTAGTTGTACTGTAGTTGTACTGTAGTTGTACTGTATTTGTACTGTACTTGTACTGTAGTTGTACTGTAGTTGTACTGTAGTTGTACTGTATGTGTACTGTATTTATACTGTACTTGTACTGTAGTTGTACTGTATGTGTACTGTATTTGTACTGTACTTGTACTGTAGTTGTACTGTAGTTGTACTGTACTTGTACTGTACTTGTACTGTAGTTGTACTGTATGTGTACTGTAGTTGTACTGTATTTGTACTCTACTTGTACTGTAGTTGTACTGTAGTTGTACTGTACTTGTACTGTACTTGTACTGTACTTGTACTGTACTTGTACTGTACTTGTACTGTACTTGTACTGTAGTTGTACTGTAGTTGTACTGTAGTTGTACTGTAGTTGTACTGTACTTGTACTGTATTTGTACTGTAGTTGTTCTGTATGTGTACTGTATTTGTACTGTAGTAGTAATGTAGTTGTACTGTAGTTGTATTGTATGTGTACTGTATGTGTACTGTAGTTGTACTGTAGTTGTACTGTATGTGTACTGTATGTGTACTGTATGTGTACTGTAGTTGTACTGTATGTGTACTGTATGTGTACTGTAGTTGTACTGTATGTGTACTGTATGTGTACTGTAGTTGTACTGTAGTTGTACTGTAGTAGTTCTGTAGTTGTACAGTATTTGTACTGTAGTTGTACTGTAGTTGTACTGTTGTTGTACTGTTTGTGTACTGTATTTGTACTGTATGTGTACTGTAGTTGTACTGCTATGTGTACTGTATGTGTACTGTAGTTGTACTGTAAATGTACTCTATGTGTACTGTATGTGTACTGTAGTTGTACTGTAGTTGTACTCTAGTTGTACTGTTTGTGTACTGTAGTTGTACTGTAGTTGTACTGTATGTTTACTGTAGTTGTACTGTAGTTGTACTCTATGTGTACTGTATGTGTACTGTAGTTGTACTGTAGTTGTACTCTAGTTGTACTGTTTGTGTACTGTAGTTGTACTGTAGTTGTACTGTATGTTTACTGTAGTTGTACTGTAGTTGTACTGTAGTTGTTCTGTTTGTGTACTGTAGTTGTACTGTAGTTGTACTGTAGTTGTACTGTATGTGTACTGTATTTGTACTGTATGTGTACTGTATGTGTACTGTATTTGTACTGTATGTGTACTGTAGTTGTACTGTATGTGTACTGTAGTTGTACTGTAGTTGTACTGTATGTGTACTGTATTTGTACTGTAGTTGTACTGTAGTTGTACTGTATGTGTACTGTATGTGTACTGTATTTGTACTGTATGTGTACTGTATTTGTACTGTAGTTGTACTGTAGTTGTACTGTATGTGTACTGTATTTGTACTGTATGTGTACTGTATTTGTACTGTAGTTGTACTGTATGTGTACTGTAGTTGTACTGTAGTTGTACTGTATGTGTACTGTATTTGTACTGTATGTGTACTGTATTTGTACTGTAGTTGTACTGTAGTTGTACTGTAGTTGTACTGTATGTGTACTGTATGTGTACTGTATTTGTACTGTATGTGTACTGTATTTGTACTGTAGTTGTACTGTAGTTGTACTGTACTTGTACTGTATTTGTACCTTATGTGTACTGTATGTGTACTGTAGTTGTACTGTATTTGTACTGTAGTTGTACTGTAGTTGTACTGTAGTTGTACTGTAGTTGTACTGTATGTGTACTGTACTTGTACTGTATGTGTACTGTAGTTGTACTGTATTTGTACAGTATTTTTACTGTAGTTGTACTGTAGTTGTACTGTATGTGTACTGTATGTGTACTGTATGTGTACTGTAGTTGTACTGTATGTGCACTGTATTTGTACTGTAGTTGTACTGTAGTTGAACTGTACTTGTACTGTACTTGTACTGTAGTTGTACTGTAGTTGTACTGTAGTTGTACTGTATGTGTAGCTTGCCACGGTGGGTGAGTGGATAGCGTGTCGGCCTACTAACCCCAAGATTGCAGGTTCGCCCCTGACCGTGATAAGTGATTTTTGAAAGGCGGCAAAAATACGATACGCATGTCATACGATGTTGGCATGTCAAAGAACCCATTTGAATTCAGTAGGCCGGGTTCATAATGGCAAAATTAATCTCGGGAGTTTCCGCCAGCACAAAGTTCCTCATTTCTCTACTAGAAAGCGCTATTGTGTTCAAGGAGATTAGATATCTAACATCTAACCTCCTTGACTTTCATAGTCAAGGAACTACGAAATTCGACACGCAAGCTACCCTCTGGGTTTCAAATAGCAAAGCTTGCACCAGGCACCCGAGGCCATACGATATTATTATTATTATTACTGTATGTGTACTGTAGTTGTACTGTATTTGTACTGTACTTGTACTGTAGATGTACTGTAGTTGTACTGTATTTGTACTGTATGTGTACTGTATTTGTACTGTAGTTGTACTGTATGTGTACTGTAGTTGTACAGTAGTTGTACTGTGTGTGTACTGTATTTGTACTGTATGTGTACTGTAGTTGTACTGTAGTTGTACTGTAGTTGTACTGTAGTTGTACTGTAGTTGTACTGTATGTGTACTGTATTTGTACTGTATGTGTACTGTATTTGTACTGTAGTTGTACTGTAGTTGTACTGTATGTGTACTGTATTTTAACTGTACTTGTACTGTAGTTGTACTGTATTTGTACTGTAGTTGTACTGTATTTGTACTGTAGTTGTACTGTAGTTGTACTGTAGTTGTACTGTATGTGTACTGTATTTGTACTGTATGTGTACTGTATTTGTACTGTATGTGTACTGTATTTGTACTGTAGTTGTACTGTAGTTGTACTGTATGTGTACTGTAGTTGTACTGTACTTGTACTGTAGTTGTACTGTATGTGTACTGTATTTGTACTGTAGTTGTACTGTATTTGTACTGTACTTGTACTGTAGTTGTACTGTAGTTGTACTGTATTTGTACTGTACTTGTACTGTAGTTGTACTGTAGTTGTACTGTAGTTGAACTGTAGTTGTACTGTACTTGTACTGTACTTGTACTGTATTTGTACTGTATTTGTAATGTACTTGTACTGTACTTGTACTGTAGTTGTACTGTAGTTGTACTGTACTTGTACTGTAGTTGTACTGTATGTGTACTGTAGTTGTACTGTATTTGTACTGTACTTGTACTGTAGTTGTACTGTAGTTGTACTGTACTTGTACTGTAGTTGTACTGTAGTTGTACTGTATGTGTACTGTATTTGTTCTGTACTTGTACTGTAGTTGTACTGTAGTTGTACTGTATTTGTACTGTAGTTGTACTGTATGTGTACTGTAGTTGTACTGTATTTGTACTGTACTTGTACTGTAGTCGTACTGTAGTTGTACTGTATTTGTACTGTAGTTGTACTGTAGTTGTACTGTATGTGTACTGTAGTTGTACTGAATGTGTACCGTAGTTGTACTGTATTTGTACTGTATTTGTAATGTACTTGTACTGTAGTTGTACTGTAGTTGTACTGTATGTGTACTGTATTTGTACTGTACTTGTACTGTAGTTGAACTGTAGTTGTACTGTACTTGTACTGTACTTGTACTGTACTTGTACTGTAGTTGTACTGTATGTGTACTGTAGTTGTACTGTATTTATACTGTACTTGTACTGTAGTTGTACTGTAGTTGTACTGTACTTGTACTGTACTTGTACTGTAGTTGTACTGAAGTTGTACTGTAGTTGTACTGTATGTGTACTGTAGTTGTACTGTATTTGTACTGTACTTGTACTGCAGATGTACTGTAGTTGTACTGTATTTGTACTGTATGTGTACTGTATTTGTACTGTAGTTGTACTGTATGTGTACTGTAGTTGTACTGTAGTTGTACTGTGTGTGTACTGTAATTGTACTGTATGTGTACTGTATTTGTACTGTAGTTGTACTGTAGTTGTACTGTAGTTGTACTGTAGTTGTACTGTATGTGTACTGTATTTGTACTGTATGTGTACTGTATTTGTACTGTAGTTGTACTGTATGTGTACTGTAGATGTACTGTAGTTGTACTGTGTGTGTACTGTAATTGTACTGTATGTGTACTGTATTTGTACTGTAGTTGTACTGTAGTTGTACTGTAGTTGTACTGTAGTTGTACTGTATTTGTACTGTAGTTGTACAGTATTTGTACTGTAGTTGTACTGTAGTTGTACTGTAGTTGTACTGTAGTTGTACTGTATGTGTACTGTATTTGTACTGTATGTGTACTGTATTTGTACTGTATGTGTACTGTATTTGTACTGTAGTTGTACTGTAGTTGTACTGTATGTGTACTGTAGTTGTACTGTACTTGTACTGTAGTTGTACTGTATGTGTACTGTATTTGTACTGTAGTTGTACTGTAGTTGTACTGTATTTGTACTGTATTTGTACTGTATTGTACTGTAGTTGTACTGTAGTTGTACTGTATGTGTACTGTATTTGTACTGTAGTTGTACTGTAGTTGTACTGTATGTGTACTGTAGTTGTACTGTACTTGTACTGTAGTTGTACTGTAGTTGTACTGTATGTGTACTGTATGTGTACTGTACTTGTACTGCAGTTGTACTGTAGTTGTACTGTAAGTGTACTGTATGTGTACTGTATTTGTACTGTAGTTGTACTGTAGTTGTACTGTATGTGTCCTGTATTTTAACTGTACTTGTACTGTAGTTGTACTGTAGTTGTACTGTAGTTGTACTGTATGTGTACTGTAGTTGTACTGTAGTTGTACTGTAGTTGTACTGTAGTTGTACTGTATGTGTCCTGTATTTTAACTGTACTTGTACTGTACTTGCACTGTAGTTGTACTGTAGTTCCACTGTATTTGTACAGTAGTTGTACTGTATGTGTACTGTATGTGTACTGTAGTTGTACTGTAGTTGTACTGTAGTTGTACTGTATGTGTACTGTATGTGTACTGTATTTGTACTGTAGTTGTACTGTAGTTGTACTGTATGTGTCCTGTATTTAAACTGTACTTGTACTGTAGTTGTACTGTAGTTGTACTGTAGTTGTACTGTATGTGTACTGTATGTGTACTGTTGTTGTACTGTATGTGTACTGTATGTGTACTGTAGTTGTACTGTAGTTGTACTGTATGTGTACTGTATGTGTACTGTAGTTGTACTGTAGTTGTACTGTATGTGTACTGTACTTGTACTGTAGTTGTACTGTAGTTGTACTGTAGTTGTACTGTACTTGTACTGTAGTTGTACTGTATGTGTACTGTATGTGTACTGTAGTTGTACTGTATGTGTACTGTAGTTGTACTGTAGTTGTACTGTATGTGTACTGTAGTTGTACTGTATTTGTACTGTACTTGTACTGTGGTTGTACTTTATTTGTACTGTATTTGTACTGTATTTTAACTGTATTTGTACTGTAGTTGTACTGTATTTGTACTGTAGTTGTACTGTAGTTGTACTGTAGTTGTACTGTACTTGTACTGTAGTTGTACTGTAGTTGTACTGTAGTTGTACTGTATGTGTACTGTAGTGGTACTGTATTTGTACTGTACATGTACTGTAGTTGTACTGTAGTTGTACTGTATGTGAACTGTAGTTGTACTGTATGTGTACTGTAGTGGTACTGTATTTGTACTGTACTTGTACTGTATTTGTACTGTACTTGTACTGTATGTGTACTGTAGTTGTACTGTATGTGTACTGTAGTTGTACTGTAGTTGTACTGTATGTGTACTGTAGTTGTACTGTGTTTGTACTGTACTTGTACTGTAGTTGTACTGTATGTGTACTGTAAGTGTACTGTATTTTAACTGTATTTGTACTGTAGTTGTACTGTATTTGTACTGTAGTTGTACTGTAGTTGTACTGTAGTTGTACTGTAGTTGTACTGTACTTGTACTGTAGTTGTACTGTATGTGTACTGTATTTTAACTGTATTTGTACTGTAGTTGTACTGTATTTGTACTGTAGTTGTACTGTACTTTTACTGTACTTGTACTGTAGTTGTACTGTAGTTGTACTGTATGTGTACTGAAGTGGTACTGTATTTGTACTGTACTTGTACTGTAGTTGTACTGTAGTTGTACTGTAGTTGTACTGTAGTTGTACTGTATGTGTAGTGTAGTTGTACTGTATTTGTACTGTACTTGTACTGTAGTTGTACTGTAGTTGTACTGTAGTTGTACTGTAGTTGTACTGTATGTGTACTGTATTTTAACTGTATTTGTCCTGTAGTTGTACTGTAGTTGTACTGTAGTTGTACTGTAGTTGTACTGTACTTGTACTGTAGTTGTACTGTAGTTGTACTGTAGTTAAACTGTATTTGTACTGTAGTTGTACTGTAGTTGTACTGTACTTGTACTGTATGTGTACTGTATGTGTACTGTATTTGTACTGTAGTAGTACTGTATGTGTACTGTATGTGTACTGTATGTGTACTGTATTTTTACTGTAGTTGTACTGTAGTTGTACTGTAGTTGTACTGTAGTTGTACTGTAGTTGTACTGTAGTTGTACTGTATTTGTACTGTACTTGTACTGTAGTTGTACTGTAGTTGTACTGTACTTGTACTGTACTTGTACTGTACTTGTACTGTAGTTGTACTGTAGTTGTACTGTATGTGTACTGTAGTTGTACTGTATGTGTACTGTAGTTGTACTGTAGTAGTACTGTAGTTGTACTGTAGTTGTACTGTAGTTGTACTGTAGTTGTACTGTAGTTGTACTGTAGTTGTACTGTATGTGTACTGTCGTTGTACTGTATTTGTACTGTACTTGTACTGTAGTTGTACTGTAGTTGTACTGTAGTTGTACTGTATGTGTACTGTATTTATACTGTACTTGTACTGTAGTTGTACTGTAGTTGTACTGTATGTGTACTGTATTTTAACTGTACTTGTAATGTAGTTGTACTGTAGTTGTACTGTATGTTTACTGTATTTGTATTGTACTTGTACTGTAGTTGTACTGTACTTGTACTGTACTTGTACTGTACTTTTACTGTATGTGTACTGTACTTGTACTGTAGTTGTACTGTAGTTGTACTGTATTTGTACTGTAGTTGTACTGTAGTTGTACTGTAGTTGTACTGTATGTGTACTGTAGTTGTACTGTAGTTGTACTGTAGTTGTACTGTATGTGTACTGTATTTTAACTGTAGTTGTACTGTAGTTGTACTGTATGTTTACTGTATGTGTACTGTAGTTGTACTGTAGTTGTACTGTATGTGTACTGTATGTGTACTGTACGTGTTCTGTAGTTGTACTGTATTTGTACTGTAGTTGTACTGTAGTTGTACTGTATGTGTACTGTAGTTGTACTGTATGTGTACTGTAGTTGTACTATATTTGTACTGTAATTGTACTGTACTTGTACTGTAGTTGTACTGTAGTTGTACTGTATGTGTACTGTATTTGTACTGTACTTGTACTGTAGTTGTACTGTAGTTGTACTGTACTTGTACTGTACTTGTACTGTAGTTGTACTGTATGTGTACTGTAGTTGTACTGTATTTGTACTGTTCTTGTACTGTAGTTGTACTGTAGTTTTACTGTACTTGTAGTGTACTTGTACTGTAGTTGTACTGTAGTTGTACTGTAGTTGTACTGTATGTGTACTGTAGTTGTACTGTATTTGTACTGTACATGTACTGTAGTTGTACTGTAGTTGTACTGTAGTTGTACTGTATGTGTTTAAAAATCCTTCAGTATGCCTTCCTTCGGAGGGGAAGTAAAGCCGGCGGTCCCATGTCATAGATTTATGGCATGTAAAAGATCCTTTCACAGACTAAACTTGTGTAAAGCAAAATTGTTAGGTTAGATTACGTCAGAACGCTCTATCAAAGTTCCAACGTTCACCACTAGGTATCATTGATATCTGGTGGCGAAAGTTGGAACTACTTGAAATTGAACGGAACTTGTAGCTTACCCTAAGGGTGTCCGCTGGAAGTAGCTGCAGACTCAGGCGAACCGAACATGTCCTCGGACACTCCCGGCACTAAAAGCCATACGATAAATAAATAAATAAACTGTATGTGTACTGTATTTGTACTGTACTTGTACTGTAGTTGTACTGTAGTTGTACTGTATGTGTACTTTATTTGTACTGTACTTGTACTGTAGTTGTACTGTAGTTGTACTGTACTTTTACTGTACTTGTACTGTAGTTGTACTGTATGTGTACTGTAGTTGTACTGTATTTGTACTGTACTTGTACTGTAGTTGTACTGTAGTTGTACTGTACTTGTACTGTACTTGTACTGTAGTTGTACTGTAGTTGTACTGTAGTTGTACTGTATGTGTACTGTATTTGTACTGTACTTGTACTGTAGTTGTACTGTAGTTGTACTGTAGTTGTACTGTATGTGTACTGTATTTATACTGTACTTGTACTGTAGTTGTACTGTATGTGTACTGTATTTGTACTGTACTTGTACTGTAGTTGTACTGTAGTTGTACTGTACTTGTACTGTACTTGTACTGTAGTTGTACTGTATGTGTACTGTAGTTGTACTGTATTTGTACTGTACTTGTACTGTAGTTGTACTGTAGTTGTACTGTACTTGTACTGTACTTGTACTGTACTTGTACTGTAGTTGTACTGTAGTTGTACTGTAGTTGTACTGTAGTTGTACTGTACTTGTACTGTATTTGTACTGTAGTTGTTCTGTATGTGTACTGTATTTGTACTGTAGTTGTACTGTAGTTGTACTGTAGTTGTACTGTATGTGTACTGTATTTGTACTGTAGTTGTACTGTAGTTGTACTGTAGTTGTACTGTATGTGTACTGTATGTGTACTGTATGTGTACTGTAGTTGTACTGTATGTGTACTGTATGTATACTGTAGTTGTACTGTATGTGTACTGTATGTGTACTGTAGTTGTACTGTAGTTGTACTGTAGTTGTACAGTATTTGTACTGTAGTTGTACTGTAGTTGTACTGTAGTTGTACTGTTGTTGTACTGTATGTGTACTGTATTTGTACTGTATGTGTACTGTAGTTTTACTGTATGTGTACTGTATGTGTACTGTAGTTGTACTGTAAATGTACTCTATGTGTACTGTATGTGTACTGTAGTTGTACTGTAGTTGTACTGTAGTTGTACTGTATGTGTACTGTAGTTGTACTGTAGTTGTACTGTATGTGTACTGTAGTTGTACTGTAGTTGTACTGTAGTTGTTCTGTATGTGTACTGTAGTTGTACTGTAGTTGTACTGTAGTTGTACTGTAGTTGTACTGTATGTGTACTGTATTTGTACTGTATGTGTACTGTAGTTGTACTGTATGTGTACTGTATTTGTACTGTATGTGTACTGTAGTTGTACTGTATGTGTACTGTAGTTGTACTGTAGTTGTACTGTAGTTGTACTGTATGTGTACTGTATTTGTACTGTAGTTGTACTGTAGTTGTACTGTATGTGTACTGTATGTGTACTGTATTTGTACTGTATGTGTACTGTATTTGTACTGTAGTTGTACTGTAGTTGTACTGTAGTTGTACTGTATGTGTATTGTATTTGTACTGTATGTGTACTGTATTTGTACTGTAGTTGTACTGTATGTGTACTGTAGTTGTACTGTAGTTGTCCTGTATGTGTACTGTATTTGTACTGTATGTGTACTGTAGTTGTACTGTATGTGTACTGTATTTGTACTGTATGTGTACTGTAGTTGTACTGTATGTGTACTGTAGTTGTACTGTAGTTGTACTGTAGTTGTACAGTATGTGTACTGTATTTGTACTGTAGTTGTACTGTAGTTGTACTGTATGTGTACTGTATGTGTACTGTATTTGTACTGTATGTGTACTGTATTTGTACTGTAGTTGTACTGTAGTTGTACTGTAGTTGTACTCTAAGTGTATTGTATTTGTACTGTATGTGTACTGTATTTGTACTGTAGTTGTACTGTATGTGTACTGTAGTTGTACTGTAGTTGTACTGTTTGTGTACTGTATTTGTACTGTATGTGTACTGTATTTGAACTGTAGTTGTACTGTAGTTGTACTGTAGTTGTACTGTATGTGTACTGTATTTGTACTGTATGTGTACTGTATTTGTACTGTAGTTGTACTGTAGTTGTACTGTATGTGTACTGTATTTTAACTGTACTTGTACTGTAGTTGTACTGTATTTGTACTGTAGTTGTACTGTATGTGTACTGTATTTGTACTGTATGTGTACTGTATTTGTACTGTATGTGTACTGTATTTTAACTGTACTTGTACTGTAGTTGTACTGTACTTGTACTGTATTTGTACTTTATGTGTACTGTATGTGTACTGTAGTTGTACTGTATTTGTACTGTAGTTGTACTGTAGTTGTACTGTAGTTGTACTGTAGTTGTACTGTATGTGTACTGTACTTGTACTGTATGTGTACTGTAGTTGTACTGTATGTGCACTGTATTTGTACTGTAGTTGTACTGTAGTTGAACTGTACTTGTACTGTAGTTGTACTGTAGTTGTACTGTAGTTGTACTGTATTTGTATTGTACTTGTACTGTAGTTGTACTGTAGTTGTACTGTACTTGTACTGTACTTGTACTGTACTTGTACTGTACTTGTACTGTAGTTGTACTGTAGTTGTACTGTAGTTGTACTGTATGTGTAGCTTGCCACGGTGGGTGAGTGGATAGCGTGTCGGTCTACTAACCCCAAGATTGCAGGTTCGCCCCTGACCGTGGTAAGTGATTTTTGAAAGGCGGCAAAAATACGATACGCATGTCATACGATGTTGGCATGTCAAAGAACCCATTTGAATTCAGTAGGCCGGGTTCATAATGGCAAAATTAATCTCGGGAGTTTCCGCCAGCACAAAGTTCCTCATTTCTCTAGTAGAAAGCGCTATTGTGTTCAAGGAGATTAGATATCTAACATCTAACCTCCTTGACTTTTATAGTCAAGGAACTACGAAATTCGACACGCAAGCTACCCTCTGGGTGTCAAATAGCAAAGCTTGCACCAGGCACCTGAGGCCATACGATATTATTATTATTATTACTGTATGTGTACTGTAGTTGTACTGTATTTGTACTGTACTTGTACTGTAGATGTACTGTAGTTGTACTGTATTTGTACTGTATTGAACCCATGGGCCATAGGGTCCATGGAAAGTCGAACCCATGTCCTTAAGGAAGAAATGAAAGAAACGTATAGTTTCTTAAAGGAACGGAGAGAGATTTTAAGCCATGATTATAGCTTAACATTGTGCAAGCGACTAGGGACAGATGTTCTGTAGATGAGATCACCCCACTCGACATTCAAGAGAGGGCTGGTCACGAGTATTAATAACTGAATGAAAATTTCCACCGTGATAGACAAGGAAGCCTGAATCGGAATTCGAGCTGACGTTGCTGGAAATTGACAACGCCGCTTATGCGCCAGAAGAGGAATAATTAAAATTAACACGTTTACGAGCATAATAATGAGTAAACAAATATAGTACAGTGAATCATTTTGAATGAGAGATTTTTCAGTAAAGAGAAACCATTTAATAATTGCGCAGAAAAAAACTGCCGACGTAAGACGACGTCATTGGGGAATTACCTAAGCCTCTATGGAGGGGAGAGAGCAAAAGGAATGCAACACCCACACAATTGAGGACGAGAAATTAATTAATATCTCCGAATTGCACGATCGATTCTTAGGTGCAATGAGATTATGTGACATTGAGAAGAAGAGCTTTCGGAAGGTATAATTTTTATATTTGTGGCACCATTATTTTAGAAGTTGACCACAGAAAAGGCTAGAGTCTTATTTTTTTGTAGTAAAACAGTATAAAGCTTCGGGCGTTTCCAAGCCAATCATGCAGTCTTGAACAGCCCGAGGGGTGTTGCCACGCATCACGCAGTACGAATCCGTCCAGGAGGACGTGAAGTTATATCAGCACTTGCAGTCATACGAGCACTTCGTGAGGGGAAGTGCTGCACCACGACGTAGAAGTAGTCATTCCGACAGTCCGTGAGGGGACGTAACTCTGCGTTACATCGAAAACAGCTACCAGTACTCCTTGAGGGGAGAAACGCTGTGTTACACCGCAGAAGTAAGATCCGATAGCCACAGGCGTCGCAGTATTAACGACTTGCTTGCCTCCATAAGGAGTGGTCAAGACGAAATTTTAAAGTATCGCCGTAGTGAAATATTAGGAAAATCCTAATTATAGGATTTAGGCCCGACTGTATACAAGTTAAAGTAAAAATTCGTAAGATATAGTCAGAGCAGGCTGCGAACGTCGGACTTAAAGGCGATAGGTCGTTAAATGTACGAACGAATAGATCATAACGTACGGAAGTATCGTACCAGACAGATAAACTGTTATTTAAATTAAAGAAACCTAAAAGGGAAGAACAGAATAAGGTTCGAAACATAGAAGTGTTAAAACAGTTCAAATAAAGAAGATAGGAGACTATAAACATTATCTCCAGAAAGCAGGTGAACTATTCTAAAAATACTAGAATTGAGAAGTGCTAGCTGCTATAAACTAAATCTATAGGTCTTAGAGGAGACCTCGATCCGTATAGACTTTCGTTAGGATCGATAGACAGATCTACAAAGAAGCCGTTCAAGCTAGATAAATAGCCGGTTATCCAGGATAGGAGTAGCAGAATTGGACTCCAGGGAACAGTAGATGTTTCGGGACTTTCGCATTCTGCAGGATAGGAAGCCGACATCGAATAAATTTCACCCTTGGAAACGGGAATTTCAGAAGATCACGTGTGTTAGGCTCAGAAATACGGCCTAGTGATCGAGAGTTGTGAAGTGTAAAATAATCAAGATTGTGTGTTAAATTAATATTTTTAGTGTTTATTATGTGCTCAAAAGGGACACATCAGTATATAAAAATGTCGTCAATGTTAAGTGTTTTAAATGTATATCAAAAAGTGTTTTTAAGTAAGATGAATTCCTTTAATATGGAGTAAAAGTTCAAAGTGGGCCCAAAAATGAAGCACCGCACCAGATTTAAGATCATGGGATGATCTGGAAACATGTGAGTACTAAATTCATGCTATTTTGGTGTCAGAAGTTGATTGTGTACAAACCCACCGGAGTTTGTGAGTGAAAGGGATGTGTTTTAATAAATAAATACTGAATAATCAAGAACACGGTCTGAACGATAATAAAAAAATTGAGAAATTATAAATAATTATGTAAAGAATAAATCCCGGAGAGGAAATTTGTGAATAAAGGGTTAATGTATTTAACAAATGTCATAAGAGCAAGCGAAATATCATTAATTATCATGAAAGACATTGAAATAAAGTAAAGTTGAGATATGAAAGAAATAGCTTTTGAGCTTGTATAAAGAATAAAGATAATAATAATAATTAAATATGGAAATGTTAAATAGAAATCAAATAAATTGATATGAACATAAGAACGTTAAGTCTTAACGTATGTGTAAGAGATGATGTTCAATGGAATATTTTAAAACAGGGAGCGATTTATCGACAATGAAAGATTAATATGTGAATTAAAATAATATGAATTGTTACTAAAGAGATTTTATCAGTTCTTGGGAAGACATTTTCGGCTTAAAATAATGCATAGCGCATAATGAGCGCAAATATAATATTAAAGTGTCACGCTAGGAACGCGTAGTGGTTAAAATACTTGGTACATTACTTATGGAGGGTAGTTGGTTGCAGTGAATTGATAATTGTATAAGTCCTCTATTTGTGACATAGTATCACGAGGCATTGTGTATGTATTTAAAAAGGGAGCTAATATATGGTATTATTGAGCGTATGTCATATGGGTCACGGCCGACTCTAAATCGCATTTTGTATAAGTCCTCTGTAAGGGATTGGTTCCCGAGGCACGTGAACAG
The DNA here is from genome assembly GCA_946902985.2 of Meconema thalassinum. Classification (NCBI taxonomy): domain Eukaryota; kingdom Metazoa; phylum Arthropoda; class Insecta; order Orthoptera; family Tettigoniidae; genus Meconema; species Meconema thalassinum. Next base: position 441,811,426 of record OX336394.1, on the reverse strand, counting down.
ATTCGAATGCAGAATCTTCTTATGATAAAAGCCCCTTAAATTCTCCGTCGTCGTATGTGTATTAATCTTCCCAATCAATGAGGACCCTCTCATAATTAATGAATGCCAAGGATACGAAAATGGTCTGTGAACCAAAGAATAGTTGTTTGAATGAATACGGTACAGTAAAGCCCGGTCTCCCCAGAACTGGATATAATGGGAAGGTTTGTTTTGAAAGCCTTGGAAATAAGCTACTAACGTTGGGTCAGACAGGGAGTCGCCGTCACCCTACGTGGTCATAAATCGCACCCCAAGTAGTAGAGTCTAGCTCTCTTAAAGCGAGAGGGAACAGAGACCGTCTCGTAAGCTGTTGTAAAGAGAATGAATACACCAGGAGTGTTTAAAGTTGTTAACGACCCGGGCGTTGAACCGAGGTCTTTATAGATGGATATTTCGTTTGCCGGTTCAGACCGTAGTTTCTTATATGATAATGGTCTATTAAGACATAAGAGATAAATAACAATCCCTATTGTAATAATGTATGGACGTGGGATTCCACGAGTTGATTGAAGGCAACTGAGTTCGGGAGTAACTATAGTTCTTTGACTGTGTCAAGTACCTTCACGCTCTGGAGTACACAATTGATTTTCTGATTACCTTAATATATTTGTGAAATAAAGAGAGATGATAACAACTGAATGTGTGGACATGCCCAAAATATTGAGTTAGATAATTAACATAGATTTTAAATATAATTATATATTTGTTTTTGAGAAATAAGAAAATATAAAAGATAGTGTTTGAGGTGTACCAGAATGACACCATAATAATGTAAATGCATGGAGCCAAAGAGCTCGGAGTTATGTAAACTTAATGTTAGTGCTTTATGGAAGTGAGACTAAGTAAGAGTTGTTGGTTTATGTGGAAACCACAGGTTTTGAATACAATATTTGTTTATATTTGTGATTCCTTGTTCATTTGGAACAAGCAGTTGATTATTGGGTTAGTAATTAAATTGTTAAACCGTTTTCCAACGTGGGGCCTATAGCAAAATCTAAGATTTTTGGCGCCCAGTACGTAGGGATGAGTTTTCCTAGGGAAAACCCGAGTTTTTCTCGAAAAATCAAAACTTTCATTTTTTGAAAAAAATGGTTTTTCGAAATTTTGAATTTTAAATACTTCCATAAAGGTTTTATGAAATTGAATAAAAGTATCAAAAGGGTACGTTGTAAGTGAATACCCGTACCAAAGTAAAGTTTTAAAGAAATTGGGACACACGGATTCAGAGTATCATCTCTCAAGCATGTACTGGTGTGGTGGCATTTGTGGCCCACTGTATTCTCATACGATGGTATTGAGTGAGGAATTGCAGGGGCTTTTGGAGGCGATAAAAGCCGATAGTAATGAGAAGTTGGAGGCGATAAAATCCGATAGTAATGAGAAGTTGGAGGCGATAAAAGCCGATAGTAATGAGAAGTTGGAGGCTATAAACAATACATTGGGCCTCCAAAAGGATGAAAATAACAAAGTGTTCGAATCCATAAATAAGAGTTTGAATAAGTTGGATAGCCAACAGACTGAAAATAAAGAAGGGTTAGGATCTATAAATCAAAGTTTAAAGTCACTAAAAACTGATAGTGCTAATATGGGAACGAAATTAGAAGCTATCGAAGTTAAAAGTGATAACATGGGGATTAAATTAGAAGCTATCGGAGTTAAAAGTAATACCATGGAAACTAAGTTAGAAGCTATCGAGGCTAATTGTGTAACAATGAACAATGAAGTAAAGGCTGAGATAGATAAAGTGAATAACAAATTCCAGGGTTTTGACACTGAGTTTGGGAAGAAGCTAACGGAGTTAAAAGAGGAAATCACCAGTAAAATTCAGAATGAAAATGGGACACTTAAGTCTGAACTGCAAGGCCAAATAAAGGAATTGAAGGACAGTATGGTGGATTCCCAAACTCAATGCAAAGTAAACTTTGAAAATTTAGAAGGTAATTATAAGGCTATAAAAACTAAGTTAAATTAGATGGAAACAACATGTCAAAAGAATGTAGACGATTGTAAAAATGAACTTGTAACCCAGATCCAAGGTGTGCAGAAAGAATTGAAAGCTCAGATAGAATCTAACAAGAATATTTGTGAAAGTTCCCGGGATGAAATAAAACAAAGCGTGAATAAGCTAGGAACCCGATTTGGAAAGGTTGAGGAGAAAGTAGGGACCCTCGAGAACAAAATCAGTGTAGTTCAGACTGAGGTAATTGAGATGAAAAATCAAAATATAAAGGATGTTCAGGGGATGAAAGATCAGATTGATCATTTTACTAAGCAGGTAGATGAGAATCTGAAGACATACGAAACGAAAGTAGATCAAAGATTAAGTATATACGAGGGGCATCTCCAGAGTGAAAGAAAACAACGAGTGAACGAAAGTAAGGAAAGTACCCATAAAATAAATGAAATAAGTCAGGGTATTATTGAGGTTCAGGAAACCATCGGAACATTAAAGGTTCATGTAGGAAAAACCAATAAGGAAGTTAATCAGGTCCAAGATGAAATGATGAAATTGTATAAGAGTCAAGAGAAAACTGAGGGAAAGCTTGAAGGAATTAAAATAGATATGGTCAAAGAACGAAAAGAAGTGGAGAAGCAAATAAAGGAGATACGAGAGGGCCTGGAGACCATAGGTGACGTTAAGCCAGAAATTATAGACCAACAGGCTAAGATCATTAAGAAAGAGGTAGAAGACCAAATAAATGAATTTAGGGATAGCTTCAGGGATGAGAAATTCAAATTCCAAAAGGTAGAGGAAGATATTAAAAGGAATCAAGAAAGAATTCAGAATGAATTAAGATCCCGATTGGAGAGGACGGAACTTAAAAATAGTCAAATGGAAATCCAACTCATGGCAAATGAAGAAAGTGCCCGAAGAGAAAGGAAGTTAGAATTCGAAAATCAGGAGGAGTTTCCAAAGACAGGATGGGTAGATTCCCGTGAACAAGGCACAGATACGGAGAGGGACTTAGGAGGGGAGAGCCCTTATAAGAACCCAGGATATCCAATGGCGATGTCAACCCCGTACACGAATCAGACAAATGGCCAAATAATAAACATTATTAAATCCAATGAGGATAGACCAGTAAAGTTTACGGGTAATAACATGTCTATTACTCCAAAATACTGGCTAAAAGAAGTGGCCGAGTATCTAAATGAAATGAAGGTTCCTCAGGATCGGAGACTGAGAGCTATTGAAAAGCTGTTGGCAGGTGATTGTCTCACCTGGTTCAGAAGCTTTAGATACACTTTTGATACGGTGGAAGGCTTTAGGGAAGCATTTTTAAAGCGATATTGGGCAGCAGATGTCCAAGAAAATTTAAGGCTAGATCTGTACTCTAGGAAGTACAGCACCAATGCACCTACTAAATACTCGGAATTTTTCACCGCTCAGCTGTGTAAATTCCGCGAACTGGATATTGCTCCGGCAGAAAACGACCTGTGTGCCGCCATTGCAAGACAGCTTCCATATGAGATTCAGAGGCTGCTAATCTCATCCAAAGCCAGAAGTGCTGTGGAAGTGGAGAGTGTATTACGTCAGTTAGATATGACGACTTCGCACGTAACTCCTCGGCATCAAAGACAAACTGAGCAAGTACACATGGCCAGCAGTCAGGAAACTGGAGAAAAACCAGTGACCAGGAATCAGTCCACCAGTACGGATACTCAAGGACGAGATCGAGAGTATGGGCACCAGGAGCCTAGAAGGATACAGCCATATTACCGGGGAGGATATCGAGGAAGAAATCCTAGAACGACGGGTTATAGGCAACAGGAAAGCCGCCCCTATAACAATAACCAGCAAAGGCCGGACAACAGAAAGAAATGGGAGAATTATCCCAGAAGGAATGTAAGGCCAGACGATAGGGATGATGAATATCGGGCCGAAATAGAAGAAAGATATCAGGAGAGTCTTCGTTATATGAACGAAAGACCAGATGAACCTGATAGGCAAAAAGTCCGTTGGAGTGAGGCAATCAAGAACCGGAAATCACCCGACCGACTAGACGGAGCTCAAAGCTTGGAACTACAAGCTCAGTTAAAGAATGAGGGAAAAGGGAGCCCTCAGGATAAAAAAAACCTCCAAATTTAAATTGTCAAAAGTGGAAACATACCAGGAGCTGGGAGGAGGTAGAAATTGTAAATTGGATAGCTAGACCAGATGAACTAATTAACGAGGATGTGGAAGGAATCCCACCTGTTAAAAGAGAACTACCTATAATAATGCTTAGGATAGAAGGATTACTGGTCAGAGCATTGATTGATACTGGATCCACAATAAGTTTAATTACACAAACCCTTTTAAATGAATTGGAAACAAGGGGCCGAGTACTAAAGATTCCCACATCAAGTGTAAAGATTAAGGGAATTATCCCTGAAAAATCTTTGACATGTAAATTTCAGGTATACATTGATTTAATCATGGGTAACGCTGAAATTTCGCAGTGCTTTTTGCTGGTAAATCAATTACCGTATAATGTCATATTAGGTATTGATTTTATCCGTGAGAACAAGGTCATTATAGACCTAGCGCAAAATTGCATTAGAATTCAAAGAGAGGATGTGGATGAGCAAAACATTAACCTACAGGATCAGGAGGCGAAAATAGCAGAACAGGTATGGCATATGGAAGAAGTGATTGAGGAAGATTATAAGGACATAGAAAGGATATTTGAAGTCCTCAACATAGAACTCGAAGATAATGTGGAAAATGAGTTCGAGACCAACCTGTCAGGAAAAGTGGAGGAAGCTAAAGTCAGCCTCGAAATTAAGGAACAGTTAAAGAAATTATTATTGGATTATAGGGACGTATTTGATTCCAAGCCAGGGAAGATTGAAAATTTTAAATACGCGTTCCAAGTCAACGATTGGGCACCGTTCAAACAAAAACCATACCCGGTTGCGGAAAAACATTACCCACAAACCAAGAAAACACTGCAGGAGATGATGAATGCAGGGGTTATAGAAAAGATGGCGACACCATATGTTAGTCCATTAGTGATTGTGAGTAAACCGGATGGCTCAGTAAGGGTGTGTTTAGATGCCAGAAATCTAAATGCAAAAATCATACCAGAAAATGATTCGGCACCACCCATAAAAGAAATACTGAGGAAGTTTAAATGCAAGAAGATTTTTACAAATATTGACATGACTTCTTCGTATCATCATCTCGAACTGGAAGAGAAAACCAGCTTGTTGACTGGATTTCAGTTCGATCAACAAACATACTGCTTTAGAAGATGTCCGTTTGGATTAAAGACTGCAGGATCCGCATTAATAAGAGCGCTTGATCGAAACCTGTCAGAGGAAGTGAAAGATTGCACTATCCGATACGTAGATGACATTTTGCTTACCTCGGAGAACATTGAAGAACATTTAGAAAATTTGAAGAAATTATTAGAAGACCTAAGAAGGGCAAATTTTAAGATAAATTTAAAGAAGTCGAATTTTTGTCAAAGGCAAGTGACATTTTTAGGGCATGTGATTGATAAGGATGGTGTTAAACCAAATCCATGCAAATTGGAATCGATAAGGGATTTTCCAAGGCCTTTGAAAGTGAAGAACGTTCGCCAGTTTTTGGGATTGATTGGGTTCTTCTCAGGACATTGTCCATCATACACCAAAACTGTTGCACCACTACAGGACCTTCTGAAGAAGGGGGGCAAGTGGAAATGGACGGAGGAAGCAGAAAAAGCATTCGTGGAGGCCAAGGAAATGCTCTTAAATTACGTGAAGCTAGGATATCCTGATTTTAATCAGAGATTTATCATTCAGACAGACGCATCCCAGATTGGAATAGGGGCAATGCTATATCAGGAGAACCCGGAAAACCCTGATAAGAAGAACTATCTAGCTTTCACAAGTAGGAGACTGAAACCACACGAGAAAAATTATACGATCAGCGAGATCGAGCTGTTAGCGATATTGCACGCGTTGCAATATTGGCGGAAGATCGTATATGGGTTTCAGGTCATTCTAAGGACGGATCATAAAGCCTTAACCTTTCTGATGAAGACTGATTTATCCAGTCAAAGGTTGATGCGTTGGCTTTATATATTCAACAATTTGATGTCAAGATAGAGTACTGCCCAGGAAAAGAGAACATAGTTCCAGACTACTTAAGTAGACAGCCAGAGTCCATAGAAGAGGAAGTAATGGCTATAGATTTGGAAGACAGGGATCAGCGTACTCTTAATGAGTTAAGAAGCATTAGTCAAAGACAACGGGAGGATCCATGGATGAACATGCTCATATCATTCCTTGAGGGAAGCTTGATAAGAGGAACACCAGCGTACACGGAAGCTGAGAAGATAGCACAAGACTACACGTTTTATAATGGGTTATTATATAAGTTTGTGGACTCTGACCATACGAAATTAAGGATTGTTGTACCTGCAATTTTGCAGAGGAAAATAGTATGGTTAGCCCATAGATCGTTCGGACATATGGGAGTCGACAAAACAGTCTAGATGCTGAAAGAAGCATTTATATGGCCGAGACTGAAAGAAACTGTAAGGGACACGCTAAAGACATGTGATCTATGTCAAAGGATTAAACCTAATGCATTTCTGATGAGACAGAAGCCTATACCATTGTTGCCCGAAAGGCCCGGCCAAATCATATCTATTGATAATTTTGGACCTTTGCCAAAGGCAAGAAGAGGAAATCGACACATAATGGTGGCTATGGATGTCTTCACTAAAATGGTTGTCCTTGCTCCCATACAGAAGACTAGTACCAAACAGGTGTTAAAACGACTGAAAGAAAAAATGATACCGATTCTGGGGAAACCTGAGAATTTGTTGTCGGATCACGGCAGTTGTTTCACCAGTGTAGAGTTCAGACGAGAATTAGAAAGACTTGGAATACGTCAAATTTTGTCAAGTATTCGCCATCCTGAGGCAAACTCTGTAGAGAGAGTTATGAGAGAAACGGCCAAGTATTGTAGAATATACTGTGCCGAAGAAAATTGGAAGTGGATAGATATTTTGGATATTATTGAATTTTGTATAAATAATACAATCCATGAATCCACAGGAGAGATACCCATAACGTTACATCGGAATGAGCAACCAGAAAGACCTTGGAATCTGGTACTTCCTAGGCCAGCAGACGCTCAGCCAGGAAGAGATGTACGAATTAGGAGAGCCTTTGAGCATCTAAAAGCTCAAGCCGACAGGAGGCAGAGAAGAAATAGGCATTAGAGGTATCATCGACCATTATTAGCAGGAGAAATGGTGTTAGTGAAAAGACCAGCCATTTCGGATCCAGGGAACCGTGTGTACAAGAAGTTCCAGAAAATGTACCACGGACCATATCAAATAATCAGAGATTTGAGGAATAACGCATATAGAATTCGGCACTGTGAAACGGATCACGAAGTGACCATGAATTCAGCAAATTTGAAATTATATTACCCTCCCGAAGATTTTGATGAAGAAAATGAACAAGCCCTGGTTATGGAAACATTTAGAGATGAATCCGCTTTTGACATAAATAAGAATAAGGAAGAAATAGAAAATAGAGCTCAAGCATTCGAGTGCGAATGCGAATTGGAGAAAGTATATTGGGAAATTAAAGAAATAATTGAATTTATTGAAGAAGAAAATTCCAATTTAAGAAAAGAAAATGATGAAATAAGGAAACGGGTAGGGATAGACCAAACCCGTAAGGGAGAATGAGGTTCTGGGAACTTAAAGTCCAGACAAATAAATAAAGAAAGAAAGGGTAGGGACAGAGCATACCCAACCTACACAATTAGTGGAAGGAACTTTAAGGAGATAAAACAACAGTAAATACGGATGACGTTATGATGGCTTCGACGAATAAAGAAATACAAATAAAATTGAAATAAATTTCCTCAAGAATTTTCGAAAATTTATTTACCTAAAGAGGGGAGAGATGAACCCATGGGCCATAGGGTCCATGGAAGGTCGAACCCATGTCCTTAAGGAAGAAATGAAAGAAACGTATAGTTTATTAAAGGAACGGAGAGAGATTTTAAGCCAGGATTATAGCTTAACATTGTGCAAGCGACTAGGGACAGATGTTCTTTAGATGAGATCACCCCACTCGACATTCAAGAGAGGGCTGGTCACGAGTATTAATAACTGAATGGAAATTTCCACCGTGATAGACAAGGAAGCCTGAATCGGAATTCGAGCTGACGTTGCTGGAAATTGACAACGCCACTTATGCGCCAGAAGAGGAATAATTAAAATTAACACGTTTACGAGCATAATAATGAGTAAACAAGTATAGTACAGTGAATCATTTTGAATGAGAGATTTTTCAGTAAAGAGAAACCATTTAATAATTGCGCAGAAAAAAACTGCCGACGTAAGACGACGTCATTGGGGAATTACCTAAGCCTCTATGGAGGGGAGAGAGCAAAAGGAATGCAACACCCACACAATTGAGGACGAGAAATTAATTAATATCTCCGAATTGCACGATCGATTCTTAGGTGCAATGAGATTATGTGACATTGAGAAGAAGAGCTTTCGGAAGGTATAATTTTTATATTTGTGGCACCATTAATTTAGAAGTTGACCACAGAAAAGGCTAGAGTCTTATTTTTTTGTAGTAAAACAGTATAAAGCTTCGGGCGTTTCCAAGCCAATCATGCAGTCTTGAACAGCCCGAGGGGTGTTGCCACGCATCACGCAGTACGAATCCGTCCAGGAGGACGTGAAGTTATATCAGCACTTGCAGTCATACGAGCACTCCGTGAGGGGAAGTGCTGCACCACGACGTAGAAGTAGTCATTCCGACAGTCCGTGAGGGGACGTAACTCTGCGTTACATCGAAAACAGCTACCAGTACTCCTTGAGGGGAGAAACGCTGTGTTACACCGCAGAAGTAAGATCCGATAGCCACAGGCGTCGCAGTATTAACGACTTGCTTGCCTCCATAAGGAGTGGTCAAGACGAAATTTTAAAGTATCGCCGTAGTGAAATATTAGGAAAATCCTAATTATAGGATTTAGGCCCGACTGTATACAAGTTAAAGTAAAAATTCGTAAGATATAGTCAGAGCAGGCTGCGAACGTCGGACATAAAGGCGATAGGTCGTTAAATGTACGAACGAATAGATCATAACGTACGGAAGTATCGTACCAGACAGATAAACTGTTATTTAAATTAAAGAAACCTAAAAGGGAAGAACAGAATAAGGTTCGAAACATAGAAGTGTTAAAACAGTTCAAATAAAGAAGATAGGAGACTATAAACATTATCTCCAGAAAGCAGGTGAACTATTCTAAAAATACTAGAATTGAGAAGTGCTAGCTGCTATAAACTAAATCTATAGGTCTTAGAGGAGACCTCGATCCGTATAGACTTTCGTTAGGATCGATAGACAGATCTACAAAGAAGCCGTTCAAGCTAGATAAATAGCCGGTTAACCAGGATAGGAGTAGCAGAATTGGACTCCAGGGAACAGTAGATGTTTCGGGACTTTCGCATTCTGCAGGATAGGAAGCCGACGTCGAATAAATTTCACCCTTGGAAACGGGAATTTCAGAAGATCACGTGTGATAGGCTCAGAAATACGGCCTAGTGATCGAGAATTGTGAAGTGTAAAATAATCAAGATTGTGTGTTAAATTAATATTTTTAGTGTTTATTATGTGTTCAAAAGGGACACATCAGTATATAAAAATGTCGTCAATGTTAAGTGTTTTAAATGTATATCAAAAAGTGTTTTTAAGTAAGATGAATTCCTTTAATATGGAGTAATAGTTCAAAGTGGGCCCAGAAATGAAGCACCGCACCAGATTTAAGATCATGGGATGATCTGGAAACATGTGAGTACTAAATTCATGCTATTTTGGTGTCAGAAGTTGATTGTGTACAAACCCACCGGAGTTTGTGAGTGAAAGGGATGTGTTTTAATAAATAAATACTGAATAATCAAGAACACGGTCTGAACGATAATAAAAAAATTGAGAAATTATAAATAATTATGTAAAGAATAAATCCCGGAGAGGAAATATGTGAATAAAGGGTTAATGTATTTAACAAATGTCATAAGAGTAAGCGAAATATCATTAATTATCTTGAAAGACATTGAAATAAAGTAAAGTTGAGATATGAAAGAAATAGCTTTTGAGCTTGTATAAAGAATAAAGATAATAATAATAATTAAATATGGAAATGTAAAATAGAAATCAAATAAATTGATATGAACATAAGAACGTTAAGTCTTAACGTATGTGTAAGAGATGATGTTCAATGGAATATTTTAAAACAGGGAGCGATTTATCGACAATGAAAGATTAATATGTGAATTAAAATAATATGAATTGTTACTAAAGAGATTTTATCAGTTCTTGGGAAGACATTTTCGGCTTAAAATAATGCATAGCGCATAATGAGCGCAAATATAATATTAAAGTGTCACGCTAGGAACGCGTAGTGGTTAAAATACTTGGTACATTACTTATGGAGGGTAGTTGGTTGCAGTGAATTGATAATTGTATAAGTCCTCTATTTGTGACATAGTATCACGAGGCATTGTGTATGTATTTAAAAAGGGAGCTAATATATGGTATTATTGAGCGTATGTCATATGGGCCACGGCCGACTCTAAATCGCATTTTGTATAAGTCCTCTGTAAGGGATTGGTTCCCGAGGCACGTGAACAGATTCGAATGCAGAATCTTCTTATGATAAAAGCCCCTTAAATTCTCCGTCGTCGTATGTGTATTAATCTTCCCAATCAATGAGGACCCTCTCATAATTAATAAATGCCAAGGATACGAAAATGGTCTGTGAACCAAAGAATAGTTGTTTGAATGAATACGGTACAGTAAAGCCCGGTCTCCCCAGAACTGGATATAATGGGAAGGTTTGTTTTGAAAGCCTTGGAAATAAGCTACTAACGTTGGGTCAGACAGGGAGTCGCCGTCACCCTACGTGGTCATAAATCGCACCCCAAGTAGTAGAGTCTAGCTCTCTTAAAGCGAGAGGGAACAGAGACCGTCTCGTAAGCTGTTGTAAAGAGAATGAATACACCAGGAGTGTTTAAAGTTGTTAACGACCCGGGCGTTGAACCGAGGTCTTTATAGATGGATATTTCGTTTGCCGGTTCAGATCGTAGTTTCTTATATGATAATGGTCTATTAAGACATAAGAGATAAATAACAATCCCTATTGTAATAATGTATGGACGTGGGATTCCACGAGTTGATTGAAGGCAACTGAGTTCGGGAGTAACTATAGTTCTTTGACTGTGTCAAGTACCTTCACGCTCTGGAGTACACAATTGATTTTCTGATTACCTTAATATATTTGTGAAATAAAGAGAGATGATAACAACTGAATGTGTGGACATGCCCAAAATATTGAGTTAGATAATTAACATAGATTTTAAATATAATTATATATTTGTTTTTGAGAAATAAGAAAATATAAAAGATAGTGTTTGAGGTGTACCAGAATGACACCATAATAATGTAAATGCATGGAGCCAAAGAGCTCGGAGTTATGTAAACTTAATGTTAGTGCTTTATGGAAGTGAGACTAAGTAAGAGTTGTTGGTTTATGTGGAAACCACAGGTTTTGAATACAATATTTGTTTATATTTGTGATTCCTTGTTCATTTGGAACAAGCAGTTGATTATTGGGTCAGTAATTAAATTGTTAAAATGTTTGTAGCGCCATTAATTTTATTAATTAAATGTGTTTAAATAGGAGTTGATTTTGTTGTTATTTTTGCAAGTGTATCCTCTAATTAATCCAAAATATGTGAGTCACAGAGTGGGGGAACTTACCGCTGCCCCGAAATCCCGAATTGAGCTACGCTGGTATACTGTGATTGGCATATTTCTTGCTAAATGGGCACAGTATGTGTACTGTATTTGTACTGTAGTTGTACTGTATGTGTACTGTAGTTGTATTGTAGTTGTACTGTGTGTGTACTGTATTTGTACTGTATGTGTACTGTATTTGTACGGTAGTTGTACTGTAGTTGTACTGTAGTTGTACTGTAGTTGTACTGTAGTTGTACTGTAGTTGTACTGTATGTGTACTGTATTTGTACTGTATGTGTACTGTATTTGTACTGTAGTTGTACTGTAGTTGTACTGTATGTGTACTGTATTTTAACTGTACTTGTACTGTAGTTGTACTGTATTTGTACTGTAGTTGTACTGTATTTGTACTGTAGTTGTACTGTAGTTGTACTGTATGTGTACTGTATTTGTACTGTATGTGTACTGTATTTGTACTGTATGTGTACTGTATTTGTACTGTAGTTGTACTGTAGTTGTACTGTATGTGTACTGTAGTTGTACTGTACTTGTACTGTAGTTGTACTGTATGTGTACTGTATTTGTACTGTAGTTGTACTGTATTTGTACTGTACTTGTACTGTAGTTGTACTGTAGTTGTACTGTAGGTGTACTGTATTTGTACTGTACTTGTACTGTAGTTGTACTGTAGTTGTACTGTAGTTGTACTGTACTTGTACTGTACTTGTACTGTAGTTGTACTGTATTTGTACTGTACTTGTACTGTACTTGTACTGTACTTGTACTGTAGTTGTACTGTAGTTGTACTGTACTTGTACTGTAGTTGTACTCTATGTGTACTGTAGTTGTACTGTATTTGTACTGTACTTGTACTGTAGTTGTACTGTAGTTGTACTGTACTTGTACTGTAGTTGTACTGTAGTTGTACTGTATGTGTACTGTATTTGTACTGTACTTGTACTGTAGTTGTACTGTAGTTGTACTGTATTTGTACTGTAGTTGTACTGTATGTGTACTGTAGTTGTACTGTATTTGTACTGTACTTGTACTGTAGTCGTACTGTAGTTGTACTGTATTTGTACTGTAGTTGTACTGTAGTTGTACTGTAGTTGTACTGTAGTTGTACTGTATGTGTACTGTAGTTGTACTGAATGTGTACCGTAGTTGTACTGTATTTGTACTGTATTTGTAATGTACTTGTACTGTAGTTGTACTGTAGTTGTACTGTATGTGTACTGTATTTGTACTGTACTTGTACTGTAGTTGTACTGTAGTTGTACTGTACTTGTACTATACTTGTACTGTAGTTGTACTGTATGTGTACTGTAGTTGTACTGTATTTATACTGTACTTGTACTGTAGTTGTACTGTAGTTGTACTGTACTTGTACTGTACTTGTACTGTAGTTGTACTGTAGTTGTACAGTAGTTGTACTGTATGTGTAATGTAGTTGTACTGTATTTGTACTGTACTTGTACTGTAGATGTACTGTAGTTGTACTGTATTTGTACTGTATGTGTACTGTATTTGTACTGTAGTTGTACTGTATGTGTACTGTAGTTGTACTGTAGTTGTACTGTGTGTGTACTGTAATTGTACTGTATGTGTACTGTATTTGTACTGTAGTTGTACTGTAGTTGTACTGTAGTTGTACTGTATGTGTACTGTATTTGTACTGTATGTGTACTGTATTTGTACTGTAGTTGTACTGTAGTTGTACTGTATGTGTACTGTATTTTAACTGTACTTGTACTGTAGTTGTACTGTATTTGTACTGTAGTTGTACTGTATTTGTACTGTAGTTGTACTGTAGTTGTAATGTATGTGTACTGTATTTGTACTGTATGTGTACTGTATTTGTACTGTATGTGTACTGTATTTGTACTGTAGTTGTACTGTAGTTGTACTGTATGTGTACTGTAGTTGTACTGTACTTGTACTGTATGTGTACTGTATTTGTACTGTAGTTGTACTGTAGTTGTACTGTATTTGTACTGTATTTGTACTGTATTGTACTGTAGTTGTACTGTAGTTGTACTGTATGTGTACTGTATTTGTACTGTAGTTGTACTGTAGTTGTACTGTATGTGTACTGTAGTTGTACTGAACTTGTACTGTAGTTGTACTGTAGTTGTACTGTATGTGTACTGTATGTGTACTGTACGTGTACTGTAGTTGTCTGTAGTTGTACTGTAAGTGTACTGTATGTGTACTGTATTTGTACTGTAGTTGTACTGTATTTGTACTGTATGTGTCCTGTATTTTAACTGTACTTGTACTGTAGTTGTACTGTAGCTGTACTGTAGTTGTACTGTAGTTGTACTGTATGTGTACTGTAGTTGTACTGTAGTTGTACTGTAGTTGTACTGTAGTTGTACTGTAGTTGTACTGTATGTGTCCTGTATTTTAACTGTACTTGTACTGTAGTTGTACTGTAGTTGTACTGTAGTTGTACTGTAGTTGTACTGTAGTTGTACTGTATGTGTACTGTAGTTGTACTGTAGTTGTACTGTAGTTGTACTGTATGTGTACTGTATGTGTACTGTATTTGTACTGTAGTGGTACTGTATGTGTCCTGTATTTTAACTGTACTTGTACTGTAGTTGTACTGTAGTTGTACTGTACTTGTACTGTAGTTGTACTGTATGTGTACTGTATGTGTACTGTAGTTGTACTGTATGTGTACTGTATGTGTACTGTAGTTGTACTGTAGTTGTACTGTATGTGTACTGTATGTGTACTGTAGTTGTACTGTAGTTGTACTGTATGTGTACTGTATGTGTACTGTAGTTGTACTGTATGTGTACTGTACTTGTACTGTCCTTGTACTGTAGTTGTACTGTAGTTGTACGGTATGTGTACTGTATGTGTACTGTACTTGTGCTGTAGTTGTACTGTAGCTCTACTGTATTTGTACTGTAGTTGTACTGTAGTTGTACTGTATGTGTACTGTATGTGTACTGTAGTTGTATTGTAGTTGTACTGTATGTGTACTGTAGTTGTACTGTAGTTGTACTGTATTTGTACTGTAGTTGTACTTTAGTTGTACTGTATGTGTACTGTATGTGTACTGTAGTTGTACTGTAGTTGTACTGTATGTGTCCTGTATTTTAACTGTACTTGTACTGTAGTTGTACTGTAGTGGTATTGTAGTTGTACTGTAGTTGTACTGTATGTGTACTGTAGTTGTACTGTAGTTGTACTGTATGTGTACTGTATGTGTTCTGTATTTGTACTGTAGTTGTACTGTAGTTGTACTGTATTTGTACTGTAGTTGTACTGTAGTTGTACTGTATGTGTACTGTAGTTGTACTGTAGTTGTACTGTATGTGTACTGTATGTGTACTGTAGTTGTACTGTAGTTGTACTGTATGTGTACTGTACTTGTACTGTACTTGTACTGTACTTGTACTGTAGTTGTACTGTAGTTGTACTGTACTTGTACTGTAGTTGTACTGTATGTGTACTGTATGTGTACTGTAGTTGTACTGTATGTGTACTGTAGTTGTACTGTAGTTGTACTGTATGTGTACCGTAGTTGTACTGTATTTGTACTGTACTTGTACTGTAGTTGTACTGTATTTGTACTGTATTTGTACTGTATTTTAACTGTATTTGTACTGTAGTTGTACTGTATTTGTACTGTAGTTGTGCTGTAGTTGTACTGTAGTTGTACTGTACTTGTACTGTAGTTGTACTGTAGTTGTACTGTTTGTGTACTGTAGTGGTACTGTATTTGTACTGTACTTGTACTGTAGTTGTACTGTATGTGTACTGTAGTTGTACTGTATGTGTACTGTACTTGTACTGTATTTGTACTGTACTTGTACTGTATGTGTACTGTAGTTGTACTGTATGTGTACTGTAGTTGTACTGTAGTTGTACTGTATGTGTACTGTAGTTGTACTGTATTTGTACTGTTCTTGTACTGTAGTTGTACTGTATGTGTACTGTATGTGTACTGTATTTTAACTGTATTTGTACTGTAGTTGTACTGTATTTGTACTGTAGTTGTACTGTAGTTGTACTGTAGTTGTACTGTAGTTGTACTGTACTTGTACTGTAGTTGTACTGTACGTGTACTGTATTTTAACTGTATTTGTACTGTAGTTGTACTGTATTTGTACTGTAGTTGTACTGTACTTTTACTGTACTTGTACTGTAGTTGTACTGTAGTTGTACTGTATGTGTACTGTAGTGGTACTGTATTTGTACTGTACTTGTACTGTAGTTGTACTGTAGTTGTACTGTAGTTGTACTGTAGTTGTACTGTATGTGTACTGTAGTTGTACTGTATTTGTACTGTACTTGTACTGTAGTTGTACTGTAGTTGTACTGTAGTTGTACTGTAGTTGTACTGTAGTTGTACTGTAGTTGTACTGTATGTGTACTGTAGTTGTACTGTAGTTGTACTGTAGTTGTACTCTATGTGTCCTGTATTTTAACTGTACTTGTGCTGTAGTTGTACTGTAGTTGTACTGTAGTTGTACTGTATTTGTACTGTAGTTGTACTGTATGTGTACTGTATGTGTACTGTAGTTGTACTGTAGTTGTACTGTAGTTGTACTGTATGTGTACTGTATGTGTACTGTATTTGTACTGTAGTTGTACTGTAGTTGTACTGTATGTGTCCTGTATTTTAACTGTACTTGTACTGTAGTTGTACTGTAGTTGTACTGTAGTTGTACTGTAGTTGTACTGTATGTGTACTGTATGTGTACTGTAGTTGTACTGTAGTTGTACTGTAGTTGTACTGTAGTTGTACTGTAGTTGTACTGTATGTGTACTGTATGTGTACTGTAGTTGTACTGTAGTTGTACTGTATGTGTACTGTATGTGTACTGTAGTTGTACTGTATGTGTACTGTACTTGTACTGTACTTGTACTGTAGTTGTACTGTAGTTGTACTGTATGTGTACTGTATGTGTACTGTACTTGTGCTGTAGTTGTACTGTAGCTGTACTGTATTTGTACAGTAGTTCAACTGTAGTTGTACTGTATGTGTACTGTATGTGTACTGTAGTTGTATTGTAGTTGTACTGTATGTGTACTGTAGTTGTACTGTAGTTGTACTGTATTTGTACTGTAGTTGTACTTTAGTTGTACTGTATGTGTACTGTATGTGTACTGTAGTTGTACTGTAGTTGTACTGTATGTGTCCTGTATTTTAACTGTACTTGTACTGTAGTTGTACTGTAGTTGTACTGTAGTTGTACTGCATGTGTACTGTAGTTGTACTGTATGTGTACTGTATGTGTACTGTATTTGTACTGTAGTTGTACTGTAGTTGTACTGTATGTGTACTGTATGTGTACTGTAGTTGTACTGTAGTTGTACTGTATGTGTCCTGTATTTTAACTGTACTTGTACTGTAGTTGTACTGTAGTTGTACTGTAGTTGTACTGTAGTTGTACTGTATGTGTACTGTAGTTGTACTGTAGTTGTACTGTATGTGTACTGCATGTGTTCTGTATTTGTACTGTAGTTGTACTGTAGTTGTACTGTAGTTGTACTGTAGTTGTACTGTAGTTGTACTGTATGTGTACTGTAGTTGTACTGTAGTTGTACTGTATGTGTACTGTATGTGTACTGTAGTTGTACTGTAGTTGTACTGTATGTGTACTGTAGTTGTACTGTATTTGTACTGTACTTGTAATGTAGTTGTACTGTAGTTGTACTGTAGTTGTACTGTAGTTGTACTGTAGCTGTACTGTAGTTGTACTGTAGTTGTACTGTATGTGTACTGTAGTTGTACTGTAGTTGTACTGTAGTTGTACTGTAGTTGTACTGTAGTTGTACTGTATGTGTCCTGTATTTTAACTGTACTTGTACTGTAGTTGTACTGTAGTTGTACTGTAGTTGTACTGTAGTTGTACTGTAGTTGTACTGTATGTGTACTGTAGTTGTACTGTAGTTGTACTGTAGTTGTACTGTATGTGTACTGTATGTGTACTGTATTTGTACTGTAGTGGTACTGTATGTGTCCTGTATTTTAACTGTACTTGTACTGTAGTTGTACTGTAGTTGTACTGTACTTGTACTGTAGTTGTACTGTATGTGTACTGTATGTGTACTGTAGTTGTACTGTATGTGTACTGTATGTGTACTGTAGTTGTACTGTAGTTGTACTGTATGTGTACTGTATGTGTACTGTAGTTGTACTGTAGTTGTACTGTATGTGTACTGTATGTGTACTGTAGTTGTACTGTATGTGTACTGTACGTGTACTGTAGTTGTACTGTAGTTGTACGGTATGTGTACTGTATGTGTACTGTACTTGTGCTGTAGTTGTACTGTAGCTCTACTGTATTTGTACTGTAGTTGTACTGTAGTTGTACTGTATGTGTACTGTATGTGTACTGTAGTTGTATTGTAGTTGTACTGTATGTGTACTGTAGTTGTACTGTAGTTGTACTGTATTTGTACTGTAGTTGTACTTTAGTTGTACTGTATGTGTACTGTATGTGTACTGTAGTTGTACTGTAGTTGTACTGTATGTGTCCTGTATTTTAACTGTACTTGTACTGTAGTTGTACTGTAGTTGTATTGTAGTTGTACTGTAGTTGTACTGTATGTGTACTGTAGTTGTACTGTAGTTGTACTGTATGTGTACTGTATGTGTTCTGTATTTGTACTGTAGTTGTACTGTAGTTGTACTGTAGTTGTACTGTATGTGTACTGTATGTGTACTGTAGTTGTACTGTAGTTGTACTGTATGTGTACTGTACTTGTACTGTACTTGTACTGTACTTGTACTGTAGTTGTACTGTAGTTGTACTGTACTTGTACTGTAGTTGTACTGTATGTGTACTGTATGTGTACTGTAGTTGTACTGTATGTGTACTGTAGTTGTACTGTAGTTGTACTGTATGTGTACCGTAGTTGTACTGTATTTGTACTGTACTTGTACTGTAGTTGTACTGTATTTGTACTGTATTTGTACTGTATTTTATCTGTATTTGTACTGTAGTTGTACTGTATTTGTACTGTAGTTGTACTGTAGTTGTACTGTAGTTGTACTGTACTTGTACTGTAGTTGTACTGTAGTTGTACTGTATGTGTACTGTAGTGGTACTGTATCTGTACTGTACTTGTACTGTAGTTGTACTGTATGTGTACTGTAGTTGTACTGTATGTGTACTGTACTTGTACTGTATTTGTACTGTACTTGTACTGTATGTGTACTGTAGTTGTACTGTATGTGTACTGTAGTTGTACTGTAGTTGTACTGTATGTGTACTGTAGTTGTACTGTATTTGTACTGTTCTTGTACTGTAGTTGTACTGTATGTGTACTGTATGTGTACTGTATTTTAACTGTATTTGTACTGTAGTTGTACTGTATTTGTACTGTAGTTGTACTGTAGTTGTACTGTAGTTGTACTGTAGTTGTACTGTACTTGTACTGTAGTTGTACTGTATGTGTACTGTATTTTAACTGTATTTGTACTGTAGTTGTACTGTATTTGTACTGTAGTTGTACTGTACTTTTACTGTACTTGTACTGTAGTTGTACTGTAGTTGTACTGTATGTGTACTGTAGTGGTACTGTATTTGTACTGTACTTGTACTGTAGTTGTACTGTAGTTGTACTGTAGTTGTACTGTAGTTGTACTGTATGTGTACTGTAGTTGTACTGTATTTGTACTGTACTTGTACTGTAGTTGTACTGTAGTTGTACTGTAGTTGTACTGTAGTTGTACTGTAGTTGTACTGTAGTTGTACTGTATGTGTACTGTAGTTGTACTGTAGTTGTACTGTAGTTGTACTCTATGTGTCCTGTAGTTGTACTGTAGTTGTGCTGTAGTTGTACTGTAGTTGTACTGTAGTTGTACTGTAGTTGTACTGTATTTGTACTGTAGTTGTACTGTATGTGTACTGTATGTGTACTGTAGTTGTACTGTAGTTGTACTGTAGTTGTACTGTATGTGTACTGTATGTGTACTGTATTTGTACTGTAGTTGTACTGTAGTTGTACTGTATGTGTCCTGTATTTTAACTGTACTTGTACTGTAGTTGTACTGTAGTTGTACTGTAGTTGTACTGTAGTTGTACTGTATGTGTACTGTATGTGTACTGTAGTTGTACTGTAGTTGTACTGTAGTTGTACTGTAGTTGTACTGTAGTTGTACTGTATGTGTACTGTATGTGTACTGTAGTTGTACTGTAGTTGTACTGTATGTGTACTGTATGTGTACTGTAGTTGTACTGTATGTGTACTGTACTTGTACTGTACTTGTACTGTAGTTGTACTGTAGTTGTACTGTATGTGTACTGTATGTGTACTGTACTTGTGCTGTAGTTGTACTGTAGCTGTACTGTATTTGTACAGTAGTTCAACTGTAGTTGTACTGTATGTGTACTGTATGTGTACTCTAGTTGTATTGTAGTTGTACTGTATGTGTACTGTAGTTGTACTGTAGTTGTACTGTATTTGTACTGTAGTTGTACTTTAGTTGTACTGTATGTGTACTGTATGTGTACTGTAGTTGTACTGTAGTTGTACTGTATGTGTCCTGTATTTTAACTGTACTTGTACTGTAGTTGTACTGTAGTTGTACTGTAGTTGTACTGCATGTGTACTGTAGTTGTACTGTATGTGTACTGTATGTGTACTGTATTTGTACTGTAGTTGTACTGTAGTTGTACTGTATGTGTACTGTATGTGTACTGTAGTTGTACTGTAGTTGTACTGTATGTGTCCTGTATTTTAACTGTACTTGTACTGTAGTTGTACTGTAGTTGTACTGTAGTTGTACTGTAGTTGTACTGTATGTGTACTGTAGTTGTACTGTAGTTGTACTGTATGTGTACTGTATGTGTTCTGTATTTGTACTGTAGTTGTACTGTAGTTGTACTGTATTTGTACTGTAGTTGTACTGTAGTTGTACTGTATGTGTACTGTAGTTGTACTGTAGTTGTACTGTATGTGTACTGTATGTGTACTGTAGTTGTACTGTAGTTGTACTGTATGTGTACTGTAGTTGTACTGTATTTGTACTGTACTTGTAATGTAGTTGTACTGTAGTTGTACTGTAGTTGTACTGTAGTTGTACTGTAGTTGTACTGTAGTTGTACTGTAGTTGTACTGTATGTGTACTGTATTTGTACTGTAGTTGTACTGTAGTTGTACTGTAGTTGTACTGTAGTTGTACTGTAGTTGTACTGTAGTTGTACTGTAGTTGTACTGTATTTGTACTGTAGTTGTACTGTAGTTGTACTGTAGTTGTACTGTACTTGTACTGTATGTGTACTGTATGTGTACTGTATTTGTACTGTAGTAGTACTGTATGTGTACTGTATGTGTACTCTATGTGTACTGTATGTGTACTGTATTTGTACTGTAGTTGTACTGTAGTTGTACTGTAGTTGTACTGTAGTTGTACTGTGTTTGTACTGTACTTGTACTGTAGTTGTACTGTAGTTGTACGGTACTTGTACTGTACTTGCACTGTACTTGTACTGTACTTGTACTGTAGTTGTACTGTATGTGTACTGTAGTTGTACTGTATGTGTACTGTAGTTGTACTGTAGTTGTACTGTAGTTGTACTGTAGTTGTACTGTAGTTGTACCGTATGTGAACTGTAGTTGTACTGTATTTGTACTGTACTTGTACGGTAGTTGTACTGTAGTTGTACTGTAGTTGTACTGTATGTGTACTGTATTTATACTGTACTTGTACTGTAGTTTTACTGTAGTTGTACTGTATGTGTACTGTATTTTAACTGTACTTGTAATGTAGTTGTACTGTAGTTGTACTGTAGTTGTACTGTATGTGTACTGTATTTGTACTGTACTTGTACTGTAGTTGTACTGTACTTGTACTGTACTTGTACTGTACTTGTACTGTACTTGTACTATATGTGTACTGTACTTGTACTGTAGTTGTACTGTAGTTGTACTGTATTTGTACTGTAGTTGTACTGTAGTTGTACTGTAGTTGTACTGTATGTGTACTGTAGTTGTACTGTAGTTGTACTGTAGTTGTACTGTATGTGTACTGTATTTTAACAGTAGTTGTACTGTAGTTGTACTGTATGTGTACTGTATGTGTACTGTAGTTGTACTGTAGTTGTACTGTATGTGTACTGTAAGTGTACTGTATGTGTACTGTAGTTGTACTGTATTTGTACTGTAGTAGTACTGTAGTTGTACTGTATGTGTACTGTAGTTGTACTGTATGTGTACTGTAGTTGTACTATATTTGTACTGTAATTGTACTGTACTTGTACTGTAGTGGTACTGTAGTTGTACTGTATGTGTACTGTATTTGTACTGTACTTGTACTGTAGTTGTACTGTAGTTGTACTGTACTTGTACTGTACTTGTACTGTAGTTGTACTGTATGTGTACTGTAGTTGTACTGTATTTGTACTGTACTTGTACTGTAGTTGTACTGTAGTTGTACTGTAGTTGTACTGTACTTGTACTGTAGTTGTACTGTAGTTGTACTGTAGTTGTACTGTAGTTGTACTGTAGTTGTACTGTATGTGTACTGTAGTTGTACTGTATTTGTACTGTACTTGTACTGTAGTTGTACTGAAATTGTACTGTAGTTGTACTGTATGTGTACTCTATTTGTACTGTACTTGTACAGTAGTTGTACTGTAGTTGTACTGTATGTGTACTGTATTTGTACTGTACTTGTACTGTAGTTGTACTGTAGTTGTACTGTAATTTTACTGTACTTGTACTGTAGTTGTACTGTATGTGTACTGTAGTTGTACTGTATTTGTACTGTACTTGTACTGTAGTTGTACTGTAGTTGTACTGTACTTGTACTGTACTTGTACTGTAGTTGTACTGTAGTAGTACTGTAGTTGTACTGTATGTGTACTGTAGTTGTACTGTATTTGTACTGTACTTGTACTGTAGTTGTACTGTAGTTGTACTGTAGTTGTACTGTATGTGTACTGTATTTATACTGTACTTGTACTGGTGTTGTACTGTATGTGTACTGTATTTGTACTGTACTTGTACTGTAGTTGTACTGTAGTTGTACTGTACTTGTACTGTACTTGTACTGTAGTTGTACTGTATTTGTACTGTACTTGTACTGTAGTTGTACTCTAGTTGTACTGTACATGTACTGTACTTGTACTGTAGTTGTACTGTAGTTGTACTGTAGTTGTTCTGTACTTGTACTGTATTTGTACTGTAGTTGTTCTGTATGTGTACTGTATTTGTACTGTAGTTGTACTGTAGTTGTACTGTAGTTGTACTGTATGTGTACTGTATGTGTACTGTAGTTGTACTGTAGTTGTACTGTATGTGTACTGTATGTGTACTGTATGTGTACTGTAGTTGTACTGTATGTGTACTGTATGTGTACTGTAGTTGTACTGTATGTGTACTTTATGTGTACTGTAGTTGTACTGTAGTTGTACTGTAGTTGTACAGTATTTGTACTGTAGTTGTACTGTAGTTGTACTGTAGTTGTACTGTATGTGTACTGTATTTGTACTGTATGTGTACTGTAGTTGTACTGTATGTGTACTGTATGTGTACTGTAGTTGTACTGTAAATGTACTGTATGTGTACTGTATGTGTACTGTAGTTGTACTGTAGTTGTACTGTAGTTGTACTGTATGTGTACTGTAGTTGTACTGTAGTTGTACTGTATGTGTACTGTAGTTGTACTGTAGTTGTACTGTAGTTGTTCTGTATGTGTACTGTAGTTGTACTGTAGTTGTACTGTAGTTGTACTATAGTTGTACTGTATGTGTACTGTATTTGTACTGTATGTGTACTGTAGTTGTACTGTATGTGTACTGTATGTGTACTGTATTTGTACTGTATGTGTACTGTAGTTGTACTGTATGTGTACTGTAGTTGTACTGTAGTTGTACTGTATGTGTACTGTATTTGTACTGTAGTTGTACTGTAGTTGTACTGTATGTGTACTGTATGTGTACTGTATTTGTACTGTATGTGTACTGTATTTGTACTGTAGTTGTACTGTAGTTGTACTGTAGTTGTACTGTATGTGTACTGTATTTGTACTGTATGTGTACTGTATTTGTACTGTAGTTGTACTGTATGTGTACTGTAGTTGTACTGTAGTTGTACTGTATGTGTACTGTATTTGTACTGTATGTGTACTGTATTTGTACTGTAGTTGTACTGTAGTTGTACTGTATGCGTACTGTATTTGTACTGTATGTGTACTGTATTTGTACTGTAGTTGTACTGTAGTTGTACTGTATGTGTACTGTATTTTAACTGTACTTGTACTGTAGTTGTACTGTATTTGTACTGTAGTTGTACTGTATGTGTACTGTATTTGTACTGTATGTGTACTGTATTTGTACTGTAGTTGTACTGTATTTGTACTGTAGTTGAACTGTAGTTGTACTGTACTTGTACTGTATTTGTACTTTATGTGTACTGTATGTGTACTGTAGTTGTACTGTATTTGTACTGTAGTTGTACTGTAGTTGTACTGTAGTTGTACTGTAGTTGTACTGTATGTGTACTGTACTTGTACTGTATGTGTACTGTAGTTGTACTGTATTTGTACTGTAGTTGTACTGTAGTTGTACTGTAGTTGTACTGTATGTGTACTGTATGTGTACTGTATGTGTACTGTAGTTGTACTGTATGTGCACTGTATTTGTACTATAGTTGTACTGTAGTTGAACTGTACTTGTACTGTAGTTGTACTGTAGTTGTACTGTAGTTTTACTGTAGTTGTACTGTATTTGTACTGTACTTGTACTGTAGTTGTACTGTATGTGTACTGTAGTTTTACTGTATTTGTACTGTACTTGTACTGTAGTTGTACTGTAGTTGTACTGTACTTGTACTGTACTTGTACTGTACTTGTACTGTAGTTGTACTGTAGTTGTACTGTAATTGTACTGTATGTGTACTGTAGTTGTACTGAATTTGTACTGTACTTGTACTGTATATGTACTGTAGTTGTACTGTATTTGTACTGTATGTGTACTGTATTTGTACTGTAGTTGTACTGAATGTGTATTGTAGTTGTACTGTAGTTGTACTGTGTGTGTACTGTATTTTTACTGTATGTGTACTGTAGTTGTACTGTAGTTGTACTGTAGTTGTACTGTAGTTGTACTGTAGTTGTACTGTATGTGTACTGTATTTGTACTGTATGTGTACTGTATTTGTACTGTAGTTGTACTGTAGTTGTACTGTATGTGTACTGTATTTTAACTGTACTTGTACTGTAGTTGTACTGTATTTGTACTGTAGTTGTACTGTATTTGTACTGTAGTTATACTGTAGTTGTACTGTAGTTGTACTGTATGTGTACTGTATTTGTACTGTATGTGTACTGTATTTGTACTGTATGTGTACTGTAGTTGTACTGTATGTGTACTGTAGTTGTACTGTACTTGTACTGTAGTTGTACTGTATGTGTACTGTATTTGTACTGTAGTTGTACTGTATTTGTACTGTACTTGTACTGTAGTTGTACTGTAGTTGTACTGTATGTGTACTGTATTTGTACTGTACTTGTACTGTAGTTTTACTGTAGTTGTACTGTAGTTGTACTGTAGTTGTACTGTACTTGTACTGTACTTGTACTGTAGTTGTACTGTACTTGTACTGTAGTTGTACTGTATGTGTACTGTAGTTGAACTGTATTTGTACTGTACTTGTACTGTAGTTGTACTGTAGTTGTACTGTACTTGTACTGTAGTTGTACTGTAGTTGTACTGTATGTGTACTGTATTTGTACTGTACTTGTACTGTAGTTGTACTGTAGTTGTACTGTATTTGTACTGTAGTTGTACTGTATGTGTACTGTAGTTGTACTGTATTTGTACTGTACTTGTACTGAAGTCGTACTGTAGTTGTACTGTATTTGTACTGTAGTTGTACTGTAGTTGTACTGTATGTGTACTGTAGTTGTACTGTATGTGTACTGTAGTTGTACTGAATGTGTACTGTAGTTGTACTGTATTTGTACTGTATTTGTAATGTACTTGTACTGTAGTTGTACTGTAGTTGTACTGTATGTGCACTGTATTTGTACTGTACTTGTACTGTAGTTGTACTGTAGTTGTACTGTACTTGTACTGTACTTGTACTGTACTTGTACTGTAGTTGTACTGTATGTGTACTGTAGTTGTACTGTATTTATACTGTACTTGTACTGTAGTTGTACTGTAGTTGTACTGTACTTGTACTGTACTTGTACTGTAGATGTACTGTAGTTGTACAGTATGTGTACTGTAGTTGTACTGTAGTTGTACTGTATGTGTACTGTATGTGTACTGTATTTGTACTGTAGTTGTACTCTAGTTGTATTGTATGTGTACTGTATGTGTACTGTAGTTGTACTGTAGTTGTACTGTATTTGTCCTGTATTTTAACTGTACTTGTACTGTAGTTGTACTGTAGTTGTACTGTAGTTGTACTGTAGTTGTACTGTATGTGTACTGTAGTTGTACTGTAGTTGTACTGTATGTGTACTGTATGTGTTCTGTATTTTTACTGTAGTTGTACTGTATTTGTACTGTAGTTGTACTGTAGTTGTACTGTAGTTGTACTGTATGTGTACTGTAGTTGTACTGTAGTTGTACTGTATGTGTACTGTATGTGTACTGTAGTTGTACTGTAGTTGTACTGTATGTGTACTGTACTTGTACTGTACTTGTACTGTAGTTGTACTATAGTTGTACTGTAGTTGTACTGTACTTGTACTGTAGTTGTACTGTATGTGTACTGTATGTGTACTGTAGTTGTACTGTATGTGTACTGTAGTTGTACTGTAGTTGTACTGTATGTGTACTGTAGTTGTACTGTATTTGTACTGTACTTGTACTGTAGTTGTACTGTATTTGTACTGTATTTGTACTGTATTTTAACTGTATTTTTACTGTAGTTGTACTGTATTTGTACTGTAGTTGTACTGTAGTTGTACTGTAGTTGTACTGTACTTGTACTGTACTTGTACTGTAGTTGTACTGTAGTTGTACTGTATGTGTACTGTAGTGGTACTGTATTTGTACTGTACTTGTACTGTAGTTGTACTGTAGTTGTACTGTATGTGTACTGTAGTTGTACTGTATGTGTACTGTACTTGTACTGTATTTGTACTGTACTTGTACTGTATGTGTACTGTAGTTGTACTGTATGTGTACTGTAGTTGTACTGTAGTTGTACTGTATGTGTACTGTAGTTGTACTGTATTTGTACTGTACTTGTACTGTAGTTGTACTGTATGTGTACTGTATGTGTACTGTATTTTAACTGTATTTGTACTGTTGTTGTACTGTAGTTGTACTGTAGTTGTACTGTAGTTGTACTGTAGTTGTACTGTAGTTGTACTGTAGTTGTACTGTACCTGTACTGTAGTTGTACTGTATGTGTACTGTATTTTAACTGTATTTGTACTGTAGTTGTACTGTATTTGTACTGTAGTTGTACTGTACTTTTACTGTACTTGTACTGTAGTTGTACTGTATTTGTACTGTATGTGTACTGTAGTGGTACAGTATTTGTACTGTACTTGTACTGTATGTGTACTGTAGTTGTACTGTAGTTGTACTGTAGTTGTACTGTATGTGTCCTGTATTTTAACTGTACTTGTACTGTAGTTGTACTGTAGTTGTACTGTAGTTGTACTGTAGTTGTACTGAATGTGTACTGTATTTGAACTGTAGTTGTACTGTAGTTGTACTGTATTTGTTCTGTATTTGTACTGTATTGTACTGTAGTTGTACTGTAGTTGTACTGTATGTGTACTGTATTTGTACTGTAGTTGTACTGTAGTTGTACTGTATGTGTACTGTAGTTGTACTGTACTTGTACTGTAGTTGTACTGTAGTTGTACTGTATGTGTACTGTATGTGTACTGTACTTGTACTGTAGTTGTACTGTAGTTGTACTGTAAGTGTACTGTATGTGTACTGTATTTGTACGGTAGTTGTACTGTAGTTGTACTGTATGTGTCCTGTATTTTAACTGTACTTGTACTGTAGTTGTACTGTAGTTGTAATGTAGTTGTACTGTATGTGTACTGTAGTTGTACTGTAGTTGTACTGTAGTTGTACTGTAGTTGTACTGTATGTGTCCTGTATTTTAACTGTACTTGTACTGTAGTTGTACTGTAGTTGTACTGTAGTTGTACTGTAGTTGTACTGTATTTGTACTGTAGTTGTACTGTAGTTGTACTGTAGTTGTACTGTAGTTGTACTGTATGTGTACTGTATGTGTACTGTAGTTGTACTGTAGTTGTACTGTAGTTGTACTGTAGTTGTACTGTATGTGTACTGTATGTGTACTGTAGTTGTACTGTAGTTGTACTGTATGTGTACTGTATGTGTACTGTAGTTGTACTGTATGTGTACTGTACTTGAACTGTACTTGTACTGTAGTTGTACTGTAGTTGTACTGTATGTGTACTGTATGTGTACTGTACTTGTGCTGTAGTTGTACTGTAGCTGTACTGTATTTGTACTGTAGTTGTACTGTAGTTGTACTGTATGTGTACTGTATGTGTACTGTAGTTGTATTGTAGTTGTACTGTATGTGTACTGTAGTTGTACTGTAGTTGTACTGTATTTGAACTGTAGTTGTACTTTAGTTGTACTGTATGTGTACTGTATGTGTACTGTAGTTGTACTGTAGTTGTACTGTATGTGTCCTGTATTTTAACTGTACTTGTACTGTAGTTGTACTGTAGTTGTACTGTAGTTGTACTGTATGTGTACTGTAGTTGTACTGTAGTTGTACTGTATGTGTACTGTATGTGTACTGTATTTGTACTGTAGTTGTACTGTAGTTGTACTGTATGTGTACTGTAGTTGTACTGTAGTTGTACTGTAGTTGTACTGTAGTTGTACTGTAGTTGTACTGTAGTTGTACTGTATGTGTACTGTAGTTGTACTGTAGTTGTACTGTATGTGTACTGTATGTGTTCTGTATTTGTACTGTAGTTGTACTGTAGTTGTACTGTATTTGTACTGTTGGTTGGTTGGTTCCTTAGTTTAGGGGCTGCGACAACGCGGTCATGTAGCCCCGTGTACTTTGGGTGAGTGTAGAATCTGTCTGATAACCGGTGTTAATTGTGATGACTGTATTAGTGTGTGTATCTGTTTTTTTAATTCAAGTAGGGACAGCAACTTTGAATTTTCAAATAGTTCCTACTTTTGCCGCCAAACGCCACCGTCAACGACTACTAGGCCTAGTTCAGAACTAGCTACTAGACGCCACCGCAGTTGGCTCTTGGCAACGAACGTAGCAACCAAAGAGCGTTGTTTACATTCTTAACCTATCCAATTTAGTTTCACACAGGTGTAATTAGTGGAAAGATCTTTAACATGCCATAAATCTATGACATGGGACCGCCGGCTTTACTTCCCCTCCGAAGGAAGGCATACTGAGGGATTTTAACGCTCTTAAAAAATCCGACGGCTTCGGCCGGGTTTGAACCCGCTATCTTGGGCATAGAAGCTCAGCATGCTACCGACTACGCCTCCGAAGCCGCTGTATTTGTACTGTAGTTGTACTGTAGTTGTACTGTAGTTGTACTGTATGTGTACTGTAGTTGTACTGTAGTTGTACTGTATGTGTACTGTATGTGTACTGTAGTTGTACTGTAGTTGTACTGTATGTGTACTGTACTTGTACTGTACTTGTACTGTAGTTGTACTGTAGTTGTACTGTACTTGTACTGTAGTTGTACTGTATGTGTACTGTATGTGTACTGTAGTTGTACTGTATGTGTACTGTAGTTGTACTGTAGTTGTACTGTATGTGTACTGTAGTTGTACTGTATTTGTACTGTACTTGTACTGTAGTTGTACTGAATTTGTACTGTATTTGTACTGTATTTTTACTGTATTTGTACTGTAGTTGTACTGTATTTGTACTGTAATTGTACTGTAGTTGTACTGTAGTTGTACTGTACTTGTACTGTAGTTGTACTGTAGTTGTACTGTATGTGTACTGTAGTGGTACTGTATTTGTACTGTACTTGTACTGTAGTTGTACTGTAGTTGTACTGTATGTGTACTGTAGTTGTACTGTATGTGTACTGTACTTGTACTGTATTTGTACTGTACTTGTACTGTATGTGTACTGTAGTTGTACTGTATGTGTACTGTAGTTGTACTGTAGTTGTACTGTATGTGTACTGTAGTTGTACTGTATTTGTACTGTACTTGTACTGTAGTTGTACTGTATGTGTACTGTATGTGTACTGTATTTTAACTGTATTTGTACTGTAATTGTACTGTATTTGTACTGTAGTTGTACTGTAGTTGTACTGTAGTTATACTGTAGTTGTACTGTACTTGTACTGTAGTTGTACTGTATGTGTACTGTATTTTAACTGTATTTGTACTGTAGTTGTACTGTATTTGTACTGTAGTTGTACTGTACTTTTACTGTACTTGTTCTGTAGTTGTACTGTAGTTGTACTGTATGTGTACTGCAGTGGTACTGTATTTGTACTGTACTTGTACTGTAGTCGTACTGTAGTTGTACTGTAGTTGTACTGTAGTTGTACTGTATGTGTACTGTAGTTGTACTGTATTTGTACTGTACTTGTACTGTAGTTGTACTGTAGTTGTACTGTAATTGTACTGTAGTTGTACTGTAGATGTACTGT
Organism: Meconema thalassinum; assembly: GCA_946902985.2. Lineage (NCBI taxonomy): Eukaryota > Metazoa > Arthropoda > Insecta > Orthoptera > Tettigoniidae > Meconema > Meconema thalassinum. Next base: position 441,781,047 of record OX336394.1, on the reverse strand, counting down.
AGTTGTACTGTATGTGTACTGTAGTTGTACTTTAGATGTACTGTAGTTGTACTGTAGTTGTACTGTATATGTCCTGTATTTTAACTGTACTTGTACTGTAGTTGTACTGTAGTTGTACTGTAGTTGTACTGTAGTTGTACTGTATTTGTACTGTAGTTGTACTGTATGTGTACTGTATGTGTACTGTAGTTGTACTGTAGTTTTACTGTATGTGTACTGTATGTGTACTGTATTTGTACTGTAGTTGTACTGTAGTTGTACTGTATGTGTCCTGTATTTTAACTGTACTTGTACTGTAGTTGTACTGTAGTTGTACTGTAGTTGTACTGTAGTTGTACTGTATGTGTACTGTAGTTGTACTGTAGTTGTACTGTAGTTGTACTGTAGTTGTACTGTAGTTGTACTGTATGTGTACTGTATGTGTACTGTAGTTGTACTGTAGTTGTACTCTATGTGTACTGTATGTGTACTGTAGTTGTACTGTATGTGTACTGTACTTGTACTGTACTTGTACTGTAGATGTACTGTAGTTGTACTGTATGTGTACTGTATGTGTACTGTACTTGTGCTGTAGTTGTACTGTAGCTGTACTGTATTTGTACTGTAGTTGTACTGTAGTTGTACTGTATGTGTACTGTATGTGTACTGTAGTTGTATTGTAGTTGTACTATATGTGTACTGTAGTTTTACTGTAGTTGTACTGTATTTGTACTGTAGTTGTACTTTAGTTGTACTGTATGTGTACTGTATGTGTACTGTAGTTGTACTGTAGTTGTACTGTATGTGTCCTGTATTTTAACTGTACTTGTACTGTAGTTGTACTGTAGTTGTACTGTAGTTGTACTGTATGTGTACTGTAGTTGTACTGTAGTTGTACTGTATGTGTACTGTATGTGTACTGTATTTGTACTGTAGTTGTACTGTAGTTGTACTGTATGTGTACTGTATGTGTACTGTAGTTGTACTGTAGTTGTACTGTATGTGTCCTGTATTTTAACTGTACTTGTACTGTAGTTGTACTGTAGTTGTACTGTAGTTGTACTGTAGTTGTACTGTAGTTGTACTGTATGTGTACTGTATGTGTTCGGTATTTGTACTGTAGTTGTACTGTAGTTGTACTGTATTTGTACTGTAGTTGTACTGTAGTTGTACTGTAGTTGTACTGTATGTGTACTGTATTTTAACTGTACTTGTACTGTAGTTGTACTGTATTTGTACTGTAGTTGTACTGTATTTGTACTGTAGTTGTACTGTAGTTGTACTGTAGTTGTACTGTATGTGTACTGTATTTGTACTGTATGTGTACTGTATTTGTACTGTATGTGTACTGTAGTTGTACTGTATGTGTACTGTAGTTGTACTGTACTTGTACTGTAGTTGTACTGTATGTGTACTGTATTTGTACTGTAGTTGTACTGTATTTGTACTGTACTTGTACTGTAGTTGTACTGTAGTTGTACTGTATGTGTACTGTATTTGTACTGTACTTGTACTGTAGTTGTACTGTAGTTGTACTGTAGTTGTACTGTAGTTGTACTGTACTTGTACTGTACTTGTACTGTAGTTGTACTGTACTTGTACTGTAGTTGTACTGTATGTGTACTGTAGTTGAACTGTATTTGTACTGTACTTGTACTGTAGTTGTACTGTAGTTGTACTGTACTTGTACTGTAGTTGTACTGTAGTTGTACTGTATGTGTACTGTATTTGTACTGTACTTGTACTGTAGGTGTACTGTAGTTGTACTGTATTTGTACTGTAGTTGTACTGTATGTGTACTGTAGTTGTACTGTATTTGTACTGTACTTGTACTGAAGTCGTACTGTAGTTGTACTGTATTTGTACTGTAGTTGTACTGTAGTTGTACTGTATGTGTACTGTAGTTGTACTGTATGTGTACTGTAGTTGTACTGAATGTGTACTGTAGTTGTACTGTATTTGTACTGTATTTGTAATGTACTTGTACTGTAGTTGTACTGTAGTTGTACTGTATGTGTACTGTATTTGTACTGTACTTGTACTGTAGTTGTACTGTAGTTGTACTGTACTTGTACTGTACTTGTACTGTACTTGTACTGTAGTAGTACTGTATGTGTACTGTAGTTGTACTGTATTTATACTGTACTTGTACTGTAGTTGTACTGTAGTTGTACTGTACTTGTACTGTACTTGTACTGTAGTTGTACTGTAGTTGTACAGTATGTGTACTGTAGTTGTACTGTAGTTGTACTGTATGTGTACTGTATGTGTACTGTATTTGTACTGTAGTTGTACTCTAGTTGTATTGTATGTGTACTGTATGTGTACTGTAGTTGTACTGTAGTTGTACTGTATGTGTCCTGTATTTTAACTGTACTTGTACTGTAGTTGTACTGTAGTTGTACTGTAGTTGTACTGTAGTTGTACTGTAGTTGTACTGTATGTGTACTGTAGTTGTACTGTAGTTGTACTGTATGTGTACTGTATGTGTTCTGTATTTTTACTGTAGTTGTACTGTATTTGTACTGTAGTTGTACTGTAGTTGTACTGTAGTTGTACTGTATGTGTACTGTAGTTGTACTGTAGTTGTACTGTATGTGTACTGTATGTGTACTGTAGTTGTACTGTAGTTGTACTGTATGTGTACTGTACTTGTACTGTACTTGTACTGTAGTTGTACTATAGTTGTACTGTAGTTGTACTGTATTGTACTGTAGTTGTACTGTATTGTACTGTATGTGTACTGTAGTTGTACTGTATGTGTACTGTAGTTGTACTGTAGTTGTACTGTATGTGTACTGTAGTTGTACTGTATTTGTACTGTACTTGTACTGTAGTTGTACTGTATTTGTACTGTATTTGTACTGTATTTTAACTGTATTTTTACTGTAGTTGTACTGTATTTGTACTGTAGTTGTACTGTAGTTGTACTGTACTTGTACTGTACTTGTACTGTAGTTGTACTGTAGTTGTACTGTATGTGTACTGTAGTGGTACTGTATTTGTACTGTACTTGTACTGTAGTTGTACTGTAGTTGTACTGTATGTGTACTGTAGTTGTACTGTATGTGTACTGTACTTGTACTGTATTTGTACTGTATTTGTACTGTATGTGTACTGTAGTTGTACTGTATGTGTACTGTAGTTGTACTGTAGTTGTACTGTATGTGTACTGTAGTTGTACTGTATTTGTACTGTACTTGTACTGTAGTTGTACTGTATGTGTACTGTATGTGTACTGTATTTTAACTGTATTTGTACTGTTGTTGTACTGTAGTTGTACTGTAGTTGTACTGTAGTTGTACTGTAGTTGTACTGTAGTTGTATTGTACCTGTACTGTAGTTGTACTGTATGTGTACTGTATTTTAACTGTATTTGTACTGTAGTTGTACTGTATTTGTACTGTAGATGTACTGTACTTTTACTGTACTTGTACTGTAGTTGTACTGTATTTGTACTGTATGTGTACTGTAGTGGTACTGTATTTGTACTGTACTTGTACTGTATGTGTACTGTAGTTGTACTGTAGTTGTACTGTAGTTGTACTGTATGTGTCCTGTATTTTAACTGTACATGTACTGTAGTTGTACTGTAGTTGTACTGTAGTTGTACTGTAGTTGTACTGAATGTGTACTGTATTTGAACTGTAGTTGTACTGTAGTTGTACTGTATTTGTTCTGTATTTGTACTGTATTGTACTGTAGTTGTACTGTAGTTGTACTGTATGTGTACTGTATTTGTACTGTAGTTGTACTGTAGTTGTACTGTATGTGTACTGTAGTTGTACTGTACTTGTACTGTAGTTGTACTGTAGTTGTACTGTATGTGTACTGTATGTGTACTGTACTTGTACTGTAGTTGTACTGTAGTTGTACTGTAAGTGTACTGTATATGTACTGTATTTGTACTGTAGTTGTACTGTAGTTGTACTGTATGTGTCCTGTATTTTAACTGTACTTGTACTGTAGTTGTACTGTAGTTGTAATGTAGTTGTACTGTATGTGTACTGTAGTTGTACTGTAGTTGTACTGTAGTTGTACTGTAGTTGTACTGTATGTGTCCAGTATTTTAACTGTACTTGTACTGTAGTTGTACTGTAGTTGTACTGTAGTTGTACTGTATGTGTACTGTAGTTGTACTGTACTTGTACTGTATGTGTACTGTAGTTGTACTGTACTTGTACTGTAGTTGTACTGTATGTGTACTGTATGTGTACTGTAGTTGTACTGTATGTGTACTGTAGTTGTACTGTAGTTGTACTGTATGTGTACTGTAGTTGTACTGTATTTGTACTGTACTTGTACTGTAGTTGTACTGAATTTGTACTGTATTTGTACTGTATTTTTACTGTATTTGTACTGTAGTTGTACTGTATTTGTACTGTAATTGTACTGTAGTTGTACTGTAGTTGTACTGTACTTGTACTGTAGTTGTACTGTTGTTGTACTGTATGTGTACTGTAGTGGTACTGTATTTGTACTGTACTTGTACTGTAGTTGTACTGTAGTTGTACTGTATGTGTACTGTAGTTGTACTGTATGTGTACTGTACTTGTACTGTATTTGTACTGTACTTGTACTGTATGTGTACTGTAGTTGTACTGTATGTGTACTGTAGTTGTACTGTAGTTGTACTGTATGTGTACTGTAGTTGTACTGTATTTGTACTGTACTTGTACTGTAGTTGTACTGTATGTGTACTGTATGTGTACTGTATTTTAACTGTATTTGTACTGTAATTGTACTGTATTTGTACTGTAGTTGTACTGTAGTTGTACTGTAGTTATACTGTAGTTGTACTGTACTTGTACTGTAGTTGTACTGTATGTGTACTGTATTTTAACTGTATTTGTACTGTAGTTGTACTGTATTTGTACTGTAGTTGTACTGTACTTTTACTGTACTTGTTCTGTAGTTGTACTGTAGTTGTACTGTATGTGTACTGCAGTGGTACTGTATTTGTACTGTACTTGTACTGTAGTCGTACTGTAGTTGTACTGTAGTTGTACTGTAGTTGTACTGTATGTGTACTGTAGTTGTACTGTATTTGTACTGTACTTGTACTGTAGTTGTACTGTAGTTGTACTGTAGTTGTACTGTAGTTGTACTGTAGATGTACTGTAGTTGTACTGTATGTGTACTGTAGTTGTACTTTAGATGTACTGTAGTTGTACTATAGTTGTACTGTATATGTCCTGTATTTTAACTGTACTTGTACTGTAGTTGTACTGTAGTTGTACTGTAGTTGTACTGTAGTTGTACTGTATTTGTACTGTAGTTGTACTGTATGTGTACTGTATGTGTACTGTAGTTGTACTGTAGTTTTACTGTATGTGTACTGTATGTGTACTGTATTTGTACTGTAGTTGTACTGTAGTTGTACTGTATGTGTCCTGTATTTTAACTGTACTTGTACTGTAGTTGTACTGTAGTTGTACTGTAGTTGTACTGTAGTTGTACTGTAGTTGTACTGTATGTGTACTGTAGTTGTACTGTAGTTGTACTGTAGTTGTACTGTAGTTGTACTGTAGTTGTACTGTATGTGTACTGTATGTGTACTGTAGTTGTACTGTAGTTGTACTCTATGTGTACTGTATGTGTACTGTAGTTGTACTGTATGTGTACTGTACTTGTACTGTACTTGTACTGTAGATGTACTGTAGTTGTACTGTATGTGTACTGTATGTGTACTGTACTTGTGCTGTAGTTGTACTGTAGCTGTACTGTATTTGTACTGTAGTTGTACTGTAGTTGTACTGTATGTGTACTGTATGTGTACTGTAGTTGTATTGTAGTTGTACTATATGTGTACTGTAGTTTTACTGTAGTTGTACTGTATTTGTACTGTAGTTGTACTTTAGTTGTACTGTATGTGTACTGTATGTGTACTGTAGTTGTACTGTAGTTGTACTGTATGTGTCCTGTATTTTAACTGTACTTGTACTGTAGTTGTACTGTAGTTGTACTGTAGTTGTACTGTATGTGTACTGTAGTTGTACTGTAGTTGTACTGTATGTGTACTGTATGTGTACTGTATTTGTACTGTAGTTGTACTGTAGTTGTACTGTATGTGTACTGTATGTGTACTGTAGTTGTACTGTAGTTGTACTCTATGTGTCCTGTATTTTAACTGTACTTGTACTGTAGTTGTACTGTAGTTGTACTGTAGTTGTACTGTAGTTGTACTGTAGTTGTACTGTATGTGTACTGTATGTGTTCGGTATTTGTACTGTAGTTGTACTGTAGTTGTACTGTATTTGTACTGTAGTTGTACTGTAGTTGTACTGTAGTTGTACTGTATGTGTACTGTATTTTAACTGTACTTGTACTGTAGTTGTACTGTATTTGTACTGTAGTTGTACTGTATTTGTACTGTAGTTGTACTGTAGTTGTACTGTAGTTGTACTGTATGTGTACTGTATTTGTACTGTATGTGTACTGTATTTGTACTGTATGTGTACTGTAGTTGTACTGTATGTGTACTGTAGTTGTACTGTACTTGTACTGTAGTTGTACTGTATGTGTACTGTATTTGTACTGTAGTTGTACTGTATTTGTACTGTACTTGTACTGTAGTTGTACTGTAGTTGTACTGTATGTGTACTGTATTTGTACTGTACTTGTACTGTAGTTGTACTGTAGTTGTACTGTAGTTGTACTGTAGTTGTACTGTACTTGTACTGTACTTGTACTGTAGTTGTACTGTACTTGTACTGTAGTTGTACTGTATGTGTACTGTAGTTGAACTGTATTTGTACTGTACTTGTACTGTAGTTGTACTGTAGTTGTACTGTACTTGTACTGTAGTTGTACTGTAGTTGTACTGTATGTGTACTGTATTTGTACTGTACTTGTACTGTAGGTGTACTGTAGTTGTACTGTATTTGTACTGTAGTTGTACTGTATGTGTACTGTAGTTGTACTGTATTTGTACTGTACTTGTACTGAAGTCGTACTGTAGTTGTACTGTATTTGTACTGTAGTTGTACTGTAGTTGTACTGTATGTGTACTGTAGTTGTACTGTATGTGTACTGTAGTTGTACTGAATGTGTACTGTAGTTGTACTGTATTTGTACTGTATTTGTAATGTACTTGTACTGTAGTTGTACTGTAGTTGTACTGTATGTGTACTGTATTTGTACTGTACTTGTACTGTAGTTGTACTGTAGTTGTACTGTACTTGTACTGTACTTGTACTGTACTTGTACTGTAGTTGTACTGTATGTGTACTGTAGTTGTACTGTATTTATACTGTACTTGTACTGTAGTTGTACTGTAGTTGTACTGTACTTGTACTGTACTTGTACTGTAGTTGTACTGTAGTTGTACAGTATGTGTACTGTAGTTGTACTGTAGTTGTACTGTATGTGTACTGTATGTGTACTGTATTTGTACTGTAGTTGTACTCTAGTTGTATTGTATGTGTACTGTATGTGTACTGTAGTTGTACTGTAGTTGTACTGTATGTGTCCTGTATTTTAACTGTACTTGTACTGTAGTTGTACTGTAGTTGTACTGTAGTTGTACTGTAGTTGTACTGTAGTTGTACTGTATGTGTACTGTAGTTGTACTGTAGTTGTACTGTATGTGTACTGTATGTGTTCTGTATTTTTACTGTAGTTGTACTGTATTTGTACTGTAGTTGTACTGTAGTTGTACTGTAGTTGTACTGTATGTGTACTGTAGTTGTACTGTAGTTGTACTGTATGTGTACTGTATGTGTACTGTAGTTGTACTGTAGTTGTACTGTATGTGTACTGTACTTGTACTGTACTTGTACTGTAGTTGTACTATAGTTGTACTGTAGTTGTACTGTATTGTACTGTAGTTGTACTGTATGTGTACTGTATGTGTACTGTAGTTGTACTGTATGTGTACTGTAGTTGTACTGTAGTTGTACTGTATGTGTACTGTAGTTGTACTGTATTTGTACTGTACTTGTACTGTAGTTGTACTGTATTTGTACTGTATTTGTACTGTATTTTAACTGTATTTTTACTGTAGTTGTACTGTATTTGTACTGTAGTTGTACTGTAGATGTACTGTACTTGTACTGTACTTGTACTGTAGTTGTACTGTAGTTGTACTGTATGTGTACTGTAGTGGTACTGTATTTGTACTGTACTTGTACTGTAGTTGTACTGTAGTTGTACTGTATGTGTACTGTAGTTGTACTGTATGTGTACTGTACTTGTACTGTATTTGTACTGTATTTGTACTGTATGTGTACTGTAGTTGTACTGTATGTGTACTGTAGTTGTACTGTAGTTGTACTGTATGTGTACTGTAGTTGTACTGTATTTGTACTGTACTTGTACTGTAGTTGTACTGTATGTGTACTGTATGTGTACTGTATTTTAACTGTATTTGTACTGTTGTTGTACTGTAGTTGTACTGTAGTTGTACTGTAGTTGTACTGTAGTTGTACTGTAGTTGTATTGTACCTGTACTGTAGTTGTACTGTATGTGTACTGTATTTTAACTGTATTTGTACTGTAGTTGTACTGTATTTGTACTGTAGTTGTACTGTACTTTTACTGTACTTGTACTGTAGTTGTACTGTATTTGTACTGTATGTGTACTGTAGTGGTACTGTATTTGTACTGTACTTGTACTGTATGTGTACTGTAGTTGTACTGTAGTTGTACTGTAGTTGTACTGTATGTGTCCTGTATTTTAACTGTACTTGTACTGTAGTTGTACTGTAGTTGTACTGTAGTTGTACTGTAGTTGTACTGAATGTGTACTGTATTTGAACTGTAGTTGTACTGTAGTTGTACTGTATTTGTTCTGTATTTGTACTGTATTGTACTGTAGTTGTACTGTAGTTGTACTGTATGTGTACTGTATTTGTACTGTAGTTGTACTGTAGTTGTACTGTATGTGTACTGTAGTTGTACTGTACTTGTACTGTAGTTGTACTGTAGTTGTACTGTATGTGTACTGTATGTGTACTGTACTTGTACTGTAGTTGTACTGTAGTTGTACTGTAAGTGTACTGTATATGTACTGTATTTGTACTGTAGTTGTACTGTAGTTGTACTGTATGTGTCCTGTATTTTAACTGTACTTGTACTGTAGTTGTACTGTAGTTGTAATGTAGTTGTACTGTATGTGTACTGTAGTTGTACTGTAGTTGTACTGTAGTTGTACTGTAGTTGTACTGTATGTGTCCAGTATTTTAACTGTACTTGTACTGTAGTTGTACTGTAGTTGTACTGTAGTTGTACTCTATGTGTACTGTAGTTGTACTGTAGTTGTACTGTATGTGTACTGTATGTGTACTGTATTTGTACTGTAGTTGTACTGTAGTTGTACTGTATGTGTACTGTATGTGTACTGTAGTTGTACTGTAGTTGTACTGTATGTGTCCTGTATTTTAACTGTACTTGTACTGTAGTTGTACTGTAGTTGTACTGTAGTTGTACTGTAGTTGTACTGTATGTGTACTGTATGTGTTCGGTATTTGTACTGTAGTTGTACTGTAGTTGTACTGTATTTGTACTGTAGTTGTACTGTAGTTGTACTGTAGTTGTACTGTATGTGTACTGTATTTTAACTGTACTTGTACTGTAGTTGTACTGTATTTGTACTGTAGTTGTACTGTATTTGTACTGTAGTTGTACTGTAGTTGTACTGTATGTGTACTGTATTTGTACTGTATGTGTACTGTATTTGTACTGTATGTGTACTGTAGTTGTACTGTATGTGTACTGTAGTTGTACTGTACTTGTACTGTAGTTGTACTGTATGTGTACTGTATTTGTACTGTAGTTGTACTGTATTTGTACTGTACTTGTACTGTAGTTGTACTGTAGTTGTACTGTATGTGTACTGTACTTGTACTGTACTTGTACTGTAGTTGTACTATAGTTGTACTGTAGTTGTACTGTATTGTACTGTAGTTGTACTGTATGTGTACTGTATGTGTACTGTAGTTGTACTGTATGTGTACTGTAGTTGTACTGTAGTTGTACTGTATGTGTACTGTAGTTGTACTGTATTTGTACTGTACTTGTACTGTAGTTGTACTGTATTTGTACTGTATTTGTACTGTATTTTAACTGTATTTTTACTGTAGTTGTACTGTATTTGTACTGTAGTTGTACTGTAGTTGTACTGTACTTGTACTGTACTTGTACTGTAGTTGTACTGTAGTTGTACTGTATGTGTACTGTAGTGGTACTGTATTTGTACTGTACTTGTACTGTAGTTGTACTGTAGTTGTACTGTATGTGTACTGTAGTTGTACTGTATGTGTACTGTACTTGTACTGTATTTGTACTGTATTTGTACTGTATGTGTACTGTAGTTGTACTGTATGTGTACTGTAGTTGTACTGTAGTTGTACTGTATGTGTACTGTAGTTGTACTGTATTTGTACTGTACTTGTACTGTAGTTGTACTGTATGTGTACTGTATGTGTACTGTATTTTAACTGTATTTGTACTGTTGTTGTACTGTAGTTGTACTGTAGTTGTACTGTAGTTGTACTGTAGTTGTACTGTAGTTGTATTGTACCTGTACTGTAGTTGTACTGTATGTGTACTGTATTTTAACTGTATTTGTACTGTAGTTGTACTGTATTTGTACTGTAGTTGTACTGTACTTTTACTGTACTTGTACTGTAGTTGTACTGTATTTGTACTGTATGTGTACTGTAGTGGTACTGTATTTGTACTGTACTTGTACTGTATGTGTACTGTAGTTGTACTGTAGTTGTACTGTAGTTGTACTGTATGTGTCCTGTATTTTAACTGTACTTGTACTGTAGTTGTACTGTAGTTGTACTGTAGTTGTACTGTAGTTGTACTGAATGTGTACTGTATTTGAACTGTAGTTGTACTGTAGTTGTACTGTATTTGTTCTGTATTTGTACTGTATTGTACTGTAGTTGTACTGTAGTTGTACTGTATGTGTACTGTATTTGTACTGTAGTTGTACTGTAGTTGTACTGTATGTGTACTGTAGTTGTACTGTACTTGTACTGTAGTTGTACTGTAGTTGTACTGTATGTGTACTGTATGTGTACTGTACTTGTACTGTAGTTGTACTGTAGTTGTACTGTAAGTGTACTGTATATGGACTGTATTTGTACTGTAGTTGTACTGTAGTTGTACTGTATGTGTCCTGTATTTTAACTGTACTTGTACTGTAGTTGTACTGTAGTTGTAATGTAGTTGTACTGTATGTGTACTGTAGTTGTACTGTAGTTGTACTGTAGTTGTACTGTAGTTGTACTGTATGTGTCCAGTATTTTAACTGTACTTGTACTGTAGTTGTACTGTAGTTGTACTGTAGTTGTACTCTATGTGTACTGTAGTTGTACTGTAGTTGTACTGTATGTGTACTGTATGTGTACTGTATTTGTACTGTAGTTGTACTGTAGTTGTACTGTATGTCTACTGTATGTGTACTGTAGTTGTACTGTAGTTGTACTGTATGTGTCCTGTATTTTAACTGTACTTGTACTGTAGTTGTACTGTAGTTGTACTGTAGTTGTACTGTAGTTGTACTGTATGTGTACTGTATGTGTTCGGTATTTGTACTGTAGTTGTACTGTAGTTGTACTGTATTTGTACTGTAGTTGTACTGTAGTTGTACTGTAGTTGTACTGTATGTGTACTGTATTTGTACTGTATGTGTACTGTATTTGTACTGTATGTGTACTGTAGTTGTACTGTATGTGTACTGTATTTTAACTGTACTTGTACTGTAGTTGTACTGTATTTGTACTGTAGTTGTACTGTATTTGTACTGTAGTTGTACTGTAGTTGTACTGTAGTTGTACTGTATGTGTACTGTATTTGTACTGTATGTGTACTGTATTTGTACTGTATGTGTACTGTAGTTGTACTGTATGTGTACTGTAGTTGTACTGTACTTGTACTGTAGTTGTACTGTATGTGTACTGTATTTGTACTGTAGTTGTACTGTATTTGTACTGTACTTGTACTGTAGTTGTACTGTAGTTGTACTGTATGTGTACTGTATTTGTACTGTACTTGTACTGTAGTTGTACTGTAGTTGTACTGTAGTTGTACTGTAGTTGTACTGTACTTGTACTGTACTTGTACTGTAGTTGTACTGTACTTGTACTGTAGTTGTACTGTATGTGTACTGTAGTTGAACTGTATTTGTACTGTACTTGTACTGTAGTTGTACTGTAGTTGTACTGTACTTGTACTGTAGTTGTACTGTAGTTGTACTGTATGTGTACTGTATTTGTACTGTACTTGTACTGTAGTTGTACTGTAGTTGTACTGTATTTGTACTGTAGTTGTACTGTATGTGTACTGTAGTTGTACTGTATTTGTACTGTACTTGTACTGAAGTCGTACTGTAGTTGTACTGTATTTGTACTGTAGTTGTACTGTAGTTGTACTGTATGTGTACTGTAGTTGTACTGTATGTGTACTGTAGTTGTACTGAATGTGTACTGTAGTTGTACTGTATTTGTACTGTATTTGTAATGTACTTGTACTGTAGTTGTACTGTAGTTGTACTGTATGTGTACTGTATTTGTACTGTACTTGTACTGTAGTTGTACTGTAGTTGTACTGTACTTGTACTGTACTTGTACTGTACTTGTACTGTAGTTGTACTGTATGTGTACTGTAGTTGTACTGTATTTATACTGTACTTGTACTGTAGTTGTACTGTAGTTGTACTGTACTTGTACTGTACTTGTACTGTAGTTGTACTGTAGTTGTACAGTATGTGTACTGTAGTTGTACTGTAGTTGTACTGTATGTGTACTGTATGTGTACTGTATTTGTACTGTAGTTGTACTCTAGTTGTATTGTATGTGTACTGTATGTGTACTGTAGTTGTACTGTAGTTGTACTGTATGTGTCCTGTATTTTAACTGTACTTGTACTGTAGTTGTACTGTAGTTGTACTGTAGTTGTACTGTAGTTGTACTGTATGTGTACTGTAGTTGTACTGTAGTTGTACTGTATGTGTACTGTATGTGTTCTGTATTTTTACTGTAGTTGTACTGTATTTGTACTGTAGTTGTACTGTAGTTGTACTGTAGTTGTACTGTATGTGTACTGTAGTTGTACTGTAGTTGTACTGTATGTGTACTGTATGTGTACTGTAGTTGTACTGTAGTTGTACTGTATGTGTACTGTACTTGTACTGTACTTGTACTGTAGTTGTACTATAGTTGTACTGTAGTTGTACTGTACTTGTACTGTAGTTGTACTGTATGTGTACTGTATGTGTACTGTAGTTGTACTGTATGTGTACTGTAGTTGTACTGTAGTTGTACTGTATGTGTACTGTAGTTGTACTGTATTTGTACTGTACTTGTACTGTAGTTGTACTGTATTTGTACTGTATTTGTACTGTATTTTAACTGTATTTTTACTGTAGTTGTACTGTATTTGTACTGTAGTTGTACTGTAGTTGTACTGTAGTTGTACTGTACTTGTACTGTACTTGTACTGTAGTTGTACTGTAGTTGTACTGTATGTGTACTGTAGTGGTACTGTATTTGTACTGTACTTGTACTGTAGTTGTACTGTAGTTGTACTGTATGTGTACTGTAGTTGTACTGTATGTGTACTGTACTTGTACTGTATTTGTACTGTACTTGTACTGTATGTGTACTGTAGTTGTACTGTATGTGTACTGTAGTTGTACTGTAGTTGTACTGTATGTGTACTGTAGTTGTACTGTATTTGTACTGTACTTGTACTGTAGTTGTACTGTATGTGTACTGTATGTGTACTGTATTTTAACTGTATTTGTACTGTTGTTGTACTGTAGTTGTACTGTAGTTGTACTGTAGTTGTACTGTAGTTGTACTGTAGTTGTACTGTACCTGTACTGTAGTTGTACTGTATGTGTACTGTATTTTAACTGTATTTGTACTGTAGTTGTACTGTATTTGTACTGTAGTTGTACTGTACTTTTACTGTACTTGTACTGTAGTTGTACTGTATTTGTACTGTATGTGTACTGTAGTGGTACTGTATTTGTTCTGTACTTGTACTGTATGTGTACTGTAGTTGTACTGTAGTTGTACTGTAGTTGTACTGTATGTGTCCTGTATTTTAACTGTACTTGTACTGTAGTTGTACTGTAGTTGTACTGTAGTTGTACTGTAGTTGTACTGAATGTGTACTGTATTTGAACTGTAGTTGTACTGTAGTTGTACTGTATTTGTTCTGTATTTGTACTGTATTGTACTGTAGTTGTACTGTAGTTGTACTGTATGTGTACTGTATGTGTACTGTACTTGTACTGTAGTTGTACTGTAGTTGTACTGTAAGTGTACTGTATGTGTACTGTATTTGTACTGTAGTTGTACTGTAGTTGTACTGTATGTGTCCTGTATTTTAACTGTACTTGTACTGTAGTTGTACTGTAGTTGTAATGTAGTTGTACTGTATGTGTACTGTAGTTGTACTGTAGTTGTACTGTAGTTGTACTGTAGTTGTACTGTATGTGTCCTGTATTTTAACTGTACTTGTACTGTAGTTGTACTGTAGTTGTACTGTAGTTGTACTGTAGTTGTACTGTATTTGTACTGTAGTTGTACTGTAGTTGTACTGTAGTTGTACTGTATGTGTACTGTATGTGTACTGTAATTGTACTGTAGTTGTACTGTAGTTGTACTCTAGTTGTACTGTATGTGTACTGTATGTGTACTGTAGTTGTACTGTAGTTGTACTGTAGTTGTACTGTATGTGTCCTGTATTTTAACTGTACTTGTACTGTAGTTGTACTGTAGTTGTACTGTAGTTGTACTGTAAGTGTACTGTATGTGTACTGTATTTGTACTGTAGTTGTACTGTAGTTGTACTGTATGTGTCCTGTATTTTAACTGTACTTGTACTGTAGTTGTACTGTAGTTGTACTGTAGTTGTACTGTATTTGTACTGTAGTTGTACTGTAGTTGTACTGTAGTTGTACTGTAGTTGTACTGTATGTGTACTGTATGTGTACTGTAGTTGTACTGTAGTTGTACTGTAGTTGTACTCTAGTTGTACTGTATGTGTACTGTATGTGTACTGTAGTTGTACTCTAGTTGTACTGTATGTGTACTGTATGTGTACTGTAGTTGTACTGTAGTTGTACTGTATGTGTACTGTATGTGTACTGTACTTGTGCTGTAGTTGTACTGTAGCTGTACTGTATTTGTACTGTAGTTGTACTGTAGTTGTACTGTATGTGTACTGTATGTGTACTGTAGTTGTATTGTAGTTGTACTGTATGTGTACTGTAGTTGTACTGTAGTTGTACTGTATTTGTACTGTAGTTGTACTTTAGTTGTACTGTATGTGTACTGTATGTGTACTGTAGTTGTACTGTAGTTGTACTGTATGTGTCCTGTATTTTAACTGTACTTGTACTGTAGTTGTACTGTAGTTGTACTGTAGTTGTACTGTAGTTGTACTGTAGTTGTACTGTATGTGTACTGTATGTGTACTGTATTTGTACTGTAGTTGTACTGTAGTTGTACTGTATGTGTACTGTAGTTGTACTGTAGTTGTACTGTAGTTGTACTGTAGTTGTACTGTAGTTGTACTGTATGTTTACTGTAGTTGTACTGTAGTTGTACTGTATGTGTACTGTATGTGTTCTGTATTTGTACTGTAGTTGTACTGTAGTTGTACTGTATTTGTACTGTAGTTGTACTGTAGTTGTACTGTAGTTGTACTGTATGTGTACTGTAGTTGTACTGTAGTTGTACTGTATGTGTACTGTATGTGTACTGTAGTTGTACTGTAGTTGTACTGTATGTGTACTGTACTTGTACTGAACTTGTACTGTAGTTGTACTGTAGTTGTACTGTACTTGTACTGTAGTTGTACTGTATGTGTACTGTATGTGTACTGTAGTTGTACTGTATGTGTACTGTAGTTGTACTGTAGTTGTAATGTATGTGTACTGTAGTTGTACTGTATTTGTACTGTAATTGTACTGTAGTTGTACTGAATTTGTACTGTATTTGTACTGTATTTTTACTGTATTTGTACTGTAGTTGTACTGTATTTGTACTGTAGTTGTACTGTAGTTGTACTGTAGTTGTACTGTAGTTGTACTGTACTTGTACTGTAGTTGTACTGTAGTTGTACTGTATGTGTACTGTAGTGGTACTGTATTTGTACTGTACTTGTACTGTAGTTGTACTGTAGTTGTACTGTATGTGTACTGTAGTTGTACTGTATGTGTACTGTACTTGTACTGTATTTGTACTGTACTTGTACTGTATGTGTACTGTAGTTGTACTATATGTGTACTGTAGTTGTACTGTAGTTGTACTGTATGTGTACTGTAGTTGTACTGTATTTGTACTGTACTTGTACTGTAGTTGTACTGTATGTGTACTGTATGTGTACTGTATTTTAACAGTATTTGTACTGTAGTTGTACTGTATTTGTACTGTAGTTGTACTGTAGTTGTACTGTAGTTATACTGTAGTTGTACTGTACTTGTACTGTAGTTGTACTGTATGTGTACTGTATTTTAACTGTATTTGTACTGTAGTTGTACTGTATTTGTACTGTAGTTGTACTGTACTTTTACTGTACTTGTTCTGTAGTTGTACTGTAGTTGTACTGTATGTGTACTGCAGTGGTACTGTATTTGTACTGTACTTGTACTTTAGTCGTACTGTAGTTGTACTGTAGTTGTACTGTAGTTGTACTGTATGTGTACTGTAGTTGTACTGTATTTGTACTGTACTTGTACTGTAGTTGTACTGTAGTTGTACTGTAGTTGTACTGTAGTTGTACTGTAGATGTACTGTAGTTGTACTGTATGTGTACTGTAGTTGTACTTTAGTTGTACTGTAGTTGTACTGTAGTTGTACTGTATATGTCCTGTATTTTAACTGTACTTGTACTGTAGTTGTACTGTAGTTGTACTGTATTTGTACTGTAGTTGTACTGTATGTGTACTGTATGTGTACTGTAGTTGTACTGTAGTTTTACTGTAGTTTTACTGTATGTGTACTGTATGTGTACTGTATTTGTACTGTAGTTGTACTGTAGTTGTACTGTATGTGTCCTGTATTTTAACTGTACTTGTACTGTAGTTGTACTGTAGTTGTACTGTAGTTGTACTGTAGTTGTACTGTATGTGTACTGTAGTTGTACTGTAGTTGTACTGTAGTTGTACTGTAGTTGTACTGTATGTGTACTGTATGTGTACTGTAGTTGTACTGTAGTTGTACTGTATGTGTACTGTATGTGTACTGTAGTTGTACTGTATGTGTACTGTACTTGTACTGTACTTGTACTGTAGATGTACTGTAGTTGTACTGTATGTGTACTGTATGTGTACTGTACTTGTGCTGTAGTTGTACTGTAGCTGTACTGTATTTGTACTGTAGTTGTACTGTAGTTGTACTGTATGTGTACTGTATGTGTACTGTAGTTGTATTGTAGTTGTACTATATGTGTACTGTAGTTTTACTGTAGTTGTACTGTATTTGTACTGTAGTTGTACTTTAGTTGTACTGTATGTGTACTGTATGTGTACTGTAGTTGTACTGTAGTTGTACTGTATGTGTCCTGTATTTTAACTGTACTTGTACTGTAGTTGTACTGTAGTTGTACTGTAGTTGTACTGTATGTGTACTGTAGTTGTACTGTAGTTGTACTGTATGTGTACTGTATGTGTACTGTATTTGTACTGTAGTTGTACTGTAGTTGTACTGTATGTGTACTGTATGTGTACTGTAGTTGTACTGTAGTTGTACTGTATGTGTCCTGTATTTTAACTGTACTTGTACTGTAGTTGTACTGTAGTTGTACTGTAGTTGTACTGTAGTTGTACTGTATGTGTACTGTATGTGTTCGGTATTTGTACTGTAGTTGTACTGTAGTTGTACTGTATTTGTACTGTAGTTGTACTGTAGTTGTACTGTAGTTGTACTGTATGTGTACTGTAGTTGTACTGTATGTGTACTGTATGTGTACTGTAGTTGTACTGTACTTGTACTGTAGTTGTACTGTATGTGTACTGTATTTGTACTGTAGTTGTACTGTATTTGTACTGTACTTGTACTGTAGTTGTACTGTAGTTGTACTGTATGTGTACTGTATTTGTACTGTACTTGTACTGTAGTTGTACTGTAGTTGTACTGTAGTTGTACTGTAGTTGTACTGTACTTGTACTGTACTTGTACTGTAGTTGTACTGTACTTGTACTGTAGTTGTACTGTATGTGTACTGTAGTTGAACTGTATTTGTACTGTACTTGTACTGTAGTTGTACTGTAGTTGTACTGTAGTTGTACTCTAGTTGTACTGTACTTGTACTGTACTTGTACTGTAGTTGTACTGTACTTGTACTGTAGTTGTACTGTATGTGTACTGTAGTTGTACTGTATTTGTACTGTACTTGTACTGTAGTTGTACTGTAGTTGTACTGTAGTTGTACTGTAGTTGTAGGTAGATGTACTGTAGTTGTACTGTATGTGTACTGTAGTTGTACTTTAGTTGTACTGTAGTTGTACTGTAGTTGTACTGTATATGTCCTGTATTTTAACTGTACTTGTACTGTAGTTGTACTGTAGTTGTACTGTATTTGTACTGTAGTTGTACTGTATGTGTACTGTATGTGTACTGTAGTTGTACTGTAGTTTTACTGTAGTTTTACTGTATGTGTACTGTATGTGTACTGTATTTGTACTGTAGTTGTACTGTAGTTGTACTGTATGTGTCCTGTATTTTAACTGTACTTGTACTGTACTTGTACTGTAGTTGTACTGTAGTTGTACTGTAGTTGTACTGTAGTTGTACTGTATGTGTACTGTAGTTGTACTGTAGTTGTACTGTAGTTGTACTGTAGTTGTACTGTATGTGTACTGTATGTGTACTGTAGTTGTACTGTAGTTGTACTGTATGTGTACTGTATGTGTACTGTAGTTGTACTGTATGTGTACTGTACTTGTACTGTACTTGTACTGTAGATGTACTGTAGTAGTACTGTATGTGTACTGTATGTGTACTGTACTTGTGCTGTAGTTGTACTGTAGCTGTACTGTATTTGTACTGTAGTTGTACTGTAGTTGTACTGTATGTGTACTGTAGTTGTATTGTAGTTGTACTATATGTGTACTGTAGTTTTACTGTAGTTGTACTGTATTTGTACTGTAGTTGTACTTTAGTTGTACTGTATGTGTACTGTAGTTGTACTGTAGTTGTACTGTATGTGTCCTGTATTTTAACTGTACTTGTACTGTAGTTGTACTGTAGTTGTACTGTAGTTGTACTGTATGTGTACTGTAGTTGTACTGTAGTTGTACTGTATGTGTACTGTATGTGTACTGTATTTGTACTGTAGTTGTACTGTAGTTGTACTGTATGTGTACTGTATGTGTACTGTAGTTGTACTGTAGTTGAACTGTATGTGTCCTGTATTTTAACTGTACTTGTACTGTAGTTGTACTGTAGTTGTACTGTAGTTTTACTGTAGTTGTACTGTATGTGTACTGTATGTGTTCGGTATTTGTACTGTAGTTGTACTGTAGTTGTACTGTATTTGTACTGTAGTTGTACTGTAGTTGTACTGTAGTTGTACTGTATGTGTACTAGAGTTGTACTGTATGTGTACTGTATGTGTACAGTAGTTGTACTGTACTTGTACTGTAGTTGTACTGTATGTGTACTGTATTTGTACTGTAGTTGTACTGTATTTGTACTGTACTTGTACTGTAGTTGTACTGTAGTTGTACTGTATGTGTACTGTATTTGTACTGTACTTGTACTGTAGTTGTACTGTAGTTGTACTGTAGTTGTACTGTAGTTGTACTGTACTTGTACTGTACTTGTACTGTAGTTGTACTGTACTTGTACTGTAGTTGTACTGTATGTGTACTGTAGTTGAACTGTATTTGTACTGTATTTGTACTGTAGTTGTACTGTAGTTGTACTGTATGTGTCCTGTATTTTAACTGTACTTGTACTGTAGTTGTACTGTAGTTGTACTGTAGTTGTACTGTAGTTGTACTGAATGTGTACTGTATTTGAACTGTAGTTGTACTGTAGTTGTACTGTATTTGTTCTGTATTTGTACTGTATTGTACTGTAGTTGTACTGTAGTTGTACTGTATGTGTACTGTAGTTGTACTGTAGTTCTACTGTATGTGTCCTGTATTTTAACTGTACTTGTACTGTAGTTGTACTGTAGTTGTACTGTAGTTGTACTGTAGTTGTACTGTATGTGTACTGTATGTGTTCGGTATTTGTACTGTAGTTGTACTGTAGTTGTACTGTAGTTGTACTGTATGTGTACTGTAGTTGTACTGTAGTTTTACTGTAGTTTTACTGTATGTGTACTGTATGTGTTCGGTATTTGTACTGTACTTGTACTGTAGTTGTACTGTATGTGTACTGTATTTGTACTGTAGTTGTACTGTATTTGTACTGTACTTGTACTGTAGTTGTACTGTATTTGTACTGTATGTGTACTGTATTTGTACTGTACTTGTACTGTAGTTGTACTGTAGTTGTACTGTAGTTGTACTGTAGTTGTACTGTACTTGTACTGTACTTGTACTGTAGTTGTACTGTACTTGTACTGTAGTTGTACTGTATGTGTACTGTAGTTGAACTGTATTTGTACTGTACTTGTACTGTAGTTGTACTGTAGTTGTACTGTAGTTGTACTCTAGTTGTACTGTACTTGTACTGTACTTGTACTGTAGTTGTACTGTACTTGTACTGTAGTTGTACTGTATGTGTACTGTAGTTGTACTGTATTTGTACTGTACTTGTACTGTAGTTGTACTGTAGTTGTACTGTAGTTGTACTGTAGTTGTACTGTAGATGTACTGTAGTTGTACTGTATGTGTACTGTAGTTGTACTTTAGTTGTACTGTAGTTGTACTGTAGTTGTACTGTATATGTCCTGTATTTTAACTGTACTTGTACTGTAGTTGTACTGTAGTTGTACTGTATTTGTACTGTAGTTGTACTGTATGTGTACTGTATGTGTACTGTAGTTGTACTGTAGTTTTACTGTAGTTTTACTGTATGTGTACTGTATGTGTACTGTATTTGTACTGTAGTTGTACTGTAGTTGTACTGTATGTGTCCTGTATTTTAACTGTACTTGTACTGTAGTTGTACTGTAGTTGTACTGTAGTTGTACTGTAGTTGTACTGTAGTTGTACTGTATGTGTACTGTAGTTGTACTGTAGTTGTACTGTAGTTGTACTGTAGTTGTACTGTAGTTGTACTGTATGGGTACTGTATGTGTACTGTAGTTGTACTGTAGTTGTACTGTATGTGTACTGTATGTGTACTGTAGTTGTACTGTATGTGTACTGTACTTGTACTGTACTTGTACTGTAGATGTACTGTAGTTGTACTGTATGTGTACTGTATGTGTACTGTACTTGTGCTGTAGTTGTACTGTAGCTGTACTGTATTTGTACTGTAGTTGTACTGTAGTTGTACTGTATGTGTACTGTATGTGTACTGTAGTTGTATTGTAGTTGTACTATATGTGTACTGTAGTTTTACTGTAGTTGTACTGTATTTGTACTGTAGTTGTACTTTAGTTGTACTGTATGTGTACTGTATGTGTACTGTAGTTGTACTGTAGTTGTACTGTATGTGTCCTGTATTTTAACTGTACTTGTACTGTAGTTGTACTGTAGTTGTACTGTATGTGTACTGTAGTTGTACTGTAGTTGTACTGTATGTGTACTGTATGTGTACTGTATTTGTACTGTAGTTGTACTGTAGTTGTACTGTATGTGTACTGTATGTGTACTGTAGTTGTACTGTAGTTGTACTGTATGTGTCCTGTATTTTAACTGTACTTGTACTGTAGTTGTACTGTAGTTGTACTGTAGTTGTACTGTAGTTGTACTGTATGTGTACTGTATGTGTTCGGTATTTGTACTGTAGTTGTACTGTAGTTGTACTGTATTTGTACTGTAGTTGTACTGTAGTTGTACTGTAGTTGTACTGTATGTGTACTGTAGTTGTACTGTATGTGTACTGTATGTGTACTGTAGTTGTACTGTACTTGTACTGTAGTTGTACTGTATGTGTACTGTATTTGTACTGTAGTTGTACTGTATTTGTACTGTACTTGTACTGTAGTTGTACTGTAGTTGTACTGTATGTCTACTGTATTTGTACTGTACTTGTACTGTAGTTGTACTGTAGTTGTACTGTAGTTGTACTGTAGTTGTACTGTACTTGTACTGTACTTGTACTGTAGTTGTACTGTACTTGTACTGTAGTTGTACTGTATGTGTACTGTAGTTGAACTGTATTTGTACTGTACTTGTACTGTAGTTGTACTGTAGTTGTACTGTACTTGTACTGTAGTTGTACTGTAGTTGTACTGTATGTGTACTGTATTTGTACTGTACTTGTACTGTAGTTGTACTGTATTTGTACTGTAGTTGTACTGTATGTGTACTGTAGTTGTACTGTATTTGTACTGTACTTGTACTGAAGTCGTACTGTAGTTGTACTGTATTTGTACTGTAGTTGTACTGTAGTTGTACTGTATGTGTACTGTAGTTGTACTGTATGTGTACTGTAGTTGCACTGAATGTGTACTGTAGTTGTACTGTATTTGTACTGTATTTGTAATGTACTTGTACTGTAGTTGTACTGTAGTTGTACTGTATGTGTACTGTATTTGTACTGTACTTGTACTGTAGTTGTACTGTAGTTGTACTGTACTTGTACTGTACTTGTACTGTAGTTGTACTGTATGTGTACTGTAGTTGTACTGTATTTATACTGTACTTGTACTGTAGTTGTACTGTAGTTGTACTGTACTTGTACTGTACTTGTACTGTAGTTGTACTGTAGTTGTACAGTATGTGTACTGCAGTTGTACTGTAGTTGTACTGTATGCGTACTGTATGTGTACTGTATTTGTACTGTAGTTGTACTCTAGTTGTATTGTATGTGTACTGTATGTGTACTGTAGTTGTACTGTAGTTGTACTGTATGTGTCCTGTATTTTAACTGTACTTGTACTGTAGTTGTACTGTAGTTGTACTGTAGTTGTACTGTATGTGTACTGTAGTTGTACTGTAGTTGTACTGTATGTGTACTGTATGTGTTCTGTATTTTTACTGTAGTTGTACTGTATTTGTACTGTAGTTGTACTGTAGTTGTACTGTAGTTGTACTGTATGTGTACTGTAGTTGTACTGTAGTTGTACTGTATGTGTACTGTATGTGTACTGTAGTTGTACTGTAGTTGTACTGTATGTGTACTGTACTTGTACTGTACTTGTACTGTAGTTGTACTATAGTTGTACTGTAGTTGTACTGTATTGTACTGTAGTTGTACTGTATGTGTACTGTATGTGTACTGTAGTTGTACTGTATGTGTACTGTAGTTGTACTGTAGTTGTACTGTATGTGTACTGTAGTTGTACTGTATTTGTACTGTACTTGTACTGTAGTTGTACTGTATTTGTACTGTATTTGTACTGTATTTTAACTGTATTTTTACTGTAGTTGTACTGTATTTGTACTGTAGTTGTACTGTAGTTGTACTGTAGTTGTACTGTACTTGTATTGTACTTGTACTGTAGTTGTACTGTAGTTGTACTGTATGTGTACTGTAGTGGTACTGTATTTGTACTGTACTTGTACTGTAGTTGTACTGTAGTTGTACTGTATGTGTACTGTAGTTGTACTGTATGTGTACTGTACTTGTACTGTATTTGTACTGTACTTGTACTGTATGTGTACTGTAGTTGTACTGTATGTGTACTGTAGTTGTACTGTAGTTGTACTGTATGTGTACTGTAGTTGTACTGTATTTGTACTGTACTTGTACTGTAGTTGTACTGTATGTGTACTGTATGTGTACTGTATTTTAACTGTATTTGTACTGTTGTTGTACTGTAGTTGTACTGTAGTTGTACTGTAGTTGTACTGTAGTTGTACTGTAGTTGTATTGTACCTGTACTGTAGTTGTACTGTATGTGTACTGTATTTTAACTGTATTTGTACTGTAGTTGTACTGTATTTGTACTGTAGTTGTACTGTACTTTTACTGTACTTGTACTGTAGTTGTACTGTATTTGTACTGTATGTGTACTGTAGTGGTACTGTATTTGTACTGTACTTGTACTGTATGTGTACTGTAGTTGTACTGTAGTTGTACTGTAGTTGTACTGTATGTGTCCTGTATTTTAACTTTACTTGTACTGTAGTTGTACTGTAGTTGTACTGTAGTTGTACTGTAGTTGTACTGTAGTTGTACTGAATGTGTACTGTATTTGAACTGTAGTTGTACTGTAGTTGTACTATATTTGTTCTGTATTTGTACTGTATTGTACTGTAGTTGTACTGTAGTTGTACTGTATGTGTACTGTATTTGTACTGTAGTTGTACTGTAGTTGTACTGTATGTGTACTGTAGTTGTACTGTACTTGTACTGTAGTTGTACTGTAGTTGTACTGTATGTGTACTGTATGTGTACTGTACTTGTACTGTAGTTGTACTGTAGTTGTACTGTAAGTGTACTGTATGTGTACTGTATTTGTACTGTAGTTGTACTGTAGTTGTACTGTATGTGTCCTGTATTTTAACTGTACTTGTACTGTAGTTGTACTGTAGTTGTAATGTAGTTGTACTGTATATGTACTATAGTTGTACTGTAGTTGTACTGTAGTTGTACTGTATGTGTCCTGTATTTTAACTGTACTTGTACTGTAGTTGTACTGTAGTTGTACTGTAGTTGTACTGTATGTGTACTGTAGTTGTACTGTAGTTGTACTGTATGTGTACTGTATGTGTACTGTATTTGTACTGTAGTTGTACTGTAGTTGTACTGTATGTGTACTGTATGTGTACTGTAGTTGTACTGTAGTTGTACTGTATGTGTCCTGTATTTTAACTGTACTTGTACTGTAGTTGTACTGTAGTTGTACTGTAGTTGTACTGTAGTTGTACTGTAGTTGTACTGTATGTGTACTGTATGTGTTCGGTATTTGTACTGTAGTTGTACTTTAGTTGTACTGTATTTGTACTGTAGTTGTACTGTAGTTGTACTGTAGTTGTACTGTATGTGTACTGTATTTTAACTGTACTTGTACTGTAGTTGTACTGTATTTGTACTGTAGTTGTACTGTATTTGTACTGTAGTTGTACTGTAGTTGTACTGTAGTTGTACTGTATGTGTACTGTATTTGTACTGTATGTGTACTGTATTTGTACTGTATGTGTACTGTAGTTGTACTGTATGTGTACTGTAGTTGTACTGTACTTGTACTGTAGTTGTACTGTATGTGTACTGTATTTGTACTGTAGTTGTACTGTATTTGTACTGTACTTGTACTGTAGTTGTACTGTAGTTGTACTGTATGTGTACTGTATTTGTACTGTACTTGTACTGTAGTTGTACTGTAGTTGTACTGTAGTTGTACTGTAGTTGTACTGTACTTGTACTGTACTTGTACTGTAGTTGTACTGTACTTGTACTGTAGTTGTACTGTATGTGTACTGTAGTTGAACTGTATTTGTACTGTACTTGTACTGTAGTTGTACTGTAGTTGTACTGTACTTGTACTGTAGTTGTACTGTAGTTGTACTGTATGTGTACTGTATTTGTACTGTACTTGTACTGTAGTTGTACTGTAGTTGTACTGTATTTGTACTGTAGTTGTACTGTATGTGTACTGTAGTTGTACTGTATTTGTACTGTACTTGTACTGAAGTCGTACTGTAGTTGTACTGTATTTGTACTGTAGTTGTACTGTAGTTGTAC
This sequence comes from Meconema thalassinum, assembly GCA_946902985.2. NCBI lineage: Eukaryota > Metazoa > Arthropoda > Insecta > Orthoptera > Tettigoniidae > Meconema > Meconema thalassinum. The sequence continues at coordinate 441,755,344 of OX336394.1, read as the reverse complement.
TGTATGTGTACTGTAGTTGTACTGTATGTGTACTGTAGTTGTACTGAATGTGTACTGTAGTTGTACTGTATTTGTACTGTATTTGTAATGTACTTGTACTGTAGTTGTACTGTAGTTGTACTGTATGTGTACTGTATTTGTACTGTACTTGTACTGTAGTTGTACTGTAGTTGTACTGTACTTGTACTGTACTTGTACTGTACTTGTTCTGTAGTTGTACTGTATGTGTACTGTAGTTGTACTGTATTTATACTGTACTTGTACTGTAGTTGTACTGTAGTTGTACTGTACTTGTACTGTACTTGTACTGTAGTTGTACTCTAGTTGTACAGTATGTGTACTGTAGTTGTACTGTAGTTGTACTGTATGTGTACTGTATGTGTACTGTATTTGTACTGTAGTTGTACTCTAGTTGTATTGTATGTGTACTGTATGTGTACTGTAGTTGTACTGTAGTTGTACTGTATGTGTCCTGTATTTTAACTGTACTTGTACTGTAGTTGTACTGTAGTTGTACTGTAGTTGTACTGTAGTTGTACTGTAGTTGTACTGTATGTGTACTGTAGTTGTACTGTAGTTGTACTGTATGTGTACTGTATGTGTTCTGTATTTTTACTGTAGTTGTACTGTATTTGTACTGTAGTTGTACTGTAGTTGTACTGTAGTTGTACTGTATGTGTACTGTAGTTGTACTGTAGTTGTACTGTATGTGTACTGTATGTGTACTGTAGTTGTACTGTAGTTGTACTGTATGTGTACTGTACTTGTACTGTACTTGTACTGTAGTTGTACTATAGTTGTACTGTACTTGTACTGTAGTTGTACTGTATGTGTACTGTATGTGTACTGTAGTTGTACTGTATGTGTACTGTAGTTGTACTGTAGTTGTACTGTATGTGTACTGTAGTTGTACTGTATTTGTACTGTACTTGTACTGTAGTTGTACTGTATTTGTACTGTATTTGTACTGTATTTTAACTGTATTTTTACTGTAGTTGTACTGTATTTGTACTGTAGTTGTACTGTAGTTGTACTGTAGTTGTACTGTACTTGTACTGTACTTGTACTGTAGTTGTACTGTAGTTGTACTGTATGTGTACTGTAGTGGTACTGTATTTGTACTGTACTTGTACTGTAGTTGTACTGTAGTTGTACTGTATGTGTACTGTAGTTGTACTGTATGTGTACTGTACTTGTACTGTATTTGTACTGTACTTGTACTGTATGTGTACTGTAGTTGTACTGTATGTGTACTGTAGTTGTACTGTAGTTGTACTGTATGTGTACTGTAGTTGTACTGTATTTGTACTGTACTTGTACTGTAGTTGTACTGTATGTGTACTGTATGTGTACTGTATTTTAACTGTATTTGTACTGTTGTTGTACTGTAGTTGTACTGTAGTTGTACTGTAGTTGTACTGTAGTTGTACTGTAGTTGTACTGTAGTTGTACTGTACCTGTACTGTAGTTGTACTGTATGTGTACTGTATTTTAACTGTATTTGTACTGTAGTTGTACTGTATTTGTACTGTAGTTGTACTGTACTTTTACTGTACTTGTACTGTAGTTGTACTGTATTTGTACTGTATGTGTACTGTAGTGGTACTGTATTTGTACTGTACTTGTACTGTATGTGTACTGTAGTTGTACTGTAGTTGTACTGTAGTTGTACTGTATGTGTCCTGTATTTTAACTGTACTTGTACTGTAGTTGTACTGTAGTTGTACTGTAGTTGTACTGTAGTTGTACTGAATGTGTACTGTATTTGAACTGTAGTTGTACTGTAGTTGTACTGTATTTGTTCTGTATTTGTACTGTATTGTACTGAAGTTGTACTGTAGTTGTACTGTATGTGTACTGTATTTGTACTGTAGTTGTACTGTAGTTGTACTGTATGTGTACTGTAGTTGTACTGTACTTGTACTGTAGTTGTACTGTAGTTGTACTGTATGTGTACTGTATGTGTACTGTACTTGTACTGTAGTTGTACTGTAGTTGTACTGTAAGTGTACTGTATGTGTACTGTATTTGTACTGTAGTTGTACTGTAGTTGTAATGTAGTTGTACTGTATGTGTACTGTAGTTGTACTGTAGTTGTACTGTAGTTGTACTGTATGTGTCCTGTATTTTAACTGTACTTGTACTGTAGTTGTACTGTAGTTGTACTGTAGTTGTACTGTAGTTGTACTGTATTTGTACTGTAGTTGTACTGTAGTTGTACTGTAGTTGTACTGTAGTTGTACTGTAAGTGTACTGTATGTGTACTGTAGTTGTACTGTAGTTGTACTGTAGTTGTACTCTAGTTGTACTGTATGTGTACTGTATGTGTACTGTAGTTGTACTGTAGTTGTACTGCTTGTGTCCTGTATTTTAACTGTACTTGTACTGTAGTTGTACTGTAGTTGTACTGTAGTTGTACTGTAAGTGTACTGTATGTGTACTGTATTTGTACTGTAGTTGTACTGTAGTTGTACTGTATGTGTCCTGTATTTTAACTGTACTTGTACTGTAGTTGTACTGTAGTTGTACTGTAGTTGTACTGTATTTGTACTGTAGTTGTACTGTAGTTGTACTGTAGTTGTACTGTAGTTGTACTGTATGTGTACTGTATGTGTACTGTAGTTGTACTGTAGTTGTACTGTAGTTGTACTCTAGTTGTACTGTATGTGTACTGTATGTGTACTGTAGTTGTACTCTAGTTGTACTGTATGTGTACTGTATGTGTACTGTAGTTGTACTGTAGTTGTACTGTATGTGTACTGTATGTGTACTGTACTTGTGCTGTAATTGTACTGTAGCTGTACTGTATTTGTACTGTAGTTGTACTGTAGTTGTACTGTATGTGTACTGTATGTGTACTGTAGTTGTATTGTAGTTGTACTGTATGTGTACTGTAGTTGTACTGTATTTGTACTGTAGTTGTACTTTAGTTGTACTGTATGTGTACTGTATGTGTACTGTAGTTGTACTGTAGTTGTACTGTATGTGTCCTGTATTTTAACTGTACTTGTACTGTAGTTGTACTGTAGTTGTACTGTAGTTGTACTGTATGTGTACTGTAGTTGTACTGTAGTTGTACTGTATGTGTACTGTATGTGTACTGTATTTGTACTGTAGTTGTACTGTAGTTGTACTGTATGTGTACTGTAGTTGTACTGTAGTTGTACTGTAGTTGTACTGTAGTTGTACTGTATGTGTACTGTAGTTGTACTGTAGTTGTACTGTATGTGTACTGTATGTGTTCTGTATTTGTACTGTAGTTGTACTGTAGTTGTACTGTATTTGTACTGTAGTTGTACTGTAGTTGTACTGTAGTTGTACTGTATGTGTACTGTAGTTGTACTGTAGTTGTACTGTATGTGTACTGTATGTGTACTGTAGTTGTACTGTAGTAGTACTGTATGTGTACTGTACTTGTACTGAACTTGTACTGTAGTTGTACTGTAGTTGTACTGTACTTGTACTGTAGTTGTACTGTATGTGTACTGTATGTGTACTGTTGTTGTACTGTATGTGTACTGTAGTTGTACTGTAGTTGTAATGTATGTGTACTGTAGTTGTACTGTATTTGTACTGTACTTGTACTGTAGTTGTACTGAATTTGTACTGTATTTGTAGTGTATTTTTACTGTATTTGTACTGTAGTTGTACTGTAGTTGTACTGTAGTTGTACTGTAGTTGTACTGTAGTTGTACTGTAGTTGTACTGTAGTTGTACTGTATGTGTACTGTAGTGGTACTGTATTTGTACTGTACTTGTACTCTAGTTGTACTGTAGTTGTACTGTATGTGTACTGTAGTTGTACTGTATGTGTACTGTACTTGTACTGTATTTGTACTGTACTTGTACTGTATGTGTACTGTAGTTGTACTGTATGTGTACTGTAGTTGAACTGTAGTTGTACTGTATGTGTACTGTAGTTGTACTGTATTTGTACTGTACTTGTACTGTAGTTATACTGTATGTGTACTGTATGTGTACTGTATTTTAACTGTATTTGTACTGTAGTTGTACTGTATTTGTACTGTAGTTGTACTGTAGTTGTACTGTAGTTATACTGTAGTTGTACTGCACTTGTACTGTAGTTGTACTGTATGTGTACTGTATTTTAACTGTATTTGTACTGTAGTTGTACTGTATTTGTACTGTAGTTGTACTGCACTTTTACTGTACTTGTTCTGTAGTTGTACTGTAGTTGTACTGTATGTGTACTGCAGTGGTACTGTATTTGTACTGTACTTGTACTGTAGTCGTACTGTAGTTGTACTGTAGTTGTACTGTAGTTGTACTGTATGTGTACTGTAGTTGTACTGTATTTGTACTGTACTTGTACTGTAGTTGTACTGTAGTTGTACTGTAGTTGTACTGTAGTTGTACTGTAGATGTACTGTAGTTGTACTGTATGTGTACTGTAGTTGTACTTTAGTTGTACTGTAGTTGTACTGTAGTTGTACTGTATATGTCCTGTGTTTTAACTGTACTTGTACTGTAGTTGTACTGTAGTTGTACTGTATTTGTACTGTAGTTGTACTGTATGTGTACTGTATGTGTACTGTAGTTGTACTGTAGTTTTACTGTAGTTTTACTGTATGTGTACTGTATGTGTACTGTATTTGTACTGTAGTTGTACTGTAGTTGTACTGTATGTGTCCTGTATTTTAACTGTACTTGTACTGTAGTTGTACTGTAGTTGTACTGTAGTTGTACTGTAGTTGTACTGTATGTGTACTGTAGTTGTACTGTAGTTGTACTGTAGTTGTACTGTAGTTGTACTGTAGTTGTACTGTATGTGTACTGTATGTGTACTGTAGTTGTACTGTAGTTGTACTGTATGTGTACTGTATGTGTACTGTAGTTGTACTCTATGTGTACTGTACTTGTACTGTACTTGTACTGTAGATGTACTGTAGTTGTACTGTATGTGTACTGTATGTGTACTGTACTTGTGCTGTAGTTGTACTGTAGCTGTACTGTATTTGTACTGTAGTTGTACTGTATGTGTACTGTATGTGTACTGTAGTTGTATTGTAGTTGTACTATATGTGTACTGTAGTTTTACTGTAGTTGTACTGTATTTGTACTGTAGTTGTACTTTAGTTGTACTGTATGTGTACTGTATGTGTACTGTAGTTGTACTGTAGTTGTACTGTATGTGTCCTGTATTTTAACTGTACTTGTACTGTAGTTGTACTGTAGTTGTACTGTAGTTGTACTGTATGTGTACTGTAGTTGTACTATAGTTGTACTGTATGTGTACTGTATGTGTACTGTATTTGTACTGTAGTTGTACTGTAGTTCTACTGTATGTGTACTGTATGTGTACTGTAGTTGTACTGTATGTGTCCTGTATTTTAACTGTACTTGTACTGTAGTTGTACTGTAGTTGTACTGTAGTTGTACTGTAGTTGTACTGTATGTGTACTGTATGTGTTCGGTATTTGTACTGTAGTTGTACTGTATTTGTACTGTAGTTGTACTGTAGTTGTACTGTAGTTGTACTGTATGTGTACTGTAGTTGTACTGTATGTGTACTGTAGTTGTACTGTAGTTGTACTGTATGTGTACTGTAGTTGTACTGTATTTGTACTGTACTTGTACTGTAGTTGTACTGTATTTGTACTGTATTTGTACTGTATTTTAACTGTATTTGTACTGTAGTTGTACTGTATTTGTACTGTAGTTGTACTGTAGTTGTACTGTAGTTGTACTGTAGTTGTACTGTACTTGTACTGTAGTTATACTGTAGTTGTACTGTATGTGTACTGTAGTGGTACTGTATTTGTACTGTACTTGTACTGTACTTGTACTGTAGTTGTACTGTATGTGTACTGTAGTTGTACTGTATGTGTACTGTAGTGGTACTGTATTTGTACTGTACTTGTACTGTATTTGTTTTGTACTTGTACTGTATGTGTACTGTAGTTGTACTGTAGTTGTACTGTATGTGTACTGTAGTTGTACTGTATTTGTACTGTACTTGTACTGTAGTTGTACTGTATGTGTACTGTATTTTAACTGTATTTGTACTGTAGTTGTACTGTTTTTGTACTGTAGTTGTACTGTAGTTGTACTGTAGTTTAACTGTAGTTGTACTGTACTTGTACTGTAGTTGTACTGTATGTGTACAGTATTTTAACTGTATTTGTACTGTAGTTGTACTGTATTTGTACTGTAGTTGTACTGTACTTTTAATGAACTTGTACTGTAGTTGTACCGTAGTTGTAATGTATGTGTACTGTAGTGGTACTGTATTTGTACTGTACTTGTACTGTAGTTGTACTGTAGTTGTACTGTAGTTGTACTGTAGTTGTACTGTATGTGTACTGTAGTTGTACTGTATTTGTACTGTACTTGTACTGTAGTTGTACTGTAGTTGTACTGTAGTTGTACTGTAGTTGTACTGTAGTTGTACTGTATGTGTACTGTATTTTAACTGTATTTGTACTGTAGTTGTACTGTAGTTGTACTGTAGTTGTACTGTACTTGTACTGTAGTTGTACTGTAGTTGTACTGTAGTTAAACTGTATTTGTACTGTAGTTGTACTGTAGTTGTACTGTACTTGTAATGTATGTGTACTGTATGTGTACTGTATTTGTACTGTAGTAGTACTGTATGTGTACTGTATGTGTACTGTATGTGTACTGTATGTGTACTGTATTTGTACTGTAGTTGTACTGTAGTTGTACTGTAGTTGTACTGTAGTTGTACTGTATTTGTACTGTACTTGTACTGTAGTTGTACTGTAGTTGTACTGTACTTGTACTGTACTTGTACTGTACTTGTACTGTACTTGTACTGTACTTGTACTGTACTTGTACTGTAGTTGTACTGTAGTTGTACTGTATGTGTACTGTAGTTGTACTGTATGTGTACTGTAGTTGTACTGTAGTTGTACTGTAGTTGAACTGTAGTTGTACTGTAGTTGTACTGTAGTTGTACTGTAGTTGTACTGTATGTGTACTGTAGTTGTACTGTATTTGTACTGTACTTGTACTGTAGTTGTACTGTAGTTGTAATGTAGTTGTACTGTATGTGTACTGTATTTATACTGTACTTGTACTGTATGTGTAATGTATTTTAACTGTACTTGTAATGTAGTTGTACTGTAGTTGTACTGTAGTTGTACTGTATGTGTACTGTATTTGTACTGTACTTGTACTGTAGTTGTACTGTACTTGTACTGTACTTGTACTGTATTTGTACTGTACTTGTACTGTATGTGTACTGTACTTGTACTGTAGTTGTACTCTAGTTGTACTGTATTTGTACTGTAGTTGTACTGTAGTTGTACTGTAGTTGTACTGTATGTGTACTGTAGTTGTACTGTAGTTGTACTGTATGTGTACTGTATTTTAACTGTAGTTGTACTGTAGTTGTACTGTATGTGTACTGTATGTGTACTGTAGTTGTACTGTAGTTGTACTGTATGTGTACTGTATGTGTACTGTATGTGTACTGTAGTTGTACTGTATTTGTACTGTAGTTGTAATGTAGTTGTACTGTAGTTGTACTGTATGTGTACTGTAGTTGTACTGTATGTGTACTGTAGTTGTACTATAATTGTACTGTAATTGTACTGTACTTGTACTGTAGTTGTACTGTAGTTGTACTGTATGTGTACTGTATTTGTACTGTACTTGAACTGTAGTTGTACAGTAGTTGTACTGTACTTGTACTGTACTTGTACTGTAGTTGTACTGTATGTGTACTGTAGTTGTACTGTATTTGTACTGTACTTGTACTGTAATTGTACTGTAGTTGTACTGTACTTGTACTGTACTTGTACTGTAGTTGTACTGTAGTTGTACTGTAGTTGTACTGTGTGTGTACTGTAGTTGTACTGTATTTGTACTGTACTTGTACTGTAGTTGTACTGTAGTTGTACTGTAGTTGTACTGTATGTGTACTGTATTTGTACTGTACTTGTACTGTAGTTGTACTGTAGTTCTACTGTATGTGTACTGTATTTGTACTGTACTTGTACTGTAGTTGTACTGTAGTTGGACTGTACTTTTACTGTACTTGTACTGTAGTTGTACTGTATGTGTACTGTAGTTGTACTGTAGTTGTACTGTACTTGTACTGTACTTGTACTGTAGTTGTCCTGTAGTTGTACTGTACTTGTACTGTACTTGTACTGTAGTTGTACTGTAGTTGTACTGTAGTTGTACTGTATGTGTACTGTAGTTGTACTGTATTTGTACAGAACTTGTACTGTAGTTGTACTGTAGTTGTACTGTAGTTGTACTGTATGTGTACTGTATTTATACTGTACTTGTACTGGTGTTGTACTGTATGTGTACTGTATTTGTACTGTACTTGTACTGTACTTGTACTGTAGTTGTACTGTAGTTGTACTGTAGTTGTACTGTAGTTGTACTGTATGTGTACTGTAGTTGTACTGTATTTGTACTGTACTTGTACTGTAGTTGTACTGTAGTTGTACTGTAGTTGTACTGTAGTTGTACTGTAGATGTACTGTAGTTGTACTGTATGTGTACTGTAGTTGTACTGTAGTTGTACTGTAGTTGTACTGTAGTTGTACTCTATGTGTCCTGTATTTTAACTGTACTTGTACTGTAGTTGTACTGTAGTTGTACTGTATGTGTCCTGTATTTGTACTGTACTTGAACTGTAGTTGTACAGTAGTTGTACTGTACTTGTACTGTACTTGTACTGTAGTTGTACTGTATGTGTACTGTAGTTGTACTGTATTTGTACTGTACTTGTACTGTAGTTGTACTGTAGTTGTACTGTACTTATACTGTACTTGTACTGTAGTTGTACTGTATGTGTACTGTAGTTGTACTGTATTTGTACTGTACTTGTACTGTAGTTGTACTGTAGTTGTACTGTACTTTTACTGTACTTGTACTGTAGTTGTACTGTAGTTGTACTGTAGTTGTACTGTATGTGTACTGTAGTTGTACTGTATGTGTACTGTAGTTGTACTGTATTTGTACTGTATGTGTACTGTAGTTGTACTGTATTTGTACTGTACTTGTACTGTAGTTGTACTGTAGTTGTACTGTATGTGTACTGTAGTTGTACTGTAGTTTTACTGTAGATGTACTGTATGTGTACTGTATGTGTACTGTATTTGTACTGTAGTTGTACTGTAGTTGTACTGTATGTGTCCTGTATTTTAACTGTACTTGTACTGTAGTTGTACTGTAGTTGTACTGTAGTTGTACTGTATGTGTACTGTAGTTGTACTGTAGTTGTACTGTAGTTGTACTGTAGTTGTACTCTAGTTGTACTGTATGTGTACTGTAGTTGTACTGTAGTTGTACTGTATGTGTACTCTATGTGTACTGTAGTTGTACTGTATGTGTACTGTACTTGTACTGTACTTGTACTGTAGTTGTACTGTAGTTGTACTGTATGTGTACTGTATGTGTACTGTACTTGTGCTGTAGTTGTACTGTAGCTGTATTGTATTTGTACTGTAGTTGTACTGTAGTTGTACTGTATGTGTACTGTATGTGTACTGTAGTTGTATTGTAGTTGTACTGTATGTGTACTGTTGTTTTACTGTAGTTGTACTGTATTTGTACTGTTGTTGTAATTTAGTTGTACTGTATGTGTACTGTATGTGTACTGTAGTTGTACTGTAGTTGTACTGTAGTTGTAATTTAGTTGTACTGTATGTGTACTGTATGTGTACTGTAGTTGTACTGTAGTTGTACTGTATGTGTCCTGTATTTTAACTGTACTTGTACTGTAGTTGTACTGTATGTGTACTGTAGTTGTACTGTAGTTGTACTGTATGTGTACTGTATGTGTACTGTAGTTGTACTGTAGTTGTACTGTATGTGAACTGTATGTGTACTGTAGTTGTACTGTAGTTGTACTGTATGTGTCCTGTATTTTAACTGTACTTGTACTGTAGTTGTACTGTAGTTGTACTGTAGTTGTACTGTAGTTGTACTGTAGTTGTACTGTAGTTGTACTGTATGTGTACTGTAGTTGTATTGTAGTTGTACTGTATGTGTACTGTATGTGTTCTGTATTTGTACTGTAGTTGTACTGTAGTTGTACTGTAGTTGTACTGTAGTTGTACTGTAGTTGTACTGTATGTGTACTGTAGTTGTACTGTAGTTGTACTGTATGTGTACTGTAGTTGTACTGTATTTTTACTGTACTTTTACTGTAGTTGTACTGTATTTGTACTGTATTTGTACTGTATTTTAACTGTATTTGTACTGTAGTTGTACTGTATTTGTACTGTAGTTGTACTGTAGTTGTACTGTAGTTGTACTGTAGTTGTACTGTACTTGTACTGTAGTTGTACTGTAGTTGTACTGTATGTGTACTGTAGTTGTACTGTATGTGTACTGTAGTGGTACTGTATTTGTACTGTACTTGTACTGTATTTGTACTGTACTTGTGCTGTATGTGTACTGTAGATGTACTGTATGTGTACTGTAGTTGTACTGTAGTTGTACTGTATGTGTACTGTAGTTGTACTGTATTTGTACTGTTTTTGTACTGTAGTTGTACTGTATGTGTACTGTATTTTAACTGTATTTGTACTGTAGTTGTACTGTATTTGTACTGTAGTTGTACTGTAGTTGTACTGTAGTTGTACTGTAGTTGTACTGTACTTGTACTGTAGTTGTACTGTACTTGTACTGTAGTTGTACTGTAGTTGTACTGTATGTGTACTGTATGTGTACAGTACTTGTGCTGTAGTTGTACTGTAGATGTACTGTACTTTTACTGTACTTGTACTGTAGTTGTACTGTAGTTGTACTGTATGTGTACTGTAGTGGTACTGTATTTGTACTGTAGTTGTACTGTAGTTGTACTGTAGTTGTACTGTAGTTGTACTGTAGTTGTACTGTATGGGAACTGTAGTTGTACTGTATTTGTACTGTACTTGTACTGTAGTTGTACTGTAGTTGTACTGTAGATGTACTGTAGTTGTACTGTAGTTGTACTGTAGTTGTACTGTATGTGTACTGTATTTTAACTGTATTTGTACTGTAGTTGTACTGTAGTTGTACTGTAGTTGTACTGTACTTTTACTGTACTTGTTCTGTAGTTGTACTGGAGTTGTACTGTATGTGTACTGTAGTGGTACTGTATTTGTACTGTACTTGTACTGTAGTTGTACTGTAGTTGTACTGTAGTTGTACTGTAGTTGTACTGTATGTGTACTGTAGTTGTACTGTATTTGTACTGTACTTGTACTGTAGTTGTACTGTAGTTGTACTGTAGTTGTACTGTAGTTGTACTGTAGATGTACTGTAGTTGTACTGTATGTGTACTGTAGTTGTACTGTAGTTGTACTGTAGTTTTACTGTAGTTGTACTGTATGTGTACTGTATGTGTACTATATTTGTACTGTAGTTGTACTGTAGTTGTACTGTATGTGTCCTGTATTTTAACTGTACTTGTACTGTAGTTGTACTGTAGTTGTACTGTAGTTGTACTGTAGTTGTACTGTATGTGTACTGTATGTGTACTGTAGTTGTACTGTAGTTGTACTGTATGTGTACTGTATGTGTACTGTAGTTGTACTGTATGTGTACTGTACTTGTACTGTACTTGTACTGTAGTTGTACTGTAGTTGTACTGTATGTGTACTGTATGTGTACTGTACTTGTGCTGTAGTTGTACTGTAGCTGTACTGTATTTGTAATGTAGTTGTACTGTAGTTGTACTGTATGTGTACTGTAGTTGTATTGTAGTTGTACTGTATGTGTACTGTAGTTTTACTGTAGTTGTACTGTATTTGTACTGTAGTTGTACTTTAGTTGTACTGTATGTGTACTGTATGTGTACTGTAGTTGTACTGTAGTTGTACTGTATGTGTCCTGTATTTTAATTGTACTTGTACTGTAGTTGTACTGTAGTAGTACTGTAGTTGTACTGTATGTGTACTGTAGTTGTACTGTAGTTGTACTGTATGAGTACTGTATGTGTACTGTATTTGTACTGTAGTTGTACTGTAGTTGTACTGTATGTGTACTGTATGTGTACTGTTGTTGTACTGTAGTTGTACTGTATGTGTCCTGTATTTTAACTGTACTTGTACTGTAGTTGTACTGTAGTTGTACTGTAGTTGTACTGTAGTTGTACTGTAGTTGTACTGTATGTGTACTGTAGTTGTACTGTAGTTGTACTGTATGTGTACTCTATGTGTTCTGTATTTGTACTGTAGTTGTACTGTAGTTGTACTGTATTTGTACTGTAGTTGTACTGTAGTTGTACTGTAGTTGTACTATATGTGTACTGTAGTTGTACTGTAGTTGTACTGTATGTGTACTGTATGTGTACTGTAGTTGTACTGTAGTTGTACTGTACTTGTACTGTAGTTGTACTGTATGTGTACTGTATGTGTACTGTAGTTGTACTGTATGTGTACTGTAGTTGTACTGTAGTTGTACTGTATGTGTACTGTAGTTGTACTGTATTTGTACTGTACTTGTACTGTAGTTGTACTGTATATGTACTGTATTTGTACTGTATTTTAACTGTATTTGTACTGTAGTTGTACTGTATTTGTACTGTAGTTGTACTGTAGTTGTTCTGTAGTTGTACTGTAGTTGTACTGTACTTGCACTGTAGTTGTACTGTAGTTGTACTGTATGCGTACTGTAGTGGTACTTTATTTGTACTGTACTTGTACTGTAGTTGTAGTGTAGTTGTACTGTATGTGTACTGTAGTGGTACTGTATTTGTACTGTACTTGTACTGTAGTTGTACTGTAGTTGTACTGTAGTTGTACTGTAGTTGTACTGTATGTGTACTGTAGTTGTACTGTATTTGTACTGTACTTGTACTGTAGTTGTACTGTAGTTGTACTGTAGTTGTACTGTAGTTGTACTGTAAATGTACTGTAGTTGTACTGTATGTGTACTGTAGTTGTACTTTAGTTGTACTATAGTTGTACTGTAGTTGTACTGTATGTGTCCTGTATTTTAACTGTACTTGTACTGTAGTTGTACTGTAGTTGTACTGTAGTTGTACTGTATTTGTACTGTAGTTGTACTGTATGTGTACTGTATGTGTACTGTAGTTGTACTGTAGTTTTACTGTAGTTGTACTGTATGTGTACTGTATGTGTACTGTATTTGTACTGTAGTTGTACTGTAGTTGTACTGTATGTGTCCTCTATTTTAACTGTACTTGTACTGTAGTTGTACTGTAGTTGTACTGTAGTTGTACTGTAGTTGTACTGTATGTGCACTGTAGTTGTACTGTAGTTGTACTGCAGTTGTACTGTAGTTGTACTGTAGTTGTACTGTATGTGTACTGTATGTGTACTGTAGTTGTACTGTATGTGTACTGTACTTGTACTGTACTTGTACTGTAGTTGTACTGTAGTTGTACTGAATGTGTACTGTATGTGTACTGTACTTGTGCTGTAGTTGTACTGTAGCTGTACTGTATTTGTACTGTAGTTGTACTGTAGTTGTACTGTATGTGTACTGTATGTGTACTGTAGTTGTATTGTAGTTGTACTGTATGTGTACTGTAGTTTTACTGTAGTTGTACTGTATTTGTACTGTAGTAGTACTTTAGTTGTACTGTATGTGTACTGTATGTGTACTGTAGTTGTACTGTAGTTGTACTGTATGTGTCCTGTATTTTAACTGTACTTGTACTGTAGTTGTACTGTAGTTGTACTGTAGTTGTACTGTATGTGTACTGTAGTTGTACTGTAGTTGTACTGTATGTGTACTGTATGTGTACTGTATTTGTACTGTAGTTGTACTGTAGTTGTACTGTATGTGTACTGTATGTGTACTGTAGTTGTACTGTAGTTGTACTGTATGTGTCCTGTATTTTATCTGTACTTGTACTGTAGTTGTACTGTAGTTGTACTGTAGTTGTACTGTAGTTGTACTGTAGTTGTACTGTATGTGTACTGTAGTTGTACTGTAGTTGTACTGTATGTGTACTGTATGTATTCTGTATTTGTACTGTAGTTGTACTGTAGTTTTACTGTATTTGTACTGTAGTTGTACTGTAGTTGTACTGTAGTTGTACGTTATGTGTACTGTAGTTGTACTGTAGTTGTACTGTATGTGTACTGTATGTGTACTGTAGTTGTACTGTAGTTGTACTGTAGTTGTACTGTACTTGTACTGTAGTTGTACTGTATGTGTACTGTATGTGTACTGTAGTTGTACTGTATGTGTACTGTAGTTGTACTGTAGTTGTACTGTATGTGTACTGTAGTTGTACTGTATTTGTACTGTACTTGTACTGTAGTTGTACTGTATTTGTACTGTATTTGTACTGTATTTTAACTGTATTTGTACTGTAGTTGTACTGTATTTGTACTGTAGTTGTACTGTAGTTGTACTGTAGTTGTACTGTAGTTGTACTGTACTTGTACTGTAGTTGTACTGTAGTTGTACTGTATGTGTACTGTAGTGGTACTGTATTTGTACTGTACTTGTACTGTAGTTGTACTGTAGTTGTACTGTATGTGTACTGTAGTTGTACTGTATGTGTACTGTAGTGGTACTGTATTTGTACTGTACTTGTACTGTATTTGTACTGTACTTGTACTGTATGTGTACTGTAGTTGTACTGTATATGTACTGTAGTTGTACTGTATGTGTACTGTAGTTGTACTGTATTTGTACTGTACTTGTACTGTAGTTGTACTGTATGTGCACTGCATGTGTACTGTATTTTAACTGTATTTGTACTGTAGTTGTACTGTATTTGTACTGTAGTTGTACTGTAGTTGTACTGTAGTTGTACTGTAGTTGTACTGTACTTGTACTGTAGTTGTACTGTATGTGTACTGTATTTTAACTGTATTTGTACTGTAGTTGTACTGTATTTGTACTGTAGTTGTACTGTACTTTAACTGTACTTGTACTCTGTAGTTGTACTGTAGTTGTACTGTATGTGTACTGTAGTGGTACTGTATTTGTACTGTACTTGTACTGTAGTTGTACTGTAGTTGTACTGTAGTTGTACTGTAGTTGTACTGTAGTTGTACTGTAGTTGTACTGTAGTTGTACTGTAGTTGTACTGTAGTTGTACTGTAGTTGTACTGTATGTGTACTGTAGTTGTATTGTAGTTGTACTGTATGTGTACTGTATGTGTTCTGTATTTGTACTGTAGTTGTACTGTAGTTGTACTGTAGTTGTACTGTAGTTGTACTGTAGTTGTACTGTATGTGTACTGTAGTTGTACTGTAGTTGTACTGTATGTGTACTGTAGTTGTACTGTATTTTTACTGTACTTTTACTGTAGTTGTACTGTATTTGTACTGTATTTGTACTGTATTTTAACTGTATTTGTACTGTAGTTGTACTGTATTTGTACTGTAGTTGTACTGTAGTTGTACTGTAGTTGTACTGTAGTTGTACTGTACTTGTACTGTAGTTGTACTGTAGTTGTACTGTAGTTGTACTGTATGTGTACTGTAGTTGTACTGTATGTGTACTGTAGTGGTACTGTATTTGTACTGTACTTGTACTGTATTTGTACTGTACTTGTGCTGTATGTGTACTGTAGATGTACTGTATGTGTACTGTAGTTGTACTGTAGTTGTACTGTATGTGTACTGTAGTTGTACTGTATTTGTACTGTTTTTGTACTGTAGTTGTACTGTATGTGTACTGTATTTTAACTGTATTTGTACTGTAGTTGTACTGTATTTGTACTGTAGTTGTACTGTAGTTGTACTGTAGTTGTACTGTAGTTGTACTGTACTTGTACTGTAGTTGTACTGTACTTGTACTGTAGTTGTACTGTAGTTGTACTGTATGTGTACTGTATGTGTACAGTACTTGTGCTGTAGTTGTACTGTAGATGTACTGTACTTTTACTGTACTTGTACTGTAGTTGTACTGTAGTTGTACTGTATGTGTACTGTAGTGGTACTGTATTTGTACTGTAGTTGTACTGTAGTTGTACTGTAGTTGTACTGTAGTTGTACTGTAGTTGTACTGTATGGGAACTGTAGTTGTACTGTATTTGTACTGTACTTGTACTGTAGTTGTACTGTAGTTGTACTGTAGATGTACTGTAGTTGTACTGTAGTTGTACTGTAGTTGTACTGTATGTGTACTGTATTTTAACTGTATTTGCACTGTAGTTGTACTGTAGTTGTACTGTAGTTGTACTGTAGTTGTACTGTACTTTTACTGTACTTGTTCTGTAGTTGTACTGGAGTTGTACTGTATGTGTACTGTAGTGGTACTGTATTTGTACTGTACTTGTACTGTAGTTGTACTGTAGTTGTACTGTAGTTGTACTGTAGTTGTACTGTATGTGTACTGTAGTTGTACTGTATTTGTACTGTACTTGTACTGTAGTTGTACTGTAGTTGTACTGTAGTTGTACTGTAGTTGTACTGTAGATGTACTGTAGTTGTACTGTATGTGTACTGTAGTTGTACTGTAGTTGTACTGTAGTTTTACTGTAGTTGTACTGTATGTGTACTGTATGTGTACTATATTTGTACTGTAGTTGTACTGTAGTTGTACTGTATGTGTCCTGTATTTTAACTGTACTTGTACTGTAGTTGTACTGTAGTTGTACTGTAGTTGTACTGTAGTTGTACTGTATGTGTACTGTATGTGTACTGTAGTTGTACTGTAGTTGTACTGTATGTGTACTGTATGTGTACTGTAGTTGTACTGTATGTGTACTGTACTTGTACTGTACTTGTACTGTAGTTGTACTGTAGTTGTACTGTATGTGTACTGTATGTGTACTGTACTTGTGCTGTAGTTGTACTGTAGCTGTACTGTATTTGTAATGTAGTTGTACTGTAGTTGTACTGTATGTGTACTGTAGTTGTATTGTAGTTGTACTGTATGTGTACTGTAGTTTTACTGTAGTTGTACTGTATTTGTACTGTAGTTGTACTTTAGTTGTACTGTATGTGTACTGTATGTGTACTGTAGTTGTACTGTAGTTGTACTGTATGTGTCCTGTATTTTAATTGTACTTGTACTGTAGTTGTACTGTAGTAGTACTGTAGTTGTACTGTATGTGTACTGTAGTTGTACTGTAGTTGTACTGTATGAGTACTGTATGTGTACTGTATTTGTACTGTAGTTGTACTGTAGTTGTACTGTATGTGTACTGTATGTGTACTGTTGTTGTACTGTAGTTGTACTGTATGTGTCCTGTATTTTAACTGTACTTGTACTGTAGTTGTACTGTAGTTGTACTGTAGTTGTACTGTAGTTGTACTGTAGTTGTACTGTATGTGTACTGTAGTTGTACTGTAGTTGTACTGTATGTGTACTCTATGTGTTCTGTATTTGTACTGTAGTTGTACTGTAGTTGTACTGTATTTGTACTGTAGTTGTACTGTAGTTGTACTGTAGTTGTACTATATGTGTACTGTAGTTGTACTGTAGTTGTACTGTATGTGTACTGTATGTGTACTGTAGTTGTACTGTAGTTGTACTGTACTTGTACTGTAGTTGTACTGTATGTGTACTGTATGTGTACTGTAGTTGTACTGTATGTGTACTGTAGTTGTACTGTAGTTGTACTGTATGTGTACTGTAGTTGTACTGTATTTGTACTGTACTTGTACTGTAGTTGTACTGCATATGTACTGTATTTGTACTGTATTTTAACTGTATTTGTACTGTAGTTGTACTGTATTTGTACTGTAGTTGTACTGTAGTTGTTCTGTAGTTGTACTGTAGTTGTACTGTACTTGCACTGTAGTTGTACTGTAGTTGTACTGTATGCGTACTGTAGTGGTACTTTATTTGTACTGTACTTGTACTGTAGTTGTAGTGTAGTTGTACTGTATGTGTACTGTAGTGGTACTGTATTTGTACTGTACTTGTACTGTAGTTGTACTGTAGTTGTACTGTAGTTGTACTGTAGTTGTACTGTATGTGTACTGTAGTTGTACTGTATTTGTACTGTACTTGTACTGTAGTTGTACTGTAGTTGTACTGTAGTTGTACTGTAGTTGTACTGTAAATGTACTGTAGTTGTACTGTATGTGTACTGTAGTTGTACTTTAGTTGTACTATAGTTGTACTGTAGTTGTACTGTATGTGTCCTGTATTTTAACTGTACTTGTACTGTAGTTGTACTGTAGTTGTACTGTAGTTGTACTGTATTTGTACTGTAGTTGTACTGTATGTGTACTGTATGTGTACTGTAGTTGTACTGTAGTTTTACTGTAGTTGTACTGTATGTGTACTGTATGTGTACTGTATTTGTACTGTAGTTGTACTGTAGTTGTACTGTATGTGTCCTCTATTTTAACTGTACTTGTACTGTAGTTGTACTGTAGTTGTACTGTAGTTGTACTGTAGTTGTACTGTATGTGCACTGTAGTTGTACTGTAGTTGTACTGCAGTTGTACTGTAGTTGTACTGTAGTTGTACTGTATGTGTACTGTATGTGTACTGTAGTTGTACTGTATGTGTACTGTACTTGTACTGTACTTGTACTGTAGTTGTACTGTAGTTGTACTGAATGTGTACTGTATGTGTACTGTACTTGTGCTGTAGTTGTACTGTAGCTGTACTGTATTTGTACTGTAGTTGTACTGTAGTTGTACTGTATGTGTACTGTATGTGTACTGTAGTTGTATTGTAGTTGTACTGTATGTGTACTGTAGTTTTACTGTAGTTGTACTGTATTTGTACTGTAGTAGTACTTTAGTTGTACTGTATGTGTACTGTATGTGTACTGTAGTTGTACTGTAGTTGTACTGTATGTGTCCTGTATTTTAACTGTACTTGTACTGTAGTTGTACTGTAGTTGTACTGTAGTTGTACTGTATGTGTACTGTAGTTGTACTGTAGTTGTACTGTATGTGTACTGTATGTGTACTGTATTTGTACTGTAGTTGTACTGTAGTTGTACTGTATGTGTACTGTATGTGTACTGTAGTTGTACTGTAGTTG
The DNA here is from genome assembly GCA_946902985.2 of Meconema thalassinum. Classification (NCBI taxonomy): domain Eukaryota; kingdom Metazoa; phylum Arthropoda; class Insecta; order Orthoptera; family Tettigoniidae; genus Meconema; species Meconema thalassinum. The sequence goes on along the minus strand of OX336394.1, from coordinate 441,736,470 downwards.
TACTGTATGTGTCCTGTATTTTATCTGTACTTGTACTGTAGTTGTACTGTAGTTGTACTGTAGTTGTACTGTAGTTGTACTGTAGTTGTACTGTATGTGTACTGTAGTTGTACTGTAGTTGTACTGTATGTGTACTGTATGTATTCTGTATTTGTACTGTAGTTGTACTGTAGTTTTACTGTATTTGTACTGTAGTTGTACTGTAGTTGTACTGTAGTTGTACGTTATGTGTACTGTAGTTGTACTGTAGTTGTACTGTATGTGTACTGTATGTGTACTGTAGTTGTACTGTAGTTGTACTGTAGTTGTACTGTACTTGTACTGTAGTTGTACTGTATGTGTACTGTATGTGTACTGTAGTTGTACTGTATGTGTACTGTAGTTGTACTGTAGTTGTACTGTATGTGTACTGTAGTTGTACTGTATTTGTACTGTACTTGTACTGTAGTTGTACTGTATTTGTACTGTATTTGTACTGTATTTTAACTGTATTTGTACTGTAGTTGTACTGTATTTGTACTGTAGTTGTACTGTAGTTGTACTGTAGTTGTACTGTAGTTGTACTGTACTTGTACTGTTGTTGTACTGTAGTTGTACTGTATGTGTACTGTAGTGGTACTGTATTTGTACTGTACTTGTACTGTAGTTGTACTGTAGTTGTACTGTATGTGTACTGTAGTTGTACTGTATGTGTACTGTAGTGGTACTGTATTTGTACTGTACTTGTACTGTATTTGTACTGTACTTGTACTGTATGTGTACTGTAGTTGTACTGTATATGTACTGTAGTTGTACTGTATGTGTACTGTAGTTGTACTGTATTTGTACTGTACTTGTACTGTAGTTGTACTGTATGTGCACTGCATGTGTACTGTATTTTAACTGTATTTGTACTGTAGTTGTACTGTATTTGTACTGTAGTTGTACTGTAGTTGTACTGTAGTTGTACTGTAGTTGTACTGTACTTGTACTGTAGTTGTACTGTATGTGTACTGTATTTTAACTGTATTTGTACTGTAGTTGTACTGTATTTGTACTGTAGTTGTACTGTACTTTAACTGTACTTGTACTCTGTAGTTGTACTGTAGTTGTACTGTATGTGTACTGTAGTGGTACTGTATTTGTACTGTACTTGTACTGTAGTTGTACTGTAGTTGTACTGTAGTTGTACTGTAGTTGTACTGTATGTGTACTGTAGTTGTACTGTATTTGTACTGTACTTGTACTGTAGTTGTACTGTAGTTGTACTGTAGTTGTACTGTAGTTGTACTGTAGTTGTACTGTATGTGTACTGTATTTTAACTGTATTTGTACTGTAGTTGTACTGTAGTTGTACTGTAGTTGTACTGTAGTTGTACTGTAGTTGTACTGTAGTTGTACTGTATGTGTACTGTATTTTAACTGTATTTGTACTGTAGTTGTACTGTAGTTGTACTGTAGTTGTACTGTACTTGTACTGTAGTTGTACTGTAGTTGTACTGTAGTTAAACTGTATTTGTACTGTAGTTGTACTGTAGTTGTACTGTACTTGTAATGTATGTGTACTGTATGTGTACTGTATTTGTACTGTAGTAGTACTGTATGTGTACTGTATGTGTACTGTATGTGTACTGTATGTGTACTGTAGTTGTACTGTAGTTGTACTGTAGTTGTACTGTATTTGTACTGTACTTGTACTGTAGTTGTACTGTAGTTGTACTGTACTTGTACTGTACTTGTACTGTACTTGTACTGTACTTGTACTGTAGTTGTACTGTAGTTGTACTGTATGTGTACTGTAGTTGTACTGTATGTGTACTGTAGTTGTACTGTAGTTGTACTGTAGTTGTACTGTAGTTGTACTGTAGTTGTACTGTAGTTGTACTGTAGTTGTAATGTAGTTGTACTGTAGTTGTACTGTATGTGTACTGTAGTTGTACTGTATTTGTACTGTACTTGTACTGTAGTTGTACTGTAGTTGTACTGTAGTTGTACTGTATGTGTACTGTATTTATACTGTACTTGTACTGTAGTTGTACTGTAGTTGTACTGTATGTGTACTGTATTTTAACTGTACTTGTAATGTAGTTGTACTCTAGTTGTACTGTAGTTGTACTGTATGTGTACTGTATTTGTACTGTACTTGTACTGTAGTTGTACTGTACTTGTACTGTACTTGTACTGTACTTGTACTGTATGTGTACTGTACTTGTACTGTAGTTGTACTGTAGTTGTACTGTATTTGTACTGTAGTTGTACTGTAGTTGTACTGTAGTTGTACTGTATGTGTACTGTAGTTGTACTGTAGTTGTACTGTAGTTGTACTGTATGTGTACTCTATTTTAACTGTAGTTGTACTGTAGTTGTACTGTATGTGTACTGTATGTGTACTGTAGTTGTACTGTAAATGTACTGTATGTGTACTGTATGTGTACTGTATGTGTACTGTAGTTGTACTGTATTTGTAATGTAGTTGTACTGTAGTTGTACTGTATGTGTACTGTAGTTGTACTGTATGTGTACTGTAGTTGTACTATATTTGTACTGTAATTGTACTGTACTTGTACTGTAGTTGTACTGTAGTTGTTCTGTATGTGTACTGTATTTGTACTGTACTTGTACTGTAGTTGTACTGTAGTTGTACTGTACTTGTACTGTACTTGTACTGTAGTTGTACTGTATGTGTACTGTTGTTGTACTGTATTTGTACTGTACTTGTACTGTAGTTGTACTGTAGTTGTACTGTACTTGTACTGTACTTGTACTGTAGTTGTACTGTAGTTGTACTGTAGTTGTACTGTATGTGTACTGTAGTTGTACTGTATTTGTACTGTACTTGTACTGTAGTTGTACTGTAGTTGTACTGTAGTTGTACTGTATGTGTACTGTATTTGTACTGTACTTGTACTGTAGTTGTACTGTAGTTGTACTGTACTTTTACTGTACTTGTACTGTAGTTGTACTGTATGTGTACTGTATTTGTACTGTATTTGTACTGTACTTGTACTGTAGTTGTACTGTAGTTGTACTGTACTTGTACTGTACTTGTACTGTACTTGTACTGTAGTTGTACTGTAGTTGTACTGTAGTTGTACTGTATGTGTACTGTAGTTGTACTGTATTTGTACAGTACTTGTACTGTAGTTGTACTGTAGTTGTACTGTAGTTGTACTGTATGTGTACTGTATTTATACTGTACTTGTACTGGTGTTGTACTGTATGTGTACTGTATTTGTACTGTACTTGTACTGTAGTTGTACTGTAGTTGTACTGTACTTGTACTGTACTTGTACTGTAGTTGTATTGTATGTGTACTGTAGATGTACTGTATTTGTACTGTACTTGTACTGTAGTTGTACTGTAGTTGTACTGTACTTGTACTGTACTTGTACTGTAGTTGTACTGTAGTTGTACTGTAGTTGTACTGTAGTTGTACTGTATGTGTACTGTAGTTGTACTGTATTTGTACTGTACTTGTACTGTAGTTGTACTGTAGTTGTACTGTAGTTGTACTGTAGTTGTACTGTAGATGTACTGTAGTTGTACTGTATGTGTACTGTAGTTGTACTGTAGTTGTACTGTAGTTGTACTGTAGTTGTACTTATGTGTCCTGTATTTTAACTGTACTTGTACTGTAGTTGTACTGTAGTTGTACTGTAGTTGTACTGTAGTTGTACTGTATTTGTACTGTAGTTGTACTGTATGTGTACTGTATGTGTACTGTAGTTGTACTGTACTTGTACTGTAGTTGTACTGTAGTTGTACTGTAGTTGTACTGTATGTGTACTGTATGTGTACTGTACTTGTGCTGTAGTTGTACTGTAGTTGTACTGTAGTTGTACTGTAGTTGTACTGTAGTTGTACTGTAGTTGTACTGTATGTGTACTGTAGTTGTACTGTAGTTGTACTGTATGTGTACTGTATGTGTTCTGTATTTGTACTGTAGTTGTACTGTAGTTGTACTGTATTTGTACTGTAGTTGTACTGTAGTTGTACTGTAGTTGTACTGTATGTGTACTGTAGTTGTACTGTAGTTGTACTGTATGTGTACTGTATGTGTACTGTAGTTGTACTGTAGTTGTACTGTAGTTGTACTGTACTTGTACTGTAGTTGTACTGTATGTGTACTGTATGTGTACTGTAGTTGTACTGTATGTGTACTGTAGTTGTACTGTAGTTGTACTGTATGTGTACTGTAGTTGTACTGTATTTGTACTGTACTTGTACTGTAGTTGTACTGTATTTGTACTGTATTTGTACTGTATTTTAATTGTATTTGTACTGTAGTTGTACTGTATTTGTACTGTAGTTGTACTGTAGTTGTACTGTACTTGTACTGTAGTTGTACTGTAGTTGTACTGTATGTGTACTGTAGTGGTACTGTATTTTTACTGTACTTGTACTGTAGTTGTACTGTAGTTGTACTGTATGTGTACAGTAGTTGTACTGTATGTGTACTGTAGTGGTACTGTATTTGTACTGTACTTGTACTGTATTTGTACTGTACTTGTACTGTATGTGTACTCTAGTTGTACTGTATGTGTACTGTAGTTGTACTGTAGTTGTACTGTATGTGTACTGTAGTTGTACTGTATTTGTACTGTATGTGTACAGTAGTTGTACTGTATGTGTACTGTAGTTGTACTGTATTTGTACTGTAGTTGTACTGTAGTTGTACTGTAGTTGTACTGTAGATGTACTGTACTTGTACTGTAGTTGTACTGTACTTGTACTGTAGTTGTACTGTATGTGTACTGTATTTTAACTGTATTTGTACTGTAGTTGTACTGTATTTGTACTGTAGTTGAACTGTACTTTTACTGTACTTGTACTGTAGTTGTACTGTAGTTGTACTGTATGTGTACTGTAGTGGTACTGTATTTGTACTGTACTTGTACTGTAGTTGTACTGTAGTTGTACTGTAGTTGTACTGTAGTTGTACTGTATGTGTACTGTAGTTGTACTGTATTTGTACTGTACTTGTACTGTAGTTGTACTGTAGTTGTACTGTAGTTGTACTGTAGTTGTACTGTAGTTGTACTGTATGTGTACTGTATTTTAACTGTATTTGTACTGTAGTTGTACTGTAGTTGTACTGTAGTTATACTGTAGTTGTACTGTACTTGTACTGTAGTTGTACTGTAGTTGTACTGTAGTTAAACTGTATTTGTACTGTAGTTGTACTGTAGTTGTACTGTACTTGTAATGTATGTGTACTGTATGTGTACTGTATTTGTACTGTAGTAGTACTGTATGTGTACTGTATGTGTACTGTATGTGTACTGTATGTGTACTGTATTTGTACTGTAGTTGTACTGTAGTTGTACTGTAGTTGTACTGTAGTTGTACTGTATTTGTACTGTACTTGTACTGTAGTTGTACTGTAGTTGTACTGTACTTGTACTGTACTTGTACTGTACTTGTACTGTAGTTGTTCTGTAGTTGTACTGTATGAGTACTGTAGTTGTACTGTATGTGTACTGTAGTTGTACTGTAGTTGTACTGTAGTTGTACTGTAGTTGTACTGTAGTTGTACTGTAGTTGTACTGTAGTTGTACTGTAGTTGTACTGTATGTGTACTGTAGTTGTACTGTATTTGTACTGTACTTGTACTGTAGTTGTACTGTAGTTGTACTGTAGTTGTACTGTATGTGTACTGAATTTATACTGTACTTGTACTGTAGTTGTACTGTAGTTGTACTGTACGTGTACTGTATTTTAACTGTACTTGTAATGTAGTTGTACTGTAGTTGTACTGTAGTTGTACTGTATGTGTACTGTACTTGTACTGTAGTTGTACTGTACTTGTACTGTACTTGTCCTGTACTTGTACTGTACTTGTACTGTACTTGTACTGTATGTGTACTGTACTTGTACTGTAGTTGTACTGTAGTTGTACTGTATTTGTACTGTAGTTGTACTGTAGTTGTACTGTAGTTGTACTGTATGTGTACTGTAGTTGTACTGTAGTTGTACTGTAGTTGTACTGTATGTGTACTGTATTTTAACTGTAGTTGTACTGTAGTTGTACTGTATGTGTACTGTATGTGTACTGTAGTTGTAATGTAGTTGTACTGTATGTGTACTGTATGTGTACTGTAGTTGTACTGTATTTGTACTGTAGTTGTACTGTAGTTGTACTGTATGTGTACTGTAGTTGTACTGTATGTGTACTGTAGTTGTACTATATTTGTACTGTAATTGTACTGTACTTGTTCTGTAGTTGTACTGTAGTTGTACTGTATGTGTACTGTATTTGTACTGTACTTGTACTGTAGTTGTACTGTAGTTGTACTGTACTTGTACTGTACTTGTACTGTACTTGTACTGTATGTGTACTGTAGTTGTACTGTATTTGTACTGTACTTGTACTGTAGTTGTACTGTAGTTGTACTGTACTTGTACTGTACTTGTACTGTAGTTGTACTGTAGTTGTACTGTATGTGTACTGTATGGGTACTGTAGTTGTACTGTATTTGTACTGTACTTGTACTGTAGTTGTACTGTAGTTGTACTGTAGTTGTACTGTATGTGTACTGTATTTGTACTGTACTTGTACTGTACTTGTACTGTAGTTGTACTGTATGTGTACTGTATTTGTACTGTACTTGTACTGTAGTTGTACTGTAGTTGTACTGTACTTTTACTGTACTTGTACTGTAGTTGTACTGTATGTGTACTGTAGTTGTACTGTATTTGTACTGTACTTGTACTGTAGTTGTACTGTAGTTGTACTGTACTTGTACCGTACTTGTACTGTAGTTGTACTGTAGTTGTACTGTAGTTGTACTGTATGTGTACTGTAGTTGTACTGTATTTGTACTGTACTTGTACTGTAGTTGTACTGTAGTTGTACTGTAGTTGTACTGTATGTGTACTGTATTTATACTGTACTTGTACTGGTGTTGTACTGTATGTGTACTGTATTTGTATTGTACTTGTACTGTAGTTGTACTGTAGTTGTACTGTACTTGTACTGTACTTGTACTGTAGTTGTACTGTATGTGTACTGTAGTTGTACTGTATTTGTACTGTACTTGCACTGTAGTTGTACTGTAGTTGTACTGTACTTGTACTGTACTTGTACTGAACTTGTACTGTAGTTGTACTGTAGTTGTACTGTAGTTGTACTGTAGTTGTACTGTACTTGTACTGTATTAGTATTGTAGTTGTTCTGTATGTGTACAGTATTTGTACTGTAGTTGTACTGTAGTTGTACTGTAGTTGAACTGTATGTGTACTGTATGTGTACTGTAGTTGTACTGTAGTTGTACTGTAGTTGTACTGTATGTGTACTGTATGTGTACTGTATGTGTACTGTAGTTGTACTGTAGGTGTACTGTATGTGTACTGTAGTTGTACTGTATGTGTACTGTATGTGTACTGTAGTTGTACTGCAGTTTTACTGTAGTTGTACAGTATTTGTACTGTAGTTGTACTGTATGTGTACTGTATTTGTACTGTATGTGTACTGTATTTGTACTGTAGTTGTACTGTAGTTGTACTGTAGTTGTACTGTATGTGTACTGTATGTGTACTGTAGTTGTATTGTAGTTGTACTGTATGTGTACTGTAGTTTTACTGTAGTTGTACTGTATTTGTACTGTAGTTGTACTTTAGTTGTACTGTATGTGTCCTGTATTTTAACTGTACTTGTACTGTAGTTGTACTGTAGTTGTACTGTAGTTGTACTGTATGTGTACTGTAGTTGTACTGTAGTTGTACTGTAGTTGTACTGTAGTTGTACTGTAGTTGTACTGTATTTGTACTGTAGTTGTACTGTAGTTGTACTGTATGTGTACTGTATGTGTACTGTATTTGTACTGTAGTTGTACTGTAGTTGCACTGTATGTGTACTGTATGTGTACTGTAGTTGTACTGTAGTTGTACTGTATGTGGCCTGTATTTTAACTGTACTTGTACTGTAGTTGTAATGTAGTTGTACTGTAGTTGTACTGTTGTTGTACTGTAGTTGTACTGTAGTTGCACTGTATGTGTACTGTAGTTGTACTGTAATTGTACTGTATGTGTACTGTATGTGTTCTTTATTTGTACTGTAGTTGTACTGTAGTTGTACTGTATTTGTACTGTAGTTGTACTGTAGTTGTACTGTAGTTGTACTGTATGTGTACTGTAGTTGTACTGTAGTTGTACTGTATGTGTACTGTATGTGTACTGTAGTTGTACTGTAGTTGTACTGTAGTTGTACTGTACTTGTACTGTAGTTGTAATGTATGTGTACTGTATGTGTACTGTAGTTGTACTGTATGTGTACTGTAGTTGTACTGTAGTTGTACTGAATGTGTACTGTAGTTGTACTGTATTTGTACTGTACTTGTACTGTAGTTGTACTGTATGTGTACTGTAGTGGTACTGTATTTGTACTGTACTTGTACTGTAGTTGTACTGTAGTTGTACTGTATGTGTACTGTAGTTGTACTGTATGTGTACTGTAGTGGTACTGTATTTGTACTGTACTTGTACTGTATTTGTACTGTACTTGTACTGTATGTGTACTGTAGTTGTACTGTATGTGTACTGTAGTTGTACTGTAGTTGTACTGTATGTGTACTGTAGTTGTACTGTAGTTGTACTGTAGTTGTACTGTAGTTGTACTGTATGTGTACTGTAGTTGTACTGTATTTGTACTGTACTTGTACTGTAGTTGTACTGTAGTTGTACTGTAGTTGTACTGTAGTTGTACTGTAGTTGTACTGTAGTTGTACTGTATGAGTACTGTAGTTGTACTGTAAGTGTACTGTAGTTGTACTGTAGTTGCACTGTAGTTGTACTGTAGTTGTACTGTAGTTGTACTGTAGTTGTACTGTAGTTGTACTGTACTTGTACTGTAGTTGTACTGTATGTGTACTGTATTTTAACTGTATTTGTACTGTAGTTGTACTGTATTTGTACTGTAGTTGTACTGTACTTTTACTGTACTTGTACTGTAGTTGTACTGTATGTGTACTGTAGTGGTACTGTATTTGTACTGTACTTGTACTGTAGTTGTACTGTAGTTGTACTGTACTTGTACTGTAGTTGTACTGTAGTTGTACTGTAGTTAAACTGTATTTGTACTGTAGTTGTACTGTAGTTGTACTGTACTTGTAATGTATGTGTACTGTATGTGTACTGTATTTGTACTGTAGTAGTACTGTATGTGTACTGTATGTGTACTGTATGTGTACTGTATGTGTACTGTATTTGTACTGTAGTTGTACTGTAGTTGTACTGTAGTTGTACTGTAGTTGTACTGTATTTGTACTGTACTTGTACTGTAGTTGTACTGTAGTTGTACTGTACTTGTACTGTACTTGTACTGTACTTGTACTGTAGTTGTACTGTAGTTGTATTGTATGAGTACTGTAGTTGTACTGTAAGTGTACTGTAGTTGTACTGTAGTTGTACTGTAGTTGTACTGTAGTTGTACTGTAGTTGTACTGTAGTTGTACTGTATGTGTACTGTAGTTGTACTGTATTTGTACTGTACTTGTACTGTAGTTGTACTGTATGTGTACTGTATTTATACTGTACTTGTACTGTAGTTGTACTGTAGTTGTACTGTATGTGTACTGTATTTTAACTGTACTTGTAATGTAGTTGTACTGTAGTTGTACTGTAGTTGTAATGTATGTGTACTGTATTTGTACTGTACTTGTACTGTAGTTGTACTGTACTTGTACTGTAGTTGTACTGTAGTTGTACTGTAGTTGTACTGTAGTTGTACTGTAGTTGTACTGTATGTGTACTGTAGTTGTATTGTATTTGAACTGTACTTGTACTGTAGTTGTACTGTAGTTGTACTGTAGTTGTACTGTAGTTGTACTGTATGTGTACTGTAGTTGTACTGTATTTGTACTGTACTTGTACTGTAGTTGTACTGTAGTTGTACTGTAAGTGTACTGTATGTGTACTGTATTTATACTGTACTTGTACTGGTGTTGTACTGTATGTGTACTGTATTTGTATTGTACTTGTACTGTAGTTGTACTGTAGTTGTACTGTACTTGTACTGTACTTGTACTGTAGTTGTACTGTATGTGTACTGTAGTTGTACTGTATTTGTACTGTACTTGTACTGTAGTTGTACTGTAGTTGTACTGTACTTGTACTGTACTTGTACTGTACTTGTACTGTAGTTGTACTGTAGTTGTACTGTAGTTGTACTGTAGTTGTACTGTACTTGTACTGTATTTGTACTGTAGTTGTTCTGTATGTGTACTGTATTTGTACTGTAGTTGTACTGTAGTTGTACTGTAGTTGTACTGTATGTGTACTGTATGTGTACTGTAGTTGTACTGTAGTTGTACTGTAGTTGTACTGTATGTGTACTGTATGTGTACTGTATGTGTACTGTAGTTGTACTGTAGGTGTACTGTATGTGTACTGTAGTTGTACTGTATGTGTACTCTATGTGTACTGTACTTGTACTGTAGTTTTACTGTAGTTGTACAGTATTTGTACTGTAGTTGTACTGTATGTGTACTGTATTTGTACTGTATGTGTACTGTATTTGTACTGTAGTTGTACTGTAGTTGTACTGTAGTTGTACTGTATGTGTACTGTATGTGTACTGTAGTTGTATTGTAGTTGTACTGTATGTGTACTGTAGTTTTACTGTAGTTGTACTGTATTTGTACTGTAGTTGTACTTTAGTTGTACTGTATGTGTCCTGTATTTTAACTGTACTTGTACTGTAGTTGTACTGTAGTTGTACTGTAGTTGTACTGTATGTGTACTGTAGTTGTACTGTAGTTGTACTGTAGTTGTACTGTAGTTGTACTGTAGTTGTACTGTATTTGTACTGTAGTTGTACTGTATGTGTACTGTATGTGTACTGTATTTGTACTGTAGTTGTACTGTAGTTGTACTGTATGTGTACTGTATGTGTACTGTAGTTGTACTGTAGTTGTACTGTATGTGTCCTGTATTTTAACTGTACTTGTACTGTAGTTGTAATGTAGTTGTACTGTAGTTGTACTGTAGTTGTACTGTAGTTGTACTGTAGTTGCACTGTATGTGTACTGTAGTTGTACTGTAGTTGTACTGTATGTGTACTGTATGTGTTCTGTATTTGTACTGTAGTTGTACTGTAGTTGTACTGTATTTGTACTGTAGTTGTACTGTAGTTGTACTGTAGTTGTACTGTATGTGTACTGTAGTTGTACTGTAGTTGTACTGTATGTGTACTGTATGTGTACTGTAGTTGTACTGTAGTTGTACTGTAGTTGTACTGTACTTGTACTGTAGTTGTAATGTATGTGTACTGTATGTGTACTGTAGTTGTACTGTATGTGTACTGTAGTTGTACTGTAGTTGTACTGTATGTGTACTGTAGTTGTACTGTATTTGTACTGTACTTGTACTGTAGTTGTACTGTATTTGTACTGTATTTGTACTGTATTTTAACTGTATTTGTACTGTAGTTGTACTGTATTTGTACTGTAGTTGTACTGTAGTTGTACTGTAGTTGTACTGTACTTGTACTGTAGTTGTACTGTAGTTGTACTGTATGTGTACTGTAGTGGTACTGTATTTGTACTGTACTTGTACTGTAGTTGTACTGTAGTTGTACTGTATGTGTACTGTAGTTGTACTGAATGTGTACTGTAGTGGTACTGTATTTGTACTGTACTTGTACTGTATTTGTACTGTACTTGTACTGTATGTGTACTGTAGTTGTACTGTATGTGTACTGTAGTTGTACTGTAGTTGTACTGTATGTGTACTGTAGTTGTACTGTAGTTGTACTGTAGTTGTACTGTATGTGTACTGTAGTTGTACTGTATTTGTACTGTACTTGTACTGTAGTTGTACTGTAGTTGTACTGTAGTTGTACTGTAGTTGTACTGTAGTTGTACTGTAGTTGTACTGTATGAGTACTGTAGTTGTACTGTAAGTGTACTGTAGTTGTACTGTAGTTGTACTGTAGTTGTACTGTAGTTGTACTGTAGTTGTACTGTAGTTGTACTGTAGTTGTACTGTAGTTGTACTGTACTTGTACTGTAGTTGTACTGTATGTGTACTGTATTTTAACTGTATTTGTACTGTAGTTGTACTGTATTTGTACTGTAGTTGTACTGTACTTTTACTGTACTTGTACTGTAGTTGTACTGTATGTGTACTGTAGTGGTACTGTATTTGTACTGTACTTGTACTGTAGTTGTACTGTAGTTGTACTGTACTTGTACTGTAGTTGTACTGTAGTTGTACTGTAGTTAAACTGTATTTGTACTGTAGTTGTACTGTACTTGTACTGTACTTGTAATGTATGTGTACTGTATGTGTACTGTATTTGTACTGTAGTAGTACTGTATGTGTACTGTATGTGTACTGTATGTGTACTGTATGTGTACTGTATTTGTACTGTAGTTGTACTGTAGTTGTACTGTAGTTGTACTGTATTTGTACTGTACTTGTACTGTAGTTGTACTGTAGTTGTACTGTACTTGTACTGTACTTGTACTGTACTTGTACTGTAGTTGTACTGTAGTTGTATTGTATGAGTACTGTAGTTGTACTGTACTTGTACTGTACTTGTACTGTACTTGTACTGTACTTGTACTGTACTTGTACTGTACTTGTACTGTAGTTGTACTGTATGTGTACTGTAGTTGTACTGTAGTTGTACTGTAGTTGTACTGTAGTTGTACTGTAGTTGTACTGTATGTGTACTGTAGTTGTACTGTATTTGTACTGTAGTTGTACTGTAGTTGTACTGTAGTTGTACTGTAGTTGTACTGTATGTGTACTGAATTTATACTGTACTTGTACTGTAGTTGTACTGTAGTTGTACTGTATGTGTACTGTATTTTAACTGTACTTGTAATGTAGTTGTACTGTAGTTGTACTGTAGTTGTACTGTATGTGTACTGTATTTGTACTGTACTTGTACTGTAGTTGTACTGTACTTGTACTGTACTTGTACTGTACTTGTACTGTACTTGTACTGTATGTGTACTGTACTTGTACTGTAGTTGTACTGTAGTTGTACTGTATGCGTACTGTAGTTGTACTGTAGTTGTACTGTAGTTGTACTGTATGTGTACTGTAGTTGTACTGTAGTTGTACTGTATTTGTACTGTATGTGTACTGTATTTTAACTGTAGTTGTACTGTAGTTGTACTGTATGTGTACTGTATGTGTACTGTAGTTGTACTGTAGTTGTACTGTATGTGTACTGTATGTGTACTGTATGTGTACTGTAGTTGTACTGTATTTGTACTGTAGTTGTACTGTAGTTGTACTGTATGTGTACTGTAGTTGTACTGTATGTGTACTGTAGTTGTACTATATTTGTACTGTAATTGTACTGTACTTGTTCTGTAGTTGTACTGTAGTTGTACTGTATGTGTACTGTATTTGTTCTGTACTTGTACTGTAGTTGTACTGTAGTTGTACTGTACTTGTACTGTACTTGTACTGTAGTTGTACTGTAGTTGTACTGTATGTGTACTGTAGTTGTACTGTATTTGTACTGTACTTGTACTGTAGTTGTACTGTAGTTGTACTGTAGTTGTACTGTATGTGTACTGTATTTGTACTGTACTTGTACTGTAGTTGTACTGTAGTTGTACTGTATGTGTACTGTATTTGTACTGTACTTGTACTGTAGTTGTACTGTAGTTGTACTGTACTTTTACTGTACTTGTACTGTAGTTGTACTGTATGTGTACTGTAGTTGTACTGTATTTGTACTGTACTTGTACTGTAGTTGTACTGTAGTTGTACTGTACTTGTACTGTACTTGTACTGTAGTTGTACTGTAGTTGTACTGTAGTTGTACTGTATGTGTACTGTAGTTGTACTGTATTTGTACTGTACTTGTACTGTAGTTGTACTGTAGTTGTACTGTAGTTGTACTGTATGTGTACTGTATTTATACTGTACTTGTACTGGTGTTGTACTGTATGTGTACTGTATTTGTACTGTACTTGTACTGTAGTTGTACTGTAGTTGTACTGTACTTGTACTGTACTTGTACTGTAGTTGTACTGTATGTGTACTGTAGTTGTACTGTATTTGTACTGTACTTGTACTGTAGTTCTACTGTAGTTGTACTGTACTTGTACTGTACTTGTACTGTACTTGTACTGTAGTTGTACTGTAGTTGTACTGTAGTTGTACTGTAGTTGTACTGTACTTGTACTGTATTTGTACTGTAGTTGTTCTGTATGTGTACTGTATTTGTACTGTAGTTGTACTGTAGTTGTACTGTAGTTGTACTGTATGTGTACTGTATGTGTACTGTAGTTGTACTGTAGTTGTACTGTAGTTGTACTGTATGTGTACTGTATGTGTACTGTAGTTGTACTGTAGGTGTACTGTATGTGTACTGTAGTTGTACTGTATGTGTACTGTATGTGTACTGTAGTTGTACTGTAGTTTTTCTGTAGTTGTACAGTATTTGTACTGTAGTTGTACTGTATGTGTACTGTATTTGTACTGTATGTGTACTGTATTTGTACTGTAGTTGTACTTTAGTTGTACTGTAGTTGTACTGTATGTGTACTGTATGTGTACTGTAGTTGTATTGTAGTTGTACTGTATGTGTACTGTAGTTTTACTGTAATTGTACTGTATTTGTACTGTAGTTGTACTTTAGTTGTACTGTATGTGTCCTGTAATTTAACTGTACTTGTACTGTAGTTGTACTGTAGTTGTACTGTAGTTGTACTGTATGTGTACTGTAGTTGTACTGTAGTTGTACTGTAGTTGTACTGTAGTTGTACTGTAGTTGTACTGTATGTGTACTGTAGTTGTACTGTAGTTGTACTGTATGTGTACTGTATGTGTACTGTATTTGTACTGTAGTTGTACTGTAGTTGTACTGTATGTGTACTGTATGTGTACTGTAGTTGTACTGTAGTTGTACTGTATGTGTCCTGTATTTTAACTGTACTTGTACTGTAGTTGTACTGTAGTTGTACTGTAGTTGTACTGTAGTTGTACTGTAGTTGTACTGTAGTTGCACTGTATGTGTACTGTAGTTGTACTGTAGTTGTACTGTATGTGTACTGTATGTGTTCTGTATTTGTACTGTAGTTGTACTGTAGTTGTACTGTATTTGTACTGTAGTTGTACTGTAGTTGTACTGTAGTTGTACTGTAGTTGTACTGTAGTTGTACTGTATGTGTACTGTATGAGTACTGTAGTTGTACTGTAGTTGTACTGTAGTTGTACTGTACTTGTACTGTAGTTGTAATGTATGTGTACTGTATGTGTACTGTAGTTGTACTGTATGTGTACTGTAGTTGTACTGTAGTTGTACTGTATGTGTACTGTAGTTGTACTGTATTTGTACTGTACTTGTACTGTAGTTGTACTCTATTTGTACTGTATTTGTACTGTATTTTAACTGTATTTGTACTGTAGTTGTACTGTATTTGTACTGTAGTTGTACTGTAGTTGTACTGTAGTTGTACTGTACTTGTACTGTAGTTGTACTGTAGTTGTACTGTATGTGTACTGTAGTGGTACTGTATTTGTACTGTACTTGTACTGTAGTTGTACTGTAGTTGTACTGTATGTGTACTGTAGTTGTACTGTATGTGTACTGTAGTGGTACTGTATTTGTACTGTACTTGTACTGTATTTGTACTGTACTTGTACTGTAAGTGTACTGTAGTTGTACTGTATGTGTACTGTAGTTGTAATGTAGTTGTACTGTATGTGTACTGTAGTTGTACTGTATTTGTACTGTTCTTGTACTGTAGTTGTACTGTATGTGTACTGTATGTGTACTGTATTTTAACTGTATTTGTACTGTAGTTGTACTGTATTTGTACTGTAGTTGTACTGTAGTTGTACTGTAGTTGTACTGTAGTTGTACTGTACTTGTACTGTAGTTGTACTGTACTTGTACTGTAGTTGTACTGTATGTGTACTGTATTTTAACTGTATTTGTACTGTAGTTGTACTGTATATGTACTGTAGTTGTACTGTACTTTTACTGTACTTGTACTGTAGTTGTACTGTATGTGTACTGTAGTGGTACTGTATTTGTACTGTACTTGTACTGTAGTTGTACTGTAGTTGTACTGTAGTTGTACTGTAGTTGTACTGTAGTTGTACTGTATGTGTACTGTAGTTGTACTGTATTTGTACTGTACTTGTACTGTAGTTGTACTGTAGTTGTACTGTAGTTGTACTGTAGTTGTACTGTAGTTGTACTGTAGTTGTACTGTATGTGTACTGTATTTTAACTGTATTTGTACTGTAGTTGTACTGTAGTTGTACTGTAGTTGTACTGTAGTTGTACTGTAGTTGTACTGTAGTTGTACTGTAGTTAAACTGTATTTGTACTGTAGTTGTACTGTAGTTGTACTGTACTTGTAATGTATGTGTACTGTATGTGTACTGTATTTGTACTGTAGTAGTACTGTATGTGTACTGTATGTGTACTGTATGTGTACTGTATGTGTACTGTATTTGTACTGTAGTTGTACTGTAGTTGTACTGTAGTTGTACTGTAGTTGTACTGTATTTGTACTGTACTTGTACTGTAGTTGTACTGTAGTTGTACTGTACTTGTACTGTACTTGTACTGTACTTGTAATGTAGTTGTACTGTAGTTGTACTGTATGAGTACTGTAGTTGTACTGTATGTGTACTGTAGTTGTACTGTAGTTGTACTGTCGTTGTACTGTAGTTGTACTGTATGTGTACTGTAGTTGTACTGTATTTGTACTGTACTTGTACTGTAGTTGTACTGTAGTTGTACTGTAGTTGTACTGTATGTGTACTGTATTTATACTGTACTTGTACTGTAGTTGTACTGTAGTTGTACTGTATGTGTACTGTATTTTAACTGTACTTGTAATGTAGTTGTACTGTAGTTGTACTGTAGTTGCACTGTATGTGTACTGTATTTGTACTGTACTTGTACTCTAGTTGTACTGTACTTGTACTGTACTTGTACTGTACTTGTACTGTACTTGTACTGTACTTGTACTGTACTTGTACTGTACTTGTACTGTATGTGTACTGTACTTGTACTGTAGTTGTACTGTAGTTGTACTGTATTTGTACTGTAGTTGTACTGTAGTTGTACTGTAGTTGTACTGTATGTGTACTGTAGTTGTACTGTAGTTGTACTGTAGTTGTACTGTATGTGTACTGTATTTTAACTGTAGTTGTACTGTAGTTGTACTGTATGTGTACTGTATGTGTACTGTAGTTGTACTGTAGTTGTACTGTATGTGTACTGTATGTGTACTGTAGTTGTACTGTATTTGTACTGGAGTTGTACTGTAGTTGTACTGTATGTGTACTGTAGTTGTACTGTATGTGTACTGTAGTTGTACTATATTTGTACTGTAATTGTACTGTACTTGTACTGTAGTTGTACTGTAGTTGTACTGTATGTGTACTGTATTTGTACTGTACTTGTACTGTAGTTGTACTGTACTTGTACTGTACTTGTACTGTAGTTGTACTGTATGTGTACTGTAGTTGTACTGTATTTTTACTGTACTTGTACTGTAGTTGTACTGTAGTTGTACTGTACTTGTACTGTACTTGTACTGTAGTTTTACTGTAGTTGTACTGTAGTTGTACTGTATGTGTATTGTATTTGTACTGTATTTGTACTGTACTTGTACTGTAGTTGTACTGTAGTTGTACTGTAGTTGTACTGTATGTGTACTGTATTTGTACTGTACTTGTACTGTAATTGTACCGTAGTTGTACTGTATGTGTACTGTACTTGTACTGTAGTTGTACTGTAGTTGTACTGTACTTTTACTGTACTTGTACTGTAGTTGTACTGTATGTGTACTGTAGTTGTACTGTATTTGTACTGTACTTGTACTGTAGTTGTACTGTAGTTGTTCTGTACTTGTACTGTACTTGTACTGTAGTTGTACTGTAGTTGTACTGTAGTTGTACTGTAGTTGTACTGTATTTGTACTGTAGTTATTCTGTATGTGTACTGTATTTGTACTGTAGTTGTACTGTAGTTGTACTGTAGTTGTACTGTATGTGTACTGTATGTGTACTGTAGTTGTACTGTAGTTGTACTGTAGTTGTACTGTAGTTGCACTGTATGTGTACTGTAGTTGTACTGTAGTTGTACTGTATGTGTACTGTATGTGTTCTGTATTTGTACTGTAGTTGTACTGTAGTTGTACTGTATTTGTACTGTAGTTGTACTGTAGTCGTACTGTAGTTGTACTGTATGTGTACTGTAGTTGTACTGTAGTTGTACTGTATGTGTACTGTATGTGTACTGTAGTTGTACTGTAGTTGTACTGTAGTTGTACTGTACTTGTACTGTAGTTGTAATGTATGTGTACTGTATGTGTACTGTAGTTGTACTGTATCTGTACTGTAGTTGTACTGTAGTTGCACTGTATGTGTACTGTAGTTGTACTGTATTTGTACTGTACTTGTACTGTAGTTGTACTGTATTTGTACTGTATTTGTACTGTATTTTAACTGTATTTGTACTGTAGTTGTACTGTATTTGTACTGTAGTTGTACTGTAGTTGTACTGTAGTTGTACTGTACTTGTACTGTAGTTGTACTGTAGTTGTACTGTATGTGTACTGTAGTGGTACTGTATTTGTACTGTACTTGTACTGTAGTTGTACTGTAGTTGTACTGTATGTGTACTGTAGTTGTACTGTATGTGTACTGTAGTGGTACTGTATTTGTACTGTACTTGTACTGTATTTGTACTGTACTTGTACTGTATGTGTACTGTAGTTGTACTGTATGTGTACTGTAGTTGTACTGTAGTTGTACTGTATGTGTACTGTAGTTGTACTTTATTTGTACTGTTCTTGTACTGTAGTTGTACTGTATGTGTACTGTATGTGTACTGTATTTTAACTGTATTTGTACTGTAGTTGTACTGTATTTGTACTGAAGTTGTACTGTAGTTGTACTGTAGTTGTACAGTAGTTGTACTGTACTTGTACTGTAGGTGTACTGTACTTGTACTGTAGTTGTACTGTATGTGTACTGTATTTTAACTGTATTTGTACTGTAGTTGTACTGTATTTGTACTGTAGTTGTACTGTACTTTTACTGTACTTGTACTGTAGTTGTACTGTATGTGTACTGTAGTGGTACTGTATTTGTACTGTACTTGTACTGTAGTTGTACTGTAGTTGTACTGTAGTTGTACTGTATGTGTACTGTAGTTGTACTGTATTTGTACTGTACTTGTACTGTAGTTGTACTGTAGTTGTACTGTAGTTGTACTGTAGTTGTACTGTAGTTGTACTGTAGTTGTACTGTATGTGTACTGTATTTTAACTGTATTTGTACTGTAGTTGTACTGTAGTTGTACTGTAGTTGTACTGTAGTTGTACTGTACTTGTACTGTAGTTGTACTGTAGTTGTACTGTAGTTAAACTGTATTTGTACTGTAGTTGTAATGTAGTTGTACTGTACTTGTAATGTATGTGTACTGTATGTGTACTGTATTTGTACTGTAGTAGTACCGTATGTGTACTGTATGTGTACTGTATGTGTACTGTAGTTGTACTGTAGTTGTACTGTAGTTGTACTGTATGTGTACTGTATGTGTACTGTATGTGTACTGTAGTTGTACTGTAGGTGTACTGTATGTGTACTGTAGTTGTACTGTATGTGTACTGTATGTGTACTGTAGTTGTACTGTAGTTTTTCTGTAGTTGTACAGTATTTGTACTGTAGTTGTACTGTATGTGTACTGTATTTGTACTGTATGTGTACTGTATTTGTACTGTAGTTGTACTTTAGTTGTACTGTAGTTGTACTGTATGTGTACTGTATGTGTACTGTAGTTGTATTGTAGTTGTACTGTATGTGTACTGTAGTTTTACCGTAATTGTACTGTAGTTGTACTTTAGTTGTACTGTATGTGTCCTGTATTTTAACTGTACTTGTACTGTAGTTGTACTGTAGTTGTACTGTAGTTGTACTGTATGTGTACTGTAGTTGTACTGTATTTGTACTGTACTTGTACTGTAGTTGTACTGTAGTTGTACTGTAGTTGTACTGTATGTGTACTGTAGTTGTACTGTATTTGTACTGTACTTGTACTGTAGTTGTACTGTAGTTGTACTGTAGTTGTACTGTAGTTGTACTGTAGTTGTACTGTATGTGTACTGTATTTTAACTGTATTTGTACTGTAGTTGTACTGTAGTTGTACTGTAGTTGTACTGTAGTTGTACTGTACTTGTACTGTAGTTGTACTGTAGTTGTACTGTAGTTAAACTGTATTTGTACTGTAGTTGTACTGTAGTTGTAATGTACTTGTAATGTATGTGTACTGTATGTGTACTGTATTTGTACTGTAGTAGTACTGTATGTGTACTGTATGTGTACTGTATGTGTACTGTATGTGTACTGTATTTGTACTGTAGTTGTACTGTAGTTGTACTGTAGTTGTACTGTATTTGTACTGTAGTTGTACTGTAGTTGTACTGTACTTGTACTGTACTTGTACTGTACTTGTACTGTAGTTGTACTGTAGTTGTACTGTATGAGTACTGTAGTTGTACTGTATGTGTACTGTAGTTGTACTGTAGTTGTACTGTCGTTGTACTGTAGTTGTACTGTAGTTGTACTGTATGTGTACTGTATTTATACTGTACTTGTACTGTAGTTGTACTGTAAGTGTACTCTATTTGTACTGTACTTGTACTGTAGTTGTACTGTAGTTGTACTGTACTTGTACTGTACTTGTACTGTAGTTGTACTGTATGTGTACTGTAGTTGTACTGTATTTGTACTGTACTTGTACTATAGTTGTACTGTAGTTGTACTGTACTTGTACTGTACTTGTACTGTACTTGTACTGTACTTGTACTGTACTTGTACTGTAGTTGTACTGTAGTTGTACTGTAGTTGTACTGTATGTGTACTGTAGTTGTACTGTATTTGTACTGTACTTGTACTGTACTTGTACTGTACTTGTACTGTACTTGTACTGTATGTGTACTGTACTTGTACTGTAGTTGTACTGTAGTTGTACTGTATTTGTACTGTAGTTGTACTGTAGTTGTACTGTAGTTGTACTGTATGTGTACTGTAGTTGTACTGTAGTTGTACTGTAGTTGTACTGTATGTGTACTGTATTTTAACTGTAGTTGTACTGTAGTTGTACTGTATGTGTACTGTATGTGTACTGTAGTTGTACTGTAGTTGTACTGTATGTGTACTGTATGTGTACTGTAGTTGTACTGTATTTGTACTGGAGTTGTACTGTAGTTGTACTGTATGTGTACTGTAGTTGTACTGTATGTGTACTGTAGTTGTACTATATTTGTACTGTAATTGTACTGTACTTGTACTGTAGTTGTACTGTAGTTGTACTGTATGTGTACTGTATTTGTACTGTACTTGTACTGTAGTTGTACTGTACTTGTACTGTACTTGTACTGTAGTTGTACTGTATGTGTACTGTAGTTGTACTGTATTTTTACTGTACTTGTACTGTAGTTGTACTGTAGTTGTACTGTACTTGTACTGTACTTGTACTGTAGTTGTACTGTAGTTGTACTGTAGTTGTACTGTATGTGTACTGTATTTGTACTGTATTTGTACTGTACTTGTACTGTAGTTGTACTGTAGTTGTACTGTAGTTGTACTGTATGTGTACTGTATTTGTACTGTACTTGTACTGTAGTTGTACCGTAGTTGTACTGTATGTGTACTGTACTTGTACTGTAGTTGTACTGTAGTTGTACTGTACTTTTACTGTACTTGTACTGTAGTTGTACTGTATGTGTACTGTAGTTGTACTGTATTTGTACTGTACTTGTACTGTAGTTGTACTGTAGTTGTTCTGTACTTGTACTGTACTTGTACTGTAGTTGTACTGTAGTTGTACTGTAGTTGTACTGTAGTTGTACTGTATTTGTACTGTAGTTATTCTGTATGTGTACTGTATTTGTACTGTAGTTGTACTGTAGTTGTACTGTAGTTGTACTGTATGTGTACTGTATGTGTACTGTAGTTGTACTGTAGTTGTACTGTAGTTGTACTGTAGTTGCACTGTATGTGTACTGTAGTTGTACTGTAGTTGTACTGTATGTGTACTGTATGTGTTCTGTATTTGTACTGTAGTTGTACTGTAGTTGTACTGTATTTGTACTGTAGTTGTACTGTAGTCGTACTGTAGTTGTACTGTATGTGTACTGTAGTTGTACTGTAGTTGTACTGTATGTGTACTGTATGTGTACTGTAGTTGTACTGTAGTTGTACTGTAGTTGTACTGTACTTGTACTGTAGTTGTAATGTATGTGTACTGTATGTGTACTGTAGTTGTACTGTATGTGTACTGTAGTTGTACTGTAGTTGTACTGTATGTGTACTGTAGTTGTACTGTATTTGTACTGTACTTGTACTGTAGTTGTACTGTATTTGTACTGTATTTGTACTGTATTTTAACTGTATTTGTACTGTAGTTGTACTGTATTTGTACTGTAGTTGTACTGTAGTTGTACTGTAGTTGTACTGTACTTTTACTGTAGTTGTACTGTAGTTGTACTGTATGTGTACTGTAGTGGTACTGTATTTGTACTGTACTTGTACTGTAGTTGTACTGTAGTTGTACTGTATGTGTACTGTAGTTGTACTGTATGTGTACTGTAGTGGTACTGTATTTGTACTGTACTTGTACTGTATTTGTACTGTACTTGTACTGTATGTGTACTGTAGTTGTACTGTATGTGTACTGTAGTTGTACTGTAGTTGTACTGTATGTGTACTGTAGTTGTACTGTATTTGTACTGTTCTTGTACTGTAGTTGTACTGTATGTGTACTGTATGTGTACTGTATTTTAACTGTATTTGTACTGTAGTTGTACTGTATTTGTACTGAAGTTGTACTGTAGTTGTACTGTAGTTGTACTGTAGTTGTACTGTACTTGTACTGTAGTTGTACTGTACTTGTTCTGTAGTTGTACTGTATGTGTACTGTATTTTAACTGTATTTGTACTGTAGTTGTACTGTATTTGTACTGTAGTTGTACTGTACTTTTACTGTACTTGTACTGTAGTTGTACTGTATGTGTACTGTAGTGGTACTGTATTTGTACTGTACTTGTACTGTAGTTGTACTGTAGTTGTACTGTAGTTGTACTGTAGTTGTACTGTATGTGTACTGTAGTTGTACTGTATTTGAACTGTACTTGTACTGTAGTTGTACTGTAGTTGTACTGTAGTTGTACTGTAGTTGTACTGTAGTTGTACTGTAGTTGTACTGTATGTGTACTGTATTTTAACTGTATTTGTACTGTAGTTGTACTGTAGTTGTACTGTAGTTGTACTGTAGTTGTACTGTACTTGTACTGTAGTTGTACTGTAGTTGTACTGTAGTTAAACTGTATTTGTACTGTAGTTGTAATGTAGTTGTACTGTACTTGTAATGTATGTGTACTGTATGTGTACTGTATTTGTACTGTAGTAGTACCGTATGTGTACTGTATGTGTACTATATGTGTACTGTATGTGTACTGTATTTGTACTGTAGTTGTACTGTAGTTGTACTGTAGTTGTACTGTAGTTGTACTGTATTTGTACTGTACTTGTACTGTAGTTGTACTGTAGTTGTACTGTACTTGTACTGTACTTGTACTGTACTTGTACTGTAGTTGTACTGTAGTTGTACTGTATGAGTACTGTAGTTGTACTGTATGTGTACTGTAGTTGTACTGTAGTTGTACTGTAGTTGTACTGTAGTTGTACTGTAGTTGTACTGTAGTTGTACTGTAGTTGTACTGTATGTGTACTGTAGTTGTACTGTATTTGTACTGTACTTGTACTGTAGTTGTACTGTAGTTGTACTGTATGTGTACTGTATTTATACTGTACTTGTACTGTAGTTGTACTGTAGTTGTACTGTATGTGTACTGTATTTTAACTGTACTTGTAATGTAGTTGTACTGTAGTTGTACTGTAGTTGTACTGTATGTGTACTGTATTTGTACTGTACTTGTACTGTAGTTGTACTGTACTTGTACTGTACTTGTACTGTACTTGTACTGTACTTGTACTGTTCTTGTACTGTATGTGTACTGTACTTGTACTGTAGTTGTACTGTAGTTGTACTGTATTTGTACTGTAGTTGTAATGTAGTTGTACTGTAGTTGTACTGTATGTGTACTGTAGTTGTACTGTAGTTGTACTGTAGTTGTACTGTATGTGTACTGTATTTTAACTCTAGTTGTACTGTAGTTGTACTGTATGTGTACTGTATGTGTACTGTAGTTGTACTGTAGTTGTACTGTATGTGTACTGTATGTGTACTGTAGTTGTACTGTATTTGTACTGGAGTTGTACTGTAGTTGTACTGTATGTGTACTGTAGTTGTACTGTATGTGTACTGTAGTTGTACTATATTTGTACTGTAATTGTACTGTACTTGTACTGTAGTTGTACTGTAGTTGTACTGTATGTGTACTGTATTTGTACTGTACTTGTACTGTAGTTGTACTGTACTTGTACTGTACTTGTACTGTAGTTGTACTGTATGTGTACTGTAGTTGTACTAAATTTGTACTGTACTTGTACTGTAGTTGTACTGTAGTTGTACTGTACTTGTACTGTACTTGTACTGTAGTTGTACTGTAGTTGTACTGTAGTTGTACTGTATGTGTACTGTAGTTGTACTGTATTTGTACTGTACTTGTACTGTAGTTGTACTGTAGTTGTACTGTAGTTGTACTGTATGTGTACTGTATTTGTACTGTACTTGTACTGTAGTTGTACCGTAGTTGTACTGTATGTGTACTGTACTTGTACTGTAGTTGTACTGTAGTTGTACTGTACTTTTACTGTACTTGTACTGTAGTTGTACTGTATGTGTACTGTAGTTGTACTGTATTTGTACTGTACTTGTACTGTAGTTGTACTGTAGTTGTACTGTACTTGTACTGTACTTGTACTGTAGTTGTACTGTAGTTGTACTGTAGTTGTACTGTATGTGTACTGTAGTTGTACTGTATTTGTACTGTACTTGTACTGTAGTTGTACTGTAGTTGTACTGTAGTTGTACTGTATGTGTACTGTATTTATACTGTACTTGTACTGGTGTTGTACTGTATGTGTACTGTATTTGTACTGTACTTGTACTGTACTTGTACTGTAGTTGTACTGTATGTGTACTGTAGTTGTACTGTATTTGTACTGTACTTGTACTGTAGTTGTACTGTAGTTGTACTGTACTTGTACTGTACTTGTACTGTACTTGTACTGTAGTTGTACTGTAGTTGTACTGTAGTTGTACTGTAGTTGTACTGTACTTGTACTGTATTTGTACTGTAGTTATTCTGTATGTGTACTGTATTTGTACTGTAGTTGTACTGTAGTTGTATTGTAGTTGTACTGTATGTGTACTGTATGTGTACTGTAGTTGTACTGTAGTTGTACTGTAGTTGTACTGTATGTGTACTGTATGTGTACTGTATGTGTACTGTAGTTGTACTGTAGGTGTACTGTATGTGTACTGTAGTTGTACTGTATGTGTACTGTATGTGTACTGTAGTTGTACTGTAGTTTTACTGTAGTTGTACAGTATTTGAACTGTAGTTGTACTGTAGTTGTACTGTTGTTGTACTGTATGTGTACTGTATTTGTACTGTAGTTGTACTGTAGTTGTACTGTAGTTGTACTGTATGTGTACTGTATGTGTACTGTAGTTGTATTGTAGTTGTACTGTATGTGTACTGTAGTTTTACTGTAGTTGTACTGTATTTGTACTGTAGTTGTACTTTAGTTGTACTGTATGTGTCCTGTATTTTAACTGTACTTGTACTGTAGTTGTACTGAAGTTGTACTGTAGTTGTACTGTATGTGTACTGTAGTTGTACTGTAGTTGTACTGTATGTGTACTGTAGTTGTACTGTAGTTGTACTGTATGTGTACTGTATTTGTACTGTAGTTGTACTGTAGTTGTACTGTATGTGTACTGTATGTGTACTGTAGTTGTACTGTAGTTGTACTGTATGTGTCCTGTATTTTAACTGTACTTGTACTGTAGTTGTACTGTAGTTGTACTGTAGTTGTACTGTATTTGTACTGTAGTTGTACTGTAGTTGTACTGTATGTGTACTGTAGTTGTACTGTAGTTGTACTGTATGTGTACTGTATGTGTTCTGTATTTGTACTGTAGTTGTACTGTAGTTGTACTGTATTTGTACTGTAGTTGTACTGTAGTTGTACTGTAGTTGTACTGTATGTGTACTGTAGTTGTACTGTAGTTGTACTGTATGTGTACTGTATGTGTACTGTAGTTGTACTGTAGTTGTACTGTAGTTGTACTGTACTTGTACTGTAGTTGTACTGTATGTGTACTGTATGTGTACTGTAGTTGTACTGTATGTGTACTGTAGTTGTACTGTAGTTGTACTGTATGTGTACTGTAGTTGTACTGTATTTGTACTGTACTTGTACTGTAGTTGTACTGTATTTGTACTGTATTTGTCCTGTATATTAACTGTATTTGTACTGTAGTTGTACTGTATTTGTACTCTAGTTGTACTGTAGTTGTACTGTAGTTGTACTGTAGTTGTACTGTACTTGTACTGTAGTTGTACTGTAGTTGTACTGTATGTGTACTGTAGTGGTACTGTATTTGTACTGTACTTGTACTGTAGTTGTACTGTAGTTGTACTGTATGTGTACTGTAGTTGTACTGTATGTGTACTGTAGTGGTACTGTATTTGTACTGTACTTGTACTGTATTTGTACTGTACTTGTACTGTATGTGTACTGTAGTTGTACTGTATGTGTACTGTAGTTGTACTGTATGTGTACTGTAGTTGTACTGTATTTGTACTGTTCTTGTACTGTAGTTGTACTGTATGTGTACTGTATGTGTACTGTATTTTAACTGTATTTCTACTGTAGTTGTACTGTATTTGTACTGTAGTTGTACTGTAGTTGTACTGTAGTTGTACTGTAGTTGTACTGTACTTGTACTGTAGTTGTACAGTACTTGTACTGTAGTTGTACTGTATGTGTACTGTATTTTAACTGTATTTGTACTGTAGTTGTACTGTATTTGTACTGTAGTTGTACTGTACTTTTACTGTACTTGTACTGTAGTTGTACTGTATGTGTACTGTAGTGGTACTGTATTTGTACTGTACTTGTACTGTAGTTGTACTGTAGTTGTACTGTAGTTGTACTGTAGTTGTACTGTATGTGTACTGTAGTTGTACTGTATTTGTACTGTACTTGTACTGTAGTTGTACTGTAGTTGTACTGTAGTTGTACTGTAGTTGTACTGTATGTGTACTGTATTTTAACTGTATTTGTACTGTAGTTGTACTGTAGTTGTACTGTAGTTGTACTGTAGTTGTACTGTAGTTGTACTGTACTTGTACTGTAGTTGTACTGTAGTTGTACTGTAGTTAAACTGTATTTGTACTGTAGTTGTACTGTAGTTGTACTGTACTTGTAATGTATGTGTACTGTATGTGTACTGTATTTGTACTGTAGTAGTACTGTATGTGTACTGTATGTGTACTGTATGTGTACTGTATGTGTACTGTATTTGTACTGTAGTTGTACTGTAAAGTACTGTAGTTGTACTGTAGTTGTACTGTATATGTACTGTACTTGTACTGTACTTGTACTGTAGTTGTACTGTACTTGTACTGTACTTGTACTGTACTTGTACTGTAGTTGTACTGTAGTTGTACTGTATGTGTACTGTAGTTGTACTGTAGTTGTACTGTAGTTGTACTGTAGTTGTACTGTAGTTGTACTGTAGTTGTACTGTAGTTGTACTGTAGTTGTACTGTACTTGTACTGTAGTTGTACTGTAGTTGTACTGTAGTTGTACTGTATATGTACTGTACTTGTACTGTACTTGTACTGTACTTGTACTGTACTTGTACTGTACTTGTACTGTACTTGTACTGTACTTGTACTGTAGTTGTACTGTAGTTGTACTGTATGTGTACTGTAGTTGTACTGTAGTTGTACTGTAGTTGTACTGTAGTTGTACTGTACTTGTACTGTACTTGTACTGTAGTTGTACTGTAGTTGTACTGTATGTGTACTGTATTTTAACTGTACTTGTAATGTAGTTGTACTGTAGTTGTACTGTAATTGTACTGTATGTGTACTGTATTTGTACTGTACTTGTACTGTAGTTATACTGTACTTGTACTGTACTTGTACTGTACTTGTACTGTACTTGTACTGTTTGTGTACTGCACTTGTACTGTAGTTTTACTGTAGTTGTACTGTATTTGTACTGTAGTTGTACTGTAGTTGTACTGTATGTGTACTGTAGTTGTACTGTAGTTGTACTGTAGTTGTACTGTATGTGTACTGTATTTTAACTGTAGTTGTACTGTAGTTGTACTGTATGTGTACTGTATGTGTACTGTAGTTGTACTGTAGTTGTACTGTATGTGTACTGTATGTGTACTGTATGTGTACTGTAGTTGTACTGTATTTGTACTGTAGTTGTACTGTAGTTGTACTGTATGTGTACTGTAGTTGTCCTGTATGTGTACTGTAGTTGTACTATATTTGTACTGTAATTGTACTGTACTTGTACTGTAGTTGTACTGTAGTTGTACAGTATGTGTACTGTATTTGTACTGTACTTGTACTGTAGTTGTACTGTAGTTGTACTGTACTTGTACTGTCCTTGTACTGTAGTTGTACTGTATGTGTACTGTAGTTGTACTGTATTTGTACTGTACTTGTACTGAAGTTGTACTGTAGTTGTACTGTACTTGTACTGTACTTGTACTGTAGTTGTACTGTAGTTGTACTGTAGTTGTACTGTATGTGTACTGTAGTTGTACTGTATTTGTACTGTACTTGTACTGTAGTTGTACTGTAGTTGTACTGTAGTTGTACTGTATGTGTACTGTATTTGTACTGTACTTGTACTGTAGTTGTACCGTAGTTGTACTGTATGTGTACTCTATTTGTACTGTACTTGTACTGTAGTTGTACTGTAGTTGTACTGTACTTTTACTGTACTTGTACTGTAGTTGTACTGTATGTGTACTGAAGTTGTACTGTATTTGTACTGTACTTGTACTGTAGTTGTACTGTAGTTGTACTGTACTTGTACTGTACTTGTACTGTAGTTGTACTGTAGGTGTACTGTAGTTGTACTGTATGTGTACTGTAGTTGTACTGTATTTGTACTGTACTTGTACTGTAGTTGTACTGTAGTTGTACTGTAGTTGTACTGTATGTGTACTGTATTTATACTGTACTTGTACTGGTGTTGTACTGTATGTGTACTGCATTTGTACTGTACTTGTACTGTAGTTGTACTGTAGTTGTACTGTACTTGTACTGTACTTGTACTGTAGTTGTACTGTATGTGTACTGTAGTTGTACTGTATTTTTACTGTACTTGTACTGTAGTTGTACTGTAGTTGTACTGTACTTGTACTGTACTTGTACTGTACTTGTACTGTACTTGTACTGTAGTTGTACTGTTGTTGTACTGTAGTTGTACTGTAGTTGTACTGTACTTTTTTTGTATTTGTACTGTAGTTGTTCTGTACGTGTACTGTATTTGTACTGTAGTTGTACTGTAGTTGTACTGTAGTTGTACTGTAGTTGTACTGTATGTGTACTGTATGTGTACTGTAGTTGTACTGTAGTTGTACTGTAGTTGTACTGTATGTGTACTGTATGTGTACTGTATGTGTACTGTAGTTGTACGGTAGGTGTTCTATATGTGTACTGTAGTTGTACTGTATGTGTACTGTATGTGTACTGTAGTTGTACTGTAGTTGTACTGTAGTTTTACTGTAGTTGTACAGTATTTGTACTGTAGTTGTACTGTAGTTGTACTGTTGTTGTACTGTATGTGTACTGTATTTGTACTGTATGTGTACTGTAGTTGTACTGTATGTGTACTGTATGTGTACTGTAGTTGTACTGTAAATGTACTGTATGTGTACTGTATGTGTACTGTAGTTGTACTGTAGTTGTACTGTAGTTGTACTGTATGTGTACTGTAGTTGTACTGTAGTTGTACTGTATGTGTACTGTAGTTGTACTGTAGTTGTACTGTAGTTGTTCTGTATGTGTACTGTAGTTGTACTGTAGTTGTACTGAAGTTATACTGTAGTTGTACTGTATGTGTACTGTATTTGTACTGTATGTGTACTGTAGTTGTACTGTATGTGTACTGTATGTGTACTGTATTTGTACTGTATGTGTACTGTAGTTGTACTGTATGTGTACTGTAGTTGTACTGTAGTTGTACTGTAGTTGTACTGTATGTGTACTGTATTTGTACTGTAGTTGTACTGTAGTTGTACTGTATGTGTACTGTATGTGTACTGTATTTGTACTGTATGTGTACTGTATTTGTACTGTAGTTGTACTGTAGTTGTACTGTAGTTGTACTGTAGTTGTACTGTATGTGTACTGTATTTGTACTGTATGTGTACTGTATTTGTACTGTAGTTGTACTGTATGTGTACTGTAGTTGTACTGTAGTTGTACTGTATGTGTACTGTATTTGTACTGTATGTGTACTGTATTTGTACTGTAGTTGTACTGTAGTTGTACTGTAGTTGTACTGTATGTGTACTGTATTTGTACTGTATGTGTACTGTATTTGTACTGTAGTTGTACTGTAGTTGTACTGTATGTGTACTGTGTTTTAACTGTACTTGTAATGTAGTTGTACTGTATTTGTACTGTAGTTGTACTGTATGTGTACTGTATTTGTACTGTATGTGTACTGTATTTGTACTGTATGTGTACTGTATTTGTACTGTAGTTTTACTGTAGTTGTACTGTACTTGTACTGTATTTGTACTTTATGTGTACTGTATGTGTACTGTAGTTGTACTGTATTTGTACTGTAGTTGTACTATAGTTGTACTGTAGTTGTACTGTATGTGTACTGTACTTGTACTGTATGTGTACTGTAGTTGTACTGTATTTGTACTGTATTTGTACTGTAGTTGTACTGTAGTTGTACTGTATGTGTACTGTATGTGTACTGTATGTGTACTGTAGTTGTACTGTATGTGCACTGCATTTGTACTGTAGTTGTACTGTAGTTGAACTGTACTTGTACTGTAGTTGTACTGTAGTTGTACTGTAGTTGTACTGTATTTGTACTGTACTTGTACTGTAGTTGTACTGTATGTGTACTGTAGTTTTACTGTATTTGTACTGTACTTGTACTGTAGTTGTACTGTTGTTGTACTGTACTTGTACTGTACTTGAACTGTAGTTGTACTGTATGTGTACTGTAGTTGTACTGTAGTTGTACTGTAGTTGTACTGTAGTTGTACTGTAGTTGTACTGTATGTGTACTGTATTTGTACTGTATGTGTACTGTATTTGTACTGTAGTTGTACTGTAGTTGTACTGTATGTGTACTGTATTTTAACTGTACTTGTACTGTAGTTGTACTGTATTTGTACTGTAGTTGTACTGTATTTGTACTGTAGTTGTACTGTAGTTGTACTGTAGTTGTACTGTATGTGTACTGTATTTGTACTGTATGTGTACTGTATTTGTACTGTATGTGTACTGTATTTGTACTGTAGTTGTACTGTAGTTGTACTGTATGTGTACTGTAGTTGAACTGTACTTGTACTGTAATTGTACTGTATGTGTACTGTATTTGTACTGTAGTTGTACTGTATTTGTACTGTACTTGTACTGTAGTTGTACTGTAGTTGTACTGTATGTGTACTGTATTTGTACTGTACTTGTACTGTAGTTGTACTGTAGTTGTACTGTATGTGTACTGTAGTTGTACTGTATGTGTACTGTAGTTGTACTGTATGTGTACTGTATGTGTACTGTATTTGTACTGTATGTGTACTGTATTTGTACTGTAGTTGTACTGTAGTTGTACTGTAGTTGTACTGTATGTGTACTGTATTTGTACTGTATGTGTACTGTATTTGTACTGTAGTTGTACTCTATGTGTACTGTAGTTGTACTGTAGTTGTACTGTATGTGTACTGTATTTGTACTGTATGTGTACTGTATTTGTACTGTAGTTGTACTGTAGTTGTACTGTAGTTGTACTGTATGTGTACTGTATTTGTACTGTATGTGTACTGTATTTGTACTGTAGTTGTACTGTAGTTGTACTGTATGTGTACTGTATTTTAACTGTACTTGTACTGTAGTTGTACTGTATTTGTACTGTAGTTGTACTGTATGTGTACTGTATTTGTACTGTATGTGTACTGTATTTGTACTGTATGTGTACTGTATTTGTACTGTAGTTGTACTGTAGTTGTACTCTACTTGTACTGTATTTGTACTTTATGTGTACTGTATGTGTACTGTAGTTGTACTGTATTTGTACTGTAGTTGTACTGTAGTTGTACTGTAGTTGTACTGTAGTTGTACTGTAGTTGTACTGTATGTGTACTGTACTTGTACTGTATGTGTACTGTAGTTGTACTGTATTTGTACTGTATTTGTACTGTAGTTGTACTGTAGTTGTACTGTAGTTGTACTGTATGTGTACTGTATGTGTACTGTAAGTGTACTGAAGTTGTACTGTATGTGCACTGTATTTGTACTGTAGTTGTACTGTAGTTGAACTGTACTTGTACTGTAGTTGTACTGTAGTTGTACTGTAGTTGTACTGTATTTGTACTGTACTTGTACTGTAGTTGTACTGTATGTGTACTGTAGTTTTACTGTATTTGTACTGTACTTGTACTGTAGTTGTACTGTAGTTGTACTGTACTTGTACTGTACTTGTACTGTAGTTGTACTGTAGTTGTACTGTAGTTGTACTGTATGTGTACTGTAGTTGTACTGTATTTGTACTGTACTTGTACTGTAGATGTACTGTAGTTGTACTGTATTTGTACTGTATGTGTACTGTATTTGTACTGTAGTTGTACTGTATGTGTACTGTAGTTGTACTGTAGTTGTACTGTGTGTGTACTGTATTTGTACTGTATGTGTACTGTATTTGTACTGTAGTTGTACTGTAGTTGTACTGTGTTTGTACTGTAGTTGTACTGTAGTTGTACTGTATGTGTACTGTATTTGAACTGTATGTGTACTGTATTTGTACTGTAGTTGTACTGTAGTTGTACTGTATGTGTACTGTATTTTAACTGTACTTGTACTGTAGCAGTACTGTATTTGTACTGTAGTTGTACTCTATTTGTACTGTAGTTGTACTGTAGTTGTACTGTAGTTGTACTGTATGTGTACTGTATTTGTACTGTATGTGTACTGTATTTGTACTGTAGTTGTACTGTAGTTGTACTGTATGTGTACTGTGTTTTAACTGTACTTGTAATGTAGTTGTACTGTATTTGTACTGTAGTTGTACTGTATGTGTACTGTATTTGTACTGTATGTGTACTGTATTTGTACTGTATGTGTACAGTATTTGTACTGTAGTTTTACTGTAGTTGTACTGTACTTGTACTGTATTTGTACTTTATGTGTACTGTATGTGTACTGTAGTTGTACTGTATTTGTACTGTAGTTGTACTGTAGTTGTACTGTAGTTGTACTGTATGTGTACTGTACTTGTACTGTATGTGTACTGTAGTTGTACTGTATTTGTACTGTATTTGTACTGTAGTTGTACTGTAGTTGTACTGTAGTTGTACTGTATGTGTACTGTATGTGTACTGTATGTGTACTGTAGTTGTACTGTATGTGCACTGCATTTGTACTGTAGTTGTACTGTAGTTGAACTGTACTTGTACTGTAGTTGTACTGTAGTTGTACTGTAGTTGTACTGTATTTGTACTGTACTTGTACTGTAGTTGTACTGTATGTGTACTGTAGTTTTACTGTATTTGTACTGTACTTGTACTGTAGTTGTACTGTAGTTGTACTGTACTTGTACTGTACTTGAACTGTAGTTGTACTGTATGTGTACTGTAGTTGTACTGTAGTTGTACTGTAGTTGTACTGTAGTTGTACTGTAGTTGTACTGTATGTGTACTGTATTTGTACTGTATGTGTACTGTATTTGTACTGTAGTTGTACTGTAGTTGTACTGTATGTGTACTGTATTTTAACTGTACTTGTACTGTAGTTGTACTGTATTTGTACTGTAGTTGTACTGTATTTGTACTGTAGTTGTACTGTAGTTGTACTGTAGTTGTACTGTATGTGTACTGTATTTGTACTGTATGTGTACTGTATTTGTACTGTATGTGTACTGTATTTGTACTGTAGTTGTACTGTAGTTGTACTGTATGTGTACTGTAGTTGAACTGTACTTGTACTGTAATTGTACTGTATGTGTACTGTATTTGTACTGTAGTTGTACTGTATTTGTACTGTACTTGTACTGTAGTTGTACTGTAGTTGTACTGTATGTGTACTGTATTTGTACTGTACTTGTACTGTAGTTGTACTGTAGTTGTACTGTATGTGTACTGTAGTTGTACTGTATGTGTACTGTAGTTGTACTGTATGTGTACTGTATTTGTACTGTATGTGTACTGTATTTGTACTGTAGTTGTACTGTAGTTGTACTGTAGTTGTACTGTATGTGTACTGTATTTGTACTGTATGTGTACTGTATTTGTACTGTAGTTGTACTGTATGTGTACTGTAGTTGTACTGTAGTTGTACTGTATGTGTACTGTATTTGTACTGTATGTGTACTGTATTTGTACTGTAGTTGTACTGTAGTTGTACTGTAGTTGTACGGTATGTGTACTGTATT
The DNA here is from genome assembly GCA_946902985.2 of Meconema thalassinum. Classification (NCBI taxonomy): domain Eukaryota; kingdom Metazoa; phylum Arthropoda; class Insecta; order Orthoptera; family Tettigoniidae; genus Meconema; species Meconema thalassinum. The sequence continues at coordinate 441,701,866 of OX336394.1, read as the reverse complement.
TGTACTGTATGTGTACTGTATTTGTACTGTAGTTGTACTGTAGATGTACTGTATGTGTACTGTATTTTAACTGTACTTGTACTGTAGTTGTACTGTATTTGTACTGTAGTTGTACTGTATGTGTACTGTATTTGTACTGTATGTGTACTGTAATTGTACTGTATGTGTACTGTATTTGTACTGTAGTTGTACTGTAGTTGTACTCTACTTGTACTGTATTTGTACTTTATGTGTACTGTATGTGTACTGTAGTTGTAATGTATTTGTACTGTAGTTGTACTGTAGTTGTACTGTAGTTGTACTGTAGTTGTACTGTAGTTTTACTGTATGTTTACTGTACTTGTACTGTATGTGTACTGTAGTTGTACTGTATTTGTACTGTATTTGTACTGTAGTTGTACTGTAGTTGTACTGTAGTTGTACTGTATGTGTACTGTATGTGTACTGTAAGTGTACTGAAGTTGTACTGTATGTGCACTGTATTTGTACTGTAGTTGTACTGTAGTTGAACTGTACTTGTACTGTAGTTGTACTGTAGTTGTACTGTAGTTGTACTGTATTTGTACTGTACTTGTACTGTAGTTGTACTGTATGTGTACTGTAGTTTTACTGTATTTGTACTGTACTTGTACTGTAGTTGTACTGTAGTTGTACTGTACTTGTACTGTACTTGTACTGTAGTTGTACTGTAGTTGTACTGTAGTTGTACTGTATGTGTACTGTAGTTGTACTGTATTTGTACTGTACTTGTACTGTAGATGTACTGTAGTTGTACTGTATTTGTACTGTATGTGTACTGTATTTGTACTGTAGTTGTACTGTATGTGTACTGTAGTTGTACTGTAGTTGTACTGTGTGTGTACTGTATTTGTACTGTATGTGTACTGTATTTGTACTGTAGTTGTACTGTAGTTGTACTGTGTTTGTACTGTAGTTGTACTGTAGTTGTACTGTATGTGTACTGTATTTGTACTGTATGTGTACTGTATTTGTACTGTAGTTGTACTGTAGTTGTACTGTATGTGTACTGTATTTTAACTGTACTTGTACTGTAGTAGTACTGTATTTGTACTGTAGTTGTACTCTATTTGTACTGTAGTTGTACTGTAGTTGTACTGTAGTTGTACTGTATGTGTACTGTATTTGTACTGTATGTGTACTGTATTTGTATTTTATGTGTACTGTATTTGTACTGTAGTTGTACTGTAGTTGTACTGTATGTGTACTGTAGTTGTACTGTACTTGTACTGTAGTTGTACTGTATGTGTACTGTATTTGTACTGTAGTTGTACTGTATTTGTACTGTACTTGTACTGTAGTTGTACTGTAGTTGTACTGTATGTGTACTGTATTTGTACTGTACTTGTACTGTAGTTGTACTGTAGTTGTACTGTAGTTGTACTGTAGTTGTACTGTACTTGTACTGTACTTGTACTGAAGTTGTACTGTATTTGTACTGTACTTGTACTGTACTTGTACTGTACTTGTACTGTAGTTGTACTGTAGTTGTACTGTACTTGTACTGTAGTTGTACTGTATGTGTACTGTAGTTGAACTGTATTTGTACTGTACTGGTACTGTAGTTGTACTGTAGTTGTACTGTACTTGTACTGTAGTTGTACTGTAGTTGTACTGTATGTGTACTGTATTTGTACTGTACTTGTACTGTAGTTGTACTGTAGTTGTACTGTATTTGTACTGTATGTGTACTGTAGTTGTACTGTATTTGTACTGTACTTGTACTGTAGTCGTACTGTAGTTGTACTGTATTTGTACTGTAGTTGTACTGTATGTGTACTGTAGTTGTACTGTATGTGTACTGTAGTTGTACTGAATGTGTACTGTAGTTGTAATGTATTTGTACTGTATTTGTAATGTACTTGTACTGTAGTTGTACTGTAGTTGTACTGTATGTGTACTGTATTTGTACTGTAGTTGTACTGTAGTTGTACTGTACTTGTACTGTACTTGTACTGTAGTTGTACTGTATGTGTACTGTAGTTGTACTGTATTTATACTGTACTTGTACTTTAGTTGTACTGTAGTTGTACTGTACTTGTACTGTACTTGTACTGTAGTTGTACTGTAGTTGTACTGTAGTTGTACTGTATGTGTACTGTAGTTGTACTGTATTTGTACTGTACTTGTACTGTAGATGTACTGTAGTTGTACTGTATTTGTACTGTATGTGTACTGTATTTGTACTGTAGTTGTACTGTATGTGTACTGTAGTTGTACTGTAGTTGTACTGTGTGTGTACTGTAATTGTACTGTATGTGTACTGTAGTTGTACTGTAGTTGTACTGTAGTTGTACTGTAGTTGTACTGTAGTTGTACTGTATGTGTACTGTATTTGTACTGTATGTGTTCTGTATTTGTACTGTAGTTGTACTGTAGTTGTACTGTATGTGTACTGTATTTTAACTGTACTTGTACTGTAGTTGTACTGTATTTGTACTGTAGTTGTACTGTATTTGTACTGTAGTTGTACTGTAGTTGTACTGTAGTTGTACTGTATGTGTACTGTATTTGTACTGTATGTGTACTGTATTTGTACTGTATGTGTACTGTATATGTACTGTAGTTGTACTGTAGTTGTACTGTATATGTACTGTAGTTGTACTGTACTTGTACTGTAGTTGTATTGTATGTGTACTGTATTTGTACTGTACTTGTACTGTAGTTGTACTGTAGTTGTACTGTAGTTGTACTGTATGTGTACTATAGTTGTACTGTATGTGTACTGTATTTGTACTGTAGTTGTACTGTATGTGTACTGTAGTTGTACTGTAGTTGTACTGTGTGTGTACTGTATTTGTACTGTATGTGTACTGTATTTGTACTGTAGTTGTACTGTAGTTGTACTGTGTTTGTACTGTAGTTGTACTGTAGTTGTACTGTATGTGTACTGTATTTGAACTGTATGTGTACTGTATTTGTACTGTAGTTGTACTGTAGTTGTACTGTATGTGTACTGTATTTTAACTGTACTTGTACTGTAGCAGTACTGTATTTGTACTGTAGTTGTACTCTATTTGTACTGTAGTTGTACTGTAGTTGTACTGTAGTTGTACTGTATGTGTACTGTATTTGTACTGTATGTGTACTGTATTTGTACTGTAGTTGTACTGTAGTTGTACTGTATGTGTACTGTGTTTTAACTGTACTTGTAATGTAGTTGTACTGTATTTGTACTGTAGTTGTACTGTATGTGTACTGTATTTGTACTGTATGTGTACTGTATTTGTACTGTATGTGTACAGTATTTGTACTGTAGTTTTACTGTAGTTGTACTGTACTTGTACTGTATTTGTACTTTATGTGTACTGTATGTGTACTGTAGTTGTACTGTATTTGTACTGTAGTTGTACTGTAGTTGTACTGTAGTTGTACTGTATGTGTACTGTACTTGTACTGTATGTGTACTGTAGTTGTACTGTATTTGTACTGTATTTGTACTGTAGTTGTACTGTAGTTGTACTGTAGTTGTACTGTATGTGTACTGTATGTGTACTGTATGTGTACTGTAGTTGTACTGTATGTGCACTGCATTTGTACTGTAGTTGTACTGTAGTTGAACTGTACTTGTACTGTAGTTGTACTGTAGTTGTACTGTAGTTGTACTGTAGTTGTACTGTATGTGTACTGTATTTGTACTGTATGTGTACTGTATTTGTACTGTAGTTGTACTGTAGTTGTACTGTATGTGTACTGTATTTTAACTGTACTTGTACTGTAATTGTACTGTATGTGTACTGTATTTGTACTGTAGTTGTACTGTATTTGTACTGTACTTGTACTGTAGTTGTACTGTAGTTGTACTGTATGTGTACTGTATTTGTACTGTACTTGTACTGTAGTTGTACTGTAGTTGTACTGTATGTGTACTGTAGTTGTACTGTATGTGTACTGTAGTTGTACTGTATGTGTACTGTATTTGTACTGTATGTGTACTGTATTTGTACTGTAGTTGTACTGTAGTTGTACTGTAGTTGTACTGTATGTGTACTGTATTTGTACTGTATGTGTACTGTATTTGTACTGTAGTTGTACTGTATGTGTACTGTAGTTGTACTGTAGTTGTACTGTATGTGTACTGTATTTGTACTGTATGTGTACTGTATTTGTACTGTAGTTGTACTGTAGTTGTACTGTAGTTGTACGGTATGTGTACTGTATTTGTACTGTATGTGTACTGTATTTGTACTGTAGTTGTACTGTAGATGTACTGTATGTGTACTGTATTTTAACTGTACTTGTACTGTAGTTGTACTGTATTTGTACTGTAGTTGTACTGTATGTGTACTGTATTTGTACTGTATGTGTACTGTAATTGTACTGTATGTGTACTGTATTTGTACTGTAGTTGTACTGTAGTTGTACTCTACTTGTACTGTATTTGTACTTTATGTGTACTGTATGTGTACTGTAGTTGTAATGTATTTGTACTGTAGTTGTACTGTAGTTGTACTGTAGTTGTACTGTAGTTGTACTGTAGTTTTACTGTATGTTTACTGTACTTGTACTGTATGTGTACTGTAGTTGTACTGTATTTGTACTGTATTTGTACTGTAGTTGTACTGTAGTTGTACTGTAGTTGTACTGTATGTGTACTGTATGTGTACTGTAAGTGTACTGAAGTTGTACTGTATGTGCACTGTATTTGTACTGTAGTTGTACTGTAGTTGAACTGTACTTGTACTGTAGTTGTACTGTAGTTGTACTGTAGTTGTACTGTATTTGTACTGTACTTGTACTGTAGTTGTACTGTATGTGTACTGTAGTTTTACTGTATTTGTACTGTACTTGTACTGTAGTTGTACTGTAGTTGTACTGTACTTGTACTGTACTTGTACTGTAGTTGTACTGTAGTTGTACTGTAGTTGTACTGTATGTGTACTGTAGTTGTACTGTATTTGTACTGTACTTGTACTGTAGATGTACTGTAGTTGTACTGTATTTGTACTGTATGTGTACTGTATTTGTACTGTAGTTGTACTGTATGTGTACTGTAGTTGTACTGTAGTTGTACTGTGTGTGTACTGTATTTGTACTGTATGTGTACTGTATTTGTACTGTAGTTGTACTGTAGTTGTACTGTGTTTGTACTGTAGTTGTACTGTAGTTGTACTGTATGTGTACTGTATTTGTACTGTATGTGTACTGTATTTGTACTGTAGTTGTACTGTAGTTGTACTGTATGTGTACTGTATTTTAACTGTACTTGTACTGTAGTAGTACTGTATTTGTACTGTAGTTGTACTCTATTTGTACTGTAGTTGTACTGTAGTTGTACTGTAGTTGTACTGTATGTGTACTGTATTTGTACTGTATGTGTACTGTATTTGTATTTTATGTGTACTGTATTTGTACTGTAGTTGTACTGTAGTTGTACTGTATGTGTACTGTAGTTGTACTGTACTTGTACTGTAGTTGTACTGTATGTGTACTGTATTTGTACTGTAGTTGTACTGTATTTGTACTGTACTTGTACTGTAGTTGTACTGTAGTTGTACTGTATGTGTACTGTATTTGTACTGTACTTGTACTGTAGTTGTACTGTAGTTGTACTGTAGTTGTACTGTAGTTGTACTGTACTTGTACTGTACTTGTACTGAAGTTGTACTGTATTTGTACTGTACTTGTACTGTACTTGTACTGTACTTGTACTGTAGTTGTACTGTAGTTGTACTGTACTTGTACTGTAGTTGTACTGTATGTGTACTGTAGTTGAACTGTATTTGTACTGTACTGGTACTGTAGTTGTACTGTAGTTGTACTGTACTTGTACTGTAGTTGTACTGTAGTTGTACTGTATGTGTACTGTATTTGTACTGTACTTGTACTGTAGTTGTACTGTAGTTGTACTGTATTTGTACTGTATGTGTACTGTAGTTGTACTGTATTTGTACTCTACTTGTACTGTAGTCGTACTGTAGTTGTACTGTATTTGTACTGTAGTTGTACTGTATGTGTACTGTAGTTGTACTGTATGTGTACTGTAGTTGTACTGAATGTGTACTGTAGTTGTAATGTATTTGTACTGTATTTGTAATGTACTTGTACTGTAGTTGTACTGTAGTTGTACTGTATGTGTACTGTATTTGTACTGTAGTTGTACTGTAGTTGTACTGTACTTGTACTGTACTTGTACTGTAGTTGTACTGTATGTGTACTGTAGTTGTACTGTATTTATACTGTACTTGTACTTTAGTTGTACTGTAGTTGTACTGTACTTGTACTGTACTTGTACTGTAGTTGTACTGTAGTTGTACTGTAGTTGTACTGTATGTGTACTGTAGTTGTACTGTATTTGTACTGTACTTGTACTGTAGATGTACTGTAGTTGTACTGTATTTGTACTGTATGTGTACTGTATTTGTACTGTAGTTGTACTGTATGTGTACTGTAGTTGTACTGTAGTTGTACTGTGTGTGTACTGTAATTGTACTGTATGTGTACTGTAGTTGTACTGTAGTTGTACTGTAGTTGTACTGTAGTTGTACTGTAGTTGTACTGTATGTGTACTGTATTTGTACTGTATGTGTTCTGTATTTGTACTGTAGTTGTACTGTAGTTGTACTGTATGTGTACTGTATTTTAACTGTACTTGTACTGTAGTTGTACTGTATTTGTACTGTAGTTGTACTGTATTTGTACTGTAGTTGTACTGTAGTTGTACTGTAGTTGTACTGTATGTGTACTGTATTTGTACTGTATGTGTACTGTATTTGTACTGTATGTGTACTGTATATGTACTGTAGTTGTACTGTAGTTGTACTGTATATGTACTGTAGTTGTACTGTACTTGTACTGTAGTTGTATTGTATGTGTACTGTATTTGTACTGTACTTGTACTGTAGTTGTACTGTAGTTGTACTGTAGTTGTACTGTATGTGTACTATAGTTGTACTGTAGTTGTACTGTAGTTGTACTGTAGTTGTACTGTATGTGTCCTGTATTTTAACTTTACTTGTACTGTAGTTGTACTGTAGTTGTACTGTAGTTGTACTGTAGTTGTACTGTATGTGTACTGTATGTGTACTGTAGTTGTACTGTAGTTGTACTGTAGTTGTACTGTATGTGTACTGTATGTGTACTGTATTTTTACTGTAGTTGTACTGTAGTTGTACTGTATGTGTCCTGTATTTTAACTGTACTTGTACTGTAGTTGTACTGTAGTAGTTCTGTAGTTGTACTGTAGATGTACTGTAGTTGTACTGTATGTGTACTGTATGTGTACTGTAGTTGTTCTGTAGTTGTACTGCAGTTGTACTGTAGTTGTACTGTAGTTGTACTGTATGTGTACTGTATGTCTACTGTAGTTGTACTGTAGTTGTACTGTATGTGTACTGTATGTGTACTGTAGTTGTACTGTATGTGTGCTGTACTTGTACTGTACTTGTACTGTACTTGTACTGTACTTGTACTGTACTTGTACTGTAGTTGTACTGTAGTTGTACTGTATGTGTACTGTATGTGTACTGTACTTGTGCTGTAGTTGTACTGTAGCTGTACTGTATTTGTACTGTAGTTGTACTGTAGTTGTACTGTAGTGTACTGTATGTGTACTGTATGTGTACTGTAGTTGTATTGTAGTTGTACTGTATGTGTACTGTAGTTGTACTGTAGTTGTACTGTATTTGTACTGTAGTTGTACTTTAGTTGTACTGTATGTGTACTGTATGTGTACTGTAGTTGTACTGTAGTTGTACTGTATGTGTCCTGTATTTTAACTGTACTTGTACTGTAGTTGTACTGTAGTTGTACTGTAGTTGTACTGTATGTGTACTGTAGTTGTACTGTAGTTGTACTGTATGTGTACTGTATGTGTACTGTATTTGTACTGTAGTTGTACTGTAGTTGTACTGTATGTGTACTGTATGTGTACTGTAGTTGTACTGTAGTTGTACTGTATGTGTCCTGTATTTTAAATGTACTTGTACTGTAGTTGTACTGTAGTTGTACTGTAGTTGTACTGTATGTGTACTGTAGTTGTACTGTAGTTGTACTGTATGTGTACTGTATGTGTTCTGTATTTGTACTGTAGTTGTACTGTAGTTGTACTGTGTTTGTACTGTAGTTGTACTGTAGTTGTACTGTAGTTGTACTGTATGTGTACTGTAGTTGTACTGTAGTTGTACTGTATGTGTACTGTATGTGTACTGTAGTTGTACTGTAGTTGTACTGTATGTGTACTGTACTTGTACTGTACTTGTACTGTAGTTGTACTGTAGTTGTACTGTAGTTGTACTGTACTTGTACTGTAGTTGTACTGTAAGTGTACTGTATGTGTACTGCAGTAGTACTGTATGTGTACTGTAGTTGTACTGTAGTTGTACTGTATGTGTACTGTAGTTGTACTGTATTTGTACTGTACTTGTACTGTAGTTGTACTGTATTTGTACTGTATTTGTACTGTATTTTAACTGTATTTGAACTGTAGTTGTACTGTATTTGTACTGTAGTTGTACTGTAGTTGTACTGTAGTTGTACTGTAGTTGTACTGTACTTGTACTGTAGTTGTACTGTAGTTGTACTGTAAGTGTACTGTAGTGGTACTGTATTTGTACTGTACTTGTACTGTAGTTGTACTGTAGTTGTACTGTATGTGTACTGTAGTTGTACTGTATGTGTACTGTACTTGTACTGTATTTGTATTGTACCTGTACTGTATGTGTACTGTAGTTGTACTGTATGTGTACTGTAGTTGTACTGAAGTTGTACTGTATGTGTACTGTAGTTGTACTGTATTTGTACTGTACTTGTACTGTAGTTGTACTGTATGTGTACTGTATGTGTACTGTATTTTAACTGTATTTGTACTGTAGTTGTACTGTATTTGTACTGTAGTTGTACTGTAGTTGTACTGTAGTTGTACTGTACTTGTACTCTAGTTGTACTGTATGTGTACTGTATTTTAACTGTATTTGTACTGTAGTTGTACTGTATTTGTACTGTAGTTGTACTGTACTTTTACTGTACTTGTACTGTAGTTGTACTGTAGTTGTACTGTATGTGTACTGTAGTGGTACTGTATTTGTACTGTACTTGTACTGTAGTTGTACTGTAGTTGTACTGTAGTTGTACTGTATGTGTACCGTAGTTGTACTGTATTTGTACTGTACTTGTACTGTAGTTGTACTGTAGTTGTACTGTAGTTGTACTGTAGTTGTACTGTAGTTGTACTGTATTTGTACTGTATGTGTTCTGTAGTTGTACTGTAGTTGTACTGTAGTTGTACTGTAGTTGTACTGTATGTGTCCTGTATTTTAACTGTACTTGTACTGTAGTTGTACTGTAGTTGTACTGTAGTTGTACTGTAGTTGTACTGTATGTTTACTGTAGTTGTACTGTAGTTGTACTGTAGTTGTACTGTATGCGTACTGTATGTGTACTGTAGTTGTACTGTAGTTGTACTGTATGTGTACTGTATGTGTACTGTAGTTGTACTGTATGTGTTCTGTACGTGTACTGTACTTGTACTGTAGTTGTACTGTAGTTGTACTGTATGTGTACAGTAAGTGTACTGTACTTGTGCTGTAGTTGTACTGTAGTTGTACTGTATGTGTACTGTATGTGTACTGTAGTTGTACTGTAGTTGTACTGTATGTGTACTGTAGTTGTACTGTATTTGTACTGTACTTGTACTGTAGTTGTACTGTATGTGTACTGTATGTGTACTGCATTTTTACTGTATTTGTACTGTAGTTGTACTGTATGTGTACTGTAGTTGTACTGTAGTTGTACTGTATTTGTACTGTAGTTGTACTTTAGTTGCACTGTATGTGTACTGTATGTGTACTGTAGTTGTACTGTAGTTGTACTGTATGTGTCCTGTATTTTAACTGTACTTGTACTGTAGTTGTACTGTAGTTGTACTGTAGTTGTACTGTATGTGTACTGTAGTTGTACTGTAGTTGTACTGTATGTGTACTGTATGTGTACTGTATTTGTACTGTAGTTGTACTGTAGTTGTACTGTATTTGTACTGTAGTTGTACTGTAGTTGTACTGTAGTTGTACTGTATGTGTACTGTAGTTGTACTGTAGTTGTACTGTATGTGTACTGTATGTGTACTGTAGTTGTACTGTAGTTGTACTGTATGTGTACTGTACTTGTACTGTACTTGTACTGTAGTTGTACTGTAGTTGTACTGTAGTTGTACTGTACTTGTACTGTAGTTGTACTGTATGTGTACTGTATGTGTACTGTAGTTGTACTGTATGTGTACTGTAGTTGTACTGTAGTTTTACTGTATGTGTACTGTATTTGTACTGTATTTGTACTGTATTTTAACTGTATTTGTACTGTAGTTGTACTGTATTTGTACTGTAGTTGTACTGTAGTTGTACTGTAGTTGTACTGTACTTGTACTGTAGTTGTACTGTAGTTGTACTGTATGTGTACTGTAGTGGTACTGTATTTGTACTGTACTTGTACTGTAGTTTTACTGTAGTTTTACTGTATGTGTACTGAAGTTGTACTGTATGTGTACTGTAGTGGTACTGTATCTGTACTGTACTTGTACTGTATTTGTACTGTACTTGTACTGTATGTGTACTGTAGTTGTACTGTATGTGTACTGTAGTTGTACTGTAGTTGTACTGTATGTGTACTGTAGTTGTACTGTATTTGTACTGTACTTGTACTGTAGTTGTACTGTATGTGTACTGTATGTGTACTGTATTATAACTGTATTTGTACTGTAGTTGTACTGTATTTGTACTGTAGTTGTACTGTAGTTGTACTGTAGTTGTACTGTAGTTGTACTGTACTTGTACTGTAGTTGTACTGTATGTGTACTGTATTTTAACTGTATTTGTACTGTAGTTGTACTGTATTTGTACTGTAGTTGTACTGTACTTTTACTGTACTTCTACTGTAGTTGTACTGTAGTTGTACTGTAGTTGTACTGTAGTGGTACTGTATTTGTACTGTACTTGTACTGTAGTTGTACTGTAGTTGTACTGTAGTTGTACTGTAGTTGTACTGTATGTGTACTATAGTTGTACTGTATTTGTACTGTACTTGTACTGTAGTTGTACTGTAGTTGTACTGTAGTTGTACTGTAGTTGTACTGTAGTTGTACTGTAGTTGTACTGTATGTGTACTGTATTTTAACTGTATTTGTACTGTAGATGTACTGTATTTGTACTGTAGTTGTACTGAGTTGTACTGTAGTTGTACTGTAGTTGTACTGTAGTTGTAATGTACTTGTACTGTAGTTGTACTGTAGTTGTACTGTAGTTAAACTGTATTTGTACTGTAGTTGTACTGTAGTTGTACTGTACTTGTACTGTATGTGTACAGTATGTGTACTGTATTTGTACTGTAGTAGTACTGTATGTGTACTGTATGTGTACTGTATGTGTACTGTATTTGTACTGTAGTTGTACTGTAGTTGTACTGTAGTTGTATTGTAGTTGTACTGTATTTGTACTGTAGTTGTACTGTACTTGTACTGTACTTGTACTGTACTTGTACTGTATGTGTACTGTATTTTAACTGTATTTGTACTGTAGTTGTACTGTATTTGTACTGTACTTGTACTTGTACTGTACTTTTACTGTACTTCTACTGTAGTTGTACTGTAGTTGTACTGTAGTTGTACTGTAGTGGTACTGTATTTGTACTGTACTTGTACTGTAGTTGTACTGTAGTTGTACTGTAGTTGTACTGTAGTTGTACTGTATGTGTACTGTAGTTGTACTGTATTTGTACTGTACTTGTACTGTAGTTGTACTGTAGTTGTACTGTAGTTGTACTGTATGTGTACTGTATTTTAACTGTATTTGTACTGTAGATGTACTGTAGTTGTACTGTAGTTGTACTGAGTTGTACTGTAGTTGTACTGTAGTTGTACTGTAGTTGTAATGTACTTGTACTGTAGTTGTACTGTAGTTGTACTGTAGTTAAACAGTATTTGTACTGTAGTTGTACTGTAGTTGTACTGTACTTGTACTGTATGTGTACAGTATGTGTACTGTATTTGTACTGTAGTAGTACTGTATGTGTACTGTATGTGTACTGTATGTGTACTGTATTTGTACTGTAGTTGTACTGTAGTTGTACTGTAGTTGTATTGTAGTTGTACTGTATTTGTACTGTACTTGTACTGTAGTTGTACTGTAGTTGTACTGTACTTGTACTGTACTTGTACTGTACTTGTACTGTACTTGTACTGTACTTGTACTGTAGTTGTACTGTAGTTGTACTGTAGTTGTACTGTAGTTGTACTGTATGTGTACAGTAGTTGTACTGTATTTGTACTGTACATGTACTGTAGTTGTACTGTAGTTGTACTGTAGTTGTACTGTATGTGTACTGTATTTATACTGTACTTGTACTGTAGTTGTACTGTAGTTGTACTGTATGTGTACTGTATTTTAATTGTACTTGTAATGTAGTTGTACTGTAGTTGTACTGTAGTTGTACTGTATGTGTACTGTATTTGTACTGTACTTGTACTGTAGTTGTACTGTACTTGTACTGTACTTGTACTGTACTTGTACTGTACTTGTACTGTATGTGTACTGTACTTGTACTGTAGTTGTACTGTAGTTGTACTGTATTTGTACTGTAGTTGTACTGTAGTTGTACTGTAGTTGTACTGTATGTGTACTGTAGTTGTACTGTAGTTGTACTGTAGTTGTACTGTATGTGTACTGTATTTTAACTGTAGTTGTACTGTATTTGTACTGTATGTGTTCTGTATGTGTACTGTAGTTGTACTGTAGTTGTACTGTATGTGTACTGTATGTGTACTGTATGTGTACTGTAGTTGTACTGTATTTGTACTGTAGTTGTACTGTAGTTGTACTGTATGTGTACTGTAGTTGTACTGTATGTGTAATGTAGTTGTACTATATTTGTACTGTAATTGTACTGTACTTGTACTGTAGTTGTACTGTAGTTGTACTGTATGTGTACTGTATTTGTACTGTACTTGTACTGTAGTTGTACTGTAGTTGTACTGTACTTGTACTGTACTTGTACTGTAGTTGTACTGTATGTGTACTGTAGTTGTACGGTTTTTGTACTGTACTTGTACTGTAGTTGTACTGTAGTTGTACTGTACTTGTACTGTACTTGTATTATAGTTGTACTGTAGTTGAACTGTAGTTGTACTTATGTGTACTGTAGTTGTACTGTATTTGTACTGTACTTGTACTGTAGTTGTACTGTAGTTGTACTGTAGTTGTACTGTATGTGTACTGTATTTGTACTGTACTTGTACTGTAGTTGTACTGTAGTTGTACTGTATGTGGACTGTATTTGTACTGTACTTGTACTGTAGTTGTACTGTAGTTGTACTGTACTTTTACTGTACTTGTACTGTAGTTGTACTGTATGTGTACTGTAGTTGTACTGTATTTGTACTGTACTTGTACTGTAGTTGTACTGTAGTTGTACTGTACTTGTACTGTACTTGTACTGTACTTGTACTGTAGTTGTACTGTAGTTGTACTGTAGTTGTACTGTATGTGTACTGTAGTTGTACTGTATTTGTACTGTACTTGTACTGTAGTTGTACTGTAGTTGTACTGTAGTTGTACTGTATGTGTACTGTATTTATACTGTACTTGTACTGTAGTTTACTGTATGTGTACTGTATTTGTACTGTACTTGTACTGTAGTTGTACTGTAGTTGTACTGTACTTGTACTGTAGTTGTACTGTATGTGTACTGTAGTTGTACTGTATTTGTACTGTACTTGTACTGTAGTTGTACTGTAGTTGTACTGTACTTGTACTGTACTTGTACTGTACTTGTACTGTAGTTGTACTGTAGTTGTACTGTAGTTGTACTGTATGTGTACTTTATTTTAACTGTATTTGTACTGTAGTTGTACTGTAGTTGTACTGTAGTTGTACTGTATGTGTACTGTATGTGTACTGTATTTGTACTGTAGTTGTACTGTATGTGTACTGTAGTTGTACTGTAGTTGTACTGAATTTGTACTGTATGTGTACTGTAGTTGTACTGTTGTTGTACTGTATTTGTACTGTATTTGTACTGTATGTGTACTGTATGTGTACTGTATGTGTACTGTAGTTGTACTGTATGTGTACTGTAGTTGTACTGTATGTGTACTGTATGTGTACTGTATGTGTACTGTATGTGTACTGTATGTGTACTGTAGTTGTACTGTATGTGTACTGTTTTTTAACTGTATTTGTACTGTAGTTGTACTGTAGTTGTACTGTACTTGTACTGTAGTTGTACTGTAGTTGTACTGTAGTTGTACTGTACTTGTACTGTAGCTGTACTGTAGTTGTACTGTACTTGAACTGTAGTTGTACTGTAGTTGTACTGTAGTTGTACTGTAGTTGTACTGTACTTGTACTGTAGCTGTACTGTAGTTGTACTGTAGTTGTACTGTACTTGTACTGTACTTGTACTGTAGTTGTACTGTAGTTGTACTGTACTTGTACTGTAGTTGTACTGTAGTTGTACTGTATGTGTCCTGTATTTTAACTGTACTTGTACTGTAGTTGTACTGTAGTTGTACTCTACTTGTACTGTAGTTGTACTGTAGTTGTACTGTAGTTGTACTGTAGTTGTACTGTATGTGTACTGTAGTTGTACTGTAGTTGTACTGTAGTTGTACTGTACTTGTACTGTAGTTGTACTGTAGTTGTACTGTATGTGTACTGTATGTGTACTGTAGTTGTACTGTACTTGTACTGTAGTTGTACTGTAGTTGTACTGTAGTTGTACTGTAGTTGTACTGTACTTGTACTGTACTTGTACTGTAGTTGTACTGTAGTTGTACTGTATTTGTACTGTAGTTGTACTGTAGTTGTACTGTACTTGTACTGTAGTTGTACTGTAGTTGTACTGTATGTGTCCTGTATTTTAACTGTACTTGTACTGTACTTGTACTGTAGTTGTACTGTAGTTGTACTGTAGTTGTACTGTAGTTGTACTGTAGTTGTACTGTAGTTGTACTGTAGTTGTACTGTATGTGTCCTGTATTTTAACTGTACTTGTACTGTAGTTGTACTGTATGTGTACTGTAGTTGTACTGTAGTTGTACTGTAGTTGTACTGTATGTGTACTGTAGTTGTACTGTAGTTGTACTGTAGTTGTACTGTAGTTGTACTGTATGTGTCCTGTAGTTGTACTGTAGTTGTACTGTAGTTGTACTGTATGTGTCCTGTAGTTGTACTGTAGTTGTACTGTACTTGTACTGTACTTGTACTGTAGTTGTACTGTAGTTGTACTGTACTTGTACTGTACTTGTACTGTATGTGTACTGTAGTTGTACTGTTGTTGTACTGTAGTTGTACTGTATGTGTACTGTAGTTGTACTGTAGTTGTACTGTATGTGTACTGTAGTTGTACTGTAGTTGTACTGTACTTGTACTGTAGTTGTACTGTAGTTGTACTGTAGTTGTACTGTAGTTGTACTGTAGTTGTACTGTATGTGTACTGTACTTGTACTGTAGTTGTACCGTAGTTGTACTGTAGTTGTACTGTATGTGTACTGTAGTTGCACTGTATTTGTACTGTACTTGTACTGTAGTTGTACTGTAGTTGTACTGTATGTGTACTGTATTTGTACTGTACTTGTACTGTAGTTGTACTGTAGTTGTACTGTATGTGTACTGTATTTGTACTGTACTTGTACTGTAGTTGTACTGTAGTTGTACTGTACTATTACTGTACTTGTACTGTAGTTGTACTGTATGTGTACTGTAGTTGTACTGTATTTGTACTGTACTTGTACTGTAGTTGTACTGTAGTTGTACTGTACTTGTACTGTACTTGTACTGTAGTTGTACTGTAGTTGTAATGTAGTTGTACTGTATGTGTACTGTATTTGTACTGTACTTGTACTGTAGTTGTACTGTAGTTGTACTGTAGTTTTACTGTATGTGTACTGTATTTATACTGTACTTGTACTGTAGTTGTACTGTATGTGTACTGTATTTGTACTGTACTTGTACTGTAGTTGTACTGTAGTTGTACTGTACTTGTACTGTACTTGTACTGTAGTTGTACTGTATGTGTTCTGTAGTTGTACTGTATTTGTACCGTACTTGTACTGTAGTTGTACTGTACTTGTACTGTACTTGTACTGTACTTGTACTGTAGTTGTACTGTAGTTGTACTGTATGTGTACTGTATTTTAACTGTATTTGTACTGTAGTTGTACTGTAGTTGTACTGTAGTTGTACTGTATGTGTACTGTATGTGTACTGTATTTGTACTGTAGTTGTACTGTATGTGTACTGTAGTTGTACTGTAGTTGTACTGTATTTGTACTGTATGTGTACTGTAGTTGTACAGTAGTTGTACTGTATTTGTACTGTATGTGTACTGTATGTGTACTGTATGTGTACTGTAGTTGTACTGTATGTGTACTGTATGTGTACTGTATGTGTACTGTATGTGTACTGTATGTGTACTGTATGTGTACTGTATGTGTACTGTATGTGTACTGTAGTTGTACTGTATTTGTACTGTATGTGTACTGTATGTGTACTGTATGTGTACTGTAGTTGTACTGTATGTGTACTGTATTTTAACTGTATTTGTACTGTAGTTGTACCGTATGTGTACTGTATGTGTACTGTATGTGTACTGTATTTGTACTGTATGTGTACTGTAGTTGTACTGTAAGTGTACTGTATGTGTACTGTATGTGTACTGTATGTGTACTGTATGTGTACTGTAGTTGAACTGTAGTTGTACTGTATGTGTACTGTATGTGTACTGTATGTATACTGTATGTGCACTGTATGTGTACTGTAGTTGTACTGTATGTGTACTGTATTTTAACTGTATTTGTACTGTAGTTGTACTGTATGTGTACTGTATGTGTACTGTATGTGTTCTGTATTTGTACTGTATTTGTACTGTATGTGTACTGTAGTTGTACTGTAAGTGTACTGTATGTGTACTGTATGTGTACTGTATGTGTACTGTATGTGTACTGTAATTGTACTGTAGTTGTACTGTATGTGTACTGTATGTGTACTGTAGTTGTACTGTATGTGTACTGTATGTGTACTGTAGTTGTACTGTATGTGTACTGTAGTTGTACTGTATGTGTACTGTAGTTGTACTGTAGTTGTACTGTACTTGTACTGTAGTTGTACTGTAGTTGTACTGTAGTTGTACTGTAGTTGTACTGTATGTGTACTGTAGTTGTACTGTAGTTGTACTCTAGTTGTACTGTATTTGTACTGTAGTTGTACTGTATGTGTCCTGTAGTTGTACGGTAGTTGTACTGTACTTGTACTCTAGTTGTACTGTATGTGTCCTGTAGTTGTACTGTAGTTGTACTGTACTTGTACTGTAGTTGTACTCTACTTGTACTGTAGTTGTACTGTATGTGTCCTGTAGTTGTACTGTAGTTGTACTGTACTTGTACTGTAGTTGTACTGTATGTGTCCTGTAGTTGTACTGTAGTTGTACTGTACTTGTACTGTAGTTGTACTGTAGTTGTACTGTAGCTGTACTGTAGTTGTACTGTAGTTGTACTGTACTTGTACTGTACTTGTACTGTAGTTGTACTGTAGTTGTACTGTAGTTGTACTGTAGTTGTACTGTATGTGTCCTGTATTTTAACTGTACTTGTACTGTAGTTGTACTGTAGTTGTACTGTACTTGTACTGTAGTTGTACTGTAGTTGTACTGTAGTTGTACTGTAGTTGTACTGTATCTGTACTGTAGTTGTACTGTAGTTGTACTGTACTTGTACTGTACTTGTACTGTAGTTGTACTGTAGTTGTACTGTAGTTGAACTGTAGTTGTACTGTATGTGTACTGTATGTGTACTGTAGTTGTACTGTACTTGTACTGTAGTTGTACTGTAGTTGTACTGTAGTTGTACTGTAGTTGTACTGTAGTTGTACTGTAGTTGTACTGTACTTGTACTGTAGTTGTACTGTAGTTGTACTGTATTTGTACTGTAGTTGTACTGTAGTTGTACTGTACTTGTACTGTAGTTGTACTGTAGTTGTACTGTATGTGTCCTGTATTTTAACTGTACTTGTACTGTACTTGAACTGTAGTTGTACTGTAGTTGTACTGTACTTGTACTGTAGTTGTACTGTAGTTGTACTGTAGTTGTACTGTAGTTGTACTGTATGTGTCCTGTATTTTAACTGTAGTTGTACTGTAGTTGTACTGTAGTTGTACTGTATGTGTACTGAAGTTGTACTGTAGTTGTACTGTAGTTGTACTGTATGTGTACTGTAGTTGTACTGTAGTTGTACTGTATGTGTCCTGTAGTTGTACTGTAGTTGTACTGTATGTGTCCTGTAGTTGTACTGTAGTTGTACTGTACTTGTTCTGTACTTGTACTGTACTTGTACTGTAGTTGTACTGTAGTTGTACTGTAGTTGTACTGTACTTGTACTGTACTTGTACTGTATGTGTACTGTAGTTGTACTGTTGTTGTACTGTAGTTGTACTGTATGTTTACTGTAGTTGTACTGTAGTTGTACTGTATGTGTACTGTAGTTGTACTGTATTTGTACTGTAGTTGTACTGTAGTTGTACTGTAGTTGTACTGTAGTTGTACTGTATGTGTACTGTACTTGTACTGTAGTTGTACTGTAGTTGTACTGTAGTTGTACTGTAGTTGTACTGTATGTGTACTGTAGTTGTACTGTATTTGTACTGTACTTGTACTGTAGTTGTACTGTAGTTGTACTGTAGTTGTACTGTATGTGTACTGTATTTGTACTGTACTTGTACTGTAGTTGTACTGTAGTTGTACTGTATGTGTACTGTATTTGTACTGTACTTGTACTGTAGTTGTACTGTAGTTGTACTGTACTTTTACTGTACTTGTACTGTAGTTGTACTGTATGTGTACTGTAGTTGTACTGTATTTGTACTGTACTTGTACTGTAGTTGTACTGTAGTTGTACTGTACTTGTAGTGTACTTGTACTGTATTTGTACTGTAGTTGTACTGTAGTTGTACTGTATGTGTACTGTATTTGTACTGTACTTGTACTGTAGTTGTACTGTAGTTGTACTGTACTTGTACTGTATGTGTACTGTATTTATACTGTACTTGTACTGTAGTTGTACTGTATGTGTACTGTATTTGTACTGTACTTGTACTGTAGTTGTACTGTAGTTGTACTGTTCTTGTACTGTACTTGTACTGTAGTTGTACTGTATGTGTACTGTAGTTGTACTGTATTTGTACTGTACTTGTACTGTAGTTGTACTGTAGTTATACTGTACTTGTACTGTACTTGTACTGTAGTTGTACTGTAGTTGTACTGTAGTTGTACTGTATGTGTACTGTATTTTAACTGTATTTGTACTGTAGTTGTACTGTAGTTGTACTGTAGTTGTACTGTATGTGTACTTTATGTGTACTGTATTTGTACTGTAGTTGTACTGTATGTGTACTGTAGTTGTACTGTAGTTGTACTGTATTTGTAATGTATGTGTACTGTAGTTGTACTGTAGTTGTACTGTATTTGTACTGTATTTGTACTGTATGTCTACTGTATGTGTACTGTATGTGTACTGTAGTTGTACTGTATGTGTACTGTATGTGTACTGTATGTGTACTGTATGTGTACTGTATGTGTACTGTATGTGTACTGTATGTGTACTGTAAGTGTACTGTATGTGTACTGTATGTGTACTGTACTTGTACTGTAGTTGTACTGTACTTGTACTGTACTTGTACTGTACTTGTACTGTAGTTGTACTGTATGTGTACTGTAGTTGTACTGTATTTGTACTGTACTTGTACTGTAGTTGTACTGTAGTTGTACTGTACTTGTACTGTACTTGTACTGTACTTGTACTGTAGTTGTACTGTAGTTGTACTGTAGTTGTACTGTACTTGTACTGTATTTGTACTGTAGTTATTCTGTATGTGTACTGTATTTGTACTGTAGTTGTACTGTAGTTGTACTGTAGTTGTACTGTATGTGTACTGTATGTGTACTGTAGTTGTACTGTAGTTGTACTGTAGTTGTACTGTATGTGTACTGTATGTGTACTGTATGTGTACTGTAGTTGTACTGTAGGTGTACTGTATGTGTACTGTAGTTGTACTGTATGTGTACTGTATGTGTACTGTAGTTGTACTGTAGTTGTACTGTAGTTTTACTGTAGTTGTACAGTATTTGAACTGTAGTTGTACTGTAGTTGTACTGTTGTTGTACTGTATGTGTACTGTATTTGTACTGTAGTTGTACTGTAGTTGTACTGTAGTTGTACTGTATGTGTACTGTATGTGTACTGTAGATGTATTGTAGTTGTACTGTATGTGTACTGTAGTTTTATTGTAGTTGTACTGTATTTGTACTGTAGTTGTACTTTAGTTGTACTGTATGTGTCCTGTATTTTAACTGTACTTGTACTGTAGTTGTACTGAAGTTGTACTGTAGTTGTACTGTATGTGTACTGTAGTTGTACTGTAGTTGTACTGTAGTTGTACTGTATGTGTACTGTAGTTGTACTGTAGTTGTACTGTATGTGTACTGTATTTGTACTGTAGTTGTACTGTAGTTGTACTGTATGTGTACTGTATGTGTACTGTAGTTGTACTGTAGTTGTACTGTATGTGTCCTGTATTTTAACTGTACTTGTACTGTAGTTGTACTGTAGTTGTACTGTAGTTGTACTGTATTTGTACTGTAGTTGTACTGTAGTTGTACTGTATGTGTACTGTAGTTGTACTGTAGTTGTACTGTATGTGTACTGTATGTGTTCTGTATTTGTACTGTAGTTGTACTGTAGTTGTACTGTATTTGTACTGTAGTTGTACTGTAGTTGTACTGTAGTTGTACTGTATGTGTACTGTAGTTGTACTGTAGTTGTACTGTATGTGTACTGTATGTGTACTGTAGTTGTACTGTAGTTGTACTGTAGTTGTACTGTACTTGTACTGTAGTTGTACTGTATGTGTACTGTATGTGTACTGTAGTTGTACTGTATGTGTACTGTAGTTGTACTGTAGTTGTACTGTATGTGTACTGTAGTTGTACTGTATTTGTACTGAACTTGTACTGTAGTTGTACTGTATTTGTACTGTATTTGTACTGTATTTTAACTGTATTTGTACTGTAGTTGTACTGTATTTGTACTCTAGTTGTACTGTAGTTGTACTGTAGTTGTACTGTAGTTGTACTGTACTTGTACTGTACTTGTACTGTAGTTGTACTGTAGTTGTACTGTATGTGTACTGTAGTGGTACTGTATTTGTACTGTACTTGTACTGTAGTTGTACTGTAGTTGTACTGTATGTGTACTGTAGTTGTACTGTATGTGTACTGTAGTGGTACTGTATTTGTACTGTACTTGTACTGTATTTGTACTGTACTTGTACTGTATGTGTACTGTAGTTGTACTGTATGTGTACTGTAGTTGTACTGTAGTTGTACTGTATGTGTACTGTAGTTGTACTGTATTTGTACTGTTCTTGTACTGTAGTTGTACTGTATGTGTACTGTATGTGTACTGTATTTTAACTGTATTTGTACTGTAGTTGTACTGTATTTGTACTGTAGTTGTACTGTAGTTGTACTGTACTTGTACTGTACTTGTACTGTAGTTGTACTGTACTTGTACTGTAGTTGTACTGTATGTGTACTGTATTTTAACTGTATTTGTACTGTAGTTGTACTGTATTTGTACTGTAGTTGTACTGTACTTTTACTGTACTTGTACTGTAGTTGTACTGTATGTGTACTGTAGTGGTACTGTATTTGTACTGTACTTGTACTGTAGTTGTACTGTAGTTGTACTGTAGTTGTACTGTAGTTGTACTGTATGTGTACTGTAGTTGTACTGTATTTGTACTGTACTTGTACTGTAGTTGTACTGTAGTTGTACTGTAGTTGTACTGTAGTTGTACTGTATGTGTACTGTATTTTAACTGTATTTGTACTGTAGTTGTACTGTAGTTGTACTGTAGTTGTACTGTAGTTGTACTGTAGTTGTACTGTATTGTACTGTAGTTGTACTGTAGTTGTACTGTAGTTAAACTGTATTTGTACTGTAGTTGTACTGTAGTTGTACTGTACTTGTAATGTATGTGTACTGTATGTGTACTGTATTTGTACTGTAGTAGTACTGTATGTGTACTGTATGTGTACTGTATGTGTACTGTATGTGTACTGTATTTGTACTGTAGTTGTACTGTAGTTGTACTGTAGTTGTACTGTATATGTACTGTACTTGTACTGTACTTGTACTGTAGTTGTACTGTACTTGTACTGTACTTGTACTGTACTTGTACTGTAGTTGTACTGTAGTTGTACTGTATGTGTACTGTAGTTGTACTGTAGTTGTACTGTAGTTGTACTGTAGTTGTACTGTAGTTGTACTGTAGTTGTACTGTAGTTGTACTGTACTTGTACTGTAGTTGTACTGTAGTTGTACTGTATATGTACTGTACTTGTACTGTACTTGTACTGTAGTTGTACTGTACTTGTACTGTACTTGTACTGTACTTGTACTGTAGTTGTACTGTAGTTGTACTGTATGTGTACTGTAGTTGTACTGTAGTTGTACTGTAGTTGTACTGTAGTTGTACTGTACTTGTACTGCACTTGTACTGTAGTTGTACTGTAGTTGTACTGTATGTGTACTGTATTTTAACTGTACTTGTAATGTAGTTGTACTGTAGTTGTACTGTAATTGTACTGTATGTGTACTGTATTTGTACTGTACTTGTACTGTAGTTGTACTGTACTTGTACTGTACTTGTACTGTACTTGTACTGTACTTGTACTGTATGTGTACTGCACTTGTACTGTAGTTGTACTGTAGTTGTACTGTATTTGTACTGTAGTTGTACTGTAGTTGTACTGTAGTTGTACTGTATGTGTACTGTAGTTGTACTGTAGTTGTACTGTAGTTGTACTGTATGTGTACTGTATTTTAACTGTAGTTGTACTGTAGTTGTACTGTATGTGTACTGTATGTGTACTGTAGTTGTACTGTAGTTGTACTGTATGTGTACTGTATGTGTACTGAATGTGTACTGTAGTTGTACTGTATTTGTACTGTAGTTGTACTGTAGTTGTACTGTATGTGTACTGTAGTTGTACTGTATGTGTACTGTAGTTGTACTATATTTGTACTGTAATTGTACTGTACTTGTACTGTAGTTGTACTGTAGTTGTACAGTATGTGTACTGTATTTGTACTGTACTTGTACTGTAGTTGTACTGTACTTGTACTGTCCTTGTACTGTAGTTGTACTGTATGTGTACTGTAGTTGTACTGTATTTGTACTGTACTTGTACTGTAGTTGTACTGTAGTTGTACAGTACTTGTACTGTACTTGTACTGTAGTTGTACTGTAGTTGTACTGTAGTTGTACTGTATGTGTACTGTAGTTGTACTGTATTTGTACTGTACTTGTACTGTAGTTGTACTGTAGTTGTACTGTAGTTGTACTGTATGTGTACTGTATTTGTACTGTACTTGTACTGTAGTTGTACCGTAGTTGTACTGTATGTGTACTCTATTTGTACTGTACTTGTACTGTAGTTGTACTGTAGTTGTACTGTACTTTTACTGTACTTGTACTGTAGTTGTACTGTATGTGTACTGAAGTTGTACTGTATTTGTACTTTACTTGTACTGTAGTTGTACTGTAGTTGTACTGTACTTGTACTGTACTTGTACTGTAGTTGTACTGTAGTTGTACTGTAGTTGTACTGTATGTGTACTGTAGTTGTACTGTATTTGTACTGTACTTGTACTGTAGTTGTACTGTAGTTGTACTGTAGTTGTACTGTATGTGTACTGTATTTATACTGTACTTGTACTGGTGTTGTACTGTATGTGTACTGTATTTGTACTGTACTTGTACTGTAGTTGTACTGTAGTTGTACTGTACTTGTACTGTACTTGTACTGTAGTTGTACTGTATGTGTACTGTAGTTGTACTGTATTTGTACTGTACTTGTACTGTAGTTGTACTGTAGTTGTACTGTATTTGTACTGTAGTTGTACTGTAGTTGTACTGTAGTTGTACTGTATGTGTACTGTAGTTGTACTGTAGTTGTACTGTATGTGTACTGTATGTGTACTGTAGTTGTACTGTAGTTGTACTGTAGTTGTACTGTACTTGTACTGTAGTTGTACTGTATGTGTACTGTATGTGTACTGTAGTTGTACTGTATGTGTACTGTAGTTGTACTGTAGTTGTACTGTATGTGTACTGTAGTTGTACTGTATTTGTACTGAACTTGTACTGTAGTTGTACTGTATTTGTACTGTATTTGTACTGTATTTTAACTGTATTTGTACTGTAGTTGTACTGTATTTGTACTCTAGTTGTACTGTAGTTGTACTGTAGTTGTACTGTAGTTGTACTGTACTTGTACTGTACTTGTACTGTAGTTGTACTGTAGTTGTACTGTATGTGTACTGTAGTGGTACTGTATTTGTACTGTACTTGTACTGTAGTTGTACTGTAGTTGTACTGTATGTGTACTGTAGTTGTACTGTATGTGTACTGTAGTGGTACTGTATTTGTACTGTACTTGTACTGTATTTGTACTGTACTTGTACTGTATGTGTACTGTAGTTGTACTGTATGTGTACTGTAGTTGTACTGTAGTTGTACTGTATGTGTACTGTAGTTGTACTGTATTTGTACTGTTCTTGTACTGTAGTTGTACTGTATGTGTACTGTATGTGTACTGTATTTTAACTGTATTTGTACTGTAGTTGTACTGTATTTGTACTGTAGTTGTACTGTAGTTGTACTGTACTTGTACTGTACTTGTACTGTAGTTGTACTGTACTTGTACTGTAGTTGTACTGTATGTGTACTGTATTTTAACTGTATTTGTACTGTAGTTGTACTGTATTTGTACTGTAGTTGTACTGTACTTTTACTGTACTTGTACTGTAGTTGTACTGTATGTGTACTGTAGTGGTACTGTATTTGTACTGTACTTGTACTGTAGTTGTACTGTAGTTGTACTGTAGTTGTACTGTAGTTGTACTGTATGTGTACTGTAGTTGTACTGTATTTGTACTGTACTTGTACTGTAGTTGTACTGTAGTTGTACTGTAGTTGTACTGTAGTTGTACTGTATGTGTACTGTATTTTAACTGTATTTGTACTGTAGTTGTACTGTAGTTGTACTGTAGTTGTACTGTAGTTGTACTGTAGTTGTACTGTATTGTACTGTAGTTGTACTGTAGTTGTACTGTAGTTAAACTGTATTTGTACTGTAGTTGTACTGTAGTTGTACTGTACTTGTAATGTATGTGTACTGTATGTGTACTGTATTTGTACTGTAGTAGTACTGTATGTGTACTGTATGTGTACTGTATGTGTACTGTATGTGTACTGTATTTGTACTGTAGTTGTACTGTAGTTGTACTGTAGTTGTACTGTATATGTACTGTACTTGTACTGTACTTGTACTGTAGTTGTACTGTACTTGTACTGTACTTGTACTGTACTTGTACTGTAGTTGTACTGTAGTTGTACTGTATGTGTACTGTAGTTGTACTGTAGTTGTACTGTAGTTGTACTGTAGTTGTACTGTAGTTGTACTGTAGTTGTACTGTAGTTGTACTGTACTTGTACTGTAGTTGTACTGTAGTTGTACTGTATATGTACTGTACTTGTACTGTACTTGTACTGTAGTTGTACTGTACTTGTACTGTACTTGTACTGTACTTGTACTGTAGTTGTACTGTAGTTGTACTGTATGTGTACTGTAGTTGTACTGTAGTTGTACTGTAGTTGTACTGTAGTTGTACTGTACTTGTACTGCACTTGTACTGTAGTTGTACTGTAGTTGTACTGTATGTGTACTGTATTTTAACTGTACTTGTAATGTAGTTGTACTGTAGTTGTACTGTAATTGTACTGTATGTGTACTGTATTTGTACTGTACTTGTACTGTAGTTGTACTGTACTTGTACTGTACTTGTACTGTACTTGTACTGTACTTGTACTGTATGTGTACTGCACTTGTACTGTAGTTGTACTGTAGTTGTACTGTATTTGTACTGTAGTTGTACTGTAGTTGTACTGTAGTTGTACTGTATGTGTACTGTAGTTGTACTGTAGTTGTACTGTAGTTGTACTGTATGTGTACTGTATTTTAACTGTAGTTGTACTGTAGTTGTACTGTATGTGTACTGTATGTGTACTGTAGTTGTACTGTAGTTGTACTGTATGTGTACTGTATGTGTACTGAATGTGTACTGTAGTTGTACTGTATTTGTACTGTAGTTGTACTGTAGTTGTACTGTATGTGTACTGTAGTTGTACTGTATGTGTACTGTAGTTGTACTATATTTGTACTGTAATTGTACTGTACTTGTACTGTAGTTGTACTGTAGTTGTACAGTATGTGTACTGTATTTGTACTGTACTTGTACTGTAGTTGTACTGTACTTGTACTGTCCTTGTACTGTAGTTGTACTGTATGTGTACTGTAGTTGTACTGTATTTGTACTGTACTTGTACTGTAGTTGTACTGTAGTTGTACAGTACTTGTACTGTACTTGTACTGTAGTTGTACTGTAGTTGTACTGTAGTTGTACTGTATGTGTACTGTAGTTGTACTGTATTTGTACTGTACTTGTACTGTAGTTGTACTGTAGTTGTACTGTAGTTGTACTGTATGTGTACTGTATTTGTACTGTACTTGTACTGTAGTTGTACCGTAGTTGTACTGTATGTGTACTCTATTTGTACTGTACTTGTACTGTAGTTGTACTGTAGTTGTACTGTACTTTTACTGTACTTGTACTGTAGTTGTACTGTATGTGTACTGAAGTTGTACTGTATTTGTACTTTACTTGTACTGTAGTTGTACTGTAGTTGTACTGTACTTGTACTGTACTTGTACTGTAGTTGTACTGTAGTTGTACTGTAGTTGTACTGTATGTGTACTGTAGTTGTACTGTATTTGTACTGTACTTGTACTGTAGTTGTACTGTAGTTGTACTGTAGTTGTACTGTATGTGTACTGTATTTATACTGTACTTGTACTGGTGTTGTACTGTATGTGTACTGTATTTGTACTGTACTTGTACTGTAGTTGTACTGTAGTTGTACTGTACTTGTACTGTACTTGTACTGTAGTTGTACTGTATGTGTACTGTAGTTGTACTGTATTTGTACTGTACTTGTACTGTAGTTGTACTGTAGTTGTACTGTACTTGTACTGTACTTGTACTGTACTTGTACTGTACTTGTACTGTTGTTGTACTGTAGTTGTACTGTATTTGTACTGTACTTGTACTGTAGTTGTACTGTAGTTATACTGTACTTGTACTGTACTTGTACTGTAGTTGTACTGTAGTTGTACTGTAGTTGTACTGTATGTGTACTGTATTTTAACTGTATTTGTACTGTAGTTGTACTGTAGTTGTACTGTAGTTGTACTGTATGTGTACTTTATGTGTACTGTATTTGTACTGTAGTTGTACTGTATGTGTACTGTAGTTGTACTGTAGTTGTACTGTATTTGTACTGTATGTGTACTGTAGTTGTACTGTAGTTGTACTGTATTTGTACTGTATTTGTACTGTATGTCTACTGTATGTGTACTGTATGTGTACTGTAGTTGTACTGTATGTGTACTGTATGTGTACTGTATGTGTACTGTATGTGTACTGTATGTGTACTGTATGTGTACTGTATGTGTACTGTATGTGTACTGTATGTGTACTGTACTTGTACTGTAGTTGTACTGTACTTGTACTGTACTTGTACTGTAGTTGTACTGTATGTGTACTGTAGTTGTACTGTATTTGTACTGTACTTGTACTGTAGTTGTACTGTAGTTGTACTGTACTTGTACTGTACTTGTACTGTACTTGTACTGTAGTTGTACTGTAGTTGTACTGTAGTTGTACTGTAGTTGTACTGTACTTGTACTGTATTTGTACTGTAGTTATTCTGTATGTGTACTGTAGTTGTACTGTAGTTGTACTGTAGTTGTACTGTAGTTGTACTGTATGTGTACTGTATGTGTACTGTAGTTGTACTGTAGTTGTACTGTAGTTGTACTGTATGTGTACTGTATGTGTACTGTATGTGTACTGTAGTTGTACTGTAGGTGTACTGTATGTGTACTGTAGTTGTACTGTATGTGTACTGTATGTGTACTGTAGTTGTACTGTAGTTGTACTGTAGTTTTACTGTAGTTGTACAGTATTTGAACTGTAGTTGTACTGTAGTTGTACTGTTGTTGTACTGTATGTGTACTGTATTTGTACTGTAGTTGTACTGTAGTTGTACTGTAGTTGTACTGTATGTGTACTGTATGTGTACTGTAGTTGTATTGTAGTTGTACTGTATGTGTACTGTAGTTTTACTGTAGTTGTACTGTATTTGTACTGTAGTTGTACTTTAGTTGTACTGTATGTGTCCTGTATTTTAACTGTACTTGTACTGTAGTTGTACTGAAGTTGTACTGTAGTTGTACTGTATGTGTACTGTAGTTGTACTGTAGTTGTACTGTAGTTGTACTGTATGTGTACTGTAGTTGTACTGTAGTTGTACTGTATGTGTACTGTATTTGTACTGTAGTTGTACTGTAGTTGTACTGTATGTGTACTGTATGTGTACTGTAGTTGTACTGTAGTTGTACTGTATGTGTCCTGTATTTTAACTGTACTTGTACTGTAGTTGTACTGTAGTTGTACTGTAGTTGTACTGTATTTGTACTGTAGTTGTACTGTAGTTGTACTGTATGTGTACTGTAGTTGTACTGTAGTTGTACTGTATGTGTACAGTATGTGTTCTGTATTTGTACTGTAGTTGTACTGTAGTTGTACTGTATTTGTACTGTAGTTGTACTGTAGTTGTACTGTAGTTGTACTGTATGTGTACTGTAGTTGTACTGTAGTTGTACTGTATGTGTACTGTATGTGTACTGTAGTTGTACTGTAGTTGTACTGTAGTTGTACTGTACTTGTACTGTAGTTGTACTGTATGTGTACTGTATGTGTACTGTAGTTGTACTGTATGTGTACTGTAGTTGTACTGTAGTTGTACTGTATGTGTACTGTAGTTGTACTGTATTTGTACTGTACTTGTACTGTAGTTGTACTGTATTTGTACTGTATTTGTACTGTATTTTAACTGTATTTGTACGGTAGTTGTACTGTATTTGTACTCTAGTTGTACTGTAGTTGTACTGTAGTTGTACTGTAGTTGTACTGTACTTGTACTGTAGTTGTACTGTAGTTGTAATGTATGTGTACTGTAGTGGTACTGTATTTGTACTGTACTTGTACTGTAGTTGTACTGTAGTTGTACTGTATGTGTACTGTAGTTGTACTGTATGTGTACTGTAGTGGTACTGTATTTGTACTGTACTTGTACTGTATTTGTACTGTACTTGTACAGTATGTGTACTGTAGTTGTACTGTATGTGTACTGTAGTTGTACTGTAGTTGTACTGTATGTGTACTGTAGTTGTACTGTATTTGTACTGTTCTTGTACTGTAGTTGTACTGTATGTGTACTGTATGTGTACTGTATTTTAACTGTATTTGTACTGTAGTTGTACTGTATTTGTACTGTAGTTCTACTGTAGTTGTACTGTAGTTGTACTGTACTTGTACTGTACTTGTACTGTAGTTGTACTGTACTTGTACTGTAGTTGTACTGTATGTGTACTGTATTTTAACTGTATTTGTACTGTAGTTGTACTGTATTTGTACTGTAGTTGTACTGTACTTTTACTGTACTTGTACTGTAGTTGTACTGTATGTGTACTGTAGTGGTACTGTATTTGTACTGTACTTGTACTGTAGTTGTACTGTAGTTGTACTGTATGTGTACTGTAGTTGTACTGTATTTGTACTGTACTTGTACTGTAGTTGTACTGTAGTTGTACTGTAGTTGTACTGTAGTTGTACTGTATGTGTACTGTATTTTAACTGTATTTGTACTGTAGTTGTACTGTAGTTGTACTGTAGTTGTACTGTAGTTGTACTGTAGTTGTACTGTATTGTACTGTAGTTGTACTGTAGTTGTACTGTAGTTAAACTGTATTTGTACTGTAGTTGTACTGTAGTTGTACTGTACTTGTAATGTATGTGTACTGTATGTGTACTGTATTTGTACTGTAGTAGTACTGTATGTGTACTGTATGTGTACTGTATGTGTACTGTATGTGTACTGTATTTGTACTGTAGTTGTACTGTAGTTGTACTGTAGTTGTACTGTATATGTACTGTACTTGTACTGTACTTGTACTGTAGTTGTACTGTACTTGTACTGTACTTGTACTGTACTTGTACTGTAGTTGTACTGTAGTTGTACTGTATGTGTACTGTAGTTGTACTGTAGTTGTACTGTAGTTGTACTGTAGTTGTACTGTAGTTGTACTGTATGTGTACTGTATTTGTACTGTACTTGTACTGTAGTTGTACTGTACTTGTACTGTACTTGTACTGTAGTTGTACTGTACTTGTACTGTACTTGTACTGTACTTGTACTGTAGTTGTACTGTAGTTGTACTGTATGTGTACTGTAGTTGTACTGTAGTTGTACTGTAGTTGTACTGTAGTTGTACTGTACTTGTACTGCACTTGTACTGTAGTTGTACTGTAGTTGTACTGTATGTGTACTGTATTTTAACTGTACTTGTAATGTAGTTGTACTGTAGTTGTACTGTAATTGTACTGTATGTGTACTGTATTTGTACTGTACTTGTACTGTAGTTGTACTGTACTTGTACTGTACTTGTACTGAACTTGTACTGTATGTGTACTGCACTTGTACTGTAGTTGTACTGTAGTTGTACTGTATTTGTACTGTAGTTGTACTGTAGTTGTACTGTATGTGTACTGTAGTTGTACTGTAGTTGTACTGTAGTTGTACTGTATGTGTACTGTATTTTAACTGTAGTTGTACTGTAGTTGTACTGTATGTGTACTGTATGTGTACTGTAGTTGTACTGTAGTTGTACTGTATGTGTACTGTATGTGTACTGTATGTGTACTGTAGTTGTACTGTATTTGTACTGTAGTTGTACTGTAGTTGTACTGTATGTGTACTGTAGTTGTACTGTATGTGTACTGTAGTTGTACTATATTTGTACTGTAATTGTACTGTACTTGTACTGTAGTTGTACTGTAGTTGTACAGTATGTGTACTGTATTTGTACTGTACTTGTACTGTAGTTGTACTGTAGTTGTACTGTACTTGTACTGTCCTTGTACTGTAGTTGTACTGTATGTGTACTGTAGTTGTACTGTATTTGTACTGTACTTGTACTGTAGTTGTACTGTAGTTGTACTGTACTTGTACTGTACTTGTACTGTAGTTGTACTGTAGTTGTACTGTAGTTGTACTGTATGTGTACTGTAGTTGTACTGTATTTGTACTGTACTTGTACTGTAGTTGTACTGTAGTTGTACTGTAGTTGTACTGTATGTGTACTGTATTTGTACTGTACTTGTACTGTAGTTGTACCGTAGTTGTACTGTATGTGTACTCTATTTGTACTGTACTTGTACTGTAGTTGTACTGTAGTTGTACTGTACTTTTACTGTACTTGTACTGTAGTTGTACTGTATGTGTACTGAAGTTGTACTGTATTTGTACTGTACTTGTACTGTAGTTGTACTGTAGTTGTACTGTACTTGTACTGTACTTGTACTGTAGTTGTACTGTAGTTGTACTGTAGTTGTACTGTATGTGTACTGTAGTTGTACTGTATTTGTACTGTACTTGTACTGTAGTTGTACTGTAGTTGTACTGTAGTTGTACTGTATGTGTACTGTATTTATACTGTACTTGTACTGGTGTTGTACTGTATGTGTACTGTATTTGTACTGTACTTGTACTGTAGTTGTACTGTAGTTGTACTGTACTTGTACTGTACTTGTACTGTAGTTGTACTGTATGTGTACTGTAGTTGTACTGTATTTGTACTGTACTTGTACTGTAGTTGTACTGTAGTTGTACTGTACTTGTACTGTACTTGTACTGTACTTGTACTGTAGTTGTACTGTTGTTGTACTGTAGTTGTACTGTAGTTGTACTGTACTTTTTTGTATTTGTACTGTAGTTGTTCTGTACGTGTACTGTATTTGTACTGTAGTTGTACTGTAGTTGTACTGTAGTTGTACTGTATGTGTACTGTAGTTGTACTGTAGTTGTACTGTAGTTGTACTGTATGTGTACTGTATGTGTACTGTATGTGTACTGTAGTTGTACGGTAGGTGTTCTATATGTGTACTGTAGTTGTACTGTATGTGTACTGTATGTGTACTGTAGTTGTACTGTAGTTGTACTGTAGTTTTACTGTAGTTGTACAGTATTTGTACTGTAGTTGTACTGTAGTTGTACTGTTGTTGTACTGTATGTGTACTGTATTTGTACTGTATGTGTACTGTAGTTGTACTGTATGTGTACTGTATGTGTACTGTAGTTGTACTGTAAATGTACTGTATGTGTACTGTATGTGTATTGTAGTTGTACTGTAGTTGTACTGTAGTTGTACTGTATGTGTACTGTAGTTGTACTGTAGTTGTACTGTATGTGTACTGTAGTTGTACTGTAGTTGTACTGTAGTTGTTCTGTATGTGTACTGTAGTTGTACTGTAGTTGTACTGAAGTTATACTGTAGTTGTACTGTATGTGTACTGTATTTGTACTGTATGTGTACTGTAGTTGTACTGTATGTGTACTGTATGTGTACTGTATTTGTACTGTATGTGTACTGTAGTTGTACTGTATGTGTACTGTAGTTGTACTGTAGTTGTACTGTAGTTGTACTGTATGTGTACTGTATTTGTACTGTAGTTGTACTGTAGTTGTACTGTATGTGTACTGTATGTGTACTGTATTTGTACTGTATGTGTACTGTATTTGTACTGTAGTTGTACTGTAGTTGTACTGTAGTTGTACTGTAGTTGTACTGTATGTGTACTGTATTTGTACTGTATGTGTACTGTATTTGTACTGTAGTTGTACTGTATGTGTACTGTAGTTGTACTGTAGTTGTACTGTATGTGTACTGTATTTGTACTGTATGTGTACTGTATTTGTACTGTAGTTGTACTGTAGTTGTACTGTAGTTGTACTGTATGTGTACTGTATTTGTACTGTATGTGTACTGTATTTGTACTGTAGTTGTACTGTAGTTGTACTGTATGTGTACTGTATTTTAACTGTACTTGTAATGTAGTTGTACTGTATTTGTACTGTAGTTGTACTGTATGTGTACTGTATTTGTACTGTATGTGTACTGTATTTGTACTGTATGTGTACTGTATTTGTACTGTAGTTTTACTGTAGTTGTACTGTACTTGTACTGTATTTGTACTTTATGTGTACTGTATGTGTACTGTAGTTGTACTGTATTTGTACTGTAGTTGTACTGTAGTTGTACTATAGTTGTACTGTATGTGTACTGTACTTGTACTGTATGTGTACTGTAGTTGTACTGTATTTGTACTGTATTTGTACTGTAGTTGTACTGTAGTTGTACTGTAGTTGTACTGTATGTGTACTGTATGTGTACTGTATGTGTACTGTAGTTGTACTGTATGTGCACTGCATTTGTACTGTAGTTGTACTGTAGTTGAACTGTACTTGTACTGTAGTTGTACTGTAGTTGTACTGTAGTTGTACTGTATTTGTACTGTACTTGTACTGTAGTTGTACTGTATGTGTACTGTAGTTTTACTGTATTTGTACTGTACTTGTACTGTAGTTGTACTGTAGTTGTACTGTACTTGTACTGTACTTGAACTGTAGTTGTACTGTATGTGTACTGTAGTTGTACTGTAGTTGTACTGTAGTTGTACTGTAGTTGTACTGTAGTTGTACTGTAGTTGTACTGTAGTTGTACTGTATGTGTACTGTATTTGTACTGTATGTGTACTGTATTTGTACTGTAGTTGTACTGTAGTTGTACTGTATGTGTACTGTATTTTAACTGTACTTGTACTGTAGTTGTACTGTATTTGTACTGTAGTTGTACTGTATTTGTACTGTAGTTGTACTGTAGTTGTACTGTAGTTGTACTGTATGTGTACTGTATTTGTACTGTATGTGTACTGTATTTGTACTGTATGTGTACTCTATTTGTACTGTAGTTGTACTGTAGTTGTACTGTATGTGTACTGTAGTTGAACTGTACTTGTACTGTAATTGTACTGTATGTGTACTGTATTTGTACTGTAGTTGTACTGTATTTGTACTGTACTTGTACTGTAGTTGTACTGTAGTTGTACTGTATGTGTACTGTATTTGTACTGTACTTGTACTGTAGTTGTATTGTAGTTGTACTGTATGTGTACTGTAGTTGTACTGTATGTGTACTGTAGTTGTACTGTATGTGTACTGTATGTGTACTGTATTTGTACTGTATGTGTACTGTATTTGTACTGTAGTTGTACTGTAGTTGTACTGTAGTTGTACTGTATGTGTACTGTATTTGTACTGTATGTGTACTGTATTTGTACTGTAGTTGTACTGTATGTGTACTGTAGTTGTACTGTAGTTGTACTGTATGTGTACTGTATTTGTACTGTATGTGTACTGTATTTGTACTGTAGTTGTACTGTAGTTGTACTGTAGTTGTACTGTAGTTGTACTGTATGTGTACTGTATTTGTACTGTATGTGTACTGTATTTGTACTGTAGTTGTACTGTAGTTGTACTGTATGTGTACTGTATTTTAACTGTACTTGTACTGTAGTTGTACTGTATTTGTACTGTAGTTGTACTGTATGTGTACTGTATTTGTACTGTATGTGTACTGTATTTGTACTGTATGTGTACTGTATTTGTACTGTAGTTGTACTGTAGTTGTACTCTACTTGTACTGTATTTGTACTTTATGTGTACTGTATGTGTACTGTAGTTGTACTGTATTTGTACTGTAGTTGTACTGTAGTTGTACTGTAGTTGTACTGTAGTTGTACTGTAGTTGTACTGTATGTGTACTGTACTTGTACTGTATGTGTACTGTAGTTGTACTGTATTTGTACTGTATTTGTACTGTAGTTGTACTGTAGTTGTACTGTAGTTGTACTGTATGTGTACTGTATGTGTACTGTAAGTGTACTGAAGTTGTACTGTATGTGCACTGTATTTGTACTGTAGTTGTACTGTAGTTGAACTGTACTTGTACTGTAGTTGTACTGTAGTTGTACTGTAGTTGTACTGTATTTGTACTGTACTTGTACTGTAGTTGTACTGTATGTGTACTGTAGTTTTACTGTATTTGTACTGTACTTGTACTGTAGTTGTACTGTAGTTGTACTGTACTTGTACTGTACTTGTACTGTAGTTGTACTGTAGTTGTACTGTAGTTGTACTGTATGTGTACTGTAGTTGTACTGTATTTGTACTGTACTTGTACTGTAGATGTACTGTAGTTGTACTGTATTTGTACTGTATGTGTACTGTATTTGTACTGTAGTTGTACTGTATGTGTACTGTAGTTGTACTGTAGTTGTACTGTGTGTGTACTGTATTTGTACTGTATGTGTACTGTATTTGTACTGTAGTTGTACTGTAGTTGTACTGTGTTTGTACTGTAGTTGTACTGTAGTTGTACTGTATGTGTACTGTATTTGTACTGTATGTGTACTGTAGTTGTACTGTAGTTGTACTGTATGTGTACTGTATTTTAACTGTACTTGTACTGTAGTAGTACTGTATTTGTACTGTAGTTGTACTCTATTTGTACTGTAGTTGTACTGTAGTTGTACTGTAGTTGTACTGTATGTGTACTGTATTTGTACTGTATGTGTACTGTATTTGTACTGTATGTGTACTGTATTTGTACTGTAGTTGTACTGTAGTTGTACTGTATGTGTACTGTAGTTGTACTGTACTTTTACTGTAGTTGTACTGTATGTGTACTGTATTTGTACTGTAGTTGTACTGTATTTGTACTGTACTTGTACTGTAGTTGTACTGTAGTTGTACTGTATGTGTACTGTATTTGTACTGTACTTGTACTGTAGTTGTACTGTAGTTGTACTGTAGTTGTACTGTAGTTGTACTGTACTTGTACTGTACTTGTACTGTAGTTGTACTGTATTTGTACTGTACTTGTACTGTAGTTGTACTGTACTTGTACTGTAGTTGTACTGTAGTTGTACTGTACTTGTACTGTAGTTGTACTGTATGTGTACTGTAGTTGAACTGTATTTGTACTGTACTTGTACTGTAGTTGTACTGTAGTTGTACTGTACTTGTACTGTAGTTGTACTGTAGTTGTACTGTATGTGTACTGTATTTGTACTGTACTTGTACTGTAGTTGTACTGTAGTTGTACTGTATTTGTACTGTATGTGTACTGTAGTTGTACTGTATTTGTACTGTACTTGTACTGTAGTCGTACTGTAGTTGTACTGTATTTGTACTGTAGTTGTACTGTAGTTGTACTGTATGTGTACTGTAGTTGTACTGTATGTGTACTGTAGTTGTACTGAATGTGTACTGTAGTTGTAATGTATTTGTACTGTATTTGTAATGTACTTGTACTGTAGTTGTACTGTAGTTGTACTGTATGTGTACTGTATTTGTACTGTACTTGTACTGTAGTTGTACTGTAGTTGTACTGTACTTGTACTGTACTTGTACTGTAGTTGTACTGTATGTTTACTGTAGTTGTACTGTATTTATACTGTACTTGTACTTTAGTTGTACTGTAGTTGAACTGTACTTGTACTGTAGTTGTACTGTAGTTGTACTGTAGTTGTACTGTAGTTGTACTGTATGTGTACTGTAGTTGTACTGTATTTGTACTGTACTTGTACTGTAGATGTACTGTAGTTGTACTGTATTTGTACTGTATGTGTACTGTATTTGTACTGTAGTTGTACTGTATGTGTACTGTAGTTGTACTGTAGTTGTACTGTGTGTGTACTGTAATTGTACTGTATGTGTACTGTAGTTGTACTGTAGTTGTACTGTAGTTGTACTGTATGTGTACTGTATTTGTACTGTATGTGTACTGTATTTGTACTGTAGTTGTACTGTAGTTGTACTGTATGTGTACTGTATTTTAACTGTACTTGTACTGTAGTTGTACTGTATTTGTACTGTAGTTGTACTGTATTTGTACTGTAGTTGTACTGTAGTTGTACTGTAGTTGTACTGTATGTGTACTGTATTTGTACTGTATGTGTACTGTATTTGTACTGTATGTGTACTGTATATGTACTGTAGTTGTACTGTAGTTGTACTGTATGTGTACTGTAGTTGTACTGTACTTGTACTGTAGTTGTATTGTATGTGTACTGTATTTGTACTGTACTTGTACTGTAGTTGTACTGTAGTTGTACTGTAGTTGTACTGTATGTGTACTATAGTTGTACTGTAGTTGTACTGTAGTTGTACTGTAGTTGTATTGTATGTGTCCTGTATTTTAACTGTACTTGTACTGTAGTTGTACTGTAGTTGTACTGTAGTTGTACTGTAGTTGTACTGTATGTGTACTGTATGTGTACTGTAGTTGTACTGTAGTTGTACTGTAGTTGTACTGTATGTGTACTGTATGTGTACTGTATTTTTACTGTAGTTGTACTGTAGTTGTACTGTATGTGTCCTGTATTTTAACTGTACTTGTACTGTAGTTGTACTGTAGTAGTTCTGTAGTTGTACTGTAGATGTACTGTAGTTGTACTGTATGTGTACTGTATGTGTACTGTAGTTGTACTGTAGTTGTACTGCAGTTGTACTGTAGTTGTACTGTAGTTGTACTGTATGTGTACTGTATGTCTACTGTAGTTGTACTGTAGTTGTACTGTATGTGTACTGTATGTGTACTGTAGTTGTACTGTATGTGGACTGTACTTGTACTGTACTTGTACTGTACTTGTACTGTACTTGTACTGTACTTGTACTGTAGTTGTACTGTAGTTGTACTGTATGTGTACTGTATGTGTACTGTACTTGTGCTGTAGTTGTACTGTAGCTGTACTGTATTTGTACTGTAGTTGTACTGTAGTTGTACTGTAGTGTACTGTATGTGTACTGTATGTGTACTGTAGTTGTATTGTAGTTGTACTGTATGTGTACTGTAGTTGTACTGTAGTTGTACTGTATTTGTACTGTAGTTGTACTTTAGTTGTACTGTATGTGTACTGTATGTGTACTGTAGTTGTACTGTAGTTGTACTGTATGTGTCCTGTATTTTAACTGTACTTGTACTGTAGTTGTACTGTAGTTGTACTGTAGTTGTACTGTATGTGTACTGTAGTTGTACTGTATGTGTACTGTAGTTGTACTGTATGTGTACTGTATGTGTACTGTATTTGTACTGTAGTTGTACTGTAGTTGTACTGTATGTGTACTGTATGTGTACTGTAGTTGTACTGTAGTTGTACTGTAGTTGTACTGTATGTGTCCTGTATTTTAAATGTACTTGTACTGTAGTTGTACTGTAGTTGTACTGTAGTTGTACTGTATGTGTACTGTAGTTGTACTGTAGTTGTACTGTATGTGTACTGTATGTGTTCTGTATTTGTACTGTAGTTGTACTGTAGTTGTACTGTGTTTGTACTGTAGATGTACTGTAGTTGTACTGTAGTTGTACTGTATGTGTACTGTAGTTGTACTGTAGTTGTACTGTATGTGTACTGTATGTGTACTGTAGTTGTACTGTAGTTGTACTGTATGTGTACTGTACTTGTACTGTACTTGTACTGTAGTTGTACTGTAGTTGTACTGTACTTGTACTGTAGTTGTACTGTAAGTGTACTGTATGTGTACTGCAGTTGTACTGTATGTGTACTGTAGTTGTACTGTAGTTGTACTGTATGTGTACTGTAGTTGTACTGTATTTGTACTGTACTTGTACTGTAGTTGTACTGTATTTGTACTGTATTTGTACTGTATTTTAACTGTATTTGTACTGTAGTTGTACTGTATTTGTACTGTAGTTGTACTGTAGTTGTACTGTAGTTGTACTGTAGTTGTACTGTACTTGTACTGTAGTTGTACTGTAGTTGTACTGTATGTGTACTGTAGTGGTACTGTATTTGTACTGTACTTGTACTGTAGTTGTACTGTAGTTGTACTGTATGTGTACTGTAGTTGTACTGTATGTGTACTGTACTTGTACTGTATTTGTACTGTACTTGTACTGTATGTGTACTGTAGTTGTACTGTATGTGTACTGTAGTCGTACTGTAGTTGTACTGTATGTGTACTGTAGTTGTACTGTATTTGTACTGTACTTGTACTGTAGTTGTACTGTATGTGTACTGTATGTGTACTGTATTTTAACTGTATTTGTACTGTAGTTGTACTGTATTTGTACTGTAGTTGTACTGTAGTTGTACTGTATTGTACTGTACTTGTACTGTAGTTGTACTGTATGTGTACTGTATTTTAACTGTATTTGTACTGTAGTTGTACTGTATTTGTACTGTAGTTGTACTGTACTTTTACTGTACTTGTACTGTAGTTGTACTGTAGTTGTACTGTATGTGTACTGTAGTGGTACTGTATTTGTACTGTACTTATACTGTAGTTGTACTGTAGTTGTACTGTAGTTGTACTGTAGTGGTACTGTATTTGTACTGTACTTGTACTGTAGTTGTACTGTAGTTGTACTGTAGTTGTACTGTAGTTGTACTGTAGTTGTACTGTATTTGTACTGTATGTGTTCTGTAGTTGTACTGTAGTTGTACTGTAGTTGTACTGTAGTTGTACTGTATGTGTCCTGTATTTTAACTGTACTTGTACTGTAGTTGTACTGTAGTTGTACTGTAGTTGTACTGTAGTTGTACTGTATGTTTACTGTAGTTGTACTGTAGTTGTACTGTAGTTGTACAGTATGTGTACTGTATGTGTACTGTAGTTGTACTGTAGTTGTACTGTATGTGTACTGTATGTGTACTGTAGTTGTACTGTATGTGTTCTGTACGTGTACTGTACTTGTACTGTAGTTGTACTGTAGTTGTACTGTATGTGTACAGTATGTGTACTGTACTTGTGCTGTAGTTGTACTGTAGTTGTACTGTATGTGTACTGTATGTGTACTGTAGTTGTACTGTAGTTGTACTGTATGTGTACTGTAGTTGTACTGTATTTGTACTGTACTTGTACTGTAGTTGTACTGTATGTGTACTGTATGTGTACTGTATTTTTACTGTATTTGTACTGTAGTTGTACTGTATGTGTACTGTAGTTGTACTGTAGTTGTACTGTATTTGTACTGTAGTTGTACTTTAGTTGCACTGTATGTGTACTGTATGTGTACTGTAGTTGTACTGTAGTTGTACTGTATGTGTCCTGTATTTTAACTGTACTTGTACTGTAGTTGTACTGTAGTTGTACTGTAGTTGTACTGTATGTGTACTGTAGTTGTACTGTAGTTGTACTGTATGTGTACTGTATGTGTACTGTATTTGTACTGTAGTTGTACTGTAGTTGTACTGTATGTGTACTGTATGTGTACTGTAGTTGTACTGTAGTTGTACTGTATGTGTCCTGTATTTTAACTGTACTTGTACTGTAGTTGTACTGTAGTTGTACTGTAGTTCTACTGTATGTGTACTGTAGTTGTACTGTAGTTGTACTGTATGTGTACTGTATGTTTTCTGTATTTGTACTGTAGTTGTACTGTAGTTGTACTGTATTTGTACTGTAGTTGTACTGTAGTTGTACTGTAGTTGTACTGTATGTGTACTGTAGTTGTACTGTAGTTGTACTGTATGTGTACTGTATGTGTACTGTAGTTGTACTGTAGTTTTACTGTATGTGTACTGTACTTGTACTGTACTTGTACTGTAGTTGTACTGTAGTTGTACTGTAGTTGTACTGTACTTGTACTGTAGTTGTACTGTATGTGTACTGTATGTGTACTGTAGTTGTACTGTATGTGTACTGTAGTTGTACTGTAGTTTTACTGTATGTGTACTGTATTTGTACTGTATTTGTACTGTATTTTAACTGTATTTGTACTGTAGTTGTACTGTATTTGTACTGTAGTTGTACTGTAGTTGTACTGTAGTTGTACTGTACTTGTACTGTAGTTGTACTGTAGTTGTACTGTATGTGTACTGTAGTGGTACTGTATTTGTACTGTACTTGTACTGTAGTTTTACTGTAGTTTTACTGTATGTGTACTGAAGTTGTACTGTATGTGTACTGTAGTGGTACTGTATCTGTACTGTACTTGTACTGTATTTGTACTGTACTTGTACTGTATGTGTACTGTAGTTGTACTGTATGTGTACTGTAGTTGTACTGTAGTTGTACTGTATGTGTACTGTAGTTGTACTGTATTTGTACTGTACTTGTACTGTAGTTGTACTGTATGTGTACTGTATGTGTACTGTATTATAACTGTATTTGTACTGTAGTTGTACTGTATTTGTACTGTAGTTGTACTGTAGTTGTACTGTAGTTGTACTGTAGATGTACTGTACTTGTACTGTAGTTGTACTGTATGTGTACTGTATTTTAACTGTATTTGTACTGTAGTTGTACTGTATTTGTACTGTAGTTGTACTGTACTTTTACTGTACTTCTACTGTAGTTGTACTGTAGTTGTACTGTAGTTGTACTGTAGTGGTACTGTATTTGTACTGTACTTGTACTGTAGTTGTACTGTAGTTGTACTGTAGTTGTACTGTAGTTGTACTGTATGTGTACTGTAGTTGTACTGTATTTGTACTGTACTTGTACTGTAGTTGTACTGTAGTTGTACTGTAGTTGTACTGTAGTTGTACTGTAGTTGTACTGTAGTTGTACTGTATGTGTACTGTATTTTAACTGTATTTGTACTGTAGATGTACTGTAGTTGTACTGTAGTTGTACTGAGTTGTACTGTAGTTGTACTGTAGTTGTACTGTAGTTGTAATGTACTTGTACTGTAGTTGTACTGTAGTTGTACTGTAGTTAAACTGTATTTGTACTGTAGTTGTACTGTAGTTGTACTGTACTTGTACTGTATGTGTACAGTATGTGTACTGTATTTGTACTGTAGTAGTACTGTATGTGTACTGTATGTGTACTGTATGTGTACTGTATTTGTACTGTAGTTGTACTGTAGTTGTACTGTAGTTGTATTGTAGTTGTACTGTATTTGTACTGTACTTGTACTGTAGTTGTACTGTAGTTGTACTGTACTTGTACTGTACTTGTACTGTACTTGTACTGTACTTGTACTGCACTTGTACTGTATGTGTACTGTATTTTAACTGTATTTGTACTGTAGTTGTACTGTATTTGCACTGTAGTTGTACTGTACTTTTACTGTACTTCTACTGTAGTTGTACTGTAGTTGTACTGTAGTTGTACTGTAGTGGTACTGTATTTGTACTGTACTTGTACTGTAGTTGTACTGTAGTTGTACTGTAGTTGTACTGTAGTTGTACTGTATGTGTACTGTAGTTGTACTGTATTTGTACTGTACTTGTACTGTAGTTGTACTGTAGTTGTACTGTAGTTGTACTGTAGTTGTACTGTAGTTGTACTGTATGTGTACTGTATTTTAACTGTATTTGTACTGTAGATGTACTGTAGTTGTACTGTAGTTGTACTGAGTTGTACTGTTGTTGTACTGTAGTTGTACTGTAGTTGTAATGTACTTGTACTGTAGTTGTACTGTAGTTGTACTGTAGTTAAACTGTATTTGTACTGTAGTTGTACTGTAGTTGTACTGTACTTGTACAGTATGTGTACAGTATGTGTACTGTATTTGTACTGTAGTAGTACTGTATGTGTACTGTATGTGTACTGTATGTGTACTGTATGTGTACTGTATTTGTACTGTAGTTGTACTGTAGTTGTACTGTAGTTGTATTGTAGTTGTACTGTATTTGTACTGTACTTGTACTGTAGTTGTACTGTAGTTGTACTGTACTTGTACTGTACTTGTACTGTACTTGTACTGTAGTTGTACTGTAGTTGTACTGTAGTTGTACTGTAGTTGTACTGTAGTTGTACTGTAGTTGTACTGTAGTTGTACTGTATGTGTACTGTAGTTGTACTGTATTTGTACTGTACATGTACTGTAGTTGTACTGTAGTTGTACTGTAGTTGTACTGTATGTGTACTGTATTTATACTGTACTTGTACTGTAGTTGTACTGTAGTTGTACTGTATGTGTACTGTATTTTAATTGTACTTGTAATGTAGTTGTACTGTAGTTGTACTGTAGTTGTACTGTATGTGTACTGTATTTGTACTGTACTTGTACTGTAGTTGTACTGTACTTGTACTGTACTTGTACTGTACTTGTACTGTACTTGTACTGTATGTGTACTGTACTTGTACTGTAGTTGTACTGTAGTTGTACTGTATTTGTACTGTAGTGTACTGTAGTTGTACTGTAGTTGTACTGTATGTGTACTGTAGTTGTACTGTAGTTGTACTGTAGTTGTACTGTATGTGTACTGTATTTTAACTGTAGTTGTACTGTATTTGTACTGTATGTGTTCTGTATGTGTACTGTAGTTGTACTGTAGTTGTACTGTATGTGTACTGTATGTGTACTGTATGTGTACTGTAGTTGTACTGTATGTGTACTGTAGTTGTACTGTATGTGTACTGTAGTTGTACTATATTTGTACTGTAATTGTACTGTACTTGTACTGTAGTTGTACTGTAGTTGTACTGTATGTGTACTGTATTTGTACTGTACTTGTACTGTAGTTGTACTGTAGTTGTACTGTACTTGTACTGTACTTGTACTGTAGTTGTACTGTATGTGTACTGTAGTTGTACGGTATTTGTACTGTACTTGTACTGTAGTTGTACTGTAGTTGTACTGTACTTGTACTGTACTTGTATTATAGTTGTACTGTAGTTGAACTGTAGTTGTACTTATGTGTACTGTAGTTGTACTGTATTTGTACTGTACTTGTACTGTAGTTGTACTGTAGTTGTACTGTAGTTGTACTGTATGTGTACTGTATTTGTACTGTACTTGTACTGTAGTTGTACTGTAGTTGTACTGTATGTGTACTGTATTTGTACTGTACTTGTACTGTAGTTGTACTGTAGTTGTA
Source organism: Meconema thalassinum (assembly GCA_946902985.2). Taxonomy (NCBI): domain Eukaryota; kingdom Metazoa; phylum Arthropoda; class Insecta; order Orthoptera; family Tettigoniidae; genus Meconema; species Meconema thalassinum. The sequence goes on along the minus strand of OX336394.1, from coordinate 441,657,926 downwards.
CTGTACTTTTACTGTACTTGTACTGTAGTTGTACTGTATGTGTACTGTAGTTGTACTGTATTTGTACTGTACTTGTACTGTAGTTGTACTGTAGTTGTACTGTACTTGTACTGTACTTGTACTGTACTTGTACTGTAGTTGTACTGTAGTTGTACTGTAGTTGTACTGTATGTGTACTGTAGTTGTACTGTATTTGTACTGTACTTGTACTGTAGTTGTACTGTAGTTGTACTGTAGTTGTACTGTATGTGTACTGTATTTATACTGTACTTGTACTGTAGTTGTACTGTATGTGTACTGTATTTGTACTGTACTTGTACTGTAGTTGTACTGTAGTTGTACTGTACTTGTACTGTACTTGTACTGTAGTTGTACTGTATGTGTACTGTAGTTGTACTGTATTTGTACTGTACTTGTACTGTAGTTGTACTGTAGTTGTACTGTACTTGTACTGTACTTGTACTGTACTTGTACTGTACTTGTACTGTAGTTGTACTGTAGTTGTACTGTAGTTGTACTGTATGTGTACTTTATTTTAACTGTATTTGTACTGTAGTTGTACTGTAGTTGTACTGTAGTTGTACTGTATGTGTACTGTATGTGTACTGTATTTGTACTGTAGTTGTACTGTATGTGTACTGTAGTTGTACTGTAGTTGTACTGAATTTGTACTGTATGTGTACTGTAGTTGTACTGTTGTTGTACTGTATTTGTACTGTATTTGTACTGTATGTGTACTGTATGTGTACTGTATGTGTACTGTAGTTGTACTGTATGTGTACTGTAGTTGTACTGTATGTGTACTGTATGTGTACTGTATGTGTACTGTATGTGTACTGTAGGTGTACTGTAGTTGTACTGTATGTGTACTATTTTTTAACTGTATTTGTACTGTAGTTGTACTGTAGTTGTACTGTACTTGTACTGTAGTTGTACTGTAGTTGTACTGTAGTTGTACTGTACTTGTACTGTAGCTGTACTGTAGTTGTACTGTACTTGAACTGTAGTTGTACTGTAGTTGTACTGTAGTTGTACTGTAGTTGTACTGTACTTGTACTGTAGCTGTACTGTAGTTGTACTGTAGTTGTACTGTACTTGTACTGTACTTGTACTGTAGTTGTACTGTAGTTGTACTGTACTTGTACTGTAGTTGTACTGTAGTTGTACTGTATGTGTCCTGTATTTTAACTGTACTTGTACTGTAGTTGTACTGTAGTTGTACTCTACATGTACTGTAGTTGTACTGTAGTTGTACTGTAGTTGTACTGTAGTTGTACTGTATGTGTACTGTAGTTGTACTGTAGTTGTACTGTAGTTGTACTGTACTTGTACTGTAGTTGTACTGTAGTTGTACTGTATGTGTACTGTAGTTGTACTGTAGTTGTACTGTACTTGTACTGTAGTTGTACTGTTGTTGTACTGTAGTTGTACTGTAGTTGTACTGTACTTGTACTGTACTTGTACTGTAGTTGTACTGTAGTTGTACTGTATTTGTACTGTAGTTGTACTGTAGTTGTACTGTACTTGTACTGTAGTTGTACTGTAGTTGTACTGTATGTGTCCTGTATTTTAACTGTACTTGTACTGTACATGTACTGTAGTTGTACTGTAGTTGTACTGTACTTGTACTGTAGTTGTACTGTAGTTGTACTGTAGTTGTACTGTAGTTGTACTGTATGTGTCCTGTATTTTAACTTTACTTGTACTGTAGTTGTACTGTATGTGTACTGTAGTTGTACTGTAGTTGTACTGTAGTTGTACTGTATGTGTACTGTAGTTGTACTGTAGTTGTACTGTAGTTGTACTGTAGTTGTACTGTATGTGTCCTGTAGTTGTACTGTAGTTGTACTGTAGTTGTACTGTATGTGTCCTGTAGTTGTACTGTAGTTGTACTGTACTTGTACTGTACTTGTACTGTAGTTGTACTGTAGTTGTACTGTACTTGTACTGTACTTGTACTGTATGTGTACTGTAGTTGTACTGTTGTTGTACTGTAGTTGTACTGTATGTGTACTGTAGTTGTACTGTAGTTGTACTGTATGTGTACTGTAGTTGTACTGTAGTTGTACTGTACTTGTACTGTAGTTGTACTGTAGTTGTACTGTAGTTGTACTGTAGTTGTACTGTATGTGTACTGTACTTGTACTGTAGTTGTACCGTAGTTGTACTGTAGTTGTACTGTATGTGTACTGTAGTTGCACTGTATTTGTACTGTACTTGTACTGTAGTTGTACTGTAGTTGTACTGTATGTGTACTGTATTTGTACTGTACTTGTACTGTAGTTGTACTGTACTTTTACTGTACTTGTACTGTAGTTGTACTGTATGTGTACTGTAGTTGTACTGTATTTGTACTGTACTTGTACTGTAGTTGTACTGTAGTTGTACTGTACTTGTACTGTACTTGTACTGTAGTTGTACTGTAGTTGTAATGTAGTTGTACTGTATGTGTACTGTATTTGTACTGTACTTGTACTGTAGTTGTACTGTAGTTGTACTGTAGTTGTACTGTATGTGTACTGTATTTGTACTGTACTTGTACTGTAGTTGTACTGTAGTTGTACTGTACTTGTACTGTACTTGTACTGTAGTTGTACTGTATGTGTTCTGTAGTTGTACTGTATTTGTACCGTACTTGTACTGTAGTTGTACTGTAGTTGTACTGTACTTGTACTGTACTTGTACTGTACTTGTACTGTAGTTGTACTGTAGTTGTACTGTATGTGTACTGTATTTTAACTGTATTTGTACTGTAGTTGTACTGTAGTTGTACTGTAGTTGTACTGTATGTGTACTGTATGTGTACTGTATTTGTATTGTAGTTGTACTGTATGTGTACTGTAGTTGTACTGTAGTTGTACTGTATTTGTACTGTATGTGTACTGTAGTTGTACAGTAGTTGTACTGTATTTGTACTGTATGTGTACTGTATGTGTACTGTATGTGTACTGTAGTTGTACTGTATGTGTACGGTATGTGTACTGTATGTGTACTGTATGTGTACTGTATGTGTACTGTATGTGTACTGTAGTTGTACTGTATGTGTACTGTATGTGTACTGTATGTGTACTGTATGTGTACTGTAGTTGTACTGTATGTGTACTGTATTTTAACTGAATTTGTACTGTAGTTGTACCGTATGTGTACTGTATGTGTACTGTATGTGTACTGTATTTGTACTGTATGTGTACTGTAGTTGTACTGTAAGTGTACTGTATGTGTACTGTATGTGTACTGTATGTGTACTGTATGTGTACTGTAGTTGTACTGTAGTTGTACTGTATGTGTACTGTATGTGTACTGTATGTGTACTGTATGTGCACTGTATGTGTACTGTAGTTGTACTGTATGTGTACTGTATTTTAACTGTAATTGTACTGTAGTTGTACTGTATGTGTACTGTATGTGTACTGTATGTGTTCTGTATTTGTACTGTATTTGTACTGTATGTGTACTGTAGTTGTACTGTAAGTGTACTGTATGTGTACTGTATGTGTACTGTATGTGTACTGTATGTGTACTGTAGTTGTACTGTAGTTGTACTGTATGTGTACTGTATGTGTACTGTAGTTGTACTGTATGTGTACTGTATGTGTACTGTAGTTGTACTGTATGTGTACTGTAGTTGTACTGTATGTGTACTGTAGTTGTACTGTACTTGTACTGTAGTTGTACTGTAGTTGTACTGTAGTTGTACTGTAGTTGTACTGTATGTGTACTGTAGTTGTACTGTAGTTGTACTCTAGTTGTACTGTATTTGTACTGTAGTTGTACTGTATGTGTCCTGTAGTTGTACTGTAGTTGTACTGTACTTGTACTCTAGTTGTACTGTATGTGTCCTGTAGTTGTACTGTAGTTGTACTGTACTTGTACTGTAGTTGTACTCTACTTGTACTGTAGTTGTACTGTATGTGTCCTGTAGTTGTACTGTAGTTGTACTGTACTTGTACTGTAGTTGTACTGTATGTGTCCTGTAGTTGTACTGTAGTTGTACTGTACTTGTACTGTAGTTGTACTGTAGTTGTACTGTAGCTGTACTGTAGTTGTACTGTAGTTGTACTGTACTTGTACTGTACTTGTACTGTAGTTGTACTGTAGTTGTACTGTAGTTGTACTGTATGTGTCCTGTATTTTAACTGTACTTGTACTGTAGTTGTACTGTAGTTGTACTGTACTTGTACTGTAGTTGTACTGTAGTTGTACTGGAGTTGTACTGTAGTTGTACTGTATGTGTACTGTAGTTGTACTGTAGTTGTACTGTACTTGTACTGTACTTGTACTGTAGTTGTACTGTAGTTGTACTGTAGTTGAACTGTAGTTGTACTGTATGTGTACTGTATGTGTACTGTAGTTGTACTGTACTTGTACTGTAGTTGTACTGTAGTTGTACTGTAGTTGTACTGTAGTTGTACTGTAGTTGTACTGTAGTTGTACTGTACTTGTACTGTAGTTGTACTGTAGTTGTACTGTATTTGTACTGTAGTTGTACTGTAGTTGTACTGTACTTGTACTGTAGTTGTACTGTAGTTGTACTGTATGTGTCCTGTATTTTAACTGTACTTGTACTGTACTTGAACTGTAGTTGTACTGTAGTTGTACTGTACTTGTACTGTAGTTGTACTGTAGTTGTACTGTAGTTGTACTGTAGTTGTACTGTAGTTGTACTGTATGTGTCCTGTATTTTAACTGTAGTTGTACTGTAGTTGTACTGTAGTTGTACTGTATGTGTACTGTAGTTGTACTGTAGTTGTACTGTAGTTGTACTGTATGTGTACTGTAGTTGTACTGTAGTTGTACTGTATGTGTCCTGTAGTTGTACTGTAGTTGTACTGTAGTTGTACTGTATGTGTCCTGTAGTTGTACTGTAGTTGTACTGTACTTGTTCTGTACATGTACTGTACTTGTACTGTAGTTGTACTGTAGTTGTACTGTAGTTGTACTGTACTTGTACTGTACTTGTACTGTATGTGTACTGTAGTTGTACTGTTGTTGTACTGTAGTTGTACTGTATGTTTACTGTAGTTGTACTGTAGTTGTACTGTATGTGTACTGTAGTTGTACTGTATTTGTACTGTAGTTGTACTGTAGTTGTACTGTAGTTGTACTGTAGTTGTACTGTAGTTGTACTGTATTTGTACTGTATGTGTACTGTAGTTGTACAGTAGTTGTACTGTATTTGTACTGTATGTGTACTGTATGTGTACTGTATTTGTATTGTAGTTGTACTGTATGTGTACTGTAGTTGTACTGTAGTTGTACTGTATTTGTACTGTATGTGTACTGTAGTTGTACACTAGTTGTACTGTATTTGTACTGTATGTGTACTGTATGTGTACTGTATGTGTACTGTAGTTGTACTGTATGTGTACGGTATGTGTACTGTATGTGTACTGTATGTGTACTGTATGTGTACTGTATGTGTACTGTAGTTGTACTGTATGTGTACTGTATGTGTACTGTATGTGTACTGTATGTGTACTGTAGTTGTACTGTATGTGTACTGTATTTTAACTGAATTTGTACTGTAGTTGTACCGTATGTGTACTGTATGTGTACTGTATGTGTACTGTATTTGTACTGTATGTGTACTGTAGTTGTACTGTAAGTGTACTGTATGTGTACTGTATGTGTACTGTATGTGTACTGTATGTGTACTGTAGTTGTACTGTAGTTGTACTGTATGTGTACTGTATGTGTACTGTATGTGTACTGTATGTGCACTGTATGTGTACTGTAGTTGTACTGTATGTGTACTGTATTTTAACTGTAATTGTACTGTAGTTGTACTGTATGTGTACTGTATGTGTACTGTATGTGTTCTGTATTTGTACTGTATTTGTACTGTATGTGTACTGTAGTTGTACTGTAAGTGTACTGTATGTGTACTGTATGTGTACTGTATGTGTACTGTATGTGTACTGTAGTTGTACTGTAGTTGTACTGTATGTGTACTGTATGTGTACTGTAGTTGTACTGTATGTGTACTGTATGTGTACTGTAGTTGTACTGTATGTGTACTGTAGTTGTACTGTATGTGTACTGTAGTTGTACTGTAGTTGTACTGTACTTGTACTGTAGTTGTACTGTAGTTGTACTGTAGTTGTACTGTAGTTGTACTGTATGTGTACTGTAGTTGTACTGTAGTTGTACTCTAGTTGTACTGTATTTGTACTGTAGTTGTACTGTATGTGTCCTGTAGTTGTACTGTAGTTGTACTGTACTTGTACTCTAGTTGTACTGTATGTGTCCTGTAGTTGTACTGTAGTTGTACTGTACTTGTACTGTAGTTGTACTCTACTTGTACTGTAGTTGTACTGTATGTGTCCTGTAGTTGTACTGTAGTTGTACTGTACTTGTACTGTAGTTGTACTGTATGTGTCCTGTAGTTGTACTGTAGTTGTACTGTACTTGTACTGTAGTTGTACTGTAGTTGTACTGTAGCTGTACTGTAGTTGTACTGTAGTTGTACTGTACTTGTACTGTACTTGTACTGTAGTTGTACTGTAGTTGTACTGTAGTTGTACTGTATGTGTCCTGTATTTTAACTGTACTTGTACTGTAGTTGTACTGTAGTTGTACTGTACTTGTACTGTAGTTGTACTGTAGTTGTACTGGAGTTGTACTGTAGTTGTACTGTATGTGTACTGTAGTTGTACTGTAGTTGTACTGTACTTGTACTGTACTTGTACTGTAGTTGTACTGTAGTTGTACTGTAGTTGAACTGTAGTTGTACTGTATGTGTACTGTATGTGTACTGTAGTTGTACTGTACTTGTACTGTAGTTGTACTGTAGTTGTACTGTAGTTGTACTGTAGTTGTACTGTAGTTGTACTGTAGTTGTACTGTACTTGTACTGTAGTTGTACTGTAGTTGTACTGTATTTGTACTGTAGTTGTACTGTAGTTGTACTGTACTTGTACTGTAGTTGTACTGTAGTTGTACTGTATGTGTCCTGTATTTTAACTGTACTTGTACTGTACTTGAACTGTAGTTGTACTGTAGTTGTACTGTACTTGTACTGTAGTTGTACTGTAGTTGTACTGTAGTTGTACTGTAGTTGTACTGTAGTTGTACTGTATGTGTCCTGTATTTTAACTGTAGTTGTACTGTAGTTGTACTGTAGTTGTACTGTATGTGTACTGTAGTTGTACTGTAGTTGTACTGTAGTTGTACTGTATGTGTACTGTAGTTGTACTGTAGTTGTACTGTATGTGTCCTGTAGTTGTACTGTAGTTGTACTGTAGTTGTACTGTATGTGTCCTGTAGTTGTACTGTAGTTGTACTGTACTTGTTCTGTACATGTACTGTACTTGTACTGTAGTTGTACTGTAGTTGTACTGTAGTTGTACTGTACTTGTACTGTACTTGTACTGTATGTGTACTGTAGTTGTACTGTTGTTGTACTGTAGTTGTACTGTATGTTTACTGTAGTTGTACTGTAGTTGTACTGTATGTGTACTGTAGTTGTACTGTATTTGTACTGTAGTTGTACTGTAGTTGTACTGTAGTTGTACTGTATGTGTACTGTACTTGTACTGTAGTTGTACTGTAGTTGTACTGTAGTTGTACTGTAGTTGTACTGTATGTGTACTGTAGTTGTACTGTATTTGTACTGTACTTGTACTGTAGTTGTACTGTAGTTGTACTGTAGTTGTACTGTATGTGTACTGTATTTGTACTGTACTTGTACTGTAGTTGTACTGTAGTTGTACTGTATGTGTACTGTATTTGTACTGTACTTGTACTGTAGTTGTACTGTAGTTGTACTGTACTTTTACTGTACTTGTACTGTAGTTGTACTGTATGTGTACTGTAGTTGTACTGTATTTGTACTGTACTTGTACTGTAGTTGTACTGTAGTTGTACTGTACTTGTACTGTACTTGTACTGTATTTGTACTGTAGTTGTACTGTAGTTGTACTCTATGTGTACTGTATTTGTACTGTACTTGTACTGTAGTTGTACTGTAGTTGTACTGTACTTGTACTGTATGTGTACTGTATTTATACTGTACTTGTACTGTAGTTGTACTGTATGTGTACTGTATTTGTACTGTACATGTACTGTAGTTGTATTGTAGTTGTACTGTTCTTGTACTGTACTTGTACTGTAGTTGTACTGTATGTGTACTGTAGTTGTACTGTATTTGTACTGTACTTGTACTGTAGTTGTACTGTAGTTATACTGTACTTGTACTGTACTTGTACTGTAGTTGTACTGTAGTTGTACTGTATGTGTACTGTATTTTAACTGTATTTGTACTGTAGTTGTACTGTAGTTGTACTGTAGTTGTACTGTATGTGTACTTTATGTGTACTGTATTTGTACTGTAGTTGTACTGTATGTGTACTGTAGTTGTACTGTAAGTGTACTGTATGTGTACTGTATGTGTACTGTATGTGTACTGTATGTGTACTGTATGTGTACTGTATGTGTACTGTATGTGTACTGTAGTTGTACTGTATGTGTACTGTATGTGTACTGTATGTGTACTGTATGTGTACTGTAGTTGTACTGTATGTGTACTGTATTTTAACTGAATTTGTACTGTAGTTGTACCGTATGTGTACTGTATGTGTACTGTATGTGTACTGTATTTGTACTGTATGTGTACTGTAGTTGTACTGTAAGTGTACTGTATGTGTACTGTATGTGTACTGTATGTGTACTGTAGTTGTACTGTAGTTGTACTGTATGTGTACTGTATGTGTACTGTATGTGTACTGTATGTGCACTGTATGTGTACTGTAGTTGTACTGTATGTGTACTGTATTTTAACTGTAATTGTACTGTAGTTGTACTGTATGTGTACTGTATGTGTACTGTATGTGTTCTGTATTTGTACTGTATTTGTACTGTATGTGTACTGTAGTTGTACTGTAAGTGTACTGTATGTGTACTGTATGTGTACTGTATGTGTACTGTATGTGTACTGTAGTTGTACTGTAGTTGTACTGTATGTGTACTGTATGTGTACTGTAGTTGTACTGTATGTGTACTGTATGTGTACTGTAGTTGTACTGTATGTGTACTGTAGTTGTACTGTATGTGTACTGTAGTTGTACTGTAGTTGTACTGTACTTGTACTGTAGTTGTACTGTAGTTGTACTGTAGTTGTACTGTAGTTGTACTGTATGTGTACTGTAGTTGTACTGTAGTTGTACTCTAGTTGTACTGTATTTGTACTGTAGTTGTACTGTATGTGTCCTGTAGTTGTACTGTAGTTGTACTGTACTTGTACTCTAGTTGTACTGTATGTGTCCTGTAGTTGTACTGTAGTTGTACTGTACTTGTACTGTAGTTGTACTCTACTTGTACTGTAGTTGTACTGTATGTGTCCTGTAGTTGTACTGTAGTTGTACTGTACTTGTACTGTAGTTGTACTGTATGTGTCCTGTAGTTGTACTGTAGTTGTACTGTACTTGTACTGTAGTTGTACTGTAGTTGTACTGTAGCTGTACTGTAGTTGTACTGTAGTTGTACTGTACTTGTACTGTACTTGTACTGTAGTTGTACTGTAGTTGTACTGTAGTTGTACTGTATGTGTCCTGTATTTTAACTGTACTTGTACTGTAGTTGTACTGTAGTTGTACTGTACTTGTACTGTAGTTGTACTGTAGTTGTACTGGAGTTGTACTGTAGTTGTACTGTATGTGTACTGTAGTTGTACTGTAGTTGTACTGTACTTGTACTGTACTTGTACTGTAGTTGTACTGTAGTTGTACTGTAGTTGAACTGTAGTTGTACTGTATGTGTACTGTATGTGTACTGTAGTTGTACTGTACTTGTACTGTAGTTGTACTGTAGTTGTACTGTAGTTGTACTGTAGTTGTACTGTAGTTGTACTGTAGTTGTACTGTACTTGTACTGTAGTTGTACTGTAGTTGTACTGTATTTGTACTGTAGTTGTACTGTAGTTGTACTGTACTTGTACTGTAGTTGTACTGTAGTTGTACTGTATGTGTCCTGTATTTTAACTGTACTTGTACTGTACTTGAACTGTAGTTGTACTGTAGTTGTACTGTACTTGTACTGTAGTTGTACTGTAGTTGTACTGTAGTTGTACTGTAGTTGTACTGTAATCGTACTGTATGTGTCCTGTATTTTAACTGTAGTTGTACTGTAGTTGTACTGTAGTTGTACTGTATGTGTACTGTAGTTGTACTGTAGTTGTACTGTAGTTGTACTGTATGTGTACTGTAGTTGTACTGTAGTTGTACTGTATGTGTCCTGTAGTTGTACTGTAGTTGTACTGTAGTTGTACTGTATGTGTCCTGTAGTTGTACTGTAGTTGTACTGTACTTGTTCTGTACATGTACTGTACTTGTACTGTAGTTGTACTGTAGTTGTACTGTAGTTGTACTGTACTTGTACTGTACTTGTACTGTATGTGTACTGTAGTTGTACTGTTGTTGTACTGTAGTTGTACTGTATGTTTACTGTAGTTGTACTGTAGTTGTACTGTATGTGTACTGTAGTTGTACTGTATTTGTACTGTAGTTGTACTGTAGTTGTACTGTAGTTGTACTGTAGTTGTACTGTATGTGTACTGTACTTGTACTGTAGTTGTACTGTAGTTGTACTGTAGTTGTACTGTAGTTGTACTGTATGTGTACTGTAGTTGTACTGTATTTGTACTGTACTTGTACTGTAGTTGTACTGTAGTTGTACTGTAGTTGTACTGTATGTGTACTGTATTTGTACTGTACTTGTACTGTAGTTGTACTGTAGTTGTACTGTATGTGTACTGTATTTGTACTGTACTTGTACTGTAGTTGTACTGTAGTTGTACTGTACTTTTACTGTACTTGTACTGTAGTTGTACTGTATGTGTACTGTAGTTGTACTGTATTTGTACTGTACTTGTACTGTAGTTGTACTGTAGTTGTACTGTACTTGTACTGTACTTGTACTGTATTTGTACTGTAGTTGTACTGTAGTTGTACTCTATGTGTACTGTATTTGTACTGTACTTGTACTGTAGTTGTACTGTAGTTGTACTGTACTTGTACTGTATGTGTACTGTATTTATACTGTACTTGTACTGTAGTTGTACTGTATGTGTACTGTATTTGTACTGTACATGTACTGTAGTTGTATTGTAGTTGTACTGTTCTTGTACTGTACTTGTACTGTAGTTGTACTGTATGTGTACTGTAGTTGTACTGTATTTGTACTGTACTTGTACTGTAGTTGTACTGTAGTTATACTGTACTTGTACTGTACTTGTACTGTAGTTGTACTGTAGTTGTACTGTAGTTGTACTGTATGTGTACTGTATTTTAACTGTATTTGTACTGTAGTTGTACTGTAGTTGTACTGTAGTTGTACTGTATGTGTACTTTATGTGTACTGTATTTGTACTGTAGTTGTACTGTATGTGTACTGTAGTTGTACTGTAGTTGTACTGTATTTGTACTGTATGTGTACTGTAGTTGTACTGTAGTTGTACTGTATTTGTACTGTATTTGTACTGTATGTCTACTGTATGTGTACTGTATGTGTACTGTAGTTGTACTGTATGTGTACTGTATGTGTACTGTATGTGTACTGTATGTGTACTGTATGTGTACTGTATGTGTACTGTAGTTGTACTGTATGTGTACTGTATGTGTACTGTATGTGTACTGTAGTTGTACTGTATGTGTACTGTATTTTAACTGTATTTGTACTGTAGTTGTACCGTATGTGTACTGTATGTGTAATGTATGTGTACTGTATTTGTACTGTATGTGTACTGTAGTTGTACTGTAAGTGTACTGTATGTGTACTGTATGTGTACTGTATGTGTACTGTAGTTGTACTGAAGTTGTACTGTATGTGTACTGTATGTGTACTGTATGTGTACTGTATGTGCACTGTATGTGTACTGTAGTTGTACTGTATGTGTACTGTATTTTAACTGTATTTTTTACTGTAGTTGTACTGTATGTGTACTGTATGTGTACTGTATTTGTACTGTATTTGTACTGTATGTGTACTGTAGTTGTACTGTAAGTGTACTGTAGGTGTACTGTATGTGTACTGTAGGTGTACTGTATGTGTACTGTAGTTGTACTGTAGTTGTACTGTATGTGTACTGTATGTGTACTGTAGTTGTACTGTATGTGTACTGTGTGTGTACTGTATGTGTACTGTATGTGTACTGTATTTGTACTGTAGTTGTACTGTATGTGTACTGTAGTTGTACTGTATGTGTACTGTATTTGTACTGTAATTGTACTGTATGTGTACTGTAGTTGTACTGTAGTTGTACTGTATTTGTACTGTATGTGTACTGTATGTGTACTGTATGTGTACTGTAGTTGTACTGTAGTTGTACTGTACTTGTACTGTAGTTGTACTGTAGTTGTACTGTAGTTGTACTGTATTTGTACTGTATGTGTACTGTAGTTGTACTGTAGTTGCACTGTAGTTGTACTGTATTTATACTGTATTTGTACTGTATGTGTACTGTATGTGTACTGTAGTTGTACTGTAGTTGTACTGTAGTTGTACTGTAGTTGTACTGTATGAGTACTGTATGTGTACTGTAGTTGTACTGTAGTTGTACTGTAGTTGTACTGTAGTTGTACTGTATGTGTACTGTATGTGTACTGTAGTTGTACTGTATGTGTCCTGTATTTTAACTGTACTTGTACTGTAGTTGTACTGTAGTTGTACTGTAGTTGTACTGTAGTTGTACTGTAGTTGTACTGTACTTGTACTGTACTTGTACTGTAGTTGTACTGTAGTTGTACTGTATTTGCACTGTAGTTGTACTGTAGTTGTACTGTAGTTGTACTGTAGTTGTACTGTGGTTGTACTGTAGTTGTACTGTATGTGTCCTGTATTTTAACTGTACTTGTACTGTAGTTGTACTGTACTTGTACTGTACTTGTACTGTAGTTGTACTGTAGTTGTACTGTAGTTGTACTGTAGTTGTACTGTAGTTGTACTGTAGTTGTACTGTAGTTGTACTGTATTTGTACTGTATGTGTACTGTAGTTGTACTGTACTTGTACTGTAGTTGTACTGTATGTGTACTGTAGTTGTACTGTAGTTGTACTGTATGTGTACTGTAGTTGTGCTGTACTTGTACTGTACTTGTACTGTAGTTGTACTGTAGTTGTACTGTAGTTGTACTGTAGTTGTACTGTATGTGTACTGTAGTTGTACTGTAGTTGTACTGTAGTTGTACTCTAGTTGTACTGTATTTGTACTGTAGTTGTACTGTATGTGTCCTGTAGTTGTACTGTAGTTGTACTGTACTTGTACTGTAGTTGTACTGTATGTGTCCTGTAGTTGTACTGTAGTTGTACTGTACTTGTACTGTAGTTGTACTGTAGTTGCACTGTAGTTGTACTGTAGTTGTACTGTAGTTGTACTGTAGTTGTACTGTATGTGTACTGTATGTGTACTGTAGTTGTACTGTACTTGTACTGTAGTTGTACTGTAGTTGTACTGTAGTTGTACTGTACATGTACTGTAGTTGTACTGTATTTGTACTGTAGTTGTACTGTACTTGTACTGTAGTTGTACTGTAGTTGTACTGTAGTAGTACTGTAGTTGTACTGTACTTGTACTGTAGCTGTACTTTAGTTGTACTGTAGTTGTACTGTACTTGTACTGTACTTGTACTGTAGTTGTACTGTAGTTGTACTGTAATTGTACTGTAGTTGTACTGTAGTTGTACTGTATGTGTCCTGTATTTTAACTGTACTTGAACTGTACTTGTACTGTAGTTGTACTGTATTTGTACTGTAGTTGTACTGTACTTGTACTGTAGTTGTACTGTAGTTGTACTGTATGTGTACTGTAGTTGTACTGTATTTGTACTGTAGTTGTACTGTAGTTGTACTGTAGTTGTACTGTAGTTGTACTGTAGTTGTACTGTATGTGTACTGTACTTGTACTGTAGTTGTACTGTAGTTGTACTGTAGTTGTACTGTAGTTGTACTGTATGTGTACTGTAGTTGTACTGTATTTGTACTGTACTTGTACTGTAGTTGTACTGTAGTTGTACTGTAGTTGTACTGTATGTGTACTGTATTTGTACTGTACTTGTACTGTAGTTGTACTGTAGTTGTACTGTATGTGTACTGTATTTGTACTGTACTTGTACTGTAGTTGTACTGTAGTTGTACTGTACTTTTACTGTACTTGTACTGTAGTTGTACTGTATGTGTACTGTAGTTGTACTGTATTTGTACTGTACTTGTACTGTAGTTGTACTGTTGTTGTACTGTACTTGTACTGTACTTGTACTGTATTTGTACTGTAGTTGTACTGTAGTTGTACTGTATGTGTACTGTATTTGTACTGTACTTGTACTGTAGTTGTACTGTAGTTGTACTGTAGTTGTACTGTATGTGTACTGTATTTATACTGTACTTGTACTGTAGTTGTACTGTATGTGTACTGTATTTGTACTGTACTTGTACTGTAGTTGTACTGTAGTTGTACTGTACTTGTACTGTACTTGTACTGAAGTTGTACTGTATGTGTACTGTAGTTGTACTGTATTTGTACTGTACTTGTACTGTAGTTGTACTGTAGTTGTACTGTACTTGTATTGTACTTGTACTGTAGTTGTACTGTAGTTGTACTGTAGTTGTACTGTATGTGTAGTGTATTTTAACTGTATTTGTACTCTAGTTGTAATGTAGTTGTACTGTAGTTGTACTGTATGTGTACTGTATTTGTACTGTAGTTGTACTGTATGTGTACTGTAGTTGTACTGTAGTTGTACTGTATTTGTACTGAATGTGTACTGTAGTTGTACTGTAGTTGTACTGTATTTGTACTGTATTTGTACTGTATGTCTACTGTATGTGTACTGTATGTGTACTGTAGTTGTACTGTATGTGTACTGTATGTGTACTGTATGTGTACTGTATGTGTACTGTATGTGTACTGTATGTGTACTGTATGTGTACTGTATGTGTACTGTAGTTGTACTGTATGTGTACTGTAAGTGTACTGTATGTGTACTGTATGTGTACTGTAGTTGTACTGTATGTGTACTGTATTTTAACTGTATTTGTACTGTAGTTGTACCGTATGTGTACTGTATGTGTACTGTATGTGTACTGTATTTGTACTGTATGTGTACTGTAGTTGTACTGTAAGTGTACTGTATGTGTACTGTATGTGTACTGTATGTGTACTGTAGTTGTACTGAAGTTGTACTGTATGTGTACTGTATGTGTACTGTATGTGTACTGTATGTGCACTGTATGTGTACTGTAGTTGTACTGTATGTGTACTGTATTTTAACTGTATTTGTACTGTAGTTTAACTGTATGTGTACTGTATGTGTACTGTATGTGTACTGTATTTTTACTGTATTTGTACTGTATGTGTACTGTAGTTGTACAGTAAGTGTACTGTAGGTGTAGTGTATGTGTACTGTATGTGTACTGTATGTGTACTGTAGTTGTACTGTAGTTGTACTGTATGTGTACTGTATGTGTACTGTAGTTGTACTGTATGTGTACTGTATCTGTACTGTAGTTGTACTCTATGTGTACTGTATGTGTACTGTATGTGTACTGTATGTGTACTGTAGTTGTACTGTAGTTGTACTGTATTGTACTGTAGTTGTACTGTAGTTGTACTGTAGTTGTACTGTATTTGTACTGTATGTGTACTGTAGTTGTACTGTAGTTGTACTGTAGTTGTACTGTATTTGTACTGTATTTGTACTGTATGTGTACTGTATGTGTACTGTAGTTGTACTGTAGTTGTACTGTAGTTGTACTGTAGTTGTACTGTATGAGTACTGTATGTGTACTGTAGTTGTACTGTAGTTGTACTGTAGTTGTACTGTAGTTGTACTGTATGTGTACTGTATGTGTACTGTAGTTGTACTGTATGTGTCCTGTATTTTAACTGTACTTGTACTGTAGTTGTACTGTAGTTGTATTGTAGTTGTACTGTAGTTGTACTGTAGTTGTGCTGTAGTTGTACTGTACTTGTACTGTACTTGTACTGTAGTTGTACTGTAGTTGTACTGTATTTGTAATGTAGTTGTACTGTAGTTGTACTGTAGTTGTACTGTAGTTGTACTGTATTTGTACTGTATGTGTACTGTAGTTGTACTGTACTTGTACTGTAGTTGTACTGTATGTGTACTGTAGTTGTACTCTATGTGTACTGTAGTTGTACTGTACTTGTACTGTAGTTGTACTGTAGTTGTACTGTAGTTGTACTGTAGTTGTACTGTATGTGTACTGTAGTAGTACTGTAGTTGTACTGTAGTTGTACTCTAGTTGTACTGTATTTGTACTGTAGTTGTACTGTATGTGTCCTGTAGTTGTACTGTAGTTGTACTGTACTTGTACTGTAGTTGTACTGTATGTGTCCTGTAGTTGTACTGTAGTTGTACTGTACTTGTACTGTAGTTGTACTGTACTTGTACTGTAGTTGTACTGTATGTGTACTGTATTTGTACTGTACTTGTACTGTAGTTGTACTGTACTTGTACTGTACTTGTACTGTACTTGTACTGTACTTGTACTGTATGTGTACTGTACTTGTACTGTAGATGTACTGTAGTTGTACTGTATTTGTACTGTAGTTGTACTGTAGTTGTACTGTAGTTGTACTGTATGTGTACTGTAGTTGTACTGTAGTTGTACTGTAGTTGTACTGTATGTGTACTGTATTTTAACTGTAGTTGTACTGTATTTGTACTGTATGTGTTCTGTATGTGTACTGTAGTTGTACTGTAGTTGTACTGTATGTGTACTGTATGTGTACTGTATGTGTACTGTAGTTGTACTGTATTTGTACTGTAGTTGTACTGTAGTTGTACTGTATGTGTACTGTAGTTGTACTGTATGTGTACTGTAGTTGTACTATATTTGTACTGTAATTGTACTGTACTTGTACTGTAGTTGTACTGTAGTTGTACTGTATGTGTACAGTATTTGTACTGTACTTGTACTGTAGTTGTACTGTAGTTGTACTGTACTTGTACTGTACTTGTACTGTAGTTGTACTGTATGTGTACTGTAGTTGTACGGTATTTGTACTGTACTTGTACTGTAGTTGTACTGTACTTGTACTGTACTTGTACTGTAATTGTATTATAGTTGTACTGTAGTTGAACTGTAGTTGTACTTATGTGTACTGTAGTTGTACTGTATTTGTACTGTACTTGTACAGTAGTTGTACTGTAGTTGTACTGTAGTTGTACTGTATGTGTACTGTATTTGTACTGTACTTGTACTGTAGTTGTACTGTAGTTGTACTGTATGTGTACTGTATTTGTACTGTACTTGTACTGTAGTTGTACTGTAGTTGTACTGTATTTTTACTGTACTTGTACTGTAGTTGTACTGTATGTGTACTGTAGTTGTACTGTATTTGTACTGTACTTGTACTGTAGTTGTACTGTAGTTGTACTGTACTTGTACTGTACTTGTACTGTACTTGTACTGTAGTTGTACTGTAGTTGTACTGTAGTTGTACTGTATGTGTACTGTAGTTGTACTGTATTTGTACTGTACTTGTACTGTAGTTGTACTGTAGTTGTACTGTAGTTGTACTGTATGTGTACTGTATTTATACTGTACTTGTACTGTAGTTGTACTGTATGTGTACTGTATTTGTACTGTACTTGTACTGTAGTTGTACTGTAGTTGTACTGTACTTGTACTGTACTTGTACTGTAGTTGTACTGTATGTGTACTGTAGTTGTACTGTATTTGTACTGTACTTGTACTGTAGTTGTACTGTAGTTGTACTGTACTTGTACTGTACTTGTACTGTACTTGTACTGTAGTTGTACTGTAGTTGTACTGTAGTTGTACTGTATGTGTACTTTATTTTAACTGTATTTGTACTGTAGTTGTACTGTAGTTGTACTGTAGTTGTACTGTATGTGTACTGTATGTGTACTGTATTTGTACTGTAGTTGTACTGTATGTGTACTGTAGTTGTACTGTAGTTGTACTGAATTTGTACTGTATGTGTACTGTAGTTGTACTGTTGTTGTACTGTATTTGTACTGTATTTGTACTGTATGTGTACTGTATGTGTACTGTATGTGTACTGTAGTTGTACTGTATGTGTACTGTAGTTGTACTGTATGTGTACTGTATGTGTACTGTATGTGTACTGTATGTGTACTGTATGTGTACTGTAGTTGTACTGTATGTGTACTATTTTTTAACTGTATTTGTACTGTAGTTGTACTGTAGTTGTACTGTACTTGTACTGTAGTTGTACTGTAGTTGTACTGTAGTTGTACTGTACTTGTACTGTAGCTGTACTGTAGTTGTACTGTACTTGAACTGTAGTTGTACTGTAGTTGTACTGTAGTTGTACTGTAGTTGTACTGTACTTGTACTGTAGCTGTACTGTAGTTGTACTGTAGTTGTACTGTACTTGTACTGTACTTGTACTGTACTTGTACTGTAGTTGTACTGTAGTTGTACTGTACTTTTACTGTAGTTGTACTGTAGTTGTACTGTATGTGTCCTGTATTTTAACTGTACTTGTACTGTAGTTGTACTGTAGTTGTACTCTACTTGTACTGTAGTTGTACTGTAGTTGTACTGTAGTTGTACTGTAGTTGTACTGTATGTGTACTGTAGTTTTACTGTAGTTGTACTGTAGTTGTACTGTACTTGTACTGTAGTTGTACTGTAGTTGTACTGTATGTGTACTGTAGTTGTACTGTAGTTGTACTGTACTTGTACTGTAGTTGTACTGTAGTTGTACTGTAGTTGTACTGTAGTTGTACTGTACTTGTACTGTACTTGTACTGTAGTTGTACTGTAGTTGTACTGTATTTGTACTGTAGTTGTACTGTAGTTGTACTGTACTTGTACTGTAGTTGTACTGTAGTTGTACTGTATGTGTCCTGTATTTTAACTGTACTTGTACTGTACTTGTACTGTAGTTGTACTGTAGTTGTACTGTACTTGTACTGTAGTTGTACTGTAGTTGTACTGTAGTTGTACTGTATGTGTCCTGTATTTTAACTTTACTTGTACTGTAGTTGTACTGTATGTGTACTGTAGTTGTACTGTAGTTGTACTGTAGTTGTACTGTAGTTGTACTGTATGTGTACTGTAGTTGTACTGTAGTTGTACTGTAGTTGTACTGTAGTTGTACTGTATGTGTCCTGTAGTTGTACTGTAGTTGTACTGTATGTGTCCTGTAGTTGTACTGTAGTTGTACTGTACTTGTACTGTACTTGTACTGTAGTTGTACTGTAGTTGTACTGTACTTGTACTGTACTTGTACTGTATGTGTACTGTAGTTGTACTGTTGTTGTACTGTAGTTGTACTGTATGTGTACTGTAGTTGTTCTGAAGTTGTACTGTATGTGTACTGTAGTTGTACTGTAGTTGTACTGTACTTGTACTGTAGTTGTACTGTAGTTGTACTGTAGTTGTACTGTAGTTGTACTGTAGTTGTACTGTATGTGTACTGTACTTGTACTGTAGTTGTACCGTAGTTGTTGTGTATTTGTACTGTATGTGTACTGTAGTTGCACTGTATTTGTACTGTACTTGTACTGTAGTTGTACTGTAGTTGTACTGTAGTTGTACTGTATGTGTACTGTATTTGTACTGTACTTGTACTGTAGTTGTACTGTAGTTGTACTGTATGTGTACTGTATTTGTACTGTACTTGTACTGTAGTTGTACTGTAGTTGTACTGTACTTTTACTGTACTTGTACTGTAGTTGTACTGTATGTGTACTGTAGTTGTACTGTATTTGTACTGTACTTGTACTGTAGTTGTACTGTAGTTGTACTGTACTTGTACTGTACTTGTACTCTAGTTGTACTGTAGTTGTAATGTAGTTGTACTGTATGTGTACTGTATTTGTACTGTACTTGTACTGTAGTTGTACTGTAGTTGTACTGTAGTTGTACTGTATGTGTACTGTATTTATACTGTACTTGTACTGTAGTTGTACTGTATGTGTACTGTATTTGTACTGTACTTGTACTGTAGTTGTACTGTAGTTGTACTGTACTTGTACTGTACTTGTACTGTAGTTGTACTGTATGTGTTCTGTAGTTGTACTGTATTTGTACCGTACTTGTACTGTAGTTGTACTGTAGTTGTACTGTACTTGTACTGTACTTGTACTGTACTTGTACTGTAGTTGTTCTGTAGTTGTACTGTATGTGTACTGTATTTTAACTGTATTTGTACTGTAGTTGTACTGTAGTTGTACTGTAGTTGTACTGTATGTGTACTGTATGTGTACTGTATTTGTACTGTAGTTGTACTGTATGTGTACTGTAGTTGTACTGTAGTTGTACTGTATTTGTACTGTATGTGTACTGTAGTTGTACAGTAGTTGTACTGTATTTGTACTGTATGTGTACTGTATGTGTACTGTATGTGTACTGTATGTGTACTGTATGTGTACTGTATGTGTACTGTATGTGTACTGTATGTGTACTGTATGTGTACTGTATGTGTACTGTAGTTGTACTGTATGTGTACTGTATGTGTACTGTATGTGTACTGTATGTGTACTGTAGTTGTACTGTATGTGTACTGTATTTTAACTGTATTTGTACTGTAGTTGTACCGTATGTGTACTGTATGTGTACTGTATGTGTACTGTATTTGTACTGTATGTGTACTGTAGTTGTACTGTAAGTGTACTGTATGTGTACTGTATGTGTACTGTATGTGTACTGTATGTGTACTGTAGTTGTACTGTAGTTGTACTGTATGTGTACTGTATGTGTACTGTATGTGTACTGTATGTGCACTGTATGTGTACTGTAGTTGTACTGTATGTGTACTGTATTTTAACTGTATTTGTACTGTAGTTGTACTGTATGTGTACTGTATGTGTACTGTATGTGTTCTGTATTTGTACTGTATTTTTACTGTATGTGTACTGTAGTTGTACTGTAAGTGTACTGTATGTGTACTGTATGTGTACTGTATGTGTACTGTATGTGTACTGTAGTTGTACTGTAGTTGTACTGTATGTGTACTGTATGTGTACTGTAGTTGTACTGTATGTGTACTGTATGTGTACTGTAGTTGTACTGTATGTGTACTGTAGTTGTACTGTATGTGTACTGTAGTTGTACTGTAGTTGTACTGTACTTGTACTGTAGTTGTACTGTAGTTGTACTGTAGTTGTACTGTAGTTGTACTGTATGTGTACTGTAGTTGTACTGTAGTTGTACTCTAGTTGTACTGTATTTGTACTGTAGTTGTACTGTATGTGTCCTGTAGTTGTACTGTAGTTGTACTGTACTTGTACTCTAGTTGTACTGTATGTGTCCTGTAGTTGTACTGTAGTTGTACTGTACTTGTACTGTAGTTGTACTCTACTTGTACTGTAGTTGTACTGTATGTGTCCTGTAGTTGTACTGTAGTTGTACTGTACTTGTACTGTAGTTGTACTGTATGTGTCCTGTAGTTGTACTGTAGTTGTACTGTACTTGTACTGTAGTTGTACTGTAGTTGTACTGTAGCTGTACTGTAGTTGTACTGTAGTTGTACTGTACTTGTACTGTACTTGTACTGTAGTTGTACTGTAGTTGTACTGTAGTTGTACTGTATGTGTCCTGCATTTTAACTGTACTTGTACTGTAGTTGTACTGTAGTTGTACTGTACTTGTACTGTAGTTGTACTGTAGTTGTACTGTAGATGTACTGTAGTTGTACTGTATGTGTACTGTAGTTGTACTGTAGTTGTACTGTACTTGTACTGTACTTGTACTGTAGTTGTACTGTAGTTGTACTGTAGTTGAACTGTAGTTGTACTGTATGTGTACTGTATGTGTACTGTAGTTGTACTGTAGTTGTACTGTAGTTGTACTGTATGTTTACTGTAGTTGTACTGTAGTTGTACTGTATGTGTACTGTAGTTGTACTGTATTTGTACTGTAGTTGTACTGTAGTTGTACTGTAGTTGTACTGTAGTTGTACTGTATGTGTACTGTACTTGTACTGTAGTTGTACTGTAGTTGTACTGTAGTTGTACTGTAGTTGTACTGTATGTGTACTGTAGTTGTACTGTATTTGTACTGTACTTGTACTGTAGTTGTACTGTAGTTGTACTGTAGTTGTACTGTATGTGTACTGTATTTGTACTGTACTTGTACTGTAGTTGTACTGTAGTTGTACTGTATGTGTACTGTATTTGTACTGTACTTGTACTGTAGTTGTACTGTAGTTGTACTGTACTTTTACTGTACTTGTACTGTAGTTGTACTGTATGTGTACTGTAGTTGTACTGTATTTGTACTGTACTTGTACTGTAGTTGTACTGTAGTTGTACTGTACTTGTACTGTACTTGTACTGTATTTGTACTGTAGTTGTACTGTAGTTGTACTGTATGTGTACTGTATTTGTACTGTACTTGTACTGTAGTTGTACTGTAGTTGTACTGTACTTGTACTGTATGTGTACTGTATTTATACTGTACTTGTACTGTAGTTGTACTGTATGTGTACTGTATTTGTACTGTACTTGTACTATAGTTGTACTGTAGTTGTACTGTTCTTGTACTGTACTTGTACTGTAGTTGTACTGTACGTGTACTGTAGTTGTACTGTATTTGTACTGTACTTGTACTGTAGTTGTACTGTAGTTATACTGTACTTGTACTGTACTTGTACTGTAGTTGTACTGTAGTTGTACTGTAGTTGTACTGTATGTGTACTGTATTTTAACTGTATTTGTACTGTAGTTGTACTGTAGTTGTACTGTAGTTGTACTGTATGTGTACTTTATGTGTACTGTATTTGTACTGTAGTTGTACTGTATGTGTACTGTAGTTGTACTGTAGTTGTACTGTATTTGTACTGTATGTGTACTGTAGTTGTACTGTAGTTGTACTGTATTTGTACTGTATTTGTACTGTATGTCTACTGTATGTGTACTGTATGTGTACTGTAGTTGTACTGTATGTGTACTGTATGTGTACTGTATGTGTACTGTATGTGTACTGTATGTGTACTGTATGTGTACTGTATGTGTACTGTATGTGTACTGTATGTGTACTGTAGTTGTACTGTATGTGTACTGTATGTGTACTGTATGTCTACTGTAGTTGTACTGTATGTGTACTGTATTTTAACTGTATTTGTACTGTAGTTGTACCGTATGTGTACTGTATGCGTAATGTATGTGTACTGTATTTGTACTGTATGTGTACTGTAGTTGTACTGTAAGTGTACTGTATGTGTACTGTATGTGTACTGTATGTGTACTGTATGTGTACTGTAGTTGTACTGAAGTTGTACTGTATGTGTACTGTATGTGTACTGTATGTGTACTGTATGTGCACTGTATGTGTACTGTAGTTGTACTGTATGTGTACTGTATTTTAACTGTATTTTTTACTGTAGTTGTACTGTATGTGTACTGTATGTGTACTGTATTTGTACTGTATTTGTACTGTATGTGTACTGTAGTTGTACTGTAAGTGTACTGTAGGTGTACTGTATGTGTACTGTAGGTGTACTGTATGTGTACTGTAGTTGTACTGTAGTTGTACTGTATGTGTACTGTATGTGTACTGTAGTTGTACTGTATGTGTACTGTGTGTGTACTGTATGTGTACTGTATGTGTACTGTATTTGTACTGTAGTTGTACTGTATGTGTACTGTAGTTGTACTGTATGTGTACTGTATTTGTACTGTAATTGTACTGTATGTGTACTGTAGTTGTACTGTAGTTGTACTGTATTTGTACTGTATGTGTACTGTATGTGTACTGTATGTGTACTGTAGTTGTACTGTAGTTGTACTGTACTTGTACTGTAGTTGTACTGTAGTTGTACTGTAGTTGTACTGTATTTGTACTGTATGTGTACTGTAGTTGTACTGTAGTTGTACTGTAGTTTTACTGTATTTATACTGTATTTGTACTGTATGTGTACTGTATGTGTACTGTAGTTGTACTGTAGTTGTACTGTAGTTGTACTGTAGTTGTACTGTAGTTGTACTGTATGAGTACTGTATGTGTACTGTAGTTGTACTGTAGTTGTACTGTAGTTGTACTGTAGTTGTACTGTATGTGTACTGTATGTGTACTGTAGTTGTACTGTATGTGTCCTGTATTTTAACTGTACTTGTACTGTAGTTGTACTGTAGTTGTACTGTAGTTGTACTGTAGTTGTACTGTACTTGTACTGTAGTTGTACTGTAGTTGTACTGTATTTGCACTGTAGTTGTACTGTAGTTGTACTGTAGTTGTACTGTAGTTGTACTGTGGTTGTACTGTAGTTGTACTGTATGTGTCCTGTATTTTAACTGTACTTGTACTGTAGTTGTACTGTACTTGTACTGTACTTGTACTGTAGTTGTACTGCAGTTGTACTGTAGTTGTACTGTAGTTGTACTGTAGTTGTACTGTAGTTGTACTGTAGTTGTACTGTATTTGTACTGTATGTGTACTGTAGTTGTACTGTACTTGTACTGTAGTTGTACTGTATGTGTACTGTAGTTGTACTGTAGTTGTACTGTATGTGTACTGTAGTTGTGCTGTACTTGTACTGTACTTGTACTGTAGTTGTACTGTAGTTGTACTGTAGTTGTACTGTAGTTGTACTGTATGTGTACTGTAGTTGTACTGTAGTTGTACTGTAGTTGTACTCTAGTTGTACTGTATTTGTACTGTAGTTGTACTGTATGTGTCCTGTAGTTGTACTGTAGTTGTACTGTACTTGTACTGTAGTTGTACTGTATGTGTCCTGTATTTTAACTGTACTTGTACTGTAGTTGTACTGTACTTGTACTGTACTTGTACTGTAGTTGTACTGTAGTTGTACTGTAGTTGTACTGTAGTTGTACTGTAGTTGTACTGTAGTTGTACTGTAGTTGTACTGTATTTGTACTGTATGTGTACTGTAGTTGTACTGTACTTGTACTGTAGTTGTACTGTATGTGTCCTGTATTTTAACTGTACTTGTACTGTAGTTGTACTGTACTTGTACTGTACTTGTACTGTAGTTGTACTGTAGTTGTACTGTAGTTGTACTGTAGTTGTACTGTAGTTGTACTGTAGTTGTACTGTAGTTGTACTGTATTTGTACTGTATGTGTACTGTAGTTGTACTGTACTTGTACTGTAGTTGTACTGTATGTGTACTGTAGTTGTACTGTAGTTGTACTGTATGTGTACTGTAGTTGTACTGTACTTGTACTGTAGTTGTACTGTAGTTGTACTGTAGTTGTACTGTACTTGTACTGTAGTTGTACTGTAGTTGTACTGTAGTTGTACTGTACTTGTACTGTAGTTGTACTGTAGTTGTACTGTAGTAGTACTGTAGTTGTACTGTACTTGTACTGTAGCTGTACTGTAGTTGTACTGTAGTTGTACTGTACTTGTACTGTACTTGTACTGTAGTTGTACTGTAGTTGTACTGTAATTGTACTGTAGTTGTACTGTAGTTGTACTGTATGTGTCCTGTATTTTAACTGTACTTGAACTGTACTTGTACTGTAGTTGTACTGTATTTGTACTGTAGTTGTACTGTACTTGTACTGTAGTTGTACTGTAGTTGTACTGTATGTGTACTGTAGTTGTACTGTATTTGTACTGTAGTTGTACTGTAGTTGTACTGTAGTTGTACTGTAGTTGTACTGTAGTTGTACTGTATGTGTACTGTACTTGTACTGTAGTTGTACTGTAGTTGTACTGTAGTTGTACTGTAGTTGTACTGTATGTGTACTGTAGTTGTACTGTATTTGTACTGTACTTGTACTGTAGTTGTACTGTAGTTGTACTGTAGTTGTACTGTATGTGTACTGTATTTGTACTGTACTTGTACTGTAGTTGTACTGTAGTTGTACTGTATGTGTACTGTATTTGTACTGTACTTGTACTGTAGTTGTACTGTAGTTGTACTGTACTTTTACTGTACTTGTACTGTAGTTGTACTGTATGTGTACTGTAGTTGTACTGTATTTGTACTGTACTTGTACTGTAGTTGTACTGTACTTGTACTGTACTTGTACTGTACTTGTACTGTACTTGTACTGTATTTGTACTGTAGTTGTACTGTAGTTGTACTGTATGTGTACTGTATTTGTACTGTACTTGTACTGTAGTTGTACTGTAGTTGTACTGTAGTTGTACTGTATGTGTACTGTATTTATACTGTACTTGTACTGTAGTTGTACTGTATGTGTACTGTATTTGTACTGTACTTGTACTGTAGTTGTACTGTAGTTGTACTGTACTTGTACTGTACTTGTACTGTAGTTGTACTGTATGTGTACTGTAGTTGTACTGTATTTGTACTGTACTTGTACTGTAGTTGTACTGTAGTTGTACTGTACTTGTATTTTACTTGTACTGTAGTTGTACTGTAGTTGTACTGTAGTTGTACTGTATGTGTAGTGTATTTTAACTGTATTTGTACTCTAGTTGTAATGTAGTTGTACTGTAGTTGTACTGTATGTGTACTGTATTTGTACTGTAGTTGTACTGTATGTGTACTGTAGTTGTACTGTAGTTGTACTGTATTTGTACTGTATGTGTACTGTAGTTGTACTGTAGTTGTACTGTATTTGTACTGTATTTGTACTGTATGTCTACTGTATGTGTACTGTATGTGTACTGTAGTTGTACTGTATGTGTACTGTATGTGTACTGTATGTGTACTGTATGTGTACTGTATATGTACTGTATGTGTACTGTATGTGTACTGTATGTGTACTGTAGTTGTACTGTATGTGTACTGTAAGTGTACTGTATGTGTACTGTATGTGTACTGTAGTTGTACTGTATGTGTACTGTATTTTAACTGTATTTGTACTGTAGTTGTACCGTATGTGTACTGTATGTGTACTGTATGTGTACTGTATTTGTACTGTATGTGTACTGTAGTTGTACTGTAAGTGTACTGTATGTGTACTGTATGTGTACTGTATGTGTACTGTAGTTGTACTGAAGTTGTACTGTATGTGTACTGTATGTGTACTGTATGTGTACTGTATGTGCACTGTATGTGTACTGTAGTTGTACTGTATGTGTACTGTATTTTAACTGTATTTGTACTGTAGTTTAACTGTATGTGTACTGTATGTGTACTGTATGTGTACTGTATTTTTACTGTATTTGTACTGTATGTGTACTGTAGTTGTACAGTAAGTGTACTGTAGGTGTAGTGTATGTGTACTGTATGTGTACTGTATGTGTACTGTAGTTGTACTGTAGTTGTACTGTATGTGTACTGTATGTGTACTGTAGTTGTACTGTATGTGTACTGTATGTGTACTGTAGTTGTACTCTATGTGTACTGTATGTGTACTGTATGTGTACTGTATGTGTACTGTAGTTGTACTGTAGTTGTACTGTATTGTACTGTAGTTGTACTGTAGTTGTACTGTAGTTGTACTGTATTTGTACTGTATGTGTACTGTAGTTGTACTGTAGTTGTACTGTAGTTGTACTGTATTTGTACTGTATTTGTACTGTATGTGTACTGTATGTGTACTGTAGTTGTACTGTAGTTGTACTGTAGTTGTACTGTAGTTGTACTGTATGAGTACTGTATGTGTACTGTAGTTGTACTGTAGTTGTACTGTAGTTGTACTGTAGTTGTACTGTATGTGTACTGTATGTGTACTGTAGTTGTACTGTATGTGTCCTGTATTTTAACTGTACTTGTACTGTAGTTGTACTGTAGTTGTATTGTAGTTGTACTGTAGTTGTACTGTAGTTGTGCTGTAGTTGTACTGTACTTGTACTGTACTTGTACTGTAGTTGTACTGTAGTTGTACTGTATTTGTAATGTAGTTGTACTGTAGTTGTACTGTAGTTGTACTGTAGTTGTACTGTATTTGTACTGTATGTGTACTGTAGTTGTACTGTACTTGTACTGTAGTTGTACTGTATGTGTACTGTAGTTGTACTGTAGTTGTACTCTATGTGTACTGTAGTTGTACTGTACTTGTACTGTAGTTGTACTGTAGTTGTACTGTAGTTGTACTGTAGTTGTACTGTATGTGTACTGTAGTTGTACTGTAGTTGTACTCTAGTTGTACTGTATTTGTACTGTAGTTGTACTGTATGTGTCCTGTAGTTGTACTGTAGTTGTACTGTAGTTGTACTGTAGTTGTACTGTACTTGTACTGTAGTTGTACTGTAGTTGTACTGTAGTTGTACTGTAGTTGTACTGTAGTTGTACTGTAGTTGTACTGTACTTGTACTGTACTTGTACTGTATTTGTACTGTAGTTGTACTGTAGTTGTACTGTAGTTGTACTGTAGTTGTACTGTATGTGTACTGTATGTGTACTGCAGTTGTACTGTAGTTGTACTGTAGTTGTACTGTAGTTGTACTGTTCTTGTACTGTAGTTGTACTGTAGTTGTACTGTAGTTGTACTGTAGTTGTACTGTAGTTGTACTGTAGTTGTACTGTAGTTGTACTGTACTTGTACTGTAGCTGTACTGTAGTTGTACTGTAGTTGTACTGTACTTGTACTGTACTTGTACTGTAGTTGTACTGTAGTTGTACTGTACTTGTACTGTAGTTGTACTGTAGTTGTACTGTATGTGTCCAGTATTTTAACTGTACTTGAACTGTAGTTGTACTGTAGTTGTACTGTAGTTGTACTGTATGTGTACTGTATGTGTACTGTAGTTGTACTGTACTTGTACTGTAGTTGTACTGTAGTTGTACTCTAGTTGTACTGTAGTTGTACTGTAGTTGTACTGTAGTTGTACTGTACTTGTACTGTAGTTGTACTGTAGTTGTACTGTACTTGTACTGTAGTTGTACTGTAGTTGTACTGTAGTTGTACTGTAGTTGTACTGTAGTTGTACTGTAGTTGTACTGTACTTGTACTGTACTTGTACTGTAGTTGTACTGTAGTTGTACTGTAGTTGTACTGTAGTTGTACTGTATGTGTACTGTAGTTGTACTGTAGTTGTACTGTAGTTGTACTCTAGTTGTACTGTATTTGTACTGTAGTTGTACTGTATGTGTCCTGTAATTGTACTGTAGTTGTACTGTACTTGTACTGTAGTTGTACTGTATGTGTCCTGTAGTTGTACTGTAGTTGTACTGTACTTGTACTGTAGTTGTACTGTACTTGTACTGTAGTTGTACTGTAGTTGTACTGTAGTTGTACTGTAGTTGTACTGTAGTTGTACTGTACTTGTACTGTACTTGTACTGTAGTTGTACTGTAGTTGTACTGTACTTGTACTGTAGTTGTACTGTAGTTGTACTGTATGTGTCCTGTATTTTAACTGTACTTGAACTGTAGTTGTACTGTAGTTGTACTGTAGTTGTACTGTATGTGTACTGTATGTGTACTGTAGTTGTACTGTACTTGTACTGTAGTTGTACTGTAGTTGTACTGTAGTTGTACTGTAGTTGTATTGTAGTTGTACTGTAGTTGTACTGTACTTGTACTGTAGTTGTACTGTAGTTGTACTGTATTTGTACTGTAGTTGTACTGTAGTTGTACTGTACTTGTACTGTAGTTGTACTCTAGTTGTACTGTATGTGTCCTGTATTTTAACTGTACTTGTACTGTACTTGTACTGTAGTTGTACTGTAGTTGTACTGTACTTGTACTGTAGTTGTACTTTAGTTGTACTGTAGTTGTACTGTAGTTGTACTGTATTTGTACTGTAGTTGTACTGTATGAGTACTGTATGTGTACTGTAGTTGTACTGTAGTTGTACTGTAGTTGTACTGTAGTTGTACTGTATGTGTACTGTATGTGTACTGTAGTTGTACTGTATGTGTCGTGTATTTTAACTGTACTTGTACTGTAGTTGTACTGTAGTTGTACTGTAGTTGTACTGTAGTTGTACTGTAGTTGTACTGTAGTTTTACTGTACTTGTACTGTAGTTGTACTGTTGTTGTACTGTACTTGAACTGTAGTTGTACTGTAGTTGTACTGTACTTGTACTGTATGTGTACTGTAGTTGTACTGTAGTTGTACTGTATGTGTCCTGTATTTTAACTGTACTTGTACTGTAGTTGTTCTGTACTTGTACTGTACTTGTACTGTAGTTGTACTGTAGTTGTACTGTACTTGTACTGTAGTTGTACTGTATTTGTACTGTATGTGTACTGTAGTTGTACTGTACTTGTACTGTAGTTGTACTGTATGTGTACTGTAGTTGTACTGTAGTTGTACTGTATGTGTACTGTAGTTGTACTGTACTTGTACTGTACTTGTACTGTACTTGTACTGTACTTGTACTGTAGTTGTACTGTAGTTGTACTGTAGTTTTACTGTAGTTGTACTGTATGTGTACTGTAGTTGTACTGTAGTTGTACTCTAGTTGTACTGTATTTGTACTGTAGTTGTACTGTATGTGTCCTGTAATTGTACTGTAGTTGTACTGTACTTGTACTGTAGTTGTACTGTATGTGTCCTCTAGTTGTACTGTAGTTGTACTGTACTGTATACTGTAGTTGTACTGTACTTGTACTGTAGTTGTACTGTAGTTGTACTGTAGTTGTACTGTATGTGTACTGTATGTGTACTGTAGTTGTACTGTACTTGTTCTGTAGTTGTACTGTAGTTGTACTGTAGTTGTACTGTACTTGTACTGTAGTTGTACTGTAGTTGTACTGTAGTTGTACTGTAGTTGTACTGTACTTGTACTGTAGTTGTACTGTAGTTGTACTGTAGTTGTACTGTAGTTGTACTGTACTTGTACTGTACTTGTACTGTAGCTGTACTGTAGTTGTACTGTAGTTGTACTGTACTTGTACTGTAGTTGTACTGTAGTTGTACTGTAGTTTTACTGTACTTGTACTGTAGTTGTACTGTAGTTGTACTGTATGTGTCCTGTATTTTAACTGTACTTGAACTGTAGTTGTACTGTAGTTGTACTGTAGTTGTACTGTATGTGTACTGAATGTGTACTGTAGTTGTACTGTACTTGTACTGTAGTTGTACTGTAGTTGTACTGTAGTTGTACTGTAGTTGTACTGTATGTGTCCTGTAGTTGTACTGTAGTTGTACTGTACTTGTACTGTACTTGTACTGTACTTGTACTGTAGTTGTACTGTAGTTGTACTGTAGTTGTACTGTAGTTGTACTGTAGTTGTACTGTATGTGTACTGTATGTGTACTGCAGTTGTACTGTACTTGTACTGTAGTTGTACTGTAGTTGTACTGTTCTTGTACTGTAGTTGTACTGTAGTTGTACTGTAGTTGTACTGTACTTGTACTGTAGTTGTACTGTAGTTGTACTGTAGTTGTACTGTAGTTGTACTGTACTTGTACTGTAGCTGTACTGTAGTTGTACTGTAGTTGTACTGTACTTGTACTGTACTTGTACTGTAGTTGTACTGTAGTTGTACTGTACTTGTACTGTAGTTGTACTGTAGTTGTACTGAATGTGTCCAGTATTTTAACTGTACTTGAACTGTAGTTGTACTGTAGTTGTACTGTAGTTGTACTGTATGTGTACTGTATGTGTACTGTAGTTGTACTGTACTTGTACTGTAGTTGTACTGTAGTTGTACTCTAGTTGTACTGTAGTTGTACTGTAGTTGTACTGTATGTGTACTGTAGTTGTACTGTAGTTGTACTCTAGTTGTACTGTATTTGTACTGTAGTTGTACTGTATGTGTCCTGTAGTTGTACTGTAGTTGTACTGTACTTGTACTCTAGTTGTACTGTATGTGTCCTGTAGTTGTACTGTAGTTGTACTGTACTTGTACTGTAGTTGTACTCTACTTGTACTGTAGTTGTACTGTATGTGTCCTGTAGTTGTACTGTAGTTGTACTGTACTTGTACTGTAGTTGTACTGTATGTGTCCTGTAGTTGTACTGTAGTTGTACTGTACTTGTACTGTAGTTGTACTGTAGTTGTACTGTAGCTGTACTGTAGTTGTACTGTAGTTGTACTGTACTTGTACTGTACTTGTACTGTAGTTGTACTGTAGTTGTACTGTAGTTGTACTGTATGTGTCCTGTATTTTAACTGTACTTGTACTGTAGTTGTACTGTAGTTGTACTGTACTTGTACTGTAGTTGTACTGTAGTTGTACTGTAGTTGTACTGTAGTTGTACTGTATGTGTACTGTAGTTGTACTGTAGTTGTACTGTACTTGTACTGTACTTGTACTGTAGTTGTACTGTAGTTGTACTGTAGTTGAACTGTAGTTGTACTGTATGTGTACTGTATGTGTACTGTAGTTGTACTGTAGTTGTACTGTAGTTGTACTGTATGTTTACTGTAGTTGTACTGTAGTTGTACTGTATGTGTACTGTAGTTGTACTGTATTTGTACTGTAGTTGTACTGTAGTTGTACTGTAGTTGTACTGTAGTTGTACTGTATGTGTACTGTACTTGTACTGTAGTTGTACTGTAGTTGTACTGTAGTTGTACTGTAGTTGTACTGTATGTGTACTGTAGTTGTACTGTATTTGTACTGTACTTGTACTGTAGTTGTACTGTAGTTGTACTGTAGTTGTACTGTATGTGTACTGTATTTGTACTGTACTTGTACTGTAGTTGTACTGTAGTTGTACTGTATGTGTACTGTATTTGTACTGTACTTGTACTGTAGTTGTACTGTAGTTGTACTGTACTTTTACTGTACTTGTACTGTAGTTGTACTGTATGTGTACTGTAGTTGTACTGTATTTGTACTGTACTTGTACTGTAGTTGTACTGTAGTTGTACTGTACTTGTACTGTACTTGTACTGTATTTGTACTGTAGTTGTACTGTAGTTGTACTGTATGTGTACTGTATTTGTACTGTACTTGTACTGTAGTTGTACTGTAGTTGTACTGTACTTGTACTGTATGTGTACTGTATTTATACTGTACTTGTACTGTAGTTGTACTGTATGTGTACTGTATTTGTACTGTACTTGTACTATAGTTGTACTGTAGTTGTACTGTTCTTGTACTGTACTTGTACTGTAGTTGTACTGTACGTGTACTGTAGTTGTACTGTATTTGTACTGTACTTGTACTGTAGTTGTACTGTAGTTATACTGTACTTGTACTGTACTTGTACTGTAGTTGTACTGTAGTTGTACTGTAGTTGTACTGTATGTGTACTGTATTTTAACTGTATTTGTACTGTAGTTGTACTGTAGTTGTACTGTAGTTGTACTGTATGTGTACTTTATGTGTACTGTATTTGTACTGTAGTTGTACTGTATGTGTACTGTAGTTGTACTGTAGTTGTACTGTATTTGTACTGTATGTGTACTGTAGTTGTACTGTAGTTGTACTGTATTTGTACTGTATTTGTACTGTATGTCTACTGTATGTGTACTGTATGTGTACTGTAGTTGTACTGTATGTGTACTGTATGTGTACTGTATGTGTACTGTATGTGTACTGTATGTGTACTGTATGTGTACTGTATGTGTACTGTATGTGTACTGTAGTTGTACTGTATGTGTACTGTATGTGTACTGTATGTGTACTGTAGTTGTACTGTATGTGTACTGTATTTTAACTGTATTTGTACTGTAGTTGTACCGTATGTGTACTGTATGCGTAATGTATGTGTACTGTATTTGTACTGTATGTGTACTGTAGTTGTACTGTAAGTGTACTGTATGTGTACTGTATGTGTACTGTATGTGTACTGTATGTGTACTGTAGTTGTACTGAAGTTGTACTGTATGTGTACTGTATGTGTACTGTATGTGTACTGTATGTGCACTGTATGTGTACTGTAGTTGTACTGTATGTGTACTGTATTTTAACTGTATTTTTTACTGTAGTTGTACTGTATGTGTACTGTATGTGTACTGTATTTGTACTGTATTTGTACTGTATGTGTACTGTAGTTGTACTGTAAGTGTACTGTAGGTGTACTGTATGTGTACTGTAGGTGTACTGTATGTGTACTGTAGTTGTACTGTAGTTGTACTGTATGTGTACTGTATGTGTACTGTAGTTGTACTGTATGTGTACTGTGTGTGTACTGTATGTGTACTGTATGTGTACTGTATTTGTACTGTAGTTGTACTGTATGTGTACTGTAGTTGTACTGTATGTGTACTGTATTTGTACTGTAATTGTACTGTATGTGTACTGTAGTTGTACTGTAGTTGTACTGTATTTGTACTGTATGTGTACTGTATGTGTACTGTATGTGTACTGTAGTTGTACTGTAGTTGTACTGTACTTGTACTGTAGTTGTACTGTAGTTGTACTGTAGTTGTACTGTATTTGTACTGTATGTGTACTGTAGTTGTACTGTAGTTGTACTGTAGTTTTACTGTATTTATACTGTATTTGTACTGTATGTGTACTGTATGTGTACTGTAGTTGTACTGTAGTTGTACTGTAGTTGTACTGTAGTTGTACTGTAGTTGTACTGTATGAGTACTGTATGTGTACTGTAGTTGTACTGTAGTTGTACTGTAGTTGTACTGTAGTTGTACTGTATGTGTACTGTATGTGTACTGTAGTTGTACTGTATGTGTCCTGTATTTTAACTGTACTTGTACTGTAGTTGTACTGTAGTTGTACTGTAGTTGTACTGTAGTTGTACTGTACTTGTACTGTAGTTGTACTGTAGTTGTACTGTATTTGCACTGTAGTTGTACTGTAGTTGTACTGTAGTTGTACTGTAGTTGTACTGTGGTTGTACTGTAGTTGTACTGTATGTGTCCTGTATTTTAACTGTACTTGTACTGTAGTTGTACTGTACTTGTACTGTACTTGTACTGTAGTTGTACTGCAGTTGTACTGTAGTTGTACTGTAGTTGTACTGTAGTTGTACTGTAGTTGTACTGTAGTTGTACTGTATTTGTACTGTATGTGTACTGTAGTTGTACTGTACTTGTACTGTAGTTGTACTGTATGTGTACTGTAGTTGTACTGTAGTTGTACTGTATGTGTACTGTAGTTGTGCTGTACTTGTACTGTACTTGTACTGTAGTTGTACTGTAGTTGTACTGTAGTTGTACTGTAGTTGTACTGTATGTGTACTGTAGTTGTACTGTAGTTGTACTGTAGTTGTACTCTAGTTGTACTGTATTTGTACTGTAGTTGTACTGTATGTGTCCTGTAGTTGTACTGTAGTTGTACTGTACTTGTACTGTAGTTGTACTGTATGTGTCCTGTATTTTAACTGTACTTGTACTGTAGTTGTACTGTACTTGTACTGTACTTGTACTGTAGTTGTACTGTAGTTGTACTGTAGTTGTACTGTAGTTGTACTGTAGTTGTACTGTAGTTGTACTGTAGTTGTACTGTATTTGTACTGTATGTGTACTGTAGTTGTACTGTACTTGTACTGTAGTTGTACTGTATGTGTCCTGTATTTTAACTGTACTTGTACTGTAGTTGTACTGTACTTGTACTGTACTTGTACTGTAGTTGTACTGTAGTTGTACTGTAGTTGTACTGTAGTTGTACTGTAGTTGTACTGTAGTTGTACTGTATTTGTACTGTATGTGTACTGTAGTTGTACTGTACTTGTACTGTAGTTGTACTGTATGTGTACTGTAGTTGTACTGTAGTTGTACTGTATGTGTACTGTAGTTGTACTGTACTTGTACTGTAGTTGTACTGTAGTTGTACTGTAGTTGTACTGTACTTGTACTGTAGTTGTACTGTAGTTGTACTGTAGTTGTACTGTACTTGTACTGTAGTTGTACTGTAGTTGTACTGTAGTAGTACTGTAGTTGTACTGTACTTGTACTGTAGCTGTACTGTAGTTGTACTGTAGTTGTACTGTACTTGTACTGTACTTGTACTGTAGTTGTACTGTAGTTGTACTGTAATTGTACTGTAGTTGTACTGTAGTTGTACTGTATGTGTCCTGTATTTTAACTGTACTTGAACTGTACTTGTACTGTAGTTGTACTGTATTTGTACTGTAGTTGTACTGTACTTGTACTGTAGTTGTACTGTAGTTGTACTGTATGTGTACTGTAGTTGTACTGTATTTGTACTGTAGTTGTACTGTAGTTGTACTGTAGTTGTACTGTAGTTGTACTGTAGTTGTACTGTATGTGTACTGTACTTGTACTGTAGTTGTACTGTAGTTGTACTGTAGTTGTACTGTAGTTGTACTGTATGTGTACTGTAGTTGTACTGTATTTGTACTGTACTTGTACTGTAGTTGTACTGTAGTTGTACTGTAGTTGTACTGTATGTGTACTGTATTTGTACTGTACTTGTACTGTAGTTGTACTGTAGTTGTACTGTATGTGTACTGTATTTGTACTGTACTTGTACTGTAGTTGTACTGTAGTTGTACTGTACTTTTACTGTACTTGTACTGTAGTTGTACTGTATGTGTACTGTAGTTGTACTGTATTTGTACTGTACTTGTACTGTAGTTGTACTGTACTTGTACTGTACTTGTACTGTACTTGTACTGTATTTGTACTGTAGTTGTACTGTAGTTGTACTGTATGTGTACTGTATTTGTACTGTACTTGTACTGTAGTTGTACTGTAGTTGTACTGTAGTTGTACTGTATGTGTACTGTATTTATACTGTACTTGTACTGTAGTTGTACTGTATGTGTACTGTATTTGTACTGTACTTGTACTGTAGTTGTACTGTAGTTGTACTGTACTTGTACTGTACTTGTACTGTAGTTGTACTGTATGTGTACTGTAGTCGTACTGTATTTGTACTGTACTTGTACTGTAGTTGTACTGTAGTTGTACTGTACTTGTATTGTACTTGTACTGTAGTTGTACTGTAGTTGTACTGTAGTTGTACTGTATGTGTAGTGTATTTTAACTGTATTTGTACTCTAGTTGTAATGTAGTTGTACTGTAGTTGTACTGTATGTGTACTGTATTTGTACTGTAGTTGTACTGTATGTGTACTGTAGTTGTACTGTAGTTGTACTGTATTTGTACTGTATGTGTACTGTAGTTGTACTGTAGTTGTACTGTATTTGTACTGTATTTGTACTGTATGTCTACTGTATGTGTACTGTATGTGTACTGTAGTTGTACTGTATGTGTACTGTATGTGTACTGTATGTGTACTGTATGTGTACTGTATGTGTACTGTATGTGTACTGTATGTGTACTGTATGTGTACTGTAGTTGTACTGTATGTGTACTGTAAGTGTACTGTATGTGTACTGTATGTGTACTGTAGTTGTACTGTATGTGTACTGTATTTTAACTGTATTTGTACTGTAGTTGTACCGTATGTGTACTGTATGTGTACTGTATGTGTACTGTATTTGTACTGTATGTGTACTGTAGTTGTACTGTAAGTGTACTGTATGTGTACTGTATGTGTACTGTATGTGTACTGTAGTTGTACTGAAGTTGTACTGTATGTGTACTGTATGTGTACTGTATGTGTACTGTATGTGCACTGTATGTGTACTGTAGTTGTACTGTATGTGTACTGTATTTTAACTGTATTTGTACTGTAGTTTAACTGTATGTGTACTGTATGTGTACTGTATGTGTACTGTATTTTTACTGTATTTGTACTGTATGTGTACTGTAGTTGTACAGTAAGTGTACTGTAGGTGTAGTGTATGTGTACTGTATGTGTACTGTATGTGTACTGTAGTTGTACTGTAGTTGTACTGTATGTGTACTGTATGTGTACTGTAGTTGTACTGTATGTGTACTGTATGTGTACTGTAGTTGTACTCTATGTGTACTGTATGTGTACTGTATGTGTACTGTAGTTGTACTGTAGTTGTACTGTATTGTACTGTAGTTGTACTGTAGTTGTACTGTAGTTGTACTGTATTTGTACTGTATGTGTACTGTAGTTGTACTGTAGTTGTACTGTATTTGTACTGTATTTGTACTGTATGTGTACTGTATGTGTACTGTAGTTGTACTGTAGTTGTACTGTAGTTGTACTGTAGTTGTACTGTATGAGTACTGTATGTGTACTGTAGTTATACTGTAGTTGTACTGTAGTTGTACTGTAGTTGTACTGTATGTGTACTGTATGTGTACTGTAGTTGTACTGTATGTGTCCTGTATTTTAACTGTACTTGTACTGTAGTTGTACTGTAGTTGTATTGTAGTTGTACTGTAGTTGTACTGTAGTTGTGCTGTAGTTGTACTGTACTTGTACTGTACTTGTACTGTAGTTGTACTGTAGTTGTACTGTATTTGTAATGTAGTTGTACTGTAGTTGTACTGTAGTTGTACTGTAGTTGTACTGTATTTGTACTGTATGTGTACTGTAGTTGTACTGTACTTGTACTGTAGTTGTACTGTATGTGTACTGTAGTTGTACTGTAGTTGTACTCTATGTGTACTGTAGTTGTACTGTACTTGTACTGTAGTTGTACTGTAGTTGTACTGTAGTTGTACTGTAGTTGTACTGTAGTTGTACTGTATGTGTACTGTAGTTGTACTGTAGTTGTACTGTAGTTGTACTCTAGTTGTACTGTATTTGTACTGTAGTTGTACTGTATGTGTCCTGTAGTTGTACTGTAGTTGTACTGTAGTTGTACTGTAGTTGTACTGTACTTGTACTGTAGTTGTACTGTAGTTGTACTGTAGTTGTACTGTAGTTGTACTGTAGTTGTACTGTAGTTGTACTGTACTTGTACTGTACTTGTACTGTATTTGTACTGTAGTTGTACTGTAGTTGTACTGTAGTTGTACTGTAGTTGTACTGTATGTGTACTGTATGTGTACTGCAGTTGTACTGTAGTTGTACTGTAGTTGTACTGTAGTTGTACTGTTCTTGTACTGTAGTTGTACTGTAGTTGTACTGTAGTTGTACTGTACTTGTACTGTAGTTGTACTGTAGTTGTACTGTAGTTGTACTGTAGTTGTACTGTACTTGTACTGTAGCTGTACTGTAGTTGTACTGTAGTTGTACTGTACTTGTACTGTACTTGTACTGTAGTTGTACTGTAGTTGTACTGTACTTGTACTGTAGTTGTACTGTAGTTGTACTGTATGTGTCCAGTATTTTAACTGTACTTGAACTGTAGTTGTACTGTAGTTGTACTGTAGTTGTACTGTATGTGTACTGTATGTGTACTGTAGTTGTACTGTACTTGTACTGTAGTTGTACTGTAGTTGTACTCTAGTTGTACTGTAGTTGTACTGTAGTTGTACTGTAGTTGTACTGTACTTGTACTGTAGTTGTACTGTAGTTGTACTGTACTTGTACTGTAGTTGTACTGTAGTTGTACTGTAGTTGTACTGTAGTTGTACTGTAGTTGTACTGTAGTTGTACTGTACTTGTACTGTACTTGTACTGTAGTTGTACTGTAGTTGTACTGTAGTTGTACTGTAGTTGTACTGTATGTGTACTGTAGTTGTACTGTAGTTGTACTGTAGTTGTACTCTAGTTGTACTGTATTTGTACTGTAGTTGTACTGTATGTGTCCTGTAATTGTACTGTAGTTGTACTGTACTTGTACTGTAGTTGTACTGTATGTGTCCTGTAGTTGTACTGTAGTTGTACTGTACTTGTACTGTAGTTGTACTGTACTTGTACTGTAGTTGTACTGTAGTTGTACTGTAGTTGTACTGTAGTTGTACTGTACTTGTACTGTACTTGTACTGTAGTTGTACTGTAGTTGTACTGTACTTGTACTGTAGTTGTACTGTAGTTGTACTGTATGTGTCCTGTATTTTAACTGTACTTGAACTGTAGTTGTACTGTAGTTGTACTGTAGTTGTACTGTATGTGTACTGTATGTGTACTGTAGTTGTACTGTACTTGTACTGTAGTTGTACTGTAGTTGTACTGTAGTTGTACTGTAGTTGTATTGTAGTTGTACTGTAGTTGTACTGTACTTGTACTGTAGTTGTACTGTAGTTGTACTGTATTTGTACTGTAGTTGTACTGTAGTTGTACTGTACTTGTACTGTAGTTGTACTCTAGTTGTACTGTATGTGTCCTGTATTTTAACTGTACTTGTACTGTACTTGTACTGTAGTTGTACTGTAGTTGTACTGTACTTGTACTGTAGTTGTACTTTAGTTGTACTGTAGTTGTACTGTAGTTGTACTGTATTTGTACTGTAGTTGTACTGTATGAGTACTGTATGTGTACTGTAGTTGTACTGTAGTTGTACTGTAGTTGTACTGTAGTTGTACTGTATGTGTACTGTATGTGTACTGTAGTTGTACTGTATGTGTCGTGTATTTTAACTGTACTTGTACTGTAGTTGTACTGTAGTTGTACTGTAGTTGTACTGTAGTTGTACTGTAGTTGTACTGTAGTTTTACTGTACTTGTACTGTAGTTGTACTGTTGTTGTACTGTACTTGAACTGTAGTTGTACTGTAGTTGTACTGTACTTGTACTGTATGTGTACTGTAGTTGTACTGTAGTTGTACTGTATGTGTCCTGTATTTTAACTGTACTTGTACTGTAGTTGTTCTGTACTTGTACTGTACTTGTACTGTAGTTGTACTGTAGTTGTACTGTACTTGTACTGTAGTTGTACTGTATTTGTACTGTATGTGTACTGTAGTTGTACTGTACTTGTACTGTAGTTGTACTGTATGTGTACTGTAGTTGTACTGTAGTTGTACTGTATGTGTACTGTAGTTGTACTGTACTTGTACTGTAC
The DNA here is from genome assembly GCA_946902985.2 of Meconema thalassinum. NCBI lineage: Eukaryota > Metazoa > Arthropoda > Insecta > Orthoptera > Tettigoniidae > Meconema > Meconema thalassinum. Next base: position 441,617,484 of record OX336394.1, on the reverse strand, counting down.
TTGTACTGTACTTGTACTGTACTTGTACTGTACTTGTACTGTAGTTGTACTGTAGTTGTACTGTAGTTTTACTGTAGTTGTACTGTATGTGTACTGTAGTTGTACTGTAGTTGTACTCTAGTTGTACTGTATTTGTACTGTAGTTGTACTGTATGTGTCCTGTAATTGTACTGTAGTTGTACTGTACTTGTACTGTAGTTGTACTGTATGTGTCCTGTAGTTGTACTGTAGTTGTACTGTACTTGTACTGTAGTTGTACTGTACTTGTACTGTAGTTGTACTGTAGTTGTACTGTAGTTGTACTGTAGTTGTACTGTATGTGTACTGTATGTGTACTGTAGTTGTACTGTACTTGTTCTGTAGTTGTACTGTAGTTGTACTGTAGTTGTACTGTACTTGTACTGTAGTTGTACTGTAGTTGTACTGTAGTTGTACTGTAGTTGTACTGTACTTGTACTGTAGTTGTACTGTAGTTGTACTGTAGTTGTACTGTAGTTGTACTGTACTTGTACTGTACTTGTACTGTAGCTGTACTGTAGTTGTACTGTAGTTGTACTGTACTTGTACTGTACTTGTACTGTAGTTGTACTGTAGTTTTACTGTACTTGTACTGTAGTTGTACTGTAGTTGTACTGTATGTGTCCTGTATTTTAACTGTACTTGAACTGTAGTTGTACTGTAGTTGTACTGTAGTTGTACTGTATGTGTACTGTATGTGTACTGTAGTTGTACTGTACTTGTACTGTAGTTGTACTGTAGTTGTACTGTAGTTGTACTGTAGTTGTACTGTATGTGTCCTGTAGTTGTACTGTAGTTGTACTGTACTTGTACTGTACTTGTACTGTACTTGTACTGTAGTTGTACTGTAGTTGTACTGTAGTTGTACTGTAGTTGTACTGTAGTTGTACTGTATGTGTACTGTATGTGTACTGCAGTTGTACTGTACTTGTACTGTAGTTGTACTGTAGTTGTACTGTTCTTGTACTGTAGTTGTACTGTAGTTGTACTGTAGTTGTACTGTACTTGTACTGTAGTTGTACTGTAGTTGTACTGTAGTTGTACTGTAGTTGTACTGTACTTGTACTGTAGCTGTACTGTAGTTGTACTGTAGTTGTACTGTACTTGTACTGTACTTGTACTGTAGTTGTACTGTAGTTGTACTGTACTTGTACTGTAGTTGTACTGTAGTTGTACTGAATGTGTCCAGTATTTTAACTGTACTTGAACTGTAGTTGTACTGTAGTTGTACTGTAGTTGTACTGTATGTGTACTGTATGTGTACTGTAGTTGTACTGTACTTGTACTGTAGTTGTACTGTAGTTGTACTCTAGTTGTACTGTAGTTGTACTGTAGTTGTACTGTAGTTGTACTGTACTTGTACTGTAGTTGTACTGTAGTTGTACTGTATTTGTACTGTAGTTGTACTGTAGTTGTACTGTACTTGTACTGTAGTTGTACTGTATGTGTCCTGTATTTTAACTGTACTTGTACTGTACTTGTACTGTAGTTGTACTGTAGTTGTACTGTACTTGTACTGTAGTTGTACTGTAGTTGTACTGTAGTTGTACTGTAGTTGTACTGTAGTTGTACTGTAGTTGTACTGTACTTGTACTGTACTTGTACTGTAGTTGTACTGTAGTTGTACTGTAGTTGTACTGTAGTTGTACTGTATGTGTACTGTAGTTGTACTGTAGTTGTACTGTAGTTGTACTCTAGTTGTACTGTATTTGTACTGTAGTTGTACTGTATGTGTCCTGTAATTGTACTGTAGTTGTACTGTACTTGTACTGTAGTTGTACTGTATGTGTCCTGTAGTTGTACTGTAGTTGTACTGTACTTGTACTGTAGTTGTACTGTACTTGTACTGTAGTTGTACTGTAGTTGTACTGTAGTTGTACTGTAGTTGTACTGTAGTTGTACTGTATGTGTACTGTATGTGTACTGTAGTTGTACTGTACTTGTACTGTAGTTGTACTGTAGTTGTACTGTAGTTGTACTGTTCTTGTACTGTAGTTGTACTGTAGTTGTACTGTAGTTGTACTGTACTTGTACTGTAGTTGTACTGTAGTTGTACTGTAGTTGTACTGTAGTTGTACTGTACTTGTACTGTAGCTGTACTGTAGTTGTACTGTAGTTGTACTGTACTTGTACTGTACTTGTACTGTAGTTGTACTGTAGTTGTACTGTACTTGTACTGTAGTTGTACTGTAGTTGTACTGTATGTGTCCTGTATTTTAACTGTACTTGAACTGTAGTTGTACTGTAGTTGTAGTGTAGTTGTACAGTATGTGTACTGTATGTGTACTGTAGTTGTACTGTACTTGTACTGTAGTTGTACTGTAGTTGTACTGTAGTTGTACTGTAGTTGTACTGTAGATGTACTGTAGTTGTACTGTACATGTACTGTAGTTGTACTGTAGTTGTACTCTATTTGTACTGTAGTTGTACTGTAGTTGTACTGTACTTGTACTGTAGTTGTACTGTAGTTGTACTGTATGTGTCCTGTATTTTAACTGTACTTGTACTGTACTTGTACTGTAGTTGTACTGTAGTTGTACTGTACTTGTACTGTAGTTGTACTGTAGTTGTACTGTAGTTGTACTGTAGTTGTACTGTAGTTGTACTGTATGAGTACTGTATGTGTACTGTAGTTGTACTGTAGTTGTACTGTAGTTGTACTGTAGTTGTACTGTATGTGTACTGTAGTTGTACTGTATGTGTCGTGTATTTTAACTGTACTTGTACTGTAGTTGTACTGTAGTTGTACTGTAGTTGTACTGTAGTTGTACTGTAGTTGTACTGTAGTTGTACTGTACTTGTACTGTAGTTGTACTGTAGTTGTACTGTATTTGTACTGTAGTTGTACTGTAGTTGTACTGTAGTTGTACTGTAGTTGTACTGTAGTTGTACTGTAGTTGTACTGTATGTGTCCTGTATTTTAACTGTACTTGTACTGTAGTTGTACTGTACTTGTACTGTACTTGTACTGTAGTTGTACTGTAGTTGTACTGTACTTGTACTGTAGTTGTACTGTAGTTGTACTGTAGTTGTACTGTAGTTGTACTGTAGTTGTACTGTATTTGTACTGTATGTGTACTGTAGTTGTACTGTACTTGTACTGTAGTTGTACTGTATGTGTACTGTAGTTGTACTGAAGTTGTACTGTATGTGTACTGTAGTTGTACTGTACTTGTACTGTACTTGTACTATACTTGTACTGTAGTTGTACTGTAGTTGTACTGTAGTTGTACTGTATGTGTACTGTAGTTGTACTGTAGTTGTACTGTAGTTGTACTCTAGTTGTACTGTATTTGTACTGTAGTTGTACTGTATGTGTACTGTATGTGTACTGTAGTTGTACTGTATGTGTCGTGTATTTTAACTGTACTTGTACTGTAGTTGTACTGTAGTTGTACTGTAGTTGTACTGTAGTTGTACTGTAGTTGTACTGTACTTGTACTGTACTTGTACTGTAGTTGTACTGTAGTTGTACTGTATTTGTACTGTAGTTGTACTGTAGTTGTACTGTAGTTGTACTGTAGTTGTACTGTATGTGTCCTGTATTTTAACTGTACTTGTACTGTAGTTGTACTGTACTTGTACTGTACTTGTACTGTAGTTGTACTGTAGTTGTACTGTACTTGTACTGTAGTTGTACTGTATTTGTACCGTATGTGTACTGTAGTTGTACTGTACTTGTACTGTAGTTGTACTGTATGTGTACTGTAGTTGTACTGTAGTTGTACTGTATGTGTACTGTAGTTGTACTGTACTTGTACTGTACTTGTACTGTACTTGTACTGTAGTTGTACTGTAGTTGTACTGTAGTTTTACTGTAGTTGTACTGTATGTGTACTGTAGTTGTACTGTAGTTGTACTGTAGTTGTACTCTAGTTGTACTGTATTTGTACTGTAGTTGTACTGTATGTGTCCTGTAATTGTACTGTAGTCGTACTGTACTTGTACTGTAGTTGTACTGTATGTGTCCTGTAGTTGTACTGTAGTTGTACTGTACTTGTACTGTAGTTGTACTGTACTTGTACTGTAGTTGTACTGTAGTTGTACTGTAGTTGTACTGTAGTTGTACTGTAGTTGTACTGTATGTGTACTGTATGTGTACTGTAGTTGTACTGTACTTGTACTGTAGTTGTACTGTAGTTGTACTGTACTTGTACTGTAGTTGTACTGTAGTTGTACTGTAGTTGTACTGTAGTTGTACTGTACTTGTACTGTAGTTGTACTGTAGTTGTACTGTAGTTGTACTGTACTTGTACTGTACTTGTACTGTACTTGTACTGTACTTGTACTGTACTTGTACTGTACTTGTACTGTAGCTGTACTGTAGTTGTACTGTAGTTGTACTGTACTTGTACTGTACTTGTACTGTAGTTGTACTGTAGTTTTACTGTACTTGTACTGTAGTTGTACTGTAGTTGTACTGTAGTTGTACTGTACTAGTACTGTAGTTGTACTGTAGTTGTACTGTAGTTGTACTGTACTTGTACTGTACTTGTACTGTACTTGTACTGTACTTGTACTGTACTTGTACTGTACTTGTACTGTAGTTGTACTGTATGTGTCCTGTAGTTGTACTGTAGTTGTACTGTACTTGTACTGTAGTTGTACTGTACTTGTACTGTAGTTGTAATGTAGTTGTACTGTAGTTGTACTGTAGTTGTACTGTAGTTGTACTGTAGTTGTACTGTATGTGTACTGTATGTGTACTGCAGTTGTACTGTACTTGTACTGTAGTTGTACTGTAGTTGTACTGTAGTTGTACTGTTCTTGTACTGTAGTTGTACTGTAGTTGTACTGTAGTTGTACTGTAGTTGTACTGTACTTGTACTGTAGTTGTACTGTAGTTGTACTGTAGTTGTACTGTAGTTGTACTGTAGTTGTACTGTAGTTGTACTGTACTTGTACTGTACTTGTACTGTATTTGTACTGTAGTTGTACTGTAGTTGTACTGTAGTTGTACTGTAGTTGTACTGTATGTGTACTGTATGTGTACTGCAGTTGTACTGTAGTTGTACTGTAGTTGTACTGTAGTTGTACTGTTCTTGTACTGTAGTTGTACTGTAGTTGTACTATAGTTGTACTGTACTTGTACTGTAGTTGTACTGTAGTTGTACTGTAGTTGTACTGTAGTTGTACTGTACTTGTACTGTAGCTGTACTGTAGTTGTACTGTAGTTGTACTGTACTTGTACTGTACTTGTACTGTAGTTGTACTGTAGTTGTACTGTACTTGTACTGTAGTTGTACTGTAGTTGTACTGTATGTGTCCAGTATTTTAACTGTACTTGAACTGTAGTTGTACTGTAGTTGTACTGTAGTTGTACTGTATGTGTACTGTATGTGTACTGTAGTTGTACTGTACTTGTACTGTAGTTGTACTGTAGTTGTACTCTAGTTGTACTGTAGTTGTACTGTAGTTGTACTGTAGTTGTACTGTACTTGTACTGTAGTTGTACTGTAGTTGTACTGTACTTGTACTGTAGTTGTACTGTAGTTGTACTGTAGTTGTACTGTAGTTGTACTGTAGTTGTACTGTAGTTGTACTGTACTTGTACTGTACTTGTACTGTAGTTGTACTGTAGTTGTACTGTAGTTGTACTGTAGTTGTACTGTATGTGTACTGTAGTTGTACTGTAGTTGTACTGTAGTTGTACTCTAGTTGTACTGTATTTGTACTGTAGTTGTACTGTATGTGTCCTGTAATTGTACTGTAGTTGTACTGTACTTGTACTGTAGTTGTACTGTATGTGTCCTGTAGTTGTACTGTAGTTGTACTGTACTTGTACTGTAGTTGTACTGTACTTGTACTGTAGTTGTACTGTAGTTGTACTGTAGTTGTACTGTAGTTGTACTGTAGTTGTACTGTATGTGTACTGTATGTGTACTGTAGTTGTACTGTACTTGTACTGTAGTTGTACTGTAGTTGTACTGTAGTTGTACTGTTCTTGTACTGTAGTTGTACTGTAGTTGTACTGTAGTTGTACTGTACTTGTACTGTAGTTGTACTGTAGTTGTACTGTAGTTGTACTGTAGTTTTACTGTACTTGTACTGTAGCTGTACTGTAGTTGTACTGTAGTTGTACTGTACTTGTACTGTACTTGTACTGTAGTTGTACTGTAGTTGTACTGTACTTGTACTGTAGTTGTACTGTAGTTGTACTGTATGTGTCCTGTATTTTAACTGTACTTGAACTGTAGTTGTACTGTAGTTGTAGTGTAGTTGTACAGTATGTGTACTGTATGTGTACTGTAGTTGTACTGTACTTGTACTGTAGTTGTACTGTAGTTGTACTGTAGTTGTACTGTATGTGTCCTGTATTTTAACTGTACTTGTACTGTAGTTGTACTGTACTTGTACTGTACTTGTACTGTAGTTGTACTGTAGTTGTACTGTACTTGTACTGTAGTTGTACTGTATTTGTACCGTATGTGTACTGTAGTTGTACTGTACTTGTACTGTAGTTGTACTGTATGTGTACTGTAGTTGTACTGTAGTTGTACTGTATGTGTACTGTAGTTGTACTGTACTTGTACTGTACTTGTACTGTACTTGTACTGTAGTTGTACTGTAGTTGTACTGTAGTTTTACTGTAGTTGTACTGTATGTGTACTGTAGTTGTACTGTAGTTGTACTGTAGTTGTACTCTAGTTGTACTGTATTTGTACTGTAGTTGTACTGTATGTGTCCTGTAATTGTACTGTAGTCGTACTGTACTTGTACTGTAGTTGTACTGTATGTGTCCTGTAGTTGTACTGTAGTTGTACTGTACTTGTACTGTAGTTGTACTGTACTTGTACTGTAGTTGTACTGTAGTTGTACTGTAGTTGTACTGTAGTTGTACTGTAGTTGTACTGTATGTGTACTGTATGTGTACTGTAGTTGTACTGTACTTGTACTGTAGTTGTACTGTAGTTGTACTGTACTTGTACTGTAGTTGTACTGTAGTTGTACTGTAGTTGTACTGTAGTTGTACTGTACTTGTACTGTAGTTGTACTGTAGTTGTACTGTAGTTGTACTGTACTTGTACTGTACTTGTACTGTACTTGTACTGTACTTGTACTGTACTTGTACTGTAGCTGTACTATAGTTGTACTGTAGTTGTACTGTACTTGTACTGTACTTGTACTGTAGTTGTACTGTAGTTTTACTGTACTTGTACTGTAGTTGTACTGTAGTTGTACTGTATGTGTCCTGTATTTTAACTGTACTTGAACTGTAGTTGTACTGTAGTTGTACTGTAGTTGTACTGTATGTGTACTGTATGTGTACTGTAGTTGTACTGTACTTGTACTGTAGTTGTACTGTAGTTGTACTGTAGTTGTACTGTAGTTGTACTGTATGTGTCCTGTAGTTGTACTGTAGTTGTACTGTACTTGTACTGTAGTTGTACTGTACTTGTACTGTAGTTGTAATGTAGTTGTACTGTAGTTGTACTGTAGTTGTACTGTAGTTGTACTGTAGTTGTACTGTATGTGTACTGTATGTGTACTGCAGTTGTACTGTACTTGTACTGTAGTTGTACTGTAGTTGTACTGTAGTTGTACTGTTCTTGTACTGTAGTTGTACTGTAGTTGTACTGTAGTTGTACTGTAGTTGTACTGTACTTGTACTGTAGTTGTACTGTAGTTGTACTGTAGTTGTACTGTAGTTGTACTGTAGTTGTACTGTAGTTGTACTGTACTTGTACTGTACTTGTACTGTATTTGTACTGTAGTTGTACTGTAGTTGTACTGTAGTTGTACTGTAGTTGTACTGTATGTGTACTGTATGTGTACTGCAGTTGTACTGTAGTTGTACTGTAGTTGTACTGTAGTTGTACTGTTCTTGTACTGTAGTTGTACTGTAGTTGTACTGTAGTTGTACTGTACTTGTACTGTAGTTGTACTGTAGTTGTACTGTAGTTGTACTGTAGTTGTACTGTACTTGTACTGTAGCTGTACTGTAGTTGTACTGTAGTTGTACTGTACTTGTACTGTACTTGTACTGTAGTTGTACTGTAGTTGTACTGTACTTGTACTGTAGTTGTACTGTAGTTGTACTGTATGTGTCCAGTATTTTAACTGTACTTGAACTGTAGTTGTACTGTAGTTGTACTGTAGTTGTACTGTATGTGTACTGTATGTGTACTGTAGTTGTACTGTACTTGTACTGTAGTTGTACTGTAGTTGTACTCTAGTTGTACTGTAGTTGTACTGTAGTTGTACTGTAGTTGTACTGTACTTGTACTGTAGTTGTACTGTAGTTGTACTGTACTTGTACTGTAGTTGTACTGTAGTTGTACTGTAGTTGTACTGTAGTTGTACTGTACTTGTACTGTACTTGTACTGTAGTTGTACTGTAGTTGTACTGTAGTTGTACTGTAGTTGTACTGTATGTGTACTGTAGTTGTACTGTAGTTGTACTGTAGTTGTACTCTAGTTGTACTGTATTTGTACTGTAGTTGTACTGTATGTGTCCTGTAATTGTACTGTAGTTGTACTGTACTTGTACTGTAGTTGTACTGTATGTGTCCTGTAGTTGTACTGTAGTTGTACTGTACTTGTACTGTAGTTGTACTGTACTTGTACTGTAGTTGTACTGTAGTTGTACTGTAGTTGTACTGTAGTTGTACTGTAGTTGTACTGTATGTGTACTGTATGTGTACTGTAGTTGTACTGTACTTGTACTGTAGTTGTACTGTAGTTGTACTGTAGTTGTACTGTTCTTGTACTGTAGTTGTACTGTAGTTGTACTGTAGTTGTACTGTACTTGTACTGTAGTTGTACTGTAGTTGTACTGTAGTTGTACTGTAGTTTTACTGTACTTGTACTGTAGCTGTACTGTAGTTGTACTGTAGTTGTACTGTACTTGTACTGTACTTGTACTGTAGTTGTACTGTAGTTGTACTGTACTTGTACTGTAGTTGTACTGTAGTTGTACTGTATGTGTCCTGTATTTTAACTGTACTTGAACTGTAGTTGTACTGTAGTTGTAGTGTAGTTGTACAGTATGTGTACTGTATGTGTACTGTAGTTGTACTGTACTTGTACTGTAGTTGTACTGTAGTTGTACTGTAGTTGTACTGTAGTTGTACTGTAGATGTACTGTAGTTGTACTGTACATGTACTGTAGTTGTACTGTAGTTGTACTCTATTTGTACTGTAGTTGTACTGTAGTTGTACTGTACTTGTACTGTAGTTGTACTGTAGTTGTACTGTATGTGTCCTGTATTTTAACTGTACTTGTACTGTACTTGTACTGTAGTTGTACTGTAGTTGTACTGTACTTGTACTGTAGTTGTACTGTAGTTGTACTGTAGTTGTACTGTAGTTGTACTGTAGTTGTACTGTATGTGTACTGTATGTGTACTGTAGTTGTACTGTATGTGTCGTGTATTTTAACTGTACTTGTACTGTAGTTGTACTGTAGTTGTACTGTAGTTGTACTGTAGTTGTACTGTAGTTGTACTGTAGTTGTACTGTACTTGTACTGTAGTTGTACTGTAGTTGTACTGTATTTGTACTGTAGTTGTACTGTAGTTGTACTGTAGTTGTACTGTAGTTGTACTGTAGTTGTACTGTATGTGTCCTGTATTTTAACTGTACTTGTACTGTAGTTGTATTGTACTTGTACTGTACTTGTACTGTAGTTGTACTGTAGTTGTACTGTACTTGTACTGTAGTTGTACTGTAGTTGTACTGTAGTTGTACTGTATTTGTACTGTATGTGTACTGTAGTTGTACTGTACTTGTACTGTAGTTGTACTGTATGTGTACTGTAGTTGTACTGTATGTGTACTGTAGTTGTACTGTACTTGTACTGTACTTGTACTGTACTTGTACTGTAGTTGTACTGTAGTTGTACTGTAGTTGTACTGTATGTGTACTGTAGTTGTACTGTAGTTGTACTGTAGTTGTACTCTAGTTGTACTGTATTTGTACTGTAGTTGTACTGTATGTGTACTGTATGTGTACTGTAGTTGTACTGTATGTGTCGTGTATTTTAACTGTACTTGTACTGTAGTTGTACTGTAGTTGTACTGTAGTTGTACTGTAGTTGTACTGTAGTTGTACTGTACTTGTACTGTACATGTACTGTAGTTGTACTGTAGTTGTACTGTATTTGTACTGTAGTTGTACTGTAGTTGTACTGTAGTTGTACTGTAGTTGTACTGTATGTGTCCTGTATTTTAACTGTACTTGTACTGTAGTTGTACTGTACTTGTACTGTACTTGTACTGTAGTTGTACTGTATTTGTACTGTACTTGTACTGTAGTTGTACTGTATTTGTACCGTATGTGTACTGTAGTTGTACTGTACTTGTACTGTAGTTGTACTGTATGTGTACTGTAGTTGTACTGTAGTTGTACTGTATGTGTACTGTAGTTGTACTGTACTTGTACTGTACTTGTACTTTACTTGTACTGTAGTTGTACTGTAGTTGTACTGTAGTTTTACTGTAGTTGTACTGTATGTGTACTGTAGTTGTACTGTAGTTGTACTGTAGTTGTACTCTAGTTGTACTGTATTTGTACTGTAGTTGTACTGTATGTGTCCTGTAATTGTACTGTAGTCGTACTGTACTTGTACTGTAGTTGTACTGTATGTGTCCTGTAGTTGTACTGTAGTTGTACTGTACTTGTACTGTAGTTGTACTGTACTTGTACTGTAGTTGTACTGTAGTTGTACTGTAGTTGTACTGTAGTTGTACTGTAGTTGTACTGTATGTGTACTGTATGTGTACTGTAGTTGTACTGTACTTGTACTGTAGTTGTACTGTAGTTGTACTGTACTTGTACTGTAGTTGTACTGTAGTTGTACTGTAGTTGTACTGTACTTGTACTGTACTTGTACTGTAGTTGTACTGTAGTTGTACTGTAGTTGTACTGTACTTGTACTGTACTTGTACTGTAGCTGTACTGTAGTTGTACTGTAGTTGTACTGTACTTGTACTGTACTTGTACTGTAGTTGTACTGTAGTTTTACTGTACTTGTACTGTAGTTGTACTGTAGTTGTACTGTATGTGTCCTGTATTTTAACTGTACTTGAACTGTAGTTGTACTGTAGTTGTACTGTAGTTGTACTGTATGTGTACTGTATGTGTACTGTAGTTGTACTGTACTTGTACTGTAGTTGTACTGTAGTTGTACTGTAGTTGTACTGTAGTTGTACTGTATGTGTCCTGTAGTTGTACTGTAGTTGTACTGTACTTGTACTGTAGTTGTACTGTACTTGTACTGTAGTTGTAATGTAGTTGTACTGTAGTTGTACTGTAGTTGTACTGTAGTTGTACTGTAGTTGTACTGTATGTGTACTGTATGTGTACTGCAGTTGTACTGTACTTGTACTGTAGTTGTACTGTAGTTGTACTGTAGTTGTACTGTTCTTGTACTGTAGTTGTACTGTAGTTGTACTGTAGTTGTACTGTAGTTGTACTGTACTTGTACTGTAGTTGTACTGTAGTTGTACTGTAGTTGTACTGTAGTTGTACTGTACTTGTACTGTAGCTGTACTGTAGTTGTACTATAGTTGTACTGTACTTGTACTGTACTTGTACTGTAGTTGTATTGTAGTTGTACTGTACTTGTACTGTAGTTGTACTGTAGTTGTACTGTATGTGTCCAGTATTTTAACTGAACTTGAACTGTAGTTGTACTGTAGTTGTACTGTAGTTGTACTGTATGTGTACTGTATGTGTATTGTAGTTGTACTGTACTTGTACTGTAGTTGTACTGTAGCTGTACTCTAGTTGTACTGTAGTTGTACTGTAATTGTACTGTACTTGTACTGTAGTTGTACTGTAGTTGTACTGTATTTGTACTGTAGTTTTACTGTAGTTGTACTGTACTTGTACTGTAGTTGTACTGTAGTTGTACTGTATGTGTCCTGTATTTTAACTGGAACGTGTACTGTACTTGTACTGTAGTTGTACTGTAGTTGTACTGTACTTGTACTGTAGTTGTACTGTAGTTGTACTGTAGTTGTACTGTAGTTGTACTGTAGTTGTACTGTAGTTGTACTGTATGTGTACTGTAGTTGTACTGTACTTGTACTGTACTTGTACTGTAGTTGTACTGTAGTTGTACTGTAGTTGTACTGTAGTTGTACTGTATGTGTACTGTAGTTGTACTGTAGTTGTACTGTATTTGTACTCTAGTTGTACTGTATTTGTACTGTAGTTGTACTGTATGTGTCCTGTAATTGTACTGTAGTTGTACTGTACTTGTACTGTAGTTGTACTGTATGTGTCCTGTAGTTGTACTGTAGTTTACTGTACTTGTACTGTAGTTGTACTGTACTTGTACTGTAGTTGTACTGTAGTTGTACTGTAGTTGTACTGTAGTTGTACTGTAGTTGTACTGTATGTGTACTGTATGTGTACTGTAGTTGTACTGTACTTGTACTGTAGTTGTACTGTAGTTGTACTGTAGTTGTACTGTTCTTGTACTGTAGTTGTACTGTAGTTGTACTGTAGTTGTACTGTAGTTGTACTGTACTTGTACTGTAGTTGTACTGTAGTTGTACTGTAGTTGTACTGTAGTTGTACTGTACTTGTACTGTAGCTGTACTGTAGTTGTACTATAGTTGTACTGTACTTGTAATGTACTTGTACTGTACTTGTACTGTAGTTGTACTGTAGTTGTACTGTACTTGTACTGTAGTTGTACTGTAGTTGTACTGTATGTGTCCTGTATTTTAACTGTACTTGAACTGTAGTTGTACTGTAGTTGTACTGTAGTTGTACTGTATGTGTACTGTATGTGTACTGTAGTTGTACTGTACTTGTACTGTAGTTGTACTGTAGTTGTACTGTAGTTGTACTGTAGTTGTACTGTAGATGTACTGTAGTTGTACTGTACTTGTACTGTAGTTGTACTCTAGTTGTAGTGTATTTGTACTGTAGTTGTACTGTAGTTGTACTGTACTTGTACTGTAGTTGTACTGTAGTTGTACTGTACTTGTACTGTAGTTGTACTGTAGTTGTACTGTAGTTGTACTGTAGTTGTACTGTATGAGTACTGGATGTGTACTGTAGTTGTACTGTAGTTGTACTGTAGTTGTACTGTAGTTGTACTGTATGTGTACTGTATGTGTACTGTAGTTGTACTGTATGTGTCGTGTATTTTAACTGTACTTGTACTGTAGTTGTACTGTAGTTGTACTGTAGTTGTACTGTAGTTGTACTGTAGTTGTACTGTACTTGTACTGTAGTTGTACTGTAGTTGTACTGTATTTGTACTGTAGTTGTAATGTAGTTGAACTGTAGTTGTACTGTAGTTGTACTGTAGTTGTACTGTATGTGTCCTGTATTTAACTGTACTTGTACTGTAGTTGTACTGTACTTGTACTGTACTTGTACTGTAGTTGTACTGTAGTTGTACTGTACTTGTACTGTAGTTGTACTGTAGTTGTACTGTAGTTGTACTGTAGTTGTACTGTATTTGTACTGTATGTGTACTGTAGTTGTACTGTACTTGTACTGTAGTTGTACTGTAGTTGTACTGTAGTTGTACTGTAGTTGTACTGTATGTGTACTGTAGTTGTACTGTAGTTGTACTGTAGTTGTACTCTAGTTGTACTGTATTTGTACTGTAGTTGTACTGTATGTGTCCTGTAATTGTACTGTAGTTGTACTGTACTTGTACTGTAGTTGTACTGTATGTGTCCTGTAGTTGTACTGTAGTTGTACTGTACTTGTACTGTAGTTGTACTGTACTTGTACTGTAGTTGTACTGTAGTTGTACTGTAGTTGTACTGTAGTTGTACTGTAGTTGTACTGTATGTGTACTGTATGTGTACTGTAGTTGTACTGTACTTGTACTGTAGTTGTACTGTAGTTGTACTGTAGTTGTACTGTTCTTGTACTGTAGTTGTACTGTAGTTGTACTGTAGTTGTAGTGTACTTGTACTGTAGTTGTACTGTAGTTGTACTGTAGTTGTACTGTACTTGTACTGTAGCTGTACTGTAGTTGTACTGTAGTTGTACTGTACTTGTACTGTACTTGTACTGTACTTGTACTGTACTTGTACTGTAGTTGTACTGTAGTTGTACTGTACTTGTACTGTAGTTGTACTGTAGTTGTACTGTATGTGTCCTGTATTTTAACTGTACTTGAACTGTAGTTGTACTGTAGTTGTACTGTTCTTGTACTGTAGTTGTACTGTAGTTGTACTGTAGTTGTACTGTACTTGTACTGTAGTTGTACTGTAGTTGTACTGTATGTGTACTGTATTTGTACTGTACTTGTACTGTAGTTGTACTGTAGTTGTACTGTACTTTTACTGTACTTGTACTGTAGTTGTACTGTATGTGTACTGTAGTTGTACTGTATTTGTACTGTACTTGTACTGTAGTTGTACTGTAGTTGTACTGTACTTGTACTGTACTTGTACTGTATTTGTACTGTAGTTGTACTGTAGTTGTACTGTATGTGTACTGTATTTGTACTGTACTTGTACTGTAGTTGTACTGTAGTTGTACTGTACTTGTACTGTATGTGTACTGTATTTATACTGTACTTGTACTGTAGTTGTACTGTATGTGTACTGTATTTGTACTGTACTTGTACTATAGTTGTACTGTAGTTGTACTGTTCTTGTACTGTACTTGTACTGTAGTTGTACTGTATGTGTACTGTAGTTGTACTGTATTTGTACTGTACTTGTACTGTAGTTGTACTGTAGTTATACTGTACTTGTACTGTACTTGTACTGTAGTTGTACTGTAGTTGTACTGTAGTTGTACTGTATGTGTACTGTATTTTAACTGTATTTGTACTGTAGTTGTACTGTAGTTGTACTGTAGTTGTACTGTATGTGTACTTTATGTGTACTGTATTTGTACTGTAGTTGTACTGTATGTGTACTGTAGTTGAACTGTAGTTGTACTGTATTTGTACTGTATGTGTACTGTAGTTGTACTGTATTTGTACTGTATTTGTACTGTATGTCTACTGTATGTGTACTGTATGTGTACTGTAGTTGTACTGTATGTGTACTGTATGTGTACTGTATGTGTACTGTATGTGTACTGTATGTGTACTGTATGTGTACTGTATGTGTACTGTATGTGTACTGTATGTGTACTGTAGTTGTACTGTATGTGTACTGTATGTGTACTGTATGTGTACTGTAGTTGTACTGTATGTGTACTGTATTTTAACTGTATTTGTACTGTAGTTGTACCGTATGTGTACTGTATGCGTAATGTATGTGTACTGTATTTGTACTGTATGTGTACTGTAGTTGTACTGTAAGTGTACTGTATGTGTACTGTATGTGTACTGTATGTGTACTGTATGTGTACTGTAGTTGTACTGAAGTTGTACTGTATGTGTACTGTATGTGTACTGTATGTGTACTGTATGTGCACTGTATGTGTACTGTAGTTGTATTGTATGTGTACTGTATTTTAACTGTATTTTTTACTGTAGTTGTACTGTATGTGTACTGTATGTGTACTGTATTTGTACTGTATTTGTACTGTATGTGTACTGTAGTTGTACTGTAAGTGTACTGTAGGTGTACTGTATGTGTACTGTAGGTGTACTGTATGTGTACTGTAGTTGTACTGTAGTTGTACTGTATGTGTACTGTATGTGTACTGTAGTTGTACTGTATGTGTACTGTGTGTGTACTGTATGTGTACTGTATGTGTACTGTATTTGTACTGTAGTTGTACTGTATGTGTACTGTAGTTGTACTGTATGTGTACTGTATTTGTACTGTAATTGTACTGTATGTGTACTGTAGTTGTACTGTAGTTGTACTGTATTTTTACTGTATGTGTACTGTATGTGTACTGTATGTGTACTGTAGTTGTACTGTAGTTGTACTGTACTTGTACTGTAGTTGTACTGTAGTTGTACTGTAGTTGTACTGTATTTGTACTGTATGTGTACTGTAGTTGTACTGTAGTTGTACTGTAGTTTTACTGTATTTATACTGTATTTGTACTGTATGTGTACTGTATGTGTACTGTAGTTGTACTGTAGTTGTACTGTAGTTGTACTTTAGTTGTACTGTAGTTGTACTGTATGAGTACTGTATGTGTACTGTAGTTGTACTGTAGTTGTACTGTAGTTGTACTGTATGTGTACTGTATGTGTACTGTAGTTGTACTGTATGTGTCCTGTATTTTAACTGTACTTGTACTGTAGTTGTACTGTAGTTGTACTGTAGTTGTACTGTACTTGTACTGTACTTGTACTGTAGTTGTACTGTAGTTGTACTGTATTTGCACTGTAGTTGTACTGTAGTTGTACTGTAGTTGTACTGTAGTTGTACTGTGGTTGTACTGTAGTTGTACTGTATGTGTCCTGTATTTTAACTGTACTTGTACTGTAGTTGTACTGTACTTGTACTGTACTTGTACTGTAGTTGTACTGTAGTTGTACTGTAGTTGTACTGTAGTTGTACTGTAGTTGTACTGTAGTTGTACTGTATGTGTACTGTAGTTGTACTGTACTTGTACTGTAGTTGTACTGTATGTGTACTGTAGTTGTACTGTAGTTGTACTGTATGTGTACTGTAGTTGTGCTGTACTTGTACTGTACTTGTACTGTAGTTGTACTGTAGTTGTACTGTAGTTGTACTGTAGTTGTACTGTATGTGTACTGTAGTTGTACTGTAGTTGTACTGTAGTTGTACTCTAGTTGTACTGTATTTGTACTGTGGTTGTACTGTATGTGTCCTGTAGTTGTACTGTAGTTGTACTGTACTTGTACTGTAGTTGTACTGTATGTGTCCTGTATTTTAACTGTACTTGTACTGTAGTTGTACTGTACTTGTACTGTACTTGTACTGTAGTTGTACTGTAGTTGTACTGTAGTTGTACTGTAGTTGTACTGTAGTTGTACTGTAGTTGTACTGTAGTTGTACTGTATTTGTACTGTATGTGTACTGTAGTTGTACTGTACTTGTACTGTAGTTGTACTGTATGTGTCCTGTATTTTAACTGTACTTGTACTGTAGTTGTACTGTACTTGTACTGTACTTGTACTGTAGTTGTACTGTAGTTGTACTGTAGTTGTACTGTAGTTGTACTGTAGTTGTACTGTAGTTGTACTGTATTTGTACTGTATGTGTACTGTAGTTGTACTGTACTTGTACTGTAGTTGTACTGTATGTGTACTGTAGTTGTACTGTAGTTGTACTGTATGTGTACTGTAGTTGTACTGTACTTGTACTGTAGTTGTACTGTAGTTGTACTGTAGTTGTACTGTACTTGTACTGTAGTTGTACTGTAGTTGTACTGTAGTTGTACTGTACTTGTACTGTAGTTGTACTGTAGTTGTACTGTAGTAGTACTGTAGTTGTACTGTACTTGTACTGTAGCTGTACTGTAGTTGTACTGTAGTTGTACTGTACTTGTACTGTACTTGTACTGTATTTGTACTGTAGTTGTACTGTAATTGTACTGTAGTTGTACTTTAGTTGTACTGTATGTGTCCTGTATTTTAACTGTACTTGAACTGTACTTGTACTGTAGTTGTACTGTATTTGTACTGTAGTTGTACTGTACTTGTACTGTAGTTGTACTGTAGTTGTACTGTATGTGTACTGTAGTTGTACTGTATTTGTACTGTAGTTGTACTGTAGTTGTACTGTAGTTGTACTGTAGTTGTACTGTAGTTGTACTGTATGTGTACTGTACTTGTACTGTAGTTGTACTGTAGTTGTACTGTAGTTGTACTGTAGTTGTACTGTATGTGTACTGTAGTTGTACTGTATTTGTACTGTACTTGTACTGTAGTTGTACTGTAGTTGTACTGTAGTTGTACTGTATGTGTACTGTATTTGTACTGTACTTGTACAGTAGTTGTACTGTAGTTGTACTGTATGTGTACTGTATTTGTACTGTACTTGTACTGTAGTTGTACTGTAGTTGTACTGTACTTTTACTGTACTTGTACTGTAGTTGTACTGTATGTGTACTGTAGTTGTACTGTATTTGTACTGTACTTGTACTGTAGTTGTACTGTAGTTGTACTGTACTTGTACTGTACTTGTACTGTATTTGTACTGTAGTTGTACTGTAGTTGTACTGTATGTGTACTGTATTTGTACTGTACTTGTACTGTAGTTGTACTGTAGTTGTACTGTAGATGTACTGTATGTGTACTGTATTTATACTGTACTTGTACTGTAGTTGTACTGTATGTGTACTGTATTTGTACTGTACTTGTACTGTAGTTGTACTGTAGTTGTACTGTACTTGTACTGTACTTGTACTGTAGTTGTACTGTATGTGTACTGTAGTTGTACTGTATTTGTACTGTACTTGTACTGTAGTTGTACTGTAGTTGTACTGTACTTGTATTGTACTTGTACTGTAGTTGTACTGTAGTTGTACTGTAGTTGTACTGTATGTGTAGTGTATTTTAACTGTATTTGTACTCTAGTTGTAATGTAGTTGTACTGTAGTTGTACTGTATGTGTACTGTATTTGTACTGTAGTTGTACTGTATGTGTACTGTAGTTGTACCGTAGTTGTACTGTATTTGTACTGTATGTGTACTGTAGTTGTACTGTAGTTGTACTGTATTTGTACTGTATTTGTACTGTATGTCTACTGTATGTGTACTGTATGTGTACTGTAGTTGTACTGTATGTGTACTGTATGTGTACTGTATGTGTACTGTATGTGTACTGTATGTGTACTGTATGTGTACTGTATGTGTACTGTATGTGTACTGTAGTTGTACTGTATGTGTACTGTAAGTGTACTGTATGTGTACTGTATGTGTACTGTAGTTGTACTGTATGTGTACTGTATTTTAACTGTATTTGTACTGTAGTTGTACCGTATGTGTACTGTATGTGTACTGTATGTGTACTGTATTTGTACTGTATGTGTACTGTAGTTGTACTGTAAGTGTACTGTATGTGTACTGTATGTGTACTGTATGTGTACTGTAGTTGTACTGAAGTTGTACTGTATGTGTACTGTATGTGTACTGTATGTGTACTGTATGTGCACTGTATGTGTACTGTAGTTGTACTGTATGTGTACTGTATTTTAACTGTATTTGTACTGTAGTTTAACTGTATGTGTACTGTATGTGTACTGTATGTGTACTGTATTTTTACTGTATTTGTACTGTATGTGTACTGTAGTTGTACAGTAAGTGTACTGTAGGTGTAGTGTATGTGTACTGTATGTGTACTGTATGTGTACTGTAGTTGTACTGTAGTTGTACTGTATGTGTACTGTATGTGTACTGTAGTTGTACTGTATGTGTACTGTATGTGTACTGTAGTTGTACTCTATGTGTACTGTATGTGTACTGTATGTGTACTGTATGTGTACTGTAGTTGTACTGTAGTTGTACTGTATTGTACTGTAGTTGTACTGTAGTTGTACTGTAGTTGTACTGTATTTGTACTGTATGTGTACTGTAGTTGTACTGTAGTTGTACTGTAGTTGTACTGTATTTGTACTGTATTTGTACTGTATGTGTACTGTATGTGTACTGTAGTTGTACTGTAGTTGTACTGTAGTTGTACTGTAGTTGTACTGTATGAGTACTGTATGTGTACTGTAGTTTTACTGTAGTTGTACTGTAGTTGTACTGTAGTTGTACTGTATGTGTACTGTATGTGTACTGTAGTTGTACTGTATGTGTGCTGTATTTTAACTGTACTTGTACTGTAGTTGTACTGTAGTTGTATTGTAGTTGTACTGTAGTTGTACTGTAGTTGTGCTGTAGTTAAACTGCACTTGTACTGTACTTGTACTGTAGTTGTACTGTAGTTGTACTGTATTTGTAATGTAGTTGTACTGTAGTTGTACTGTAGTTGTACTGTAGTTGTACTGTATTTGTACTGTATGTGTACTGTAGTTGTACTGTACTTGTACTGTAGTTGTACTGTATGTGTACTGTAGTTGTACTGTAGTTGTACTCTATGTGTACTGTAGTTGTACTGTACTTGTACTGTAGTTGTACTGTAGTTGTACTGTAGTTGTACTGTAGTTGTACTGTATGTGTACTGTAGTTGTACTGTAGTTGTACTGTAGTTGTACTCTAGTTGTACTGTATTTGTACTGTAGTTGTACTGTATGTGTCCTGTAGTTGTACTGTAGTTGTACTGTACTTGTACTGTAGTTGTACTGTATGTGTCCTGTAGTTGTACTGTAGTTGTACTGTACTTGTACTGTAGTTGTACTGTACTTGTACTGTAGTTGTACTGTAGTTGTACTGTAGTTGTACTGTAGTTGTACTGTAGTTGTACTGTAGTTGTACTGTATGTGTACTGTAGTTGTACTGTAGTTGTACTGTAGTTGTACTGTAGTTGTACTGTTCTTGTACTGTAGTTGTACTGTAGTTGTACTGTAGTTGTACTGTAGTTGTACTGTACTTGTACTGTACTTGTACTGTAGTTGTACTGTAGTTGTACTGTAGTTGTACTGTACTTGTACTGTAGCTGTACTGTAGTTGTACTGTAGTTGTACTGTACTTGTACTGTACTTGTACTGTAGTTGTACTGTAGTTGTACTGTACTTGTACTGTAGTTGTACTGTAGTTGTACTGTATGTGTCCTGTATTTTAACTGTACTTGAACTGTAGTTGTACTGTAGTTGTACTGTAGTTGTACTGTATGTGTACTGTATGTGTACTGTAGTTGTACTGTACTTGTACTGTAGTTGTACTGTAGTTGTACTGTAGTTGTACTGTAGTTGTATTGTAGTTGTACTGTAGTTGTACTGTACTTGTACTGTAGTTGTACTGTAGTTGTACTGTATTTGTACTGTAGTTGTACTGTAGTTGTACTGTACTTGTACTGTAGTTGTACTCTAGTTGTACTGTATGTGTCCTGTATTTTAACTGTACTTGTACTGTACTTGTACTGTAGTTGTACTGTAGTTGTACTGTACTTGTACTGTAGTTGTACTTTCGTTGTACTGTAGTTGTACTGTAGTTGTACTGTATTTGTACTGTAGTTGTACTGTATGAGTACTGTATGTGTACTGTAGTTGTACTGTAGTTGTACTGTAGTTGTACTGTAGTTGTACTGTATGTGTACTGTATGTGTACTGTTTTTGTACTGTATGTGTCGTGTATTTTAACTGTACTTGTACTGTAGTTGTACTGTAGTTGTACTGTAGTTGTACTGTAGTTGTACTGTAGTTGTACTGTAGTTTTACTGTACTTGTACTGTAGTTGTACTGTTGTTGTACTGTACTTGAACTGTAGTTGTACTGTAGTTGTACTGTACTTGTACTGTATGTGTACTGTAGTTGTACTGTAGTTGTACTGTATGTGTCCTGTATTTTAACTGTACTTGTACTGTAGTTGTTCTGTACTTGTACTGTACTTGTACTGTAGTTGTACTGTAGTTGTACTGTACTTGTACTGTAGTTGTACTGTATTTGTACTGTATGTGTACTGTAGTTGTACTGTACTTGTACTGTAGTTGTACTGTACTTGTACTGTAGTTGTACTGTAGTTGTACTGTAGTTGTACTGTATGTGTCCTGTAATTGTACTGTAGTTGTACTGTACTTGTACTGTAGTTGTACTGTATGTGTCCTGTAGTTGTACTGTAGTTGTACTGTACTTGTACTGTAGTTGTACTGTACTTGTACTGTAGTTGTACTGTAGGTGTACTGTAGTTGTACTGTAGTTGTACTGTATGTGTACTGTATGTGTACTGTAGTTGTACTGTACTTGTTCTGTAGTTGTACTGTAGTTGTACTGTAGTTGTACTGTACTTGTACTGTAGTTGTACTGTAGTTGTACTGTAGTTGTACTGTAGTTGTACTGTACTTGTACTGTAGTTGTACTGTAGTTGTACTGTAGTTGTACTGTACTTGTACTGTACTTGTACTGTACTTGTACTGTAGCTGTACTGTAGTTGTACTGTAGTTGTACTGTACTTGTACTGAACTTGTACTGTAGTTGTACTGTAGTTTTACTGTACTTGTACTGTAGTTGTACTGTAGTTGTACTGTATGTGTCCTGTATTTTAACTGTACTTGAACTGTAGTTGTACTGTAGTTGTACTGTAGTTGTACTGTATGTGTACTGTATGTGTACTGTAGTTGTACTGTACTTGTACTGTAGTTGTACTGTAGTTGTACTGTAGTTGTACTGTAGTTGTACTGTATGTGTCCTGTAGTTGTACTGTAGTTGTACTGTACTTGTACTGTACTTGTACTGTACTTGTACTGTAGTTGTACTGTAGTTGTACTGTAGTTGTACTGTAGTTGTACTGTAGTTGTACTGTATGTGTACTGTATGTGTACTGCAGTTGTACTGTACTTGTACTGTAGTTGTACTGTAGTTGTACTGTTCTTGTACTGTAGTTGTACTGTAGTTGTACTGTAGTTGTACTGTACTTGTACTGTAGTTGTACTGTAGTTGTACTGTAGTTGTACTGTAGTTGTACTGTACTTGTACTGTAGCTGTACTGTAGTTGTACTGTAGTTGTACTGTACTTGTACTGTACTTGTACTGTAGTTGTACTGTAGTTGTACTGTACTTGTACTGTAGTTGTACTGTAGTTGTACTGTATGTGTCCAGTATTTTAACTGTACTTGAACTGTAGTTGTACTGTAGTTGTACTGTAGTTGTACTGTATGTGTACTGTATGTGTACTGTAGTTGTACTGTACTTGTACTGTAGTTGTACTGTAGTTGTACTCTAGTTGTACTGTAGTTGTACTGTAGTTGTACTGTAGTTGTACTGTACTTGTACTGTAGTTGTACTGTAGTTGTACTGTATTTGTACTGTAGTTGTACTGTAGTTGTACTGTACTTGTACTGTAGTTGTACTGTAGTTGTACTGTATGTGTCCTGTATTTTAACTGTACTTGTACTGTACTTGTACTGTAGTTGTACTGTAGTTGTACTGTACATGTACTGTAGTTGTACTGTAGTTGTACTGTAGTTGTACTGTAGTTGTACTGTAGTTGTACTGTACTTGTACTGTACTTGTACTGTAGTTGTACTGTAGTTGTACTGTAGTTGTACTGTAGTTGTACTGTATGTGTACTGTAGTTGTACTGTAGTTGTACTGTAGTTGTACTCTAGTTGTACTGTATTTGTACTGTAGTTGTACTGTATGTGTCCTGTAATTGTACTGTAGTTGTACTGTACTTGTACTGTAGTTGTACTGTATGTGTCCTGTAGTTGTACTGTAGTTGTACTGTACTTGTACTGTAGTTGTACTGTATTTGTACTGTAGTTGTACTGTAGTTGTACTGTAGTTGTACTGTAGTTGTACTGTAGTTGTACTGTATGTGTACTGTATGTGTACTGTAGTTGTACTGTACTTGTACTGTAGTTGTACTGTAGTTGTACTGTAGTTGTACTGTTCTTGTACTGTAGTTGTACTGTAGTTGTACTGTAGTTGTACTGTACTTGTACTGTAGTTGTACTGTAGTTGTACTGTAGTTGTACTGTAGTTGTACTGTACTTGTACTGTAGCTGTACTGTAGTTGTACTGTAGTTGTACTGTACTTGTACTGTACTTGTACTGTAGTTGTACTGTACTTGTACTGTAGTTGTACTGTAGTTGTACTCTATTTGTACTGTAGTTGTACTGTAGTTGTACTGTACTTGTACTGTAGTTGTACTGTAGTTGTACTGTATGTGTCCTGTATTTTAACTGTACTTGTACTGTACTTGTACTGTAGTTGTACTGTAGTTGTACTGTACTTGTACTGTAGTTGTACTGTAGTTGTACTGTAGTTGTACTGTAGTTGTACTGTAGTTGTACTGTATGAGTACTGTATGTGTACTGTAGTTGTACTGTAGTTGTACTGTAGTTGTACTGTAGTTGTACTGTATGTGTACTGTATGTGTACTGTAGTTGTACTGTATGTGTCGTGTATTTTAACTGTACTTGTACTGTAGTTGTACTGTAGTTGTACTGTAGTTGTACTGTAGTTGTACTGTAGTTGTACTGTACTTGTACTGTAGTTGTACTGTAGTTGTACTGTATTTGTACTGTAGTTGTACTGTAGTTGTACTGTAGTTGTACTGTAGTTGTACTGTATGTGTCCTGTATTTTAACTGTACTTGTACTGTAGTTGTACTGTACTTGTACTGTACTTGTACTGTAGTTGTACTGTAGTTGTACTGTACTTGTACTGTAGTTGTACTGTAGTTGTACTGTAGTTGTACTGTAGTTGTACTGTAGTTGTACTGTATTTGTACTGTATGTGTACTGTAGTTGTACTGTACTTGTACTGTAGTTGTACTGTATGTGTACTGTAGTTGTACTGAAGTTGTACTGTATGTGTACTGTAGTTGTACTGTACTTGTACTGTACTTGTACTATACTTGTTCTGTAGTTGTACTGTAGTTGTACTGTAGTTGTACTGTATGTGTACTGTAGTTGTACTGTAGTTGTACTGTAGTTGTACTCTAGTTGTACTGTATTTGTACTGTAGTTGTACTGTATGTGTACTGTATGTGTACTGTAGTTGTACTGTATGTGTCGTGTATTTTAACTGTACTTGTACTGTAGTTGTACTGTAGTTGTACTGTAGTTGTACTGTAGTTGTACTGTAGTTGTACTGTACTTGTACTGTACTTGTACTGTAGTTGTACTGTAGTTGTACTGTATTTGTACTGTAGTTGTACTGTAGTTGTACTGTAGTTGTACTGTAGTTGTACTGTAGTTGTACTGTATGTGTCCTGTATTTTAACTGTACTTGTACTGTAGTTGTACTGTACTTGTACTGTACTTGTACTGTAGTTGTACTGTAGTTGTACTGTACTTGTACTGTAGTTGTACTGTATTTGTACCGTATGTGTACTGTAGTTGTACTGTACTTGTACTGTAGTTGTACTGTATGTGTACTGTAGTTGTACTGTATGTGTACTGTAGTTGTACTGTACTTGTACTGTACTTGTACTGTACTTGTACTGTAGTTGTACTGTAGTTGTACTGTAGTTTTACTGTAGTTGTACTGTATGTGTACTGTAGTTGTACTGTAGTTTTACTGTAGTTGTACTCTAGTTGTACTGTATTTGTACTGTAGTTGTACTGTATGTGTCCTGTAATTGTACTGTAGTCGTACTGTACTTGTACTGTAGTTGTACTGTATGTGTCCTGTAGTTGTACTGTAGTTGTACTGTACTTGTACTGTAGTTGTACTGTACTTGTACTGTAGTTGTACTGTAGTTGTACTGTAGTTGTACTGTATGTGTACTGTATGTGTACTGTAGTTGTACTGTACTTGTACTGTAGTTGTACTGTAGTTGTACTGTACTTGTACTGTAGTTGTACTGTAGTTGTACTGTAGTTGTACTGTAGTTGTACTGTACTTGTACTGTAGTTGTACTGTAGTTGTACTGTAGTTGTACTGTACTTGTACTGTACTTGTACTGTACTTGTACTGTAGCTGTACTGTAGTTGTACTGTAGTTGTACTGTACTTGTACTGTACTTGTACTGTAGTTGTGCTGTAGTTTTACTGTACTTGTACTGTAGTTGTACTGTAGTTGTACTGTATGTGTCCTGTATTTTAACTGTACTTGAACTGTAGTTGTACTGTAGTTGTACTGTAGTTGTACTGTATGTGTACTGTATGTGTACTGTAGTTGTACTGTACTTGTACTGTAGTTGTACTGTAGTTGTACTGTAGTTGTACTGTAGTTGTACTGTAGTTGTACTGTATGTGTCCTGTAGTTGTACTGTAGTTGTACTGTACTTGTACTGTAGTTGTACTGTACTTGTACTGTAGTTGTAATGTAGTTGTACTGTAGTTGTACTGTAGTTGTACTGTAGTTGTACTTTATGTGTACTGTATGTGTACTGCAGTTGTACTGTACTTGTACTGTAGTTGTACTGTAGTTGTACTGTAGTTGTACTGTTCTTGTACTGTAGTTGTACTGTAGTTGTACTGTAGTTGTACTGTAGTTGTACTGTACTTGTACTGTAGTTGTACTGTAGTTGTACTGTAGTTGTACTGTAGTTGTACTGTAGTTGTACTGTAGTTGTACTGTACTTGTACTGTACTTGTACTGTAGTTGTACTGTAGTTGTACTGTAGTTGTACTGTAGTTGTACTGTAGTTGTACTGTATGTGTACTGTATGTGTACTGCAGTTGTACTGTAGTTGTACTGTAGTTGTACTGTAGTTGTACTGTTCTTGTACTGTAGTTGTACTGTAGTTGTACTGTAGTTGTACTGTACTTGTACTGTAGTTGTACTGTAGTTGTACTGTAGTTGTACTGTAGTTGTACTGTACTTGTACTGTAGCTGTACTGTAGTTGTACTGTAGTTGTACTGTACTTGTACTGTACTTGTACTGTAGTTGTACTGTAGTTGTACTGTACTTGTACTGTAGTTGTACTGTAGTTGTACTGTATGTGTCCAGTATTTTAACTGTACTTGAACTGTAGTTGTACTGTAGTTGTACTGTAGTTGTACTGTATGTGTCCAGTATTTTAACTGTACTTGAACTGTAGTTGTACTGTAGTTGTACTGTAGTTGTACTCTAGTTGTACTGTAGTTGTACTGTAGTTGTACTGTAGTTGTACTGTACTTGTACTGTAGTTGTACTGTAGTTGTACTGTACTTGTACTGTAGTTGTACTGTAGTTGTACTGTAGTTGTACTGTAGTTGTACTGTAGTTGTACTGTAGTTGTACTGTACTTGTACTGTACTTGTACTGTAGTTGTACTGTAGTTGTACTGTAGTTGTACTGTAGTTGTACTGTATGTGTACTGTAGTTGTACTGTAGTTGTACTGTAGTTGTACTCTAGTTGTACTGTATTTGTACTGTAGTTGTACTGTATGTGTCCTGTAATTGTACTGTAGTTGTACTGTACTTGTACTGTAGTTGTACTGTATGTGTCCTGTAGTTGTACTGTAGTTGTACTGTACTTGTACTGTAGTTGTACTGTACTTGTACTGTAGTTGTACTGTAGTTGTACTGTAGTTGTACTGTAGTTGTACTGTAGTTGTACTGTATGTGTACTGTATGTGTACTGTAGTTGTACTGTACTTGTACTGTAGTTGTACTGTAGTTGTACTGTAGTTGTACTGTTCTTGTACTGTAGTTGTACTGTAGTTGTACTGTAGTTGTACTGTACTTGTACTGTAGTTGTACTGTAGTTGTACTGTAGTTGTACTGTACTTGTACTGTAGCTGTACTGTAGTTGTACTGTAGTTGTACTGTACTTGTACTGTACTTGTACTGTAGTTGTACTGTAGTTGTACTGTACTTGTACTGTAGTTGTACTGTAGTTGTACTGTATGTGTCCTGTATTTTAACTGTACTTGAACTGTAGTTGTACTGTAGTTGTAGTGTAGTTGTACAGTATGTGTACTGTATGTGTACTGTAGTTGTACTGTACTTGTACTGTAGTTGTACTGTAGTTGTACTGTAGTTGTACTGTAGTTGTACTGTAGATGTACTGTAGTTGTACTGTACATGTACTGTAGTTGTACTGTAGTTGTACTCTATTTGTACTGTAGTTGTACTGTAGTTGTACTGTACTTGTACTGTAGTTGTACTGTAGTTGTACTGTATGTGTCCTGTATTTTAACTGTACTTGTACTGTACTTGTACTGTAGTTGTACTGTAGTTGTACTGTACTTGTACTGTAGTTGTACTGTAGTTGTACTGTAGTTGTACTGTAGTTGTACTGTAGTTGTACCGTATGTGTACTGTATGTGTACTGTAGTTGTACTGTATGTGTCGTGTATTTTAACTGTACTTGTACTGTAGTTGTACTGTAGTTGTACTGTAGTTGTACTGTAGTTGTACTGTAGTTGTACTGTAGTTGTACTGTACTTGTACTGTAGTTGTACTGTAGTTGTACTGTATTTGTACTGTAGTTGTACTGTAGTTGTACTGTAGTTGTACTGTAGTTGTACTGTAGTTGTACTGTATGTGTCCTGTATTTTAACTGTACTTGTACTGTAGTTGTACTGTACTTGTACTGTACTTGTACTGTAGTTGTACTGTAGTTGTACTGTACTTGTACTGTAGTTGTACTGTAGTTGTACTGTAGTTGTACTGTATTTGTACTGTATGTGTACTGTAGTTGTACTGTACTTGTACTGTAGTTGTACTGTATGTGTACTGTAGTTGTACTGTATGTGTACTGTAGTTGTACTGTACTTGTACTGTACTTGTACTGTACTTGTACTGTAGTTGTACTGTAGTTGTACTGTAGTTGTACTGTATGTGTACTGTAGTTGTACTGTAGTTGTACTGTAGTTGTACTCTAGTTGTACTGTATTTGTACTGTAGTTGTACTGTATGTGTACTGTATGTGTACTGTAGTTGTACTGTATGTGTCGTGTATTTTAACTGTACTTGTACTGTAGTTGTACTGTAGTTGTACTGTAGTTGTACTGTAGTTGTACTGTAGTTGTACTGTACTTGTACTGTACTTGTACTGTAGTTGTACTGTAGTTGTACTGTATTTGTACTGTAGTTGTACTGTAGTTGTACTGTAGTTGTACTGTAGTTGTACTGTAGTTGTACTGTATGTGTCCTGTATTTTAACTGTACTTGTACTGTAGTTGTACTGTACTTGTACTGTACTTGTACTGTAGTTGTACTGTAGTTGTACTGTACTTGTACTGTAGTTGTACTGTATTTGTACCGTATGTGTACTGTAGTTGTACTGTACTTGTACTGTAGTTGTACTGTATGTGTACTGTAGTTGTACTGTAGTTGTACTGTATGTGTACTGTAGTTGTACTGTACTTGTACTGTACTTGTACTGTACTTGTACTGTAGTTGTACTGTAGTTGTACTGTAGTTTTACTGTAGTTGTACTGTATGTGTACTGTAGTTGTACTGTAGTTGTACTGTAGTTGTACTCTAGTTGTACTGTATTTGTACTGTAGTTGTACTGTATGTGTCCTGTAATTGTACTGTAGTCGTACTGTACTTGTACTGTAGTTGTACTGTATGTGTCCTGTAGTTGTACTGTAGTTGTACTGTACTTGTACTGTAGTTGTACTGTACTTGTACTGTAGTTGTACTGTAGTTGTACTGTAGTTGTACTGTAGTTGTACTGTAGTTGTACTGTATGTGTACTGTATGTGTACTGTAGTTGTACTGTACTTGTACTGTAGTTGTACTGTAGTTGTACTGTACTTGTACTGTAGTTGTACTGTAGTTGTACTGTAGTTGTACTGTAGTTGTACTGTACTTGTACTGTAGTTGTACTGTAGTTGTACTGTGGTTGTACTGTACTTGTACTGTACTTGTACTGTACTTGTACTGTAGCTGTACTGTAGTTGTACTGTAGTTGTACTGTAGTTGTACTGTACTTGTACTGTAGTTGTACTGTAGTTGTACTGTAGTTGTACTGTAGTTGTACTGTAGTTGTACTGTAGTTGTACTGTACTTGTACTGTACTTGTACTGTAGTTGTACTGTAGTTGTACTGTAGTTGTACTGTAGTTGTACTGTAGTTGTACTGTATGTGTACTGTATGTGTACTGCAGTTGTACTGTAGTTGTACTGTAGTTGTACTGTAGTTGTACTGTTCTTGTACTGTAGTTGTACTGTAGTTGTACTGTAGTTGTACTGTACTTGTACTGTAGTTGTACTGTAGTTGTACTGTAGTTGTACTGTAGTTGTACTGTACTTGTACTGTAGCTGTACTGTAGTTGTACTGTAGTTGTACTGTACTTGTACTGTACTTGTACTGTAGTTGTACTGTAGTTGTACTGTACTTGTACTGTAGTTGTACTGTAGTTGTACTGTATGTGTCCAGTATTTTAACTGTACTTGAACTGTAGTTGTACTGTAGTTGTACTGTAGTTGTACTGTATGTGTACTGTATGTGTACTGTAGTTGTACTGTACTTGTACTGTAGTTGTACTGTAGTTGTACTCTAGTTGTACTGTAGTTGTACTGTAGTTGTACTGTAGTTGTACTGTACTTGTACTGTAGTTGTACTGTAGTTGTACTGTACTTGTACTGTAGTTGTACTGTAGTTGTACTGTAGTTGTACTGTAGTTGTACTGTAGTTGTACTGTGTTTGTACTGTACTTGTACTGTAGTTGTACTGTAGTTGTACTGTAGTTGTACTGTATGTGTACTGTAGTTGTACTGTAGTTGTACTGTAGTTGTACTCTAGTTGTACTGTATTTGTACTGTAGTTGTACTGTATGTGTCCTGTAATTGTACTGTAGTTGTACTGTACTTGTACTGTAGTTGTACTGTATGTGTCCTGTAGTTGTACTGTAGTTGTACTGTACTTGTACTGTAGTTGTACTGTACTTGTACTGTAGTTGTACTGTAGTTGTACTGTAGTTGTACTGTAGTTGTACTGTAGTTGTACTGTATGTGTACTGTATGTGTACTGTAGTTGTACTGTACTTGTACTGTAGTTGTACTGTAGTTGTACTGTAGTTGTACTGTTCTTGTACTGTAGTTGTACTGTAGTTGTACTGTAGTTGTACTGTACTTGTACTGTAGTTGTACTGTAGTTGTACTGTAGTTGTACTGTAGTTGTACTGTACTTGTACTGTAGCTGTACTGTAGTTGTACTGTAGTTGTACTGTACTTGTACTGTACTTGTACTGTAGTTGTACTGTAGTTGTACTGTACTTGTACTGTAGTTGTACTGTAGTTGTACTGTATGTGTCCTGTATTTTAACTGTACTTGAACTGTAGTTGTACTTTAGTTGTAGTGTAGTTGTACAGTATGTGTACTGTATGTGTACTGTAGTTGTACTGTACTTGTACTGTAGTTGTACTGTAGTTGTACTGTAGTTGTACTGTAGTTGTACTGTAGATGTACTGTAGTTGTACTGTACATGTACTGTAGTTGTACTGTAGTTGTACTCTATTTGTACTGTAGTTGTACTGTAGTTGTACTGTACTTGTACTGTAGTTGTACTGTAGTTGTACTGTATGTGTCCTGTATTTTAACTGTACTTGTACTGTACTTGTACTGTAGTTGTACTGTAGTTGTACTGTACTTGTACTGTAGTTGTACTGTAGTTGTACTGTAGTTGTACTGTAGTTGTACTGTATGTGTACTGTATGTGTACTGTAGTTGTACTGTATGTGTCGTGCATTTTAACTGTACTTGTACTGTAGTTGTACTGTAGTTGTACTGTAGTTGTACTGTAGTTGTACTGTACTTGTACTGTAGTTGTACTGTAGTTGTACTGTATTTGTACTGTAGTTGTACTGTAGTTGTACTGTAGTTGTACTGTAGTTGTACTGTAGTTGTACTGTATGTGTCCTGTATTTTAACTGTACTTGTACTGTAGTTGTACTGTACTTGTACTGTACTTGTACTGTAGTTGTACTGTAGTTGTACTGTACTTGTACTGTAGTTGTACTGTAGTTGTACTGTAGTTGTACTGTATTTGTACTGTATGTGTACTGTAGTTGTACTGTACTTGTACTGTAGTTGTACTGTATGTGTACTGTAGTTGTACTGTATGTGTACTGTAGTTGTACTGTACTTGTACTGTACTTGTACTGTACTTGTACTGTAGTTGTACTGTAGTTGTACTGTAGTTGTACTGTATGTGTACTGTAGTTGTACTGTAGTTGTACTGTAGTTGTACTCTTGTTGTACTGTATTTGTACTGTAGTTGTACTGTATGTGTACTGTATGTGTACTGTAGTTGTACTGTATGTGTCGTGTATTTTAACTGTACTTGTACTGTAGTTGTACTGTAGTTGTACTGTAGTTGTACTGTAGTTGTACTGTAGTTGTACTGTACTTGTACTGTACTTGTACTGTAGTTGTACTGTAGTTGTACTGTATTTGTACTGTAGTTGTACTGTAGTTGTACTGTAGTTGTACTGTAGTTGTACTGTAGTTGTACTGTATGTGTCCTGTATTTTAACTGTACTTGTACTGTAGTTGTACTGTACTTGTACTGTACTTGTACTGTAGTTGTACTGTAGTTGTACTGTACTTGTACTGTAGTTGTACTGTATTTGTACCGTATGTGTACTGTAGTTGTACTGTACTTGTACTGTAGTTGTACTGTATGTGTACTGTAGTTGTACTGTAGTTGTACTGTAGTTGTACTGTATGTGTACTGTAGTTGTACTGTACTTGTACTGTACTTGTACTGTACTTGTACTGTAGTTGTACTGTAGTTGTACTGTAGTTTTACTGTAGTTGTACTGTATGTGTACTGTAGTTGTACTGTAGTTGTACTGTAGTTGTACTCTAGTTGTACTGTATTTGTACTGTAGTTGTACTGTATGTGTCCTGTAATTGTACTGTAGTCGTACTGTACTTGTACTGTAGTTGTACTGTATGTGTCCTGTAGTTGTACTGTAGTTGTACTGTACTTGTACTGTAGTTGTACTGTACTTGTACTGTAGTTGTACTGTAGTTGTACTGTAGTTGTACTGTAGTTGTACTGTAGTTGTACTGTATGTGTACTGTATGTGTACTGTAGTTGTACTGTACTTGTTCTGTAGTTGTACTGTAGTTGTACTGTACTTGTACTGTAGTTGTACTGTAGTTGTACTGTAGTTGTACTGTAGTTGTACTGTACTTGTACTGTAGTTGTACTGTAGTTGTACTGTAGTTGTACTGTACTTGTACTGTACTTGTACTGTACTTGTACTGTAGCTGTACTGTAGTTGTACTGTAGTTGTACTGTACTTGTACTGTACTTGTACTGTAGTTGTACTGTAGTTTTACTGTACTTGTACTGTAGTTGTACTGTATGTGTCCTGTATTTTAACTGTACTTGAACTGTAGTTGTACTGTAGTTGTACTGTAGTTGTACTGTAGTTGTACTGTATGTGTACTGTATGTGTACTGTAGTTGTACTGTACTTGTACTGTACTTGTACTGTAGTTGTACTGTAGTTGTACTGTAGTTGTACTGTAGTTGTACTGTATGTGTCCTGTAGTTGTACTGTAGTTGTACTGTACTTGTACTGTAGTTGTACTGTACTTGTACTGTAGTTGTAATGTAGTTGTACTGTAGTTGTACTGTAGTTGTACTGTAGTTGTACTGTAGTTGTACTGTATGTGTACTGTATGTGTACTGCAGTTGTACTGTACTTGTACTGTAGTTGTACTGTAGTTGTACTGTAGTTGTACTGTTCTTGTACTGTAGTTGTACTGTAGTTGTACTGTAGTTGTACTGTAGTTGTACTGTACTTGTACTGTAGTTGTACTGTAGTTGTACTGTAGTTGTACTGTAGTTGTACTGTACTTGTACTGTAGCTGTACTGTAGTTGTACTATAGTTGTACTGTACTTGTACTGTACTTGTACTGTAGTTGTATTGTAGTTGTACTGTACTTGTACTGTAGTTGTACTGTAGTTGTACTGTATGTGTCCAGTATTTTAACTGAACTTGAACTGTAGTTGTACTGTAGTTGTACTGTATGTGTACTGTATGTGTATTGTAGTTGTACTGTACTTGTACTGTAGTTGTACTGTAGCTGTACTCTAGTTGTACTGTAGTTGTACTGTAATTGTACTGTACTTGTACTGTAGTTGTACTGTAGTTGTACTGTATTTGAACTGTAGTTTTACTGTAGTTGTACTGTACTTGTACTGTAGTTGTACTGTAGTTGTACTGTATGTGTCCTGTATTTTAACTGGAACGTGTACTGTACTTGTACTGTAGTTGTACTGTAGTTGTACTGTAGTTGTACTGTAGTTGTACTGTAGTTGTACTGTATGTGTACTGTAGTTGTACTGTACTTGTACTGTACTTGTACTGTAGTTGTACTGTAGTTGTACTGTAGTTGTACTGTAGTTGTACTGTATGTGTACTGTAGTTGTACTGTAGTTGTACTGTATTTGTACTCTAGTTGTACTGTATTTGTACTGTAGTTGTACTGTATGTGTCCTGTAATTGTACTGTAGTTGTACTGTACTTGTACTGTAGTTGTACTGTATGTGTCCTGTAGTGTACTGTAGTTGTACTGTAGTTGTACTGTTCTTGTACTGTAGTTGTACTGTAGTTGTACTGTAGTTGTACTGTAGTTGTACTGTACTTGTACTGTAGTTGTACTGTAGTTGTACTGTAGTTGTACTGTAGTTGTACTGTACTTGTACTGTAGCTGTACTGTAGTTGTACTGTAGTTGTACTGTACTTGTACTGTACTTGTACTGTACTTGTACTGTAGTTGTACTGTAGTTGTACTGTACTTGTACTGTAGTTGTACTGTAGTTGTACTGTATGTGTCCTGTATTTTAACTGTACTTGAACTGTAGTTGTACTGTAGTTGTACTGTAGTTGTACTGTATGTGTACTGTATGTGTACTGTAGTTGTACTGTACTTGTACTGTAGTTGTACTGTAGTTGTACTGTAGTTGTACTGTAGTTGTACTGTAGATGTACTGTAGTTGTACTGTACTTGTACTGTAGTTGTACTGTAGTTGTAGTGTATTTGTACTGTAGTTGTACTGTAGTTGTACTGTACTTGTACTGTAGTTGTACTGTAGTTGTACTGTATGTGTCCTGTATTTTAACTGTACTTGTACTGTACTTGTACTGTAGTTGTACTGTAGTTGTACTGTACTTGTACTGTAGTTGTACTGTAGTTGTACTGTACTTGTACTGTAGTTGTACTGTAGTTGTACTGTAGTTGTACTGTAGTTGTACTGTATGAGTACTGGATGTGTACTGTAGTTGTACTGTAGTTGTACTGTAGTTGTACTGTAGTTGTACTGTATGTGTACTGTATGTGTACTGTAGTTGTACTGTATGTGTCGTGTATTTTAACTGTACTTGTACTGTAGTTGTACTGTAGTTGTACTGTAGTTGTACTGTAGTTGTACTGTAGTTGTACTGTAGTTGTACTGTACTTGTACTGTAGTTGTACTGTAGTTGTACTGTATTTGTACTGTAGTTGTAATGTAGTTGAACTGTAGTTGTACTGTAGTTGTACTGTAGTTGTACTGTATGTGTCCTGTATTTTAACTGTACTTGTACTGTAGTTGTACTGTACTTGTACTGTACTTGTACTGTAGTTGTACTGTAGTTGTACTGTACTTGTACTGTAGTTGTACTGTAGTTGTACTGTAGTTGTACTGTAGTTGTACTGTATTTGTACTGTATGTGTACTGTAGTTGTACTGTACTTGTACTGTAGTTGTACCGTAGTTGTACTGTAGTTGTACTGTATGTGTACTGTAGTTGTACTGTAGTTGTACTGTAGTTGTACTCTAGTTGTACTGTATTTGTACTGTAGTTGTACTGTATGTGTCCTGTAATTGTACTGTAGTTGTACTGTACTTGTACTGTAGTTGTACTGTATGTGTCCTGTAGTTGTACTGTAGTTGTACTGTACTTGTATTGTAGTTGTACTGTACTTGTACTGTAGTTGTACTGTAGTTGTACTGTAGTTGTACTGTAGTTGTACTGTAGTTGTACTGTATGTGTACTGTATGTGTACTGTAGTTGTACTGTACTTGTACTGTAGTTGTACTGTAGTTGTACTGTAGTTGTACTGTTCTTGTACTGTAGTTGTACTGTAGTTGTACTGTAGTTGTAGTGTACTTGTACTGTAGTTGTACTGTAGTTGTACTGTAGTTGTACTGTAGTTGTACTGTACTTGTACTGTAGCTGTACTGTAGTTGTACTGTAGTTGTACTGTACTTGTACTGTACTTGTACTGTACTTGTACTGTAGTTGTACTGTAGTTGTACTGTACTTGTACTGTAGTTGTACTGTAGTTGTACTGTATGTGTCCTGTATTTTAACTGTACTTGAACTGTAGTTGTACTGTAGTTGTACTGTAGTTGTACTGTATGTGTACTGTATGTGTACTGTAGTTGTACTGTACTTGTACTGTAGTTGTACTGTAGTTGTACTGTAGTTGTACTGTAGTTGTACTGTAGATGTACTGTAGTTGTACTGTACTTGTACTGTAGTTGTACTGTAGTTGTAGTGTATTTGTACTGTAGTTGTACTGTAGTTGTACTGTACTTGTACTGTAGTTGTACTGTAGTTGTACTGTATGTGCCCTGTATTTTAACTGTACTTGTACTGTACTTGTACTGTAGTTGTACTGTAGTTGTACTGTACTTGTACTGTAGTTGTACTGTAGTTGTACTGTAGTTGTACTGTAGTTGTACTGTATGTGTACTGTATGTGTACTGTAGTTGTACTGTATGTGTCGTGTATTTTAACTGTACTTGTACTGTAGTTGTACTGTAGTTGTACTGTAGTTGTACTGTAGTTGTACTGTAGTTGTACTGTAGTTGTACTGTACTTGTACTGTAGTTGTACTGTAGTTGTACTGTATTTGTACTGTAGTTGTAATGTAGTTGTACTGTAGTTGTACTGTAGTTGTACTGTAGTTGTACTGTATGTGTCCTGTATTTTAACTGTACTTGTACTGTAGTTGTACTGTATGTGTACTGTATGTGTA
The DNA here is from genome assembly GCA_946902985.2 of Meconema thalassinum. NCBI lineage: Eukaryota > Metazoa > Arthropoda > Insecta > Orthoptera > Tettigoniidae > Meconema > Meconema thalassinum. The sequence goes on along the minus strand of OX336394.1, from coordinate 441,581,180 downwards.
CTGTATGTGTACTGTATGTGTACTGTATGTGTACTGTATGTGTACTGTAGTTGTACTGTATGTGTACTGTATGTGTACTGTATGTGTACTGTATGTGTACTGTAGTTGTACTGTATGTGTACTGTATTTTAACTGTATTTGTACTGTAGTTGTACCGTTTGTGTACTGTATGTGTACTGTATGTGTACTGTATTTGTACTGTATGTGTACTGTAGTTGTACTGTAAGTGTACTGTATTTGTACTGTATGTGTACTGTATGTGTACTGTATGTGTACTCTAGTTGTACTGTAGTTGTACTGTATGTGTACTGTATGTGTACTGTATGTGTACTGTATGTGCACTGTATGTGTACTGTAGTTGTACTGTATGTGTACTGTATTTTAACTGTATTTGTACTGTAGTTGTACTGTATGTGTACTGTATGTGTACTGTATGTGTTCTGTATTTGTACTGTATTTGTACTGTATGTGTACTGTAGTTGTACTGTAAGTGTACTGTATGTGTACTGTATGTGTACTGTATGTGTACTGTAGTTGTACTCTAGTTGTACTGTATGTGTACTGTATGTGTACTGTAGTTGTACTGTATGTGTACTGTATGTGTACTGTAGTTGTACTGTATGTGTACTGTAGTTGTACTGTATGTGTACTGTAGTTGTACTGTAGTTGTACTGTACTTGTACTGTAGTTGTACTGTAGTTGTACTGTAGTTGTACTGTAGTTGTACTGTATGTGTACTGTAGTTGTACTGTAGTTGTACTCTAGTTGTACTGTATTTGTACTGTAGTTGTACTGTATGTGTCCTGTAGTTGTACTGTAGTTGTACTGTACTTGTACTCTAGTTGTACTGTATGTGTCCTGTAGTTGTACTGTAGTTGTACTGTACTTGTACTGTAGTTGTACTCTACTTGTACTGTAGTTGTACTGTATGTGTCCTGTAGTTGTACTGTAGTTGTACTGTACTTGTACTGTAGTTGTACTGTGTGTGTCCTGTAGTTGTACTGTAGTTGTACTGTACTTGTACTGTAGTTGTACTGTAGTTGTACTGTAGCTGTACTGTAGTTGTACTGTAGTTGTACTGTACTTGTACTGTACTTGTACTGTAGTTGTACTGTAGTTGTACTGTAGTTGTACTGTAGTTGTACTGTATGTGTCCTGTATTTTAACTGTACTTGTACTGTAGTTGTACTGTAGTTGTACTGTACTTGTACTGTAGTTGTACTGTAGTTGTACTGTAGTTGTACTGTAGTTGTACTGTATGTGTACTGTAGTTGTACTATAGTTGTACTGTACTTGTACTGTACTTGTACTGTAGTTGTACTGTAGTTGTACTGTAGTTGAACTGTAGTTGTACTGTATGTGTACTGTATGTGTACTGTAGTTGTACTGTACTTGTACTGTAGTTGTACTGTAGTTGTACTGTAGTTGTACTGTAGTTGTACTGTAGTTGTACTGTAGTTGTACTGTACTTGTACTGTAGTTGTACTGTAGTTGTACTGTATTTGTACTGTAGTTGTACTGTAGTTGTACTGTACTTGTACTGTAGTTGTACTGTAGTTGTACTGTATGTGTCCTGTATTTTAACTGTACTTGTACTGTACTTGAACTGTAGTTGTACTGTAGTTGTACTGTACTTGTACTGTAGTTGTACTGTAGTTGTACTGTAGTTGTACTGTAGTTGTACTGTAGTTGTACTGTATGTGTCCTGTATTTTAACTGTAGTTGTACTGTAGTTGTACTGTAGTTGTACTGTATGTGTACTGTAGTTGTACTGTAGTTGTACTGTAGTTGTACTGTATGTGTACTGTAGTTGTACTGTAGTTGTACTGTATGTGTCCTGTAGTTGTACTGTAGTTGTACTGTAGTTGTACTGTATGTGTCCTGTAGTTGTACTGTAGTTGTACTGTACTTGTTCTGTACTTGTACTGTACTTGTACTGTAGTTGTACTGTAGTTGTACTGTAGTTGTACTGTACTTGTACTGTACTTGTACTGTATGTGTACTGTAGTTGTACTGTTGTTGTACTGTAGTTGTACTGTATGTTTACTGTAGTTGTACTGTAGTTGTACTGTATGTGTACTGTAGTTGTACTGTATTTGTACTGTAGTTGTACTGTAGTTGTACTGTAGTTGTACTGTAGTTGTACTGTATGTGTACTGTACTTGTACTGTAGTTGTACTGTAGTTGTACTGTAGTTGTACTGTAGTTGTACTGTATGTGTACTGTAGTTGTACTGTATTTGTACTGTACTTGTACTGTAGTTGTACTGTAGTTGTACTGTAGTTGTACTGTATGTGTACTGTATTTGTACTGTACTTGTACTGTAGTTGTACTGTAGTTGTACTGTATGTGTACTGTATTTGTACTGTACTTGTACTGTAGTTGTACTGTAGTTGTACTGTACTTTTACTGTACTTGTACTGTAGTTGTACTGTATGTGTACTGTAGTTGTACTGTATTTGTACTGTACTTGTACTGTAGTTGTACTGTAGTTGTACTGTACTTGTACTGTACTTGTACTGTATTTGTACTGTAGTTGTACTGTAGTTGTACTGTATGTGTACTGTATTTGTACTGTACTTGTACTGTAGTTGTACTGTAGTTGTACTGTACTTGTACTGTATGTGTACTGTATTTATACTGTACTTGTACTGTAGTTGTACTGTATGTGTACTGTATTTGTACTGTACTTGTACTGTAGTTGTACTGTAGTTGTACTGTTCTTGTACTGTACTTGTACTGTAGTTGTACTGTATGTGTACTGTAGTTGTACTGTATTTGTACTGTACTTGTACTGTAGTTGTACTGTAGTTATACTGTACTTGTACTGTACTTGTACTGTAGTTGTACTGTAGTTGTACTGTAGTTGTACTGTATGTGTACTGTATTTTAACTGTATTTGTACTGTAGTTGTACTGTAGTTGTACTGTAGTTGTACTGTATGTGTACTTTATGTGTACTGTATTTGTACTGTAGTTGTACTGTATGTGTACTGTAGTTGTACTGTAGTTGTACTGTATTTGTACTGTATGTGTACTGTAGTTGTACTGTAGTTGTACTGTATTTGTACTGTATTTGTACTGTATGTCTACTGTATGTGTACTGTATGTGTACTGTAGTTGTACTGTATGTGTACTGTATGTGTACTGTATATGTACTGTATGTGTACTGTATGTGTACTGTATGTGTACTGTATGTGTACTGTATGTGTACTGTATGTGTACTGTATGTGTACTGTATGTGTACTGTAGTTGTACTGTATGTGTACTGTATTTTAACTGTATTTGTACTGTAGTTGTACCGTATGTGTACTGTATGTGTAATGTATGTGTACTGTATTTGTACTGTATGTGTACTGTAGTTGTACTGTAAGTGTACTGTATGTGTACTGTATGCGTACTGTATGTGTACTGTATGTGTACTGTAGTTGTACTGAAGTTGTACTGTATGTGTACTGTATGTGTACTGTATGTGCACTGTATGTGTACTGTAGTTGTACTGTATGTGTACTGTATTTTAACTGTATTTTTTACTGTAGTTGTACTGTATGTGTACTGTATGTGTACTGTATTTGTACTGTATTTGTACTGTATGTGTACTGTAGTTGTACTGTAAGTGTACTGTAGGTGTACTGTATGTGTACTGTAGGTGTACTGTATGTGTACTGTAGTTGTACTGTAGTTGTACTGTATGTGTACTGTATGTGTACTGTAGTTGTACTGTATGTGTACTGTGTGTGTACTGTATGTGTACTGTATGTGTACTGTATTTGTACTGTAGTTGTACTGTATGTGTACTGTAGTTGTACTGTATGTGTACTGTATTTGTACTGTAATTGTACTGTATGTGTACTGTAGTTGTACTGTAGTTGTACTGTATTTGTACTGTATGTGTACTGTATGTGTACTGTATGTGTACTGTAGTTGTACTGTAGTTGTACTGTACTTGTACTGTAGTTGTACTGTAGTTGTACTGTAGTTGTACTGTATTTGTACTGTATGTGTACTGTAGTTGTACTGTAGTTGTACTGTAGTTGTACTGTATTTATACTGTATTTGTACTGTATGTGTACTGTATGTGTACTGTAGTTGTACTGTAGTTGTACTGTAGTTGTACTGTAGTTGTACTGTAGTTGTACTGTATGAGTACTGTATGTGTACTGTAGTTGTACTGTAGTTGTACTGTAGTTGTACTGTAGTTGTACTGTATGTGTACTGTATGTGTACTGTAGTTGTACTGTATGTGTCCTGTATTTTAACTGTACTTGTACTGTAGTTGTACTGTAGTTGTACTGTAGTTGTACTGTAGTTGTACTGTAGTTGTACTGTAGTTGTACTGTACTTGTACTGTAGTTGTACTGTAGTTGTACTGTATTTGCACTGTAGTTGTACTGTAGTTGTACTGTAGTTGTACTGTAGTTGTACTGTGGTTGTACTGTAGTTGTACTGTATGTGTCCTGTATTTTAACTGTACTTGTACTGTAGTTGTACTGTACTTGTACTGTACTTGTACTGTACTTGTACTGTAGTTGTACTGTAGTTGTACTGTAGTTGTACTGTAGTTGTACTGTAGTTGTACTGTAGTTGTACTGTATTTGTACTGTATGTGTACTGTAGTTGTACTGTACTTGTACTGTAGTTGGACTGTATGTGTACTGTAGTTGTACTGTAGTTGTACTGTATGTGTACTGTAGTTGTGCTGTACTTGTACTGTACTTGTACTGTAGTTGTACTGTAGTTGTACTGTAGTTGTACTGTAGTTGTACTGTATGTGTACTGTAGTTGTACTGTAGTTGTACTGTAGTTGTACTCTAGTTGTACTGTATTTGTACTGTAGTTGTACTGTATGTGTCCTGTAGTTGTACTGTAGTTGTACTGTACTTGTACTGTAGTTGTACTGTATGTGTCCTGTAGTTGTACTGTAGTTGTACTGTACTTGTACTGTAGTTGTACTGTAGTTGTACTGTAGTTGTACTGTAGTAGTACTGTAGTTGTACTGTACTTGTATTGTAGCTGTACTGTAGTTGTACTGTAGTTGTACTGTACTTGTACTGTACTTGTACTGTAGTTGTACTGTAGTTGTACTGTAATTGTACTGTAGTTGTACTGTAGTTGTACTGTATGTGTCCTGTATTTTAACTGTACTTGAACTGTACTTGTACTGTAGTTGTACTGTATTTGTACTGTAGTTGTACTGTACTTGTACTGTAGTTGTACTGTAGTTGTACTGTATGTGTACTGTAGTTGTACTGTATTTGTACTGTAGTTGTACTGTAGTTGTACTGTAGTTGTACTGTAGTTGTACTGTATGTGTACTGTACTTGTACTGTAGTTGTACTGTAGTTGTACTGTAGTTGTACTGTAGTTGTACTGTATGTGTACTGTAGTTGTACTGTATTTGTACTGTACTTGTACTCTAGTTGTACTGTAGTTGTACTGTAGTTGTACTGTATGTGTACTGTATTTGTACTGTACTTGTACTGTAGTTGTACTGTAGTTGTACTGTATGTGTACTGTATTTGTACTGTACTTGTACTGTAGTTGTACTGTAGTTGTACTGTACTTTTACTGTACTTGTACTGTAGTTGTACTGTATGTGTACTGTAGTTGTACTGTATTTGTACTGTACTTGTACTGTAGTTGTACTGTAGTTGTACTGTACTTGTACTGTACTTGTACTGTATTTGTACTGTAGTTGTACTGTAGTTGTACTGTATGTGTACTGTATTTGTACTGTACTTGTACTGTAGTTGTACTGTAGTTGTACTGTATGTGTACTGTATTTATACTGTACTTGTACTGTAGTTGTACTGTATGTGTACTGTATTTGTACTGTACTTGTACTGTAGTTGTACTGTAGTTGTACTGTACTTGTACTGTAGTTGTACTGTATGTGTACTGTAGTTGTACTGTATTTGTACTGTACTTGTACTGTAGTTGTACTGTAGTTGTACTGTACTTGTATTGTACTTGTACTGTAGTTGTACTGTAGTTGTACTGTAGTTGTACTGTATGTGTAGTGTATTTTAACTGTATTTGTACTCTAGTTGTAATGTAGTTGTACTGTATGTGTACTGTATTTGTACTGTAGTTGTACTGTATGTGTACTGTAGTTGTACTGTAGTTGTACTGTATTTGTACTGTATGTGTACTGTAGTTGTACTGTAGTTGTACTGTATTTGTACTGTATTTGTACTGTATGTCTACTGTATGTGTAGTGTATGTGTACTGTAGTTGTACTGTATGTGTACTGTATGTGTACTGTATGTGTACTGTATGTGTACTGTATGTGTACTGTATGTGTACTGTATGTGTACTGTATGTGTACTGTATGTGTACTGTAGTTGTACTGTATGTGTACTGTAAGTGTACTGTATGTGTACTGTATGTGTACTGTAGTTGTACTGTATGTGTGCTGTATTTTAACTGTATTTGTACTGTAGTTGTACCGTATGTGTACTGTATGTGTACTGTATGTGTACTGTATTTGTACTGTATGTGAACTGTAGTTGTACTGTAAGTGTACTGTATGTGTACTGTATGTGTACTGTATGTGTACTGTATGTGTACTGTAGTTGTACTGAAGTTGTACTGTATGTGTACTGTATGTGTACTGTATGTGTACTGTATGTGTACTGTAGTTGTACTGTATGTGTACTGTATTTTAACTGTATTTGTACTGTAGTTTAACTGTATGTGTACTGTATGTGTACTGTATGTGTAATGTATTTTTACTGTATTTGTACTGTATGTGTACTGTAGTTGTACAGTAAGTGTACTGTAGGTGTAGTGTATGTGTACTGTATGTGTACTGTATGTGTACTGTAGTTGTACTGTAGTTGTACTGTATGTGTACTGTATGTGTACTGTAGTTGTACTGTATGTGTACTGTATGTGTACTGTAGTTGTACTCTATGTGTACTGTATGTGTACTGTATGTGTACTGTATGTGTACTGTAGTTGTACTGTAGTTGTACTGTATTGTACTGTAGTTGTACTGTAGTTGTACTGTAGTTGTACTGTATTTGTACTGTATGTGTACTGTAGTTGTACTGTAGTTGTACTGTAGTTGTACTGTATTTGTACTGTATTTGTACTGTATGTGTACTGTATGTGTACTGTAGTTGTACTGTAGTTGTACTGTAGTTGTACTGTAGTTGTACTGTATGAGTGCTGTATGTGTACTGTAGTTGTACTGTAGTTGTACTGTAGTTGTACTGTAGTTGTACTGTATGTGTACTGTATGTGTACTGTAGTTGTACTGTATGTGTCCTGTATTTTAACTGTACTTGTACTGTAGTTGTACTGTAGTTGTATTGTAGTTGTACTGTAGTTGTACTGTAGTTGTGCTGTAGTTGTACTGTACTTGTACTGTACTTGTACTGTAGTTGTACTGTAGTTGTACTGTATTTGTAATGTAGTTGTACTGTAGTTGTACTGTAGTTGTACTGTAGTTGTACTGTATTTGTACTGTATGTGTACTGTAGTTGTACTGTACTTGTACTGTAGTTGTACTGTATGTGTACTGTAGTTGTACTGTAGTTGTACTGTATGTGTACTGTAGTTGTACTGTACTTGTACTGTAGTTGTACTGTAGTTGTACTGTAGTTGTACTGTATGTGTACTGTAGTTGTACTGTAGTTGTACTGTAGTTGTACTCTAGTTGTACTGTATTTGTACTGTAGTTGTACTGTATGTGTCCTGTAGTTGTACTGTAGTTGTACTGTACTTGTACTCTAGTTGTACTGTATGTGTCCTGTAGTTGTACTGTAGTTGTACTGTACTTGTACTGTACTTGTACTGTACTTGTACTGTAGTTGTACTGTAGTTGTACTGTAGTTGTACTGTAGTTGTACTGTAGTTGTACTGTAGTTGTACTGTAGTTGTACTGTATGTGTACTGTAGTTGTACTGTACTTGTACTGTAGTTGTACTGTAGTTGTACTGTAGTTGTACTGTAGTTGTACTGTATGTGTACTGTAGTTGTACTGTATTTGTACTGTACTTGTACTGTAGTTGTACTGTAGTTGTACTGTAGTTGTACTGTAGTTGTACTGTAGTTGTACTGTAGTTGTACTGTAGTTGTACTGTATGTGTACTGTATGTGTACTGTATGTGTACTGTAGTTGTACTGTATGTGTACTGTATGTGTACTGTATGTGTACTGTATGTGTACTGTAGTTGTACTGTATGTGTACTGTATTTTAACTGTATTTGTACTGTAGTTGTACCGTATGTGTACTGTATGTGTAATGTATGTGTACTGTATTTGTACTGTATGTGTACTGTAGTTGTACTGTAAGTGTACTGTATGTGTACTGTATGCGTACTGTATGTGTACTGTATGTGTACTGTAGTTGTACTGAAGTTGTACTGTATGTGTACTGAATGTGTACTGTATGTGCACTGTATGTGTACTGTAGTTGTACTGTATGTGTACTGTATTTTAACTGTATTTTTTACTGTAGTTGTACTGTATGTGTACTGTATGTGTACTGTATTTGTACTGTATGTGTACTGTAGTTGTACTGTAAGTGTACTGTAGGTGTACTGTATGTGTACTGTAGGTGTACAGTATGTGTACTGTAGTTGTACTGTAGTTGTACTGTATGTGTACTGTATGTGTACTGTAGTTGTACTGTATGTGTACTGTGTGTGTACTGTATGTGTACTGTATGTGTACTGTATTTGTACTGTAGTTGTACTGTATGTGTACTGTAGTTGTACTGTATGTGTACTGTATTTGTACTGTAATTGTACTGTATGTGTACTGTAGTTGTACTGTAGTTGTACTGTATTTGTACTGTATGTGTACTGTATGTGTACTGTATGTGTACTGTAGTTGTACTGTAGTTGTACTGTACTTGTACTGTAGTTGTACTGTAGTTGTACTGTAGTTGTACTGTATTTGTACTGTATGTGTACTGTAGTTGTACTGTAGTTGTACTGTAGTTGTACTGTATTTATACTGTATTTGTACTGTATGTGTACTGTATGTGTACTGTAGTTGTACTGTAGTTGTACTGTAGTTGTACTGTAGTTGTACTGTAGTTGTACTGTATGAGTACTGTATGTGTACTGTAGTTGTACTGTAGTTGTACTGTAGTTGTACTGTAGTTGTACTGTATGTGTACTGTATGTGTACTGTAGTTGTACTGTATGTGTCCTGTATTTTAACTGTACTTGTACTGTAGTTGTACTGTAGTTGTACTGTAGTTGTACTGTAGTTGTACTGTAGTTGTACTGTAGTTGTACTGTACTTGTACTGTACTTGTACTGTAGTTGTACTGTAGTTGTACTGTATTTGCACTGTAGTTGTACTGTAGTTGTACTGTAGTTGTACTGTAGTTGTACTGTGGTTGTACTGTAGTTGTACTGTATGTGTCCTGTATTTTAACTGTACTTGTACTGTAGTTGTACTGTACATGTACTGTACTTGTACTGTAGTTGTACTGTAGTTGTACTGTAGTTGTACTGTAGTTGTACTGTAGTTGTACTGTAGTTGTACTGTAGTTGTACTGTATTTGTACTGTATGTGTACTGTAGTTGTACTGTACTTGTACTGTAGTTGGACTGTATGTGTACTGTAGTTGTACTGTAGTTGTACTGTATGTGTACTGTAGTTGTGCTGTACTTGTACTGTACTTGTACTGTAGTTGTACTGTAGTTGTACTGTAGTTGTACTTTAGTTGTACTGTATGTGTACTGTAGTTGTACTGTAGTTGTACTGTAGTTGTACTCTAGTTGTACTGTATTTGTACTGTAGTTGTACTGTATGTGTCCTGTAGTTGTACTGTAGTTGTACTGTACTTGTACTGTAGTTGTACTGTATGTGTCCTGTAGTTGTACTGTAGTTGTACTGTACTTGTACTGTAGTTGTACTGTAGTTGTACTGTAGTTGTACTGTAGTAGTACTGTAGTTGTACTGTACTTGTATTGTAGCTGTACTGTAGTTGTACTGTAGTTGTACTGTACTTGTACTGTAGTTGTACTGTAGTTGTACTGTAATTGTACTGTAGTTGTACTGTAGTTGTACTGTATGTGTCCTGTATTTTAACTGTACTTGAACTGTACTTGTACTGTAGTTGTACTGTATTTGTACTGTAGTTGTACTGTACTTGTACTGTAGTTGTACTGTAGTTGTACTGTATGTGTACTGTAGTTGTACTGTATTTGTACTGTAGTTGTACTGTAGTTGTACTGTAGTTGTACTGTAGTTGTACTGTATGTGTACTGTACTTGTACTGTAGTTGTACTGTAGTTGTACTGTAGTTGTACTGTAGTTGTACTGTATGTGTACTGTAGTTGTACTGTATTTGTACTGTACTTGTACTCTAGTTGTACTGTAGTTGTACTGTAGTTGTACTGTATGTGTACTGTATTTGTACTGTACTTGTACTGTAGTTGTACTGTAGTTGTACTGTATGTGTACTGTACTTGTACTGTAGTTGTACTGTAGTTGTACTGTACTTTTACTGTACTTGTACTGTAGTTGTACTGTATGTGTACTGTAGTTGTACTGTATTTGTACTGTACTTGTACTGTAGTTGTACTGTAGTTGTACTGTACTTGTACTGTACTTGTACTGTATTTGTACTGTAGTTGTACTGTAGTTGTACTGTATGTGTACTGTATTTGTACTGTACTTGTACTGTAGTTGTACTGTAGTTGTACTGTATGTGTACTGTATTTATACTGTACTTGTACTGTAGTTGTACTGTATGTGTACTGTATTTGTACTGTACTTGTACTGTAGTTGTACTGTAGTTGTACTGTACTTGTACTGTAGTTGTACTGTATGTGTACTGTAGTTGTACTGTATTTGTACTGTACTTGTACTGTAGTTGTACTGTAGTTGTACTGTACTTGTATTGTACTTGTACTGTAGTTGTACTGTAGTTGTACTGTAGTTGTACTGTATGTGTAGTGTATTTTAACTGTATTTGTACTCTAGTTGTAATGTAGTTGTACTGTAGTTGTACTGTATGTGTACTGTATTTGTACTGTAGTTGTACTGTAGTTGTACTGTATTTGTACTGTATGTGTACTGTAGTTGTACTGTAGTTGTACTGTATTTGTACTGTATTTGTACTGTATGTCTACTGTATGTGTAGTGTATGTGTACTGTAGTTGTACTGTATGTGTACTGTATGTGTACTGTATGTGTACTGTATGTGTACTGTATGTGTACTGTATGTGTACTGTATGTGTACTGTATGTGTACTGTAGTTGTACTGTATGTGTACTGTAAGTGTACTGTATGTGTACTGTATGTGTACTGTAGTTGTACTGTATGTGTACTGTATTTTAACTGTATTTGTACTGTAGTTGTACCGTATGTGTACTGTATGTGTACTGTATGTGTACTGTATTTGTACTGTATGTGAACTGTAGTTGTACTGTAAGTGTACTGTATGTGTACTGTATGTGTACTGTATGTGTACTGTATGTGTACTGTAGTTGTACTGAAGTTGTACTGTATGTGTACTGTATGTGTACTGTATGTGTACTGTATGTGTACTGTAGTTGTACTGTATGTGTACTGTATTTTAACTGTATTTGTACTGTAGTTTAACTGTATGTGTACTGTATGTGTACTGTATGTGTAATGTATTTTTACTGTATTTGTACTGTATGTGTACTGTAGTTGTACAGTAAGTGTACTGTAGGTGTAGTGTATGTGTACTGTATGTGTACTGTATGTGTACTGTAGTTGTACTGTAGTTGTACTGTATGTGTACTGTATGTGTACTGTAGTTGTACTGTATGTGTACTGTATGTGTACTGTAGTTGTACTCTATGTGTACTGTATGTGTACTGTATGTGTACTGTATGTGTACTGTAGTTGTACTGTATTGTACTGTAGTTGTACTGTAGTTGTACTGTAGTTGTACTGTATTTGTACTGTATGTGTACTGTAGTTGTACTGTAGTTGTACTGTATTTGTACTGTATTTGTACTGTATGTGTACTGTATGTGTACTGTAGTTGTACTGTAGTTGTACTGTAGTTGTACTGTAGTTGTACTGTACTTGTACTGTAGTTGTACTGTACTTGTACTGTAGTTGTACTGTAGTTGTACTGTAGTTGTACTGTACTTGTACTGTAGTTGTACTGTAGTTGTACTGTAGTTGTACTGTAGTTGTACTGTACTTGTACTGTAGCTGCACTGTGGTTGTACTGTAGTTGTACTGTACTTGTACTGTACTTGTACTGTAGTTGTACTGTAGTTTTACTGTACTTGTACTGTAGTTGTACTGTAGTTGTACTGTATGTGTCCTGTATTTTAACTGTACTTGAACTGTAGTTGTACTGTAGTTGTACTGTAGTTGTATTGTAGTTGTACTGTATGTGTACTGTATGTGTACTGTAGTTGTACTGTACTTGTACTGTAGTTGTACTGTAGTTGTACTGTAGTTGTACTGTAGTTGTACTGTATGTGTCCTGTAGTTGTACTGTAGTTGTACTGTACTTGTACTGTAGTTGTACTGTACTTGTACTGTAGTTGTAATGTAGTTGTACTGTAGTTGTACTGTAGTTGTACTGTAGTTGTACTGTAGTTGTACTGTATGTGTACTGTATGTGTACTGCAGTTGTACTGTACTTGTACTGTAGTTGTACTGTAGTTGTACTGTAGTTGTACTGTTCTTGTACTGTAGTTGTACTGTAGTTGTACTGTAGTTGTACTGTAGTTGTACTGTACTTGTACTGTAGTTGTACTGTAGTTGTACTGTAGTTGTACTGTAGTTGTACTGTACTTGTACTGTAGCTGTACTGTAGTTGTACTATAGTTGTACTGTACTTGTACTGTACTTGTACTGTAGTTGTACTGTAGTTGTACTGTACTTGTACTGTAGTTGTACTGTAGTTGTACTGTATGTGTCCAGTATTTTAACTGAACTTGAACTGTAGTTGTACTGTAGTTGTACTGTAGTTGTACTGTATGTGTACTGTATGTGTATTGTAGTTGTACTGTACTTGTACTGTAGTTGTACTGTAGCTGTACTCTAGTTGTACTGTAGTTGTACTGTAGTTGTACTGTACTTGTACTGTAGTTGTACTGTAGTTGTACTGTATTTGTACTGTAGTTTTACTGTAGTTGTACTGTACTTGTACTGTAGTTGTACTGTAGTTGTACTGTATGTGTCCTGTATTTTAACTGAAACGTGTACTGTACTTGTACTGTAGTTGTACTGTAGTTGTACTGTACTTTTACTGTAGTTGTACTGTAGTTGTACTGTAGTTGTACTGTAGTTGTACTGTAGTTGTACTGTAGTTGTACTGTATGTGTACTGTAGTTGTACTGTACTTGTACTGTACTTGTACTGTAGTTGTACTGTAGTTGTACTGTAGTTGTACTGTAGTTGTACTGTATGTGTACTGTAGTTGTACTGTAGTTGTACTGTAGTTGTACTCTAGTTGTACTGTATTTGTACTGTAGTTGTACTGTATGTGTCCTGTAATTGTACTGTAGTTGTACTGTACTTGTACTGTAGTTGTACTGTATGTGTCCTGTAGTTGTACTGTAGTTGTACTGTACTTGTACTGTAGTTGTACTGTACTTGTACTGTAGTTGTACTGTAGTTGTACTGTAGTTGTACTGTAGTTGTACTGTAGTTGTACTGTATGTGTACTGTATGTGTACTGTAGTTGTACTGTACTTGTACTGTAGTTGTACTGTAGTTGTACTGTAGTTGTACTGTTCTTGTACTGTTGTTGTACTGTAGTTGTACTGTAGTTGTACTGTAGTTGTACTGTACTTGTACTGTAGTTGTACTGTAGTTGTACTGTAGTTGTACTGTAGTTGTACTGTACTTGTACTGTAGCTGTACTGTAGTTGTACTGTAGTTGTACTGTACTTGTACTGTACTTGTACTGTACTTGTACTGTAGTTGTACTGTACTTGTACTGTACTTGTACTGTAGTTGTACTGTAGTTGTACTGTATGTGTCCTGTATTTTAACTGTACTTGAACTGTAGTTGTACTGTAGTTGTACTGTAGTTGTACTGTATGTGTACTGTATGTGTACTGTAGTTGTACTGTACTTGTACTGTAGTTGCACTGTAGTTGTACTGTAGTTGTACTGTAGTTGTACTGTAGATGTACTGTAGTTGTACTGTACTTGTACTGTAGTTGTACTGTAGTTGTAGTGTATTTGTACTGTAGTTGTACTGTAGTTGTACTGTACTTGTACTGTAGTTGTACTGTAGTTGTACTGTATGTGTCCTGTATTTTAACTGTACTTGTACTGTACTTGTACTGTAGTTGTACTGTAGTTGTACTGTACTTGTACTGTAGTTGTACTGTAGTTGTACTGTAGTTGTACTGTAGTTGTACTGTAGTTGTACTGTATGAGTACTGTATGTGTACTGTAGTTGTACTGTAGTTGTACTGTAGTTGTACTGTATGTGTACTGTATTTGTACTGTAGTTGTACTGTATGTGTCGTGTATTTTAACTGTACTTGTACTGTAGTTGTTCTGTAGTTGTACTGTAGTTGTACTGTAGTTGTACTGTAGTTGTACTGTACTTGTACTGTAGTTGTACTGTAGTTGTACTGTATTTGTACTGTAGTTGTAATGTAGTTGTACTGTAGTTGTACTGTAGTTGTACTGTAGTTGTACTGTATGTGTCCTGTATTTTAACTGTACTTGTACTGTACTTGTACTGTAGTTGTACTGTAGTTGTACTGTACTTGTACTGTAGTTGTACTGTAGTTGTACTGTAGTTGTACTGTAGTTGTACTGTACTTGTACTGTATGTGTACTGTAGTTGTACTGTACTTGTACTGTAGTTGTACTGTATGTGTACTGTAGTTGTACTGTAGTTGTACTGTATGTGTACTGTAGTTGTACTGTACTTGTACTGTACTTGTACTGTACTTGTACTGTAGTTTTACTGTAGTTGTACTGTAGTTGTACTGTATGTGTACTGTAGTTGTACTGTAGTTGTACTGTAGTTTTACTCTAGTTGTACTGTATTTGTACTGTAGTTGTACTGTATGTGTCCTGTAATTGTACTGTAGTTGTACTGTACTTGTACTGTAGTTGTACTGTATGTGTCCTGTAGTTGTACTGTAGTTGTACTGTACTTGTACTGTAGTTGTACTGTACTTGTACTGTACTTGTACTGTAGTTGTACTGTAGTTGTACTGTAGTTGTACTGTATGTGTACTGTATGTGTACTGTAGTTGTACTGTACTTGTACTGTAGTTGTACTGTAGTTGTAGTGTAGTTGTACTGTACTTGTACTGTAGTTGTACTGTAGTTGTACTGTAGTTGTACTGTAGTTGTACTGTAGTTGTACTGTACTTGTACTGTAGTTGTACTGTGGTTGTACTGTAGTTGTACTGTAGTTGTACTGTACTTGTACTGTAGCTGTACTGTAGTTGTACTGTAGTTGTACTGTACTTGTACTGTACTTGTACTGTACTTGTACTGTAGTTTTACTGTACTTGTACTGTAGTTGTACTGTAGTTGTACTGTATGTGTCCTGTATTTTAACTGTACTTGAACTGTAGTTGTACTGTAGTTGTACTGTAGTTGTACTGTATGTGTACTGTATGTGTACTGTAGTTGTACTCTACTTGTACTGTAGTTGTACTGTAGTTGTACTGTAGTTGTACTGTAGTTGTACTGTAGTTGTACTGTAGTTGTACTGTACTTGTACTGTAGTTGTACTGTAGTTGTACTGTAGTTGTACTGTAGTTGTACTGTAGTTGTACTGTATGTGTACTGTATGTGTACTGTAGTTGTACTGTACTTGTACTGTAGTTGTACTGTAGTTGTACTGTACTTGTACTGTAGTTGTACTGTAGTTGTACTGTAGTTGTACTGTAGTTGTACTGTACTTGTACTGTAGTTGTACTGTAGTTGTACTGTAGTTGTACTGTAGTTGTACTGTACTTGTACTGTAGCTGTACTGTAGTTGTACTGTAGTTGTACTGTACTTGTACTGTACTTGTACTGTAGTTTTACTGTAGTTTTACTGTACTTGTACTGTAGTTGTACTGTAGTTGTACTGTATGTGTCCTGTATTTTAACTGTACTTGAACTGTAGTTGTACTGTAGTTGTACTGTAGTTGTACTGTAGTTGTACTGTATGTGTACTGTATGTGTACTGTAGTTGTACTGTACTTGTACTGTAGTTGTACTGTAGTTGTACTGTAGTTGTACTGTAGTTGTACTGTATGTGTCCTGTAGTTGTACTGTAGTTGTACTGTACTTGTACTGTAGTTGTACTGTACTTGTACTGTAGTTGTAATGTAGTTGTACTGTAGTTGTACTGTAGTTGTACTGTAGTTGTACTGTAGTTGTACTGTATGTGTACTGTATGTGTACTGCAGTTGTACTGTACTTGTACTGTAGTTGTACTGTAGTTGTACTGTAGTTGTACTGTTCTTGTACTGTAGTTGTACTGTAGTTGTACTGTAGTTGTACTGTAGTTGTACTGTACTTGTACTGTAGTTGTACTGTAGTTGTACTGTAGTTGTACTGTAGTTGTACTGTACTTGTACTGTAGCTGTACTGTAGTTGTACTATAGTTGTACTGTACTTGTACTGTACTTGTACTGTAGTTGTACTGTAGTTGTACTGTACTTGTACTGTAGTTGTACTGTAGTTGTACTGTATGTGTCCAGTATTTTAACTGAACTTGAACTGTAGTTGTACTGTAGTTGTACTGTAGTTGTACTGTATGTGTACTGTATGTGTATTGTAGTTGTACTGTACTTGTACTGTAGTTGTACTGTAGCTGTACTCTAGTTGTACTGTAGTTGTACTGTAGTTGTACTGTACTTGTACTGTAGTTGTACTGTAGTTGTACTGTATTTGTACTGTAGTTTTACTGTAGTTGTACTGTACTTGTACTGTAGTTGTACTGTAGTTGTACTGTATGTGTCCTGTATTTTAACTGAAACGTGTACTGTACTTGTACTGTAGTTGTACTGTAGTTGTACTGTACTTTTACTGTAGTTGTACTGTAGTTGTACTGTAGTTGTACTGTAGTTGTACTGTAGTTGTACTGTAGTTGTACTGTATGTGTACTGTAGTTGTACTGTACTTGTACTGTACTTGTACTGTAGTTGTACTGTAGTTGTACTGTAGTTGTACTGTAGTTGTACTGTATGTGTACTGTAGTTGTACTGTAGTTGTACTGTAGTTGTACTCTAGTTGTACTGTATTTGTACTGTAGTTGTACTGTATGTGTCCTGTAATTGTACTGTAGTTGTACTGTACTTGTACTGTAGTTGTACTGTATGTGTCCTGTAGTTGTACTGTAGTTGTACTGTACTTGTACTGTAGTTGTACTGTACTTGTACTGTAGTTGTACTGTAGTTGTACTGTAGTTGTACTGTAGTTGTACTGTATGTGTACTGTATGTGTACTGTAGTTGTACTGTAGTTGTACTGTACTTGTACTGTAGTTGTACTGTAGTTGTACTGTAGTTGTACTGTTCTTGTACTGTTGTTGTACTGTAGTTGTACTGTAGTTGTACTGTAGTTGTACTGTACTTGTACTGTAGTTGTACTGTAGTTGTACTGTAGTTGTACTGTAGTTGTACTGTACTTGTACTGTAGCTGTACTGTAGTTGTACTGTAGTTGTACTGTACTTGTACTGTACTTGTACTGTACTTGTACTGTAGTTGTACTGTAGTTGTACTGTACTTGTACTGTAGTTGTACTGTAGTTGTACTGTATGTGTCCTGTATTTTAACTGTACTTGAACTGTAGTTGTACTGTAGTTGTACTGTAGTTGTACTGTATGTGTACTGTATGTGTACTGTAGTTGTACTGTACTTGTACTGTAGTTGCACTGTAGTTGTACTGTAGTTGTACTGTAGTTGTACTGTAGATGTACTGTAGTTGTACTGTACTTGTACTGTAGTTGTACTGTAGTTGTAGTGTATTTGTACTGTAGTTGTACTGTAGTTGTACTGTACTTGTACTGTAGTTGTACTGTAGTTGTACTGTATGTGTCCTGTATTTTAACTGTACTTGTACTGTACTTGTACTGTAGTTGTACTGTAGTTGTACTGTACTTGTACTGTAGTTGTACTGTAGTTGTACTGTAGTTGTACTGTAGTTGTACTGTAGTTGTACTGTATGAGTACTGTATGTGTACTGTAGTTGTACTGTAGTTGTACTGTAGTTGTACTGTAGTTGTACTGTAGTTGTACTGTACTTGTACTGTAGTTGTACTGTAGTTGTACTGTATTTGTACTGTAGTTGTAATGTAGTTGTACTGTAGTTGTACTGTAGTTGTACTGTAGTTGTACTGTATGTGTCCTGTATTTTAACTGTACTTGTACTGTAGTTGTACTGTACTTGTACTGTACTTGTACTGTAGTTGTACTGTAGTTGTACTGTACTTGTACTGTAGTTGTACTGTAGTTGTACTGTAGTTGTACTGTAGTTGTACTGTACTTGTACTGTATGTGTACTGTAGTTGTACTGTACTTGTACTGTAGTTGTACTGTATGTGTACTGTAGTTGTACTGCAGTTGTACTGTATGTGTACTGTAGTTGTACTGTACTTGTACTGTACTTGTACTGTACTTGTACTGTAGTTTTACTGTAGTTGTACTGTAGTTGTACTGTATGTGTACTGTAGTTGTACTGTAGTTGTACTGTAGTTGTACTCTAGTTGTACTGTATTTGTACTGTAGTTGTACTGTATGTGTCCTGTAATTGTACTGTAGTTGTACTGTACTTGTACTGTAGTTGTACTGTATGTGTCCTGTAGTTGTACTGTAGTTGTACTGTACTTGTACTGTAGTTGTACTGTAGTTGTACTGTAGTTGTACTGTAGTTGTACTGTAGTTGTACTGTACTTGTACTGTAGTTGTACTGTGGTTGTACTGTAGTTGTACTGTAGTTGTACTGTACTTGTACTGTAGCTGTACTGTAGTTGTACTGTAGTTGTACTGTACTTGTACTGTACTTGTACTGTACTTGTACTGTAGTTTTACTGTACTTGTACTGTAGTTGTACTGTAGTTGTACTGTATGTGTCCTGTATTTTAACTGTACTTGAACTGTAGTTGTACTGTAGTTGTACTGTAGTTGTACTGTATGTGTACTGTATGTGTACTGTAGTTGTACTCTACTTGTACTGTAGTTGTACTGTAGTTGTACTGTAGTTGTACTGTAGTTGTACTGTAGTTGTACTGTAGTTGTACTGTACTTGTACTGTAGTTGTACTGTATTTGTACTGTAGTTGTACTGTAGTTGTACTGTACTTGTACTGTAGTTGTACTGTAGTTGTACTGTATGTGTCCTGTATTTTAACTGTACTTGTACTGTACTTGTACTGTAGTTGTACTGTAGTTGTACTGTACTTGTACTGTAGTTGTACTGTAGTTGTACCGTAGTTGTACTGTAGTTGTACTGTAGTTGTACTGTATGTGTCCTGTATTTTAACTGTACTTGTACTGTAGTTGTACTGTAGTTGTACTCTATGTGTACTGTAGTTGTACTGTAGTTGTACTGTAGTTGTACTGTATGTGCACTGTAGTTGTACTGTAGTTGTACTGTAGTTGTACTGTATGTGTCCTGTAGTTGTACTGTAGTTGTACTGTAGTTGTACTCTATGTGTCCTGTAGTTGTACTGTAGTTGTACTGTACTTGTACTGTAGTTGTACTGTACTTGTACTGTACTTGTACTGTAGTTGTACTGTAGTTGTACTGTAGTTGTACTGTACTTGTACTGTACTTGTACTGTATGTGTACTGTAGTTGTACTGTTGTTGTACTGTAGTTGTACTGTATGTGTACTGTAGTTGTACTGTAGTTGTACTGTATGTGTACTGTAGTTGTACTGTAGTTGTACTGTACTTGTACTGTAGTTGTACTGTAGTTGTACTGTAGTTGTACTGTAGTTGTACTGTAGTTGTACTGTATGTGTACTGTACTTGTACTGTAGTTGTACTGTAGTTGTACTGTAGTTGTACTGTACTTGTACTGTAGTTGTACTGTAGTTGTACTGTATGTGTACTGTAGTGGTACTGTATTTGTACTGTACTTGTACTGTAGTTGTACTGTAGTTTTACTGTATGTGTACTGAAGTTGTACTGTATGTGTACTGTAGTGGTACTGTATTTGTACTGTACTTGTACTGTATTTGTACTGTACTTGTACTGTATGTGTACTGTAGTTGTACTGTATGTGTACTGTAGTTGTACTGTAGTTGTACTGTATGTGTACTGTAGTTGTACTGTATTTGTACTGTACTTGTACTGTAGTTGTACTGTATGTGTACTGTATATGTACTGTATTTGTACTGTAGTTGTACTGTAGTTGTACTGTAGTTGTACTGTAGTTGTACTGCACTTGTACTGTAGTTGTACTGTATGTGTACTGTATTTTAACTGTATTTGTACTGTAGTTGTACTGTATTTGTACTGTAGTTGTACTGTACTTTTACTGTACTTGTACTGTAGTTGTACTGTAGTTGTACTGTATGTGTACTGTAGTGGTACTGTATTTGTACTGTACTTGTACTGTAGTTGTACTGTAGTTGTACTGTAGTTGTACTGTAGTTGTACTGTATGTGTACTGTAGTTGTACTGTATTTGTACTGTACTTGTACTGTAGTTGTACTGTAGTTGTACTGTAGTTGTACTGTAGTTGTACTGTAGTTGTACTGTATGTGTACTGTATTTTAACTGTATTTGTACTGTAGTTGTACTGTAGTTGTACTGTAGTTGTACTGTAGTTGTACTGTACTTGTACTGTAGTTGTACTGTAGTTGTACTGTAGTTAAACTGTATTTGTACTGTAGTTGTACTGTAGTTGTACTGTACTTGTACTGTATGTGTACAGTATGTGTACTGTATTTGTACTGTAGTAGTACTGTATGCGTACTGTATGTGTACTGTATGTGCACTGAATGTGTACTGTATTTGTACTGTACTTGTACTGTAGTTGTACTGTAGTTGTACTGTACTTGTACTGTACTTGTACTGTACTTGTACTGTACTTGTACTGTAGTTGTACTGTAGTTGTACTGTAGTTGTACTGTATGTGTACTGTAGTTGTACTGTAGTTGTACTGTAGTTGTACTGTAGTTGTACTGTATTTGTACTGTAGTTGTACTGTAGTTGTACTGTAGTTGTACTGTAGTTGTACTGTATGTGTACTGTAGTTGTACTGTATTTGTACTGTACTTGTACTGTAGTTGTACTGTAGTTGTACTGTACGTGTACTGTATTTATACTGTACTTGTACTGTAGTTGTACTGTATGTGTACTGTATTTTAATAGTACTTGTAATGTAGTTGTACTGTAGTTGTACTGTAGTTGTACTGTAGTTGTACTGTATGTGTACTGTATTTGTACTGTACTTGTACTGTAGTTGTACTGTACTTGTACTGTACTTGTACTGTACTTGTACTCTACTTGTACTGTACTTGTACTGTATGTGTACTGTACTTGTACTGTAGTTGTACTGTAGTTGTACTGTATTTGTACTGTAGTTGTACTGTAGTTGTACTGTAGTTGTACTGTATGTGTACTGTAGTTGTACTGTAGTTGTACTGTAGTTGTACTGTATGTGTACTGTATTTTAACTGTAGTTGTACTGTAGTTGTACTGTATGTGTACTGTATGTGTACTGTAGTTGTACTGTAGTTGTACTGTATGTGTACTGTATGTGTACTGTAGTTGTACTGTATTTGTACTGTAGTTGTACTGTAGTTGTACTGTATGTGTACTGTAGTTGTACTGTATGTGTACTGTAGTTGTACTATATTTGTACTGTAATTGTACTGTACTTGTACTGTAGTTGTACTGTAGTTGTACTGTATGTGTACTGTATTTGTACTGTACTTGTACTGTAGTTGTACTGTAGTTGTACTGTACTTGTACTGTACTTGTACTGTAGTTGTACTGTATGTGTACTGTAGTTGTACTGTATTTGTACTGTACTTGTACTGTAGTTGTACTGTAGTTGTACTGTACTTGTACTGTACTTGTATTATAGTTGTACTGTAGTTGTACTGTAGTTGTACTGTATGTGTACTGTAGTTGTACTGTATTTGTACTGTACTTGTACTGTAGTTTTACTGTAGTTGTACTGTAGTTGTACTGTATGTGTACTGTATTTGTACTGTACTTGTACTGTAGTTGTACTGTAGTTGTACTGTATGTGTACTGTATTTGTACTGTACTTGTACTGTAGTTGTACTGTAGTTGTACTGTACTTTTACTGTACTTGTACTGTAGTTGTACTGTATGTGTACTGTAGTTGTACTGTATTTGTACTGTACTTGTACTGTAGTTGTACTGTAGTTGTACTGTACTTGTACTGTACTTGTACTGTAGTTGTACTGTAGTTGTACTGTAGTTGTACTGTATGTGTACTGTAGTTGTACTGTATTTGTACTGTACTTGTACTGTAGTTGTACTGTAGTTGTACTGTATGTGTACTGTATTTATACTGTACTTGTACTGTAGTTGTACTGTATGTGTACTGTATTTGTACTGTACTTGTACTGTAGTTGTACTGTAGTTGTACTGTACTTGTACTGTACTTGTACTGTAGTTGTACTGTATGTGTACTGTAGTTGTACTGTATTTTTACTGTACTTGTACTGTAGTTGTACTGTAGTTGTACTGTACTTGTACTGTACTTGTACTGTACTTGTACTGTACTTGTACTGTAGTTGTACTGTAGTTGTACTGTAGTTGTACTGTATGTGTACTTTATTTTAACTGTATTTGTACTGTAGTTGTACTGTAGTTGTACTGTAGTTGTACTGTAGTTGTACTGTATTTGTACTGTATGTGTACTGTAGTTGTACTGTACTTGTACTGTAGTTGTACTGTATGTGTACTGTAGTTGTACTGTAGTTGTACTGTATGTGTACTGTAGTTGTACTGTATGTGTACTGTAGTTGTACTATATTTGTACTGTAATTGTACTGTACTTGTACTGTAGTTGTACTGTAGTTGTACTGTATGTGTACTGTATTTGTACTGTACTTGTACTGTAGTTGTACTGTAGTTGTACTGTACTTGTACTGTACTTGTACTGTAGTTGTACTGTATGTGTACTGTAGTTGTACTGTATTTGTACTGTACTTGTACTGTAGTTGTACTGTAGTTGTACTGTACTTGTACTGTACTTGTATTATAGTTGTACTGTAGTTGTACTGTAGTTGTACTGTATGTGTACTGTAGTTGTACTGTATTTGTACTGTACTTGTACTGTAGTTTTACTGTAGTTGTACTGTAGTTGTACTGTATGTGTACTGTATTTGTACTGTACTTGTACTGTAGTTGTACTGTAGTTGTACTGTATGTGTACTGTATTTGTACTGTACTTGTACTGTAGTTGTACTTTAGTTGTACTGTACTTTTACTGTACTTGTACTGTAGTTGTACTGTATGTGTACTGTAGTTGTACTGTATTTGTACTGTACTTGTACTGTAGTTGTACTGTAGTTGTACTGTACTTGTACTGTACTTGTACTGTAGTTGTACTGTAGTTGTACTGTAGTTGTACTGTATGTGTACTGTAGTTGTACTGTATTTGTACTGTACTTGTACTGTAGTTGTACTGTAGTTGTACTGTATGTGTACTGTATTTATACTGTACTTGTACTGTAGTTGTACTGTATGTGTACTGTATTTGTACTGTACTTGTACTGTAGTTGTACTGTAGTTGTACTGTACTTGTACTGTACTTGTACTGTAGTTGTACTGTATGTGTACTGTAGTTGTACTGTATTTGTACTGTACTTGTACTGTAGTTGTACTGTAGTTGTACTGTACTTGTACTGTACTTGTACTGTACTTGTACTGTACTTGTACTGTACTTGTACTGTAGTTGTACTGTAGTTGTACTGTATGTGTACTTTATTTTAACTGTATTTGTACTGTAGTTGTACTGTAGTTGTACTGTAGTTGTACTGTAGTTGTACTGTATTTGTACTGTATGTGTACTGTAGTTGTACTGTACTTGTACTGTAGTTGTACTGTATGTGTACTGTAGTTGTACTGTAGTTGTACTGTATGTGTACTGTAGTTGTACTGTACTTGTACTGTACTTGTACTGTACATGTACTGTAGTTGTACTGTAGTTGTACTGTAGTTGTACTGTATGTGTACTGTAGTTGTACTGTAGTTGTACTGTAGTTGTACTCTAGTTGTACTGTATTTGTACTGTAGTTGTACTGTATGTGTACTGTATGTGTACTGTAGTTGTACTGTATGTGTCGTGTATTTTAACTGTACTTGTACTGTAGTTGTACTGTAGTTGTACTGTAGTTGTACTGTAGTTGTACTGTAGTTGTGCTGTACTTGTACTGTACTTGTACTGTAGTTGTACTGTAGTTGTACTGTATTTGTACTGTAGTTGTACTGTAGTTGTACTATAGTTGTACTGTAGTTGTACTGTAGTTGTACTGTATGTGTCCTGTATTTTAACTGTACTTGTACTGTAGTTGTACTGTACTTGTACTGTACTTGTACTGTAGTTGTACTGTAGTTGTACTGTACTTGTACTGTAGTTGTACTGTATTTGTACTGTATGTGTACTGTAGTTGTACTGTACTTGTACTGTAGTTGTACTGTATGTGTACTGTAGTTGTACTGTAGTTGTACTGTATGTGTACTGTAGTTGTACTGTACTTGTACTGTACTTGTACTGTACTTGTACTGTAGTTGTACTGTAGTTGTACTGTAGTTTTACTGTAGTTGTACTGTATGTGTACTGTAGTTGTACTGTAGTTGTACTGTAGTTGTACTCTACTTGTACTGTATTTGTACTGTAGCTGTACTGTATGTGTCCTGTAATTGTACTGTAGTTGTACTGTACTTGTACTGTAGTTGTACTGTATGTGTCCTGTAGTTGTACTGTAGTCGTACTGTACTTGTACTGTAGTTGTACTGTACTTGTACTGTAGTTGTACTGTAGTTGTACTGTAGTTGTACTGTAGTTGTACTGTAGTTGTACTGTATGTGTACTGTATGTGTACTGTAGTTGTACTGTACTTGTACTGTAGTTGTACTGTAGTTGTACTGTACTTGTACTGTAGTTGTACTGTAGTTGTACTGTAGTTGTACTGTAGTTGTACTGTACTTGTACTGTAGTTGTACTGTAGTTGTACTGTAGTTGTACTGTACTTGTACTGTACTTGTACTGTAGCTGTACTGTAGTTGTACTGTAGTTGTACTGTACTTGTACTGTACTTGTACTGTAGTTGTACTGTAGTTTTACTGTACTTGTACTGTAGTTGTACTGTAGTTGTACTGTATGTGTCCTGTATTTTAACTGTACTTGAACTGTAGTTGTACTGTAGTTGTACTGTAGTTGTACTGTATGTGTACTGTATGTGTACTGTAGTTGTACTGTACTTGTACTGTAGTTGTACTGTAGTTGTACTGTACTTGTACTGTAGTTGTACTGTACTTGTACTGTAGTTGTAATGTAGTTGTACTGTAGTTGTACTGTAGTTGTACTGTAGTTGTACTGTAGTTGTACTCTATGTGTACTGTATGTGTACTGCAGTTGTACTGTACTTGTACTGTAGTTGTACTGTAGTTGTACTGTAGTTGTACTGTTCTTGTACCGTAGTTGTACTGTAGTTGTACTGTAGTTGTACTGTAGTTGTACTGTACTTGTACTGTAGTTGTACTGTAGTTGTACTGTAGTTGTACTGTACTTGTACTGTAGCTGTACTGTAGTTGTACTATAGTTGTACTGTACTTGTACTGTACTTGTACTGTAGTTGTACTGTAGTTGTACTGTACTTGTACTGTAGTTGTACTGTAGTTGTACTGTATGTGTCCAGTATTTTAACTGAACTTGAACTGTAGTTGTACTGTAGTTGTACTGTAGTTGTACTGTATGTGTACTGTATGTGTATTGTAGTTGTACTGTACTTGTACTGTAGTTGTACTGTAGCTGTACTCTAGTTGTACTGTAGTTGTACTGTAGTTGTACTGTAGTTGTACTGTACTTGTACTGTAGTTGTACTGTAGTTGTACTGTATTTGTACTGTAGTTTTACTGTAGTTGTACTGTACTTGTACTGTAGTTGTACTGTAGTTGTACTGTATGTGTCCTGTATTTTAACTGAAACGTGTACTGTACTTGTACTGTAGTTGTACTGTAGTTGTACTGTACTTGTACTGTAGTTGTACTGTAGTTGTACTGTAGTTGTACTGTAGTTGTACTGTAGTTGTACTGTAGTTGTACTGTATGTGTACTGTTGTTGTACTGTACTTGTACTGTATTTGTACTGTAGTTGTACTGTAGTTGTACTGTAGTTGTACTGTAGTTGTACTGTATGTGTACTGTAGTTGTACTGTAGTTGTACTGTAGTTGTACTCTAGTTGTACTGTATTTGTACTGTAGTTGTACTGTATGTGTCCTGTAATTGTACTGTAGTTGTACTGTACTTGTACTGTAGTTGTACTGTATGTGTCCTGTAGTTGTACTGTAGTTGTACTGTACTTGTACTGTAGTTGTACTGTACTTGTACTGTAGTTGTACTGTAGTTGTACTGTAGTTGTACTGTAGTTGTACTGTAGTTGTACTGTATGTGTACTGTATGTGTACTGTAGTTGTACTGTACTTGTACTGTAGTTGTACTGTAGTTGTACTGTAGTTGTACTGTAGTTGTACTGTAGTTGTACTGTACTTGTACTGTAGTTGTACTGTAGTTGTACTGTAGTTGTACTGTAGTTGTACTGTAGTTGTACTGTACTTGTACTGTAGTTGTACTGTAGTTGTACCGTAGTTGTACTGTAGTTGTACTGTAGTTGTACTGTATGTGTCCTGTATTTTAACTGTACTTGTACTGTAGTTGTACTGTAGTTGTACTCTATGTGTACTGTAGTTGTACTGTAGTTGTACTGTAGTTGTACTGTATGTGCACTGTAGTTGTACTGTAGTTGTACTGTAGTTGTACTGTATGTGTCCTGTAGTTGTACTGTAGTTGTACTGTAGTTGTACTCTATGTGTCCTGTAGTTGTACTGTAGTTGTACTGTACTTGTACTGTAGTTGTACTGTACTTGTACTGTACTTGTACTGTAGTTGTACTGTAGTTGTACTGTAGTTGTACTGTACTTGTACTGTACTTGTACTGTATGTGTACTGTAGTTGTACTGTTGTTGTACTGTAGTTGTACTGTATGTGTACTGTAGTTGTACTGTAGTTGTACTGTATGTGTACTGTAGTTGTACTGTAGTTGTACTGTACTTGTACTGTAGTTGTACTGTAGTTGTACTGTAGTTGTACTGTAGTTGTACTGTAGTTGTACTGTATGTGTACTGTACTTGTACTGTAGTTGTACTGTAGTTGTACTGTAGTTGTACTGTACTTGTACTGTAGTTGTACTGTAGTTGTACTGTAGTTGTACTGTATGTGTACTGTAGTGGTACTGTATTTGTACTGTACTTGTACTGTAGTTGTACTGTAGTTTTACTGTATGTGTACTGAAGTTGTACTGTATGTGTACTGTAGTGGTACTGTATTTGTACTGTACTTGTACTGTATTTGTACTGTACTTGTACTGTATGTGTACTGTAGTTGTACTGTATGTGTACTGTAGTTGTACTGTAGTTGTACTGTATGTGTACTGTAGTTGTACTGTATTTGTACTGTACTTGTACTGTAGTTGTACTGTATGTGTACTGTATGTGTACTGTATTTGTACTGTAGTTGTACTGTAGTTGTACTGTAGTTGTACTGTAGTTGTACTGCACTTGTACTGTAGTTGTACTGTATGTGTACTGTATTTTAACTGTATTTGTACTGTAGTTGTACTGTATTTGTACTGTAGTTATACTGTA
This sequence comes from Meconema thalassinum, assembly GCA_946902985.2. Lineage (NCBI taxonomy): Eukaryota > Metazoa > Arthropoda > Insecta > Orthoptera > Tettigoniidae > Meconema > Meconema thalassinum. The sequence goes on along the minus strand of OX336394.1, from coordinate 441,553,386 downwards.
CTTTTACTGTACTTGTACTGTAGTTGTACTGTAGTTGTACTGTATGTGTACTGTAGTGGTACTGTATTTGTACTGTACTTGTACTGTAGTTGTACTGTAGTTGTACTGTAGTTGTACTGTAGTTGTACTGTATGTGTACTGTAGTTGTACTGTATTTGTACTGTACTTGTACTGTAGTTGTACTGTAGTTGTACTGTCGTTGTACTGTAGTTGTACTGTAGTTGTACTGTATGTGTACTGTATTTTAACTGTATTTGTACTGTAGTTGTACTGTATTTGTACTGTAGTTGTACTGTAGTTGTACTGTACTTGTACTGTAGTTGTACTGTAGTTGTACTGTAGTTAAACTGTATTTGTACTGTAGTTGTACTGTAGTTGTACTGTACTTGTACTGTATGTGTACAGTATGTGTACTGTATTTGTACTGTAGTAGTACTGTATGCGTACTGTATGTGTACTGTATGTGCACTGAATGTGTACTGTATTTGTACTGTACTTGTACTGTAGTTGTACTGTAGTTGTACTGTACTTGTACTGTACTTGTACTGTACTTGTACTGTACTTGTACTGTAGTTGTACTGTAGTTGTACTGTAGTTGTACTGTATGTGTACTGTAGTTGTACTGTAGTTGTACTGTAGTTGTACTGTAGTTGTACTGTATTTGTACTGTAGTTGTACTGTAGTTGTACTGTAGTTGTACTGTAGTTGTACTGTATGTGTACTGTAGTTGTACTGTATTTGTACTGTACTTGTACTGTAGTTGTACTGTAGTTGTACTGTATGTGTACTGTATTTATACTGTACTTGTACTGTAGTTGTACTGTATGTGTACTGTATTTTAATAGTACTTGTAATGTAGTTGTACTGTAGTTGTACTGTAGTTGTACTGTAGTTGTACTGTATGTGTACTGTATTTGTACTGTACTTGTACTGTAGTTGTACTGTACTTGTACTGTACTTGTACTGTACTTGTACTGTACTTGTACTCTACTTGTACTGTACTTGTACTGTATGTGTACTGTACTTGTACTGTAGTTGTACTGTAGTTGTACTGTATTTGTACTGTAGTTGTACTGTAGTTGTACTGTAGTTGTACTGTATGTGTACTGTAGTTGTACTGTAGTTGTACTGTAGTTGTACTGTATGTGTACTGTATTTTAACTGTAGTTGTACTGTAGTTGTACTGTATGTGTACTGTATGTGTACTGTAGTTGTACTGTAGTTGTACTGTATGTGTACTGTATGTGTACTGTAGTTGTACTGTATTTGTACTGTAGTTGTACTGTAGTTGTACTGTATGTGTACTGTAGTTGTACTGTATGTGTACTGTAGTTGTACTATATTTGTACTGTAATTGTACTGTACTTGTACTGTAGTTGTACTGTAGTTGTACTGTATGTGTACTGTATTTGTACTGTACTTGTACTGTAGTTGTACTGTAGTTGTACTGTACTTGTACTGTACTTGTACTGTAGTTGTACTGTATGTGTACTGTAGTTGTACTGTATTTGTACTGTACTTGTACTGTAGTTGTACTGTAGTTGTACTGTACTTGTACTGTACTTGTATTATAGTTGTACTGTAGTTGTACTGTAGTTGTACTGTATGTGTACTGTAGTTGTACTGTATTTGTACTGTACTTGTACTGTAGTTTTACTGTAGTTGTACTGTAGTTGTACTGTATGTGTACTGTATTTGTACTGTACTTGTACTGTAGTTGTACTGTAGTTGTACTGTATGTGTACTGTATTTGTACTGTACTTGTACTGTAGTTGTACTGTAGTTGTACTGTACTTTTACTGTACTTGTACTGTAGTTGTACTGTATGTGTACTGTAGTTGTACTGTATTTGTACTGTACTTGTACTGTAGTTGTACTGTAGTTGTACTGTACTTGTACTGTACTTGTACTGTAGTTGTACTGTAGTTGTACTGTAGTTGTACTGTATGTGTACTGTAGTTGTACTGTATTTGTACTGTACTTGTACTGTAGTTGTACTGTAGTTGTACTGTATGTGTACTGTATTTATACTGTACTTGTACTGTAGTTGTACTGTATGTGTACTGTATTTGTACTGTACTTGTACTGTAGTTGTACTGTAGTTGTACTGTACTTGTACTGTACTTGTACTGTAGTTGTACCGTATGTGTACTGTAGTTGTACTGTATTTTTACTGTACTTGTACTGTAGTTGTACTGTAGTTGTACTGTACTTGTACTGTACTTGTACTGTACTTGTACTGTACTTGTACTGTACTTGTACTGTAGTTGTACTGTAGTTGTACTGTAGTTGTACTGTATGTGTACTTTATTTTAACTGTATTTGTACTGTAGTTGTACTGTAGTTGTACTGTAGTTGTACTGTAGTTGTACTGTATTTGTACTGTATGTGTACTGTAGTTGTACTGTACTTGTACTGTAGTTGTACTGTATGTGTACTGTAGTTGTACTGTAGTTGTACTGTATGTGTACTGTAGTTGTACTGTATGTGTACTGTAGTTGTACTATATTTGTACTGTAATTGTACTGTACTTGTACTGTAGTTGTACTGTAGTTGTACTGTATGTGTACTGTATTTGTACTGTACTTGTACTGTAGTTGTACTGTAGTTGTGCTGTACTTGTACTGTACTTGTACTGTAGTTGTACTGTATGTGTACTGTAGTTGTACTGTATTTGTACTGTACTTGTACTGTAGTTGTACTGTAGTTGTACTGTACTTGTACTGTACTTGTATTATAGTTGTACTGTAGTTGTACTGTAGTTGTACTGTATGTGTACTGTAGTTGTACTGTATTTGTACTGTACTTGTACTGTAGTTTTACTGTAGTTGTACTGTAGTTGTACTGTATGTGTACTGTATTTGTACTGTACTTGTACTGTAGTTGTACTGTAGTTGTACTGTATGTGTACTGTATTTGTACTGTACTTGTACTGTAGTTGTACTTTAGTTGTACTGTACTTTTACTGTACTTGTACTGTAGTTGTACTGTATGTGTACTGTAGTTGTACTGTATTTGTACTGTACTTGTACTGTAGTTGTACTGTAGTTGTACTGTACTTGTACTGTACTTGTACTGTAGTTGTACTGTAGTTGTACTGTAGTTGTACTGTATGTGTACTGTAGTTGTACTGTATTTGTACTGTACTTGTACTGTAGTTGTACTGTAGTTGTACTGTATGTGTACTGTATTTATACTGTACTTGTACTGTAGTTGTACTGTATGTGTACTGTATTTGTACTGTACTTGTACTGTAGTTGTACTGTAGTTGTACTGTACTTGTACTGTACTTGTACTGTAGTTGTACTGTATGTGTACTGTAGTTGTACTGTATTTGTACTGTACTTGTACTGTAGTTGTACTGTAGTTGTACTGTACTTGTACTGTACTTGTACTGTACTTGTACTGTACTTGTACTGTACTTGTACTGTACTTGTACTGTAGTTGTACTGTAGTTGTACTGTATGTGTACTTTATTTTAACTGTATTTGTACTGTAGTTGTACTGTAGTTGTACTGTAGTTGTACTGTAGTTGTACTGTATTTGTACTGTATGTGTACTGTAGTTGTACTGTACTTGTACTGTAGTTGTACTGTATGTGTACTGTAGTTGTACTGTAGTTGTACTGTATGTGTACTGTAGTTGTACTGTACTTGTACTGTACTTGTACTGTACATGTACTGTAGTTGTACTGTAGTTGTACTGTAGTTGTACTGTATGTGTACTGTAGTTGTACTGTAGTTGTACTGTAGTTGTACTCTAGTTGTACTGTATTTGTACTGTAGTTGTACTGTATGTGTACTGTATGTGTACTGTAGTTGTACTGTATGTGTCGTGTATTTTAACTGTACTTGTACTGTAGTTGTACTGTAGTTGTACTGTAGTTGTACTGTAGTTGTACTGTAGTTGTGCTGTACTTGTACTGTACTTGTACTGTAGTTGTACTGTAGTTGTACTGTATTTGTACTGTAGTTGTACTGTAGTTGTACTGTAGTTGTACTGTAGTTGTACTGTAGTTGTACTGTATGTGTCCTGTATTTTAACTGTACTTGTACTGTAGTTGTACTGTACTTGTACTGTACTTGTACTGTAGTTGTACTGTAGTTGTACTGTACTTGTACTGTAGTTGTACTGTATTTGTACTGTATGTGTACTGTAGTTGTACTGTACTTGTACTGTAGTTGTACTGTATGTGTACTGTAGTTGTACTGTAGTTGTACTGTATGTGTACTGTAGTTGTACTGTACTTGTACTGTACTTGTACTGTACTTGTACTGTAGTTGTACTGTAGTTGTACTGTAGTTTTACTGTAGTTGTACTGTATGTGTACTGTAGTTGTACTGTAGTTGTACTGTAGTTGTACTCTACTTGTACTGTATTTGTACTGTAGCTGTACTGTATGTGTCCTGTAATTGTACTGTAGTTGTACTGTACTTGTACTGTAGTTGTACTGTATGTGTCCTGTAGTTGTACTGTAGTCGTACTGTACTTGTACTGTAGTTGTACTGTACTTGTACTGTAGTTGTACTGTAGTTGTACTGTAGTTGTACTGTAGTTGTACTGTAGTTGTACTGTATGTGTACTGTATGTGTACTGTAGTTGTACTGTACTTGTACTGTAGTTGTACTGTAGTTGTACTGTACTTGTACTGTAGTTGTACTGTAGTTGTACTGTAGTTGTACTGTAGTTGTACTGTACTTGTACTGTAGTTGTACTGTAGTTGTACTGTAGTTGTACTGTACTTGTACTGTACTTGTACTGTAGCTGTACTGTAGTTGTACTGTAGTTGTACTGTACTTGTACTGTACTTGTACTGTAGTTGTACTGTAGTTTTACTGTACTTGTACTGTAGTTGTACTGTAGTTGTACTGTATGTGTCCTGTATTTTAACTGTACTTGAACTGTAGTTGTACTGTAGTTGTACTGTAGTTGTACTGTATGTGTACTGTATGTGTACTGTAGTTGTACTGTACTTGTACTGTAGTTGTACTGTAGTTGTACTGTACTTGTACTGTAGTTGTACTGTACTTGTACTGTAGTTGTAATGTAGTTGTACTGTAGTTGTACTGTAGTTGTACTGTAGTTGTACTGTAGTTGTACTCTATGTGTACTGTATGTGTACTGCAGTTGTACTGTACTTGTACTGTAGTTGTACTGTAGTTGTACTGTAGTTGTACTGTTCTTGTACCGTAGTTGTACTGTAGTTGTACTGTAGTTGTACTGTAGTTGTACTGTACTTGTACTGTAGTTGTACTGTAGTTGTACTGTAGTTGTACTGTACTTGTACTGTAGCTGTACTGTAGTTGTACTATAGTTGTACTGTACTTGTACTGTACTTGTACTGTAGTTGTACTGTAGTTGTACTGTACTTGTACTGTAGTTGTACTGTAGTTGTACTGTATGTTTCCAGTATTTTAACTGAACTTGAACTGTAGTTGTACTGTAGTTGTACTGTAGTTGTACTGTATGTGTACTGTATGTGTATTGTAGTTGTACTGTACTTGTACTGTAGTTGTACTGTAGCTGTACTCTAGTTGTACTGTAGTTGTACTGTAGTTGTACTGTAGTTGTACTGTACTTGTACTGTAGTTGTACTGTAGTTGTACTGTATTTGTACTGTAGTTTTACTGTAGTTGTACTGTACTTGTACTGTAGTTGTACTGTAGTTGTACTGTATGTGTCCTGTATTTTAACTGAAACGTGTACTGTACTTGTACTGTAGTTGTACTGTAGTTGTACTGTACTTGTACTGTAGTTGTACTGTAGTTGTACTGTAGTTGTACTGTAGTTGTACTGTAGTTGTACTGTAGTTGTACTGTATGTGTACTGTTGTTGTACTGTACTTGTACTGTATTTGTACTGTAGTTGTACTGTAGTTGTACTGTAGTTGTACTGTAGTTGTACTGTATGTGTACTGTAGTTGTACTGTAGTTGTACTGTAGTTGTACTCTAGTTGTACTGTATTTGTACTGTAGTTGTACTGTATGTGTCCTGTAATTGTACTGTAGTTGTACTGTACTTGTACTGTAGTTGTACTGTATGTGTCCTGTAGTTGTACTGTAGTTGTACTGTACTTGTACTGTAGTTGTACTGTACTTGTACTGTAGTTGTACTGTAGTTGTACTGTAGTTGTACTGTAGTTGTACTGTAGTTGTACTGTATGTGTACTGTATGTGTACTGTAGTTGTACTGTACTTGTACTGTAGTTGTACTGTAGTTGTACTGTAGTTGTACTGTTCTTGTACTGTAGTTGTACTGTAGTTGTACTGTAGTTGTACTGTAGTTGTACTGTACTTGTACTGTAGTTGTACTGTAGTTGTACTGTAGTTGTACTGTAGTTGTACTGTACTTGTACTGTAGCTGTACTGTAGTTGTACTGTAGTTGTACTGTACTTGTACTGTACTTGTACTGTAGTTGTACTGTAGTTGTACTGTACTTGTACTGTAGTTGTACTGTAGTTGTACTGTATGTGTCCTGTATTTTAACTGTACTTGAACTGTAGTTGTACTGTAGTTGTACTGTAGTTGTACTGTATGTGTACTGTATGTGTACTGTAGTTGTACTGTACTTGTACTGTAGTTGTACTGTAGTTGTACTGTAGTTGTACTGTAGATGTACTGTAGTTGTACTGTAATTGTACTGTAGTTGTACTGTAGTTGTACTGTATTTGTACTGTAGTTGTACTGTAGTTGTACTGTACTTGTACTGTAGTTGTACTGAAGTTGTACTGTATGTGTCCTGTATTTTAACTGTACTTGTACTGTAGTTGTACTGTACTTGTACTGTAGTTGTACTGTAGTTGTACTGTAGTTGTACTGTAGTTGTACTGTAGTTGTACTGTAGTTGTACTGTATGAGTACTGTATGTGTACTGTAGTTGTACTGTAGTTGTACTGTATGTGTACTGTATGTGTACTGTAGTTGTACTGTATGTGTCGTGTATTTTAACTGTACTTGTACTGTAGTTGTACTGTAGTTTTACTGTAGTTGTACTGTAGTTGTACTGTAGTTGTACTGTAGTTGTACTGTACTTGTACTGTAGTTGTACTGTAGTTGTACTGTACTTGTACTGTACTTGTACTGTACTTGTACTGTACTTGTACTGTAGTTGTACTGTAGTTGTACTGTAGTTGTACTGTAGTTGTACTGTATGTGTACTGTAGTTGTACTGTACTTGTACTGTACTTGTACTGTACATGTACTGTAGTTGTACTGTAGTTGTACTGTAGTTGTACTGTATGTGTACTGTAGTTGTACTGTAGTTGTACTGTAGTTGTACTCTAGTTGTACTGTATTTGTACTGTAGTTGTACTGTATGTGTACTGTATGTGTACTGTAGTTGTACTGTATGTGTCGTGTATTTTAACTGTACTTGTACTGTAGTTGTACTGTAGTTGTACTGTAGTTGTACTGTAGTTGTACTGTAGTTGTGCTGTACTTGTACTGTACTTGTACTGTAGTTGTACTGTAGTTGTACTGTATTTGTACTGTAGTTGTACTGTAGTTGTACTGTAGTTGTACTGTAGTTGTACTGTAGTTGTACTGTATGTGTCCTGTATTTTAACTGTACTTGTACTGTAGTTGTACTGTACTTGTACTGTACTTGTACTGTAGTTGTACTGTAGTTGTACTGTACTTGTACTGTAGTTGTACTGTATTTGTACTGTATGTGTACTGTAGTTGTACTGTACTTGTACTGTAGTTGTACTGTATGTGTACTGTAGTTGTACTGTAGTTGTACTGTATGTGTACTGTAGTTGTACTGTACTTGTACTGTACTTGTACTGTACTTGTACTGTAGTTGTACTGTAGTTGTACTGTAGTTTTACTGTAGTTGTACTGTATGTGTACTGTAGTTGTACTGTAGTTGTACTGTAGTTGTACTCTAGTTGTACTGTATTTGTACTGTAGTTGTACTGTATGTGTCCTGTAATTGTACTGTAGTTGTACTGTACTTGTACTGTAGTTGTACTGTATGTGTCCTGTAGTTGTACTGTAGTTGTACTGTACTTGTACTGTAGTTGTACTGTACTTGTACTGTAGTTGTACTGTAGTTGTACTGTAGTTGTACTGTAGTTGTACTGTAGTTGTACTGTATGTGTACTGTAGTTGTACTGTACTTGTACTGTAGTTGTACTGTAGTTGTACTGTACTTGTACTGTAGTTGTACTGTAGTTGTACTGTAGTTGTACTGTACTTGTACTGTAGTTGTACTGTAGTTGTACTGTAGTTGTACTGTAGTTGTACTGTACTTGTACTGTACTTGTACTGTAGCTGTACTGTAGTTGTACTGTAGTTGTACTGTACTTGTACTGTACTTGTACTGTAGTTGTACTGTAGTTTTACTGTACTTGTACTGTAGTTGTACTGTAGTTGTACTGTATGTGTCCTGTATTTTAACTGTACTTGAACTGTAGTTGTACTGTAGTTGTACTGTAGTTGTACTGTATGTGTACTGTATGTGTACTGTAGTTGTACTGTACTTGTACTGTAGTTGTACTGTAGTTGTACTGTAGTTGTACTGTAGTTGTACTGTATGTGTCCTGTAGTTGTACTGTAGTTGTACTGTACTTGTACTGTAGTTGTACTGTACTTGTACTGTAGTTGTAATGTAGTTGTACTGTAGTTGTACTGTAGTTGTACTGTAGTTGTACTGTAGTTGTACTGTATGTGTACTGTATGTGTACTGCAGTTGTACTGTACTTGTACTGTAGTTGTACTGTAGTTGTACTGTTCTTGTACCGTAGTTGTACTGTAGTTGTACTGTAGTTGTACTGTAGTTGTACTGTACTTGTACTGTAGTTGTACTGTAGTTGTACTGTAGTTGTACTGTACTTGTACTGTAGCTGTACTGTAGTTGTACTATAGTTGTACTGTACTTGTACTGTACTTGTACTGTAGTTGTACTGTAGTTGTACTGTACTTGTACTGTAGTTGTACTGTAGTTGTACTGTATGTTCCAGTATTTTAACTGAACTTGAACTGTAGTTGTACTGTAGTTGTACTGTAGTTGTACTGTATGTGTACTGTATGTGTATTGTAGTTGTACTGTACTTGTACTGTAGTTGTACTGTAGCTGTACTCTAGTTGTACTGTAGTTGTACTGTAGTTGTACTGTAGTTGTACTGTACTTGTACTGTAGTTGTACTGTAGTTGTACTGTATTTGTACTGTAGTTTTACTGTAGTTGTACTGTACTTGTACTGTAGTTGTACTGTAGTGTACTGTATGTGTCCTGTATTTTAACTGAAACGTGTACTGTACTTGTACTGTAGTTGTACTGTAGTTGTACTGTACTTGTACTGTAGTTGTACTGTAGTTGTACTGTAGTTGTACTGTAGTTGTACTGTAGTTGTACTGTATGTGTACTGTAGTTGTACTGTACTTGTACTGTACTTGTACTGTAGTTGTACTGTAGTTGTACTGTAGTTGTACTGTAGTTGTACTGTATGTGTACTGTAGTTGTACTGTAGTTGTACTGTAGTTGTACTCTAGTTGTACTGTATTTGTACTGTAGTTGTACTGTATGTGTCCTGTAATTGTACTGTAGTTGTACTGTACTTGTACTGTAGTTGTACTGTATGTGTCCTGTAGTTGTACTGTAGTTGTACTGTACCTGTACTGTAGTTGTACTGTACTTGTACTGTAGTTGTACTGTAGTTGTACTGTAGTTGTACTGTAGTTGTACTGTATGTGTACTGTATGTGTACTGTAGTTGTACTGTACTTGTACTGTAGTTGTACTGTAGTTGTACTGTAGTTGTACTGTTCTTGTACTGTAGTTGTACTGTAGTTGTACTGTAGTTGTACTGTAGTTGTACTGTACTTGTACTGTAGTTGTACTGTAGTTGTACTGTAGTTGTACTGTAGTTGTACTGTACTTGTACTGTAGCTGTACTGTAGTTGTACTGTAGTTGTACTGTACTTGTACTGTACTTGTACTGTACTTGTACTGTAGTTGTACTGTAGTTGTACTGTACTTGTACTGTAGTTGTACTGTAGTTGTACTGTATGTGTCCTGTATTTTAACTGTACTTGAACTGTAGTTGTACTGTAGTTGTACTGTAGTTGTACTGTATGTGTACTGTATGTGTACTGTAGTTGTACTGTACTTGTACTGTAGTTGTACTGTAGATGTACTGTAGTTGTACTGTACTTGTACTGTAGTTGTACTGTAGTTGTACTGTATTTGTACTGTAGTTGTACTGTAGTTGTACTGTACTTGTACTGTAGTTGTACTGAAGTTGTACTGTATGTGTCCTGTATTTTAACTGTACTTGTACTGTAGTTGTACTGTACTTGTACTGTAGTTGTACTGTAGTTGTACTGTAGTTGTACTGTAGTTGTACTGTAGTTGTACTGTAGTTGTACTGTATGAGTACTGTATGTGTACTGTAGTTGTACTGTAGTTGTACTGTATGTGTACTGTATGTGTACTGTAGTTGTACTGTATGTGTCGTGTATTTTAACTGTACTTGTACTGTAGTTGTACTGTAGTTTTACTGTAGTTGTACTGTAGTTGTACTGTAGTTGTACTGTAGTTGTACTGTACTTGTACTGTAGTTGTACTGTAGTTGTACTGTATTTGTACTGTAGTTGTACTGTAGTTGTACTGTAGTTGTACTGTAGTTGTACTGTAGTTGTACTGTATGTGTCCTGTATTTTAACTGTACTTGTACTGTAGTTGTACTGTACTTGTACTGTACTTGTACTGTAGTTGTACTGTAGTTGTACTGTACTTGTACTGTAGTTGTACTGTAGTTGTACTGTATTTGTACTGTATGTGTACTGTAGTTGTACTGTACTTGTACTGTAGTTGTACTGTATGTGTACTGTAGTTGTACTGTAGTTGTACTGTATGTGTACTGTAGTTGTACTGTACTTGTACTGTACTTGTACTGTACTTGTACTGTAGTTTTACTGTAGTTGTACTGTAGTTGTACTGTATGTGTACTGTAGTTGTACTGTAGTTGTACTGTAGTTGTACTCTAGTTGTACTCTATTTGTACTGTAGTTGTACTGTATGTGTCCTGTAATTGTACTGTAGTTGTACTGTACTTGTACTGTAGTTGTACTGTATGTGTTCTGTAGTTGTACTGTAGTTGTACTGTACTTGTACTGTAGTTGTACTGTACTTGTACTGTACTTGTATTGTAGTTGTACTGTAGTTGTACTGTAGTTGTACTGTATGTGTACTGTATGTGTCCTGTAGTTGTACTGTACTTGTACTGTAGTTGTACTGTAGTTGTAGTGTAGTTGTACTGTACTTGTACTGTAGTTGTACTGTAGTTGTACTGTAGTTGTACTGTAGTTGTACTGTAGTTGTACTGTAGTTGTACTGTAGTTGTACTGTAGTTGTACTGTACTTGTACTGTAGCTGTACTGTAGTTGTACTGTAGTTGTACTGTACTTGTACTGTACTTGTACTGTACTTGTACTGTAGTTTTACTGTACTTGTACTGTAGTTGTACTGTAGTTGTACTGTATGTGTCCTGTATTTTAACTGTACTTGAACTTTAGTTGTACTGTAGTTGTACTGTAGTTGTACTGTATGTGTACTGTATGTGTACTGTAGTTGTACTCTACTTGTACTGTAGTTGTACTGTAGTTGTACTGTAGTTGTACTGTAGTTGTACAGTAGTTGTACTGTAGTTGTACTGTATTGTACTGTAGTTGTACTGTAGTTGTACTGTATTTGTACTGTAGTTGTACTGTAGTTGTACTGTACTTGTACTGTAGTTGTACTGTAGTTGTACTGTATGTGTCCTGTATTTTAACTGTACTTGTACTGTACTTGTACTGTAGTTGTACTGTAGTTGTACTGTACTTGTACTGTAGTTGTACTGTAGTTGTACTGTAGTTGTACTGTAGTTGTACTGTAGTTGTACTGTATGTGTCCTGTATTTTAACTGTACTTGTACTGTAGTTGTACTGTAGTTGTACTCTATGTGTACTGTAGTTGTACTGTAGTTGTACTGTAGTTGTACTGTAGTTGTACTGTAGTTGTACTGTAGTTGTACTGTAGTTGTACTGTATGTGTCCTGTAGTTGTACTGTAGTTGTACTGTAGTTGTACTCTATGTGTCCTGTAGTTGTACTGTAGTTGTACTGTACTTGTACTGTAGTTGTACTGTACTTGTACTGTACTTGTACTGTAGTTGTACTGTAGTTGTACTGTAGTTGTACTGTACTTGTACTGTACTTGTACTGTAGTTGTACTGTAGTTGTACTGTATTTGTACTGTAGTTGTACTGTAGTTGTACTGTAGTTGTACTGTAGTTGTACTGTAGTTGTACTGTATGTGTCCTGTATTTTAACTGTACTTGTACTGTAGTTGTACTGTACTTGTACTGTACTTGTACTGTAGTTGTACTGTAGTTGTACTGTACTTGTACTGTAGTTGTACTGTATTTGTACTGTATGTGTACTGTAGTTGTACTGTACTTGTACTGTAGTTGTACTGTATGTGTACTGTAGTTGTACTGTAGTTGTACTGTATGTGTACTGTAGTTGTACTGTACTTGTACTGTACTTGTACTGTACTTGTACTGTACTTGTACTGTAGTTGTACTGTAGTTGTACTGTAGTTTTACTGTAGTTGTACTGTATGTGTACTGTAGTTGTACTGTAGTTGTACTGTAGTTGTACTCTAGTTGTACTGTATTTGTACTGTAGTTGTACTGTATGTGTCCTGTAATTGTACTGTAGTTGTACTGTACTTGTACTGTAGTTGTACTGTATGTGTCCTGTAGTTGTACTGTAGTTGTACTGTACTTGTACTGTAGTTGTACTGTACTTGTACTGTAGTTGTACTGTAGTTGTACTGTAGTTGTACTGTAGTTGTACTGTAGTTGTACTGTATGTGTACTGTATGTGTACTGTAGTTGTACTGTACTTGTACTGTAGTTGTACTGTAGTTGTACTGTACTTGTACTGTAGTTGTACTGTAGTTGTACTGTAGTTGTACTGTAGTTGTACTGTACTTGTACTGTAGTTGTACTGTAGTTGTACTGTAGTTGTACTGTAGTTGTACTGTACTTGTACTGTACTTGTACTGTAGCTGTACTGTAGTTGTACTGTAGTTGTACTGTACTTGTACTGTACTTGTACTGTAGTTGTACTGTAGTTTTACTGTACTTGTACTGTAGTTGTACTGTAGTTGTACTGTATGTGTCCTGTATTTTAACTGTACTTGAACTGTAGTTGTACTGTAGTTGTACTGTAGTTGTACTGTATGTGTACTGTATGTGTACTGTAGTTGTACTGTACTTGTACTGTAGTTGTACTGTAGTTGTACTGTAGTTGTACTGTAGTTGTACTGTATGTGTCCTGTAGTTGTACTGTAGTTGTACTGTTCTTGTACTGTAGTTGTACTGTACTTGTACTGTAGTTGTAATGTAGTTGTACTGTAGTTGTACTGTAGTTGTACTGTAGTTGTACTGTAGTTGTACTGTATGTGTACTGTATGTGTACTGCAGTTGTACTGTACTTGTACTGTAGTTGTACTGTAGTTGTACTGTTCTTGTACCGTAGTTGTACTGTAGTTGTACTGTAGTTGTACTGTAGTTGTACTGTACTTGTACTGTAGTTGTACTGTAGTTGTACTGTAGTTGTACTGTACTTGTACTGTAGCTGTACTGTAGTTGTACTATAGTTGTACTGTACTTGTACTGTACTTGTACTGTAGTTGTACTGTAGTTGTACTGTACTTGTACTGTAGTTGTACTGTAGTTGTACTGTATGTGTCCAGTATTTTAACTGAACTTGAACTGTAGTTGTACTGTAGTTGTACTGTAGTTGTACTGTATGTGTACTGTATGTGTATTGTAGTTGTACTGTACTTGTACTGTAGTTGTACTGTAGCTGTACTCTAGTTGTACTGTAGTTGTACTGTAGTTGTACTGTAGTTGTACTGTACTTGTACTGTAGTTGTACTGTAGTTGTACTGTATTTGTACTGTAGTTTTACTGTAGTTGTACTGTACTTGTACTGTAGTTGTACTGTAGTTGTACTGTATGTGTCCTGTATTTTAACTGAAACGTGTACTGTACTTGTACTGTAGTTGTACTGTAGTTGTACTGTACTTGTACTGTAGTTGTACTGTAGTTGTACTGTAGTTGTACTGTAGTTGTACTGTAGTTGTACTGTAGTTGTACTGTATGTGTACTGTAGTTGTACTGTACTTGTACTGTACTTGTACTGTAGTTGTACTGTAGTTGTACTGTAGTTGTACTGTATGTGTACTGTAGTTGTACTGTAGTTGTACTCTAGTTGTACTGTATTTGTACTGTAGTTGTACTGTATGTGTCCTGTAATTGTACTGTAGTTGTACTGTACTTGTACTGTAGTTGTACTGTATGTGTCCTGTAGTTGTACTGTAGTTGTACTGTACCTGTACTGTAGTTGTACTGTACTTGTACTGTAGTTGTACTGTAGTTGTACTGTAGTTGTACTGTAGTTGTACTGTATGTGTACTGTATGTGTACTGTAGTTGTACTGTACTTGTACTGTAGTTGTACTGTAGTTGTACTGTAGTTGTACTGTTCTTGTACTGTAGTTGTACTGTAGTTGTACTGTAGTTGTACTGTAGTTGTACTGTACTTGTACTGTAGTTGTACTGTAGTTGTACTGTAGTTGTACTGTAGTTGTACTGTACTTGTACTGTAGCTGTACTGTAGTTGTACTGTAGTTGTACTGTACTTGTACTGTACTTGTACTGTACTTGTACTGTAGTTGTACTGTAGTTGTACTGTACTTGTACTGTAGTTGTACTGTAGTTGTACTGTATGTGTCCTGTATTTTAACTGTACTTGAACTGTAGTTGTACTGTAGTTGTACTGTAGTTGTACTGTATGTGTACTGTATGTGTACTGTAGTTGTACTGTACTTGTACTGTAGTTGTACTGTAGATGTACTGTAGTTGTACTGTACTTGTACTGTAGTTGTACTGTAGTTGTACTGTATTTGTACTGTAGTTGTACTGTAGTTGTACTGTACTTGTACTGTAGTTGTACTGAAGTTGTACTGTATGTGTCCTGTATTTTAACTGTACTTGTACTGTAGTTGTACTGTACTTGTACTGTAGTTGTACTGTAGTTGTACTGTAGTTGTACTGTAGTTGTACTGTAGTTGTACTGTAGTTGTACTGTATGAGTACTGTATGTGTACTGTAGTTGTACTGTAGTTGTACTGTATGTGTACTGTATGTGTACTGTAGTTGTACTGTATGTGTCGTGTATTTTAACTGTACTTGTACTGTAGTTGTACTGTAGTTTTACTGTAGTTGTACTGTAGTTGTACTGTAGTTGTACTGTAGTTGTACTGTACTTGTACTGTAGTTGTACTGTAGTTGTACTGTATTTGTACTGTAGTTGTACTGTAGTTGTACTGTAGTTGTACTGTAGTTGTACTGTAGTTGTACTGTATGTGTCCTGTATTTTAACTGTACTTGTACTGTAGTTGTACTGTACTTGTACTGTACTTGTACTGTAGTTGTACTGTAGTTGTACTGTACTTGTACTGTAGTTGTACTGTAGTTGTACTGTATTTGTACTGTATGTGTACTGTAGTTGTACTGTACTTGTACTGTAGTTGTACTGTATGTGTACTGTAGTTGTACTGTAGTTGTACTGTATGTGTACTGTAGTTGTACTGTACTTGTACTGTACTTGTACTGTACTTGTACTGTAGTTTTACTGTAGTTGTACTGTAGTTGTACTGTATGTGTACTGTAGTTGTACTGTAGTTGTACTGTAGTTGTACTCTAGTTGTACTCTATTTGTACTGTAGTTGTACTGTATGTGTCCTGTAATTGTACTGTAGTTGTACTGTACTTGTACTGTAGTTGTACTGTATGTGTCCTGTAGTTGTACTGTAGTTGTACTGTACTTGTACTGTAGTTGTACTGTACTTGTACTGTACTTGTATTGTAGTTGTACTGTAGTTGTACTGTAGTTGTACTGTATGTGTACTGTATGTGTACTGTAGTTGTACTGTACTTGTACTGTAGTTGTACTGTAGTTGTAGTGTAGTTGTACTGTACTTGTACTGTAGTTGTACTGTAGTTGTACTGTAGTTGTACTGTAGTTGTACTGTACTTGTACTGTAGTTGTACTGTAGTTGTACTGTAGTTGTACTGTAGTTGTACTGTACTTGTACTGTAGCTGTACTGTAGTTGTACTGTAGTTGTACTGTACTTGTACTGTACTTGTACTGTACTTGTACTGTAGTTTTACTGTACTTGTACTGTAGTTGTACTGTAGTTGTACTGTATGTGTCCTGTATTTTAACTGTACTTGAACTTTAGTTGTACTGTAGTTGTACTGTAGTTGTACTGTATGTGTACTGTATGTGTACTGTAGTTGTACTCTACTTGTACTGTAGTTGTACTGTAGTTGTACTGTAGTTGTACTGTAGTTGTACAGTAGTTGTACTGTAGTTGTACTGTATTGTACTGTAGTTGTACTGTAGTTGTACTGTATTTGTACTGTAGTTGTACTGTAGTTGTACTGTACTTGTACTGTAGTTGTACTGTAGTTGTACTGTATGTGTCCTGTATTTTAACTGTACTTGTACTGTACTTGTACTGTAGTTGTACTGTAGTTGTACTGTACTTGTACTGTAGTTGTACTGTAGTTGTACTGTAGTTGTACTGTAGTTGTACTGTAGTTGTACTGTATGTGTCCTGTATTTTAACTGTACTTGTACTGTAGTTGTACTGTAGTTGTACTCTATGTGTACTGTAGTTGTACTGTAGTTGTACTGTAGTTGTACTGTAGTTGTACTGTAGTTGTACTCTATGTGTCCTGTAGTTGTACTGTAGTTGTACTGTACTTGTACTGTAGTTGTACTGTACTTGTACTGTACTTGTACTGTAGTTGTACTGTAGTTGTACTGTAGTTGTACTGTAGTTGTACTGTACTTGTACTGTACTTGTACTGTAGTTGTACTGTAGTTGTACTGTAGTTGTACTGTACTTGTACTGTACTTGTACTGTACTTGTACTGTATGTGTACTGTAGTTGTACTGTTGTTGTACTGTAGTTGTACTGTATGTGTACTGTAGTTGTACTGTAGTTGTACTGTATGTGTACTGTAGTTGTACTGTAGTTGTACTGTACTTGTACTGTAGTTGTACTGTAGTTGTACTGTAGTTGTACTGTAGTTGTACTGTAGTTGTACTGTAGTTGTACTGTATGTGTACTGTACTTGTACTGTAGTTGTACTGTAGTTGTACTGTACTTGTACTGTAGTTGTACTGTAGTTGTACTGTAGTTGTACTGTAGTTGTACTGTATGTGTACTGTAGTGGTACTGTATTTGTACTGTACTTGTACTGTAGTTGTACTGTAGTTTTACTGTATGTGTACTGAAGTTGTACTGTATGTGTACTGTAGTGGTACGGTATTTGTACTGTACTTGTACTGTATTTGTACTGTACTTGTACTGTATGTGTACTGTAGTTGTACTGTATGTGTACTGTAGTTGTACTGTAGTTGTACTGTATGTGTACTGTAGTTGTACTGTATTTGTACTGTACTTGTACTGTAGTTGTACTGTATGTTTACTGTATGTGTACAGTATTTGTACTGTAGTTGTACTGTAGTTGTACTGTAGTTGTACTGTAGTTGTACTGCACTTGTACTGTAGTTGTACTGTATGTGTACTGTATTTTAACTGTATTTGTACTGTAGTTGTACTGTATTTGTACTGTAGCTGTACTGTAGTTGTACTGTAGTTGTACTGTACTTGTACTGTACTTGTACTGTAGTTGTACTGTAGTTGTACTGTACTTGTACTCTAGTTGTACTGTAGTTGTACTGTAGTTGTACTGTAGTTGTACTGTACTTGTACTGTAGTTGTACTGTAGTTGTACTGTATTTGTACTGTAGTTTTACTGTAGTTGTACTGTACTTGTACTGTAGTTGTACTGTAGTTGTACTGTATGTGTCCTGTATTTTAACTGAAACGTGTACTGTACTTGTACCGTAGTTGTACTGTAGTTGTACTGTACTTGTACTGTAGTTGTACTGTAGTTGTACTGTAGTTGTACTGTAGTTGTACTGTAGTTGTACTGTAGTTGTACTGTATGTGTACTGTAGTTGTACTGTACTTGTACTGTACTTGTACTGTAGTTGTACTGTAGTTGTACTGTAGTTGTACTGTAGTTGTACTGTATGTGTACTGTAGTTGTACTGTAGTTGTACTGTAGTTGTACTCTAGTTGTACTGTATTTGTACTGTAGTTGTACTGTATGTGTCCTGTAATTGTACTGTAGTTGTACTGTACTTGTACTGTAGTTGTACTGTATGTGTCCTGTAGTTGTACTGTAGTTGTACTGTACTTGTACTGTAGTTGTACTGTACTTGTACTGTAGTTGTACTGTAGTTGTACTGTAGTTGTACTGTAGTTGTACTGTAGTTGTACTGTATGTGTACTGTATGTGTACTGTAGTTGTACTGTACTTGTACTGTAGTTGTACTGTAGTTGTACTGTAGTTGTACTGTTCTTGTACTGTAGTTGTACTGTAGTTGTACTGTAGTTGTACTGTAGTTGTACTGTACTTGTACTGTAGTTGTACTGTAGTTGTACTGTAGTTGTACTGTACTTGTACTGTAGCTGTACTGTAGTTGTACTGTAGTTGTACTGTACTTGTACTGTACTTGTACTGTAGTTGTACTGTAGTTGTACTGTACTTGTACTGTAGTTGTACTGTAGTTGTACTGTATGTGTCCTGTATTTTAACTGTACTTGAACTGTAGTTGTACTGTAGTTGTACTGTAGTTGTACTGTATGTGTACTGTATGTGTACTGTAGTTGTACTGTACTTGTACTGTAGTTGTACTGTAGTTGTACTGTAGTTGTACTGTAGATGTACTGTAGTTGTACTGTACTTGTACTGTAGTTGTACTGTAGTTGTACTGTATTTGTACTGTAGTTGTACTGTAGTTGTACTGTACTTGTACTGTAGTTGTACTGAAGTTGTACTGTATGTGTCCTGTATTTTAACTGTACTTGTACTGTAGTTGTACTGTACTTGTACTGTAGTTGTACTGTAGTTGTACTGTAGTTGTACTGTAGTTGTACTGTAGTTGTACTGTATGAGTACTGTATGTGTACTGTAGTTGTACTGTAGTTGTACTGTATGTGTACTGTATGTGTACTGTAGTTGTACTGTATGTGTCGTGTATTTTAACTGTACTTGTACTGTAGTTGTACTGTAGTTTTACTGTAGTTGTACTGTAGTTGTACTGTAGTTGTACTGTAGTTGTACTGTACTTGTACTGTAGTTGTACTGTAGTTGTACTGTACTTGTACTGTACTTGTACTGTACTTGTACCGTACTTGTACTGTAGTTGTACTGTAGTTGTACTGTAGTTGTACTGTAGTTGTACTGTATGTGTACTTTATTTTAACTGTATTTGTACTGTAGTTGTACTGTAGTTGTACTGTAGTTGTACTGTAGTTGTACTGTATTTGTACTGTATGTGTACTGTAGTTGTACTGTACTTGTACTGTAGTTGTACTGTATGTGTACTGTAGTTGTACTGTAGTTGTACTGTATGTGTACTGTAGTTGTACTGTACTTGTACTGTACTTGTACTGTACATGTACTGTAGTTGTACTGTAGTTGTACTGTAGTTGTACTGTATGTGTACTGTAGTTGTACTGTAGTTGTACTGTAGTTGTACTCTAGTTGTACTGTATTTGTACTGTAGTTGTACTGTATATGTACTGTATGTGTACTGTAGTTGTACTGTATGTGTCGTGTATTTTAACTGTACTTGTACTGTAGTTGTACTGTAGTTGTACTGTAGTTGTACTGTAGTTGTACTGTAGTTGTGCTGTACTTGTACTGTACTTGTACTGTAGTTGTACTGTAGTTGTACTGTATTTGTACTGTAGTTGTACTGTAGTTGTACTGTAGTTGTACTGTAGTTGTACTGTAGTTGTACTGTATGTGTCCTGTATTTTAACTGTACTTGTACTGTAGTTGTACTGTACTTGTACTGTACTTGTACTGTAGTTGTACTGTAGTTGTACTGTACTTGTACTGTAGTTGTACTGTATTTGTACTGTATGTGTACTGTAGTTGTACTGTACTTGTACTGTAGTTGTACTGTATGTGTACTGTAGTTGTACTGTAGTTGTACTGTATGTGTACTGTAGTTGTACTGTACTTGTACTGTACTTGTACTGTACTTGTACTGTAGTTGTACTGTAGTTGTACTGTAGTTTTACTGTAGTTGTACTGTATGTGTACTGTAGTTGTACTGTGGTTGTACTGTAGTTGTACTCTAGTTGTACTGTATTTGTACTGTAGTTGTACTGTATGTGTCCTGTAATTGTACTGTAGTTGTACTGTACTTGTACTGTAGTTGTACTGTATGTGTCCTGTAGTTGTACTGTAGTTGTACTGTACTTGTACTGTAGTTGTACTGTACTTGTACTGTAGTTGTACTGTAGTTGTACTGTAGTTGTACTGTAGTTGTACTGTATGTGTACTGTATGTGTACTGTAGTTGTACTGTACTTGTACTGTAGTTGTACTGTACTTGTACTGTAGTTGTACTGTAGTTGTACTGTAGTTGTACTGTAGTTGTACTGTACTTGTACTGTAGTTGTACTGTAGTTGTACTGTAGTTGTACTGTAGTTGTACTGTACTTGTACTGTACTTGTACTGTAGCTGTACTGTAGTTGTACTGTAGTTGTACTGTACTTGTACTGTACTTGTACTGTAGTTGTACTGTAGCTTTACTGTACTTGTACTGTAGTTGTACTGTAGTTGTACTGTATGTGTCCTGTATTTTAACTGTACTTGAACTGTAGTTGTACTGTAGTTGTACTGTAGTTGTACTGTATGTGTACTGTATGTGTACTGTAGTTGTACTGTACTTGTACTGTAGTTGTACTGTAGTTGTACTGTAGTTGTACTGTATTTGTACTGTATGTGTCCTGTAGTTGTACTGTAGTTGTACTGTACTTGTACTGTAATTGTACTGTACTTGTACTGTAGTTGTAATGTAGTTGTACTGTAGTTGTACTGTAGTTGTACTGTAGTTGTACTGTAGTTGTACTGTATGTGTACTGTATGTGTACTGCAGTTGTACTGTACTTGTACTGTAGTTGTACTGTAGTTGTACTGTAGTTGTACTGTTCTTGTACCGTAGTTGTACTGTAGTTGTACTGTAGTTGTACTGTAGTTGTACTGTACTTGTACTGTAGTTGTACTGTAGTTGTACTGTAGTTGTACTGTACTTGTACTGTAGCTGTACTGTAGTTGTACTATAGTTGTACTGTACTTGTACTGTACTTGTACTGTAGTTGTACTGTAGTTGTACTGTACTTGTACTGTAGTTGTACTGTAGTTGTACTGTATGTGTCCAGTATTTTAACTGAACTTGAACTGTAGTTGTACTGTAGTTGTACTGTAGTTGTACTGTATGTGTACTGTATGTGTATTGTAGTTGTACTGTACTTGTACTGTAGTTGTACTGTAGCTGTACTCTAGTTGTACTGTAGTTGTACTGTAGTTGTACTGTAGTTGTACTGTACTTGTACTGTAGTTGTACTGTAGTTGTACTGTATTTGTACTGTGGTTTTACTGTAGTTGTACTGTACTTGTACTGTAGTTGTACTGTAGTTGTACTGTATGTGTCCTGTATTTTAACTGAATCGTGTACTGTACTTGTACTGTAGTTGTACTGTACTTGTACTGTAGTTGTACTGTAGTTGTACTGTAGTTGTACTGTAGTTGTACTGTAGTTGTACTGTAGTTGTACTGTATGTGTACTGTAGTTGTACTGTACTTGTACTGTACTTGTACTGTAGTTGTACTGTAGTTGTACTGTAGTTGTACTGTAGTTGTACTGTATGTGTACTGTAGTTGTACTGTAGTTGTACTGTAGTTGTACTCTAGTTGTACTGTATTTGTACTGTAGTTGTACTGTATGTGTCCTGTAATTGTACTGTAGTTGTACTGTACTTGTACTGTAGTTGTACTGTATGTGTCCTGTAGTTGTACTGTAGTTGTACTGTACTTGTACTGTAGTTGTACTGTACTTGTACTGTAGTTGTACTGTAGTTGTACTGTAGTTGTACTGTAGTTGTACTGTAGTTGTACTGTATGTGTACTGTATGTGTACTGTAGTTGTACTGTACTTGTACTGTAGTTGTACTGTAGTTGTACTGTAGTTGTACTGTTCTTGTACTGTAGTTGTACTGTAGTTGTACTGTAGTTGTACTGTAGTTGTACTGTACTTGTACTGTAGTTGTACTGTAGTTGTACTGTAGTTGTACTGTAGTTGTACTGTACTTGTACTGTAGCTGTACTGTAGTTGTACTGTAGTTGTACTGTACTTGTACTGTACTTGTACTGTAGTTGTACTGTAGTTGTACTGTACTTGTACTGTAGTTGTACTGTAGTTGTACTGTATGTGTCCTGTATTTTAACTGTACTTGAACTGTAGTTGTACTGTAGTTGTATTGTAGTTGTACTGTATGTGTACTGTATGTGTACTGTAGTTGTACTGTAGTTGTACTGTAGTTGTACTGTAGTTGTACTGTAGTTGTACTGTAGATGTACTGTAGTTGTACTGTAGTTGTACTGTATGTGTACTGTAGTTGTACTGTAGTTGTACTGTATGTGTACTGTAGTTGTACTGTACTTGTACTGTACTTGTACTGTACTTGTACTGTAGTTTTACTGTAGTTGTACTGTAGTTGTACTGTATGTGTACTGTAGTTGTACTGTAGTTGTACTGTAGTTGTACTCTAGTTGTACTGTATTTGTACTGTAGTTGTACTGTATGTGTCCTGTAATTGTACTGTAGTTGTACTGTACTTGTACTGTAGTTGTACTGTATGTGTCCTGTATTTTAACTGTACTTGTACTGTAGTTGTACTGTACTTGTACTGTAGTTGTACTGTAGTTGTACTGTAGTTGTACTGTAGTTGTACTGTAGTTGTACTGTAGTTGTACTGTATGAGTACTGTATGTGTACTGTAGTTGTACTGTAGTTGTACTGTATGTGTCCTGTATTTTAACTGTACTTGAACTGTAGTTGTACTGTAGTTGTACTGTAGTTGTACTGTATGTGTACTGTATGTGTACTGTAGTTGTACTGTACTTGTACTGTAGTTGTACTGTAGTTGTACTGTAGTTGTACTGTAGATGTACTGTAGTTGTACTGTAGTTGTACTGTATGTGTACTGTAGTTGTACTGTAGTTGTACTGTATGTGTACTGTAGTTGTACTGTACTTGTACTGTACTTGTACTGTAATTGTACTGTAGTTTTACTGTAGTTGTACTGTAGTTGTACTGTATGTGTACTGTAGTTGTACTGTAGTTGTACTGTAGTTGTACTCTAGTTGTACTGTATTTGTACTGTAGTTGTACTGTATGTGTCCTGTAATTGTACTGTAGTTGTACTGTACGTGTACTGTAGTTGTACTGTATGTGTCCTGTAGTTGTACTGTATTTGTACTGTACTTGTACTGTAGTTTTACTGTACTTGTACTGTACTTGTACTGTAGTTGTACTGTAGTTGTACTGTAGTTGTACCGTATGTGTACTGTATGTGTACTGTAGTTGTACTGTACTTGTACTGTAGTTGTACTGTAGTTGTAGTGTAGTTGTACTGTACTTGTACTGTAGTTGTACTGTAGTTGTACTGTAGTTGTACTGTATTTGTACTGTACTTGTACTGTAGTTGTACTGTAGTTGTACTGTAGTTGTACTGTAGTTGTACAGTACTTGTACTGTAGCTGTACTGTAGTTGTACTGTAGTTGTACTGTACTTGTACTGTACTTGTACTGTACTTGTACTGTACTTGTACTGTAGTTTTACTGTACTTGTACTGTAGTTGTACTGTAGTTGTACTGTATGTGTCCTGTATTTTAACTGTACTTGAACTGTAGTTGTACTGTAGTTGTACTGTAGTTGTACTGTAAGTGTACTGTATGTGTACTGTAGTTGTACTCTACTTGTACTGTAGTTGTACTGTAGTTGTACTGTAGTTGTACTGTAGTTGTACAGTAGTTGTACTGTAGTTGTACTGTACTTGTACTGTAGTTGTACTGTAGTTGTACTGTATTTGTACTGTAGTTGTACTGTAGTTGTACTGTACTTGTACTGTAGTTGTACTGTAGTTGTACTGTATGTGTCCTGTATTTTAACTGTACTTGTACTGTACTTGTACTGTAGTTGTACTGTAGTTGTACTGTACTTGTACTGTAGTTGTACTGTAGTTGTACTGTAGTTGTACTGTAGTTGTACTGTAGTTGTACTGTATGTGTCCTGTATTTTAACTGTACTTGTACTGTAGTTGTACTGTAGTTGTACTCTATGTGTACTGTAGTTGTACTGTAGTTGTACTGTAGTTGTACTGTATGTGTACTGTAGTTGTACTGTAGTTGTACTGTAGTTGTACTGTATGTGTCCTGTAGTTGTACTGTAGTTGTACTGTAGTTGTACTCTATGTGTCCTGTAGTTGTACTGTAGTTGTACTGTACTTGTACTGTAGTTGTACTGTACTTGTACTGTACTTGTACTGTAGTTGTACTGTAGTTGTACTGTAGTTGTACTGTACTTGTACTGTACTTGTACTGTATGTGTACTGTAGTTGTACTGTTGTTGTACTGTAGTTGTACTGTATGTGTACTGTAGTTGTACTGTAGTTGTACTGTATGTGTACTGTAGTTGTACTGTAGTTGTTCTGTACTTGTACTGTAGTTGTACTGTAGTTGTACTGTAGTTGTACTGTAGTTGTACTGTAGTTGTACTGTATGTGTACTGTACTTGTACTGTAGTTGTACTGTAGTTGTACTGTACTTGTACTGTAGTTGTACTGTAGTTGTACTGTAGTTGTACTGTAGTTGTACTGTATGTGTACTGTAGTGGTACTGTATTTGTACTGTACTTGTACTGTAGTTGTACTGTAGTTTTACTGTATGTGTACTGAAGTTGTACTGTATGTGTACTGTAGTGGTACGGTATTTGTACTGTACTTGTACTGTACTTGTACTGTATGTGTACTGTAGTTGTACTGTATGTGTACTGTAGTTGTACTGTAGTTGTACTGTATGTGTACTGTAGTTGTACTGTATTTGTACTGTACTTGTACTGTAGTTGTACTGTATGTTTACTGTATGTGTACTGTATTTGTACTGTAGTTGTACTGTAGTTGTACTGTAGTTGTACTGTAGTTGTACTGCACTTGTACTGTAGTTGTACTGTATGTGTACTGTATTTTAACTGTATTTGTACTGTAGTTGTACTGTATTTGTAATGTAGTTGTACTGTACTTTTACTGTACTTGTACTGTAGTTGTACTGTAGTTGTACTGTATGTGTACTGTAGTGGTACTGTATTTGTACTGTACTTGTACTGTAGTTGTACTGTAGTTGTACTGTAGTTGTACTGTAGTTGTACTGTATGTGTACTGTAGTTGTACTGTATTTGTACTGTACTTGTACTGTAGTTGTACTGTAGTTGTACTGTAGTTGTACTGTAGTTGTACTGTAGTTGTACTGTATGTGTACTGTATTTTAACTGTATTTGTACTGTAGTTGTACTGTAGTTGTACTGTAGTTGTACTGTAGTTGTACTGTACTTGTACTGTAGTTGTACTGTAGTTGTACTGTAGTTAAACTCTATTTGTACTGTAGTTGTACTGTAGTTGTACTGTACTTGTACTGTATGTGTACAGTATGTGTACTGTATTTGTACTGTAGTAGTACTGTATGCGTACTGTATGTGTACTGTATGTGTACTGTATGTGTACTGTATTTGTACTGTACTTGTACTGTAGTTGTACTGTAGTTGTACTGTAGTTGTACTGTACTTGTACTGTACTTGTACTGTACTTGTACTGTAGTTGTACTGTAGTTGTACTGTAGTTGTACTGTATGTGTACTGTAGTTGTACTGTATGTGTACTGTACTTGTACTGTAGTTGTACTGTATGTGTACTGTATTTTAATTGTACTTGTAATGTAGTTGTACTGTAGTTGTACTGTAGTTGTACTGTAGTTGTACTGTATGTGTACTGTATTTGTACTGTACTTGTACTGTAGTTGTACTGTACTTGTACTGTACTTGTACTGTACTTGTACTGTATGTGTACTGTACTTGTACTGTAGTTGTACTGTAGTTGTACTGTATTTGTACTGTAGTTGTACTGTAGTTGTACTGTAGTTGTACTGTATGTGTACTGTAGTTGTACTGTAGTTGTACTGTAGTTGTAGTGTATGTGTACTGTATTTTAACTGTAGTTGTACTGTAGTTGTACTGTATGTGTACTGTATGTGTACTGTAGTTGTACTGTAGTTGTACTGTATGTGTACTGTATGTGTACTGTATGTGTACTGTAGTTGTACTGTATTTGTACTGTAGTTGTACTGTAGTTGTACTGTATGTGTACTGTAGTTGTACTGTATGTGTACTGTAGTTGTACTATATTTGTACTGTAATTGTTCTGTACTTGTACTGTAGTTGTACTGTAGTTGTACTGTATGTGTACTGTATTTGTACTGTACTTGTACTGTAGTTGTACTGTAGTTGTACTGTACTTGTACTGTACTTGTACTGTAGTTGTACTGTATGTGTACTGTAGTTGTACTGTATTTGTACTGTACTTGTACTGTAGTTGTACTGTAGTTGTACTGTACTTGTACTGTACTTGTATTATAGTTGTACTGTAGTTGTACTGTAGTTGTACTGTATGTGTACTGTAGTTGTACTGTATTTGTACTGTACTTGTACTGTAGTTTTACTGTAGTTGTACTGTAGTTGTACTGTATGTGTACTGTATTTGTACTGTACTTGTACTGTAGTTGTACTGTAGTTGTACTGTATGTGTACTGTATTTGTACTGTACTTGTACTGTAGTTGTACTGTAGTTGTACTGTACTTTTACTGTACTTGTACTGTAGTTGTACTGTATGTGTACTGTAGTTGTACTGTATTTGTACTGTACTTGTACTGTAGTTGTACTGTAGTTGTACTGTACTTGTAATGTACTTGTACTGTAGTTGTACTGTAGTTGTACTGTAGTTGTACTGTATGTGTACTGTAGTTGTACTGTATTTGTACTGTACTTGTACTGTAGTTGTACTGTAGTTGTACTGTATGTGTACTGTATTTATACTGTACTTGTACTGTAGTTGTACTGTATGTGTACTGTATTTGTACTGTACTTGTACTGTAGTTGTACTGTAGTTGTACTGTACTTGTACTGTACTTGTACTGTAGTTGTACTGTATGTGTACTGTAGTTGTACTGTATTTGTACTGTACTTGTACTGTAGTTGTACTGTAGTTGTACTGTACTTGTACTGTACTTGTACTGTACTTGTACTGTACTTGTACTGTACTTGTACTGTAGTTGTACTGTAGTTGTACTGTATGTGTACTTTATTTTAACTGTATTTGTACTGTAGTTGTACTGTAGTTGTACTGTAGTTGTACTGTATGTGTACTGTATGTTTACTGTATTTGTACTGTAGTTGTACTGTATGTGTACTGTAGTTGTACTGTAGTTGTACTGAATTTGTACTGTATGTGTACTGTAGTTGTACTGTAGTTGTACTGTATTTGTACTGTATTTGTACTGTATGTGTACTGTATGTGTACTGTATGTGTACTGTATGTGTACTGTATGTGTACTGTATGTGTACTGTATGTGTACTGTATGTGTACTGTATGTGTACTGTATGTGTACTGTATGTGTACTGTAGTTGTACTGTATGTGTACTGTTTTTTAACTGTATTTGTACTGTAGTTGTATTGTAGTTGTACTGTACTTGTACTGTAGTTGTACTGTAGTTGTACTGTAGTTGTACTGTAGTTGTACTGTACTTGTACTGTAGCTGTACTGTAGTTGTACTGTAGTTGTACTGTACTTGTACTGTACTTGTACTGTAGTTGTACTGTAGTTGTACTGTACTTGTACTGTAGTTGTACTGTAGTTGTACTGTATGTGTACTGTAGTTGTACTGTAGTTGTACTGTATGTGTACTGTAGTTGTACTGTATGTGTACTGTAGTTGTACTATATTTGTACTGTAATTGTACTGTACTTGTACTGTAGTTGTACTGTAGTTGTACTGTATGTGTACTGTATTTGTACTGTACTTGTACTGTAGTTGTACTGTAGTTGTACTGTACTTGTACTGTACTTGTACTGTAGTTGTACTGTATGTGTACTGTAGTTGTACTGTATTTGTACTGTACTTGTACTGTAGTTGTACTGTAGTTGTACTGTACTTGTACTGTACTTGTATTATAGTTGTACTGTAGTTGTACTGTAGTTGTACTGTATGTGTACTGTAGTTGTACTGTATTTGTACTGTACTTGTACTGTAGTTTTACTGTAGTTGTACTGTAGTTGTACTGTATGTTTACTGTATTTGTACTGTACTTGTACTGTAGTTGTACTGTAGTTGTACTGTATGTGTACTGTATTTGTACTGTACTTGTACTGTAGTTGTACTGTAGTTGTACTGTACTTTTACTGTACTTGTACTGTAGTTGTACTGTATGTGTACTGTAGTTGTACTGTATTTGTACTGTACTTGTACTGTAGTTGTACTGTAGTTGTACTGTACTTGTACTGTACTTGTACTGTAGTTGTACTGTAGTTGTACTGTACGTGTACTGTAGTTGTACTGTATTTGTACTGTACTTGTACTGTAGTTGTACTGTAGTTGTACTGTATGTGTACTGTATTTATACTGTACTTGTACTGTAGTTGTACTGTATGTGTACTGTATTTGTACTGTACTTGTACTGTAGTTGTACTGTAGTTGTACTGTACTTGTACTGTACTTGTACTGTAGTTGTACTGTATGTGTACTGTAGTTGTACTGGATTTGTACTTTACTTGTACTGTAGTTGTACTGTAGTTGTACTGTACTTGTACTGTACTTGTACTGTACTTGTACTGTACTTGTACTGTAGTTGTACTGTAGTTGTACTGTAGTTGTACTGTATGTGTACTTTATTTTAACTGTATTTGTACTGTAGTTGTACTGTAGTTGTACTGTAGTTGTACTGTAGTTGTACTGTATTTGTACTGTATGTGTACTGTAGTTGTACTGTACTTGTACTGTAGTTGTACTGTATGTGTACTGTAGTTGTACTGTAGTTGTACTGTATGTGTACTGTAGTTGTACTGTACTTGTACTGTACTTGTACTGTACATGTACTGTAGTTGTACTGTAGTTGTACTGTAGTTGTACTGTATGTGTACTGTAGTTGTACTGTAGTTGTACTGTAGTTGTACTCTAGTTGTACTGTATTTGTACTGTAGTTGTACTGTATGTGTACTGTATGTGTACTGTAGTTGTACTGTATGTGTCGTGTTTTTTAACTGTACTTGTACTGTAGTTGTACTGTAGTTGTACTGTAGTTGTACTGTAGTTGTACTGTAGTTGTGCTGTACTTGTACTGTACATGTACTGTAGTTGTACTGTAGTTGTACTGTATTTGTACTGTAGTTGTACTGTAGATGTACTGTAGTTGTACTGTAGTTGTACTGTATTTGTACTGTATGTGTCCTGTATTTTAACTGTACTTGTACTGTAGTTGTACTGTACTTGTACTGTACTTGTACTGTAGTTGTACTGTAGTTGTACTGTACTTGTACTGTAGTTGTACTGTATTTGTACTGTATGTGTACTGTAGTTGTACTGTACTTGTACTGTAGTTGTACTGTATGTGTACTGTAGTTGTACTGTAGTTGTACTGTATGTGTACTGTAGTTGTACTGTACTTGTACTGTACTTGTACTGTACTTGTACTGTAGTTGTACTGTAGTTGTACTGTAGTTTTACTGTAGTTGTACTGTATGTGTACTGTAGTTGTACTGTAGTTGTACTGTAGTTGTACTCTAGTTGTACTGTATTTGTACTGTAGTTGTACTGTATGTGTCCTGTAATTGTACTGTAGTTGTACTGTACTTGTACTGTAGTTGTACTGTATGTGTCCTGTAGTTGTACTGTAGTTGTACTGTACTTGTACTGTAGTTGTACTGTACTTGTACTGTAGTTGTACTGTAGTTGTACTGTAGTTGTACTGTAGTTGTACTGTAGTTGTACTGTATGTGTACTGTATGTGTACTGTAGTTGTACTGTACTTGTACTGTAGTTGTACTGTAGTTGTACTGTACTTGTACTGTAGTTGTACTGTAGTTGTACTGTAGTTGTACTGTAGTTGTACTGTACTTGTACTGTAGTTGTACTGTAGTTGTACTGTAGTTGTACTGTAGTTGTACTGTACTTGTACTGTACTTGTACTGTAGCTGTACTGTAGTTGTACTGTAGTTGTACTGTACTTGTACTGTACTTGTACTGTAGTTGTACTGTAGTTTTACTGTACTTGTACTGTAGTTGTACTGTAGTTGTACTGTATGTGTCCTGTATTTTAACTGTACTTGAACTGTAGTTGTACTGTAGTTGTACTGTAGTTGTACTGTATGTGTACTGTATGTGTACTGTAGTTGTACTGTACTTGTACTGTAGTTGTACTGTAGTTGTACTGTAGTTGTACTGTAGTTGTACTGTATGTGTCCTGTAGTTGTACTGTAGTTGTACTGTACTTGTACTGTAGTTGTACTGTACTTGTACTGTAGTTGTAATGTAGTTGTACTGTAGTTGTACTGTAGTTGTACTGTAGTTGTACTGTAGTTGTACTGTATGTGTACTGTATGTGTACTGCAGTTGTACTGTACTTGTACTGTAGTTGTACTGTAGTTGTACTGTAGTTGTACTGTTCTTGTACCGTAGTTGTACTGTAGTTGTACTGTAGTTGTACTGTAGTTGTACTGTAGTTGTACTGTATGTGTACTGTATGTGTACTGTATTTGTACTGTACTTGTACTGTAGTTGTACTGTAGTTGTACTGTACTTGTACTGTACTTGTACTGTAGTTGTACTGTAGTTGTACTGTAGTTGTACTGTACGTGTACTGTAGTTGTACTGTATTTGTACTGTACTTGTACTGTAGTTGTACTGTAGTTGTACTGTATGTGTACTGTATTTATACTGTATTTGTACTGTAGTTGTACTGTAGTTGTACTGTACTTGTACTGTACTTGTACTGTAGTTGTACTGTATGTGTACTGTAGTTGTACTGGATTTGTACTGTACTTGTACTGTAGTTGTACTGTAGTTGTACTGTACTTGTACTGTACTTGTACTGTACTTGTACTGTACTTGTACTGTAGTTGTACTGTAGTTGTACTGTAGTTGTACTGTATGTGTACTTTATTTTAACTGTATTTGTACTGTAGTTGTACTGTAGTTGTACTGTAGTTGTACTGTAGTTGTACTGTATTTGAACTGTATGTGTACTGTAGTTGTACTATACTTGTACTGTAGTTGTACTGTATGTGTACTGTAGTTGTACTGTAGTTGTACTGTATGTGTACTGTAGTTGTACTGTACTTGTACTGTACTTGTACTGTACATGTACTGTAGTTGTACTGTAGTTGTACTGTAGTTGTACTGTATGTGTACTGTAGTTGTACTGTAGTTGTACTGTAGTTGTACTCTAGTTGTACTGTATTTGTACTGTAGTTGTACTGTATGTGTACTGTATGTGTACTGTAGTTGTACTGTATGTGTCGTGT
The DNA here is from genome assembly GCA_946902985.2 of Meconema thalassinum. Lineage (NCBI taxonomy): Eukaryota > Metazoa > Arthropoda > Insecta > Orthoptera > Tettigoniidae > Meconema > Meconema thalassinum. Next base: position 441,521,761 of record OX336394.1, on the reverse strand, counting down.
TTTTTAACTGTACTTGTACTGTAGTTGTACTGTAGTTGTACTGTAGTTGTACTGTAGTTGTACTGTAGTTGTGCTGTACTTGTACTGTACTTGTACTGTAGTTGTACTGTAGTTGTACTGTAGTTGTACTGTATGTGTACTGTATGTGTACTGTAGTTGTACTGTACTTGTACTGTAGTTGTACTGTAGTTGTACTGTACTTGTACTGTAGTTGTACTGTAGTTGTACTGTAGTTGTACTGTAGTTGTACTGTACTTGTACTGTAGTTGTACTGTAGTTGTACTGTAGTTGTACTGTAGTTGTACTGTACTTGTACTGTACTTGTACTGTAGCTGTACTGTAGTTGTACTGTAGTTGTACTGTACTTGTACTGTACTTGTACTGTAGTTGTACTGTAGTTTTACTGTACTTGTACTGTAGTTGTACTGTAGTTGTACTGTATGTGTCCTGTATTTTAACTGTACTTGAACTGTAGTTGTACTGTAGTTGTACTGTAGTTGTACTGTATGTGTACTGTATGTGTACTGTAGTTGTACTGTACTTGTACTGTAGTTGTACTGTAGTTGTACTGTAGTTGTACTGTAGTTGTACTGTATGTGTCCTGTAGTTGTACTGTAGTTGTACTGTACTTGTACTGTAGTTGTACTGTACTTGTACTGTAGTTGTAATGTAGTTGTACTGTAGTTGTACTGTAGTTGTACTGTAGTTGTACTGTAGTTGTACTGTATGTGTACTGTATGTGTACTGCAGTTGTACTGTACTTGTACTGTAGTTGTACTGTAGTTGTACTGTAGTTGTACTGTTCTTGTACCGTAGTTGTACTGTAGTTGTACTGTAGTTGTACTGTAGTTGTACTGTAGTTGTACTGTAGTTGTACTGTATGTGTACTGTATGTGTACTGTATTTGTACTGTACTTGTACTGTAGTTGTACTGTAGTTGTACTGTACTTGTACTGTACTTGTACTGTAGTTGTACTGTAGTTGTACTGTAGTTGTACTGTACGTGTACTGTAGTTGTACTGTATTTGTACTGTACTTGTACTGTAGTTGTACTGTAGTTGTACTGTATGTGTACTGTATTTATACTGTACTTGTACTGTAGTTGTACTGTATGTGTACTGTATTTGTACTGTACTTGTACTGTAGTTGTACTGTAGTTGTACTGTACTTGTACTGTACTTGTACTGTAGTTGTACTGTATGTGTACTGGATTTGTACTGTACTTGTACTGTAGTTGTACTGTATTTGTACTGTACTTGTACTGTACTTGTACTGTACTTGTACTGTACTTGTACTGTACTTGTACTGTAGTTGTACTGTAGTTGTACTGTAGTTGTACTGTATGTGTACTTTATTTTAACTGTATTTGTACTGTAGTTGTACTGTAGTTGTACTGTAGTTGTACTGTAGTTGTACTGTATTTGTACTGTATGTGTACTGTAGTTGTACTGTACTTGTACTGTAGTTGTACTGTATGTGTACTGTAGTTGTACTGTAGTTGTACTGTATGTGTACTGTAGTTGTACTGTACTTGTACTGTACTTGTACTGTACATGTACTGTAGTTGTACTGTAGTTGTACTGTAGTTGTACTGTATGTGTACTGTAGTTGTACTGTAGTTGTACTGTAGTTGTACTCTAGTTGTACTGTATTTGTACTGTAGTTGTACTGTATGTGTACTGTATGTGTACTGTAGTTGTACTGTATGTGTCGTGTTTTTTAACTGTACTTGTACTGTAGTTGTACTGTAGTTGTACTGTAGTTGTACTGTAGTTGTACTGTAGTTGTGCTGTACTTGTACTGTACTTGTACTGTAGTTGTACTGTAGTTGTACTGTATTTGTACTGTAGTTGTACTGTAGTTGTACTGTAGTTGTACTGTAGTTGTACTGTATGTGTCCTGTATTTTAACTGTACTTGTACTGTAGTTGTACTGTACTTGTACTGTACTTGTACTGTAGTTGTACTGTAGTTGTACTGTACTTGTACTGTAGTTGTACTGTATTTGTACTGTATGTGTACTGTAGTTGTACTGTACTTGTACTGTAGTTGTACTGTATGTGTACTGTAGTTGTACTGTAGTTGTACTGTATGTGTACTGTAGTTGTACTGTACTTGTACTGTACTTGTACTGTACTTGTACTGTAGTTGTACTGTAGTTGTACTGTAGTTTTACTGTAGTTGTACTGTATGTGTACTGTAGTTGTACTGTAGTTGTACTGTAGTTGTACTCTAGTTGTACTGTATTTGTACTGTAGTTGTACTGTATGTGTCCTGTAATTGTACTGTAGTTGTACTGTACTTGTACTGTAGTTGTACTGTATGTGTCCTGTAGTTGTACTGTAGTTGTACTGTACTTGTACTGTAGTTGTACTGTACTTGTACTGTAGTTGTACTGTAGTTGTACTGTAGTTGTACTGTAGTTGTACTGTAGTTGTACTGTATGTGTACTGTATGTGTACTGTAGTTGTACTGTACTTGTACTGTAGTTGTACTGTAGTTGTACTGTACTTGTACTGTAGTTGTACTGTAGTTGTACTGTAGTTGTACTGTAGTTGTACTGTACTTGTACTGTAGTTGTACTGTAGTTGTACTGTAGTTGTACTGTAGTTGTACTGTACTTGTACTGTACTTGTACTGTAGCTGTACTGTAGTTGTACTGTAGTTGTATTGTACTTGTACTGTACTTGTACTGTAGTTGTACTGTAGTTTTACTGTACTTGTACTGTAGTTGTACTGTAGTTGTACTGTATGTGTCCTGTATTTTAACTGTACTTGAACTGTAGTTGTACTGTAGTTGTACTGTAGTTGTACTGTATGTGTACTGTATGTGTACTGTAGTTGTACTGTACTTGTACTGTAGTTGTACTGTAGTTGTACTGTAGTTGTACTGTAGTTGTACTGTATGTGTCCTGTAGTTGTACTGTAGTTGTACTGTACTTGTACTGTAGTTGTACTGTACTTGTACTGTAGTTGTAATGTAGTTGTACTGTAGTTGTACTGTAGTTGTACTGTAGTTGTACTGTAGTTGTACTGTATGTGTACTGTATGTGTACTGCAGTTGTACTGTACTTGTACTGTAGTTGTACTGTAGTTGTACTGTAGTTGTACTGTTCTTGTACCGTAGTTGTACTGTAGTTGTACTGTAGTTGTACTGTAGTTGTACTGTACTTGTACTGTAGTTGTACTGTAGTTGTACTGTAGTTGTACTGTACTTGTACTGTAGCTGTACTGTAGTTGTACTATAGTTGTACTGTACTTGTACTGTACTTGTACTGTAGTTTTACTGTAGTTGTACTGTACTTGTACTGTAGTTGTACTGTAGTTGTACTGTATGTGTCCAGTATTTTAACTGAACTTGAACTGTAGTTGTACTGTAGTTGTACTGTAGTTGTACTGTATGTGTACTGTATGTGTATTGTAGTTGTACTGTACTTGTACTGTAGTTGTACTGTAGCTGTACTCTAGTTGTACTGTAGTTGTACTGTAGTTGTACTGTAGTTGTACTGTACTTGTACTGTAGTTGTACTGTAGTTGTACTGTATTTGTACTGTAGTTTTACTGTAGTTGTACTGTACTTGTACTGTAGTTGTACTGTAGTTGTACTGTATGTGTCCTGTAGTTGTACTGTAGTTGTACTGTACTTGTACTGTAGTTGTACTGTACTTGTACTGTACTTGTACTGTAGTTGTACTGTAGTTGTACTGTAGTTGTACTGTATGTGTACTGTATGTGTACTGTAGTTGTACTGTACTTGTACTGTAGTTGTACTGTAGTTGTAGTGTAGTTGTACTGTACTTGTACTGTAGTTGTACTGTAGTTGTACTGTAGTTGTACTGTAGTTGTACTGTACTTGTACTGTAGTTGTACTGTAGTTGTACTGTAGTTGTACTGTAGTTGTACTGTACTTGTACTGTAGCTGTACTGTAGTTGTACTGTAGTTGTACTGTACTTGTACTGTACTTGTACTGTATGTGTACTGTAGTTGTACTGTAGTTGTACTGTATGTGTACTGTAGTTGTACTGTAGTTGTACTGTACTTGTACTGTAGTTGTACTGTAGTTGTACTGTAGTTGTACTGTAGTTGTACTGTAGTTGTACTGTAGTTGTACTGTATGTGTACTGTACTTGTACTGTAGTTGTACTGTAGTTGTACTGTAGTTGTACTGTACTTGTACTGTAGTTGTACTGTAGTTGTACTGTAGTTGTACTGTAGTTGTACTGTATGTGTACTGTAGTGGTACTGTATTTGTACTGTACTTGTACTGTAGTTGTACTGTAGTTTTACTGTATGTGTACTGAAGTTGTACTGTATGTGTACTGTAGTGGTACTGTATTTGTACTGTACTTGTACTGTATTTGTACTGTACTTGTACTGTATGTGTACTGTAGTTGTACTGTATGTGTACTGTAGTTGTACTGTAGTTGTACTGTATGTGTACTGTAGTTGTACTGTATTTGTACTGTACTTGTACTGTAGTTGTACTGTATGTTTACTGTATGTGTACTGTATTTGTACTGTAGTTGTACTGTAGTTGTACTGTAGTTGTACTGTAGTTGTACTGCACTTGTACTGTAGTTGTACTGTATGTGTACTGTATTTTAACTGTATTTGTACTGTAGTTGTACTGTATTTGTACTGTAGTTGTACTGTACTTTTACTGTACTTGTACTGTAGTTGTACTGTAGTTGTACTGTATGTGTACTGTAGTGGTACTGTATTTGTACTGTACTTGTACTGTAGTTGTACTGTAGTTGTACTGTAGTTGTACTGTAGTTGTACTGTATGTGTACTGTAGTTGTACTGTATTTGTACTGTACTTGTACTGTAGTTGTACTGTAGTTGTACTGTAGTTGTACTGTAGTTGTACTGTAGTTGTACTGTATGTGTACTGTATTTTAACTGTATTTGTACTGTAGTTGTACTGTAGTTGTACTGTAGTTGTACTGTAGTTGTACTGTACTTGTACTGTAGTTGTACTGTAGTTGTACTGTAGTTAAACTCTATTTGTACTGTAGTTGTACTGTAGTTGTACTGTACTTGTACTGTATGTGTACAGTATGTGTACTGTATTTGTACTGTAGTAGTACTGTATGCGTACTGTATGTGTACTGTATGTGTACTGTATGTGTACTGTAATTGTACTGTACTTGTACTGTAGTTGTACTGTAGTTGTACTGTACTTGTACTGTACTTGTACTGTACTTGTACTGTAGTTGTACTGTAGTTGTACTGTATGTGTACTGTAGTTGTACTGTATGTGTACTGTACTTGTACTGTAGTTGTACTGTATGTGTACTGTATTTTAATTGTACTTGTAATGTAGTTGTACTGTAGTTGTACTGTAGTTGTACTGTAGTTGTACTGTATGTGTACTGTATTTGTACTGTACTTGTACTGTAGTTGTACTGTACTTGTACTGTACTTGTACTGTACTTGTACTGTATGTGTACTGTACTTGTACTGTAGTTGTACTGTAGTTGTACTGTATTTGTACTGTAGTTGTACTGTAGTTGTACTGTAGTTGTACTGTATGTGTACTGTAGTTGTACTGTAGTTGTACTGTATGTGTACTGTATTCTAACTGTAGTTGTACTGTAGTTGTACTGTATGTGTACTGTATGTGTACTGTAGTTGTACTGTAGTTGTACTGTATGTGTACTGTATGTGTACTGTATGTGTACTGTAGTTGTACTGTATTTGTACTGTAGTTGTACTGTAGTTGTACTGTATGTGTACTGTAGTTGTACTGTATGTGTACTGTAGTTGTACTATATTTGTACTGTAATTGTTCTGTACTTGTACTGTAGTTGTACTGTAGTTGTACTGTATGTGTACTGTATTTGTACTGTACTTGTACTGTAGTTGTACTGTAGTTGTACTGTACTTGTACTGTACTTGTACTGTACTTGTACTGTAGTTGTACTGTATGTGTACTGTAGTTGTACTGTATTTGTACTGTACTTGTACTGTAGTTGTACTGTAGTTGTACTGTACTTGTACTGTACTTGTATTATAGTTGTACTGTAGTTGTACTGTAGTTGTACTGTATGTGTACTGTATGTGTACTGTAGTTGTACTGTACTTGTACTGTAGTTGTACTGTAGTTGTAGTGTAGTTGTACTGTACTTGTACTGTAGTTGTACTGTAGTTGTACTGTAGTTGTACTGTAGTTGTACTGTACTTGTACTGTAGTTGTACTGTAGTTGTACTGTAGTTGTACTGTAGTTGTACTGTACTTGTACTGTAGCTGTACTGTAGTTGTACTGTAGTTGTACTGTACTTGTACTGTACTTGTATTGTACTTGTACTGTAGTTTTACTGTACTTGTACTGTAGTTGTACTGTAGTTGTACTGTATGTGTCCTGTATTTTAACTGTACTTGAACTGTAGTTGTACTGTAGTTGTACTGTAGTTGTACTGTATGTGTACTGTATGTGTACTGTAGTTGTACTGTACTTGTACTGTAGTTGTACTGTAGTTGTAGTGTAGTTGTACTGTACTTGTAACTTAGTTGTACTGTAGTTGTACTGTAGTTGTACTGTACTTGTACTGTAGTTGTACTGTAGTTGTACTGTAGTTGTACTGTAGTTGTACTGTACTTGTACTGTAGCTGTACTGTAGTTGTACTGTAGTTGTACTGTACTTGTACTGTACTTGTACTGTACTTGTACTGTAGTTTTACTGTACTTGTACTGTAGTTGTACTGTAGTTGTACTGTATGTGTCCTGTATTTTAACTGTACTTGAACTGTAGTTGTACTGTAGTTGTACTGTAGTTGTACTGTATGTGTACTGTATGTGTACTGTAGTTGTACTCTACTTGTACTGTAGTTGTACTGTAGTTGTACTGTAGTTGTACTGTAGTTGTACAGTAGTTGTACTGTAGTTGTACTGTACTTGTACTGTAGTTGTACTGTAGTTGTACTGTATTTGTACTGTAGTTGTACTGTAGTTGTACTGTACTTGTACTGTAGTTGTACTGTAGTTGTACTGTATGTGTCCTGTATTTTAACTGTACTTGTACTGTACTTGTACTGTAGTTGTACTGTAGTTGTACTGTACTTGTACTGTAGTTGTACTGTAGTTGTACTGTAGTTGTACTGTAGTTGTACTGTAGTTGTACTGTATGTGTCCTGTATTTTAACTGTACTTGTACTGTAGTTGTACTGTAGTTGTACTCTGTGTACTGTAGTTGTACTGTAGTTGTACTGTAGTTGTACTGTATGTGTACTGTAGTTGTACTGTAGTTGTACTGTAGTTGTACTGTATGTGTCCTGTAGTTGTACTGTAGTTGTACTGTAGTTGTACTCTATGTGTCCTGTAGTTGTACTGTAGTTGTACTGTACTTGTACTGTAGTTGTACTGTACTTGTACTGTACTTGTACTGTAGTTGTACTGTAGTTGTACTGTAGTTGTACTGTACTTGTACTGTACTTGTACTGTATGTGTACTGTAGTTGTACTGTTGTTGTACTGTAGTTGTACTGTATGTGTACTGTAGTTGTACTGTAGTTGTACTGTATGTGTACTGTAGTTGTACTGTACTTGTACTGTAGTTGTACTGTAGTTGTACTGTAGTTGTACTGTAGTTGTACTGTATGTGTACTGTACTTGTACTGTAGTTGTACTGTAGTTGTACTGTAGTTGTACTGTACTTGTACTGTAGTTGTACTGTAGTTGTACTGTAGTTGTACTGTATGTGTACTGTAGTGGTACTGTATTTGTACTGTACTTGTACTGTAGTTGTACTGTAGTTTTACTGTATGTGTACTGAAGTTGTACTGTATGTGTACTGTAGTGGTACTGTATTTGTACTGTACTTGTACTGTATTTGTACTGTACTTGTACTGTATGTGTACTGTAGTTGTACTGTATGTGTACTGTAGTTGTACTGTAGTTGTACTGTATGTGTACTGTAGTTGTACTGTATTTGTACTGTACTTGTACTGTAGTTGTACTGTATGTTTACTGTATGTGTACTGTATTTGTACTGTAGTTGTACTGTAGTTGTACTGTAGTTGTACTGTAGTTGTACTGCACTTGTACTGTAGTTGTACTGTATGTGTACTGTATTTTAACTGTATTTGTACTGTAGTTGTACTGTATTTGTACTGTAGTTGTACTGTACTTTTACTGTACTTGTACTGTAGTTGTACTGTAGTTGTACTGTATGTGTACTGTAGTGGTACTGTATTTGTACTGTACTTGTACTGTAGTTGTACTGTAGTTGTACTGTAGTTGTACTGTAGTTGTACTGTATGTGTACTGTAGTTGTACTGTATTTGTACTGTACTTGTACTGTAGTTGTACTGTAGTTGTACTGTAGTTGTACTGTAGTTGTACTGTAGTTGTACTGTATGTGTACTGTATTTTAACTGTATTTGTACTGTAGTTGTACTGTAGTTGTACTGTAGTTGTACTGTAGTTGTACTGTACTTGTACTGTAGTTGTACTGTAGTTGTACTGTAGTTAAACTCTATTTGTACTGTAGTTGTACTGTAGTTGTACTGTACTTGTACTGTATGTGTACAGTATGTGTACTGTATTTGTACTGTAGTAGTACTGTATGCGTACTGTATGTGTACTGTATGTGTACTGTATGTGTACTGTATTTGTTCTGTACTTGTACTGTAGTTGTACTGTAGTTGTACTGTACTTGTACTGTACTTGTACTGTACTTGTACTGTAGTTGTACTGTAGTTGTACTGTATGTGTACTGTAGTTGTACTGTATGTGTACTGTACTTGTACTGTAGTTGTACTGTATGTGTACTGTATTTTAATTGTACTTGTAATGTAGTTGTACTGTAGTTGTACTGTAGTTGTACTGTAGTTGTACTGTATGTGTACTGTATTTGTACTGTACTTGTACTGTAGTTGTACTGTACTTGTACTGTACTTGTACTGTACTTGTACTGTATGTGTACTGTACTTGTACTGTAGTTGTACTGTAGTTGTACTGTATTTGTACTGTAGTTGTACTGTAGTTGTACTGTAGTAGTACTGTATGTGTACTGTAGTTGTACTGTAGTTGTACTGTAAATGTACTGTATGTGTACTGTATTTTAACTGTAGTTGTACTGTAGTTGTACTGTATGTGTACTGTATGTGTACTGTAGTTGTACTGTAGTTGTACTGTATGTGTACTGTATGTGTACTGTATGTGTACTGTAGTTGTACTGTATTTGTACTGTAGTTGTACTGTAGTTGTACTGTATGTGTACTGTAGTTGTACTGTATGTGTACTGTAGTTGTACTATATTTGTACTGTAATTGTTCTGTACTTGTACTGTAGTTGTACTGTAGTTGTACTGTATGTGTACTGTATTTGTACTGTACTTGTACTGTAGTTGTACTGTAGTTGTACTGTACTTGTACTGTACTTGTACTGTAGTTGTACTGTATGTGTACTGTAGTTGTACTGTATTTGTACTGTACTTGTACTGTAGTTGTACTGTAGTTGTACTGTTCTTGTACTGTACTTGTATTATAGTTGTACTGTAGTTGTACTGTAGTTGTACTGTATGTGTACTGTAGTTGTACTGTATTTGTACTGTACTTGTACTGTAGTTTTACTGTAGTTGTACTGTAGTTGTACTGTATGTGTACTGTATTTGTACTGTACTTGTACTGTAGTTGTACTGTAGTTGTACTGTATGTGTACTGTATTTGTACTGTACTTGTACTGTAGTTGTACTGTAGTTGTACTGTACTTTTACTGTACTTGTACTGTAGTTGTACTGTATGTGTACTGTAGTTGTACTGTATTTGTACTGTACTTGTACTGTAGTTGTACTGCAGTTGTACTGTACTTGTAATGTACTTGTACTGTAGTTGTACTGTAGTTGTACTGTAGTTGTACTGTATGTGTACTGTAGTTGTACTGCATTTGTACTGTACTTGTACTGTAGTTGTACTGTAGTTGTACTGTATGTGTACTGTATTTATACTGTACTTGTACTGTAGTTGTACTGTATGTGTACTGTATTTGTACTGTACTTGTACTGTAGTTGTACTGTAGTTGTACTGTACTTTTACTGTACTTGTACTGTAGTTGTACTGTATGTGTACTGTAGTTGTACTGTATTTGTACTGTACTTGTACTGTAGTTGTACTGTAGTTGTACTGTACTTGTACTGTACTTGTACTGTACTTGTACTGTACTTGTACTGTACTTGTACTGTAGTTGTACTGTAGTTGTACTGTAGTTGTACTGTATGTGTACTTTATTTTAACTGTATTTGTACTGTAGTTGTACTGTAGTTGTACTGTAGTTGTACTGTATGTGTACTGTATGTGTACTGTATTTGTACTGTAGTTGTACTGTATGTGTACTGTAGTTGTACTGTAGTTGTACTGAATTTGTACTGTATGTGTACTGTAGTTGTACTGTAGTTGTACTGTATTTGTACTGTATTTGTACTGTATGTGTACTGTATGTGTACTGTATGTGTACTGTATGTGTACTGTATGTATACTGTATGTGTACTGTATGTGTACTGTATGTGTACTGTATGTGTACTGTATGTGTACTGTTTTTTAACTGTATTTGTACTGTAGTTGTATTGTAGTTGTACTGTACTTGTACTGTAGTTGTACTGTAGTTGTACTGTAGTTGTACTGTAGTTGTACTGTACTTGTACTGTAGCTGTACTGTAGTTGTACTGTAGTTGTACTGTACTTGTACTGTACTTGTACTGTAGTTGTACTGTAGTTGTACTGTACTTGTACTGTAGTTGTACTGTAGTTGTACTGTATGTGTCCTGTATTTTAACTGTACTTGTACTGTAGTTGTACTGTACTTGTACTGTAGTTGTACTGTAGTTGTACTGTACTTGTACTGTAGTTGTACTGTAGTTGTACTGTATGTGTACTGTAGTTGTACTGTAGTTGTACTGTAGTTGTACTGTACTTGTACTGTAGTTGTACTGTAGTTGTACTGTAGTTGTACTGTATGTGCACTGTATGTGTACTGTAGTTGTACTGTAGTTGTACTGTAGTTGTACTGTAGTTGTACTGTAGTTGTACTGTAGTTGTACTGTAGTTGTACTGTAGTTGTACTGTATTTGTACTGTAGTTGTACTGTAGTTGTACTGTACTTGTACTGTAGTTGTACTGTAGTTGTACTGTAGTTGTACTGTACTTGTACTGTACTTGTACTGTACTTGTACTGTAGTTGTACTGTAGTTGTACTGTAGTTGTACTGTAGTTGTACTGTACTTGTACTGTAGTTGTACTGTAGTTGTACTGTAGTTGTACTGTATGTGTCCTGTATTTTAACTGTACTTGTACTGTACTTGTACTGTAGTTGTACTGTAGTTGTACTGTACTTGTACTGTAGTTGTACTGTAGTTGTACTGTAGTTGTACTGTAGTTGTACTGTAGTTGTACTGTATGTGTCCTGTATTTTAACTGTACTTGTACTGTAGTTGTACTGTAGTTGTACTGTATGTGTACTGTAGTTGTACTGTAGTTGTAGTGTATGTGTACTGGAGTTTTACTGTAGTTGTACTGTAGTTGTACTGTAGTTGTACTGTATGTGTCCTGTAGTTGTACTGTAGTTGTACTGTAGTTGTACTGTATGTGTCCTGTAGTTGTACTGTACTTGTACTGTACTTGTACTGTACTTGTACTGTACTTGTACTGTAGTTGTACTGTAGTTGTACTGTAGTTGTACTGTACTTGAACTGTACTTGTACTGTATGTGTACTGTAGTTGTACTGTTGTTGTACTGTAGTTGTACTGTATGTGTACTGTAGTTGTACTGTAGTTGTACTGTATGTGTACTGTAGTTGTACTGTAGTTGTACTGTACTTGTACTGTACTTGTACTGTAGTTGTACTGTAGTTGTACTGTATTTGTACTGTAGTTGTACTGTATGTGTACTGTACTTGTACTGTAGTTGTACTGTAGTTGTACTGTAGTTGTACTGTATGTGTACTGTAGTTGTACTGTATTTGTACTGTACTTGTACTGTAGTTGTACTGTAGTTGTACTGTAGTTGTACTGTATGTGTACTGTATTTGTACTGTACTTGTACTGTAGTTGTACTGTAGTTGTACTGTATGTGTACTCTATTTGTACTGTACTTGTACTGTAGTTGTACTGTAGTTGTACTGTACTTTTACTGTACTTGTACTGTAGTTGTACTGTATGTGTACTGTAGTTCTACTGTATTTGTACTGTACTTGTACTGTAGTTGTACTGTAGTTGTTCTGTACTTGTACTGTACTTGTACTGTAGTTGTACTGTAGTTTTACTGTAGTTGTACTGTATGTGTACTGTATTTATACTGTACTTGTACTGTAGTTGTACTGTATGTGTACTGTATTTGTACTGTACTTGTACTGTAGTTGTACTGTAGTTGTACTGTACTTGTACTGTAGTTGTACTGTATGTGTTCTGTAGTTGTACTGTATTTGTACTGTAGTTGTACTGTAGTTGTACTGTACTTGTACTGTTCTTGTACTGTACTTGTACTGTAGTTGTACTGTAGTTGTACTGTATGTGTACTGTATTTTAACTGTATTTGTACTGTAGTTGTACTGTAGTTGTATTGTAGTTGTACTGTAGTTGTACTGTATGTGTACTGTATGTGTACTGTATTTGAACTGTAGTTGTACTGTATGTGTACTGTAGTTGTACTGTAGTTGTACTGTATTTGTACTGTATGTGTACTGTAGTTGTACAGTAGTTGTACTGTAGTTGTACTGTATGTGTACTGTATTTGTACTGTACTTGTACTGTAGTTGTACTGTAGTTGTACTGTACTTGTACTGTACTTGTACTGTAGTTGTACTGTATGTGTACTGTAGTTGTACTGTATTTGTACTGTACTTGTACTGTAGTTGTACTGTAGTTGTACTGTACTTGTACTGTACTTGTATTATAGTTGTACTGTAGTTGTACTGTAGTTGTACTGTATGTGTACTGTAGTTGTACTGTATTTGTACTGTACTTGTACTGTAGTTTTACTGTAGTTGTACTGTAGTTGTACTGTATGTGTACTGTATTTGTACTGTACTTGTACTGTAGTTGTACTGTAGTTGTACTGTATGTGTACTGTATTTGTACTGTACTTGTACTGTAGTTGTACTGTAGTTGTACTGTACTTTTACTGTACTTGTACTGTAGTTGTACTGTATGTGTACTGTAGTTGTACTGTATTTGTACTGTACTTGTACTGTAGTTGTACTGTAGTTGTACTGTACTTGTAATGTACTTGTACTGTAGTTGTACTGTAGTTGTACTGTAGTTGTACTGTATGTGTACTGTAGTTGTACTGTATTTGTACTGTACTTGTACTGTAGTTGTACTGTAGTTGTACTGTATGTGTACTGTATTTATACTGTACTTGTACTGTAGTTGTACTGTATGTGTACTGTATTTGTACTGTACTTGTACTGTAGTTGTACTGTAGTTGTACTGTACTTGTACTGTACTTGTACTGTAGTTGTACTGTATGTGTACTGTAGTTGTACTGTATTTGTACTGTACTTGTACTGTAGTTGTACTGTAGTTGTACTGTACTTGTACTGTACTTGTACTGTACTTGTACTGTACTTGTACTGTAGTTGTACTGTAGTTGTACTGTAGTTGTACTGTATGTGTACTTTATTTTAACTGTATTTGTACTGTAGTTGTACTGTAGTTGTACTGTAGTTGTACTGTATGTGTACTGTATGTGTACTGTATTTGTACTGTAGTTGTACTGTATGTGTACTGTAGTTGTACTGTAGTTGTACTGAATTTGTACTGTATGTGTACTGTAATTGTACTGTAGTTGTACTGTATTTGTACTGTATTTGTACTGTATGTGTACTGTATGTGTACTGTATGTGTACTGTATGTGTACTGTATGTGTACTGTATGTGTACTGTATGTGTACTGTATGTGTACTGTATGTGTACTGTATGTGTACTGTAGTTGTACTGTATGTGTACTGTTTTTTAACTGTATTTGTACTGTAGTTGTATTGTAGTTGTACTGTACTTGTACTGTAGTTGTACTGTAGTTGTACTGTAGTTGTACTGTAGTTGTACTGTACTTGTACTGTAGCTGTACTGTAGTTGTACTGTAGTTGTACTGTACTTGTACTGTACTTGTACTGTAGTTGTACTGTAGTTGTACTGTACTTGTACTGTAGTTGTACTGTAGTTGTACTGTATGTGTCCTGTAGTTTAACTGTACTTGTACTGTAGTTGTACTGTACTTGTACTGTAGTTGTACTGTAGTTGTACTGTACTTGTACTGTAGTTGTACTGTAGTTGTACTGTATGTGTACTGTAGTTGTACTGTAGTTGTACTGTAGTTGTACTGTACTTGTACTGTAGTTGTACTGTAGTTGTACTGTATGTGTACTGTATGTGTACTGTAGTTGTACTGTAGTTGTACTGTAGTTGTACTGTAGTTGTACTGTAGTTGTACTGTAGTTGTACTGTAGTTGTACTGTAGTTGTACTGTATTTGTACTGTAGTTGTACTGTAGTTGTACTGTACTTGTACTGTAGTTGTACTGTAGTTGTACTGTAGTTGTACTGTACTTGTACTGTACTTGTACTGTACTTGTACTGTAGTTGTACTGTAGTTGTACTGTAGTTGTACTGTACTTGTACTGTAGTTGTACTGTAGTTGTACTGTAGTTGTACTGTATGTGTCCTGTATTTTAACTGTACTTGTACTGTACTTGTACTGTAGTTGTACTGTAGTTGTACTGTACTTGTACTGTAGTTGTACTGTAGTTGTACTGTATGTGTACTGTAGTTGTACTGTAGTTGTACTGTATGTGTACTGTAGTTTTACTGTAGTTGTACTGTAGTTGTACTGTAGTTGTACTGTATGTGTCCTGTAGTTGTACTGTAGTTGTACTGTAGTTGTACTGTATGTGTCCTGTAGTTGTACTGTACTTGTACTGTACTTGTACTGTACATGTACTGTACTTGTACTGTAGTTGTACTGTAGTTGTACTGTAGTTGTACTGTACTTGAACTGTACTTGTACTGTATGTGTACTGTAGTTGTACTGTTGTTGTACTGTAGTTGTACTGTAAGTGTACTGTAGTTGTACTGTAGTTGTACTGTATGTGTACTGTAGTTGTACTGTAGTTGTACTGTACTTGTACTGTACTTGTACTGTAGTTGTACTGTAGTTGTACTGTATTTGTACTGTAGTTGTACTGTATGTGTACTGTACTTGTACTGTAGTTGTACTGTAGTTGTACTGTAGTTGTACTGTATGTGTACTGTAGTTGTACTGTATTTGTACTGTACTTGTACTGTAGTTGTACTGTAGTTGTACTGTAGTTGTACTGTATGTGTACTGTATTTGTACTGTACTTGTACTGTAGTTGTACTGTAGTTGTACTGTATGTGTACTCTATTTGTACTGTACTTGTACTGTAGTTGTACTGTAGTTGTACTGTACTTTTACTGTACTTGTACTGTAGTTGTACTGTATGTGTACTGTAGTTCTACTGTATTTGTACTGTACTTGTACTGTAGTTGTACTGTACTTGTTCTGTACTTGTACTGTACTTGTACTGTAGTTGTACTGTAGTTTTACTGTAGTTGTACTGTATGTGTACTGTATTTATACTGTACTTGTACTGTAGTTGTACTGTATGTGTACTGTATTTGTACTGTACTTGTACTGTAGTTGTACTGTAGTTGTACTGTACTTGTACTGTAGTTGTACTGTATGTGTTCTGTAGTTATACTGTATTTGTACTGTAGTTGTACTGTAGTTGTACTGTACTTGTACTGTTCTTGTACTGTACTTGTACTGTAGTTGTACTGTAGTTGTACTGTATGTGTACTGTATTTTAACTGTATTTGTACTGTAGTTGTACTGTAGTTGTATTGTAGTTGTACTGTAGTTGTACTGTATGTGTACTGTATGTGTACTGTATTTGAACTGTAGTTGTACTGTATGTGTACTGTAGTTTTACTGTAGTTGTACTGTATTTGTACTGTATGTGTACTGTAGTTGTACAGTAGTTGTACTGTATTTGTACTGTATTTGTACTGTATGTGTACTGTATGTGTACTGTATGTGTACTGTAGTTGTACTGTATGTGTACTGTATGTGTACTGTATGTGTACTGTATGTGTACTGTATGTGTACTGTATGTGTACTGTAGTTGTACTGTATGTGTACTGTATGTGTACTGTATGTGTACTGTATGTGTACTGTTGTTGTACTGTATGTGTACTGTATTTTAACTGTATTTGTACTGTAGTTGTACCGTATGTGTACTGTATGTGTACTGTATGTGTACTGTATTTGTACTGTATGTGTACTGTAGTTGTACTGTAAGTGTACTGTATGTGTACTGTATGTGTACTGTATGTGTACTGTATGTGTACTGTAGTTGTACTGTAGTTGTACTGTATGTGTACTGTATGTGTACTGTATGTGTACTGTATGTGCACTGCATGTGTACTGTAGTTGTACTGTATGTGTACTGTATTTTAACTGTATTTGTACTGTAGTTGTACTGTATGTGTACTGTATGTGTACTGTATGTGTACTGTATTTGTACTGTATTTGTACTGTATGTGTACTGTAGTTGTACTGTAAGTGTACTGTATGTGTACTGTATGTGTACTGTATGTGTACTGTATGTGTACTGTAGTTGTACTGTAGTTGTACTGTATGTGTACTGTATGTGTACTGTAGTTGTACTGTATGTGTACTGTATGTGTACTGTAGTTGTACTGTATGTGTACTGTATGTGTACTGTATGTGTACTGTAGTTGTACTGTATGTGTACTGTAGTTGTACTGTATTTGTACTGTATGTGTACTGTAGTTGTACTGTAGTTGTACTCTAGTTGTACTGTATTTGTACTGTAGTTGTACTGTATGTGTCCTGTAGTTGTACTGTAGTTGTACTGTACTTGTACTGTAGTTGTACTGTATGTGTCCTGTAGTTGTACTGTAGTTGTACTGTACTTGTACTGTAGTTGTACTGTACTTGTACTGTAGTTGTACTGTAGTTGTACTGTAGTTGTACTGTAGTTGTACTGTAGTTGTACTGTATGTGTACTGTATGTGTACTGTAGTTGTACTGTACTTGTACTGGAGTTGTACTGTAGTTGTACTGTAGTTGTACTGTACTTGTACTGTAGTTGTACTGTAGTTGTACTGTACTTGTACTGTAGTTGTACTGTAGTTGTACTGTAGTTGTACTGTAGTTGTACTGTAGTTGTACTGTATGTTTACTGTAGTTGTACTGTAGTTGTATTGTATGTGTACTGTAGTTGTACTGTAGTTGTACTGTAGTTGTACTGTAGTTGTACTGTAGTTGTACTGTAGTTGTACTGTAGTTGTACTGTAGTTGTATTGTATGTGTACTGTACTTGTACTGTAGTTGTACTGTAGTTGTACTGTAGTTGTAATGTAGTTGTACTGTATGTGTACTGTAGTTGTACTGTATTTGTACTGTACTTGTATTGTAGTTGTACTGTAGTTGTACTGTAGTTGTACTGTATGTGTACTGTATTTGTACTGTACTTGTACTGTAGTTGTACTGTAGTTGTACTGTATGTGTACTGTATTTGTACTGTACTTGTACTGTAGTTGTACTGTAGTTGTACTGTACTTGTACTGTACTTGTACTGTAGTTGTACTGTAGTTGTACTGTATGTGTACTATATTTGTACTGTACTTGTACTGTAGTTGTACTGTAGTTGTACTGTATGTGTACTGTATTTATACTGTACTTGAACTGTAGTTGTACTGTATGTGTACTGTATTTGTACTGTACTTGTACTGTAGTTGTACTGTAGTTGTACTGTACTTGTACTGTACTTGTACTGTAGTTGTACTGTATGTGTACTGTAGTTGTACTGTATTTGTACTGTACTTGTACTGTAGTTGTACTGTAGTTGTACTGTACTTGTACTGTACTTGTACTGTAGTTGTACTGTAGTTGTACTGTAGTTGTACTGTATGTGTACTGTATTTTAACTGTATTTGTACTGTAGTTGTACTGTAGTTGTACTGTTGTTGTACTGTATGTGTACTGTATGTGTACTGTATTTGTACTGTAGTTGTACTGTATGTGTACTGTAGTTGTACTGTAGTTGTACTGTATTTGTACTGTATGTGTACTGTAGTTGTACTGTAGTTGTACTGTATTTGTACTGTAATTGTACTGTATGTCTACTGTATGTGTACTGTATGTGTACTGTAGTTGTACTGTATGTGTACTGTATGTGTACTGTATGTGTACTGTATGTGTACTGTATGTGTACTGTATGTGTACTGTATGTGTACTGTATGTGTACTGTAGTTGTACTGTATGTGTACTGTATGTGTACTGTATGTGTACTGTATGTGTACTGTATGTGTACTGTAGTTGTACTGTATGTGTACTGTATTTTAACTGTATTTGTACTGTAGTTATACTGTATGTGTACTGTATGTGTACTGTATGTGTACTGTATTTGAACTGTATTTGTACTGTATGTGTACTGTAGTTGTACTGTATGTGTACTGTATTTATACTGTACTTGTACTGTAGTTGTACTGTATGTGTACTGTATTTTAATTGTACTTGTAATGTAGTTGTACTGTAGTTGTACTCTAGTTGTACTGTATGTGTACTGTATTTGTACTGTACTTGTACTGTAGTTGTACTGTACTTGTACTGTACTTGTACTGTACTTGTACTGTACTTGTACTGTATGTGTACTGTACTTGTACTGTAGTTGTACTGTAGTTGTACTGTATTTGTACTGTAGTTGTACTGTAGTTGTACTGTAGTTGTACTGTATGTGTACTGTAGTTGTACTGTAGTTGTACTGTAGTTGTACTGTATGTGTACTGTATTTTAACTGTAGTTGTACTGTAGTTGTACTGTATGTGTACTGTATGTGTACTGTAGTTGTACTGTAGTTGTACTGTATGTGTACTGTATGTGTACTGTATGTGTACTGTAGTTTTACTGTATTTGTACTGTAGTTGTACTGTAGTTGTACTGTATGTGTACTGTAGTTGTACTGTATGTGTACTGTAGTTGTACTATATTTGTACTGTAATTGTACTGTACTTGTACTGTAGTTGTACTGTAGTTGTACTGTAAGTGTACTGTATTTGTACTGTACTTGTACTGTAGTTGTACTGTAGTTGTACTTCACTTGTACTGTACTTGTACTGTAGTTGTACTGTATGTGTACTGTAGTTGTACTGTATTTGTACTGTACTTGTACTGTAGTTGTACTGTAGTTGTACTGTACTTGTACTGTACTTGTATTATAGTTGTACTGTAGTTGTACTGTAGTTGTACTGTATGTGTACTGTAGTTGTACTGTATTTGTACTGTACTTGTACTGTAGTTTTACTGTAGTTGTACTGTAGTTGTACTGTATGTGTACTGTATTTGTACTGTACTTGTACTGTAGTTGTACTGTAGTTGTACTGTATGTGTACTGTATTTGTACTGTACTTGTACTGTAGTTGTACTGTAGTTGTACTGTACTTTTACTGTACTTGTACTGTAGTTGTACTGTATGTGTACTGTAGTTGTACTGTATTTGTACTGTACTTGTACTGTAGTTGTACTGTAGTTGTACTGTACTTGTACTGTACTTGTACTGTAGTTGTACTGTAGTTGTACTGTATGTGTACTGTAGTTGTACTGTATTTGTACTGTACTTGTACTGTAGTTGTACTGTAGTTGTACTGTATGTGTACTGTATTTATACTGTACTTGTACTGTAGTTGTACTGTTTGTGTACTGTATTTGTACTGTACTTGTACTGTAGTTGTACTGTAGTTGTACTGTACTTGTACTGTACTTGTACTGTAGTTGTACTGTATGTGTACTGTAGTTGTACTGTATTTGTACTGTACTTGTACTGTAGTTGTACTGTAGTTGTACTGTACTTGTACTGTACTTGTACTGTACTTGTACTGTACTTGTACTGTAGTTGTACTGTAGTTGTACTGTATGTGTACTTTATTTTAACTGTATTTGTACTGTAGTTGTACTGTAGTTGTACTGTAGTTGTACTGTATGTGTACTGTATGTGTACTGTATTTGTACTGTAGTTGTACTGTATGTGTACTGTAGTTGTACTGTAGTTGTACTGAATTTGTACTGTATGTGTACTGTAGTTGTACTGTAGTTGTACTGTATTTGTACTGTATTTGTACTGTATGTGTACTGTATGTGTACTGTATGTGTACTGTATGTGTACTGTATGTGTACTCTATGTGTACTGTATGTGTACTGTATGTGTACTGTATGTGTACTGTATGTGTACTGTATGTGTACTGTATGTGTACTGTATGTGTACTGTAGTTGTACTGTATGTGTACTGTTTTTTAACTGTATTTGTACTGTAGTTGTACTGTAGTTGTACTGTACTTGTACTGTAGTTGTACTGTAGTTGTACTGTAGTTGTACTGTAGTTGTACTGTACTTGTACTGTAGCTGTACTGTAGTTGTACTGTAGTTGTACTGTACTTGTACTGTACTTGTACTGTAGTTGAACTGTAGTTGTACTGTACTTGTACTGTAGTTGTACTGTAGTTGTACTGTATGTGTTCTGTATTTTAACTGTACTTGTACTGTAGTTGTACTGTACTTGTACTGTAGTTGTACTGTAGTTGTACTGTACTTGTACTGTAGTTGTACTGTAGTTGTACTGTATGTGTACTGTAGTTGTACTGTACTTGTACTGTAGTTGTACTGTAGTTGTATTGTAGTTGTACTGTATGTGTACTGTATGTGTACTGTAGTTGTACTGTACTTGTACTGTAGTTGTACTGTAGTTGTACTGTAGTTGTACTGTAGTTGTACTGTAGTTGTACAGTAGTTGTACTGTAGTTGTACTGTATTTGTACTGTAGTTGTACTGTAGTTGTACTGTACTTGTACTGTAGTTGTACTGTAGTTGTACTGTAGTTGTACTGTAGTTGTACTGTACTTGTACTGTACTTGTACTGTAGTTGTACTGCAGTTGTACTGTAGTTGTACTGTAGTTGTACTGTAGTTGTACTGTACTTGTACTGTAGTTGTACTGTAGTTGTACTGTAGTTGTACTGTATGTGTCCTGTATTTTAACTGTACTTGTACTGTACTTGTACTGTAGTTGTACTGTAGTTGTTCTGTACTTGTACTGTAGTTGTACTGTAGTTGTACTGTAGTTGTACTGTAGTTGTACTGTAGTTGTACTGTATGTGTCCTGTATTTTAACTGCACTTGTACTGTAGTTGTACTGTAGTTGTACTGTATGTGTACTGTAGTTGTACTGTAGTTGTACTGTATGTGTACTGTAGTTTTACTGTAGTTGTACTGTAGTTGTACTGTAGTTGTACTGAATGTGTCCTGTAGTTGTACTGTAGTTGTACTGTAGTTGTACTGTATGTGTCCTGTAGTTGTACTGTACTTGTACTGTACTTGTACTGTACTTGTACTGTACTTGTACTGTAGTTGTACTGTAGTTGTACTGTAGTTGTACTGTACTTGTACTGTACTTGTACTGTATGTGTACTGTAGTTGTACTGTTGTTGTACTGTAGTTGTACTGTATGTGTACTGTAGTTGTACTGTAGTTATACTGTATGTGTACTGTAGTTGTACTGTAGTTGTACTGTACTTGTACTGTACTTGTACTGTAGATGTACTGTAGTTGTATTGTATTTGTACTGTAGTTGTACTGTATGTGTACTGTACTTGTACTGTAGTTGTACTGTAGTTGTACTGTAGTTGTACTGTATGTGTACTGTAGTTGTACTGTATTTGTACTGTACTTGTACTGTAGTTGTACTGTAGTTGTACTGTAGTTGTACTGTATGTGTACTGTATTTGTACTGTACTTGTACTGTAGTTGTACTGTAGTTGTACTGTATGTGTACTCTATTTGTACTGTACTTGTACTGTAGTTGTACTGTAGTTGTACTGTACTTTTACTGTACTTGTACTGTAGTTGTACTGTATGTGTACTGTAGTTCTACTGTATTTGTACTGTACTTGTACTGTAGTTGTACTGTAGTTGTTCTGTACTTGTACTGTACTTCTACTGTAGTTGTACTGTAGTTGTACTGTAGTTGTACTGTATGTGTACTGTATTTATACTGTACTTGTACTGTAGTTGTACTGTATGTGTACTGTATTTGTACTGTACTTGTACTGTAGTTGTACTGTAGTTGTACTGTACTTGTACTGTACTTGTACTGTAGTTGTACTGTATGTGTTCTGTAGTTGTACTGTATTTGTACTGTACTTGTACTGTAGTTGTACTGTAGTTGTACTGTACTTGTACTGTTCTGGTACTGTACTTGTACTGTAGTTGTACTGTAGTTGTACTGTATGTGTACTGTATTTTAACTGTATTTGTACTGTAGTTGTACTGTAGTTGTATTGTAGTTGTACTGTATTTGTACTGTATGTGTACTGTATGTGTACTGTATTTGTACTGTAGTTGTACTGTATGTGTACTGTAGTTGTACTGTAGTTGTACTGTATTTGTACTGTATGTGTACTGTAGTTGTACAGTAGTTGTACTGTATTTGTACTGTATTTGTACTGTATGTGTACTGTATGTGTACTGTATGTGTACTGTAGTTGTACTGTATGTGTACTGTATGTGTACTGTATGTGTACTGTATGTGTACTGTATGTGTACTGTATGTGTACTGTATGTGTACTGTAGTTGTACTGTATGTGTACTGTATGTGTACTGTATGTGTACTGTATGTTTACTGTTGTTGTACTGTATGTGTACTGTATTTTAACTGTATTTGTACTGTAGTTATACTGTATGTGTACTGTATGTGTACTGTATGTGTACTGTATTTGTACTGTATTTGTACTGTATGTGTACTGTAGTTGTACTGTATGTGTACTGTATTTATACTGTACTTGTACTGTAGTTGTACTGTATGTGTACTGTATTTTAATTGTACTTGTAATGTAGTTGTACTGTAGTTGTTCTGTAGTTGTACTGTATGTGTACTGTATTTGTACTGTACTTGTACTGTAGTTGTACTGTACTTGTACTGTACTTGTACTGTACTTGTACTGTATGTGTACTGTACTTGTACTGTAGTTGTACTGTAGTTGTACTGTATTTGTACTGTAGTTGTACTGTAGTTGTACTGTAGTTGTACTGTATGTGTACTGTAGTTGTACTGTAGTTGTACTGTAGTTGTACTGTATGTGTACTGTATTTTAACTGTAGTTGTACTGTAGTTGTACTGTATGTGTACTGTATGTGTACTGTAGTTGTACTGTAGTTGTACTGTATGTGTACTGTATGTGTACTGTATGTGTACTGTAGTTGTACTGTATTTGTACTGTAGTTGTACTGTAGTTGTACTGTATGTGTACTGTAGTTGTACTGTATGTGTACTGTAGTTGTACTATATTTGTACTGTAATTGTACTGTACTTGTACTGTAGTTGTACTGTAGTTGTACTGTATGTGTACTGTATTTGTACTGTACTTGTACTGTAGTTGTACTGTAGTTGTACTTCACTTGTACTGTACTTGTACTGTAGTTGTACTGTATGTGTACTGTAGTTGTACTGTATTTGTACTGTACTTGTACTGTAGTTGTACTGTAGTTGTACTGTACTTGTACTGTACTTGTATTATAGTTGTACTGTAGTTGTACTGTAGTTGTACTGTATGTGTACTGTAGTTGTACTGTATTTGTACTGTACTTGTACTGTAGTTTTACTGTAGTTGTACTGTAGTTGTACTGTATGTGTACTGTATTTGTACTGTACTTGTACTGTAGTTGTACTGTAGTTGTACTGTATGTGTACTGTATTTGTACTGTACTTGTACTGTAGTTGTACTGTAGTTGTACTGTACTTTTACTGTACTTGTACTGTAGTTGTACTGTATGTGTACTGTAGTTGTACTGTATTTGTACTGTACTTGTACTGTAGTTGTACTGTAGTTGTACTGTACTTGTACTGTACTTGTACTGTAGTTGTACTGTAGTTGTACTGTAGTTGTACTGTATGTGTACTGTAGTTGTACTGTATTTGTACTGTACTTGTACTGTAGTTGTACTGTAGTTGTACTGTATGTGTACTGTATTTATACTGTACTTGTACTGTAGTTGTACTGTTTGTGTACTGTATTTGTACTGTACTTGTACTGTAGTTGTACTGTAGTTGTACTGTACTTGTACTGTACTTGTACTGTAGTTGTACTGTATGTGTACTGTAGTTGTACTGTATTTGTACTGTACTTGTACTGTAGTTGTACTGTAGTTGTACTGTACTTGTACTGTACTTGTACTGTACTTGTACTGTAGTTGTACTGTAGTTGTACTGTATGTGTACTTTATTTTAACTGTATTTGTACTGTAGTTGTACTGTAGTTGTACTGTATGTGTACTGTATGTGTACTGTATTTGTACTGTAGTTGTACTGTATGTGTACTGTAGTTGTACTGTAGTTGTACTGAATTTGTACTGTATGTGTACTGTAGTTGTACTGTAGTTGTACTGTATTTGTACTGTATTTGTACTGTATGTGTACTGTATGTGTACTGTATGTGTACTGTATGTGTACTGTATGTGTACTCTATGTGTACTGTATGTGTACTGTATGTGTACTGTATGTGTACTGTATGTGTACTGTATGTGTACTGTATGTGTACTGTAGTTGTACTGTATGTGTACTGATTTTTAACTGTATTTGTACTGTAGTTGTACTTTAGTTGTACTGTACTTGTACTGTAGTTGTACTGTAGTTTTACTGTAGTTGTACTGTAGTTGTACTGTACTTGTACTGTAGCTGTACTGTAGTTGTACTGTAGTTGTACTGTACTTGTACTGTACTTGTACTGTAGTTGAACTGTAGTTGTACTGTACTTGTACTGTAGTTGTACTGTAGTTGTACTGTATGTGTCCTGTATTTTAACTGTACTTGTACTGTAGTTGTACTGTACTTGTACTGTAGTTGTACTGTAGTTGTACTGTACTTGTACTGTAGTTGTACTGTAGTTGTACTGTATGTGTACTGTAGTTGTACTGTACTTGTACTGTAGTTGTACTGTAGTTGTATTGTAGTTGTACTGTATGTGTACTGTATGTGTACTGTAGTTGTACTGTACTTGTACTGTAGTTGTACTGTAGTTGTACTGTAGTTGTACTGTAGTTGTACTGTAGTTGTACTGTAGTTGTACTGTATTTGTACTGTAGTTGTACTGTAGTTGTACTGTACTTGTACTGTAGTTGTACTGTAGTTGTACTGTAGTTGTACTGTACTTGTACTGTACTTGTACTGTACTTGTACTGTAGTTGTACTGTAGTTGTACTGTAGTTGTACTGTAGTTGTACTGTAGTTGTACTGTACTTGTACTGTAGTTGTACTGTAGTTGTACTGTAGTTGTACTGTATGTGTCCTGTATTTTAACTGTACTTGTACTGTACTTGTACTGTAGTTGTACTGTAGTTGTACTGTACTTGTACTGTAGTTGTACTGTAGTTGTACTGTAGTTGTACTGTAGTTGTACTGTAGTTGTACTGTATGTGTCCTGTATTTTAACTGCACTTGTACTGTAGTTGTACTGTAGTTGTACTGTATGTGTACTGTAGTTGTACTGTAGTTGTACTGTATGTGTACTGTAGTTTTACTGTAGTTGTACTGTAGTTGTACTGTAGTTGTACTGTATGTGTCCTGTAGTTGTACTGTAGTTGTACTGTAGTTGTACTGTATGTGTCCTGTAGTTGTACTGTACTTGTACTGTACTTGTACTGTAGTTGTACTGTAGTTGTACTGTAGTTGTACTGTACTTGTACTGTACTTGTACTGTATGTGTACTGTAGTTGTACTGTTGTTGTACTGTAGTTGTACTGTATGTGTACTGTAGTTGTACTGTAGTTATACAGTATGTGTACTGTAGTTGTACTGTAGTTGTACTGTACTTGTACTGTACTTGTACTGTAGATGTACTGTAGTTGTATTGTATTTGTACTGTAGTTGTACTGTATGTGTACTGTACTTGTACTGTAGTTGTACTGTAGTTGTACTGTAGTTGTACTGTATGTGTACTGTAGTTGTACTGTATTTGTACTGTACTTGTACTGTAGTTGTACTGTAGTTGTACTCTAGTTGTACTGTATGTGTACTGTATTTGTACTGTACTTGTACTGTAGTTGTACTGTAGTTGTACTGTATGTGTACTCTATTTGTACTGTACTTGTACTGTAGTTGTACTGTAGTTGTACTGTACTTTTACTGTACTTGTACTGTAGTTGTACTGTATGTGTACTGTAGTTCTACTGTATTTGTACTGTACTTGTACTGTAGTTGTACTGTAGTTGTTCTGTACTTGTACTGTACTTCTACTGTAGTTGTACTGTAGTTGTACTGTAGTTGTACTGTATGTGTACTGTATTTATACTGTACTTGTACTGTAGTTGTACTGTATGTGTACTGTATTTGTACTGTACTTGTACTGTAGTTGTACTGTAGTTGTACTGTACTTGTACTGTACTTGTACTGTAGTTGTACTGTATGTGTTTTGTAGTTGTACTGTATTTGTACTGTACTTGTACTGTAGTTGTACTGTAGTTGTACTGTACTTGTACTGTTCTTGTACTGTACTTGTACTGTAGTTGTACTGTAGTTGTACTGTATGTGTACTGTATTTTAACTGTATTTGTACTGTAGTTGTACTGTAGTTGTATTGTAGTTGTACTGTAGTTGTACTGTATGTGTACTGTATGTGTACTGTATTTGTACTGTAGTTGTACTGTATGTGTACTGTAGTTGTACTGTAGTTGTACTGTATTTGTACTGTATGTGTACTGTAGTTGTACAGTAGTTGTACTGTATTTGTACTGTATTTGTACTGTATTTGTACTGTATGTGTACTGTATGTGTACTGTATGTGTACTGTAGTTGTACTGTATGTGTACTGTATGTGTACTGTATGTGTACTGTATGTGTACTGTATGTGTACTGTATGTGTACTGTATGTGTACTGTATGTGTACTGTAGTTGTACTGTATGTGTACTGTATGTGTACTGTATGTGTACTGTATGTTTACTGTTGTTGTACTGTATGTGTACTGTATTTTAACTGTATTTGTACTGTAGTTATACTGTATGTGTACTGTATGTGTACTGTATGTGTACTGTATTTGTACTGTATTTGTACTGTATGTGTACTGTAGTTGTACTGTATGTGTACTGTATTTATACTGTACTTGTACTGTAGTTGTACTGTATGTGTACTGTATTTTAATTGTACTTGTAATGTAGTTGTACTGTAGTTGTACTGTAGTTGTACTGTATGTGTACTGTACTTGTACTGTAGTTGTACTGTACTTGTACTGTACTTGTACTGTACTTGTACTGTACTTGTACTGTATGTGTACTGTACTTGTACTGTAGTTGTACTGTAGTTGTACTGTATTTGTACTGTAGTTGTACTGTAGTTGTACTGTAGTTGTACTGTATGTGTACTGTAGTTGTACTGTAGTTGTACTGTAGTTGTACTGTATGTGTACTGTATTTTAACTGTAGTTGTACTGTAGTTGTACTGTATGTGTACTGTATGTGTACTGTAGTTGTACTGTAGTTGTACTGTATGTGTACTGTATGTGTACTGTATGTGTACTGTAGTTGTACTGTATTTGTACTGTAGTTGTACTGTAGTTGTACTGTATGTGTACTGTAGTTGTACTGTATGTGTACTGTAGTTGTACTATATTTGTACTGTAATTGTACTGTACTTGTACTGTAGTTGTACTGTAGTTGTACTGTATGTGTACTGTATTTGTACTGTACTTGTACTGTAGTTGTACTGTAGTTGTACTTCACTTGTACTGTACTTGTACTGTAGTTGTACTGTAGTTGTACTGTATGTGTACTGTAGTTGTACTGTATTTGTACTGTACTTGTACTGTAGTTGTACTGTAGTTGTACTGTACTTGTACTGTACTTGTATTATAGTTGTACTGTAGTTGTACTGTAGTTGTACTGTATGTGTACTGTAGTTGTACTGTATTTGTACTGTACTTGTACTGTAGTTTTACTGTAGTTGTACTGTAGTTGTACTGTATGTGTACTGTATTTGTACTGTACTTGCACTGTAGTTGTACTGTAGTTGTACTGTATGTGTACTGTATTTGTACTGTACTTGTACTGTAGTTGTACTGTAGTTGTACTGTACTTTTACTGTACTTGTACTGTAGTTGTACTGTATGTGTACTGTAGTTGTACTGTATTTGTACTGTACTTGTACTGTAGTTGTACTGTAGTTGTACTGTACTTGTACTGTACTTGTACTGTAGTTGTACTGTAGTTGTACTGTAGTTGTACTGTATGTGTACTGTAGTTGTACTGTATTTGTACTTTACTTGTACTGTAGTTGTACTGTAGTTGTACTGTATGTGTACTGTATTTATACTGTACTTGTACTGTAGTTGTACTGTTTGTGTACTGTATTTGTACTGTACTTGTACTGTAGTTGTACTGTAGTTGTACTGTACTTGTACTGTACTTGTACTGTAGTTGTACTGTATGTGTACTGTAGTTGTACTGTATTTGTACTGTACTTGTACTGTAGTTGTACTGTAGTTGTACTGTACTTGTACTGTACTTGTACTGTACTTGTACTGTACTTGTACTGTACTTGTACTGTACTTGTACTGTAGTTGTACTGTAGTTGTACTGTATGTGTACTTTATTTTAACTGTATTTGTACTGTAGTTGTACTGTAGTTGTACTGTAGTTGTACTGTATGTGTACTGTATGTGTACTGTATTTGTACTGTAGTTGTACTGTATGTGTACTGTAGTTGTACTGTAGTTGTACTGAATTTGTACTGTATGTGTACTGTAGTTGTACTGTAGTTGTACTGTATTTGTACTGTATTTGTACTGTATGTGTACTGTATGTGTACTGTATGTGTACTGTATGTGTACTGTATGTGTACTCTATGTGTACTGTATGTGTACTGTATGTGTACTGTATGTGTACTGTATGTGTACTGTATGTGTACTGTATGTGTACTGTATGTGTACTGTAGTTGTACTGTATGTGTACTGTTTTTTAACTGTATTTGTACTGTAGTTGTACTTTAGTTGTACTGTACTTGTACTGTAGTTGTACTGTAGTTGTACTGTAGTTGTACTGTAGATGTACTGTACTTGTACTGTAGCTGTACTGTAGTTGTACTGTAGTTGTACTGTACTTGTACTGTACTTGTACTGTAGTTGAACTGTAGTTGTACTGTACTTGTACTGTAGTTGTACTGTAGTTGTACTGTATGTGTCCTGTATTTTAACTGTACTTGTACTGTAGTTGTACTGTACTTGTACTGTAGTTGTAGTGTAGTTGTACTGTACTTGTACTGTAGTTGTACTGTAGTTGTACTGTATGTGTACTGTAGTTGTACTGTACTTGTACTGTAGTTGTACTGTAGTTGTATTGTAGTTGTACTGTATGTGTACTGTATGTGTACTGTAGTTGTACTGTACTTGTACTGTAGTTGTACTGTAGTTGTACTGTAGTTGTACTGTAGTTGTACTGTAGTTGTACTGTAGTTGTACTGTAGTTGTACTGTAGTTGTACTGTATTTGTACTGTAGTTGTACTGTACTTGTACTGTACTTGTACTGTAGTTGTACTGTAGTTGTACTGTAGTTGTACTGTAGTTGTACTGTAGTTGTACTGTACTTGTACTGTAGTTGTACTGTAGTTGTACTGTAGTTGTACTGTAGTTGTACTGTACTTGTACTGTACTTGTACTGTAGTTGTACTGTAGTTGTACTGTAGTTGTACTGTATGTGTCCTGTATTTTAACTGTACTTGTACTGTACTTGTACTGTAGTTGTACTGTAGTTGTACTGTACTTGTACTGTAGTTGTACTGAAGTTGTACTGTAGTTGTACTGTAGTTGTACTGTAGTTGTACTGTATGTGTCCTGTATTTTAACTGCACTTGTACTGTAGTTGTACTGTAGTTGTACTGTATGTGTACTGTAGTTGTACTGTAGTTGTACTGTATGTGTACTGTAGTTTTACTGTAGTTGTACTGTAGTTGTACTGTAGTTGTACTGTATGTGTCCTGTAGTTGTACTGTAGTTGTACTGTAGTTGTACTGTATGTGTCCTGTAGTTGTACTGTACTTGTACTGTACTTGTACTGTACTTGTACTGTAGTTGTACTGTAGTTGTACTGTAGTTGTACTGTACTTGTACTGTACTTGTACTGTATGTGAACTGTAGTTGTACTGTTGTTGTACTGTAGTTGTACTGTAGTTGTACTGTAGTTGTACTGTACTTGTACTGTACTTGTACTGTATGTGAACTGTAGTTGTACTGTAGTTATACTGTATGTGTACTGTAGTTGTACTGTAGTTGTACTGTACTTGTACTGTACTTGTACTGTAGATGTACTGTAGTTGTATTGTATTTGTACTGTAGTTGTACTGTATGTGTACTGTACTTGTACTGTAGTTGTACTGTAGTTGTACTGTAGTTGTACTGTATGTGTACTGTAGTTGTACTGTATTTGTACTGTACTTGTACTGTAGTTGTACTGTAGTTGTACTGTAGTTGTACTGTATGTGTACTGTATTTGTACTGTACTTGTACTGTAGTTGTACTGTAGTTGTACTGTATGTGTACTCTATTTGTACTGTACTTGTACTGTAGTTGTACTGTAGTTGTGCTGTACTTTTACTGTACTTGTACTGTAGTTGTACTGTATGTGTACTGTAGTTCTACTGTATTTGTACTGTACTTGTACTGTAGTTGTACTGTAGTTGTTCTGTACTTGTACTGTACTTCTACTGTAGTTGTACTGTAGTTGTACTGTAGTTGTACTGTATGTGTACTGTATTTATACTGTACTTGTACTGTAGTTGTACTGTATGTGTACTGTATTTGTAGTGTACTTGTACTGTAGTTGTACTGTAGTTGTACTGTACTTGTACTGTACTTGTACTGTAGTTGTACTGTATGTGTTCTGTAGTTGTACTGTATTTGTACTGTACTTGTACTGTAGTTGTACTGTAGTTGTACTGTACTTGTACTGTTCTTGTACTGTACTTGTACTGTAGTTGTACTGTAGTTGTACTGTATGTGTACTGTATTTTAACTGTATTTGTACTGTAGTTGTACTGTAGTTGTATTGTAGTTGTACTGTAGTTGTACTGTATGTGTACTGTATGTGTACTGTATTTGTACTGTAGTTGTACTGTATGTGTACTGTAGTTGTACTGTAGTTGTACTGTATTTGTACTGTATGTGTACTGTAGTTGTACAGTAGTTGTACTGTATTTGTACTGTATTTGTACTGTATGTGTACTGTATGTGTACTGTATGTGTACTGTAGTTGTACTGTATGTGTACTGTATGTGTACTGTATGTGTACTGTATGTGTACTGTATGTGTACTGTATGTGTACTGTATGTGTACTGTAGTTGTACTGTATGTGTACTGTATGTGTACTGTATGTGTACTGTATGTTTACTGTTGTTGTACTGTATGTGTACTGTATTTTAACTGTATTTGTACTGTAGTTATACTGTATGTGTACTGTATGTGTACTGTATGTGTACTGTATTTGTACTGTATTTGTACTGTATGTGTACTGTAGTTGTACTGTATGTGTACTGTATTTATACTGTACTTGTACTGTAGTTGTACTGTATGTGTACTGTATTTTAATTGTACTTGTAATGTAGTTGTACTGTAGTTGTACTGTAGTTGTACTGTATGTGTACTGTATTTGTACTGTACTTGTACTGTAGTTGTACTGTACTTGTACTGTACTTGTACTGTACTTGTACTGTACTTGTACTGTATGTGTACTGTACTTGTACTGTAGTTGTACTGTAGTTGTACTGTATTTGTACTGTAGTTGTACTGTAGTTGTACTGTAGTTGTACTGTATGTGTACTGTAGTTGTACTGTAGTTGTACTGTAGTTGTACTGTATGTGTACTGTATTTTAACTGTAGTTGTACTGTAGTTGTACTGTATGTGTACTGTATGTGTACTGTAGTTGTACTGTAGTTGTACTGTATGTGTACTGTATGTGTACTGTATGTGTACTGTAGTTGTACTGTATTTGTACTGTAGTTGTACTGTAGTTGTACTGTATGTGTACTGTAGTTGTACTGTATGTGTACTGTAGTTGTACTATATTTGTACTGTAATTGTACTGTACTTGTACTGTAGTTGTACTGTAGTTGTACTGTATGTGTACTGTATTTGTACTGTACTTGTACTGTAGTTGTACTGTAGTTGTACTTCACTTGTACTGTACTTGTACTGTAGTTGTACTGTATGTGTACTGTAGTTGTACTGTATTTGTACTGTACTTGTACTGTAGTTGTACTGTAGTTGTACTGTACTTGTACTGTACTTGTATTATAGTTGTACTGTAGTTGTACTGTAGTTGTACTGTATGTGTACTGTAGTTGTACTGTATTTGTACTGTACTTGTACTGTAGTTTTACTGTAGTTGTACTGTAGTTGTACTGTATGTGTACTGTATTTGTACTGTACTTGTACTGTAGTTGTACTGTAGTTGTACTGTATGTGTACTGTATTTGTACTGTACTTGTACTGTAGTTGTACTGTAGTTGTACTGTACTTTTACTGTACTTGTACTGTAGTTGTACTGTATGTGTACTGTAGTTGTACTGTATTTGTACTGTACTTGTACTGTAGTTGTACTGTAGTTGTACTGTACTTGTACTGTACTTGTACTGTAGTTGTACTGTAGTTGTACTGTAGTTGTACTGTATGTGTACTGTAGTTGTACTGTATTTGTATTGTACTTGTACTGTAGTTGTACTGTAGTTGTACTGTATGTGTACTGTATTTATACTGTACTTGTACTGTAGTTGTACTGTTTGTGTACTGTATTTGTACTGTACTTGTACTGTAGTTGTACTGTAGTTGTACTGTACTTGTACTGTACTTGTACTGTAGTTGTACTGTATATGTACTGTAGTTGTACTGTATTTGTACTGTACTTGTACTGTAGTTGTACTGTAGTTGTACTGTACTTGTACTGTACTTGTACTGTACTTGTACTGTACTTGTACTGTAGTTGTACTGTAGTTGTACTGTATGTGTACTTTATTTTAACTGTATTTGTACTGTAGTTGTACTGTAGTTGTACTGTAGTTGTACTGTATGTGTACTGTATGTGTACTGTATTTGTACTGTAGTTGTACTGTATGTGTACTGTAGTTGTACTGTAGTTGTACTGAATTTGTACTGTATGTGTACTGTAGTTGTACTGTAGTTGTACTGTATTTGTACTGTATTTGTACTGTATGTGTACTGTATGTGTACTGTATGTGTACTGTATGTGTACTGTATGTGTACTCTATGTGTACTGTATGTGTACTGTATGTGTACTGTATGTGTACTGTATGTGTACTGTATGTGTACTGTATATGTACTGTATGTGTACTGTAGTTGTACTGTATGTGTACTGTTTTTAAACTGTATTTGTACTGTAGTTGTACTTTAGTTGTACTGTACTTGTACTGTAGTTGTACTGTAGTTGTATTGTAGTTGTACTGTAGTTGTACTGTACTTGTACTGTAGCTGTACTGTAGTTGTACTGTAGTTGTACTGTACTTGTACTGTACTTGTACTGTAGTTGAACTGTAGTTGTACTGTACTTGTACTGTAGTTGTACTGTAGTTGTACTGTATGTGTCCTGTATTTTAACTGTACTTGTACTGTAGTTGTACTGTACTTGTACTGTAGTTGTAGTGTAGTTGTACTGTACTTGTACTGTAGTTGTACTGTAGTTGTACTGTATGTGTACTGTAGTTGTACTGTACTTGTACTGTAGTTGTACTGTAGTTGTATTGTAGTTGTACTGTATGTGTACTGTAGTTGTACTGTACTTGTACTGTAGTTGTACTGTAGTTGTACTGTATGTGTACTGTATTTGTACTGTACTTGTACTGTAGTTGTACTGTAGTTGTACTTCACTTGTACTGTACTTGTACTGTAGTTGTACTGTATGTGTACTGTAGTTGTACTGTATTTGTACTGTACTTGTACTGTAGTTGTACTGTAGTTGTACTGTACTTGTACTGTACTTGTATTATAGTTGTACTGTAGTTGTACTGTAGTTGTACTGTATGTGTACTGTAGTTGTACTGTATTTGTACTGTACTTGTACTGTAGTTTTACTGTAGTTGTACTGTAGTTGTACTGTATGTGTACTGTATTTGTACTGTACTTGTACTGTAGTTGTACTGTAGTTGTACTGTATGTGTACTGTATTTGTACTGTACTTGTACTGTAGTTGTACTGTAGTTGTACTGTACTTTTACTGTACTTGTACTGTAGTTGTACTGTATGTGTACTGTAGTTGTACTGTATTTGTACTGTACTTGTACTGTAGTTGTACTGTAGTTGTACTGTACTTGTACTGTACTTGTACTGTAGTTGTACTGTAGTTGTACTGTAGTTGTACTGTATGTGTACTGTAGTTGTACTGTATTTGTATTGTACTTGTACTGTAGTTGTACTGTAGTTGTACTGTATGTGTACTGTATTTATACTGTACTTGTACTGTAGTTGTACTGTTTGTGTACTGTATTTGTACTGTACTTGTACTGTAGTTGTACTGTAGTTGTACTGTACTTGTACTGTACTTGTACTGTAGTTGTACTGTATATGTACTGTAGTTGTACTGTATTTGTACTGTACTTGTACTGTAGTTGTACTGTAGTTGTACTGTACTTGTACTGTACTTGTACTGTACTTGTACTGTACTTGTACTGTAGTTGTACTGTAGTTGTACTGTATGTGTACTTTATTTTAACTGTATTTGTACTGTAGTTGTACTGTAGTTGTACTGTAGTTGTACTGTATGTGTACTGTATGTGTACTGTATTTGTACTGTAGTTGTACTGTATGTGTACTGTAGTTGTACTGTAGTTGTACTGAATTTGTACTGTATGTGTACTGTAGTTGTACTGTAGTTGTACTGTATTTGTACTGTATTTGTACTGTATGTGTACTGTATGTGTACTGTATGTGTACTGTATGTGTACTGTATGTGTACTCTATGTGTACTGTATGTGTACTGTATGTGTACTGTATGTGTACTGTATGTGTACTGTATGTGTACTGTATATGTACTGTATGTGTACTGTAGTTGTACTGTATGTGTACTGTTTTTAAACTGTATTTGTACTGTAGTTGTACTTTAGTTGTACTGTACTTGTACTGTAGTTGTACTGTAGTTGTATTGTAGTTGTACTGTAGTTGTACTGTACTTGTACTGTAGCTGTACTGTAGTTGTACTGTAGTTGTACTGTACTTGTACTGTACTTGTACTGTAGTTGAACTGTAGTTGTACTGTACTTGTACTGTAGTTGTACTGTAGTTGTACTGTATGTGTCCTGTATTTTAACTGTACTTGTACTGTAGTTGTACTGTACTTGTACTGTAGTTGTAGTGTAGTTGTACTGTACTTGTACTGTAGTTGTACTGTAGTTGTACTGTATGTGTACTGTAGTTGTACTGTACTTGTACTGTAGTTGTACTGTAGTTGTATTGTAGTTGTACTGTATGTGTACTGTAGTTGTACTGTACTTGTACTGTAGTTGTACTGTAGTTGTACTGTAGTTGTACTGTAGTTGTACTGTAGTTGTACTGTAGTTGTACTGTAGTTGTACTGTAGTTGTACTGTATTTGTACTGTAGTTGTACTGTAGTTGTACTGTACTTGTACTGTAGTTGTACTGTAGTTGTACTGTAGTTGTACTGTAGTTGTACTGTACTTGTACTGTACTTGTACTGTAGTTGTACTGTAGTTGTACTGTAGTTGTACTGTAGTTGTACTGTAGTTGTACTGTACTTGTACTGTAGTTGTACTGTAGTTGTACTGTAGTTGTACTGTATGTGTCCTGTATTTTAACTGTACTTGTACTGTACTTGTACTGTAGTTGTACTGTAGTTGTACTGTACTTGTACTGTAGTTGTACTGTAGTTGTACTGTAGTTGTACTGTAGTTGTACTGTAGTTGTACTGTATGTGTCCTGTATTTTAACTGCACTTGTACTGTAGTTGTACTGTAGTTGTACTGTATGTGTACTGTAGTTGTACTGTAGTTGTACTGTATGTGTACTGTAGTTTTACTGTAGTTGTACTGTAGTTGTACTGTAGTTGTACTGTATGTGTCCTGTAGTTGTACTGTAGTTGTACTGTAGTTGTACTGTATGTGTCCTGTAGTTGTACTGTACTTGTACTGTACTTGTACTGTACTTGTACTGTAGTTGTACTGTAGTTGTACTGTAGTTGTACTGTACTTGTACTGTACTTGTACTGTATGTGTACTGTAGTTGTACTGTTGTTGTACTGTAGTTGTACTGTATGTGTACTGTAGTTGTACTGTAGTTATACTGTATGTGTACTGTAGTTGTACTGTAGTTGTACTGTACTTGTACTGTACTTGTACTGTAGATGTACTGTAGTTGTATTGTATTTGTACTGTAGTTGTACTGTATGTGTACTGTACTTGTACTGTAGTTGTACTGTAGTTGTACTGTAGTTGTACTGTATGTGTACTGTAGTTGTACTGTATTTGTACTGTACTTGTACTGTAGTTGAACTGTAGTTGTACTGTAGTTGTACTGTATGTGTACTGTATTTGTACTGTACTTGTACTGTAGTTGTACTGTAGTTGTACTGTATGTGTACTCTATTTGTACTGTACTTGTACTGTAGTTGTACTGTAGTTGTACTGTACTTTTACTGTACTTGTACTGTAGTTGTACTGTATGTGTACTGTAGTTCTACTGTATTTGTACTGTACTTGTACTGTAGTTGTACTGTAGTTGTTCTGTACTTGTACTGTACTTCTACTGTAGTTGTACTGTAGTTGTACTGTAGTTGTACTGTATGTGTACTGTATTTATACTGTACTTGTACTGTAGTTGTACTGTATGTGTACTGTATTTGTACTGTACTTGTACTGTAGTTGTACTGTAGTTGTACTGTACTTGTACTGTACTTGTACTGTAGTTGTACTGTATGTGTTCTGTAGTTGTACTGTATTTGTACTGTACTTGTACTGTAGTTGTACTGTAGTTGTACTGTACTTGTACTGTTCTTGTACTGTACTTGTACTGTAGTTGTACTGTAGTTGTACTGTATGTGTACTGTATTTTAACTGTATTTGTACTGTAGTTGTACTGTAGTTGTATTGTAGTTGTACTGTAGTTGTACTGTATGTGTACTGTATGTGTACTGTATTTGTACTGTAGTTGTACTGTATGTGTACTGTAGTTGTACTGTAGTTGTACTGTATTTGTACTGTATGTGTACTGTAGTTGTACAGTAGTTGTACTGTATTTGTACTGTATTTGTACTGTATGTGTACTGTATGTGTACTGTATGTGTACTGTAGTTGTACTGTATGTGTACTGTATGTGTACTGTATGTGTACTGTATGTGTACTGTATGTGTACTGTATGTGTACTGTATGTGTACTGTATGTGTACTGTAGTTGTACTGTATGTGTACTGTATGTGTACTGTATGTGTACTGTATGTTTACTGTTGTTGTACTGTATGTGTACTGTATTTTAACTGTATTTGTACTGTAGTTGTACCGTATGTGTACTGTATGTGTACTGTATGTGTACTGTATTTGTACTGTATGTGTACTGTAGTTGTACTGTAAGTGTACTGTATGTGTACTGTATGTGTACTGTATGTGTACTGTAGTTGTACTGTAGTTGTACTGTATGTGTACTGTATGTGTACTGTATGTGTACTGTATGTGCAGTGCATGTGTACTGTAGTTGTACTGTATGTGTACTGTATTTTTACTGTATTTGTACTGTAGTTGTACTGTATGTGTACTGTATGTGTACTGTATGTGTACTGTATTTGTACTGTATTTGTACTGTATGTGTACTGTAGTTGTACTGTAAGTGTACTGTATGTGTACTGTATGTGTACTGTATGTGTACTGTATGTGTACTGTAGTTGTACTGTAGTTGTACTGTATGTGTACTGTATGTGTACTGTAGTTGTACTGTATGTGTACTGTATGTGTACTGTAGTTGTACTGTATGTGTACTGTATGTGTACTGTATGTGTACTGTAGTTGTACTGTATGTGTAATGTAGTTGTACTGTATTTGTACTGTATGTGTACTGTAGTTGTACTGTACTTGTACTGTAGATGTACTGTATGTGTACTGTAGTTGTACTGTAGTTGTACTGTATGTGTACTGTAGTTGTACTGTACTTGTACTGTACTTGTACTGTAGTTGTACTGTAGTTGTACTGTAGTTGTACTGTAGTTGTACTGTATGTGTACTGTAGTTGTACTGTAGTTGTACTGTAGTTGTACTCTAGTTGTACTGTATTTGTACTGTAGTTGTACTGTATGTGTCCTGTAGTTGTACTGTACTTGTACTGTAGTTGTACTGTATGTGTCCTGTAGTTGTACTGTAGTTGTACTGTACTTGTACTGTAGTTGTACTGTACTTGTACTGTAGTTGTACTGTAGTTGTACTGTAGTTGTACTGTAGTTGTACTGTAGTTGTACTGTAGTTGTACTGTAGTTGTACTGTACGTGTACTGTATGTGTACTGTAGTTGTACTGTACTTGTACTGTAGTTGTACTGTAGTTGTACTGTAGTTGTACTGTACTTGTACTGTAGTTGTACTGTAGTTGTACTGTACTTGTACTGTAGTTGTACTGTAGTTGTACTGTAGTTGTACTGTAGTTGAACTGTAGTTGTACTGTATGTTTACTGTAGTTGTACTGTAGTTGTATTGTATGTGTACTGTAGTTGTACTGTAGTTGTACTGTAGTTGTACTGTAGTTGTACTGTAGTTGTACTGTAGTTGTACTGTAGTTGTATTGTATGTGTACTGTACTTGTACTGTAGTTGTACTGTAGTTGTACTGTAGTTGTAATGTAGTTGTACTCTATGTGTACTGTAGTTGTACTGTAGTTGTACTGTAGTTGTACTGTATGTGTACTGTATTTGTACTGTACTTGTACTGTACTTGTACTGTAGTTG
This sequence comes from Meconema thalassinum, assembly GCA_946902985.2. Taxonomy (NCBI): domain Eukaryota; kingdom Metazoa; phylum Arthropoda; class Insecta; order Orthoptera; family Tettigoniidae; genus Meconema; species Meconema thalassinum. The sequence continues at coordinate 441,482,752 of OX336394.1, read as the reverse complement.
TACTGTATGTGTACTGTAGTTGTACTGTAGTTGTACTGTATGTGTACTGTAGTTGTACTGTACTTGTACTGTATGTGTACTGTATTTGTACTGTACTTGTACTGTAGTTGTACTGTAATTGTACTGTACTTTTACTGTACATGTACTGTAATTGTACTGTATGTGTACTGTAGTTGTACTGTACTTGTACTGTAGTTGTACTGTAGTTGTACTGTACTTGTACTGTACTTGTACTGTAGTTGTACTGTAGTTGTACTGTATGTGTACTGTATTTGTACTGTACTTGTACTGTAGTTGTACTGTAGTTGTACTGTAGTTGTACTGTATGTGTACTGTATTTATACTGTACTTGTACTGTAGTTGTACTGTATGTGTACTGTATTTGTACTGTACTTGTACTGTAGTTGTACTGTAGTTGTACTGTACTTGTACTGTACTTGTACTGTAGTTGTACTGTATGTGTACTGTAGTTGTACTGTATTTGTACTGTACTTGTACTGTAGTTGTACTGTAGTTGTACTGTACTTGTACTGTACTTGTACTGTAGTTGTACTGTAGTTGTACTGTAGTTGTACTGTATGTGTACTGTATTTTAACTGTATTTGTACTGTAGTTGTACTGTAGTTGTACTGTAGTTGTACTGTATGTGTACTGTATGTGTACTGTATTTGTACTGTAGTTGTACTGTATGTGTACTGTAGTTGTACTGTAGTTGTACTGTATTTGTACTGTATGTGTACTGTAGTTGTACTGTAGTTGTACTGTATTTGTACTGTATTTGTACTGTATGTCTACTGTATGTGTACTGTATGTGTACTGTATGTGTACTGTATGTGTACTGTATGTGTACTGTATGTGTACTGTATGTGTACTGTATGTGTACTGTAGTTGTACTGTATGTGTACTGTATGTGTACTGTATGTGTACTGTATGTGTACTGTAGTTGTACTGTATGTGTACTGTATTTTAACTGTATTTGTACTGTAGTTGTACTGTATGTGTACTGTATGTGTACTGTATGTGTACTGTATTTGTACTGTATTTGTACTGTATGTGTACTGTAGTTGTACTGTAAGTGTACTGTAGGTGTACTGTATGTGTACTGTATGTGTACTGTATGTGTACTGTAGTTGTACTGTAGTTGTACTGTGTGTGTACTGTATGTGTACTGTAGTTGTACTGTATGTGTACTGTATGTGTACTGTATGTGTACTGTATGTGTACTGTATGTGTACTGTATGTGTACTGTATTTGTACTGTAGTTGTACTGTATGTGTACTGTAGTTGTACTGTATGTGTACTGTATTTGTACTGTAATTGTACTGTATGTGTACTGTAGTTGTACTGTAGTTGTACTGTATTTGTACTGTATGTGTACTGTATGTGTACTGTATGTGTACTGTAGTTGTACTGTAGTTGTACTGTACTTGTACTGTAGTTGTACTGTAGTTGTACTGTAGTTGTACTGTATTTGTACTGTATGTGTACTGTAGTTGTACTGTAGTTGTACTGTATTTGTACTGTATTTGTACTGTATGTGTACTGTATGTGTACTGTAGTTGTACTTTAGTTGTACTGTAGTCGTGCTGTAGTTGTACTGTAGTTGTACTTTATGAGTACTGTATGTGTACTGTAGTAGTACTGTACTTGTACTGTAGTTGTACTGTAGTTGTACTGTATGTGTACTGTATGTGTACTGTAGTTGTACTGTATGTGTCCTGCACTTTAACTGTTCTTGTACTGTAGTTGTACTGTAGTTGTACTGTAGTTGTACTGTAGTTGTACTGTAGTTGTACTGTAGTTGTACTGTACTTGTACTGTACTTGTACTGTAGTTGTACTGTAGTTGTACTGTAGTTGTACTGTAGTTGTACTGTAGTTGTACTGTAGTTGTACTGTATGTGTCCTGTATTTTAACTGTACTTGTATTGTAGTTGTACTGTACTTGTACTGTACTTGTACTGTAGTTGTACTGTAGTTGTACTGAACTTGTACTGTAGTTGTACTGTAGTTGTACTGTAGTTGTACTGTATTTGTACTGTATGTGTACTGTAGTTGTACTGTACTTGTACTGTAGTTGTACCGTATGTGTACTGTAGTTGTACTGTAGTTGTTCTGTATGTGTACTGTAGTTGTACTGTACTTGTACTGTACTTGTACTGTAGTTGTACTGTAGTTGTACTGTAGTTGTACTGTAGTTGTACTGTATGTGTACTGTAGTTGTACTGTAGTTGTACTCTAGTTGTACTGTATTTGTACTGTAGTTGTACTGTATGTGTCCTGTAGTTGTACTGTAGTTGTACTGTACTTGTACTGTAGTTGTACTGTATGTGTCCTGTAGTTGTACTGTAGTTGTACTGTACTTGTACTGTAGTTGTACTGTACTTGTACTGTAGTTGTACTGTAGTTGTACTGTAGTTGTACTGTAGTTGTACTGTAGTTGTACTGTATGTGTACTGTAGTTGTACTGTAGTTGTACTGTAGTTGTACTGTAGTTGTACTGTAGTTGTACTGTACTTGTACTGTACTTGTACTGTAGTTGTACTGTAGTTGTACTGTAGTTGTACTGTAGTTGTACTGTAGTTGTACTGTAGTTGTACTGTAGTTGTACTGTAGTTGTACTGTATGTGTCCTGTATTTTAACTGTACTTGTACTGTACTTGTACTGTAGTTGTACTGTAGTTGTACTGTAGTTGTACTGTAGTTGTACTGTAGTTGTACTGTACTTGTACTGTACTTGTACTGTAGTTGTACTGTATTTGTACTGTAGTTGTACTGTAGTTGTACTGTAGTTGTACTGTAGTTGTACTGTAGTTGTACTGTATGTGTCCTGTATTTTAACTGTACTTGTACTGTAGTTGTACTGTACTTGTACTGTACTTGTACTGTAGTTGTACTGTAGTTGTACTGTACTTGTACTGTAGTTGTACTGTAGTTGTACTGTAGTTGTACTGTAGTTGTACTGTACTTGTACTGTAGCTGTACTGTAGTTGTACTGTAGTTGTACTGTACTTGTACTGTACTTGTACTGTAGTTGTACTGTAGTTGTACTGTACTTGTACTGTAGTTGTACTGTAGTTGTACTGTGTGTGTCCTGTATTTTAACTGTACTTGTACTGTAGTTGTACTGTACTTGTACTGTAGTTGTACTGTAGTTGTACTGTACTTGTACTGTAGTTGTACTGTAGTTGTACTGTATGTGTACTGTAGTTGTACTGTACTTGTACTGTAGTTGTACTGTAGTTGTATTGTAGTTGTACTGTATGTGTACTGTATGTGTACTGTAGTTGTACTGAACTTGTACTGTAGTTGTACTGTAGTTGTACTGTAGTTGTACTGTAGTTGTACTGTAGTTGTACTGTAGTTGTACTGTAGTTGTACTGTAGTTGTACTGTATTTGTACTGTAGTTGTACTGTAGTTGTACTGTACTTGTACTGTAGTTGTACTGTAGTTGTACTGTAGTTGTACTGTAGTTGTACTGTACTTGTACTGTACTTGTACTGTAGTTGTACTGTAGTTGTACTGTAGTTGTACTGTAGTTGTACTGTAGTTGTACTGTACTTGTACTGTACTTGTACTGTAGTTGTACTGTAGTTGTACTGTATGTGTCCTGTATTTTAACTGTACTTGTACTGTACTTGTACTGTAGTTGTACTGTAGTTGTACTGTACTTGTACTGTAGTTGTACTGTAGTTGTACTGTAGTTGTACTGTAGTTGTACTGTAGTTGTACTGTATGTGTCCTGTATTTTAACTGCACTTGTACTGTAGTTGTACTGTAGTTGTACTGTATGTGTACTGTAGTTGTACTGTAGTTGTACTGTATGTGTACTGTAGTTTTACTGTAGTTGTACTGTAGTTATACTGTAGTTGTACTGTATGTGTCCTGTAGTTGTACTGTAGTTGTACTGTAGTTGTACTGTATGTGTCCTGTAGTTGTACTGTACTTGTACTGTACTTGTACTGTACTTGTACTGTACTTACACTGTACTTGTACTGTAGTTGTACTGTAGTTGTACTGTAGTTGTACTGTACTTGTACTGTAGTTGTACTGTTGTTGTACTGTAGTTGTACTGTATGTGTACTGTAGTTGTACTGTAGTTATACTGTATGTGTACTGTAGTTGTACTGTAGTTGTACTGTACTTGTACTGTACTTGTACTGTAGTTGTACTGTAGTTGTATTGTATTTGTACTGTAGTTGTACTGTATGTGTACTGTACTTGTACTGTAGTTGTACTGTAGTTGTACTGTAGTTGTACTGTATGTGTACTGTAGTTGTACTGTATTTGTACTGTACTTGTACTGTAGTTGTACTGTAGTTGTACTGTAGTTTTACTGTATGTGTACTGTATTTGTACTGTACCTGTACTGTAGTTGTACTGTAGTTGTACTGTATGTGTACTCTATTTGTACTGTACTTGTACTGTAGTTGTACTGTAGTTGTACTGTACTTTTACTGTACTTGTACTGTAGTTGTACTGTATGTGTACTGTAGTTCTACTGTATTTGTACTGTACTTGTACTGTAGTTGTACTGTAGTTGTTCTGTACTTGTACTGTACTTCTACTGTAGTTGTACTGTAGTTGTACTGTAGTTGTACTGTATGTGTACTGTATTTATACTGTACTTGTACTGTAGTTGTACTGTATGTGTACTGTATTTGTACTGTACTTGTACTGTAGTTGTACTGTAGTTGTACTGTACTTGTACTGTACTTGTACTGTAGTTGTACTGTATGTGTTCTGTAGTTGTACTGTATTTTTACTGTACTTGTACTGTAGTTGTACTGTACTTGTACTGTTCTTGTACTGTACTTGTACTGTAGTTGTACTGTAGTTGTACTGTATGTGTACTGTATTTTAACTGTATTTGTACTGTAGTTGTACTGTAGTTGTATTGTAGTTGTACTGTAGTTGTACTGTATGTGTACTGTATGTGTACTGTATGTGTACTGTATTTGTACTGTAGTTGTACTGTATGTGTACTGTAGTTGTACTGTAGTTGTACTGTATTTGTACTGTATGTGTACTGTAGTTGTACAGTAGTTGTACTGTATTTGTACTGTATTTGTACTGTATGTGTACTGTATGTGTACTGTATGTGTACTGTAGTTGTACTGTATGTGTACTGTATGTGTACTGTATGTGTACTGTATGTGTACTGTATGTGTACTGTATGTGTACTGTATGTGTACTGTATGTGTACTGTATGTGTACTGTAGTTGTACTGTATGTGTACTGTATGTGTACTGTATGTGTACTGTATGTTTACTGTTGTTGTACTGTATGTGTACTGTATTTTAACTGTATTTGTACTGTAGTTGTACCGTATGTGTACTGTATGTGTACTGTATGTGTACTGTATTTGTACTGTATGTGTACTGTAGTTGTACTGTAAGTGTACTGTATGTGTACTGTATGTGTACTATATGTGTACTGTATGTGTACTGTAGTTGTACTGTAGTTGTACTGTATGTGTACTGTATGTGTACTGCATGTGCAGTGCATGTGTACTGTAGTTGTACTGTATGTGTACTGTATTTTTACTGTATTTGTACTGTAGTTGTACTGTATGTGTACTGTATGTGTACTGTATGTGTACTGTATTTGTACTGTATTTGTACTGTATGTGTACTGTAGTTGTACTGTAAGTGTACTGTATGTGTACTGTATGTGTACTGTATGTGTACTGTATGTGTACTGTAGTTGTACTGTAGTTGTACTGTATGTGTACTGTATGTGTACTGTAGTTGTATTGTATGTGTACTGTATGTGTACTGTAGTTGTACTGTATGTGTACTGTATGTGTACTGTATGTGTACTGTAGTTGTACTGTATGTGTAATGTAGTTGTACTGTATTTGTACTGTATGTGTACTGTAGTTGTACTGTACTTGTACTGTAGTTGTACTGTATGTGTACTGTAGTTGTACTGTAGTTGTACTGTATGTGTACTGTAGTTGTACTGTACTTGTACTGTACTTGTACTGTAGTTGTACTGTAGTTGTACTGTAGTTGTACTGTAGTTGTACTGTATGTGTACTGTAGTTGTACTGTAGTTGTACTGTAGTTGTACTCTAGTTGTACTGTATTTGTACTGTAGTTGTACTGTATGTGTCCTGTAGTTGTACTGTAGTTGTACTGTACTTGTACTGTAGTTGTACTGTATGTGTCCTGTAGTTGTACTGTAGTTGTACTGTACTTGTACTGTAGTTGTACTGTACTTGTACTGTAGTTGTACTGTAGTTGTACTGTAGTTGTACTGTAGTTGTACTGTAGTTGTACTGTACGTGTACTGTATGTGTACTGTAGTTGTACTGTACTTGTACTGTAGTTGTACTGTAGTTGTACTGTAGTTGTACTGTACTTGTACTGTAGTTGTACTGTACTTGTACTGTAGTTGTACTGTAGTTGTACTGTAGTTGTACTGTAGTTGTACTGTAGTTGTACTGTATGTTTACTGTAGTTGTACTGTAGTTGTATTGTATGTGTACTGTAGTTGTACTGTAGTTGTACTGTAGTTGTACTGTAGTTGTACTGTAGTTGTATTGTATGTGTACTGTACTTGTACTGTAGTTGTACTGTAGTTGTACTGTAGTTGTAATGTAGTTGTACTGTATGTGTACTGTAGTTGTACTGTAGTTGTACTGTAGTTGTACTGTATGTGTACTGTATTTGTACTGTACTTGTACTGTACTTGTACTGTAGTTGTACTGTATGTGTACTGTAGTTGTACTGTAGTTGTACTGTATGTGTACTGTAGTTGTACTGTACTTGTACTGTATGTGTACTGTATTTGTACTGTACTTGTACTGTAGTTGTACTGTAATTGTACTGTACTTTTACTGTACATGTACTGTAATTGTACTGTATGTGTACTGTAGTTGTACTGTATTTGTACTGTACTTGTACTGTAGTTGTACTGTAGTTGTACTGTACTTGTACTGTACTTGTACTGTAGTTGTACTGTAGTTGTACTGTATGTGTACTGTATTTGTACTGTACTTGTACTGTAGTTGTACTGTAGTTGTACTGTAGTTGTACTGTATGTGTACTGTATTTATACTGTACTTGTACTGTAGTTGTACTGTATGTGTACTGTATTTGTACTGTACTTGTACTGTAGTTGTACTGTAGTTGTACTGTACTTGTACTGTACTTGTACTGTAGTTGTACTGTATGTGTACTGTAGTTGTACTGTATTTGTACTGTACTTGTACTGTAGTTGTACTGTAGTTGTACTGTACTTGTAATGTACTTGTACTGTACTTGTACTGTAGTTGTACTGTAGTTGTACTGTAGTTGTACTGTATGTGTACTGTATTTTAACTGTATTTGTACTGTAGTTGTACTGTAGTTGTACTGTAGTTGTACTGTATGTGTACTGTATGTGTACTGTATTTGTACTGTAGTTGTACTGTATGTGTACTGTAGTTGTACTGTAGTTGTACTGTATTTGTACTGTATGTGTACTGTAGTTGTACTGTAGTTGTACTGTATTTGTACTGTATTTGTACTGTATGTCTACTGTATGTGTACTGTATGTGTACTGTAGTTGTACTGTATGTGTACTGTATGTGTACTGTATGTGTACTGTATGTGTACTGTATGTGTACTGTATGTGTACTGTATGTGTACTGTAGTTGTACTGTATGTGTACTGTATGTGTACTGTATGTGTACTGTATGTGTACTGTAGTTGTACTGTATGTGTACTGTATTTTAACTGTATTTGTACTGTAGTTGTACTGTATGTGTACTGTATGTGTACTGTATGTGTACTGTATTTGTACTGTATTTGTACTGTATGTGTACTGTAGTTGTACTGTAAGTGTACTGTAGGTGTACTGTATGTGTACTGTATGTGTACTGTATGTGTACTGTAGTTGTACTGTAGTTGTACTGTGTGTGTACTGTATGTGTACTGTAGTTGTACTGTATGTGTACTGTATGTGTACTGTATGTGTACTGTATGTGTACTGTATGTGTACTGTATGTGTACTGTATTTGTACTGTAGTTGTACTGTATGTGTACTGTAGTTGTACTGTATGTGTACTGTATTTGTACTGTAATTGTACTGTATGTGTACTGTAGTTGTACTGTAGTTGTACTGTATTTGTACTGTATGTGTACTGTATGTGTACTGTAGTTGTACTGTAGTTGTACTGTACTTGTACTGTAGTTGTACTGTAGTTGTACTGTAGTTGTACTGTATTTGTACTGTATGTGTACTGTAGTTGTACTGTAGTTGTACTGTATTTGTACTGTATTTGTACTGTATGTGTACTGTATGTGTACTGTAGTTGTACTTTAGTTGTACTGTAGTCGTGCTGTAGTTGTACTGTAGTTGTACTTTATGAGTACTGTATGTGTACTGTAGTAGTACTGTAGTTGTACTGTAGTTGTACTGTAGTTGTACTGTATGTGTACTGTATGTGTACTGTAGTTGTACTGTATGTGTCCTGCACTTTAACTGTTCTTGTACTGTAGTTGTACTGTAGTTGTACTGTAGTTGTACTGTAGTTGTACTGTAGTTGTACTGTACTTGTACTGTACTTGTACTGTAGTTGTACTGTAGTTGTACTGTAGTTGTACTGTAGTTGTACTGTATGTGTCCTGTATTTTAACTGTACTTGTATTGTAGTTGTACTGTACTTGTACTGTACTTGTACTGTAGTTGTACTGTAGTTGTACTGAACTTGTACTGTAGTTGTACTGTAGTTGTACTGTAGTTGTACTGTATTTGTACTGTATGTGTACTGTAGTTGTACTGTACTTGTACTGTAGTTGTACCGTATGTGTACTGTAGTTGTACTGTAGTTGTTCTGTATGTGTACTGTAGTTGTACTGTACTTGTACTGTACTTGTACTGTAGTTGTACTGTAGTTGTACTGTAGTTGTACTGTAGTTGTACTGTATGTGTACTGTAGTTGTACTGTAGTTGTACTCTAGTTGTACTGTATTTGTACTGTAGTTGTACTGTATGTGTCCTGTAGTTGTACTGTAGTTGTACTGTACTTGTACTGTAGTTGTACTGTATGTGTCCTGTAGTTGTACTGTAGTTGTACTGTACTTGTACTGTAGTTGTACTGTACTTGTACTGTAGTTGTACTGTAGTTGTACTGTAGTTGTACTGTAGTTGTACTGTAGTTGTACTGTATGTGTACTGTAGTTGTACTGTACTTGTACTGTAGTTGTACTGTAGTTGTACTGTAGTTGTACTGTAGTTGTACTGTACTTGTACTGTACTTGTACTGTAGTTGTACTGTAGTTGTACTGTAGTTGTACTGTAGTTGTACTGTAGTTGTACTGTAGTTGTACTGTAGTTGTACTGTATGTGTCCTGTATTTTAACTGTACTTGTACTGTACTTGTACTGTAGTTGTACTGTAGTTGTACTGTAGTTGTACTGTAGTTGTACTGTAGTTGTACTGTACTTGTACTGTACTTGTACTGTAGTTGTACTGTATTTGTACTGTAGTTGTACTGTAGTTGTACTGTAGTTGTACTGTAGTTGTACTGTAGTTGTACTGTATGTGTCCTGTATTTTAACTGTACTTGTACTGTAGTTGTACTGTACTTGTACTGTACTTGTACTGTAGTTGTACTGTAGTTGTACTGTACTTGTACTGTAGTTGTACTGTAGTTGTACTGTAGTTGTACTGTAGTTGTACTGTACTTGTACTGTAGCTGTACTGTAGTTGTACTGTAGTTGTACTGTACTTGTACTGTACTTGTACTGTAGTTGTACTGTAGTTGTACTGTACTTGTACTGTAGTTGTACTGTAGTTGTACTGTGTGTGTCCTGTATTTTAACTGTACTTGTACTGTAGTTGTACTGTACTTGTACTGTAGTTGTACTGTAGTTGTACTGTACATGTACTGTAGTTGTACTGTAGTTGTACTGTATGTGTACTGTAGTTGTACTGTACTTGTACTGTAGTTGTACTGTAGTTGTATTGTAGTTGTACTGTATGTGTACTGTATGTGTACTGTAGTCGTACTGAACTTGTACTGTAGTTGTACTGTAGTTGTACTGTAGTTGTACTGTAGTTGTACTGTAGTTGTACTGTAGTTGTACTGTAGTTGTACTGTATTTGTACTGTAGTTGTACTGTAGTTGTACTGTACTTGTACTGTAGTTGTACTGTAGTTGTACTGTAGTTGTACTGTAGTTGTACTGTACTTGTACTGTACTTGTACTGTAGTTGTACTGTAGTTGTACTGTAGTTGTACTGTAGTTGTACTGTAGTTGTACTGTACTTGTACAGTACTTGTACTGTAGTTGTACTGTAGTTGTACTGTATGTGTCCTGTATTTTAACTGTACTTGTACTGTACTTGTACTGTAGTTGTACTGTAGTTGTACTGTACTTGTACTGTAGTTGTACTGTAGTTGTACTGTAGTTGTACTGTAGTTGTACTGTAGTTGTACTGTATGTGTCCTGTATTTTAACTGCACTTGTACTGTAGTTGTACTGTAGTTGTACTGTATGTGTACTGTAGTTGTACTGTAGTTGTACTGTATGTGTACTGTAGTTTTACTGTCGTTGTACTGTAGTTATACTGTAGTTGTACTGTATGTGTCCTGTAGTTGTACTGTAGTTGTACTGTAGTTGTACTGTATGTGTCCTGTAGTTGTACTGTACTTGTACTGTACTTGTAGTGTACTTGTACTGTACTTACACTGTACTTGTACTGTAGTTGTACTGTAGTTGTACTGTAGTTGTACTGTACTTGTACTGTAGTTGTACTGTTGTTGTACTGTAGTTGTACTGTATGTGTACTGTAGTTGTACTGTAGTTATACTGTATGTGTACTGTAGTTGTACTGTAGTTGTACTGTACTTGTACTGTACTTGTACTGTAGTTGTACTGTAGTTGTATTGTATTTGTACTGTAGTTGTACTGTATGTGTACTGTACTTGTACTGTAGTTGTACTGTAGTTGTACTGTAGTTGTACTGTATGTGTACTGTAGTTGTACTGTATTTGTACTGTACTTGTACTGTAGTTGTACTGTAGTTGTACTGTAGTTTTACTGTATGTGTACTGTATTTGTACTGTACCTGTACTGTAGTTGTACTGTAGTTGTACTGTATGTGTACTCTATTTGTACTGTACTTGTACTGTAGTTGTACTGTAGTTGTACTGTACTTTTACTGTACTTGTACTGTAGTTGTACTGTATGTGTACTGTAGTTCTACTGTATTTGTACTGTACTTGTACTGTAGTTGTACTGTAGTTGTTCTGTACTTGTACTGTACTTCTACTGTAGTTGTACTGTAGTTGTACTGTATGTGTACTGTATTTATACTGTACTTGTACTGTAGTTGTACTGTATGTGTACTGTATTTGTACTGTACTTGTACCGTAGTTGTACTGTAGTTGTACTGTACTTGTACTGTACTTGTACTGTAGTTGTACTGTATGTGTTCTGTAGTTGTACTGTATTTTTACTGTACTTGTACTGTAGTTGTACTGTACTTGTACTGTTCTTGTACTGTACTTGTACTGTAGTTGTACTGTAGTTGTACTGTATGTGTACTGTATTTTAACTGTATTTGTACTGTAGTTGTACTGTAGTTGTATTGTAGTTGTACTGTAGTTGTACTGTATGTGTACTGTATGTGTACTGTATGTGTACTGTATTTGTACTGTAGTTGTACTGTATGTGTACTGTAGTTGTACTGTAGTTGTACTGTATTTGTACTGTATGTGTACTGTAGTTGTACAGTAGTTGTACTGTATTTGTACTGTATTTGTACTGTATGTGTACTGTATGTGTACTGTATGTGTACTGTAGTTGTACTGTATGTGTACTGTATGTGTACTGTATGTGTACTGTATGTGTACTGTATGTGTACTGTATGTGTACTGTATGTGTACTGTATGTGTACTGTATGTGTACTGTAGTTGTACTGTATGTGTACTGTATGTGTACTGTATGTGTACTGTATGTTTACTGTTGTTGTACTGTATGTGTACTGTATTTTAACTGTATTTGTACTGTAGTTGTACCGTATGTGTACTGTATGTGTACTGTATGTGTACTGTATTTGTACTGTATGTGTACTGTAGTTGTACTGTAAGTGTACTGTATGTGTACTGTATGTGTACTGTATGTGTACTGTATGTGTACTGTAGTTGTACTGTAGTTGTACTGTATGTGTACTGTATGTGTACTGCATGTGCAGTGCATGTGTACTGTAGTTGTACTGTATGTGTACTGTATTTTTACTGTATTTGTACTGTAGTTGTACTGTATGTGTACTGTATGTGTACTGTATGTGTACTGTATTTGTACTGTATTTGTACTGTATGTGTACTGTAGTTGTACTGTAAGTGTACTGTATGTGTACTGTATGTGTACTGTATGTGTACTGTATGTGTACTGTAGTTGTACTGTAGTTGTACTGTATGTGTACTGTATGTGTACTGTAGTTGTACTGTATGTGTACTGTATGTGTACTGTAGTTGTACTGTATGTGTACTGTATGTGTACTGTATGTGTACTGTAGTTGTACTGTATGTGTAATGTAGTTGTACTGTATTTGTACTGTATGTGTACTGTAGTTGTACTGTACTTGTACTGTAGTTGTACTGTATGTGTACTGTAGTTGTACTGTAGTTGTACTGTATGTGTACTGTAGTTGTACTGTACTTGTACTGTACTTGTACTGTAGTTGTACTGTAGTTGTACTGTAGTTGTACTGTAGTTGTACTGTATGTGTACTGTAGTTGTACTGTAGTTGTACTGTAGTTGTACTCTAGTTGTACTGTATTTGTACTGTAGTTGTACTGTATGTGTCCTGTAGTTGTACTGTAGTTGTACTGTACTTGTACTGTAGTTGTACTGTATGTGTCCTGTAGTTGTACTGTAGTTGTACTGTACTTGTACTGTAGTTGTACTGTACTTGTACTGTAGTTGTACTGTAGTTGTACTGTAGTTGTACTGTAGTTGTACTGTAGTTGTACTGTACGTGTACTGTATGTGTACTGTAGTTGTACTGTACTTGTACTGTAGTTGTACTGTAGTTGTACTGTAGTTGTACTGTACTTGTACTGTAGTTGTACTGTAGTTGTACTGTACTTGTACTGTAGTTGTACTGTAGTTGTACTGTAGTTGTACTGTAGTTGTACTGTATGTTTACTGTAGTTGTACTGTAGTTGTATTGTATGTGTACTGTAGTTGTACTGTAGTTGTACTGTAGTTGTACTGTAGTTGTACTGTAGTTGTATTGTATGTGTACTGTACTTGTACTGTAGTTGTACTGTAGTTGTACTGTAGTTGTAATGTAGTTGTACTGTATGTGTACTGTAGTTGTACTGTAGTTGTACTGTAGTTGTACTGTATGTGTACTGTATTTGTACTGTACTTGTACTGTACTTGTACTGTAGTTGTACTGTATGTGTACTGTAGTTGTACTGTAGTTGTACTGTATGTGTACTGTAGTTGTACTGTACTTGTACTGTATGTGTACTGTATTTGCACTGTACTTGTACTGTAGTTGTACTGTAATTGTACTGTACTTTTACTGTACATGTACTGTAATTGTACTGTATGTGTACTGTAGTTGTACTGTATTTGTACTGTACTTGTACTGTAGTTGTACTGTAGTTGTACTGTACTTGTACTGTACTTGTACTGTAGTTGTACTGTAGTTGTACTGTATGTGTACTGTATTTGTACTGTACTTGTACTGTAGTTGTACTGTAGTTGTACTGTAGTTGTACTGTATGTGTACTGTATTTATACTGTACTTGTACTGTAGTTGTACTGTATGTGTACTGTATTTGTACTGTACTTGTACTGTAGTTGTACTGTAGTTGTACTGTACTTGTACTGTACTTGTACTGTAGTTGTACTGTATGTGTACTGTAGTTGTACTGTATTTGTACTGTACTTGTACTGTAGTTGTACTGTAGTTGTACTGTACTTGTAATGTACTTGTACTGTACTTGTACTGTAGTTGTACTGTAGTTGTACTGTAGTTGTACTGTATGTGTACTGTATTTTAACTGTATTTGTACTGTAGTTGTACTGTAGTTGTACTGTAGTTGTACTGTATGTGTACTGTATGTGTACTGTATTTGTACTGTAGTTGTACTGTATGTGTACTGTAGTTGTACTGTAGTTGTACTGTATTTGTACTGTATGTGTACTGTAGTTGTACTGTAGTTGTACTGTATTTGTACTGTATTTGTACTGTATGTCTACTGTATGTGTACTGTATGTGTACTGTAGTTGTACTGTATGTGTACTGTATGTGTACTGTATGTGTACTGTATGTGTACTGTATGTGTACTGTAGTTGTACTGTATGTGTACTGTATGTGTACTGTATGTGTACTGTATGTGTACTGTAGTTGTACTGTATGTGTACTGTATTTTAACTGTATTTGTACTGTAGTTGTACTGTATGTGTACTGTATGTGTACTGTATGTGTACTGTATTTGTACTGTATGTGTACTGTAGTTGTACTGTAAGTGTACTGTAGGTGTACTGTATGTGTACTGTATGTGTACTGTATGTGTACTGTAGTTGTACTGTAGTTGTACTGTATGTGTACTGTATGTGTACTGTAGTTGTACTGTATGTGTACTGTATGTGTACTGTAGTTGTACTGTATGTGTACTGTATGTGTACTGTATGTGTACTGTATGTGTACTGTATTTGTACTGTAGTTGTACTGTATGTGTACTGTAGTTGTACTGTATGTGTACTGTATTTGTACTGTAATTGTACTGTATGTGTACTGTAGTTGTACTGTAGTTGTACTGTATTTGTACTGTATGTGTACTGTATGTGTACTGTATGTGTACTGTAGTTGTACTGTAGTTGTACTGTACTTGTACTGTAGTTGTACTGTAGTTGTACTGTAGTTGTACTGTATTTGTACTGTATGTGTACTGTAGTTGTACTGTAGTTGTACTGTAGTTGTACTGTATTTGTACTGTATTTGTACTGTATGTGTACTGTATGTGTACTGTAGTTGTACTTTAGTTGTACTGTAGTTGTGCTGTAGTTGTACTGTAGTTGTACTGTATGAGTACTGTATGTGTACTGTAGTAGTACTGTAGTTGTACTGTAGTTGTACTGTAGTTGTACTGTATGTGTACTGTATGTGTACTGTAGTTGTACTGTATGTGTCCTGCACTTTAACTGTAGTTGTACTGTAGTTGTACTGTAGTTGTACTGTAGTTGTACTGTAGTTGTACTGTAGTTGTACTGTAGTTGTACTGTTCTTGTACTGTACTTGTACTGTAGTTGTACTGTAGTTGTACTGTAGTTGTACTGTAGTTGTACTGTAGTTGTACTGTAGTTGTACTGTATGTGTCCTGTATTTTAACTGTACTTGTACTGTAGTTGTACTGTACTTGTACTGTACTTGTACTGTAGTTGTACTGTAGTTGTACTGTACTTGTACTGTAGTTGTACTGTAGTTGTACTGTATTTGTACTGTATGTGTACTGTAGTTGTACTGTACTTGTACTGTAGTTGTACCGTATGTGTACTGTAGTTGTACTGTAGTTGTTCTGTATGTCTACTGTAGTTGTACTGTACTTGTACTGTACTTGTACTGTAGTTGTACTGTAGTTGTACTGTAGTTGTACTGTAGTTGTACTGTATGTGTACTGTAGTAGTACTGTAGTTGTACTCTAGTTGTACTGTATTTGTACTGTAGTTGTACTGTATGTGTCCTGTAGTTGTACTGTAGTTGTACTGTACTTGTACTGTAGTTGTACTGTATGTGTCCTGTAGTTGTACTGTAGTTGTACTGTACTTGTACTGTAGTTGTACTGTACTTGTACTGTAGTTGTACTGTAGTTGTACTGTAGTTGTACTGTAGTTGTACTGTAGTTGTACTGTAGTTGTACTGTATGTGTACTGTAGTTGTACTGTACTTGTACTGTAGTTGTACTGTAGTTGTACTGTAGTTGTACTGTACTTGTACTGTACTTGTACTGTAGTTGTACTGTAGTTGTACTGTAGTTGTACTGTAGTTGTACTGTACTTGTACTGTAGTTGTACTGTAGTTGTACTGTAGTTGAACTGTATGTGTCCTGTATTTTAACTGTACTTGTACTGTACTTGTACTGTAGTTGTACTGTAGTTGTACTGTAGTTGTACTGTAGTTGTACTGTACTTGTACTGTACTTGTACTGTAGTTGTACTGTATTTGTACTGTAGTTGTACTGTAGTTGTACTGTAGTTGTACTGTAGTTGTACTGTAGTTGTACTGTATGTGTCCTGTATTTTAACTGTACTTGTACTGTAGTTGTACTGTACTTGTACTGTACTTGTACTGTAGTTGTACTGTAGTTGTACTGTACTTGTACTGTAGTTGTACTGTAGTTGTACTGTAGTTGTACTGTAGTTGTACTGTACTTGTACTGTAGCTGTACTGTAGTTGTACTGTAGTTGTACTGTACTTGTACTGTACTTGTACTGTAGTTGTACTGTAGTTGTACTGTACTTGTACTGTACTTGTACTGTAGTTGTACTGTATGTGTCCTGTATTTTAACTGTACTTGTACTGTAGTTGTACTGTAGTTGTACTGTACTTGTACTGTAGTTGTACTGTAGTTGTACTGTACTTGTACTGTAGTTTACTGTAGTTGTACTGTATGTGTACTGTAGTTGTACTGTAGTTGTACTGTAGTTGTACTGTACTTGTACTGTAGTTGTACTGTAGTTGTACTGTAGTTGTACTGTATGTGTACTGTATGTGTACTGTAATTGTACTGTACTTGTACTGTAGTTTACTGTAGTTGTACTGTAGTTGTACTGTAGTTGTACTGTAGTTGTACTGTAGTTGTACTGTAGTTGTACTGTAGTTGTACTGTATTTGTACTGTAGTTGTACTGTAGTTGTACTGTACTTGTACTGTAGTTGTACTGTAGTTGTACTGTAGTTGTACTGTAGTTGTACTGTACTTGTACTGTACTTGTACTGTACTTGTACTGTAGTTGTACTGTAGTTGTACTGTAGTTGTACTGTAGTTGTACTGTACTTGTACTGTAGTTGTACTGTAGTTGTACTGTATGTGTCCTGTATTTTAACTGTACTTGTACTGTACTTGTACTGAAGTTGTACTGTAGTTGTACTGTAGTTGTACTGTAGTTGTACTGTAGTTGTACTGTAGTTGTACTGTATTTGTCCTGTATTTTAACTGTACTTGTACTGTAGTTGTACTGTAGTTGTACTGTATGTGTACTGTAGTTGTACTGTAGTTGTACTGTAGTTGTACTGTATGTGTACTGTAGTTTTACTGTAGTTGTACTGTAGTTGTACTGTAGTTGTACTGTATGTGTCCTCTAGTTGTACTGTAGTTGTACTGTAGTTGTACTGTATGTGTCCTGTAGTTGTACTGTACTTGTACTGTACCGGTACTTGTACTGTACTTGTACTGTACTTGTACTGTAGTTGTACTGTAGTTGTACTGTAGTTGTACTGTACTTGTACTGTACTTGTACTGTAGTTGTACTGTTGTTGTACTGTAGTTGTACTGTATGTGTACTGTAGTTGTACTGTAGTTGTACTGTATGTGTACTGTAGTTGTACTGTAGTTGTACTGTACTTGTACTGTACTTGTACTGTAGTTGTACTGTAGTTGTACTGTATTTGTACTGTAGTTGTACTGTATGTGTACTGTACTTGTACTGTAGTTGTACTGTAGTTGTACTGTAGTTGTACTGTATGTGTACTGTAGTTGTACTGTATTTGTACTGTACTTGTACTGTAGTTGTACTGTAGTTGTACTGTAGTTGTACTGTATGTGTACTGTATTTGTACTGTACTTGTACTGTAGTTGTACTGTAGTTGTACTGTATGTGTACTCTATTTGTACTGTACTTGTACTGTAGTTGTACTGTAGTTGTACTGTACTTTTACTGTACTTGTACTGTAGTTGTACTGTATGTGTACTGTAGTTCTACTGTATTTGTACTGTACTTGTACTGTAGTTGTACTGTAGTTGTACTGTACTTGTACTGTACTTGTACTGTAGTTGTACTGTAGTTGTACTGTATGTGTACTGTATTTATACTGTACTTGTACTGTAGTTGTACTGTATGTGTACTGTATTTGTACTGTACTTGTACTGTAGTTGTACTGTAGTTGTACTGTACTTGTACTGTAGTTGTACTGTATGTGTTCTGTAGTTGTACTGTATTTGTACTGTACTTGTACTGTAGTTGTACTGTAGTTGTACTGTACTTGTACTGTTCTTGTACTGTACTTGTACTGTATTTGTACTGTATGTGTACTGTATGTGTACTGTAGTTGTACTTTAGTTGTACTGTAGTCGTGCTGTAGTTGTACTGTAGTTGTACTTTATGAGTACTGTATGTGTACTGTAGTAGTACTGTAGTTGTACTGTAGTTGTACTGTAGTTGTACTGTATGTGTACTGTATGTGTACTGTAGTTGTACTGTATGTGTCCTGCACTTTAACTGTTCTTGTACTGTAGTTGTACTGTAGTTGTACTGTAGTTGTACTGTAGTTGTACTGTAGTTGTACTGTACTTGTACTGTACTTGTACTGTAGTTGTACTGTAGTTGTACTGTAGTTGTACTGTAGTTGTACTGTATGTGTCCTGTATTTTAACTGTACTTGTATTGTAGTTGTACTGTACTTGTACTGTACTTGTACTGTAGTTGTACTGTAGTTGTACTGAACTTGTACTGTAGTTGTACTGTAGTTGTACTGTAGTTGTACTGTATTTGTACTGTATGTGTACTGTAGTTGTACTGTACTTGTACTGTAGTTGTACCGTATGTGTACTGTAGTTGTACTGTAGTTGTTCTGTATGTGTACTGTAGTTGTACTGTACTTGTACTGTACTTGTACTGTAGTTGTACTGTAGTTGTACTGTAGTTGTACTGTAGTTGTACTGTATGTGTACTGTAGTTGTACTGTAGTTGTACTCTAGTTGTACTGTATTTGTACTGTAGTTGTACTGTATGTGTCCTGTAGTTGTACTGTAGTTGTACTGTACTTGTACTGTAGTTGTACTGTATGTGTCCTGTAGTTGTACTGTAGTTGTACTGTACTTGTACTGTAGTTGTACTGTACTTGTACTGTAGTTGTACTGTAGTTGTACTGTAGTTGTACTGTAGTTGTACTGTAGTTGTACTGTATGTGTACTGTAGTTGTACTGTACATGTACTGTAGTTGTACTGTAGTTGTACTGTAGTTGTACTGTAGTTGTACTGTACTTGTACTGTACTTGTACTGTAGTTGTACTGTAGTTGTACTGTAGTTGTACTGTAGTTGTACTGTAGTTGTACTGTAGTTGTACTGTAGTTGTACTGTAGTTGTACTGTATGTGTCCTGTATTTTAACTGTACTTGTACTGTACTTGTACTGTAGTTGTACTGTAGTTGTACTGTAGTTGTACTGTAGTTGTACTGTAGTTGTACTGTACTTGTACTGTACTTGTACTGTAGTTGTACTGTATTTGTACTGTAGTTGTACTGTAGTTGTACTGTAGTTGTACTGTAGTTGTACTGTATGTGTCCTGTATTTTAACTGTACTTGTACTGTAGTTGTACTGTACTTGTACTGTACTTGTACTGTAGTTGTACTGTAGTTGTACTGTACTTGTACTGTAGTTGTACTGTAGTTGTACTGTAGTTGTACTGTAGTTGTACTGTACTTGTACTGTAGCTGTACTGTAGTTGTATTGTAGTTGTACTGTACTTGTACTGTACTTGTACTGTAGTTGTACTGTAGTTGTACTGTACTTGTACTGTAGTTGTACTGTAGTTGTACTGTGTGTGTCCTGTATTTTAACTGTACTTGTACTGTAGTTGTACTGTACTTGTACTGTAGTTGTACTGTAGTTGTACTGTACATGTACTGTAGTTGTACTGTAGTTGTACTGTATGTGTACTGTAGTTGTACTGTACTTGTACTGTAGTTGTACTGTAGTTGTATTGTAGTTGTACTGTATGTGTACTGTATGTGTACTGTAGTCGTACTGAACTTGTACTGTAGTTGTACTGTAGTTGTACTGTAGTTGTACTGTAGTTGTACTGTAGTTGTACTGTAGTTGTACTGTAGTTGTACTGTATTTGTACTGTAGTTGTACTGTAGTTGTACTGTACTTGTACTGTAGTTGTACTGTAGTTGTACTGTAGTTGTACTGTAGTTGTACTGTACTTGTACTGTACTTGTACTGTAGTTGTACTGTAGTTGTACTGTAGTTGTACTGTAGTTGTACTGTAGTTGTACTGTACTTGTACAGTACTTGTACTGTAGTTGTACTGTAGTTGTACTGTATGTGTCCTGTATTTTAACTGTACTTGTACTGTACTTGTACTGTAGTTGTACTGTAGTTGTACTGTACTTGTACTGTAGTTGTACTGTAGTTGTACTGTAGTTGTACTGTAGTTGTACTGTAGTTGTACTGTATGTGTCCTGTATTTTAACTGCACTTGTACTGTAGTTGTACTGTAGTTGTACTGTATGTGTACTGTAGTTGTACTGTAGTTGTACTGTATGTGTACTGTAGTTTTACTGTCGTTGTACTGTAGTTATACTGTAGTTGTACTGTATGTGTCCTGTAGTTGTACTGTAGTTGTACTGTAGTTGTACTGTATGTGTCCTGTAGTTGTACTGTACTTGTACTGTACTTGTAGTGTACTTGTACTGTACTTACACTGTACTTGTACTGTAGTTGTACTGTAGTTGTACTGTAGTTGTACTGTACTTGTACTGTAGTTGTACTGTTGTTGTACTGTAGTTGTACTGTATGTGTACTGTAGTTGTACTGTAGTTATACTGTATGTGTACTGTAGTTGTACTGTAGTTGTACTGTACTTGTACTGTACTTGTACTGTAGTTGTACTGTAGTTGTATTGTATTTGTACTGTAGTTGTACTGTATGTGTACTGTACTTGTACTGTAGTTGTACTGTAGTTGTACTGTAGTTGTACTGTATGTGTACTGTAGTTGTACTGTATTTGTACTGTACTTGTACTGTAGTTGTACTGTAGTTGTACTGTAGTTTTACTGTATGTGTACTGTATTTGTACTGTACCTGTACTGTAGTTGTACTGTAGTTGTACTGTATGTGTACTCTATTTGTACTGTACTTGTACTGTAGTTGTACTGTAGTTGTACTGTACTTTTACTGTACTTGTACTGTAGTTGTACTGTATGTGTACTGTAGTTCTACTGTATTTGTACTGTACTTGTACTGTAGTTGTACTGTAGTTGTTCTGTACTTGTACTGTACTTCTACTGTAGTTGTACTGTAGTTGTACTGTATGTGTACTGTATTTATACTGTACTTGTACTGTAGTTGTACTGTATGTGTACTGTATTTGTACTGTACTTGTACCGTAGTTGTACTGTAGTTGTACTGTACTTGTACTGTACTTGTACTGTAGTTGTACTGTATGTGTTCTGTAGTTGTACTGTATTTTTACTGTACTTGTACTGTAGTTGTACTGTACTTGTACTGTTCTTGTACTGTACTTGTACTGTAGTTGTACTGTAGTTGTACTGTATGTGTACTGTATTTTAACTGTATTTGTACTGTAGTTGTACTGTAGTTGTATTGTAGTTGTACTGTAGTTGTACTGTATGTGTACTGTATGTGTACTGTATGTGTACTGTATTTGTACTGTAGTTGTACTGTATGTGTACTGTAGTTGTACTGTAGTTGTACTGTATTTGTACTGTATGTGTACTGTAGTTGTACAGTAGTTGTACTGTATTTGTACTGTATTTGTACTGTATGTGTACTGTATGTGTACTGTATGTGTACTGTAGTTGTACTGTATGTGTACTGTATGTGTACTGTATGTGTACTGTATGTGTACTGTATGTGTACTGTATGTGTACTGTATGTGTACTGTATGTGTACTGTATGTGTACTGTAGTTGTACTGTATGTGTACTGTATGTGTACTGTATGTGTACTGTATGTTTACTGTTGTTGTACTGTATGTGTACTGTATTTTAACTGTATTTGTACTGTAGTTGTACCGTATGTGTACTGTATGTGTACTGTATGTGTACTGTATTTGTACTGTATGTGTACTGTAGTTGTACTGTAAGTGTACTGTATGTGTACTGTATGTGTACTGTATGTGTACTGTATGTGTACTGTAGTTGTACTGTAGTTGTACTGTATGTGTACTGTATGTGTACTGCATGTGCAGTGCATGTGTACTGTAGTTGTACTGTATGTGTACTGTATTTTTACTGTATTTGTACTGTAGTTGTACTGTATGTGTACTGTATGTGTACTGTATGTGTACTGTATTTGTACTGTATTTGTACTGTATGTGTACTGTAGTTGTACTGTAAGTGTACTGTATGTGTACTGTATGTGTACTGTATGTGTACTGTATGTGTACTGTAGTTGTACTGTAGTTGTACTGTATGTGTACTGTATGTGTACTGTAGTTGTACTGTATGTGTACTGTATGTGTACTGTAGTTGTACTGTATGTGTACTGTATGTGTACTGTATGTGTACTGTAGTTGTACTGTATGTGTAATGTAGTTGTACTGTATTTGTACTGTATGTGTACTGTAGTTGTACTGTACTTGTACTGTAGTTGTACTGTATGTGTACTGTAGTTGTACTGTAGTTGTACTGTATGTGTACTGTAGTTGTACTGTACTTGTACTGTACTTGTACTGTAGTTGTACTGTAGTTGTACTGTAGTTGTACTGTAGTTGTACTGTATGTGTACTGTAGTTGTACTGTAGTTGTACTGTAGTTGTACTCTAGTTGTACTGTATTTGTACTGTAGTTGTACTGTATGTGTCCTGTAGTTGTACTGTAGTTGTACTGTACTTGTACTGTAGTTGTACTGTATGTGTCCTGTAGTTGTACTGTAGTTGTACTGTACTTGTACTGTAGTTGTACTGTACTTGTACTGTAGTTGTACTGTAGTTGTACTGTAGTTGTACTGTAGTTGTACTGTAGTTGTACTGTACGTGTACTGTATGTGTACTGTAGTTGTACTGTACTTGTACTGTAGTTGTACTGTAGTTGTACTGTAGTTGTACTGTACTTGTACTGTAGTTGTACTGTAGTTGTACTGTACTTGTACTGTAGTTGTACTGTAGTTGTACTGTAGTTGTACTGTAGTTGTACTGTAGTTGTACTGTATGTTTACTGTAGTTGTACTGTAGTTGTATTGTATGTGTACTGTAGTTGTACTGTAGTTGTACTGTAGTTGTACTGTAGTTGTACTGTAGTTGTATTGTATGTGTACTGTACTTGTACTGTAGTTGTACTGTAGTTGTACTGTAGTTGTAATGTAGTTGTACTGTATGTGTACTGTAGTTGTACTGTAGTTGTACTGTAGTTGTACTGTATGTGTACTGTATTTGTACTGTACTTGTACTGTACTTGTACTGTAGTTGTACTGTATGTGTACTGTAGTTGTACTGTAGTTGTACTGTATGTGTACTGTAGTTGTACTGTACTTGTACTGTATGTGTACTGTATTTGCACTGTACTTGTACTGTAGTTGTACTGTAATTGTACTGTACTTTTACTGTACATGTACTGTAATTGTACTGTATGTGTACTGTAGTTGTACTGTATTTGTACTGTACTTGTACTGTAGTTGTACTGTAGTTGTACTGTACTTGTACTGTACTTGTACTGTAGTTGTACTGTAGTTGTACTGTATGTGTACTGTATTTGTACTGTACTTGTACTGTAGTTGTACTGTAGTTGTACTGTAGTTGTACTGTATGTGTACTGTATTTATACTGTACTTGTACTGTAGTTGTACTGTATGTGTACTGTATTTGTACTGTACTTGTACTGTAGTTGTACTGTAGTTGTACTGTACTTGTACTGTACTTGTACTGTAGTTGTACTGTATGTGTACTGTAGTTGTACTGTATTTGTACTGTACTTGTACTGTAGTTGTACTGTAGTTGTACTGTACTTGTAATGTACTTGTACTGTACTTGTACTGTAGTTGTACTGTAGTTGTACTGTAGTTGTACTGTATGTGTACTGTATTTTAACTGTATTTGTACTGTAGTTGTACTGTAGTTGTACTGTAGTTGTACTGTATGTGTACTGTATGTGTACTGTATTTGTACTGTAGTTGTACTGTATGTGTACTGTAGTTGTACTGTAGTTGTACTGTATTTGTACTGTATGTGTACTGTAGTTGTACTGTAGTTGTACTGTATTTGTACTGTATTTGTACTGTATGTCTACTGTATGTGTACTGTATGTGTACTGTAGTTGTACTGTATGTGTACTGTATGTGTACTGTATGTGTACTGTATGTGTACTGTATGTGTACTGTATGTGTACTGTAGTTGTACTGTATGTGTACTGTATGTGTACTGTATGTGTACTGTATGTGTACTGTAGTTGTACTGTATGTGTACTGTATTTTAACTGTATTTGTACTGTAGTTGTACTGTATGTGTACTGTATGTGTACTGTATGTGTACTGTATTTGTACTGTATGTGTACTGTAGTTGTACTGTAAGTGTACTGTAGGTGTACTGTATGTGTACTGTATGTGTACTGTATGTGTACTGTAGTTGTACTGTAGTTGTACTGTATGTGTACTGTATGTGTACTGTAGTTGTACTGTATGTGTACTGTATGTGTACTGTAGTTGTACTGTATGTGTACTGTATGTGTACTGTATGTGTACTGTATGTGTACTGTATTTGTACTGTAGTTGTACTGTATGTGTACTGTAGTTGTACTGTATGTGTACTGTATTTGTACTGTAATTGTACTGTATGTGTACTGTAGTTGTACTGTAGTTGTACTGTATTTGTACTGTATGTGTACTGTATGTGTACTGTATGTGTACTGTAGTTGTACTGTAGTTGTACTGTACTTGTACTGTAGTTGTACTGTAGTTGTACTGTAGTTGTACTGTATTTGTACTGTATGTGTACTGTAGTTGTACTGTAGTTGTACTGTAGTTGTACTGTATTTGTACTGTATTTGTACTGTATGTGTACTGTATGTGTACTGTAGTTGTACTTTAGTTGTACTGTAGTTGTGCTGTAGTTGTACTGTAGTTGTACTGTATGAGTACTGTATGTGTACTGTAGTAGTACTGTAGTTGTACTGTAGTTGTACTGTAGTTGTACTGTATGTGTACTGTATGTGTACTGTAGTTGTACTGTATGTGTCCTGCACTTTAACTGTAGTTGTACTGTAGTTGTACTGTAGTTGTACTGTAGTTGTACTGTAGTTGTACTGTAGTTGTACTGTAGTTGTACTGTTCTTGTACTGTACTTGTACTGTAGTTGTACTGTAGTTGTACTGTAGTTGTACTGTAGTTGTACTGTAGTTGTACTGTAGTTGTACTGTATGTGTCCTGTATTTTAACTGTACTTGTACTGTAGTTGTACTGTACTTGTACTGTACTTGTACTGTAGTTGTACTGTAGTTGTACTGTACTTGTACTGTAGTTGTACTGTAGTTGTACTGTATTTGTACTGTATGTGTACTGTAGTTGTACTGTACTTGTACTGTAGTTGTACCGTATGTGTACTGTAGTTGTACTGTAGTTGTTCTGTATGTCTACTGTAGTTGTACTGTACTTGTACTGTACTTGTACTGTAGTTGTACTGTAGTTGTACTGTAGTTGTACTGTAGTTGTACTGTATGTGTACTGTAGTAGTACTGTAGTTGTACTCTAGTTGTACTGTATTTGTACTGTAGTTGTACTGTATGTGTCCTGTAGTTGTACTGTAGTTGTACTGTACTTGTACTGTAGTTGTACTGTATGTGTCCTGTAGTTGTACTGTAGTTGTACTGTACTTGTACTGTAGTTGTACTGTACTTGTACTGTAGTTGTACTGTAGTTGTACTGTAGTTGTACTGTAGTTGTACTGTAGTTGTACTGTAGTTGTACTGTATGTGTACTGTAGTTGTACTGTACTTGTACTGTAGTTGTACTGTAGTTGTACTGTAGTTGTACTGTACTTGTACTGTACTTGTACTGTAGTTGTACTGTAGTTGTACTGTAGTTGTACTGTACTTGTACTGTAGTTGTACTGTAGTTGTACTGTAGTTGAACTGTATGTGTCCTGTATTTTAACTGTACTTGTACTGTACTTGTACTGTAGTTGTACTGTAGTTGTACTGTAGTTGTACTGTAGTTGTACTGTACTTGTACTGTACTTGTACTGTAGTTGTACTGTATTTGTACTGTAGTTGTACTGTAGTTGTACTGTAGTTGTACTGTAGTTGTACTGTAGTTGTACTGTATGTGTCCTGTATTTTAACTGTACTTGTACTGTAGTTGTACTGTACTTGTACTGTACTTGTACTGTAGTTGTACTGTAGTTGTACTGTACTTGTACTGTAGTTGTACTGTAGTTGTACTGTAGTTGTACTGTAGTTGTACTGTACTTGTACTGTAGCTGTACTGTAGTTGTACTGTAGTTGTACTGTACTTGTACTGTACTTGTACTGTAGTTGTACTGTAGTTGTACTGTACTTGTACTGTACTTGTACTGTAGTTGTACTGTATGTGTCCTGTATTTTAACTGTACTTGTACTGTAGTTGTACTGTAGTTGTACTGTACTTGTACTGTAGTTGTACTGTAGTTGTACTGTACTTGTACTGTAGTTTACTGTAGTTGTACTGTATGTGTACTGTAGTTGTACTGTAGTTGTACTGTAGTTGTACTGTACTTGTACTGTAGTTGTACTGTAGTTGTACTGTAGTTGTACTGTATGTGTACTGTATGTGTACTGTAATTGTACTGTACTTGTACTGTAGTTTACTGTAGTTGTACTGTAGTTGTACTGTAGTTGTACTGTAGTTGTACTGTAGTTGTACTGTAGTTGTACTGTAGTTGTACTGTATTTGTACTGTAGTTGTACTGTAGTTGTACTGTACTTGTACTGTAGTTGTACTGTAGTTGTACTGTAGTTGTACTGTAGTTGTACTGTACTTGTACTGTACTTGTACTGTACTTGTACTGTAGTTGTACTGTAGTTGTACTGTAGTTGTACTGTAGTTGTACTGTACTTGTACTGTAGTTGTACTGTAGTTGTACTGTATGTGTCCTGTATTTTAACTGTACTTGTACTGTACTTGTACTGAAGTTGTACTGTAGTTGTACTGTAGTTGTACTGTAGTTGTACTGTAGTTGTACTGTAGTTGTACTGTATTTGTCCTGTATTTTAACTGTACTTGTACTGTAGTTGTACTGTAGTTGTACTGTATGTGTACTGTAGTTGTACTGTAGTTGTACTGTAGTTGTACTGTATGTGTACTGTAGTTTTACTGTAGTTGTACTGTAGTTGTACTGTAGTTGTACTGTATGTGTCCTCTAGTTGTACTGTAGTTGTACTGTAGTTGTACTGTATGTGTCCTGTAGTTGTACTGTACTTGTACTGTACCGGTACTTGTACTGTACTTGTACTGTACTTGTACTGTAGTTGTACTGTAGTTGTACTGTAGTTGTACTGTACTTGTACTGTACTTGTACTGTAGTTGTACTGTTGTTGTACTGTAGTTGTACTGTATGTGTACTGTAGTTGTACTGTAGTTGTACTGTATGTGTACTGTAGTTGTACTGTAGTTGTACTGTACTTGTACTGTACTTGTACTGTAGTTGTACTGTAGTTGTACTGTATTTGTACTGTAGTTGTACTGTATGTGTACTGTACTTGTACTGTAGTTGTACTGTAGTTGTACTGTAGTTGTACTGTATGTGTACTGTAGTTGTACTGTATTTGTACTGTACTTGTACTGTAGTTGTACTGTAGTTGTACTGTAGTTGTACTGTATGTGTACTGTATTTGTACTGTACTTGTACTGTAGTTGTACTGTAGTTGTACTGTATGTGTACTCTATTTGTACTGTACTTGTACTGTAGTTGTACTGTAGTTGTACTGTACTTTTACTGTACTTGTACTGTAGTTGTACTGTATGTGTACTGTAGTTCTACTGTATTTGTACTGTACTTGTACTGTAGTTGTACTGTAGTTGTACTGTACTTGTACTGTACTTGTACTGTAGTTGTACTGTAGTTGTACTGTAGTTGTACTGTATGTGTACTGTATTTATACTGTACTTGTACTGTAGTTGTACTGTATGTGTACTGTATTTGTACTGTACTTGTACTGTAGTTGTACTGTAGTTGTACTGTACTTGTACTGTAGTTGTACTGTATGTGTTCTGTAGTTGTACTGTATTTGTACTGTACTTGTACTGTAGTTGTACTGTAGTTGTACTGTACTTGTACTGTTCTTGTACTGTACTTGTACTGTAGTTGTACTGTAGTTGTACTGTATGTGTACTGTATTTTAACTGTATTTGTACTGTAGTTGTACTGTAGTTGTACTGTAGTTGTACTGTAGTTGTACTGTATGTGTACTGTATGTGTACTGTATTTGTACTGTAGTTGTACTGTATGTGTACTGTAGTTGTACTGTAGTTGTACTGTATTTGTACTGTATGTGTACTGTAGTTGTACAGTAGTTGTACTGTATTTGTACTGTATTTGTACTGTATGTGTACTGTATGTGTACTGTATGTGTACTGTAGTTGTACTGTATGTGTTCTGTATGTGTACTGTATGTGTACTGTATGTGTACTGTATGTGTACTGTATGTGTACTGTATGTGTACTGTATGTGTACTGTAGTTGTACTGTATGTGTACTGTATGTGTACTGTATGTGTACTGTATGTGTACTGTTGTTGTACTGTATGTGTACTGTATTTTAACTGTATTTGTACTGTAGTTGTACCGTATGTGTACTGTATGTGTACTGTATGTGTACTGTATTTGTACTGTATGTGTACTGTAGTTGTACTGTAAGTGTACTGTATGTGTACTGTATGTGTACTGTATGTGTACTGTATGTGTACTGTAGTTGTACTGTAGTTGTACTGTATGTGTACTGTATGTGTACTGTATGTGTACTGTATGTGCACTGTATGTGTACTGTAGTTGTACTGTATGTGTACTGTATTTTAACTGTATCTGTACTGTAGTTGTACTGTATGTGTTCTGTATGTGTACTGTATGTGTACTGTATTTGTACTGTATTTGTACTGTATGTGTACTGTAGTTGTACTGTAAGTGTACTGTATGTGTACTGTATGTGTACTGTATGTGTACTGTAGTTGTACTGTAGTTGTAATGTATGTGTACTGTAGTTGTACAGTATGTGTACTGTATGTGTACTGTAGTTGTACTGTATGTGTACTGTATGTGTACTGTATGTGTACTGTAGTTGTACTGTATGTGTACTGTAGTTGTACTGTATTTGTACTGTATGTGTACTGTAGTTGTACTGTAGTTGTACTGTAGTTGTACTGTAGTTGTACTGTATGTGTACTGTAGTAGTACTGTAGTTGTACTCTAGTTGTACTGTATTTGTACTGTAGTTGTACTGTATGTGTCCTGTAGTTGTACTGTAGTTGTACTGTACTTGTACTGTAGTTGTACTGTATGTGTCCTGTAGTTGTACTGTAGTTGTACTGTACTTGTACTGTAGTTGTACTGTACTTGTACTGTAGTTGTACTGTAGTTGTACTGTAGTTGTACTGTAGTTGTACTGTAGTTGTACTGTATGTGTACTGTAGTTGTACTGTACTTGTACTGTAGTTGTACTGTAGTTGTACTGTAGTTGTACTGTACTTGTACTGTACTTGTACTGTACTTGTACTGTAGTTGTACTGTAGTTGTACTGTAGTTGTACTGTAGTTGTACTGTACTTGTACTGTAGTTGTACTGTAGTTGTACTGTAGTTGTACTGTATGTGTCCTGTATTTTAACTGTACTTGTACTGTACTTGTACTGTAGTTGTACTGTAGTTGTACTGTAGTTGTACTGTAGTTGTACTGTACTTGTACTGTACTTGTACTGTATTTGTACTGTATTTGTACTGTAGTTGTACTGTAGTTGTACTGTAGTTGTACTGTAGTTGTACTGTAGTTGTACTGTAGTTGTACTGTATGTGTCCTGTATTTTAACTGTACTTGTACTGTAGTTGTACTGTACTTGTACTGTACTTGTACTGTAGTTGTACTGTAGTTGTACTGTACTAGTACTGTAGTTGTACTGTAGTTGTACTGTAGTTGTACTGTAGTTGTACTGTACTTGTACTGTAGCTGTACTGTAGTTGTACTGTAGTTGTACTGTACTTGTACTGTACTTGTACTGTAGTTGTACTGTAGTTGTACTGTACTTGTACTGTAGTTGTACTGTAGTTGTACTGTATGTGTCCTGTATTTTATCTGTACTTGTACTGTAGTTGTACTGTAGTTGTACTGTACTTGTACTGTAGTTGTACTGTAGTTGTACTGTACTTGTACTGTAGTTTACTGTAGTTGTACTGTATGTGTACTGTAGTTGTACTGTAGTTGTACTGTAGTTGTACTGTACTTGTACAGTAGTTGTACTGTAGTTGTACTGTAGTTGTACTGTATGTGTACTGTATGTGTACTGTAATTGTACTGTACTTGTACTGTAGTTTACTGTAGTTGTACTGTAGTTGTACTGTAGTTGTACTGTAGTTGTACTGTAGTTGTACTGTAGTTGTACTGTAGTTGTACTCTATTTGTACTGTAGTTGTACTGTAGTTGTACTGTACTTGTACTGTAGTTGTACTGTAGTTGTACTGTAGTTGTACTGTAGTTGTACTGTACTTGTACTGTACTTGTACTGTACTTGTACTGTACTTGTACTGTAGTTGTACTGTAGTTGTACTGTAGTTGTACTGTAGTTGTACTGTACTTGTACTGTAGTTGTACTGTAGTTGTACTGTATGTGTCCTGTGTTTTAACTGTACTTGTACTGTACTTGTACTGAAGTTGTACTGTAGTTGTACTGTAGTTGTACTGTAGTTGTACTGTAGTTGTACTGTAGTTGTACTGTATGTGTCCTGTATTTTAACTGTACTTGTACTGTAGTTGTACTGTAGTTGTTCTGTATGTGTACTGTAGTTGTACTGTAGTTGTACTGTAGTTGTACTGTATGTGTACTGTAGTTTTACTGTAGTTGTACTGTAGTTGTACTGTAGTTGTACTGTATGTGTCCTCTAGTTGTACTGTAGTTGTACTGTAGTTGTACTGTATGTGTCCTGTAGTTGTACTGTACTTGTACTGTACCGGTACTTGTACTGTACTTGTACTGTACTTGTACTGTAGTTGTACTGTAGTTGTACTGTAGTTGTACTGTACTTGTACTGTACTTGTACTGTAGTTGTACTGTTGTTGTACTGTAGTTGTACTGTATGTGTACTGTAGTTGTACTGTAGTTGTACTGTATGTGTACTGTAGTTGTACTGTAGTTGTACTGTACTTGTACTGTACTTGTACTGTAGTTGTACTGTAGTTGTACTGTATTTGTACTGTAGTTGTACTGTATGTGTACTGTACTTGTACTGTAGTTGTACTGTAGTTGTACTGTAGTTGTACTGTATGTGTACTGTAGTTGTACTGTATTTGTACTGTACTTGTACTGTAGTTGTACTGTAGTTGTACTGTAGTTGTACTGTTGTGTACTGTATTTGTACTGTACTTGTACTGTAGTTGTACTGTAGTTGTACTGTATGTGTACTCTATTTGTACTGTACTTGTACTGTAGTTGTACTGTAGTTGTACTGTACTTTTACTGTACTTGTACTGTAGTTGTACTGTATGTGTACTGTAGTTCTACTGTATTTGTACTGTACTTGTACTGTAGTTGTACTGTAGTTGTACTGTACTTGTACTGTACTTGTACTGTAGTTGTACTGTAGTTGTACTGTATTTGTACTGTATTTGTACTGTATGTCTACTGTATGTGTACTGTATGTGTACTGTATGTGTACTGTATGTGTACTGTATGTGTACTGTAGTTGTACTGTATGTGTACTGTATGTGTACTGTATGTGTACTGTATGTGTACTGTAGTTGTACTGTATGTGTACTGTATTTTAACATTATTTGTACTGTAGTTGTACTGTATGTGTACTGTATGTGTACTGTATGTGTACTGTATTTGTACTGTATTTGTACTGTATGTGTACTGTAGTTGTACTGTAAGTGAACTGTAGGTGTACTGTATGTGTACTGTATGTGTACTGTATGTGTACTGTAGTTGTACTGTAGTTGTACTGTGTGTGTACTGTATGTGTACTGTAGTTGTACTGTATGTGTACTGTATGTGTACTGTATGTGTACTGTATGTGTACTGTATGTGTACTGTATGTGTACTGTATTTGTACTGTAGTTGTACTGTATGTGTACTGTAGTTGTACTGTATGTGTACTGTATTTGTACTGTAATTGTACTGTATGTGTACTGTAGTTGTACTGTAGTTGTACTGTATTTGTACTGTATGTGTACTGTATGTGTACTGTATGTGTACTGTAGTTGTACTGTAGTTGTACTGTACTTGTACTGTAGTTGTACTGTAGTTGTACTGTAGTTGTACTGTATTTGTACTGTATGTGTACTGTAGTTGTACTGTAGTTGTACTGTATTTGTACTGTATTTGTACTGTATGTGTACTGTATGTGTACTGTAGTTGTACTTTAGTTGTACTGTAGTCGTGCTGTAGTTGTACTGTAGTTGTACTTTATGAGTACTGTATGTGTACTGTAGTAGTACTGTAGTTGTACTGTAGTTGTACTGTAGTTGTACTGTATGTGTACTGTATGTGTACTGTAGTTGTACTGTATGTGTCCTGCACTTTAACTGTTCTTGTACTGTAGTTGTACTGTAGTTGTACTGTAGTTGTACTGTAGTTGTACTGTAGTTGTACTGTAGTTGTACTGTACTTGTACTGTACTTGTACTGTAGTTGTACTGTAGTTGTACTGTAGTTGTACTGTAGTTGTACTGTAGTTGTACTGTAGTTGTACTGTATGTGTCCTGTATTTTAACTGTACTTGTATTGTAGTTGTACTGTACTTGTACTGTACTTGTACTGTAGTTGTACTGTAGTTGTACTGAACTTGTACTGTAGTTGTACTGTAGTTGTACTGTAGTTGTACTGTATTTGTACTGTATGTGTACTGTAGTTGTACTGTACTTGTACTGTAGTTGTACCGTATGTGTACTGTAGTTGTACTGTAGTTGTTCTGTATGTGTACTGTAGTTGTACTGTACTTGTACTGTACTTGTACTGTAGTTGTACTGTAGTTGTACTGTAGTTGTACTGTATGTGTACTGTAGTTGTACTGTAGTTGTACTCTAGTTGTACTGTATTTGTACTGTAGTTGTACTGTATGTGTCCTGTAGTTGTACTGTAGTTGTACTGTACTTGTACTGTAGTTGTACTGTATGTGTCCTGTAGTTGTACTGTAGTTGTACTGTACTTGTACTGTAGTTGTACTGTACTTGTACTGTAGTTGTACTGTAGTTGTACTGTAGTTGTACTGTAGTTGTACTGTAGTTGTACTGTATGTGTACTGTAGTTGTACTGTACTTGTACTGTAGTTGTACTGTAGTTGTACTGTAGTTGTACTGTAGTTGTACTGTACTTGTACTGTACTTGTACTGTAGTTGTACTGTAGTTGTACTGTAGTTGTACTGTAGTTGTACTGTAGTTGTACTGTAGTTGTACTGTAGTTGTACTGTAGTTGTACTGTATGTGTCCTGTATTTTAACTGTACTTGTACTGTACTTGTACTGTAGTTGTACTGTAGTTGTACTGTAGTTGTACTGTAGTTGTACTGTAGTTGTACTGTACTTGTACTGTACTTGTACTGTAGTTGTACTGTATTTGTACTGTAGTTGTACTGTAGTTGTACTGTAGTTGTACTGTAGTTGTACTGTAGTTGTACTGTAGTTGTACTGTATGTGTCCTGTATTTTAACTGTACTTGTACTGTAGTTGTACTGTACTTGTACTGTACTTGTACTGTAGTTGTACTGTAGTTGTACTGTACTTGTACTGTAGTTGTACTGTAGTTGTACTGTAGTTGTACTGTAGATGTACTGTACTTGTACTGTAGCTGTACTGTAGTTGTACTGTAGTTGCACTGTACTTGTACTGTACTTGTACTGTAGTTGTACTGTAGTTGTACTGTACTTGTACTGTAGTTGTACTGTAGTTGTACTGTGTGTGTCCTGTATTTTAACTGTACTTGTACTGTAGTTGTACTGTACTTGTACTGTAGTTGTACTGTAGTTGTACTGTACTTGTACTGTAGTTGTACTGTAGTTGTACTGTATGTGTACTGTAGTTGTACTGTACTTGTACTGTAGTTGTACTGTAGTTGTATTGTAGTTGTACTGTATGTGTACTGTATGTGTACTGTAGTTGTACTGAACTTGTACTGTAGTTGTACTGTAGTTGTACTGTAGTTGTACTGTAGTTGTACTGTAGTTGTACTGTAGTTGTACTGTAGTTGTACTGTAGTTGTACTGTATTTGTACTGTAGTTGTACTGTAGTTGTACTGTACTTGTACTGTAGTTGTACTGTAGTTGTACTGTAGTTGTACTGTAGTTGTACTGTACTTGTACTGTACTTGTACTGTAGTTGTACTGTAGTTGTACTGTAGTTGTACTGTAGTTGTACTGTAGTTGTACTGTACTTGTACTGTACTTGTACTGTAGTTGTACTGTAGTTGTACTGTATGTGTCCTGTATTTTAACTGTACTTGTACTGTAGTTGTACTGTAGTTGTACTGTACTTGTACTGTAGTTGTACTGTAGTTGTACTGTAGTTGTACTGTAGTTGTACTGTAGTTGTACTGTATGTGTCCTGTATTTTAACTGCACTTGTACTGTAGTTGTACTGTAGTTGTACTGTATGTGTACTGTAGTTGTACTGTAGTTGTACTGTATGTGTACTGTAGTTTTACTGTAGTTGTACTGTAGTTATACTGTAGTTGTACTGTATGTGTCCTGTAGTTGTACTGTAGTTGTACTGTAGTTGTACTGTATGTGTCCTGTAGTTGTACTGTACTTGTACTGTACTTGTACTGTACTTGTACTGTACTTACACTGTACTTGTACTGTAGTTGTACTGTAGTTGTACTGTAGTTGTACTGTACTTGTACTGTAGTTGTACTGTTGTTGTACTGTAGTTGTACTCTATGTGTACTGTAGTTGTACTGTAGTTATACTGTATGTGTACTGTAGTTGTACTGTAGTTGTACTGTACTTGTACTGTACTTGTACTGTAGTTGTACTGTAGTTGTATTGTATTTGTACTGTAGTTGTACTGTATGTGTACTGTACTTGTACTGTAGTTGTACTGTAGTTGTACTGTAGTTGTACTGTATGTGTACTGTAGTTGTACTGTATTTGTACTGTACTTGTACTGTAGTTGTACTGTAGTTGTACTGTAGTTTTACTGTATGTGTACTGTATTTGTACTGTACCTGTACTGTAGTTGTACTGTAGTTGTACTGTATGTGTACTCTATTTGTACTGTACTTGTACTGTAGTTGTACTGTAGTTGTACTGTACTTTTACTGTACTTGTACTGTAGTTGTACTGTATGTGTACTGTAGTTCTACTGTATTTGTACTGTACTTGTACTGTAGTTGTACTGTAGTTGTTCTGTACTTGTACTGTACTTCTACTGTAGTTGTACTGTAGTTGTACTGTAGTTGTACTGTATGTGTACTGTATTTATACTGTACTTGTACTGTAGTTGTACTGTATGTGTACTGTATTTGTACTGTACTTGTACTGTAGTTGTACTGTAGTTGTACTGTACTTGTACTGTACTTGTACTGTAGTTGTACTGTATGTGTTCTGTAGTTGTACTGTATTTTTACTGTACTTGTACTGTAGTTGTACTGTACTTGTACTGTTCTTGTACTGTACTTGTACTGTAGTTGTACTGTAGTTGTACTGTATGTGTACTGTATTTTAACTGTATTTGTACTGTAGTTGTACTGTAGTTGTATTGTAGTTGTACTGTAGTTGTACTGTATGTGTACTGTATGTGTACTGTATGTGTACTGTATTTGTACTGTAGTTGTACTGTATGTGTACTGTAGTTGTACTGTAGTTGTACTGTATTTGTACTGTATGTGTACTGTAGTTGTACAGTAGTTGTACTGTATTTGTACTGTATTTGTACTGTATGTGTACTGTATGTGTACTGTATGTGTACTGTAGTTGTACTGTATGTGTACTGTATGTGTACTGTATGTGTACTGTATGTGTACTGTATGTGTACTGTATGTGTACTGTATGTGTACTGTATGTGTACTGTAGTTGTACTGTATGTGTACTGTATGTGTACTGTATGTGTACTGTATGTTTACTGTTGTTGTACTGTATGTGTACTGTATTTTAACTGTATTTGTACTGTAGTTGTACCGTATGTGTACTGTATGTGTACTGTATGTGTACTGTATTTGTACTGTATGTGTACTGTATGTGTACTGTAGTTGTACTGTAGTTGTACTGTAGTTGTACTGTAGTTGTACTGTAGTTGTACTGTAGTTGTACTGTAGTTGTACTGTATTTGTACTGTAGTTGTACTGTAGTTGTACTGTACTTGTACTGTAGTTGTACTGTAGTTGTACTGTAGTTGTACTGTAGTTGTACTGTACTTGTACTGTACTTGTACTGTAGTTGTACTGTAGTTGTACTGTAGTTGTACTGTAGTTGTACTGTAGTTGTACTGTACTTGTACTGTACTTGTACTGTAGTTGTACTGTAGTTGTACTGTATGTGTCCTGTATTTTAACTGTACTTGTACTGTAGTTGTACTGTAGTTGTACTGTACTTGTACTGTAGTTGTACTGTAGTTGTACTGTAGTTGTACTGTAGTTGTACTGTAGTTGTACTGTATGTGTCCTGTATTTTAACTGCACTTGTACTGTAGTTGTACTGTAGTTGTACTGTATGTGTACTGTAGGTGTACTGTAGTTGTACTGTATGTGTACTGTAGTTTTACTGTAGTTGTACTGTAGTTATACTGTAGTTGTACTGTATGTGTCCTGTAGTTGTACTGTAGTTGTACTGTAGTTGTACTGTATGTGTCCTGTAGTTGTACTGTACTTGTACTGTACTTGTACTGTACTTGTACTGTACTTACACTGTACTTGTACTGTAGTTGTACTGTAGTTGTACTGTAGTTGTACTGTAGTTGTACTGTACTTGTACTGTAGTTGTACTGTTGTTGTACTGTAGTTGTACTCTATGTGTACTGTAGTTGTACTGTAGTTATACTGTATGTGTACTGTAGTTGTACTGTAGTTGTACTGTACTTGTACTGTACTTGTACTGTAGTTGTACTGTAGTTGTATTGTATTTGTACTGTAGTTGTACTGTATGTGTACTGTACTTGTACTGTAGTTGTACTGTAGTTGTACTGTAGTTGTACTGTATGTGTACTGTAGTTGTACTGTATTTGTACTGTACTTGTACTGTAGTTGTACTGTAGTTGTACTGTAGTTTTACTGTATGTGTACTGTATTTGTACTGTACCTGTACTGTAGTTGTACTGTAGTTGTACTGTATGTGTACTCTATTTGTACTGTACTTGTACTGTAGTTGTACTGTAGTTGTACTGTACTTTTACTGTACTTGTACTGTAGTTGTACTGTATGTGTACTGTAGTTCTACTGTATTTGTACTATACTTGTACTGTAGTTGTACTGTAGTTGTTCTGTACTTGTACTGTACTTCTACTGTAGTTGTACTGTAGTTGTACTGTAGTTGTACTGTATGTGTACTGTATTTATACTGTACTTGTACTGTAGTTGTACTGTATGTGTACTGTATTTGTACTGTACTTGTACTGTAGTTGTACTGTAGTTGTACTGTACTTGTACTGTACTTGTACTGTAGTTGTACTGTATGTGTTCTGTAGTTGTACTGTATTTTTACTGTACTTGTACTGTAGTTGTACTGTACTTGTACTGTTCTTGTACTGTACTTGTACTGTAGTTGTACTGTAGTTGTACTGTATGTGTACTGTATTTTAACTGTATTTGTACTGTAGTTGTACTGTAGTTGTATTGTAGTTGTACTGTAGTTGTACTGTATGTGTACTGTATGTGTACTGTATGTGTACTGTATTTGTACTGTAGTTGTACTGTATGTGTACTGTAGTTGTACTGTAGTTGTACTGTATTTGTACTGTATGTGTACTGTAGTTGTACAGTAGTTGTACTGTATTTGTACTGTATTTGTACTGTATGTGTACTGTATGTGTACTGTATGTGTACTGTAGTTGTACTGTATGTGTACTGTATGTGTACTGTATGTGTACTGTATGTGTACTGTATGTGTACTGTATGTGTACTGTATGTGTACTGTATGTGTACTGTATGTGTACTGTAGTTGTACTGTATGTGTACTGTATGTGTACTGTATGTGTACTGTATGTTTACTGTTGTTGTACTGTATGTGTACTGTATTTTAACTGTATTTGTACTGTAGTTGTACCGTATGTGTACTGTATGTGTACTGTATGTGTACTGTATTTGTACTGTATGTGTACTGTAGTTGTACTGTAAGTGTACTGTATGTGTACTGTATGTGTACTGTATGTGTACTGTATGTGTACTGTAGTTGTACTGTAGTTGTACTGTATGTGTACTGTATGTGTACTGCATGTGCAGTGCATGTGTACTGTAGTTGTACTGTATGTGTACTGTATTTTTACTGTATTTGTACTGTAGTTGTACTGTATGTGTACTGTATGTGTACTGTATGTGTACTGTATTTGTACTGTATTTGTACTGTATGTGTACTGTAGTTGTACTGTAAGTGTACTGTATGTGTACTGTATGTGTACTGTATGTGTACTGTATGTGTACTGTAGTTGTACTGTAGTTGTACTGTATGTGTACTGTATGTGTACTGTAGTTGTACTGTATGTGTACTGTATGTGTACTGTAGTTGTACTGTATGTGTACTGTATGTGTACTGTATGTGTACTGTAGTTGTACTGTATGTGTAATGTAGTTGTACTGTATTTGTACTGTATGTGTACTGTAGT
This sequence comes from Meconema thalassinum, assembly GCA_946902985.2. Lineage (NCBI taxonomy): Eukaryota > Metazoa > Arthropoda > Insecta > Orthoptera > Tettigoniidae > Meconema > Meconema thalassinum. The sequence goes on along the minus strand of OX336394.1, from coordinate 441,443,858 downwards.
TGTACTGTACTTGTACTGTAGTTGTACTGTATGTGTACTGTAGTTGTACTGTAGTTGTACTGTATGTGTACTGTAGTTGTACTGTACTTGTACTGTACTTGTACTGTAGTTGTACTGTAGTTGTACTGTAGTTGTACTGTAGTTGTACTGTATGTGTACTGTAGTTGTACTGTAGTTGTACTGTAGTTGTACTCTAGTTGTACTGTATTTGTACTGTAGTTGTACTGTATGTGTCCTGTAGTTGTACTGTAGTTGTACTGTACTTGTACTGTAGTTGTACTGTATGTGTCCTGTAGTTGTACTGTAGTTGTACTGTACTTGTACTGTAGTTGTACTGTACTTGTACTGTAGTTGTACTGTAGTTGTACTGTAGTTGTACTGTAGTTGTACTGTAGTTGTACTGTACGTGTACTGTATGTGTACTGTAGTTGTACTGTATTTGTACTGTAGTTGTACTGTAGTTGTACTGTAGTTGTACTGTACTTGTACTGTAGTTGTACTGTAGTTGTACTGTACTTGTACTGTAGTTGTACTGTAGTTGTACTGTAGTTGTACTGTAGTTGTACTGTATGTTTACTGTAGTTGTACTGTAGTTGTATTGTATGTGTACTGTAGTTGTACTGTAGTTGTACTGTAGTTGTACTGTAGTTGTACTGTAGTTGTACTGTAGTTGTATTGTATGTGTACTGTACTTGTACTGTAGTTGTACTGTAGTTGTACTGTAGTTGTAATGTAGTTGTACTGTATGTGTACTGTAGTTGTACTGTAGTTGTACTGTAGTTGTACTGTATGTGTACTGTATTTGTACTGTACTTGTACTGTACTTGTACTGTAGTTGTACTGTATGTGTACTGTAGTTGTACTGTAGTTGTACTGTATGTGTACTGTAGTTGTACTGTACTTGTACTGTATGTGTACTGTATTTGTACTGTACTTGTACTGTAGTTGTACTGTAATTGTACTGTACTTTTACTGTACATGTACTGTAATTGTACTGTATGTGTACTGTAGTTGTACTGTATTTGTACTGTACTTGTACTGTAGTTGTACTGTAGTTGTACTGTACTTGTACTGTACTTGTACTGTAGTTGTACTGTAGTTGTACTGTATGTGTACTGTATTTGTACTGTACTTGTACTGTAGTTGTACTGTAGTTGTACTGTAGTTGTACTGTATGTGTACTGTATTTATACTGTACTTGTACTGTAGTTGTACTGTATGTGTACTGTATTTGTACTGTACTTGTACTGTAGTTGTACTGTAGTTGTACTGTACTTGTACTGTACTTGTACTGTAGTTGTACTGTATGTGTACTGTAGTTGTACTGTATTTGTACTGTACTTGTACTGTAGTTGTACTGTAGTTGTACTGTACTTGTAATGTACTTGTACTGTACTTGTACTGTAGTTGTACTGTAGTTGTACTGTAGTTGTACTGTATGTGTACTGTATTTTAACTGTATTTGTACTGTAGTTGTACTGTAGTTGTACTGTAGTTGTACTGTATGTGTACTGTATGTGTACTGTATTTGTACTGTAGTTGTACTGTATGTGTACTGTAGTTGTACTGTAGTTGTACTGTATTTGTACTGTATGTGTACTGTAGTTGTACTGTAGTTGTACTGTATTTGTACTGTATTTGTACTGTATGTCTACTGTATGTGTACTGTATGTGTACTGTAGTTGTACTGTATGTGTACTGTATGTGTACTGTATGTGTACTGTATGTGTACTGTATGTGTACTGTATGTGTACTGTATGTGTACTGTAGTTGTACTGTATGTGTACTGTATGTGTACTGTATGTGTACTGTAGTTGTACTGTATGTGTACTGTATTTTAACTGTATTTGTACTGTAGTTGTACTGTATGTGTACTGTATGTGTACTGTATGTGTACTGTATTTGTACTGTATGTGTACTGTAGTTGTACTGTAAGTGTACTGTAGGTGTACTGTATGTGTACTGTATGTGTACTGTATGTGTACTGTAGTTGTACTGTAGTTGTACTGTATGTGTACTGTATGTGTACTGTAGTTGTACTGTATGTGTACTGTATGTGTACTGTAGTTGTACTGTATGTGTACTGTATGTGTACTGTATGTGTACTGTATGTGTACTGTATTTGTACTGTAGTTGTACTGTATGTGTACTGTAGTTGTACTGTATATGTACTGTATTTGTACTGTAATTGTACTGTATGTGTACTGTAGTTGTACTGTAGTTGTACTGTATTTGTACTGTATGTGTACTGTATGTGTACTGTATGTGTACTGTAGTTGTACTGTAGTTGTACTGTACTTGTACTGTAGTTGTACTGTAGTTGTACTGTAGTTGTACTGTAGTTGTACTGTATTTGTACTGTATTTGTACTGTATGTGTACTGTATGTGTACTGTAGTTGTACTTTAGTTGTACTGTAGTTGTGCTGTAGTTGTACTGTAGTTGTACTGTATGAGTACTGTATGTGTACTGTAGTAGTACTGTAGTTGTACTGTAGTTGTACTGTAGTTGTACTGTATGTGTACTGTATGTGTACTGTAGTTGTACTGTATGTGTCCTGCACTTTAACTGTAGTTGTACTGTAGTTGTACTGTAGTTGTACTGTAGTTGTACTGTAGTTGTACTGTAGTTGTACTGTAGTTGTACTGTTCTTGTACTGTACTTGTACTGTAGTTGTACTGTAGTTGTACTGTAGTTGTACTGTAGTTGTACTGTAGTTGTACTGTAGTTGTACTGTATGTGTCCTGTATTTTAACTGTACTTGTACTGTAGTTGTACTGTACTTGTACTGTACTTGTACTGTAGTTGTACTGTAGTTGTACTGTACTTGTACTGTAGTTGTACTGTAGTTGTACTGTATTTGTACTGTATGTGTACTGTAGTTGTACTGTACTTGTACTGTAGTTGTACCGTATGTGTACTGTAGTTGTACTGTAGTTGTTCTGTATGTCTACTGTAGTTGTACTGTACTTGTACTGTACTTGTACTGTAGTTGTACTGTAGTTGTACTGTAGTTGTACTGTAGTTGTACTGTATGTGTACTGTAGTAGTACTGTAATTGTACTCTAGTTGTACTGTATTTGTACTGTAGTTGTACTGTATGTGTCCTGTAGTTGTACTGTAGTTGTACTGTACTTGTACTGTAGTTGTACTGTATGTGTCCTGTAGTTGTACTGTAGTTGTACTGTACTTGTACTGTAGTTGTACTGTACTTGTACTGTAGTTGTACTGTAGTTGTACTGTAGTTGTACTGTAGTTGTACTGTAGTTGTACTGTAGTTGTACTGTATGTGTACTGTAGTTGTACTGTACTTGTACTGTAGTTGTACTGTAGTTGTACTGTAGTTGTACTGTACTTGTACTGTACTTGTACTGTAGTTGTACTGTAGTTGTACTGTAGTTGTACTGTAGTTGTACTGTACTTGTACTGTAGTTGTACTGTAGTTGTACTGTAGTTGAACTGTATGTGTCCTGTATTTTAACTGTACTTGTACTGTACTTGTACTGTAGTTGTACTGTAGTTGTACTGTAGTTGTACTGTAGTTGTACTGTACTTGTACTGTACTTGTACTGTAGTTGTACTGTATGTGTACTGTAGTTGTACTGTATTTGTACTGTACTTGTACTGTAGTTGTACTGTAGTTGTACTGTACTTGTAATGTACTTGTACTGTACTTGTACTGTAGTTGTACTGTAGTTGTACTGTAGTTGTACTGTATGTGTACTGTATTTTAACTGTATTTGTACTGTAGTTGTACTGTAGTTGTACTGTAGTTGTACTGTATGTGTACTGTATGTGTACTGTATTTGTACTGTAGTTGTACTGTATGTGTACTGTAGTTGTACTGTAGTTGTACTGTATTTGTACTGTATGTGTACTGTAGTTGTACTGTAGTTGTACTGTATTTGTACTGTATTTGTACTGTATGTCTACTGTATGTGTACTGTATGTGTACTGTAGTTGTACTGTATGTGTACTGTATGTGTACTGTATGTGTACTGTATGTGTACTGTATGTGTACTGTATGTGTACTGTATGTGTACTGTAGTTGTACTGTATGTGTACTGTATGTGTACTGTATGTGTACTGTAGTTGTACTGTATGTGTACTGTATTTTAACTGTATTTGTACTGTAGTTGTACTGTATGTGTACTGTATGTGTACTGTATGTGTACTGTATTTGTACTGTATGTGTACTGTAGTTGTACTGTAAGTGTACTGTAGGTGTACTGTATGTGTACTGTATGTGTACTGTATGTGTACTGTAGTTGTACTGTAGTTGTACTGTATGTGTACTGTATGTGTACTGTAGTTGTACTGTATGTGTACTGTATGTGTACTGTAGTTGTACTGTATGTGTACTGTATGTGTACTGTATGTGTACTGTATGTGTACTGTATTTGTACTGTAGTTGTACTGTATGTGTACTGTAGTTGTACTGTATGTGTACTGTATTTGTACTGTAATTGTACTGTATGTGTACTGTAGTTGTACTGTAGTTGTACTGTATTTGTACTGTATGTGTACTGTATGTGTACTGTATGTGTACTGTAGTTGTACTGTAGTTGTACTGTACTTGTACTGTAGTTGTACTGTAGTTGTACTGTAGTTGTACTGTAGTTGTACTGTATTTGTACTGTATTTGTACTGTATGTGTACTGTATGTGTACTGTAGTGGTACTTTAGTTGTACTGTAGTTGTGCTGTAGTTGTACTGTAGTTGTACTGTATGAGTACTGTATGTGTACTGTAGTAGTACTGTAGTTGTACTGTAGTTGTACTGTAGTTGTACTGTATGTGTACTGTATGTGTACTGTAGTTGTACTGTATGTGTCCTGCACTTTAACTGTAGTTGTACTGTAGTTGTACTGTAGTTGTACTGTAGTTGTACTGTAGTTGTACTGTAGTTGTACTGTAGTTGTACTGTTCTTGTACTGTACTTGTACTGTAGTTGTACTGTAGTTGTACTGTAGTTGTACTGTAGTTGTACTGTAGTTGTACTGTAGTTGTACTGTATGTGTCCTGTATTTTAACTGTACTTGTACTGTAGTTGTACTGTACTTGTACTGTACTTGTACTGTAGTTGTACTGTAGTTGTACTGTACTTGTACTGTAGTTGTACTGTAGTTGTACTGTATTTGTACTGTATGTGTACTGTAGTTGTACTGTACTTGTACTGTAGTTGTACCGTATGTGTACTGTAGTTGTACTGTAGTTGTTCTGTATGTCTACTGTAGTTGTACTGTACTTGTACTGTACTTGTACTGTAGTTGTACTGTAGTTGTACTGTAGTTGTACTGTAGTTGTACTGTATGTGTACTGTAGTAGTACTGTAATTGTACTCTAGTTGTACTGTATTTGTACTGTAGTTGTACTGTATGTGTCCTGTAGTTGTACTGTAGTTGTACTGTACTTGTACTGTAGTTGTACTGTATGTGTCCTGTAGTTGTACTGTAGTTGTACTGTACTTGTACTGTAGTTGTACTGTACTTGTACTGTAGTTGTACTGTAGTTGTACTGTAGTTGTACTGTAGTTGTACTGTAGTTGTACTGTAGTTGTACTGTATGTGTACTGTAGTTGTACTGTACTTGTACTGTAGTTGTACTGTAGTTGTACTGTAGTTGTACTGTACTTGTACTGTACTTGTACTGTAGTTGTACTGTAGTTGTACTGTAGTTGTACTGTAGTTGTACTGTACTTGTACTGTAGTTGTACTGTAGTTGTACTGTAGTTGAACTGTATGTGTCCTGTATTTTAACTGTACTTGTACTGTACTTGTACTGTAGTTGTACTGTAGTTGTACTGTAGTTGTACTGTAGTTGTACTGTACTTGTACTGTACTTGTACTGTAGTTGTACTGTATTTGTACTGTAGTTGTACTGTAGTTGTACTGTAGTTGTACTGTAGTTGTACTGTAGTTGTACTGTAGTTGTACTGTATGTGTCCTGTATTTTAACTGTACTTGTACTGTAGTTGTACTGTACTTGTACTGTACTTGTACTGTAGTTGTACTGTAGTTGTACTGTACTTGTACTGTAGTTGTACTGTAGTTGTACTGTAGTTGTACTGTAGTTGTACTGTACTTGTACTGTAGCTGTACTGTAGTTGTACTGTAGTTGTACTGTACTTGTACTGTACTTGTACTGTAGTTGTACTGTAGTTGTACTGTACTTGTACTGTACTTGTACTGTAGTTGTACTGTATGTGTCCTGTATTTTAACTGTACTTGTACTGTAGTTGTACTGTAGTTGTACTGTACTTGTACTGTAGTTGTACTGTAGTTGTACTGTACTTGTACTGTAGTTTACTGTAGTTGTACTGTATGTGTACTGTAGTTGTACTGTAGTTGTACTGTAGTTGTACTGTACTTGTACTGTAGTTGTACTGTAGTTGTACTGTAGTTGTACTGTATGTGTACTGTATGTGTACTGTAATTGTACTGTACTTGTACTGTAGTTTACTGTAGTTGTACTGTAGTTGTACTGTAGTTGTACTGTAGTTGTACTGTAGTTGTACTGTAGTTGTACTGTAGTTGTACTGTATTTGTACTGTAGTTGTACTGTAGTTGTACTGTACTTGTACTGTAGTTGTACTGTAGTTGTACTGTAGTTGTACTGTAGTTGTACTGTACTTGTACTGTACTTGTACTGTACTTGTACTGTACTTGTACTGTAGTTGTACTGTAGTTGTACTGTAGTTGTACTCTAGTTGTACTGTACTTGTACTGTAGTTGTACTGTAGTTGTACTGTATGTGTCCTGTATTTTAACTGTACTTGTACTGTACTTGTACTGAAGTTGTACTGTAGTTGTACTGTAGTTGTACTGTAGTTGTACTGTAGTTGTACTGTAGTTGTACTGTATGTGTCCTGTATTTTAACTGTACTTGTACTGTAGTTGTACTGTAGTTGTACTGTATGTGTACTGTAGTTGTACTGTAGTTGTACTGTAGTTGTACTGTATGTGTACTGTAGTTTTACTGTAGTTGTACTGTAGTTGTACTGTAGTTGTACTGTATGTGTCCTCTAGTTGTACTGTAGTTGTACTGTAGTTGTACTGTATGTGTCCTGTAGTTGTACTGTACTTGTACTGTACCGGTACTTGTACTGTACTTGTACTGTACTTGTACTGTAGTTGTACTGTAGTTGTACTGTAGTTGTACTGTACTTGTACTGTACTTGTACTGTAGTTGTACTGTTGTTGTACTGTAGTTGTACTGTATGTGTACTGTAGTTGTACTGTAGTTGTACTGTATGTGTACTGTAGTTGTACTGTAGTTGTACTGTACTTGTACTGTACTTGTACTGTAGTTGTACTGTAGTTGTACTGTATTTGTACTGTAGTTGTACTGTATGTGTACTGTACTTGTACTGTAGTTGTACTGTAGTTGTACTGTAGTTGTACTGTATGTGTACTGTAGTTGTACTGTATTTGTACTGTACTTGTACTGTAGTTGTACTGTAGTTGTACTGTAGTTGTACTGTATGTGTACTGTATTTGTACTGTACTTGTACTGTAGTTGTACTGTAGTTGTACTGTATGTGTACTCTATTTGTACTGTACTTGTACTGTAGTTGTACTGTAGTTGTACTGTACTTTTACTGTACTTGTACTGTAGTTGTACTGTATGTGTACTGTAGTTCTACTGTATTTGTACTGTACTTGTACTGTAGTTGTACTGTAGTTGTACTGTACTTGTACTGTACTTGTACTGTAGTTGTACTGTAGTTGTACTGTAGTTGTACTGTATGTGTACTGTATTTATACTGTACTTGTACTGTAGTTGTACTGTATGTGTACTGTATTTGTACTGTACTTGTACTGTAGTTGTACTGTAGTTGTACTGTACTTGTACTGTAGTTGTACTGTATGTGTTCTGTAGTTGTACTGTATTTGTACTGTACTTGTACTGTAGTTGTACTGTAGTTGTACTGTACTTGTACTGTTCTTGTACTGTACTTGTACTGTAGTTGTACTGTAGTTGTACTGTATGTGTACTGTATTTTAACTGTATTTGTACTGTAGTTGTACTGTAGTTGTACTGTAGTTGTACTGTAGTTGTACTGTATGTGTACTGTATGTGTACTGTATTTGTACTGTAGTTGTACTGTATGTGTACTGTAGTTGTACTGTAGTTGTACTGTATTTGTACTGTATGTGTACTGTAGTTGTACAGTAGTTGTACTGTATTTGTACTGTATTTGTACTGTATGTGTACTGTATGTGTACTGTATGTGTACTGTAGTTGTACTGTATGTGTTCTGTATGTGTACTGTATGTGTACTGTATGTGTACTGTATGTGTACTGTATGTGTACTGTATGTGTACTGTATGTGTACTGTAGTTGTACTGTATGTGTACTGTATGTGTACTGTATGTGTACTGTATGTGTACTGTTGTTGTACTGTATGTGTACTGTATTTTAACTGTATTTGTACTGTAGTTGTACCGTATGTGTACTGTATGTGTACTGTATGTGTACTGTATTTGTACTGTATGTGTACTGTAGTTGTACTGTAAGTGTACTGTATGTGTACTGTATGTGTACTGTATGTGTACTGTATGTGTACTGTAGTTGTACTGTAGTTGTACTGTATGTGTACTGTATGTGTACTGTATGTGTACTGTATGTGCACTGTATGTGTACTGTAGTTGTACTGTATGTGTACTGTATTTTAACTGTATCTGTACTGTAGTTGTACTGTATGTGTTCTGTATGTGTACTGTATGTGTACTGTATTTGTACTGTATTTGTACTGTATGTGTACTGTAGTTGTACTGTAAGTGTACTGTATGTGTACTGTATGTGTACTGTATGTGTACTGTAGTTGTACTGTAGTTGTAATGTATGTGTACTGTAGTTGTACAGTATGTGTACTGTATGTGTACTGTAGTTGTACTGTATGTGTACTGTATGTGTACTGTATGTGTACTGTAGTTGTACTGTATGTGTACTGTAGTTGTACTGTATTTGTACTGTATGTGTACTGTAGTTGTACTGTAGTTGTACTGTAGTTGTACTGTAGTTGTACTGTATGTGTACTGTAGTAGTACTGTAGTTGTACTCTAGTTGTACTGTATTTGTACTGTAGTTGTACTGTATGTGTCCTGTAGTTGTACTGTAGTTGTACTGTACTTGTACTGTAGTTGTACTGTATGTGTCCTGTAGTTGTACTGTAGTTGTACTGTACTTGTACTGTAGTTGTACTGTACTTGTATTGTAGTTGTACTGTAGTTGTACTGTAGTTGTACTGTAGTTGTACTGTAGTTGTACTGTATGTGTACTGTAGTTGTACTGTACTTGTACTGTAGTTGTACTGTAGTTGTACTGTAGTTGTACTGTAGTTGTACTGTACTTGTACTGTACTTGTACTGTAGTTGTACTGTAGTTGTACTGTAGTTGTACTGTAGTTGTACTGTACTTGTACTGTAGTTGTACTGTAGTTGTACTGTAGTTGTACTGTATGTGTCCTGTATTTTAACTGTACTTGTACTGTACTTGTACTGTAGTTGTACTGTAGTTGTACTGTAGTTGTACTGTAGTTGTACTGTAGTTGTACTGTACTTGTACTGTACTTGTACTGTATTTGTACTGTATTTGTACTGTAGTTGTACTGTAGTTGTACTGTAGTTGTACTGTAGTTGTACTGTAGTTGTACTGTATGTGTCCTGTATTTTAACTGTACTTGTACTGTAGTTGTACTGTACTTGTACTGTAGTTGTACTGTAGTTGTACTGTACTAGTACTGTAGTTGTACTGTAGTTGTACTGTAGTTGTACTGTAGTTGTACTGTACTTGTACTGTAGCTGTACTGTAGTTGTACTGTAGTTGTACTGTACTTGTACTGTACTTGTACTGTAGTTGTACTGTAGTTGTACTGTACTTGTACTGTAGTTGTACTGTAGTTGTACTGTATGTGTCCTGTATTTTAACTGTACTTGTACTGTAGTTGTACTGTAGTTGTACTGTACTTGTACTGTAGTTGTACTGTAGTTGTACTGTACTTGTACTGTAGTTTACTGTAGTTGTACTGTATGTGTACTGTAGTTGTACTGTAGTTGTACTGTAGTTGTACTGTACTTGTACAGTAGTTGTACTGTAGTTGTACTGTAGTTGTACTGTATGTGTACTGTATGTGTACTGTAATTGTACTGTACTTGTACTGTAGTTTACTGTAGTTGTACTGTAGTTGTACTGTAGTTGTACTGTAGTTGTACTGTAGTTGTACTGTAGTTGTACTGTATTTGTACTGTAGTTGTACTGTAGTTGTACTGTACTTGTACTGTAGTTGTACTGTAGTTGTACTGTAGTTGTACTGTAGTTGTACTGTACTTGTACTGTACTTGTACTGTACTTGTACTGTACTTGTACTGTAGTTGTACTGTAGTTGTACTGTAGTTGTACTGTAGTTGTACTGTACTTGTACTGTAGTTGTACTGTAGTTGTACTGTATGTGTCCTGTATTCTAACTGTACTTGTACTGTACTTGTACTGAAGTTGTACTGTAGTTGTACTGTAGTTGTACTGTAGTTGTACTGTAGTTGTACTGTAGTTGTACTGTATGTGTCCTGTATTTTAACTGTACTTGTACTGTAGTTGTACTGTAGTTGTTCTGTATGTGTACTGTAGTTGTACTGTAGTTGTACTGTAGTTGTACTGTATGTGTACTGTAGTTTTACTGTAGTTGTACTGTAGTTGTACTGTAGTTGTACTGTATGTGTCCTCTAGTTGTACTGTAGTTGTACTGTAGTTGTACTGTATGTGTCCTGTAGTTGTACTGTACTTGTACTGTACCGGTACTTGTACTGTACTTGTACTGTACTTGTACTGTAGTTGTACTGTAGTTGTACTGTAGTTGTACTGTACTTGTACTGTACTTGTACTGTAGTTGTACTGTTGTTGTACTGTAGTTGTACTGTATGTGTACTGTAGTTGTACTGTAGTTGTACTGTATGTGTACTGTAGTTGTACTGTAGTTGTACTGTACTTGTACTGTACTTGTACTGTAGTTGTACTGTAGTTGTACTGTATTTGTACTGTAGTTGTACTGTATGTGTACTGTACTTGTACTGTAGTTGTACTGTAGTTGTACTGTAGTTGTACTGTATGTGTACTGTAGTTGTACTGTATTTGTACTGTACTTGTACTGTAGTTGTACTGTAGTTGTACTGTAGTTGTACTGTATGTGTACTGTATTTGTACTGTACTTGTACTGTAGTTGTACTGTAGTTGTACTGTATGTGTACTCTATTTGTACTGTACTTGTACTGTAGTTGTACTGTAGTTGTACTGTACTTTTACTGTACTTGTACTGTAGTTGTACTGTATGTGTACTGTAGTTCTACTGTATTTGTACTGTACTTGTACTGTAGTTGTACTGTAGTTGTACTGTACTTGTACTGTACTTGTACTGTAGTTGTACTGTAGTTGTACTGTAGTTGTACTGTATGTGTACAGTATTTATACTGTACTTGTACTGTAGTTGTACTGTATGTGTACTGTATTTGTACTGTACTTGTACTGTAGTTGTACTGTAGTTGTACTGTACTTGTACTGTACTTGTACTGTAGTTGTACTGTATGTGTTCTGTAGTTGTACTGTATTTGTACTGTACTTGTACTGTAGTTGTACTGTAGTTGTACTGTACTTGTACTGTTCTTGTACTGTACTTGTACTGTAGTTGTACTGTAGTTGTACTGTATGTGTACTGTATTTTAACTGTATTTGTACTGTAGTTGTACTGTAGTTGTACTGTAGTTGTACTGTAGTTGTACTGTATGTGTACTGTATGTGTACTGTATTTGTACTGTAGTTGTACTGTATGTGTACTGTAGTTGTACTGTAGTTGTACTGTATTTGTACTGTATGTGTACTGTAGTTGTACAGTAGTTGTACTGTATTTGTACTGTATTTGTACTGTATGTGTACTGTATGTGTACTGTATGTGTACTGTAGTTGTACAGTATGTGTACTGTATGTGTACTGTATGTGTACTGTATGTGTACTGTATGTGTACTGTATGTGTACTGTATGTGTACTGTATGTGTACTGTATGTGTACTGTAGTTGTACTGTATGTGTACTGTATGTGTACTGTATGTGTACTGTATGTGTACTGTTGTTGTACTGTATGTGTACTGTATTTTAACTGTATTTGTACTGTAGTTGTACCGTATGTGTACTGTATGTGTACTGTATGTGTACTGTATTTGTACTGTATGTGTACTGTAGTTGTACTGTAAGTGTACTGTATGTGTACTGTATGTGTACTGTATGTGTACTGTAGTTGTACTGTAGTTGTACTGTATGTGTACTGTATGTGTACTGTATGTGTACTGTATGTGCACTGTATGTGTACTGTAGTTGTACTGTATGTGTACTGTATTTTAACTGTATCTGTACTGTAGTTGTACTGTATGTGTACTGTATGTGTACTGTATTTGTACTGTATTTGTACTGTATGTGTACTGTAGTTGTACTGTAAGTGTACTGTATGTGTACTGTATGTGTACTGTATGTGTACTGTATGTGTACTGTAGTTGTACTGTAGTTGTAATGTATGTGTACTGTAGTTGTACTGTATGTGTACTGTATGTGTACTGTAGTTGTACTGTATGTGTACTGTATGTGTACTGTATGTGTACTGTAGTTGTACTGTACTTGTACTGTAGTTGTACTGTAGTTGTACTGTAGTTGTACTGTACTTGTACTGTACTTGTACTGTAGTTGTACTGTAGTTGTACTGTAGTTGTACTGTAGTTGTACTGTACTTGTACTGTAGTTGTACTGTAGTTGTACTGTAGTTGAACTGTATGTGTCCTGTATTTTAACTGTACTTGTACTGTACTTGTACTGTAGTTGTACTGTAGTTGTACTGTAGTTGTACTGTAGTTGTACTGTACTTGTACTGTACTTGTACTGTAGTTGTACTGTATTTGTACTGTAGTTGTACTGTAGTTGTACTGTAGTTGTACTGTAGTTGTACTGTAGTTGTACTGTAGTTGTACTGTATGTGTCCTGTATTTTAACTGTACTTGTACTGTAGTTGTACTGTACTTGTACTGTACTTGTACTGTAGTTGTACTGTAGTTGTACTGTACTTGTACTGTAGTTGTACTGTAGTTGTACTGTAGTTGTACTGTAGTTGTACTGTACTTGTACTGTAGCTGTACTGTAGTTGTACTGTAGTTGTACTGTACTTGTACTGTACTTGTACTGTAGTTGTACTGTAGTTGTACTGTACTTGTACTGTACTTGTACTGTAGTTGTACTGTATGTGTCCTGTATTTTAACTGTACTTGTACTGTAGTTGTACTGTAGTTGTACTGTACTTGTACTGTAGTTGTACTGTAGTTGTACTGTACTTGTACTGTAGTTTACTGTAGTTGTACTGTATGTGTACTGTAGTTGTACTGTAGTTGTACTGTAGTTGTACTGTACTTGTACTGTAGTTGTACTGTAGTTGTACTGTAGTTGTACTGTATGTGTACTGTATGTGTACTGTAATTGTACTGTACTTGTACTGTAGTTTACTGTAGTTGTACTGTAGTTGTACTGTAGTTGTACTGTAGTTGTACTGTAGTTGTACTGTAGTTGTACTGTAGTTGTACTGTATTTGTACTGTAGTTGTACTGTAGTTGTACTGTAGTTGTACTGTACTTGTACTGTAGTTGTACTGTAGTTGTACTGTAGTTGTACTGTAGTTGTACTGTACTTGTACTGTACTTGTACTGTACTTGTACTGTACTTGTACTGTAGTTGTACTGTAGTTGTACTGTAGTTGTACTGTAGTTGTACTGTACTTGTACTGTAGTTGTACTGTAGTTGTACTGTATGTGTCCTGTATTTTAACTGTACTTGTACTGTACTTGTACTGAAGTTGTACTGTAGTTGTACTGTAGTTGTACTGTAGTTGTACTGTAGTTGTACTGTAGTTGTACTGTATGTGTCCTGTATTTTAACTGTACTTGTACTGTAGTTGTACTGTAGTTGTACTGTATGTGTACTGTAGTTGTACTGTAGTTGTACTGTAGTTGTACTGTATGTGTACTGTAGTTTTACTGTAGTTGTACTGTAGTTGTACTGTAGTTGTACTGTATGTGTCCTCTAGTTGTACTGTAGTTGTACTGTAGTTGTACTGTATGTGTCCTGTAGTTGTACTGTACTTGTACTGTACCGGTACTTGTACTGTACTTGTACTGTACTTGTACTGTAGTTGTACTGTAGTTGTACTGTAGTTGTACTGTACTTGTACTGTACTTGTACTGTACTTGTACTGTTGTTGTACTGTAGTTGTACTGTATGTGTACTGTAGTTGTACTGTAGTTGTACTGTATGTGTACTGTAGTTGTACTGTAGTTGTACTGTACTTGTACTGTACTTGAACTGTAGTTGTACTGTAGTTGTACTGTATTTGTACTGTAGTTGTACTGTATGTGTACTGTACTTGTACTGTAGTTGTACTGTAGTTGTACTGTAGTTGTACTGTATGTGTACTGTAGTTGTACTGTATTTGTACTGTACTTGTACTGTAGTTGTACTGTAGTTGTACTGTAGTTGTACTGTATGTGTACTGTATTTGTACTGTACTTGTACTGTAGTTGTACTGTAGTTGTACTGTATGTGTACTCTATTTGTACTGTACTTGTACTGTAGTTGTACTGTAGTTGTACTGTACTTTTACTGTACTTGTACTGTAGTTGTACTGTATGTGTACTGTAGTTCTACTGTATTTGTACTGTACTTGTACTGTAGTTGTACTGTAGTTGTACTGTACTTGTACTGTACTTGTACTGTAGTTGTACTGTAGTTGTACTGTAGTTGTACTGTATGTGTACTGTATTTATACTGTACTTGTACTGTAGTTGTACTGTATGTGTACTGTATTTGTACTGTACTTGTACTGTAGTTGTACTGTAGTTGTACTGTACTTGTACTGTAGTTGTACTGTATGTGTTCTGTAGTTGTACTGTATTTGTACTGTACTTGTACTGTAGTTGTACTGTAGTTGTACTGTACTTGTACTGTTCTTGTACTGTACTTGTACTGTAGTTGTACTGTAGTTGTACTGTATGTGTACTGTATTTTAACTGTATTTGTACTGTAGTTGTACTGTAGTTGTACTGTAGTTGTACTGTAGTTGTACTGTATGTGTACTGTATGTGTACTGTATTTGTACTGTAGTTGTACTGTATGTGTACTGTAGTTGTACTGTAGTTGTACTGTATTTGTACTGTATGTGTACTGTAGTTGTACAGTAGTTGTACTGTATTTGTACTGTATTTGTACTGTATGTGTACTGTATGTGTACTGTATGTGTACTGTAGTTGTACTGTATGTGTTCTGTATGTGTACTGTATGTGTACTGTATGTGTACTGTATGTGTACTGTATGTGTACTGTATGTGTACTGTATGTGTACTGTAGTTGTACTGTATGTGTACTGTATGTGTACTGTATGTGTACTGTATGTGTACTGTTGTTGTACTGTATGTGTACTGTATTTTAACTGTATTTGTACTGTAGTTGTACCGTATGTGTACTGTATGTGTACTGTATGTGTACTGTATTTGTACTGTATGTGTACTGTAGTTGTACTGTAAGTGTACTGTATGTGTACTGTATGTGTACTGTATGTGTACTGTATGTGTACTGTAGTTGTACTGTAGTTGTACTGTATGTGTACTGTATGTGTACTGTATGTGTACTGTATGTGCACTGTATGTGTACTCTAGTTGTACTGTATGTGTACTGTATTTTAACTGTATCTGTACTGTAGTTGTACTGTATGTGTTCTGTATGTGTACTGTATGTGTACTGTATTTGTACTGTATTTGTACTGTATGTGTACTGTAGTTGTACTGTAAGTGTACTGTATGTGTACTGTATGTGTACTGTATGTGTACTGTAGTTGTACTGTAGTTGTAATGTATGTGTACTGTAGTTGTACAGTATGTGTACTGTATGTGTACTGTAGTTGTACTGTATGTGTACTGTATGTGTACTGTATGTGTACTGTAGTTGTACTGTATGTGTACTGTAGTTGTACTGTATTTGTACTGTATGTGTACTGTAGTTGTACTGTAGTTGTACTGTAGTTGTACTGTAGTTGTACTGTATGTGTACTGTAGTAGTACTGTAGTTGTACTCTAGTTGTACTGTATTTGTACTGTAGTTGTACTGTATGTGTCCTGTAGTTGTACTGTAGTTGTACTGTACTTGTACTGTAGTTGTACTGTATGTGTCCTGTAGTTGTACTGTAGTTGTACTGTACTTGTACTGTAGTTGTACTGTACTTGTACTGTAGTTGTACTGTAGTTGTACTGTAGTTGTACTGTAGTTGTACTGTAGTTGTACTGTATGTGTACTGTAGTTGTACTGTACTTGTACTGTAGTTGTACTGTAGTTGTACTGTAGTTGTACTGTAGTTGTACTGTACTTGTACTGTACTTGTACTGTAGTTGTACTGTAGTTGTACTGTAGTTGTACTGTAGTTGTACTGTACTTGTACTGTAGTTGTACTGTAGTTGTACTGTAGTTGTACTGTATGTGTCCTGTATTTTAACTGTACTTGTACTGTACTTGTACTGTAGTTGTACTGTAGTTGTACTGTAGTTGTACTGTAGTTGTACTGTACTTGTACTGTACTTGTACTGTATTTGTACTGTATTTGTACTGTAGTTGTACTGTAGTTGTACTGTAGTTGTACTGTAGTTGTACTGTAGTTGTACTGTAGTTGTACTGTACTTGTACTGTAGTTGTACTGTACTTGTACTGTAGTTGTACTGTAGTTGTACTGTACTAGTACTGTAGTTGTACTGTAGTTGTACTGTAGTTGTACTGTAGTTGTACTGTACTTGTACTGTAGCTGTACTGTAGTTGTACTGTAGTTGTACTGTACTTGTACTGTACTTGTACTGTAGTTGTACTGTAGTTGTACTGTACTTGTACTGTAGTTGTACTGTAGTTGTACTGTATGTGTCCTGTATTTTAACTGTACTTGTACTGTAGTTGTACTGTAGTTGTACTGTACTTGTACTGTAGTTGTACTGTAGTTGTACTGTACTTGTACTGTAGTTTACTGTAGTTGTACTGTATGTGTACTGTAGTTGTACTGTAGTTGTACTGTAGTTGTACTGTACTTGTACAGTAGTTGTACTGTAGTTGTACTGTAGTTGTACTGTATGTGTACTGTATGTGTACTGTAATTGTACTGTACTTGTACTGTAGTTTACTGTAGTTGTACTGTAGTTGTACTGTAGTTGTACTGTAGTTGTACTGTAGTTGTACTGTAGTTGTACTGTAGTTGTACTGTATTTGTACTGTAGTTGTACTGTAGTTGTACTGTACTTGTACTGTAGTTGTACTGTAGTTGTACTGTAGTTGTACTGTAGTTGTACTGTACTTGTACTGTACTTGTACTGTACTTGTACTGTACTTGTACTGTAGTTGTACTGTAGTTGTACTGTAGTTGTACTGTAGTTGTACTGTACTTGTACTGTAGTTGTACTGTAGTTGTACTGTATGTGTCCTGTATTCTAACTGTACTTGTACTGTACTTGTACTGAAGTTGTACTGTAGTTGTACTGTAGTTGTACTGTAGTTGTACTGTAGTTGTACTGTAGTTGTACTGTATGTGTCCTGTATTTTAACTGTACTTGTACTGTAGTTGTACTGTAGTTGTTCTGTATGTGTACTGTAGTTGTACTGTAGTTGTACTGTAGTTGTACTGTATGTGTACTGTAGTTTTACTGTAGTTGTACTGTAGTTGTACTGTAGTTGTACTGTATGTGTCCTCTAGTTGTACTGTAGTTGTACTGTAGT
This sequence comes from Meconema thalassinum, assembly GCA_946902985.2. Lineage (NCBI taxonomy): Eukaryota > Metazoa > Arthropoda > Insecta > Orthoptera > Tettigoniidae > Meconema > Meconema thalassinum. The sequence continues at coordinate 441,426,039 of OX336394.1, read as the reverse complement.
TGTACTGTATGTGTCCTGTAGTTGTACTGTACTTGTACTGTACCGGTACTTGTACTGTACTTGTACTGTACTTGTACTGTAGTTGTACTGTAGTTGTACTGTAGTTGTACTGTACTTGTACTGTACTTGTACTGTAGTTGTACTGTTGTTGTACTGTAGTTGTACTGTATGTGTACTGTAGTTGTACTGTAGTTGTACTGTATGTGTACTGTAGTTGTACTGTAGTTGTACTGTACTTGTACTGTACTTGTACTGTAGTTGTACTGTAGTTGTACTGTATTTGTACTGTAGTTGTACTGTATGTGTACTGTACTTGTACTGTAGTTGTACTGTAGTTGTACTGTAGTTGTACTGTATGTGTACTGTAGTTGTACTGTATTTGTACTGTACTTGTACTGTAGTTGTACTGTAGTTGTACTGTAGTTGTACTGTATGTGTACTGTATTTGTACTGTACTTGTACTGTAGTTGTACTGTAGTTGTACTGTATGTGTACTCTATTTGTACTGTACTTGTACTGTAGTTGTACTGTAGTTGTACTGTACTTTTACTGTACTTGTACTGTAGTTGTACTGTATGTGTACTGTAGTTCTACTGTATTTGTACTGTACTTGTACTGTAGTTGTACTGTAGTTGTACTGTACTTGTACTGTACTTGTACTGTAGTTGTACTGTAGTTGTACTGTAGTTGTACTGTATGTGTACTGTATTTATACTGTACTTGTACTGTAGTTGTACTGTATGTGTACTGTATTTGTACTGTACTTGTACTGTAGTTGTACTGTAGTTGTACTGTACTTGTACTGTACTTGTACTGTAGTTGTACTGTATGTGTTCTGTAGTTGTACTGTATTTGTACTGTACTTGTACTGTAGTTGTACTGTAGTTGTACTGTACTTGTACTGTTCTTGTACTGTACTTGTACTGTAGTTGTACTGTAGTTGTACTGTATGTGTACTGTATTTTAACTGTATTTGTACTGTAGTTGTACTGTAGTTGTACTGTAGTTGTACTGTAGTTGTACTGTATGTGTACTGTATGTGTACTGTATTTGTACTGTAGTTGTACTGTATGTGTACTGTAGTTGTACTGTAGTTGTACTGTATTTGTACTGTATGTGTACTGTAGTTGTACAGTAGTTGTACTGTATTTGTACTGTATTTGTACTGTATGTGTACTGTATGTGTACTGTATGTGTACTGTAGTTGTACAGTATGTGTACTGTATGTGTACTGTATGTGTACTGTATGTGTACTGTATGTGTACTGAATGTGTACTGTATGTGTACTGTATGTGTACTGTAGTTGTACTGTATGTGTACTGTATGTGTACTGTATGTGTACTGTATGTGTACTGTTGTTGTACTGTATGTGTACTGTATTTTAACTGTATTTGTACTGTAGTTGTACCGTATGTGTACTGTATGTGTACTGTATGTGTACTGTATTTGTACTGTATGTGTACTGTAGTTGTACTGTAAGTGTACTGTATGTGTACTGTATGTGTACTGTATGTGTAATGTAGTTGTACTGTAGTTGTACTGTATGTGTACTGTATGTGTACTGTATGTGTACTGTATGTGCACTGTATGTGTACTGTAGTTGTACTGTATGTGTACTGTATTTTAACTGTATCTGTACTGTAGTTGTACTGTATGTGTACTGTATGTGTACTGTATGTGTACTGTATTTGTACTGTATTTGTACTGTATGTGTACTGTAGTTGTACTGTAAGTGTACTGTATGTGTACTGTATGTGTACTGTATGTGTACTGTATGTGTACTGTAGTTGTACTGTAGTTGTAATGTATGTGTACTGTAGTTGTACTGTATGTGTACTGTATGTGTACTGTAGTTGTACTGTATGTGTACTGTATGTGTACTGTATGTGTACTGTAGTTGGACTGTATGTGTACTGTAGTTGTACTGTATTTGTACTGTATGTGTACTGTAGTTGTACTGTACTTTTACTGTAGTTGTACTGTATGTGTACTGTAGTTGTACTGTAGTTGTACTGTATGTGTACTGTAGTTGTACTGTACTTGTACTGTACTTGTACTGTAGTTGTACTGTAGTTGTACTGTAGTTGTACTGTAGTTGTACTGAAGTTGTACTGTAGTTGTACTGTAGTTGTACTCTAGTTGTACTGTATTTTTACTGTAGTTGTACTGTATGTGTCCTGTAGTTGTACTGTAGTTGTACTGTACTTGTACTGTAGTTGTATTGTATGTGTCCTGTAGTTGTACTGTAGTTGTACTGTACTTGTACTGTAGTTGTACTGTACTTGTACTGTAGTTGTACTGTAGTTGTACTGTAGTTGTACTGTAGTTGTACTGTAGTTGTACTGTAGTTGTACTGTAGTTGTACTGTATGTGTACTGTATGTGTACTGTAGTTGTTCTGTACTTGTATTGTAGTTGTACTGTAGTTGTACTGTAGTTGTACTGTACTTGTACTGTAGTTGTACTGTAGTTGTACTGTACTTGTACTGTAGTTGTACTGTAGTTGTACTGTAGTTGTACTGTAGTTGTACTGTATGTTTACTGTAGTTGTACTGTAGTTGTATTGTATGTGTACTGTAGTTGTACTGTAGTTGTACTGTAGTTGTACTGTAGTTGTACTGTATGTGTACTGTACTTGTACTGTAGTTGTACTGTAGTTGTACTGTAGTTGTAATGTAGTTGTACTGTATGTGTACTGTAGTTGTACTGTATTTGTACTGTACTTGTACTGTAGTTGTACTGTAGTTGTACTGTAGTTGTACTGTATGTGTACTGTATTTGTACTGTACTTGTACTGTAGTTGTACTGTAGTTGTACTGTATGTGTACTGTATTTGTACTGTACTTGTACTGTAGTTGTACTGTAGTTGTACTGTACTTTTACTGTACATGTACTGTAATTGTACTGTATGTGTACTGTAGTTGTACTGTATGTGTCCTGTATTTTAACTGTACTTGTACTGTACTTGTACTGAAGTTGTACTGTAGTTGTACTGTAGTTGTACTGTAGTTGTACTGTAGTTGTACTGTAGTTGTACTGTATGTGTCCTGTATTTTAACTGTACTTGTACTGTAGTTGTACTGTAGTTGTACTGTATGTGTACTGTAGTTGTACTGTAGTTGTACTGTAGTTGTACTGTATGTGTACTGTAGTTTTACTGTAGTTGTACTGTAGTTGTACTGTAGTTGTACTGTATGTGTCCTCTAGTTGAACTGTAGTTGTACTGTAGTTGTACTGTATGTGTCCTGTAGTTGTACTGTACTTGTACTGTACCGGTACTTGTACTGTACTTGTACTGTACTTGTACTGTAGTTGTACTGTAGTTGTACTGTAGTTGTACTGTACTTGTACTGTACTTGTACTGTAGTTGTACTGTTGTTGTACTGTAGTTGTACTGTATGTGTACTGTAGTTGTACTGTAGTTGTACTGTATGTGTACTGTAGTTGTACTGTAGTTGTACTGTACTTGTACTGTACTTGTACTGTAGTTGTACTGTAGTTGTACTGTATTTGTACTGTAGTTGTACTGTATGTGTACTGTACTTGTACTGTAGTTGTACTGTAGTTGTACTGTAGTTGTACTGTATGTGTACTGTAGTTGTACTGTATTTGTACTGTACTTGTACTGTAGTTGTACTGTAGTTGTACTGTAGTTGTACTGTATGTGTACTGTATTTGTACTGTACTTGTACTGTAGTTGTACTGTAGTTGTACTGTATGTGTACTCTATTTGTACTGTACTTGTACTGTAGTTGTACTGTAGTTGTACTGTACTTTTACTGTACTTGTACTGTAGTTGTACTGTATGTGTACTGTAGTTCTACTGTATTTGTACTGTACTTGTACTGTAGTTGTACTGTAGTTGTACTGTACTTGTACTGTACTTGTACTGTAGTTGTACTGTAGTTGTACTGTAGTTGTACTGTATGTGTACTGTATTTATACTGTACTTGTACTGTAGTTGTACTGTATGTGTACTGTATTTGTACTGTACTTGTACTGTAGTTGTACTGTAGTTGTACTGTACTTGTACTGTACTTGTACTGTAGTTGTACTGTATGTGTTCTGTAGTTGTACTGTATTTGTACTGTACTTGTACTGTAGTTGTACTGTAGTTGTACTGTACTTGTACTGTTCTTGTACTGTACTTGTACTGTAGTTGTACTGTAGTTGTACTGTATGTGTACTGTATTTTAACTGTATATGTACTGTAGTTGTACTGTAGTTGTACTGTAGTTGTACTGTAGTTGTACTGTATGTGTACTGTATGTGTACTGTATTTGTACTGTAGTTGTACTGTATGTGTACTGTAGTTGTACTGTAGTTGTACTGTATTTGTACTGTATGTGTACTGTAGTTGTACAGTAGTTGTACTGTATTTGTACTGTATTTGTACTGTATGTGTACTGTATGTGTACTGTATGTGTACTGTAGTTGTACTGTATGTGTACTGTATGTGTACTGTATGTGTACTGTATGTGTACTGTATGTGTACTGTATGTGTACTGTATGTGTACTGTATGTGTACTGTAGTTGTACTGTATGTGTACTGTATGTGTACTGTATGTGTACTGTATGTGTACTGTTGTTGTACTGTATGTGTACTGTATTTTAACTGTATTTGTACTGTAGTTGTACCGTATGTGTACTGTATGTGTACTGTATGTGTACTGTATTTGTACTGTATGTGTACTGTAGTTGTACTGTAAGTGTACTGTATGTGTACTGTATGTGTACTGTATGTGTACTGTATGTGTACTGTAGTTGTACTGTAGTTGTACTGTATGTGTACTGTATGTGTACTGTATGTGTACTGTATGTGCACTGTATGTGTACTGTAGTTGTACTGTATGTGTACTGTATTTTAACTGTATCTGTACTGTAGTTGTACTGTATGTGTACTGTATGTGTACTGTATGTGTACTGTATTTGTACTGTATTTGTACTGTATGTGTACTGTAGTTGTACTGTAAGTGTACTGTATGTGTACTGTATGTGTACTGTATGTGTACTGTAGTTGTACTGTAGTTGTAATGTATGTGTACTGTAGTTGTACAGTATGTGTACTGTATGTGTACTGTAGTTGTACTGTATGTGTACTGTATGTGTACTGTATGTGTACTGTAGTTGTACTGTATGTGTACTGTAGTTGTACTGTATTTGTACTGTATGTGTACTGTAGTTGTACTGTAGTTGTACTGTAGTTGTACTGTAGTTGTACTGTATGTGTACTGTAGTAGTACTGTAGTTGTACTCTAGTTGTACTGTATTTGTACTGTAGTTGTACTGTATGTGTCCTGTAGTTGTACTGTAGTTGTACTGTACTTGTACTGTAGTTGTACTGTATGTGTCCTGTAGTTGTACTGTAGTTGTACTGTACTTGTACTGTAGTTGTACTGTACTTGTACTGTAGTTGTACTGTAGTTGTACTGTAGTTGTACTGTAGTTGTACTGTAGTTGTACTGTATGTGTACTGTAGTTGTACTGTACTTGTACTGTAGTTGTACTGTAGTTGTACTGTAGTTGTACTGTAGTTGTACTGTACTTGTACTGTACTTGTACTGTAGTTGTACTGTAGTTGTACTGTAGTTGTACTGTAGTTGTACTGTACTTGTACTGTAGTTGTACTGTAGTTGTACTGTAGTTGTACTGTATGTGTCCTGTATTTTAACTGTACTTGTACTGTACTTGTACTGTAGTTGTACTGTAGTTGTACTGTAGTTGTACTGTAGTTGTACTGTACTTGTACTGTACTTGTACTGTATTTGTACTGTATTTGTACTGTAGTTGTACTGTAGTTGTACTGTAGTTGTACTGTAGTTGTACTGTAGTTGTACTGTAGTTGTACTGTATGTGTCCTGTATTTTAACTGTACTTGTACTGTAGTTGTACTGTACTTGTACTGTACTTGTACTGTAGTTGTACTGTAGTTGTACTGTACTAGTACTGTAGTTGTACTGTAGTTGTACTGTAGTTGTACTGTAGTTGTACTGTACTTGTACTGTAGCTGTACTGTAGTTGTACTGTAGTTGTACTGTACTTGTACTGTACTTGTACTGTAGTTGTACTGTAGTTGTACTGTACTTGTACTGTAGTTGTACTGTAGTTGTACTGTATGTGTCCTGTATTTTAACTGTACTTGTACTGTAGTTGTACTGTAGTTGTACTGTACTTGTACTGTAGTTGTACTGTAGTTGTACTGTACTTGTACTGTAGTTTACTGTAGTTGTACTGTATGTGTACTGTAGTTGTACTGTAGTTGTACTGTAGTTGTACTGTACTTGTACAGTAGTTGTACTGTAGTTGTACTGTAGTTGTACTGTATGTGTACTGTATGTGTACTGTAATTGTACTGTACTTGTACTGTAGTTTACTGTAGTTGTACTGTAGTTGTACTGTAGTTGTACTGTAGTTGTACTGTAGTTGTACTGTAGTTGTACTGTAGTTGTACTGTATTTGTACTGTAGTTGTACTGTAGTTGTACTGTACTTGTACTGTAGTTGTACTGTAGTTGTACTGTAGTTGTACTGTACTTGTACTGTACTTGTACTGTACTTGTACTGTACTTGTACTGTAGTTGTACTGTAGTTGTACTGTAGTTGTACTGTAGTTGTACTGTATGTGTCCTGTATTTTAACTGTACTTGTACTGTACTTGTACTGAAGTTGTACTGTAGTTGTACTGTAGTTGTACTGTAGTTGTACTGTAGTTGTACTGTAGTTGTACTGTATGTGTCCTGTATTTTAACTGTACTTGTACTGTAGTTGTACTGTAGTTGTACTGTATGTGTACTGTAGTTGTACTGTAGTTGTACTGTAGTTGTACTGTATGTGTACTGTAGTTTTACTGTAGTTGTACTGTAGTTGTACTGTAGTTGTACTGTATGTGTCCTCTAGTTGTACTGTAGTTGTACTGTAGTTGTACTGTATGTGTCCTGTAGTTGTACTGTACTTGTACTGTACCGGTACTTGTACTGTACTTGTACTGTACTTGTACTGTAGTTGTACTGTAGTTGTACTGTAGTTGTACTGTACTTGTACTGTACTTGTACTGTAGTTGTACTGTTGTTGTACTGTAGTTGTACTGTATGTGTACTGTAGTTGTACTGTAGTTGTACTGTATGTGTACTGTAGTTGTACTGTAGTTGTACTGTACTTGTACTGTACTTGTACTGTAGTTGTACTGTAGTTGTACTGTATTTGTACTGTAGTTGTACTGTATGTGTACTGTACTTGTACTGTAGTTGTACTGTAGTTGTACTGTAGTTGTACTGTATGTGTACTGTAGTTGTACTGTATTTGTACTGTACTTGTACTGTAGTTGTACTGTAGTTGTACTGTAGTTGTACTGTATGTGTACTGTATTTGTACTGTACTTGTACTGTAGTTGTACTGTAGTTGTACTGTATGTGTACTCTATTTGTACTGTACTTGTACTGTAGTTGTACTGTAGTTGTACTGTACTTTTACTGTACTTGTACTGTAGTTGTACTGTATGTTTACTGTAGTTCTACTGTATTTGTACTGTACTTGTACTGTAGTTGTACTGTAGTTGTACTGTACTTGTACTGTACTTGTACTGTAGTTGAACTGTAGTTGTACTGTAGTTGTACTGTATGTGTACTGTATTTATACTGTACTTGTACTGTAGTTGTACTGTATGTGTACTGTATTTGTACTGTACTTGTACTGTAGTTGTACTGTAGTTGTACTGTACTTGTACTGTACTTGTACTGTAGTTGTACTGTATGTGTTCTGTAGTTGTACTGTATTTGTACTGTACTTGTACTGTAGTTGTACTGTAGTTGTACTGTACTTGTACTGTTCTTGTACTGTACTTGTACTGTAGTTGTACTGTAGTTGTACTGTATGTGTACTGTATTTTAACTGTATTTGTACTGTAGTTGTACTGTAGTTGTACTGTAGTTGTACTGTAGTTGTACTGTATGTGTACTGTATGTGTACTGTATTTGTACTGTAGTTGTACTGTATGTGTACTGTAGTTGTACTGTAGTTGTACTGTATTTGTACTGTATGTGTACTGTAGTTGTACAGTAGTTGTACTGTATTTGTACTGTATTTGTACTGTATGTGTACTGTATGTGTACTGTATGTGTACTGTAGTTGTACTGTATGTGTACTGTATGTGTACTGTATGTGTACTGTATGTGTACTGTATGTGTACTGTATGTGTACTGTATGTGTACTGTAGTTGTACTGTATGTGTACTGTATGTGTACTGTATGTGTACTGTATGTGTACTGTTGTTGTACTGTATGTGTACTGTATTTTAACTGTATTTGTACTGTAGTTGTACCGTATGTGTACTGTATGTGTACTGTATGTGTACTGTATTTGTACTGTATGTGTACTGTAGTTGTACTGTAAGTGTACTGTATGTGTACTGTATGTGTACTGTATTTGTACTGTATGTGTACTGTAGTTGTACTGTAAGTGTACTGTATGTGTACTGTATGTGTACTGTATGTGTACTGTATGTGTACTGTAGTTGTACTGTAGTTGTACTGTATGTGTACTGTATGTGTACTGTATGTGTACTGTATGTGCACTGTATGTGTACTGTAGTTGTACTGTATGTGTACTGTATTTTAACTGTATCTGTACTGTAGTTGTACTGTATGTGTACTGTATGTGTACTGTATGTGTAATGTATTTGTACTGTATTTGTACTGTATGTGTACTGTAGTTGTACTGTAAGTGTACTGTATGTGTACTGTATGTGTACTGTATGTGTACTGTATGTGTACTGTAGTTGTACTGTAGTTGTAATGTATGTGTACTGTAGTTGTACTGTATGTGTACTGTATGTGTACTGTAGTTGTACTGTATGTGTACTGTATGTGTACTGTATGTGTACTGTAGTTGTACTGTATGTGTACTGTAGTTGTACTGTATTTGTACTGTATGTGTACTGTAGTTGTACTGTACTTTTACTGTAGTTGTACTGTATGTGTACTGTAGTTGTACTGTAGTTGTACTGTATGTGTACTGTAGTTGTACTGTACTTGTACTGTACTTGTACTGTAGTTGTACTGTAGTTGTACTGTAGTTGTACTGTAGTTGTACTGAAGTTGTACTGTAGTTGTACTGTAGTTGTACTCTAGTTGTACTGTATTTGTACTGTAGTTGTACTGTATGTGTCCTGTAGTTGTACTGTAGTTGTACTGTACTTGTACTGTAGTTGTATTGTATGTGTCCTGTAGTTGTACTGTAGTTGTACTGTACTTGTACTGTAGTTGTACTGTACTTGTACTGTAGTTGTACTGTAGTTGTACTGTAGTTGTACTGTAGTTGTACTGTAGTTGTACTGTAGTTGTACTGTAGTTGTACTGTATGTGTACTGTATGTGTACTGTAGTTGTACTGTACTTGTATTGTAGTTGTACTGTAGTTGTACTGTAGTTGTACTGTACTTGTACTGTAGTTGTACTGTAGTTGTACTGTACTTGTACTGTAGTTGTACTGTAGTTGTACTGTAGTTGTACTGTAGTTGTACTGTAGTTGTACTGTATGTTTACTGTAGTTGTACTGTAGTTGTATTGTATGTGTACTGTAGTTGTACTGTAGTTGTACTGTAGTTGTACTGTAGTTGTACTGTATGTGTACTGTACTTGTACTGTAGTTGTACTGTAGTTGTACTGTAGTTGTAATGTAGTTGTACTGTATGTGTACTGTAGTTGTACTATATTTGTACTGTACTTGTACTGTAGTTGTACTGTAGTTGTACTGTAGTTGTACTGTATGTGTACTGTATTTGTACTGTACTTGTACTGTAGTTGTACTGTAGTTGTACTGTATGTGTACTGTATTTGTACTGTACTTGTACTGTAGTTGTACTGTAGTTGTACTGTACTTTTACTGTACATGTACTGTAATTGTACTGTATGTGTACTGTAGTTGTACTGTATTTGTACTGTACTTGTACTGTAGTTGTACTGTAGTTGTACTGTACTTGTACTGTACTTGTACTGTAGTTGTACTGTAGTTGTGCTGTATGTGTACTGTATTTGTACTGTACTTGTACTGTAGTTGTACTGTAGTTGTACTGTAGTTGTACTGTATGTGTACTGTATTTATAATGTACTTGTACTGTAGTTGTACTGTATGTGTACTGTATTTGTACTGTACTTGTACTGTAGTTGTACTGTAGTTGTACTGTACTTGTACTGTACTTGTACTGTAGTTGTACTGTATGTGTACTGTAGTTGTACTGTATTTGTACTGTACTTGTACTGTAGTTGTACTGTAGTTGTACTGTACTTGTACTGTACTTGTACTGTAGTTGTACTGTAGTTGTACTGTAGTTGTACTGTATTTGTACTGTATTTTAACTGTATTTGTACTGTAGTTGTACTGTAGTTGTACTGTAGTTGCACTGTATGTGTACTGTATGTGTACTGTATTTGTACTGTAGTTGTACTGTATGTGTACTGTAGTTGTACTGTAGTTGTACTGTATTTGTACTGTATGTGTACTGTAGTTGTACTGTAGTTGTACTGTATTTGTACTGTATTTGTACTGTATGTCTACTGTATGTGTACTGTATGTGTACTGTAGTTGTACTGTATGTGTACTGTATGTGTACTGTATGTGTACTGTATGTGTACTGTTTGTGTACTGTATGTGTACTGTATGTGTACTGTATGTGTACTGTATGTGTACTGTAGTTGTACTGTATGTGTACTGTATGTGTACTGTATGTGTACTGTATGTGTACTGTAGTTGTACTGTATGTGTACTGTATTTTAACTGTATTTGTACAGTAGTTGTACTGTATGTGTACTGTATGTGTACTGTATGTGTACTGTATTTGTACTGTATTTGTACTGTATGTGTACTGTAGTTGTACTGTAAGTGTACTGTAGGTGTACTGTATGTGTACTGTATGTGTACTGTATGTGTACTGTAGTTGTACTGTAGTTGTACTGTAGTTGTACTGTATGTGTACTGTATGTGTACTGTAGTTGTACTGTATGTGTACTGTATGTGTACTGTAGTTGTACTGTATGTGTACTGTATGTGTACTGTATGTGTACTGTATGTGTACTGTATTTGTACTGTAGTTGTACTGTATGTGTACTGTAGTTGTACTGTATGTGTACTGTATTTGTACTGTAATTGTACTGTATGTGTACTGTAGTTGTACTGTAGTTGTACTGTATTTGTACTGTATGTGTACTGTATGTGTACTGTATGTGTACTGTAGTTGTACTGTAGTTGTACTGTACTTGTACTGTAGTTGTACTGTAGTTGTACTGTAGTTGTACTGTATTTGTACTCTATGTGTACTGTAGTTGTACTGTATTTGTACTGTATGTGTACTGTAGTTGTACTGTAGTTGTACTGTAGTTGTACTGTATTTGTACTGTATTTGTACTGTATGTGTACTGTAGTTGTACTGTAGTTGTACTGTAGTTGTACTGTATGAGTACTGTATGTGTACTGTAGTAGTACTGTAGTTGTACTGTAGTTGTACTGTAGTTGTACTGTATGTGTACTGTATGTGTACTGTAGTTGTACTGTATGTGTCCTGCATTTTAACTGTACTTGTACTGTAGTTGTACTGTAGTTGTACTGTAGTTGTACTGTAGTTGTACTGTAGTTGTACTGTAGTTGTACTGTACTTGTACTGTACTTGTACTGTAGTTGTACTGTATTTGTACTGTAGTTGTACTGTAGTTGTACTGTAGTTGTACTGTAGTTGTACTGTAGTTGTACTGTAGTTGTACTGTATGTGTCCTGTATTTTAACTGTACTTGTACTGTAGTTGTACTGTACTTGTACTGTACTTGTACTGTAGTTGTACTGTAGTTGTACTGTACTTGTACTGTAGTTGTACTGTAGTTGTACTGTAGTTGTACTGTAGTTGTACTGTATTTGTACTGTAGTTGTACTGTATGTGTCCTGTAGTTGTACTGTAGTTGTACTGTACTTGTACTGTAGTTGTACTGTATGTGTCCTGTAGTTGTACTGTAGTAGTACTGTACTTGTACTGTAGGTGTACTGTACTTGTACTGTAGTTGTACTGTAGTTGTACTGTAGTTGTACTGTAGTTGTACTGTAGTTGTACTGTAGTTGTACTGTATGTGTACTGTATGTGTACTGTAGTTGTACTGTACTTGTACTGTAGTTGTACTGTAGTTGTACTGTAGTTGTACTGTACTTGTACTGTAGTTGTACTGTAGTTGTACTGTAGTTGTACTGTAGTTGTACTGTACTTGTACTGTAGTTGTACTGTAGTTGTACTGTAGTTGTACTGTAGTTGTACTGTACTTGTACTGTAGCTGTACTGTAGTTGTACTGCAGTTGTACTGTACTTGTACTGTACTTGTACTGTACTTGTACTGTAGTTGTACTGTACTTGTACTGTAGTTGTACTGTAGTTGTACTGTATGTGTCCTGTATTTTAACTGTACTTGAACTGTAGTTGTACTGTAGTTGCTCTGTAGTTGTACTGTATGTGTACTGTATGTGTACTGTAGTTGTACTGTACTTGTACTGTAGTTGTACTGTAGTTGTACTGTAGTTGTACTGTAGTTGTACTGTAGTTGTACTGTAGTTGTACTGTAGTTGTACTGTATTTGTACTGTAGTTGTACTGTAGTTGTACTGTACTTGTACTGTAGTTGTACTGTAGTTGTACTGTATGTGTACTGTAGTTGTACTGTATTTGTACTGTAGTTGTACACTAGTTGTACTGTAGTTGTACTGTAGTTGTACTGTAGTTGTACTGTAGTTGTACTGTATGTGTACTGTACTTGTACTGTAGTTGTACTGTAGTTGTACTGTAGTTGTACTGTAGTTGTACTGTATGTGTACTGTAGTTGTACTGTATTTGTACTGTACTTGTACTGTAGTTGTACTGTAGTTGTACTGTAGTTGTACTGTATGTGTACTGTATTTGTACTGTACATGTACTGTAGTTGTACTGTAGTTGTACTGTATGTGTACTGTATTTGTACTGTACTTGTACTGTAGTTGTACTGTAGTTGTACTGTACTTTTACTGTACTTGTACTGTAGTTGTACTGTATGTGTACTGTAGTTGTACTCTATTTGTACTGTACATGTACTGTAGATGTACTGTAGTTGTACTGTACTTGTACTGTACTTGTACTGCATTTGTACTGTAGTTGTACTGTAGTTGTACTGTATGTGTACTGTATTTGTACTGTACTTGTACTGTAGTTGTACTGTAGTTGTACTGTAGTTGTACTGTATGTGTACTGTATTTATACTGTACTTGTACTGTAGTTGTACTGTATGTGTACTGTATTTGTACTGTACTTGTACTGTACTTGTACTGTAGTTGTACTGTAGTTGTACTGTACTTGTACTGTACTTGTACTGTAGTTGTACTGTACGTGTACTGTAGTTGTACTGTATTTGTACTGTACTTGTACTGTAGTTGTACTGTAGTTGTACTGTACTTGTATTGTACTTGTACTGTAGTTGTACTGTAGTTGTACTGTATGTGTACTGTATTTTAACTGTATTTGTACTGTAGTTGTACTGTAGTTGTACTGTAGTTGTACTGTATGTGTACTGTATGTGTACTGTATTTGTACTGTAGTTGTACTGTATGTGTACTGTAGTTGTACTGTAGTTGTACTGTATTTGTACTGTATGTGTACTGTAGTTGTACTGTAGTTGTACTGTATTTGTACTGTATTTGTACTGTATGTCTACTGTATGTGTACTGTATGTGTACTGTAATTGTACTGTATGTGTACTGTATGTGTACTGTATGTGTACTGTATGTGTACTGTATGTGTACTGTATGTGTACTGTATGTGTACTGTATGTGTACTGTATGTGTACTGTAGTTGTACTGTATGTGTACTGTACGTGTACTGTATGTGTACTGTATGTGTACTGTAGTTGTACTGTATGTGTACTGTATTTTAACTGTATTTGTACTGTAGTTGTACCGTATGTGTACTGTATGTGTACTGTATGTGTACTGTATTTGTACTGTATGTTTACTGTAGTTGTACTGTAAGTGTACTGTATGTTTACTGTATGTGTACTGTATGTGTACTGTAGTTGTACTGAAGTTGTACTGTATGTGTACTGTATGTGTACTGTATGAGTACTGTATGTGCACTGTATGTGTACTGTAGTTGTACTGTATGTGTACTGTATTTTAACTGTATTTGTACTGTAGTTGTACTGTATGTGTACTGTATGTGTATTGTATGTGTACTGTATGTGTACTGTATTTGTACTGTATTTGTACTGTATGTGTACTGTAGTTGTACTGTAAGTGTACTGTAGGTGTACTGTATGTGTACTGTATGTGTACTGTATGTGTACTGTAGTTGTACTGTAGTTGTACTGTATGTTTACTGTATGTGTACTCTAGTTGTACTGTATGTGTACTGTATGTGTACTGTAGTTGTACTGTATGTGTACTGTATGTCTACTGTATGTGTACTGTATGTGTACTGTAGTTGTACTGTAGTTGTACTGTACTTGTACTGTAGTCGTACTGTAGTTGTACTGTAGTTGTACTGTATTTGTACTGTATGTGTACTGTAGTTGTACTGTAGTTGTACTGTAGTTGTACTGTATTTGTACTGTATTAGTACTGTATGTGTACTGTATGTGTACTGTAGTTGTACTGTAGTTGTACTGTAGTTGTACTGTAGTTGTACTGTAGTTGTACTGTATGAGTACTGTATGTGTACTGTAGTTGTACTGTAGTTGTACTGTATGTGTACTGTATGTGTACTGTATTTGTACTGTAGTTGTACTGTATGTGTACTGTAGTTGTACTGTAGTTGTACTGTATTTGTACTGTATTTGTACTGTATGTGTACTGTAGTTGTACTGTAGTTGTACTGTATTTGTACTGTATTTGTACTGTATGTCTACTGTATGTGTACTGTATGTGTACTGTATGTGTACTGTATGTGTACTGTATGTGTACTGTATGTGTACTGTAGTTGTACTGTATGGGTACTGTATGTGTACTGTATGTGTACTGAATGTGTACTGTATGTGTACTGTAGTTGTACTGTATGTGTACTGTATTTTAACTGTATTTGTACTGTAGTTGTACCGTATGTGTACTGTATGTGTACTGTATGTGTACTGTATTTGTACTGTATGTGTACTGTAGTTGTACTGTAAGTGTACTGTATGAGTACTGTATGTGTACTGTATGTGTACTGTATGTGTACTGTAGTTGTACTGAAGTTGTACTGTATGTGTACTGTATGAGTACTGTATGTGCACTGTATGTGTACTGTAGTTGTACTGTATGTGTACTGTATTTTAACTGTATTTGTACTGTAGTTGTACTGTATGTGTACTGTATTTGTACTGTACATGTACTGTAGTTGTACTGTAGTTGTACTGTATGTGTACTGTATTTGTACTGTACTTGTACTGTAGTTGTACTGTAGTTGTACTGTACTTTTACTGTACTTGTACTGTAGTTGTACTGTATGTGTACTGTAGTTGTACTGTATTTGTACTGTACTTGTACTGTAGTTGTACTGTAGTTGTACTGTACTTGTACTGTACTTGTACTGTATTTGTACTGTAGTTGTACTGTAGTTGTACTGTATGTGAACTGTATTTGTAATGTACTTGTACTGTACTTGTACTGTAGTTGTACTGTAGTTGTACTGTATGTGTACTGTATTTATACTGTACTTGTACTGTAGTTGTACTGTATGTGTACTGTATTTGTACTGTACTTGTACTGTAGTTATACTGTAGTTGTACTGTACTTGTACTGTACTTGTACTGTAGTTGTACTGTATGTGTACTGTAGTTGTACTGTATTTGTACTGTACTTGTACTGTAGTTGTACTGTAGTTGTACTGTACTTGTATTGTACTTGTACTGTAGTTGTACTGTAGTTGTACTGTAGTTGTACTGTATGTGTACTGTATTTTAACTGTATTTGTACTGTAGTTGTACTGTAGTTGTACTGTAGTTGTACTGTATGTGTACTGTATGTGTACTGTATTTGTACTGTAGTTGTACTGTATGTGTACTGTAGTTGTACTGTAGTTGTACTGTATTTGTACTGTATGTGTACTGTAGTTGTACTGTAGTTGTACTGTATTTGTACTGTATTTGTACTGTATGTCTACTGTATGTGTACTGTATGTGTACTGTAGTTGTACTGTATGTGTACTGTATGTGTACTGTATGTGTACTGTATGTGTACTGTATGTGTACTGTATGTGTACTGTATGTGTACTGTATGTGTACTGTAGTTGTACTGTATGTGTACTGTATGTGTACTGTATGTGTACTGTATGTGTACTGTAGTTGTACTGTATGTGTACTGTATTTTAACTGTATTTGTACTGTAGTTGTACCGTATGTGTACTGTATGTGTACTGTATGTGTACTGTATTTGTACTGTATGTTTACTGTAGTTGTACTGTAAGTGTACTGCATGTGTACTGTATGTGTACTGTATGTGTACTGTATGTGTACTGTAGTTGTACTGAAGTTGTACTGTATGTGTACTGTATGTGTACTGTATGTGTACTGTATGTGCACTGTATGTGTACTGTAGTTGTACTGTATGTGTACTGTATTTTAACTGTATTTGTACTGTAATTGTACTGTATGTGTACTGTATGTGTATTGTATGTGTACTGTATGTGTACTGTATTTGTACTGTATTTGTACTGTATGTGTACTGTAGTTGTACTGTAAGTGTACTGTAGGTGTACTGTATGTGTACTGTATGTGTACTGTATGTGTACTGTAGTTGTACTGTAGTTGTACTGTATGTTTACTGTATGTGTACTGTAGTTGTACTATATGTGTACTGTATGTGTACTGTAGTTGTACTGTATGTGTACTGTATGTGTACTGTATGTGTACTGTATGTGTACTGTAGTTGTACTGTAGTTGTACTGTACTTGTACTGTAGTTGTACTGTAGTTGTACTGTAGTTGTACTGTATTTGTACTGTATGTGTACTGTAGTTGTACTGTAGTTGTACTGTAGTTGTACTGTATTTGTACTGTATTAGTACTGTATGTGTACTGTATGTGTACTGTAGTTGTACTGTAGTTGTACTGTAGTTGTACTGTAGTTGTAATGTAGTTGTACTGTATGAGTACTGTATGTGTACTGTAGTTGTACTGTAGTTGTACTGTAGTTGTACTGTATGTGTACTGTATGTGTACTGTATTTGTACTGTAGTTGTACTGTATGTGTACTGTAGTTGTACTGTAGTTGTACTGTATTTGTACTGTATTTGTACTGTATGTGTACTGTAGTTGTACTGTAGTTGTACTGTATTTGTGCTGTATTTGTACTGTATGTCTACTGTATGTGTACTGTATGTGTACTGTATGTGTACTGTATGTGTACTGTATGTGTACTGTATGTGTACTGTATGTGTACTGTATGTGTACTGTATGTGTACTGTAGTTGTACTGTATGGGTACTGTATGTGTACTGTATGTGTACTGTATGTGTACTGTATGTGTACTGTAGTTGTACTGTATGTGTACTGTATTTTAACTGTATTTGTACTGTAGTTGTACCGTATGTGTACTGTATGTGTACTGTATGTGTACTGTATTTGTACTGTATGTGTACTGTAGTTGTACTGTAAGTGTACTGTATGTGTACTGTATGTGTACTGTATGTGTACTGTATGTGTACTGTAGTTGTACTGAAGTTGTACTGTATGTGTACTGTATGTGTACTGTATGAGTACTGTATGTGCACTGTATGTGTACTGTAGTTGTACTGTATGTGTACTGTATTTTAACTGTATTTGTACTGTAGTTGTACTGTATGTGTACTGTATGTGTACTGTATGTGTACTGTATTTGTACTGTATTTGTACTGTATGTGTACTGTAGTTGTACTGTAAGTGTACTGTAGGTGTACTGTATGTGTACTGTATGTGTACTGTAGTTGTACTGTAGTTGTACTGTATGTGTACTGTATGTGTACTGTATGTGCACTGTATGTGTACTGTAGTTGTACTGTATGTGTACTGTATTTTAACTGTATTTGTACTGTAATTGTACTGTATGTGTACTGTATGTGTATTGTATGTGTACTGTATGTGTACTGTATTTGTACTGTATTTGTACTGTATGTGTACTGTAGTTGTACTGTAAGTGTACTGTAGGTGTACTGTATGTGTACTGTATGTGTACTGTATGTGTACTGTAGTTGTACTGTAGTTGTACTGTATGATTACTGTATGTGTACTGTAGTTGTACTATATGTGTACTGTATGTGTACTGTAGTTGTACTGTATGTGTACTGTATGTGTACTGTATGTGTACTGTATGGGTACTGTAGTTGTACTGTAGTTGTACTGTACTTGTACTGTAGTTGTACTGTAGTTGTACTGTAGTTGTACTGTATTTGTACTGTATGTGTACTGTAGTTGTACTGTAGTTGTACTGTAGTTGTACTGTATTTGTACTGTATTAGTACTGTATGTGTACTGTATGTGTACTGTAGTTGTACTGTAGTTGTACTGTAGTTGTACTGTAGTTGTACTGTATGAGTACTGTATGTGTACTGTAGTTGTACTGTAGTTGTACTGTAGTTGTACTGTATGTGTACTGTATGTGTACTGTATTTGTACTGTAGTTGTACTGTATGTGTACTGTAGTTGTACTGTAGTTGTACTGTATTTGTACTGTATTTGTACTGTATGTGTACTGTAGTTGTACTGTAGTTGTACTGTATTTGTACTGTATTTGTACTGTATGTCTACTGTATGTGTACTGTATGTGTACTGTATGTGTACTGTATGTGTACTGTATGTGTACTGTATGTGTACTGTATGTGTACTGTATGTGTACTGTATGTGTACTGTAGTTGTAATGTATGGGTACTGTATGTGTACTGTATGTGTACTGTATGTGTACTGTAGTTGTACTGTATGTGTACTGTATTTTAACTGTATTTGTACTGTAGTTGTACCGTATGTGTACTGTATGTGTACTGTATGTGTACTGTATTTGTACTGTATGTGTACTGTAGTTGTACTGTAAGTGTACTGTATGTGTACTGTATGTGTACTGTATGTGTACTGTATGTGTACTGTAGTTGTACTGAAGTTGTACTGTATGTGTACTGTATGTGTACTGTATGAGTACTGTATGTGCACTGTATGTGTACTGTAGTTGTACTGTATGTGTACTGTATTTTAACTGTATTTGTACTGTAGTTGTACTGTATGTGTACTGTATGTGTACTGTATGTGTACTGTATTTGTACTGTATTTGTACTGTATGTGTACTGTAGTTGTACTGTAAGTGTACTGTAGGTGTACTGTATGTGTACTGTATGTGTACTGTATGTGTACTGTAGTTGTACTGTAGTTGTACTGTATGTGAACTGTATGTGTACTGTAGTTGTACTGTATGTGTACTGTATGTGTACTGTAGTTGTACTGTATGTGTACTGTATGTGTACTGTATGTGTACTGTATGTGTACTGTAGTTGTACTGTAGTTGTACTGTACTTGTACTGTAGTTGTACTGTAGTTGTACTGTAGTTGTACTGTAGTTGTACTGTATTTGTACTGTATGTGTACTGTAGTTGTACTGTAGTTGTACTGTAGTTGTACTGTATTTGTACTGTATTTGTACTGTATGTGTACTGTATGTGTACTGTAGTTGTACTGTAGTTGTACTGTAGTTTTACTGTAGTTGTACTGTAGTTGTACTGTATGAGTACTGTATGTGTACTGTAGTTGTACTGTAGTTGTACTGTAGTTGTACTGTAGTTGTACTGTATGTGTACTGTATGTGTACTGTAGTTGTACTGTATGTGTCCTGTATTTTAACTGTACTTGTACTGTAGTTCTACTGTAGTTGTACTGTAGTTGTACTGTAGTTGTACTGTACTTGTACTGTACTTGTACTGTAGTTGTACTGTAGTTGTACATTATTTGTACTGTAGTTGTACTGTAGTTGTACTGTAGTTGTACTGTAGTTGTACTGTAGTTGTACTGTACTTGTACTGTAGTTGTACTGTAGTTGTACTGTATGAGTACTGTATGTGTACTGTAGTTGTACTGTAGGTGTACTGTAGTTGTACTGTAGTTGTACTGTAGTTGTACTGTATGTGTACTGTATGTGTACTGTAGTTGTACTGTATGTGTCCTGTATTTTAACTGTACTTGTACTGTAGTTGTACTGTAGTTGTACTGTAGTTGTACTGTAGTTGTACTGTAGTTGTACTGTACTTGTACTGTACTTGTACTGTACTTGTACTGTAGTTGTACTGTAGTTGTACTGTAGTTGTACTGTACTTGTACTGTAGTTGTACTGTAGTTGTACTGTAGTTGTACTGTATTTGTACTGTATGTGTACTGTAGTTGTACTGTACTTGTACTGTAGTTGTACTGTATGTGTACTGTAGTTGTACTGTAGTTGTACTGTATGTGTACTGTAGTTGTACTGTATGTGTACTGTAGTTGTACTGTACTTGTACTGTACTTGTACTGTAGTTGTACTGTAGTTGTACTGTAGTTGTACTGTAGTTGTACTGTATGTGTACTGTAGTTGTACTGTAGTTGTACTGTACTTGTACTGTAGTTGTACTGTACTTGTACTGTAGTTGTACTGTAGTTTTACTGTAGTTGTACTGTAGTTGTACTGTAGTTGTACTGTAGTTGTACTGTATGTGTACTGTATGTGTACTGTAGTTGTACTGTACTTGTACTGTGGTTGTACTGTAGTTGTACTGTAGTTGTACTGTTCTTGTACTGTAGTTGTACTGTAGTTGTACTGTAGTTGTACTGTAGTTGTACTGTAGTTGTACTGTAGTTGTACTGTAGTTGTACTGTAGTTGTACTGTATGTGTACTGTATGTGTACTGTAGTTGTACTGTACTTGTACTGTGGTTGTACTGTAGTTGTACTGTAGTTGTACTGTTCTTGTACTGTAGTTGTACTGTAGTTGTACTGTAGTTGTACTGTTCTTGTACTGTAGTTGTACTGTATGTGTACTGTAGTTGTACTGTATGTGTACTGTAGTTGTACTGTACTTGTACTGTACTTGTACTGTAGTTGTACTGTAGTTGTACTGTAGTTGTACTGTAGTTGTACTGTATGTGTACTGTAGTTGTACTGTAGTTGTACTGTACTTGTACTGTAGTTGTACTGTACTTGTACTGTAGTTGTACTGTAGTTTTACTGTAGTTGTACTGTAGTTGTACTGTAGTTGTACTGTAGTTGTACTGTATGTGTACTGTATGTGTACTGTAGTTGTACTGTACTTGTACTGTGGTTGTACTGTAGTTGTACTGTAGTTGTACTGTTCTTGTACTGTAGTTGTACTGTAGTTGTACTGTAGTTGTACTGTAGTTGTACTGTAGTTGTACTGTAGTTGTACTGTAGTTGTACTGTACTTGTACTGTAGTTGTACTGTAGTTGTACTGTACTTGTACTGTACTTGTACTGTAGTTGTACTGTAGTTGTACTGTTCTTGTACTGTAGTTGTACTGTACTTGTACTGTAGTTGTACTGTACTTGTACTGTAGTTGTACTGTAGTTGTACTCTAGTTGTACTGTAGTTGTACTGTAGTTGTACTGTATGAGTACTGTATGTGTACTGTAGTTGTACTGTAGTTGTACTGTAGTTGTACTGTAGTTGTACTGTATGTGTACTGTATGTGTACTGTAGTTGTACTGTATGTGTCGTGTATTTTAACTGTACATGTACTGTAGTTGTACTGTAGTTGTACTGTAGTTGTACTGTAGTTGTACTGTAGTTGTACTGTAGTTGTACTGTACTTGTACTGCAGTTGTACTGTAGTTGTACTGTAGTTGTACTGTAGTTGTACTGTGCTTGTACTGTACTTGTACTGTAGTTGTACTGTAGTTGTACTGTATTTGTTCTGTCGTTGTACTGTAGTTGTACTGTAGTTGTACTGTATGTGTCCTGTATTTTAACTGTACTTGTACTGTAGTTGTACTGTACTTGTACTGTACTTGTACTGTAGTTGTACTGTAGTTGTACTGTACTTGTACTGTAGTTGTACTGTAGTTGTACTGTAGTTGTACTGTATTTGTACTGTATGTGTACTGTAGTTGTACTGTACTTGTACTGTAGTTGTACTGTATGTGTACTGTAGTTGTACTGTAGTTGTACTGTATGTGTACTGTAGGTGTACTGTAGTTGTACTGTACTTGTACTGTAGTTGTACTGTAGTTGTACTGTAGTTGTACTGTAGTTGTACTGTATGTGTACTGTAGTTGTACTGTAGTTGTACTCTAGTTGTACTCTAGTTGTACTGTAATTGTACTGTAGTTGTACTGTATGTGTCCTGTAATTGTACTGTAGTTGTACTGTACTTGTACTGTAGTTGTACTGTCTGTGTCCTGTAGTTGTACTGTACTTGTACTGTACTTGTACTGTAGTTGTACTGTACTTGTACTGTAGTTGTACTGTAGTTGTACTGTAGTTGTACTATAGTTGTACTGTAGTTGTACTGTAGTTGTACTGTATGTGTACTGTATGTGTACTGTAGTTGTACTGTACTTGTACTGTATGTGTACTGTATGTGTCCTGTAGTTGTACTGAAGTTGTACTGTATGTGTACTGTATGTGTACTGTATGTGTACTGTATGTGTACTGTATGTGTACTGTATGTGTACTGTAGTTGTACTGTATGGGTACTGTATGTGTACTGTATGTGTACTGTATGTGTACTGTATGTGTACTGTAGTTGTACTGTATGTGTACTGTATTTTAACTGTATTTGTACTGTAGTTGTACCGTATGTGTACTGTATGTGTACTGTATTTGTACTGTATGTGTACTGTAGTTGTACTGTAAGTGTACTGTATGTGTACTGTATGTGTACTGTATGTGTACTGTAGTTGTACTGAAGTTGTACTGTATGTGTACTGTATGTGTACTGTATGAGTACTGTATGTGCACTGTATGTGTACTGTAGTTGTACTGTATGTGTACTGTATTTTAACTGTATTTGTACTGTAGTTGTACTGTATGTGTACTGTATGTGTACTGTATGTGTACTGTATTTGTACTGTATTTGTACTGTATGTGTACTGTAGTTGTACTGTAAGTGTACTGTAGGTGTACTGTATGTGTACTGTATGTGTACTGTATGTGTACTGTAGTTGTACTGTAGTTGTACTGTATGTGTACTGTATGTGTACTGTAGTTGTACTGTATGTGTACTGTATGTGTACTGTAGTTGTACTGTATGTGTACTGTATGTGTACTGTATGTGTACTGTATGTGTACTGTAGTTGTACTGTAGTTGTACTGTACTTGTACTGTAGTTGTACTGTAGTTGTACTGTAGTTGTACTGTAGTTGTACTGTATTTGTACTGTATGTGTACTGTAGTTGTACTGTAGTTGTACTGTAGTTGTACTGTATTTGTACTGTAGTTGTACTGTAGTTGTACTGTAGTTGTACTGTATGTGTACTGTAGTTGTACTGTAGTTGTACTGTACTTGTACTGTAGTTGTACTGTACTTGTACTGTAGTTGTACTGTAGTTTTACTGTAGTTGTACTGTAGTTGTACTGTAGTTGTACTGTATGTGTACTGTATGTGTACTGTAGTTGTACTGTACTTGTACTGTAGTTGTACTGTAGTTGTACTGTAGTTGTACTGTTCTTGTACTGTAGTTGTACTGTAGTTGTACTGTAGTTGTACTGTAGTTGTACTGTAGTTGTACTGTAGTTGTACTGTACTTGTACTGTAGCTGTACTGTAGTTGTACTGTAGTTGTACTGTACTTGTACTGTACTTGTACTGTAGTTGTACTGTAGTTGTACTGTTCTTGTACTGTAGTTGTACTGTACTTGTACTGTAGTTGTACTGTACTTGTACTGTAGTTGTACTGTAGTTGTACTCTAGTTGTACTGTAGTTGTACTGTAGTTGTACTGTATGAGTACTGTATGTGTACTGTAGTTGTACTGTAGTTGTACTGTAGTTGTACTGTAGTTGTACTGTATGTGTACTGTATGTGTACTGTAGTTGTACTGTATGTGTCGTGTATTTTAACTGTACTTGTACTGTAGTTGTACTGTAGTTGTACTGTAGTTGTACTGTAGTTGTACTGTACTTGTACTGTAGTTGTACTGTAGTTGTACTGTAGTTGTACTGTAGTTGTACTGTACTTGTACTGTACTTGTACTGTACTTGTACTGTAGTTGTACTGTAGTTGTACTGTATTTGTACTGTAGTTGTACTGTAGTTGTACTGTAGTTGTACTGTAGTTGTACTGTAGTTGTACTGTAGTTGTACTGTATGTGTCCTGTATTTTAACTGTACTTGTACTGTAGTTGTACTGTACTTGTACTGTACTTGTACTGTAGTTGTACTGTACTTGTACTGTAGTTGTACTGTAGTTGTACTGTAGTTGTACTGTACTTGTACTGTATGTGTACTGTAGTTGTACTGTAGTTGTACTGTATGTGTACTGTAGGTGTACTGTACTTGTACTGTACTTGTACTGTAGTTGTACTGTAGTTGTACTGTAGTTGTACTGTAGTTGTACTGTAGTTGTACTGTAGTTGTACTGTATGTGTACTGTAGTTGTACTGTAGTTGTACTCTAGTTGTACTCTAGTTGTACTGTAATTGTACTGTAGTTGTACTGTATGTGTCCTGTAATTGTACTGTAGTTGTACTGTACTTGTACTGTAGTTGTACTGTCTGTGTCCTGTAGTTGTACTGTACTTGTACTGTACTTGTACTGTAGTTGTACTGTACTTGTACTGTAGTTGTACTGTAGTTGTATTGTAGTTGTACTGTAGTTGTACTGTAGTTGTACTGTAGTTGTACTGTATGTGTACTGTATGTGTACTGTAGTTGTACTGTACTTGAACTGTATGTGTCCTGTATTTTAACTGTACTTGAACTGTAGTTGTACTGTAGTTGTTCTGTAGTTGTACTGTATGTGTACTGTATGTGTACTGTAGTTGTACTGTACTTGTACTGTAGTTGTACTGTAGTTGTACTGTAGTTGTACTGTAGTTGTACTGTAGTTGTACTGTACTTGTACTGTAGTTGTACTGTAGTTGTACTGTATTTGTACTGTAGTTGTACTGTACTTGTACTGTACTTGTACTGTAGTTGTACTGTAGTTGTACTGTATGTGTACTGTAGTTGTACTGTATTTGTACTGTAGTTGTACACTAGTTGTACTGTAGTTGTACTGTAGTTGTACTGTATGTGTACTGTACTTGTACTGTAGTTGTACTGTAGTTGTACTGTAGTTGTACTGTAGTTGTACTGTATGTGTACTGTAGTTGTACTGTATTTGTACTGTACTTGTACTGTAGTTGTACTGTAGTTGTACTGTAGTTGTACTGTATGTGTACTGTATTTGTACTGTACATGTACTGTAGTTGTACTGTAGTTGTACTGTATGTGTACTGTATTTGTACTGTACTTGTACTGTAGTTGTACTGTAGTTGTACTGTACTTTTACTGTACTTGTACTGTAGTTGTACTGTATGTGTACTGTAGTTGTACTCTATTTGTACTGTACATGTACTGTAGTTGTACTGTAGTTGTACTGTACTTGTACTGTACTTGTACTGCATTTGTACTGTAGTTGTACTGTAGTTGTACTGTATGTGTACTGTATTTGTACTGTACTTGTACTGTAGTTGTACTGTAGTTGTACTGTAGTTGTACTGTATGTGTACTGTATTTATACTGTACTTGTACTGTAGTTGTACTGTATGTGTACTGTATTTGTACTGTACTTGTACTGTAGTTGTACTGTAGTTGTACTGTACTTGTACTGTACTTGTACTGTAGTTGTACTGTATGTGTACTGTAGTTGTACTGTATTTGTACTGTACTTGTACTGTAGTTGTACTGTAGTTGTACTGTACTTGTATTGTACTTGTACTGTAGTTGTACTGTAGTTGTACTGTAGTTGTACTGTATGTGTACTGTATTTTAACTGTATTTGTACTGTAGTTGAACTGTAGTTGTACTGTAGTTGTACTGTATGTGTACTGTATGTGTACTGTATTTGTACTGTAGTTGTACTGTATGTGTACTGTAGTTGTACTGTAGTTGTACTGTATTTGTACTGTATGTGTACTGTAGTTGTACTGTAGTTGTACTGTATTTGTACTGTATTTGTACTGTATGTCTACTGTATGTGTACTGTATGTGTACTGTAGTTGTACTGTATGTGTACTGTATGTGTACTGTATGTGTACTGTATGTGTACTGTATGTGTACTGTATGTGTACTGTATGTGTACTGTAGTTGTACTGTATGTGTACTGTACGTGTACTGTATGTGTACTGTATGTGTACTGTAGTTGTACTGTATGTGTACTGTATTTTAACTGTATTTGTACTGTAGTTGTACCGTATGTGTACTGTATGTGTACTGTATGTGTACTGTATTTGTACTGTATGTTTACTGTAGTTGTACTGTAAGTGTACTGTATGTGTACTGTATGTGTACTGTATGTGTACTGTATGTGTACTGTAGTTGTACTGAAGTTGTACTGTATGTGTACTGTATGTGTACTGTATGAGTACTGTATGTGCACTGTATGTGTACTGTAGTTGTACTGTATGTGTACTGTATTTTAACTGTATTTGTACTGTAGTTGTACTGTATGTGTACTGTATGTGTATTGTATGTGTACTGTATGTGTACTGTATTTGTACTGTATTTGTACTGTATGTGTACTGTAGTTGTACTGTAAGTGTACTGTAGGTGTACTGTATGTGTACTGTATGTGTACTGTATGTGTACTGTAGTTGTACTGCAGTTGTACTGTATGTTTACTGTATGTGTACTGTAGTTGTACTGTATGTGTACTGTATGTGTACTGTAGTTGTACTGTATGTGTACTGTATGTCTACTGTATGTGTACTGTATGTGTACTGTAGTTGTACTGTAGTTGTACTGTACTTGTACTGTAGTCGTACTGTAGTTGTACTGTAGTTGTACTGTATTTGTACTGTATGTGTACTGTAGTTGTACTGTAGTTGTACTGTAGTTGTACTGTATTTGTACTGTATTAGTACTGTATGTGTACTGTATGTGTACTGTAGTTGTACTGTAGTTGTACTGTAGTTGTACTGTAGTTGTACTGTAGTTGTACTGTATGAGTACTGTATGTGTACTGTAGTTGTACTGTAGTTGTACTGTAGTTGTACTGTAGTTGTACTGTATTAGTACTGTATGTGTACTGTATGTGTACTGTAGTTGTACTGTAGTTGTACTGTAGTTGTACTGTAGTTGTACTGTAGTTGTACTGTATGAGTACTGTATGTGTACTGTAGTTGTACTGTAGTTGTACTGTAGTTGTACTGTAGTTGTACTGTATGTGTACTGTATGTGTACTGTATTTGTACTGTACTTGTACTGTATGTGTACTGTAGTTGTACTGTAGTTGTACTGTATTTGTACTGTATTTGTACTGTATGTGTACTGTAGTTGTACTGTAGTTGTGCTGTATTTGTACTGTATTTGTACTGTATGTCTACTGTATGTGTACTGTATGTGTACTGTATGTGTACTGTATGTGTACTGTATGTGTACTGTATGTGTACTGTATGTGTACTGTAGTTGTACTGTATGGGTACTGTATGTGTACTGTATGTGTACTGTATGTGTACTGTATGTGTACTGTAGTTGTACTGTATGTGTACTGTATTTTAACTGTATTTGTACTGTAGTTGTACCGTATGTGTACTGTATGTGTACTGTATGTGTACTGTATTTGTACTGTATGTGTACTGTAGTTGTACTGTAAGTGTACTGTATGTGTACTGTATGTGTACTGTATGTGTACTGTATGTGTACTGTAGTTGTACTGAAGTTGTACTGTATGTGTACTGTATGAGTACTGTATGTGCACTGTATGTGTACTGTAGTTGTACTGTATGTGTACTGTATTTTAACTGTATTTGTACTGTAGTTGTACTGTATGTGTACTGTATTTGTACTGTACATGTACTGTAGTTGTACTGTAGTTGTACTGTATGTGTACTGTATTTGTACTGTACTTGTACTGTAGTTGTACTGTAGTTGTACTGTACTTTTACTGTACTTGTACTGTAGTTGTACTGTATGTGTACTGTAGTTGTACTGTATTTGTACTGTACTTGTACTGTAGTTGTACTGTAGTTGTACTGTACTTGTACTGTACTTGTACTGTATTTGTACTGTAGTTGTACTGTAGTTGTACTGTATGTGAACTGTATTTGTAATGTACTTGTACTGTACTTGTACTGTAGTTGTACTGTAGTTGTACTGTATGTGTACTGTATTTATACTGTACTTGTACTGTAGTTGTACTGTATTAGTACTGTATTTGTACAGTACTTGTACTGTAGTTGTACTGTAGTTGTACTGTACTTGTACTGTACTTGTACTGTAGTTGTACTGTATGTGTACTGTAGTTGTACTGTATTTGTACTGTACTTGTACTGTAGTTGTACTGTAGTTGTACTGTACTTGTATTGTACTTGTACTGTAGTTGTACTGTAGTTGTACTGTAGTTGTAATGTATGTGTACTGTATTTTAACTGTATTTGTACTGTAGTTGTACTGTAGTTGTACTGTAGTTGTACTGTATGTGTACTGTATGTGTACTGTATTTGTACTGTAGTTGTACTGTATGTGTACTGTAGTTGTACTGTAGTTGTACTGTATTTGTACTGTATGTGTACTGTAGTTGTACTGTAGTTGTACTGTATTTGTACTGTATTTGTACTGTATGTCTACTGTATGTGTACTGTATGTGTACTGTAGTTGTACTGTATGTGTACTGTATGTGTACTCTATGTGTACTGTATGTGTACTGTATGTGTACTGTATGTGTACTGTATGTGTACTGTATGTGTACTGTAGTTGTACTGTATGTGTACTGTATGTGTACTGTATGTGTACTGTATGTGTACTGTAGTTGTACTGTATGTGTACTGTATTTTAACTGTATTTGTACTGTAGTTGTACCGTATGTGTACTGTATGTGTACTGTATGTGTACTGTATTTGTACTGTATGTTTACTGTAGTTGTACTGTAAGTGTACTGCATGTGTACTGTATGTGTACTGTATGTGTACTGTATGTGTACTGTAGTTGTACTGAAGTTGTACTGTATGTGTACTGTATGTGTACTGTATGTGTACTGTATGTGCACTGTATGTGTACTGTAGTTGTACTGTATGTGTACTGTATTTTAACTTTATTTGTACTGTAGTTGTACTGTATGTGTACTGTAAGTGTATTGTATGTGTACTGTATGTGTACTGTATTAGTACTGTATTTGTACTGTATGTGTACTGTAGTTGTACTGTAAGTGTACTGTAGGTGTACTGTATGTGTACTGTATGTGTACTGTATGTGTACTGTAGTTGTACTGTAGTTGTACTGTATGTTTACTGTATGTGTACTGTAGTTGTACTGTATGTGTACTGTATGTGTACTGTAGTTGTACTGTATGTGTACTGTATGTGTACTGTATGTGTACTGTATGTGTACTGTAGTTGTACTGTAGTTGTACTGTACTTGTACTGTAGTTGTACTGTAGTTGTACTGTAGTTGTACTGTATTTGTACTGTATGTGTACTGTAGTTGTACTGTAGTTGTACTGTAGTTGTACTGTATTTGTACTGTATTAGTACTGTATGTGTACTGTATGTGTACTGTAGTTGTACTGTAGTTGTACTGTAGTTGTACTGTAGTTGTAATGTAGTTGTACTGTATGAGTACTGTATGTGTATTGTAGTTGTACTGTAGTTGTACTGTAGTTGTACTGTATGTGTACTGTATGTGTACTGTATTTGTACTGTAGTTGTACTGTATGTGTACTGTAGTTGTACTGTAGTTGTACTGTATTTGTACTGTATTTGTACTGTATGTGTACTGTAGTTGTACTGTAGTTGTACTGTATTTGTACTGTATTTGTACTGTATGTCTACTGTATGTGTACTGTATATGTACTGTATGTGTACTGTATGTGTACTGTATGTGTACTGTATGTGTACTGTATGTGTACTGTATGTGTACTGTATGTGTACTGTAGTTGTACTGTATGGGTACTGTATGTGTACTGTATGTGTACTGTATGTGTACTGTATGTGTACTGTAGTTGTACTGTATGTGTACTGTATTTTAACTGTATTTGTACTGTAGTTGTACCGTATGTGTACTGTATGTGTACTGTATGTGTACTGTATTTGTACTGTATGTGTACTGTAGTTGTACTGTAAGTGTACTGTATGTGTACTGTATGTGTACTGTATGTGTACTGTATGTGTACTGTAGTTGTACTGAAGTTGTACTGTATGTGTACTGTATGTGTACTGTATGAGTACTGTATGTGCACTGTATGTGTACTGTAGTTGTACTGTATGTGTACTGTATTTTAACTGTATTTGTACTGTAGTTGTACTGTATGTGTACTGTATGTGTACTGTATGTGTACTGTATTTGTACTGTATTTGTACTGTATGTGTACTGTAGTTGTACTGTAAGTGTACTGTAGGTGTACTGTATGTGTACTGTATGTGTACTGTAGTTGTACTGTAGTTGTACTGTATGTGAACTGTATGTGTACTGTAGTTGTACTGTATGTGTACTGTATGTGTACTGTAGTTGTACTGTATGTGTACTGTATGTGTAGTGTATGTGTACTGTATGTGTACTGTAGTTGTACTGTAGTTGTACTGTACTTGTACTGTACTTGTACTGTAGTTGTACTGTAGTTGTACTGTAGTTTTACTGTAGTTGTACTGTAGTTGTACTGTATGAGTACTGTATGTGTACTGTAGTTGTACTGTAGTTGTACTGTAGTTGTACTGTATGTGTACTGTATGTGTACTGTAGTTGTACTGTATGTGTCCTGTATTTTAACTGTACTTGTACTGTAGTTGTACTGTAGTTGTACTGTAGTTGTACTGTAGTTGTACTGTACTTGTACTGTACTTGTACTGTAGTTGTACTGTAGTTGTACTGTATTTGTACTGTAGTTGTACTGTAGTTGTACTGTAGTTGTACTGTAGTTGTACTGTACTTGTACTGTAGTTGTACTGTAGTTGTACTGTATGAGTACTGTATGTGTACTGTAGTTGTACTGTAGTTGTACTGTAGTTGTACTGTAGTTGTACTGTATGTGTACTGTATGTGTACTGTAGTTGTACTGTATGTGTCCTGTATTTTAAATGTACTTGTACTGTAGTTGTACTGTAGTTGTACTGTAGTTGTACTGTAGTTGTACTGTACTTGTACTGTACTTGTACTGTACTTGTACTGTACTTGTACTGTAGTTGTACTGTAGTTGTACTGTAGTTGTACTGTAGTTGTACTGTAGTTGTACTGTAGTTGTACTGTAGTTGTACTGTATTTGTACTGTATGTGTACTGTAGTTGTACTGTAGTTGTACTGTAGTTGTACTGTATTTGTACTGTATTTGTACTGTATGTGAACTGTATGTGTACTGTAGTTGTACTGTAGTTGTACTGTAGTTTTACTGTAGTTGTACTGTAGTTGTACTGTATGAGTACTGTATGTGTACTGTAGTTGTACTGTAGTTGTACTGTAGTTGTACTGTAGTTGTACTGTATGTGTACTGTATGTGTACTGTAGTTGTACTGTATGTGTCCTGTATTTTAACTGTACTTGTACTGTAGTTGTACTGTAGTTGTACTGTAGTTGTACTGTAGTTGTACTGTAGTTGTACTGTACTTGTACTGTACTTGTACTGTAGTTGTACTGTAGTTGTACTGTATTTGTACTGTAGTTGTACTGTAGTTGTACTGTAGTTGTACTGTAGTTGTACTGTAGTTGTACTGTACTTGTACTGTAGTTGTACTGTAGTTGTACTCTATGAGAACTGTATGTGTACTGTAGTTGTACTGTAGTTGTACTGTAGTTGTACTGTAGTTGTACTGTATGTGTACTGTATGTGTACTGTAGTTGTACTGTATGTGTCCTGTATTTTAACTGTACTTGTACTGTAGTTGTACTGTAGTTGTACTGGCAGTTGTACTGTAGTTGTACTGTACTTGTACTGTACTTGTACTGTACTTGTACTGTAGTTGTACTGTAGTTGTACTGTAGTTGTACTGTACTTGTACTGTAGTTGTACTGTAGTTGTACTGTAGTTGTACTGTAGTTGTACTGTATGTGTACTGTAGTTGTACTGTACTTGTACTGTAGTTGTACTGTATGTGTACTGTAGTTGTACTGTAGTTGTACTGTATGTGTACTGTAGTTGTACTGTATGTGTACTGTAGTTGTACTGTACTTGTACTGTACTTGTACTGTAGTTGTACTGTAGTTGTACTGTAGTTGTACTGTAGTTGTACTGTATGTGTACTGTAGTTGTACTGTAGTTGTACTGTACTTGTACTGTAGTTGTACTGTACTTGTACTGTAGTTGTACTGTAGTTTTACTGTAGTTGTACTGTAGTTGTACTGTAGTTGTACTGTAGTTGTACTGTATGTGTACTGTATGTGTACTGTAGTTGTACTGTACTTGTACTGTACTTGTACTGTAGTTGTACTGTAGTTGTACTGTTCTTGTACTGTAGTTGTACTGTAGTTGTACTGTAGTTGTACTGTAGTTGTACTGTAGTTGTACTGTAGTTGTACTGTAGTTGTACTGTAGTTGTACTGTACTTGTACTGTAGTTGTACTGTAGTTGTACTGTAGTTGTACTGTACTTGTACTGTACTTGTACTGTAGTTGTACTGTAGTTGTACTGTTCTTGTACTGTAGTTGTACTGTACTTGTACTGTAGTTGTACTGTACTTGTACTGTAGTTTTACTGTAGTTGTACTCTAGTTGTACTGTAGTTGTACTGTAGTTGTACTGTATGAGTACTGTATGTGTATTGTAGTTGTACTGTAGTTGTACTGTAGTTGTACTGTAGTTGTACTGTATGTGTACTGTATGTGTACTGTAGTTGTACTGTATGTGTCGTGTATTTTAACTGTACTTGTACTGTAGTTGTACTGTAGTTGTACTGTAGTTGTACTGTAGTTGTACTGTAGTTGTACTGTACTTGTACTGTAGTTGTACTGTAGTTGTACTGTAGTTGTACTGTAGTTGTACTGTAGTTGTACTGTACTTGTACTGTACTTGTACTGTAGTTGTACTGTAGTTGTACTGTATTTGTACTGTAGTTGTACTGTAGTTGTACTGTAGTTGTACTGTAGTTGTACTGTAGTTGTACTGTATGTGTCCTGTATTTTAACTGTACTTGTACTGTAGTTGTACTGTACTTGTACTGTACTTGTACTGTAGTTGTACTGTAGTTGTACTGTACTTGTACTGTAGTTGTACTGTAGTTGTACTGTAGTTGTACTGTATTTGTACTGTATGTGTACTGTAGTTGTACTGTACTTGTACTGTAGTTGTACTGTATGTGTACTGTAGTTGTACTGTAGTTGTACTGTATGTGTACTGTAGGTGTACTGTAGTTGTACTGTATTTGTACTGTATTTGTACTGTATGTCTACTGTATGTGTACTGTATGTGTACTGTAGTTGTACTGTATGTGTACTGTATGTGTACTGTATGTGTACTGTATGTGTACTGTATGTGTACTGTATGTGTACTGTAGTTGTACTGTATGTGTACTGTATGTGTACTGTATGTGTACTGTATGTGTACTGTAGTTGTACTGTATGTGTACTGTATTTTAACTGTATTTGTACTGTAGTTGTACCGTATGTGTACTGTATGTGTACTGTATGTGTACTGTATTTGTACTGTATGTTTACTGTAGTTGTACTGTAAGTGTACTGCATGTGTACTGTATGTGTACTGTATGTGTACTGTATGTGTACTGTAGTTGTACTGAAGTTGTACTGTATGTGTACTGTATGTGTACTGTATGTGTACTGTATGTGCACTGTATGTGTACTGTAGTTGTACTGTATGTGTACTGTATGTGTACTGTATTTGTACTGTAGTTGTACTGTATGTGTACTGTAGTTGTACTGTAGTTGTACTGTATTTGTACTGTATGTGTACTGTAGTTGTACTGTAGTTGTACTGTATTTGTACTGTATTTGTACTGTATGTCTACTGTATGTGTACTGTATGTGTACTGTAGTTGTACTGTATGTGTACTGTATGTGTACTCTATGTGTACTGTATGTGTACTGTATGTGTACTGTATGTGTACTGTATGTGTACTGTATGTGTACTGTATGTGTACTGTAGTTGTACTGTATGTGTACTGTATGTGTACTGTATGTGTACTGTATGTGTACTGTAGTTGTACTGTATGTGTACTGTATTTTAACTGTATTTGTACTGTAGTTGTACCGTATGTGTACTGTATGTGTACTGTATGTGTACTGTATTTGTACTGTATGTTTACTGTAGTTGTACTGTAAGTGTACTGCATGTGTACTGTATGTGTACTGTATGTGTACTGTATGTGTACTGTAGTTGTACTGAAGTTGTACTGTATGTGTACTGTATGTGTACTGTATGTGTACTGTATGTGCACTGTATGTGTACTGTAGTTGTACTGTATGTGTACTGTATTTTAACTGTATTTGTACTGTAGTTGTACTGTATGTGTACTGTAAGTGTATTGTATGTGTACTGTATGTGTACTGTATTTGTACTGTATGTGTACTGTAGTTGTACTGTAAGTGTACTGTAGGTGTACTGTATGTGTACTGTATGTGTACTGTATGTGTACTGTAGTTGTACTGTAGTTGTACTGTATGTTTACTGTATGTGTACTGTAGTTGTACTGTATGTGTACTGTATGTGTACTGTAGTTGTACTGTATGTGTACTGTATGTGTACTGTATGTGTACTGTATGTGTACTGTAGTTGTACTGTAGTTGTACTGTACTTGTACTGTAGTTGTACTGTAGTTGTACTGTAGTTGTACTGTATTTGTACTGTATGTGTACTGTAGTTGTACTGTAGTTGTACTGTAGTTGTACTGTATTTGTACTGTATTAGTACTGTATGTGTACTGTATGTGTACTGTAGTTGTACTGTAGTTGTACTGTAGTTGTACTGTAGTTGTAATGTAGTTGTACTGTATGAGTACTGTATGTGTACTGTAGTTGTACTGTAGTTGTACTGTAGTTGTACTGTATGTGTACTGTATGTGTACTGTATTTGTACTGTAGTTGTACTGTATGTGTACTGTAGTTGTACTGTAGTTGTACTGTATTTGTACTGTATTTGTACTGTATGTGTACTGTAGTTGTACTGTAGTTGTACTGTATTTGTACTGTATTTGTACTGTATGTCTACTGTATGTGTACTGTATGTGTACTGTATGTGTACTGTATGTGTACTGTATGTGTACTGTATGTGTACTGTATGTGTACTGTATGTGTACTGTAGTTGTACTGTATGGGTACTGTATGTGTACTGTATGTGTACTGTATGTGTACTGTATGTGTACTGTAGTTGTACTGTATGTGTACTGTATTTTAACTGTATTTGTACTGTAGTTGTACCGTATGTGT
The DNA here is from genome assembly GCA_946902985.2 of Meconema thalassinum. Lineage (NCBI taxonomy): Eukaryota > Metazoa > Arthropoda > Insecta > Orthoptera > Tettigoniidae > Meconema > Meconema thalassinum. Next base: position 441,390,577 of record OX336394.1, on the reverse strand, counting down.
ACTGTATGTGTACTGTATGTGTACTGTATTTGTACTGTATGTGTACTGTAGTTGTACTGTAAGTGTACTGTATGTGTACTGTATGTGTACTGTATGTGTACTGTATGTGTACTGTAGTTGTACTGAAGTTGTACTGTATGTGTACTGTATGTGTACTGTATGAGTACTGTATGTGCACTGTATGTGTACTGTAGTTGTACTGTATGTGTACTGTATTTTAACTGTATTTGTACTGTAGTTGTACTGTATGTGTACTGTATGTGTACTGTATGTGTACTGTATTTGTACTGTATTTGTACTGTATGTGTACTGTAGTTGTACTGTAAGTGTACTGTAGGTGTACTGTATGTGTACTGTAGTTGTACTGTAGTTGTACTGTATGTGAACTGTATGTGTACTGTAGTTGTACTGTATGTGTACTGTATGTGTACTGTAGTTGTACTGTATGTGTACTGTATGTGTACTGTATGTGTACTGTATGTGTACTGTATGTGTACTGTAGTTGTACTGTAGTTGTACTGTACTTGTACTGTAGTTGTACTGTAGTTGTACTGTAGTTGTACTGTATTTGTACTGTATGTGTACTGTAGTTGTACTGTAGTTGTACTGTAGTTGTACTGTATTTGTACTGTATTTGTACTGTATGTGAACTGTATGTGTACTGTAGTTGTACTGTAGTTGTACTGTAGTTTTACTGTAGTTGTACTGTAGTTGTACTGTATGAGTACTGTATGTGTACTGTAGTTGTACTGTAGTTGTACTGTAGTTGTACTGTAGTTGTACTGTATGTGTACTGTATGTGTACTGTAGTTGTACTGTATGTGTCCTGTATTTTAACTGTACTTGTACTGTAGTTGTACTGTATTTGTACTGTAGTTGTACTGTAGTTGTACTGTACTTGTACTGTACTTGTACTGTAGTTGTACTGTAGTTGTACTGTATTTGTACTGTAGTTGTACTGTAGTTGTACTGTAGTTGTACTGTAGTTGTACTGTAGTTGTACTGTACTTGTACTGTAGTTGTACTGTAGTTGTACTGTATGAGTACTGTATGTGTACTGTAGTTGTACTGTAGTTGTACTGTAGTTGTACTGTAGTTGTACTGTATGTGTACTGTATGTGTACTGTAGTTGTACTGTATGTGTCCTGTATTTTAACTGTACTTGTACTGTAGTTGTACTGTAGTTGTACTGTAGTTGTACTGTAGTTGTACTGTAGTTGTACTGTACTTGTACTGTACTTGTACTGTACTTGTACTGTAGTTGTACTGTAGTTGTACTGTAGTTGTACTGTACTTGTACTGTAGTTGTACTGTAGTTGTACTGTAGTTGTACTGTATTTGTACTGTATGTGTACTGTAGTTGTACTGTACTTGTACTGTAGTTGTACTGTATGTGTACTGTAGTTGTACTGTAGTTGTACTGTATGTGTACTGTAGTTGTACTGTATGTGTACTGTAGTTGTACTGTACTTGTACTGTACTTGTACTGTAGTTGTACTGTAGTTGTACTGTAGTTGTACTGTAGTTGTACTGTATGTGTACTGTAGTTGTACTGTAGTTGTACTGTACTTGTACTGTAGTTGTACTGTACTTGTACTGTAGTTGTACTGTAGTTTTACTGTAGTTGTACTGTAGTTGTACTGTAGTTGTACTGTAGTTGTACTGTACTTGTACTGTAGTTGTACTGTAGTTGTACTGTAGTTGTACTGTACTTGTACTGTACTTGTACTGTATGTGTACTGTAGTTGTACTGTAGTTGTACTGTATGTGTACTGTAGTTGTACTGTATGTGTACTGTAGTTGTACTGTACTTGTACTGTACTTGTACTGTAGTTGTACTGTAGTTGTACTGTAGTTGTACTGTAGTTGTACTGTATGTGTACTGTACTTGTACTGTAGTTGTACTGTACTTGTACTGTAGTTGTACTGTAGTTTTACTGTAGTTGTACTGTAGTTGTACTGTAGTTGTACTGTAGTTGTACTGTAGTTGTACTGTAGTTGTACTGTACTTGTACTGTAGTTGTACTGTAGTTGTACTGTAGTTGTACTGTACTTGTACTGTACTTGTACTGTAGTTGTACTGTAGTTGTACTGTTCTTGTACTGTAGTTGTACTGTACTTGTACTGTAGTTGTACTGTACTTGTACTGTAGTTTTACTGTAGTTGTACTCTAGTTGTACTGTAGTTGTACTGTAGTTGTACTGTATGAGTACTGTATGTGTATTGTAGTTGTACTGTAGTTGTACTGTAGTTGTACTGTAGTTGTACTGTATGTGTACTGTATGTGTACTGTAGTTGTACTGTATGTGTCGTGTATTTTAACTGTACTTGTACTGTAGTTGTACTGTAGTTGTACTGTAGTTGTACTGTAGTTGTACTGTAGTTGTACTGTACTTGTACTGTAGTTGTACTGTAGTTGTACTGTAGTTGTACTGTAGTTGTACTGTAGTTGTACTGTACTTGTACTGTACTTGTACTGTAGTTGTACTGTAGTTGTACTGTATTTGTACTGTAGTTGTACTGTAGTTGTACTGTAGTTGTACTGTAGTTGTACTGTAGTTGTACTGTATGTGTCCTGTATTTTAACTGTACTTGTACTGTAGTTGTACTGTACTTGTACTGTACTTGTACTGTAGTTGTACTGTAGTTGTACTGTACTTGTACTGTAGTTGTACTGTAGTTGTACTGTAGTTGTACTGTATTTGTACTGTATGTGTACTGTAGTTGTACTGTACTTGTACTGTAGTTGTACTGTATGTGTACTGTAGTTGTACTGTAGTTGTACTGTATGTGTACTGTAGGTGTACTGTAGTTGTACTGTATTTGTACTGTATTTGTACTGTATGTCTACTGTATGTGTACTGTATGTGTACTGTAGTTGTACTGTATGTGTACTGTATGTGTACTGTATGTGTACTGTATGTGTACTGTATGTGTACTGTAGTTGTACTGTATGTGTACTGTATGTGTACTGTATGTGTACTGTATGTGTACTGTAGTTGTACTGTATGTGTACTGTATTTTAACTGTATTTGTACTGTAGTTGTACCGTATGTGTACTGTATGTGTACTGTATGTGTACTGTATTTGTACTGTATGTTTACTGTAGTTGTACTGTAAGTGTACTGCATGTGTACTGTATGTGTACTGTATGTGTACTGTATGTGTACTGTAGTTGTACTGAAGTTGTACTGTATGTGTACTGTATGTGTACTGTATGTGTACTGTATGTGCACTGTATGTGTACTGTAGTTGTACTGTATGTGTACTGTATGTGTACTGTATTTGTACTGTAGTTGTACTGTATGTGTACTGTAGTTGTACTGTAGTTGTACTGTATTTGTACTGTATGTGTACTGTAGTTGTACTGTAGTTGTACTGTATTTGTACTGTATTTGTACTGTATGTCTACTGTATGTGTACTGTATGTGTACTGTAGTTGTACTGTATGTGTACTGTATGTGTACTCTATGTGTACTGTATGTGTACTGTATGTGTACTGTATGTGTACTGTATGTGTACTGTATGTGTACTGTAGTTGTACTGTATGTGTACTGTATGTGTACTGTATGTGTACTGTATGTGTACTGTAGTTGTACTGTATGTGTACTGTATTTTAACTGTATTTGTACTGTAGTTGTACCGTATGTGTACTGTATGTGTACTGTATGTGTACTGTATTTGTACTGTATGTTTACTGTAGTTGTACTGTAAGTGTACTGCATGTGTACTGTATGTGTACTGAATGTGTACTGTATGTGTACTGTAGTTGTACTGAAGTTGTACTGTATGTGTACTGTATGTGTACTGTATGTGTACTGTATGTGCACTGTATGTGTACTGTAGTTGTACTGTATGTGTACTGTATTTTAACTGTATTTGTACTGTAGTTGTACTGTATGTGTACTGTAAGTGTATTGTATGTGTACTGTATGTGTACTGTATTTGTACTGTATGTGTACTGTAGTTGTACTGTAAGTGTACTGTAGGTGTACTGTATGTGTACTGTATGTGTACTGTATGTGTACTGTAGTTGTACTGTAGTTGTACTGTATGTTTACTGTATGTGTACTGTAGTTGTACTGTATGTGTACTGTATGTGTACTGTAGTTGTACTGTATGTGTACTGTATGTGTACTGTATGTGTACTGTATGTGTACTGTAGTTGTACTGTAGTTGTACTGTACTTGTACTGTAGTTGTACTGTAGTTGTACTGTAGTTGTACTGTATTTGTACTGTATGTGTACTGTAGTTGTACTGTAGTTGTACTGTAGTTGTACTGTATTTGTACTGTATTAGTACTGTATGTGTACTGTATGTGTACTGTAGTTGTACTGTAGTTGTACTGTAGTTGTACTGTAGTTGTAATGTAGTTGTACTGTATGAGTACTGTATGTGTACTGTAGTTGTACTGTAGTTGTACTGTAGTTGTACTGTATGTGTACTGTATGTGTACTGTATTTGTACTGTAGTTGTACTGTATGTGTACTGTAGTTGTACTGTAGTTGTACTGTATTTGTACTGTATTTGTACTGTATGTGTACTGTAGTTGTACTGTAGTTGTACTGTATTTGTACTGTATTTGTACTGTATGTCTACTGTATGTGTACTGTATGTGTACTGTATGTGTACTGTATGTGTACTGTATGTGTACTGTATGTGTACTGTATGTGTACTGTAGTTGTACTGTATGGGTACTGTATGTGTACTGTATGTGTACTGTATGTGTACTGTATGTGTACTGTAGTTGTACTGTATGTGTACTGTATTTTAACTGTATTTGTACTGTAGTTGTACCGTATGTGTACTGTATGTGTACTGTATGTGTACTGTATTTGTACTGTATGTGTACTGTAGTTGTACTGTAAGTGTACTGTATGTGTACTGTATGTGTACTGTATGTGTACTGTATGTGTACTGTAGTTGTACTGAAGTTGTACTGTATGTGTACTGTATGTGTACTGTATGAGTACTGTATGTGCACTGTATGTGTACTGTAGTTGTACTGTATGTGTACTGTATTTTAACTGTATTTGTACTGTAGTTGTACTGTATGTGTACTGTATGTGTACTGTATGTGTACTGTATTTGTACTGTATTTGTACTGTATGTGTACTGTAGTTGTACTGTAAGTGTACTGTAGGTGTACTGTATGTGTACTGTAGTTGTACTGTAGTTGTACTGTATGTGAACTGTATGTGTACTGTAGTTGTACTGTATGTGTACTGTATGTGTACTGTAGTTGTACTGTATGTGTACTGTATGTGTACTGTATGTGTACTGTATGTGTACTGTATGTGTACTGTAGTTGTACTGTAGTTGTACTGTACTTGTACTGTAGTTGTACTGTAGTTGTACTGTAGTTGTACTGTATTTGTACTGTATGTGTACTGTAGTTGTACTGTAGTTGTACTGTAGTTGTACTGTATTTGTACTGTATTTGTACTGTATGTGAACTGTATGTGTACTGTAGTTGTACTGTAGTTGTACTGTAGTTTTACTGTAGTTGTACTGTAGTTGTACTGTATGAGTACTGTATGTGTACTGTAGTTGTACTGTAGTTGTACTGTAGTTGTACTGTAGTTGTACTGTATGTGTACTGTATGTGTACTGTAGTTGTACTGTATGTGTCCTGTATTTTAACTGTACTTGTACTGTAGTTGTACTGTATTTGTACTGTAGTTGTACTGTAGTTGTACTGTACTTGTACTGTACTTGTACTGTAGTTGTACTGTAGTTGTACTGTATTTGTACTGTAGTTGTACTGTAGTTGTACTGTAGTTGTACTGTAGTTGTACTGTAGTTGTACTGTACTTGTACTGTAGTTGTACTGTAGTTGTACTGTATGAGTACTGTATGTGTACTGTAGTTGTACTGTAGTTGTACTGTAGTTGTACTGTAGTTGTACTGTATGTGTACTGTATGTGTACTGTAGTTGTACTGTATGTGTCCTGTATTTTAACTGTACTTGTACTGTAGTTGTACTGTAGTTGTACTGTAGTTGTACTGTAGTTGTACTGTAGTTGTACTGTACTTGTACTGTACTTGTACTGTAGTTGTACTGTAGTTGTACTGTAGTTGTACTGTACTTGTACTGTAGTTGTACTGTAGTTGTACTGTAGTTGTACTGTATTTGTACTGTATGTGTACTGTAGTTGTACTGTACTTGTACTGTAGTTGTACTGTATGTGTACTGTAGTTGTACTGTAGTTGTACTGTATGTGTACTGTAGTTGTACTGTATGTGTACTGTAGTTGTACTGTACTTGTACTGTACTTGTACTGTAGTTGTACTGTAGTTGTACTGTAGTTGTACTGTAGTTGTACTGTATGTGTACTGTAGTTGTACTGTAGTTGTACTGTACTTGTACTGTAGTTGTACTGTACTTGTACTGTAGTTGTACTGTAGTTTTACTGTAGTTGTACTGTAGTTGTACTGTAGTTGTACTGTAGTTGTACTGTATGTGTACTGTATGTGTACTGTAGTTGTACTGTACTTGTACTGTACTTGTACTGTAGTTGTACTGTAGTTGTACTGTTCTTGTACTGTAGTTGTACTGTAGTTGTACTGTAGTTGTACTGTAGTTGTACTGTAGTTGTACTGTAGTTGTACTGTAGTTGTACTGTAGTTGTACTGTACTTGTACTGTAGTTGTACTGTAGTTGTACTGTACTTGTACTGTACTTGTACTGTAGTTGTACTGTAGTTGTACTGTTCTTGTACTGTAGTTGTACTGTACTTGTACTGTAGTTGTACTGTACTTGTACTGTAGTTTTACTGTAGTTGTACTCTAGTTGTACTGTAGTTGTACTGTAGTTGTACTGTATGAGTACTGTATGTGTACTGTAGTTGTACTGTAGTTGTACTGTAGTTGTACTGTAGTTGTACTGTATGTGTACTGTATGTGTACTGTAGTTGTACTGTATGTGTCGTGTATTTTAACTGTACTTGTACTGTAGTTGTACTGTAGTTGTACTGTAGTTGTACTGTAGTTGTACTGTAGTTGTACTGTAGTTGTACTGTACTTGTACTGTAGTTGTACTGTAGTTGTTCTGTAGTTGTACTGTAGTTGTACTGTAGTTGTACTGTACTTGTACTGTAGTTGTACTGTAGTTGTACTGTATTTGTACTGTAGTTGTACTGTAGTTGTACTGTAGTTGTACTGTAGTTGTACTGTATGTGTCCTGTATTTTAACTGTACTTGTACTGTAGTTGTACTGTACTTGTACTGTACTTGTACTGTAGTTGTACTGTAGTTGTACTGTACTTGTACTGTAGTTGTACTGTAGTTGTACTGTAGTTGTACTGTATTTGTACTGTATGTGTACTGTAGTTGTACTGTACTTATACTGTAGTTGTACTGTATGTGTACTGTAGTTGTACTGTAGTTGTACTGTATGTGTACTGTAGGTGTACTGTACTTGTACTGTACTTGTACTGTAGTTGTACTGTAGTTGTACTGTAGTTGTACTGTAGTTGTACTGTATGTGTACTGTAGTTGTACTGTAGTTGTACTCTAGTTGTACTCTAGTTGTACTGTAATTGTACTGTAGTTGTACTGTATGTGTCCTGTAATTGTACTGTAGTTGTACTGTACTTGTACTGTAGTTGTACTGTCTGTGTCCTGTAGTTGTACTGTACTTGTACTGTACTTGTACTGTAGTTGTACTGTACTTGTACTGTAGTTGTACTGTAGTTGTACTGTAGTTGTACTGTAGTTGTACTGTAGTTGTACTGTAGTTGTACTGTATGTGTACTGTATGTGTACTGTAGTTGTACTGTACTTGTACTGTATGTGTACTGTATGTGTCCTGTAGTTGTACTGAAGTTGTACTGTATGTGTACTGTATGTGTACTGTATGTGTACTGTATGTGCACTGTATGTGTACTGTAGTTGTACTGTATGTGTACTGTATTTTAACTGTATTTGTACTGTAGTTGTACTGTATGTGTACTGTATGTGTATTGTATGTGTACTGTATGTGTACTGTATTTGTACTGTATTTTTACTGTATGTGTACTGTAGTTGTACTGTAAGTGTACTGTAGGTGTACTGTATGGGTACTGTATGTGTACTGTATGTGTACTGTAGTTGTACTGTAGTTGTACTGTATGTTTACTGTATGTGTACTGTAGTTGTACTGTATGTGTACTGTATGTGTACTGTAGTTGTACTGTATGTGTACTGTATGTGTACTGTATGTGTACTGTATGTGTACTGTAGTTGTACTGTAGTTGTACTGTACTTGTACTGTAGTTGTACTGTAGTTGTACTGTAGTTGTACTGTATTTGTACTGTATGTGTACTGTAGTTGTACTGTAGTTGTACTGTAGTTGTACTGTATTTGTACTGTATTAGTACTGTATGTGGACTGTATGTGTACTGTAGTTGTACTGTAGTTGTACTGTAGTTGTACTGTAGTTGTAATGTAGTTGTACTGTATGAGTACTGTATGTGTACTGTAGTTGTACTGTAGTTGTACTGTAGTTGTACTGTATGTGTACTGTATGTGTACTGTATTTGTACTGTAGTTGTACTGTATGTGTACTGTAGTTGTACTGTAGTTGTACTGTATTTGTACTGTATTTGTACTGTATGTGTACTGTAGTTGTACTGTAGTTGTACTGTATTTGTACTGTATTTGTACTGTATGTCTACTGTAAGTGTACTGTATGTGTACTGTATGTGTACTGTATGTGTACTGTATGTGTACTGTATGTGTACTGTATGTGTACTGTAGTTGTACTGTATGTGTACTGTATGTGTACTGTATGTGTACTGTATGTGTACTGTATGTGTACTGTAGTTGTACTGTATGTGTACTGTATTTTAACTGTATTTGTACTGTAGTTGTACCGTATGTGTACTGTATGTGTACTGTATGTGTACTGTATTTGTACTGTATGTGTACTGTAGTTGTACTGTAAGTGTACTGTATGTGTACTGTATGTGTACTGTATGTGTACTGTATGTGTACTATAGTTGTACTGAAGTTGTACTGTATGTGTACTGTATGTGTACTGTATGAGTACTGTATGTGCACTGTATGTGTACTGTAGTTGTACTGTATGTGTACTGTATTTTAACTGTATTTGTACTGTAGTTGTACTGTATGTGTACTGTATGTGTACTGTATGTGTACTGTATTTGTACTGTATTTGTACTGTATGTGTACTGTAGTTGTACTGTAAGTGTACTGTAGGTGTACTGTATGTGTACTGTATGTGTACTGTATGTGTACTGTAGTTGTACTGTAGTTGTACTGTATGTGTACTGTATGTGTACTGTAGTTGTACTGTATGTGTACTGTATGTGTACTGTAGTTGTACTGTATGTGTACTGTATGTGTACTGTATGTGTACTGTATGTGTACTGTAGTTGTACTGTAGTTGTACTGTACTTGTACTGTAGTTGTACTGTAGTTGTACTGTTGTTGTACTGTAGTTGTACTGTATTTGTACTGTATGTGTACTGTAGTTGTACTGTAGTTGTACTGTAGTTGTACTGTATTTGTACTGTATTTGTACAGTATGTGTACTGTATGTGTACTGTAGTTGTACTGTAGTTCTACTGTAGTTTTACTGTAGTTGTACTGTAGTTGTACTGTATGAGTACTGTATGTGTACTGTAGTTGTACTGTAGTTGTACTGTAGTTGTACTGTAGTTGTACTGTATGTGTACTGTATGTGTGCTGTAGTTGTACTGTATGTGTCCAGTATTTTAACTGTACTTGTACTGTAGTTGTACTGTAGTTGTACTGTAGTTGTACTGTAGTTGTACTGTAGTTGTACTGTACTTGTACTGTACTTGTACTGTAGTTGTACTGTAGTTGTACTGTATTTGTACTGTAGTTGTACTGTAGTTGTACTGTAGTTGTACTGTAGTTGTACTGTAGTTGTACTGTACTTGTACTGTAGTTGTACTCTAGTTGTACTGTATGAGTACTGTATGTGTACTGTAGTTGTACTGTAGTTGTACTGTAGTTGTACTGTAGTTGTACTGTATGTGTACTGTATGTGTACTGTAGTTGTACTGTATGTGTCCTGTATTTTAACTGTACTTGTACTGTAGTTGTACTGTAGTTGTACTGTAGTTGTACTGTAGTTGTACTGTAGTTGTACTGTACTTGTACTGTACTTGTACTGTAGTTGTACTGTAGTTGTACTGTAGTTGTACTGTACTTGTACTGTAGTTGTACTGTAGTTGTACTGTAGTTGTACTGTATTTGTACTGTATTTGTACTGTATGTGTACTGTATGTGTACTGTAGTTGTACTGTAGTTCTACTGTAGTTTTACTGTAGTTGTACTGTAGTTGTACTGTATGAGTACTGTATGTGTACTGTAGTTGTACTGTAGTTGTACTGTAGTTGTACTGTAGTTGTACTGTATGTGTACTGTATGTGTACTGTAGTTGTACTGTATGTGTCGTGTATTTTAACTGTACTTGTACTGTAGTTGTACTGTAGTTGTACTGTAGTTGTACTGTAGTTGTACTGTAGTTGTACTGTACTTGTACTGTAGTTGTACTGTAGTTGTACTGTAGTTGTACTGTAGTTGTACTGTAGTTGTACTGTACTTGTACTGTACTTGTACTGTAGTTGTACTGTAGTTGTACTGTATTTGTACTGTAGTTGTACTGTAGTTGTACTGTAGTTGTACTGTAGTTGTACTGTAGTTGTACTGTATGTGTCCTGTATTTTAACTGTACTTGTACTGTAGTTGTACTGTACTTGTACTGTACTTGTACTGTAGTTGTACTGTAGTTGTACTGTACTTGTACTGTAGTTGTACTGTAGTTGTACTGTAGTTGTACTGTATTTGTACTGTATGTGTACTGTAGTTGTACTGTACTTGTACTGTAGTTGTACTGTATGTGTACTGTAGTTGTACTGTAGTTGTACTGTATGTGTACTGTAGGTGTACTGTAGTTGTACTGTATTTGTACTGTATTTGTACTGTATGTCTACTGTATGTGTACTGTATGTGTACTGTAGTTGTACTGTATGTGTACTGTATGTGTACTGTATGTGTACTGTATGTGTACTGTATGTGTACTGTATGTGTACTGTATGTGTACTGTAGTTGTACTGTATGTGTACTGTATGTGTACTGTATGTGTACTGTATGTGTACTGTAGTTGTACTGTATGTGTACTGTATTTTAACTGTATTTGTACTGTAGTTGTACCGTATGTGTACTGTATGTGTACTGTATGTGTACTGTATTTGTACTGTATGTTTACTGTAGTTGTACTGTAAGTGTACTGCATGTGTACTGTATGTGTACTGTATGTGTACTGTATGTGTACTGTAGTTGTACTGAAGTTGTACTGTATGTGTACTGTATGTGTACTGTATGTGTACTGTATGTGCACTGTATGTGTACTGTAGTTGTACTGTATGTGTACTGTATGTGTACTGTATTTGTACTGTAGTTGTACTGTATGTGTACTGTAGTTGTACTGTAGTTGTACTGTATTTGTACTGTATGTGTACTGTAGTTGTACTGTAGTTGTACTGTATTTGTACTGTATTTGTACTGTATGTCTACTGTATGTGTACTGTATGTGTACTGTAGTTGTACTGTATGTGTACTGTATGTGTACTCTATGTGTACTGTATGTGTACTGTATGTGTACTGTATGTGTACTGTATGTGTACTGTATGTGTACTGTATGTGTACTGTAGTTGTACTGTATGTGTACTGTATGTGTACTGTATGTGTACTGTATGTGTACTGTAGTTGTACTGTATGTGTACTGTATTTTAACAGTATTTGTACTGTAGTTGTACCGTATGTGTACTGTATGTGTACTGTATGTGTACTGTATTTGTACTGTATGTTTACTGTAGTTGTACTGTAAGTGTACTGCATGTGTACTGTATGTGTACTGTATGTGTACTGTATGTGTACTGTAGTTGTACTGAAGTTGTACTGTATGTGTACTGTATGTGTAATGTATGTGTACTGTATGTGCACTGTATGTGTACTGTAGTTGTACTGTATGTGTACTGTATTTTAACTGTATTTGTACTGTAGTTGTACTGTATGTGTACTGTAAGTGTATTGTATGTGTACTGTATGTGTACTGTATTTGTACTGTATTTGTACTGTATGTGTACTGTAGTTGTACTGTAAGTGTACTGTAGGTGTACTGTATGTGTACTGTATGTGTACTGTATGTGTACTGTAGTTGTACTGTAGTTGTACTGTATGTTTACTGTATGTGTACTGTAGTTGTACTGTATGTGTACTGTATGTGTACTGTAGTTGTACTGTATGTGTACTGTATGTGTACTGTATGTGTACTGTATGTGTACTGTAGTTGTACTGTAGTTGTACTGTACTTGTACTGTAGTTGTACTGTAGTTGTACTGTAGTTGTACTGTATTTGTACTGTATGTGTACTGTAGTTGTACTGTAGTTGTACTGTAGTTGTACTGTATTTGTACTGTATTAGTACTGTATGTGTACTGTATGTGTACTGTAGTTGTACTGTAGTTGTACTGTAGTTGTACTGTAGTTGTAATGTAGTTGTACTGTATGAGTACTGTATGTGTACTGTAGTTGTACTGTAGTTGTACTGTAGTTGTACTGTATGTGTACTGTATGTGTACTGTATTTGTACTGTAGTTGTACTGTATGTGTACTGTAGTTGTACTGTAGTTGTACTGTATTTGTACTGTATTTGTACTGTATGTGTACTGTAGTTGTACTGTAGTTGTACTGTATTTGTACTGTATTTGTACTGTATGTCTACTGTATGTGTACTGTATGTGTACTGTATGTGTACTGTATGTGTACTGTATGTGTACTGTATGTGTACTGTATGTGTACTGTATGTGTACTGTAGTTGTACTGTATGGGTACTGTATGTGTACTGTATGTGTACTGTATGTGTACTGTATGTGTACTGTAGTTGTACTGTATGTGTACTGTATTTTAACTGTATTTGTACTGTAGTTGTACCGTATGTGTACTGTATGTGTACTGTATGTGTACTGTATTTGTACTGTATGTGTACTGTATTTGTACTGTAAGTGTACTGTATGTGTACTGTATGTGTACTGTAAGTGTACTGTATGTGTACTGTAGTTGTACTGAAGTTGTACTGTATGTGTACTGTATGTGTACTGTATGAGTACTGTATGTGCACTGTATGTGTACTGTAGTTGTACTGTATGTGTACTGTATTTTAACTGTATTTGTACTGTAGTTGTACTGTATGTGTACTGTATGTGTACTGTATGTGTACTGTATTTGTACTGTATTTGTACTGTATGTGTACTGTAGTTGTACTGTAAGTGTACTGTAGGTGTACTGTATGTGTACTGTAGTTGTACTGTAGTTGTACTGTATGTGAACTGTATGTGTACTGTAGTTGTACTGTATGTGTACTGTATGTGTACTGTAGTTGTACTGTATGTGTACTGTATGTGTACTGTATGTGTACTGTAGTTGTACTGTAGTTGTACTGTACTTGTACTGTAGTTGTACTGTAGTTGTACTGTAGTTGTACTGTATTTGTACTGTATGTGTACTGTAGTTGTACTGTAGTTGTACTGTAGTTGTACTGTATTTGTACTGTATTTGTACTGTATGTGAACTGTATGTGTACTGTAGTTGTACTGTAGTTGTACTGTAGTTTTACTGTAGTTGTACTGTAGTTGTACTGTATGAGTACTGTATGTGTACTGTAGTTGTACTGTAGTTGTACTGTAGTTGTACTGTAGTTGTACTGTATGTGTACTGTATGTGTACTGTAGTTGTACTGTATGTGTCCTGTATTTTAACTGTACTTGTACTGTAGTTGTACTGTATTTGTACTGTAGTTGTACTGTAGTTGTACTGTACTTGTACTGTAGTTGTACTGTAGTTGTACTGTAGTTGTACTGTATTTGTACTGTAGTTGTACTGTAGTTGTACTGTAGTTGTACTGTAGTTGTACTGTAGTTGTACTGTAGTTGTACTGTACTTGTACTGTAGTTGTACTGTAGTTGTACTGTATGAGTACTGTATGTGTACTGTAGTTGTACTGTAGTTGTACTGTAGTTGTACTGTAGTTGTACTGTATGTGTACTGTATGTGTACTGTAGTTGTACTGTATGTGTCCTGTATTTTAACTGTACTTGTACTGTAGTTGTACTGTAGTTGTACTGTAGTTGTACTGTAGTTGTACTGTAGTTGTACTGTACTTGTACTGTACTTGTACTGTACTTGTACTGTACTTGTACTGTAGTTGTACTGTAGTTGTACTGTAGTTGTACTGTACTTGTACTGTAGTTGTACTGTAGTTGTACTGTAGTTGTACTGTATTTGTACTGTATGTGTACTGTAGTTGTACTGTACTTGTACTGTAGTTGTACTGTATGTGTACTGTAGTTGTACTGTAGTTGTACTGTATGTGTACTGTAGTTGTACTGTATGTGTACTGTAGTTGTACTGTACTTGTACTGTACTTGTACTGTAGTTGTACTGTAGTTGTACTGTAGTTGTACTGTAGTTGTACTGTATGTGTACTGTAGTTGTACTGTAGTTGTACTGTACTTGTACTGTAGTTGTACTGTACTTGTACTGTAGTTGTACTGTAGTTTTACTGTAGTTGTACTGTAGTTGTACTGTAGTTGTACTGTAGTTGTACTGTATGTGTACTGTATGTGTACTGTAGTTGTACTGTACTTGTACTGTACTTGTACTGTAGTTGTACTGTAGTTGTACTGTTCTTGTACTGTAGTTGTACTGTAGTTGTACTGTAGTTGTACTGTAGTTGTACTGTAGTTGTACTGTAGTTGTACTGTAGTTGTACTGTAGTTGTACTGTACTTGTACTGTAGTTGTACTGTAGTTGTACTGTACTTGTACTGTACTTGTACTGTAGTTGTACTGTAGTTGTACTGTTCTTGTACTGTAGTTGTACTGTACTTGTACTGTAGTTGTACTGTACTTGTACTGTAGTTTTACTGTAGTTGTACTCTAGTTGTACTGTAGTTGTACTGTAGTTGTACTGTATGAGTACTGTATGTGTACTGTAGTTGTACTGTAGTTGTACTGTAGTTGTACTGTAGTTGTACTGTATGTGTACTGTATGTGTACTGTAGTTGTACTGTATGTGTCGTGTATTTTAACTGTACTTGTACTGTAGTTGTACTGTAGTTGTACTGTAGTTGTACTGTAGTTGTACTGTAGTTGTACTGTACTTTTACTGTAGTTGTACTGTAGTTGTTCTGTAGTTGTACTGTAGTTGTACTGTAGTTTTACTGTACTTGTACTGTAGTTGTACTGTAGTTGTACTGTATTTGTACTGTAGTTGTACTGTAGTTGTACTGTAGTTGTACTGTAGTTGTACTGTATGTGTCCTGTATTTTAACTGTACTTGTACTGTAGTTGTACTGTACTTGTACTATACTTGTACTATAGTTGTACTGTAGTTGTACTGTACTTGTACTGTAGTTGTACTGTAGTTGTACTGTAGTTGTACTGTATTTGTACTGTATGTGTACTGTAGTTGTACTGTACTTATACTGTAGTTGTACTGTATGTGTACTGTAGTTGTACTGTAGTTGTACTGTATGTGTACTGTAGGTGTACTGTACTTGTACTGTACTTGTACTGTAGTTGTACTGTAGTTGTACTGTAGTTGTACTGTAGTTGTACTGTATGTGTACTGTAGTTGTACTGTAGTTGTACTCTAGTTGTACTCTAGTTGTACTGTAATTGTACTGTAGTTGTACTGTATGTGTCCTGTAATTGTACTGTAGTTGTACTGTACTTGTACTGTAGTTGTACTGTCTGTGTCCTGTAGTTGTACTGTACTTGTACTGTACTTGTACTGTAGTTGTACTGTACTTGTACTGTAGTTGTACTGTAGTTGTACTGTAGTTGTACTGTAGTTGTACTGTAGTTGTACTGTAGTTGTACTGTATGTGTACTGTATGTGTACTGTAGTTGTACTGTACTTGTACTGTATGTGTACTGTATGTGTCCTGTAGTTGTACTGAAGTTGTACTGTATGTGTACTGTATGTGTACTGTATGTGTACTGTATGTGCACTGTATGTGTACTGTAGTTGTACTGTATGTGTACTGTATTTTAACTGTATTTGTACTGTAGTTGTACTGTATGTGTACTGTATGTGTATTGTATGTGTACTGTATGTGTACTGTATTTGTACTGTATTTGTACTGTATGTGTACTGTAGTTGTACTGTAAGTGTACTGTAGGTGTACTGTATGGGTACTGTATGTGTACTGTATGTGTACTGTAGTTGTACTGTAGTTGTACTGTATGTTTACTGTATGTGTACTGTAGTTGTACTGTATGTGTACTGTATGTGTACTGTAGTTGTACTGTATGTGTACTGTATGTGTACTGTATGTGTACTGTATGTGTACTGTAGTTGTACTGTAGTTGTACTGTACTTGTACTGTAGTTGTACTGTAGTTGTACTGTAGTTGTACTGTATTTGTACTGTATGTGTACTGTAGTTGTACTGTAGTTGTACTGTAGTTGTACTGTATTTGTACTGTATAAGTACTGTATGTGGACTGTATGTGTACTGTAGTTGTACTGTAGTTGTACTGTAGTTGTACTGTAGTTGTAATGTAGTTGTACTGTATGAGTACTGTATGTGTACTGTAGTTGTACTGTAGTTGTACTGTAGTTGTACTGTATGTGTACTGTATGTGTACTGTATTTGTACTGTAGTTGTACTGTATGTGTACTGTAGTTGTACTGTAGTTGTACTGTATTTGTACTGTATTTGTACTATATGTGTACTGTAGTTGTACTGTAGTTGTACTGTATTTGTACTGTATTTGTACTGTATGTCTACTGTAAGTGTACTGTATGTGTACTGTATGTGTACTGTATGTGTACTGTATGTGTACTGTATGTGTACTGTATGTGTACTGTATGTGTACTGTAGTTGTACTGTATGTGTACTGTATGTGTACTGTATGTGTACTGTATGTGTACTGTATGTGTACTGTAGTTGTACTGTATGTGTACTGTATTTTAACTGTATTTGTACTGTAGTTGTACCGTATGTGTACTGTATGTGTACTGTATGTGTACTGTATTTGTACTGTATGTGTACTGTAGTTGTACTGTAAGTGTACTGTATGTGTACTGTATGTGTACTGTATGTGTACTGTATGTGTACTGTAGTTGTACTGAAGTTGTACTGTATGTGTACTGTATGTGTACTGTATG
This sequence comes from Meconema thalassinum, assembly GCA_946902985.2. Lineage (NCBI taxonomy): Eukaryota > Metazoa > Arthropoda > Insecta > Orthoptera > Tettigoniidae > Meconema > Meconema thalassinum. The sequence continues at coordinate 441,373,365 of OX336394.1, read as the reverse complement.
AGTACTGTATGTGCACTGTATGTGTACTGTAGTTGTACTGTATGTGTACTGTATTTTAACTGTATTTGTACTGTAGTTGTACTGTATGTGTACTGTATGTGTACTGTATGTGTACTGTATTTGTACTGTATTTGTACTGTATGTGTACTGTAGTTGTACTGTAAGTGTACTGTAGGTGTACTGTATGTGTACTGTATGTGTACTGTATGTGTACTGTAGTTGTACTGTAGTTGTACTGTATGTGTACTGTATGTGTACTGTAGTTGTACTGTATGTGTACTGTATGTGTACTGTAGTTGTACTGTATGTGTACTGTATGTGTACTGTATGTGTACTGTATGTGTACTGTAGTTGTACTGTAGTTGTACTGTACTTGTACTGTAGTTGTACTGTAGTTGTACTGTAGTTGTACTGTAGTTGTACTGTATTTGTACTGTATGTGTACTGTAGTTGTACTGTAGTTGTACTGTAGTTGTACTGTATTTGTACTGTATTTGTACTGTATGTGTACTGTATGTGTACTGTAGTTGTACTGTAGTTCTACTGTAGTTTTACTGTAGTTGTACTGTAGTTGTACTGTATGAGTACTGTATGTGTACTGTAGTTGTACTGTAGTTGTACTGTAGTTGTACTGTAGTTGTACTGTATGTGTACTGTATGTGTACTGTAGTTGTACTGTATGTGTCCTGTATTTTAACTGTACTTGTACTGTAGTTGTACTGTAGTTGTACTGTAGTTGTACTGTAGTTGTACTGTAGTTGTACTGTACTTGTACTGTACTTGTACTGTAGTTGTACTGTAGTTGTACTGTATTTGTACTGTAGTTGTACTGTAGTTGTACTGTAGTTGTACTGTAGTTGTACTGTAGTTGTACTGTACTTGTACTGTAGTTGTACTCTAGTTGTACTGTATGAGTACTGTATGTGTACTGTAGTTGTACTGTAGTTGTACTGTAGTTGTACTGTAGTTGTACTGAATGTGTACTGTATGTGTACTGTAGTTGTACTGTATGTGTCCTGTATTTTAACTGTACTTGTACTGTAGTTGTACTGTAGTTGTACTGTAGTTGTACTGTAGTTGTACTGTAGTTGTACTGTACTTGTACTGTACTTGTACTGTAGTTGTACTGTAGTTGTACTGTAGTTGTACTGTACTTGTACTGTAGTTGTACTGTAGTTGTACAGTAGTTGTACTGTAGTTGTACTGTATTTGTAATGTATGTGTACTGTAGTTGTACTGTACTTGTACTGTAGTTGTACTGTATGTGTACTGTAGTTGTACTGTATGTGTACTGTAGTTGTACTGTATGTGTACTGTAGTTGTACTGTACTTGTACTGTACTTGTACTGTGGTTGTACTGTAGTTGTACTGTAGTTGTACTGTAGTTGTACTGTATGTGTACTGTAGTTGTACTGTAGTTGTACTGTACTTGTACTGTAGTTGTACTGTACTTGTACTGTAGTTGTACTGTAGTTTTACTGTAGTTGTACTGTAGTTGTACTGTAGTTGTACTGTAGTTGTACTGTATGTGTACTGTATGTGTACTGTAGTTGTACTGTACTTGTACTGTAGTTGTACTGTAGTTGTACTGTAGTTGTACTGTTCTTGTACTGTAGTTGTACTGTAGTTGTACTGTAGTTGTACTGTAGTTGTACTGTAGTTGTACTGTACTTGTACTGTAGCTGTACTGTAGTTGTACTGTAGTTGTACTGTACTTGTACTGTAGTTGTACTGTAGTTGTACTGTTCTTGTACTGTAGTTGTACTGTACTTGTACTGTAGTTGTACTGTACTTGTACTGTAGTTGTACTGTAGTTGTACTGTAGTTGTACTGTATGAGTACTGTATGTGTACTGTAGTTGTACTGTAGTTGTACTGTAGTTGTACTGTAGTTGTACTGTATGTGTACTGTATGTGTACTGTAGTTGTACTGTATGTGTCGTGTATTTTAACTGTACTTGTACTGTAGTTGTACTGTAGTTGTACTGTAGTTGTACTGTAGTTGTACTGTAGTTGTACTGTAGTTGTACTGTACTTGTACTGTAGTTGTACTGTAGTTGTACTGTAGTTGTACTGTAGTTGTACTGTACTTGTACTGTACTTGTACTGTAGTTGTACTGTAGTTGTACTGTATTTGTACTGTAGTTGTACTGTAGTTGTACTGTAGTTGTACTGTAGTTGTACTGTAGTTGTACTGTATGTGTCCTGTATTTTAACTGTACTTGTACTGTAGTTGTACTGTACTTGTACTGTACTTGTACTGTAGTTGTACTGTAGTTGCACTGTACTTGTACTGTAGTTGTACTGTAGTTGTACTGTAGTTGTACTGTATTTGTACTGTATGTGTACTGTAGTTGTACTGTACTTGTACTGTAGTTGTACTGTATGTGTACTGTAGTTGTACTGTAGTTGTACTGTATGTGTACTGTAGGTGTACTGTACTTGTACTGTACTTGTACTGTAGTTGTACTGTAGTTGTACTGTAGTTGTACTGTATGTGTACTGTAGTTGTACTGTAGTTGTACTCTAGTTGTACTGTAATTGTACTGTAGTTGTACTGTATGTGTCCTGTAATTGTACTGCAGTTGTACTGTACTTGTACTGTAGTTGTACTGTCTGTGTCCTGTAGTTGTACTGTACTTGTACTGTACTTGTACTGTAGTTGTACTGTACTTGTACTGTAGTTATACTGTAGTTGTACTGTAGTTGTACTGTAGTTGTACTGTAGTTGTACTGTAGTTGTACTGTATGTGTACTGTATGTGTACTGTAGTTGTACTGTACTTGTACTGTATGTGTACTGTATGTGTCCTGTAGTTGTACTGAAGTTGTACTGTATGTGTACTGTATGTGTACTGTATGTGTACTGTATGTGCACTGTATGTGTACTGTAGTTGTACTGTATGTGTACTGTATTTTAACTGTATTTGTACTGTAGTTGTACTGTATGTGTACTGTATATTTACTGTATGTGTACTGTATTTGTACTGTATTTGTACTGTATGTGTACTGTATGTGTACTGTATGTGTACTGTAGTTGTACTGTAGTTGTACTGTATGTTTACTGTATGTGTACTGTAGTTGTACTGTATGTGTACTGTATGTGTACTGTAGTTGTACTGTATGTGTACTGTATTTGTACTGTAATTGTACTGTATGCGTACTGTAGTTGTACTGTAGTTGTACTGTATATGTACTGTATGTGTACTGTATGTGTACTGTATGTGTACTGTAGTTGTACTGTATTTGTACTGTATGTGTACTGTATGTGTACTGTAGTTGTACTGTAGTTGTACTGTAGTTGTACTGTAGTTGTACTGTAGTTGTACTGTATGAGTACTGTATGTGTACTGTAGTTGTACTGTAGTTGTACTGTAGTTGTACTGTAGTTGTACTGTATGTGTACTGTATGTGTACTGTAGTTGTACTGTATGTGTCCTGTATTTTAACTCTACTTGTACTGTAGTTGTACTGTAGTTGTACTGTAGTTGTACTGTAGTTGTACTGTACTTGTACTGTACTTGTACTGTAGTTGTACTGTATTTGTACTGTAGTTGTACTGTCGTTGTACTGTAGTTGTACTGTAGTTGTACTGTAGTTGTACTGTAGTTGTACTGTATGTGTCCTGTATTTTAACTGTACTTGTACTGTAGTTGTACTGTACTTGTACTGTACTTGTACTGTAGTTGTACTGTAGTTGTACTGTACTTGTACTGTAGTTGTACTGTAGTTGTACTGTAGTTGTACTGTAGTTGTACTGTATTTGTACTGTATGTGTACTGTAGTTGTACTGTACTTGTACTGTAGTTGTACTGTATGTGTACTGTAGTTGTACTGTAGTTGTACTGTATGTGTACTGTAGTTGTACTGTACTTGTACTGTAGTTGTACTCTAGTTGTACTGTATTTGTACTGTAGTTGTACTGTATGTGTCCTGTAGTTGTACTGTAGTTGTACTGTATGTGTCCTGTAGTTGTACTGTAGTTGTACTGTACTTGTACTGTAGTTGTACTGTACTTGTACTGTAGTTTTATTGTAGTTGTACTGTAGTTGTACTGTAGTTGTACTGTAGTTGTACTGTAGTTGTACTGTATGTGTACTGTATGTGTACTGTAGTTGTACTGTACTTGTACTGTAGTTGTACTGTAGTTGTACTGTAGTTGTACTGTACTTGTACTGTAGTTGTACTGTAGTTGTACTGTAGTTGTACTGTAGTTGTACTGTAGTTGTACTGTACTTGTACTGTAGTTGTACTGTAGTTGTACTGTAGTTGTACTGTAGTTGTACTGTACTTGTACTGTAGCTGTACTGTAGTTGTACTGTAGTTGTACTGTACTTGTACTGTACTTGTACTGTAGTTGTACGTTACTTGTACTGTACTTGTACTGTAGTTGTACTGTATGTGTCCTGTATTTTAACTGTACTTGAACTGTAGTTGTACTGTAGTTGTACTGTAGTTGTACTGTAGTTGTACTGTAGTTGTACTGTAGTTGTACTGTACTTGTACTGTAGTTGTACTGTAGTTGTACTGTATTTGTACTGTAGTTGTACTGTAGTTGTACTGTAGTTGTACTGTATGTGTACTGTAGTTGTACTGTAGTTGTACTGTAGTTGTACTGTAGTTGTACTGTAGTTGTACTGTAGTTGTACTGAAGTTGTACTGTATGTGTACTGTACTTGTACTGTAGTTGTACTTTAGTAGTACTGTAGTTGTACTGTAGTTGTACTGTATGTGTACTGTAGTTGTACTGTATTTGTACTGTACTTGTACTGTAGTTGTACTGTAGTTGTACTGTAGTTGTACTGTAAGTGTACTGTATTTGTACTGTACTTGTACTGTAGTTGTACTGTAGTTGTACTGTATGTGTACTGTACTTGTACTGTAGTTGTACTGTAGTTGTACTGTACTTTAACTGTACTCGTACTGTAGTTGTACTGTATGTGTACTGTAGTTGTACTGTATTTGTACTGTACTTGTACTGTAGTTGTACTGTAGTTGTACTGTACTTGTACTGTACTTGTACTGTATTTGTACTGTAGTTGTACTGTAGTTGTACTGTATGTTTACTGTGTTTGTACTGTACTTGTACTGTAGTTGTACTGTAGTTGTACTGTAGTTGTACTGTATGTTTACTGTATTTATACTGTACTTGTACTGTAGTTGTACTGTATGTGTACTGTATTTGTACTGTACTTGTACTGTAGTTGTACTGTAGTTGTACTGTACTTGTACTGTACTTGTACTGTACTTGTACTGTACTTGTACTGTACTTGTACTGTACTTGTACTGTACTTGTACTGTAGTTGTACTGTATGTGTACTGTAGTTGTACTGTATTTGTACTGTACTTGTACTGTAGTTGTACTGTAGTTGTACTGTACTTGTATTGTACTTGTACTGTAGTTGTACTGTAGTTGTACTGTATGTGTACTGTATTTTAACTGTATTTGTACTGTAGTTGTACTGTAGTTGTACTGTATGTGTACTGTATGTGTACGGTATTTGTACTGTAGTTGTACTGTATGTGTACTGTAGTTGTACTGTAGTTGTACTGTATTTGTACTGTATGTGTACTGTAGTTGTACTGTAGTTGTACTGTATTTGTACTGTATTTGTACTGTATGTCTACTGTATGTGTACTGTATGTGTATTGTAGTTGTACTGTATGTGTACTGTATGTGTACTGTATGTGTACTGTATGTGTACTGTATGTGTACTGTATGTGTACTGTATGTGTACTGTATGTGTACTGTAGTTGTACTGTATGTGTACTGTATGTGTACTGTATGTGTACTGTATGTGTACTGTATGTGTACTGTATGTGTACTGTAGTTGTACTGTATGTGTACTGTATTTTAACTGTATTTGTACTGTAGTTGTACCGTATGTGTACTGTATGTGTACTGTATGTGTACTGTATTTGTACTGTATGTGTACTGTAGTTGTACTGTAGGTGTACTGTATGTGTACTGTATGTGTACTGTATGTGTACTGTATGTGTACTGTAGTTGTACTGAAGTTGTACTGTATGTGTACTGTATGTGTACTGTATGAGTACTGTATGTGCACTGTATGTGTACTGTAGTTGTACTGTATGTGTACTGTATTTTAACTGTATCTGTACTGTAGTTGTACTGTATGTGTACTGTGTGTGTACTGTATGTGTACTGTATGTGTACTGTATTTGTACTGTATTTGTACTGTATGTGTACTCTAGTTGTACTGTAAGTGTACTGTAGGTGTACTGTATGTGTACTGTATGTGTACTGTATGTGTACTGTAGTTGTACTGTAGTTGTACTGTAGGTGTACTGTATGTGTACTGTAGTTGTACTGTATGTGTACTGTAGTTGTACTGTATGTGTACTGTAGTTGTACTGTATGTGTACTGTATTTGTACTGTATTTGTACTGTATGTGTACTGTATGTGTATTGTAGTTGTACTGTAATTGTACTGTAGTTGTACTGTAGTTGTACTGTAGTTGTACTGTATGAGTACTGTATGTGTACTGTAGTTGTACTGTATTTGTACTGTAGTTGTACTGTATGTGTACTGTATGTGTACTGTATTTGTACTGTAGTTGTACTGTATGTGTGCTGTAGTTGTACTGTAGTTGTACTGTATTTGTACTGTATGTGTACTGTAGTTGTACTGTAGTTGTACTGTAGTTGTACTGTATTTGTACTGTATTTGTACTGTATGTCTACTGTAGTTGTACTGTATGTGTACTGTATGTGTACTGTATGTGTACTGTATGTGTACTGTAGTTGTACTGTATGTGTACTGTATTTTAACTGTATTTGTACTGTAGTTGTACCGTATGTGTACTGTATGTGTACTGTATGTGTACTGTATTTGTACTGTATGTGTACTGTAGTTGTACTGTAAGTGTACTGTATGTGTACTGTATGTGTACTGTATGTGTACTGTAGTTGTACTGAAGTTGTACTGTATGTGTACTGTATGTGTACTGTATGAGTACTGTATGTGCACTGTATGTGTACTGTAGTTGTACTGTATGTGTACTGTATTTTAACTGTATTTGTACTGTAGTTGTACTGTATGTGTACTGTATGTGTACTGTATGTGTACTGTATTTGTACTGTATTTGTACTGTATGTGTACTGTAGTTGTACTGTAAGTGTACTGTAGGTGTACTGTATGTGTACTGTATGTGTACTGTAGTTGTACTGTAGTTGTACTGTATGTGTACTGTATGTGTACTGTATGTGTACTGTAGTTGTACTGTATGTGTACTGTATGTGTACTGTATGTGTACTGTAGTTGTACTGTAGTTGTACTGATCTTGTACTGTAGTTGTACTGTAGTTGTACTGTAGTTGTACTGTATTTGTACTGTATGTGTACTGTAGTTGTACTGTAGTTGTACTGTAGTTGTACTGTATTTGTACTGTATTTGTACTGTATGTGTACTGTATGTTTACTGTAGTTGTACTGTAGTTGTACTGTAGTTGTACTGTAGTTGTACTGTAGTTGTACTCTATGAGTACTGTATGTGTACTGTAGTTGTACTGTAGTTGTACTGTAGTTGTACTGTATGTGTACTGTATGTGTACTGTAGTTGTACTGTATGTGTCCTGTATTTTAACTGTACTTGTACTGTAGTTGTACTGTAGTTGTACTGTAGTTGTACTGTAGTTGTACTGTACTTGTACTGTACTTGTACTGTAGTTGTACTGTAGTTGTACTGTATTTGTACTGTAGTTGTACTGTAGTTGTACTGTAGTTGTACTGTAGTTGTACTGTACTTGTACTGTAGTTGTACTGTAGTTGTACTGTATGAGTACTGTATGTGTACTGTAGTTGTACTGTAGTTGTACTGTAGTTGTACTGTAGTTGTACTGTATGTGTACTGTATGTGTACTGTAGTTGTACTGTATGTGTCCTGTATTTTAACTGTACTTGTACTGTAGTTGTACTGTAGTTGTACTGTAGTTCTACTGTAGTTGTACTGTAGTTGTACTGTACTTGTACTGTACTTGTACTGTAGTTGTACTGTAGTTGTACTGTAGTTGTACTGTACTTGTACAGTAGTTGTACTGTAGTTGTACTGTAGTTGTACTGTAGTTGTACTGTATTTGTACTGTATGTGTACTGTAGTTGTACTGTACTTGTACTGTAGTTGTACTGTATGTGTACTGTAGTTGTACTGTAGTTGTACTGTATGTGTACTGTAGTTGTACTGTAGTTGTACTGTACTTGTACTGTAGTTGTACTGTAGTTGTACTGTAGTTGTACTGTAGTTGTACTGTATGTGTACTGTAGTTGTACTGTACTTGTACTGTAGTTGTACTGTACTTGTACTGTAGTTGTACTGTAGTTGTACTGTAGTTGTACTGTAGTTGTACTGTAGTTGTACTGTATGTGTACTGATGTGTACTGTAGTTGTACTGTACTTGTACTGTAGTTGTACTGTAGTTGTACTGTAGTTGTACTGTTCGTGTACTGTAGTTGTACTGTAGTTGTACTGTAGTTGTACTGTACTTGTACTGTAGTTGTACTGTAGTTGTACTGTAGTTGTACTGTAGTTGTACTGTACTTGTACTGTAGCTGTACTGTAGTTGTACTGTAGTTGTACTGTACTTGTACTGTACTTGTACTGTAGTTGTACTGTAGTTGTACTGTTCTTGTACTGTAGTTGTACTGTACTTGTACTGTAGTTGTACTGTAGTTGTACTGTACTTGTACTGTAGTTGTACTGTAGTTGTACTGTAGTTGTACTGTAGTTGTATTGTAGTTGTACTGTATGAGTACTGTATGTGTACTGTAGTTGTACTGTAGTTGTACTGTAGTTGTACTGTAGTTGTACTGTATGTGTACTGTATGTGTACTGTAGTTGTACTGTATGTGTCGTGTATTTCAACTGTACTTGTACTGTAGTTGTACTGTAGTTGTACTGTACTTGTACTGTAGTTGTACTGTAGTTGTACTGTAGTTGTACTGTAGTTGTACTGTACTTGTACTGTAGCTGTACTGTAGTTGTACTGTAGTTGTACTGTACTTGTACTGTACTTGTACTGTAGTTGTACTGTAGTTGTACTGTAGTTGTACTGTAGTTGTACTGTAGTTGTACTGTAGTTGTACTGTACTTGTACTGTACTTGTACTGTAGTTGTACTGTAGTTGTACTGTATTTGTACTGTAGTTGTACTGTAGTTGTACTGTATGTGTCCTGTATTTTAACTGTACATGTACTGTAGTTGTACTGTACTTGTACTGTACTTGTACTGTAGTTGTACTGTAGTTGTACTGTACTTGTACTGTAGTTGTACTGTAGTTGTACTGTAGTTGTACTGTATTTGTACTGTATGTGTACTGTAGTTGTACTGTACGTGTACTGTAGTTGTACTGTATGTGTACTGTAGTTGTACTGTATGTGTACTGTAGTTGTACTGTACTTGTACAGTACTTGTACTGTAGTTGTACTGTAGTTGAACTGTAGTTGTACTGTAGTTGTACTGTATGTGTACTGTAGTTGTACTGTAGTTGTACAGTAGTTGTACTCTAGTTGTACTGTATTTGTACTGTAGTTGTACTGTATGTGTCCTGTAATTGTACAGTAGTTGTACTGTACTTGTACTGTAGTTGTACTGTATGTGTCCTGTAGTTGTACTGTAGTTGTACTGTACTTGTACTGTAGTTGTACTGTACTTGTACTGTAGTTGTACTGTAGTTGTACTGTAGTTGTACTGTAGTTGTACTGTAGTTGTACTGTAGTTGTACTGTATGTGTACTGTATGTGTACTGTAGTTGTACTGTACTTGTACTGTAGTTGTACTGTAGTTGTACTGTAGTTGTACTGTACTTGTACTGTAGTTGTACTGTATTTGTACTGTAGTTGTGTTGTACTTGTACTGTAGTTGTACTGTAGTTGTACTGTAGTTGTACTGTATGTGTCCTGTATTTTAACTGTACTTGAACTGTAGTTGTACTGTAGTTGTACTGTATGTGTACTGTATGTGTACTGTAGTTGTACTGTACTTGTACTGTAGTTGTACTGTAGTTGTACTGTAGTTGTACTGTAGTTGTACTGTACTTGTACTGTACTTGTACTGTAGTTGTACTGTAGTTGTACTGTATTTGTACTGTAGTTGTACTCAAGTTGTACTGTAGTTGTACTGTATGTGTACTGTAGTTGTACTGTATTTGTACTGTACTTGTACTGTAGTTGTACTGTAGTTGTACTGTACTTGTACTGTACTTGTACTGTATTTGTACTGTAGTTGTACTGTAGTTGTACTGTATGTGTACTGTATTTGTACTGTACTTGTACTGTAGTTGTACTGTAGTTGTACTGTAGTTGTACTGTATGTGTACTGTATTTATACTGTACTTGTACTGTAGTTGTACTGTCTGTGTACTGTATTTCTACTGTACTTGTACTGTAGTTGTACTGTAGTTGTACTGTACTTGTACTGTACTTGTACTGTACTTGTACTGTACTTGTACTGTAGTTGTACTGTATGTGTACTGTAGTTGTACTGTATTTGTACTGTACTTGTACTGTAGTTGTACTGTAGTTGTACTGTACTTGTATTGTACTTGTACTGTAGTTGTACTGTAGTTGTACTGTATGTGTACTGTATTTTAACTGTATTTGTACTGTAGTTGTACTGTAGTTGTACTGTAGTTGTACTGTATGTGTACTGTATGTGTACTGTAATTGTACTGTAGTTGTACTGTATGTGTACTGTAGTTGTACTGTAGTTGTACTGTATTTGTACTGTATGTGTACTGTAGTTGTACTGTAGTTGTACTGTATTTGTACTGTATTTGTACTGTATGTCTACTGTATGTGTACTGTATGTGTACTGTAGTTGTACTGTATGTGTACTGTATGTGTACTGTATGTGTACTGTATGTGTACTGTATGTGTACTGTATGTGTACTGTATGTGTACTGTATGTGTACTGTAGTTGTACTGTATGTGTACTGTATGTGTACTGTATGTGTACTGTATGTGTACTGTAGTTGTACTGTATGTGTACTGTATTTTAACTGTATTTGTACTGTAGTTGTACCGTATGTGTACTGTATGTGTACTGTATGTGTACTGTATTTGTACTGTATGTGTACTGTAGTTGTACTGTAGGTGTACTGTATGTGTACTGTATGTGTACTGTATGTGTACTGTATGTGTACTGTAGTTGTACTGAAGTTGTACTGTATGTGTACTGTATGTGTACTGTATGAGTACTGTATGTGCACTGTATGTGTACTGTAGTTGTACTGTATGTGTACTGTATTTTAACTGTATCTGTACTGTAGTTGTACTGTATGTGTACTGTATGTGTACTGTATGTGTACTGTATGTGTACTGTATTTGTATTGTATTTGTACTGTATGTGTACTGTAGTTGTACTGTAAGTGTACTGTAGGTGTACTGTATGTGTACTGTAGGTGTACTGTATGTGTACTGTATGTGTACTTTATGTGTACTGTAGTTGTACTGTAGTTGTACTGTAGGTGTACTGTATGTGTACTGTAGTTGTACTGTATGTGTACTGTATGTGTACTGTAGTTGTACTGTATGTGTACTGTATGTGTACTGTATGTGTACTGTATGTGTACTGTAGTTGTACTGTAGTTGTACTGTACTTGTACTGTAGTTGTACTGCAGTTGTACTGTAGTTGTACTGTATTTGTACTGTATGTGTACTGTAGTTGTACTGTAGTTGTACTGTAGTTGTACTGTATTTGTACTGTATTTGTACTGTATGTGTACTGTATGTGTATTGTAGTTGTACTGTAGTTGTACTGTAGTTGTACTGTAGTTGTACTGTAGTTGTACTGTATGAGTACTGTATGTGTACTGTAGTTGTACTGTAGTTGTACTGTAGTTGTACTGTAGTTGTACTGTATGTGTACTGTATGTGTACTGTATTTGTACTGTAGTTGTACTGTATGTGTACTGTAGTTGTACTGTAGTTGTACTGTATTTGTACTGTATGTGTACTGTAGTTGTACTGTAGTTGTACTGTATTTGTACTGTATTTGTACTGTATGTCTACTGTAGTTGTACTGTATGTGTACTGTATGTGTACTGTATGTGTACTGTATGTGTACTGTAGTTGTACTGTATGTGTACTGTATTTTAACTGTATTTGTACTGTAGTTGTACCGTATGTGTACTGTATGTGTACTGTATGTGTACTGTATTTGTACTGTATGTGTACTGTAGTTGTACTGTAAGTGTACTGTATGTGTACTGTATGTGTACTGTATGTGTACTGTATGTGTACTGTAGTTGTACTGAAGTTGTACTGTATGTGTACTGTATGTGTACTGTATGAGTACTGTATGTGCACTGTATGTGTACTGTAGTTGTACTGTATGTGTACTGTATTTTAACTGTATTTGTACTGTAGTTGTACTGTATGTGTACTGTATGTGTACTGTATGTGTACTGTATTTGTACTGTATTTGTACTGTATGTGTACAGTAGTTGTACTGTAAGTGTACTGTAGGTGTACTGTATGAGTACTGTATGTGTACTGTATGTGTACTGTAGTTGTACTGTAGTTGTACTGTATGTGTACTGTATGTGTACTGTAGTTGTACTGTATGTGTACTGTATGTGTACTGTAGTTGTACTGTATGTGTACTGTATGTGTACTGTATGTGTACTGTATGTGTACTGTAGTTGTACTGTAGTTGTACTGTACTTGTACTGTAGTTGTACTGTAGTTGTACTGTAGTTGTACTGTATTTGTACTGTATGTGTACTGTAGTTGTACTGTAGTTGTACTGTAGTTGTACTGTATTTGTACTGTATTTGTACTGTATGTGTACTGTATGTTTACTGTAGTTGTACTGTAGTTGTACTGTAGTTGTACTGTAGTTGTACTCTATGAGTACTGTATGTGTACTGTAGTTGTACTCTATGAGTACTGTATGTGTACTGTAGTTGTACTGTAGTTGTACTGTAGTTGTACTGTAGTTGTACTGTAAGTGTACTGTATGTGTACTGTAGTTGTACTGTATGTGTCCTGTATTTTAACTGTACTTGTACTGTAGTTGTACTGTAGTTGTACTGTAGTTGTACTGTAGTTGTACTGTAGTTGTACTGTAGTTGTACTGCACTTGTACTGTACTTGTACTGTAGTTGTACTGTATTTGTACTGTAGTTGTACTGTAGTTGTACTGTAGTTGTACTGTAGTTGTACTGTAGTTGTACTGTACTTGTACTGTAGGTGTACTGTAGTTGTACTGTATGAGTACTGTATGTGTACTGTAGTTGTATTGTAGTTGTACTGTAGTTGTACTGTAGTTGTACTGTATGTGTACTGTATGTGTACTGTAGTTGTACTGTATGTGTCCTGTATTTTAACTGTACTTGTACTGTAGTTGTACTGTAGTTGTACTGTAGTTGTACTGTAGTTGTACTGTAGTTGTACTGTAGTTGTACTGTACTTGTACTGTACTTGTACTGTAGTTGTACTGTAGTTGTACTGTAGTTGTACTGTATTTGTACTGTATGTGTACTGTAGTTGTACTGTACTTGTACTGTATGTGTACTGTAGTTGTACTGTAGTTGTACTGTATGTGTACTGTACTTGTACTGTACTTGTACTGTACTTGTACTGTAGTTGTACTGTAGTTGTACTGTAGTTGTACTGTAGTTGTACTGTATGTGTACTGTAGTTGTACTGTACTTGTACTGTAGTTGTACTGTACTTGTACTGTAGTTGTACTGTAGTTGTACTGTAGTTGTACTGTAGTTGTACTGTAGTTGTACTGTAGTTGTACTGTATGTGTACTGTATGTGTACTGTAGTTGTACTGTACTTGTACTGTAGTTGTACTGTAGTTGTACTGTATTTGTACTGTTCGTGTACTGTAGTTGTACTGTAGTTGTACTGTAGTTGTACTGTAGTTGTACTGTACTTGTACTGTAGTTGTACTGTAGTTGTACTGTAGTTGTACTGTATTTGTACTGTACTTGTACTGTAGCTGTACTGTAGTTGTACTGTAGTTGTACTGTACTTGTACTGTACTTGTACTGTACTTGTACTGTAGTTGTACTGTAGTTGTACTGTTTTTGTACTCTAGTTGTACTGTACTTGTACTGTAGTTGTACTGTAGTTGTACTGTACTTGTACTGTAGTTGTACTGTAGTTGTACTGTAGTTGTACTGTAGTTGTACTGTATGAGTATTGTATGTGTACTGTAGTTGTACTGTAGTTGTACTGTAGTTGTACTGTATGTGTACTGTATGTGTACTGTAGTTGTACTGAATGTGTCGTGTATTTTAACTGTACTTGTACTGTAGTTGTACTGTAGTTGTACTGTAGTTGTACTGTAGTTGAACTGTAGTTGTACTGTAGTTGTACTGTACTTGTACTGTAGTTGTACTGTAGTTGTACTGTAGTTGTACTGTAGTTGTACTGTAGTTGTACTGTACTTGTACTGTACTTGTACTGTACTTGTACTGTAGTTGTACTGTAGTTGTACTGTAGTTGTACTGTAGTTGTACTGTAGTTGTACTGTACTTGTACTGTAGTTGTACTGTATTTGTACTGTAGTTGTACTGTAGTTTCACTGTAGTTGTTCTGTAGTTGTACTGTAGTTGTACTGTAGTTGTACTGTATGTGTCCTGTATATTAACTGTACTTGTACTGTAGTTGTACTGTACTTGTACTGTACTTGTACTGTAGTGGTACTGTAGTTGTACTGTACTTGTACTGTAGTTGTACTGTAGTTGTACTGTAGTTGTACTGTATTTGTACTGTATGTGTACTGTAGTTGTACTGTACTTGTACTGTAGTTGTACTGTATGTGTACTGTAGTTGTACTGTAGTTGTACTGTATGTGTACTGTAGTTGTACTGTACTTGTACAGTACTTGTACTGTAGTTGTACTGTAGTTGTACTGTAGTTGTACTGTAGTTGTACTGTATGTGTACTGTAGTCGTACTGTAGTTGTACTGTAGTTGTACTCTAGTTGTACTGTGTTTGTACTGTAGTTGTACTGTATGTGTCCTGTAATTGTACAGTAGTTGTACTGTACTTGTACTGTAGTTGTACTGTATGTGTCCTGTAGTTGTACTGTAGTTGTACTGTACTTGTACTGTAGTTGTACTGTACTTGTACTGTAGTTGTACTGTAGTTGTACTGTAGTTGTACTGTAGTTGTACTGTATGTGTACTGTATGTGTACTGTAGTTGTACTGTACTTGTACTGTAGTTGTACTGTAGTTGTACTGTAGTTGTACTGTACTTGTACTGTAGTTGTACTGTAGTTGTACTGTATTTGTACTGTAGTTGTACTGTACTTGTACTGTAGTTGTACTGTAGTTGTACTGTAGTTGTACTCTAGTTGTACTGTACTTGTACTGTAGCTGTACTGTAGTTGTACTGTAGTTGTACTGTACTTGTACTGTACTTGTACTGTAGTTGTACTGTAGTTTTACTGTACTTGTACTGTAGTTGTACTGTAGTTGTACTGTATGTGTCCTGTATTTTAACTGTACTTGAACTGTATTTTAACTGTACTTGAACTGTAGTTGTACTGTAGTTGTACTGTAGTTGTACTGTATGTGTACTGTAGTTGTACTGTAGTTGTACTGTAGTTGTACTGTAGTTGTACTGTAGTTGTACTGTAGTTGTACTGTAGTTGTACTGTAGCTGTACTGTATGTGTCCTGTATTTTAACTGTACTAGTACTGTACTTGTACTGTAGTTGTACTGTACTTGTACTGTAGTTGTACTGTAGTTGTACTGTAGTTGTACTGTAGTTGTACTGTAGTTGAACTGTATGTGTCCTGTATTTTAACTGTACTTGTACTGTAGTTGTACTGTAGTTGTACTGTAGTTGTACTGTAGTTGTACTGTATGTGTACTGTAGTTGTACTGTAGTTGTACTGTAGTTGTACTGTATGTGTCCTGTAGTTGTACTGTAGTTGTACTGTAGTTGTACTGTATGTGTCATGTAGTTGTACTGTAGTTGTACTGTACTTGTACTGTAGTTGTACTGTACTTGTACTGTACTTGTACTGCAGTTGTACTGTAGTTGTACTGTAGTTGTACTGTACTTGTACTGTACTTGTACTGTATGTGTACTGTAGTTGTACTGTTGTTGTACTGTAGTTGTACTGTATGTGTACTGTAGTTGTACTGTAGTTGTACTGTATGTGTACTGTAGTTGTACTGTAGTTGTACTGTACTTGTACTGTAGTTGTACTGTAGTTGTACTGTAGTTGTACTGTAGTTGTACTGTAGTTGTACTGTAGTTGTACTGTACTTGTACTGTACTTGTACTGTAGTTGTACTGTAGTTGTACTGTATTTGTACTGTAGTTGTACTGTAGTTGTACTGTAGTTGTACTGTAGTTGTACTGTAGTTGTACTGCAGTTGTACTGTATGTGTCCT
Source organism: Meconema thalassinum (assembly GCA_946902985.2). NCBI lineage: Eukaryota > Metazoa > Arthropoda > Insecta > Orthoptera > Tettigoniidae > Meconema > Meconema thalassinum. Next base: position 441,356,981 of record OX336394.1, on the reverse strand, counting down.
GTATTTTAACTGTACTTGTACTGTAGTTGTACTGTACTTGTACTGTACTTGTACTGTAGTTGTAATGTAGTTGTACTGTACTTGTACTGTAGTTGTACTGTAGTTGTACTGTATTTGTACTGTATGTGTACTGTAGTTGTACTGTACTTGTACTGTAGTTGTACTGTATGTGTACTGTAGTTGTACTGTAGTTGTACTGTATGTGTACTGTAGTTGTACTGTACTTGTACTGTACTTGTACTGTAGTTGTACTGTAGTTGTACTGTAGTTGTACTGTAGTTGTACTGTACTTGTACTGTACTTGTACTGTAGTTGTACTGTAGTTGTACTGTAGTTGTACTGTAGTTGTACTGTAGTTGTACTGTAGTTGTACTGTACTTGTACTGTACTTGTACTGTAGTTGTACTGTAGTTGTACTGTATTTTTACTGTAGTTGTACTGTAGTTGTACTGTAGTTGTACTGTAGTTGTACTGTAGTTGTACTGTAGTTGTACTGTATGTGTCCTGTATTTTAACTGTACTTGTACTGTAGTTGTACTGTACTTGTACTGTACTTGTACTGTAGTTGTACTGTAGTTGTACTGTACTTGTACTGTAGTTGTACTGTAGTTGTACTGTAGTTGTACTGTATTTGTACTGTATGTGTACTGTAGTTGTACTGTACTTGTACTGTAGTTGTACTGTATGTGTACTGTAGTTGTACTGTAGTTGTACTGTATGTGTACTGTAGTTGTACTGTACTTGTACAGTACTTGTACTGTAGTTGTACTGTAGTTGTACTGTAGTTGTACTGTAGTTGTACTGTATGTGTACTGTAGTTGTACTGTAGTTGTACTGTAGTTGTACTCTAGTTGTACTGTGTTTGTACTGTAGTTGTACTGTATGTGTCCTGTAATTGTACAGTAGTTGTACTGTACTTGTACTGTAGTTGTACTGTATGTGTCCTGTAGTTGTACTGTAGTTGTACTGTACTTGTACTGTAGTTGTACTGTACTTGTACTGTAGTTGTACTGTAGTTGTACTGTAGTTGTAATGTAGTTGTACTGTAGTTGTACTGTAGTTGTACTGTATGTGTACTGTATGTGTACTGTTGTTGTACTGTACTTGTACTGTAGTTGTACTGTAGTTGTACTGTAGTTGTACTGTACTTGTACTGTAGTTGTACTGTAGTTGTACTGTATTTGTACTGTAGTTGTACTGTACTTGTACTGTAGTTGTACTGTAGTTGTACTGTAGTTGTACTCTAGTTGTACTGTACTTGTACTGTAGCTGTACTGTAGTTGTACTGTAGTTGTACTGTACTTGTACCGTACTTGTACTGTAGTTGTACTGTAGTTTTACTGTACTTGTACTGTAGTTGTACTGTAGTTGTACTGTATGTGTCCTGTATTTTAACTGTACTTGAACTGTAGTTGTACTGTAGTTGTACTGTAGTTGTACTGTATGTGTACTGTAGTTGTACTGTAGTTGTACTGTAGTTGTACTGTAGTTGTACTGTACTTGTACTGTAGTTGTACTGTAGTTGTACTGTATTTGTACTGTAGTTGTACTGTAGTTGTACTGTATTTGTACTGTAGTTGTACTGTAGTTGTACTGTATGTGTCCTGTATTTTAACTGCACCTGTACTGTACTTGTACTGTAGTTGTACTGTACTTGTACTGTAGTTGTACTGTAGTTGTACTGTAGTTGTACTGTAGTTGTACTGTAGCTGTACTGTATGTGTCCTGTATTTTAACTGTACTTGTACTGTACTTGTACTGTGGTTGTACTGTACTTGTACTGTAGTTGTACTGTAGTTGTACTGTAGTTGTACTGTAGTTGTACTGTAGTTGAACTGTATGTGTCCTGTATTTTAACTGTACTTGTACTGTAGTTGTACTGTAGTTGTACTGTAGTTGTACTGTAGTTGTACTGTATGTGTACTGTAGTTGTACTGTAGTTGTACTGTAGTTGTACTGTATGTGTCCTGTAGTTGTACTGTAGTTGTACTGTAGTTGTACTGTATGTGTCCTGTAGTTGTACTGTAGTTGTACTGTACTTGTACTGTAGTTGTACTGTACTTGTACTGTACTTGTACTGCAGTTGTACTGTAGTTGTACTGTAGTTGTACTGTACTTGTACTGTACTTGTACTGTATGTGTACTGTAGTTGTACTGTTGTTGTACTGTAGTTGTACTGTATGTGTACTGTAGTTGTACTGTAGTTGTACTGTATGTGTACTGTAGTTGTACTGTAGTTGTACTGTACTTGTACTGTAGTTGTACTGTAGTTGTACTGTAGTTGTACTGTAGTTGTACTGTAGTTGTACTGTAGTTGTACTGTACTTGTACTGTACTTGTACTGTAGTTGTACTGTAGTTGTACTGTATTTGTACTGTAGTTGTACTGTATTTGTACTGTAGTTGTACTGTAGTTGTACTGTAGTTGTACTGCAGTTGTACTGTATGTGTCCTGTATTTTAACTGTACTTGTACTGTAGTTGTACTGTACTTGTACTGTACTTGTACTGTAGTTGTAATGTAGTTGTACTGTACTTGTACTGTAGTTGTACTGTAGTTGTACTGTAGTTGTACTGTATTTGTACTGTATGTGTACTGTAGTTGTACTGTACTTGTACTGTAGTTGTACTGTATGTGTACTGTAGTTGTACTGTAGTTGTACTGTATGTGTACTGTAGTTGTACTGTACTTGTACTGTACTTGTACTGTTGTTGTACTGTAGTTGTACTGTAGTTGTACTGTAGTTGTACTGTATGTGTACTGTAGTTGTACTGTAGTTGTACTGTAGTTGTACTCTAGTTGTACTGTATTTGTACTGTAGTTGTACTGTATGTGTCCTGTAATTGTACGGTAGTTGTACTGTACTTGTACTGTAGTTGTACTGTCTGTGTCCTGTAGTTGTACTGTACTTGTACTGTACTTGTACTGTAGTTGTACTGTACTTGTACTGTAGTTGTACTGTAGTTGTACTGTAGTTGTACTGTAGTTGTACTGTAGTTGTACTGTATGTGTACTGTATGTGTACTGTAGTTGTACTGTACTTGTACTGTATGTGTACTGTATGTGTACTGTAGTTGTACTGAAGTTGTACTGTATGTGTACTGTATGTGTACTGTATGTGTACTGTATGTGTACTGTATGTGCACTGTATGTGTACTGTAGTTGTACTGTATGTGTACTGTATTTTAACTGTATTTGTTCTGTAGTTGTACTGTATGTGTACTGTATATTTACTGTATGTGTACTGTATTTGTACTGTATTTGTACTGTATGTGTACTGTAGTTGTACTGTAAGTGTACTGTAGGTGTACTGTATGTGTACTGTATGTGTACTGTAGTTGTACTGTATGTGTACTGTATGTGTACTGTAGTTGTACTGTATGTGTACTGTATGTGTACTGTATGTGTACTGTATGTGTACTGTATTTGTACTGTAGTTGTACTGTATGTGTACTGTAGTTGTACTGTATGTGTACTGTATTTGTACTGTAATTGTACTGTATGTGTACTGTAGTTGTACTGTAGTTGTACTGTATTTGTACTGTATGTGTACTGTATGTGTACTGTATGTGTACTGTAGTTGTACTGTAGTTGTACTGTACTTGTACTGTAGTTGTACTGTAGTTGTACTGTATTTGTACTGTATGTGTACTGTAGTTGTACTGTAGTTGTACTGTAGTTGTACTGTATTTGTACTGTATTTGTACTGTATGTGTACTGTATGTGTACTGTAGTTGTACTGTAGTTGTACTGTAGTTGTACTGTAGTTGTACTGTAGTTGTACTGTATGAGTACTGTATGTGTATTGTAGTTGTACTGTACTTGTACTGTAGTTGTACTGTAGTTGTACTGTAGTTGTACTGTACTTGTACTGTAGTTGTACTGTAGTTGTACTGTATTTGTACTGTAGTTGTACTGTACTTGTACTGTAGTTGTACTGTAGTTGTACTGTAGTTGTACTCTAGTTGTACTGTACTTGTACTGTAGCTGTACTGTAGTTGTACTGTAGTTGTACTGTACTTGTACTGTACTTGTACTGTAGTTGTACTGTAGTTTTACTGTACTTGTACTGTAGTTGTACTGTAGTTGTACTGTATGTGTCTCGTATTTTAACTGTACTTGAACTTTAGTTGTACTGTAGTTGTACTGTAGTTGTACTGTATGTGTACTGTAGTTGTACTGTAGTTGTACTGTAGTTGTACTGTAGTTGTACTGTACTTGTACTGTATTTGTACTGTAGTTGTACTGTAGTTGTACTGTACTTGTACTGTAGTTGTACTGTAGTTGTACTGTATGTGTCCTGTATTTTAACTGTACTTGTACTGTACTTGTACTGTAGTTGTACTGTACTTGTACTGTAGTTGTACTGTAGTTGTACTGTAGTTGTACTGTAGTTGTACTGTAGCTGTACTGTATGTGTCCTGTATTTTAACTGTACTTGTACTGTACTTGTACTGTAGTTGTACTGTACTTGTACTGTAGTTGTACTGTAGTTGTACTGTAGTTGTACTGTAGTTGTACTGTAGTTGAACTGTATGTGTCCTGTATTTTAACTGTACTTGTACTGTAGTTGTACTGTAGTTGTACTGTAGTTGTACTGTATGTGTACTGTAGTTGTACTGTAGTTGTACTGTAGTTGTACTGTATGTGTCCTGTAGTTGTACTGTAGTTGTACTGTAGTTGTACTGTATGTGTCCTGTAGTTGTACTGTAGTTGTACTGTACTTGTACTGTAGTTGTACTGTACTTGTACTGTACTTGTACTGCAGTTGTACTGTAGTTGTACTGTAGTTGTACTGTACTTGTACTGTACTTGTACTGTATGTGTACTGTAGTTGTACTGTTGTTGTACTGTAGTTGTACTGTATGTGTACTGTAGTTGTACTGTTGTTGTACTGTATGTGTACTGTAGTTGTACTGTAGTTGTACTGTACTTGTACTGTAGTTGTACTGTAGTTGTACTGTAGTTGTACTGTAGTTGTACTGTAGTTGTACTGTAGTTGTACTGTACTTGTACTGTACTTGTACTGTAGTTGTACTGTAGTTGTACTGTATTTGTACTGTACTTGTACTGTAGTTGTACTGTAGTTGTACTGTACTTGTACTGTACTTGTACTGTATTTGTACTGTAGTTGTACTGTAGTTGTACTGTATGTGTACTGTATTTGTACTGTACTTGTACTGTAGTTGTACTGTAGTTGTACTGTAGTTGTACTGTATGTGTACTGTATTTATACTGTACTTGTACTGTTGTTGTACTGTATGTGTACTGTATTTGTACTGTAGTTGTACTGTAGTTGTACTGTACTTGTACTGTACTTGTACTGTACTTGTACTGTACTTGTACTGTAGTTGTCCTGTATGTGTACTGTATTTTAACTGTATTTGTACTGTAGTTGTACTGTAGTTGTACTGTAGTTGTACTGTATGTGTACTGTATGTGTACGGTATTTGTACTGTAGTTGTACTGTATGTGTACTGTAGTTGTACTGTAGTTGTACTGTATTTGTACTGTATGTGTACTGAAGTTGTACTGTAGTTGTACTGTATTTGTACTGTATTTGTACGGTATGTCTACTGTATGAGTACTGTATGTGTACTGTAGTTGTACTGTATGTGTACTGTATGTGTACTGTATGTGTACTGTATGTGTACTGTATGTGTACTGTATGTGTACTGTATGTGTACTGTATGTGTACTGTATGTGTACTGTAGTTGTACTGTATGTGTACTGTATGTGTACTGTATGTGTACTGTATGTGTACTGTAGTTGTACTGTATGTGTACTGTATTTTAACTGTATTTGTACTGTAGTAGTACCGTATGTGTACTGTATGTGTACTGTATGTGTACTGTATTTGTACTGTATGTGTACTGTAGTTGTACTGTAGGTGTACTGTATGTGTACTGTATGTGTACTGTATGTGTACTGTATGTGTACTGTAGTTGTACTGAAGTTGTACTGTATGTGTACTGTATGTGTACTGTATGAGTACTGTATGTGCACTGTATGTGTACTGTAGTTGTACTGTATGTGTACTGTATTTTAACTGTATCTGTACTGTAGTTGTACTGTATGTGTACTGTATGTGTACTGTATGTGTACTGTATGTGTACTGTATTTGTACTGTATTTGTACTGTATGTGTACTGTAGTTGTACTGTAAGTGTACTGTAGGTGTACTGTATGTGTACTGTATGTGTACTGTATGTGTACTGTAGTTGTACTGTAGTTGTACTGTAGGTGTACTGTATGTGTACTGTAGTTGTACTGTATGTGTACTGTAGTTGTACTGTATGTGTACTGTAGTTGTACTGTAGTTGTACTGTATTTGTACTGTATTTGTACTGTATGTGTACTGTATGTGTATTGTAGTTGTACTGTAGTTGTACTGTAGTTGTATTGTAGTTGTACTGTAGTTGTACTGTATGAGTACTGTATATGTACTGTAGTTGTACTGTAGTTGTACTGTAGTTGTACTGTATGTGTACTGTATGTGTACTGTATTTGTACTGTAGTTGTACTGTATGTGTGCTGTAGTTGTACTGTAGTTGTACTGTATTTGTACTGTATGTGTACTGTAGTTGTACTGTAGTTGTACTGTAGTTGTGCTGTATTTGTACTGTATTTGTACTGTATGTCTACTGTAGTTGTACTGTATGTGTACTGTATGTGTACTGTATGAGTACTGTATGTGCACTGTATGTGTACGGTAGTTGTACTGTATGTGTACTGTATTTTAACTGTATTTGTACTGTAGTTGTACTGTATGTGTACTGTATGTGTACTGTATGTGTACTGTATTTGTACTGTATTTGTACTGTATGTGTACTGTAGTTGTACTGTAAGTGTACTGTAGGTGTACTGTATGTGTACTGTATGTGTACTGTATGTGTACTGTAGTTGTACTGTAGTTGTACTGCATGTGTACTGTATGTGTACTGTATGTGTACTGTAGTTGTACTGTATGTGTACTGTATGTGTACTGTATGTGTACTTTAGTTGTACTGTAGTTGTACTGTACTTGTACTGTAGTTGTACTGTAGTTGTACTGTAGTTGTACTGTATTTGTACTGTATGTGTACTGTAGTTGTACTGTAGTTGTACTGTAGTTGTACTGTATTTGTACTGTATTTGTACTGTATGTGTACTGTATGTTTACTGTAGTTGTACTGTAGTTGTACTGTAGTTGTACTGTAGTTGTACTGTAGTTGTACTCTATGAGTACTGTATGTGTACTGTAGTTGTACTGTAGTTGTACTGTAGTTGTACTGTAGATGTACTGTATGTGTACTGTATGTGTACTGTAGTTGTACTGTATGTGTCCTGTATTTTAACTGTACTTGTACTGTAGTTGTACTGTAGTTGTACTGTAGTTGTACTGTAGGTGTACTGTACTTGTACTGTACTTGTACTGTACTTGTACTGTAGTTGTACTGTAGTTGTACTGTATTTGTACTGTAGTTGTACTGTAGTTGTACTGTAGTTGTACTGTAGTTGTACTGTACTTGTACTGTAGTTGTACTGTAGTTGTACTGTATGAGTACTGTATGTGTACTGTAGTTGTACTGTAGTTGTACTGTAGTTGTACTGTAGTTGTACTGTATGTGTACTGTATGTGTACTGTAGTTGTACTGTATGTGTCCTGTATTTTAACTGTACTTGTACTGTAGTTGTACTGTAGTTGTACTGTAGTTCTACTGTAGTTGTACTGTAGTTGTACTGTACTTGTACTGTACTTGTACTGTAGTTGTACTGTAGTTGTACTGTAGTTGTACTGTACTTGTACAGTAGTTGTACTGTAGTTGTACTGTAGTTGTACTGTAGTTGTACTGTATTTGTTCTGTATGTGTACTGTAGTTGTACTGTACTTGTACTGTAGTTGTACTGTATGTGTACTGTAGTTGTACTGTAGTTGTACTGTATGTGTACTGTAGTTGTACTGTACTTGTACTGTACTTGTACTGTAGTTGTACTGTAGTTGTACTGTAGTTGTACTGTAGTTGTACTGTATGTGTACTGTAGTTGTACTGTACTTGTACTGTAGTTGTACTGTACTTGTACTGTAGTTGTACTGTAGTTGTACTGTAGTTGTACTGTAGTTGTACTGTAGTTGTACTGTATGTGTACTGTATGTGTACTGTAGTTGTACTGTACTTGTACTGTAGTTGTACTGTAGTTGTACTGTAGGTGTACTGTTCGTGTACTGTAGTTGTACTGTAGTTGTACTGTAGTTGTACTGTAGTTGTACTGTACTTGTACTGTAGTTGTACTGTAGTTGTACTGTAGTTGTACTGTAGTTGTACTGTACTTGTACTGTAGCTGTACTGTAGTTGTACTGTAGTTGTACTGTACTTGTACTGTACTTGTACTGTAGTTGTACTGTAGTTGTACTGTTCTTGTACTGTAGTTGTACTGTACTTGTACTGTAGTTGTACTGTAGTTGTACTGTAGTTGTACTGTAGTTGTACTGTAGTTGTATTGTAGTTGTACTGTATGAGTACTGTATGTGTACTGTAGTTGTACTGTAGTTGTACTGTAGTTGTACTGCAGTTGTACTGTATGTGTCCTGTATTTTAACTGTACTTGTACTGTAGTTGTACTGTACTTGTACTGTACTTGTACTGTAGTTGTAATGTAGTTGTACTGTACTTGTACTGTAGTTGTACTGTAGTTGTACTGTAGTTGTACTGTATTTGTACTGTATGTGTACTGTAGTTGTACTGTACTTGTACTGTAGTTGTACTGTATGTGTACTGTAGTTGTACTGTAGTTGTACTGTATGTGTACTGTAGTTGTACTGTACTTGTACTGTACTTGTACTGTTGTTGTACTGTAGTTGTACTGTAGTTGTACTGTAGTTGTACTGTATGTGTACTGTAGTTGTACTGTAGTTGTACTGTAGTTGTACTCTAGTTGTACTGTATTTGTACTGTAGTTGTACTGTATGTGTCCTGTAATTGTACGGTAGTTGTACTGTACTTGTACTGTAGTTGTACTGTCTGTGTCCTGTAGTTGTACTGTACTTGTACTGTACTTGTACTGTAGTTGTACTGTACTTGTACTGTAGTTGTACTGTAGTTGTACTGTAGTTGTACTGTAGTTGTACTGTAGTTGTACTGTATGTGTACTGTATGTGTACTGTAGTTGTACTGTACTTGTACTGTATGTGTACTGTATGTGTACTGTAGTTGTACTGAAGTTGTACTGTATGTGTACTGTATGTGTACTGTATGTGCACTGTATGTGTACTGTAGTTGTACTGTATGTGTACTGTATTTTAACTGTATTTGTTCTGTAGTTGTACTGTATGTGTACTGTATATTTACTGTATGTGTACTGTATTTGTACTGTATTTGTACTGTATGTGTACTGTAGTTGTACTGTAAGTGTACTGTAGGTGTACTGTATGTGTACTGTATGTGTACTGTAGTTGTACTGTATGTGTACTGTATGTGTACTGTAGTTGTACTGTATGTGTACTGTATGTGTACTGTATGTGTACTGTATGTGTACTGTATTTGTACTGTAGTTGTACTGTATGTGTACTGTAGTTGTACTGTATGTGTACTGTATTTGTACTGTAATTGTACTGTATGTGTACTGTAGTTGTACTGTAGTTGTACTGTATTTGTACTGTATGTGTACTGTATGTGTACTGTATGTGTACTGTAGTTGTACTGTAGTTGTACTGTACTTGTACTGTAGTTGTACTGTAGTTGTACTGTATTTGTACTGTATGTGTACTGTAGTTGTACTGTAGTTGTACTGTAGTTGTACTGTATTTGTACTGTATTTGTACTGTATGTGTACTGTATGTGTACTGTAGTTGTACTGTAGTTGTACTGTAGTTGTACTGTAGTTGTACTGTAGTTGTACTGTATGAGTACTGTATGTGTATTGTAGTTGTACTGTACTTGTACTGTAGTTGTACTGTAGTTGTACTGTAGTTGTACTGTACTTGTACTGTAGTTGTACTGTAGTTGTACTGTATTTGTACTGTAGTTGTACTGTACTTGTACTGTAGTTGTACTGTAGTTGTACTGTAGTTGTACTCTAGTTGTACTGTACTTGTACTGTAGCTGTACTGTAGTTGTACTGTAGTTGTACTGTACTTGTACTGTACTTGTACTGTAGTTGTACTGTAGTTTTACTGTACTTGTACTGTAGTTGTACTGTACTTGTACTGTATGTGTCTCGTATTTTAACTGTACTTGAACTTTAGTTGTACTGTAGTTGTACTGTAGTTGTACTGTATGTGTACTGTAGTTGTACTGTAGTTGTACTGTAGTTGTACTGTAGTTGTACTGTACTTGTATTGTATTTGTACTGTAGTTGTACTGTAGTTGTACTGTACTTGTACTGTAGTTGTACTGTAGTTGTACTGTATGTGTCCTGTATTTTAACTGTACTTGTACTGTACTTGTACTGTAGTTGTACTGTACTTGTACTGTAGTTGTACTGTAGTTGTACTGTAGTTGTACTGTAGTTGTACTGTAGCTGTACTGTATGTGTCCTGTATTTTAACTGTACTTGTACTGTACTTGTACTGTAGTTGTACTGTACTTGTACTGTAGTTGTACTGTAGTTGTACTGTAGTTGTACTGTAGTTGTACTGTAGTTGAACTGTATGTGTCCTGTATTTTAACTGTACTTGTACTGTAGTTGTACTGTAGTTGTACTGTAGTTGTACTGTATGTGTACTGTAGTTGTACTGTAGTTGTACTGTAGTTGTACTGTATGTGTCCTGTAGTTGTACTGTAGTTGTACTGTAGTTGTACTGTATGTGTCCTGTAGTTGTACTGTAGTTGTACTGTACTTGTACTGTAGTTGTACTGTACTTGTACTGTACTTGTACTGCAGTTGTACTGTAGTTGTACTGTAGTTGTACTGTACTTGTACTGTACTTGTACTGTATGTGTACTGTAGTTGTACTGTTGTTGTACTGTAGTTGTACTGTATGTGTACTGTAGTTGTACTGTTGTTGTACTGTATGTGTACTGTAGTTGTACTGTAGTTGTACTGTACTTGTACTGTAGTTGTACTGTAGTTGTACTGTAGTTGTACTGTAGTTGTACTGTAGTTGTACTGTACTTGTACTGTACTTGTACTGTACTTGTACTGTAGTTGTACTGTAGTTGTACTGTATTTGTACTGTACTTGTACTGTAGTTGTACTGTAGTTGTACTGTAGTTGTACTGTACTTGTACTGTACTTGTACTGTACTTGTACTGTAGTTGTACTGTAGTTGTACTGTATTTGTACTGTACTTGTACTGTAGTTGTACTGTAGTTGTACTGTACTTGTACTGTACTTGTACTGTATTTGTACTGTAGTTGTACTGTAGTTGTACTGTATGTGTACTGTATTTGTACTGTACTTGTACTGTAGTTGTACTGTAGTTGTACTGTAGTTGTACTGTATGTGTACTGTATTTATACTGTACTTGTACTGTTGTTGTACTGTATGTGTACTGTATTTGTACTGTACTTGTACTGTAGTTGTACTGTAGTTGTACTGTACTTGTACTGTACTTGTACTGTACTTGTACTGTACTTGTACTGTAGTTGTACTGTATGTGTACTGTAGTTGTACTGTATTTGTACTGTACTTGTACTGTAGTTGTACTGTAGTTGTACTGTACTTGTATTGTACTTGTACTGTAGTTGTACTGTAGTTGTACTGTATGTGTACTGTATTTTAACTGTATTTGTACTGTAGTTGTACTGTAGTTGTACTGTAGTTGTACTGTATGTGTACTGTATGTGTACGGTATTTGTACTGTAGTTGTACTGTATGTGTACTGTAGTTGTACTGTAGTTGTACTGTATTTGTACTGTATGTGTACTGAAGTTGTACTGTAGTTGTACTGTATTTGTACTGTATTTGTACGGTATGTCTACTGTATGAGTACTGTATGTGTACTGTAGTTGTACTGTATGTGTACTGTATGTGTACTGTATGTGTACTGTATGTGTACTGTATGTGTACTGTATGTGTACTGTATGTGTACTGTAGTTGTACTGTATGTGTACTGTATGTGTACTGTATGTGTACTGTATGTGTACTGTAGTTGTACTGTATGTGTACTGTATTTTAACTGTATTTGTACTGTAGTAGTACCGTATGTGTACTGTATGTGTACTGTATGTGTACTGTATTTGTACTGTATGTGTACTGTAGTTGTACTGTAGGTGTACTGTATGTGTACTGTATGTGTACTGTATGTGTACTGTATGTGTACTGTAGTTGTACTGAAGTTGTACTGTATGTGTACTGTATGTTTACTGTATGAGTACTGTATGTGCACTGTATGTGTACTGTAGTTGTACTGTATGTGTACTGTATTTTAACTGTATCTGTACTGTAGTTGTACTGTATGTGTACTGTATGTGTACTGTATGTGTACTGTATGTGTACTGTATTTGTACTGTATTTGTACTGTATGTGTACTGTAGTTGTACTGTAAGTGTACTGTAGGTGTACTGTATGTGTACTGTATGTGTACTGTATGTGTACTGTAGTTGTACTGTAGTTGTACTGTAGGTGTACTGTATGTGTACTGTAGTTGTACTGTATGTGTACTGTAGTTGTACTGTATGTGTACTGTAGTTGTACTGTAGTTGTACTGTATTTGTACTGTATTTGTACTGTATGTGTACTGTATGTGTATTGTAGTTGTACTGTAGTTGTACTGTAGTTGTATTGTAGTTGTACTGTAGTTGTACTGTATGAGTACTGTATGTGTACTGTAGTTGTACTGTAGTTGTACTGTAGTTGTACTGTTTGTGTACTGTATGTGTACTGTATTTGTACTGTAGTTGTACTGTATGTGTGCTGTAGTTGTACTGTAGTTGTACTGTATTTGTACTGTATGTGTACTGTAGTTGTACTGTAGTTGTACTGTAGTTGTGCTGTATTTGTACTGTATTTGTACTGTATGTCTACTGTAGTTGTACTGTATGTGTACTGTATGTGTACTGTATGTGTACTGTATGTGTACTGTAGTTGTACTGTATGTGTACTGTATTTTAACTGTATTTGTACTGTAGTTGTACCGTATGTGTACTGTATGTGTACTGTATGTGTACTGTATTTGTACTGTATGTGTACTGTAGTTGTACTGTAAGTGTACTGTATGTGTACTGTATGTGTACTGTATGTGTACTGTATGTGTACTGTAGTTGTACTGAAGTTGTACTGTATGTGTACTGTATGTGTACTGTATGAGTACTGTATGTGCACTGTATGTGTACGGTAGTTGTACTGTATGTGTACTGTATTTTAACTGTATTTGTACTGTAGTTGTACTGTATGTGTACTGTATGTGTACTGTATGTGTACTGTATTTGTACTGTATTTGTACTGTATGTGTACTGTAGTTGTACTGTAAGTGTACTGTAGGTGTACTGTATGTGTACTGTATGTGTACTGTATGTGTACTGTAGTTGTACTGTAGTTGTACTGTATGTGTACTGTATGTGTACTGTATGTGTACTGTAGTTGTACTGTATGTGTACTGTATGTGTACTGTATGTGTACTGTAGTTGTACTGTAGTTGTACTGTACTTGTACTGTAGTTGTACTGTAGTTGTACTGTAGTTGTACTGTATTTGTACTGTATGTGTACTGTAGTTGTACTGTAGTTGTACTGTAGTTGTACTGTATTTGTACTGTATTTGTACTGTATGTGTACTGTATGTTTACTGTAGTTGTACTGTAGTTGTACTGTAGTTGTACTGTAGTTGTACTGTAGTTGTACTCTATGAGTACTGTATGTGTACTGTAGTTGTACTGTAGTTGTACTGTAGTTGTACTGTAGATGTACTGTATGTGTACTGTATGTGTACTGTAGTTGTACTGTATGTGTCCTGTATTTTAACTGTACTTGTACTGTAGTTGTACTGTAGTTGTACTGTAGTTGTACTGTAGTTGTACTGTAGTTGTACTGTACTTGTACTGTACTTGTACTGTACTTGTACTGTAGTTGTACTGTAGTTGTACTGTATTTGTACTGTAGTTGTACTGTAGTTGTACTGTAGTTGTACTGTAGTTGTACTGTACTTGTACTGTAGTTGTACTGTAGTTGTACTGTATGAGTACTGTATGTGTACTGTAGTTGTACTGTAGTTGTACTGTAGTTGTACTGTAGTTGTACTGTATGTGTACTGTATGTGTACTGTAGTTGTACTGTATGTGTCCTGTATTTTAACTGTACTTGTACTGTAGTTGTACTGTAGTTGTACTGTAGTTCTACTGTAGTTGTACTGTAGTTGTACTGTACTTGTACTGTACTTGTACTGTAGTTGTACTGTAGTTGTACTGTAGTTGTACTGTACTTGTACAGTAGTTGTACTGTAGTTGTACTGTAGTTGTACTGTAGTTGTACTGTATTTGTTCTGTATGTGTACTGTAGTTGTACTGTACTTGTACTGTAGTTGTACTGTATGTGTACTGTAGTTGTACTGTAGTTGTACTGTATGTGTACTGTAGTTGTACTGTACTTGTACTGTACTTGTACTGTAGTTGTACTGTAGTTGTACTGTAGTTGTACTGTAGTTGTACTGTATGTGTACTGTAGTTGTACTGTACTTGTACTGTAGTTGTACTGTACTTGTACTGTAGTTGTACTGTAGTTGTACTGTAGTTGTAGTGTAGTTGTACTGTAGTTGTACTGTATGTGTACTGTATGTGTACTGTAGTTGTACTGTACTTGTACTGTAGTTGTACTGTAGTTGTACTGTAGTTGTACTGTTCGTGTACTGTAGTTGTACTGTAGTTGTACTGTAGTTGTACTGTAGTTGTACTGTACTTGTACTGTAGTTGTACTGTAGTTGTACTGTAGTTGTACTGTAGTTGTACTGTACTTGTACTGTAGCTGTACTGTAGTTGTACTGTAGTTGTACTGTACTTGTACTGTACTTGTACTGTAGTTGTACTGTAGTTGTACTGTTCTTGTACTGTAGTTGTACTGTACTTGTACTGTAGTTGTACTGTAGTTGTACTGTAGTTGTACTGTAGTTGTACTGTAGTTGTATTGTAGTTGTACTGTATGAGTACTGTATGTGTACTGTAGTTGTACTGTAGTTGTACTGTAGTTGTACTGTAGTTGTACTGTATGTGTACTGTATGTGTACTGTAGTTGTACTGTATGTGTCGTGTATTTTAACTGTACTTGTACTGTAGTTGTACTGTACTTGTACTGTAGTTGTACTGTAGTTGTACTGTATGTGTACTGTACTTGTACTGTATGTGTACTGTAGTTGTACTGTATTTGTACTGTAGTTGTACTGTAGTTGTACTGTATGTGTACTGTATTTTAACTGTACTTGTACTGTAGTTGTACTGTAGGTGTACTGTAGTTGTACTGTATGTGTACTGTACTTGTACTGTATGTGTACTGTAGTTGTACTGTATTTGTACTGTAGTTGTACTGTAGTTGTACTGTATGTGAACTGTATGTGTACTGTAGTTGTACTGTATTTGTACTGTAGTTGTACTGTAGTTGTACTGTATGTGTACTGTACTTGTACTGTATGAGTACTGTAGTTGTACTGTATTTGTACTGTAGTTGTACTGTAGTTGTACTGTATTTGTACTGTAGTTGTACTGTACTTGTACTGTAGTTGTACTGTACTTGTACTGTAGTTGTACTGTAGCTGTACTGTATGTGTACTGTACTTGTACTGTTTGTGTACTGTAGTTGTCCTGTATTTGTACTGTAGTTGTACTGTAGTTGTACTGTAGTTGTACTGTATTTTAACTGTAGTTGTACTGTAGTTGTACTGTAGTTGTACTGTATGTGTACTGTACTTGTACTGTATGTGTACTGTAGTTGTACTGTATTTGTACTGTAGTTGTACTGTAGTTGTACTGTAGTTGTACTGTATATGTACTCTATTTTAAATGTACTTGTACTGTAGTTGTACTGTAGTTGTCCTGTAGTTGTACTGTATGTGTACTGTACTTGTACTGTATGTGTACTGTAGTTGTACTGTATTTGTACTGTAGTTGTACTGTAGTTGTACTCTAGTTGTACTGTATGTGTACTGTAAGTGTACTGTATGTGTACTGTAGTTGTACTGTAGTTGTACTGTATTTGTACTGTATGTGTACTGTATGTGTACTGTAGTTTTACTGTATGTGTACTGTATTTAAACTGTACTTGTACTGTAGTTGTACTGTAGTTGTACTGTATTTGTACTGTATGTGTACTGTATGTGTACAGTAGTTGTACTGTAGTTGTTCTGTATTTGTACTGTATGTGTACTGTATGTGTACTGTAGTTGTACTGTATTTGTACTGTACTTGTTCTGTAGTTGTACTGTAGTTGTACTGTAGTTGTACTGTACTTGTACTGTAGTTGTACTGTAGTTGTACTGTACTTGTATTGTAGTTGTACTGTAGTTGTACTGTATGTGTACTGTAGTTGTACTCTATGTGTACTGTAGTTGTACTGTATGTGCACTGTAGTTGTACTGTATTTGTACTGTATGTGTACTGTATGTGTACTGTAGTTGTACTGTATTTGTACTGTAGTTGTACTGTAGTTGTACTGTAGTTGTACTGTACTTGTACTGTAGTTGTACTGTAGTTGTACTGTATTTGTACTGTAGTTGTACTGTATGTGTACTGTACTTGTACTGTAGTTGTACTGTAGTTGTACTGTATTTGTACTGTAGTTGTACTGTAGTTGTACTGTAGTTGTACTGTAGTAGTACTGTATGTGTACTGTACTTGTACTGTAGTTGTACTGTAGTTGTACTGTATTTTAACTGTAATTGTACTGTATTTGTACTGTATGTGTACTGTATTTGTACTGTAGTTGTACTGTAGTTGTACTGTAGTTGTACTGTAGTTGTACTGTATGTGTACTGTATTTGTACTGTACTTGTACTGTAGTTGTACTGTAGTTGTACTGTACTTGTACTGTACTTGTACTGTACTTGTACTGTAGTTGTACTGTATGTGTACTGTAGTTGTACTGTAGTTGTACTGTAGTTGTACTGTACTTGTACTGTAGTTGTACTGTAGTTGTACTGTAGTTGTACTGTATGTGTACTGTAGTTGTACTGTATTTGTACTGTACTTGTACTGTAGTTATACTGTAGTTGTACTGTAGTTGTACTGTATGTGTACTGTATTTATACTGTACTTGTACTGTAGTTGTACTGTAGTTGTACTGTATGTGTACTGTATTTTAACTGTACTTGTACTGTAGTTGTACTGTAGTTGTACTGTAGTTGTACTGTATGTGTACTCTATTTGTACTGTACTTGTACTGTAGTTGTACTGTAGTTGTACTGTACTTGTACTGTACTTGTACTGTACTGGTACTGTACTTGTACTGTACTTGTACTGTATGTGTACTGTACTTGTTCTGTAGTTGTACTGTAGTTGTACTGTAGTTGTACTGTATGTGTACTGTAGTTGTACTGTAGTTGTACTGTAGTTGAACTGTATGTGTACTGTATTTTAACTGTAGTTGTACTGTAGTTGTACAGTATGTGTACTGTATGTGTACTGTAGTTGTACTATAGTTGTACTGTATGTGTACTGTAGTTGTACTGTATGTGTACTGTAGTTGTACTGTATTTGTACTGTATTTGTACTGTACTTGTACTGTAGTTGTACTGTAGTTGTACTGTATGTGTACTGTATTTGTACTGTACTTGTACTGTAGTTGTACTGTAGTTGTACTGTACTTGTACTGTACTTGTACTGTAGTTGTACTGTATGTGTACTGTAGTTGTACTGTATTTGTACTGTACTTGTACTGTAGTTGTACTGTAGTTGTACTGTACTTGTACTGTACTTGTACTGTACTTGTACTGTAGTTGTACTGTAGTTGTACTGTAGTTGTACTGTATGTGTACTGTAGTTGTACTGTATTTGTACTGTACTTGTACTGTAGTTGTACTGTAGTTGTACTGTATGTGTACTGTATTTGTACTGTACTTGTACTGTAGTTGTACTGTAGTTGTACTGTATGTGTACTGTATTTGTACTGTACTTGTACTGTAGTTGTACTGTAGTTGTACTGTACTTGTACTGTACTTGTACTGTAGTTGTACTGTATGTGTACTGTAGTTGTACTGTATTTGTACTGTACTTGTACTGTAGTTGTACTGTAGTTGTACTGTACTCGTACTGTAGTTGTAATGTAGTTGTACTGTAGTTGTACTGTAGTTGTACTGTATGAGTACTGTAGTTGTACTGTATTTGTACTGTACTTGTACTGTAGTTGTACTGTAGTTGTACTGTAGTTGTACTGTAGTTGTACTGTAGTTGTACTGTAGTTGTACTGTAGTTGTACTGTAGTTGTACTGTATGTGTACTGTAGTTGTACTGTATGTGTACTGTATTTGTACTGTAGTTGTACTGTAGTTGTACTGTAGTTGTACTGTATGTGTACTGTATGTGTACTGTATGTGTACTGTAGTTGTACTGTATGTGTACTGTAGTTGTACTGTATGTGTACTGTATGTGTACTGTAGTTGTACTGTAGTTGTACTGTAGTTGTACTGTATGTGTATTGTATGTGTACTGTAGTTGTACTGTATGTGTACTGTATGTGTACTGCATGTGTACTGTAGTTGTACTGTATGTGTACTGTATGTGTACTGTAGTTGTACTGTAGTTGTACTGTAGTTGTACAGTATTTGTACTGTAGTTGTACTGTAGTTGTACTGTTGTTGTACTGTATGTGTACTGTATTTGTACTGTATGTGTACTGTTGTTGTACTGTATGTGTACTGTATGTGTACTGTAGTTGTACTGTATGTGTACTGTATGTGTACTGTAGTTGTACTGTAGTTGTACTGTACTTGTACTGTAGTTGTACTGTAGTTGTACTGTATGTGTCCTGTATTTTAACTGTACTTGTACTGTACTTGTACTGTAGTTGTACTGTACTTGTACTGTAGTTGTACTGTAGTTGTACTGTAGTTGTACTGTAGTTGTACTGTAGCTGTACTGTATGTGTCCTGTATTTTAACTGTACTTGTACTGTACTTGTACTGTAGTTGTACTGTACTTGTACTGTAGTTGTACTGTAGTTGTACTGTAGTTGTACTGTAGTTGTACTGTAGTTGAACTGTATGTGTCCTGTATTTTAACTGTACTTGTACTGTAGTTGTACTGTAGTTGTACTGTAGTTGTACTGTATGTGTACTGTAGTTGTACTGTAGTTGTACTGTAGTTGTACTGTATGTGTCCTGTAGTTGTACTGTAGTTGTACTGTAGTTGTACTGTATGTGTCCTGTAGTTGTACTGTAGTTGTACTGTACTTGTACTGTAGTTGTACTGTACTTGTACTGTACTTGTACTGCAGTTGTACTGTAGTTGTACTGTAGTTGTACTGTACTTGTACTGTACTTGTACTGTATGTGTACTGTAGTTGTACTGTTGTTGTACTGTAGTTGTACTGTATGTGTACTGTAGTTGTACTGTTGTTGTACTGTATGTGTACTGTAGTTGTACTGTAGTTGTACTGTACTTGTACTGTAGTTGTACTGTAGTTGTACTGTAGTTGTACTGTAGTTGTACTGTAGTTGTACTGTACTTGTACTGTACTTGTACTGTACTTGTACTGTAGTTGTACTGTAGTTGTACTGTATTTGTACTGTACGTGTACTGTAGTTGTACTGTAGTTGTACTGTACTTGTACTGTACTTGTACTGTATTTGTACTGTAGTTGTACTGTAGTTGTACTGTATGTGTACTGTATTTGTACTGTACTTGTACTGTAGTTGTACTGTAGTTGTACT
Organism: Meconema thalassinum; assembly: GCA_946902985.2. Classification (NCBI taxonomy): domain Eukaryota; kingdom Metazoa; phylum Arthropoda; class Insecta; order Orthoptera; family Tettigoniidae; genus Meconema; species Meconema thalassinum. Next base: position 441,337,214 of record OX336394.1, on the reverse strand, counting down.
GTAGTTGTACTGTATGTGTACTGTATTTATACTGTACTTGTACTGTTGTTGTACTGTATGTGTACTGTATTTGTACTGTACTTGTACTGTAGTTGTACTGTAGTTGTACTGTACTTGTACTGTACTTGTACTGTACTTGTACTGTACTTGTACTGTAGTTGTACTGTATGTGTACTGTAGTTGTACTGTATTTGTACTGTACTTGTACTGTAGTTGTACTGTAGTTGTACTGTACTTGTATTGTACTTGTACTGTAGTTGTACTGTAGTTGTACTGTATGTGTACTGTATTTTAACTGTATTTGTACTGTAGTTGTACTGTAGTTGTACTGTAGTTGTACTGTATGTGTACTGTATGTGTACGGTATTTGTACTGTAGTTGTACTGTATGTGTACTGTAGTTGTACTGTAGTTGTACTGTATTTGTACTGTATGTGTACTGAAGTTGTACTGTAGTTGTACTGTATTTGTACTGTATTTGTACGGTATGTCTACTGTATGAGTACTGTATGTGTACTGTAGTTGTACTGTATGTGTACTGAATGTGTACTGTATGTGTACTGTATGTGTACTGTATGTGTACTGTATGTGTACTGTATGTGTACTGTATGTGTACTGTAGTTGTACTGTATGTGTACTGTATGTGTACTGTATGTGTACTGTATGTGTACTGTAGTTGTACTGTATGTGTACTGTATTTTAACTGTATTTGTACTGTAGTAGTACCGTATGTGTACTGTATGTGTACTGTATGTGTACTGTATTTGTACTGTATGTGTACTGTAGTTGTACTGTAGGTGTACTGTATGTGTACTGTATGTGTACTGTATGTGTACTGTATGTGTACTGTAGTTGTACTGAAGTTGTACTGTATGTGTACTGTATGTGTACTGTATGAGTACTGTATGTGCACTGTATGTGTACTGTAGTTGTACTGTATGTGTACTGTATTTTAACTGTATCTGTACTGTAGTTGTACTGTATGTGTACTGTATGTGTACTGTATGTGTACTGTATGTGTACTGTATTTGTACTGTATTTGTACTGTATGTGTACTGTAGTTGTACTGTAAGTGTACTGTAGGTGTACTGTATGTGTACTGTATTTGTACTGTATGTGTACTGTAGTTGTACTGTAGTTGTACTGTAGGTGTACTGTATGTGTACTGTAGTTGTACTGTATGTGTACTGTAGTTGTACTGTATGTGTACTGTAGTTGTACTGTAGTTGTACTGTATTTGTACTGTATTTGTACTGTATGTGTACTGTATGTGTATTGTAGTTGTACTGTAGTTGTACTGTAGTTGTATTGTAGTTGTACTGTAGTTGTACTGTATGAGTACTGTATGTGTACTGTAGTTGTACTGTAGTTGTACTGTAGTTGTACTGTATGTGTACTGTATGTGTACTGTATTTGTACTGTAGTTGTACTGTATGTGTGCTGTAGTTTTACTGTAGTTGTACTGTATTTGTACTGTATGTGTACTGTAGTTGTACTGTAGTTGTACTGTAGTTGTGCTGTATTTGTACTGTATTTGTACTGTATGTCTACTGTAGTTGTACTGTATGTGTACTGTATGTGTACTGTATGTGTACTGTATGTGTACTGTAGTTGTACTGTATGTGTACTGTATTTTAACTGTATTTGTACTGTAGTTGTACCGTATGTGTACTGTATGTGTACTGTATGTGTACTGTATTTGTACTGTATGTGTACTGTAGTTGTACTGTAAGTGTACTGTATGTGTACTGTATGTGTACTGTATGTGTACTGTATGTGTACTGTAGTTGTACTGAAGTTGTACTGTATGTGTACTGTATGTGTACTGTATGAGTACTGTATGTGCACTGTATGTGTACGGTAGTTGTACTGTATGTGTACTGTATTTTAACTGTATTTGTACTGTAGTTGTACTGTATGTGTACTGTATGTGTACTGTATGTGTACTGTATTTGTACTGTATTTGTACTGTATGTGTACTGTAGTTGTACTGTAAGTGTACTGTAGGTGTACTGTATGTGTACTGTATGTGTACTGTATGTGTACTGTAGTTGTACTGTAGTTGTACTGTATGTGTACTGTATGTGTACTGTATGTGTACTGTAGTTGTACTGTATGTGTACTGTATGTGTACTGTATGTGTACTGTAGTTGTACTGTAGTTGTACTGTACTTGTACTGTAGTTGTACTGTAGTTGTACTGTAGTTGTACTGTATTTGTACTGTATGTGTACTGTAGTTGTACTGTAGTTGTACTGTAGTTGTACTGTATTTGTACTGTATTTGTACTGTATGTGTACTGTATGTTTACTGTAGTTGTACTGTAGTTGTACTGTAGTTGTACTGTAGTTGTACTGTAGTTGTACTCTATGAGTACTGTATGTGTACTGTAGTTGTACTGTAGTTGTACTGTAGTTGTACTGTAGATGTACTGTATGTGTACTGTATGTGTACTGTAGTTGTACTGTATGTGTCCTGTATTTTAACTGTACTTGTACTGTAGTTGTACTGTAGTTGTACTGTAGTTGTACTGTAGTTGTACTGTACTTGTACTGTACTTGTACTGTACTTGTACTGTAGTTGTACTGTAGTTGTACTGTATTTGTACTGTAGTTGTACTGTAGTTGTACTGTAGTTGTACTGTAGTTGTACTGTACTTGTACTGTAGTTGTACTGTAGTTGTACTGTATGAGTACTGTATGTGTACTGTAGTTGTACTGTAGTTGTACTGTAGTTGTACTGTAGTTGTACTGTATGTGTACTGTATGTGTACTGTAGTTGTACTGTATGTGTCCTGTATTTTAACTGTACTTGTACTGTAGTTGTACTGTAGTTGTACTGTAGTTCTACTGTAGTTGTACTGTAGTTGTACTGTACTTGTACTGTACTTGTACTGTAGTTGTACTGTAGTTGTACTGTAGTTGTACTGTACTTGTACAGTAGTTGTACTGTAGTTGTACTGTAGTTGTACTGTATTTGTTCTGTATGTGTACTGTTGTTGTACTGTACTTGTACTGTAGTTGTACTGTATGTGTACTGTAGTTGTACTGTAGTTGTACTGTATGTGTACTGTAGTTGTACTGTACTTGTACTGTACTTGTACTGTAGTTGTACTGTAGTTGTACTGTAGTTGTACTGTAGTTGTACTGTATGTGTACTGTAGTTGTACTGTACTTGTACTGTAGTTGTACTGTACTTGTACTGTAGTTGTACTGTAGTTGTACTGTAGTTGTACTGTAGTTGTACTGTAGTTGTACTGTATGTGTACTGTATGTGTACTGTAGTTGTACTGTACTTGTACTGTAGTTGTACTGTAGTTGTACTGTAGTTGTACTGTTCGTGTACTGTAGTTGTACTGTAGTTGTACTGTAGTTGTACTGTAGTTGTACTGTACTTGTACTGTAGTTGTACTGTAGTTGTACTGTAGTTGTACTGTAGTTGTACTGTACTTGTACTGTAGCTGTACTGTAGTTGTACTGTAGTTGTACTGTACTTGTACTGTACTTGTACTGTAGTTGTACTGTAGTTGTACTGTTCTTGTACTGTAGTTGTACTGTACTTGTACTGTAGTTGTACTGTAGTTGTACTGTAGTTGTACTGTAGTTGTACTGTAGTTGTATTGTAGTTGTACTGTATGAGTACTGTATGTGTACTGTAGTTGTACTGTAGTTGTACTGTAGTTGTACTGTAGTTGTACTGTATGTGTACTGTATGTGTACTGTAGTTGTACTGTATGTGTCGTGTATTTTAACTGTACTTGTACTGTAGTTGTACTGTACTTGTACTGTAGTTGTACTGTAGTTGTACTGTATGTGTACTGTACTTGTACTGTATGTGTACTGTAGTTGTACTGTATTTGTACTGTAGTTGTACTGTAGTTGTACTGTAGTTGTACTGTATGTGTACTGTATTTTAACTGTACTTGTACTGTAGTTGTACTGTAGGTGTACTGTAGTTGTACTGTATGTGTACTGTACTTGTACTGTATGTGTACTGTAGTTGTACTGTATTTGTACTGTAGTTGTACTGTAGTTGTACTGTATGTGAACTGTATGTGTACTGTAGTTGTACTGTATTTGTACTGTAGTTGTACTGTAGTTGTACTGTATGTGTACTGTACTTGTACTGTATGAGTACTGTAGTTGTACTGTATTTGTACTGTAGTTGTACTGTAGTTGTACTGTATTTGTACTGTAGTTGTACTGTACTTGTACTGTAGTTGTACTGTACTTGTACTGTAGTTGTACTGTAGCTGTACTGTATGTGTACTGTACTTGTACTGTTTGTGTACTGTAGTTGTCCTGTATTTGTACTGTAGTTGTACTGTAGTTGTACTGTAGTTGTACTGTATTTTAACTGTAGTTGTACTGTAGTTGTACTGTAGTTGTACTGTATGTGTACTGTACTTGTACTGTATGTGTACTGTAGTTGTACTGTATTTGTACTGTAGTTGTACTGTAGTTGTACTGTAGTTGTACTGTATATGTACTCTATTTTAAATGTACTTGTACTGTAGTTGTACTGTAGTTGTCCTGTAGTTGTACTGTATGTGTACTGTACTTGTACTGTATGTGTACTGTAGTTGTACTGTATTTGTACTGTAGTTGTACTGTAGTTGTACTCTAGTTGTACTGTATGTGTACTGTAAGTGTACTGTATGTGTACTGTAGTTGTACTGTAGTTGTACTGTATTTGTACTGTATGTGTACTGTATGTGTACTGTAGTTTTACTGTATGTGTACTGTATTTAAACTGTACTTGTACTGTAGTTGTACTGTAGTTGTACTGTATTTGTACTGTATGTGTACTGTATGTGTACAGTAGTTGTACTGTAGTTGTTCTGTATTTGTACTGTATGTGTACTGTATGTGTACTGTAGTTGTACTGTATTTGTACTGTACTTGTTCTGTAGTTGTACTGTAGTTGTACTGTAGTTGTACTGTACTTGTACTGTAGTTGTACTGTAGTTGTACTGTACTTGTATTGTAGTTGTACTGTAGTTGTACTGTATGTGTACTGTAGTTGTACTCTATGTGTACTGTAGTTGTACTGTATGTGCACTGTAGTTGTACTGTATTTGTACTGTATGTGTACTGTATGTGTACTGTAGTTGTACTGTATTTGTACTGTAGTTGTACTGTAGTTGTACTGTAGTTGTACTGTACTTGTACTGTAGTTGTACTGTAGTTGTACTGTATTTGTACTGTAGTTGTACTGTATGTGTACTGTACTTGTACTGTAGTTGTACTGTAGTTGTACTGTATTTGTACTGTAGTTGTACTGTAGTTGTACTGTAGTTGTACTGTAGTAGTACTGTATGTGTACTGTACTTGTACTGTAGTTGTACTGTAGTTGTACTGTATTTTAACTGTAATTGTACTGTATTTGTACTGTATGTGTACTGTATTTGTACTGTAGTTGTACTGTAGTTGTACTGTAGTTGTACTGTAGTTGTACTGTATGTGTACTGTATTTGTACTGTACTTGTACTGTAGTTGTACTGTAGTTGTACTGTACTTGTACTGTACTTGTACTGTATGTGTACTGTAGTTGTACTGTAGTTGTACTGTAGTTGTACTGTACTTGTACTGTAGTTGTACTGTAGTTGTACTGTAGTTGTACTGTATGTGTACTGTAGTTGTACTGTATTTGTACTGTACTTGTACTGTAGTTATACTGTAGTTGTACTGTAGTTGTACTGTATGTGTACTGTATTTATACTGTACTTGTACTGTAGTTGTACTGTAGTTGTACTGTATGTGTACTGTATTTTAACTGTACTAGTACTGTAGTTGTACTGTAGTTGTACTGTAGTTGTACTGTATGTGTACTCTATTTGTACTGTACTTGTACTGTAGTTGTACTGTAGTTGTACTGTACTTGTACTGTACTTGTACTGTACTGGTACTGTACTTGTACTGTACTTGTACTGTATGTGTACTGTACTTGTTCTGTAGTTGTACTGTAGTTGTACTGTAGTTGTACTGTATGTGTACTGTAGTTGTACTGTAGTTGTACTGTAGTTGAACTGTATGTGTACTGTATTTTAACTGTAGTTGTACTGTAGTTGTACAGTATGTGTACTGTATGTGTACTGTAGTTGTACTGTAGTTGTACTGTATGTGTACTGTAGTTGTACTGTATGTGTACTGTAGTTGTACTGTATTTGTACTGTATTTGTACTGTACTTGTACTGTAGTTGTACTGTAGTTGTACTGTATGTGTACTGTATTTGTACTGTACTTGTACTGTAGTTGTACTGTAGTTGTACTGTACTTGTACTGTACTTGTACTGTAGTTGTACTGTATGTGTACTGTAGTTGTACTGTATTTGTACTGTACTTGTACTGTAGTTGTACTGTAGTTGTACTGTACTTGTACTGTACTTGTACTGTACTTGTACTGTAGTTGTACTGTAGTTGTACTGTAGTTGTACTGTATGTGTACTGTAGTTGTACTGTATTTGTACTGTACTTGTACTGTAGTTGTACTGTAGTTGTACTGTATGTGTACTGTATTTGTACTGTACTTGTACTGTAGTTGTACTGTAGTTGTACTGTATGTGTACTGTATTTGTACTGTACTTGTACTGTAGTTGTACTGTAGTTGTACTGTACTTGTACTGTACTTGTACTGTAGTTGTACTGTATGTGTACTGTAGTTGTACTGTATTTGTACTGTACTTGTACTGTAGTTGTACTGTAGTTGTACTGTACTCGTACTGTAGTTGTAATGTAGTTGTACTGTAGTTGTACTGTAGTTGTACTGTATGAGTACTGTAGTTGTACTGTATTTGTACTGTACTTGTACTGTAGTTGTACTGTAGTTGTACTGTAGTTGTACTGTAGTTGTACTGTAGTTGTACTGTAGTTGTACTGTAGTTGTACTGTAGTTGTACTGTATGTGTACTGTAGTTGTACTGTATGTGTACTGTATTTGTACTGTAGTTGTACTGTAGTTGTACTGTAGTTGTACTGTATGTGTACTGTATGTGTACTGTATGTGTACTGTAGTTGTACTGTATGTGTACTGTAGTTGTACTGTATGTGTACTGTATGTGTACTGTAGTTGAACTGTAGTTGTACTGTAGTTGTACTGTATGTGTACTGTATGTGTACTGTAGTTGTACTGTATGTGTACTGTATGTGTACTGCATGTGTACTGTAGTTGTACTGTATGTGTACTGTATGTGTACTGTAGTTGTACTGTAGTTGTACTGTAGTTGTACAGTATTTGTACTGTAGTTGTACTGTAGTTGTACTGTTGTTGTACTGTATGTGTACTGTATTTGTACTGTATGTGTACTGTTGTTGTACTGTATGTGTACTGTATGTGTACTGTAGTTGTACTGTATGTGCACTGTATGTGTACTGTAGTTGTACTGTAGTTGTACTGTAGTTGTACTGTAGTTGTTCTGTATGTGTACTGTATTTGTACTGTATGTGTACTGTATTTGTACTGTAGCTGTACTGTATGTGTACTGTATGTGTACTGTAGTTGTACTGTATGTGTACTGTAGTTGTACTGTATGTGTACTGTATTTGTTCTGTAGTTGTACTGTATGTGTACTGTATGTGTACTGTACTTGTACTGTAGTTGTATTGTATGTGTACTGTAGTTGTACTGTAGTTGTACTGTAGTTGTACTGTAGTTGTACTGTAGTTGTACTGTAGTTGTACTGTATGTGTACTGTATTTGTACTGTATGTGTACTGTATTTGTGCTGTAGTTGTACTGTATGTGTACTGTATGTGTACTGTAGTTGTACTGTAGTTGAACTGTAGTTGTACTGTATGTGTACTGTATTTGTTCTGTAGTTGTACTGTATGTGTACTGTATGTGTACTGTACTTGTACTGTAGTTGTACTGTATGTGTACTGTAGTTGAACTGTAGTTGTACTGTATGTGTACTGTAGTTGTACTGTAGTTGTACTGTAGTTGTACTGTATTTGTACTGTATGTGTACTGTATTTGTACTGTAGTTGTACTGTATTTGTACTGTATTTGTACTGTAGTTGTACTGTAGTTGTACTGTATGTGTACTGTATTTTAACTGTACTTGTACTGTAGTTGTACTGTATTTGTACTGTAGTTGTACTGTATGTGTACTGTATTTGTACTGTATGTGTACTGTATTTGTACTGTATGTGTACTGTATTTGTCCTGTAGTTGTACTGTAGTTGTACTGTACTTGTACTGTATTTGTACTTTATGTGTACTGTATGTGTACTGTAGTTGTACTGTATTTGTACTGTAGTTGTACTGTAGTTGTACTGTAGTTGTACTGTATGTGTACTGTACTTGTACTGTATGTGTACTGTAGTTGTACTGTATTTGTACTGTATTTGTACTGTAGTTGTACTGTAGTTGTACTGTAGTTGTACTGTATGTGTACTGTATGTGTACTGTAGTTGTACTGTATGTGCACTGTATTTGTACTGTAGTTGTACTGTAGTTGTACTGTACTTGTACTGTACTTGTACTGTAGTTGTACTGTAGTTGTACTGTAGTTGTATTGTAGTTGTACTGTATGTGTACTGTACTTGTACTGTATGTGTACTGTAGTTGTACTGTATTTGTACTGTAGTTGTACTGTAGTTGTACTGTAGTTGTACTGTATGTGTAATGTACTTGTACTGTATGTGTACTGTAGTTGTACTGTAGTTGTACTGTAGTTGTACTGTATGTGTACTGTACTTGTACTGTATGTGTACTGTAGTTGTACTGTATTTGTACTGTAGTTGTACTTTACTTGTACTGTAGTTGTACTGTACTTGTACTGTAGTTGTACTGTAGCTGTACTGTATGTGTACTGTACTTGTACTGTTTGTGTACTGTAGTTGTCCTGTATTTGTACTGTAGTTGTACTGTAGTTGTACTGTAGTTGTACTGTAGTTGTACTGTATGTGTACTGTATGTGTACTGTATGTGTACTGTAGTTGTACTGTATGTGTACTGTATTTAACTGTACTTGTACTGTAGTTGTACTGTAGTTTTACTGTAGTTGTACTGTATGTGTACTGTACTTGTACTGTATGTGTACTGTAGTTGTACTGTATTTGTACTGTAGTTGTACTGTAGTTGTACTGTAGTTGTACTGTATGTGTACTGTATTTTAACTGTACTTGTACTGTAGTTGTACTGTAGGTGTACTGTAGTTGTACTGTATGTGTACTGTACTTGTACTGTATGTGTACTGTAGTTGTACTGTATTTGTACTGTAGTTGTACTGTAGTTGTACTGTATGTGAACTGTATGTGTACTGTAGTTGTACTGTATTTGTACTGTAGTTGTACTGTAGTTGTACTGTATGTGTACTGTACTTGTACTGTACTTGTACTGTAGTTGTACTGTACTTGTACTGTAGTTGTACTGTAGCTGTACTGTATGTGTACTGTACTTGTACTGTTTGTGTACTGTAGTTGTCCTGTATTTGTACTGTAGTTGTACTGTAGTTGTACTGTAGTTGTACTGTATTTGTACTGTAGTTGTACTGTAGTTGTACTGTAGTTGTACTGTATGTGTACTGTACTTGTACTGTATGTGTACTGTAGTTGTACTGTATTTGTACTGTAGTTGTACTGTAGTTGTACTGTAGTTGTACTGTATATGTACTCTATTTTAACTGTACTTGTACTGTAGTTGTACTGTAGTTGTACTGTAGTTGTACTGTATGTGTACTGTACTTGTACTGTATGTGTACTGTAGTTGTACTGTATTTGTACTGTAGTTGTACTGTAGTTGTACTCTAGTTGTACTGTATGTGTACTGTATGTGTACTGTATGTGTACTGTAGTTGTACTGTAGTTGTACTGTATTTGTACTGTATGTGTACTGTATGTGTACTGTAGTTTTACTGTATGTGTACTGTATTTAAACTGTACTTGTACTGTAGTTGTACTGTAGTTGTACTGTATTTGTACTGTATGTGTACTGTATGTGTACAGTAGTTGTACTGTAGTTGTTCTGTATTTGTACTGTATGTGTACTGTATGTGTACTGTAGTTGTACTGTATTTGTACTGTACTTGTTCTGTAGTTGTACTGTAGTTGTACTGTAGTTGTACTGTACTTGTACTGTAGTTGTACTGTAGTTGTACTGTACTTGTACTGTAGTTGTACTGTAGTTGTACTGTATGTGTACTGTAGTTGTACTCTATGTGTACTGTAGTTGTACTGTATGTGCACTGTAGTTGTACTGTATTTGTACTGTATGTGTACTGTATGTGTACTGTAGTTGTACTGTATTTGTACTGTAGTTGTACTGTAGTTGTACTGTAGTTGTACTGTACTTGTACTGTAGTTGTACTGTAGTTGTACTGTATTTGTACTGTAGTTGTACTGTATGTGTACTGTACTTGTACTGTAGTTGTACTGTAGTTGTACTGTATTTGTACTGTAGTTGTACTGTAGTTGTACTGTAGTTGTACTGTAGTTGTACTGTAGTTGTACTGTATGTGTACTGTAGTTGTACTGTATGTGTACTGTATGTGTACTGTATGTGTACTGTAGTTGTACTGTATGTGTACTGTATGTGTACTGTAGTTGTACTGTAGTTGTACTGTAGTTGTACAGTATTTGTACTGTAGTTGTACTGTAGTTGTACTGTTGTTGTACTGTATGTGTACTGTACTTGTACTGTATGTGTACTGTTGTTGTACTGTATGTGTACTGTATGTGTACTGTAGTTGTACTGTATGTGTACTGTATGTGTACTGTAGTTGTACTGTAGTTGTACTGTAGTTGTTCTGTATGTGTACTGTATTTGTACTGTATGTGTACTGTATTTGTACTGTAGTTGTACTGTATGTGTACTGTATGTGTACTGTAGTTGTACTGTATGTGTACTGTAGTTGTACTGTATGTGTACTGTATTTGTTCTGTAGTTGTACTGTATGTGTACTGTATGTGTACTGTACTTGTACTGTAGTTGTATTGTATGTGTACTGTAGTTGTACTGTAGTTGTACTGTAGTTGTACTGTAGTTGTACTGTAGTTGTACTGTAGTTGTACTGTATTTGTACTGTATTTGTACTGTATGTGTACTGTATTTGTGCTGTAGTTGTACTGTATGTGTACTGTATGTGTACTGTAGTTGTACTGTAGTTGAACTGTAGTTGTACTGTATGTGTACTGTATTTGTTCTGTAGTTGTACTGTATGTGTACTGTATGTGTACTGTACTTGTACTGTAGTTGTACTGTATGTGTACTGTAGTTGTACTGTAGTTGTACTGTATGTGTACTGTAGTTGTACTGTAGTTGTACTGTAGTTGTACTGTAGTTGTACTGTATGTGTACTGTATTTGTACTGTATGTGTACTGTATTTGTACTGTAGTTGTACTGTATTTGTACTGTATTTGTACTGTAGTTGTACTGTAGTTGTACTGTATGTGTACTGTATTTTAACTGGACTTGTACTGTAGTTGTACTGTATTTGTACTGTAGTTGTACTGTATGTGTACTGTATTTGTACTGTATGTGTACTGTATTTGTACTGTATGTGTACTGTATTTGTCCTATAGTTGTACTGTAGTTGTACTGTACTTGTACTGTATTTGTACTTTATGTGTACTGTATGTGTACTGTAGTTGTACTGTATTTGTACTGTAGTTGTACTGTAGTTGTACTGTAGTTGTACTGTATGTGTACTGTACTTGTACTGTATGTGTACTGTAGTTGTACTGTATTTGTACTGTATTTGTACTGTAGTTGTACTGTAGTTGTACTGTAGTTGTACTGTATGTGTACTGTATGTGTACTGTAGTTGTACTGTATGTGCACTGTATTTGTACTGTAGTTGTACTGTAGTTGTACTGTACTTGTACTGTACTTGTACTGTAGTTGTACTGTAGTTGTACTGTAGTTGTATTGTAGTTGTACTGTATGTGTACTGTACTTGTACTGTATATGTACTGTAGTTGTACTGTATTTGTACTGTAGTTGTACTGTAGTTGTACTGTAGTTGTACTGTATGTGTAATGTACTTGTACTGTATGTGTACTGTAGTTGTACTGTAGTTGTACTGTAGTTGTACTGTATGTGTACTGTAGTTGTACTGTATTTGTACTGTAGTTGTACTGTTCTTGTACTGTAGTTGTACTGTACTTGTACTGTAGTTGTACTGTAGCTGTACTGTATGTGTACTGTACTTGTACTGTTTGTGTACTGTAGTTGTCCTGTATTTGTACTGTAGTTGTACTGTAGTTGTACTGTAGTTGTACTGTAGTTTTACTGTAGTTGTACTGTATGTGTACTGTATGTGTACTGTATGTGTACTGTAGTTGTACTGTATGTGTACTGTATTTTAACTGTACTTGTACTGTAGTTGTACTGTAGTTTTACTGTAGTTGTACTGTATGTGTACTGTACTTGTACTGTATGTGTACTGTAGTTGTACTGTATTTGTACTGTAGTTGTACTGTAGTTGTACTGTAGTTGTACTGTATGTGTACTGTATTTTAACTGTACTTGTACTGTAGTTGTACTGTAGGTGTACTGTAGTTGTACTGTATGTGTACTGTACTTGTATTGTATGTGTACTGTAGTTGTACTGTATTTGTACTGTAGTTGTACTGTAGTTGTACTGTATGTGAACTGTATGTGTACTGTAGTTGTACTGTATTTGTACTGTAGTTGTACTGTAGTTGTACTGTATGTGTACTGTACTTGTACTGTAGGAGTACTGTAGTTGTACTGTATTTGTACTGTAGTTGTACTGTAGTTGTACTGTATTTGTACTGTAGTTGTACTGTACTTGTACTGTAGTTGTACTGTACTTGTACTGTAGTTGTACTGTAGCTGTACTGTATGTGTACTGTACTTGTACTGTTTGTGTACTGTAGTTGTCCTGTATTTGTACTGTAGTTGTACTGTAGTTGTACTGTAGTTGTACTGTATTTGTACTGTAGTTGTACTGTAGTTGTACTGTAGTTGTACTGTATGTGTACTGTACTTGTACTGTATGTGTACTGTAGTTGTACTGTATTTGTACTGTAGTTGTACTGTAGTTGTACTGTAGTTGTACTGTAGTTGTACTCTAGTTGTACTGTATGTGTACTGTAAGTGTACTGTATGTGTACTGTAGTTGTACTGTAGTTGTACTGTATTTGTACTGTATGTGTACTGTATGTGTACTGTAGTTTTACTGTATGTGTACTGTATTTAAACTGTACTTGTACTGTAGTTGTACTGTAGTTGTACTGTATTTGTACTGTATGTGTACTGTATGTGTACAGTAGTTGTACTGTAGTTGTTCTGTATTTGTACTGTATGTGTACTGTATGTGTACTGTAGTTGTACTGTATTTGTACTGTACTTGTTCTGTAGTTGTACTGTAGTTGTACTGTAGTTGTACTGTACTTGTACTGTAGTTGTACTGTAGTTGTACTGTACTTGTATTGTAGTTGTACTGTAGTTGTACTGTATGTGTACTGTAGTTGTACTCTATGTGTACTGTAGTTGTACTGTATGTGCACTGTAGTTTTACTGTATTTGTACTGTATGTGTACTGTATGTGTACTGTAGTTGTACTGTATTTGTACTGTAGTTGTACTGTAGTTGTACTGTAGTTGTACTGTACTTGTACTGTAGTTGTACTGTAGTTGTACTGTATTTGTACTGTAGTTGTACTGTAGTTGTACTGTATGTGTACTGTACTTGTACTGTAGTTGTACTGTAGTTGTACTGTATTTGTACTGTAGTTGTACTGTAGTTGTACTCTAGTTGTACTGTAGTAGTACTGTATGTGTACTGTACTTGTACTGTAGTTGTACTGTAGTTGTACTGTATTTTAACTGTAATTGTACTGTATTTGTACTGTATGTGTACTGTATTTGTACTGTAGTTGTACTGTAGTTGTACTGTAGTTGTACTGTAGTTGTACTGTATGTGTACTGTATTTGTACTGTACTTGTACTGTAGTTGTACTGTAGTTGTACTGTACTTGTACTGTACTTGTACTGTACTTGTACTGTAGTTGTACTGTATGTGTACTGTAGTTGTACTGTAGTTGTACTGTAGTTGTACTGTACTTGTACTGTAGTTGTACTGTAGTTGTACTGTAGTTGTACTGTATGTGTACTGTAGTTGTACTGTATTTGTACTGTACTTGTACTGTAGTTGTACTGTAGTTGTACTGTAGTTGTACTGTATGTGTACTGTATTTATACTGTACTTGTACTGTAGTTGTACTGTAGTTGTACTGTATGTGTACTGTATTTTAACTGTACTTGTACTGTAGTTGTACTGTAGTTGTACTGTAGTTGTACTGTATGTGTACTCTATTTGTACTGTACTTGTACTGTAGTTGTACTGTAGTTGTACTGTACTTGTACTGTACTTGTACTGTACTGGTACTGTACTTGTACTGTACTTGTACTGTATGTGTACTGTACTTGTTCTGTAGTTGTACTGTAGTTGTACTGTATTTGTACTGTATTTGTACTGTAGTTGTACTGTATGTGTACTGTAGTTGTACTGTAGTTGTACTGTAGTTGAACTGTATGTGTACTGTATTTTAACTGTAGTTGTACTGTAGTTGTACAGTATGTGTACTGTATGTGTACTGTAGTTGTACTGTAGTTGTACTGTATGTGTACTGTAGTTGTACTGTATGTGTACTGTAGTTGTACTGTATTTGTACTGTATTTGTACTGTACTTGTACTGTAGTTGTACTGTAGTTGTACTGTATGTGTACTGTATTTGTACTGTACTTGTACTGTAGTTGTACTGTAGTTGTACTGTACTTGTACTGTACTTGTACTGTAGTTGTACTGTAAGTGTACTGTAGTTGTACTGTATTTGTACTGTACTTGTACTGTAGTTGTACTGTAGTTGTACTGTACTTGTACTGTACTTGTACTGTAGTTGTACTGTAGTTGTACTGTAGTTGTACTGTATGTGTACTGTAGTTGTACTGTATTTGTACTGTACTTGTACTGTAGTTGTACTGTAGTTGTACTGTATGTGTACTGTATTTGTACTGTACTTGTACTGTAGTTGTACTGTAGTTGTACTGTATGTGTACTGTATTTGTACTGTACTTGTACTGTAGTTGTACTGTAGTTGTACTGTACTTGTACTGTACTTGTACTGTAGTTGTACTGTATGTGTACTGTAGTTGTACTGTATTTGTACTGTACTTGTACTGTAGTTGTACTGTAGTTGTACTGTACTCGTACTGTAGTTGTAATGTAGTTGTACTGTAGTTGTACTGTAGTTGTACTGTATGAGTACTGTAGTTGTACTGTATTTGTACTGTACTTGTACTGTAGTTGTACTGTAGTTGTACTGTAGTTGTACTGTAGTTGTACTGTAGTTGTACTGTAGTTGTACTGTAGTTGTACTGTAGTTGTACTGTAGTTGTACTGTAGTTGTACTGTATGTGTACTGTAGTTGTACTCTATGTGTACTGTATTTGTACTGTAGTTGTACTGTAGTTGTACTGTAGTTGTACTGTATGTGTACTGTATGTGTACTGTATGTGTACTGTAGTTGTACTGTATGTGTACTGTATGTGTACTGTAGTTGTACTGTAGTTGTACTGTAGTTGTACTGTATGTGTACTGTATGTGTACTGTAGTTGTACTGTATGTGTACTGTATGTGTACTGCATGTGTACTGTAGTTGTACTGTATGTGTACTGTATGTGTACTGTAGTTGTACTGTAGTTGTACTGTAGTTGTACAGTATTTGTACTGTAGTTGTACTGTAGTTGTACTGTTGTTGTACTGTATGTGTACTGTATTTGTACTGTATGTGTACTGTTGTTGTACTGTATGTGTACTGTAGTTGTACTGTATGTGTACTGTAGTTGTACTGTATGTGTACTGTATGTGTACTGCATGTGTACTGTAGTTGTACTGTATGTGTACTGTAGTTGTACTCTATGTGTACTGTATTTGTACTGTAGTTGTACTGTAGTTGTACTGTAGTTGTTCTGTATGTGTACTGTATTTGTACTGTATGTGTACTGTATTTGTACTGTAGTTGTACTGTATGTGTACTGTATGTGTACTGTAGTTGTACTGTATGTGTACTGTAGTTGTACTGTATGTGTACTGTATTTGTTCTGTAGTTGTACTGTATGTGTACTGTATGTGTACTGTACTTGTACTGTAGTTGTATTGTATGTGTACTGTAGTTGTACTGTAGTTGTACTGTAGTTGTACTGTAGTTGTACTGTAGTTGTACTGTATGTGTACTGTATGTGTACTGTATGTGTACTGTAGTTGTACTGTATGTGTACTGTATTTTAACTGTACTTGTACTGTAGTTGTACTGTAGTTTTACTGTAGTTGTACTGTATGTGTACTGTACTTGTACTGTATGTGTACTGTAGTTGTACTGTATTTGTACTGTAGTTGTACTGTAGTTGTACTGTAGTTGTACTGTAGTTTTACTGTAGTTGTACTGTATGTGTACTGTATGTGTACTGTATGTGTACTGTAGTTGTACTGTATGTGTACTGTATTTTAACTGTACTTGTACTGTAGTTGTACTGTAGTTTTACTGTAGTTGTACTGTATGTGTACTGTACTTGTACTGTATGTGTACTGTAGTTGTACTGTATTTGTACTGTAGTTGTACTGTAGTTGTACTGTAGTTGTACTGTATGTGTACTGTATTTTAACTGTACTTGTACTGTAGTTGTACTGTAGGTGTACTGTAGTTGTACTGTATGTGTACTGTACTTGTACTGTATGTGTACTGTAGTTGTACTGTATTTGTACTGTAGTTGTACTGTAGTTGTACTGTATGTGAACTGTATGTGTACTGTAGTTGTACTGTATTTGTACTGTAGTTGTACTGTAGTTGTACTGTATGTGTACTGTACTTGTACTGTATGAGTACTGTAGTTGTACTGTATTTGTACTGTAGTTGTACTGTAGTTGTACTGTATTTGTACTGTAGTTGTACTGTACTTGAACTGTAGTTGTACTGTACTTGTACTGTAGTTGTACTGTAGCTGTACTGTATGTGTACTGTACTTGTACTGTTTGTGTACTGTAGTTGTCCTGTATTTGTACTGTAGTTGTACTGTAGTTGTACTGTAGTTGTACTGTATTTGTACTGTAGTTGTACTGTAGTTGTACTGTAGTTGTACTGTATGTGTACTGTACTTGTACTGTATGTGTACTGTAGTTGTACTGTATTTGTACTGTAGTTGTACTGTAGTTGTACTGTAGTTGTACTGTAGTTGTACTCTAGTTGTACTGTATGTGTACTGTAAGTGTACTGTATGTGTACTGTAGTTGTACTGTAGTTGTACTGTATTTGTACTGTATGTGTACTGTATGTGTACTGTAGTTTTACTGTATGTGTACTGTATTTAAACTGTACTTGTACTGTAGTTGTACTGTAGTTGTACTGTATTTGTACTGTATGTGTACTGTATGTGTACAGTAGTTGTACTGTAGTTGTTCTGTATTTGTACTGTATGTGTACTGTATGTGTACTGTAGTTGTACTGTATTTGTACTGTACTTGTTCTGTAGTTGTACTGTAGTTGTACTGTAGTTGTACTGTACTTGTACTGTAGTTGTACTGTAGTTGTACTGTACTTGTATTGTCGTTGTACTGTAGTTGTACTGTATGTGTACTGTAGTTGTACTCTATGTGTACTGTAGTTGTACTGTATGTGCACTGTAGTTGTACTGTATTTGTACTGTATGTGTACTGTATGTGTACTGTAGTTGTACTGTATTTGTACTGTAGTTGTACTGTAGTTGTACTGTAGTTGTACTGTACTTGTACTGTAGTTGTACTGTAGTTGTACTGTATTTGTACTGTAGTTGTACTGTATGTGTACTGTACTTGTACTGTAGTTGTACTGTAGTTGTACTGTATTTGTACTGTAGTTGTACTGTAGTTGTACTGTAGTTGTACTGTAGTAGTACTGTATGTGTACTGTACTTGTACTGTAGTTGTACTGTAGTTGTACTGTATTTTAACTGTAATTGTACTGTATTTGTACTGTATGTGTACTGTATTTGTACTGTAGTTGTACTGTAGTTGTACTGTAGTTGTACTGTAGTTGTACTGTATGTGTACTGTATTTGTACTGTACTTGTACTGTAGTTGTACTGTAGTTGTACTGTAGTTGTACTGTACTTGTACTGTACTTGTACTGTACTTGTACTGTAGTTGTACTGTATGTGTACTGTAGTTGTACTGTAGTTGTACTGTAGTTGTACTGTACTTGTACTGTAGTTGTACTGTAGTTGTACTGTAGTTGTACTGTATGTGTACTGTAGTTGTACTGTATTTGTACTGTACTTGTACTGTAGTTGTACTGTAGTTGTACTGTAGTTGTACTGTATGTGTACTGTATTTATACTGTACTTGTACTGTAGTTGTACTGTAGTTGTACTGTATGTGTACTGTATTTTAACTGTACTTGTACTGTAGTTGTACTGTAGTTGTACTGTAGTTGTACTGTATGTGTACTCTATTTGTACTGTACTTGTACTGTAGTTGTACTGTAGTTGTACTGTACTTGTACTGTACTTGTACTGTACTTGTACTGTACTGGTACTGTACTTGTACTGTACTTGTACTGTATGTGTACTGTACTTGTTCTGTAGTTGTACTGTATTTGTACTGTATTTGTACTGTAGTTGTACTGTATGTGTACTGTAGTTGTACTGTAGTTGTACTGTAGTTGAACTGTATGTGTACTGTATTTTAACTGTAGTTGTACTGTAGTTGTACAGTATGTGTACTGTATGTGTACTGTAGTTGTACTGTAGTTGTACTGTATGTGTACTGTAGTTGTACTGTATGTGTACTGTAGTTGTACTGTATTTGTACTGTATTTGTACTGTACTTGTACTGTAGTTGTAATGTAGTTGTACTGTATGTGTACTGTATTTGTACTGTACTTGTACTGTAGTTGTACTGTATGTGTACTGTAGTTGTACTGTATTTTTACTGTACTTGTACTGTAGTTGTACTGTAGTTGTACTGTACTTGTACTGTACTTGTACTGTAGTTGTACTGTAGTTGTACTGTAGTTGTACTGTATGTGTACTGTAGTTGTACTGTATTTGTACTGTATTTAACTGTACTTGTACTGTAGTTGTACTGTAGTTTTACTGTAGTTGTACTGTATGTGTACTGTACTTGTACTGTATGTGTACTGTAGTTGTACTGTATTTGTACTGTAGTTGTACTGTTGTTGTACTGTAGTTGTACTGTATGTGTACTGTATTTTAACTGTACTTGTACTGTAGTTGTACTGTAGGTGTACTGTAGTTGTACTGTATGTGTACTGTACTTGTACTGTATGTGTACTGTAGTTGTACTGTATTTGTACTGTAGTTGTACTGTAGTTGTACTGTATGTGAACTGTATGTGTACTGTAGTTGTACTGTATTTGTACTGTAGTTGTACTGTAGTTGTACTGTATGTGTACTGTACTTGTACTGTACTTGTACTGTAGTTGTACTGTACTTGTACTGTAGTTGTACTGTAGCTGTACTGTATGTGTACTGTACTTGTACTGTTTGTGTACTGTAGTTGTCCTGTATTTGTACTGTAGTTGTACTGTAGTTGTACTGTAGTTGTACTGTATTTGTACTGTAGTTGTACTGTAGTTGTACTGTAGTTGTACTGTATGTGTACTGTACTTGTACTGTATGTGTACTGTAGTTGTACTGTATTTGTACTGTAGTTGTACTGTAGTTGTACTGTAGTTGTACTGTATATGTACTCTATTTTAACTGTACTTGTACTGTAGTTGTACTGTAGTTGTACTGTAGTTGTACTGTATGTGTACTGTACTTGTACTGTATGTGTACTGTAGTTGTACTGTATTTGTACTGTAGTTGTACTGTAGTTGTACTCTAGTTGTACTGTATGTGTACTGTATGTGTACTGTATGTGTACTGTAGTTGTACTGTAGTTGTACTGTATTTGTACTGTATGTGTACTGTATGTGTACTGTAGTTTTACTGTATGTGTACTGTATTTAAACTGTACTTGTACTGTAGTTGTACTGTAGTTGTACTGTATTTGTACTGTATGTGTACTGTATGTGTACAGTAGTTGTACTGTAGTTGTTCTGTATTTGTACTGTATGTGTACTGTATGTGTACTGTAGTTGTACTGTATTTGTACTGTACTTGTTCTGTAGTTGTACTGTAGTTGTACTGTAGTTGTACTGTACTTGTACTGTAGTTGTACTGTAGTTGTACTGTACTTGTACTGTAGTTGTACTGTAGTTGTACTGTATGTGTACTGTAGTTGTACTCTATGTGTACTGTAGTTGTACTGTATGTGCACTGTAGTTGTACTGTATTTGTACTGTATGTGTACTGTATGTGTACTGTAGTTGTACTGTATTTGTACTGTAGTTGTACTGTAGTTGTACTGTAGTTGTACTGTACTTGTACTGTAGTTGTACTGTAGTTGTACTGTATTTGTACTGTAGTTGTACTGTATGTGTACTGTACTTGTACTGTAGTTGTACTGTAGTTGTACTGTATTTGTACTGTAGTTGTACTGTAGTTGTACTGTAGTTGTACTGTAGTTGTACTGTAGTTGTACTGTATGTGTACTGTAGTTGTACTGTATGTGTACTGTATGTGTACTGTATGTGTACTGTATGTGTACTGTAGTTGTACTGTATGTGTACTGTATGTGTACTGTAGTTGTACTGTAGTTGTACTGTAGTTGTACAGTATTTGTACTGTAGTTGTACTGTAGTTGTACTGTTGTTGTACTGTATGTGTACTGTACTTGTACTGTATGTGTAATGTTGTTGTACTGTATGTGTACTGTATGTGTACTGTAGTTGTACTGTATGTGTACTGTATGTGTACTGTAGTTGTACTGTAGTTGTACTGTAGTTGTACTGTAGTTGTTCTGTATGTGTACTGTATTTGTACTGTATGTGTACTGTATTTGTACTGTAGTTGTACTGTATGTGTACTGTATGTGTACTGTAGTTGTACTGTATGTGTACTGTAGTTGTACTGTATGTGTACTGTATTTGTTCTGTAGTTGTACTGTATGTGTACTGTATGTGTACTGTACTTGTACTGTAGTTGTATTGTATGTGTACTGTAGTTGTACTGTAGTTGTACTGTAGTTGTACTGTAGTTGTACTGTAGTTGTACTGTAGTTGTACTGTATGTGTACTGTATTTGTACTGTATGTGTACTGTATTTGTGCTGTAGTTGTACTGTATGTGTACTGTATGTGTACTGTAGTTGTACTGTAGTTGAACTGTAGTTGTACTGTATGTGTACTGTATTTGTTCTGTAGTTGTACTGTATGTGTACTGTATGTGTACTGTACTTGTACTGTAGTTGTACTGTATGTGTACTGTAGTTGTACTGTAGTTGTACTGTATGTGTACTGTAGTTGTACTGTAGTTGTACTGTAGTTGTACTGTAGTTGTACTGTATGTGTACTGTATTTGTACTGTATGTGTACTGTATTTGTACTGTAGTTGTACTGTATTTGTACTGTATTTGTACTGTAGTTGTACTGTAGTTGTACTGTATGTGTACTGTATTTTAACTGGACTTGTACTGTAGTTGTACTGTATTTGTACTGTAGTTGTACTGTATGTGTACTGTATTTGTACTGTATGTGTACTGTATTTGTACTGTATGTGTACTGTATTTGTCCTATAGTTGTACTGTAGTTGTACTGTACTTGTACTGTATTTGTACTTTATGTGTACTGTATGTGTACTGTAGTTGTACTGTATTTGTACTGTAGTTGTACTGTAGTTGTACTGTAGTTGTACTGTATGTGTACTGTACTTGTACTGTATGTGTACTGTAGTTGTACTGTATTTGTACTGTATTTGTACTGTAGTTGTACTGTAGTTGTACTGTAGTTGTACTGTATGTGTACTGTATGTGTACTGTAGTTGTACTGTATGTGCACTGTATTTGTACTGTAGTTGTACTGTAGTTGTACTGTACTTGTACTGTACTTGTACTGTAGTTGTACTGTAGTTGTACTGTAGTTGTATTGTAGTTGTACTGTATGTGTACTGTACTTGTACTGTATATGTACTGTAGTTGTACTGTATTTGTACTGTAGTTGTACTGTAGTTGTACTGTAGTTGTACTGTATGTGTAATGTACTTGTACTGTATGTGTACTGTAGTTGTACTGTAGTTGTACTGTAGTTGTACTGTATGTGTACTGTAGTTGTACTGTATTTGTACTGTAGTTGTACTGTTCTTGTACTGTAGTTGTACTGTACTTGTACTGTAGTTGTACTGTAGCTGTACTGTATGTGTACTGTACTTGTACTGTTTGTGTACTGTAGTTGTCCTGTATTTGTACTGTAGTTGTACTGTAGTTGTACTGTAGTTGTACTGTAGTTTTACTGTAGTTGTACTGTATGTGTACTGTATGTGTACTGTATGTGTACTGTAGTTGTACTGTATGTGTACTGTATTTTAACTGTACTTGTACTGTAGTTGTACTGTAGTTTTACTGTAGTTGTACTGTATGTGTACTGTACTTGTACTGTATGTGTACTGTAGTTGTACTGTATTTGTACTGTAGTTGTACTGTAGTTGTACTGTAGTTGTACTGTATGTGTACTGTATTTTAACTGTACTTGTACTGTAGTTGTACTGTAGGTGTACTGTAGTTGTACTGTATGTGTACTGTACTTGTACTGTATGTGTACTGTAGTTGTACTGTATTTGTACTGTAGTTGTACTGTAGTTGTACTGTATGTGAACTGTATGTGTACTGTAGTTGTACTGTATTTGTACTGTAGTTGTACTGTAGTTGTACTGTATGTGTACTGTACTTGTACTGTATGAGTACTGTAGTTGTACTGTATTTGTACTGTAGTTGTACTGTAGTTGTACTGTATTTGTACTGTAGTTGTACTGTACTTGTACTGTAGTTGTACTGTACTTGTACTGTAGTTGTACTGTAGCTGTACTGTATGTGTACTGTACTTGTACTGTTTGTGTACTGTAGTTGTCCTGTATTTGTACTGTAGTTGTACTGTAGTTGTACTGTAGTTGTACTGTATTTGTACTGTAGTTGTACTGTAGTTGTACTGTAGTTGTACTGTATGTGTACTGTACTTGTACTGTATGTGTACTGTAGTTGTACTGTATTTGTACTGTAGTTGTACTGTAGTTGTACTGTAGTTGTACTGTAGTTGTACTCTAGTTGTACTGTATGTGTACTGTAAGTGTACTGTATGTGTACTGTAGTTGTACTGTAGTTGTACTGTATTTGTACTGTATGTGTACTGTATGTGTACTGTAGTTTTACTGTATGTGTACTGTATTTAAACTGTACTTGTACTGTAGTTGTACTGTAGTTGTACTGTATTTGTACTGTATGTGTACTGTATGTGTACAGTAGTTGTACTGTAGTTGTTCTGTATTTGTACTGTATGTGTACTGTATGTGTACTGTAGTTGTACTGTATTTGTACTGTACTTGTTCTGTAGTTGTACTGTAGTTGTACTGTAGTTGTACTGTACTTGTACTGTAGTTGTACTGTAGTTGTACTGTACTTGTATTGTAGTTGTACTGTAGTTGTACTGTATGTGTACTGTAGTTGTACTCTATGTGTACTGTAGTTGTACTGTATGTGCACTGTAGTTTTACTGTATTTGTACTGTATGTGTACTGTATGTGTACTGTAGTTGTACTGTATTTGTACTGTAGTTGTACTGTAGTTGTACTGTAGTTGTACTGTACTTGTACTGTAGTTGTACTGTAGTTGTACTGTATTTGTACTGTAGTTGTACTGTAGTTGTACTGTATGTGTACTGTACTTGTACTGTAGTTGTACTGTAGTTGTACTGTATTTGTACTGTAGTTGTACTGTAGTTGTACTGTAGTTGTACTGTAGTAGTACTGTATGTGTACTGTACTTGTACTGTAGTTGTACTGTAGTTGTACTGTATTTTAACTGTAATTGTACTGTATTTGTACTGTATGTGTACTGTATTTGTACTGTAGTTGTACTGTAGTTGTACTGTAGTTGTACTGTAGTTGTACTGTATGTGTACTGTATTTGTACTGTACTTGTACTGTAGTTGTACTGTAGTTGTACTGTAGTTGTACTGTACTTGTACTGTACTTGTACTGTACTTGTACTGTAGTTGTACTGTATGTGTACTGTAGTTGTACTGTAGTTGTACTGTAGTTGTACTGTACTTGTACTGTAGTTGTACTGTAGTTGTACTGTAGTTGTACTGTATGTGTACTGTAGTTGTACTGTATTTGTACTGTACTTGTACTGTAGTTGTACTGTAGTTGTACTGTAGTTGTACTGTATGTGTACTGTATTTATACTGTACTTGTACTGTAGTTGTACTGTAGTTGTACTGTATGTGTACTGTATTTTAACTGTACTTGTACTGTAGTTGTACTGTAGTTGTACTGTAGTTTTACTGTATGTGTACTCTATTTGTACTGTACTTGTACTGTAGTTGTACTGTAGTTGTACTGTACTTGTACTGTACTTGTACTGTACTGGTACTGTACTTGTACTGTACTTGTACTGTATGTGTACTGTACTTGTTCTGTAGTTGTACTGTAGTTGTACTGTATTTGTACTGTATTTGTACTGTAGTTGTACTGTATGTGTACTGTAGTTGTACTGTAGTTGTACTGTAGTTGAACTGTATGTGTACTGTATTTTAACTGTAGTTGTACTGTAGTTGTACAGTATGTGTACTGTATGTGTACTGTAGTTGTACTGTAGTTGTACTGTATGTGTACTGTAGTTGTACTGTATGTGTACTGTAGTTGTACTGTATTTGTACTGTATTTGTACTGTACTTGTACTGTAGTTGTACTGTAGTTGTACTGTATGTGTACTGTATTTGTACTGTACTTGTACTGTAGTTGTACTGTAGTTGTACTGTACTTGTACTGTACTTGTACTGTAGTTGTACTGTATGTGTACTGTAGTTGTACTGTATTTGTACTGTACTTGTACTGTAGTTGTACTGTAGTTGTACTGTACTTGTACTGTACTTGTACTGTAGTTGTACTGTAGTTGTACTGTAGTTGTACTGTATGTGTACTGTAGTTGTACTGTATTTGTACTGTACTTGTACTGTAGTTGTACTGTAGTTGTACTGTATGTGTACTGTATTTGTACTGTACTTGTACTGTAGTTGTACTGTAGTTGTACTGTATGTGTACTGTATTTGTACTGTACTTGTACTGTAGTTGTACTGTAGGTGTACTGTACTTGTACTGTACTTGTACTGTAGTTGTACTGTATGTGTACTGTAGTTGTACTGTATTTGTACTGTACTTGTACTGTAGTTGTACTGTAGTTGTACTGTACTCGTACTGTAGTTGTAATGTAGTTGTACTGTAGTTGTACTGTAGTTGTACTGTATGAGTACTGTAGTTGTACTGTATTTGTACTGTACTTGTACTGTAGTTGTACTGTAGTTGTACTGTAGTTGTACTGTAGTTGTACTGTAGTTGTACTGTAGTTGTACTGTAGTTGTACTGTAGTTGTACTGTAGTTGTACTGTATGTGTACTGTAGTTGTACTCTATGTGTACTGTATTTGTACTGTAGTTGTACTGTAGTTGTACTGTAGTTGTACTGTATGTGTACTGTATTTGTACTGTACTTGTACTGTAGTTGTACTGTAGTTGTACTGTACTTGTACTGTACTTGTACTGTAGTTGTACTGTATGTGTACTGTAGTTGTACTGTATTTGTACTGTACTTGTACTGTAGTTGTACTGTAGTTGTACTGTACTCGTACTGTAGTTGTAATGTAGTTGTACTGTAGTTGTACTGTAGTTGTACTGTATGAGTACTGTAGTTGTACTGTATTTGTACTGTACTTGTACTGTAGTTGTACTGTAGTTGTACTGTAGTTGTACTGTAGTTGTACTGTAATTGTACTGTAGTTGTACTGTAGTTGTACTGTAGTTGTACTGTAGTTGTACTGTATGTGTACTGTAGTTGTACTCTATGTGTACTGTATTTGTACTGTAGTTGTACTGTAGTTGTACTGTAGTTGTACTGTATGTGTACTGTAGTTGTACTGTAGTTGTACTGTAGTTGTTCTGTATGTGTACTGTATTTGTACTGTATGTGTACTGTATTTGTACTGTAGTTGTACTGTATGTGTACTGTATGTGTACTGTAGTTGTACTGTATGTGTACTGTAGTTGTACTGTATGTGTACTGTATTTGTTCTGTAGTTGTACTGTATGTGTACTGTATGTGTACTGTACTTGTACTGTAGTTGTATTGTATGTGTACTGTAGTTGTACTGTAGTTGTACTGTAGTTGTACTGTAGTTGTACTGTAGTTGTACTGTAGTTGTACTGTATGTGTACTGTATTTGTACTGTATGTGTACTGTATTTGTGCTGTAGTTGTACTGTATGTGTACTGTATGTGTACTGTAGTTGTACTGTAGTTGAACTGTAGTTGTACTGTATGTGTACTGTATTTGTTCTGTAGTTGTACTGTATGTGTACTGTATGTGTACTGTACTTGTACTGTAGTTGTACTGTATGTGTACTGTAGTTGTACTGTAGTTGTACTGTATGTGTACTGTAGTTGTACTGTAGTTGTACTGTAGTTGTACTGTATGTGTACTGTATTTGTACTGTATGTGTACTGTATTTGTACTGTAGTTGTACTGTATTTGTACTGTATTTGTACTGTAGTTGTACTGTAGTTGTACTGTATGTGTACTGTATTTTAACTGTACTTGTACTGTAGTTGTACTGTATTTGTACTGTAGTTGTACTGTATGTGTACTGTATTTGTACTGTATGTGTACTGTATTTGTACTGTATTTGTACTGTAGTTGTACTGTACTTGTACTGTATTTGTACTTTATGTGTACTGTATGTGTACTGTAGTTGTACTGTATTTGTACTGTAGTTGTACTGTAGTTGTACTGTAGTTGTACTGTATGTGTACTGTACTTGTACTGTATGTGTACTGTAGTTGTACTGTATTTGTACTGTATTTGTACTGTAGTTGTACTGTAGTTGTACTGTATGTGCACTGTATTTGTACTGTAGTTGTACTGTAGTTGTACTGTACTTGTACTGTACTTGTACTGTAGTTGTACTGTAGTTGTACTGTAGTTGTATTGTAGTTGTACTGTATGTGTACTGTACTTGTACTGTATGTGTACTGTAGTTGTACTGTATTTGTACTGTAGTTGTACTGTAGTTGTACTGTAGTTGTACTGTATGTGTAATGTACTTGTACTGTATGTGTACTGTAGTTGTACTGTATGTGTAATGTACTTGTACTGTATGTGTACTGTAGTTGTACTGTAGTTGTACTGTAGTTGTACTGTATGTGTACTGTACTTGTACTGTATGTGTACTGTAGTTGTACTGTATTTGTACTGTAGTTGTACTGTACTTGTACTGTAGTTGTACTGTACTTGTACTGTAGTTGTACTGTAGCTGTACTGTATGTGTACTGTACTTGTACTGTTTGTGTACTGTAGTTGTCCTGTATTTGTACTGTAGTTGTACTGTAGTTGTACTGTAGTTGTACTGTAGTTGTACTGTAGTTGTACTGTATGTGTACTGTATGTGTACTGTATGTGTACTGTAGTTGTACTGTATGTGTACTGTATTTAACTGTACTTGTACTGTAGTTGTACTGTAGTTTTACTGTAGTTGTACTGTATGTGTACTGTACTTGTACTGTATGTGTACTGTAGTTGTACTGTATTTGTACTGTAGTTGTACTGTAGTTGTACTGTAGTTGTACTGTATGTGTACTGTATTTTAACTGTACTTGTACTGTAGTTGTACTGTAGGTGTACTGTAGTTGTACTGTATGTGTACTGTACTTGTACTGTATGTGTACTGTAGTTGTACTGTATTTGTACTGTAGTTGTACTGTAGTTGTACTGTATGTGAACTGTATGTGTACTGTAGTTGTACTGTATTTGTACTGTAGTTGTACTGTAGTTGTACTGTATGTGTACTGTACTTTTACTGTACTTGTACTGTAGTTGTACTGTACTTGTACTGTAGTTGTACTGTAGCTGTACTGTATGTGTACTGTACTTGTACTGTTTGTGTACTGTAGTTGTCCTGTATTTGTACTGTAGTTGTACTGTAGTTGTACTGTAGTTGTACTGTATTTGTACTGTAGTTGTACTGTAGTTGTACTGTATTTGTACTGTATGTGTACTGTACTTGTACTGTATGTGTACTGTAGTTGTACTGTATTTGTACTGTAGTTGTACTGTAGTTGTACTGTAGTTGTACTGTATATGTACTCTATTTTAACTGTACTTGTACTGTAGTTGTACTGTAGTTGTACTGTAGTTGTACTGTATGTGTACTGTACTTGTACTGTATGTGTACTGTAGTTGTACTGTATTTGTACTGTAGTTGTACTGTAGTTGTACTCTAGTTGTACTGTATGTGTACTGTATGTGTACTGTATGTGTACTGTAGTTGTACTGTAGTTGTACTGTATTTGTACTGTATGTGTACTGTATGTGTACTGTAGTTTTACTGTATGTGTACTGTATTTAAACTGTACTTGTACTGTAGTTGTACTGTAGTTGTACTGTATTTGTACTGTATGTGTACTGTATGTGTACAGTAGTTGTACTGTAGTTGTTCTGTATTTGTACTGTATGTGTACTGTATGTGTACTGTAGTTGTACTGTATTTGTACTGTACTTGTTCTGTAGTTGTACTGTAGTTGTACTGTAGTTGTACTGTACTTGTACTGTAGTTGTACTGTAGTTGTACTGTACTTGTACTGTAGTTGTACTGTAGTTGTACTGTATGTGTACTGTAGTTGTACTCTATGTGTACTGTAGTTGTACTGTATGTGCACTGTAGTTGTACTGTATTTGTACTGTATGTGTACTGTATGTGTACTGTAGTTGTACTGTATTTGTACTGTAGTTGTACTGTAGTTGTACTGTAGTTGTACTGTACTTGTACTGTACTTGTACTGTAGTTGTACTGTATTTGTACTGTAGTTGTACTGTATGTGTACTGTACTTGTACTGTAGTTGTACTGTAGTTGTACTGTATTTGTACTGTAGTTGTACTGTAGTTGTACGGTAGTTGTACTGTAGTAGTACTGTATGTGTACTGTACTTGTACTGTAGTTGTACTGTAGTTGTACTGTATTTTAACTGTAATTGTACTGTATTTGTACTGTATGTGTACTGTATTTGTACTGTAGTTGTACTGTAGTTGTACTGTAGTTGTACTGTAGTTGTACTGTATGTGTACTGTATTTGTACTGTACTTGTACTGTAGTTGTACTGTAGTTGTACTGTAGTTGTACTGTACTTGTACTGTACTTGTACTGTACTTGTACTGTAGTTGTACTGTATGTGTACTGTAGTTGTACTGTAGTTGTACTGTAGTTGTACTGTAGTTGTACTGTAGTTGTACTGTAGTTGTACTGTATGTGTACTGTAGTTTTACTGTATTTGTACTGTACTTGTACTGTAGTTGTACTGTAGTTGTACTGTAGTTGTACTGTATGTGTACTGTATTTATACTGTACTTGTACTGTAGTTGTACTGTAGTTGTACTGTATGTGTACTGTATTTTAACTGTACTTGAACTGTAGTTGTACTGTAGTTGTACTGTAGTTGTACTGTATGTGTACTCTATTTGTACTGTACTTGTACTGTAGTTGTACTGTAGTTGTACTGTACTTGTACTGTACTTGTACTGTACTGGTACTGTACTTGTACTGTACTTTTACTGTATGTGTACTGTACTTGTTCTGTAGTTGTACTGTAGTTGTACTGTATTTGTACTGTAGTTGTACTGTAGTTGTACTGTAGTTGTACTGTAGTTGTACTGTAGTTGTACTGTATGTGTACTGTATTTTAACTGTAGTTGTACTGTAGTTGTACAGTATGTGTACTGTATGTGTACTGTAGTTGTACTGTAGTTGTACTGTATGTGTACTGTAGTTGTACTGTATGTGTACTGTAGTTGTACTGTATTTGTACTGTATTTGTACTGTACTTGTACTGTAGTTGTACTGTAGTTGTACTGTATGTGTACTGTATTTGTACTGTACTTGTACTGTAGTTGTACTGTAGTTGTACTGTATGTGTACTGTATTTTAACTGTACTTGTACTGTAGTTGTACTGTAGTTGTACTGTAGTTGTACTGTATGTGTACTCTATTTGTACTGTACTTGTACTGTAGTTGTACTGTAGTTGTACTGTATTTGTACTGTATGTGTACTGTATGTGTACAGTAGTTGTACTGTAGTTGTTCTGTATTTGTACTGTATGTGTACTGTATGTGTACTGTAGTTGTACTGTATTTGTACTGTACTTGTTCTGTAGTTGTACTGTAGTTGTACTGTAGTTGTACTGTACTTGTACTGTAGTTGTACTGTAGTTGTACTGTACTTGTATTGTAGTTGTACTGTAGTTGTACTGTATGTGTACTGTAGTTGTACTCTATGTGTACTGTAGTTGTACTGTATGTGCACTGTAGTTGTACTGTATTTGTACTGTATGTGTACTGTATGTGTACTGTAGTTGTACTGTATTTGTACTGTAGTTGTACTGTAGTTGTACTGTAGTTGTACTGTACTTGTACTGTAGTTGTAAAGTAGTTGTACTGTATTTGTACTGTAGTTGTACTGTATGTGTACTGTACTTGTACTGTAGTTGTACTGTAGTTGTACTGTATTTGTACTGTAGTTGTACTGTAGTTGTACTGTAGTTGTACTGTAGTAGTACTGTATGTGTACTGTACTTGTACTGTAGTTGTACTGTAGTTGTACTGTATTTTAACTGTAATTGTACTGTATTTGTACTGTATGTGTACTGTATTTGTACTGTAGTTGTACTGTAGTAGTACTGTAGTTGTACTGTAGTTGTACTGTATGTGTACTGTATTTGTACTGTACTTGTACTGTAGTTGTACTGTAGTTGTACTGTAGTTGTACTGTACTTGTACTGTACTTGTACTGTAGTTGTACTGTATGTGTACTGTAGTTGTACTGTAGTTGTACTGTAGTTGTACTGTACTTGTACTGTAGTTGTACTGTAGTTGTACTGTAGTTGTACTGTATGTGTACTGTAGTTGTACTGTATTTGTACTGTACTTGTACTGTAGTTGTACTGTAGTTGTACTGTAGTTGTACTGTATGTGTACTGTATTTATACTGTACTTGTACTGTAGTTGTACTGTAGTTGTACTGTATGCGTACTGTATTTTAACTGTACTTGTACTGTAGTTGTACTGTAGTTGTACTGTAGTTGTACTGTATGTGTACTCTATTTGTACTGTACTTGTACTGTAGTTGTACTGTAGTTGTACTGTACTTGTACTGTACTTGTACTGTACTGGTACTGTACTTGTACTGTACTTGTACTGTATGTGTACTGTACTTGTTCTGTAGTTGTACTGTAGTTGTACTGTATTTGTACTGTATTTGTACTGTAGTTGTACTGTAGTTGTACTGTAGTTGAACTGTATGTGTACTGTATTTTAACTGTAGTTGTACTGTAGTTGTACAGTATGTGTACTGTATGTGTACTGTAGTTGTACTGTAGTTGTACTGTATGTGTACTGTAGTTGTACTGTATGTGTACTGTAGTTGTACTGTATGTGTACTGTAGTTGTACTGTATTTGTACTGTATTTGTACTGTACTTGTACTGTAGTTGTAATGTAGTTGTACTGTATGTGTACTGTATTTGTACTGTACTTGTACTGTAGTTGTACTGTAGTTGTACTGTACTTGTACTGTACTTGTACTGTAGTTGTACTGTATGTGTACTGTAGTTGTACTGTATTTGTACTGTACTTGTACTGTAGTTGTACTGTAGTTGTACTGTACTTGTACTGTACTTGTACTGTAGTTGTACTGTAGTTGTACTGTAGTTGTACTGTATGTGTACTGTAGTTGTACTGTATTTGTACTGTACTTGTACTGTAGTTGTACTGTAGTTGTACTGTATGTGTACTGTATTTGTACTGTACTTGTACTGTAGTTGTACTGTAGTTGTACTGTATGTGTACTGTATTTGTACTGTACTTGTACTGTAGTTGTACTGTACTTGTACTGTACTTGTACTGTAGTTGTACTGTATGTGTACTGTAGTTGTACTGTATTTGTACTGTACTTGTACTGTAGTTGTACTGTAGTTGTACTGTACTCGTACTGTAGTTGTAATGTAGTTGTACTGTAGTTGTACTGTAGTTGTACTGTATGAGTACTGTAGTTGTACTGTATTTGTACTGTACTTGTACTGTAGTTGTACTGTAGTTGTACTGTAGTTGTACTGTAGTTGTACTGTAGTTGTACTGTAGTTGTACTGTAGTTGTACTGTAGTTGTACTGTAGTTGTACTGTAGTTGTACTGTATGTGTACTGTATGTGTACTGTATGTGTACTGTAGTTGTACTGTATGTGTACTGTAGTTGTACTGTATGTGTACTGTATGTGTACTGTAGTTGTACTGTAGTTGTACTGTATTTGTACTGTATGTGTACTGTATGTGTACTGTAGTTGTACTGTATGTGTACTGTATGTGTACTGCATGTGTACTGTAGTTGTACTGTATGTGTACTGTATGTGTACTGTAGTTGTACTGTAGTTGTACTGTAGTTGTACAGTATTTGTACTGTAGTTGTACTGTAGTTGTACTGTTGTTGTACTGTATGTGTACTGTATTTGTACTGTATGTGTACTGTTGTTGTACTGTATGTGTACTGTATGTGTACTGTAGTTGTACTGTATGTGTACTGTATGTGTACTGTAGTTGTACTGTAGTTGTACTGTAGTTGTACTGTAGTTGTTCTGTATGTGTACTGTATTTGTACTGTATGTGTACTGTATTTGTACTGTAGTTGTACTGTATGTGTACTGTATGTGTACTGTAGTTGTACTGTATGTGTACTGTAGTTGTACTGTATGTGTACTGTATTTGTTCTGTAGTTGTACTGTATGTGTACTGTATGTGTACTGTACTTGTACTGTAGTTGTATTGTATGTGTACTGTAGTTGTACTGTAGTTGTACTGTAGTTGTACTGTAGTTGTACTGTAGTTGTACTGTAGTTGTACTGTATGTGTACTGTACTTGTACTGTATGTGTACTGTAGTTGTACTGTATTTGTACTGTAGTTGTACTGTACTTGTACTGTAGTTGTACTGTACTTGTACTGTAGTTGTACTGTAGCTGTACTGTATGAGTACTGTACTTGTACTGTTTGTGTACTGTAGTTGTCCTGTATTTGTACTGTAGTTGTACTGTAGTTGTACTGTAGTTGTACTGTAGTTGTACTGTAGTTGTACTGTATGTGTACTGTATGTGTACTGTACTTGTACTGTATGTGTACTGTAGTTGTACTGTATTTGTACTGTAGTTGTACTGTAGTTGTACTGTATGTGAACTGTATGTGTACTGTAGTTGTACTGTATTTGTACTGTAGTTGTACTGTATTTGTGCTGTAGTTGTACTGTATGTGTACTGTATGTGTACTGTAGTTGTACTGTAGTTGAACTGTAGTTGTACTGTATGTGTACTGTATTTGTTCTGTAGTTGTACTGTATGTGTACTGTATGTGTACTGTACTTGTACTGTAGTTGTACTGTATGTGTACTGTAGTTGTACTGTAGTTGTACTGTATGTGTACTGTAGTTGTACTGTAGTTGTACTGTAGTTGTACTGTATGTGTACTGTATTTGTACTGTATGTGTACTGTATTTGTACTGTAGTTGTACTGTATTTGTACTGTATTTGTACTGTAGTTGTACTGTAGTTGTACTGTATGTGTACTGTATTTTAACTGTACTTGTACTGTAGTTGTACTGTATTTGTACTGTAGTTGTACTGTATGTGTACTGTATTTGTACTGTATGTGTACTGTATTTGTACTGTATGTGCACTGTATTTGTCCTGTAGTTGTACTGTAGTTCTACTGTACTTGTACTGTATTTGTACTTTATGTGTACTGTATGTGTACTGTAGTTGTACTGTATTTGTACTGTAGTTGTACTGTAGTTGTACTGTAGTTGTACTGTATGTGTACTGTACTTGTACTGTATGTGTACTGTAGTTGTACTGTATTTGTACTGTATTTGTACTGTAGTTGTACTGTAGTTGTACTGTAGTTGTACTGTATGTGTACTGTATGTGTACTGTAGTTGTACTGTATGTGCACTGTATTTGTACTGTAGTTGTACTGTAGTTGTACTGTACTTGTACTGTACTTGTACTGTAGTTGTACTGTAGTTGTACTGTAGTTGTATTGTAGTTGTACTGTATGTGTACTGTACTTGTACTGTATGTGTACTGTAGTTGTACTGTATTTGTACTGTAGTTGTACTGTAGTTGTACTGTAGTTGTACTGTATGTGTAATGTACTTGTACTGTATGTGTACTGTAGTTGTACTGTAGTTGTACTGTAGTTGTACTGTATGTGTACTGTACTTGTACTGTATGTGTACTGTAGTTGTACTGTATTTGTACTGTAGTTGTACTGTACTTGTACTGTAGTTGTACTGTACTTGTACTGTAGTTGTACTGTAGCTGTACTGTATGAGTACTGTACTTGTACTGTTTGTGTACTGTAGTTGTCCTGTATTTGTACTGTAGTTGTACTGTAGTTGTACTGTAGTTGTACTGTAGTTGTACTGTAGTTGTACTGTATGTGTACTGTATGTGTACTGTACTTGTACTGTATGTGTACTGTAGTTGTACTGTATTTGTACTGTAGTTGTACTGTAGTTGTACTGTATGTGAACTGTATGTGTACTGTAGTTGTACTGTATTTGTACTGTAGTTGTACTGTAGTTGTACTGTATGTGTACTGTACATGTACTGTACTTGTACTGTAGTTGTACTGTACTTGTACTGTAGTTGTACTGTAGCTGTACTGTATGTGTACTGTACTTGTACTGTTTGTGTACTGTAGTTGTCCTGTATTTGTACTGTAGTTGTACTGTAGTTGTACTGTAGTTGTACTGTATTTGTACTGTAGTTGTACTGTAGTTGTACTTTAGTTGTACTGTATGTGTACTGTACTTGTACTGTATGTGTACTGTAGTTGTACTGTATTTGTACTGTAGTTGTACTGTAGTTGTACTGTAGTTGTACTGTATATGTACTCTATTTTAACTGTACTTGTACTGTAGTTGTACTGTAGTTGTACTGTAGTTGTACTGTATGTGTACTGTACTTGTACTGTATGTGTACTGTAGTTGTACTGTATTTGTACTGTATGTGTACTGTATGTGTACAGTAGTTGTACTGTAGTTGTTCTGTATTTGTACTGTATGTGTACTGTATGTGTACTGTAGTTGTACTGTATTTGTACTGTACTTGTTCTGTAGTTGTACTGTAGTTGTACTGTAGTTGTACTGTACTTGTACTGTAGTTGTACTGTAGTTGTACTGTACTTGTACTGTAGTTGTACTGTAGTTGTACTGTATGTGTACTGTAGTTGTACTCTATGTGTACTGTAGTTGTACTGTATGTGCACTGTAGTTGTACTGTATTTGTACTGTATGTGTACTGTATGTGTACTGTAGTTGTACTGTATTTGTACTGTAGTTGTACTGTAGTTGTACTGTAGTTGTACTGTACTTGTACTGTAGTTGTACTGTAGTTGTACTGTATTTGTACTGTAGTTGTACTGTATGTGTACTGTACTTGTACTGTAGTTGTACTGTAGTTGTACTGTATTTGTACTGTAGTTGTACTGTAGTTGTACTGTAGTTGTACTGTAGTAGTACTGTATGTGTACTGTACTTGTACTGTAGTTGTACTGTAGTTGTACTGTATTTTAACTGTAATTGTACTGTATTTGTACTGTATGTGTACTGTATTTGTACTGTAGTTGTACTGTAGTTGTACTGTAGTTGTACTGTAGTTGTACTGTATGTGTACTGTATTTGTACTGTACTTGTACTGTAGTTGTACTGTAGTTGTACTGTAGTTGTACTGTACTTGTACTGTACTTGTACTGTACTTGTACTGTAGTTGTACTGTATGTGTACTGTAGTTGTACTGTAGTTGTACTGTAGTTGTACTGTAGTTGTACTGTAGTTGTACTGTAGTTGTACTGTATGTGTACTGTAGTTTTACTGTATTTGTACTGTACTTGTACTGTAGTTGTACTGTAGTTGTACTGTAGTTGTACTGTATGTGTACTGTATTTATACTGTACTTGTACTGTAGTTGTACTGTAGTTGTACTGTATGTGTACTGTATTTTAACTGTACTTGTACTGTAGTTGTACTGTAGTTGTACTGTAGTTGTACTGTATGAGTACTCTATTTGTACTGTACTTGTACTGTAGTTGTACTGTAGTTGTACTGTACTTGTACTGTACTTGTACTGTACTGGTACTGTACTTGTACTGTACTTGTACTGTATGTGTACTGTACTTGTTCTGTAGTTGTACTGTAGTTGTACTGTATTTGTACTGTAGTTGTACTGTAGTTGTACTGTAGTTGTACTGTAGTTGTACTGTAGTTGTACTGTATGTGTACTGTATTTTAACTGTAGTTGTACTGTAGTTGTACAGTATGTGTACTGTATGTGTACTGTAGTTGTACTGTAGTTGTACTGTATGTGTACTGTAGTTGTACTGTATGTGTACTGTAGTTGTACTGTATTTGTACTGTATTTGTACTGTACTTGTACTGTAGTTGTACTGTAGTTGTACTGTATGTGTACTGTATTTGTACTGTACTTGTACTGTAGTTGTACTGTAGTTGTACTGTACTTGTACTGTACTTGTACTGTACTTGTACTGTAGTTGTACTGTATGTGTACTGTAGTTGTACTGTATTTGTACTGTACTTGTACTGTAGTTGTACTGTAGTTGTACTGTACTTGTACTGTACTTGTACTGTAGTTGTACTGTAGTTGTACTGTATGTGTACTGTAGTTGTACTGTATTTGTACTGTACTTGTACTGTAGTTGGACTGTAGTTGTACTGTATGTGTACTGTATTTGTACTGTACTTGTACTGTAGTTGTACTGTAGTTGTACTGTATGTGTACTGTATTTGTACTGTACTTGTACTGTAGTTGTACTGTAGTTGTACTGTACTTGTACTGTACTTGTACTGTAGTTGTACTGTATGTGTACTGTAGTTGTACTGTATTTGTACTGTACTTGTACTGTAGTTGTACTGTAGTTGTACTGTACTCGTACTGTAGTTGTAATGTAGTTGTACTGTAGTTGTACTGTAGTTGTACTGTATGAGTACTGTAGTTGTACTGTATTTGTACTGTACTTGTACTGTAGTTGTACTGTAGTTGTACTGTATGTGTACTGTATTTATACTGTACTTGTACTGTAGTTGTACTGTAGTTGTACTGTATGTGTACTGTATTTGTACTGTACTTGTACTGTAGTTGTACTGTAGTTGTACTGTACTTGTACTGTACTTGTACTGTAGTTGTACTGTATGTGTACTGTAGTTGTACTGTATTTGTACTGTACTTGTACTGTAGTTGTACTGTAGTTGTACTGTAGTTGTACTGTACCTGTACTGTAGTTGTACTGTAGTTGTACTGAAGTTGTACTGTATGTGTACTGTATGTGTACTGTAGTTGTAATGTATTTGTACTGTACTTGTACTGTAGTTGTACTGTAGTTGTACTGTACTTGTACTGTACTTGTACTGTACTTGTACTGTAGTTGTACTGTATTTGTACTGTACTTGTACTCTACTTGTACTGTAGTTGTACTGTAGTTGTACTGTACTTGTACTGTAGTTGTACTGTATGTGTACTGTAGTTGTACTGTATTTGTACTGTACTTGTACTGTAGTTGTACTGTAGTTGTAATGTACTTGTACTGTACTTGTACTGTACTTGTACTGTACTTGTACTGTAGTTGTACTGTATTTGTACTGTACTTGTACTGTACTTGTACTGTAGTTGTACTGTACTTGTACTGTACTTGTACTGTAGTTGTACTGTAGTTGTACTGTAGTTGTACTGTATGTGTACTGTATTTGTACTGTACTTGTACTGTAGTTGTACTGTAGTTGTACTGTATGTGTACTGTATTTGTACTGTACTTGTACTGTAGTTGTACTGTAGTTGTACTGTATGTGTACTGTATTTGTACTGTACTTGTACTGTAGTTGTACTGTAGTTGTACTGTACTTGTACTGTACTTGTACTGTAGTTGTACTGTATGTGTACTGTAGTTGTACTGTATTTGAACTGTACTTTTACTGTAGTTGTACTGTAGTTGTACTGTAGTTGTACTGTATGTGTACTGTAGTTGTACTGTATGTGTACTGTAGTTGTACTGTATTTGTACTGTATTTGTACGGTACTTGTACTGTAGTTGTACTGTAGTTGTACTGTATGTGTACTGTATTTGTACTGTACTTTTACTGTAGTTGTACTGTAGTTGTACTGTACTTGTACTGTACTTGTACTGTACTTGTACTGTAGTTGTACTGTATGTGTACAGTAGTTGTACTGTATTTGTACTGTACTTGTACTGTAGTTGTACTGTAGTTGTACTGTACTTGTACTGTACTTGTACTGTAGTTGTACTGTAGTTGTACTGTAGTTGTACTGTATGTGTACTGTATTTGTACTGTATTTGTACTGTACTTGTACTGTAGTTGTACTGTAGTTGTACTGTAGTTGTACTGTATATGTACTGTATTTGTACTGTACTTGTACTGTAGTTGTACTATAGTTGTACTGTATGTGTACTGTATTTGTACTGTACTTGTACTTTAGTTGTACTGTAGTTGTACTGTACTTGTACTGTACTTGTACTGTAGTTGTACTGTATGTGTACTGTAGATGTACTGTATTTGTACTGTACTTGTACTGTAGTTGTACTGTAGTTGTACTGTACTCGTACTGTACTTGTAATGTAGTTGTACTGTAGTTGTACTGTATGAGTACTGTAGTTGTACTGTATTTGTACTGTACTTGTACTGTAGTTGTACTGTAGTTGTACTGTATGTTTACTGTATTTATACTGTACTTGTACTGTAGTTGTACTGTAGTTGTACTGTATGTGTACTGTATTTGTACTGTACTTGTACTGTAGTTGTATTGTAGTTGTACTGTACTTGTACTGTACTTGTACTGTAGTTGTACTGTATGTGTACTGTAGTTGTACTGTATTTGTACTGTACTTGTACTGTAGTTGTACTGTAGTTGTACTGTAGTTGTACTGTAGTTGTACTGTACCTGTACTGTAGTTGTACTGTAGTTGTACTGTAGTTGTACTGTATGTGTACTGTATGTGTACTGTAGTTGTACTGTATTTGTACTGTACTTGTACTGTAGTTGTACTGTAGTTGTACTGTACTTGTACTGTACTTGTACTGTAGTTGTACTGTATTTGTACTGTACTTGTACTGTACTTGTACTGTAGTTGTACTGTAGTTGTACTGTACTTGTACTGTAGTTGTACTGTATGTGTACTGTAGTTGTACTGTATTTGTACTGTACTTGTACTGTAGTTGTACTGTAGTTGTACTGTACTTTTACTGTACTTGTACTGTAGTTGTACTGTACTTTTACTGTACTTGTACTGTAGTTGTACTGTATTTGTACTGTACTTGTACTGTACTTGTATTGTAGTTGTACTGTACTTGTACTGTACTTGTACTGTAGTTGTACTGTAGTTGTACTGTAGTTGTACTGTATGAGTACTCTATTTGTACTGTACTTGTACTGTAGTTGTACTGTAGTTGTACTGTACTTGTACTGTACTTGTACTGTACTGGTACTGTACTTGTACTGTACTTGTACTGTATGTGTACTGTACTTGTTCTGTAGTTGTACTGTAGTTGTACTGTATTTGTACTGTAGTTGTACTGTAGTTGTACTGTAGTTGTACTGTAGTTGTACTGTAGTTGTACTGTATGTGTACTGTATTTTAACTGTAGTTGTACTGTAGTTGTACAGTATGTGTACTGTATGTGTACTGTAGTTGTACTGTAGTTGTACTGTATGTGTACTGTAGTTGTACTGTATGTGTACTGTAGTTGTACTGTATTTGTACTGTATTTGTACTGTACTTGTACTGTAGTTGTACTGTAGTTGTACTGTATGTGTACTGTATTTGTACTGTACTTGTACTGTAGTTGTACTGTAGTTGTACTGTACTTGTACTGTACTTGTACTGTAGTTGTACTGTATGTGTACTGTAGTTGTACTGTATTTGTACTGTACTTGTACTGTAGTTGTACTGTAGTTGTACTGTACTTGTACTGTACTTGTACTGTAGTTGTACTGTAGTTGTACTGTATGTGTACTGTAGTTGTACTGTATTTGTACTGTACTTGTACTGTAGTTGGACTGTAGTTGTACTGTATGTGTACTGTATTTGTACTGTACTTGTACTGTAGTTGTACTGTAGTTGTACTGTATGTGTACTGTATTTGTACTGTACTTGTACTGTAGTTGTACTGTAGTTGTACTGTACTTGTACTGTACTTGTACTGTAGTTGTACTGTATGTGTACTGTAGTTGTACTGTATTTGTACTGTACTTGTACTGTAGTTGTACTGTACTCGTACTGTAGTTGTAATGTAGTTGTACTGTAGTTGTACTGTAGTTGTACTGTATGAGTACTGTAGTTGTACTGTATTTGTACTGTACTTGTACTGTAGTTGTACTGTAGTTGTACTGTATGTGTACTGTATTTATACTGTACTTGTACTGTAGTTGTACTGTAGTTGTACTGTATGTGTACTGTATTTGTACTGTACTTGTACTGTAGTTGTACTGTAGTTGTACTGTACTTGTACTGTACTTGTACTGTAGTTGTACTGTATGTGTACTGTAGTTGTACTGTATTTGTACTGTACTTGTACTGTAGTTGTACTGTAGTTGTACTGTAGTTGTACTGTACCTGTACTGTAGTTGTACTGTAGTTGTACTGAAGTTGTACTGTATGTGTACTGTATGTGTACTGTAGTTGTAATGTATTTGTACTGTACTTGTACTGTAGTTGTACTGTAGTTGTACTGTACTTGTACTGTACTTGTACTGTAGTTGTACTGTATTTGTACTGTACTTGTACTCTACTTGTACTGTAGTTGTACTGTAGTTGTACTGTACTTGTACTGTAGTTGTACTGTATGTGTACTGTAGTTGTACTGTATTTGTACTGTACTTGTACTGTAGTTGTACTGTAGTTGTAATGTACTTGTACTGTACTTGTACTGTACTTGTACTGTACTTGTACTGTAGTTGTACTGTATTTGTACTGTACTTGTACTGTACTTGTACTGTAGTTGTACTGTACTTGTACTGTACTTGTACTGTAGTTGTACTGTAGTTGTACTGTAGTTGTACTGTATGTGTACTGTATTTGTACTGTACTTGTACTGTAGTTGTACTGTAGTTGTACTGTATGTGTACTGTATTTGTACTGTACTTGTACTGTAGTTGTACTGTAGTTGTACTGTATGTGTACT
Source organism: Meconema thalassinum (assembly GCA_946902985.2). Taxonomy (NCBI): domain Eukaryota; kingdom Metazoa; phylum Arthropoda; class Insecta; order Orthoptera; family Tettigoniidae; genus Meconema; species Meconema thalassinum. The sequence goes on along the minus strand of OX336394.1, from coordinate 441,295,813 downwards.
GTATTTGTACTGTACTTGTACTGTAGTTGTACTGTACTTGTACTGTACTTGTACTGTACTTGTACTGTAGTTGTACTGTATGTGTACTGTAGTTGTACTGTATTTGAACTGTACTTTTACTGTAGTTGTACTGTAGTTGTACTGTAGTTGTACTGTATGTGTACTGTAGTTGTACTGTATGTGTACTGTAGTTGTACTGTATTTGTACTGTATTTGTACGGTACTTGTACTGTAGTTGTACTGTAGTTGTACTGTATGTGTACTGTATTTGTACTGTACTTTTACTGTAGTTGTACTGTAGTTGTACTGTACTTGTACTGTACTTGTACTGTACTTGTACTGTAGTTGTACTGTATGTGTACAGTAGTTGTACTGTATTTGTACTGTACTTGTACTGTAGTTGTACTGTAGTTGTACTGTACTTGTACTGTACTTGTACTGTAGTTGTACTATAGTTGTACTGTATGTGTACTGTATTTGTACTGTACTTGTACTTTAGTTGTACTGTAGTTGTACTGTACTTGTACTGTACTTGTACTGTAGTTGTACTGTATGTGTACTGTAGATGTACTGTATTTGTACTGTACTTGTACTGTAGTTGTACTGTAGTTGTACTGTACTCGTACTGTACTTGTAATGTAGTTGTACTGTAGTTGTACTGTATGAGTACTGTAGTTGTACTGTATTTGTACTGTACTTGTACTGTAGTTGTACTGTAGTTGTACTGTATGTTTACTGTATTTATACTGTACTTGTACTGTAGTTGTACTGTAGTTGTACTGTATGTGTACTGTATTTGTACTGTACTTGTACTGTAGTTGTATTGTAGTTGTACTGTACTTGTACTGTACTTGTACTGTAGTTGTACTGTATGTGTACTGTAGTTGTACTGTATTTGTACTGTACTTGTACTGTAGTTGTACTGTAGTTGTACTGTAGTTGTACTGTAGTTGTACTGTACCTGTACTGTAGTTGTACTGTAGTTGTACTGTAGTTGTACTGTATGTGTACTGTATGTGTACTGTAGTTGTACTGTATTTGTACTGTACTTGTACTGTAGTTGTACTGTAGTTGTACTGTACTTGTACTGTACTTGTACTGTAGTTGTACTGTATTTGTACTGTACTTGTACTGTACTTGTACTGTAGTTGTACTGTAGTTGTACTGTACTTGTACTGTAGTTGTACTGTATGTGTACTGTAGTTGTACTGTATTTGTACTGTACTTGTACTGTAGTTGTACTGTAGTTGTACTGTACTTTTACTGTACTTGTACTGTAGTTGTACTGTACTTTTACTGTACTTGTACTGTAGTTGTACTGTATTTGTACTGTACTTGTACTGTACTTGTATTGTAGTTGTACTGTACTTGTACTGTACTTGTACTGTAGTTGTACTGTAGTTGTACTGTAGTTGTACTGTATGTGTACTGTATTTGTACTGTACTTGTACTGTAGTTGTACTGTAGTTGTACTGTATTTGTACTGTAGTTGTACTGTATGTGTACTGTAGTTGTACCATATTTTTACTGTAGATGTACTGTAGTTGTACTGTATTTGTACAGTAGTTGTACTGTAGTTGTACTGTATGTGTACTGTAGTTGTACTGTATGTGTACTGTAGTTGTACTGAATGTGTACTGTAGTTGTACTGTATTTGTACTGTATTTGTACTGTACTTGTACTGTAGTTGTACTGTAGTTGTACTGTATGTGTACTGTATTTGTACTGTACTTGTACTGTAGTTGTACTGTAGTTGTACTGTACTTGTACTGTACTTGTACTGTAGTTGTACTGTATGTGTACTGTAGTTGTACTGTATTTGTACTGTACTTGTACTGTAGTTGTACTGTAGTTGTACTGTACTTGTACTGTACTTGAACTGTAGTTGTACTGCAGTTGTACTGTAGTTGTACTGTATGTGTACTGTAGTTCTACTGTATTTGTACTGTACTTGTACTGTAGTTGTACTGTAGTTGTACTGTATTTGTACTGTATGTGTACTGTATTTGTACTGTACTTGTACTGTAGTTGTACTGTAGTTGTACTGTACTTGTACTGTACTTGTACTGTAGTTGTACTGTATGTGTACTGTAGTTGTACTGTATTTGTACTGTACTTGTACTGTAGTTGTACTGTAGTTGTACTGTACTTGTACTGTACTTGTACTGTAGTTGTACTGTAGTTGTACTGTAGTTGTACTGTAGTTGTACTGTATGTGTACTTTATTTTAACTGTATTTGTACTGTAGTTGTACTGTAGTTGTACTGTATGTGTACTGTATTTGTACTGTATGTGTACTGTAGTTGTACTGTATGTGTACTGTATGTGTACTGTAGTTGTACTGTAGTTGTACTGTATGTGTACTGTAGTTGTACTGTATGTGTACTGTATGTGTACTGTAGTTGTACTGTAGTTGTACTGTAGTTGTACTGTAGTTGTACTGTATGTGTACTGTAGTTGTACTGTATTTGTACTGTACTTGTACTGTAGTTGTACTGTAGTTGTACTGTACTTGTACTGTACTTGTACTGTACTTGTACTGTAGTTGTACTGTATGTGTACTGTACTTGTACTGTACTTGTACTGTAGTTGTACTGTAGTTGTACTGTACTTGTACTGTACTTGTACTGTAGTTGTACTATAGTTGTACTGTAGTTGTACTGTATGTGTACTGTATTTGTACTGTACTTGTACTGTAGTTGTACTGTAGTTGTACTGTATTTGTACTGTACTTGTACTGTAGTTGTACTGTATTTGTACTGTACTTGTACTGTAGTTGTACTGTAGTTGTACTGTAGTTGTACTGTAGTTGTACTGTATGTGTACTTTATTTTAACTGTATTTGTACTGTAGTTGTACTGTAGTTGTACTGTATGTGTACTGTATTTGTACTGTATGTGTAGTGTAGTTGTACTGTATGTGTACTGTATGTGTACTGTAGTTGTACTGTAGTTGTACTGTATGTGTACTGTAGTTGTACTGTATGTGTACTGTATGTGTACTGTAGTTGTACTGTAGTTGTACTGTAGTTGTACTGTAGTTTTACTGTATTTGTACTGTAGTTGTACTGTAGTTGTACTGTAGTTGTACTGTATGTGTACTGTATGTGTACTGTAGTTGTACTGTATGTGTACTGTATGTGTACTGTTTGTGTACTGTAGTTGTACTGTATGTGTTCTGTATGTGTACTGTAGTTGTACTGTAGTTGTACTGTAGTTGTACTGTATGTGTACTGTATGTGTACTGTATGTGTACTGTAGTTGTACTGTAGTTGTACTGTAGTTGTACTGTATGTGTACTGTAGTTGTACTGTATGTGTACTGTATGTGTACTGTAGTTGTACTGTATGTGTACTGTAAGTGTACTGTAGTTGTACTGTAGTTGTACTGTATGTGTACTGTATTTGTACTGTAGTTGTACTGTAGTTTTACTGTAGTTGTACTGTATGTGTACTGTATGTGTACTGTATGTGTACTGTATGTGTACTGTAGTTGTACTGTATGTGTACTGTATTTGTACTGTAGTTGTACTGTAGTTGTACTGTAGTTGTACTGTATGTGTACTGTATGTGTACTGTATGTGTACTGTAGTTGTACTGTATGTGTACTGTAGTTGTACTGTAGTTGTACTGTATGTGTACTGTAGTTGTACTGTAGTTGTACTGTAGTTGTACTGTATGTGTACTGTAGTTGTACTGTATGTGTACTGTATGTGTACTGTATGTGTACTGTATGTGTACTGTATGTGTACTGTATGTGTACTGTATGTGTACTGTATGTGTACTGTAGTTGTACTGTAGTTGTACTGTAGTTGTACTGTAGTTGTACTGTAGTTGTACTGTAGTTGTACAGTATTTGTACTGTAGTTGTACTGTAGTTGTACTGTTGTTGTACTGTATGTGTATTGTATTTGTACTGTATGTTTACTGTAGTTGTACTGTATGTTTACTGTATGTGTACTGTAGTTGTACTTGTAGTTGTACTGTATGTGTACTGTATGTGTACTGTAGTTGTACTGTAGTTGTACTGTAGTTGTACTGTATGTGTATTGTAGTTGTATTGTAGTTGTACTGTATGTGTACTGTAGTTGTACTTTAGTTGTACTGCAGTTGTACTGTAGTTGTTCTGTATGTGTACTGTATTTGTACTGTATGTGTACTGTATTTGTATTGTAGTTGTACTGTATGTGTACTGTATGTGTACTGTAGTTATACTGTATGTGTACTGTAATTGTACTGTATGTGTACAGTATTTGTACTGTAGTTGTACTGTATGTGTACTGTATGTGTACTGTACTTGTACTGTAGTTGTACTGTATGTGTACTGTAGTTGTACTGTAGTTGTACTGTATGTGTACTGTAGTTGTACTGTTCTTGTACTGTAGTTGTACTGTATGTGTACTGTATTTGTACTGTAGTTGTACTGTAGTTGTACTGTATTTGTACTGTATGTGTACTGTATGTGTACTGTAGTTGTACTGTAGTTGTTCTGTATTTGTACTGTATGTGTACTGCATGTGTACTGTAGTTGTACTGTATTTGTACTGTAGTTGTACTGTAGTTGTACTGTATTTGTACTGTATTTGTACTGTAGTTGTACTGTATTTGTACTGTATGTGTACTGTGTGTGTACTGTAGTTGTACTGTATGTGTACTGTATTTTAACTGTACTTGTACTGTAGTTGTACTGTAGTTGTACTGTAGTTGTACTGTATTTGTACTGTATGTGTACTGTATGTGTACTGTAGTTGTACTGTAGTTGTTCTTTATTTGTACTGTATGTGTACTGTATGTGTACTGTAGTTGTACTGTATTTGTACTGTACTTGTTCTGTAGTTGTACTGTAGTTGTACTGTAGTTGTACTGTACTTGTACTGTAGTTGTACTGTAGTTGTACTGTACTTGTACTGTAGTTGTACTGTAGTTGTACTGTATGTGTACTGTAGTTGTACTCTATGTGTACTGTAGTTGTACTGTATGTGCACTGTAGTTGTACTGTATTTGTACTGTATGTGTACTGTATGTGTACTGTAGTTGTACTGTATTTGTACTGTAGTTGTACTGTAGTTGTACTGTAGTTGTACTGTACTTGTACTGTAGTTGTACTGTAGTTGTACTGTATTTGTACTGTAGTTGTACTGTATGTGTACTGTACTTGTACTGTAGTTGTACTGTAGTTGTACTGTATTTGTACTGTAGTTGTACTGTAGTTGTACTGTAGTTGTACTGTATGTGTACTGTACTTGTACTGTAGTTGTACTGTAGTTGTACTGTATTTTAACTGTAATTGTACTGTATTTGTACTGTATGTGTACTGTATTTGTACTGTAGTTGTACTGTAGTTGTACTGTAGTTGTACTGTATGTGTACTGTATTTGTACTGTACTTGTACTGTAGTTGTACTGTAGTTGTACTGTAGTTGTACTGTACTTGTACTGTACTTGTACTGTAGTTGTACTGTATGTGTACTGTAGTTGTACTGTAGTTGTACTGTAGTTGTAATGTACTTGTACTGTAGTTGTTCTGTAGTTGTACTGTATGTGTACTGTATTTTAACTGTAGTTGTACTGTAGTTGTACAGTATGTGTACTGTATGTGTACTGTAGTTGTACTGTAGTTGTACTGTATGTGTACTGTAGTTGTACTGTATGTGTACTGTAGTTGTACTGTATGTGTACTGTATTTTAACTGTAGTTGTACTGTAGTTGTACAGTATGTGTACTGTATGTGTACTGTAGTTGTACTGTAGTTGTACTGTATGTGTACTGTAGTTGTACTGTATGTGTACTGTAGTTGTACTGTATTTGTACTGTATTTGTACTGTACTTGTACTGTAGTTGTACTGTAGTTGTACTGTATGTGTACTGTATTTGTACTGTACTTGTACCGTAGTTGTACTGTAGTTGTACTGTACTTGTACTGTACTTGTACTGTAGTTGTACTGTATGTGTACTGTAGTTGTACTGTATTTGTACTGTACTTGTACTGTAGTTGTACTGTAGTTGTACTGTACTTGTACTGTACTTGTACTGTAGTTGTACTGTAGTTGTACTGTAGTTGTACTGTATGTGTACTGTAGTTGTACTGTATTTGTACTGTACTTGTACTGTAGTTGTACTGTAGTTGTACTGTAGTTGTACTGTATGTGTACTGTATTTGTACTGTACTTGTACTGTAGTTGTACTGTAGTTGTACTGTATGTGTACTGTATTTGTACTGTACTTGTACTGTAGTTGAACTGTAGTTGTACTGTACTTGTACTGTACTTGTACTGTAGTTGTACTGTATGTGTACTGTAGTTGTACTGTATTTGTACTGTACTTGTACTGTAGTTGTATTGTAGTTGTACTGTACTCGTACTGTAGTTGTAATGTAGTTGTACTGTAGTTGTACTGTAGTTGTACTGTATGAGTACTGTAGTTGTACTGTATTTGTACTGTACTTGTACTGTAGTTGTACTGTAGTTGTACTGTATGTGTACTGTATTTATACTGTACTTGTACTGTAGTTGTACTGTAGTTGTACTGTATGTGTACTGTATTTGTACTGTACTTGTACTGTAGTTGTACTGTACTTGTACTGTACTTGTACTGTAGTTGTACTGTATGTGTACTGTAGTTGTACTGTATTTGTACTGTACTTGTACTGTAGTTGTACTGTAGTTGTACTGTAGTTGTACTGTACCTGTACTGTAGTTGTACTGTAGTTGTACTGAAGTTGTACTGTATGTGTACTGTATGTGTACTGTAGTTGTATTGTATTTGTACTGTACTTGTACTGTAGTTGTACTGTAGTTGTACTGTACTTGTACTGTACTTGTACTGTAGTTGTACTGTATTTGTACTGTACTTCGTACTGTACTTGTACTGTAGTTGTACTGTAGTTGTACTGTACTTGTACTGTAGTTGTACTGTATGTGTACTGTAGTTGTACTGTATTTGTACTGTACTTGTACTGTACTTGTACTGTACTTGTACTGTACTTGTACTGTACTTGTACTGTAGTTGTACTGTATTTGTACTGTACTTGTACTGTACTTGTACTGTAGTTGTACTGTACTTGTACTGTACTTGTACTGTAGTTGTACTGTAGTTGTACTGTATGTGTACTGTATTTGTACTGTACTTGTACTGTAGTTGTACTGTAGTTGTACTGTATGTGTACTGTATTTGTACTGTACTTGTACTGTAGTTGTACTGTAGTTGTACTGTATGTGTACTGTATTTGTACTGTACTTGTACTGTAGTTGTACTGTAGTTGTACTGTACTTGTACTGTACTTGTACTGTAGTTGTACTGTATGTGTACTGTAGCTGTACTGTATTTGAACTGTACTTGTACTGTAGTTGTACTGTAGTTGTACTGTAGTTGTACTGTATGTGTACTGTAGTTGTACTGTATTTGTACTGTATTTGTACTGTACTTGTACTGTAGTTGTACTGTAGTTGTACTGTATGTGTACTGTATTTGTACTGTACTTGTACTGTAGTTGTACTGTAGTTGTACTGTACTTGTACTGCAGTTGTACTGTATGTGTACTGTAGTTGTACTGTATTTGTACTGTACTTGTACTGTAGTTGTACTGTAGTTGTACTGTACTTGTACTGTACTTGTACTGTAGTTGTACTGTAGTTGTACTGTAGTTGTACTGTATGTGTACTGTAGTTGTACTGTATTTGTACTGTACTTGTACTGTAGTTGTACTGTAGTTGTACTGTAGTTGTACTGTATGTGTACTGTATGTGTACTGTAGTTGTACTGTATTTGTACTGTACTTGTTCTGTAGTTGTACTGTAGTTGTACTGTACTTGTACTGTAGTTGTACTGTAGTTGTACTGTACTTGTACTGTACTTGTACTGTAGTTGTACTGTATGTGTACTGTAGTTGTACTGTATTTGTACTGTACTTGTACTGTAGTTGTACTGTAGTTGTACTGTACTCGTACTGTACTTGTAATGTAGTTGTACTGTAGTTGTACTGTAGTTGTACTGTATGAGTACTGTAGTTGTACTGTATTTGTACTGTACTTGTACTGTAGTTGTACTGTAGTTGTACTGTATGTTTACTGTATTTATACTGTACTTGTACTGTAGTTGTACTGTAGTTGTACTGTATGTGTACTGTATTTGTACTGTACTTTTACTGTAGTTGTATTGTAGTTGTACTGTACTTGTACTGTACTTGTACTGTAGTTGTACTGTATGTGTACTGTAGTTGTACTGTATTTGTACTGTACTTGTACTGTAGTTGTACTGTAGTTGTACTGTAGTTGTACTGTAGTTGTACTGTACCTGTACTGTAGTTGTACTGTAGTTGTACTGTAGTTGTACTGTATGTGAACTGTATGTGTACTGTAGTTGTACTGTATTTGTACTGTACTTGTACTGTAGTTGTACTGTAGTTGTACTGTACTTGTACTGTACTTGTACTGTAGTTGTACTGTATTTGTACTGTACTTGTACTGTACTTGTACTGTAGTTGTACTGTAGTTGTACTGTACTTGTACTGTAGTTGTACTGTATGTGTACTGTAGTTGTACTGTATTTGTACTGTACTTGTACTGTAGTTGTACTGTAGTTGTACTGTACTTTTACTGTACTTGTACTGTAGTTGTACTGTACTTTTACTGTACTTGTACTGTAGTTGTACTGTATTTGTACTGTACTTGTACTGTACTTGTATTGTAGTTGTACTGTACTTGTACTGTACTTGTACTGTAGTTGTACTGTAGTTGTACTGTAGTTGTACTGTATGTGTACTGTATTTGTACTGTACTTGTACTGTAGTTGTACTGTAGTTGTACTGTATTTGTACTGTAGTTGTACTGTATGTGTACTGTAGTTGTACCATATTTTTACTGTAGATGTACTGTAGTTGTACTGTATTTGTACAGTAGTTGTACTGTAGTTGTACTGTATGTGTACTGTAGTTGTACTGTATGTGTACTGTAGTTGTACTGAATGTGTACTGTAGTTGTACTGTATTTGTACTGTATTTGTACTGTACTTGTACTGTAGTTGTACTGTAGTTGTACTGTATGTGTACTGTATTTGTACTGTACTTGTACTGTAGTTGTACTGTAGTTGTACTGTACTTGTACTGTACTTGTACTGTAGTTGTACTGTATGTGTACTGTAGTTGTACTGTATTTGTACTGTACTTGTACTGTAGTTGTACTGTAGTTGTACTGTACTTGTACTGTACTTGAACTGTAGTTGTACTGCAGTTGTACTGTAGTTGTACTGTATGTGTACTGTAGTTCTACTGTATTTGTACTGTACTTGTACTGTAGTTGTACTGTAGTTGTACTGTATTTGTACTGTATGTGTACTGTATTTGTACTGTACTTGTACTGTAGTTGTACTGTAGTTGTACTGTACTTGTACTGTACTTGTACTGTAGTTGTACTGTATGTGTACTGTAGTTGTACTGTATTTGTACTGTACTTGTACTGTAGTTGTACTGTAGTTGTACTGTACTTGTACTGTACTTGTACTGTAGTTGTACTGTAGTTGTACTGTAGTTGTACTGTAGTTGTACTGTATGTGTACTTTATTTTAACTGTATTTGTACTGTAGTTGTACTGTAGTTGTACTGTATGTGTACTGTATTTGTACTGTATGTGTACTGTAGTTGTACTGTATGTGTACTGTATGTGTACTGTAGTTGTACTGTAGTTGTACTGTATGTGTACTGTAGTTGTACTGTATGTGTACTGTATGTGTACTGTAGTTGTACTGTAGTTGTACTGTAGTTGTACTGTAGTTGTACTGTATGTGTACTGTAGTTGTACTGTATTTGTACTGTACTTGTACTGTAGTTGTACTGTAGTTGTACTGTACTTGTACTGTACTTGTACTGTACTTGTACTGTAGTTGTACTGTATGTGTACTGTACTTGTACTGTACTTGTACTGTAGTTGTACTGTAGTTGTACTGTACTTGTACTGTACTTGTACTGTAGTTGTACTGTAGTTGTACTGTAGTTGTACTGTATGTGTACTGTATTTGTACTGTACTTGTACTGTAGTTGTACTGTAGTTGTACTGTATTTGTACTGTACTTGTACTGTAGTTGTACTGTATTTGTACTGTACTTGTACTGTAGTTGTACTGTAGTTGTACTGTAGTTGTACTGTAGTTGTACTGTATGTGTACTTTATTTTAACTGTATTTGTACTGTAGTTGTACTGTAGTTGTACTGTATGTGTACTGTATTTGTACTGTATGTGTAGTGTAGTTGTACTGTATGTGTACTGTATGTGTACTGTAGTTGTACTGTAGTTGTACTGTATGTGTACTGTAGTTGTACTGTATGTGTACTGTATGTGTACTGTAGTTGTACTGTAGTTGTACTGTAGTTGTACTGTAGTTTTACTGTATTTGTACTGTAGTTGTACTGTAGTTGTACTGTAGTTGTACTGTATGTGTACTGTATGTGTACTGTAGTTGTACTGTATGTGTACTGTATGTGTACTGTTTGTGTACTGTAGTTGTACTGTATGTGTTCTGTATGTGTACTGTAGTTGTACTGTAGTTGTACTGTAGTTGTACTGTATGTGTACTGTATGTGTACTGTATGTGTACTGTAGTTGTACTGTAGTTGTACTGTAGTTGTACTGTATGTGTACTGTAGTTGTACTGTATGTGTACTGTATGTGTACTGTAGTTGTACTGTATGTGTACTGTAAGTGTACTGTAGTTGTACTGTAGTTGTACTGTATGTGTACTGTATTTGTACTGTAGTTGTACTGTAGTTTTACTGTAGTTGTACTGTATGTGTACTGTATGTGTACTGTATGTGTACTGTATGTGTACTGTAGTTGTACTGTATGTGTACTGTATTTGTACTGTAGTTGTACTGTAGTTGTACTGTAGTTGTACTGTATGTGTACTGTATGTGTACTGTATGTGTACTGTAGTTGTACTGTATGTGTACTGTAGTTGTACTGTAGTTGTACTGTATGTGTACTGTAGTTGTACTGTAGTTGTACTGTAGTTGTACTGTATGTGTACTGTAGTTGTACTGTATGTGTACTGTATGTGTACTGTATGTGTACTGTATGTGTACTGTATGTGTACTGTATGTGTACTGTATGTGTACTGTATGTGTACTGTAGTTGTACTGTAGTTGTACTGTAGTTGTACTGTAGTTGTACTGTAGTTGTACTGTAGTTGTACAGTATTTGTACTGTAGTTGTACTGTAGTTGTACTGTTGTTGTACTGTATGTGTATTGTATTTGTACTGTATGTTTACTGTAGTTGTACTGTATGTTTACTGTATGTGTACTGTAGTTGTACTTGTAGTTGTACTGTATGTGTACTGTATGTGTACTGTAGTTGTACTGTAGTTGTACTGTAGTTGTACTGTATGTGTATTGTAGTTGTATTGTAGTTGTACTGTATGTGTACTGTAGTTGTACTTTAGTTGTACTGCAGTTGTACTGTAGTTGTTCTGTATGTGTACTGTATTTGTACTGTATGTGTACTGTATTTGTATTGTAGTTGTACTGTATGTGTACTGTATGTGTACTGTAGTTATACTGTATGTGTACTGTAATTGTACTGTATGTGTACAGTATTTGTACTGTAGTTGTACTGTATGTGTACTGTATGTGTACTGTACTTGTACTGTAGTTGTACTGTATGTGTACTGTAGTTGTACTGTAGTTGTACTGTATGTGTACTGTAGTTGTACTGTTCTTGTACTGTAGTTGTACTGTATGTGTACTGTATTTGTACTGTAGTTGTACTGTAGTTGTACTGTATTTGTACTGTATGTGTACTGTATGTGTACTGTAGTTGTACTGTAGTTGTTCTGTATTTGTACTGTATGTGTACTGCATGTGTACTGTAGTTGTACTGTATTTGTACTGTAGTTGTACTGTAGTTGTACTGTATTTGTACTGTATTTGTACTGTAGTTGTACTGTATTTGTACTGTATGTGTACTGTGTGTGTACTGTAGTTGTACTGTATGTGTACTGTATTTTAACTGTACTTGTACTGTAGTTGTACTGTAGTTGTACTGTAGTTGTACTGTATTTGTACTGTATGTGTACTGTATGTGTACTGTAGTTGTACTGTAGTTGTTCTTTATTTGTACTGTATGTGTACTGTATGTGTACTGTAGTTGTACTGTATTTGTACTGTACTTGTTCTGTAGTTGTACTGTAGTTGTACTGTAGTTGTACTGTACTTGTACTGTAGTTGTACTGTAGTTGTACTGTACTTGTACTGTAGTTGTACTGTAGTTGTACTGTATGTGTACTGTAGTTGTACTCTATGTGTACTGTAGTTGTACTGTATGTGCACTGTAGTTGTACTGTATTTGTACTGTATGTGTACTGTATGTGTACTGTAGTTGTACTGTATTTGTACTGTAGTTGTACTGTAGTTGTACTGTAGTTGTACTGTACTTGTACTGTAGTTGTACTGTAGTTGTACTGTATTTGTACTGTAGTTGTACTGTATGTGTACTGTACTTGTACTGTAGTTGTACTGTAGTTGTACTGTATTTGTACTGTAGTTGTACTGTAGTTGTACTGTAGTTGTACTGTATGTGTACTGTACTTGTACTGTAGTTGTACTGTAGTTGTACTGTATTTTAACTGTAATTGTACTGTATTTGTACTGTATGTGTACTGTATTTGTACTGTAGTTGTACTGTAGTTGTACTGTAGTTGTACTGTATGTGTACTGTATTTGTACTGTACTTGTACTGTAGTTGTACTGTAGTTGTACTGTAGTTGTACTGTACTTGTACTGTACTTGTACTGTAGTTGTACTGTATGTGTACTGTAGTTGTACTGTAGTTGTAATGTACTTGTACTGTAGTTGTTCTGTAGTTGTACTGTATGTGTACTGTATTTTAACTGTAGTTGTACTGTAGTTGTACAGTATGTGTACTGTATGTGTACTGTAGTTGTACTGTAGTTGTACTGTATGTGTACTGTAGTTGTACTGTATGTGTACTGTAGTTGTACTGTATGTGTACTGTATTTTAACTGTAGTTGTACTGTAGTTGTACAGTATGTGTACTGTATGTGTACTGTAGTTGTACTGTAGTTGTACTGTATGTGTACTGTAGTTGTACTGTATGTGTACTGTAGTTGTACTGTATTTGTACTGTATTTGTACTGTACTTGTACTGTAGTTGTACTGTAGTTGTACTGTATGTGTACTGTATTTGTACTGTACTTGTACCGTAGTTGTACTGTAGTTGTACTGTACTTGTACTGTACTTGTACTGTAGTTGTACTGTATGTGTACTGTAGTTGTACTGTATTTGTACTGTACTTGTACTGTAGTTGTACTGTAGTTGTACTGTACTTGTACTGTACTTGTACTGTAGTTGTACTGTAGTTGTACTGTAGTTGTACTGTATGTGTACTGTAGTTGTACTGTATTTGTACTGTACTTGTACTGTAGTTGTACTGTAGTTGTACTGTAGTTGTACTGTATGTGTACTGTATTTGTACTGTACTTGTACTGTAGTTGTACTGTAGTTGTACTGTATGTGTACTGTATTTGTACTGTACTTGTACTGTAGTTGAACTGTAGTTGTACTGTACTTGTACTGTACTTGTACTGTAGTTGTACTGTATGTGTACTGTAGTTGTACTGTATTTGTACTGTACTTGTACTGTAGTTGTATTGTAGTTGTACTGTACTCGTACTGTAGTTGTAATGTAGTTGTACTGTAGTTGTACTGTAGTTGTACTGTATGAGTACTGTAGTTGTACTGTATTTGTACTGTACTTGTACTGTAGTTGTACTGTAGTTGTACTGTATGTGTACTGTATTTATACTGTACTTGTACTGTAGTTGTACTGTAGTTGTACTGTATGTGTACTGTATTTGTACTGTACTTGTACTGTAGTTGTACTGTACTTGTACTGTACTTGTACTGTAGTTGTACTGTATGTGTACTGTAGTTGTACTGTATTTGTACTGTACTTGTACTGTAGTTGTACTGTAGTTGTACTGTAGTTGTACTGTACCTGTACTGTAGTTGTACTGTAGTTGTACTGAAGTTGTACTGTATGTGTACTGTATGTGTACTGTAGTTGTATTGTATTTGTACTGTACTTGTACTGTAGTTGTACTGTAGTTGTACTGTACTTGTACTGTACTTGTACTGTAGTTGTACTGTATTTGTACTGTACTTCGTACTGTACTTGTACTGTAGTTGTACTGTAGTTGTACTGTACTTGTACTGTAGTTGTACTGTATGTGTACTGTAGTTGTACTGTATTTGTACTGTACTTGTACTGTACTTGTACTGTACTTGTACTGTACTTGTACTGTACTTGTACTGTAGTTGTACTGTATTTGTACTGTACTTGTACTGTACTTGTACTGTAGTTGTACTGTACTTGTACTGTACTTGTACTGTAGTTGTACTGTAGTTGTACTGTATGTGTACTGTATTTGTACTGTACTTGTACTGTAGTTGTACTGTAGTTGTACTGTATGTGTACTGTATTTGTACTGTACTTGTACTGTAGTTGTACTGTAGTTGTACTGTATGTGTACTGTATTTGTACTGTACTTGTACTGTAGTTGTACTGTAGTTGTACTGTACTTGTACTGTACTTGTACTGTAGTTGTACTGTATGTGTACTGTAGCTGTACTGTATTTGAACTGTACTTGTACTGTAGTTGTACTGTAGTTGTACTGTAGTTGTACTGTATGTGTACTGTAGTTGTACTGTATTTGTACTGTATTTGTACTGTACTTGTACTGTAGTTGTACTGTAGTTGTACTGTATGTGTACTGTATTTGTACTGTACTTGTACTGTAGTTGTACTGTAGTTGTACTGTACTTGTACTGCAGTTGTACTGTATGTGTACTGTAGTTGTACTGTATTTGTACTGTACTTGTACTGTAGTTGTACTGTAGTTGTACTGTACTTGTACTGTACTTGTATTGTAGTTGTACTGTAGTTGTACTGTAGTTGTACTGTATGTGTACTGTAGTTGTACTGTATTTGTACTGTACTTGTACTGTAGTTGTACTGTAGTTGTACTGTAGTTGTACTGTATGTGTACTGTATGTGTACTGTAGTTGTACTGTATTTGTACTGTACTTGTTCTGTAGTTGTACTGTAGTTGTACTGTACTTGTACTGTAGTTGTACTGTAGTTGTACTGTACTTGTACTGTACTTGTACTGTAGTTGTACTGTATGTGTACTGTAGTTGTACTGTATTTGTACTGTACTTGTACTGTAGTTGTACTGTAGTTGTACTGTACTCGTACTGTACTTGTAATGTAGTTGTACTGTAGTTGTACTGTAGTTGTACTGTATGAGTACTGTAGTTGTACTGTATTTGTACTGTACTTGTACTGTAGTTGTACTGTAGTTGTACTGTATGTTTACTGTATTTATACTGTACTTGTACTGTAGTTGTACTGTAGTTGTACTGTATGTGTACTGTATTTGTACTGTACTTTTACTGTAGTTGTATTGTAGTTGTACTGTACTTGTACTGTACTTGTACTGTAGTTGTACTGTATGTGTACTGTAGTTGTACTGTATTTGTACTGTACTTGTACTGTAGTTGTACTGTAGTTGTACTGTAGTTGTACTGTACCTGTACTGTAGTTGTACTGTAGTTGTACTGTAGTTGTACTGTATGTGTACTGTATGTGTACTGTAGTTGTACTGTATTTGTACTGTACTTGTTCTGTAGTTGTACTGTAGTTGTACTGTACTTGTACTGTACTTGTACTGTAGTTGTACTGTATTTGTACTGTACTTGTACTGTACTTCTACTGTAGTTGTACTGTAGTTGTACTGTACTTGTACTGTACTTGTACTGTATGTGTACTGTAGTTGTACTGTATATGTACTGTACTTGTACTGTACTTGTACTGTAGTTGTACTGTACTTGTACTGTACTTGTACTGTAGTTGTACTGTACTTGTACTGTACTTGTACTGTAGTTGTACTGTATTTGTACTGTACTTGTACTGTACTTGTACTGTAGTTGTACTGTACTTGTACTGTACTTGTACTCTAGTTGTACTGTAGTTGTACTGTAGTTGTACTGTATGTGTACTGTATTTGTACTGTACTTGTACTGTAGTTGTACTGTAGTTGTACTGTATTTGTACTGTAGTTGTACTGTATGTGTACTGTAGTTGTACTGTACTTGCACTGTAGTTGTACTGTAGTTGTACTGTATTTGTACAGTAGTTGTACTGTAGTTGTACTGTATGTGTACTGTAGTTGTACTGTATGTGTACTGTAGTTGTACTGAATGTGTACTGTAGTTGTACTGTATTTGTACTGTATTTGTACTGTACTTGTACTGTAGTTGTACTGTAGTTGTACTGTATGTGTACTGTATTTGTACTGTACTTGTACTGTAGTTGTACTGTACTTGTACTGTACTTGTACTGTACTTGTACGGTAGTTGTACTGTATGTGTACTGTAGTTGTACTGTATTTGTACTGTACTTGTACTGTAGTTGTACTGTAGTTGTACTGTACTTGTACTGTACTTGTACTGTAGTTGTACTGTAGTTGTACTGTAGTTTTACTGTATGTGTACTGTAGTTCTACTGTATTTGTACTGTACTTGTACTGTAGTTGTACTGTAGTTGTACTGTATTTGTACTGTATGTGTACTGTATTTGTACTGTACTTGTACTGTAGTTGTACTGTAGTTGTACTGTATGTGTACTGTATTTGTACTGTACTTGTACTGTAGTTGTACTGTAGTTGTACTGTACTTGTACTGTACTTGTACTGTACTTGTACTGTCGTTGTACTGTATGTGTACTGTAGTTGTACTGTATTTGTACTGTACTTGTACTGTAGTTGTACTGTAGTTGTACTGTACTTGTACTGTATTTGTACTGTAGTTGTACTGTAGTTGTACTGTAGTTGTACTGTATGTGTACTGTAGTTGTACTGTATTTGTACTGTACTTGTACTGTAGTTGTACTGTAGTTGTACTGTACTTGTACTGTACTTGTACTGTAGTTGTACTGTATGTGTACTGTACTTGTACTGTACTTGTACTGTAGTTGTACTGTAGTTGTACTGTACTTGTACTGTAGTTGTACTGTAGTTGTACTGTAGTTGTACTGTATGTGTACTGTATTTGTACTGTACTTGTACTGTAGTTGTACTGTAGTTGTACTGTATTTGTATTGTACTTGTACTGTAGTTGTACTGTATTTGTACTGTACTTGTACTGTAGTTGTACTGCAGTTGTACTGTAGTTGTACTGTATGTGTACTTTATTTTAACAGTATTTGTACTGTAGTTGTACTGTATGTGTACTGTATTTGTACTGTATGTTTACTGTAGTTGTACTGTATGTGTACTGTATGTGTACTGTAGTTGTACTGTAGTTGTACTGTATGTGTACTGTAGTTGTACTGTATGTGTACTGTATGTGTACTGTAGTTGTACTGTAGTTGTACTGTAGTTGTACTGTAGTTTTACTGTATTTGTACTGTAGTTGTACTGTAGTTGTACTGTAGTTGTACTGTATGTGTACTGTATGTGTACTGTAGTTGTACTGTATGTGTACTGTATGTGTACTGTTTGTGTACTGTAGTTGTACTGTATGTGTTCTGTATGTGTACTGTAGTTGTACTGTAGTTGTACTGTAGTTGTACTGTATGTGTACTGTATGTGTACTGTATGTGTACTGTAGTTGTACTGTAGTTGTACTGTAGTTGTACTGTATGTGTACTGTAGTTGTACTGTATGTGTACTGTATGTGTACTGTATGTGTACTGTAGTTGTACTGTATGTGTACTGTAAGTGTACTGTAGTTGTATTGTAGTTGTACTGTATGTGTACTGTATTTGTACTGTAGTTGTACTGTAGTTGTACTGTAGTTGTACTGTATGTGTACTGTATGTGTACTGTATGTGTACTGTAGTTGTACTGTATGTGTACTGTATTTGTACTGTAGTTGTATTGTAGTTGTACTGTAGTTGTACTGTATGTGTACTGTATGTGTACTGTATGTGTACTGTAGTTGTACTGTATGTGTACTGTATGTGTACTGTATGTGTACTGTATTTGTACTGTAGTTGTACTGTAGTTGTACTGTAGTTGTACTGTAGTTGTACTGTAGTTGTACAGTATTTGTACTGTAGTTGTACTGTAGTTGTACTGTTGTTGTACTGTATGTGTACTGTATTTGTACTGTATGTTTACTGTAGTTGTACTGTATGTGTACTGTATGTGTACTGTAGTTGTACTTGTAGTTGTACTGTATGTGTACTGTATGTGTACTGTAGTTGTACTGTAGTTGTACTGTAGTTGTACTGTATGTGTACGGTAGTTGTACTGTATTTGTACTGTATGTGTACTGTAGTTGTACTTAAGTTGTACTGCAGTTGTACTGTAGTTGTTCTGTATGTGTACTGTATTTGTACTGTAGTTGTACTGTATGTGTACTGTATGTGTACTGTACTTGTACTGTAGTTGTACTGTATGTGTACTGTAGTTGTACTGTAGTTGTACGGTATGTGTACTGTAGTTGTACTGTTCTTGTACTGTAGTTGTACTGTATGTGTATTGTATTTGTACTGTAGTTGTACTGTAGTTGTACTGTATTTGTACTGTATTTGTACTGTATTGTACTGTAGTTGTACTGTAGTTGTACTGTAGTTGTACTGTACTTGTACTGTAGTTGTATTGTAGTTGTACTGTAGTTGTACTGTAGTTGTACTGTAGTTGTACTGTAGTTGTACTGTATGTGTACTGTATTTGTACTGTAGTTGTACTGTAGTTGTACTGTATTTGTACTGTATTTGTACTGTATTGTACTGTAGTTGTACTGTAGTTGTACTGTAGTTGTACTGTACTTGTACTGTAGTTGTATTGTAGTTGTACTGTAGTTGTACTGTAGTTGTACTGTATGTGTACTGTACTTGTACTGTAGTTGTACTGTAGTTGTACTGTATTTGTACTGTAGTTGTACTGTAGTTGTACTGTAGTTGTACTGTAGTTGTACTGTATGTGTACTGTACTTGTACTGTAGTTGTACTGTAGTTGTACTGTATTTTAACTGTAATTGTACTGTATTTGTACTGTATGTGTACTGTATTTGTACTGTAGTTGTACTGTAGTTGTACTGTAGTTGTACTGTATGTGTACTGTATTTGTACTGTACTTGTACTGTAGTTGTACTGTAGTTGTACTGTAGTTGTACTGTACTTGTACTGTAGTTGTACTGTATGTGTACTGTAGTTGTACTGTAGTTGTACTGTAGTTGTACTGTACTTGTACTGTAGTTGTACTGTAGTTGTACTGTAGTTGTACTGTATGTGTACTGTAGTTGTACTGTATTTGTACTGTACTTGTACTGTAGTTGTACTGTAGTTGTACTGTAGTTGTACTGTATGTGTACTGTATTTATACTGTACTTGTACTGTAGTTGTACTGTAGTTGTACTGTATGTGTACTGTATTTTAACTGTACTTGTACTGTAGTTGTACTGTAGTTGTACTGTAGTTGTACTGTATGTGTACTGATTTTTGTACTGTACTTGTACTGTAGTTGTACTGTAGTTGTACTGTACTTGTACTGTACTTGTACTGTACTGGTACTGTACTTGTACTGTACTTGTACTGTATGTGTACTGTACTTGTTCTGTAGTTGTACTGTAGTTGTACTGTATTTGTACTGTAGTTGTACTGTAGTTGTACTGTAGTTGTACTGTATGGGTACTGTAGTTGTACTGTAGTTGTACTGTAGTTGTACTGTATGTGTACTGTATTTTAACTGTAGTTGTACTGTAGTTGTACAGTATGTGTACTGTATGTGTACTGTAGTTGTACTGTAGTTGTACTGTATGTGTACTGTATGTGTACTGTATGTGTACTGTAGTTGTACTGTATTTGTACTGTAGTTGTACTGTAGTTGTACTGTATGTGTACTGTAGTTGTACTGTATGTGTACTGTAGTTGTACTGTATTTGTACTGTATTTGTACTGTACTTGTACTGTAGTTGTACTGTAGTTGTACTGTATGTGTACTGTATTTGTACTGTACTTGTACTGTAGTTGTACTGTAGTTGTACTGTATGTATACTGTAGTTGTACTGTATTTGTACTGTACTTGTACTGTAGTTGTACTGTAGTTGTACTGTACTTGTACTGTACTTGTACTGTAGTTGTACTGTATGTGTACTGTAGTTGTACTGTATTTGTACTGTACTTGTACTGTAGTTGTAATGTAGTTGTACTGTACTTGTACTGTACTTGTACTGTAGTTGTACTGTAGTTGTACTGTAGTTGTACTGTATGTGTACTGTAGTTCTACTGTATTTGTACTGTACTTGTACTGTAGTTGTACTGTAGTTGTACTGTATTTGTTCTGTATGTCTACTGTATTTGTACTGTACTTGTACTGTAGTTGTACTGTAGTTGTACTGTATTTGTACTGTACTTGTACTGTAGTTGTACTGTAGTTGTACTGTACTTGTACTGTACTTGTACTGTACTTGTACTGTAGTTGTACTGTATGTGTACTGTAGTTGTACTGTATTTGTACTGTACTTGTACTGTAGTTGTACTGTAGTTGTACTGTACTTGTACTGTACTTGTACTGTACTTGTACTGTAGTTGTACTGTAGTTGTACTGTAGTTGTACTGTATGTGTACTGTAGTTGTACTGTATTTGTACTGTACTTGTACTGTAGTTGTACTGTAGTTGTACTGTACTTGTACTGTAGTTGTACTGTATGTGTACTGTACTTGTACTGTACTTGTACTGTAGTTGTACTGTAGTTGTACTGTACTTGTACTGTACTTGTACTGAATTTGTACTGTAGTTGTACTGTAGTTGTACTGTATGTGTACTGCATTTGTACTGTACTTGTACTGTAGTTGTACTGTAGTTGTACTGTATTTGTACTGTACTTGTACTGTAGTTGTACTGTATTTTTACTGTACTTGTACTGTAGTTGTACTGTAGTTGTACTGTAGTTGTACTGTAGTTGTACTTTATTTTAACTGTATTTGTACTGTAGTTGTACTGTAGTTGTACTGTATGTGTACTGTATTTGTACTGTATGTGTACTGTAGTTGTACTGTATGTGTACTGTATGTGTACTGTAGTTGTACTGTAGTTGTACTGTATGTGTACTGTAGTTGTACTGTATGTGTACTGTAGTTGTACTGTATTTGTACTGTATTTGTACTGTACTTGTACTGTAGTTGTACTGTAGTTGTACTGTATGTGTACTGTATTTGTACTGTACTTGTACCGTAGTTGTACTGTAGTTGTACTGTACTTGTACTGTACTTGTACTGTAGTTGTACTGTATGTGTACTGTAGTTGTACTGTATTTGTACTGTACTTGTACTGTAGTTGTACTGTAGTTGTACTGTACTTGTACTGTACTTGTACTGTAGTTGTACTGTAGTTGTACTGTAGTTGTACTGTATGTGTACTGTAGTTGTACTGTATTTGTACTGTACTTGTACTGTAGTTGTACTGTAGTTGTACTGTAGTTGTACTGTATGTGTACTGTATTTGTACTGTACTTGTACTGTAGTTGTACTGTAGTTGTACTGTATGTGTACTGTATTTGTACTGTACTTGTACTGTAGTTGTACTGTAGTTGTACTGTACTTGTACTGTACTTGTACTGTAGTTGTACTGTATGTGTACTGTAGTTGTACTGTATTTGTACTGTACTTGTACTGTAGTTGTATTGTAGTTGTACTGTACTCGTACTGTAGTTGTAATGTAGTTGTACTGTAGTTGTACTGTAGTTGTACTGTATGAGTACTGTAGTTGTACTGTATTTGTACTGTACTTGTACTGTAGTTGTACTGTAGTTGTACTGTATGTGTACTGTATTTATACTGTACTTGTACTGTAGTTGTACTGTAGTTGTACTGTATGTGTACTGTATTTGTACTGTACTTGTACTGTAGTTGTACTGTAGTTGTACTGTACTTGTACTGTACTTGTACTGTACTTGTACTGTATGTGTACTGTAGTTGTACTGTATTTGTACTGTACTTGTACTGTAGTTGTACTGTAGTTGTACTGTAGTTGTACTGTACCTGTACTGTAGTTGTACTGTAGTTGTACTGAAGTTGTACTGTATGTGTACTGTATGTGTACTGTAGTTGTACTGTATTTGTACTGTACTTGTACTGTAGTTGTACTGTAGTTGTACTGTACTTGTACTGTACTTGTACTGTAGTTGTACTGTATGTGTACTGTAGTTGTACTGTATTTGTACTGTACTTGTACTGTAGTTGTACTGTAGTTGTACTGTACTTGTACTGTACTTGTACTGTAGTTGTACTGTAGTTGTACTGTAGTTGTACTGTAGTTGTACTGTATGTGTACTTTATTTTAACTGTATTTGTACTGTAGTTGTACTGTAGTTGTACTGTATGTGTACTGTATTTGTACTGTATGTGTACTGTAGTTGTACTGTATGTGTACTGTATGTGTACTGTAGTTGTACTGTAGTTGTACTGTATGTGTACTGTAGTTGTACTGTATGTGTACTGTATGTGTACTGTAGTTGTACTGTAGTTGTACTGTAGTTGTACTGTAGTTGTACTGTATGTGTACTGTAGTTGTACTGTATTTGTACTGTACTTGTACTGTAGTTGTACTGTAGTTGTACTGTACTTGTACTGTACTTGTACTGTACTTGTACTGTAGTTGTACTGTATGTGTACTGTACTTGTACTGTACTTGTACTGTAGTTGTACTGTAGTTGTACTGTACTTGTACTGTACTTGTACTGTAGTTGTACTGTAGTTGTACTGTAGTTGTACTGTATGTGTACTGTATTTGTACTGTACTTGTACTGTAGTTGTACTGTAGTTGTACTGTATTTGTACTGTACTTGTACTGTAGTTGTACTGTATTTGTACTGTACTTGTACTGTAGTTGTACTGTAGTTGTACTGTAGTTGTACTGTAGTTGTACTGTATGTGTACTTTATTTTAACTGTATTTGTACTGTAGTTGTACTGTAGTTGTACTGTATGTGTACTGTATTTGTACTGTATGTGTAGTGTAGTTGTACTGTATGTGTACTGTATGTGTACTGTAGTTGTACTGTAGTTGTACTGTATGTGTACTGTAGTTGTACTGTATGTGTACTGTATGTGTACTGTAGTTGTACTGTAGTTGTACTGTAGTTGTACTGTAGTTTTACTGTATTTGTACTGTAGTTGTACTGTAGTTGTACTGTAGTTGTACTGTATGTGTACTGTATGTGTACTGTAGTTGTACTGTATGTGTACTGTATGTGTACTGTTTGTGTACTGTAGTTGTACTGTATGTGTTCTGTATGTGTACTGTAGTTGTACTGTAGTTGTACTGTAGTTGTACTGTATGTGTACTGTATGTGTACTGTATGTGTACTGTAGTTGTACTGTAGTTGTACTGTAGTTGTACTGTATGTGTACTGTAGTTGTACTGTATGTGTACTGTATGTGTACTGTAGTTGTACTGTATGTGTACTGTAAGTGTACTGTAGTTGTACTGTAGTTGTACTGTATGTGTACTGTATTTGTACTGTAGTTGTACTGTAGTTTTACTGTAGTTGTACTGTATGTGTACTGTATGTGTACTGTATGTGTACTGTAGTTGTACTGTATGTGTACTGTATTTGTACTGTAGTTGTACTGTAGTTGTACTGTAGTTGTACTGTATGTGTACTGTATGTGTACTGTATGTGTACTGTAGTTGTACTGTAAGTGTACTGTAGTTGTACTGTAGTTGTACTGTATGTGTACTGTAGTTGTACTGTAGTTGTACTGTAGTTGTACTGTATGTGTACTGTAGTTGTACTGTATGTGTACTGTATGTGTACTGTATGTGTACTGTATGTGTACTGTATGTGTACTGTATGTGTACTGTATGTGTACTGTATGTGTACTGTAGTTGTACTGTAGTTGTACTGTAGTTGTACTGTAGTTGTACTGTAGTTGTACTGTAGTTGTACAGTATTTGTACTGTAGTTGTACTGTAGTTGTACTGTTGTTGTACTGTATGTGTATTGTATTTGTACTGTATGTTTACTGTAGTTGTACTGTATGTTTACTGTATGTGTACTGTAGTTGTACTTGTAGTTGTACTGTATGTGTACTGTATGTGTACTGTAGTTGTACTGTAGTTGTACTGTAGTTGTACTGTATGTGTATTGTAGTTGTATTGTAGTTGTACTGTATGTGTACTGTAGTTGTACTTTAGTTGTACTGCAGTTGTACTGTAGTTGTTCTGTATGTGTACTGTATTTGTACTGTATGTGTACTGTATTTGTATTGTAGTTGTACTGTATGTGTACTGTATGTGTACTGTAGTTATACTGTATGTGTACTGTAGTTGTACTGTATGTGTACAGTATTTGTACTGTAGTTGTACTGTATGTGTACTGTATGTGTACTGTACTTGTACTGTAGTTGTACTGTATGTGTACTGTAGTTGTACTGTAGTTGTACTGTATGTGTACTGTAGTTGTACTGTTCTTGTACTGTAGTTGTACTGTATGTGTACTGTATTTGTACTGTAGTTGTACTGTAGTTGTACTGTATTTGTACTGTATGTGTACTGTATGTGTACTGTAGTTGTACTGTAGTTGTTCTGTATTTGTACTGTATGTGTACTGCATGTGTACTGTAGTTGTACTGTATTTGTACTGTAGTTGTACTGTAGTTGTACTGTATTTGTACTGTATTTGTACTGTAGTTGTACTGTATTTGTACTGTATGTGTACTGTGTGTGTACTGTAGTTGTACTGTATGTGTACTGTATTTTAACTGTACTTGTACTGTAGTTGTACTGTAGTTGTACTGTAGTTGTACTGTATTTGTACTGTATGTGTACTGTATGTGTACTGTAGTTGTACTGTAGTTGTTCTTTATTTGTACTGTATGTGTACTGTATGTGTACTGTAGTTGTACTGTATTTGTACTGTACTTGTTCTGTAGTTGTACTGTAGTTGTACTGTAGTTGTACTGTACTTGTACTGTAGTTGTACTGTAGTTGTACTGTACTTGTACTGTAGTTGTACTGTAGTTGTACTGTATGTGTACTGTAGTTGTACTCTATGTGTACTGTAGTTGTACTGTATGTGCACTGTAGTTGTACTGTATTTGTACTGTATGTGTACTGTATGTGTACTGTAGTTGTACTGTATTTGTACTGTAGTTGTACTGTAGTTGTACTGTAGTTGTACTGTACTTGTACTGTAGTTGTACTGTAGTTGTACTGTATTTGTACTGTAGTTGTACTGTATGTGTACTGTACTTGTACTGTAGTTGTACTGTAGTTGTACTGTATTTGTACTGTAGTTGTACTGTAGTTGTACTGTAGTTGTACTGTATGTGTACTGTACTTGTACTGTAGTTGTACTGTAGTTGTACTGTATTTTAACTGTAATTGTACTGTATTTGTACTGTATGTGTACTGTATTTGTACTGTAGTTGTACTGTAGTTGTACTGTAGTTGTACTGTATGTGTACTGTATTTGTACTGTACTTGTACTGTAGTTGTACTGTAGTTGTACTGTAGTTGTACTGTACTTGTACTGTACTTGTACTGTAGTTGTACTGTATGTGTACTGTAGTTGTACTGTAGTTGTACTGTAGTTGTAATGTACTTGTACTGTAGTTGTTCTGTAGTTGTACTGTATGTGTACTGTATTTTAACTGTAGTTGTACTGTAGTTGTACAGTATGTGTACTGTATGTGTACTGTAGTTGTACTGTAGTTGTACTGTATGTGTACTGTAGTTGTACTGTATGTGTACTGTAGTTGTACTGTATGTGTACTGTATTTTAACTGTAGTTGTACTGTAGTTGTACAGTATGTGTACTGTATGTGTACTGTAGTTGTACTGTAGTTGTACTGTATGTGTACTGTAGTTGTACTGTATGTGTACTGTAGTTGTAATGTATTTGTACTGTATTTGTACTGTACTTGTACTGTAGTTGTACTGTAGTTGTACTGTATGTGTACTGTATTTGTACTGTACTTGTACCGTAGTTGTACTGTAGTTGTACTGTACTTGTACTGTACTTGTACTGTAGTTGTACTGTATGTGTACTGTAGTTGTACTGTATTTGTACTGTACTTGTACTGTAGTTGTACTGTAGTTGTACTGTACTTGTACTGTACTTGTACTGTAGTTGTACTGTAGTTGTACTGTAGTTGTACTGTATGTGTACTGTAGTTGTACTGTATTTGTACTGTACTTGTACTGTAGTTGTACTGTAGTTGTACTGTAGTTGTACTGTATGTGTACTGTATTTGTACTGTACTTGTACTGTAGTTGTACTGTAGTTGTACTGTATGTGTACTGTATTTGTACTGTACTTGTACTGTAGTTGTACTGTAGTTGTACTGTACTTGTACTGTACTTGTACTGTAGTTGTACTGTATGTGTACTGTAGTTGTACTGTATTTGTACTGTACTTGTACTGTAGTTGTATTGTAGTTGTACTGTACTCGTACTGTAGTTGTAATGTAGTTGTACTGTAGTTGTACTGTAGTTGTACTGTATGAGTACTGTAGTTGTACTGTATTTGTACTGTACTTGTACTGTAGTTGTACTGTAGTTGTACTGTATGTGTACTGTATTTATACTGTACTTGTACTGTAGTTGTACTGTAGTTGTACTGTATGTGTACTGTATTTGTACTGTACTTGTACTGTAGTTGTACTGTACTTGTACTGTACTTGTACTGTAGTTGTACTGTATGTGTACTGTAGTTGTACTGTATTTGTACTGTACTTGTACTGTAGTTGTACTGTAGTTGTACTGTAGTTGTACTGTACCTGTACTGTAGTTGTACTGTAGTTGTACTGAAGTTGTACTGTATGTGTACTGTATGTGTACTGTAGTTGTATTGTATTTGTACTGTACTCGTACTGTAGTTGTACTGTAGTTGTACTGTACTTGTACTGTACTTGTACTGTAGTTGTACTGTATTTGTACTGTACTTCGTACTGTACTTGTACTGTAGTTGTACTGTAGTTGTACTGTACTTGTACTGTAGTTGTACTGTATGTGTACTGTAGTTGTACTGTATTTGTACTGTACTTGTACTGTACTTGTACTGTACTTGTACTGTACTTGTACTGTACTTGTACTGTAGTTGTACTGTATTTGTACTGTACTTGTACTGTACTTGTACTGTAGTTGTACTGTACTTGTACTGTACTTGTACTGTAGTTGTACTGTAGTTGTACTGTATGTGTACTGTATTTGTACTGTACTTGTACTGTAGTTGTACTGTAGTTGTACTGTATGTGTACTGTATTTGTACTGTACTTGTACTGTAGTTGTACTGTAGTTGTACTGTATGTGTACTGTATTTGTACTGTACTTGTACTGTAGTTGTACTGTAGTTGTACTGTACTTGTACTGTACTTGTACTGTAGTTGTACTGTATGTGTACTGTAGCTGTACTGTATTTGAACTGTACTTGTACTGTAGTTGTACTGTAGTTGTACTGTAGTTGTACTGTAGTTGTACTGTACTTGTACTGCAGTTGTACTGTATGTGTACTGTAGTTGTACTGTATTTGTACTGTACTTGTACTGTAGTTGTACTGTAGTTGTACTGTACTTGTACTGTACTTGTACTGTAGTTGTACTGTAGTTGTACTGTAGTTGTACTGTATGTGTACTGTAGTTGTACTGTATTTGTACTGTACTTGTACTGTAGTTGTACTGTAGTTGTACTGTAGTTGTACTGTATGTGTACTGTATGTGTACTGTAGTTGTACTGTATTTGTACTGTACTTGTTCTGTAGTTGTACTGTAGTTGTACTGTACTTGTACTGTAGTTGTACTGTAGTTGTACTGTACTTGTACTGTACTTGTACTGTAGTTGTACTGTATGTGTACTGTAGTTGTACTGTATTTGTACTGTACTTGTACTGTAGTTGTACTGTAGTTGTACTGTACTCGTACTGTACTTGTAATGTAGTTGTACTGTAGTTGTACTGTAGTTGTACTGTATGAGTACTGTAGTTGTACTGTATTTGTACTGTACTTGTACTGTAGTTGTACTGTAGTTGTACTGTATGTTTACTGTATTTATACTGTACTTGTACTGTAGTTGTACTGTAGTTGTACTGTATGTGTACTGTATTTGTACTGTACTTTTACTGTAGTTGTATTGTAGTTGTACTGTACTTGTACTGTACTTGTACTGTAGTTGTACTGTATGTGTACTGTAGTTGTACTGTATTTGTACTGTACTTGTACTGTAGTTGTACTGTAGTTGTACTGTAGTTGTACTGTACCTGTACTGTAGTTGTACTGTAGTTGTACTGTAGTTGTACTGTATGTGTACTGTATGTGTACTGTAGTTGTACTGTATTTGTACTGTACTTGTTCTGTAGTTGTACTGTAGTTGTACTGTACTTGTACTGTACTTGTACTGTAGTTGTACTGTATTTGTACTGTACTTGTACTGTACTTCTACTGTAGTTGTACTGTAGTTGTACTGTACTTGTACTGTACTTGTACTGTATGTGTACTGTAGTTGTACTGTATATGTACTGTACTTGTACTGTAGTTGTACTGTAGTTGTACTGTACTTGTACTGTACTTGTACTGTAGTTGTACTGTACTTGTACTGTACTTGTACTGTAGTTGTACTGTATTTGTACTGTACTTGTACTGTACTTGTACTGTAGTTGTACTGTACTTGTACTGTACTTGTACTGTACTTGTACTCTAGTTGTACTGTAGTTGTACTGTAGTTGTACTGTATGTGTACTGTATTTGTACTGTACTTGTACTGTAGTTGTACTGTAGTTGTACTGTATTTGTACTGTAGTTGTACTGTATGTGTACTGTAGTTGTACTGTACTTGCACTGTAGTTGTACTGTAGTTGTACTGTATTTGTACAGTAGTTGTACTGTAGTTGTACTGTATGTGTACTGTAGTTGTACTGTATGTGTACTGTAGTTGTACTGAATGTGTACTGTAGTTGTACTGTATTTGTACTGTATTTGTACTGTACTTGTACTGTAGTTGTACTGTAGTTGTACTGTATGTGTACTGTATTTGTACTGTACTTGTACTGTAGTTGTACTGTACTTGTACTGTACTTGTACTGTACTTGTACTGTACTTGTACGGTAGTTGTACTGTATGTGTACTGTAGTTGTACTGTATTTGTACTGTACTTGTACTGTAGTTGTACTGTAGTTGTACTGTACTTGTACTGTACTTGTACTGTAGTTGTACTGTAGTTGTACTGTAGTTTTACTGTATGTGTACTGTAGTTCTACTGTATTTGTACTGTACTTGTACTGTAGTTGTACTGTAGTTGTACTGTATTTGTACTGTATGTGTACTGTATTTGTACTGTACTTGTACTGTAGTTGTACTGTAGTTGTACTGTATGTGTACTGTATTTGTACTGTACTTGTACTGTAGTTGTACTGTAGTTGTACTGTACTTGTACTGTACTTGTACTGTACTTGTACTGTAGTTGTACTGTATGTGTACTGTAGTTGTACTGTATTTGTACTGTACTTGTACTGTAGTTGTACTGTAGTTGTACTGTACTTGTACTGTATTTGTACTGTAGTTGTACTGTAGTTGTACTGTAGTTGTACTGTATGTGTACTGTAGTTGTACTGTATTTGTACTGTACTTGTACTGTAGTTGTACTGTAGTTGTACTGTACTTGTACTGTACTTGTACTGTAGTTGTACTGTATGTGTACTGTACTTGTACTGTACTTGTACTGTAGTTGTACTGTAGTTGTACTGTACTTGTACTGTAGTTGTACTGTAGTTGTACTGTAGTTGTACTGTATGTGTACTGTATTTGTACTGTACTTGTACTGTAGTTGTACTGTAGTTGTACTGTATTTGTATTGTACTTGTACTGTAGTTGTACTGTATTTGTACTGTACTTGTACTGTAGTTGTACTGCAGTTGTACTGTAGTTGTACTGTATGTGTACTTTATTTTAACAGTATTTGTACTGTAGTTGTACTGTATGTGTACTGTATTTGTACTGTATGTTTACTGTAGTTGTACTGTATGTGTACTGTATGTGTACTGTAGTTGTACTGTAGTTGTACTGTATGTGTACTGTAGTTGTACTGTATGTGTACTGTATGTGTACTGTAGTTGTACTGTAGTTGTACTGTAGTTGTACTGTAGTTTTACTGTATTTGTACTGTAGTTGTACTGTAGTTGTACTGTAGTTGTACTGTATGTGTACTGTATGTGTACTGTAGTTGTACTGTATGTGTACTGTATGTGTACTGTTTGTGTACTGTAGTTGTACTGTATGTGTTCTGTATGTGTACTGTATTTGTACTGTAGTTGTACTGTAGTTGTACTGTATGTGTACTGTATGTGTACTGTATGTGTACTGTAGTTGTACTGTAGTTGTACTGTAGTTGTACTGTATGTGTACTGTAGTTGTACTGTATGTGTACTGTATGTGTACTGTATGTGTACTGTAGTTGTACTGTATGTGTACTGTAAGTGTACTGTAGTTGTATTGTAGTTGTACTGTATGTGTACTGTATTTGTACTGTAGTTGTACTGTAGTTGTACTGTAGTTGTACTGTATGTGTACTGTATGTGTACTGTATGTGTACTGTAGTTGTACTGTATGTGTACTGTATTTGTACTGTAGTTGTATTGTAGTTGTACTGTAGTTGTACTGTATGTGTACTGTATGTGTACTGTATGTGTACTGTAGTTGTACTGTATGTGTACTGTATGTGTACTGTATGTGTACTGTATTTGTACTGTAGTTGTACTGTAGTTGTACTGTAGTTGTACTGTAGTTGTACAGTATTTGTACTGTAGTTGTACTGTAGTTGTACTGTTGTTGTACTGTATGTGTACTGTATTTGTACTGTATGTTTACTGTAGTTGTACTGTATGTGTACTGTATGTGTACTGTAGTTGTACTTGTAGTTGTACTGTATGTGTACTGTATGTGTACTGTAGTTGTACTGTAGTTGTACTGTAGTTGTACTGTATGTGTACGGTAGTTGTACTGTATTTGTACTGTATGTGTACTGTAGTTGTACTTAAGTTGTACTGCAGTTGTACTGTAGTTGTTCTGTATGTGTACTGTATTTGTACTGTAGTTGTACTGTATGTGTACTGTATGTGTACTGTACTTGTACTGTAGTTGTACTGTATGTGTACTGTAGTTGTACTGTAGTTGTACGGTATGTGTACTGTAGTTGTACTGTTCTTGTACTGTAGTTGTACTGTATGTGTATTGTATTTGTACTGTAGTTGTACTGTAGTTGTACTGTATTTGTACTGTATTTGTACTGTATTGTACTGTAGTTGTACTGTAGTTGTACTGTAGTTGTACTGTACTTGTACTGTAGTTGTATTGTAGTTGTACTGTAGTTGTACTGTAGTTGTACTGTAGTTGTACTGTAGTTGTACTGTATGTGTACTGTATTTGTACTGTAGTTGTACTGTAGTTGTACTGTATTTGTACTGTATTTGTACTGTATTGTACTGTAGTTGTACTGTAGTTGTACTGTAGTTGTACTGTACTTGTACTGTAGTTGTATTGTAGTTGTACTGTAGTTGTACTGTAGTTGTACTGTATGTGTACTGTACTTGTACTGTAGTTGTACTGTAGTTGTACTGTATTTGTACTGTAGTTGTACTGTAGTTGTACTGTAGTTGTACTGTAGTTGTACTGTATGTGTACTGTACTTGTACTGTAGTTGTACTGTAGTTGTACTGTATTTTAACTGTAATTGTACTGTATTTGTACTGTATGTGTACTGTATTTGTACTGTAGTTGTACTGTAGTTGTACTGTATGTGTACTGTATTTGTACTGTACTTGTACTGTAGTTGTACTGTAGTTGTACTGTAGTTGTACTGTACTTGTACTGTAGTTGTACTGTATGTGTACTGTAGTTGTACTGTAGTTGTACTGTAGTTGTACTGTACTTGTACTGTAGTTGTACTGTAGTTGTACTGTAGTTGTACTGTATGTGTACTGTAGTTGTACTGTATTTGTACTGTACTTGTACTGTAGTTGTACTGTAGTTGTACTGTAGTTGTACTGTATGTGTACTGTATTTATACTGTACTTGTACTGTAGTTGTACTGTAGTTGTACTGTATGTGTACTGTATTTTAACTGTACTTGTACTGTAGTTGTACTGTAGTTGTACTGTAGTTGTACTGTATGTGTACTGATTTTTGTACTGTACTTGTACTGTAGTTGTACTGTAGTTGTACTGTACTTGTACTGTACTTGTACTGTACTGGTACTGTACTTGTACTGTACTTGTACTGTATGTGTACTGTACTTGTTCTGTAGTTGTACTGTAGTTGTACTGTATTTGTACTGTAGTTGTACTGTAGTTGTACTGTAGTTGTACTGTATGGGTACTGTAGTTGTACTGTAGTTGTACTGTAGTTGTACTGTATGTGTACTGTATTTTAACTGTAGTTGTACTGTAGTTGTACAGTATGTGTACTGTATGTGTACTGTAGTTGTACTGTAGTTGTACTGTATGTGTACTGTATGTGTACTGTATGTGTACTGTAGTTGTACTGTATTTGTACTGTAGTTGTACTGTAGTTGTACTGTATGTGTACTGTAGTTGTACTGTATGTGTACTGTAGTTGTACTGTATTTGTACTGTATTTGTACTGTACTTGTACTGTAGTTGTACTGTAGTTGTACTGTATGTGTACTGTATTTGTACTGTACTTGTACTGTAGTTGTACTGTAGTTGTACTGTATGTATACTGTAGTTGTACTGTATTTGTACTGTACTTGTACTGTAGTTGTACTGTAGTTGTACTGTACTTGTACTGTACTTGTACTGTAGTTGTACTGTATGTGTACTGTAGTTGTACTGTATTTGTACTGTACTTGTACTGTAGTTGTAATGTAGTTGTACTGTACTTGTACTGTACTTGTACTGTAGTTGTACTGTAGTTGTACTGTAGTTGTACTGTATGTGTACTGTAGTTCTACTGTATTTGTACTGTACTTGTACTGTAGTTGTACTGTAGTTGTACTGTATTTGTTCTGTATGTCTACTGTATTTGTACTGTACTTGTACTGTAGTTGTACTGTAGTTGTACTGTATTTGTACTGTACTTGTACTGTAGTTGTACTGTAGTTGTACTGTACTTGTACTGTACTTGTACTGTACTTGTACTGTAGTTGTACTGTATGTGTACTGTAGTTGTACTGTATTTGTACTGTACTTGTACTGTAGTTGTACTGTAGTTGTACTGTACTTGTACTGTACTTGTACTGTACTTGTACTGTAGTTGTACTGTAGTTGTACTGTAGTTGTACTGTATGTGTACTGTAGTTGTACTGTATTTGTACTGTACTTGTACTGTAGTTGTACTGTAGTTGTACTGTACTTGTACTGTAGTTGTACTGTATGTGTACTGTACTTGTACTGTACTTGTACTGTAGTTGTACTGTAGTTGTACTGTACTTGTACTGTACTTGTACTGAAGTTGTACTGTAGTTGTACTGTAGTTGTACTGTATGTGTACTGCATTTGTACTGTACTTGTACTGTAGTTGTACTGTAGTTGTACTGTATTTGTACTGTACTTGTACTGTAGTTGTACTGTATTTTTACTGTACTTGTACTGTAGTTGTACTGTAGTTGTACTGTAGTTGTACTGTAGTTGTACTGTATGTGTACTTTATTTTAACTGTATTTGTACTGTAGTTGTACTGTAGTTGTACTGTATGTGTACTGTATTTGTACTGTATGTGTACTGTAGTTGTACTGTATGTGTACTGTATGTGTACTGTAGTTGTACTGTAGTTGTACTGTATGTGTACTGTAGTTGTACTGTATGTGTACTGTAGTTGTACTGTATTTGTACTGTATTTGTACTGTACTTGTACTGTAGTTGTACTGTAGTTGTACTGTATGTGTACTGTATTTGTACTGTACTTGTACCGTAGTTGTACTGTAGTTGTACTGTACTTGTACTGTACTTGTACTGTAGTTGTACTGTATGTGTACTGTAGTTGTACTGTATTTGTACTGTACTTGTACTGTAGTTGTACTGTAGTTGTACTGTACTTGTACTGTACTTGTACTGTAGTTGTACTGTAGTTGTACTGTAGTCGTACTGTATGTGTACTGTAGTTGTACTGTATTTGTACTGTACTTGTACTGTAGTTGTACTGTAGTTGTACTGTAGTTGTACTGTATGTGTACTGTATTTGTACTGTACTTGTACTGTAGTTGTACTGTAGTTGTACTGTATGTGTACTGTATTTGTACTGTACTTGTACTGTAGTTGTACTGTAGTTGTACTGTACTTGTACTGTACTTGTACTGTAGTTGTACTGTATGTGTACTGTAGTTGTACTGTATTTGTACTGTACTTGTACTGTAGTTGTATTGTAGTTGTACTGTACTCGTACTGTAGTTATAATGTAGTTGTACTGTAGTTGTACTGTAGTTGTACTGTATGAGTACTGTAGTTGTACTGTATTTGTACTGTACTTGTACTGTAGTTGTACTGTAGTTGTACTGTATGTGTACTGTATTTATACTGTACTTGTACTGTAGTTGTACTGTAGTTGTACTGTATGTGTACTGTATTTGTACTGTACTTGTACTGTAGTTGTACTGTAGTTGTACTGTACTTGTACTGTACTTGTACTGTAGTTGTACTGTATGTGTACTGTAGTTGTACTGTATTTGTACTGTACTTGTACTGTAGTTGTACTGTAGTTGTACTGTAGTTGTACTATACCTGTACTGTAGTTGTACTGTAGTTGTACTGAAGTTGTACTGTATGTGTACTGTATGTGTACTGTAGTTGTACTGTATTTGTACTGTACTTGTACTGTAGTTGTACTGTAGTTGTACTGTACTTGTACTGTACTTGTACTGTAGTTGTACTGTATTTGTACTGTACTTCGTACTGTACTTGTACTGTAGTTGTACTGTAGTTGTACTGTAGTTGTACTGTACTTGTACTGTAGTTGTACTGTATGTGTACTGTAGTTGTACTGTATTTGTACTGTACTTGTACTGTAGTTGTACTGTAGTTGTACTGTACTTGTACTGTACTTGTACTGTAGTTGTACTGTACTTGTACTGTACTTGTACTGTAGTTGTACTGTATTTGTACTGTACTTGTACTGTACTTGTACTGTAGTTGTACTGTACTTGTACTGTACTTGTACTGTAGTTGTACTGTAGTTGTACTGTATGTGTACTGTATTTGTACTGTACTTGTACTGTAGTTGTACTGTAGTTGTACTGTATGTGTACTGTATTTGTACTGTACTTGTACTGTAGTTGTACTGTAGTTGTACCGTATGTGTACTGTATTTGTACTGTACTTGTACTGTAGTTGTACTGTAGTTGTACTTTACTTGTACTGTACTTGTACTGAAAGTTGTACTGTATGTGTACTGTAGTTGTACTGTATTTGAACTGTACTTGTACTGTAGTTGTACTGTAGTTGTACTGTAGTTGTACTGTAGTTGTACTGTATGTGTACTGTAGTTGTACTGTATTTGTACTGTATTTGTACTGTACTTGTACTGTAGTTGTACTGTAGTTGTACTGTATGTGTACTGTATTTGTACTGTACTTGTACTGTATTTGTACTGTAGTTGTACTGTACTTGTACTGCAGTTGTACTGTATGTGTACTGTAGTTGTACTGTATTTGTACTGTACTTGTACTGTAGTTGTACTGTAGTTGTACTGTACTTGTACTGTAGTTGTACTGTAGTTGTACTGTAGTTGTACTGTATGTGTACTGTAGTTGTACTGTATTTGTACTGTACTTGTACTGTTGTTGTACTGTAGTTGTACTGTAGTTGTACTGTATGTGTACTGTATGTGTACTGTAGTTGTACTGTATTTGTACTGTACTTGTTCTGTAGTTGTACTGTAGTTGTACTGTACTTGTACTGTAGTTGTACTGTAGTTGTACTGTACTTGTACTGTACTTGTACTGTAGTTGTACTGTATGTGTACTGTAGTTGTACTGTATTTGTACTGGACTTGTACTGTAGTTGTACTGTAGTTGTACTGTACTCGTACTGTACTTGTAATGTAGTTGTACTGTAGTTGTACTGTAGTTGTACTGTATGAGTACTGTAGTTGTACTGTATTTGTACTGTACTTGTAATGTAGTTGTACTGTAGTTGTACTGTATGTTTACTGTATTTATACTGTACTTGTACTGTAGTTGTACTGTAGTTGTACTGTATGTGTACTGTATTTGTACTGTACTTGTACTGTAGTTGTATTGTAGTTGTACTGTACTTGTACTGTACTTGTACTGTAGTTGTACTGTATGTGTACTGTAGTTGTACTGTATTTGTACTGTACTTGTACTGTAGTTGTACTGTAGTTGTACTGTACCTGTACTGTAGTTGTACTGTAGTTGTACTGTAGTTGTACTGTATGTGTACTGTATGTGTACTGTAGTTGTACTGTATTTGTACTGTACTTGTTCTGTAGTTGTACTGTAGTTGTACTGTACTTGTACTGTACTTGAACTGTAGTTGTACTGTATTTGTACTGTACTTGTACTGTACTTGTACTGTAGTTGTACTGTAGTTGTACTGTACTTGTACTGTACTTGTACTGTATGTGTACTGTAGTTGTACTGTATATGTACTGTACTTGTACTGTAGTTGTACTGTAGTTGTACTGTACTTGTACTGTACTTGTACTGTAGTTGTACTGTACTTGTACTGTACTTGTACTGTAGTTGTACTGTATTTGTACTGTACTTGTACTGTACTTGTACTGTAGTTGTACTGTACTTGTACTGTACTTGTACTCTAGTTGTACTGTAGTTGTACTGTAGTTGTACTGTATGTGTACTGTATTTGTACTGTACTTGTACTGTAGTTGTACTGTAGTTGTACTGTATTTGTACTGTAGTTGTACTGTATGTGTACTGTAGTTGTACTGTACTTGCACTGTAGTTGTACTGTAGTTGTACTGTATTTGTACAGTAGTTGTACTGTAGTTGTACTGTATGTGTACTGTAGTTGTACTGTATGTGTACTGTAGTTATACTGAATGTGTACTGTAGTTGTACTGTATTTGTACTGTACTTGTACTGTAGTCGTACTGTAGTTGTACTGTATGTGTACAGTAGTTGTACTGTATTTGTACTGTACTTGTACTGTAGTTGTACTGTAGTTGTACTGTATTTGTACTGTACTTGTACTGTAGTTGTACTGTATTTGTACTGTACTTGTACTGTAGTTGTACTGTAGTTGTACTGTAGTTGTACTGTAGTTGTACTGTATGTGTACTTTATTTTAACTGTATTTGTACTGTAGTTGTACTGTAGTTGTACTGTATGTGTACTGTATTTGTACTGTATGTGTAGTGTAGTTGTACTGTATGTGTACTGTATGTGTACTGTAGTTGTACTGTAGTTGTACTGTATGTGTACTGTAGTTGTACTGTATGTGTACTGTATGTGTACTGTAGTTGTACTGTAGTTGTACTGTAGTTGTACTGTAGTTTTACTGTATTTGTACTGTAGTTGTACTGTAGTTGTACTGTAGTTGTACTGTATGTGTACTGTATGTGTACTGTAGTTGTACTGTATGTGTACTGTATGTGTACTGTTTGTGTACTGTAGTTGTACTGTATGTGTTCTGTATGTGTACTGTAGTTGTACTGTAGTTGTACTGTAGTTGTACTGTATGTGTACTGTATGTGTACTGTATGTGTACTGTATGTGTACTGTAGTTGTACTGTAGTTGTACTGTAGTTGTACTGTATGTGTACTGTAGTTGTACTGTATGTGTACTGTATGTGTACTGTATGTGTACTGTAGTTGTACTGTATGTGTACTGTAAGTGTACTGTAGTTGTACTGTAGTTGTACTGTATGTGTACTGTATTTGTACTGTAGTTGTACTGTAGTTTTACTGTAGTTGTACTGTATGTGTACTGTATGTGTACTGTATGTGTACTGTAGTTGTACTGTATGTGTACTGTATTTGTACTGTAGTTGTACTGTAGTTGTACTGTAGTTGTACTGTATGTGTACTGTATGTGTACTGTATGTGTACTGTATGTGTACTGTAGTTGTACTGTATGTGTACTGTAGTTGTACTGTAGTTGTACTGTATGTGTACTGTAGTTGTACTGTAGTTGTACTGTAGTTGTACTGTATGTGTACTGTAGTTGTACTGTATGTGTACTGTATGTGTACTGTATGTGTACTGTATGTGTACTGTATGTGTACTGTATGTGTACTGTATGTGTACTGTATGTGTACTGTAGTTGTACTGTAGTTGTACTGTAGTTGTACTGTAGTTGTACTGTAGTTGTACTGTAGTTGTACAGTATTTGTACTGTAGTTGTACTGTAGTTGTACTGTTGTTGTACTGTATGTGTACTGTATTTGTACTGTATGTTTACTGTAGTTGTACTGTATGTTTACTGTATGTGTACTGTAGTTGTACTTGTAGTTGTACTGTATGTGTACTGTATGTGTACTGTAGTTGTACTGTAGTTGTACTGTAGTTGTACTGTATGTGTATTGTAGTTGTATTGTAGTTGTACTGTATGTGTACTGTAGTTGTACTTTAGTTGTACTGCAGTTGTACTGTAGTTGTTCTGTATGTGTACTGTATTTGTACTGTATGTGTACTGTATTTGTATTGTAGTTGTACTGTATGTGTACTGTATGTGTACTGTAGTTATACTGTATGTGTACTGTAGTTGTACTGTATGTGTACAGTATTTGTACTGTAGTTGTACTGTATGTGTACTGTATGTGTACTGTACTTGTACTGTAGTTGTACTGTATGTGTACTGTAGTTGTACTGTAGTTGTACTGTATGTGTACTGTAGTTGTACTGTTCTTGTACTGTAGTTGTACTGTATGTGTACTGTATTTGTACTGTATTTGTACTGTAGTTGTACTGTATTTGTACTGTATGTGTACTGTATGTGTACTGTAGTTGTACTGTAGTTGTTCTGTATTTGTACTGTATGTGTACTGCATGTGTACTGTAGTTGTACTGTATTTGTACTGTAGTTGTACTGTAGTTGTACTGTATTTGTACTGTATTTGTACTGTAGTTGTACTGTATTTGTACTGTATGTGTACTGTGTGTGTACTGTAGTTGTACTGTATGTGTACTGTATTTTAACTGTACTTGTACTGTAGTTGTACTGTAGTTGTACTGTAGTTGTACTGTATTTGTACTGTATGTGTACTGTATGTGTACTGTAGTTGTACTGTAGTTGTTCATTATTTGTACTGTATGTGTACTGTATGTGTACTGTAGTTGTACTGTATTTGTACTGTACTTGTTCTGTAGTTGTACTGTAGTTGTACTGTAGTTGTACTGTACTTGTACTGTAGTTGTACTGTAGTTGTACTGTACTTGTACTGTAGTTGTACTGTAGTTGTACTGTATGTGTACTGTAGTTGTACTCTATGTGTACTGTAGTTGTACTGTATGTGCACTGTAGTTGTACTGTATTTGTACTGTATGTGTACTGTATGTGTACTGTAGTTGTACTGTATTTGTACTGTAGTTGTACTGTAGTTGTACTGTAGTTGTACTGTACTTGTACTGTAGTTGTACTGTAGTTGTACTGTATTTGTACTGTAGTTGTACTGTATGTGTACTGTACTTGTACTGTAGTTGTACTGTAGTTGTACTGTATTTGTACTGTAGTTGTACTGTAGTTGTACTGTAGTTGTACTGTAGTTGTACTGTATGTGTACTGTACTTGTACTGTAGCTGTACTGTAGTTGTACTGTATTTTAACTGTAATTCTACTGTATTTGTACTGTATGTGTACTGTATTTGTACTGTAGTTGTACTGTAGTTGTACTGTAGTTGTACTGTATGTGTACTGTAGTTGTACTGTAGTTGTACTGTAGTTGTACTGTACTTGTACTGTACTTGTACTGTAGTTGTACTGTAGTTGTACTGTAGTTGTAATGTACTTGTACTGTAGTTGTTCTGTAGTTGTACTGTATGTGTACTGTATTTTAACTGTAGTTGTACTGTAGTTGTACAGTATGTGTACTGTATGTGTACTGTAGTTGTACTGTAGTTGTACTGTATGTGTACTGTAGTTGTACTGTATGTGTACTGTAGTTGTACTGTATGTGTACTGTATTTTAACTGTAGTTGTACTGTAGTTGTACAGTATGTGTACTGTATGTGTACTGTAGTTGTACTGTAGTTGTACTGTATGTGTACTGTAGTTGTACTGTATGTGTACTGTAGTTGTACTGTATTTGTACTGTATTTGTACTGTACTTGTACTGTAGTTGTACTGTAGTTGTACTGTATGTGTACTGTATTTGTACTGTACTTGTACCGTAGTTGTACTGTAGTTGTACTGTACTTGTACTGTACTTGTACTGTAGTTGTACTGTATGTGTACTGTAGTTGTACTGTATTTGTACTGTACTTGTACTGTAGTTGTACTGTAGTTGTACTGTACTTGTACTGTACTTGTACTGTAGTTGTACTGTAGTTGTACTGTAGTTGTACTGTATGTGTACTGTAGTTGTACTGTATTTGTACTGTACTTGTACTGTAGTTGTACTGTAGTTGTACTGTAGTTGTACTGTATGTGTACTGTATTTGTACTGTACTTGTACTGTAGTTGTACTGTAGTTGTACTGTATGTGTACTGTATTTGTACTGTACTTGTACTGTAGTTGTACTGTAGTTGTACTGTACTTGTACTGTACTTGTACTGTAGTTGTACTGTATGTGTACTGTAGTTGTACTGTATTTGTACTGTACTTGTTCTGTAGTTGTATTGTAGTTGTACTGTACTCGTACTGTAGTTGTAATGTAGTTGTACTGTAGTTGTACTGTAGTTGTACTGTATGAGTACTGTAGTTGTACTGTATTTGTACTGTACTTGTACTGTAGTTGTACTGTAGTTGTACTGTATGTGTACTGTATTTATACTGTACTTGTACTGTAGTTGTACTGTAGTTGTACTGTATGTGTACTGTATTTGTACTGTACTTGTACTGTACTTGTACTGTAGTTGTACTGTACTTGTACTGTACTTGTACTGTAGTTGTACTGTATGTGTACTGTAGTTGTACTGTATTTGTACTGTACTTGTACTGTAGTTGTACTGTAGTTGTACTGTAGTTGTACTGTACCTGTACTGTAGTTGTACTGTAGTTGTACTGAAGTTGTACTGTATGTGTACTGTATGTGTACTGTAGTTGTACTGTATTTGTACTGTACTTGTACTGTAGTTGTACTGTAGTTGTACTGTACTTGTACTGTACTTGTACTGTAGTTGTACTGTATTTGTACTGTACTTCGTACTGTACTTGTACTGTAGTTGTACTGTAGTTGTACTGTAGTTGTACTGTACTTGTACTGTAGTTGTACTGTATGTGTACTGTAGTTGTACTGTATTTGTACTGTACTTGTACTGTAGTTGTACTGTAGTTGTACTGTACTTGTACTGTACTTGTACTGTACTTGTACTGTACTTGTACTGTACTTGTACTGTAGTTGTACTGTATTTGTACTGTACTTGTACTGTACTTGTACTGTAGTTGTACTGTACTTGTACTGTACTTGTACTGTAGTTGTACTGTAGTTGTACTGTATGTGTACTGTATTTGTACTGTACTTGTACTGTAGTTGTACTGTAGTTGTACTGTATGTGTACTGTATTTGTATTGTACTTGTACTGTAGTTGTACTGTAGTTGTACTGTATGTGTACTGTATTTGTACTGTACTTGTACTGTAGTTGTACTGTAGTTGTACTGTACTTGTACTGTACTTGTACTGTAGTTGTACTGTATGTGTACTGTAGCTGTACTGTATTTGAACTGTACTTGTACTGTAGTTGTACTGTAGTTGTACTGTAGTTGTACTGTAGTTGTACTGTATGTGTACTGTAGTTGTACTGTATTTGTACTGTATTTGTACTGTACTTGTACTGTAGTTGTACTGTAGTTGTACTGTATGTGTACTGTATTTGTACTGTACTTGTACTGTAGTTGTACTGTAGTTGTACTGTACTTGTACTGCAGTTGTACTGTATGTGTACTGTAGTTGTACTGTATTTGTACTGTACTTGTACTGTAGTTGTACTGTAGTTGTACTGTACTTGTACTGTACTTGTACTGTAGTTGTACTGTAGTTGTACTGTAGTTGTACTGTATGTGTACTGTAGTTGTACTGTATTTGTACTGTACTTGTACTGTAGTTGTACTGTAGTTGTACTGTAGTTGTACTGTATGTGTACTGTATGTGTACTGTAGTTGTTCTGTATTTGTACTGTACTTGTTCTGTAGTTGTACTGTAGTTGTACTGTACTTGTACTGTAGTTGTACTGTAGTTGTACTGTACTTGTACTGTACTTGTACTGTAGTTGTACTGTATGTGTACTGTAGTTGTACTGTATTTGTACTGTACTTGTACTGTAGTTGTACTGTAGTTGTACTGTACTCGTACTGTACTTGTAATGTAGTTGTACTGTAGTTGTACTGTAGTTGTACTGTATGAGTACTGTAGTTGTACTGTATTTGTACTGTACTTGTACTGTAGTTGTACTGTAGTTGTACTGTATGTTTACTGTATTTATACTGTACTTGTACTGTAGTTGTACTGTAGTTGTACTGTATGTGTACTGTATTTGTACTGTACTTGTACTGTAGTTGTATTGTAGTTGTACTGTACTTGTACTGTACTTGTACTGTAGTTGTACTGTATGTGTACTGTAGTTGTACTGTATTTGTACTGTACTTGTACTGTAGTTGTACTGTAGTTGTACTGTAGTTGTACTGTACCTGTACTGTAGTTGTACTGTAGTTGTACTGTAGTTGTACTGTATGTGTACTGTATGTGTACTGTAGTTGTACTGTATTTGTACTGTACTTGTTCTGTAGTTGTACTGTAGTTGTACTGTACTTGTACTGTACTTGTACTGTAGTTGTACTGTATTTGTACTGTACTTGTACTGTACTTCTACTGTAGTTGTACTGTAGTTGTACTGTACTTGTACTGTACTTGTACTGTATGTGTACTGTAGTTGTACTGTATATGTACTGTACTTGTACTGTAGTTGTACTGTAGTTGTACTGTACTTGTACTGTACTTGTACTGTAGTTGTACTGTACTTGTACTGTACTTGTACTGT
The DNA here is from genome assembly GCA_946902985.2 of Meconema thalassinum. Lineage (NCBI taxonomy): Eukaryota > Metazoa > Arthropoda > Insecta > Orthoptera > Tettigoniidae > Meconema > Meconema thalassinum. The sequence goes on along the minus strand of OX336394.1, from coordinate 441,252,681 downwards.
AGTTGTACTGTATTTGTACTGTACTTGTACTGTACTTGTACTGTACTTGTACTGTAGTTGTACTGTACTTGTACTGTACTTGTACTCTAGTTGTACTGTAGTTGTACTGTAGTTGTACTGTATGTGTACTGTATTTGAACTGTACTTGTACTGTAGTTGTACTGTATGTGTACTGTAGTTGTACTGTAGTTGTACTGTATGTGTACTGTAGTTGTACTGTTCTTGTACTGTAGTTGTACTGTATGTGTACTGTATTTGTACTGTATTTGTACTGTAGTTGTACTGTATTTGTACTGTATGTGTACTGTATGTGTACTGTAGTTGTACTGTAGTTGTTCTGTATTTGTACTGTATGTGTACTGCATGTGTACTGTAGTTGTACTGTATTTGTACTGTAGTTGTACTGTAGTTGTACTGTATTTGTACTGTATTTGTACTGTAGTTGTACTGTATTTGTACTGTATGTGTACTGTGTGTGTACTGTAGTTGTACTGTATGTGTACTGTATTTTAACTGTACTTGTACTGTAGTTGTACTGTAGTTGTACTGTAGTTGTACTGTATTTGTACTGTATGTGTACTGTATGTGTACTGTAGTTGTACTGTAGTTGTTCATTATTTGTACTGTATGTGTACTGTAGTTGTACTGTATTTGTACTGTACTTGTTCTGTAGTTGTACTGTAGTTGTACTGTAGTTGTACTGTACTTGTACTGTAGTTGTACTGTAGTTGTACTGTACTTGTACTGTAGTTGTACTGTAGTTGTACTGTATGTGTACTGTAGTTGTACTCTATGTGTACTGTAGTTGTACTGTATGTGCACTGTAGTTGTACTGTATTTGTACTGTATGTGTACTGTATGTGTACTGTAGTTGTACTGTATTTGTACTGTAGTTGTACTGTAGTTGTACTGTAGTTGTACTGTACTTGTACTGTAGTTGTACTGTAGTTGTACTGTATTTGTACCGTAGTTGTACTGTATGTGTACTGTACTTGTACTGTAGTTGTACTGTAGTTGTACTGTATTTGTACTGTAGTTGTACTGTAGTTGTACTGTAGTTGTACTGTAGTTGTACTGTATGTGTACTGTACTTGTACTGTAGTTGTACTGTAGTTGTACTGTATTTTAACTGTAATTGTACTGTATTTGTACTGTATGTGTACTGTATTTGTACTGTAGTTGTACTGTAGTTGTACTGTAGTTGTACTGTATGTGTACTGTATTTGTACTGTACTTGTACTGTAGTTGTACTGTAGTTGTACTGTAGTTGTACTGTACTTGTACTGTACTTGTACTGTAGTTGTACTGTATGTGTACTGTAGTTGTACTGTAGTTGTACTGTAGTTGTAATGTACTTGTACTGTAGTTGTTCTGTAGTTGTACTGTATGTGTACTGTATTTTAACTGTAGTTGTACTGTAGTTGTACAGTATGTGTACTGTATGTGTACTGTAGTTGTACTGTAGTTGTACTGTATGTGTACTGTAATTGTACTGTATGTGTACTGTAGTTGTACTGTATGTGTACTGTATTTTAACTGTAGTTGTACTGTAGTTGTACAGTATGTGTACTGTATGTGTACTGTAGTTGTACTGTAGTTGTACTGTATGTGTACTGTAGTTGTACTGTATGTGTACTGTAGTTGTACTGTATTTGTACTGTATTTGTACTGTACTTGTACTGTAGTTGTACTGTAGTTGTACTGTATGTGTACTGTATTTGTACTGTACTTGTACCGTAGTTGTACTGTAGTTGTACTGTACTTGTACTGTACTTGTACTGTAGTTGTACTGTATGTGTACTGTAGTTGTACTGTATTTGTACTGTACTTGTACTGTAGTTGTACTGTAGTTGTACTGTACTTGTACTGTACTTGTACTGTAGTTGTACTGTAGTTGTACTGTAGTTGTACTGTATGTGTACTGTAGTTGTACTGTATTTGTACTGTACTTGTACTGTAGTTGTACTGTAGTTGTACTGTAGTTGTACTGTATGTGTACTGTATTTGTACTGTACTTGTACTGTAGTTGTACTGTAGTTGTACTGTATGTGTACTGTATTTGTACTGTACTTGTACTGTAGTTGTACTGTAGTTGTACTGTACTTGTACTGTACTTGTACTGTAGTTGTACTGTATGTGTACTGTAGTTGTACTGTATTTGTACTGTACTTGTACAGTAGTTGTATTGTAGTTGTACTGTACTCGTACTGTAGTTGTAATGTAGTTGTACTGTAGTTGTACTGTAGTTGTACTGTATGAGTACTGTAGTTGTACTGTATTTGTACTGTACTTGTACTGTAGTTGTACTGTAGTTGTACTGTATGTGTACTGTATTTATACTGTACTTGTACTGTAGTTGTACTGTAGTTGTACTGTATGTGTACTGTATTTGTACTGTACTTGTACTGTACTTGTACTGTAGTTGTACTGTACTTGTACTGTACTTGTACTGTAGTTGTACTGTATGTGTACTGTAGTTGTACTGTATTTGTACTGTACTTGTACTGTAGTTGTACTGTAGTTGTACTGTAGTTGTACTGTACCTGTACTGTAGTTGTACTGTAGTTGTCCTGAAGTTGTACTGTATGTGTACTGTATGTGTACTGTAGTTGTACTGTATTTGTACTGTACTTGTACTGTAGTTGTACTGTAGTTGTACTGTACTTGTACTGTACTTGTACTGTAGTTGTACTGTATTTGTACTGTACTTCGTACTGTACTTGTACTGTAGTTGTACTGTAGTTGTACTGTAGTTGTACTGTACTTGTACTGTAGTTGTACTGTATGTGTACTGTAGTTGTACTGTATTTGTACTGTACTTGTACTGTAGTTGTACTGTAGTTGTACTGTACTTGTACTGTACTTGTACTGTACTTGTACTGTACTTGTACTGTACTTGTACTGTAGTTGTACTGTATTTGTACTGTACTTGTACTGTACTTGTACTGTAGTTGTACTGTACTTGTACTGTACTTGTACTGTAGTTGTACTGTAGTTGTACTGTATGTGTACTGTATTTGTACTGTACTTGTACTGTAGTTGTACTGTAGTTGTACTGTATGTGTACTGTATTTGTATTGTACTTGTACTGTAGTTGTACTGTAGTTGTACTGTATGTGTACTGTATTTGTACTGTACTTGTACTGTAGTTGTACTGTAGTTGTACTGTACTTGTACTGTACTTGTACTGTAGTTGTACTGTATGTGTACTGTAGCTGTACTGTATTTGAACTGTACTTGTACTGTAGTTGTACTGTAGTTGTACTGTAGTTGTACTGTAGTTGTACTGTATGTGTACTGTAGTTGTACTGTATTTGTACTGTATTTGTACTGTACTTGTACTGTAGTTGTACTGTAGTTGTACTGTATGTGTACTGTATTTGTACTGTACTTGTACTGTAGTTGTACTGTAGTTGTACTGTACTTGTACTGCAGTTGTACTGTATGTGTACTGTAGTTGTACTGTATTTGTACTGTACTTGTACTGTAGTTGTACTGTAGTTGTACTGTACTTGTACTGTACTTGTACTGTACTTGTACTGTAGTTGTACTGTAGTTGTACTGTAGTTGTACTGTATGTGTACTGTAGTTGTACTGTATTTGTACTGTACTTGTACTGTAGTTGTACTGTAGTTGTACTGTAGTTGTACTGTATGTGTACTGTATGTGTACTGTAGTTGTTCTGTATTTGTACTGTACTTGTTCTGTAGTTGTACTGTAGTTGTACTGTACTTGTACTGTAGTTGTACTGTAGTTGTACTGTACTTGTACTGTACTTGTACTGTAGTTGTACTGTATGTGTACTGTAGTTGTACTGTATTTGTACTGTACTTGTACTGTAGTTGTACTGTAGTTGTACTGTACTCGTACTGTACTTGTAATGTAGTTGTACTGTAGTTGTACTGTAGTTGTACTGTATGAGTACTGTAGTTGTACTGTATTTGTACTGTACTTGTACTGTAGTTGTACTGTAGTTGTACTGTATGTTTACTGTATTTATACTGTACTTGTACTGTAGTTGTACTGTAGTTGTACTGTATGTGTACTGTATTTGTACTGTACTTGTACTGTAGTTGTATTGTAGTTGTACTGTACTTGTACTGTACTTGTACTGTAGTTGTACTGTATGTGTACTGTAGTTGTACTGTATTTGTACTGTACTTGTACTGTAGTTGTACTGTAGTTGTACTGTAGTTGTACTGTACCTGTACTGTAGTTGTACTGTAGTTGTACTGTAGTTGTACTGTATGTGTACTGTATGTGTACTGTAGTTGTACTGTATTTGTACTGTACTTGTTCTGTAGTTGTACTGTAGTTGTACTGTACTTGTACTGTACTTGTACTGTAGTTGTACTGTATTTGTACTGTACTTGTACTGTACTTCTACTGTAGTTGTACTGTAGTTGTACTGTACTTGTACTGTACTTGTACTGTATGTGTACTGTAGTTGTACTGTATATGTACTGTACTTGTACTGTAGTTGTACTGTAGTTGTACTGTACTTGTACTGTACTTGTACTGTAGTTGTACTGTACTTGTACTGTACTTGTACTGTAGTTGTACTGTATTTGTACTGTACTTGTACTGTACTTGTACTGTAGTTGTACTGTACTTGTACTGTACTTGTACTCTAGTTGTACTGTAGTTGTACTGTAGTTGTACTGTATGTGTACTGTATTTGAACTGTACTTGTACTGTAGTTGTACTGTAGTTGTACTGTATTTGTACTGTAGTTGTACTGTATGTGTACTGTAGTTGTACTGTACTTGCACTGTAGTTGTACTGTAGTTGTACTGTATTTGTACAGTAGTTGTACTGTAGTTGTACTGTATGTGTACTGTAGTTGTACTGTATGTGTACTGTAGTTGTACTGAATGTGTACTGTAGTTGTACTGTATTTGTACTGTATTTGTACTGTACTTGTACTGTAGTTGTACTGTAGTTGTACTGTATGTGTACTGTATTTGTACTGTACTTGTACTGTAGTTGTACTGTACTTGTACTGTACTTGTACTGTACTTGTACGGTAGTTGTACTGTATGTGTACTGTAGTTGTACTGTATTTGTACTGTACTTGTACTGTAGTTGTACTGTAGTTGTACTGTACTTGTACTGTACTTGTACTGTAGTTGTACTGTAGTTGTACTGTAGTTTTACTGTATGTGTACTGTAGTTCTACTGTATTTGTACTGTACTTGTACTGTAGTTGTACTGTAGTTGTACTGTATTTGTACTGTATGTGTACTGTATTTGTACTGTACTTGTACTGTAGTTGTACTGTAGTTGTACTGTACTTGTACTGTACTTGTACTGTACTTGTACTATAGTTGTACTGTATGTGTACTGTAGTTGTACTGTATTTGTACTGTACTTGTACTGTAGTTGTACTGTAGTTGTACTGTACTTGTACTGTACTTGTACTGTAGTTGTACTGTAGTTGTACTGTAGTTGTACTGTATGTGTACTGTAGTTGTACTGTATTTGTACTGTACTTGTACTGTAGTTGTACTGTAGTTGTACTGTACTTGTACTGTACTTGTACTGTAGTTGTACTGTATGTGTACTGTACTTGTACTGTACTTGTACTGTAGTTGTACTGTAGTTGTACTGTAGTTGTACTGTATGTGTACTGTATTTGTACTGTACTTGTACTGTAGTTGTACTGTAGTTGTACTGTATTTGTATTGTACTTGTACTGTAGTTGTACTGTATTTGTACTGTACTTGTACTGTAGTTGTACTGCAGTTGTACTGTAGTTGTACTGTAGTTGTACTGTATGTGTACTTTATTTTAACAGTATTTGTACTGTAGTTGTACTGTATGTGTACTGTATTTGTACTGTATGTTTACTGTAGTTGTACTGTATGTGTACTGTATGTGTACTGTAGTTGTACTGTAGTTGTACTGTATGTGTACTGTAGTTGTACTGTATGTGTACTGTATGTGTACTGTAGTTGTACTGTAGTTGTACTGTAGTTGTACTGTAGTTTTACTGTATTTGTACTGTAGTTGTACTGTAGTTGTACTGTATGTGTACTGTATGTGTACTGTAGTTGTACTGTATGTGTACTGTATGTGTACTGTTTGTGTACTGTAGTTGTACTGTATGTGTTCTGTATGTGTACTGTAGTTGTACTGTAGTTGTACTGTAGTTGTACTGTATGTGTACTGTATGTGTACTGTATGTGTACTGTAGTTGTACTGTAGTTGTACTGTAGTTGTACTGTATGTGTACTGTAGTTGTACTGTATGTGTACTGTATGTGTACTGTATGTGTACTGTAGTTGTACTGTATGTGTACTGTAAGTGTACTGTAGTTGTATTGTAGTTGTACTGTATGTGTACTGTATTTGTACTGTAGTTGTACTGTAGTTGTACTGTAGTTGTACTGTATGTGTACTGTATGTGTACTGTATGTGTACTGTAGTTGTACTGTATGTGTACTGTATTTGTACTGTAGTTGTACTGTAGTTGTACTGTAGTTGTACTGTATGTGTACTGTATGTGTACTGTATGTGTACTGTAGTTGTACTGTATGTGTATTGTAGTTGTACTGTATGTGTACTGTATGTGTACTGTAGTTGTACTGTAGTTGTACTGTAGTTGTACTGTATGTGTAGTGTATGTGTACTGTATGTGTACTGTAGTTGTACTGTATGTGTACTGTATGTGTACTGTATGTGTACTGTATGTGTACTGTATTTGTACTGTAGTTGTACTGTAGTTGTACTGTAGTTGTACTGTAGTTGTACTGTAGTTGTACAGTATTTGTACTGTAGTTGTACTGTAGTTGTACTGTTGTTGTACTGTATGTGTACTGTATTTGTACTGTATGTTTACTGTAGTTGTACTGTATGTGTACTGTATGTGTACTGTAGTTGTACTTGTAGTTGTACTGTATGTGTACTGTATGTGTACTGTAGTTGTACTGTAGTTGTACTGTAGTTGTACTGTATGTGTACGGTAGTTGTACTGTATTTGTACTGTATGTGTACTGTAGTTGTACTTAAGTTGTACTGCAGTTGTACTGTAGTTGTTCTGTATGTGTACTGTATTTGTACTGTAGTTGTACTGTATGTGTACTGTATGTGTACTGTACTTGTACTGTAGTTGTACTGTATGTGTACTGTAGTTGTACTGTAGTTGTACGGTATGTGTACTGTAGTTGTACTGTTCTTGTACTGTAGTTGTACTGTATGTGTATTGTATTTGTACTGTAGTTGTACTGTAGTTGTACTGTATTTGTACTGTGTTTGTACTGTATTGTACTGTAGTTGTACTGTAGTTGTACTGTAGTTGTACTGTACTTGTACTGTAGTTGTATTGTAGTTGTACTGTAGTTGTACTGTAGTTGTACTGTAGTTGTACTGTAGTTGTACTGTATGTGTATTGTATTTGTACTGTAGTTGTACTGTAGTTGTACTGTATTTGTACTGTATTTGTACTGTATTGTACTGTAGTTGTACTGTAGTTGTACTGTAGTTGTACTGTACTTGTACTGTAGTTGTATTGTAGTTGTACTGTAGTTGTACTGTAGTTGTACTGTATGTGTACTGTACTTGTACTGTAGTTGTACTGTAGTTGTACTGTATTTGTACTGTAGTTGTACTGTAGTTGTACTGTAGTTGTACTGTAGTTGTACTGTATGTGTACTGTACTTGTACTGTAGTTGTACTGTAGTTGTACTGTATTTTAACTGTAATTGTACTGTATTTGTACTGTATGTGTACTGTATTTGTACTGTAGTTGTACTGTAGTTGTACTGTAGTTGTACTGTATGTGTACTGTATTTGTACTGTACTTGTACTGTAGTTGTACTGTAGTTGTACTGTAGTTGTACTGTACTTGTACTGTAGTTGTACTGTATGTGTACTGTAGTTGTACTGTAGTTGTACTGTAGTTGTACTGTACTTGTACTGTAGTTGTACTGTAGTTGTACTGTAGTTGTACTGTATGTGTACTGTAGTTGTACTGTATTTGTACTGTACTTGTACTGTAGTTGTACTGTAGTTGTACTGTAGTTGTACTGTATGTGTACTGTATTTATACTGTACTTGTACTGTAGTTGTACTGTAGTTGTACTGTATGTGTACTGTATTTTAACTGTACTTGTACTGTAGTTGTACTGTAGTTGTACTGTAGTTGTACTGTATGTGTACTGATTTTTGTACTGTACTTGTACTGTAGTTGTACTGTAGTTGTACTGTACTTGTACTGTACTTGTACTGTACTGGTACTGTACTTGTACTGTACTTGTACTGTATGTGTACTGTACTTGTTCTGTAGTTGTACTGTAGTTGTACTGTATTTGTACTGTAGTTGTACTGTAGTTGTACTGTAGTTGTACTGTATGGGTACTGTAGTTGTACTGTAGTTGTACTGTAGTTGTACTGTATGTGTACTGTATTTTAACTGTAGTTGTACTGTAGTTGTACAGTATGTGTACTGTATGTGTACTGTAGTTGTACTGTAGTTGTACTGTATGTGTACTGTATGTGTACTGTATGTGTACTGTAGTTGTACTGTATTTGTACTGTAGTTGTACTGTAGTTGTACTGTATGTGTACTGTAGTTGTACTGTATGTGTACTGTAGTTGTACTGTATTTGTACTGTATTTGTACTGTACTTGTACTGTAGTTGTACTGTAGTTGTACTGTAGTTGTACTGTATGTGTACTGTATTTGTACTGTACTTGTACTGTAGTTGTACTGTAGTTGTACTGTATGTATACTGTAGTTGTACTGTATTTGTACTGTACTTGTACTGTAGTTGTACTGTAGTTGTACTGTACTTGTACTGTACTTGTACTGTAGTTGTACTGTATGTGTACTGTAGTTGTACTGTATTTGTACTGTACTTGTACTGTAGTTGTACTGTAGTTGTACTGTACTTGTACTGTACTTGTACTGTAGTTGTACTGTAGTTGTACTGTAGTTGTACTGTATGTGTACTGTAGTTCTACTGTATTTGTACTGTACTTGTACTGTAGTTGTACTGTAGTTGTACTGTATTTGTTCTGTATGTCTACTGTATTTGTACTGTACTTGTACTGTAGTTGTACTGTAGTTGTACTGTATGTGTACTGTATTTGTACTGTACTTGTACTGTAGTTGTACTGTAGTTGTACTGTACTTGTACTGTACTTGTACTGTACTTGTACTGTAGTTGTACTGTATGTGTACTGTAGTTGTACTGTATTTGTACTGTACTTGTACTGTAGTTGTACTGTAGTTGTACTGTACTTGTACTGTACTTGTACTGTAGTTGTACTGTAGTTGTACTGTAGTTGTACTGTATGTGTACTGTAGTTGTACTGTATTTGTACTGTACTTGTACTGTAGTTGTACTGTAGTTGTACTGTACTTGTACTGTAGTTGTACTGTATGTGTACTGTACTTGTACTGTACTTGTACTGTAGTTGTACTGTAGTTGTACTGTACTTGTACTGTACTTGTACTGAAGTTGTACTGTAGTTGTACTGTAGTTGTACTGTATGTGTACTGCATTTGTACTGTACTTGTACTGTAGTTGTACTGTAGTTGTACTGTATTTGTACTGTACTTGTACTGTAGTTGTACTGTATTTTTACTGTACTTGTACTGTAGTTGTACTGTAGTTGTACTGTAGTTGTACTGTAGTTGTACTGTATGTGTACTTTATTTTAACTGTATTTGTACTGTAGTTGTACTGTAGTTGTACTGTATGTGTACTGTATTTGTACTGTATGTGTACTGTAGTTGTACTGTATGTGTACTGTATGTGTACTGTAGTTGTACTGTAGTTGTACTGTATGTGTACTGTAGTTGTACTGTATTTGTACTGTATTTGTACTGTACTTGTACTGTAGTTGTACTGTAGTTGTACTGTATGTGTACTGTATTTGTACTGTACTTGTACCGTAGTTGTACTGTAGTTGTACTGTACTTGTACTGTACTTGTACTGTAGTTGTACTGTATGTGTACTGTAGTTGTACTGTATTTGTACTGTACTTGTACTGTAGTTGTACTGTAGTTGTACTGTACTTGTACTGTACTTGTACTGTAGTTGTACTGTAGTTGTACTGTAGTTGTACTGTATGTGTACTGTAGTTGTACTGTATTTGTACTGTACTTGTACTGTAGTTGTACTGTAGTTGTACTGTAGTTGTACTGTATGTGTACTGTATTTGTACTGTACTTGTACTGTAGTTGTACTGTAGTTGTACTGTATGTGTACTGTATTTGTACTGTACTTGTACTGTAGTTGTACTGTAGTTGTACTGTACTTGTACTATACTTGTACTGTAGTTGTACTGTATGTGTACTGTAGTTGTACTGTATTTGTACTGTACTTGTACTGTAGTTGTATTGTAGTTGTACTGTACTCGTACTGTAGTTGTAATGTAGTTGTACTGTAGTTGTACTGTAGTTGTACTGTATGAGTACTGTAGTTGTACTGTATTTGTACTGTACTTGTACTGTAGTTGTACTGTAGTTGTACTGTATGTGTACTGTATTTATACTGTACTTGTACTGTAGTTGTACTGTAGTTGTACTGTATGTGTACTGTATTTGTACTGTACTTGTACTGTAGTTGTACTGTAGTTGTACTGTACTTGTACTGTACTTGTACTGTAGTTGTACTGTATGTGTACTGTAGTTGTACTGTATTTGTACTGTACTTGTACTGTAGTTGTACTGTAGTTGTACTGTACTTGTACTGTACTTGTACTGTAGTTGTACTGTACTTGTACTGTACTTGTACTGTAGTTGTACTGTATTTGTACTGTACTTGTACTGTACTTGTACTGTAGTTGTACTGTACTTGTACTGTACTTGTACTGTAGTTGTACTGTAGTTGTACTGTATGTGTACTGTATTTGTACTGTACTTGTACTGTAGTTGTACTGTAGTTGTACTGTATGTGTACTGTATTTGTACTGTACTTGTACTGTAGTTGTACTGTAGTTGTACTGTATGTGTACTGTATTTGTACTGTACTTGTACTGTAGTTGTACTGTAGTTGTACTGTACTTGTACTGTACTTGTACTGTAGTTGTACTGTATGTGTACTGTAGTTGTACTGTATTTGAACTGTACTTGTACTGTAGTTGTACTGTAGTTGTACTGTAGTTGTACTGTAGTTGTACTGTATGTGTACTGTAGTTGTACTGTATTTGTACTGTATTTGTACTGTACTTGTACTGTAGTTGTACTGTAGTTGTACTGTATGTGTACTGTATTTGTACTGTACTTGTACTGTATTTGTACTGTAGTTGTACTGTACTTGTACTGCAGTTGTACTGTATGTGTACTGTAGTTGTACTGTATTTGTACTGTACTTGTACTGTAGTTGTACTGTAGTTGTACTGTACTTGTACTGTACTTGTACTGTAGTTGTACTGTAGTTGTACTGTAGTTGTACTGTATGTGTACTGTAGTTGTACTGTATTTGTACTGTACTTGTTCTGTAGTTGTACTGTAGTTGTACTGTACTTGTACTGTAGTTGTACTGTAGTTGTACTGTACTTGTACTGTAGTTGTACTGTATGTGTACTGTAGTTGTACTGTATTTGTACTGGACTTGTACTGTAGTTGTACTGTAGTTGTACTGTACTCGTACTGTACTTGTAATGTAGTTGTACTGTAGTTGTACTGTAGTTGTACTGTATGAGTACTGTAGTTGTACTGTATTTGTACTGTACTTGTACTGTAGTTGTACTGTAGTTGTACTGTATGTTTACTGTATTTATACTGTACTTGTACTGTAGTTGTACTGTAGTTGTACTGTATGTGTACTGTATTTGTACTGTACTTGTACTGTAGTTGTATTGTAGTTGTACTGTACTTGTACTGTACTTGTACTGTAGTTGTACTGTATGTGTACTGTAGTTGTACTGTATTTGTACTGTACTTGTACTGTAGTTGTACTGTAGTTGTACTGTAGTTGTACTGTACCTGTACTGTAGTTGTACTGTAGTTGTACTGTAGTTGTACTGTATGTGTACTGTATGTGTACTGTAGTTGTACTGTATTTGTACTGTACTTGTTCTGTAGTTGTACTGTAGTTGTACTGTACTTGTACTGTACTTGAACTGTAGTTGTACTGTATTTGTACTGTACTTGTACTGTACTTGTACTGTAGTTGTACTGTAGTTGTACTGTACTTGTACTGTACTTGTACTGTATGTGTACTGTAGTTGTACTGTATATGTACTGTACTTGTACTGTAGTTGTACTGTAGTTGTACTGTACTTGTACTGTACTTGTACTGTAGTTGTACTGTAGTTGTACTGTACTTGTACTGTAGTTGTACTGTATTTGTACTGTACTTGTACTGTACTTGTACTGTAGTTGTACTGTACTTGTACTGTACTTGTACTCTAGTTGTACTGTAGTTGTACTGTAGTTGTACTGTATGTGTACTGTATTTGTACTGTACTTGTACTGTAGTTGTACTGTAGTTGTACTGTATTTGTACTGTAGTTGTACTGTATGTGTACTGTAGTTGTACTGTACTTGCACTGTAGTTGTACTGTAGTTGTACTGTATTTGTACAGTAGTTGTACTGTAGTTGTACTGTATGTGTACTGTAGTTGTACTGTATGTGTACTGTAGTTATACTGAATGTGTACTGTAGTTGTACTGTATTTGTACTGTATTTGTACTGTACTTGTACTGTAGTTGTACTGTAGTTGTACTGTATGTGTACTGTATTTGTACTGTACTTGTACTGTAGTTGTACTGTACTTGTACTGTACTTGTACTGTACTTGTACGGTAGTTGTACTGTATGTGTACTGTAGTTGTACTGTATTTGTACTGTACTTGTACTGTAGTTGTACTGTAGTTGTACTGTACTTGTACTGTACTTGTACTGTAGTTGTACTGTAGTTGTACTGTAGTTTTACTGTATGTGTACTGTAGTTCTACTGTATTTGTACTGTACTTGTACTGTAGTTGTACTGTAGTTGTACTGTATTTGTACTGTATGTGTACTGTATTTGTACTGTACTTGTACTGTAGTTGTACTGTAGTTGTACTGTATGTGTACTGTATTTGTACTGTACTTGTACTGTAGTTGTACTGTAGTTGTACTGTACTTGTACTGTACTTGTACTGTACTTGTACTGTAGTTGTACTGTATGTGTACTGTAGTTGTACTGTATTTGTACTGTACTTGTACTGTAGTTGTACTGTAGTTGTACTGTACTTGTACTGTACTTGTACTGTAGTTGTACTGTAGTTGTACTGTAGTTGTACTGTATGTGTACTGTAGTTGTACTGTATTTGTCATGTACTTGTACTGTAGTTGTACTGTAGTTGTACTGTACTTGTACTGTACTTGTACTGTAGTTGTACTGTATGTGTACTGTACTTGTACTGTACTTGTACTGTAGTTGTACTGTAGTTGTACTGTACTTGTACTGTAGTTGTACTGTAGTTGTACTGTAGTTGTACTGTATGTGTACTGTATTTGTACTGTACTTGTACTGTAGTTGTACTGTAGTTGTACTGTATTTGTATTGTACTTGTACTGTAGTTGTACTGTATTTGTACTGTACTTGTACTGTAGTTGTACTGCAGTTGTACTGTAGTTGTACTGTAGTTGTACTGTATGTGTACTTTATTTTAACAGTATTTGTACTGTAGTTGTACTGTATGTGTACTGTATTTGTACTGTATGTTTACTGTAGTTGTACTGTATGTGTACTGTATGTGTACTGTAGTTGTACTGTAGTTGTACTGTATGTGTACTGTAGTTGTACTGTATGTGTACTGTATGTGTACTGTAGTTGTACTGTAGTTGTACTGTAGTTGTACTGTAGTTTTACTGTATTTGTACTGTAGTTGTACTGTAGTTGTACTGTAGTTGTACTGTATGTGTACTGTATGTGTACTGTAGTTGTACTGTATGTGTACTGTATGTGTACTGTTTGTGTACTGTAGTTGTACTGTATGTGTTCTGTATGTGTACTGTAGTTGTACTGTAGTTGTACTGTAGTTGTACTGTATGTGTACTGTATGTGTACTGTATGTGTACTGTAGTTGTACTGTAGTTGTACTGTAGTTGTACTGTATGTGTACTGTAGTTGTACTGTATGTGTACTGTATGTGTACTGTATGTGTACTGTAGTTGTACTGTATGTGTACTGTAAGTGTACTGTAGTTGTATTGTAGTTGTACTGTATGTGTACTGTATTTGTACTGTAGTTGTACTGTAGTTGTACTGTAGTTGTACTGTATGTGTACTGTATGTGTACTGTATGTGTACTGTAGTTGTACTGTATGTGTACTGTATTTGTACTTTAGTTGTACTGTAGTTGTACTGTAGTTGTACTGTATGTGTACTGTATGTGTACTGTATGTGTACTGTAGTTGTACTGTATGTGTACTGTAGTTGTACTGTATGTGTACTGTATGTGTACTGTAGTTGTACTGTAGTTGTACTGTAGTTGTACTGTATGTGTAGTGTATGTGTACTGTATGTGTACTGTAGTTGTACTGTATGTGTACTGTATGTGTACTGTATGTGTACTGTATGTGTACTGTATTTGTACTGTAGTTGTACTGTAGTTGTACTGTAGTTGTACTGTAGTTGTACTGTAGTTGTACTGTAGTTGTACAGTATTTGTACTGTAGTTGTACTGTAGTTGTACTGTTGTTGTACTGTATGTGTACTGTATTTGTACTGTATGTTTACTGTAGTTGTACTGTATGTGTACTGTATGTGTACTGTAGTTGTACTTGTAGTTGTACTGTATGTGTACTGTATGTGTACTGTAGTTGTACTGTAGTTGTACTGTAGTTGTACTGTATGTGTACTGTAGTTGTACTGTATTTGTACTGTATGTGTACTGTAGTTGTACTTAAGTTGTACTGCAGTTGTACTGTAGTTGTTCTGTATGTGTACTGTATTTGTACTGTAGTTGTACTGTATGTGTACTGTATGTGTACTGTACTTGTACTGTAGTTGTACTGTATGTGTACTGTAGTTGTACTGTAGTTGTACGGTATGTGTACTGTAGTTGTACTGTTCTTGTACTGTAGTTGTACTGTATGTGTACTGTATTTGTACTGTAGTTGTACTGTAGTTGTACTGTATTTGTACTGTATTTGTACTGTATTGTACTGTAGTTGTACTGTAGTTGTACTGTAGTTGTACTGTACTTGTACTGTAGTTGTATTGTAGTTGTACTGTAGTTGTACTGTAGTTGTACTGTAGTTGTACTGTAGTTGTACTGTATGTGTACTGTATTTGTACTGTAGTTGTACTGTAGTTGTACTGTATTTGTACTGTATTTGTACTGTATTGTACTGTAGTTGTACTGTAGTTGTACTGTAGTTGTACTGTACTTGTACTGTAGTTGTATTGTAGTTGTACTGTAGTTGTACTGTAGTTGTACTGTATGTGTACTGTACTTGTACTGTAGTTGTACTGTAGTTGTACTGTATTTGTACTGTAGTTTTACTGTAGTTGTACTGTAGTTGTACTGTAGTTGTACTGTATGTGTACTGTACTTGTACTGTAGTTGTACTGTAGTTGTACTGTATTTTAACTGTAATTGTACTGTATTTGTACTGTATGTGTACTGTATTTGTACTGTAGTTGTACTGTAGTTGTACTGTAGTTGTACTGTATGTGTACTGTATTAGTACTGTACTTGTACTGTAGTTGTACTGTAGTTGTACTGTAGTTGTACTGTACTTGTACTGTAGTTGTACTGTATGTGTACTGTAGTTGTACTGTAGTTGTACTGTAGTTATACTGTACTTGTACTGTAGTTGTACTGTAGTTGTACTGTAGTTGTACTGTATGTGTACTGTAGTTGTACTGTATTTGTACTGTACTTGTACTGTAGTTGTACTGTAGTTGTACTGTAGTTGTACTGTATGTGTACTGTATTTATACTGTACTTGTACTGTAGTTGTACTGTAGTTGTACTGTATGTGTACTGTATTTTAACTGTACTTGTACTGTAGTTGTACTGTAGTTGTACTGTAGTTGTACTGTATGTGTACTGATTTCTGTACTGTACTTGTACTGTAGTTGTACTGTAGTTGTACTGTACTTGTACTGTACTTGTACTGTACTGGTACTGTACTTGTACTGTACTTGTACTGTATGTGTACTGTACTTGTTCTGTAGTTGTACTGTAGTTGTACTGTATTTGTACTGTAGTTGTACTGTAGTTGTACTGTAGTTGTACTGTATGGGTACTGTAGTTGTACTGTAGTTGTACTGTAGTTGTACTGTATGTGTACTGTATTTTAACTGTAGTTGTACTGTAGTTGTACAGTATGTGTACTGTATGTGTACTGTAGTTGTACTGTAGTTGTACTGTATGTGTACTGTATTTGTACTGTATGTGTACTGTAGTTGTACTGTATTTGTACTGTAGTTGTACTGTAGTTGTACTGTATGTGTACTGTAGTTGTACTGTATGTGTACTGTAGTTGTACTGTATTTGTACTGTATTTGTACTGTACTTGTACTGTAGTTGTACTGTAGTTGTACTGTAGTTGTACTGTATGTGTACTGTATTTGTACTGTACTTGTACTGTAGTTGTACTGTAGTTGTACTGTATGTATACTGTAGTTGTACTGTATTTGTACTGTACTTGTACTGTAGTTGTACTGTAGTTGTACTGTACTTGTACTGTACTTGTACTGTAGTTGTACTGTATGTGTACTGTAGTTGTACTGTATTTGTACTGTACTTGTACTGTAGTTGTACTGTAGTTGTACTGTACTTGTACTGTACTTGTACTGTAGTTGTACTGTAGTTGTACTGTAGTTGTACTGTATGTGTACTGTAGTTCTACTGTATTTGTACTGTACTTGTACTGTAGTTGTACTGTAGTTGTACTGTATTTGTTCTGTATGTCTACTGTATTTGTACTGTACTTGTACTGTAGTTGTACTGTAGTTGTACTGTATGTGTACTGTATTTGTACTGTACTTGTACTGTAGTTGTACTGTAGTTGTACTGTACTTGTACTGTACTTGTACTGTACTTGTACTGTAGTTGTACTGTATGTGTACTGTAGTTGTACTGTATTTGTACTGTACTTGTACTGTAGTTGTACTGTAGTTGTACTGTACTTGTACTGTACTTGTACTGTAGTTGTACTGTAGTTGTACTGTAGTTGTACTGTATGTGTACTGTAGTTGTACTGTATTTGTACTGTACTTGTACTGTAGTTGTACTGTAGTTGTACTGTACTTGTACTGTAGTTGTACTGTATGTGTACTGTACTTGTACTGTACTTGTACTGTAGTTGTACTGTACTTGTACTGTACTTGTACTGAAGTTGTACTGTAGTTGTACTGTAGTTGTACTGTATGTGTACTGTATTTGTACTGTACTTGTACTGTAGTTGTACTGTAGTTGTACTGTATTTGTACTGTACTTGTACTGTAGTTGTACTGTATTTTTACTGTACTTGTACTGTAGTTGTACTGTAGTTGTACTGTAGTTGTACTGTAGTTGTACTGTATGTGTACTTTATTTTAACTGTATTTGTACTGTAGTTGTACTGTAGTTGTACTGTATGTGTACTGTATTTGTACTGTATGTGTACTGTAGTTGTACTGTATGTGTACTGTATGTGTACTGTAGTTGTACTGTAGTTGTACTGTATGTGTACTGTAGTTGTACTGTATGTGTACTGTAGTTGTACTGTAGTTGTACTGTAGTTGTACTCTAGTTTTACTGTATTTGTACTGTAGTTGTACTGTAGTTGTACTGTAGTTGTACTGTATGTGTACTGTATGTGTACTGTAGTTGTACTGTATGTGTACTGTTTGAGTACTGTAGTTGTACTGTATGTGTTCTGTATGTGTACTGTAGTTGTACTGTAGTTGTACTGTAGTTGTACTGTATGTGTACTGTATGTGTACTGTAGTTGTACTGTAGTTGTACTGTATGTGTACTGTAGTTGTACTGTATGTGTACTGTATGTGTACTGTATGTGTACTGTAGTTGTACTGTATGTGTACTGTAAGTGTACTGTAGTTGTACTGTAGTTGTACTGTATGTGTACTGTATTTGTACTGTAGTTGTACTGTAGTTGTACTGTAGTTGTACTGTATGTGTACTGTATGTGTACTGTATGTGTACTGTAGTTGTACTGTATGTGTACTGTATTTGTACTGTAGTTGTACTGTAGTTGTACAGTAGTTGTACTGTATGTGTACTGTATGTGTACTGTATGTGTACTGTAGTTGAACTGTATGTGTACTGTAGTTGTACTGTATGTGTACTGTATGTGTACTGTAGTTGTACTGTAGTTGTACAGTATTTGTACTGTAGTTGTACTGTAGTTGTACTGTTGTTGTACTGTATGTGTACTGTATTTGTACTGTATGTTTACTGTAGTTGTACTGTATGTGTACTGTATGTGTACTGTAGTTGTACTTGTAGTTGTACTGTATGTGTACTGTATGTGTACTGTAGTTGTACTGTAGTTGTACTGTAGTTGTACTGTATGTGTACTGTAGTTGTACTGTAGTTGTACTGTATGTGTACTGTAGTTGTACTTTAGTTGTACTGCAGTTGTACTGTATTTGTTCTGTATGTGTACTGTATTTGTACTGTATGTGTACTGTATTTGTACTGTAGTTCTACTGTATGTGTACTGTATGTGTACTGTAGTTGTACTGTATGTGTACTGTAGTTGAACTGTATGTGTACTGTATTTGTACTGTAGTTGTACTGTATGTGTACTGTACTTGTACTGTAGTTGTACTGTATGTGTACTGTAGTTGTACTGTAGTTGTACAGTAGTTGTACTGTAGTTGTACTGTAGTTGTACTGTATGTGTACTGTATTTGTACTGTAGTTGTACTGTAGTTGTACTGTATTTGTACTGTATTTGTACTGTATTGTACTGTAGTTGTACTGTAGTTGTACTGTACTTGTACTGTAGTTGTATTGTAGTTGTACTGTAGTTGTACTGTAGTTGTACTGTATGTGTACTGTACTTGTACTGTAGTTGTACTGTAGTTGTACTGTATTTGTACTGTAGTTGTACTGTAGTTGTACTGTAGTTGTACTGTATGTGTACTGTACTTGTACTGTAGTTGTACTGTAGTTGTACTGTATTTTAACTGTAATTGTACTGTATTTGTACTGTATGTGTACTGTATTTGTACTGTAGTTGTACTGTAGTTGTACTGTAGTTGTACTGTAGTTGTACTGTATGTGTACTGTATTTGTACTGTACTTGTACTGTAGTTGTACTGTAGTTGTACTGTAGTTGTACTGTACTTGTACTGTACTTGTACTGTAGTTGTACTGTATGTGTACTGTAGTTGTACTGTAGTTGTACTGTAGTTGTACTCTACTTGTACTGTAGTTGTACTGTAGTTGTACTGTAAATGTACTGTATGTGTACTGTAGTTGTACTGTATTTGTACTGTACTTGTACTGTAGTTGTACTGTAGTTGTACTGTAGTTGTACTGTATGTGTACTGTATTTGTACTGTACTTGTACTGTAGTTGTACTGTAGTTGTACTGTACTTATACTGTACTTGTACTGTAGTTGTACTGTATGTGTACTGTAGTTGTACTGTATTTGTACTGTACTTGTACTGTAGTTGTATTGTAGTTGTACTGTACTCGTACTGTAGTTGTAATGTAGTTGTACTGTAGTTGTACTGTAGTTGTACTGTATGAGTACTGTAGTTGTACTGTAGTTGTACTGTATTTTAACTGTAATTGTACTGTATTTGTACTGTATGTGTACTGTATTTGTACTGTAGTTGTACTGTAGTTGTACTGTAGTTGTACTGTAGTTGTACTGTATGTGTACTGTATTTGTACTGTATTTGTACTGTACTTGTACTGTAGTTGTACTGTAGTTGTACTGTACTTGTACTGTACTTGTACTGTAGTTGTACTGTAGTTGTACTGTAGTTGTACTGTATGTGTACTGTAGTTGTACTGTATTTGTACTGTACTTGTACTGTAGTTGTACTGTAGTTGTACTGTAGTTGTACTGTATGTGTACTGTATTTGTACTGTACTTGTACTGTAGTTGTACTGTAGTTGTACTGTATGTGTACTGTATTTGTACTGTACTTGTACTGTAGTTGTACTGTAGTTGTACTGTACTTGTACTGTACTTGTACTGTAGTTGTACTGTATGTGTACTGTAGTTGTACTGTATTTGTACTGTACTTGTACTGTAGTTGTATTGTAGTTGTACTGTACTCGTACTGTAGTTGTAATGTAGTTGTACTGTAGTTGTACTGTAGTTGTACTGTATGAGTACTGTAGTTGTACTGTATTTGTACTGTACTTGTACTGTAGTTGTACTGTAGTTGTACTGTATGTGTACTGTATTTATACTGTACTTGTACTGTAGTTGTACTGTAGTTGTACTGTATGTGTACTGTATTTGTACTGTACTTGTACTGTAGTTGTACTGTAGTTGTACTGTACTTGTACTGTACTTGTACTGTAGTTGTACTGTATGTGTACTGTAGTTGTACTGTATTTGTACTGTACTTGTACTGTAGTTGTACTGTAGTTGTACTGTAGTTGTACTGTACCTGTACTGTAGTTGTACTGTAGTTGTACTGAAGTTGTACTGTATGTGTACTGTATGTGTACTGTAGTTGTACTGTATTTGTACTGTACTTGTACTGTAGTTGTACTGTAGTTGTACTGTACTTGTACTGTACTTGTACTGTAGTTGTACGGTATTTGTACTGTACTTCGTACTGTACTTGTACTGTAGTTGTACTGTAGTTGTACTGTAGTTGTACTGTACTTGTACTGTAGTTGTACTGTATGTGTACTGTAGTTGTACTGTATTTGTACTGTACTTGTACTGTAGTTGTACTGTAGTTGTACTGTACTTGTACTGTACTTGTACTGTAGTTGTACTGTACTTGTACTGTACTTGTACTGTAGTTGTACTGTATTTGTACTGTACTTGTACTGTACTTGTACTGTAGTTGTACTGTACTTGTACTGTACTTGTACTGTAGTTGTACTGTAGTTGTACTGTATGTGTACTGTATTTGTACTGTACTTGTACTGTAGTTGTACTGTAGTTGTACTGTATGTGTACTGTATTTGTACTGTACTTGTACTGTAGTTGTACTGTAGTTGTACTGTATGTGTACTGTATTTGTACTGTACTTGTACTGTAGTTGTACTGTAGTTGTACTGTACTTGTACTGTACTTGTACTGTAGTTGTACTGTATGTGTACTGTAGTTGTACTGTATTTGAACTGTACTTGTACTGTAGTTGTACTGTAGTTGTACTGTAGTTGTACTGTATGTGTACTGTAGTTGTTCTGTATTTGTACTGTATTTGTACTGTACTTGTACTGTAGTTGTACTGTAGTTGTACTGTATGTGTACTGTATTTGTACTGTACTTGTACTGTATTTGTACTGTAGTTGTACTGTACTTGTACTGCAGTTGTACTGTATGTGTACTGTAGTTGTACTGTATTTGTACTGTACTTGTACTGTAGTTGTACTGTAGTTGTACTGTACTTGTACTGTACTTGTACTGTAGTTGTACTGTAGTTGTACTGTAGTTGTACTGTATGTGTACTGTAGTTGTACTGTATTTGTACTGTACTTGTACTGTTGTTGTACTGTAGTTGTACTGTAGTTGTACTGTATGTGTACTGTATGTGTACTGTAGTTGTACTGTATTTGTACTGTACTTGTTCTGTAGTTGTACTGTAGTTGTACTGTACTTGTACTGTAGTTGTACTGTAGTTGTACTGTACTTGTACTGTACTTGTACTGTAGTTGTACTGTATGTGTACTGTAGTTGTACTGTATTTGTACTGGACTTGTACTGTAGTTGTACTGTAGTTGTACTGTACTCGTACTGTACTTGTAATGTAGTTGTACTGTAGTTGTACTGTAGTTGTACTGTATGAGTACTGTAGTTGTACTGTATTTGTACTGTACTTGTACTGTAGTTGTACTGTAGTTGTACTGTATGTTTACTGTATTTATACTGTACTTGTACTGTAGTTGTACTGTAGTTGTACTGTATGTGTACTGTATTTGTACTGTACTTGTACTGTAGTTGTATTGTAGTTGTACTGTACTTGTACTGTACTTGTACTGTAGTTGTACTGTATGTGTACTGTAGTTGTACTGTATTTGTACTGTACTTGTACTGTAGTTGTACTGTAGTTGTACTGTAGTTGTACTGTACCTGTACTGTAGTTGTACTGTAGTTGTACTGTAGTTGTACTGTATGTGTACTGTATGTGTACTGTAGTTGTACTGTATTTGTACTGTACTTGTTCTGTAGTTGTACTGTAGTTGTACTGTACTTGTACTGTACTTGAACTGTAGTTGTACTGTATTTGTACTGTACTTGTACTGTACTTGTACTGTAGTTGTACTGTAGTTGTACTGTACTTGTACTGTACTTGTACTGTATGTGTACTGTAGTTGTACTGTATATGTACTGTACTTGTACTGTAGTTGTACTGTAGTTGTACTGTACTTGTACTGTACTTGTACTGTAGTTGTACTGTACTTGTACTGTACTTGTACTGTAGTTGTACTGTATTTGTACTGTACTTGTACTGTACTTGTACTGTAGTTGTACTGTACTTGTACTGTACTTGTACTCTAGTTGTACTGTAGTTGTACTGTAGTTGTACTGTATGTGTACTGTATTTGTACTGTACTTGTACTGTAGTTGTACTGTAGTTGTACTGTATTTGTACTGTAGTTGTACTGTATGTGTACTGTAGTTGTACTGTACTTGCACTGTAGTTGTACTGTAGTTGTACTGTATTTGTACAGTAGTTGTACTGTAGTTGTACTGTATGTGTACTGTAGTTGTACTGTATGTGTACTGTAGTTATACTGAATGTGTACTGTAGTTGTACTGTATTTGTACTGTATTTGTACTGTACTTGTACTGTAGTTGTACTGTAGTTGTACTGTATGTGTACTGTATTTGTACTGTACTTGTACTGTAGTTGTACTGTACTTGTACTGTACTTGTACTGTACTTGTACGGTAGTTGTACTGTATGTGTACTGTAGTTGTACTGTATTTGTACTGTACTTGTACTGTAGTTGTACTGTAGTTGTACTGTACTTGTACTGTACTTGTACTGTAGTTGTACTGTAGTTGTACTGTAGTTTTACTGTATGTGTACTGTAGTTCTACTGTATTTGTACTGTACTTGTACTGTAGTTGTACTGTAGTTGTACTGTATTTGTACTGTATGTGTACTGTATTTGTACTGTACTTGTACTGTAGTTGTACTGTAGTTGTACTGTATGTGTACTGTATTTGTACTGTACTTGTACTGTAGTTGTACTGTAGTTGTACTGTACTTGTACTGTACTTGTACTGTACTTGTACTGTAGTTGTACTGTATGTGTACTGTAGTTGTACTGTATTTGTACTGTACTTGTACTGTAGTTGTACTGTAGTTGTACTGTACTTGTACTGTAGTTGTACTGTAGTTGTACTGTAGTTGTACTGTATGTGTACTGTAGTTGTACTGTATTTGTACTGTACTTGTACTGTAGTTGTACTGTAGTTGTACTGTACTTGTACTGTACTTGTACTGTAGTTGTACTGTATGTGTACTGTACTTGTACTGTACTTGTACTGTAGTTGTACTGTAGTTGTACTGTACTTGTACTGTAGTTGTACTGTAGTTGTACTGTAGTTGTACTGTATGTGTACTGTATTTGTACTGTACTTGTACTGTAGTTGTACTGTAGTTGTACTGTATTTGTATTGTACTTGTACTGTAGTTGTACTGTATTTGTACTGTACTTGTACTGTAGTTGTACTGCAGTTGTACTGTAGTTGTACTGTAGTTGTACTGTATGTGTACTTTATTTTAACAGTATTTGTACTGTAGTTGTACTGTATGTGTACTGTATTTGTACTGTATGTTTACTGTAGTTGTACTGTATGTGTACTGTATGTGTACTGTAGTTGTACTGTAGTTGTACTGTATGTGTACTGTAGTTGTACTGTATGTGTACTGTATGTGTACTGTAGTTGTACTGTAGTTGTACTGTAGTTGTACTGTAGTTTTACTGTATTTGTACTGTAGTTGTACTGTAGTTGTACTGTAGTTGTACTGTAGTTGTACTGTATGTGTACTGTATGTGTACTGTAGTTGTACTGTACGTGTACTGTATGTGTACTGTTTGTGTACTGTAGTTGTACTGTATGTGTTCTGTATGTGTACTGTAGTTGTACTGTAGTTGTACTGTAGTTGTACTGTATGTGTACTGTATGTGTACTGTATGTGTACTGTAGTTGTACTGTAGTTGTACTGTAGTTGTACTGTATGTGTACTGTAGTTGTACTGTATGTGTACTGTATGTGTACTGTAGTTGTACTGTATGTGTACTGTAAGTGTACTGTAGTTGTATTGTAGTTGTACTGTATGTGTACTGTATTTGTACTGTAGTTGTACTGTAGTTGTACTGTAGTTGTACTGTATGTGTACTGTATGTGTACTGTATGTGTACTGTAGTTGTACTGTATGTGTACTGTATTTGTACTGTAGTTGTACTGTAGTTGTACTGTAGTTGTACTGTATGTGTACTGTATGTGTACTGTATGTGTACTGTAGTTGTACTGTATGTGTACTGTAGTTGTACTGTATGTGTACTGTATGTGTACTGTAGTTGTACTGTAGTTGTACTGTAGTTGTACTGTATGTGTAGTGTATGTGTACTGTATGTGTACTGTAGTTGTACTGTATGTGTACTGTATGTGTACTGTATGTGTACTGTATGTGTACTGTATTTGTACTGTAGTTGTACTGTAGTTGTACTGTAGTTGTACTGTAGTTGTACTGTAGTTGTACTGTAGTTGTACAGTATTTGTACTGTAGTTGTACTGTAGTTGTACTGTTGTTGTACTGTATGTGTACTGTATTTGTACTGTATGTTTACTGTAGTTGTACTGTATGTGTACTGTATGTGTACTGTAGTTGTACTTGTAGTTGTACTGTATGTGTACTGTATGTGTACTGTAGTTGTACTGTAGTTGTACTGTAGTTGTACTGTATGTGTACTGTAGTTGTACTGTATTTGTACTGTATGTGTACTGTAGTTGTACTTAAGTTGTACTGCAGTTGTACTGTAGTTGTTCTGTATGTGTACTGTATTTGTACTGTAGTTGTACTGTATGTGTACTGTATGTGTACTGTACTTGTACTGTAGTTGTACTGTATGTGTACTGTAGTTGTACTGTAGTTGTACGGTATGTGTACTGTAGTTGTACTGTTCTTGTACTGTAGTTGTACTGTATGTGTACTGTATTTGTACTGTAGTTGTACTGTAGTTGTACTGTATTTGTACTGTATTTGTACTGTATTGTACTGTAGTTGTACTGTAGTTGTACTGTAGTTGTACTGTACTTGTACTGTAGTTGTATTGTAGTTGTACTGTAGTTGTACTGTAGTTGTACTGTAGTTGTACTGTAGTTGTACTGTATGTGTACTGTATTTGTACTGTAGTTGTACTGTAGTTGTACTGTATTTGTACTGTATTTGTACTGTATTGTACTGTAGTTGTACTGTCGTTGTACTGTAGTTGTACTGTACTTGTACTGTAGTTGTATTGTAGTTGTACTGTAGTTGTACTGTAGTTGTACTGTATGTGTACTGTACTTGTACTGTAGTTGTACTGTAGTTGTACTGTATTTGTACTGTAGTTGTACTGTAGTTGTACTGTAGTTGTACTGTAGTTGTACTGTATGTGTACTGTACTTGTACTGTAGTTGTACTGTAGTTGTACTGTATTTTAACTGTAATTGTACTGTATTTGTACTGTATGTGTACTGTATTTGTACTGTAGTTGTACTGTAGTTGTACTGTAGTTGTACTGTATGTGTACTGTATTTGTACTGTACTTGTACTGTAGTTGTACTGTAGTTGTACTGTAGTTGTACTGTACTTGTACTGTAGTTGTACTGTATGTGTACTGTAGTTGTACTGTAGTTGTACTGTAGTTATACTGTACTTGTACTGTAGTTGTACTGTAGTTGTACTGTAGTTGTACTGTATGTGTACTGTAGTTGTACTGTATTTGTACTGTACTTGTACTGTAGTTGTACTGTAGTTGTACTGTAGTTGTACTGTATGTGTACTGTATTTATACTGTACTTGTACTGTAGTTGTACTGTAGTTGTACTGTATGTGTACTGTATTTTAACTGTACTTGTACTGTAGTTGTACTGTAGTTGTACTGTAGTTGTACTGTATGTGTACTGATTTTTGTACTGTACTTGTACTGTAGTTGTACTGTAGTTGTACTGTACTTGTACTGTACTTGTACTGTACTGGTACTGTACTTGTACTGTACTTGTACTGTATGTGTACTGTACTTGTTCTGTAGTTGTACTGTAGTTGTACTGTATTTGTACTGTAGTTGTACTGTAGTTGTACTGTAGTTGTACTGTATGGGTACTGTAGTTGTACTGTAGTTGTACTGTAGTTGTACTGTATGTGTACTGTATTTTAACTGTAGTTGTACTGTAGTTGTACAGTATGTGTACTGTATGTGTACTGTAGTTGTACTGTAGTTGTACTGTATGTGTACTGTATGTGTACTGTATGTGTACTGTAGTTGTACTGTATTTGTACTGTAGTTGTACTGTAGTTGTACTGTATGTGTACTGTAGTTGTACTGTATGTGTACTGTAGTTGTACTGTATTTGTACTGTATTTGTACTGTACTTGTACTGTAGTTGTACTGTAGTTGTACTGTAGTTGTACTGTATGTGTACTGTATTTGTACTGTACTTGTACTGTAGTTGTACTGTATGTATACTGTAGTTGTACTGTATTTGTACTGTACTTGTACTGTAGTTGTACTGTAGTTGTACTGTACTTGTACTGTACTTGTACTGTAGTTGTACTGTATGTGTACTGTAGTTGTACTGTATTTGTACTGTACTTGTACTGTAGTTGTACTGTAGTTGTACTGTACTTGTACTGTACTTGTACTGTAGTTGTACTGTAGTTGTACTGTATGTGTACTGTAGTTCTACTGTATTTGTACTGTACTTGTACTGTAGTTGTACTGTAGTTGTACTGTATTTGTTCTGTATGTCTACTGTATTTGTACTGTACTTGTACTGTAGTTGTACTGTAGTTGTACTGTATGTGTACTGTATTTGTACTGTACTTGTACTGTAGTTGTACTGTAGTTGTACTGTACTTGTACTGTACTTGTACTGTACTTGTACTGTAGTTGTACTGTATGTGTACTGTAGTTGTACTGTATTTGTACTGTACTTGTACTGTAGTTGTACTGTAGTTGTACTGTACTTGTACTGTACTTGTACTGTACTTGTACTGTAGTTGTACTGTAGTTGTACTGTAGTTGTACTGTATGTGTACTGTAGTTGTACTGTATTTGTACTGTACTTGTACTGTAGTTGTACTGTAGTTGTACTGTACTTGTACTGTAGTTGTACTGTATGTGTACTGTACTTGTACTGTACTTGTACTGTAGTTGTACTGTACTTGTACTGTACTTGTACTGAAGTTGTACTGTAGTTGTACTGTAGTTGTACTGTATGTGTACTGTATTTGTACTGTACTTGTACTGTAGTTGTACTGTAGTTGTACTGTATTTGTACTGTACTTGTACTGTAGTTGTACTGTATTTTTACTGTACTTGTACTGTAGTTGTACTGTAGTTGTACTGTAGTTGTACTGTAGTTGTACTGTATGTGTACTTTATTTTAACTGTATTTGTACTGTATTTGTACTGTAGTTGTACTGTATGTGTACTGTATTTGTACTGTATGTGTACTGTAGTTGTACTGTATGTGTACTGTATGTGTACTGTAGTTGTACTGTAGTTGTACTGTATTTGTACTGTAGTTGTACTGTATGTGTACTGTAGTTGTACTGTAGTTGTACTGTAGTTGTACTCTAGTTTTACTGTATTTGTACTGTAGTTGTACTGTAGTTGTACTGTAGTTGTACTGTATGTGTACTGTATGTGTACTGTAGTTGTACTGTATGTGTACTGTTTGTGTACTGTAGTTGTACTGTATGTGTTCTGTATGTGTACTGTAGTTGTACTGTAGTTGTACTGTAGTTGTACTGTATGTGTACTGTATGTGTACTGTAGTTGTACTGTAGTTGTACTGTAGTTGTACTGTATGTGTACTGTAGTTGTACTGTATGTGTACTGTATGTGTACTGTATGTGTACTGTAGTTGTACTGTATGTGTACTGTAAGTGTACTGTAGTTGTACTGTAGTTGTACTGTATGTGTACTGTATTTGTACTGTAGTTGTACTGTAGTTGTACTGTAGTTGTACTGTACTTGTACTGCAGTTGTACTGTATGTGTACTGTAGTTGTACTGTATTTGTACTGTACTTGTACTGTAGTTGTACTGTAGTTGTACTGTACTTGTACTGTACTTGTACTGTAGTTGTACTGTAGTTGTACTGTAGTTGTACTGTATGTGTACTGTAGTTGTACTGTATTTGTACTGTACTTGTACTGTTGTTGTACTGTAGTTGTACTGTAGTTGTACTGTATGTGTACTGTATGTGTACTGTAGTTGTACTGTATTTGTACTGTACTTGTTCTGTAGTTGTACTGTAGTTGTACTGTACTTGTACTGTAGTTGTACTGTAGTTGTACTGTACTTGTACTGTACTTGTACTGTAGTTGTACTGTATGTGTACTGTAGTTGTACTGTATTTGTACTGGACTTGTACTGTAGTTGTACTGTAGTTGTACTGTACTCGTACTGTACTTGTAATGTAGTTGTACTGTAGTTGTACTGTAGTTGTACTGTATGAGTACTGTAGTTGTACTGTATTTGTACTGTACTTGTACTGTAGTTGTACTGTAGTTGTACTGTATGTTTACTGTATTTATACTGTACTTGTACTGTAGTTGTACTGTAGTTGTACTGTATGTGTACTGTATTTGTACTGTACTTGTACTGTAGTTGTATTGTAGTTGTACTGTACTTGTACTGTACTTGTACTGTAGTTGTACTGTATGTGTACTGTAGTTGTACTGTATTTGTACTGTACTTGTACTGTAGTTGTACTGTAGTTGTACTGTAGTTGTACTGTACCTGTACTGTAGTTGTACTGTAGTTGTACTGTAGTTGTACTGTATGTGTACTGTATGTGTACTGTAGTTGTACTGTATTTGTACTGTACTTGTTCTGTAGTTGTACTGTAGTTGTACTGTACTTGTACTGTACTTGAACTGTAGTTGTACTGTATTTGTACTGTACTTGTACTGTACTTGTACTGTAGTTGTACTGTAGTTGTACTGTACTTGTACTGTACTTGTACTGTATGTGTACTGTAGTTGTACTGTATATGTACTGTACTTGTACTGTAGTTGTACTGTAGTTGTACTGTACTTGTACTGTACTTGTACTGTAGTTGTACTGTACTTGTACTGTACTTGTACTGTAGTTGTACTGTATTTGTACTGTACTTGTACTGTACTTGTACTGTAGTTGTACTGTACTTGTACTGTACTTGTACTCTAGTTGTACTGTAGTTGTACTGTAGTTGTACTGTATGTGTACTGTATTTGTACTGTACTTGTACTGTAGTTGTACTGTAGTTGTACTGTATTTGTACTGTAGTTGTACTGTATGTGTACTGTAGTTGTACTGTACTTGCACTGTAGTTGTACTGTAGTTGTACTGTATTTGTACAGTAGTTGTACTGTAGTTGTACTGTATGTGTACTGTAGTTGTACTGTATGTGTACTGTAGTTATACTGAATGTGTACTGTAGTTGTACTGTATTTGTACTGTATTTGTACTGTACTTGTACTGTAGTTGTACTGTAGTTGTACTGTATGTGTACTGTATTTGTACTGTACTTGTACTGTAGTTGTACTGTACTTGTACTGTACTTGTACTGTACTTGTACGGTAGTTGTACTGTATGTGTACTGTAGTTGTACTGTATTTGTACTGTACTTGTACTGTAGTTGTACTGTAGTTGTACTGTACTTGTACTGTACTTGTACTGTAGTTGTACTGTAGTTGTACTGTAGTTTTACTGTATGTGTACTGTAGTTCTACTGTATTTGTACTGTACTTGTACTGTAGTTGTACTGTAGTTGTACTGTATTTGAACTGTATGTGTACTGTATTTGTACTGTACTTGTACTGTAGTTGTACTGTAGTTGTACTGTATGTGTACTGTATTTGTACTGTACTTGTACTGTAGTTGTACTGTAGTTGTACTGTACTTGTACTGTACTTGTACTGTACTTGTACTGTAGTTGTACTGTATGTGTACTGTAGTTGTACTGTATTTGTACTGTACTTGTACTGTAGTTGTACTGTAGTTGTACTGTACTTGTACTGTACTTGTACTGTAGTTGTACTGTAGTTGTACTGTAGTTGTACTGTATGTGTACTGTAGTTGTACTGTATTTGTACTGTACTTGTACTGTAGTTGTACTGTAGTTGTACTGTACTTGTACTGTACTTGTACTGTAGTTGTACTGTATGTGTACTGTACTTGTACTGTACTTGTACTGTAGTTGTACTGTAGTTGTACTGTACTTGTACTGTAGTTGTACTGTAGTTGTACTGTAGTTGTACTGTATGTGTACTGTATTTGTACTGTACTTGTACTGTAGTTGTACTGTAGTTGTACTGTATTTGTATTGTACTTGTACTGTAGTTGTACTGTATTTGTACTGTACTTGTACTGTAGTTGTACTGCAGTTGTACTGTAGTTGTACTGTAGTTGTACTGTATGTGTACTTTATTTTAACAGTATTTGTACTGTAGTTGTACTGTATGTGTACTGTATTTGTACTGTATGTTTACTGTAGTTGTACTGTATGTGTACTGTATGTGTACTGTAGTTGTACTGTAGTTGTACTGTATGTGTACTGTAGTTGTACTGTATGTGTACTGTATGTGTACTGTAGTTGTACTGTAGTTGTACTGTAGTTGTACTGTAGTTTTACTGTATTTGTACTGTAGTTGTACTGTAGTTGTACTGTAGTTCTACTGTATGTGTACTGTATGTGTACTGTAGTTGTACTGTATGTGTACTGTATGTGTACTGTTTGTGTACTGTAGTTGTACTGTATGTGTTCTGTATGTGTACTGTAGTTGTACTGTAGTTGTACTGTAGTTGTACTGTATGTGTACTGTATGTGTACTGTATGTGTACTGTAGTTGTACTGTAGTTGTACTGTAGTTGTACTGTATGTGTACTGTAGTTGTACTGTATGTGTACTGTATGTGTACTGTAGTTGTACTGTATGTGTACTGTAAGTGTACTGTAGTTGTATTGTAGTTGTACTGTATGTGTACTGTATTTGTACTGTAGTTGTACTGTAGTTGTACTGTAGTTGTACTGTATGTGTACTGTATGTGTACTGTATGTGTACTGTAGTTGTACTGTATGTGTACTGTATTTGTACTGTAGTTGTACTGTAGTTGTACTGTAGTTGTACTGTATGTGTACTGTATGTGTACTGTATGTGTACTGTAGTTGTACTGTATGTGTACTGTAGTTGTACTGTATGTGTACTGTATGTGTACTGTAGTTGTACTGTAGTTGTACTGTAGTTGTACTGTATGTGTAGTGTATGTGTACTGTATGTGTACTGTAGTTGTACTGTATGTGTACTGTATGTGTACTGTATGTGTACTGTATGTGTACTGTATTTGTACTGTAGTTGTACTGTAGTTGTACTGTAGTTGTACTGTAGTTGTACTGTAGTTGTACTGTAGTTGTACAGTATTTGTACTGTAGTTGTACTGTAGTTGTACTGTTGTTGTACTGTATGTGTACTGTATTTGTACTGTATGTTTACTGTAGTTGTACTGTATGTGTACTGTATGTGTACTGTAGTTGTACTTGTAGTTGTACTGTATGTGTACTGTATGTGTACTGTAGTTGTACTGTAGTTGTACTGTAGTTGTACTGTATGTGTACTGTAGTTGTACTGTATTTGTACTGTATGTGTACTGTAGTTGTACTTAAGTTGTACTGCAGTTGTACTGTAGTTGTTCTGTATGTGTACTGTATTTGTACTGTAGTTGTACTGTATGTGTACTGTATGTGTACTGTACTTGTACTGTAGTTGTACTGTATGTGTACTGTAGTTGTACTGTAGTTGTACGGTATGTGTACTGTAGTTGTACTGTTCTTGTACTGTAGTTGTACTGTATGTGTACTGTATTTGTACTGTAGTTGTACTGTAGTTGTACTGTATTTGTACTGTATTTGTACTGTATTGTACTGTAGTTGTACTGTAGTTGTACTGTAGTTGTACTGTACTTGTACTGTAGTTGTATTGTAGTTGTACTGTAGTTGTACTGTAGTTGTACTGTAGTTGTACTGTAGTTGTACTGTATGTGTACTGTATTTGTACTGTAGTTGTACTGTAGTTGTACTGTATTTGTACTGTATTTGTACTGTATTGTACTGTAGTTGTACTGTCGTTGTACTGTAGTTGTACTGTACTTGTACTGTAGTTGTATTGTAGTTGTACTGTAGTTGTACTGTAGTTGTACTGTATGTGTACTGTACTTGTACTGTAGTTGTACTGTAGTTGTACTGTATTTGTACTGTAGTTGTACTGTAGTTGTACTGTAGTTGTACTGTAGTTGTACTGTATGTGTACTGTACTTGTACTGTAGTTGTACTGTAGTTGTACTGTATTTTAACTGTAATTGTACTGTATTTGTACTGTATGTGTACTGTATTTGTACTGTAGTTGTACTGTAGTTGTACTGTAGTTGTACTGTATGTGTACTGTATTTGTACTGTACTTGTACTGTAGTTGTACTGTAGTTGTACTGTAGTTGTACTGTACTTGTACTGTAGTTGTACTGTATGTGTACTGTAGTTGTACTGTAGTTGTACTGTAGTTATACTGTACTTGTACTGTAGTTGTACTGTAGTTGTACTGTAGTTGTACTGTATGTGTACTGTAGTTGTACTGTATTTGTACTGTACTTGTACTGTAGTTGTACTGTAGTTGTACTGTAGTTGTACTGTATGTGTACTGTATTTATACTGTACTTGTACTGTAGTTGTACTGTAGTTGTACTGTATGTGTACTGTATTTTAACTGTACTTGTACTGTAGTTGTACTGTAGTTGTACTGTAGTTGTACTGTATGTGTACTGATTTTTGTACTGTACTTGTACTGTAGTTGTACTGTAGTTGTACTGTACTTGTACTGTACTTGTACTGTACTGGTACTGTACTTGTACTGTACTTGTACTGTATGTGTACTGTACTTGTTCTGTAGTTGTACTGTAGTTGTACTGTATTTGTACTGTAGTTGTACTGTAGTTGTACTGTAGTTGTACTGTATGGGTACTGTAGTTGTACTGTAGTTGTACTGTAGTTGTACTGTATGTGTACTGTATTTTAACTGTAGTTGTACTGTAGTTGTACAGTATGTGTACTGTATGTGTACTGTAGTTGTACTGTAGTTGTACTGTATGTGTACTGTATGTGTACTGTATGTGTACTGTAGTTGTACTGTATTTGTACTGTAGTTGTACTGTAGTTGTACTGTATGTGTACTGTAGTTGTACTGTATGTGTACTGTAGTTGTACTGTATTTGTACTGTATTTGTACTGTACTTGTACTGTAGTTGTACTGTAGTTGTACTGTAGTTGTACTGTATGTGTACTGTATTTGTACTGTACTTGTACTGTAGTTGTACTGTATGTATACTGTAGTTGTACTGTATTTGTACTGTACTTGTACTGTAGTTGTACTGTAGTTGTACTGTACTTGTACTGTACTTGTACTGTAGTTGTACTGTATGTGTACTGTAGTTGTACTGTATTTGTACTGTACTTGTACTGTAGTTGTACTGTAGTTGTACTGTACTTGTACTGTACTTGTACTGTAGTTGTACTGTAGTTGTACTGTATGTGTACTGTAGTTCTACTGTATTTGTACTGTACTTGTACTGTAGTTGTACTGTAGTTGTACTGTATTTGTTCTGTATGTCTACTGTATTTGTACTGTACTTGTACTATAGTTGTACTATAGTTGTACTGTATGTGTACTGTATTTGTACTGTACTTGTACTGTAGTTGTACTGTAGTTGTACTGTACTTGTACTGTACTTGTACTGTACTTGTACTGTAGTTGTACTGTATGTGTACTGTAGTTGTACTGTATTTGTACTGTACTTGTACTGTAGTTGTACTGTAGTTGTACTGTACTTGTACTGTACTTGTACTGTAGTTGTACTGTAGTTGTACTGTAGTTGTACTGTATGTGTACTGTAGTTGTACTGTATTTGTACTGTACTTGTACTGTAGTTGTACTGTAGTTGTACTGTACTTGTACTGTAGTTGTACTGTATGTGTACTGTACTTGTACTGTACTTGTACTGTAGTTGTACTGTACTTGTACTGTACTTGTACTGTACTTGTACTGAAGTTGTACTGTAGTTGTACTGTAGTTGTACTGTATGTGTACTGTATTTGTACTGTACTTGTACTGTAGTTGTACTGTAGTTGTACTGTATTTGTACTGTACTTGTACTGTAGTTGTACTGTATTTTTACTGTACTTGTACTGTAGTTGTACTGTAGTTGTACTGTAGTTGTACTGTAGTTGTACTGTATGTGTACTTTATTTTAACTGTATTTGTACTGTAGTTGTACTGTAGTTGTACTGTATGTGTACTGTATTTGTACTGTATGTGTACTGTAGTTGTACTGTATGTGTACTGTATGTGTACTGTAGTTGTACTGTAGTTGTACTGTATTTGTACTGTAGTTGTACTGTATGTGTACTGTAGTTGTACTGTAGTTGTACTGTAGTTGTACTCTAGTTTTACTGTATTTGTACTGTAGTTGTACTGTAGTTGTACTGTAGTTGTACTGTATGTGTACTGTATGTGTACTGTAGTTGTACTGTATGTGTACTGTTTGTGTACTGTAGTTGTACTGTATGTGTTCTGTATGTGTACTGTAGTTGTACTGTAGTTGTACTGTAGTTGTACTGTATGTGTACTGTATGTGTACTGTAGTTGTACTGTAGTTGTACTGTAGTTGTACTGTATGTGTACTGTAGTTGTACTGTATGTGTACTGTATGTGTACTGTATGTGTACTGTAGTTGTACTGTATGTGTACTGTAAGTGTACTGTAGTTGTACTGTAGTTGTACTGTATGTGTACTGTATTTGTACTGTAGTTGTACTGTAGTTGTACTGTAGTTGTACTGTATGTGTACTGTATGTGTACTGTATGTGTACTGTAGTTGTACTGTATGTGTACTGTATTTGTACTGTAGTTGTACTGTAGTTGTACAGTAGTTGTACTGTATGTGTACTGTATGTGTACTGTATGTGTACTGTAGTTGAACTGTATGTGTACTGTAGTTGTACTGTATGTGTACTGTATGTGTACTGTAGTTGTACTGTAGTTGTACTGTAGTTGTACTGTATGTGTAGTGTATGTGTACTGTATGTGTACTGTAGTTGTACTGTATGTGTACTGTATGTGTACTGTATGTGTACTGTATTTGTACTGTAGTTGTACTGTAGTTGTACTGTAGTTGTACTGTAGTTGTACTGTAGTTGTACAGTATTTGTACTGTAGTTGTACTGTAGTTGTACTGTTGTTGTACTGTATGTGTACTGTATTTGTACTGTATGTTTACTGTAGTTGTACTGTATGTGTACTGTATGTGTACTGTAGTTGTACTTGTAGTTGTACTGTATGTGTACTGTATGTGTACTGTAGTTGTACTGTAGTTGTACTGTAGTTGTACTGTATGTGTACTGTAGTTGTACTGTAGTTGTACTGTATGTGTACTGTAGTTGTACTTTAGTTGTACTGCAGTTGTACTGTATTTGTTCTGTATGTGTACTGTATTTGTACTGTATGTGTACTGTATTTGTACTGTAGTTGTACTGTATGTGTACTGTATTTGTACTGTAGTTGTACTGTATGTGTACTGTAGTTGAACTGTATGTGTACTGTATTTGTACTGTAGTTGTACTGTATGTGTACTGTATGTGTACTGTACTTGTACTGTAGTTGTACTGTATGTGTACTGTAGTTGTACTGTAGTTGTACAGTAGTTGTACTGTAGTTGTACTGTAGTTGTACTGTATGTGTACTGTATTTGTACTGTAGTTGTACTGTAGTTGTACTGTATTTGTACTGTATTTGTACTGTATTGTACTGTAGTTGTACTGTAGTTGTACTGTACTTGTACTGTAGTTGTATTGTAGTTGTACTGTAGTTGTACTGTAGTTGTACTGTATGTGTACTGTACTTGTACTGTAGTTGTACTGTAGTTGTACTGTATTTGTACTGTAGTTGTACTGTAGTTGTACTGTAGTTGTACTGTATGTGTACTGTACTTGTACTGTAGTTGTACTGTAGTTGTACTGTATTTTAACTGTAATTGTACTGTATTTGTACTGTATGTGTACTGTATTTGTACTGTAGTTGTACTGTAGTTGTACTGTAGTTGTACTGTAGTTGTACTGTATGTGTACTGTATTTGTACTGTACTTGTACTGTAGTTGTACTGTAGTTGTACTGTAGTTGTACTGTACTTGTACTGTACTTGTACTGTAGTTGTACTGTATGTGTACTGTAGTTGTACTGTAGTTGTACTGTAGTTGTACTCTACTTGTACTGTAGTTGTACTGTAGTTGTACTGTAAATGTACTGTATGTGTACTGTAGTTGTACTGTATTTGTACTGTACTTGTACTGTAGTTGTACTGTAGTTGTACTGTAGTTTTACTGTATGTGTACTGTATTTATACTGTACTTGTACTGTAGTTGTACTGTAGTTGTACTGTATGTGTACTGTATTTTAACTGTACTTGTACTGTAGTTGTACAGTAGTTGTACTGTAGTTGTACTGTATGTGTACTGATTTTTGTACTGTACTTGTACTGTAGTTGTACTGTAGTTGTACTGTACTTGTACTGTACTTGTACTGTACTGGTACTGTACTTGTACTGTACTTGTACTGTATGTGTACTGTACTTGTTCTGTAGTTGTACTGTAGTTGTACTCTATTTGTACTGTAGTTGTACTGTAGTTGTACTGTAGTTGTACTGTATGTGTACTGTAGTTCTACTGTATTTGTACTGTACTAGTACTGTAGTTGTACTGTAGTTTTACTGTATTTGTACTGTATGTGTACTGCATTTGTACTGTACTTGTACTGTAGTTGTACTGTAGTTGTACTGTATGTGTACTGTATTTGTACTGTACTTGTACTGTACTTGTACTGTAGTTGTACTGTACTTGTACTGTACTTGTACTGTACTTGTACTGTAGTTGTACTGTATGTGTACAGTAGTTGTACTCTATTTGTACTGTACTTGTACTGTAGTTGTACTGTAGTTGTACTGTACTTGTACTGTACTTGTACTGTAGTTGTACTGTAGTTGTACTGTAGTTGTACTGTATGTGTACTGTAGTTGTACTGTATTTGTACTGTACTTGTACTGTAGTTGTACTGTAGTTGTACTGTACTTGTACTGTACTTGTACTGTAGTTGTACTGTATGTGTACTGTACTTGTACTGTACTTGTACTGTAGTTGTACTGTAGTTGTACTGTACTTGTACTGTATTTGCACTGTTGTTGTACTGTAGTTGTACAGTAGTTGTACTGTATGTGTACTGTATGTGTACTGTATGTGTACTGTAGTTGTACTGTATGTGTACCGTAGTTGTACTGTATGTGTACTGTATGTGTACTGTAGTTGTACTGTAGTTGTACTGTAGTTGTACTGTATGTGTAGTGTATGTGTACTGTATGTGTTCTGTAGTTGTACTGTATGTGTACTGTATGTGTACTGTATGTGTACTGTATGTGTACTGTATTTGTACTGTAGTTGTACTGTAGTTGTACTGTAGTTGTACCGTAGTTGTACTGTAGTAGTACAGTATTTGTACTGTAGTTGTACTGTAGTTGTACTGTTGTTGTACTGTATGTGTACTGTATTTGTACTGTATGTTTACTGTAGTTGTACTGTAGTTGTACTGTAGTTGTACTGTATGTGTACTGTAGTTGTACTGTAGTTGTACTGTATGTGTACTGTAGTTGTACTTTAGTTGTACTGCAGTAGTACTGTATTTGTTCTGTATGTGTACTGTATTTGTACTGTATGTGTACTGTATTTGTACTGTAGTTGTACTGTATGTGTACTGTATGTGTACTGTAGTTGTACTGTATGTGTACTGTAGTTGAACTGTATGTGTACTGTATTTGTACTGTAGTTGTACTGTATGTGTACTGTATGTGTACTGTACTTGTACTGTAGTTGTACTGTATGTGTACTGTAGTTGTACTGTAGTTGTACTGTAGTTGTACTGTAGTTGTACTGTAGTTGTACTGTATGTGTACTGTATTTGTACTGTAGTTGTACTGTAGTTGTACTGTATTTGTACTGTATTTGTACTGTATTGTACTGTAGTTGTACTGTAGTTGTACTGTAGTTGTACTGTACTTGTACTTTAGTTGTATTGTAGTTGTACTGTAGTTGTACTGTTGTTGTACTGTATGTATACTGTACTTGTACTGTAGTTGTACTGTAGTTGTACTGTATTTGTACTGTAGTTGTACTGTAGTTGTACTGTAGTTGTACTGTATGTGTACTGTACTTGTACTGTAGTTGTACTGTAGTTGTACTGTAGTTGTACTGTATTTTAACTGTAATTGTACTGTATTTGTACTGTATGTGTACTGTATTTGTACTGTAGTTGTACTGTAGTTGTACTGTAGTTGTACTGTAGTTGTACTGTATGTGTACTGTATTTGTACTGTACTTGTACTGTAGTTGTACTGTAGTTGTACTGTAGTTGTACTGTACTTGTACTGTACTTGTACTGTAGTTGTACTGTATGTGTACTGTAGTTGTACTGTAGTTGTACTGTAGTTGTACTGTACTTGTACTGTAGTTGTACTGTAGTTGTACTGTAAATGTACTGTATGTGTACTGTAGTTGTACTGTATTTGTACTGTACTTGTACTGTAGTTGTACTGTAGTTGTACTGTAGTTGTACTGTATGTGTACTGTATTTATACTGTACTTGTACTGTAGTTGTACTGTAGTTGTACTGTATGTGTACTGTATTTTAACTGTACTTGTACTGTAGTTGTACAGTAGTTGTACTGTAGTTGTACTGTATGTGTACTGATTTTTGTACTGTACTTGTACTGTAGTTGTACTGTAGTTGTACTGTACTTGTACTGTACTTGTACTGTACTTGTACTGTACTGGTACTGTACTTGTACTGTACTTGTACTGTATGTGTACTGTACTTGTTCTGTAGTTGTACTGTAGTTGTACTGTATTTGTACTGTAGTTGTACTGTAGTTGTACTGTAGTTGTACTGTATGTGTACTGTAGTTGTACTGTAGTTGTACTGTAGTTGTACTGTATGTGTACTGTATTTTAACTGTAGTTGTACTGTAGTTGTACAGTATGTGTACTGTATGTGTACTGTAGTTGTACTGTAGTTGTACTGTATGTGTACTGTATGTGTACTGTATGTGTACTGTAGTTGTACTGTATTTGTACTGTAGTTGTACTGTAGTTGTACTGTATTTGTACTGTAGTTGTACTGTATGTGCACTGTAGTTGTACTGTATTTGTACTGTATTTGTACTGTACTGGTACTGTAGTTGTACTGTAGTTGTACTGTATGTGTACTGTATTTGTACTGTACTTGTACTGTAGTTGTACTGTAGTTGTACTGTACTTGTACTGTACTTGTACTGTAGTTGTACTGTATGTGTACTGTAGTTGTACTGTATTTGTACTGTACTTGTACTGTAGTTGTACTGTAGTTGTACTGTACTTGTACTGTACTTGTAATGTAGTTGTACTGTAGTTGTACTGTAGTTGTACTGTATGTGTACTGTAGTTGTACTGTATTTGTACTTTACTTGTACTGTAGTTGTACTGTAGTTGTACTGTATGTGTACTGTATTTTTACTGTACTTGTACTGTAGTTGTACTGTAGTTGTACTGTATGTGTACTGTATTTGTACTGTACTTGTACTGTAGTTGTACTGTAGTTGTACTGTAATTGTACTGTACTTGTACTGTAGTTGTACTGTATGTGTACTGTAGTTGTACTGTATTTGTACTGTACATGTACTGTAGTTGTACTGTAGTTGTACTGTATTTGTACTTTACCTGTACTGTAGTTGTACTGTAGTTGTACTGTAGTTGTACTCTATGTGTACTGTATGTGTACTGTAGTTGTACTGTATTTGTACTGTACTTGTACTGTAGTTGTACTGTAGTTGTACTGTACTTGTACTGTAATTGTACTGTAGTTGTACTGTATTTGTACTGTACTTGTACTGTACATGTACTGTAGTTGTACTGTAGTTGTACTGTACTTGTACTGTAGTTGTACTGTATGTGTAATGTAGTTGTACTGTACTTGTACTGTACTTGTACTGTACTTGTACTGTACTTGTACTGTACTTGTACTGTACTTGTACTGTAGTTGTACTGTAGTTGTACTGTAGTTGTACTGTATGTGTACTGTATTTGTACTGTACTTGTACTGTAGTTGTACTGTAGTTGTACTGTATGTGTACTGTATTTGTACTGTACTTGTACTGTAGTTGTACTGTAGTTGTACTGTACTTGTACTGTACTTGTACTGTACTTGTACTGTAGTTGTACTGTATGTGTACTGTAGTTGTACTGTATTTGTACTGTACTTGTACTGTAGTTGTACTGTAGTTGTACTGTACTTGTACTGTACTTGTACTGTAGTTGTACTGTAGTTGTACTGTAGTTGTACTGTATGTGTACTGTAGTTGTACTGTATTTGTACTGTACTTGTACTGTAGTTGTACTGTAGTTGTACTGTACTTGTACTGTACTTGTACTGTAGTTGTACTGTATGTGTACTGTACTTGTACTGTACTTGTACTGTAGTTGTACTGTAGTTGTACTGTACTTGTACTGTAGTTGTACTGTAGTTGTACTGTAGTTGTACTGTATGTGTACTGTATTTGTACTGTACTTGTACTGTAGTTGTACTGTAGTTGTACTGTATTTGTATTGTACTTGTACTGTAGTTGT
The DNA here is from genome assembly GCA_946902985.2 of Meconema thalassinum. NCBI lineage: Eukaryota > Metazoa > Arthropoda > Insecta > Orthoptera > Tettigoniidae > Meconema > Meconema thalassinum. The sequence goes on along the minus strand of OX336394.1, from coordinate 441,211,620 downwards.
ACTGTATTTGTACTGTACTTGTACTGTAGTTGTACTGCAGTTGTACTGTAGTTGTACTGTAGTTGTACTGTATGTGTACTTTATTTTAACAGTATTTGTACTGTAGTTGTACTGTATGTGTACTGTATTTGTACTGTATGTTTACTATAGTTGTACTGTATGTGTACTGTATGTGTACTGTAGTTGTACTGTAGTTGTACTGTATGTGTACTGTAGTTGTACTGTATGTGTACTGTATGTGTACTGTAGTTGTACTGTAGTTGTACTGTAGTTGTACTGTAGTTTTACTGTATTTGTACTGTAGTTGTACTGTAGTTGTACTGTAGTTGTACTGTATGTGTACTGTATGTGTACTGTAGTTGTACTGTATGTGTACTGTATGTGTACTGTTTGTGTACTGTAGTTGTACTGTATGTGTTCTGTATGTGTACTGTAGTTGTACTGTAGTTGTACTGTAGTTGTACTGTATGTGTACTGTATGTGTACTGTATGTGTACTGTAGTTGTACTGTAGTTGTACTGTAGTTGTACTGTATGTGTACTGTAGTTGTACTGTATGTGTACTGTATGTGTACTGTATGTGTACTGTAGTTGTACTGTATGTGTACTGTAAGTGTACTGTAGTTGTATTGTAGTTGTACTGTATGTGTACTGTATTTGTACTGTAGTTGTACTGTAGTTGTACTGTAGTTGTACTGTATGTGTACTGTATGTGTACTGTATGTGTACTGTAGTTGTACTGTATGTGTACTGTATTTGTACTGTAGTTGTACTGTAGTTGTACTGTAGTTGTACTGTATGTGTACTGTATGTGTACTGTATGTGTACTGTAGTTGTACTGTATGTGTACTGTAGTTGTACTGTATCTGTACTGTATGTGTACTGTAGTTGTACTGTAGTTGTACTGTAGTTGTACTGTATGTGTAGTGTATGTGTACTGTATGTGTACTGTAGTTGTACTGTATGTGTACTGTATGTGTACTGTATGTGTACTGTATGTGTACTGTATTTGTACTGTAGTTGTACTGTAGTTGTACTGTAGTTGTACTGTAGTTGTACTGTAGTTGTACTGTAGTTGTACAGTATTTGTACTGTAGTTGTACTGTAGTTGTACTGTTGTTGTACTGTATGTGTACTGTATTTGTACTGTATGTTTACTGTAGTTGTACTGTATGTGTACTGTATGTGTACTGTAGTTGTACTTGTAGTTGTACTGTATGTGTACTGTATGTGTACTGTAGTTGTACTGTAGTTGTACTGTAGTTGTACTGTATGTGTACTGTAGTTGTACTGTATTTGTACTGTATGTGTACTGTAGTTGTACTTAAGTTGTACTGCAGTTGTACTGTAGTTGTTCTGTAGGTGTACTGTATTTGTACTGTAGTTGTACTGTATGTGTACTGTATGTGTACTGTACTTGTACTGTAGTTGTACTGTATGTGTACTGTAGTTGTACTGTAGTTGTACGGTATGTGTACTGTAGTTGTACTGTTCTTGTACTGTAGTTGTACTGTATGTGTACTGTATTTGTACTGTAGTTGTACTGTATTTGTACTGTATTTGTACTGTATTGTACTGTAGTTGTACTGTAGTTGTACTGTAGTTGTACTGTACTTGTACTGTAGTTGTATTGTAGTTGTACTGTAGTTGTACTGTAGTTGTACTGTAGTTGTACTGTAGTTGTACTGTATGTGTACTGTATTTGTACTGTAGTTGTACTGTAGTTGTACTGTATTTGTACTGTATTTGTACTGTATTGTACTGTAGTTGTACTGTAGTTGTACTGTAGTTGTACTGTACTTGTACTGTAGTTGTATTGTAGTTGTACTGTAGTTGTACTGTAGTTGTACTGTATGTGTACTGTACTTGTACTGTAGTTGTACTGTAGTTGTACTGTATTTGTACTGTAGTTGTACTGTAGTTGTACTGTAGTTGTACTGTAGTTGTACTGTATGTGTACTGTACTTGTACTGTAGTTGTACTGTAGTTGTACTGTATTTTAACTGTAATTGTACTGTATTTGTACTGTATGTGTACTGTATTTGTACTGTAGTTGTACTGTAGTTGTACTGTAGTTGTACTGTATGTGTACTGTATTTGTACTGTACTTGTACTGTAGTTGTACTGTAGTTGTACTGTAGTTGTACTGTACTTGTACTGTAGTTGTACTGTATGTGTACTGTAGTTGTACTGTAGTTGTACTGTAGTTATACTGTACTTGTACTGTAGTTGTACTGTAGTTGTACTGTAGTTGTACTGTATGTGTACTGTAGTTGTACTGTATTTGTACTGTACTTGTACTGTAGTTGTACTGTAGTTGTACTGTAGTTGTACTGTATGTGTACTGTATTTATACTGTACTTGTACTGTAGTTGTACTGTAGTTGTACTGTATGTGTACTGTATTTTAACTGTACTTGTACTGTAGTTGTACTGTAGTTGTACTGTAGTTGTACTGTATGTGTACTGATTTTTGTACTGTACTTGTACTGTAGTTGTACTGTAGTTGTACTGTACTTGTACTGTACTTGTACTGTACTGGTACTGTACTTGTACTGTACTTGTACTGTATGTGTACTGTACTTGTTCTGTAGTTGTACTGTAGTTGTACTGTATTTGTACTGTAGTTGTACTGTAGTTGTACTGTAGTTGTACTGTATGGGTACTGTAGTTGTACTGTAGTTGTACTGTAGTTGTACTGTATGTGTACTGTATTTTAACTGTAGTTGTACTGTAGTTGTACAGTATGTGTACTGTATGTGTACTGTAGTTGTACTGTAGTTGTACTGTATGTGTACTGTATGTGTACTGTATGTGTACTGTAGTTGTACTGTATTTGTACTGTAGTTGTACTGTAGTTGTACTGTATGTGTACTGTAGTTGTACTGTATGTGTACTGTAGTTGTACTGTATTTGTACTGTATTTGTACTGTACTTGTACTGTAGTTGTACTGTAGTTGTACTGTAGTTGTACTGTATGTGTACTGTATTTGTACTGTACTTGTACTGTAGTTGTACTGTAGTTGTACTGTATGTATACTGTAGTTGTACTGTATTTGTACTGTACTTGTACTGTAGTTGTACTGTAGTTGTACTGTACTTGTACTGTACTTGTACTGTAGTTGTACTGTATGTGTACTGTAGTTGTACTGTATTTGTACTGTACTTGTACTGTAGTTGTACTGTAGTTGTACTGTACTTGTACTGTACTTGTACTGTAGTTGTACTGTAGTTGTACTGTAGTTGTACTGTATGTGTACTGTAGTTCTACTGTATTTGTACTGTACTTGTACTGTAGTTGTACTGTAGTTGTACTGTATTTGTTCTGTATGTCTACTGTATTTGTACTGTACTTGTACTGTAGTTGTACTGTAGTTGTACTGTATGTGTACTGTATTTGTACTGTACTTGTACTGTAGTTGTACTGTAGTTGTACTGTACTTGTACTGTACTTGTACTGTACTTGTACTGTAGTTGTACTGTATGTGTACTGTAGTTGTACTGTATTTGTACTGTACTTGTACTGTAGTTGTACTGTAGTTGTACTGTACTTGTACTGTACTTGTACTGTAGTTGTACTGTAGTTGTACTGTAGTTGTACTGTATGTGTACTGTAGTTGTACTGTATTTGTACTGTACTTGTACTGTAGTTGTACTGTAGTTGTACTGTACTTGTACTGTAGTTGTACTGTATGTGTACTGTACTTGTACTGTACTTGTACTGTAGTTGTACTGTACTTGTACTGTACTTGTACTGAAGTTGTACTGTAGTTGTACTGTAGTTGTACTGTATGTGTACTGTATTTGTACTGTACTTGTACTGTAGTTGTACTGTAGTTGTACTGTATTTGTACTGTACTTGTACTGTAGTTGTACTGTATTTTTACTGTACTTGTACTGTAGTTGTACTGTAGTTGTACTGTAGTTGTACTGTAGTTGTACTGTATGTGTACTTTATTTTAACTGTATTTGTACTGTAGTTGTACTGTAGTTGTACTGTATGTGTACTGTATTTGTACTGTATGTGTACTGTAGTTGTACTGTATGTGTACTGTATGTGTACTGTAGTTGTACTGTAGTTGTACTGTATGTGTACTGTAGTTGTACTGTATGTGTACTGTAGTTGTACTGTAGTTGTACTGTAGTTGTACTCTAGTTTTACTGTATTTGTACTGTAGTTGTACTGTAGTTGTACTGTAGTTGTACTGTATGTGTACTGTATGTGTACTGTAGTTGTACTGTATGTGTACTGTTTGTGTACTGTAGTTGTACTGTATGTGTTCTGTATGTGTACTGTAGTTGTACTGTAGTTGTACTGTAGTTGTACTGTATGTGTACTGTATGTGTACTGTAGTTGTACTGTAGTTGTACTTTAGTTGTACTGTATGTGTACTGTAGTTGTACTGTATGTGTACTGTATGTGTACTGTATGTGTACTGTAGTTGTACTGTATGTGTACTGTAAGTGTACTGTAGTTGTACTGTAGTTGTACTGTATGTGTACTGTATTTGTACTGTAGTTGTACTGTAGTTGTACTGTAGTTGTACTGTATGTGTACTGTATGTGTACTGTATGTGTACTGTAGTTGTACTGTATGTGTACTGTATTTGTACTGTAGTTGTACTGTAGTTGTACAGTAGTTGTACTGTATGTGTACTGTATGTGTACTGTATGTGTACTGTAGTTGAACTGTATGTGTACTGTAGTTGTACTGTATGTGTACTGTATGTGTACTGTAGTTGTACTGTAGTTGTACTGTAGTTGTACTGTATGTGTAGTGTATGTGTACTGTATGTGTACTGTAGTTGTACTGTATGTGTACTGTATGTGTACTGTATGTGTACTGTATTTGTACTGTAGTTGTACTGTAGTTGTACTGTAGTTGTACTGTAGTTGTACTGTAGTTGTACAGTATTTGTACTGTAGTTGTACTGTAGTTGTACTGTTGTTGTACTGTATGTGTACTGTATTTGTACTGTATGTTTACTGTAGTTGTACTGTATGTGTACTGTATGTGTACTGTAGTTGTACTTGTAGTTGTACTGTATGTGTACTGTATGTGTACTGTAGTTGTACTGTAGTTGTACTGTAGTTGTACTGTATGTGTACTGTAGTTGTACTGTAGTTGTACTGTATGTGTACTGTAGTTGTACTTTAGTTGTACTGCAGTTGTACTGTATTTGTTCTGTATGTGTACTGTATTTGTACTGTATGTGTACTGTATTTGTACTGTAGTTGTACTGTATGTGTACTGTATGTGTACTGTAGTTGTACTGTATGTGTACTCTAGTTGAACTGTATGTGTACTGTATTTGTACTGTAGTTGTACTGTATGTGTACTGTATGTGTACTGTACTTGTACTGTAGTTGTACTGTATGTGTACTGTAGTTGTACTGTAGTTGTACAGTAGTTGTACTGTAGTTGTACTGTAGTTGTACTGTATGTGTACTGTATTTGTACTGTAGTTGTACTGTAGTTGTACTGTATTTGTACTGTATTTGTACTGTATTGTACTGTAGTTGTACTGTAGTTGTACTGTACTTGTACTGTAGTTGTATTGTAGTTGTACTGTAGTTGTACTGTAGTTGTACTGTATGTGTACTGTACTTGTACTGTAGTTGTACTGTAGTTGTACTGTATTTGTACTGTAGTTGTACTGTAGTTGTACTGTAGTTGTACTGTATGTGTACTGTACTTGTACTGTAGTTGTACTGTAGTTGTACTGTATTTTAACTGTAATTGTACTGTATTTGTACTGTATGTGTACTGTATTTGTACTGTAGTTGTACTGTAGTTGTACTGTAGTTGTACTGTAGTTGTACTGTATGTGTACTGTATTTGTACTGTACTTGTACTGTAGTTGTACTGTAGTTGTACTGTAGTTGTACTGTACTTGTACTGTACTTGTACTGTAGTTGTACTGTATGTGTACTGTAGTTGTACTGTAGTTGTACTGTAGTTGTACTCTACTTGTACTGTAGTTGTACTGTAGTTGTACTGTAAATGTACTGTATGTGTACTGTAGTTGTACTGTATTTGTACTGTACTTGTACTGTAGTTGTACTGTAGTTGTACTGTAGTTTTACTGTATGTGTACTGTATTTATACTGTACTTGTACTGTAGTTGTACTGTAGTTGTACTGTATGTGTACTGTATTTTAACTGTACTTGTACTGTAGTTGTACAGTAGTTGTACTGTAGTTGTACTGTATGTGTACTGATTTTTGTACTGTACTTGTACTGTAGTTGTACTGTAGTTGTACTGTACTTGTACTGTACTTGTACTGTACTGGTACTGTACTTGTACTGTACTTGTACTGTATGTGTACTGTACTTGTTCTGTAGTTGTACTGTAGTTGTACTCTATTTGTACTGTAGTTGTACTGTAGTTGTACTGTAGTTGTACTGTATGTGTACTGTAGTTCTACTGTATTTGTACTGTACTAGTACTGTAGTTGTACTGTAGTTGTACTGTATTTGTACTGTATGTGTACTGCATTTGTACTGTACTTGTACTGTAGTTGTACTGTAGTTGTACTGTATGTGTACTGTATTTGTACTGTACTTGTACTGTACTTGTACTGTAGTTGTACTGTACTTGTACTGTACTTGTACTGTACTTGTACTGTAGTTGTACTGTATGTGTACAGTAGTTGTACTCTATTTGTACTGTACTTGTACTGTAGTTGTACTGTAGTTGTACTGTACTTGTACTGTACTTGTACTGTAGTTGTACTGTAGTTGTACTGTAGTTGTACTGTATGTGTACTGTAGTTGTACTGTATTTGTACTGTACTTGTACTGTAGTTGTACTGTAGTTGTACTGTACTTGTACTGTACTTGTACTGTAGTTGTACTGTATGTGTACTGTACTTGTACTGTACTTGTACTGTAGTTGTACTGTAGTTGTACTGTACTTGTACTGTATTTGTACTGTTGTTGTACTGTAGTTGTACAGTAGTTGTACTGTATGTGTACTGTATGTGTACTGTATGTGTACTGTAGTTGTACTGTATGTGTACCGTAGTTGTACTGTATGTGTACTGTATGTGTACTGTAGTTGTACTGTAGTTGTACTGTAGTTGTACTGTATGTGTAGTGTATGTGTACTGTATGTGTTCTGTAGTTGTACTGTATGTGTACTGTATGTGTACTGTATGTGTACTGTATGTGTACTGTATTTGTACTGTAGTTGTACTGTAGTTGTACTGTAGTTGTACCGTAGTTGTACTGTAGTAGTACAGTATTTGTACTGTAGTTGTACTGTAGTTGTACTGTTGTTGTACTGTATGTGTACTGTATTTGTACTGTATGTTTACTGTAGTTGTACTGTAGTTGTACTGTAGTTGTACTGTATGTGTACTGTAGTTGTACTGTAGTTGTACTGTATGTGTACTGTAGTTGTACTTTAGTTGTACTGCAGTAGTACTGTATTTGTTCTGTATGTGTACTGTATTTGTACTGTATGTGTACTGTATTTGTACTGTAGTTGTACTGTATGTGTACTGTATGTGTACTGTAGTTGTACTGTATGTGTACTGTAGTTGAACTGTATGTGTACTGTATTTGTACTGTAGTTGTACTGTATGTGTACTGTATGTGTACTGTACTTGTACTGTAGTTGTACTGTATGTGTACTGTAGTTGTACTGTAGTTGTACTGTAGTTGTACTGTAGTTGTACTGTAGTTGTACTGTATGTGTACTGTATTTGTACTGTAGTTGTACTGTAGTTGTACTGTATTTGTACTGTATTTGTACTGTATTGTACTGTAGTTGTACTGTAGTTGTACTGTAGTTGTACTGTACTTGTACTTTAGTTGTATTGTAGTTGTACTGTAGTTGTACTGTAGTTGTACTGTATGTATACTGTACTTGTACTGTAGTTGTACTGTAGTTGTACTGTATTTGTACTGTAGTTGTACTGTAGTTGTACTGTAGTTGTACTGTATGTGTACTGTACTTGTACTGTAGTTGTACTGTAGTTGTACTGTAGTTGTACTGTATTTTAACTGTAATTGTACTGTATTTGTACTGTATGTGTACTGTATTTGTACTGTAGTTGTACTGTAGTTGTACTGTAGTTGTACTGTAGTTGTACTGTATGTGTACTGTATTTGTACTGTACTTGTACTGTAGTTGTACTGTAGTTGTACTGTAGTTGTACTGTATGTGTACTGTAGTTGTACTGTAGTTGTACTGTAGTTGTACTGTACTTGTACTGTAGTTGTACTGTAGTTGTACTGTAAATGTACTGTATGTGTACTGTAGTTGTACTGTATTTGTACTGTACTTGTACTGTAGTTGTACTGTAGTTGTACTGTAGTTGTACTGTATGTGTACTGTATTTATACTGTACTTGTACTGTAGTTGTACTGTAGTTGTACTGTATGTGTACTGTATTTTAACTGTACTTGTACTGTAGTTGTACAGTAGTTGTACTGTAGTTGTACTGTATGTGTACTGATTTTTGTACTGTACTTGTACTGTAGTTGTACTGTAGTTGTACTGTACTTGTACTGTACTTGTACTGTACTGGTACTGTACTTGTACTGTACTTGTACTGTATGTGTACTGTACTTGTTCTGTAGTTGTACTGTAGTTGTACTGTATTTGTACTGTAGTTGTACTGTAGTTGTACTGTAGTTGTACTGTATGTGTACTGTAGTTGTACTGTAGTTGTACTGTAGTTGTACTGTATGTGTACTGTATTTTAACTGTAGTTGTACTGTAGTTGTACAGTATGTGTACTGTATGTGTACTGTAGTTGTACTGTAGTTGTACTGTATGTGTACTGTATGTGTACTGTATGTGTACTGTAGTTGTACTGTATTTGTACTGTAGTTGTACTGTAGTTGTACTGTATTTGTACTGTAGTTGTACTGTATGTGCACTGTAGTTGTACTGTATTTGTACTGTATTTGTACTGTACTGGTACTGTAGTTGTACTGTAGTTGTACTGTATGTGTACTGTATTTGTACTGTACTTGTACTGTAGTTGTACTGTAGTTGTACTGTACTTGTACTGTACTTGTACTGTAGTTGTACTGTATGTGTACTGTAGTTGTACTGTATTTGTACTGTACTTGTACTGTAGTTGTACTGTAGTTGTACTGTACTTGTACTGTACTTGTAATGTAGTTGTACTGTAGTTGTACTGTAGTTGTACTGTATGTGTACTGTAGTTGTACTGTATTTGTACTTTACTTGTACTGTAGTTGTACTGTAGTTGTACTGTATGTGTACTGTATTTTTACTGTACTTGTACTGTAGTTGTACTGTAGTTGTACTGTATGTGTACTGTATTTGTACTGTACTTGTACTGTAGTTGTACTGTAGTTGTACTGTAATTGTACTGTACTTGTACTGTAGTTGTACTGTATGTGTACTGTAGTTGTACTGTATTTGTACTGTACATGTACTGTAGTTGTACTGTAGTTGTACTGTACTTGTACTTTACCTGTACTGTAGTTGTACTGTAGTTGTACTGTAGTTGTACTCTATGTGTACTGTATGTGTACTGTAGTTGTACTGTATTTGTACTGTACTTGTACTGTAGTTGTACTGTAGTTGTACTGTACTTGTACTGTAATTGTACTGTAGTTGTACTGTATTTGTACTGTACTTGTACTGTACATGTACTGTAGTTGTACTGTAGTTGTACTGTACTTGTACTGTAGTTGTACTGTATGTGTAATATAGTTGTACTGTACTTGTACTGTACTTGTACTGTACTTGTACTGTACTTGTACTGTACTTGTACTGTAGTTGTACTGTAGTTGTACTGTAGTTGTACTGTATGTGTACTGTATTTGTACTGTACTTGTACTGTAGTTGTACTGTAGTTGTACTGTATTTGTACTGTAGTTGTACTGTATGTGTACTGTAGTTGTACTTTATTTGTACTGTAGTTGTACTGTAGTTGTACTGTATTTGTACAGTAGTTGTACTGTAGTTGTACTGTATGTGTACTGTAGTTGTACTGTATGTGTAGTGTAGTTGTACTGAATGTGTACTGTAGTTGTACTGTATTTGTACTGTATTTGTACTGTACTTGTACTGTAGTTGCACTGTAGTTGTACTGTATGTGTACTGTATTTGTACTTTCCTTGTACTGTAGTTGTACTGTAGTTGTACTGTACTTGTACTGTACTTGTACTGTAGTTGTACTGTATGTGTACTGTAGTTGTACTGTATTTGTACTGTACTTGTACTGTATTTGTACTGTAGTTGTACTGTACTTGTACTGTAGTTGTACTGTAGTTGTACTGTAGTTGTACTGTATGTGTACTGTAGTTCTACTGTATTTGTACTGTACTTGTACTGTAGTTGTACTGTAGTTGTACTGTATTTGTACTGTATGTGTACTGTAGTTGTACTGTAGTTGTACTGTATGTGTACTGTATTTGTACTGTAGTTGTACTGTAGTTGTACTGTAGTTGTACTGTATGTGTACTGTATGTGTACTGTATGTGTACTGTAGTTGTACTGTATGTGTACTGTATTTGTACTGTAGTTGTACTGTAGTTGTACTGTAGTTGTACTGTATGTGTACTGTATGTGTACTGTATGTGTACTGTAGTTGTACTGTATGTGTACTGTAGTTGTACTGTATGTGTACTGTATGTGTACTGTAGTTGTACTGTAGTTGTACTGTATGTGTAGTGTATGTGTACTGTATGTGTACTGTATGTGTACTGTATGTATACTGTATGTGTACTGTATGTGTACTGTAGTTGTACTCTAGTTGTACTGTAGTTGTACTGTAGTTGTACTGTAGTTGTACTGTAGTTGTACAGTATTTGTACTGTAGTTGTACTGTAGTTTTACTGTTGTTGTACTGTATGTGTACTGTATTTGTACTGTATGTTTACTGTAGTTGTACTGTATGTGTACTGTATGTGTACTGTAGTTGTACTTGTAGTTGTACTGTATGTGTACTGTATGTGTACTGTAGTTGTACTGTAGTTGTACTGCAGTTGTACTGTATGTGTACTGTAGTTTTACTGTAGTTGTACTGTATGTGTACTGTAGTTGTACTTTAGTTGTACTGCAGTTGTACTGTAGTTGTTCTGTATGTGTACTGTATTTGTACTGTATGTGTACTGTATTTGTACTGTAGTTGTACTGTATGTGTACTGTATGTGTACTGTAGTTGTACTGTATGTGTACTGTAGTTGTACTGTATGTGTACTGTATTTGTACTGTAGTTGTACTGTATGTGTACTGTATGTGTACTGTACTTGTACTGTAGTTGTACTGTATGTGTACTGTAGTTGTACTGTAGTTGTACTGTATGTGTACTGTAGTTGTACTGTTCTTGTAACTTAGTTGTACTGTATGTGTACTGTATTTGTACTGTAGTTGTACTGTAGTTGTACTGTATTTGTACTGTATTTGTACTGTATTGTACTGTAGTTGTACTGTAGTTGTACTGTAGTTGTACTGTACTTGTACTGTAGTTGTATTGTAGTTGTACTGTAGTTGTACTGTATGTGTACTGTATTTGTACTGTACTTGTACTGTAGTTGTACTGTAGTTGTACTGTATTTGTACTGTAGTTGTACTGTATGTATACTGTAGTTGCACTGTATTTGTACTGTACTTGTACTGTAGTTGTACTGTAGTTGTACTGTATTTGTACTGTAGTTGTACTGTAGTTGTACTGTATGTGTACTGTAGTTGTACTGTATGTGTACTGTAGTTGTACTGTAGTTGTACTGTATTTGTACTGTATTTGTACTGTACTTGTACTGTAGTTGTACTGTAGTTGTACTGTATGTGTACTGTATTTGTACTGTACTTGTACTGTAGTTGTACTGTAGTTGTACTGTACTTGTACTGTACTTGTACTGTAGTTGTACTGTATGTGTACTGTAGTTGTACTGTATTTGTACTGTAGTTGTACTGTATTTGTACTGTAGTTGTACTGTAGTTGTACTGTAGTTGTACTGTATGTGTACTGTATTTGTACTGTATGTGTACTGTATTTGTACTGTAAGTGTACTGTATTTGCACTGTAGTTGTACTGTAGTTGTACTGTAGTTGTACTCTATGTGTACTGTAGTTGTACTGTACTTGTACTGTAGTTGTACTGAATGTGTACTGTATTTGTACTGTAGTTGTACTGTAGTTGTACTGTATTTGTACTGTATTTGTACTGTATTATACTGTAGTTGTACTGTAGTTGTACTGTATGTGTACTGTATTTGTACTGTAGTTGTACTGTAGTTGTACTGTATGTGTACTGTAGTTGTACTGTACTTGTACTGTAGTAGTACTGTAGTTGTACTGTATGTGTACTGTAGTTGTACTGTACTTGTACTGTATTTGTACTGTATGTGTACTGTATTTGTACTGTAGTTGTACTGTAGTTGTACTGTATTTGTACTGTATGTGTAATGTATTTGTACTGTAGTTGTACTGTAGTTGTACTGTAGTTGTACTGTAGTTGTACTGTAGTTGTACTCGATGTGTACTGTAGTTGTACTGTACTTGTACTGTACTTGTACTGTAGTTGTACTGTATGTGTACTGTAGTTGTACTGTATTTGAACTGTAGTTGTACTGTATTTGTACTGTATGTGTACTGTATTTGTACTGTATGTGTACTGTATGTGTACTGTAGTTGTACTGTAGTTGTACTGTATTTGTACTGTAGTTGTACTGTAGTTGTACTGTATGTGTACTGTATGTGTACTGTAGTTGTACTGTATTTGTACTGTTGTTGTACTGTATTTGTACTGTAGTTGTACTGTAGTTGTACTGTATGTGTACTGTATTTGTACTGTATGTGTACTGTATTCGTACTGTATGTGTACTGTATTTGTACTGTAGTTGTACTGTAGTTGTACTGTAGTTGTACTCTATGTGTACTGTAGTTGTACTGTACTTGTACTGTACTTGTACTGTACTTGTACTGTAGTTGTACTGTAGTTGTACTGTAGTTGTACTGTATGTGTACTATAGTTGTACTGTATTTGTACTGTACTTGTACTGTAGTTGTACTGTAGTTGTACTGTACTTGTACTGTACTTGTACTGTAGTTGTACTGTATGTGTACTGTACTTGTACTGTAGTTGTACTGTAGTTGTACTGTACTAGTACTGTACTTGTACTGTAGTTGTACTGTAGTTGTACTGTAGTTGTACTGTATGTGTACTGTACTTGTACTGTAGTTGTACTCTATTTGTACTGTACTTGTACTGTAGTTGTACTGTAGTTGTACTGTAGTTGTACTGTAGTTGTACTGTAGTTGTACTGTAGTTGTACTGTAGTTGTACTGTATGTGTACTTTATTTTAACTGTATTTGTACTGTAGTTGTACTTTATTTTAACTGTATGTGTACTGTATTTGTACTGTAGTTGTACTGTATGTGTACTGTATGTGTACTGTAGTTGTACTGTAGTTGTACTGTATGTGTACTGTAGTTGTACTGTATGTGTACTGTATGTGTACTGTAGTTGTACTGTAGTTGTACTGTAGTTGTACTGTAGTTTTACTGTATTTGTACTGTAGTTGTACTGTAGTTGTACTGTAGTTGTACTGTATGTGTACTGTATGTGTACTGTAGTTGTACTGTATGTGTACTGTATGTGTACTGTTTGTGTACTGTAGTTGTACTGTATGTGTTCTGTATGTGTACTGTAGTTGTACTGTAGTTGTACTGTAGTTGTACTGTATGTGTACTGTATGTGTACTGTATGTGTACTGTAGTTGTACTGTAGTTGTACTGTAGTTGTACTGTATGTGTACTGTAGTTGTACTGTATGTGTACTGTATGTGTACTGTATGTGTACTGTAGTTGTACTGTATGTGTACTGTAAGTGTACTGTAGTTGTACTGTAGTTGTACTGTATGTGTACTGTATTTGTACTGTAGTTGTACTGTAGTTGTACTGTAGTTGTACTGTATGTGTACTGTATGTGTACTGTATGTGTACTGTAGTTGTACTGTATGTGTACTGTATTTGTACTGTAGTTGTACTGTAGTTGTACAGTAGTTGTACTGTATGTGTACTGTATGTGTACTGTATGTGTACTGTAGTTGTACTGTATGTGTACTGTAGTTGTACTGTATGTGTACTGTATGTGTACTGTAGTTGTACTGTAGTTGTACTGTAGTTGTACTGTAGTTGTACTGTATGTGTAGTGTATGTGTACTGTATGTGTACTGTAGTTGTACTGTATGTGTACTGTATGTGTACTGTATGTGTACTGTATGTGTACTGTATTTGTACTGTAGTTGTACTGTAGTTGTACTGTAGTTGTACTGTAGTTGTACAGTATTTGTACTGTAGTTGTACTGTAGTTGTACTGTTGTTGTACTGTATGTGTACTGTATTTGTACTGTATGTTTACTGTAGTTGTACTGTATGTGTACTGTATGTGTACTGTAGTTGTACTTGTAGTTGTACTGTATGTGTACTGTATGTGTACTGTAGTTGTACTGTAGTTGTACTGTAGTTGTACTGTATGTGTACTGTAGTTGTACTGTAGTTGTACTGTATGTGTACTGTAGTTGTACTTTAGTTGTACTGCAGTTGTACTGTATTTGTTCTGTATGTGTACTGTATTTGTACTGTATGTGTACTGTATTTGTACTGTAGTTGTACTGTATGTGTACTGTATGTGTACTGTAGTTGTACTGTATGTGTACTGTAGTTGAACTGTATGTGTACTGTATTTGTACTGTAGTTGTACTGTATGTGTACTGTACTTGTACTGTAGTTGTACTGTATGTGTACTGTAGTTGTACTGTAGTTGTACTGAAGTTGTACTGTAGTTGTACTGTAGTTGTACTGTATGTGTACTGTATTTGTACTGTAGTTGTACTGTAGTTGTACTGTATTTGTACTGTATTTGTACTGTATTGTACTGTAGTTGTACTGTAGTTGTACTGTAGTTGTACTGTACTTGTACTGTAGTTGTATTGTAGTTGTACTGTAGTTGTACTGTATGTGTACTGTACTTGTACTGTAGTTGTACTGTAGTTGTACTGTATTTGTACTGTAGTTGTACTGTAGTTGTACTGTAGTTGTACTGTATGTGTACTGAACTTGTACTGTAGTTGTACTGTAGTTGTACTGTATTTTAACTGTAATTGTACTGTATTTGTACTGTATGTGTACTGTATTTGTACTGTAGTTGTACTGTAGTTGTACTGTAGTTATACTGTAGTTGTACTGTATGTGTACTGTATTTGTACTGTACTTGTACTGTAGTTGTACTGTAGTTGTACTGTAGTTGTACTGTAGTTGTACTGTATGTGTACTGTATTTGTACTGTACTTGTACTCTAGTTGTACTGTAGTTGTACTGTATTTGTACTATAGTTGTACTGTATGTGTACTGTAGTTGTACTGTATTTGTACTGTTCTTGTACTGTAGTTGTACTGTAGTTGTACTGTATTTGTACTGTAGTTGTACTGTAGTTGTACTGTATGTGTACTGTAGTTGTACTGTATGTGTACTGTAGTTGTACTGTAGTTGTACTGTATTTGTACTGTATTTGTACTGTACTTGTACTGTAGTTGTACTGTAGTTGTACTGTATGTGTACTGTATTTGTACTGTACTTGTACTGTAGTTGTACTGTAGTTGTACTGTACTTGTACTGTACTTGTACTGTAGTTGTACTGCATGTGTACTGTAGTTGTACTGTATTTGTACTGTAGTTGTACTGTATTTGTACTGTAGTTGTACTGTAGTTGTACTGTAGTTGTACTGTATGTGTACTGTATTTGTACTGTATGTGTACTGTATTTGTACTGTAAGTGTACTGTATTTGTACTGTAGTTGTACTGTAGTTGTACTGTAGTTGTACTCTATGTGTACTGTAGTTGTACTGTACTTGTACTGTAGTTGTACTGTATGTGTACTGTATTTGTACTGTAGTTGTACTGTAGTTGTACTGTATTTGTACCGTATTTGTACTGGATTATACTGTAGTTGTACTGTAGTTGTACTGTATGTGTACTGTAATTGTACTGTAGTTGTACTGTAGTTGTACTGTATGTGTACTGTAGTTGTACTGTACTTGTACTGTAGTTGTACTGTAGTTGTACTGTATGTGTACTGTAGTTGTACTGTACTTGTACTGTATTTGTACTGTATGTGTACTGTATTTGTACTGTAGTTTTACTGTAGTTGTACTGTATTTGTACTGTATGTGTACTGTATTTGTACTGTAGTTGTACTGTAGTTGTACTGTAGTTGTACTGTAGTTGTACTGTAGTTGTACTGTAGTTGTACTCTATGTGTACTGTAGTTGTACTGTACTTGTACTGTACTTGTACTGTAGTTGTACTGTATGTGTACTGTAGTTGTACTGTATTTTTACTGTAGTTGTACTGTATTTGTACTGTATGTGTACTGTATTTGTACTGTATGTGTACTGTATGTGTACTGTAGTTGTACTGTAGTTGTACTGTATTTGTACTGTAGTTGTACTGTAGTTGTACTGTATGTGTACTGTATGTGTACTGTAGTTGTACTGTATTTGTACTGTAGTTGTACTGTATTTGTACTGTAGTTGTACTGTAGTTGTACTGTAGTTGTACTGTATGTGTACTGTATTTGTACTGTATGTGTACTTTATTTGTACTGTATGTGTACTGTATTTGTACTGTAGTTGTACTGTAGTTGTACTGTAGTTGTACTCTATGTGTACTGTAGTTGTACTGTACTTGTACTGTACTTGTACTGTAGTTGTACTGTAGTTGTACTGTAGTTGTACTGTATGTGTACTATAGTTGTACTGTATTTGTACTGTACTTGTACTGTAGTTGTAATGTAGTTGTACTGTACTTGTACTGTACTTGTACTGTAGTTGTACTGTATGTGTACTGTACTTGTACTGTACTTGTACTGTACTTGTACTGTAGTTGTACTGTACTTGTACTGTACTTGTACTGTACTTGTACTGTACTTGTACTTTAGTTGTACTGTAGTTGTACTGTAGTTGTACTGTATGTGTACTGTATTTGTACTGTACTTGTACTGTAGTTGTACTGTAGTTGTACTGTATTTGTACTGTACTTGTACTGTAGTCGTACTGTAGTTGTACTGTATGTGTACTTTATTTTAACTGTATTTGTACTGTAGTTGTACTGTAGTTGTACTGTATGTGTACTGTATTTGTACTGTATGTGTACTGTAGTTGTACTGTATGTGTACTGTATGTGTACTGTAGTTGTACTGTAGTTGTACTGTATGTGTACTGTAGTTGTACTGTATGTGTACTGTAGTTGTACTGTATGTGTACTGTATGTGTACTGTAGTTGTACTGTAGTTGTACTGTAGTTGTACTGTAGTTTTACTGTATTTGTACTGTAGTTTTACTGTAGTTGTACTGTAGTTGTACTGTATGTGTACTCTATGTGTACTGTAGTTGTACTGTATGTGTACTGTATGTGTACTGTTTGTGTACTGTAGTTGTACTGTATGTGTTCTGTATGTATACTGTAGTTGTACTGTAGTTGTACTGTAGTTGTACTGTATGTGTACTGTATGTGTACTGTATGTGTACTGTAGTTGTACTGTAGTTGTACTGTAGTTGTACTGTATGTGTACTGTAGTTGTACTGTATGTGTACTGTATGTGTACTGTATGTGTACTGTAGTTGTACTGTATGTGTACTGTAAGTGTACTGTAGTTGTACTGTAGTTGTACTGTATGTGTACTGTATTTGTACTGTAGTTGTACTGTAGTTGTACTGTAGTTGTACTGTATGTGTACTGTATGTGTACTGTATGTGTACTGTAGTTGTACTGTATGTGTACTGTATTTGTACTGTAGTTGTACTGTAGTTGTACTGTAGTTGTACTGTATGTGTACTGTATGTGTACTGTATGTGTACTGTAGTTGTACTGTATGTGTACTGTATTTGTACTGTAGTTGTACTGTAGTTGTACAGTAGTTGTACTGTATGTGTACTGTATGTGTACTGTATGTGTACTGTAGTTGTACTGTATGTGTACTGTAGTTGTACTGTATGTGTACTGTATGTGTACTGTAGTTGTACTGTAGTTGTACTGTAGTTGTACTGTATGTGCAGTGTATGTGTACTGTATGTGTACTGTAGTTGTACTGTATGTGTACTGTATGGTTGTACTTGTAATTGTACTGTATGTGTACTGTATGTGTACTGTAGTTGTACTGTAGTTGTACTGTAGTTGTACTGTATGTGTACTGTAGTTGTACTGTAGTTGTACTGTATGTGTACTGTAGTTGTACTTTAGTTGTACTGCAGTTGTACTGTATTTGTTCTGTATGTGTACTGTATTTGTACTGTATGTGTACTGTATTTGTACTGTAGTTGTACTGTATGTGTACTGTATGTGTACTGTAGTTGTACTGTATGTGTACTGTATTTGTACTGTACTTGTACTGTAGTTGTACTGTAGTTGTACTGTACTTGTACTGTACTTGTACTGTAGTTGTACTGTATGTGTACTGTAGTTGTACTGTATTTGTACTGTAGTTGTACTGTATTTGTACTGTAGTTGTACTGTAGTTGTACTGTAGTTGTACTGTATGTGTACTGTATTTGTACTGTATGTGTACTGTATTTGTACTGTAAGTGTACTGTATTTGTACTGTAGTTGTACTGTAGTTGTACTGTAGTTGCACTCTATGTGTACTGTAGTTGTACTGTACTTGTACTGTAGTTGTACTGTATGTGTACTGTATTTGTACTGTAGTTGTACTGTAGTTGTACTGTATTTGTACTGTATTTGTACTGTATTATACTGTAGTTGTACTGTAGTTGTACTGTATGTGTACTGTATTTGTACTGTAGTTGTACTGTAGTTGTACTGTATGTGTACTGTAGTTGTACGGTACTTGTACTGTAGTTGTACTGTAGTTGTACTGTATGTGTACTGTAGTTGTACTGTACTTGTACTGTATTTGTACTGTATGTGTACTGTATTTGTACTGTAGTTGCACTGTAGTTGTACTGTATTTGTACTGTATGTGTACTGTATTTGTACTGTAGTTGTACTGTAGTTGTACTGTAGTTGTACTGTAGTTGTACTGTAGTTGTACTCTATGTGTACTGTAGTTGTACTGTACTTGTACTGTACTTGTACTGTAGTTGTACTGTATGTGTACTGTAGTTGTACTGTATTTGTACTGTAGTTGTACTGTATTTGTACTGTATGTGTACTGTATTTGTACTGTATGTGTACTGTATGTGTACTGTAGTTGTACTGTAGTTGTACTGTATTTGTACTGCAGTTGTACTGTAGTTGTACTGTATGTGTACTGTATGTGTACTGTAGTTGTACTGTATTTGTACTGTAGTTGTACTGTATTTGTACTGTAGTTGTACTGTAGTTGTACTGTAGTTGTACTGTATGTGTACTGTATTTGTACTGTATGTGTACTGTATTTGTACTGTATGTGTACTGTATTTGTACTGTAGTTGTACTGTAGTTGTACTGTAGTTGTACTCTATGTGTACTGTAGTTGTACTGTACTTGTACTGTACTTGTACTGTAGTTGTACTGTAGTTGTACTGTAGTTGTACTGTATGTGTACTATAGTTGTACTGTATTTGTACTGTATTTGTACTGTAGTTGTACTGTAGTTGTACTGTACTTGTACTGTACTTGTACTGTAGTTGTACTGTAGTTGTACTGTACTTGTACTGTACTTGTACTGTAGTTGTACTGTATGTGTACTGTAGTTGTACTGTATTTGTACTGTAGTTGTACTGTATTTGTACTGTAGTTGTACTGTAGTTGTACTGTAGTTGTACTGTATGTGTACTGTATTTGTACTGTATGTGTACTGTATTTGTACTGTAAGTGTACTGTATTTGTACTGTAGTTGTACTGTAGTTGTATTGTAGTTGTACTCTATGTGTACTGTAGTTGTACTGTACTTGTACTGTAGTTGTACTGTATGTGTACTGTATTTGTACTGTAGTTGTACTGTAGTTGTACTGTATTTGTACCGTATTTGTACTGTATTATACTGTAGTTGTACTGTAGTTGTACTGTATGTGTACTGTATTTGTACTGTAGTTGTACTGTAGTTGTACTGTATGTGTACTGTAGTTGTACTGTACTTGTACTGTAGATGTACTGTAGTTGTACTGTATGTGTACTGTAGTTGTACTGTACTTGTACTGTATTTGTACTGTATGTGTACTGTATTTGTACTGTAGTTGTACTGTAGTTGTACTGTATTTGTACTGTATGTGTACTGTATTTGTACTGTTGTTGTACTGTAGTTGTACTGTAGTTGTACTGTAGTTGTACTGTAGTTGAACTGTAGTTGTACTCTATGTGTACTGTAGTTGTACTGTACTTGTACTGTACTTGTACTGTAGTTGTACTGTATGTGTACTGTAGTTGTACTCTATTTGTACTGTAGTTGTACTGTATTTGTACTGTATGTGTACTGTATTTGTACTGTATGTGTACTGTATGTGTACTGTAGTTGTACTGTAGTTGTACTGTATTTGTACTGTAGTTGTACTGTAGTTGTACTGTATGTGTACTGTATGTGTACTGTAGTTGTACTGTATTTGTACTGTAGTTGTACTGTATTTGTACTGTAGTTGTACTGTAGTTGTACTGTAGTTGTACTGTATGTGTACTGTATTTGTACTGTATGTGTACTTTATTTGTACTGTATGTGTACTGTATTTGTACTGTAGTTGTACTGTAGTTGTACTGTAGTTGTACTCTATGTGTACTGTAGTTGTACTGTACTTGTACTGTACTTGTACTGTAGTTGTACTGTAGTTGTACTGTAGTTGTACTGTATGTGTACTATAGTTGTACTGTATTAGTACTGTACTTGTACTGTAGTTGTAATGTAGTTGTACTGTACTTGTACTGTACTTGTACTGTAGTTGTACTGTATGTGTACTGTACTTGTACTGTACTTGTACTGTACTTGTACTGTAGTTGTACTGTACTTGTACTGTACTTGTACTGTACTTGTACTGTACTTGTACTGTAGTTGTACTGTAGTTGTACTGTATGTGTACTGTATTTGTACTGTACTTGTACTGTAGTTGTACTGTAGTTGTACTGTATTTGTACTGTACTTGTACTGTAGTTGTACTGTATTTGTACCGTACTTGTACTGTAGTTGTACTGTAGTTGTACTGTAGTTGTACTGTAGTTGTACTGTATGTGTACTTTATTTTAACTGTATTTGTACTGTAGTTGTACTGTAGTTGTACTGTATGTGTACTGTATTTGTACTGTATGTGTACTGTAGTTGTACTGTATGTGTACTGTATGTGTACTGTAGTTGTACTGTAGTTGTACTGTATGTGTACTGTAGTTGTACTGTAGTTGTACTGTAGTTGTACTGTATGTGTACTGTAGTTGTACTGTATGTGTACTGTATGTGTACTGTATGTGTACTGTAGTTGTACTGTATGTGTACTGTAAGTGTACTGTAGTTGTACTGTAGTTGTACTGTATGTGTACTGTATTTGTACTGTAGTTGTACTGTAGTTGCACTGTAGTTGTACTGTATGTGTACTGTATGTGTACTGTATGTGTACTGTAGTTGTACTGTATGTGTACTGTATTTGTACTGTAGTTGTACTGTAGTTGTACTGTAGTTGTACTGTATGTGTACTGTATGTGTACTGTATGTGTACTGTAGTTGTACTGTATGTGTACTGTATTTGTACTGTAGTTGTACTGTAGTTGTACAGTAGTTGTACTGTATGTGTACTGTATGTGTACTGTATGTGTACTGTAGTTGTACTGTATGTGTACTGTAGTTGTACTGTATGTGTACTGTATGTGTACTGTAGTTGTACTGTAGTTGTACTGTAGTTGTACTGTATGTGTAGTGTATGTGTACTGTATGTGTACTGTAGTTGTACTGTATGTGTACTGTATGTGTACTGTATGTGTACTGTATGTGTACTGTATTTGTACTGTAGTTGTACTGTAGTTGTACTGTAGTTGTACTGTAGTTGTACAGTATTTGTACTGTAGTTGTACTGTAGTTGTACTGTTGTTGTACTGTATGTGTACTGTATTTGTACTGTATGTTTACTGTAGTTGTACTGTATGTGTACTGTATGTGTACTGTAGTTGTACTTGTAGTTGTACTGTATTTGTACTGTATGTGTACTGTAGTTGTACTGTAGTTGTACTGTAGTTGTACTGTATGTGTACTGTAGTTGTACTGTAGTTGTACTGTATGTGTACTGTAGTTGTACTTTAGTTGTACTGCAGTTGTACTGTATTTGTTCTGTATGTGTACTGTATTTGTACTGTATGTGTACTGTATTTGTACTGTAGTTGTACTGTATGTGTACTGTATGTGTACTGTAGTTGTACTGTATGTGTACTGTAGTTGAACTGTATGTGTACTGTATTTGTACTGTAGTTGTACTGTATGTGTACTGTACTTGTACTGTAGTTGTACTGTATGTGTACTGTAGTTGTACTGTAGTTGTACTGAAT
Source organism: Meconema thalassinum (assembly GCA_946902985.2). NCBI lineage: Eukaryota > Metazoa > Arthropoda > Insecta > Orthoptera > Tettigoniidae > Meconema > Meconema thalassinum. The sequence continues at coordinate 441,189,172 of OX336394.1, read as the reverse complement.
TTGTACTGTAGTTGTACTGTAGTTGTACTGTATGTGTACTGTATTTGTACTGTAGTTGTACTGTAGTTGTACTGTATTTGTACTGTATTGTACTGTAGTTGTACTGTAGTTGTACTGTAGTTGTACTGTACTTGTACTGTAGTTGTATTGTAGTTGTACTGTAGTTGTACTGTAGTTGTACTGTATGTGTACTGTACTTGTACTGTAGTTGTACTGTAGTTGTACTGTATTTGTACTGTAGTTGTACAGTAGTTGTACTGTAGTTGTACTGTATGTGTACTGAACTTGTACTGTAGTTGTACTGTAGTTGTACTGTATTTTAACTGTAATTGTACTGTATTTGTACTGTATGTGTACTGTAATTGTACTGTAGTTGTACTGTAGTTGTACTGTAGTTATACTGTAGTTGTACTGTATGTGTACTGTATTTGTACTGTACTTGTACTGTAGTTGTACTGTAGTTGTACTGTAGTTGTACTGTAGTTGTACTGTATGTGTACTGTATTTGTACTGTACTTGTACTCTAGTTGTACTGTAGTTGTACTGTATTTGTACTATAGTTGTACTGTATGTGTACTGTAGTTGTACTGTATTTGTACTGTACTTGTACTGTAGTTGTACTGTAGTTGTACTGTATTTGTACTGTAGTTGTACTGTAGTTGTACTGTATGTGTACTGTAGTTGTACTGTATGTGTACTGTAGTTGTACTGTAGTTGTACTGTATTTGTACTGTATTTGTACTGTACTTGTACTGTAGTTGTACTGTAGTTGTACTGTATGTGTACTGTATTTGTACTGTACTTGTACTGTAGTTGTACTGTAGTTGTACTGTACTTGTACTGTACTTGTACTGTAGTTGTACTGTATGTGTACTGTAGTTGTACTGTATTTGTACTGTAGTTGTACTGTATTTGTACTGTAGTTGTACTGTAGTTGTACTGTAGTTGTACTGTATGTGTACTGTATTTGTACTGTATGTGTACTGTATTTGTACTGTAAGTGTACTGTATTTGTATTGTAGTTGTACTGTAGTTGTACTGTAGTTGTACTCTATGTGTACTGTAGTTGTACTGTACTTGTACTGTAGTTGTACTGTATGTGTACTGTATTTGTACTGTAGTTGTACTGTAGTTGTACTGTATTTGTACCGTATTTGTACTGTATTATACTGTAGTTGTACTGTAGTTGTACTGTATGTGTACTGTATTTGTACTGTAGTTGTACTGTAGTTGTACTGTATGTGTACTGTAGTTGTACTGTACTTGTACTGTAGTTGTACTGTAGTTGTACTGTATGTGTACTGTAGTTGTACTGTACTTGTACTGTATTTGTACTGTATGTGTACTGTATTTGTACTGTAGTTTTACTGTAGTTGTACTGTATTTGTACTGTATGTGTACTGTATTTGTACTGTAGTTGTACTGTAGTTGTACTGTAGTTGTACTGTAGTTGTACTGTAGTTGTACTGTAGTTGTACTCTATGTGTACTGTAGTTGTACTGTACTTGTACTGTACTTGTACTGTAGTTGTACTGTATGTGTACTGTAGTTGTACTGTACTTGTACTGTACTTGTACTGTAGTTGTACTGTATGTGTA